>CM061095.1:0-4800000 GCA_030770545.1 Macropodus opercularis | reverse complement strand
AATATAACCTATATAATAATGTACCTATAATAATGTGTGTAGCCCTGCGACAGACTGGCGACCTGTCCAGGGTGTACCCTGCCTCTCACCCATAGACCAGCCGCGACAACAGGACAAGTACAGAAAACTAGACCCATTGTCTAAAGCTGTGAGAAAATCGTTAGTGACTCTAATCAGAGCAGTTTCTGTGCTATGATAAAATCTAAATCTGCCTTGACCTGTTGGGGTGAAAGGATAGAGAAGAGAGAAAACAACACAACAACAACAAAAACACGCAGCAACAGACAGGCAGGATGGTTGGACCAGCAACTGAACACTGGAGACAGTGAGTCTGACGATACCTGTAGATGAGGACAGAAAGGGAGATGCATAACTACGGGAGAAAAAGAGAAATTTTGTCACATGTGGCTGAATAAATAGATAAAAACATAAAAACAGAGGAGCTCAGTGTATGAAGGAGGTCCCCAACAGTCTGAACCTATAGAAGCTTAACTAAGGGATGGTTCAGAGTGATTAGGACCATATCTAACTATAAGGTAGGTTTTAAGCCAGAGAAGAATTTTGAATTTGATCCTAGATTTCACAGGAAGCCAATGCAGAGAAACTAATGTAGGAGAAATGTGATCTATCTGCAAGTCCAGTAAGAACTCTGGCTGCAGCATATTGGATTAACTGGAGGCTTTTCAAAGAGTTATTGGGACATCCTATGAGTAGGGAATTACAGTAGTCCAGCCTAGAGGTAACAAATGCATGGATTCATTTTTCAGCATCACTCTGTGAAAGGATGGCTCCTAAAGCAGAAATTGGTTGATTTGATTCAATATGGATGTGCTAATTAACAGAAGAACTTTTTGAGTAACCTAACTGGGTCTAAGAGACAAGTAGCTGATTCAGCAGAGTTGAAACCTGGGACTGTTTTTATTTTCCTCAATTAATGACGACTAATATGTGGTTGGTAGCAACCCAATGTGTATTTTGTATTATGTATGTATACATAAGGTACACCGAGCAAGACAAAGTAAGAAAGACAGAAGAAGAAGCCATGACAAGCTAGCTAAGCTAGGAAGACTGTAAAAAAGGGTGTTTGAGCGTACAAACATGTTGGAGCCCTTAAGCAGTCGCTACAAGGTAGAAAACAACAGCGAATAGATAAAAGTGAAGATAAACAAAAGATGAGTGAGTGCTGAGGAGTCAGGTTCACATGCAGTCACAGTGGGCAAAAATCCAAGGAGGTCAAAGGTCAGCTTTATTGTCAATGCTGCTATATGTGTGTGGCACACAGAGAATTTAAATTCCGTAACCCTTTAACCCAAAACATATATTCTCTGTGTGTATACACAGCAATTTAACATAGAGATACACAAAGTATACAAGAATGTATTATAAAGGAATAATATAGTGTTATATGGTTAAACATAGGGTATATGGCTCAGTTTAAAACTCCCAAGTTCAGGTATCGAAACAGAGGAAAATACCTCTCTTATTAAGAGGAATAAAGACAGTCATTTATCAAGAAGTGAGGTGTCACAGTCAAGGCAAGAGTCTTTATCAGTAAATACAGTCAGGAATAATTAGTCCAAAACAGCACACACGCAAGTCTAAGCACTTCCCATAAATACAGACCAGGGATAACAGGACACAGGTAAAAGTAAATCAAGCTAACAAAACGGATGACAGACAAACAAGTCACATCTCAAGTCATTTTCAAACAATAATGCCAAACCTTCCATGTTATCTCAGTCTTAAAAATAAATACTAGATTAAACGTTTTTTAATAAACTCAGACACTGTTACACTTTAGTGTATCAATTTGTGGGATGTTCTGTGTGTTAAAATTGAACCAACTTTACAAAACATGTTAAAACAGCAACATAGCCTAAAACAATTAAAATACCAATTTGATGCATTGTCATTTTCAAGCAGAGCTACAGGACTGAGACCTGTAGGCACAGCACATGCCAACATCTTGCCACTCTGAAGTAGTTGGTGTTTGTAGTTTTTGTTTGCACTGGAACAACACAAAAACAGGGAACAAACGCAAAACCTGAAAAAAATTCACACAGAACTCACAAATGGACTGGACAAGATTATTGATTATAAACACGTGAATATCAAAACAATGAAAAGTCTGGACCCACCGCTGCTTGTAACCCCACAGTTACCAGTATTTTATTTTGTCTGGATGTTTTGTTACTACATAGCTGGGTGTATGAATGTAGCAGATCGACTTTCCTTCCCAACCAACAATGGACTCCCTGAACTGTCGTCACTAACGGACCGTCACAATAGATCGAATATGTGGGGATCTTTTTTTCTGTCTAGACTCTAGACAGACCTGTTCACGCGGCATCAGTAACGCAACTGAAACGGATCTTTACTGATTCATCCAATCATGGTGATGTGCGATTAACTCGCGGCGCCGATCAGACCAATCAGCTGCAAAGAACAGCGGCAAGCGAAAGTATGGACGCCAATCCTCGTCGTCAAGGGCGTGTGCTGCAAGTCTTTTTTTTTTTTTTACAGCGGTATTCCGTACCCCGCCTGCATCTTGTCTGCATTTACTCAATCAACAGAAATTAAGATTACCGAGTCGCTTTACGAGATAGTAAGAGCCTTGTCGCTTTTTCACGTGTCATTGTTCGTAGTGTCAATTGTTATCGACACGCTAGAAGCAGCAGCAGGGCGCTAACATGAGCTAATGGTGTGGTATCAAGCTAACGTGGAAGAAGAAAAGGATTTGAGCCCTAATGCGAGTTGCTAGCGAGCAGTAAGATTGCTAGACAGTCGTGTGGCTGCTACCGTTTTACTGGAGGTAAGGTTGAAAAAAACTCTACGGGTATCGGCATGTCCTTGTTGGCTCGCATATGCCGCAGCTAAATAACACTCCCTGGCTAGCGTTTCTCGGCGTTAAATGCACCATAATGAGCGAGTACTGGCTGCTAGCTAACGGCAGCCGAGGTATCAACAGCGCACTATAAGTGGCTCGGCACCCGGTTAGTGCCGCTAAACACATCGTTCATATTGGTTCCAGCAGATGGGTAACGGGCATACCTTACTGCACAATGAAGTTTGATTAGAAACGTCATTACTTCGGCAGTTTGTTTGATTTGTGGTATACTTTACTGTCAAACTCATCTACGGATTCAGCCCATTCATTAACAAGCATAACAATCTCTGAATTTCCACGAGAAGGAACAGTGTTTCCCAGTCATAATTCTATCTGACGAGCTAAATAACGTTTCACGTTTTTTTTCCCTTATTCCAGACTCAACATGTGACCGTGATGTGAGTTTAGAGGCGTGGAGGAAGTTATGAATCACGATAGGCTTTAATAGCAGTTAATCAACGAAGGCAAATCTAACCTCCCTGCTCCACATTGGGATTTATCTGCATGATGGTTTGATCAGGTCAAACTTTACATTATAGAAAATATTAGGTTGAAACCATAGACCATCCTGAAATCACGGATTTTAATTCAATTTTAATCCTGAACTCCATTGATGCTTTGTGGTACACAGCTTCCTCTCCTATTTTTATTTAGTACTCAGCAACTGTGTGTTATAACCTGAGGACACAATCAATAATTTATCTGCTTCCTGTCCAGTGTAGTGCTTTGCAGCTCAGCTCTTAGGACACTCAACATGGCTTTTACAGGGGCCACCTGACACACATGAGGAAAAAGGAATCTAACATCAAAGTAACGTAACAGTGACGTTAGCCATGCAAGTGTTTGTTTTTTACTAATGCTAACTAAAGTTTTTAATTTATTGTTTTGTTTTTGTTACTTGAGTTTGACATTGTACAAATAGACAGCATAACAGGCTGTAGTGTATTATCAAGCACAATCACTTTAAAGTTTTATTGTATCCACCCAAGGTGTGTCCATTGTATCCTGCAACAAATACACAAGTCCTGGTGCCTGTATTGGGTTGTGAGTCATCTTTTCACACTCTTCCTCTTACACCTTTTGGTGATGTAATCTCCCAACTGAATGTGTAAAGCAGCTGTAGTTTTCGCAGCAGGGTTCATCCTGCCTACTCCAGCAAGTGGAGAATGTGAAGGTATAAGCGTACATGATTAGACTGAATATTACAGGTATTAATCACCTAGCCTTCTACTGAAATCAGTCTTAACAATAGTAAGTTTATCAATGACTTTATGCATTAATTAATCAAATAATTCTCAAATAAGAGCCTTCTGATTACTGACATTTATACTACTTGTAAGTTGATAGGATTGTGCATGTTTAATTTCAGCCATAATATCCAGCCTGTAGTTTGCCATTTGTTTTAAGAATGTCTGCTCAAAGTTGTCTGTTATGCTGTGTTGAAAATTAGCTTTGACCTTGGGAACATGTCGTGTGTCTTTCCATTAACTGATTAAGCTACAGGCAGTTGTTACAGTCCGGTAGGTTGGACTTAGAACCAGAGGAGCACTTTAGTATATCAGCATATACAGTAGATAAAAGTACACATTACTGTTTTCAGTGTAGAATGTTGCCTAAACTGATCTTAAGGCAAATCTATATCTCCACACAATTTTATAATGGTTACTGGTGACACATTTTGTCTCTGTAGTGTGTGTAAGTGACTTTTTCTTTTAGTATGTCAGCACCGCTCACTTATTGGCTGTCTGTCTTTTGGTCTCAGCAGTCTGTTTTGTTAGATCTGTTGATCCTTGCTATCGTCTATCCATAGAATGACTCTGTAATGATCATCATTGGGAACCAGATTGTCTGTTATTGTTATATTAATTTATAGAAAGTGATAACATTATATGTGAGCTGGATGAACATCTGAATATTTCAGGTAACTCACTAGTTTGACCATAGGATTTATCTATCTCAAAGACATCCGTAATCTATTCATTTAAAGTAATAGTCCATATGCATACAATGTATTTATATTTTAAACAGTTTCCCCTTACTCATCCTAGCATCATTGTCAAGTAATTTCAAACAATAATACAAATATTGAATTAAATAGCAAATTTTGCATTAAATGAACAAAGTCTGCCTTTCCGGTTGCTTTTTTGTTTCCGTATTCTGTAATTCACTGAACGTTGTCCTCAATAAGTCTGTCTAAAGTTCAGTCCTGTTCAGCCATGTGCTTTTTGTGCTCAACTCTTAACGAGACTGTTAGCCAGCTCTACAACCTTACAATAAGATTCTTCTATCACACCTTTTCATAATATTTGGCTTCTGGCCACCAAAGTTACACAAAGGTTCATCCACAATATGCTGCAGTGTACTTTACTTTTGTGTATAATTCATGACAGTACAACTGAGTGACCAAACATTTAAAACCTAACTCTATGTAAAAGCAATCTGGGCGGCTTGTGTGTAGTTGTTTTCTTTTAATGGTGAATAGGGTCCATTAGTCTTCATCTGATACCTCTCAGAGGCCTGCTATGGTCGATGTAGAGGATATTCTGGTTCAGAAATGGCATTGATGCAGTGAAGCAATTTAGTAAACAACAAGAAACCATTTAGGTACCTTGTGTAGTTGCTCTTTAGGTGCCTTGTCTTCATCAAGTGTCTTGTATGTAAGAGTATAAATAGTTAAAACCGAATAGCCTTTCTGGATTTTATTGTCATGTTGGATTCAGAACAGAAATAAGGGCAGCTTTCTTAAACATGGCGATGAGCTTTGTGTTGGCACACATACTTTGAGAGCCTGCTTTATGCTTTACTGTATGGTTTTTGTTGTTTGGTAGCAAGTTATACACCATCTTACAGTATGAGAGACATCACAGTTCCATTGTAAAGCTCATCACAGCTATGATGAGCACTGTCATTACAGTAAATCGATGTTCATAAGTGGTGTGTTAGTGAAGTTTAGTATCACGTTATTTGTCAGAGATCTGGACCACAAAAGCCTCAGTTATGGGAGAAGTGCCTAACTTGTCATCAAGGAAAGTAATGCATTTTGCTATAACTTTCTTGTCCTATATTAATCTTTGTTGCCTGCACTCAATTACTCATGCCGTTGGTGATGGGTGCCGTAAGAATTGCAGTAGTAATTGAATAGTTAAAGGGTATATATATACTGTGCAAAAATGTGATGAACATTTATTTTCATAAATGAACAAAATGCAGTGACTGAACAAAAGAGAAATCTAAATCACATCAATATTTGGTGTGACCACCCTTTGTATGCACAGCAGCAATTTTTCTAGGTACACTTGCAGACAGGCTTTGAAGGAACTCTGCTGGTTTGTTGCTCCAAACATCTTGGAGAACTAACCACAGATCTTCTGTGAATGTAGGGTTTCTCACATCCTTCGGTCTCTTCATGTAATCCCAGACGCACTCAATTATGTTGAGATCAGGACTCTGTGGGGGCCATGCCATCACTTCCAGTACTTACAGTATTTGTTTGATTTAAGTTTTTCTGTTGTTTACTCACTTGCATTTTGTAAATTGACAGAAGTAAACAATCATTATTTATATTTCTGAAAGCATTATTTGTTTACAGCAGATACACTGCATCCTCACTGACACAACTAATGGGAGACGTGTTTCGTTTTAATGTTAACAACATTCACAGTCAATTAGAGCCGTTTAGCAAGACAACCCCTAGAAAGCAATGGTTCTTCAGTTGGTGACCATAGACCATTTGCCTGTCTTCATCCTTTCTGGCTGATGTTTGGTCATTTTACATTTTGCCAGTGCCCTTACCACTAAAGGTAGCATGAGGCAGTGTTTGCAACCCACAGAAGTTGCTCAGGTAGTGCGGCTCATTCAGGATGGCACATCAATGCACACTGTAGCAAGAAGGTTCACCGTGTCAAGAGCATGGAGGAGGTACCATGAGACACGGAGGGGGCCGTAGTAGTACAGCAATGCAGCAGCAGGACCACTATCTGCTCCTTTGTGAAAGGAGGAATAGGAGGAGAACTACAAGATCCCTACAAGTTGACCTCCAGCAGGTCGCTAATGTGTATTTTTCTGTTCAAATTGTCAGAAACAGACAAGTGGGGCCTGTGCTCACACCCCAACACTGCAGGTCGTTTGACATTGGTGCCCTATGCTCTTCACGAATGCTGAGCACATGTGACAGAGTCTGGATACGCCATGGAGAACGTTCCGCATGGAACATCCTCCAGCATGACTGGTTTGGCGGTGGGCCAGTGATGGTCTGGAGAGGCATTTCCTTGGAGGGCCACACAGACCTCAAAGTGCTAGCGAGAGGTACCCTGACTTCCATTAGGTAGCTGGGATGAGATCCTCAGACCAATTGTAAGACCATATGCTGGTACAGTGGGCCTTGGGTTTCTTATGATGCATTACAATGCTATTGCCTCATATGTGGACTATCCACGTCATGCCACAAGCCAGTGTAGGAGAAATGTGATCTTTGGCTGCAGTCATATGCTGAAGTATTTTTGGGCAAGACACTGTTGACCTATGTTGTATAGCAGCTCTGCCATCTGTGTTTGTGTGCGTGAATGAAATACAGTGTCAGTGTCGCTTTGAGTAACAATAGTTAGAAAAGCACCATACAAATGCAGACCATTTACGATGTGTCGTATTACAAATCCAGTCGCTCAGGATGTGTACAAGAGACTTACTAGTACATATGGTCATACAGTTTCTTAGTTACACACTTTTTGTGTGTTATGGCTGTGTGTGTTAATTTTTTACATATTAAAATACTGATATAGAAACTTTAAAAAAAAAAATTTTCAGTTTTTAGATGTCAACAAACTCCGTGCATTGGCCTTTGCAATGTTTAAAATCAGTTGGTGAAATAGTCAAATGTTGGCAAAATGCATGATAATGATGGTGCGAAGAAAGAAATGCTGGTAGTTTCAAGTGGAGTGAAATGCAGGTTAAACGCTCACTGTATATTTTTATATATTTCCGAATTATATATTTCTTTTTTTTCTATCCCTGGAACTGTTTGCTCTTTACTGTGTAATAGTGACCATCTTGTTCATGTTAAGCTGCTAGTTGTTTTTTGTTTTTTTTCAATGCTTCCTTATTTTGATGGCTTAAATGACAAAGAAAATGGTTTCTGATTCGTTGCCCTGTCCTTCTGTTGACAGTCGGCAATAAGAAGGCACCTCCTCCAGTGCCACCACGCACCACCTCCAAGCCGTTCATCTCTGTGACACTTCAGAGCAGCACAGAGTCAGCACAAGACACATACCTTGACCAGCAGGACCGTGGTAGTGAAGCCACCAGCCAGTCAGGGCACAGCAACTCTTCTGACAGTCTCTGTAGCATCCGCATTGGCAGTCTGGTTAAAGGGACACAACCTCCATCAGCTGCTGTCCCTGCTGCAAACTCTGCACCCACTGCAGCCTCTTTAGCTCCTGTTCCAGCCCCTCGTGACTTCCCTCCCACCATCACTGTCACCACTGCCTTCACATCATCTGTCCAACCCCAAAATGACATCGTAAGCACTGTTGTCACCCTCGAGCAGCCCCCAACTGCACCCAAGAGGAAGCTATCCTCAATCGGAATTCAGGTAAAAATAGTTTTCTTATGTAGTGGAATACTTTTATTCTGAAGGAAGATAGTTAGTTGGATGGTTTTTGGTTGTGAATAATTTTTCAGGTAGATTGCCTTCAACCAATTCCAAGAGAGGAACCATTACCCTTGGCTACACCCCTAAAATTTCAGTCAATTGGTGTTCAGGTGGAGAACGGCAGGCCGTGAGTATAAACTCAATTGCCATTACCAGTTAATACTAGCCATCAGCACTGGTTTGACAGCTTCTTAGGTTGAGTCTTCTCAAAGATGTTGCAATGATGGAAAAAATCATTATATAATAATAATAATAACAATAATTATTATATTATTACATGGGATATTAACCTCTATTGATTTTGACCAGGCTTTCTGTTTGTGCTGTAGATCTCTCTTCATAACAGTATACTTTCACATCCTCATTATTCAGCTATTCAGTCATTTCCAGTGAATCTGCAGCCTGCACAACAGCAAGTGGCTACAGTCATTCAACTGTTAGTCTGACAGCATAGGCACCCAGCACATTGATGTTCTTTTACTCTTGTTCAGGCTGTAGGGAAGAATGTGTAAATAGTCATACTACTGCAGTGTAATTTTCTTTAATCACAGTCCATTTCCTCTTATTCACTCTTATACTTATCAAAAAAGCCAGCAGTTCATTAAGCTTCTATGTCTCTGCTGCTGATGTTCTTGCATTTTTCTTTTTTTTTTTTGCAGTAGCTAATTGTACCATCAGCTGCTATAAAGTCTTATCTGTTAACACTAGTTTCACACTAATACTGTGGAATGTATTTGATGCTAAACCTTTCCATCAAGCTAGTTTTTATGCATGTTTCTGCAGTCTCAGTCGGGACAGCAGCATGGCCTCCAGACAAAATACAGGGACTGAACCCCAGGATGCCATACCCACTGAAAACAAAGCAACCAATTGCAGCAACAGTCAAACAGACAATACCACTAAACCCAATAAAAAAGACAAAAACATGGAACAGCAGCCCTTAAAACACACCTCGGCCCAATCCAAGATACCCAACTCACCCCCGGAAAATCTGGACCCAGCCCTAGACCCTTCCTCTCTACCACCACCAGACCCTAGCCTGGAGAGTGCAAACAGCAGCTCCCAGGGAGACTCTGTTCAGCCTGGTACACCAGCATGCCTCCGGGATGGTAACTGGTTTCTGAAGCTGCTACAGGCTGAAACCGGCCGGATGGAGGGTTGGTGTCAACAGATGGAGCAAGAGACCAAAGACAACAAGCTGTCAGAAGAAGGTGAGTGACATAATTATCACAATTTTTAGATAATGTACTTGTCACGTCATATTGTGTCGCTATAAAATGATAGCTGACAACGATATATACAGTATGCTTCTCCAATGTGTAAGTTACCAAACTCACACTTTGAGCACCACATAAATGGACTGCTTGTTAATACAATGGGGGGAAAAAAGTATTTAGTCAGCCACCAATTGTCAAGTTCTCCCACTTAAATGATGACAGAGGTCTGTAATTTTCATCATAGGTACACTTCAACTGTGAGAAACAGAATGTGGAAAAAGAATCCAGGAAATCACATTGTAGGATTTTTGAAGAATGTATTTATAAATTCCTGCGTAATAAGTAATAAGTATTTGATCAATAACAAAAGTTCAACTCAATACTTTACTAATTTAACCTTTGTTGACAATGACAGAGGTCATAAGTTTCCTGTAGGTCTTCACCGGGTTTGCACACACTGTAGCTGGTATTTTGGCCCATTCTTCCATGTAGATCTCCTCTAGAGCAGTGATGTCTTGGGGCTGTCACTGGGCAACACAGGCTTTCAACTCCCTGCACAGATTTTCTACAGGGTTGAGGTCTGGAGACTGGCTAGGCCACTCCAGGACCTTGAAATGTTTCTTACGGAGCCGCCACTCTGTTGCCCGGGCAGTGTGTTTGGGATCATTGTCATGCTGGAAGACCCAGCCACGTCTCATCTTCAATGCTCTTGCTGATGGAAGAAGGTTTTTGCTCAAAATCTCACGATACATGGATGTGGCGGGTTATTTTACAGCTGATATCACAAAACATTTTACTATAAAACATAATAGGCAGACATAAAAATAATCAAAATATAAATGTAGCAAGCAATACAATAAACTGCTCGTCAGATCATTGATGTGAAGGCATTTGGCTAGGCTTCAATTTTGTTGTCTATGGACAATTACTGCATTTACTCAGTGCATTAGAGTAGGATTTAGCTTTATCTTGGCTATAATGGAGTAACTACAGAGTAAGTTTTCTTTCTCATCTCCTAGAATTTCAATGTGAATAATTATATAAATATGAATGAGCATGGAGCCGACTACTTGTGAGTTTTGTAAGCTTTATATAGGCTTTTTATATGAGAATGTTTAACTTATTGCTCTCTGCTTGCCTTCTGTAGTGTTGGGGACTATCCGCAGCGCAGTAGGCAGTGCTCAGCTGCTAATGTCACAGAAGTTTGAACAGTTTAGAGGACTTTGTAACGAAAACTTGGTGAGTGGGTCTCACTCCTCCTGTTGAATATCTGGTTTGATTAGCAGTCCTATGTGTTTTTATTATCTTTCTGATCTGTGAAAAGATGATCACTCTGTGTTCTTTTTCAGACTCTGTGTGTACTAAAGACAATAACTTCTCTGTACTATCTCATTGTCCTTTCACTAGAACATTAATGCCAACCCACGACCAACAGCACAGGACCTTGCAGGGTTCTGGGATTTGCTACAGCTCTCAATAGAGGACATCAGCATGAAGTTTGATGAGCTCTACCAACTGAAAGCCAACAACTGGCAGCTTCCTGAGAAATCAGAGAAGAAGGTGATAAATGAGCTCAGACAGTATTCATTGCACTGTTAGGAGGATGAAAATGGAACAGTGCATCAATATAAAAAATAATTGGAGCAAACTGGCAAGTTCTGACACAAGCTGCCAAGATGTATGGATCCATGCATCTTTTTTTCAGTAACTTCTGTTTACGTCCGGTAGTGTGGTGGTACATATTCAGCTGTTATTTCAGTGGGTCACATACATATTTAACAATGTTCAATGAACCATAGCTTAGCAAAGTATTAGCTGCTATATGTTCTCTATGCTATATGTATCTCTGTTAACACAAACATGCATAAATCTAGCTAAACTTGGTTAACAGAACATTTTTTAGGTGAAGAGGTTGAGTCTTCACCAGTGCCTGTTTCTCAGAATTAAGGATTGGCTAATTAATAATTTTTACATGAACTATATTGCTATAGTTGAAAAATATCTCAAACCTTGTTGTTTTTAGTCAGTGCCACTGGGTGCTCTATTCTGCTTATTTATCATTGCCTTCCTGGTATAATTTCCTCAGGAGGACAACAAACAGCTTCCATCATCTGTGCCAAAGAAGCAGTCTAAGCCCAAGCTGTCTACGGGAAAGGACAGGAGTGTGGACTCAGCTGTGGACAAACAACGGCAAGAAGCCAGGAAACGTTTGATGGCAGCAAAGCGCGCAGCATCAGTGCGACAGAACTCCGCCACAGAAAGTGCAGACAGCATCGAAATCTATGTCCCAGAGGCCCAAACCCGCCTCTGAGAGCATACCAGCTTTGATCAATAATGAAAATCGTCACTTACGTCAGACTTTCATTGGCACACTTACACTGACACATTGTTTGACAAAGATTTATGGATGCACAGAGGCTGATCCTCCATAGCAGCAAAACTGATGACTGGAGCAACGTGGCGATCAGAGTGCACATCAACAATACACAATAATGGAGGCAGTCACCCTGCTGCCATGGGACAGAAATAACCGATTAAATAATCAATTAATCATTATGTCCTAAAATATATCAAGACATGTGCAAGTATCTTTAATAAGGTCACACTGTATCTTGTGCGGAATCTTGGTATCCCAGAAGTTTATTCTTAAAGCTTCCCTCATTGCTGAGTCTACTGGCAAATTGTGGCTGTTTATTTACAAGCTCAGCTACTTTACCACACACTCAGGACACAAATGCAGGTGTACTCACTGTCCACAGCGTCTTCCTGTTCTTAATTTGTATTAGGCTGCCACTCGTTGGGTGTGGAGTGTACACTTTACTATGTAAGAAGTATAAGATGGTGTTATTGTCCACAGTTTTAATGCAGAGAACCAGAGGAAAGCAGTAGCATATACATGTATATTATAAAAATCACACTATTACAATGTTGATTTGTAAATGATGTATACCAGATTATATGTTAGAGAGGCTGGTGTTCTGTACCAAGGTAGTTTTTTTTTTTTAAATAGACTGAGTACTGTCATGGTATTTTAGCACTTGATGCAACCATTCACTCAACCTCTCATCTCTTCACAAACACAACACTTCATTCTATGCCTGTAAAACTCCATTGTTAAAGTCTTAAGTTTTTCTATGAAGAAAAATAAGGAGTGACTGTCCAGGCCATGTACTGACATCCAGAGGAATGTGTGAAGCATATGCATTTACAGCTCCTTGACTTGATTACTGCACTTTCCATTCACCTCAGTTCAAGTGTTCCTACCTTTTGTTTGCCTAACCCTGCTTAGATTTTCACAGCATGTAGGGGACCAAGACACACCACCACCTGATAAAGGCATTCCCATTCAGCCAGACTACATGTGGTAGGGTGGGGGTTTACTTGCTACTGGAAAGGAAATGGAATAGCATAGCAATAATAAAACCACATTAGAGTAAGCAATGCAGTAGGTATCCGGTCTTAAATTATTTAATTAAAACAAGACTTTAATATAAAGTATGAATGTTTATTTTTCTAAATAAAATCTCAGGTTGATCACTCAAGTTTGAGCAAAAAACACTATTGATTGTTGTAGAACCTCATATCAATTGGCCAATTCTTAGCACCACTGCCAAATATTTTAATTCCAACTATACTGTGTGTTCTCTAAAGAGAAAAGTTTACCTAGCTATAGGTCTTGACTTTCAAACCACCATTGCCCTTGTGCCACTTTCTAGCAGCTTGAACTCCCACCCTTTGTTGGGAATTGAAATAAGGGTTGTGGTACTTTGTTTATTGTCACTATACACATATGTGACATTCAATCAAAATGAAACTCTTGACTTCTGTAGTTCTATTTAATGGTGCTGCGAGGGAATCATTTTGTGCCAAGCTGGCAATGATTATAAACATTTCAATGTCCTTTGATAAATATTTTATTTAATATGGTTATTTTGTTTAAATCTGTGTGTGTGTGCATTCTCAGCAGTTTGTTTCCATTAGCTCACTCCATTTTTGCTATTCCTTGTCTCTGTTAGCCCATGACACTTTGATTATGAGTCAGTCTCTCAAAAGGAAATGGGTGAAAAGATTACATGAGTGGATAGCAGATACTCATGCTCAAGAAAGGCAATGTGTAGTATGCGTTTCTTTTTTTGGTTAGAGTTGCATCTCCCCCTAGTGGTCTGTGTATGCGTGACACTCCAGACTAATTTGTTCTTCTCCATTTTTGAATCCTTAACAACTGAGAAATACAGTTGAACTGGGAATGCTGACACAACACCATGTTGTTGCTTTTTCTTATTGTATTGTTTGTATTACATCAACAAAGGACATGTGCATTCCATTGTCCAAGGAAATCATTAAACATCCCTTTGCTACATGTCCTAGTCATCATTCTTGTCTTTGTTAGTTTTTTTTGCACCCATCCATACTGTAACTGTAATATTAGCTGATGAGTTAATATTACAGAAATAAGTCATAAACCTTAGGTTAGATCTTAGCATGGCCCTCATACATATGAACTATACTTAGATCCCTGCCAGTGAATTTTCAGTACTCCTTTAAATAAGTCTTGCAAATGATCTGAAACTATACAATCTGTGTTAAGGCATTCAGGGTATGTGTACATAAGCATTTAAAACTGTGACAAATGGTTGAAAGTCTACTTTTTTGTATCATTTGGGAGCTGGATCCCTTTATTTGCCCACATCCTGAACTTCAAGACAGCATGACCTGATCAGGGATCTTCAGACCGCTTGTTTACCTGTACTTTGTGAGTTTCAAAGGGCTACAAAATGGACAAACAATAAGCAGGAGGCGCTCTGGAGGCACATTATGTGGATGTGCTGTTCAACCGCCATGTGGACGAGGCAATACTAGTTACATAATATTTTAAATTGTGAGTTGGATAGACAGAAACACACTGAGATTCATAAACCTATTCTAACTTACCTGCCCTAAAGGCCATCTGTCTCTTTGACTCTTGGCATCTGTCCTCTCAGAGATCCAGCTAGTAAAATTAGCAAAAATTACTCTACAAACAACTAGTTTCAGATTATCGTACACACAACATTATTTGATATAATAAGCACACATCTTAAAGACAAAGGGTTGCTTCATGTTATGGTGTAATAAATAGAAAATGTAAGGATAGTTTCTTTTAAACAATAAAGAACTGTGTTTGTATTACAATTACAATTAGGTATGTGGCATTTTCTTTTCCTGTATGAAATAAGATGTAGAATTAAAGCAGAATGACACACAAATATTTGGATGCATGTATGTTTTTCCTTTAGTATGTGTTCAGATTACCTCAACTGTAGTCATTGTTGGTCCTGGATGTGGGGCAGGAAAACCAGAAATGCTCTCTTTGTGATCACAAAACCACCTTTGTTTCCTTCTGTGCACAGTTGTTTTATAACAATAAAATGAACAAGGGTCAGCAAATCTTTCCATAAAATACCTTTACTAGCAGTAACAGCCATACATTGTCACTTCCATCCTGAAAGAAAATGTCAAATTTAAACTTGTGTTGAATATGTGTTGAATACCTACCAGGACATTGTATTAGTATAGTTAATCAGATCAACGGCATAACAGCACACACACACACAGTGCTCCAGTCTGAGATGTGCCTTTTCCCAGACAATTAATTTCCCCATAGCCAACTGTGCAACTGTTTCCTAAACACCTCGTCTGTGAGGGACAGCTTACCTTTTCAACTGTATAACTACTCTGCCTGAGAATTGTAAGTCAGTCAATACTGACATTGACATCAGTCAATACATGTACACTGTATGATTCCTTGCCGGCAAGTAAAAAAGGAAAAAAAGACTTCAACTGCTTTAATTTGTGGATCTAAAATAATTTCCTAACACATCCTTCTGGAAGTTTCTAGTGTTGACTACACATGATAGCTGATCCTCCATAGTTCAGCAGCATCCACCACAGTCAGAGGTTTTAGCACCGTTTACTCTTGCCACTTATGGACAAATTATGATAAAACTTCACTGGCATTGCTTGCATTCAGATGCAGCAGCTAAAACCATCACTGAGGCTAGAAACAGTGCAAAAACGCCTGTTCTGTGCATTTCAGACCAAAAGAACACTACTTTGGTCAAAGTTATTTCAATGCATTTTAAAGGTGTTTGCCTGCTTCAGGGATGTATTTGGATCATATCCAGCAAAAAAACTTTATTGCCATTGCCTGCATCAAGATGCAGCAGCTTTAAGCATCACTGAGGTTGGAAACAGTGCAAAAATGCTTAGAATCGCCTGTTCTGTGCATTTCATACCAAAATAACACTACTTTAGTAAAAGTGATTTGAATGCAATCTAAAGGTGTTTGCCTGCTTCTGTCATCTATTTGGATCATACCTAGCAAAGAAACTTTACTGGCATTGCTTGCATTGAGATGTAGAAACTTGAAGCATCATTGAGGCTGGAAATAGTGCGAAAACGCTTAGAATAGCTTGTTCAGTGCATTTCATACCAAAATAACACTACTTTGGCCAAAGTGTTTTAAATGCATTTTAAAGGTGTTTGCCAGCTATAGGGATGTATTTGGATCATATCTAGCACAGAAAGTTTACTGACATTGCTTGCATTGAGATGCAGCAACTTGAAGCATCATTGAGGCTGGAAACAGTGCGAAAACGCTTAGAATCGCTTGTTCAGTGCATTTCATACCAAAAGAACACTACTTTGGTCAAAGTGATTTAAATGCATTTTAAAGGTGTTTTCCTGCTTCAGGGATGTATTTGGATCATACCTAGCACAGAAAGTTTACTAACATTGCTTGCATTGAGATGCAGCAACTTGAAGCATCATTGAGGCTGGAAACAGTGCGAAAACGCTAGATTCAAACAACCATGGAGTATGTAATTTGAGCACTGAGCAGCCTCAAAACCCTTTAAAGTTAACAATGTGAACCTCGTTTAATAATCTACTCAAGCTGCACACACTTTGAAAAGGAAGGGAGGGGGCTGGCTGGGCTGGGCTCATTTGTAGTAGTTATTTGATGTGCCATCTCAAACTCAAACTCAAAGCCAATCTTGAACGTGCGTTCATACAAAATCCCTTCTCACAAAACAGGAGAGCACGGTCCCTTTTAACAACACTGTGAATAGTTTTCCACAGCGAGGCAAACACTCTCAAGGTATGTGTCAAATAAAATAAAATCTCAACCGAAAATGTTCATAAAAAGCATAAAGCAACCCACTTTATCAACGTGCTTCGCACACTGTGCATTACATGTGGCAGGAGACCTGCAAGATTGCAATGAGCGGTTAACCTCATAATCTGCTGCATTCTGCCCCTGCTGTGCATCCTGAGCTCACAGATCAGACAGGTAATAGATGAGGACAAGTAGAAGACAAAAGGTCATCATTTATTCTCTATAAGGTATGTACAGTGCTCCAAATTATTATAGCAGTATATTATAATATAACAGTATTATAGTGATAATACTATGTCATTTATGACGTAGAAAACACAAAATGACACAATGATAACAGAAAGGTGTTTTACAAACCAACTTCACCAGAGGGAGATGCAAGGATGACAACAGTCCAACGATACCAGTGAAATTCACAGAACCTTTCAACTACAAACCACCACATAATGACTTGCACAGGCAACTTTTCCCAACTCCACACTACTATATTACAACAGAAGATGGAGAACTATTGAATAGACACTTGCCACGCCTATGGAACACCTTTGCCACAGCACGACAGATTGAAGAAAAGATAGGTGCTTTGGGAGCAACAAGTGTGAGATTACTTCCCTGCACCGATGCACTGCATAGTCCGATGGGAAAGCGATTATGTTACTCTTTACAAACAAAGAGATAAGAATGAGGGGACTACCCGAGAAAGATAAGAAGATCCAGGCGACAGATTCCCGCCCCTTTGACAAGTATATAAGCTGCGTGTTTGAAAACAACTTTTATAGTCTATCGCAGGAGGCTCGCTGTTTGTGTGTTTGTTTTGTGTAAATAAACACTTGGCTTCAAGAGTTATACCTGGATTTTGGACCTAATTGATAGATTCAATTACAATTAAGTCTAGAGGCAGAAACCTGCTAGGAACCTGATGAACGAATCAAAAGTCAGTCAAAGTTGTCCTTCTGTTGTTTTTAATACTTGCAAGAAGAGAAATACAGAGTCAGTGCAAAACTGTCCTGCCTGAGTGTAGATCTGAAGTCATCTACCCTGCGCCTACCTAAATACCTCCTTCGTTGCGAGGGAGTAAAGATGTATCTTCTCATTAGCTCAGTCTCAAACAAAAACAGTCCACAAGGGACTTATCAGCCCACAACTCAGGGTCAGTCACTGCCTTGCACCAGGAGAAAAGTGTAACAGAAACAAAGTTCTGCTGCCATGCTCTCATGCCATGCTCCATGCTGTAAAACAATTTTAATTAAACAGTAGCTCCCTAGCTAGAGGACACCTCATCAGGGCCTGCCCTGAAAAGTTTACCGGAAATGAGAAGGAACAGCATGAAGGAGGGTCAGCCAGACACACGGAGGGTGAGACGGAGAAACAGGAGCAGGCTGATGGTGGACAACCACAGACAAGTGGTGGAACGGAGGTAGGTGGACGAGAGCAGGGTATTGACGGTGGCGAACGGGTGGAAGGTGGACGAGAGCAGGGTGATGGTGGTAGAGAACGGGTGGAAGGTGGACAAGAGCAGGGTGATGGTGGTAGAGAACGGGTGGGAGGTGGACAAGAGCAGGGTGATGGTGGTAGAGAACGGGTGGGAGGTGGACAAGAACAAGGTGATAGTGGTGGAGAACGGGAGGAAGGTTGACAGGTGAAGGCTGGTCGTGATGAAGGACAACCAGCTGTGGGTGGACAAAGTGATGTGGCTGATACACAGTCACAGGGATTGGACACGGTTGATAAAGGGACCGATTTAGCGACAACCTCATCAGTCCCAGAGACTAACAGTGAAAGAATGGAGGAGGCAGATGTTAGCGACTTGAAATCTAATTGTGCTGATACTGAAGAAATGCCAAGTGACACAGAAAGTTGTAAAAAAGGAAAAAATGCTAAAAGAAAAATTAAAGCCACCACGAGCTGCTCCCAAGAGTCGCAAGGGACCGCAAAGAAGGTCAGAGGGCGAGAACTGGACGTAGCTGAGTCAGACCTCATTGAGGACGAGGACTCTCCTCCTGCCAGCGACACAGAAATGTCAGATTATAATTCATCCCAGCCCCAGAAAACTGCGGATTACAGCGTTGAACGAGTCAAACAGTTTTTACTAAGAACAAAAAACATGAAACGTGTCAAATTTGACGATTATTTTTCTGACAAAGAGCGTTTTGTTACATCTGTGCGTGCTCAGATAAGGAGCAGGGGCAAGGGGGGCTACACGGACCAGGAGTTCTACAGACTGAAGAAGATCGTTTTTAAACTGAGTCAGGAACTTCTGAATGAGGAGGATGGTGGAGTCTTTTAATCGCTCAGGTTTTCACCCAAGAACGTTGGTTTTACTCTGGGTTGTTTTCTATCTCCCCTCTTCTTATGGTTCATTTTAAAACAGCCACTTTAAACCTAAATGGGGCCAGAGACTTGAAAAAGAGATTGGTTTTATATGAACTGATGACACTGCACCATATCGATATCATGTTTGTTCAGGAGACACACAGTGATGGGAGTAATGAGGCTGACTGGCTCAGGGAGTGGCCTGGGAAGGTGGTTCTGAGCCACGGCAGCAGCACCAGCGCCGGTGTGGGCATTTTATTCTCCAAGTTCTGCCCTCCTGTCTCCCTCACCGTGTCTGAGGTCCTCCCTGGCAGACTGTTGGTGGTGCAGACGGGTTTTGACAACCGACGGATGCTTTTAGTGAACGTCTATGCTCCGAACACAGGACCAGGGAGACTTAAGCTCCTCAGTGAAGTTAACACTGTTTTAATGAATTTTAATTCTGAGGATCTTCTGCTTTTAGGTGGTGATTTTAACTGCACTGAAAACGACTCCATAGACAGAAACCACATGGAGCCACACTCTGCTTCAGCACAGCTTTTAAGACGGGTTGTAGAGACGCATGAGCTGGTGGATGTCTGGAGGAGCCTTCATGGCTGCGAAAGACAGTACACCTGGTCTCGCATGAGAGACAACATGGTCTCCCTGGCTCGACTTGATCGTTTTTATGCTTTTAAGCATCACTTAGGCACTTTTAGGTCCTGTTTTATCTCACCTGTTGGTTTTACTGATCATTCTATGGTTCAGTGTCATGTTTTTATCAACAACATCAAGCACAGGAGCGCGTACTGGCATTTTAACGACTCACTGCTGCTGGACGAGGGTTTTAAAGATGGTTTTAGGTTCTTTTGGGAATGTTTTAAAACCAGAAAACCTGATTTTATGAGTCTTCGACAGTGGTGGGATTGTGGTAAAGTTGAGATTAAACAATTTTGTCTACAGTACACTCTCAATGTCACGAGGGACATTACAAGATCAATGAAGGGTCTAGAGACTGATATTGTGGAACTGCAGCACATGGCAGAATCCACAGGAAACATTGGGCACATTGAAGCCCTCAAGTCAAAAGAGGCAGCTCTTGTCAGCTTACTGGGCACCAGAACTCAAGGTGCACTGGTCCGGTCCAGGTTCCAGAATGTGGCCGATATGGACGCCCCCTCCAGGTTCTTCTTTGGTCTGGAGAAGCGCAACGGCCAGAGTAGGTCCATTCATGGCCTACGATCAACTACAGGGGAGATTCTAGAAGAGCCGGGTGCCATCAGGAGGAGGGCTGTGGATTTTTACAGGGACTTGTACGCCAGTGAACACACTGACGATGAGGAGGGCTCTGCAGCCTTCTGTGACAACCTTCCTCAGGTTCCTGGCGTCCTGCTGTGCACGGACTATAAGATCCTGTCCAAGGCCCTGGCCAACAGACTGCGGGAGGTGATGGATCAGATCGTTCATCGGGACCAGACGTACTGTGTGCCCGGTAGGTTAATCACTGATAACGTGATCTTAATTCGGGATGTTTTGGATCTCTCTAGTTCATTGGGCATAGACTTAGGTCTGATTTCGCTGGACCAAGAAAAAGCTTTTGACCGAGTTGAGCACTCATACCTCTGGAAGACTGGAGAGTTTTGGTCTCAGCCCTGGTCTCACAGCTATGATCAGAGTTCTGTACCGAGACATTGAGAGTGTGCTGAAGATTAATGGAGGGCTGAGTGCTCCTTTTAAAGTGAGGTGAGGCATCAGACAGGGCTGCTCCCTCTCAGGGATGCTGTACGCCCTGTCCATTGAGCCTCTTTTATGTAAAGTCCGGTCTTCCATTGATGGTTTACTTCTACCTGGTTGTACTGAGCCCCTTGTTTTATCAGCCTACGCGGACGATCTTGTTGTTGTTGTCAGAACGCAAGACGACATTTACACATTAGAAAAGGTTGTCTATTGTTTTAATAGATTGTCCTCTGCCAAGGTGAACTGGAGCAAGAGCGAGGCCTTAGCGGTAGGAGGCTGGAGGACTGGTCGTCCGAGGCTTCCGGGGGGCCTCCTCTGGAAAACAGGAGGTTTTAAGTATCTGGGTGTTCATCTTGGCAACGATGAAAACATTAAAATGAACTGGGATGGCGCCGTAGAGAAGGTAGAGGGGAGGCTGCAAAAGTGGAGATGGTTACTGCCACACATGTCCTACAAGGGACGGACCCTCATTATTAATAACCTGGTGGCAAGTGGGCTCTGGCATCGCTTGGCCTGTGTGGATCCCCCTGCTGACCTCCTGAAGCTGCTCCAGTCCAAAGTGGTAGATTTCTTCTGGGACCAGCTTCATTGGGTGCCCCAGTGTATTTTGTTCTTGTCTAAAGACCAAGGTGGACAAGGTTTAGTTCATCTGTCCAGCAGAGTGCTGGCTTTCAGACTTCAGTTCGCTCAGAGGTTTCTCTGTGGCCCATAGGACGTGGTATGGAGACCCGTGGCTTCTGCCATTTTTAGAAGGACTAACAAACTGAACCTGGACACTGCCTTGTTTTTAATGGACACTACTGCTTTTAATGTTACAGTTCTACCTGCCTTTTATCAGAGTGTTTTTAGGTCTTGGGGTCTGTTTAAATGGAGGAGGCTGGAGCCTTCAGTCTCCCTCCACTGGCTGCTATCAGAGCCCCTGGTCCACGGGGCTCGGCTGGACCTGCAGAAAAGCTCCTTTCCAGGACTGACTCACGCTCTGGTTACCTCGGGTCTGAATACATTACGGCACCTGGTAGACGTAGCTGGTCCTGGACTGCGGAACGCAGAGGCATTGGCCTTCGCACTGGGTCTTCTCTCATCTAGGATCTCAGGAAAGTTCCTAAAACTCCTGTCAGCAGAACTGACTGATGATGAACGAGAGATGCTGCAGGACTACACGAATCACACAGAGACTCCAGATGAGCGGGATCCCTTTCCCGAGATGGGTTTTAACTTGGCTTTTAGAAACTCCATCGAGTTGTTTGACCTGTACACACTAACAGGGAAGTCGTTTTACAGCTGCTGCGTCAAAGCTCTGAATCTAAAACAGCTGAGCAGCAGAATGGACACGGTCTGGAGGAAGAGGCTGGCGCTGCCTGCCCAGACTCAGCCAGTCTGGAGGGTCCTCTACAAGCCCCCGCTGAACAAACGAACTGGAGACCTTCAGTGGAGGATTCTTCACGGGGCGATTGCCGTCAACTCCTTCACTGTGAGGAACAACCCAGGAAGCTCCCGCATGTGTGAGCACTGTGGTGAGGTCGAGACTGTCTTCCACTGCTTCATGGACTGCAAAAGACTGAAGGCACTTTTTAACTTATTGTCTGGTGTTTTTGAAGATTTTAATGTATCATGGAGTGTATATGTTTTTATTCTTGGTGCTGGTTACAGCAGAACCGATGCCACCAAGTGGCAACCGCTGAACTTTGTGTCTGGCCAAGCCAAGCTTGCCATTTACAAGACTAGACAGATGAAGAACCAAGACATCGTTCCCATGTTTCGCGCTTTGGTCAGGGCCAAAATGTGGGTAGATTTTAAGTTCTTTAAGTTCACCAACAACTTGCTCAGTTTTACAAGTCAGTGGTGTCACCAAGACGTTATCTGTTCTGTGGTGGATGACGACCTTGTTTTTGGTAGTGCTTTTAAATAAGGTCTAACCCACTTTAAAATAAGAACTAAATTATTAATAGTTCTTATCTATATTATTTATTGCACTTATTTGTCACTTGTCAATTGTTCTCTTTTTCCTCTTGTTGATTGTTTACTATTTGTCTTCTGAGCTTGACAAATAAAGTTTATTGAAAAATCAAATCTCTCTCTCTCTCTCTCTCACATACACACACACACACGCCATCACACGCATAGACACACATCCATTTAGCCACATACACACACACACATTAGAATAGCGATCCTTTTGTTTGTTTCATTAATTGTTAAGTTATGATGTATTTCTTGTTTGAATAATTGTTGATCATAATCATCATTGTTTAGATAATAAAGTTGTCATAGTTTAGTCGTTGTCTGTGATTATTGGTGTATGGTCTGCAACACTAGCTGGGCACACGGCTGTTGCTCGGAGTTCGCCCTTCACCGCTAAATTAACTAATGTTATTTAATATTGGGTAATTAGTAATACTTATAATTGAGACTGTGCTTTATTTACAACCTGGTTATTAGTCCCTGGTAATCAGGGTGGTGCCTTGTTAATCCTTTGATAGTTCGCTGTTACAAAACTGGCACTCTACCATAAACTAGAACCGGAGTCCCAGGGGCAGGAATAGCCTGAGGCCCTGGTGCTGACTCTTAGAATCGCCACACGACGGCGCCAAAACTCGCTGGAACGGGGAAGCTCCACCTGAGCCTAATTCCCTCGTCACCAGCCTCGCAATTACTTTGTTCTCTAGATCTCTAACAGGAGAGAACCCACTTGCAAGACCATAGACTCCAGATTAAAGAATGAATGATGATTTAATGTAAAGAGTAAGGACAAATGTGAACCAGAAACAAACACGGAAGTAAATAATTAAACAAGGACGCTACGCCACAAACTTTGTCACAAACAGAGACAGGCACATCTAACCCGAAAATACTTAAACACCACAACCCCAAAACCTAACACTCAGACGGTGACAAGGAACACACGTACCAATACAAATGACCTCAAATCCCGAAACACTTACTAATGTGCAACTTAACTATACCCTGCACACAAATGAACGCACAGTAACACGAAGCCCACAAAGTAACACGAATGACAAGGAACACAAAAGAACACTAATGAATAACAACACCCATACGTACTCTGGAACACAGATGACTATCAGCATTGACACAGACAACAATCAAGGTAACACTAAAGCGGGACTAGTAATCTGTAACACTACTGACAAGTTGTAACAACAATGAAGAGGTAACACAAAAACGAACGAATCTGGGTACACCAATGCTAACACTACTACGTAACCCTAATAATCAGCCAGCGACGAGGGACACAAAACGAGGAACTTAAATACATAACAAACAGGAAATCAAACACAGCTGAAAACACTAATGAACTAAAACAGGAAGCAAGACGAAACAAAAAACAAAGAAGGGTGAACACGAGCGCCCTCTGGTGGTCCGAGGGCGAATTGTTACATTCGCTATCTAATGGCCATTTGGATTATTTCTAAAATAAAAGCATCACTCATTTTGTTGCTTGATTGTAAGCAAATTAAATATCATCTAGTTCTGTGAATTTATTTATTTTATATATTTATTTTCTTTTAATAGTATGATAGTCCAATCAGGACTGAACCTACTTTTCTGACTAGTCTCAAATCACCAAAACAGCGTACATCACAGAAATGGACTAAACAGTAAGTAATAGAGTCCAAAACTCACCGAAACAGCTTCTGACTGATTCAGCACTCCCTTTGGTGGTTTCATGTATTTTAGTGGCTGCACCTAAAAACAAGCATGCAGAGTCAACTTTTGTGTCAACATCTGACATATGCCTTCTTCAACTACTTGTTTATGAACAATTGCATGACATTTTTAATAAGACTGGCTAATACTGGAAAATATTATTTATTTATTTATTTATTTTTCACACACCAAAATTAATAGTATGAAGCGTTACATCTACACTCACAGGCTAATTCAATTCTCAGCTCACTAAAGCAATGCCCACAGAGACATAATCTTTCGATCAATTATTACGCTAGTAGAAATTATTTTCTGTTAACTTGTACACAATATGCTCAAAAACTGAATCAGAACTTCAGGCATTTCACTCTTGAACCAGTCAACCCTAAAATACATGGGTATTTTATTTATTCTAATCTAATCTGACTAGGACAACCTATATTACATTTGTGCAGACAAAAGTACACCCTCCCTCCTGCTGCTCTTTCTCTATCTCTGGTCTTCTCATCTTACAACAGACAATCTACAGGGTCTCCGCAGATTTTTACTGCCGATGACACTCGCCACAGCTCAAACAAAATGTTTAGCATAGTAAATGACACGTTGAAGTTTTGAATAGATTAGAAGGAAAAAAATGTTGTTGTGCTGGCCACTGTAATGGAATTCTTACTATATGGGTATTTTCCCTTGTGATAGAACTGTGATTCATATTACTTGATATATTCTCATATATAGAATAGTGAGCCTTCTCTTTCCCATGGGAAAGGGAGCTAGGGAGCTACTGTTTAATTAAAATTGTTTTACAGCATGGAGCATGGCATGAGAGCATGGCAGCAGAACTTTGTTTCTGTTACACTTTTCTCCTGGTGCAAGGCAGTGACTGACCCTGAGTTGTGGGCTGATAAGTCCCTTGTGGACTGTTTTTGTTTGAGACTGAGCTAATGAGAAGATACATCTTTACTCCCTCGCAACGAAGGAGGTATTTAGGTAGGCGCAGGGTAGATGACTTCAGATCTACACTCAGGCAGGACAGTTTTGCACTGACTCTGTATTTCTCTTCTTGCAAGTATTAAAAACAACAGAAGGACAACTTTGAGTGACTTTTGATTCGTTCATCAGGTTCCTAGCAGGTTTCTGCCTCTAGACTTAATTATAATTGAATCTATCAATTAGGTCCAAAATCCAGATATAACTCTTGAAGCCAAGTGTTTATTTACACAAAACAAACACACAAACAGCGAGCCTCCTGCGATAGATTATAAAAGTTGTTTTTTAAACACGCAGCTTATATACTTGTCAAAGGGGCAGGAATCTGTCACCTGGATCTTCTTATCTTTCTCGGGTAGCCCCATTATACTGTCCTCGCAAAGGCGTCCGTGTCTAAGCTAGACAGTTAGCTGACATGTGAGCAGGAGTGGTAACAAATAAAGACCAGGCGTAAACTTTTCTTGCCTTTACTCACACACTCACATACTCACGTACTGTAAACTAAACACAGAAAACAACATCAATTAACATGCAATAATATACTCCTTATAAATACAATACAATCAATATTACTACGTCATAACAAGTTAGCTTGTCTATGCTAACATTACAAATAAACAGTTTAACATGTCTACTATGTTTTCGCAGTATCTACAAAGAACTTTTAATAGACATACTTACAGACAAATACTGTCCAAGGCACAGACATCATAAGAAAGTAGGCAGCTGACAGTCACTTTTCTTTCCTGCCTCCACTGCAGGTCAACTGGTTAAGAACTACTGCCCACATACGAACAAAAAGGGGGCACTGTTTCACCCAAATGCTACTTGTACCTAATAGAACCTTTTAGCTGTGGTACAGAAGTCAGAACACCCCTCATTCTTATCTCTTTGTTTGTAAAGAGTAACATAATCGCTTTCCCATCGGCCTATGCAGTGCATCGGTGCAGGGGAGTAATCTCACACTAGTTGCTCCCAAAGCACCTATCTCTTCTTCAATCTGTCGTGCTGTGGCAAAGGTGTTCCATAGACGTGGCAAGTGTCTATTCAATAGTTCTCCATCTTCTGTTGTAATATAGTAGTGTGGAGTTGGGAAAAGTTGCCTGTGCAAGTCATTATGTGGTGGTTTGTAGTTGAACGGTTCTGTGGATTTCACTGGTATCGTTGGACTGTTGTCATCCTTGCATCTCCCTCTGGTGAAGTTGGTTTGTAAAACACCTTTCTGTCATCATTGTGGCTCTGGGTGGGCCTGATTTCAGATGGTCCTGCTGCACTGGTGTATGCTTACTCCAGGTGGTAGCCATTGGACAGTCTTTATAGGGAATCGATGAAATGGTTATATTTTGTGTTTTCTACGTCATAAATGACATAGTATTATCACTATAATACTGTTATATTATAATTCAATTCAATTCTATTCAACTTTATTTATATAGCGCCAATTCACAACATCAGTTATCTCAAGGCACTTTACAAGTAAGGTTTTAAGACCTTACACAACTAAACCCAACAATTCCCACATAGAGCAAGCTTTTAATTGTACCCAATCGATAAATTGTACATTTAAATAGCAACAGTGGAGAGGAAAAACTCCCTCTCTAACGAGGAAGAAACCTCCAGCAGACCCAGGCTCAGTGTGGGCGGCCATCTGCCTTGACCGGTTGGGGTGAGGGGATAGAGAAGAGAGAAAAGAACACAACCACAACAACAAAACAGGCAGCAAAAGAACACAGGCGGGATGGTTGGACCAGCAACTGAACACTGGAGACACACGACTCTGAGCCTGATGATACCTGTAGATGAGGATAGAGAGAGACAGAAGGGGAGAAGCACAACTAGGAGAGAAAAGAGACAAAGTTAGTCACATGTGGAATTGGAGGCATGTTGGCGGATAGAAGAAAGGGGAGAAAAGAGCTCAGTGAATGAAGGACGTCCCCCAGCAGTCTAAGTCTATAGCAGCTTAACTAAGCGATGGTTCAGGGTGACCAGAACCATCTCTAACTATACGCTTTGTCAAAAAGAAAGGTTTTAAGCCTAGTTTTAAAACTAGAGAGGGTGTCTGCTTCTCGAACCTGGACTGGAAGCTGGTTCCATAGGAGAGGAGCTTGGTAGCTAAATGCTCTGCCTCCCGTTCTACATTTAGAAACTATAGGAACCACAAGTAGACCAGCGCTCTGAGAAAGAAGCGTTCTGTTGGGAGCATAAGGAGCGATGAGGTCTTTAAGATAAGATGGAGCTTTATTATGAAGAGCTTTGTAGGTGAGGAGAAGAATTTTGAATTCTATCCTCGATTTGACAGGGAGCCAATGCAGAGAAGCTAATGTAGGAGAAATGTGATCTCTCTTCCTAAGTCCAGTCAGAACTCTGGCTGCAGCATTTTGACGCTAGATGTCTCCATGTCCATCTCTCCAAACTCATCGCATGCAGCTCGTTCACTAGGCTGCCCCACCAAATCACCCACCTTCGGCTCCGGCTGCCCAGTCAAGCTCCTGTCAGACTCACTTCTTAGACAGACGTAATTGTCCAGGGTGTTGTTGCATAGACTGCATTTAGCCGAGAGCTTGGTACATTCTCTAGCATAGTGTCCTTGGGCACCGCAGCGATGACACGTGAACTCTGGGCAGTCGCGCAGGATGTGCCCCGGTTTCATACAGAGCCTGCGTACTCTGACTTGCCTGTCATGAATAACTCTGAAGTATTCAAAACCTCCAGCGGTGTTTAATCTCACCGAGTATGGCAGCGATTAGACGGTATCAGTGAATTTAACCTTCACATATCGTGTTCCATCAGCAATTTGTGTGCCCGGCCACAAGCGCCTTTTAATGGGGGAGACTGCTTTCACCCACCATCCTCGCAGCTTATTCAAAATATCATCATCCGGTATGTAGACCGGCAAGCCCAGGAATGACACTACTAGCTCGTCGTTACCAAGTTCTCTGGCCATGACACACACATCTCCTATCTTAAATCCATCCAGTAACTTTGCTTTCCCCGTCTCGTGACTCATTGTTATCTCATATTTCTTTCCCCCGATGTACCGGCATGCGGTCAAGCCTCCACACAGCTCACACGTACACTTCATCAACTCCATGGGTGTCACGGTGCTTTCCCCCGTCAGCTCCACGCTGACTGTTAAATCCTGCCTGTAGTTAATTATTGCCGTCATCCTTGGTTCGGAGTTGCTGATCGCTTGCTCCATTGTCCGTCAAAAAAGAACCAATATGTCGCAAAGAAAAGTCTGAGGGAAAAGTTCCAAGCGCCGAAGGAGCCCTCCCCTCCAGCCAGCGGTAGCCGCTGGGGGACAGAGAGTAAAGAAAAAAAAAACGAAAAAATCGAGAAAAAAGTGGCGAGAGAAGCGGCTCACAAGCAAATCAGCGTCTCACACACGTGCACAGGATGGGCGGTTCCAAGCGTTTTCGCACTGTTTCCAGCCTCAGTGATGCTTTAAGCTGCAGCATCTGAATGCAAGCAATGCCCGTTAAGTTTTTGTCTTAGAAATGATCCAAATACATCCCTGAAGCAGGCAAACACCTTTAAAAATTATTTAAAGGACTTTAAGAAAAGTAGTGTTCTTTGGTCTGAAATTAAGAGAACAGGCGATTAGAAGCGTTTTCGCACTGTTTCCAGCCTCAGTGATGCTTTAAGATGCAGCATCTTAATGCAAGCAATGCCATTGAAGTTTTTGTGTTAGAAATGATCCAAATACATCCCTGAAGCAGGCAAACACCTTTAAAATGCATTTAAATCACTTTGACAAAAGTAGTGTTCTTTTTGTCTAAAATGCACAGAACAGGCGATTCCAAGCGTTTTCGCACTTTTTCCAGCCTCAGTGATGCTTTAAGCTAAAGCATCTGAATGCAAGCAATGCCATTGAAGTTTCTGTGTTAGAAATGATCCAAATACATCCTTGTAGCAGACAAACACTTTTAAAATTCATTAAAAGCACTTTGACAAAAGTAGTGTTATTTGGTCTAAAATGAACACAACAGGCGATTAGACGCGTTTTCGCACTGTTTCCAGCCTCAGTGATGCTTTAAGCTGCTGCATTTGAATGCAAGCAATGCCACTGAAGTTTTTGTGTTAGAAATGATCCAAATACATCCCTGAAGCAGGCAAACACCTTTAAAATTTATTTAAAGGACTTTTACAAAAGTAGTGTTCTTTGGTCTGAAATGAACAGAACAGGCGATTCCAAGCGTTTTCGCACTGTTTCCAGCCTCAGTAATGCCTTAAGCTGCAGCATCTGAATGCAAGCAATTTGTAGTGCAAAACATTAGTATATGTTAGTGGGTTTAGGATACAGTTAGAGTAGAATAGATATTGTTTAGGCTTTGTTCATTTCTAGGGAATATGATTGTACAGGACGCTTGCTGGCCTTCGGTGGCTCCGAGGATATCTGACCGGTAGAGCAGAACAATTTGGGCAAAACATTCTGACCTGGTAACCAAAGCAATGGAGTCAAAACAAGTGGCTGTAATCACAACTGTTTGCATTTGGGCTGACGCAAACAGAGGGATTAAACCATGCTCCCGAGGAATCTCGGGGGGAGAGTTCTTTGCCTGCCGTAGAGACAACTCGTTTTTCTGTGGTCAGGCCTGGGGCTCCCCGAGCGCTAGCAAGCATCCTCCTTGCAAGGAAGAAGGTGACTCCGCATATCTGCCTTTGCATTCTTTCATCTCAGCACTGAGAATAAATCTACAATTGATTGGCTGAACCCTAATGCTGCCTCGGCTGAGTTCTTCTGAGTTGGGACATTTCTAACCACTACAATTCCATTGAAGTTTTTGTGTTAGAAATAATCCAAATACATCCCTGAAGCAGGCAAACACCTTTAAAATGCATTTAAATCACTTTGACAAAAGTAGTGTTCTTTTAGTCTGAAATGAACACAACAGGCGATTCCAAGCGTTTTCGCACTGTTTCCAGCCTCAGTGATGCTTTAAGCTGCAGCATCTTAATGCAAGCAATGCCATTGAAGGTTTTGTGTTAGAATTGATCCAAATACATCCCTGAAGCAGGCAAACACCTTTAAAATGCATTTAAATCACTTTGACAAAAGTAGTGTTCTTTGGTCTGAAATGAACACAACAGGCGATTCCAAGCGTTTTCGCACTGTTTTCAGCCTCAGTGATGCTTTAAGCTGCAGCATCTGAATGCAAGCAATTCCATTGAAGGTTTTGTGTTAGAATTGATCCAAATACATCCCTGAAGCGGGCAAACACCTTTAAAATCCATTTAAATCACGTTGACAAAAGTAGTGTTCTTTGGTCTAAAATGCACAGAACAGGCGATTCCAAGCGTTTTCGCACTGTTTCCAGCCTCAGTGATGCTTTAAGCTGCAGCATCTGAATGCAAGCAATGCCACTGAAGTTTTTGTGTTAGAAATGATCCAAATACATCCCTGAAGCAGGCAAACACCTTTAAAATGCATTTAAATCACTTTGACAAAAGTAGTGTTCTTTGGTCTAAAATGAACAGAACAAGGCGATTCCAAGCGTTTTCGCACTGTTTCCAGCCTCAGTGATGCTTTAAGCTGCTGCATTTGAATGCAAGCAATGCCATTGAAGTTTTTGTGTTAGAAATGATCCAAATACATCCCTGAAGCAGGCAAACACCTTTAAAATGCATTTAAATCACTTTGACAAAAGTAGTGTTCTTTGGTCTAAAATGAACAGAACAAGGCGATTCCAAGCGTTTTCGCACTGTTTCCAGCCTCAGTGATGCTTTAAGCTGCTGCATTTGAATGCAAGCAATGCCATTGAAGTTTTTGTGTTAGAAATGATCCAAATACATCCATGAAGCAGGCAAACACCTTTAAAATTTATTTAAAGGACTTTGACAAAAGTAGTGTTCTTTTGGTCTAAAATGAACACAACAGGCGATTCCAAGCGTTTTCGCACTGTTTCCAGCCTCAGTGATGCTTTAAGCTGCAGCATCTGAATGCAAGCAATTCCATTGAAGGTTTTGTGTTAGAATTGATCCAAATACATCCATGAAGCAGGCAAACACCTTTAAAATCTATTTAAAGGACTTTTACAAAAGTAGTGTTCTTTGGTCTGAAATGAACACAACAGGCGATTCCAAGCGTTTTCGCACTGTTTGCAGCCTCAGTGATGCTTTAAGCTGCTGCATTTGAATGCAAGCAATGCCATTGAAGTTTTTGTGTTAGAATTGATCCAAATACATCCCTGAAGCGGGCAAACACCTTTAAAATCCATTTAAATCACGTTGACAAAAGTAGTGTTCTTTGGTCTAAAATGCACAGAACAGGCGATTCCAAGCGTTTTCGCACTGTTTCCAGCCTCAGTGATGCTTTAAGCTGCAGCATCTGAATGCAAGCAATTCCATTGAAATTTTTGTGTTAGAAATGATCCAAATACATCCCTGTAGCAGGCAAACACCTTTAAAATCTATTTAAAGGACTTTTACAAAAGTTGTGTTCTTTGGTCTGAAATGAACACAACAGGCGATTCCAAGCGTTTTCGCACTGTTTCCAGCCTCAGTGATGCTTTAAGCTGCTGCATTTGAATGCAAGCAATACCATGGAAGTTTTTGTGTTAGAAATTATCCAAATACATCCCTGAAGCAGGCAAACACCTTTAAAATTTATTTAAAGGACTTTGACAAAAGTAGTGTTCTTTTGGTCTAAAATGAACACAACAGGCGATTCCAAGCGTTTTCGCACTGTTTCCAGCCTCAGTGATGCTTTAAGCTGCAGCATCTGAATGCAAGCAATTCCATTGAAGGTTTTGTGTTAGAATTGATCCAAATACATCCATGAAGCAGGCAAACACCTTTAAAATCTATTTAAAGGACTTTTACAAAAGTAGTGTTCTTTGGTCTGAAATGAACACAACAGGCGATTCCAAGCGTTTTCGCACTGTTTGCAGCCTCAGTGATGCTTTAAGCTGCTGCATTTGAATGCAAGCAATGCCATTGAAGTTTTTGTGTTAGAAATGATCCAAATACATCCCTGAAGCAGGCAAACACCTTTAAAATCCATTTAAATCACTTTGACCAAAGTAGTGTTCTTTTGGTCTGAAATGAACACAACAGGCGATTCCAAGCGTTTTCACACTGTTTCCAGCCTCAGTGATGCTTTAAGCTGCTGCATTTGAATGCAAGCAATGCCATTGAAGTTTTTGTGTTAGAAATGATCCAAATACATCCCTGAAGCAGGCAAACACCTTTAAAATTTATTTAAAGGACTTTGACAAAAGTAGTGTTCTTTTGGTCTGAAATGAACACAACAGGCGATTCCAAGCGTTTTCGCACTGTTTCCAGCCTCAGTGATGCTTTAAGCTGCAGCATCTGAATGCAAGCAATTCCATTGAAGGTTTTGTGTTAGAATTGATCCAAATACATCCATGAAGCAGGCAAACACCTTTAAAATCCATTTAAATCACGTTGACAAAAGTAGTGTTCTTTGGTCTAAAATGCACAGAACAGGCGATTCCAAGCGTTTTCGCACTGTTTCCAGCCTCAGTGATGCTTTAAGCTGCAGCATCTGAATGCAAGCAATGCCATTGAAGTTTTTGTGTGTCTAAAATGCACATAACAGGCGATTCCAAGCGTTTTTTTTTTATTATTATTTTTTTTTTTTATTGTTATTATTACACATATCCAGAGCTAATACAGCATCCATCTCTGCACCTCTGTCTCATTACATGTCAGTTTCAGAACAAGGTTACCTGATTCAATTCCTAAAAGCATTAAAACAGGAACAGCAGCCGCTCATTTTCGAGCTGGCACCATGTAGTGTCTTTAAGGTAGTCACCATCAAAAGAGTCTTTGTCTACTGAGTAGACTGTCTTCAAGTGCAGTCTTAAAGAGTTTCTGAAGTTTTTCAATGCATCCAGATGTTTCTTTTCATGTAGGGAGTAATTCCTGCTGAGGAGGTTAGAGTGTCGGGCTATGGACAGTGCTGTGTTAATCGCCAGGCTGTTGATATTGTACTGGACTTGCGATGTGCCGAAAAGCCATGTCCAGTCAACATCTTCCAAACACCTGAAATTACAGGTGGTGTGAAGGAAGTCCTGAACCAAGTTTTTCAACCGCTTTGTCACCGGGCACTCTAAGAGCAGGTGCTCTAGCGTTTCGTCCTTGTGCCCGCATCTGGTGCATTCCTTAGAGAAGCGGGTTTGGTAAATGCGCTGCAGGACAGTACCACATAGAATTTTTCTGTGTCTGATTTTAAAGTCAGTGTTGAAAACCTGGTGCGGGATTTGCTTGAATTTGATATTCAACCATATTCTGGAAATATCCATTCCTGGGAAAAACAGTGACCACGTTTTTTCTACTGCTGGCCTTTGGAGAATCCCAGCGATGAAAAGTTTATAGAGTGTTCCAGTGCTGGCCTCTTGCAGGGGTGTTTGCGGCTCTGTGACACACAGTGTGAACTCTGGACCCTTGTGCTGTGGCTCGGCGCTGTTGCTGGAGAGCAGGCATTTCCAGCTGTCCGGGAGTGCATTCTCTAGCCTGCGGCAGAAGGAGGAGATGGTATACCTTTGTGGTGAAATTCCCCTAGCCCGCACCTCTCTTTCTACCTTTTGGCTATCAATAGAGCCATTACTGTCAACAATATCTCCCACACTGCGCAAGCCCGCTTCGTCGAGGACCTTGCAAGCCAGAGCTCCCCCCCGGCGCGTTAAACACGGGTTTCTGAAGAGGGGCTGCGCCAAGACCTGGCCTCTGCCATCTGTTATGCTATGCAAGCGTGGGCGCAGGGCTGCCCATGCTTGAGCTACTTCTTTGTAAAATGGTGGGAGAACGTACAAATTGTATGCTACGGGGATGGTGCATAAATTATAGGGTCCATGTGGTCCAAGCTTGCACAGCCAGTGGTGCATCGTGTCTTTCCATTGGTGATGTTGCGTGTCGTCGAGGTATTTCTTGACCGTCTTAATTCTGATTGCCTTCAGTTTGCTCTGTATGTCTAGTAGTCCTAGACCACCGTCAGAGGTATCCCCTATAAGGGTGTTGTGCGCCACCAGATTCTGCTTCGCCCTCCACAAAAAATGAGTCACCATATGGTTCAGTTCACGCATCACAGCGGCGGGCATGTCGTGAACATGCAGCATGTGGTTTAGTTTGGAGAGGACCAGAGCATTGGCTACAACCACTCTACCTTTGAGGGAAAGTCCCCTCAGTTTCCACAAGGAGAGAACCCTTTTCATTTTCTTAGTCAGCTCGTCCCAGCTCTTGTCTCTGGCCTTTGCCATGTCAGGTCCCAGGTAGACCCCAAGAACCCACACCATGGATTCGACTTCCCTGAATCCCCATCTGCCTGCTGTCTTAAAAGCGCCGCCGCAGTAGAGGACTTCAGACTTGCCAGTATTAATTTTGGAGCCTGACGCCGTCCCGTACGTGTGCAGATGTTGCAGGGTTCGCTGGACATCCTGCTCACCTCTGACCATTATTGTGATGTCATCAGCATACTGGACTAATTTAACAGTGTTGCCCTGTGTAATTGGAATCCCTTTGATCTCCTGGTCTCGCAGGATAAGAAGGGCGAGAGGTTCTGCAGCGATGCTGTATAGTAAAGAAGAGAGAGGACAGCCCTGCCTGACTGATCTTTTGAGCTGGAAGATATCAGTGCACGTTCCATTAATTTTAACTCTGCTATAGGCATTACTATAAAGCAGGCTAATCCAGGTGACAAAGTTATTGCCAAAGCCAAATGATCGCAGTGCGCTGTATAGGAAGTTGTGTTCGACCATGTCAAAGGCCTTCTCCAGGTCCACAGTGAGGAGGATGCCTCCCTGATGTGACATAGTGGACAGGGTGTCCCTAACGGTATTGATGGAGTCTGAGATGTCCCTGCCCGGGATGCCATATGTCTGATTATGTCCAATGATTGTGCCTATTACCGTTTTCAGCCTGTTGGCTAGTGTCTTGGCAAGGATTTTGTAGTCTGAGTTTAACAAGCTGATCGGTCTATAGTTTTCTAGGAGTGTGCTGTCCCCTTTCTGCTTAAATATTAGAGAGATCAGGCCTAGGGTAAGCGAGTCTGGCAGGACATGCGTGTGTTCCATGTATTGGAAGAGCCTGAGCAATATTGGAGTGAGCTGATTCTGGAATACCTTGTAAAACTCACTGGGCAGGCCATCCGAGCCAGGACTCTTGTTGTTGTTCAGTCCATCAATTGCAGTAGAGATCTCCTGCGCTGTTAGGTGGCTGTCGCAGAACTCCTTGTCCTCTTCCGAGAGTGCTGTGTCTACCACAGAAAGTAAGGAGTCGATGCTCTGTGATGCACTATTCTGTGATCGGAAGAGACGTTTGTAGAAATTGTGAGTTTCCTGAGTTAGTTCTGCGGGATCCGTGGTGAGGCTTTTATCCTGTTTTGTCAGGCTATGGATGACCTTGCTATCTTGTCTGTGTTTTTCCAGTCCCAGGAAGAAGGCAGTGCATCTCTCCCCCTCAACTAGGTACTGGGCTCTGCTCCAGGTCGCTGCCCCTCTGCATCTGTCTATTTCTATCCTGTTCTTTGATGTACAAATAAGATTCTATTGGGTAGTGTGGTATGGCATCAATATTGCGCGCCTCTTGTTCCAACTGACTCCGCCACGCAGCCTCCTCCCGCAGTTGTTCCTCTTTTCGCCTTTTGCTGTGCATAATGCTGAGTGATTTGATATTCAGTTTTATGTATTCCCACCAGATGGAGACATTGTCCACGAGATGGACCTCAGCTGCAGCTTTGGCGAGGAACAGGTATATGTGGTCCCTGTAGGCTTTATCCAACAGCAGCGCTGTGTTCAAACACCAAAACCCTCTGGGGTTTCCGATGCGTGGCCTGTGCAGTCTGAAGGTGAAGAAGGCATGGTCACTCCATGCATTGAAAGTGTAGTCCGCGCCAGAAATGTGCTTCACTACTGTAGAGGAGGCCTCAGTGATGCTTTAAGCTGCTGCATTTGAATGCAAGCAATTCCATTGAAGTTTTTGTGTTAGAAATGATGCAAATACATCCCTGAAGCAGGCAAACAACTTTAAAGTGCATATAAATCACTTTGACAAAAGTAGTGTTCTTTGGTCTGAAATGAACACAACAGGCGATTCCAAGCGTTTTCGCACTGTTTCCAGCCTCAGTGATGCTTTAAGCTGGTGCATTTGAATGCAAGCAATGCCATTGAAGTTTTTGTGTTAGAATTGATCCAAATACATCCCTGAAGCAGGCAAACACCTTTAAAATGCATGTAAATGACTTTGACAAAAGTAGTGTTCTTTTAGTCTGAAATGAACACAACAGGCGATTCCAAGCGTTTTCGCACTGTTTCCAGCCTCAGTGATGCTTTAAGCTGCTGCATTTGAATGCAAGCAATGCCATTGAAGTTTTTCTGTTAGAAATGATCCAAATACATCCCTGAAGCAGGCAAACACCTTTAAAATCCATTTAAATCACGTTGATAAAAGTAGTGTTCTTTGGTCTGAAATGAACACAACAGGCGATTCCAAGCGTTTTCGCACTGTTTCCAGCCTCAGTGATGCTTTAAGCTGCAGCATTTGAATGCAAGCAATGCCATTGAAGTTTTTGTGTTAGAATTGATCCAATTACATCCCTGAAGCAGGCAAACACCTTTAAAATGGATGTAAATCACTTTGACAAAAGTAGTGTTCTGTGGTCTGAAATGAACAGAACAGGCAATTCCAAGCGTTTTTGCACTGTTTCGAGCCTCAGTGATGCTTTAAGATAGAGCATCTGAATGCAAGCAATTCCATTGAAGTTTTTGTGTTAGAAATGATGCAAATACATCCCTGAAGCAGGCAAACAACTTTAAAGTGCATATAAATCACTTTGACAAAAGTAGTGTTCTTTGGTCTGAAATGAACACAACAGGCGATTCCAAGCGTTTTCGCACTGTTTCCAGCCTCAGTGATGCTTTAAGCTGTTGCATCTGAATGCAATCAATGCCATTGAAGTTTTTGTGTTAGAAATGATCCAAATACATCCCTGAAGCAGGCAAACACCTTCAAAATTTATTTAAAGGACTTTGACAAAAGTAGTGTTCTTTGGTCTGAAATGAACAGAACAGGCGATTCCAAGCGTTTTCGCACTGTTTCCAGCCTCAGTGATGCTTTAAGCTGCAGCATCTGAATGCAAGCAATGCCATTGAAGTTTTTGTGTTAGAATTGATCCAAATACATCCCTGAAGCAGGCAAACACCTTTAAAATGCATTTAAATGACTTTGACAAAAGTAGTGTTCTTTGGTCTGAAATGAACACAACAGGCGATTCTAAGCGTTTTCGCACTGTTTCCAGCCTCAGTGATGCTTTAAGCTGCAGCATCTGAATGCAAGCAATTCCATTGAAGTTTTTGTGTTAGAAATGATCCAAATACATCCCTGAAGCAGGCAAACACCTTTAAAATTTATTTAAAGGACTTTGACAAAAGTATTGTTCTTTTGGTCTGAAATGAACACAACAGGCGACTCCAAGCGTTTTCGCACTGTTTCCAGCCTCAGTGATGCTTTAACCTGCAGCATCTGAATGCAAGCAATGCCATTGAAGTTTTTGTGTTAGAAATGATCCAAATACATCCCTGAAGTAGGCAAACACCTTTAAAATCCATTTAAATCACTTTAACAAAAGTAGTGTTCTTTGGTCTAAAATGAACAGAACAGGCGATTCCAAGCGTTTTCGCACTGTTTCCAGCCTCAGTGATGCCTTTAGCTGCAGCATCTGAATGCAAGCAATGCCATTGAAGTTTTTGTGTTAGAAATTATCCAAATACATCCCTGAAGCAGGCAAACACCTTTAAAATCTATTTAAATCACTTTGACCAAAGTAGTGTTCTTTTGTCTGAAATGAACAGAACAGGCGATTCCAAGCGTTTTCGCACTGTTTCCAGCCTCAGTGATTCCTTTAGCTGCAGCATCGGAATGCAAGCAATGTCATTGAAGTTTTTGTCTTAGAAATGATCCAAATACATCCCTGAAGCAGGCAAACACCTTTAAAATTTATTTAAAGGACTTTGACAAAAGTAGTGTTCTTTTGGTCTGAAATTAATACAACAAGCGATTCCAAGCGTTTTCGCACTGTTTCCAGCCTCAGTGATGCTTTAAGCTGCAGCATCTAAATGCAAGCAATGCCATTGAAGTTTTTGTGTTAGAAATGATTCAAATACATCCCTGAAGCAGGCAAACACCTTTAAAATCCATTTAAATCACTTTGACCAAAGTAGTGTTCTTTTGTCTGAAATGAACAGAACAGGCGATTGCAAGCGTTTTCGCACTGTTTCCAGCGTCAGTGATGCTTTAAGCTGCTGCATTTGAATGCAAGCAATGCCATTGAAGTTTTTGTGTTAGAAATGATCCAAATACATCCCTGAAGCAGGCAAACACCTTTAAAATTTATTTAAAGGACTTTGACAAAAGTAGTGTTCTTTGGTCTGAAATGAACAGAACAGGCGATTGCAAGCGTTTTCGCACTGTTTCCAGCCTCAGTGATGCCTTTAGCTGCAGCATCTGAATGCAAGCAATGTCATTGAAGTTTTTGTGTTAGAAATGATCCAAATACATCCCTGAAGCAGGCAAACACCTTTAAAATTTATTTAAAGGACTTTGACAAAAGTAGTGTTCTTTGGTCTGAAATGAACAGAACAGGCGATTGCAAGCGTTTTCGCACTGTTTCCAGCCTCAGTGATGCTTTAAGCTGCAGCATCTGAATACAAGCAATGCCATTGAAGTTTTTGTGTTAGAATTGATCCAATTACATCCCTGAAGCAGGCAAACACCTTTAAAATGCATGTAAATCACTTTGACCAAAGTAGTGTTCTTTGGACTGAAATGAACAGAACAGGCGATTGCAAGCGTTTTCGCACTGTTTCCAGCCTCAGTGATGCTTTAAGCTGCTGCATTTGAATGCAAGCAATTCCATTGAAGTTTTTGTGTTAAAAATGATCCAAATACATCCCTGAAGCAGGCAAACACCTTTAAAATTTATTTAAAGGACTTTGACAAAAATAGTGTGCTTTGGTCTGAAATGAACACAACAGGCGATTCCAAGCGTTTTCGCACTGTTTCCAGCCTCAGTGAGGCCTTTAGCTGCAGCATCTGAATGCAAGCAATGTCATTGAAGTTTTTGTGTTAGAAATGATCCAAATACATCCCTGAAGTAGGCAAACACCTTTAAAATCCATTTAAATCACTTTGACAAAAGTAGTGTTCTTTGGTCTAAAATGAACAGAACAGGCGATTCCAAGCGTTTTCGCACTGTTTCCAGCCTCAGTGATGCCTTTAGCTGCAGCATCTGAATGCAAGCAATGCCATTGAAGTTTTTGTGTTAGAAATTATCCAAATACATCCCTGAAGCAGGCAAACACCTTTAAAATCATTTTAAATCACTTTGACCAAAGTAGTGTTCTTTTGTCTGAAATGAACAGAACAGGCGATTCCAAGCGTTTTCGCACTGTTTCCAGCCTCAGTGATGCCTTTAGCTGCAGCATCTGAATGCAAGCAATGTCATTGAAGTTTTTGTGTTAGAAATTATCCAAATACATCCCTGAAGTAGGCAAACACCTTTAAAATCCATTTAAATCACTTTGACAAAAGTAGTGTTCTTTTGGTCTGAAATGAACACAACAGGCGATTCCAAGCGTTTTCGCACTGTTTCCAGCCTCAGTGATGCTTTAAGCTGCTGCATTTGAATGCAAGCAATTCCATTGAAGTTTTTGTGTTAAAAATGATCCAAATACATCCCTGAAGCAGGCAAACACCTTTAAAATTTATTTAAAGGACTTTGACAAAAGTAGTGTTCTTTTGGTCTGAAATGAACACAACAGGCGATTCCAAGCGTTTTCGCACTGTTTCCAGCCTCAGTGATGCCTTTAGCTGCAGCATCTGAATGCAAGCAATGTCATTGAAGTTTTTGTGTTAGAAATGATCCAAATACATCTCTGAAGGAGGCAAACACCTTTAAAATTTATTTAATTCACTTTGACAAAAGTAGTGTTCTTTGGTCTGAAATGAACACAACAGGCGATTCCAAGCGTTTTCGCACTGTTTCCAGCCTCAGTGATGCTTTAAGCTGCAGCATCTAAATGCAAGCAATGCCATTGAAGTTTTTGTGTTAGAAATGATTCAAATACATCCCTGAAGCAGGCAAACACCTTTAAAATCCATTTAAATCACTTTGACCAAAGTAGTGTTCTTTTGTCTGAAATGAACAGAACAGGCGATTGCAAGCGTTTTCGCACTGTTTCCAGCGTCAGTGATGCTTTAAGCTGCAGCATTTGAATGCAAGCAATGCCATTGAAGTTTTTCTGTTAGAAATGATCCAAATACATCCCTGAAGCAGGCAAACACCTTTAAAGTGCATTTAAATCACTTTGACAAAAGTAGTGTTCTTTGGTCTGAAATGAACACAACAGGCGATTCCAAGCGTTTTCGCACTGTTTCCAGCCTCAGTGATGCTTTAACCTGCAGCATCTGAATGCAAGCAATGCCATTGAAGTTTTTGTGTTAGAAATGATCCAAATACATCCCTGAAGCAGGCAAACACCTTTAAAATTTATTTAAATCACTTTGACAAAAGTAGTGTTCTTTGGTCTGAAATGAACACAACAGGCGATTGCAAGCGTTTTCGCAATGTTTCCAGCCTCAGTGATGCTTTAAGCTGCAGCATCTGAATACAAGCAATGCCATTGAAGTTTTTGTGTTAGAAATGATCCAAATACATCCCTGAAGTAGGCAAACACCTTTAAAATCCATTTAAATCACTTTGACAAAAGTAGTGTTCTTTGGTCTGAAATGAACACAACAGGCGATTCCAAGCGTTTTCGCACTGTTTCCAGCCTCAGTGATGCTTTAAGCTGCTGCATTTGAATGCAAGCAATTCCATTGAAGTTTTTGTGTTAAAAATGATCCAAATACATCCCTGAAGCAGGCAAACACCTTTAAAATTTATTTAAAGGACTTTGACAAAAGTAGTGTTCTTTTGGTCTGAAATGAACACAACAGGCGATTCCAAGCGTTTTCGCACTGTTTCCAGCGTCAGTGATGCTTTAAGCTGCTGCATTTGAATGCAAGCAATGCCATTGAATTTTTTCTGTTAGAAATGATCCAAATACATCCCTGAAGCAGGCAAACACCTTTAAAATTTATTTAAAGGACTTGGACAAAAGTAGTGTTCTTTGGTCTGAAATGAACACAACAGGCGATTCCAAGCGTTTTCGCACTGTTTCCAGCCTCAGTGATGCCTTTAGCTGCAGCATCTGAATGCAAGCAATGCCATTGAAGTTTTTGTGTTAGAAATTATCCAAATACATCCCTGAAGCAGGCAAACACCTTTAAAATCCATTTAAATCACTTTGACCAAAGTAGTGTTCTTTGGTCTGAAATGAACAGAACAGGCGATTCCAAGCGTTTTCGCACTGTTTCCAGCCTCAGTGATGCCTTTAGATGCAGCATCGGAATGCAAGCAATGTCATTGAAGTTTTTCTGTTAGAAATGATCCAAATACATCCCTGAAGTAGGCAAACACCTTTAAAATCCATTTAATTCACTTTGACAAAAGTAGTGTTCTTTGGTCTGAAATGAACACAACAGGCGATTCCAAGCGTTTTCGCACTGTTTCTAGCCTCAGTGATGCTTTAAGCTGCTGCATTTGAATGCAAGTAATGTCATTGAAGTTTTTGTGTTAAGAATGATCCAAATACATCCCTGAAGCAGGCAAACACCTTTAAAATCCATTTAAATCACGTTGACAAAAGTAGTGTTCTTTGGTCTGAAATGAACACAACAGGCGATTCCAAGCGTTTTCGCACTGTTTCCAGCCTCAGTGATGCTTTAAGCTGCAGCATCTGAATGCAAGCAATTCCATTGAAGTTTTTGTGTTAAAAATGATCCAAATACATCCCTGAAGCAGGCAAACACCTTTAAAATTTATTTAAAGGACTTTGACAAAAGTAGTGTTCTTTTGGTCTGAAATGAACACAACAGGCGATTCCAAGCGTTTTCGCACTGTTTCCAGCCTCAGTGATGCCTTTAGCTGCAGCATCTGAATGCAAGCAATGTCATTGAAGTTTTTGTGTTAGAAATGATCCAAATACATCTCTGAAGAAGGCAAACACCTTTAAAATTTATTTAATTCACTTTGACAAAAGTAGTGTTCTTTGGTCTGAAATGAACACAACAGGCGATTCCAAGCGTTTTCGCACTGTTTCCAGCCTCAGTGATGCTTTAAGCTGCAGCATCTAAATGCAAGCAATGCCATTGAAGTTTTTGTGTTAGAAATGATTCAAATACATCCCTGAAGCAGGCAAACACCTTTAAAATCCATTTAAATCACTTTGACCAAAGTAGTGTTCTTTTGTCTGAAATGAACAGAACAGGCGATTGCAAGCGTTTTCGCACTGTTTCCAGCGTCAGTGATGCTTTAAGCTGCAGCATTTGAATGCAAGCAATGCCATTGAAGTTTTTCTGTTAGAAATGATCCAAATACATCCCTGAAGCAGGCAAACACCTTTAAAGTGCATTTAAATCACTTTGACAAAAGTAGTGTTCTTTGGTCTGAAATGAACACAACAGGCGATTCCAAGCGTTTTCGCACTGTTTCCAGCCTCAGTGATGCTTTAACCTGCAGCATCTGAATGCAAGCAATGCCATTGAAGTTTTTGTGTTAGAAATGATCCAAATACATCCCTGAAGCAGGCAAACACCTTTAAAATTTATTTAAATCACTTTGACAAAAGTAGTGTTCTTTGGTCTGAAATGAACACAACAGGCGATTGCAAGCGTTTTCGCACTGTTTCCAGCCTCAGTGATGCTTTAAGCTGCAGCATCTGAATACAAGCAATGCCATTGAAGTTTTTGTGTTAGAAATGATCCAAATACATCCCTGAAGTAGGCAAACACCTTTAAAATCCATTTAAATCACTTTGACAAAAGTAGTGTTCTTTGGTCTGAAATGAACACAACAGGCGATTCCAAGCGTTTTCGCACTGTTTCCAGCCTCAGTGATGCTTTAAGCTGCTGCATTTGAATGCAAGCAATTCCATTGAAGTTTTTGTGTTAAAAATGATCCAAATACATCCCTGAAGCAGGCAAACACCTTTAAAATTTATTTAAAGGACTTTGACAAAAGTAGTGTTCTTTTGGTCTGAAATGAACACAACAGGCGATTCCAAGCGTTTTCGCACTGTTTCCAGCGTCAGTGATGCTTTAAGCTGCTGCATTTGAATGCAAGCAATGCCATTGAAGTTTTTCTGTTAGAAATGATCCAAATACATCCCTGAAGCAGGCAAACACCTTTAAAATTTATTTAAAGGACTTGGACAAAAGTAGTGTTCTTTGGTCTGAAATGAACACAACAGGCGATTCCAAGCGTTTTCGCACTGTTTCCAGCCTCAGTGATGCCTTTAGCTGCAGCATCTGAATGCAAGCAATGCCATTGAAGTTTTTGTGTTAGAAATGATCCAAATACATCCCTGAAGTAGGCAAACACCTTTAAAATCCATTTAAATCACTTTAACAAAAGTAGTGTTCTTTTGGTCTGAAATGAACACAACAGGCGATTCCAAGCGTTTTCGCACTGTTTCCAGCGTCAGTGATGCTTTAAGCTGCTGCATTTGAATGCAAGCAATGCCATTGAATTTTTTCTGTTAGAAATGATCCAAATACATCCCTGAAGCAGGCAAACACCTTTAAAATTTATTTAAAGGACTTGGACAAAAGTAGTGTTCTTTGGTCTGAAATGAACACAACAGGCGATTCCAAGCGTTTTCGCACTGTTTCCAGCCTCAGTGATGCCTTTAGCTGCAGCATCTGAATGCAAGCAATGCCATTGAAGTTTTTGTGTTAGAAATTATCCAAATACATCCCTGAAGCAGGCAAACACCTTTAAAATCCATTTAAATCACTTTGACCAAAGTAGTGTTCTTTGGTCTGAAATGAACAGAACAGGCGATTCCAAGCGTTTTCGCACTGTTTCCAGCCTCAGTGATGCCTTTAGATGCAGCATCGGAATGCAAGCAATGTCATTGAAGTTTTTCTGTTAGAAATGATCCAAATACATCCCTGAAGTAGGCAAACACCTTTAAAATCCATTTAATTCACTTTGACAAAAGTAGTGTTCTTTGGTCTGAAATGAACACAACAGGCGATTCCAAGCGTTTTCGCACTGTTTCCAGCCTCAGTGATGCTTTAAGCTGCTGCATTTGAATGCAAGTAATGTCATTGAAGTTTTTGTGTTAAGAATGATCCAAATACATCCCTGAAGCAGGCAAACACCTTTAAAATCCATTTAAATCACGTTGACAAAAGTAGTGTTCTTTGGTCTGAAATGAACACAACAGGCGATTCCAAGCGTTTTCGCACTGTTTCCAGCCTCAGTGATGCTTTAAGCTGCAGCATCTGAATGCAAGCAATTCCATTGAAGTTTTTGTGTTAAAAATGATCCAAATACATCCCTGAAGCAGGCAAACACCTTTAAAATTTATTTAAAGGACTTTGACAAAAGTAGTGTTCTTTTGGTCTGAAATGAACACAACAGGCGATTCCAAGCGTTTTCGCACTGTTTCCAGCCTCAGTGATGCCTTTAGCTGCAGCATCTGAATGCAAGCAATGTCATTGAAGTTTTTGTGTTAGAAATGATCCAAATACATCTCTGAAGAAGGCAAACACCTTTAAAATTTATTTAATTCACTTTGACAAAAGTAGTGTTCTTTGGTCTGAAATGAACACAACAGGCGATTCCAAGCGTTTTCGCACTGTTTCCAGCCTCAGTGATGCTTTAAGCTGCAGCATCTAAATGCAAGCAATGCCATTGAAGTTTTTGTGTTAGAAATGATTCAAATACATCCCTGAAGCAGGCAAACACCTTTAAAATCCATTTAAATCACTTTGACCAAAGTAGTGTTCTTTTGTCTGAAATGAACAGAACAGGCGATTGCAAGCGTTTTCGCACTGTTTCCAGCGTCAGTGATGCTTTAAGCTGCAGCATTTGAATGCAAGCAATGCCATTGAAGTTTTTCTGTTAGAAATGATCCAAATACATCCCTGAAGCAGGCAAACACCTTTAAAGTGCATTTAAATCACTTTGACAAAAGTAGTGTTCTTTGGTCTGAAATGAACACAACAGGCGATTCCAAGCGTTTTCGCACTGTTTCCAGCCTCAGTGATGCTTTAACCTGCAGCATCTGAATGCAAGCAATGCCATTGAAGTTTTTGTGTTAGAAATGATCCAAATACATCCCTGAAGCAGGCAAACACCTTTAAAATTTATTTAAATCACTTTGACAAAAGTAGTGTTCTTTGGTCTGAAATGAACACAACAGGCGATTGCAAGCGTTTTCGCACTGTTTCCAGCCTCAGTGATGCTTTAAGCTGCAGCATCTGAATACAAGCAATGCCATTGAAGTTTTTGTGTTAGAAATGATCCAAATACATCCCTGAAGTAGGCAAACACCTTTAAAATCCATTTAAATCACTTTGACAAAAGTAGTGTTCTTTGGTCTGAAATGAACACAACAGGCGATTCCAAGCGTTTTCGCACTGTTTCCAGCCTCAGTGATGCTTTAAGCTGCTGCATTTGAATGCAAGCAATTCCATTGAAGTTTTTGTGTTAAAAATGATCCAAATACATCCCTGAAGCAGGCAAACACCTTTAAAATTTATTTAAAGGACTTTGACAAAAGTAGTGTTCTTTTGGTCTGAAATGAACACAACAGGCGATTCCAAGCGTTTTCGCACTGTTTCCAGCGTCAGTGATGCTTTAAGCTGCTGCATTTGAATGCAAGCAATGCCATTGAAGTTTTTCTGTTAGAAATGATCCAAATACATCCCTGAAGCAGGCAAACACCTTTAAAATTTATTTAAAGGACTTGGACAAAAGTAGTGTTCTTTGGTCTGAAATGAACACAACAGGCGATTCCAAGCGTTTTCGCACTGTTTCCAGCCTCAGTGATGCCTTTAGCTGCAGCATCTGAATGCAAGCAATGCCATTGAAGTTTTTGTGTTAGAAATGATCCAAATACATCCCTGAAGTAGGCAAACACCTTTAAAATCCATTTAAATCACTTTAACAAAAGTAGTGTTCTTTGGTCTAAAATGAACAGAACAGGCGATTCCAAGCGTTTTCGCACTGTTTCCAGCCTCAGTGATGCCTTTAGCTGCAGCATCTGAATGCAAGCAATGCCATTGAAGTTTTTGTGTTAGAAATTATCCAAATACATCCCTGAAGCAGGCAAACACCTTTAAAATCTATTTAAATCACTTTGACCAAAGTAGTGTTCTTTTGTCTGAAATGAACAGAACAGGCGATTCCAAGCGTTTTCGCACTGTTTCCAGCCTCAGTGATGCCTTTAGCTGCAGCATCGGAATGCAAGCAATGTCATTGAAGTTTTTGTGTTAGAAATGATCCAAATACATCCCTGAAGCAGGCAAACACCTTTAAAATTTATTTAAAGGACTTTGACAAAAGTAGTGTTCTTTTGGTCTGAAATGAATACAACAAGCGATTCCAAGCGTTTTCGCACTGTTTCCAGCCTCAGTGATGCTTTAAGCTGCAGCATCTAAATGCAAGCAATGCCATTGAAGTTTTTGTGTTAGAAATTATTCAAATACATCCCTGAAGCAGGCAAACACCTTTAAAGTGCATTTAAATCACTTTGACCAAAGTAGTGTTCTTTTGTCTGAAATGAACAGAACAGGCGATTGCAAGCGTTTTCGCACTGTTTCCAGCGTCAGTGATGCTTTAAGCTGCTGCATTTGAATGCAAGCAATGCCATTGAAGTTTTTGTGTTAGAAATGATCCAAATACATCCCTGAAGCAGGCAAACACCTTTAAAATTTATTTAAAGGACTTTGACAAAAGTAGTGTTCTTTGGTCTGAAATGAACAGAACAGGCGATTCCAAGCGTTTTCGCACTGTTTCCAGCCTCAGTGATGCTTTAAGCTGCAGCATCTGAATGCAAGCAATTCCATTGAAGTTTTTGTGTTAAAAATGATCCAAATACATCCCTGAAGCAGGCAAACACCTTTAAAATTTATTTAAAGGACTTTGACAAAAGTAGTGTTCTTTTGGTCTGAAATGAACACAACAGGCGATTCCAAGCGTTTTCGCACTGTTTCCAGCCTCAGTGATGCTTTAAGCTGCAGCATCTAAATGCAAGCAATGCCATTGAAGTTTTTGTGTTAGAAATGATTCAAATACATCCCTGAAGCAGGCAAACACCTTTAAAATCCATTTAAATCACTTTGACCAAAGTAGTGTTCTTTTGTCTGAAATGAACAGAACAGGCGATTGCAAGCGTTTTCGCACTGTTTCCAGCGTCAGTGATGCTTTAAGCTGCAGCATTTGAATGCAAGCAATGCCATTGAAGTTTTTCTGTTAGAAATGATCCAAATACATCCCTGAAGCAGGCAAACACCTTTAAAGTGCATTTAAATCACTTTGACAAAAGTAGTGTTCTTTGGTCTGAAATGAACACAACAGGCGATTCCAAGCGTTTTCGCACTGTTTCCAGCCTCAGTGATGCTTTAACCTGCAGCATCTGAATGCAAGCAATGCCATTGAAGTTTTTGTGTTAGAAATGATCCAAATACATCCCTGAAGCAGGCAAACACCTTTAAAATTTATTTAAATCACTTTGACAAAAGTAGTGTTCTTTGGTCTGAAATGAACACAACAGGCGATTGCAAGCGTTTTCGCACTGTTTCCAGCCTCAGTGATGCTTTAAGCTGCAGCATCTGAATACAAGCAATGCCATTGAAGTTTTTGTGTTAGAAATGATCCAAATACATCCCTGAAGTAGGCAAACACCTTTAAAATCCATTTAAATCACTTTGACAAAAGTAGTGTTCTTTGGTCTGAAATGAACACAACAGGCGATTCCAAGCGTTTTCGCACTGTTTCCAGCCTCAGTGATGCTTTAAGCTGCTGCATTTGAATGCAAGCAATTCCATTGAAGTTTTTGTGTTAAAAATGATCCAAATACATCCCTGAAGCAGGCAAACACCTTTAAAATTTATTTAAAGGACTTTGACAAAAGTAGTGTTCTTTTGGTCTGAAATGAACACAACAGGCGATTCCAAGCGTTTTCGCACTGTTTCCAGCGTCAGTGATGCTTTAAGCTGCTGCATTTGAATGCAAGCAATGCCATTGAAGTTTTTCTGTTAGAAATGATCCAAATACATCCCTGAAGCAGGCAAACACCTTTAAAATTTATTTAAAGGACTTGGACAAAAGTAGTGTTCTTTGGTCTGAAATGAACACAACAGGCGATTCCAAGCGTTTTCGCACTGTTTCCAGCCTCAGTGATGCCTTTAGCTGCAGCATCTGAATGCAAGCAATGCCATTGAAGTTTTTGTGTTAGAAATGATCCAAATACATCCCTGAAGTAGGCAAACACCTTTAAAATCCATTTAAATCACTTTAACAAAAGTAGTGTTCTTTGGTCTAAAATGAACAGAACAGGCGATTCCAAGCGTTTTCGCACTGTTTCCAGCCTCAGTGATGCCTTTAGCTGCAGCATCTGAATGCAAGCAATGCCATTGAAGTTTTTGTGTTAGAAATTATCCAAATACATCCCTGAAGCAGGCAAACACCTTTAAAATCTATTTAAATCACTTTGACCAAAGTAGTGTTCTTTTGTCTGAAATGAACAGAACAGGCGATTCCAAGCGTTTTCGCACTGTTTCCAGCCTCAGTGATGCCTTTAGCTGCAGCATCGGAATGCAAGCAATGTCATTGAAGTTTTTGTGTTAGAAATGATCCAAATACATCCCTGAAGCAGGCAAACACCTTTAAAATTTATTTAAAGGACTTTGACAAAAGTAGTGTTCTTTTGGTCTGAAATGAATACAACAAGCGATTCCAAGCGTTTTCGCACTGTTTCCAGCCTCAGTGATGCTTTAAGCTGCAGCATCTAAATGCAAGCAATGCCATTGAAGTTTTTGTGTTAGAAATGATTCAAATACATCCCTGAAGCAGGCAAACACCTTTAAAGTGCATTTAAATCACTTTGACCAAAGTAGTGTTCTTTTGTCTGAAATGAACAGAACAGGCGATTGCAAGCGTTTTCGCACTGTTTCCAGCGTCAGTGATGCTTTAAGCTGCTGCATTTGAATGCAAGCAATGCCATTGAAGTTTTTGTGTTAGAAATGATCCAAATACATCCCTGAAGCAGGCAAACACCTTTAAAATTTATTTAAAGGACTTTGACAAAAGTAGTGTTCTTTGGTCTGAAATGAACAGAACAGGCGATTGCAAGCGTTTTCGCACTGTTTCCAGCCTCAGTGATGCCTTTAGCTGCAGCATCTGAATGCAAGCAATGTCATTGAAGTTTTTGTGTTAGAAATGATCCAAATACATCCCTGAAGCAGGCAAACACCTTTAAAATTTATTTAAAGGACTTTGACAAAAGTAGTGTTCTTTGGTCTGAAATGAACAGAACAGGCGATTGCAAGCGTTTTCGCACTGTTTCCAGCCTCAGTGATGCTTTAAGCTGCAGCATCTGAATACAAGCAATGCCATTGAAGTTTTTGTGTTAGAATTGATCCAATTACATCCCTGAAGCAGGCAAACACCTTTAAAATGCATGTAAATCACTTTGACCAAAGTAGTGTTCTTTGGTCTGAAATGAACAGAACAGGCGATTGCAAGCGTTTTCGCACTGTTTCCAGCCTCAGTGATGCTTTAAGCTGCTGCATTTGAATGCAAGCAATGTCATTGAAGTTTTTGTGTTAGAAATGATCCAAATACATCCCTGAAGTAGGCAAACACCTTTAAAATCCATTTAAATCACTTTGACAAAAGTAGTGTTCTTTGGTCTAAAATGAACAGAACAGGCGATTCCAAGCGTTTTCGCACTGTTTCCAGCCTCAGTGATGCCTTTAGCTGCAGCATCTGAATGCAAGCAATGCCATTGAAGTTTTTGTGTTAGAAATTATCCAAATACATCCCTGAAGCAGGCAAACACCTTTAAAATCCATTTAAATCACTTTGACCAAAGTAGTGTTCTTTTGTCTGAAATGAACAGAACAGGCGATTCCAAGCGTTTTCGCACTGTTTCCAGCCTCAGTGATGCCTTTAGCTGCAGCATCTGAATGCAAGCAATGTCATTGAAGTTTTTGTGTTAGAAATTATCCAAATACATCCCTGAAGTAGGCAAACACCTTTAAAATCCATTTAAATCACTTTGACAAAAGTAGTGTTCTTTTGGTCTGAAATGAACACAACAGGCGATTCCAAGCGTTTTCGCACTGTTTCCAGCCTCAGTGATGCTTTAAGCTGCAGCATCTGAATGCAAGCAATTCCATTGAAGTTTTTGTGTTAGAAATGATCCAAATACATCCCTGAAGCAGGCAAACACCTTTAAAATCCATTTAAATCACTTTGACAAAAGTAGTGTTCTTTGGTCTGAAATGAACAGAACAGGCGATTGCAAGCGTTTTCGCACTGTTTCCAGCCTCAGTGATGCTTTAAGCTGCAGCATCTGAATACAAGCAATGCCATTGAAGTTTTTGTGTTAGAAATGATCCAAATACATCCCTGAAGTAGGCAAACACCTTTAAAATCCATTTAAATCACTTTGACAAAAGTAGTGTTCTTTGGTCTGAAATGAACACAACAGGCGATTCCAAGCGTTTTCGCACTGTTTCCAGCCTCAGTGATGCTTTAAGCTGCTGCATTTGAATGCAAGCAATTCCATTGAAGTTTTTGTGTTAAAAATGATCCAAATACATCCCTGAAGCAGGCAAACAACTTTAAAATCCATTTAAATCACTTTGACAAAAGTAGTGTTCTTTGGTCTGAAATGAACACAACAGGCGATTCCAAGCGTTTTCGCACTGTTTCCAGCCTCAGTGATGCTTTAAGCTGCAGCATCTAAATGCAAGCAATGCCATTGAAGTTTTTGTGTTAGAAATGATTCAAATACATCCCTGAAGCAGGCAAACACCTTTAAAGTGCATTTAAATCACTTTGACCAAAGTAGTGTTCTTTTGTCTGAAATGAACAGAACAGGCGATTGCAAGCGTTTTCGCACTGTTTCCAGCGTCAGTGATGCTTTAAGCTGCTGCATTTGAATGCAAGCAATGCCATTGAAGTTTTTGTGTTAGAAATGATCCAAATACATCCCTGAAGCAGGCAAACACCTTTAAAATTTATTTAAAGGACTTTGACAAAAGTAGTGTTCTTTGGTCTGAAATGAACAGAACAGGCGATTGCAAGCGTTTTCGCACTGTTTCCAGCCTCAGTGATGCCTTTAGCTGCAGCATCTGAATGCAAGCAATGTCATTGAAGTTTTTGTGTTAGAAATGATCCAAATACATCCCTGAAGCAGGCAAACACCTTTAAAATTTATTTAAAGGACTTTGACAAAAGTAGTGTTCTTTGGTCTGAAATGAACAGAACAGGCGATTGCAAGCGTTTTCGCACTGTTTCCAGCCTCAGTGATGCTTTAAGCTGCAGCATCTGAATACAAGCAATGCCATTGAAGTTTTTGTGTTAGAATTGATCCAATTACATCCCTGAAGCAGGCAAACACCTTTAAAATGCATGTAAATCACTTTGACCAAAGTAGTGTTCTTTGGTCTGAAATGAACAGAACAGGCGATTGCAAGCGTTTTCGCACTGTTTCCAGCCTCAGTGATGCTTTAAGCTGCTGCATTTGAATGCAAGCAATTCCATTGAAGTTTTTGTGTTAAAAATGATCCAAATACATCCCTGAAGCAGGCAAACACCTTTAAAATTTATTTAAAGGACTTTGACAAAAATAGTGTTCTTTTGGTCTGAAATGAACAGAACTGGCGATTCCAAGCGTTTTCGCACTGTTTCCAGCCTCAGTGAGGCCTTTAGCTGCAGCATCTGAATGCAAGCAATGTCATTGAAGTTTTTGTGTTAGAAATGATCCAAATACATCCCTGAAGTAGGCAAACACCTTTAAAATCCATTTAAATCACTTTGACAAAAGTAGTGTTCTTTGGTCTAAAATGAACAGAACAGGCGATTCCAAGCGTTTTCGCACTGTTTCCAGCCTCAGTGATGCCTTTAGCTGCAGCATCTGAATGCAAGCAATGCCATTGAAGTTTTTGTGTTAGAAATTATCCAAATACATCCCTGAAGCAGGCAAACACCTTTAAAATCCATTTAAATCACTTTGACCAAAGTAGTGTTCTTTTGTCTGAAATGAACAGAACAGGCGATTCCAAGCGTTTTCGCACTGTTTCCAGCCTCAGTGATGCCTTTAGCTGCAGCATCTGAATGCAAGCAATGTCATTGAAGTTTTTGTGTTAGAAATTATCCAAATACATCCCTGAAGTAGGCAAACACCTTTAAAATCCATTTAAATCACTTTGACAAAAGTAGTGTTCTTTTGGTCTGAAATGAACACAACAGGCGATTCCAAGCGTTTTCGCACTGTTTCCAGCCTCAGTGATGCTTTAAGCTGCAGCATCTGAATGCAAGCAATTCCATTGAAGTTTTTGTGTTAGAAATGATCCAAATACATCCCTGAAGCAGGCAAACACCTTTAAAATCCATTTAAATCACTTTGACAAAAGTAGTGTTCTTTGGTCTGAAATGAACAGAACAGGCGATTGCAAGCGTTTTCGCACTGTTTCCAGCCTCAGTGATGCTTTAAGCTGCAGCATCTGAATACAAGCAATGCCATTGAAGTTTTTGTGTTAGAAATGATCCAAATACATCCCTGAAGTAGGCAAACACCTTTAAAATCCATTTAAATCACTTTGACAAAAGTAGTGTTCTTTGGTCTGAAATGAACACAACAGGCGATTCCAAGCGTTTTCGCACTGTTTCCAGCCTCAGTGATGCTTTAAGCTGCTGCATTTGAATGCAAGCAATTCCATTGAAGTTTTTGTGTTAAAAATGATCCAAATACATCCCTGAAGCAGGCAAACAACTTTAAAATCCATTTAAATCACTTTGACAAAAGTAGTGTTCTTTGGTCTGAAATGAACACAACAGGCGATTCCAAGCGTTTTCGCACTGTTTCCAGCCTCAGTGATGCTTTAAGCTGCAGCATCTGAATACAAGCAATGCCATTGAAGTTTTTGTTTTAGAAGTGATCCAAATACATCCCTGAAGCAGGCAAACACCTTTAAAATCCATTTAAATCATGTTGACAAAAGTAGTGTTCTTTTGGTCTGAAATGAACACAACAAGCGATTCTAAGCGTTTTCGCACTGTTTCCAGCCTCAGTGATGCTTTAAGCTGCTGCATTTGAATGCAAACAATTAGATTGAAGTTTTTGTGTTAGAATTGATCCAAATACATCCCTGAAGCAGGCAAACACCTTTAAAATCCATTTAATTCACTTTGACAAAAGTAGTGTTCTTTGGTCTGAAATGAACACAACAGGAGATTCCAAGCGTTTTCGCACTGTTTCCAGCCTCAGTGATGCTTTAAGCTGCAGCATCTGAATGCAAGCAATGCCATTGAAGTTTTTGTGTTAGAAATGATCCAAATACATCCCTGAAGCAGGCAAACACCTTTAAAATCCATTTAATTCACTTTGACAAAATTAGTGTTCTTTGGTCTGAAATGAACACAACAGGAGATTCCAAGCGTTTTCGCACTCTTTCCAGCCTCAGTGATGCTTTAAGCTGCAGCATCTGAATACAAGCAATGCCATTGAAGTTTTTGTTTTAGAAGTGATCCAAATACATCCCTGAAGCAGGCAAACACCTTTAAAATCCATTTAAATCACGTTGACAAAAGTAGTGTTCTTTTGGTCTGAAATGAACACAACAGGCGATTCCAAGCGTTTTCGCACTGTTTCCAGCCTCAGTGATGCTTTAAGCTGCAGCATCTTAATGCAAGCAATGCCATTGAATTTGTTTTGTTAGAAATGATCCAAATACATCCCTGAAGCAGGCAAACACCTTTAAAATGCATTTAAATGACTTTGACAAAAGTAGTGTTCTTTGGTCTGAAATGAACAAAACAGGCGATTCTAAGCGTTTTCGCACTGTTTCCAGCCTCAGTGATGCTTTAATCTGCAACATCTGAATGCAAGCAATGCCATTGAAGTTTTTGTGTTAGAAATGATCCAAATACATCCCTGAAGCAGGCAAACACCTTTAAAATCCATTTAAATCACTTTGACAAAAGTAGTGTTCTTTGGTCTGAAATGAACACAACAGGCGATTCCAAGCGTTTTCGCACTGTTTCCAGCCTCAGTGATGCTTTAAGCTGCTGCATTTGAATGCAAGCAATTCCATTGAAGTTTTTGTGTTAAAAATGATCCAAATACATCCCTGAAGCAGGCAAACAACTTTAAAATCCATTTAAATCACTTTGACAAAAGTAGTGTTCTTTGGTCTGAAATGAACACAACAGGCGATTCCAAGCGTTTTCGCACTGTTTCCAGCCTCAGTGATGCTTTAAGCTGCAGCATCTGAATACAAGCAATGCCATTGAAGTTTTTGTTTTAGAAGTGATCCAAATACATCCCTGAAGCAGGCAAACACCTTTAAAATCCATTTAAATCATGTTGACAAAAGTAGTGTTCTTTTGGTCTGAAATGAACACAACAAGCGATTCTAAGCGTTTTCGCACTGTTTCCAGCCTCAGTGATGCTTTAAGCTGCTGCATTTGAATGCAAACAATTAGATTGAAGTTTTTGTGTTAGAATTGATCCAAATACATCCCTGAAGCAGGCAAACACCTTTAAAATCCATTTAATTCACTTTGACAAAAGTAGTGTTCTTTGGTCTGAAATGAACACAACAGGAGATTCCAAGCGTTTTCGCACTGTTTCCAGCCTCAGTGATGCTTTAAGCTGCAGCATCTGAATGCAAGCAATGCCATTGAAGTTTTTGTGTTAGAAATGATCCAAATACATCCCTGAAGCAGGCAAACACCTTTAAAATCCATTTAATTCACTTTGACAAAATTAGTGTTCTTTGGTCTGAAATGAACACAACAGGAGATTCCAAGCGTTTTCGCACTCTTTCCAGCCTCAGTGATGCTTTAAGCTGCAGCATCTGAATACAAGCAATGCCATTGAAGTTTTTGTTTTAGAAGTGATCCAAATACATCCCTGAAGCAGGCAAACACCTTTAAAATCCATTTAAATCACGTTGACAAAAGTAGTGTTCTTTTGGTCTGAAATGAACACAACAGGCGATTCCAAGCGTTTTCGCACTGTTTCCAGCCTCAGTGATGCTTTAAGCTGCAGCATCTTAATGCAAGCAATGCCATTGAATTTGTTTTGTTAGAAATGATCCAAATACATCCCTGAAGCAGGCAAACACCTTTAAAATGCATTTAAATGACTTTGACAAAAGTAGTGTTCTTTGGTCTGAAATGAACAAAACAGGCGATTCTAAGCGTTTTCGCACTGTTTCCAGCCTCAGTGATGCTTTAATCTGCAACATCTGAATGCAAGCAATGCCATTGAAGTTTTTGTGTTAGAAATGATCCAAATACATCCCTGAAGCAGGCAAACACCTTTAAAATTTATTTAAAGGACTTTGACAAAAGTAGTGTTCTTTTGGTCTGAAATGAACACAACAGGCGATTCCAAGCGTTTTCGCACTGTCTCCAGCCTCAGTGATGCTTTAAGCTGCAGCATCTGAATACAAGCAATGCCATTGAAGTTTTTGTGTTAGAAGTGATCCAAATACATCCCTGAAGCAGGCAAACACCTTTAAAATGCATTTAATTCACTTTGACAAAAGTAGTGTTCTTTGGTCTGAAATGAACACAACAGGCGATTCCAAGCGTTTTCGCACTGTTTCCAGCCTCAGTGATGCTTTAAGCTGCAGCATCTGAATACAAGCAATGCCATTGAAGTTTTTGTGTTAGAAATGATCCAAATACATCCCTGAAGCAGGCAAACACCTTTAAAATGCATTTAAATCACTTTGACAAAAGTAGTGTTCTTTGGTCTGAAATGAACACAACAGGCGATTTCAAGCGTTTTCACACTGTTTCCAACCTCAGTGATGCTTTAAGCTGCAGCATCTGAATGCAAGCAATGCCATTGAATTTGTTTTGTTAGAAATGATCAAAATACATCCCTGAAGCAGGCAAACACCTTTAAAATTTATTTAAAGGACTTTGACAAAAGTAGTGTTCTTTGTTCTGAAATGAACACAACAGGCGATTCCAAGCGTTTTCGCACTGTTTCCAGCCTCAGTGATGCCTTAAGCTGATGCATCTGAATGCAAAAAAAGCCAGTGACGTTTTGTGTTAGAAATGATCCAAATAAATCCCATAAGCAGGAAACCCCCTTTAAAATGCATTTAAGTCACTTTGACAAAAGTAGTGTTCTTTGGTCTGAAATGAACACAACAGGCGATTTCAAGCGTTTTCGCACTGTTTCCAGCCTCAGTGATGCTTTAAGCTGCAACATCTGAATGCAAGCAATGCCATTGAAGTTTTTGTGTTAGAAATGATCCAAATACATCCCTGAAGTAGGCAAACACCTTTAAAATCCATTTAAATCACTTTGACAAAAGTAGTGTTCTTTGGTCTGAAATGAACACAACAGGAGATTCCAAGCGTTTTCGCACTGTTTCCAGCCTCAGTGATGCTTTACGCTGCAGCATCTGAATACAAGCAATGCCATTGAAGTTTTTGTTTTAGAAGTGATCCAAATACATCCCTGAAGCAGGCAAACACCTTTAAAATCCATTTAAATCACGTTGACAAAAGTAGTGTTCTTTTGGTCTAAAATGAACACAACAGGCGATTCCAAGCGTTTTCGCACTCTTTCCAGCCTCAGTGATGCTTTAAGCTGCAGCATCTGAATACAAGCAATGCCATTGAAGTTTTTGTTTTAGAAGTGATCCAAATACATCCCTGAAGCAGGCAAACACCTTTAAAATCCATTTAAATCATGTTGACAAAAGTAGTGTTCTTTTGGTCTGAAATGAACACAACAAGCGATTCTAAGCGTTTTCGCACTGTTTCCAGCCTCAGTGATGCTTTAAGCTGCTGCATTTGAATGCAAACAATTAGATTGAAGTTTTTGTGTTAGAATTGATCCAAATACATCCCTGAAGCAGGCAAACACCTTTAAAATCCATTTAATTCACTTTGACAAAAGTAGTGTTCTTTGGTCTGAAATGAACACAACAAGCGATTCTAAGCGTTTTCGCACTGTTTCCAGCCTCAGTGATGCTTTAAGCTGCTGCATTTGAATGCAAACAATTAGATTGAAGTTTTTGTGTTAGAATTGATCCAAATACATCCCTGAAGCAGGCAAACACCTTTAAAATCCATTTAATTCACTTTGACAAAAGTAGTGTTCTTTGGTCTGAAATGAACACAACAGGAGATTCCAAGCGTTTTCGCACTGTTTCCAGCCTCAGTGATGCTTTAAGCTGCAGCATCTTAATGCAAGCAATGCCATTGAATTTGTTTTGTTAGAAATGATCCAAATACATCCCTGAAGCAGGCAAACACCTTTAAAATGCATTTAAATGACTTTGACAAAAGTAGTGTTCTTTGGTCTGAAATGAACAAAACAGGCGATTCTAAGCGTTTTCGCACTGTTTCCAGCCTCAGTGATGCTTTAATCTGCAACATCTGAATGCAAGCAATGCCATTGAAGTTTTTGTGTTAGAAATGATCCAAATACATCCCTGAAGCAGGCAAACACCTTTAAAATTTATTTAAAGGACTTTGACAAAAGTAGTGTTCTTTTGGTCTGAAATGAACACAACAGGCGATTCCAAGCGTTTTCGCACTGTCTCCAGCCTCAGTGATGCTTTAAGCTGCAGCATCTGAATACAAGCAATGCCATTGAAGTTTTTGTGTTAGAAGTGATCCAAATACATCCCTGAAGCAGGCAAACACCTTTAAAATGCATTTAATTCACTTTGACAAAAGTAGTGTTCTTTGGTCTGAAATGAACACAACAGGCGATTCCAAGCGTTTTCGCACTGTTTCCAGCCTCAGTGATGCTTTAAGCTGCAGCATCTGAATACAAGCAATGCCATTGAAGTTTTTGTGTTAGAAATGATCCAAATACATCCCTGAAGCAGGCAAACACCTTTAAAATGCATTTAAATCACTTTGACAAAAGTAGTGTTCTTTGGTCTGAAATGAACACAACAGGCGATTTCAAGCGTTTTCACACTGTTTCCAACCTCAGTGATGCTTTAAGCTGCAGCATCTGAATGCAAGCAATGCCATTGAATTTGTTTTGTTAGAAATGATCAAAATACATCCCTGAAGCAGGCAAACACCTTTAAAATTTATTTAAAGGACTTTGACAAAAGTAGTGTTCTTTGTTCTGAAATGAACACAACAGGCGATTCCAAGCGTTTTCGCACTGTTTCCAGCCTCAGTGATGCCTTAAGCTGATGCATCTGAATGCAAAAAAAGCCAGTGACGTTTTGTGTTAGAAATGATCCAAATAAATCCCATAAGCAGGAAACCCCCTTTAAAATGCATTTAAGTCACTTTGACAAAAGTAGTGTTCTTTGGTCTGAAATGAACACAACAGGCGATTTCAAGCGTTTTCGCACTGTTTCCAGCCTCAGTGATGCTTTAAGCTGCAACATCTGAATGCAAGCAATGCCATTGAAGTTTTTGTGTTAGAAATGATCCAAATACATCCCTGAAGTAGGCAAACACCTTTAAAATCCATTTAAATCACTTTGACAAAAGTAGTGTTCTTTGGTCTGAAATGAACACAACAGGAGATTCCAAGCGTTTTCGCACTGTTTCCAGCCTCAGTGATGCTTTACGCTGCAGCATCTGAATACAAGCAATGCCATTGAAGTTTTTGTTTTAGAAGTGATCCAAATACATCCCTGAAGCAGGCAAACACCTTTAAAATCCATTTAAATCACGTTGACAAAAGTAGTGTTCTTTTGGTCTAAAATGAACACAACAGGCGATTCCAAGCGTTTTCGCACTCTTTCCAGCCTCAGTGATGCTTTAAGCTGCAGCATCTGAATACAAGCAATGCCATTGAAGTTTTTGTTTTAGAAGTGATCCAAATACATCCCTGAAGCAGGCAAACACCTTTAAAATCCATTTAAATCATGTTGACAAAAGTAGTGTTCTTTTGGTCTGAAATGAACACAACAAGCGATTCTAAGCGTTTTCGCACTGTTTCCAGCCTCAGTGATGCTTTAAGCTGCTGCATTTGAATGCAAACAATTAGATTGAAGTTTTTGTGTTAGAATTGATCCAAATACATCCCTGAAGCAGGCAAACACCTTTAAAATCCATTTAATTCACTTTGACAAAAGTAGTGTTCTTTGGTCTGAAATGAACACAACAAGCGATTCTAAGCGTTTTCGCACTGTTTCCAGCCTCAGTGATGCTTTAAGCTGCTGCATTTGAATGCAAACAATTAGATTGAAGTTTTTGTGTTAGAATTGATCCAAATACATCCCTGAAGCAGGCAAACACCTTTAAAATCCATTTAATTCACTTTGACAAAAGTAGTGTTCTTTGGTCTGAAATGAACACAACAGGAGATTCCAAGCGTTTTCGCACTGTTTCCAGCCTCAGTGATGCTTTAAGCTGCAGCATCTGAATGCAAGCAATGCCATTGAAGTTTTTGTGTTAGAAATGATCCAAATACATCCCTGAAGCAGGCAAACACCTTTAAAATCCATTTAATTCACTTTGACAAAATTAGTGTTCTTTGGTCTGAAATGAACACAACAGGAGATTCCAAGCGTTTTCGCACTCTTTCCAGCCTCAGTGATGCTTTAAGCTGCAGCATCTGAATACAAGCAATGCCATTGAAGTTTTTGTTTTAGAAGTGATCCAAATACATCCCTGAAGCAGGCAAACACCTTTAAAATCCATTTAAATCACGTTGACAAAAGTAGTGTTCTTTTGGTCTGAAATGAACACAACAGGCGATTCCAAGCGTTTTCGCACTGTTTCCAGCCTCAGTGATGCTTTAAGCTGCAGCATCTTAATGCAAGCAATGCCACTGAATTTGTTTTGTTAGAAATGATCCAAATACATCCCTGAAGCAGGCAAACACCTTTAAAATGCATTTAAATGACTTTGACAAAAGTAGTGTTCTTTGGTCTGAAATGAACAAAACAGGCGATTCTAAGCGTTTTCGCACTGTTTCCAGCCTCAGTGATGCTTTAATCTGCAGCATCTGAATGCAAGCAATGCCATTGAATTTGTTTTGTTAGAAATGATCAAAATACATCCCTGAAGCAGGCAAACACCTTTAAAATTTATTTAAAGGACTTTGACAAAAGTAGTGTTCTTTGTTCTGAAATGAACACAACAGGCGATTCCAAGCGTTTTCGCACTGTTTCCAGCCTCAGTGATGCCTTAAGCTGATGCATCTGAATGCAAAAAAAGCCAGTGACGTTTTGTGTTAGAAATGATCCAAATAAATCCCATAAGCAGGAAACCCCCTTTAAAATGCATTTAAGTCACTTTGACAAAAGTAGTGTTCTTTGGTCTGAAATGAACACAACAGGCGATTTCAAGCGTTTTCGCACTGTTTCCAGCCTCAGTGATGCTTTAAGCTGCAACATCTGAATGCAAGCAATGCCATTGAAGTTTTTGTGTTAGAAATGATCCAAATACATCCCTGAAGTAGGCAAACACCTTTAAAATCCATTTAAATCACTTTGACAAAAGTAGTGTTCTTTGGTCTGAAATGAACACAACAGGAGATTCCAAGCGTTTTCGCACTGTTTCCAGCCTCAGTGATGCTTTACGCTGCAGCATCTGAATACAAGCAATGCCATTGAAGTTTTTGTTTTAGAAGTGATCCAAATACATCCCTGAAGCAGGCAAACACCTTTAAAATCCATTTAAATCACGTTGACAAAAGTAGTGTTCTTTTGGTCTAAAATGAACACAACAGGCGATTCCAAGCGTTTTCGCACTCTTTCCAGCCTCAGTGATGCTTTAAGCTGCAGCATCTGAATACAAGCAATGCCATTGAAGTTTTTGTTTTAGAAGTGATCCAAATACATCCCTGAAGCAGGCAAACACCTTTAAAATCCATTTAAATCATGTTGACAAAAGTAGTGTTCTTTTGGTCTGAAATGAACACAACAAGCGATTCTAAGCGTTTTCGCACTGTTTCCAGCCTCAGTGATGCTTTAAGCTGCTGCATTTGAATGCAAACAATTAGATTGAAGTTTTTGTGTTAGAATTGATCCAAATACATCCCTGAAGCAGGCAAACACCTTTAAAATCCATTTAATTCACTTTGACAAAAGTAGTGTTCTTTGGTCTGAAATGAACACAACAGGAGATTCCAAGCGTTTTCGCACTGTTTCCAGCCTCAGTGATGCTTTAAGCTGCAGCATCTGAATGCAAGCAATGCCATTGAAGTTTTTGTGTTAGAAATGATCCAAATACATCCCTGAAGCAGGCAAACACCTTTAAAATGCATTTAATTCACTTTGACAAAAGTAGTGTTCTTTGGTCTGAAATGAACACAACAGGCGATTCCAAGCGTTTTCGCACTGTTTCCAGCCTCAGTGATGCTTTAAGCTGCAGCATCTGAATACAAGCAATGCCATTGAAGTTTTTGTGTTAGAAATGATCCAAATACATCCCTGAAGCAGGCAAACACCTTTAAAATGCATTTAAATCACTTTGACAAAAGTAGTGTTCTTTGGTCTGAAATGAACACAACGGGAGATTCCAAGCGTTTTCGCACTGTTTCCAGCCTCAGTGATGCTTTACGCTGCAGCATCTGAATACAAGCAATGCCATTGAAGTTTTTGTTTTAGAAGTGATCCAAATACATCCCTGAAGCAGGCAAACACCTTTAAAATCCATTTAAATCACGTTGACAAAAGTAGTGTTCTTTTGGTCTAAAATGAACACAACAGGCGATTCCAAGCGTTTTCGCACTCTTTCCAGCCTCAGTGATGCTTTAAGCTGCAGCATCTGAATACAAGCAATGCCATTGAAGTTTTTGTTTTAGAAGTGATCCAAATACATCCCTGAAGCAGGCAAACACCTTTAAAATCCATTTAAATCATGTTGACAAAAGTAGTGTTCTTTTGGTCTGAAATGAACACAACAAGCGATTCTAAGCGTTTTCGCACTGTTTCCAGCCTCAGTGATGCTTTAAGCTGCTGCATTTGAATGCAAACAATTAGATTGAAGTTTTTGTGTTAGAATTGATCCAAATACATCCCTGAAGCAGGCAAACACCTTTAAAATCCATTTAATTCACTTTGACAAAAGTAGTGTTCTTTGGTCTGAAATGAACACAACAGGAGATTCCAAGCGTTTTCGCACTGTTTCCAGCCTCAGTGATGCTTTAAGCTGCAGCATCTGAATGCAAGCAATGCCATTGAAGTTTTTGTGTTAGAAATGATCCAAATACATCCCTGAAGCAGGCAAACACCTTTAAAATCCATTTAATTCACTTTGACAAAATTAGTGTTCTTTGGTCTGAAATGAACACAACAGGAGATTCCAAGCGTTTTCGCACTCTTTCCAGCCTCAGTGATGCTTTAAGCTGCAGCATCTGAATACAAGCAATGCCATTGAAGTTTTTGTTTTAGAAGTGATCCAAATACATCCCTGAAGCAGGCAAACACCTTTAAAATCCATTTAAATCACGTTGACAAAAGTAGTGTTCTTTTGGTCTGAAATGAACACAACAGGCGATTCCAAGCGTTTTCGCACTGTTTCCAGCCTCAGTGATGCTTTAAGCTGCAGCATCTTAATGCAAGCAATGCCATTGAATTTGTTTTGTTAGAAATGATCCAAATACATCCCTGAAGCAGGCAAACACCTTTAAAATGCATTTAAATGACTTTGACAAAAGTAGTGTTCTTTGGTCTGAAATGAACAAAACAGGCGATTCTAAGCGTTTTCGTACTGTTTCCAGCCTCAGTGATGCTTTAATCTGCAGCATCTGAATGCAAGCAATGCCATTGAAGTTTTTGTGTTAGAAATGATCCAAATACATCCCTGAAGCAGGCAAACACCTTTAAAATTTATTTAAAGGACTTTGACAAAAGTAGTGTTCTTTTGGTCTGAAATGAACACAACAGGCGATTCCAAGCGTTTTCGCACTGTCTCCAGCCTCAGTGATGCTTTAAGCTGCAGCATCTGAATACAAGCAATGCCATTGAAGTTTTTGTGTTAGAAGTGATCCAAATACATCCCTGAAGCAGGCAAACACCTTTAAAATGCATTTAATTCACTTTGACAAAAGTAGTGTTCTTTGGTCTGAAATGAACACAACAGGCGATTCCAAGCGTTTTCGCACTGTTTCCAGCCTCAGTGATGCTTTAAGCTGCAGCATCTGAATACAAGCAATGCCATTGAAGTTTTTGTGTTAGAAATGATCCAAATACATCCCTGAAGCAGGCAAACACCTTTAAAATGCATTTAAATCACTTTGACAAAAGTAGTGTTCTTTGGTCTGAAATGAACACAACAGGCGATTTCAAGCGTTTTCACACTGTTTCCAACCTCAGTGATGCTTTAAGCTGCAGCATCTGAATGCAAGCAATGCCATTGAATTTGTTTTGTTAGAAATGATCAAAATACATCCCTGAAGCAGGCAAACACCTTTAAAATTTATTTAAAGGACTTTGACAAAAGTAGTGTTCTTTGTTCTGAAATGAACACAACAGGCGATTCCAAGCGTTTTCGCACTGTTTCCAGCCTCAGTGATGCCTTAAGCTGATGCATCTGAATGCAAAAAAAGCCAGTGACGTTTTGTGTTAGAAATGATCCAAATAAATCCCATAAGCAGGAAACCCCCTTTAAAATGCATTTAAGTCACTTTGACAAAAGTAGTGTTCTTTGGTCTGAAATGAACACAACAGGCGATTTCAAGCGTTTTCGCACTGTTTCCAGCCTCAGTGATGCTTTAAGCTGCAACATCTGAATGCAAGCAATGCCATTGAAGTTTTTGTGTTAGAAACGATCAAAATACATCCCTGAAGTGGGCAAACACCTTTAAAATTTATTTAAAGGACTTTGACAAAAGTAGTGTTCTTTGTTCTGAAATGAACACAACAGGCGATTCCTAGCGTTTTCGCACTGTTTCCAGCCTCAGTGATGCTTTAAGCTGACGTTTTGTGTTAGAAATGATCCAAATAAATCCCATAAGCAGGAAACCCCCTTTAAAATGCATTTAAGTCACTTTGGCAAAAGTAGTGTTCATAGTCCCTCAAAGGCCCTCAAAGAGGAGCAGCTATGGTCAAGCTCCCTGAAAGACATGGTTTCAAGTTCCAGGCTCAGCACCATACATCACTCTCATCATAGGGTTAAAAGATGCAACAAAAATAATACAACCTACCACAGGAGGATTAATGGAGTTCAAAACTATGAGTATGTGCAACACCCCAATCTTTCTTAAAGAAAGCCAAACACCAATGACTATAAGTTAGATCAAGACTCATTAATGCAATAGTACAGGAAGAATATCTTACTGTACCAGACCCACACACACACTGCTGTCTAACTGTGGAGGCAAAAACCTGTTAGGAACCTGGTGAATGAATCAAAAACCAATCAAAGTTGTCTTTCTGTTGTGTGTAATTCTTGCAAGAGAGAAGTACACAGAGTCAGTGCAAAACTGTCCTGCCTGAGTGTAGTTCCGAAATCATCTACCTCCGTTCCTACCTAAATACCTTCTTTGTTGCGAGGGAGTAAAGATGTATCTTCTCATTAGCTCAGTTTCAAACAAAAACAGTCCACAAGGGACTTATCATCCCACAACTCAGGGTCAGTCACTGCCTTGCACCAGGAGAAAGGTGTAACAGAAACAAAGTACATCAAAGTTCTGCTGCCATGCCCTCATGGCCATGGTCCATGCTGTAAAACAATTTTAACTAAACAGTATTTCCCATGGGAAAGAGAAGGCTCACTATTCTAAAATATTTATGTAAGCAAGTATATAACTCATTCTATGATTACTTTGCTTAGTACAGATACATATGAGAATATATCAAGTAATAAGAATCACAGTTCTGTCACAATACCCATATAGTAACATTTCCATTACACCAACATTCCTCCAAGAATGGGCTGGTATACTGTGATTGATCTCTGCTCACCATTTTCAGTGTGCCTTACATCCTGATTCTGAATTCTTATTCGTCTTTACTTATCAAGGTCAACAGTACACGTATCAATGAAGCGGAAGCATTTGTGCAGCCTCCGTCTATCGTAGAGCGTTAGATGGAGATCTCCAACAGTTAGATATTCAGTCCACAACACTGATGTATGTGGTCTATGATGGCATTTTGATCTGCTCAGAAAGAAAAACGCAGCATGAAAGACTCAGCTGCAGTATTAAAAGCCTTAGCAGCTGGAGGTCATAAGCTCAGTAAAAGCAAGCTGCAGTTCTGTCAGAAAACAGTCCTTGGGACGGCAGCTTAGTGGTAAAAAAGAGGCTCATGCACCGTCTCAGGTAGAAGCTGTTATAAAAGCTCCAAAACCGCTAACTGTGGGACAGATGTTGCCATTTGGGAATGGCTGGTTATAGCAGACACTGGATATGTGACTGTGTGTTGTGGTTGTCCTTGTTGTGCTTTCAGGTTTAGCAAGGGGGAAGTGCCTGATGTCACATCACACTACACCTGCACCAATCAGCACTGAAACAGGCCAACACCTACTACTTGGTTGAGCGATGACCATGACCTGACTGTTCCCAAGGCATAAGGGAACCAGGGAGTAATCACTATGACTCATATGTAATGTCTGATGCATATGACTTCACACTAACCACCAGTCTTTCAGAGATACTATTTTGTCAAAAGTATATTAAGTGACGTCCCATTCTATAGGGTTCAATATGACGTCGGTCCACCCTTTGCAGCTATAAGAGCTTCAACTCTTCTGTCTTTATGGACCTTGCTTTGTGCACTGATTCCTATTATTGGGACGGGTGAGCGAATACTTTTGACAATATAGTGTATATTGGCTGGGATATCTACACACTGCTTACTCCCAAGGAGAAGGGACGATAACCATAAAGGTAACGTAGTAAATCGAAATCTGAAGCAGATGCAGATAGTGTTGAAATCATTATCTGGTGGTTCGTAGTTGAACGGTTCTGTGGATTTCATTGGTGTCGTTGGACTGTTGTTGAACCTGAGCGATTGTCACTCCAGGTGGTAGCCATTGGACAATCTTGATAGGGAATAGATGAAATGGTTATATTTTGTGTTTTCTACGTCATACATACACTGTCTATTCTACTGTTATATTATAATATACCATTATAATAAGTTGGAGCACTGTACATACCTTATAGAGAATACTTCTACTTGTCCTCATCTATTACCTGCGTACTGTCTGATCTGTGAGCTCAGGATGCACAGCAGGGGCAGAATGCAGCAGATTATGACGTTAACTGGTCAACTGGTTAATCAGGACAGCTTTTTATTTCACTTGGTTTTCAGTCTTGCTTTTTTCCTTTACCTTAAACATAGTCGCAGCCGATTATTTTTAATTTCAGATGATGCTTTTCATTTTTACCTACAAGGTAAATTAAAGCTTTAGCTTTTGATGTTGTTACTAGTTCACCTGCATCTACTTCAGATTTTGATTTACTACTTTACTTTTACGGTCATCATCCATTCTCCTTGGCAGTAAGCAGTTCGTGGATATCTCACCCAAGTATTCGCTCACCCGTCCAAATACTGGGAGTCAGTGCACAAGGCAAGGTCCATAAAGACATGGACGACAGAGTCTGGTGTGGATGAAGTTGACTGGCCTTCACAGAGTCCTGACCTCAACCCGATAGAACACCTTTGGGATGAATTAGAGCAGAGAGTGATTATTTAGTATCTGACATTGTCAAATCTGGGAAACACTATACAAAAACTCAGCTGCTGCTTCGTGGTCTGGTTTAGCTGTCGGACAAGTTTCCATCCATCTACTAAACCTGCACACTACTACAAACAGGAATCTTTCCCTCTAACTCTTTTGGTAGCTGTATGGCCTGAATCAATTGTGCCACAGCTTCTCCGTGCACTACAAGTGAGCCAGCTGCATGGATAAATTCATATGTATTTATTGTGGTGCACTAATGCACAGTTAGTTCTTGTCCTGAGAGTCACACTTTGTAACCAGTCCTTCTGGCCTGTGTAACAACAAACTGAGGACTAGTTAGCATAGCATGCAGTTGGTGAGATGTATACAATGTCACAGAGTTGTCCTATTGTTTGACCCTGATGCTTTCTTAGAGTCAAATGATGCTGCTGCTGCTGCTGCTGCTGCCAATCCCTGGCAACAGGGAGGCAGTCCCTTTTCAATATTGGTCAAACTTGGTGCATGTCTTTCAGCCACATAAAGGTGAAATGTTGTTGTATAATCAGGGTTGACTAAAGCAGGAGCAGTCTGTAGGTCTCCTTTTAGAATGTGAAATGCTTCTTTAGCTTCTTCTGTCCACACAAGTGGGGCTGATTTTGTCTAGCTGCTCTTGTCATGTTTCATGAAGGAGCTGCTTTCATTCATCTGCGAGCCACCTGAAACGGTGCTACAGTATATGCCTCTTTTTACCACTAAGCTGCCATCTCAAGTACTGTATTTGCTTTCACTCAGGGTGACTGTTTTAGATTCAATTTCAATTCAATTTAATTCAACTTTATATATATAGCGCCAATTCACAACATCAGTTATCTCGAGGAACTTTACAAGTAAGGTTTTAAGACTTTACACAACTAAACCCAACAATTCCCACATAGAGCAAGCTTTTAATTGTAGCCAATCGATAAATTGTACATTTAAATAGCAACAGTGGAGAGGAAAAACTCCCTCTCTAACGAGGAAGAAACCTCCAGCAGACCCAGGCTCAGTGTGGGCGGCCATTTGCCTTGACTGGTTGGGGTGAGGGGATAGAGAAGAGAGAAAATAAAACAAGGATGTTTGGACCAGCAGCTTGACACTGGAGTCAAACAGCTCTGAGTCTGACGATACCTGTAGATGAGAATAGAGAGAGAGAGAGAGACAGAAAGGGAGAAGCACAACTAGGAGAGAAAAACAGACAACATTAGTCACATGTATACATGGAGGCATGTTAGTGGATAAGAACCTGAAAAGAGCTTAGTGAATCCTTGTGGTAACTGTGTACTGTTGACCTTGATAAGTAAAAAAGAATTCTTTCTTCCTGTACTACTGCATTAACATCTCCGTCATACTCTAATCTAGTCATTGGTCATTATATAGCTATAGTCATTCTATGGGAAAGATGGAAGTGTTGCACATACTCTTAGTTAGGATCAATATTCCCTCTGTCCATTATTTTTTGTGGTAGGTTGTAATCTTTCTGTTGCTGAGCCTGGAACTTGAAACCCTTATGACCCTTGATATCTTTCAGGCTAGACTATAGCTGCTGTTCCTTGCCAACATACATCATGGTGCAGTGGAAAGAAAGAGTTGGTTATTCAAAGTGTTGTAGTTGTTTCATTTTGCACTCCATTCGCTTCCAGTTTAAATTTTCCTGTTTGGAGGCCTGCATTTTCTCAGGAAATGTGGCTCGAAGTGCTTTCAATGGTCCTGTTTTTTAAATCCTGTGGGAATTCTTTTGTAACTTGTCCCACTATGTGCAACAGCAAGGCGTTGATGTCACCTATTACCAAATTCACTACTTTCTTTTGGTCTCAAATGATCCAAATACATGAACACAACAGGCGATTCCAAGCGTTTTCGCACTGTTTCCAGCCTCAGTGATGCCTTTAGCTGCAGCATCTGAATGCAAGGAATGTCATTGAAGTTTTTGTGTTAGAAATGATCCAAATACATCCCTAAAGCAGGCAAACACCTTTAAAATGCATTCAAATCACTTTGACAAAAGTAGTGTTCTTTTAGTCTGAAATGAACACAACAGGCGATTCCAAGCGTTTTCGCACTGTTTCCAGCCTCAGTGATGCTTTAAGCTGCTGCATTTGAATGCAAGTAATGCCACTGAAGTTTTTGTGTTAGAAATGATCCAAATACATCCCTGAAGCAGGCAAACACCTTTAAAATCCATTTAAATCACGTTGACAAAAGTAGTGTTCTTTTGGTCTGAAATGAACACAACAGGCGATTCTAAGCGTTTTCGCACTGTTTCCAGCCTCAGTGATGCTTTAAGCTGCAGCATCTGAATACAAGCAATTAGATTGAAGTTTTTGTGTTAGAAATGATCCAAATACATCCCTGAAGCGGGCAAACACCTATAAAATGCATTTAAATCACTTTGAAAAAAGTAGTGTTCTTTTGGTCTGAAATGAACACAACAGGCGATTCCAAGCGTTTTCGCACTGCTTCCAGCCTCAGTGATGCTTAAGCTGCAGCATCTGAATACAAGCAATGCCATTGAAGTTTTTGTGTTAGAATTGATCCAAATACATCCCTGAAGCAGGCAAACACCTTTAAAATCCATTTAATTCACTTTGACAAAAGTAGTGTTCTTTGGTCTGAAATGAACACAACAGGCGATTCCAAGCGTTTTCGCACTGTTTCCAGCCTCAGTGATGCTTTAAGCTGCTGCATTTGAATGCAAGTAATGTCATTGAAGTTTTTGTGTTAAGAATGATCCAAATACATCCCTGAAGCAGGCAAACACCTTTAAAATCCATTTAAATCACGTTGACAAAAGTAGTGTTCTTTGGTCTGAAATGAACACAACAGGCGATTCCAAGCGTTTTCGCACTGTTTCCAGCCTCAGTGATGCCTTTAGCTGCTGCATTTGAATGCAAGCAATGCCATTGAAGTTTTTCTGTTAGAAATGATCCAAATACATCCCTGAAGTAGGCAAACACCTTTAAAATCCATTTAAATCACTTTGACAAAAGTAGTGATCCTTGGTCTAAAATGAACACAACAGGCGATTCCAAGCGTTTTCGCACTGTTTCAAGCCTCAGTGATGCTTTAAGCTGCAGCATCTGAATGCAAGCAATGCCATTGAAGTTTTTGTAATAGAATTGATCCAAATACATCCCTGAAGAAGGCAAACACCTTTAAAATGCATTTAATTCACTTTGACAAAAGTAGTGTTCTTTGGTCTGAAATGAACACAACAGGCGATTCCAAGCGTTTTCGCACTGTTTCCAGCCTCAGTGATGCTTTAAGCTGCTGCATTTGAATGCAAGCAATGCCATTGAAGTTTTTGTGTTAGAATTGATCCAAATACATCCCTGAAGCACGTAAACACCTTTAAAAATTATTTAAAGGACTTTAACAAAAGTAGTGTTCTTTTGGTCTGAAATGAACACAACAGGCGATTCCAAGCGTTTTCGCACTGTTTCCAGCCTCAGTGATGCTTTAAGCTGCTGCATTTGAATGCAAGCAATTAGATTGAAGTTTTTGTGTTAGAAATGATCCAAATACATCCCTGAAGCGGGCAAACACCTATAAAATGCATTTAAATCACTTTGACAAAAGTAGTGTTCTTTGGGTCTGAAATGAACACAACAGGCGATTCCAAGCGTTTTCGCACTGTTTCCAGCCTCAGTGATGCTTAAGCTGCAGCATCTGAATACAAGCAATGCCATTGAAGTTTTTGTGTTAGAATTGATCCAAATACATCCCTGAAGCAGGCAAACACCTTTAAAATCCATTTAATTCACTTTGACAAAAGTAGTGTTCTTTGGTCTGAAATGAACACAACAGGAGATTCCAAGCGTTTTCGCACTGTTTCCAGCCTCAGTGATGCTTTAAGCTGCAGCATCTGAATGCAAGCAATGCCACTGAAGTTTTTGTGTTAGAAATGATCCAAATACATCCCTGAAGCAGGCAAACACCTTTAAAATGCATTTAAATCACTTTGACAAAAGTAGTGTTCTTTGGTCTAAAATGAACAGAACAAGGCGATTCTAAGCGTTTTCGCACTGTTTCCAGCCTCAGTGATGCTTTAAGCTGCTGCATTTGAATGCAAGCAATTAGATTGAAGTTTTTGTGTTAGAAATGATCCAAATACATCCCTGAAGCGGGCAAACACCTATAAAATGCATTTAAATCACTTTGACAAAAGTAGTGTTCTTTTGGTCTGAAATGAACACAACAGGCGATTCCAAGCGTTTTCGCACTGTTTCCAGCCTCAGTGATGCTTAAGCTGCAGCATCTGAATGCAAGCAATGCCATTGAAGTTTTTGTGTTAGAAATGACCCAAATACATCCCTGAAGCAGGCAAACACCTTTAAAATTTATTTAAAGGACTTTGACAAAAGTAGTGTTCTTTTGGTCTGAAATGAACACAACAGGCGATTCCAAGCGTTTTCGCACTGTTTCCAGCCTCAGTGATGCTTTAAGCTGCAGCATCTAAATGCAAGCAATGCCATTGAAGTTTTTGTGTTAGAATTGATCCACATACATCCCTGAAGCAGGCAAACACCTTTAAAATGCATTTAAATTACTTTCACAAAAGTAGTGTTCTTTGGTCTGAAATGAACACAACAGGCGATTCCAAGCGTTTTCGCACTGTTTCCAGCCTCAGTGATGCTTTAAGCTGCTGCATTTGAATGCAAGCAATTAGATTGAAGTTTTTGTGTTAGAAATGATCCAAATACATCCCTGAAGCGGGCAAACACCTATAAAATGCATTTAAATTACTTTGACAAAAGTAGTGTTCTTTGGTCTGAAATGAACACAACAGGCGATTCCAAGCGTTTTCGCACTGTTTCCAGCCTCAGTGATGCTTTAAGCTGCAGCATCTGAATGCAAGCAATGCCATTGAAGTTTTTGTGTTAGAATTGATCCAAATACATCCCTGAAGCAGGCAAACACCTTTAAAATTTATTTAAAGGACTTGGACAAAAGTAGTGTTCTTTTGGTCTGAAATGAACACAACAGGCGATTCCAAGCGTTTTCGCACTGTTTCCAGCCTCAGTGATGCTTTAAGCTGCAGCATCTAAATGCAAGCAATGCCATTGAAGTTTTTGTGTTAGAATTGATCCACATACATCCCTGAAGCACGTAAACACCTTTAAAAATTATTTAAAGGACTTTAACAAAAGTAGTGTTCTTTTGGTCTGAAATGAACACAACAGGCGATTCCAAGCGTTTTCGCACTGTTTCCAGCCTCAGTGATGCTTTAAGCTGCTGCATTTGAATGCAAGCAATGCCATTGAAGTTTTTGTGTTAGAAATGATCCAAATACATCCCTGAAGCAGGCAAACACCTATAAAATGCATTTAAATCACTTTGACAAAAGTAGTGTTCTTTGGGTCTGAAATGAACACAACAGGCGATTCCAAGCGTTTTCGCACTGTTTCCAGCCTCAGTGATGCTTAAGCTGCAGCATCTGAATACAAGCAATGCCATTGAAGTTTTTGTGTTAGAATTGATCCAAATACATCCCTGAAGCAGGCAAACACCTTTAAAATCCATTTAATTCACTTTGACAAAAGTAGTGTTCTTTGGTCTGAAATGAACACAACAGGAGATTCCAAGCGTTTTCGCACTGTTTCCAGCCTCAGTGATGCTTTAAGCTGCAGCATCTGAATGCAAGCAATGCCATTGAAGTTTTTGGGTTAGAAATGATCCAAATACATCCCTGAAGCAGGCAAACACCTTTAAAATCCATTTAATTCACTTTGACAAAAGTAGTGTTCTTTGGTCTGAAATGAACACAACAGGAGATTCCAAGCGTTTTCGCACTGTTTCCAGCCTCAGTGATGCTTTAAGCTGCTGCATTTGAATGCAAGCAATTAGATTGAAGTTTTTGTGTTAGAAATGATCCAAATACATCCCTGAAGCGGGCAAACACCTATAAAATGCATTTAAATTACTTTGACAAAAGTAGTGTTCTTTGGTCTGAAATGAACACAACAGGCGATTCCAAGCGTTTTCGCACTGTTTCCAGCCTCAGTGATGCTTTAAGCTGCAGCATCTGAATGCAAGCAATGCCATTGAAGTTCTTGTGTTAGAAATGATCCAAATACATCCCTGAAGCAGGCAAACACCTTTAAAATTTATTTAAAGGACTTTGACAAAAGTAGTGTTCTTTGGTCTGAAATGAACAGAACAGGCGATTCCAAGCGTTTTCGCACTGTTTCCAGCCTCAGTGATGCTTTAAGCTGCAGCATCTGAATGCAAGCAATGCCATTGAAGTTTTTGTGTTAGAATTGATCCAAATACATCCCTGAAGCAGGCAAACACCTTTAAAATTTATTTAAAGGACTTGGACAAAAGTAGTGTTCTTTTGGTCTGAAATGAACACAACAGGCGATTCCAAGCGTTTTCGCACTGTTTCCAGCCTCAGTGATGCTTTAAGCTGCAGCATCTAAATGCAAGCAATGCCATTGAAGTTTTTGTGTTAGAATTGATCCACATACATCCCTGAAGCACGTAAACACCTTTAAAAATTATTTAAAGGACTTTAACAAAAGTAGTGTTCTTTTGGTCTGAAATGAACACAACAGGCGATTCCAAGCGTTTTCGCACTGTTTCCAGCCTCAGTGATGCTTTAAGCTGCTGCATTTGAATGCAAGCAATGCCATTGAAGTTTTTGTGTTAGAAATGATCCAAATACATCCCTGAAGCAGGCAAACACCTATAAAATGCATTTAAATCACTTTGACAAAAGTAGTGTTCTTTGGGTCTGAAATGAACACAACAGGCGATTCCAAGCGTTTTCGCACTGTTTCCAGCCTCAGTGATGCTTAAGCTGCAGCATCTGAATACAAGCAATGCCATTGAAGTTTTTGTGTTAGAATTGATCCAAATACATCCCTGAAGCAGGCAAACACCTTTAAAATCCATTTAATTCACTTTGACAAAAGTAGTGTTCTTTGGTCTGAAATGAACACAACAGGAGATTCCAAGCGTTTTCGCACTGTTTCCAGCCTCAGTGATGCTTTAAGCTGCAGCATCTGAATGCAAGCAATGCCATTGAAGTTTTTGGGTTAGAAATGATCCAAATACATCCCTGAAGCAGGCAAACACCTTTAAAATCCATTTAATTCACTTTGACAAAAGTAGTGTTCTTTGGTCTGAAATGAACACAACAGGAGATTCCAAGCGTTTTCGCACTGTTTCCAGCCTCAGTGATGCTTTAAGCTGCAGCATCTGAATACAAGCAATGCCATTGAAGTTTTTGTTTTAGAAGTGATCCAAATACATCCCTGAAGCAGGCAAACACCTTTAAAATCCATTTAAATCACGTTGACAAAAGTAGTGTTCTTTTGGTCTGAAATGAACACAACAGGCGATTCTAAGCGTTTTCGCACTGTTTCCAGCCTCAGTGATGCTTTAAGCTGCTGCATTTGAATGCAAGCAATTAGATTGAAGTTTTTGTGTTAGAAATGATCCAAATACATCCCTGAAGCGGGCAAACACCTATAAAATGCATTTAAATCACTTTGACAAAAGTAGTGTTCTTTTGGTCTGAAATGAACACAACAGGCGATTCCAAGCGTTTTCGCACTGTTTCCAGCCTCAGTGATGCTTAAGCTGCAGCATCTGAATGCAAGCAATGCCATTGAAGTTTTTGTGTTAGAAATGATCCAAATACATCCCTGAAGCAGGCAAACACCTTTAAAATTTATTTAAAGGACTTTTACAAAAGTAGTGTTCTTTTGGTCTGAAATGAACACAACAGGCGATTCCAAGCGTTTTCGCACTGTTTCCAGCCTCAGTGATGCTTTAAGCTGCAGCATCTAAATGCAAGTAATGCCATTGAAGTTTTTGTGTTAGAATTGATCCACATACATCCCTGAAGCAGGCAAACACCTTTAAAATGCATTTAAATTACTTTCACAAAAGTAGTGTTCTTTGGTCTGGAATGAACACAACAGGCGATTCCAAGCGTTTTCGCACTGTTTCCGGCCTCAGTGATGCTTTAAGCTGCTGCATTTGAATGCAAGCAATTAGATTGAAGTTTTTGTGTTAGAAATGATCCAAATACATCCCTGAAGCGGGCAAACACCTTTAAAATCCATTTAATTCACTTTGACAAAAGTAGTGTTCTTTGGTCTGAAATGAACACAACAGGAGATTCCAAGCGTTTTCGCACTGTTTCCAGCCTCAGTGATGCTTTAAGCTGCAGCATCTGAATACAAGCAATGCCATTGAAGTTTTTGTTTTAGAAGTGATCCAAATACATCCCTGAAGCAGGCAAACACCTTTAAAATCCATTTAAATCACGTTGACAAAAGTAGTGTTCTTTTGGTCTGAAATGAACACAACAGGCGATTCTAAGCGTTTTCGCACTGTTTCCAGCCTCAGTGATGCTTTAAGCTGCTGCATTTGAATGCAAGCAATTAGATTGAAGTTTTTGTGTTAGAAATGATCCAAATACATCCCTGAAGCGGGCAAACACCTATAAAATGCATTTAAATCACTTTGACAAAAGTAGTGTTCTTTTGGTCTGAAATGAACACAACAGGCGATTCCAAGCGTTTTCGCACTGTTTCCAGCCTCAGTGATGCTTAAGCTGCAGCATCTGAATGCAAGCAATGCCATTGAAGTTTTTGTGTTAGAAATGATCCAAATACATCCCTGAAGCAGGCAAACACCTTTAAAATTTATTTAAAGGACTTTTACAAAAGTAGTGTTCTTTTGGTCTGAAATGAACACAACAGGCGATTCCAAGCGTTTTCGCACTGTTTCCAGCCTCAGTGATGCTTTAAGATGCAGCATCTAAATGCAAGCAATGCCATTGAAGTTTTTGTGTTAGAATTGATCCACATACATCCCTGAAGCAGGCAAACACCTTTAAAATGCATTTAAATTACTTTCACAAAAGTAGTGTTCTTTGGTCTGGAATGAACACAACAGGCGATTCCAAGCGTTTTCGCACTGTTTCCGGCCTCAGTGATGCTTTAAGCTGCTGCATTTGAATGCAAGCAATTAGATTGAAGTTTTTGTGTTAGAATTGATCCACATACATCCCTGAAGCAGGCAAACACCTTTAAAATGCATTTAAATTACTTTCACAAAAGTAGTGTTCTTTGGTCTGAAATGAACACAACAGGCGATTCCAAGCGTTTTCGCACTGTTTCCAGCCTCAGTGATGCTTTAAGCTGCAGCATCTGAATGCAAGTAATGCCATTGAAGTTTTTGTGTTAGAATTGATCCAAATACATCCCTGAAGCAGGCAAAATCCTTTAAAATTTATTTAAAGGACTTGGACAAAAGTAGTGTTCTTTTGGTCTGAAATGAACACAACAGGCGATTCCAAGCGTTTTCGCACTGTTTCCAGCCTCAGTGATGCTTTAAGCTGCAGCATCTAAATGCAAGCAATGCCATTGAAGTTTTTGTGTTAGAATTGATCCACATACATCCCTGAAGCACGTAAACACCTTTAAAAATTATTTAAAGGACTTTAACAAAAGTAGTGTTCTTTTGGTCTGAAATGAACACAACAGGCGATTCCAAGCGTTTTCGCACTGTTTCCAGCCTCAGTGATGCTTTAAGCTGCTGCATTTGAATGCAAGCAATTAGATTGAAGTTTTTGTGTTAGAAATGAACCAAATACATCCCTGAAGCGGGCAAACACCTATAAAATGCATTTAAATCACTTTGACAAAAGTAGTGTTCTTTGGGTCTGAAATGAACACAACAGGCAATTCCAAGCGTTTTCGCACTGTTTCCAGCCTCAGTGATGCTTAAGCTGCAGCATCTGAATACAAGCAATGCCATTGAAGTTTTTGTGTTAGAATTGATCCAAATACATCCCTGAAGCAGGCAAACACCTTTAAAATCCATTTAATTCACTTTGACAAAAGTAGTGTTCTTTGGTCTGAAATGAACACAACAGGAGATTCCAAGCGTTTTCGCACTGTTTCCAGCCTCAGTGATGCTTTAAGCTGCAGCATCTGAATACAAGCAATGCCATTGAAGTTTTTGTTTTAGAAGTGATCCAAATACATCCCTGAAGCAGGCAAACACCTTTAAAATCCATTTAAATCACGTTGACAAAAGTAGTGTTCTTTTGGTCTGAAATGAACACAACAGGCGATTCCAAGCGTTTTCGCACTGTTTCCAGCCTCAGTGATGCTTAAGCTGCAGCATCTGAATACAAGCAATGCCATTGAAGTTTTTGTGTTAGAATTGATCCAAATACATCCCTGAAGCAGGCAAACACCTTTAAAATTTATTTAAAGGACTTGGACAAAAGTAGTGTTCTTTTGGTCTGAAATGAACACAACAGGCGATTCCAAGCGTTTTCGCACTGTTTCCAGCCTCAGTGATGCTTTAAGCTGCAGCATCTGAATGCAAGCAATGCCATTGAAGTTCTTGTGTTAGAAATGATCCAAATACATCCCTGAAGCAGGCAAACACCTTTAAAATTTATTTAAAGGACTTTGACAAAAGTAGTGTTCTTTGGTCTGAAATGAACAGAACAGGCGATTCCAAGCGTTTTCGCACTGTTTCCAGCCTCAGTGATGCTTTAAGCTGCAGCATCTGAATGCAAGCAATGCCATTGAAGTTTTTGTGTTAGAAATGATCCAAATACATCCCTGAAGCAGGCAAACACCTTTAAAATGCATTTAAATCACTTTGACAAAAGTAGTGTTCTTTGGTCTGAAATGAACACAACAGGCGATTCCAAGCGTTTTCGCACTGTTTCCAGCCTCAGTGATGCTTTAAGCTGCAGCATCTGAATGAAAGCAATGCCATTGAAGTGCTTGTGTTAGAAATGATCCAAATACATCCCTGAAGCAGGCAAACACCTTTAAAATTTATTTAAAGGACTTTGACAAAAGTAGTGTTCTTTTGGTCTGAAATGAACACAACAGGCGATTCCAAGCGTTTTCGCACTGTTTCCAGCCTCAGTGATGCTTTAAGCTGCAGCATCTTAATGCAAGCAATGCCATTGAATTTGTTTTGTTAGAAATGATCCAAATACATCCCTGAAGCAGGCAAACACCTTTAAAATGCATTTAAATGACTTTGACAAAAGTAGTGTTCTTTGGTCTGAAATGAACAAAACAGGCGATTCTAAGCGTTTTCGCACTGTCTCCAGCCTCAGTGATGCTTTAAGCTGCAACATCTGAATACAAGCAATGCCATTGAAGTTTTTGTGTTAGAAGTGATCCAAATACATCCCTGAAGCAGGCAAACACCTTTAAAATGCATTTAAGTCACTTTGACAAAAGTAGTGTTCATAGTAGGCCCTCAAAGAGGAGCAGCTATGGTCAAGCTCCCTGAAAGACATGGTTTCAAGTTCCAGGCTCAGCACCATACATCACTCTCATCATAGGGTTAAAAGATGCAACAGAAATAATGCAACCTACCACAGGAGGATTAATGGAGTTATGATCAAAACTATGAGTATGTGCAACACCCCAATCTTTCTTAAAGAAAGCCAAACACCAATGACTATAAGTTAGATCAAGACTCATTAATGCAATAGTACAGGAAGAATATCTTACTGTACCAGACCCACACACACACTGCTGTCTAACTGTGGAGGCAAAAACCTGTTAGGAACCTGGTGAATGAATCAAAAACCAATCAAAGTTGTCTTTCTGTTGTGTGTAATTCTTGCAAGAGAGAAGTACACAGAGTCAGTGCAAAACTGTCCTGCCTGAGTGTAGTTCCGAAATCATCTACCTCCGTTCCTACCTAAATACCTTCTTCGTTGCGAGGGAGTAAAGATGTATCTTCTCATTAGCTCAGTTTCAAACAAAAACAGTCCACAAGGGACTTATCATCCCACAACTCAGGGTCAGTCACTGCCTTGCACCAGGAGAAAGGTGTAACAGAAACAAAGTACATCAAAGTTCTGCTGCCATGCCCTCATGGCCATGGTCCATGCTGTAAAACAATTTTAACTAAACAGTATTTCCCATGGGAAAGAGAAGGCTCACTATTCTAAAATATTTATGTAAGCAAGTATATAACTCATTCTATGATTACTTTGCTTAGTACAGATACATATGAGAATATATCAAGTAATATGAATCACAGTTCTGTCACAATACCCATATAGTAACATTTCCATTACACCAACATTCTTCCAAGAATGGGCTGGTATACTGTGATTGATCTCTGCTCACCATTTTCAGTGTGCCTTACATCCTGATTCTGAATTCTTATTCGTGTTTACTTATCAAGGTCAACAGTACACGTATCAATGAAGCGGAAGCATTTGTGCAGCCTCCGTCTATCGTAGAGCGTTAGATGGAGATCTCCAACAGTTAGATATTCAGTCCACAACACTGATGTATGTGGTCTATGATGGCATTTTGATCTGCTCAGAAAGAAAAACGCAGCATGAAAGACTCAGCTGCAGTATTAAAAGCCTGTGGGACAGTTGCCATTTGGGAATGGCTGGTTATAGCAGACACTGGATATGTGACTGTGTGTTGTGGTTGTCCTTGTTGTGCTTTCAGGTTTAGCAAGGGGGAAGTGCCTGATGTCACATCACACTACACCTGCACCAATCAGCACTGAAACAGGCCAACACCTACTACTTGGTTGAGCGATGACCATGACCTGACTGTTCCCAAGGCATAAGGGAACCAGGGAGTAATCACTATGACTCATATGTAATGTCTGATGCATATGACTTCACACTAACCACCAGTCTTTCAGAAATACTATTTTGTCAAAAGTATATTAAGTGACGTCTCATTCTATAGGGTTCAATATGACGTCGGTCCACCCTTTGCAGCTATAAGAGCTTCAACTCTTCTGTCTTTATGGACCTTGCTTTGTGCACTGATTCCTATTATTGGGACGGGTGAGCGAATACTTTTGACAATATAGTGTATATTGGCTGGGATATCTACACACTGCTTACTCCCAAGGAGAAGGGACGATAGACAATGGTACATAGGACGTAGAAAACATAAATATACACTAAATGTAACCATTTCATCTATTCCCTTTTAAAGTCTTAAAAGGGTACAACAGCTGAGGAGCAGGCAGGCAGCCATGGCACCTGTTACTCAGTATGGTGTGTACAGCAAAGCAAATCAACCACACACATTAGCTGCACCTCATCATGTGCACAACCTCATCTAGGAACACAGCATTGCTTGCATCAAGATAGTGACATAGTGTTAAAAACAAAGAGATAAGAATATTTGAGGGGACTGCCTGAGAAAGATAAGAAGATGCAGCTGACAGATTCCCACCCCTCTGACAAGTATATAAGCTGTGTGTTTGAAAACAACTTTTTGGTCTATCCCAGGAGGTTCACTGTATGTGTGTGTGTGTGTGTGTGTGTGTGTGTGTGTGTGTGTGTGTGTGTGAATATAAACTTGGCTTCAACCGTTATACTTGGACTTTGGAACTAATTGATTGACAGAGAGATTCGACTATAATTAAGTCAAATAGAACTTCAAGATGAGCATCATTGTCGCCAGGACACGACCACTGGCATTGCTTGAATTAAGATGCAGCATCTAAAACAGTCACTCTGAGTGAAAACAAATACAGTACTTGAGATGGCAGCTTAGTGGTAAAAAGAAGCATATACTGTAGCACCGTTTCAGGTGGCGTTTCAGATGAATGAAAGCAGCTCTTTCATGAAACATGACAAGAGCAGCTGAACAAAATAACCCTTCAGCCCCACTTGTGTGGACAGAAGAAGCTAAAAAAACATTTCACATTCTAAAAGGAGACCTACAGACCTACAACAACATTTCACCTTTATGTGGCTGAAACACATGCCTGTTCTGATGCAACTCACCACAGGGACACAGCCGACAGCCTGTTTGACAGCACCAAGTTTGATAACATTGAAAAGGGACTGCCTCCCTGTTGCCAGGGATTGGCAGCAGCAGCATCATTTGACTCTAAGAAAGCATCAGGTCAAACAATAGGACACCCTATGACATGTTATACATCAATAAATATTGCTAACAAAATGGTGCTGCCAAATGAAGGAATCCCACATGACTGCATACAAGAAACAGATACATTTCTGCAAGTATGAGAGAATTTGTACAACCAGGTGATTCCATCAGAGTTAATTTTGTTTGTGGATGGGTCATGCGTAATAGATGAAACAGGAAGGCATGCAGCATAGGGTGTTGTTCATCTAAAACCTGATGATGCATTTTATAAAGTACAGCGTAGATCAGCCTATTTGATATCATGGCTCTCACAGCAACTTGTAATGTAGCTGCAGGCCAAGCGGCCACATCCATTCCAGCATGGGAAAACAACGAGGATTTATCCATGCAGCTGGCTCACTTGTAGTGCATGGAGAAGCTGTGGCACAATTAATTCAGGCCATGCAGCTACCAAAAGAGTTAGAGGGGAAGATACCTGTTTGTAGTAGTGTGCAGGTTTAGTAGATGGATGGAAGCAACAGCTAAACCAGACCACAAAGCAGCAGCTAAGTTTCTGTATACAGAAGTGTTTCCCAGACTTGACATGCCAGATACCGTATCATCAGACAAGACTCCTCACTTTCGATAATGATAAGAGAAATGTTCACCAGAAACTTCACCAGAGGGAGACACAGCAGAGAACAAGGATGACAACAATCAAACAACACCAGTGAAATCCCCAGAGCCATTTAACTACGAACCACTAGACAATGATTTCAACAAGCAACTTTTCCCAACTCAGCACTACTGTATTCAGAAGATGGAGAACTACTGAATAGACACTTCTGATGCCCATGGAACACCCTTGCCACAGCACGACAGTCTGAAGAAGAGATAGGTGCTCTGACACAACACACCTTTCTTATAATCACTCGTTCCTTATCTCATGATGGATGATGGTTTGCTGTCACGCATACACGTTATAATCCCTTTATTATCGACCGACATTATGATCACTCTTAGCCAACACTAATGTTCTATAGGACAAGTCATACAATTAGAAATTAGACTAACACTAAGTACATCTGTGTGGTCTAACTTTCGCAACGTTTTGACAAAGGCGATTGTATTAGTGTTAACGCCAGTTAGGTAAGACAACTTCAAACTTAAGGTTACTTCAAACTTACCCGAATAAATCACATTTTTCCTGGAAAAGGAGTCAAGACAGTTTGGTTTATTCCACTGATGAAGACGAAAAGTCCAGAGAAAGGCGCGGCTGCAAAGCAGAGTTACACAGAGACGGAGAAAACGGGGAGTGAGAGATGCTTGACGAATCAGAACGGAGCATTTTTCAAATGTCTGGACAATCCCTCCCTCTCTGCAGAAACAGAACGTCCTCTGATTTACTTTTCAGCTACTGACCCTATCTACTGCTCTGAGCGGAGGCTGCTTCAAATGTCAGACATCTGATACTAAGACTGGGATATGCACCATTTTTACATTCGTTGAATTTCCATCAAAAGCAGAGACGCTGATTATTTAAACTGCGGCCACAGTAGAGGGTGTTTGATGTAGAAAGAACGTCTTCTTCTTGTTTTATTTTCAGCTATGTACCCCTGTCTCTGCAGAGAGGGGAGGGACTGTCACCTGTTCACGTTTGAAAAATGCTCAGTGCTGATTGGTCAATGCTCTCTCTCTCGCTCTCTCCCCATCTTCCCAGTGTCCTCCTAACTCTGCTTTGCAGTCTTGCCCTTCTTTCTTTGTCTTTATGGGTTAATAGGACGTGCAGAGGAGAAGATATTTATTCGGGGTAAGTTTAGTGTCGGTAATGAAGTGATTAGAACGTGTCTGCGTGACCGCAAACTCATTCCAAATGAATCACATTCGGCCTCCACATTAAAAGCGTGGCCAGTACAACAAAAACACTTTTCTTGTAATCTATTCAAAACGTCAACGTGTCATTTACTATGCTAAACATTTTGTTTGAGCTGTGGCGAGTGTCATCGGCCGTAAAAAATCAGCTGAGACCCTGTAGATTGTCTGTTGTTAACATCAAAATTAATTTCACTGAATAAGATGAGAAGACGAGAGATAGAGAAAGAGCAGCAGTGTAGTTTTGTCTGCACAAATGTAATATAGGTTGTCAGTCATAGTGATTAAATACTGTATATAAATATGAATGGATGACTGGTTCAAGAGTGAAATGCACGAAGTTCTGATTCAGTGAAGCTACAGCTAACAGACAATTGATTGAAAGATTATGTCTCTGTAGTCATTGCTTTAGTGAATTGAGAATTGAATTAGCCTGTCAGTGTAGATGTAATGCTTCATACTATTCATTTTGGTGTGTGAAAAATAAATAAATAAAAAATCTTTTCCAATATTAGCCAGTCTTATTAAAAATGTATGTCATGGACTGTGAATTGTTCATAAACAAGTATGAGGAAGGCAGTCATTGTCAATATGCTCTCTGTGCTCAAATTTAGTATCTAGAGTTTAGCTTATTGTATTTGGACATTTATGAGGTAGTTGAGAGGGACTCATTCTTCAAGACTCCTTTTAATGAATGTTTTCTTAAATATTCTATTATTTTTCTTATTTGACAAAGATTTAAGAATTAATTCAATATCATTTTTAAAAGTGATTTTCAATCCTCGATTTTGATGACATGTGACTTGAGAAATCTCACTGTGCATGCTTGTATTTAGGTTCATCAACTAAAACAAACATTTCAAGTAATAGAAACGCTGTATTTGTGATTTGGACGTAAAATGACATTCTTTTGTTAGGAATTATACAGATAGAGTTAACTGTTCTTGGCATCATTATTCTGCAATACCAAACACATTTGACAGGAAAGTTGACAATTGACTCTGCTTGTTTTTAGGTGCAGCCACTAAAATACATGAAACCACCTAAGGGAGTGCTGAATCAGTCAGAAGCTGTTTCGGTGAGTTTTGAACTAGATTACTTACTGTTTAGTCTATTTGTGTGATGTAGATGTAGAGGTTTACTGTTTCAACACTGTTTTGGTGATTTTTTGAGACTAGTCAGAAAAGCAGGTTCAGTCAGGATTGGACTATAATACTATTAATTACTAATAATATTACTATTACGAACTAGATGATATACAGTTTGCTTACAATCAAGCAACAAAGCCAGTGGTGCTTTTCTTCTAGATATAATCCAAATGGTAGGAAAGAGCAGGAAAACACGTTTAAAATGCATTTGTGTGACTTTTCCTGAAGTAGTGTTGTTTTGGTCTTAAATGCACATAACAGGCGATTTTAAGCGTTTTGGCACTGTGAGAGTGAGAGTTTTTGTTTTAGCTGCTGCATCTTAATTCAAGCAGTGCCACTTGACGACAATATTGCTTAACGTGAAGTTCTATCTGACTTAATTATAATTGAATCTATCTGTCAATCAATTAGGTCCAAAATCCGAGTATATCTGTTGAAGCCAAGTGTTTATTTACACAAAACAAACACACAAACAGTGAGCCTCCTGCGATAGACTAAAAAAGTTGTTTTCAAACACGCAGCTTATATACTTGTCAGAGGGGCGGGAATCTTTCTCAGGCAGTCCCCTCAAAGATTCTTATCTCTTTGTTTTTAGACAGTAACACTAACACAATAGCTTTCCGGCCGTCTTATGCAGTGCGTCTGTGCGGGGGAGTAATCTCACACCTGTTGCTCCCAAAGCAACTATCTCTTCTTCAATCTGTCGTGCTGTGGCAAAGGTGTTCCATAGGCGTGACAAGTGTCTATTCAATCGTTGTCGATCTTCTGTTGTAATATAGTAGTGCAGAGTTGGGAATAGTTGCCTGTTGAAATCATTATCTGGTGGTTCGTAGTTGAACGGTTCTGTGGATTTCATTGGTGTCGTTGGACTGTTGTTGAACCTGAGCGATTGTCACTCCAGGTGGTAGCCATTGGACAATCTTGATAGGGAATAGATGAAATGGTTATATTTTGTGTTTTCTACGTCATACATACACTGTCTATTCTACTGTTATATTATAATATACCATTATAATAAGTTGGAGCACTGTACATACCTTATAGAGAATACTTCTACTTGTCCTCATCTATTACCTGCGTACTGTCTGATCTGTGAGCTCAGGATGCACAGCAGGGGCAGAATGCAGCAGATTATGACGTTAACTGGTCAACTGGTTAATCAGGACAGCTTTTTATTTCACTTGGTTTTCAGTCTTGCTTTTTTCCTTTACCTTAAACATAGTCGCAGCCGATTATTTTTAATTTCAGATGATGCTTTTCATTTTTACCTACAAGGTAAATTAAAGCTTTAGCTTTTGATGTTGTTACTAGTTCACCTGCATCTACTTCAGATTTTGATTTACTACTTTACTTTTACGGTCATCATCCATTCTCCTTGGCAGTAAGCAGTTCGTGGATATCTCACCCAAGTATTCGCTCACCCGTCCAAATACTGGGAGTCAGTGCACAAGGCAAGGTCCATAAAGACATGGACGACAGAGTCTGGTGTGGATGAAGTTGACTGGCCTTCACAGAGTCCTGACCTCAACCCGATAGAACACCTTTGGGATGAATTAGAGCAGAGAGTGATTATTTAGTATCTGACATTGTCAAATCTGGGAAACACTATACAAAAACTCAGCTGCTGCTTCGTGGTCTGGTTTAGCTGTCGGACAAGTTTCCATCCATCTACTAAACCTGCACACTACTACAAACAGGAATCTTTCCCTCTAACTCTTTTGGTAGCTGTATGGCCTGAATCAATTGTGCCACAGCTTCTCCGTGCACTACAAGTGAGCCAGCTGCATGGATAAATTCATATGTATTTATTGTGGTGCACTAATGCACAGTTAGTTCTTGTCCTGAGAGTCACACTTTGTAACCAGTCCTTCTGGCCTGTGTAACAACAAACTGAGGACTAGTTAGCATAGCATGCAGTTGGTGAGATGTATACAATGTCACAGAGTTGTCCTATTGTTTGACCTGATGCTTTCTTAGAGTCAAATGATGCTGCTGCTGCTGCTGCTGCTGCCAATCCCTGGCAACAGGGAGGCAGTCCCTTTTCAATATTGGTCAAACTTGGTGCATGTCTTTCAGCCACATAAAGGTGAAATGTTGTTGTATAATCAGGGTTGACTAAAGCAGGAGCAGTCTGTAGGTCTCCTTTTAGAATGTGAAATGCTTCTTTAGCTTCTTCTGTCCACACAAGTGGGGCTGATTTTGTCTAGCTGCTCTTGTCATGTTTCATGAAGGAGCTGCTTTCATTCATCTGCGAGCCACCTGAAACGGTGCTACAGTATATGCCTCTTTTTACCACTAAGCTGCCATCTCAAGTACTGTATTTGCTTTCACTCAGGGTGACTGTTTTAGATTCAATTTCAATTCAATTTAATTCAACTTTATATATATAGCGCCAATTCACAACATCAGTTATCTCGAGGAACTTTACAAGTAAGGTTTTAAGACTTTACACAACTAAACCCAACAATTCCCACATAGAGCAAGCTTTTAATTGTAGCCAATCGATAAATTGTACATTTAAATAGCAACAGTGGAGAGGAAAAACTCCCTCTCTAACGAGGAAGAAACCTCCAGCAGACCCAGGCTCAGTGTGGGCGGCCATTTGCCTTGACTGGTTGGGGTGAGGGGATAGAGAAGAGAGAAAATAAAACAAGGATGTTTGGACCAGCAGCTTGACACTGGAGTCAAACAGCTCTGAGTCTGACGATACCTGTAGATGAGAATAGAGAGAGAGAGAGACAGAAAGGGAGAAGCACAACTAGGAGAGAAAAACAGACAACATTAGTCACATGTATACATGGAGGCATGTTAGTGGATAAGAACCTGAAAAGAGCTTAGTGAATCCTTGTGGTAACTGTGTACTGTTGACCTTGATAAGTAAAAAAGAATTCTTTCTTCCTGTACTACTGCATTAACATCTCCGTCATACTCTAATCTAGTCATTGGTCATTATATAGCTATAGTCATTCTATGGGAAAGATGGAAGTGTTGCACATACTCTTAGTTAGGATCAATATTCCCTCTGTCCATTATTTTTTGTGGTAGGTTGTAATCTTTCTGTTGCTGAGCCTGGAACTTGAAACCCTTATGACCCTTGATATCTTTCAGGCTAGACTATAGCTGCTGTTCCTTGCCAACATACATCATGGTGCAGTGGAAAGAAAGAGTTGGTTCTTCAGAGTGTTGTAGTTGTTTCATTTTGCACTCCATTCGCTTCCAGTTTAAATTTTCCTGTTTGGAGGCCTGCATTTTCTCAGGGAATGTGGCTCGAAGTGCTTTCAATGGTCCTGTTTTTTAAATCCTGTGGGAATTCTTTTGTAACTTGTCCCACTATGTGCAACAGCAAGGCGTTGATGTCACCTATTACCAAATTCACTACTTTCTTTTGGTCTCAAATGATCCAAATACATGAACACAACAGGCGATTCCAAGCGTTTTCGCACTGTTTCCAGCCTCAGTGATGCCTTTAGCTGCAGCATCTGAATGCAAGGAATGTCATTGAAGTTTTTCTGTTAGAAATGATCCAAATACATCCCTGAAGCAAGCAAACACCTTTAAAATGCATTCAAATCACTTTGACAAAAGTAGTGTTCTTTTACTCTGAAATGAACACAACAGGCGATTCCTAGCGTTTTCGCACTGTTTCCAACCTCAATGATGCTTTAAGCTGCAGCATCTGAATACAAGCAATTAGATTGAAGTTTTTGTGTTAGAAATGATCCAAATACATCCCTGAAGCGGGCAAACACCTATAAAATGCATTTAAATCACTTTGAAAAAAGTAGTGTTATTTTGGTCTGAAATGAACACAACAGGCGATTTCAAGCGTTTTCGCACTGTTTCCAGCCTCAGTGATGCTTAAGCTGCAGCATCTGAATACAAGCAATGCCATTGAAGTTTTTGTGTTAGAATTGATCCAAATACATCCCTGAAGCAGGCAAACACCTTTAAAGTGCATTTAAATCACTTTGACAAAAGTAGTGTTCTTTGGTCTGAAATGAACACAACAGGCGATTCAAAGCGTTTTCGCACTGTTTCCAGCCTCAGTGATGCCTTTAGCTGCAGCATCTGAATGCAAGCAATGTCATTGAATTTGTTTTGTTAGAAATGATCCAAATACATCCCTGAAGCAGGCAAACACCTTTAAAATGCATTTAAATGACTTTGACAAAAGTAGTGTTCTTTTGGTCTGAAATGAACACAACAGGCGATTCAAAGCGTTTTCGCACTGTTTCCAGCCTCAGTGATGCCTTTAGCTGCAGCATCTGAATGCAAGCAATGTCATTGAATTTGTTTTGTTAGAAATGATCCAAATACATCCCTGAAGCAGGCAAACACCTTTAAAATGCATTTAAATCACGTTGACAAAAGTAGTGTTCTTTTGGTCTGAAATGAACACAACAGGCGATGCTAAGCGTTTTCGCACTGTTTCCAGCCTCAATGATGCTTTAAGCTGCAGCATCTGAATGCAAGCAATGCCATTGAAGTTTTTGTGTTAGAAATGATCCAAATACATCCCCGAAGCAGGCAAACACCTTTAAAATCCATTTAATTCACTTTGACAAAAGTAGTGTTCTTTGGTCTGAAATGAACACAACAGGCGATTCCAAGCGTTTTCGCACTGTTTCCAGCCTCAGTGATGCTTTAAGCTGCTGCATTTGAATGAAAGCAATGCCATTGAAGTTTTTGTGTTAGAAATGATCCAAATACATCCCTGAAGCAGGCAAACACCTTTAAAATCCATTTAAATCACGTTGACAAAAGTAGTGTTCTTTTGGTCTAAAATGAACACAACAGGCGATTCCAAGCGTTTTCGCACTCTTTCCAGCCTCAGTGATGCTTTAAGCTGCAGCATCTGAATACAAGCAATGCCATTGAAGTTTTTGTTTTAGAAGTGATCCAAATACATCCCTGAAGCAAGCAAACACCTTTAAAATCCATTTAAATCATGTTGACAAAAGTAGTGTTCTTTTGGTCTGAAATGAACACAACAGGCGATTCTAAGCGTTTTCGCACTGTTTCCAGCCTCAGTGATGCTTTAAGCTGCTGCATTTGAATGCAAACAATTAGATTGAATTTGTTTTGTTAGAAATGATCCAAATACATCCCTGAAGCAGGCAAACACCTTTAAAATGCATTTAAATGACTTTGACAAAAGTAGTGTTCTTTTGGTCTGAAATGAACACAACAGGCGATTCAAAGCGTTTTCGCACTGTTTCCAGCCTCAGTGATGCCTTTAGCTGCAGCATCTGAATGCAAGCAATGTCATTGAATTTGTTTTGTTAGAAATGATCCAAATACATCCCTGAAGCAGGCAAACACCTTTAAAATGCATTTAAATCACGTTGACAAAAGTAGTGTTCTTTTGGTCTGAAATTAACACAACAGGCGATGCTAAGCGTTTTCGCACTGTTTCCAGCCTCAATGATGCTTTAAGCTGCAGCATCTGAATGCAAGCAATGCCATTGAAGTTTTTGTGTTAGAAATGATCCAAATACATCCCCGAAGCAGGCAAACACCTTTAAAATCCATTTAATTCACTTTGACAAAAGTAGTGTTCTTTGGTCTGAAATGAACACAACAGGCGATTCCAAGCGTTTTCGCACTGTTTCCAGCCTCAGTGATGCTTTAAGCTGCTGCATTTGAATGAAAGCAATGCCATTGAAGTTTTTGTGTTAGAAATGATCCAAATACATCCCTGAAGCAGGCAAACACCTTTAAAATCCATTTAAATCACGTTGACAAAAGTAGTGTTCTTTTGGTCTAAAATGAACACAACAGGTGATTCCAAGCGTTTTCGCACTCTTTCCAGCCTCAGTGATGCTTTAAGCTGCAGCATCTGAATACAAGCAATGCCATTGAAGTTTTTGTTTTAGAAGTGATCCAAATACATCCCTGAAGCAAGCAAACACCTTTAAAATCCATTTAAATCATGTTGACAAAAGTAGTGTTCTTTTGGTCTGAAATGAACACAACAGGCGATTCTAAGCGTTTTCGCACTGTTTCCAGCCTCAGTGATGCTTTAAGCTGCTGCATTTGAATGCAAACAATTAGATTGAAGTTTTTGTGTTAGAATTGATCCAAATACATCCCTGAAGCAGGCAAACACCTTTAAAATCCATTTAATTCACTTTGACAAAAGTAGTGTTCTTTGGTCTGAAATGAACACAACAGGAGATTCCAAGCGTTTTCGCACTGTTTCCAGCCTCAGTGATGCTTTAAGCTGCAGCATCTGAATGCAAGCAATGCCATTGAAGTTTTTGTGTTAGAAATGATCCAAATACATCCCTGAAGCAGGCAAACACCTTTAAAATCCATTTAATTCACTTTGACAAAATTAGTGTTCTTTGGTCTGAAATGAACACAACAGGAGATTCCAAGCGTTTTTGCACTCTTTCCAGCCTCAGTGATGCTTTAAGCTGCAGCATCTGAATACAAGCAATGCCATTGAAGTTTTTGTTTTAGAAGTGATCCAAATACATCCCTGAAGCAGGCAAACACCTTTAAAATCCATTTAAATCACGTTGACAAAAGTAGTGTTCTTTTGGTCTGAAATGAACACAACAGGCGATTCCAAGCGTTTTCGCACTGTTTCCAGCCTCAGTGATGCTTAAGCTGCAGCATCTGAATGCAAGCAATGCCATTGAAGTTTTTGTGTTAGAAATGATCCAAATACATCCCTGAAGCAGGCAAACACCTTTAAAATTTATTTAAAGGACTTGGACAAAAGTAGTGTTCTTTGGTCTGAAATGAACACAACAGGCGATTCCAAGCGTTTTCGCACTGTTTCCAGCCTCAGTGATGCTTTAAGCTGCAGCATCTGAATGAAAACAATGCCATTGAAGTGCTTGTGTTAGAAATGATCCAAATACATCCCTGAAGCAGGCAAACACCTTTAAAATTTATTTAAAGGACTTTGACAAAAGTAGTGTTCTTTTGGTCTGAAATGAACACAACAGGCGATTCCAAGCGTTTTCGCACTGTTTCCAGCCTCAGTGATGCTTTAAGCTGCAGCATCTTAATGCAAGCAATGCCATTGAATTTGTTTTGTTAGAAATGATCCAAATACATCCCTGAAGCAGGCAAACACCTTTAAAATGCATTTAAATGACTTTGACAAAAGTAGTGTTCTTTGGTCTGAAATGAACAAAACAGGCGATTCTAAGCGTTTTCGCACTGTTTCCAGCCTCAGTGATGCTTTAATCTGCAGCATCTGAATGCAAGCAATGCCATTGAAGTTTTTGTGTTAGAAATGATCCAAATACATCCCTGAAGCAGGCAAACACCTTTAAAATTTATTTAAATCACTTTGACAAAAGTAGTGTTCTTTGGTCTGAAATGAACACAACAGGCGATTTCAAGCGTTTTCACACTGTTTCCAACCTCAGTGATGCTTTAAGCTGCAGCATCTGAATGCAAGCAATGCCATTGAATTTGTTTTGTTAGAAATGATCAAAATACATCCCTGAAGCAGGCAAACACCTTTAAAATTTATTTAAAGGACTTTGACAAAAGTAGTGTTCTTTTGGTCTGAAATGAACACAACAGGCGATTCCAAGCGTTTTCGCACTGTCTCCAGCCTCAGTGATGCTTTAAGCTGCAGCATCTGAATACAAGCAATGCCATTGAAGTTTTTGTGTTAGAAGTGATCCAAATACATCCCTGAAGCAGGCAAACACCTTTAAAATGCATTTAATTCACTTTGACAAAAGTAGTGTTCTTTGGTCTGAAATGAACACAACAGGCGATTCCAAGCGTTTTCGCACTGTTTCCAGCCTCAGTGATGCTTTAAGCTGCAGCATCTGAATACAAGCAATGCCATTGAAGTTTTTGTGTTAGAAATGATCCAAATACATCCCTGAAGCAGGCAAACACCTTTAAAATGCATTTAAATCACTTTGACAAAAGTAGTGTTCTTTGGTCTGAAATGAACACAACAGGCGATTTCAAGCGTTTTCACACTGTTTCCAACCTCAGTGATGCTTTAAGCTGCAGCATCTGAATGCAAGCAATGCCATTGAATTTGTTTTGTTAGAAATGATCAAAATACATCCCTGAAGCAGGCAAACACCTTTAAAATTTATTTAAAGGACTTTGACAAAAGTAGTGTTCTTTGTTCTGAAATGAACACAACAGGCGATTCCAAGCGTTTTCGCACTGTTTCCAGCCTCAGTGATGCCTTAAGCTGATGCATCTGAATGCAAAAAAAGCCAGTGACGTTTTGTGTTAGAAATGATCCAAATAAATCCCATAAGCAGGAAACCCCCTTTAAAATGCATTTAAGTCACTTTGACAAAAGTAGTGTTCATAGTAGGCCCTCAAAGAGGAGCAGCTATGGTCAAGCTCCCTGAAAGACATGGTTTCAAGTTCCAGGCTCAGCACCATACATCACTCTCATCATAGGGTTAAAAGATGCAACAGAAATAATGCAACCTACCACAGGAGGATTAATGGAGTTATGATCAAAACTATGAGTATGTGCAACACCCCAATCTTTCTTAAAGAAAGCCAAACACCAATGACTATAAGTTAGATCAAGACTCATTAATGCAATAGTACAGGAAGAATATCTTACTGTACCAGACCCACACACACACTGCTGTCTAACTGTGGAGGCAAAAACCTGTTAGGAACCTGGTGAATGAATCAAAAACCAATCAAAGTTGTCTTTCTGTTGTGTGTAATTCTTGCAAGAGAGAAGTACACAGAGTCAGTGCAAAACTGTCCTGCCTGAGTGTAGTTCCGAAATCATCTACCTCCGTTCCTACCTAAATACCTTCTTCGTTGCGAGGGAGTAAAGATGTATCTTCTCATTAGCTCAGTTTCAAACAAAAACAGTCCACAAGGGACTTATCATCCCACAACTCAGGGTCAGTCACTGCCTTGCACCAGGAGAAAGGTGTAACAGAAACAAAGTACATCAAAGTTCTGCTGCCATGCCCTCATGGCCATGGTCCATGCTGTAAAACAATTTTAACTAAACAGTATTTCCCATGGGAAAGAGAAGGCTCACTATTCTAAAATATTTATGTAAGCAAGTATATAACTCATTCTATGATTACTTTGCTTAGTACAGATACATATGAGAATATATCAAGTAATAAGAATCACAGTTCTGTCACAATACCCATATAGTAACATTTCCATTACACCAACATTCCTCCAAGAATGGGCTGGTATACTGTGATTGATCTCTGCTCACCATTTTCAGTGTGCCTTACATCCTGATTCTGAATTCTTATTCGTCTTTACTTATCAAGGTCAACAGTACACGTATCAATGAAGCGGAAGCATTTGTGCAGCCTCCGTCTATCGTAGAGCGTTAGATGGAGATCTCCAACAGTTAGATATTCAGTCCACAACACTGATGTATGTGGTCTATGATGGCATTTTGATCTGCTCAGAAAGAAAAACGCAGCATGAAAGACTCAGCTGCAGTATTAAAAGCCTTAGCAGCTGGAGGTCATAAGCTCAGTAAAAGCAAGCTGCAGTTCTGTCAGAAAACAGTCCTTGGGACGGCAGCTTAGTGGTAAAAAAGAGGCTCATGCACCGTCTCAGGTAGAAGCTGTTATAAAAGCTCCAAAACCGCTAACTGTGGGACAGATGTTGCCATTTGGGAATGGCTGGTTATAGCAGACACTGGATATGTGACTGTGTGTTGTGGTTGTCCTTGTTGTGCTTTCAGGTTTAGCAAGGGGGAAGTGCCTGATGTCACATCACACTACACCTGCACCAATCAGCACTGAAACAGGCCAACACCTACTACTTGGTTGAGCGATGACCATGACCTGACTGTTCCCAAGGCATAAGGGAACCAGGGAGTAATCACTATGACTCATATGTAATGTCTGATGCATATGACTTCACACTAACCACCAGTCTTTCAGAAATACTATTTTGTCAAAAGTATATTAAGTGACGTCCCATTCTATAGGGTTCAATATGACGTCGGTCCACCCTTTGCAGCTATAAGAGCTTCAACTCTTCTGTCTTTATGGACCTTGCTTTGTGCACTGATTCCTATTATTGGGACGGGTGAGCGAATACTTTTGACAATATAGTGTATATTGGCTGGGATATCTACACACTGCTTACTCCCAAGGAGAAGGGACGATAACCATAAAGGTAACGTAGTAAATCGAAATCTGAAGCAGATGCAGGTGAACTAATAACTACATCAAAAGCTCAACATTAAAGTGTCATTTGACACAATAACAATAATCTGTTAAAATAATCGACTGCAACAAGTTTAAGTGTGTAAAAGAAAAGAAGCAAGATTGTCTTGGTACCTTTAAGTAAAATACAAAGTTGTCCTGATTTATCAACGTGCTTCGCACACTGTGCATTACGTATGTGGCAGGAGACCTGCAAGAATGCAGTGACCAGTTAACGTCCTAATCTGCTGCATTCTTCCCCTGCTGTGCATCCTGAGCTCACGAATCAGACAGGATAACTGTACAGTTTCCACTGGTGAATGATGAAGTTGCTTTTTGGCAATAATGACAGTAACCTAAGTGATACTACGGAGGGAACAGATGAGGAGGAGTAGAAGAAAGGTCATCATCTATTCTCCATAAGTGCTCCAAATTATTAGAATAGTATATTATAATATAATATAACAGTAGAATAGACAATGGTACATAGGACGTAGAAAACATAAATATACACTAAATGTAACCATTTCATCTATTCCCTTTTAAAGTCTTAAAAGGGTACAACAGCTGAGGAGCAGGCAGGCAGCCATGGCACCTGTTACTCAGTATGGTGTGTACAGCAAAGCAAATCAACCACACACATTAGCTGCACCTCATCATGTGCACAACCTCATCTAGGAACACAGCATTGCTTGCATCAAGATAGTGACATAGTGTTAAAAACAAAGAGATAAGAATATTTGAGGGGACTGCCTGAGAAAGATAAGAAGATGCAGCTGACAGATTCCCACCCCTCTGACAAGTATATAAGGTGTGTTTGAAAACAACTTTTTGGTCTATCCCAGGAGGTTCACTGTATGTATGTGTGTGTGTGTGTGTGTGTGTGTGTGTGTGTGTGTGTGTGTGTGTGTGTGTGTGAATATAAACTTGGCTTCAACCGTTATACTTGGACTTTGGAGCTAATTGATTGACAGAGAGATTCGACTATAATTAAGTCAAATAGAACTTCAAGATGAGCATCATTGTCGCCAGGACACGACCACTGGCATTGCTTGAATTAAGATGCAGCATCTAAAACAGTCACTCTGAGTGAAAACAAATACAGTACTTGAGATGGCAGCTTAGTGGTAAAAAGAAGCATATCCTGTAGCACCGTTTCAGGTGGCGTTTCAGATGAATGAAAGCAGCTCCTTCATGAAACATGACAAGAGCAGCTGGACAAAATAACCCTTCAGCCCCACTTGTGTGGACAGAAGAAGCTAAAAAACCATTTCACATTCTAAAAGGAGACCTACAGACCTACAACAACATTTCACCTTTATGTGGCTGAAACACATGCCTGTTCTGATGCAACTCACCACAGGGACACAGCCGACAGCCTGTTTGACAGCACCAAGTTTGATAACATTGAAAAGGGACTGCCTCCCTGTTGCCAGGGATTGGCAGCAGCAGCATCATTTGACTCTAAGAAAGCATCAGGTCAAACAATAGGACACCCTATGACATGTTATACATCAATAAATATTGCTAACAAAATGGTGCTGCCAAATGAAGGAATCCCACATGACTGCATACAAGAAACAGATACATTTCTGCAAGTATGAGAGAATTTGTACAACCAGGTGATTCCATCAGAGTTAATTTTGTTTGTGGATGGGTCATGCGTAATAGATGAAACAGGAAGGCATGCAGCATAGGGTGTTGTTCATCTAAAACCTGATGATGCATTTTATAAAGTACAGCGTAGATCAGCCAATTTGATATCATGGCTCTCACAGCAACTTGTAATGTAGCTGCAGGCCAAGCGGCCACATCCATTCCAGCATGGGAAAACAACGAGGATTTATCCATGCAGCTGGCTCACTTGTAGTGCATGGAGAAGCTGTGGCACAATTAATTCAGGCCATGCAGCTACCAAAAGAGTTAGAGGGGAAGATACCTGTTTGTAGTAGTGTGCAGGTTTAGTAGATGGATGGAAGCAACAGCTAAACCAGACCACAAAGCAGCAGCTAAGTTTCTGTATACAGAAGTGTTTCCCAGACTTGACATGCCAGATACCGTATCATCAGACAAGACTCCTCACTTTCGATAATGATAAGAGAAATGTTCACCAGAAACTTCACCAGAGGGAGACACAGCAGAGAACAAGGATGACAACAATCAAACAACACCAGTGAAATCCCCAGAGCCATTTAACTACGAACCACTAGACAATGATTTCAACTAGCAACTTTTCCCAACTCAGCACTACTGTATTCAGAAGATGGAGAACTACTGAATAGACACTTCTGATGCCCATGGAACACCCTTGCCACAGCACGACAGTCTGAAGAAGAGATAGGTGCTCTGACACAACACACCTTTCTTATAATCACTCGTTCCTTATCTCATGATGGATGATGGTTTGCTGTCACGCATACACGTTATAATCCCTTTATTATCGACCGACATTATGATCACTCTTAGCCAACACTAATGTTCTATAGGACAAGTCATACAATTAGAAATTAGACTAACACTAAGTACATCTGTGTGGTCTAACTTTCGCAACGTTTTGACAAAGGCGATTGTATTAGTGTTAACGCCAGTTAGGTAAGACAACTTCAAACTTAAGGTTACTTCAAACTTACCCGAATAAATCACATTTTTCCTGGAAAAGGAGTCAAGACAGTTTGGTTTATTCCACTGATGAAGACGAAAAGTCCAGAGAAAGGCGCGGCTGCAAAGCAGAGTTACACAGAGACGGAGAAAACAGGGAGTGAGAGATGCTTGACGAATCAGAACGGAGCATTTTTCAAATGTCTGGACAATCCCTCCCTCTCTGCAGAAACAGAACGTCCTCTGATTTACTTTTCAGCTACTGACCCTATCTACTGCTCTGAGCGGAGGCTGCTTCAAATGTCAGACATCTGATACTAAGACTGGGATATGCACCATTTTTACATTCGTTGAATTTCCATCAAAAGCAGAGACGCTGATTATTTAAACTGCGGCCACAGTAGAGGGTGTTTGATGTAGAAAGAACGTCTTCTTCTTGTTTTATTTTCAGCTATGTACCCCTGTCTCTGCAGAGAGGGGAGGGACTGTCACCTGTTCACATTTGAAAAATGCTCAGTGCTGATTGGTCAATGCTCTCTCTCTCGCTCTCTCCCCATCTTCCCAGTGTCCTCCTAACTCTGCTTTGCAGTCTTGCCCTTCTTTCTTTGTCTTTATGGGTTAATAGGACGTGCAGAGGAGAAGATATTTATTCGGGGTAAGTTTAGTGTCGGTAATGAAGTGATTAGAACGTGTCTGCGTGACCGCAAACTCATTCCAAATGAATCACATTCGGCCTCCACATTAAAAGCGTGGCCAGTACAACAAAAACACTTTTCTTGTAATCTATTCAAAACGTCAACGTGTCATTTACTATGCTAAACATTTTGTTTGAGCTGTGGCGAGTGTCATCGGCCGTAAAAAATCAGCTGAGACCCTGTAGATTGTCTGTTGTTAACATCAAAATTAATTTCACTGAATAAGATGAGAAGACGAGAGATAGAGAAAGAGCAGCAGTGTAGTTTTGTCTGCACAAATGTAATATAGGTTGTCAGTCATAGTGATTAAATACTGTATATAAATATGAATGGATGACTGGTTCAAGAGTGAAATGCACGAAGTTCTGATTCAGTGAAGCTACAGCTAACAGACAATTGATTGAAAGATTATGTCTCTGTAGTCATTGCTTTAGTGAATTGAGAATTGAATTAGCCTGTCAGTGTAGATGTAATGCTTCATACTATTCATTTTGGTGTGTGAAAAATAAATAAATAAAAAATCTTTTCCAATATTAGCCAGTCTTATTAAAAATGTATGTCATGCACTGTGAATTGTTCATAAACAAGTATGAGGAAGGCAGTCATTGTCAATATGCTCTCTGTGCTCAAATTTAGTATCTAGAGTTTAGCTTATTGTATTTGGACATTTATGAGGTAGTTGAGAGGGACTCATTCTTCAAGACTCCTTTTAATGAATGTTTTCTTAAATATTCTATTATTTTTCTTATTTGACAAAGATTTAAGAATTAATTCAATATCATTTTTAAAAGTGATTTTCAATCCTCGATTTTGATGACATGTGACTTGAGAAATCTCACTGTGCATGCTTGTATTTAGGTTCATCAACTAAAACAAACATTTCAAGTAATAGAAACGCTGTATTTGTGATTTGGACGTAAAATGACATTCTTTTGTTAGGAATTATACAGATAGAGTTAACTGTTCTTGGCATCATTATTCTGCAATACCAAACACATTTGACAGGAAAGTTGACAATTGACTCTGCTTGTTTTTAGGTGCAGCCACTAAAATACATGAAACCACCTAAGGGAGTGCTGAATCAGTCAGAAGCTGTTTCGGTGAGTTTTGAACTAGATTACTTACTGTTTAGTCTATTTGTGTGATGTAGATGTAGAGGTTTACTGTTTCAACACTGTTTTGGTGATTTTTTGAGACTAGTCAGAAAAGCAGGTTCAGTCAGGATTGGACTATAATACTATTAATTACTAATAATATTACTATTACGAACTAGATGATATACAGTTTGCTTACAATCAAGCAACAAAGCCAGTGGTGCTTTTCTTCTAGATATAATCCAAATGGTAGGAAAGAGCAGGAAAACACGTTTAAAATGCATTTGTGTGACTTTTCCTGAAGTTGTTTTGGTCTTAAATGCACATAACAGGCGATTTTAAGCGTTTTGGCACTGTGAGAGTGAGAGTTTTTGTTTTAGCTGCTGCATCTTAATTCAAGCAGTGCCACTTGACGACAATATTGCTCAACGTGAAGTTCTATCTGACTTAATTATAATTGAATCTATCTGTCAATCAATTAGGTCCAAAATCCGAGTATATCTGTTGAAGCCAAGTGTTTATTTACACAAAACAAACACACAAACAGTGAGCCTCCTGCGATAGACTAAAAAAGTTGTTTTCAAACACGCAGCTTATATACTTGTCAGAGGGGCGGGAATCTTTCTCAGGCAGTCCCCTCAAAGATTCTTATCTCTTTGTTTTTAGACAGTAACACTAACACAATAGCTTTCCGGCCGTCTTATGCAGTGCGTCTGTGCGGGGGAGTAATCTCACACCTGTTGCTCCCAAAGCAACTATCTCTTCTTCAATCTGTCGTGCTGTGGCAAAGGTGTTCCATAGGCGTGACAAGTGTCTATTCAATCGTTGTCGATCTTCTGTTGTAATATAGTGTTGAAATCATTATCTGGTGGTTCGTAGTTGAACGGTTCTGTGGATTTCATTGGTGTCGTTGGACTGTTGTTGAACCTGAGCGATTGTCACTCCAGGTGGTAGCCATTGGACAATCTTGATAGGGAATAGATGAAATGGTTATATTTTGTGTTTTCTACGTCATACATACACTGTCTATTCTACTGTTATATTATAATATACCATTATAATAAGTTGGAGCACTGTACATACCTTATAGAGAATACTTCTACTTGTCCTCATCTATTACCTGCGTACTGTCTGATCTGTGAGCTCAGGATGCACAGCAGGGGCAGAATGCAGCAGATTATGACGTTAACTGGTCAACTGGTTAATCAGGACAGCTTTTTATTTCACTTGGTTTTCAGTCTTGCTTTTTTCCTTTACCTTAAACATAGTCGCAGCCGATTATTTTTAATTTCAGATGATGCTTTTCATTTTTACCTACAAGGTAAATTAAAGCTTTAGCTTTTGATGTTGTTACTAGTTCACCTGCATCTACTTCAGATTTTGATTTACTACTTTACTTTTACGGTCATCATCCATTCTCCTTGGCAGTAAGCAGTTCGTGGATATCTCACCCAAGTATTCGCTCACCCGTCCAAATACTGGGAGTCAGTGCACAAGGCAAGGTCCATAAAGACATGGACGACAGAGTCTGGTGTGGATGAAGTTGACTGGCCTTCACAGAGTCCTGACCTCAACCCGATAGAACACCTTTGGGATGAATTAGAGCAGAGAGTGATTATTTAGTATCTGACATTGTCAAATCTGGGAAACACTATACAAAAACTCAGCTGCTGCTTCGTGGTCTGGTTTAGCTGTCGGACAAGTTTCCATCCATCTACTAAACCTGCACACTACTACAAACAGGAATCTTTCCCTCTAACTCTTTTGGTAGCTGTATGGCCTGAATCAATTGTGCCACAGCTTCTCCGTGCACTACAAGTGAGCCAGCTGCATGGATAAATTCATATGTATTTATTGTGGTGCACTAATGCACAGTTAGTTCTTGTCCTGAGAGTCACACTTTGTAACCAGTCCTTCTGGCCTGTGTAACAACAAACTGAGGACTAGTTAGCATAGCATGCAGTTGGTGAGATGTATACAATGTCACAGAGTTGTCCTATTGTTTGACCTGATGCTTTCTTAGAGTCAAATGATGCTGCTGCTACTGCTGCTGCTGCCAATCCCTGGCAACAGGGAGGCAGTCCCTTTTCAATATTGGTCAAACTTGGTGCATGTCTTTCAGCCACATAAAGGTGAAATGTTGTTGTATAATCAGGGTTGACTAAAGCAGGAGCAGTCTGTAGGTCTCCTTTTAGAATGTGAAATGCTTCTTTAGCTTCTTCTGTCCACACAAGTGGGGCTGATTTTGTCTAGCTGCTCTTGTCATGTTTCATGAAGGAGCTGCTTTCATTCATCTGCGAGCCACCTGAAACGGTGCTACAGTATATGCCTCTTTTTACCACTAAGCTGCCATCTCAAGTACTGTATTTGCTTTCACTCAGGGTGACTGTTTTAGATTCAATTTCAATTCAATTTAATTCAACTTTATATATATAGCGCCAATTCACAACATCAGTTATCTCGAGGAACTTTACAAGTAAGGTTTTAAGACTTTACACAACTAAACCCAACAATTCCCACATAGAGCAAGCTTTTAATTGTAGCCAATCGATAAATTGTACATTTAAATAGCAACAGTGGAGAGGAAAAACTCCCTCTCTAACGAGGAAGAAACCTCCAGCAGACCCAGGCTCAGTGTGGGCGGCCATTTGCCTTGACTGGTTGGGGTGAGGGGATAGAGAAGAGAGAAAATAAAACAAGGATGTTTGGACCAGCAGCTTGACACTGGAGTCAAACAGCTCTGAGTCTGACGATACCTGTAGATGAGAATAGAGAGAGAGAGAGACAGAAAGGGAGAAGCACAACTAGGAGAGAAAAACAGACAACATTAGTCACATGTATACATGGAGGCATGTTAGTGGATAAGAACCTGAAAAGAGCTTAGTGAATCCTTGTGGTAACTGTGTACTGTTGACCTTGATAAGTAAAAAAGAATTCTTTCTTCCTGTACTACTGCATTAACATCTCCGTCATACTCTAATCTAGTCATTGGTCATTATATAGCTATAGTCATTCTATGGGAAAGATGGAAGTGTTGCACATACTCTTAGTTAGGATCAATATTCCCTCTGTCCATTATTTTTTGTGGTAGGTTGTAATCTTTCTGTTGCTGAGCCTGGAACTTGAAACCCTTATGACCCTTGATATCTTTCAGGCTAGACTATAGCTGCTGTTCCTTGCCAACATACATCATGGTGCAGTGGAAAGAAAGAGTTGGTTATTCAGAGTGTTGTAGTTGTTTCATTTTGCACTCCATTCGCTTCCAGTTTAAATTTTCCTGTTTGGAGGCCTGCATTTTCTCAGGAAATGTGGCTCGAAGTGCTTTCAGTGGTCCTGTTTTTTAAATCCTGTGGGAATTCTTTTGTAACTTGTCCCACTATGTGCAACAGCAAGGCGTTGATGTCACCTATTACCAAATTCACTACTTTCTTTTGGTCTCAAATGATCCAAATACATGAACACAACAGGCGATTCCAAGCGTTTTCGCACTGTTTCCAGCCTCAGTGATGCCTTTAGCTGCAGCATCTGAATGCAAGGAATGTCATTGAAGTTTTTGTGTTAGAAATGATCCAAATACATCCCTAAAGCAGGCAAACACCTTTAAAATGCATTCAAATCACTTTGACAAAAGTAGTGTTCTTTTAGTCTGAAATGAACACAACAGGCGATTCCTAGCGTTTTCGCACTGTTTCCAGCCTCAATGATGCTTTAAGCTGCAGCATCTGAATACAAGCAATGCCATTGAAGTTTTTGTGTTAGAAATGATCCAAATACATCCCTGAAGCAGGCAAACACTTTTAAAATCCATTTAATTCACTTTGACAAAAGTAGTGTTCTTTGGTCTGAAATGAACACAACAGGCGATTCCAAGCGTTTTCGCACTGTTTCCAGCCTCAGTGATGCTTTAAGCTGCTGCATTTGAATGCAAGTAATGCCATTGAAGTTTTTGTGTTAGAAATGATCCAAATACATCCCTGAAGCAGGCAAACACCTTTAAAATTTATTTAAAGGACTTTGACAAAAGTAGTGTTCTTTTGGTCTGAAATGAACACAACAGGCGATTCTAAGCGTTTTCGCACTGTTTCCAGCCTCAGTGATGCTTTAAGCTGCAGCATCTGAATACAAGCAATGCCATTGAAGTTTTTGTTTTAGAAATGATCCAAATACATCCCTGAAGCAGGCAAACACCTTTAAAATCCATTTAAATCACGTTGACAAAAGTAGTGTTCTTTTGGTCTGAAATGAACACAACAGGCGATTCTAAGCGTTTTCGCACTGTTTCCAGCCTCAGTGATGCTTTAAGCTGCTGCATTTGAATGCAAGCAATTAGATTGAAGTTTTTGTGTTAGAAATGATCCAAATACATCCCTGAAGCGGGCAAACACCTATAAAATGCATTTAAATCACTTTGAAAAAAGTAGTGTTCTTTTGGTCTGAAATGAACACAACAGGCGATTCCAAGCGTTTTCGCACTGCTTCCAGCCTCAGTGATGCTTAAGCTGCAGCATCTGAATACAAGCAATGCCACTGAAGTTTTTGTGTTAGAATTGATCCAAATACATCCCTGAAGCAGGCAAACACCTTTAAAATCCATTTAATTCACTTTGACAAAAGTAGTGTTCTTTGGTCTGAAATGAACACAACAGGCGATTCCAAGCGTTTTCGCATTGTTTCCAGCCTCAGTGATGCTTTAAGCTGCTGCATTTGAATGCAAGTAATGTCATTGAAGTTTTTGTGTTAAGAATGATCCAAATACATCCCTGAAGCAGGCAAACACCTTTAAAATCCATTTAAATCACGTTGACAAAAGTAGTGTTCTTTGGTCTGAAATGAACACAACAGGCGATTCCAAGCGTTTTCGCACTGTTTCCAGCCTCAGTGATGCCTTTAGCTGCTGCATTTGAATGCAAGCAATGCCATTGAAGTTTTTCTGTTAGAAATGATCCAAATACATCCCTGAAGCACGTAAACACCTTTAAAAATTATTTAAAGGACTTTAACAAAAGTAGTGTTCTTTTGGTCTGAAATGAACACAACAGGCGATTCCAAGCGTTTTCGCACTGTTTCCAGCCTCAGTGATGCTTAAGCTGCAGCATCTGAATACAAGCAATGCCATTGAAGTTTTTGTGTTAGAATTGATCCAAATACATCCCTGAAGCAGGCAAACACCTTTAAAATCCATTTAATTCACTTTGACAAAAGTAGTGTTCTTTGGTCTGAAATGAACACAACAGGAGATTCCAAGCGTTTTTGCACTGTTTCCAGCCTCAGTGATGCTTTAAGCTGCAGCATCTGAATACAAGCAATGCCATTGAAGTTTTTGTTTTAGAAGTGATCCAAATACATCCCTGAAGCAGGCAAACACCTTTAAAATCCATTTAAATCACGTTGACAAAAGTAGTGTTCTTTTGGTCTGAAATGAACACAACAGGCGATTCTAAGCGTTTTCGCACTGTTTCCAGCCTCAGTGATGCTTTAAGCTGCTGCATTTGAATGCAAGCAATTAGATTGAAGTTTTTGTGTTAGAAATGATCCAAATACATCCCTGAAGCGGGCAAACACCTATAAAATTCATTTAAATCACTTTGACAAAAGTAGTGTTCTTTTGGTCTGAAATGAACACAACAGGCGAATCCAAGCGTTTTCGCACTGTTTCCAGCCTCAGTGATGCTTAAGCTGCAGCATCTGAATGCAAGCAATGCCATTGAAGTTTTTGTGTTAGAAATGATCCAAATACATCCCTGAAGCAGGCAAACACCTTTAAAATTTATTTAAAGGACTTTGACAAAAGTAGTGTTCTTTGGTCTGAAATGAACAGAACAGGCGATTCCAAGCGTTTTCGCACTGTTTCCAGCCTCAGTGATGCTTTAAGCTGCAGCATCTGAATGCAAGCAATGCCATTGAAGTTTTTGTGTTAGAATTGATCCAAATACATCCCTGAAGCAGGCAAACACCTTTAAAATTTATTTAAAGGACTTGGACAAAAGTAGTGTTCTTTTGGTCTGAAATGAACACAACAGGCGATTCCAAGCGTTTTCGCACTGTTTCCAGCCTCAGTGATGCTTTAAGCTGCAGCATCTAAATGCAAGCAATGCCATTGAAGTTTTTGTGTTAGAATTGATCCAAATACATCCCTGAAGCAGGCAAACACCTTTAAAATCCATTTAATTCACTTTGACAAAAGTAGTGTTCTTTGGTCTGAAATGAACACAACAGGAGATTCCAAGCGTTTTCGCACTGTTTCCAACCTCAGTGATGCTTTAAGCTGCAGCATCTGAATGCAAGCAATGCCATTGAAATTTTTGTGTTAGAAATGATCCAAATACATCCCTGAAGCAGGCAAACACCTTTAAAATCCATTTAATTCACTTTGACAAAAGTAGTGTTCTTTGGTCTGAAATGAACACAACAGGAGATTCCAAGCGTTTTCGCACTGTTTCCAGCCTCAGTGATGCTTTAAGCTGCAGCATCTGAATACAAGCAATGCCATTGAAGTTTTTGTTTTAGAAGTGATCCAAATACATCCCTGAAGCAGGCAAACACCTTTAAAATCCATTTAAATCACGTTGACAAAAGTAGTGTTCTTTTGGTCTGAAATGAACACAACAGGCGATTCTAAGCGTTTTCGCACTGTTTCCAGCCTCAGTGATGCTTTAAGCTGCTGCATTTGAATGCAAGCAATTAGATTGAAGTTTTTGTGTTAGAAATGATCCAAATACATCCCTGAAGCGGGCAAACACCTATAAAATGCATTTAAATCACTTTGACAAAAGTAGTGTTCTTTTGGTCTGAAATGAACACAACAGGCGATTCCAAGCGTTTTCGCACTGTTTCCAGCCTCAGTGATGCTTAAGCTGCAGCATCTGAATGCAAGCAATGCCATTGAAGTTTTTGTGTTAGAAATGATCCAAATACATCCCTGAAGCAGGCAAACACCTTTAAAATTTATTTAAAGGACTTTGACAAAAGTAGTGTTCTTTGGTCTGAAATGAACACAACAGGAGATTCCAAGCGTTTTCGCACTCTTTCCAGCCTCAGTGATGCTTTAAGCTGCAGCATCTGAATACAAGCAATGCCATTGAAGTTTTTGTTTTAGAAGTGATCCAAATACATCCCTGAAGCAGGCAAACACCTTTAAAATCCATTTAAATCACGTTGACAAAAGTAGTGTTCTTTTGGTCTGAAATGAACACAACAGGCGATTCCAAGCGTTTTCGCACTGTTTCCAGCCTCAGTGATGCTTTAAGCTGCAGCATCTAAATGCAAGCAATGCCATTGAAGTTTTTGTGTTAGAATTGATCCACATACATCCCTGAAGCAGGCAAACACCTTTAAAATGCATTTAAATTACTTTCACAAAAGTAGTGTTCTTTGGTCTGAAATGAACACAACAGGCGATTCCAAGCGTTTTCGCACTGTTTCCAGCCTCAGTGATGCTTTAAGCTGCTGCATTTGAATGCAAGCAATTAGATTGAAGTTTTTGTGTTAGAAATGATCCAAATACATCCCTGAAGCGGGCAAACACCTATAAAATGCATTTAAATTACTTTGACAAAAGTAGTGTTCTTTGGTCTGAAATGAACACAACAGGCGATTCCAAGCGTTTTCGCACTGTTTCCAGCCTCAGTGATGCTTTAAGCTGCAGCATCTGAATGCAAGCAATGCCATTGAAGTTCTTGTGTTAGAAATGATCCAAATACATCCCTGAAGCAGGCAAACACCTTTAAAATTTATTTAAAGGACTTTAACAAAAGTAGTGTTCTTTTGGTCTGAAATGAACACAACAGGCGATTCCAAGCGTTTTCGCACTGTTTCCAGCCTCAGTGATGCTTTAAGCTGCTGCATTTGAATGCAAGCAATTAGATTGAAGTTTTTGTGTTAGAAATGATCCAAATACATCCCTGAAGCGGGCAAACACCTATAAAATGCATTTAAATCACTTTGACAAAAGTAGTGTTCTTTGGGTCTGAAATGAACACAACAGGCGATTCCAAGCGTTTTCGCACTGTTTCCAGCCTCAGTGATGCTTAAGCTGCAGCATCTGAATACAAGCAATGCCATTGAAGTTTTTGTGTTAGAATTGATCCAAATACATCCCTGAAGCAGGCAAACACCTTTAAAATCCATTTAATTCACTTTGACAAAAGTAGTGTTCTTTGGTCTGAAATGAACACAACAGGAGATTCCAAGCGTTTTCGCACTGTTTCCAGCCTCAGTGATGCTTTAAGCTGCAGCATCTGAATACAAGCAATGCCATTGAAGTTTTTGTTTTAGAAGTGATCCAAATACATCCCTGAAGCAGGCAAACACCTTTAAAATCCATTTAAATCACGTTGACAAAAGTAGTGTTCTTTTGGTCTGAAATGAACACAACAGGCGATTCTAAGCGTTTTCGCACTGTTTCCAGCCTCAGTGATGCTTTAAGCTGCTGCATTTGAATGCAAGCAATTAGATTGAAGTTTTTGTGTTAGAAATGATCCAAATACATCCCTGAAGCGGGCAAACACCTATAAAATTCATTTAAATCACTTTGACAAAAGTAGTGTTCTTTTGGTCTGAAATGAACACAACAGGCGATTCCAAGCGTTTTCGCACTGTTTCCAGCCTCAGTGATGCTTAAGCTGCAGCATCTGAATGCAAGCAATGCCATTGAAGTTTTTGTGTTAGAAATGATCCAAATACATCCCTGAAGCAGGCAAACACCTTTAAAATTTATTTAAAGGACTTTGACAAAAGTAGTGTTCTTTTGGTCTGAAATGAACACAACAGGCGATTCCAAGCGTTTTCGCACTGTTTCCAGCCTCAGTGATGCTTTAAGCTGCAGCATCTAAATGCAAGCAATGCCATTGAAGTTTTTGTGTTAGAATTGATCCACATACATCCCTGAAGCAGGCAAACACCTTTAAAATGCATTTAAATTACTTTCACAAAAGTAGTGTTCTTTGGTCTGAAATGAACACAACAGGCGATTTCAAGCGTTTTCGCACTGTTTCCAGCCTCAGTGATGCTTAAGCTGCAGCATCTGAATGCAAGCAATGCCATTGAAGTTTTTGTGTTAGAAATGATCCAAATACATCCCTGAAGCAGGCAAACACCTTTAAAATTTATTTAAAGGACTTTGACAAAAGTAGTGTTCTTTTGGTCTGAAATGAACACAACAGGCGATTCCAAGCGTTTTCGCACTGTTTCCAGCCTCAGTGATGCTTTAAGCTGCAGCATCTAAATGCAAGCAATGCCATTGAAGTTTTTGTGTTAGAATTGATCCACATACATCCCTGAAGCAGGCAAACACCTTTAAAATGCATTTAAATTACTTTCACAAAAGTAGTGTTCTTTGGTCTGAAATGAACACAACAGGCGATTCCAAGCGTTTTCGCACTGTTTCCAGCCTCAGTGATGCTTTAAGCTGCTGCATTTGAATGCAAGCAATTAGATTGAAGTTTTTGTGTTAGAAATGATCCAAATACATCCCTGAAGCGGGCAAACACCTATAAAATGCATTTAAATTACTTTGACAAAAGTAGTGTTCTTTGGTCTGAAATGAACACAACAGGCGATTCCAAGCGTTTTCGCACTGTTTCCAGCCTCAGTGATGCTTTAAGCTGCAGCATCTGAATGCAAGCAATGCCATTGAAGTTCTTGTGTTAGAAATGATCCAAATACATCCCTGAAGCAGGCAAACACCTTTAAAATTTATTTAAAGGACTTTGACAAAAGTAGTGTTCTTTGGTCTGAAATGAACACAACAGGCGATTCCAAGCGTTTTCGCACTGTTTCCAGCCTCAGTGATGCTTTAAGCTGCAGCATCTGAATGCAAGCAATGCCATTGAAGTTTTTGTGTTAGAATTGATCCAAATACATCCCTGAAGCAGGCAAACACCTTTAAAATTTATTTAAAGGACTTGGACAAAAGTAGTGTTCTTTTGGTCTGAAATGAACACAACAGGAGATTCCAAGCGTTTTCGCACTGTTTCCAACCTCAGTGATGCTTTAAGCTGCAGCATCTGAATACAAGCAATGCCATTGAAGTTTTTGTTTTAGAAGTGATCCAAATACATCCCTGAAGCAGGCAAACACCTTTAAAATCCATTTAAATCACGTTGACAAAAGTAGTGTTCTTTTGGTCTGAAATGAACACAACAGGCGATTCTAAGCGTTTTCGCACTGTTTCCAGCCTCAGTGATGCTTTAAGCTGCTGCATTTGAATGCAAGCAATTAGATTGAAGTTTTTGTGTTAGAAATGATCCAAATACATCCCTGAAGCGGGCAAACACCTATAAAATGCATTTAAATCACTTTGACAAAAGTAGTGTTCTTTTGGTCTGAAATGAACACAACAGGCGATTCCAAGCGTTTTCGCACTGTTTCCAGCCTCAGTGATGCTTTAAGCTGCAGCATCTAAATGCAAGCAATGCCATTGAAGTTTTTGTGTTAGAATTGATCCACATACATCCCTGAAGCAGGCAAACACCTTTAAAATGCATTTAAATTACTTTCACAAAAGTAGTGTTCTTTGGTCTGAAATGAACACAACAGGCGATTCCAAGCGTTTTCGCACTGTTTCCAGCCTCAGTGATGCTTTAAGCTGCAGCATCTGAATGCAAGCAATGCCATTGAAGTTTTTGTGTTAGAAATGATCCAAATACATCCCTGAAGCAGGCAAACACCTTTAAAATTTATTTAAAGGACTTTGACAAAAGTAGTGTTCTTTTGGTCTGAAATGAACACAACAGGCGATTCCAAGCGTTTTCGCTCTGTTTCCAGCCTCAGTGATGCTTTAAGCTGCAGCATCTAAATGCAAGCAATGCCATTGAAGTTTTTGTGTTAGAATTGATCCACATACATCCCTGAAGCAGGCAAACACCTTTAAAATGCATTTAAATTACTTTCACAAAAGTAGTGTTCTTTGGTCTGAAATGAACACAACAGGCGATTCCAAGCGTTTTCGCACTGTTTCCAGCCTCAGTGATGCTTTAAGCTGCTGCATTTGAATGCAAGCAATTAGATTGAAGTTTTTGTGTTAGAAATGATCCAAATACATCCCTGAAGCGGGCAAACACCTATAAAATGCATTTAAATTACTTTGACAAAAGTAGTGTTCTTTGGTCTGAAATGAACACAACAGGCGATTCCAAGCGTTTTCGCACTGTTTCCAGCCTCAGTGATGCTTTAAGCTGCAGCATCTGAATGCAAGCAATGCCATTGAAGTTCTTGTGTTAGAAATGATCCAAATACATCCCTGAAGCAGGCAAACACCTTTAAAATTTATTTAAAGGACTTTGACAAAAGTAGTGTTCTTTGGTCTGAAATGAACAGAACAGGCGATTCCAAGCGTTTTCGCACTGTTTCCAGCCTCAGTGATGCTTTAAGCTGCAGCATCTGAATGCAAGCAATGCCATTGAAGTTTTTGTGTTAGAAATGATCCAAATACATCCCTGAAGCAGGCAAACACCTTTAAAATGCATTTAAATCACTTTGACAAAAGTAGTGTTCTTTGGTCTGAAATGAACACAACAGGCGATTCCAAGCGTTTTCGCACTGTTTCCAGCCTCAGTGATGCTTTAAGCTGCAGCATCTGAATGAAAGCAATGCCATTGAAGTGCTTGTGTTAGAAATGATCCAAATACATCCCTGAAGCAGGCAAACACCTTTAAAATTTATTTAAAGGACTTTGACAAAAGTAGTGTTCTTTTGGTCTGAAATGAACACAACAGGCGATTCCAAGCGTTTTCGCACTGTTTCCAGCCTCAGTGATGCTTTAAGCTGCAACATCTGAATACAAGCAATGCCATTGAATTTGTTTTGTTAGAAATGATCAAAATACATCCCTGAAGCAGGCAAACACCTTTAAAATTTATTTAAAGGACTTTGACAAAAGTAGTGTTCTTTGTTCTGAAATGAACACAACAGGCGATTCCTAGCGTTTTCGCACTGTTTCCAGCCTCAGTGATGCCTTAAGCTGATGCATCTGAATGCAAAAAAAGCCAGTGACGTTTTGTGTTAGAAATGATCCAAATAAATCCCATAAGCAGGAAACCCCCTTTAAAATGCATTTAAGTCACTTTGACAAAAGTAGTGTTCATAGTAGGCCCTCAAAGAGGAGCAGCTATGGTCAAGCTCCCTGAAAGACATGGTTTCAAGTTCCAGGCTCAGCACCATACATCACTCTCATCATAGGGTTAAAAGATGCAACAGAAATAATACAACCTACCACAGGAGGATTAATGGAGTTATGATCAAAACTATGAGTATGTGCAACACCCCAATCTTTCTTAAAGAAAGCCAAACACCAATGACTATAAGTTAGATCAAGACTCATTAATGCAATAGTACAGGAAGAATATCTTACTGTACCAGACCCACACACACACTGCTGTCTAACTGTGGAGGCAAAAACCTGTTAGGAACCTGGTGAATGAATCAAAAACCAATCAAAGTTGTCTTTCTGTTGTGTGTAATTCTTGCAAGAGAGAAGTACACAGAGTCAGTGCAAAACTGTCCTGCCTGAGTGTAGTTCCGAAATCATCTACCTCCGTTCCTACCTAAATACCTTCTTCGTTGCGAGGGAGTAAAGATGTATCTTCTCATTAGCTCAGTTTCAAACAAAAACAGTCCACAAGGGACTTATCATCCCACAACTCAGGGTCAGTCACTGCCTTGCACCAGGAGAAAGGTGTAACAGAAACAAAGTACATCAAAGTTCTGCTGCCATGCCCTCATGGCCATGGTCCATGCTGTAAAACAATTTTAACTAAACAGTATTTCCCATGGGAAAGAGAAGGCTCACTATTCTAAAATATTTATGTAAGCAAGTATATAACTCATTCTATGATTACTTTGCTTAGTACAGATACATATGAGAATATATCAAGTAATATGAATCACAGTTCTGTCACAATACCCATATAGTAACATTTCCATTACACCAACATTCTTCCAAGAATGGGCTGGTATACTGTGATTGATCTCTGCTCACCATTTTCAGTGTGCCTTACATCCTGATTCTGAATTCTTATTCGTCTTTACTTATCAAGGTCAACAGTACACGTATCAATGAAGCGGAAGCATTTGTGCAGCCTCCGTCTATCGTAGAGCGTTAGATGGAGATCTCCAACAGTTAGATATTCAGTCCACAACACTGATGTATGTGGTCTATGATGGCATTTTGATCTGCTCAGAAAGAAAAACGCAGCATGAAAGACTCAGCTGCAGTATTAAAAGCCTGTGGGACAGTTGCCATTTGGGAATGGCTGGTTATAGCAGACACTGGATATGTGACTGTGTGTTGTGGTTGTCCTTGTTGTGCTTTCAGGTTTAGCAAGGGGGAAGTGCCTGATGTCACATCACACTACACCTGCACCAATCAGCACTGAAACAGGCCAACACCTACTACTTGGTTGAGCGATGACCATGACCTGACTGTTCCCAAGGCATAAGGGAACCAGGGAGTAATCACTATGACTCATATGTAATGTCTGATGCATATGACTTCACACTAACCACCAGTCTTTCAGAAATACTATTTTGTCAAAAGTATATTAAGTGACGTCCCATTCTATAGGGTTCAATATGACGTCGGTCCACCCTTTGCAGCTATAAGAGCTTCAACTCTTCTGTCTTTATGGACCTTGCTTTGTGCACTGATTCCTATTATTGGGACGGGTGAGCGAATACTTTTGACAATATAGTGTATATTGGCTGGGATATCTACACACTGCTTACTCCCAAGGAGAAGGGACGATAGACAATGGTACATAGGACGTAGAAAACATAAATATACACTAAATGTAACCATTTCATCTATTCCCTTTTAAAGTCTTAAAAGGGTACAACAGCTGAGGAGCAGGCAGGCAGCCATGGCACCTGTTACTCAGTATGGTGTGTACAGCAAAGCAAATCAACCACACACATTAGCTGCACCTCATCATGTGCACAACCTCATCTAGGAACACAGCATTGCTTGCATCAAGATAGTGACATAGTGTTAAAAACAAAGAGATAAGAATATTTGAGGGGACTGCCTGAGAAAGATAAGAAGATGCAGCTGACAGATTCCCACCCCTCTGACAAGTATATAAGCTGTGTGTTTGAAAACAACTTTTTGGTCTATCCCAGGAGGTTCACTGTATGTGTGTGTGTGTGTGTGTGTGTGTGTGTGTGTGTGTGTGAATATAAACTTGGCTTCAACCGTTATACTTGGACTTTGGAACTAATTGATTGACAGAGAGATTCGACTATAATTAAGTCAAATAGAACTTCAAGATGAGCATCATTGTCGCCAGGACACGACCACTGGCATTGCTTGAATTAAGATGCAGCATCTAAAACAGTCACTCTGAGTGAAAACAAATACAGTACTTGAGATGGCAGCTTAGTGGTAAAAAGAAGCATATACTGTAGCACCGTTTCAGGTGGCGTTTCAGATGAATGAAAGCAGCTCCTTCATGAAACATGACAAGAGCAGCTGAACAAAATAACCCTTCAGCCCCACTTGTGTGGACAGAAGAAGCTAAAAAAACATTTCACATTCTAAAAGGAGACCTACAGACCTACAACAACATTTCACCTTTATGTGGCTGAAACACATGCCTGTTCTGATGCAACTCACCACAGGGACACAGCCGACAGCCTGTTTGACAGCACCAAGTTTGATAACATTGAAAAGGGACTGCCTCCCTGTTGCCAGGGATTGGCAGCAGCAGCATCATTTGACTCTAAGAAAGCATCAGGTCAAACAATAGGACACCCTATGACATGTTATACATCAATAAATATTGCTAACAAAATGGTGCTGCCAAATGAAGGAATCCCACATGACTGCATACAAGAAACAGATACATTTCTGCAAGTATGAGAGAATTTGTACAACCAGGTGATTCCATCAGAGTTAATTTTGTTTGTGGATGGGTCATGCGTAATAGATGAAACAGGAAGGCATGCAGCATAGGGTGTTGTTCATCTAAAACCTGATGATGCATTTTATAAAGTACAGCGTAGATCAGCCTATTTGATATCATGGCTCTCACAGCAACTTGTAATGTAGCTGCAGGCCAAGCGGCCACATCCATTCCAGCATGGGAAAACAACGAGGATTTATCCATGCAGCTGGCTCACTTGTAGTGCATGGAGAAGCTGTGGCACAATTAATTCAGGCCATGCAGCTACCAAAAGAGTTAGAGGGGAAGATACCTGTTTGTAGTAGTGTGCAGGTTTAGTAGATGGATGGAAGCAACAGCTAAACCAGACCACAAAGCAGCAGCTAAGTTTCTGTATACAGAAGTGTTTCCCAGACTTGACATGCCAGATACCGTATCATCAGACAAGACTCCTCACTTTCGATAATGATAAGAGAAATGTTCACCAGAAACTTCACCAGAGGGAGACACAGCAGAGAACAAGGATGACAACAATCAAACAACACCAGTGAAATCCCCAGAGCCATTTAACTACGAACCACTAGACAATGATTTCAACAAGCAACTTTTCCCAACTCAGCACTACTGTATTCAGAAGATGGAGAACTACTGAATAGACACTTCTGATGCCCATGGAACACCCTTGCCACAGCACGACAGTCTGAAGAAGAGATAGGTGCTCTGACACAACACACCTTTCTTATAATCACTCGTTCCTTATCTCATGATGGATGATGGTTTGCTGTCACGCATACACGTTATAATCCCTTTATTATCGACCGACATTATGATCACTCTTAGCCAACACTAATGTTCTATAGGACAAGTCATACAATTAGAAATTAGACTAACACTAAGTACATCTGTGTGGTCTAACTTTCGCAACGTTTTGACAAAGGCGATTGTATTAGTGTTAACGCCAGTTAGGTAAGACAACTTCAAACTTAAGGTTACTTCAAACTTACCCGAATAAATCACATTTTTCCTGGAAAAGGAGTCAAGACAGTTTGGTTTATTCCACTGATGAAGACGAAAAGTCCAGAGAAAGGCGCGGCTGCAAAGCAGAGTTACACAGAGACGGAGAAAACGGGGAGTGAGAGATGCTTGACGAATCAGAACGGAGCATTTTTCAAATGTCTGGACAATCCCTCCCTCTCTGCAGAAACAGAACGTCCTCTGATTTACTTTTCAGCTACTGACCCTATCTACTGCTCTGAGCGGAGGCTGCTTCAAATGTCAGACATCTGATACTAAGACTGGGATATGCACCATTTTTACATTCGTTGAATTTCCATCAAAAGCAGAGACGCTGATTATTTAAACTGCGGCCACAGTAGAGGGTGTTTGATGTAGAAAGAACGTCTTCTTCTTGTTTTATTTTCAGCTATGTACCCCTGTCTCTGCAGAGAGGGGAGGGACTGTCACCTGTTCACGTTTGAAAAATGCTCAGTGCTGATTGGTCAATGCTCTCTCTCTCGCTCTCTCCCCATCTTCCCAGTGTCCTCCTAACTCTGCTTTGCAGTCTTGCCCTTCTTTCTTTGTCTTTATGGGTTAATAGGACGTGCAGAGGAGAAGATATTTCCGGTAATGAAGTGATTAGAACGTGTCTGCGTGACCGCAAACTCATTCCAAATGAATCACATTCGGCCTCCACATTAAAAGCGTGGCCAGTACAACAAAAACACTTTTCTTGTAATCTATTCAAAACGTCAACGTGTCATTTACTATGCTAAACATTTTGTTTGAGCTGTGGCGAGTGTCATCGGCCGTAAAAAATCAGCTGAGACCCTGTAGATTGTCTGTTGTTAACATCAAAATTAATTTCACTGAATAAGATGAGAAGACGAGAGATAGAGAAAGAGCAGCAGTGTAGTTTTGTCTGCACAAATGTAATATAGGTTGTCAGTCATAGTGATTAAATACTGTATATAAATATGAATGGATGACTGGTTCAAGAGTGAAATGCACGAAGTTCTGATTCAGTGAAGCTACAGCTAACAGACAATTGATTGAAAGATTATGTCTCTGTAGTCATTGCTTTAGTGAATTGAGAATTGAATTAGCCTGTCAGTGTAGATGTAATGCTTCATACTATTCATTTTGGTGTGTGAAAAATAAATAAATAAAAAATCTTTTCCAATATTAGCCAGTCTTATTAAAAATGTATGTCATGCACTGTGAATTGTTCATAAACAAGTATGAGGAAGGCAGTCATTGTCAATATGCTCTCTGTGCTCAAATTTAGTATCTAGAGTTTAGCTTATTGTATTTGGACATTTATGAGGTAGTTGAGAGGGACTCATTCTTCAAGACTCCTTTTAATGAATGTTTTCTTAAATATTCTATTATTTTTCTTATTTGACAAAGATTTAAGAATTAATTCAATATCATTTTTAAAAGTGATTTTCAATCCTCGATTTTGATGACATGTGACTTGAGAAATCTCACTGTGCATGCTTGTATTTAGGTTCATCAACTAAAACAAACATTTCAAGTAATAGAAACGCTGTATTTGTGATTTGGACGTAAAATGACATTCTTTTGTTAGGAATTATACAGATAGAGTTAACTGTTCTTGGCATCATTATTCTGCAATACCAAACACATTTGACAGGAAAGTTGACAATTGACTCTGCTTGTTTTTAGGTGCAGCCACTAAAATACATGAAACCACCTAAGGGAGTGCTGAATCAGTCAGAAGCTGTTTCGGTGAGTTTTGAACTAGATTACTTACTGTTTAGTCTATTTGTGTGATGTAGATGTAGAGGTTTACTGTTTCAACACTGTTTTGGTGATTTTTTGAGACTAGTCAGAAAAGCAGGTTCAGTCAGGATTGGACTATAATACTATTAATTACTAATAATATTACTATTACGAACTAGATGATATACAGTTTGCTTACAATCAAGCAACAAAGCCAGTGGTGCTTTTCTTCTAGATATAATCCAAATGGTAGGAAAGAGCAGGAAAACACGTTTAAAATGCATTTGTGTGACTTTTCCTGAAGTAGTGTTGTTTTGGTCTTAAATGCACATAACAGGCGATTTTAAGCGTTTTGGCACTGTGAGAGTGAGAGTTTTTGTTTTAGCTGCTGCATCTTAATTCAAGCAGTGCCACTTGACGACAATATTGCTTAACGTGAAGTTCTATCTGACTTAATTATAATTGAATCTATCTGTCAATCAATTAGGTCCAAAATCCGAGTATATCTGTTGAAGCCAAGTGTTTATTTACACAAAACAAACACACAAACAGTGAGCCTCCTGCGATAGACTAAAAAAGTTGTTTTCAAACACGCAGCTTATATACTTGTCAGAGGGGCGGGAATCTTTCTCAGGCAGTCCCCTCAAAGATTCTTATCTCTTTGTTTTTAGACAGTAACACTAACACAATAGCTTTCCGGCCGTCTTATGCAGTGCGTCTGTGCGGGGGAGTAATCTCACACCTGTTGCTCCCAAAGCAACTATCTCTTCTTCAATCTGTCGTGCTGTGGCAAAGGTGTTCCATAGGCGTGACAAGTGTCTATTCAATCGTTCTCGATCTTCTGTTGTAATATAGTAGTGCAGAGTTGGGAATAGTTGCCTGTTGAAATCATTATCTGGTGGTTCGTAGTTGAACGGTTCTGTGGATTTCATTGGTGTCGTTGGACTGTTGTTGAACCTGAGCGATTGTCACTCCAGGTGGTAGCCATTGGACAATCTTGATAGGGAATAGATGAAATGGTTATATTTTGTGTTTTCTACGTCATACATACACTGTCTATTCTACTGTTATATTATAATATACCATTATAATAAGTTGGAGCACTGTACATACCTTATAGAGAATACTTCTACTTGTCCTCATCTATTACCTGCGTACTGTCTGATCTGTGAGCTCAGGATGCACAGCAGGGGCAGAATGCAGCAGATTATGACGTTAACTGGTCAACTGGTTAATCAGGACAGCTTTTTATTTCACTTGGTTTTCAGTCTTGCTTTTTTCCTTTACCTTAAACATAGTCGCAGCCGATTATTTTTAATTTCAGATGATGCTTTTCATTTTTACCTACAAGGTAAATTAAAGCTTTAGCTTTTGATGTTGTTACTAGTTCACCTGCATCTACTTCAGATTTTGATTTACTACTTTACTTTTACGGTCATCATCCATTCTCCTTGGCAGTAAGCAGTTCGTGGATATCTCACCCAAGTATTCGCTCACCCGTCCAAATACTGGGAGTCAGTGCACAAGGCAAGGTCCATAAAGACATGGACGACAGAGTCTGGTGTGGATGAAGTTGACTGGCCTTCACAGAGTCCTGACCTCAACCCGATAGAACACCTTTGGGATGAATTAGAGCAGAGAGTGATTATTTAGTATCTGACATTGTCAAATCTGGGAAACACTATACAAAAACTCAGCTGCTGCTTCGTGGTCTGGTTTAGCTGTCGGACAAGTTTCCATCCATCTACTAAACCTGCACACTACTACAAACAGGAATCTTTCCCTCTAACTCTTTTGGTAGCTGTATGGCCTGAATCAATTGTGCCACAGCTTCTCCGTGCACTACAAGTGAGCCAGCTGCATGGATAAATTCATATGTATTTATTGTGGTGCACTAATGCACAGTTAGTTCTTGTCCTGAGAGTCACACTTTGTAACCAGTCCTTCTGGCCTGTGTAACAACAAACTGAGGACTAGTTAGCATAGCATGCAGTTGGTGAGATGTATACAATGTCACAGAGTTGTCCTATTGTTTGACCTGATGCTTTCTTAGAGTCAAATGATGCTGCTGCTGCTGCTGCTGCTGCCAATCCCTGGCAACAGGGAGGCAGTCCCTTTTCAATATTGGTCAAACTTGGTGCATGTCTTTCAGCCACATAAAGGTGAAATGTTGTTGTATAATCAGGGTTGACTAAAGCAGGAGCAGTCTGTAGGTCTCCTTTTAGAATGTGAAATGCTTCTTTAGCTTCTTCTGTCCACACAAGTGGGGCTGATTTTGTCTAGCTGCTCTTGTCATGTTTCATGAAGGAGCTGCTTTCATTCATCTGCGAGCCACCTGAAACGGTGCTACAGTATATGCCTCTTTTTACCACTAAGCTGCCATCTCAAGTACTGTATTTGCTTTCACTCAGGGTGACTGTTTTAGATTCAATTTCAATTCAATTTAATTCAACTTTATATATATAGCGCCAATTCACAACATCAGTTATCTCGAGGAACTTTACAAGTAAGGTTTTAAGACTTTACACAACTAAACCCAACAATTCCCACATAGAGCAAGCTTTTAATTGTAGCCAATCGATAAATTGTACATTTAAATAGCAACAGTGGAGAGGAAAAACTCCCTCTCTAACGAGGAAGAAACCTCCAGCAGACCCAGGCTCAGTGTGGGCGGCCATTTGCCTTGACTGGTTGGGGTGAGGGGATAGAGAAGAGAGAAAATAAAACAAGGATGTTTGGACCAGCAGCTTGACACTGGAGTCAAACAGCTCTGAGTCTGACGATACCTGTAGATGAGAATAGAGAGAGAGAGAGACAGAAAGGGAGAAGCACAACTAGGAGAGAAAAACAGACAACATTAGTCACATGTATACATGGAGGCATGTTAGTGGATAAGAACCTGAAAAGAGCTTAGTGAATCCTTGTGGTAACTGTGTACTGTTGACCTTGATAAGTAAAAAAGAATTCTTTCTTCCTGTACTACTGCATTAACATCTCCGTCATACTCTAATCTAGTCATTGGTCATTATATAGCTATAGTCATTCTATGGGAAAGATGGAAGTGTTGCACATACTCTTAGTTAGGATCAATATTCCCTCTGTCCATTATTTTTTGTGGTAGGTTGTAATCTTTCTGTTGCTGAGCCTGGAACTTGAAACCCTTATGACCCTTGATATCTTTCAGGCTAGACTATAGCTGCTGTTCCTTGCCAACATACATCATGGTGCAGTGGAAAGAAAGAGTTGGTTCTTCAGAGTGTTGTAGTTGTTTCATTTTGCACTCCATTCGCTTCCAGTTTAAATTTTCCTGTTTGGAGGCCTGCATTTTCTCAGGGAATGTGGCTCGAAGTGCTTTCAATGGTCCTGTTTTTTAAATCCTGTGGGAATTCTTTTGTAACTTGTCCCACTATGTGCAACAGCAAGGCGTTGATGTCACCTATTACCAAATTCACTACTTTCTTTTGGTCTCAAATGATCCAAATACATGAACACAACAGGCGATTCCAAGCGTTTTCGCACTGTTTCCAGCCTCAGTGATGCCTTTAGCTGCAGCATCTGAATGCAAGGAATGTCATTGAAGTTTTTCTGTTAGAAATGATCCAAATACATCCCTGAAGGAAGCAAACACCTTTAAAATGCATTCAAATCACTTTGACAAAAGTAGTGTTCTTTTACTCTGAAATGAACACAACAGGCGATTCCTAGCGTTTTCGCACTGTTTCCAACCTCAATGATGCTTTAAGCTGCAGCATCTGAATACAAGCAATTAGATTGAAGTTTTTGTGTTAGAAATGATCCAAATACATCCCTGAAGCGGGCAAACACCTATAAAATGCATTTAAATCACTTTGAAAAAAGTAGTGTTATTTTGGTCTGAAATGAACACAACAGGCGATTTCAAGCGTTTTCGCACTGTTTCCAGCCTCAGTGATGCTTAAGCTGCAGCATCTGAATACAAGCAATGCCATTGAAGTTTTTGTGTTAGAATTGATCCAAATACATCCCTGAAGCAGGCAAACACCTTTAAAGTGCATTTAAATCACTTTGACAAAAGTAGTGTTCTTTGGTCTGAAATGAACACAACAGGCGATTCAAAGCGTTTTCGCACTGTTTCCAGCCTCAGTGATGCCTTTAGCTGCAGCATCTGAATGCAAGCAATGTCATTGAATTTGTTTTGTTAGAAATGATCCAAATACATCCCTGAAGCAGGCAAACACCTTTAAAATGCATTTAAATGACTTTGACAAAAGTAGTGTTCTTTTGGTCTGAAATGAACACAACAGGCGATTCAAAGCGTTTTCGCACTGTTTCCAGCCTCAGTGATGCCTTTAGCTGCAGCATCTGAATGCAAGCAATGTCATTGAATTTGTTTTGTTAGAAATGATCCAAATACATCCCTGAAGCAGGCAAACACCTTTAAAATGCATTTAAATCACGTTGACAAAAGTAGTGTTCTTTTGGTCTGAAATGAACACAACAGGCGATGCTAAGCGTTTTCGCACTGTTTCCAGCCTCAATGATGCTTTAAGCTGCAGCATCTGAATGCAAGCAATGCCATTGAAGTTTTTGTGTTAGAAATGATCCAAGTACATCCCTGAAGCAGGCAAACACCTTTAAAATCCATTTAATTAACTTTGACAAAAGTTGTGTTATTTTAGTCTGAAATTAACACAACAGGCGATTCCAAGCGTTTTCGCACTGTTTCCAGCCTCAGTGATGCCTTTAGCTGCAGCATCTGAATGCAAGCAATGTCATTGAAGTTTTTGTGTTAGAAATGATCCAAATACATCCCTGAAGTAGGCAAACACCTTTAAAATCCATTTAAATCACTTTGACAAAAGTAGTGTTCTTTGGTCTGAAATGAACAGAACAGGCGATTCCAAGCGTTTTCGCACTGTTTCCAGCCTCAGTGATGCTTTAAGCTGCAGCATCTGAATGCAAGCAATGCCATTGAAGTTTTTGTGTTAGAATTGATCCAAATACATCCCTGAAGCAGGCAAACACCTTTAAAGTGCATTTAAATCACTTTGACAAAAGTAGTGTTCTTTGGTCTGATATGAACACAACAGGCGATTCAAAGCGTTTTCGCACTGTTTCAGGCCTCAGTGATGCCTTTAGCTGCAGCATCTGAATGCAAGCAATGTCATTGAATTTGTTTTGTTAGAAATGATCCAAATACATCCCTGAAGCAGGCAAACACATTTAAAATGCATTTAAATGACTTTGACCTAAGTAGTGTTCTTTGGTCTGAAATGAACACAACAGGCGATTCTAAGCGTTTTCGCACTGTTTCCAGCCTCAGTGATGCTTTAAGCTGCAGCATCTGAATACAAACAATGCCATTGAAGTTTTTGTGTTAGAAATGATCCAAGTACATCCCTGAAGCAGGCAAACACCTTTAAAATCCATTTAATTAACTTTGACAAAAGTAGTGTTCTTTGGTCTGAAATGAACACAACAGGCGATTCCAAGTGTTTTCGCACTGTTCCCAGCCTCAGTGATGCTTTAAGCTGCAGCATCTGAATGCAAGCAATGCCATTGAAGTTTTTGTGTTAGAAATGAAACACCTTTAAAATCCATTTAAATGACTTTGACAAACGTAGTGTTCTTTGGTCTGAAATGAACACAACAGGCGATTCCAAGCGTTTTTGCACTGTTTCCAGCCTCAGTGATGCTTTAAGCTGCTGCATTTGAATGCAAGCAATGCCATTGAAGTTTTTGTGTTAGAAATGATCCAAATACATCCCTGAAGCAGGCAAACACCTTTAAAATCCATTTAATTCACTTTGACAAAAGTAGTGTTCTTTGGTCTGAAATGAACACAACAGGCGATTCCAAGCGTTTTCGCACTGTTTCCAGCCTTAGTGATGCTTTAAGCCGCAGCATCTGAATGCAAGCAATGCCATTGAAGTTTTTGTGTTAGAAATGATCCAAGTACATCCCTGAAGCAGGCAAACACCTTTAAAATCCATTTAATTAACTTTGACAAAAGTAGTGTTCTTTGGTCTAAAATGAACAGAACAGGCGATTCCAAGCGTTTTCGCACTGTTTCCAGCCTCAGTGATGCTTTAAGCTGCAGCATCTGAATGCAAGCAATGCCATTGAAGTTTTTGTGTTAGAAATGATCCAAATACATCCCTGAAGCAGGCAAACACCTTTAAAATCCATTTAAATGACTTTGACAAAAGTAGTGTTCTTTGGTCTGAAATGAAAACAACAGGCGATTCCAAGCGTTTTTGCACTGTTTCCAGCCTCAGTGATGCTTTAAGCTGCTGCATTTGAATGCAAGCAATGCCATTGAAGTTTTTGTGTTAGAAATGATCCAAATACATCCCTGAAGCAGGCAAACACCTTTAAAATTTATTTAAATCACTTTGACAAAAGTAGTGTTCTTTGGTCTGAAATGAACACAACAGGCGATTCCAAGCGTTTTCGCACTGTTTCCAGCCTCAGTGATGCTTTAAGCTGCAGCATCTGAATGCAAGCAATGCCATTGAAGTTTTTGTGTTAGAATTGATCCAAATACATCCCTGAAGCAGGCAAACACCTTTAAAATCCATTTAATTAACTTTGACAAAAGTAGTGTTCTTTGGTCTGAAATGAACACAACAGGCGATTCCAAGCGTTTTCGCACTGTTTCCAGCCTCAGTGATGCCTTTAGCTGCAGCATCTGAATGCAAGCAATGTCATTGAAGATTTTGTGTTAGAAATGATCCAAATACATCCCTGAAGCAGGCAAACACCTTTAAAATGCATTTAAATCACGTTGACAAAAGTAGTGTTCTTTTGGTCTGAAATGAACACAACAGGCGATTCCAAGCGTTTTCGCACTGTTTCCAGCCTCAGTGATGCTTTAAGCTGCTGCATTTGAATGCAAGCAATTAGATTGAAGTTTTTGTGTTAGAAATGATCCAAATACATCCCTGAAGCAGGCAAACACCTTTAAAATGCATTTAAATCACTTTGACAAAAGTAGTGTTCTTTGGTCTGAAATGAACACAACAGGCGATTTCAAGCGTTTTCGCACTGTTTCCAGCCTCAGTGATGCTTTAAGCTGCTGCATTTGAATGAAAGCAATGCCATTGAAGTTTTTGTGTTAGAAATGATCCAAATACATCTCTGAAGCAGGCAAACACCTTTAAAATTTATTTAAAGGACTCTGACAAAAGTAGTGTTCTTTTGGTCTGAAATGAACACAACAGGCGATTCCAAGCGTTTTCGCACTGTTTCCAGCCTCAGTGATGCCTTTAGCTGCAGCATCTGAATGCAAGCAATGTCATTGAAGTTTTTGTGTTAGAAATGATCCAAATACATCCCTGAAGCAGGCAAACATCTTTAAAATCCATTTAATTAACTTTGACAAAAGTAGTGTTCTTTGGTCTGAAATGAACACAACAGGCGATTCCAAGCGTTTTCGCACTGTTTCCAGCCTCAGTGATGCTTTAAGCTGCTGCATTTGAATGAAAGCAATGCCATTGAAGTTTTTGTGTTAGAAATGATCCAAATACATCTCTGAAGCAGGCAAACACCTTTAAAATTTATTTAAAGGACTCTGACAAAAGTAGTGTTCTTTTGGTCTGAAATGAACACAACAGGCGATTCCAAGCGTTTTCGCACTGTTTCCAGCCTCAGTGATGCCTTTAGCTGCAGCATCTGAATGCAAGCAATGTCATTGAAGTTTTTGTGTTAGAAATGATCCAAATACATCCCTGAAGTAGGCAAACACCTTTAAAATCCATTTAAATCACTTTGACAAAAGTAGTGTTCTTTGGTCTAAAATGAACAGAACAGGCGATTCCAAGCGTTTTCGCACTGTTTCCAGCCTCAGTGATGCTTTAAGCTGCAGCATCTGAATGCAAGCAATGCCATTGAAGTTTTTGTGTTAGAATTGATCCAAATACATCCCTGAAGTAGGCAAACACCTTTAAAATCCATTTAAATCACTTTGACAAAAGTAGTGTTCTTTGGTCTAAAATGAACAGAACAGGCGATTCCAAGCGTTTTCGCACTGTTTCCAGCCTCAGTGATGCTTTAAGCTGCAGCATCTGAATGCAAGCAATGCCATTGAAGTTTTTGTGTTAGAATTGATCCAAATACATCCCTGAAGCAGGCAAACACCTTTAAAATCCATTTAATTAACTTTGACAAAAGTAGTGTTCTTTGGTCTAAAATGAACAGAACAGGCGATTCCAAGCGTTTTCGCACTGTTTCCAGCCTCAGTGATGCTTTAAGCTGCTGCATTTGAATGAAAGCAATGCCATTGAAGTTTTTGTGTTAGAAATGATCCAAATACATCTCTGAAGCAGGCAAACACCTTTAAAATTTATTTAAAGGACTCTGACAAAAGTAGTGTTCTTTTGGTCTGAAATGAACACAACAGGCGATTCCAAGCGTTTTCGCACTGTTTCCAGCCTCAGTGATGCCTTTAGCTGCAGCATCTGAATGCAAGCAATGTCATTGAAGTTTTTGTGTTAGAAATGATCCAAATACATCCCTGAAGCAGGCAAACATCTTTAAAATCCATTTAATTAACTTTGACAAAAGTAGTGTTCTTTGGTCTGAAATGAACACAACAGGCGATTCCAAGCGTTTTCGCACTGTTTCCAGCCTCAGTGATGCTTTAAGCTGCTGCATTTGAATGAAAGCAATGCCATTGAAGTTTTTGTGTTAGAAATGATCCAAATACATCTCTGAAGCAGGCAAACACCTTTAAAATTTATTTAAAGGACTCTGACAAAAGTAGTGTTCTTTTGGTCTGAAATGAACACAACAGGCGATTCCAAGCGTTTTCGCACTGTTTCCAGCCTCAGTGATGCCTTTAGCTGCAGCATCTGAATGCAAGCAATGTCATTGAAGTTTTTGTGTTAGAAATGATCCAAATACATCCCTGAAGTAGGCAAACACCTTTAAAATCCATTTAAATCACTTTGACAAAAGTAGTGTTCTTTGGTCTAAAATGAACAGAACAGGCGATTCCAAGCGTTTTCGCACTGTTTCCAGCCTCAGTGATGCTTTAAGCTGCAGCATCTGAATGCAAGCAATGCCATTGAAGTTTTTGTGTTAGAATTGATCCAAATACATCCCTGAAGTAGGCAAACACCTTTAAAATCCATTTAAATCACTTTGACAAAAGTAGTGTTCTTTGGTCTAAAATGAACAGAACAGGCGATTCCAAGCGTTTTCGCACTGTTTCCAGCCTCAGTGATGCTTTAAGCTGCAGCATCTGAATGCAAGCAATGCCATTGAAGTTTTTGTGTTAGAATTGATCCAAATACATCCCTGAAGCAGGCAAACACCTTTAAAGTGCATTTAAATCACTTTGACAAAAGTAGTGTTCTTTGGTCTGAAATGAACACAACAGGCGATTCCAAGTGTTTTCGCACTGTTCCCAGCCTCAGTGATGCTTTAAGCTGCAGCATCTGAATGCAAGCAATGCCATTGAAGTTTTTGTGTTAGAAATGATCCAAATACATCCCTGAAGCAGGCAAACACCTTAAAAATCCATTTAAATGACTTTGACAAACGTAGTGTTCTTTGGTCTGAAATGAACACAACAGGCAATTCCAAGCGTTTTTGCACTGTTTCCAGCCTCAGTGATGCTTTAAGCTGCTGCATTTGAATGCAAGCAATGCCATTGAAGTTTTTGTGTTAGAAATGATCCAAATACATCCCTGAAGCAGGCAAACACCTTTAAAATCCATTTAATTCACTTTGACAAAAGTAGTGTTCTTTGGTCTGAAATGAACACAACAGGCAATTCCAAGCGTTTTTGCACTGTTTCCAGCCTCAGTGATGCTTTAAGCTGCTGCATTTGAATGCAAGCAATGCCATTGAAGTTTTTGTGTTAGAAATGATCCAAATACATCCCTGAAGCAGGCAAACACCTTTAAAATGCATTTAAATGACTTTGACCTAAGTAGTGTTCTTTGGTCTGAAATGAACACAACAGGCGATTCTAAGCGTTTTCGCACTGTTTCCAGCCTCAGTGATGCTTTAAGCTGCAGCATCTGAATACAAACAATGCCATTGAAGTTTTTGTGTTAGAAATGATCCAAATACATCTCTGAAGCAGGCAAACACCTTTAAAATTTATTTAAAGGACTCTGACAAAAGTAGTGTTCTTTTGGTCTGAAATGAACACAACAGGCGATTCCAAGCGTTTTCGCACTGTTTCCAGCCTCAGTGATGCCTTTAGCTGCAGCATCTGAATGCAAGCAATGTCATTGAAGTTTTTGTGTTAGAAATGATCCAAATACATCCCTGAAGTAGGCAAACACCTTTAAAATCCATTTAAATCACTTTGACAAAAGTAGTGTTCTTTAGTCTAAAATGAACAGAACAGGCGATTCCAAGCGTTTTCGCACTGTTTCCAGCCTCAGTGATGCTTTAAGCTGCAGCATCTAAATGCAAGCAATGCCATTGAAGTTTTTGTGTTAGAATTGATCCAAATACATCCCTGAAGTAGGCAAACACCTTTAAAATCCATTTAAATCACTTTGACAAAAGTAGTGTTCTTTGGTCTAAAATGAACAGAACAGGCGATTCCAAGCGTTTTCGCACTGTTTCCAGCCTCAGTGATGCTTTAAGCTGCAGCATCTGAATGCAAGCAATGCCATTGAAGTTTTTGTGTTAGAATTGATCCAAATACATCCCTGAAGCAGGCAAACACCTTTAAAGTGCATTTAAATCACTTTGACAAAAGTAGTGTTCTTTGGTCTGAAATGAACACAACAGGCGATTCAAAGCGTTTTCGCACTTTTTCAGGCCTCAGTGATGCCTTTAGCTGCAGCATCTGAATGCAAGCAATGTCATTGAATTTGTTTTGTTAGAAATGATCCAAATACATCCCTGAAGCAGGCAAACACCTTTAAAATGCATTTAAATGACTTTGACCTAAGTAGTGTTCTTTGGTCTGAAATGAACACAACAGGCGATTCTAAGCGTTTTCGCACTGTTTCCAGCCTCAGTGATGCTTTAAGCTGCAGCATCTGAATACAAACAATGCCATAGAAGTTTTTGTGTTAGAAATGATCCAAGTACATCCCTGAAGCAGGCAAACACCTTTAAAATCCATTTAATTAACTTTGACAAAAGTAGTGTTCTTTGGTCTGAAATGAACACAACAGGCGATTCCAAGTGTTTTCGCACTGTTCCCAGCCTCAGTGATGCTTTAAGCTGCAGCATCTGAATGCAAGCAATGCCATTGAAGTTTTTGTGTTAGAAATGATCCAAATACATCCCTGAAGCAGGCAAACACCTTTAAAATCCATTTAAATGACTTTGACAAACGTAGTGTTCTTTGGTCTGAAATGAACACAACAGGCAATTCCAAGCGTTTTTGCACTGTTTCCAGCCTCAGTGATGCTTTAAGCTGCTGCATTTGAATGCAAGCAATGCCATTGAAGTTTTTGTGTTAGAAATGATCCAAATACATCCCTGAAGCAGGCAAACACCTTTAAAATCCATTTAAATGACTTTGACAAACGTAGTGTTCTTTGGTCTGAAATGAACACAACAGGCAATTCCAAGCGTTTTTGCACTGTTTCCAGCCTCAGTGATGCTTTAAGCTGCTGCATTTGAATGCAAGCAATGCCATTGAAGTTTTTGTGTTAGAAATGATCCAAATACATCCCTGAAGCAGGCAAACACCTTTAAAATCCATTTAATTCACTTTGACAAAAGTAGTGTTCTTTGGTCTGAAATGAACACAACAGGCAATTCCAAGCGTTTTTGCACTGTTTCCAGCCTCAGTGATGCTTTAAGCTGCTGCATTTGAATGCAAGCAATGCCATTGAAGTTTTTGTGTTAGAAATGATCCAAATACATCCCTGAAGCAGGCAAACACCTTTAAAATGCATTTAAATGACTTTGACCTAAGTAGTGTTCTTTGGTCTGAAATGAACACAACAGGCGATTCTAAGCGTTTTCGCACTGTTTCCAGCCTCAGTGATGCTTTAAGCTGCAGCATCTGAATACAAACAATGCCATTGAAGTTTTTGTGTTAGAAATGATCCAAATACATCTCTGAAGCAGGCAAACACCTTTAAAATTTATTTAAAGGACTCTGACAAAAGTAGTGTTCTTTTGGTCTGAAATGAACACAACAGGCGATTCCAAGCGTTTTCGCACTGTTTCCAGCCTCAGTGATGCCTTTAGCTGCAGCATCTGAATGCAAGCAATGTCATTGAAGTTTTTGTGTTAGAAATGATCCAAATACATCCCTGAAGTAGGCAAACACCTTTAAAATCCATTTAAATCACTTTGACAAAAGTAGTGTTCTTTAGTCTAAAATGAACAGAACAGGCGATTCCAAGCGTTTTCGCACTGTTTCCAGCCTCAGTGATGCTTTAAGCTGCAGCATCTAAATGCAAGCAATGCCATTGAAGTTTTTGTGTTAGAATTGATCCAAATACATCCCTGAAGTAGGCAAACACCTTTAAAATCCATTTAAATCACTTTGACAAAAGTAGTGTTCTTTGGTCTAAAATGAACAGAACAGGCGATTCCAAGCGTTTTCGCACTGTTTCCAGCCTCAGTGATGCTTTAAGCTGCAGCATCTGAATGCAAGCAATGCCATTGAAGTTTTTGTGTTAGAATTGATCCAAATACATCCCTGAAGCAGGCAAACACCTTTAAAGTGCATTTAAATCACTTTGACAAAAGTAGTGTTCTTTGGTCTGAAATGAACACAACAGGCGATTCAAAGCGTTTTCGCACTTTTTCAGGCCTCAGTGATGCCTTTAGCTGCAGCATCTGAATGCAAGCAATGTCATTGAATTTGTTTTGTTAGAAATGATCCAAATACATCCCTGAAGCAGGCAAACACCTTTAAAATGCATTTAAATGACTTTGACCTAAGTAGTGTTCTTTGGTCTGAAATGAACACAACAGGCGATTCTAAGCGTTTTCGCACTGTTTCCAGCCTCAGTGATGCTTTAAGCTGCAGCATCTGAATACAAACAATGCCATAGAAGTTTTTGTGTTAGAAATGATCCAAGTACATCCCTGAAGCAGGCAAACACCTTTAAAATCCATTTAATTAACTTTGACAAAAGTAGTGTTCTTTGGTCTGAAATGAACACAACAGGCGATTCCAAGTGTTTTCGCACTGTTCCCAGCCTCAGTGATGCTTTAAGCTGCAGCATCTGAATGCAAGCAATGCCATTGAAGTTTTTGTGTTAGAAATGATCCAAATACATCCCTGAAGCAGGCAAACACCTTTAAAATCCATTTAAATGACTTTGACAAACGTTGTGTTCTTTGGTCTGAAATGAAGACAACAGGCGATTCCAAGTGTTTTCGCACTGTTCCCAGCCTCAGTGATGCTTTAAGCTGCAGCATCTGAATGCAAGCAATGCCATTGAAGTTTTTGTGTTAGAAATGATCCAAATACATCCCTGAAGCAGGCAAACACCTTTAAAATCCATTTAAATGACTTTGACAAACGTAGTGTTCTTTGGTCTGAAATGAACACAACAGGCAATTCCAAGCGTTTTTGCACTGTTTCCAGCCTCAGTGATGCTTTAAGCTGCTGCATTTGAATGCAAGCAATGCCATTGAAGTTTTTGTGTTAGAAATGATCCAAATACATCCCTGAAGCAGGCAAACACCTTTAAAATCCATTTAATTCACTTTGACAAAAGTAGTGTTCTTTGGTCTGAAATGAACACAACAGGCAATTCCAAGCGTTTTTGCACTGTTTCCAGCCTCAGTGATGCTTTAAGCTGCTGCATTTGAATGCAAGCAATGCCATTGAAGTTGTTGTGTTAGAAATGATCCAAATACATCTCTGAAGCAGGCAAACACCTTTAAAATTTATTTAAAGGACTCTGACAAAAGTAGTGTTCTTTTGGTCTGAAATGAACACAACAGGCGATTCCAAGCGTTTTCGCACTGTTTCCAGCCTCAGTGATGCCTTTAGCTGCAGCATCTGAATGCAAGCAATGTCATTGAAGTTTTTGTGTTAGAAATGATCCAAATACATCCCTGAAGTAGGCAAACACCTTTAAAATCCATTTAAATCACTTTGACAAAAGTAGTGTTCTTTGGTCTAAAATGAACAGAACAGGCGATTCCAAGCGTTTTCGCACTGTTTCCAGCCTCAGTGATGCTTTAAGCTGCAGCATCTGAATGCAAGCAATGCCATTGAAGTTTTTGTGTTAGAATTGATCCAAATACATCCGTGAAGCAGGCAAACACCTTTAAAGTGCATTTAAATCACTTTGACAAAAGTAGTGTTCTTTGGTCTGAAATGAAGAAAACAGGCGATTCCAAGTGTTTTCGCACTGTTCCCAGCCTCAGTGATGCTTTAAGCTGCAGCATCTGAATGCAAGCAATGCCATTGAAGTTTTTGTGTTAGAAATGATCCAAATACATCCCTGAAGCAGGCAAACACCTTTAAAATCAATTTAAATGACTTTGACAAACGTAGTGTTCTTTGGTCTGAAATGAACACAACAGGCAATTCCAAGCGTTTTTGCACTGTTTCCAGCCTCAGTGATGCTTTAAGCTGCTGCATTTGAATGCAAGCAATGCCATTGAAGTTTTTGTGTTAGAAATGATCCAAATACATCCCTGAAGCAGGCAAACACCTTTAAAATCCATTTAATTCACTTTGACAAAAGTAGTGTTCTTTGGTCTGAAATGAACACAACAGGCAATTCCAAGCGTTTTCGCACTGTTTCCAGCCTCAGTGATGCCTTTAGCTGCAGCATCTGAATGCAAGCAATGTCATTGAATTTGTTTTGTTAGAAATGATCCAAATACATCCCTGAAGCAGGCAAACACCTTTAAAATGCATTTAAATCACGTTGACAAAAGTAGTGTTCTTTTGGTCTGAAATGAACACAACAGGCGATGCTAAGCGTTTTCGCACTGTTTCCAGCCTCAATGATGCTTTAAGCTGCAGCATCTGAATGCAAGCAATGCCATTGAAGTTTTTGTGTTAGAAATGATCCAAATACATCCCTGAAGCAGGCAAACACCTTTAAAATCCATTTAAATGACTTTGACAAACGTAGTGTTCTTTGGTCTGAAATGAACACAACAGGCAATTCCAAGCGTTTTTGCACTGTTTCCAGCCTCAGTGATGCTTTAAGCTGCTGCATTTGAATGCAAGCAATGCCATTGAAGTTTTTGTGTTAGAAATGATCCAAATACATCCCTGAAGCAGGCAAACACCTTTAAAATCCATTTAATTCACTTTGACAAAAGTAGTGTTCTTTGGTCTGAAATGAACACAACAGGCAATTCCAAGCGTTTTTGCACTGTTTCCAGCCTCAGTGATGCTTTAAGCTGCTGCATTTGAATGCAAGCAATGCCATTGAAGTTTTTGTGTTAGAAATGATCCAAATACATCTCTGAAGCAGGCAAACACCTTTAAAATTTATTTAAAGGACTCTGACAAAAGTAGTGTTCTTTTGGTCTGAAATGAACACAACAGGCGATTCCAAGCGTTTTCGCACTGTTTCCAGCCTCAGTGATGCCTTTAGCTGCAGCATCTGAATGCAAGCAATGTCATTGAAGTTTTTGTGTTAGAAATGATCCAAATACATCCCTGAAGTAGGCAAACACCTTTAAAATCCATTTAAATCACTTTGACAAAAGTAGTGTTCTTTGGTCTAAAATGAACAGAACAGGCGATTCCAAGCGTTTTCGCACTGTTTCCAGCCTCAGTGATGCTTTAAGCTGCAGCATCTGAATGCAAGCAATGCCATTGAAGTTTTTGTGTTAGAATTGATCCAAATACATCCCTGAAGTAGGCAAACACCTTTAAAATCCATTTAAATCACTTTGACAAAAGTAGTGTTCTTTGGTCTAAAATGAACAGAACAGGCGATTCCAAGCGTTTTCGCACTGTTTCCAGCCTCAGTGATGCTTTAAGCTGCAGCATCTGAATGCAAGCAATGCCATTGAAGTTTTTGTGTTAGAATTGATCCAAATACATCCGTGAAGCAGGCAAACACCTTTAAAGTGCATTTAAATCACTTTGACAAAAGTAGTGTTCTTTGGTCTGAAATGAAGACAACAGGCGATTCCAAGTGTTTTCGCACTGTTCCCAGCCTCAGTGATGCTTTAAGCTGCAGCATCTGAATGCAAGCAATGCCATTGAAGTTTTTGTGTTAGAAATGATCCAAATACATCCCTGAAGCAGGCAAACACCTTTAAAATCAATTTAAATGACTTTGACAAACGTAGTGTTCTTTGGTCTGAAATGAACACAACAGGCAATTCCAAGCGTTTTTGCACTGTTTCCAGCCTCAGTGATGCTTTAAGCTGCTGCATTTGAATGCAAGCAATGCCATTGAAGTTTTTGTGTTAGAAATGATCCAAATACATCCCTGAAGCAGGCAAACACCTTTAAAATCCATTTAATTCACTTTGACAAAAGTAGTGTTCTTTGGTCTGAAATGAACACAACAGGCAATTCCAAGCGTTTTCGCACTGTTTCCAGCCTCAGTGATGCCTTTAGCTGCAGCATCTGAATGCAAGCAATGTCATTGAATTTGTTTTGTTAGAAATGATCCAAATACATCCCTGAAGCAGGCAAACACCTTTAAAATGCATTTAAATCACGTTGACAAAAGTAGTGTTCTTTTGGTCTGAAATGAACACAACAGGCGATGCTAAGCGTTTTCGCACTGTTTCCAGCCTCAGTGATGCTTTAAGCTGCTGCATTTGAATGAAAGCAATGCCATTGAAGTTTTTGTGTTAGAAATGATCCAAATACATCCCTGAAGCAGGCAAACACCTTTAAAATCCATTTAAATCACGTTGACAAAAGTAGTGTTCTTTTGGTCTAAAATGAACACAACAGGCGATTCCAAGCGTTTTCGCACTGTTTCCAGCCTCAGTGATGCTTTAAGCTGCAGCATCTGAATGCAAGCAATGCCATTGAAGTTTTTGTGTTAGAATTGATCCAAATACATCCCTGAAGTAGGCAAACACCTTTAAAATCCATTTAATTAACTTTGACAAAAGTAGTGTTCTTTGGTCTGAAATGAACACAACAGGCGATTCCAAGTGTTTTCGCACTGTTCCCAGCCTCAGTGATGCTTTAAGCTGCAGCATCTGAATGCAAGCAATGCCATTGAAGTTTTTGTGTTAGAAATGATCCAAATACATCCCTGAAGCAGGCAAACACCTTTAAAATCCATTTAAATGACTTTGACAAACGTAGTGTTCTTTGGTCTGAAATGAACACAACAGGCGATTCCAAGCGTTTTTGCACTGTTTCCAGCCTCAGTGATGCTTTAAGCTGCTGCATTTGAATGCAAGCAATGCCATTGAAGTTTTTGTGTTAGAAATGATCCAAATACATCCCTGAAGCAGGCAAACACCTTTAAAATCCATTTAAATCACTTTGACAAAAGTAGTGTTCTTTGGTCTAAAATGAACAGAACAGGCGATTCCAAGCGTTTTCGCACTGTTTCCAGCCTCAGTGATGCTTTAAGCTGCAGCATCTGAATGCAAGCAATGCCATTGAAGTTTTTGTGTTAGAATTGATCCAAATACATCCCTGAAGTAGGCAAACACCTTTAAAATCCATTTAAATCACTTTGACAAAAGTAGTGTTCTTTGGTCTAAAATGAACAGAACAGGCGATTCCAAGCGTTTTCGCACTGTTTCCAGCCTCAGTGATGCTTTAAGCTGCAGCATCTGAATGCAAGCAATGCCATTGAAGTTTTTGTGTTAGAATTGATCCAAATACATCCCTGAAGCAGGCAAACACCTTTAAAGTGCATTTAAATCACTTTGACAAAAGTAGTGTTCTTTGGTCTGAAATGAAGACAACAGGCGATTCCAAGTGTTTTCGCACTGTTCCCAGCCTCAGTGATGCTTTAAGCTGCAGCATCTGAATGCAAGCAATGCCATTGAAGTTTTTGTGTTAGAAATGATCCAAATACATCCCTGAAGCAGGCAAACACCTTTAAAATCCATTTAAATGACTTTGACAAACGTAGTGTTCTTTGGTCTGAAATGAACACAACAGGCAATTCCAAGCGTTTTTGCACTGTTTCCAGCCTCAGTGATGCTTTAAGCTGCTGCATTTGAATGCAAGCAATGCCATTGAAGTTTTTGTGTTAGAAATGATCCAAATACATCCCTGAAGCAGGCAAACACCTTTAAAATCCATTTAATTCACTTTGACAAAAGTAGTGTTCTTTGGTCTGAAATGAACACAACAGGCAATTCCAAGCGTTTTTGCACTGTTTCCAGCCTCAGTGATGCTTTAAGCTGCTGCATTTGAATGCAAGCAATGCCATTGAAGTTTTTGTGTTAGAAATGATCCAAATACATCCCTGAAGCAGGCAAACACCTTTAAAATGCATTTAAATGACTTTGACCTAAGTAGTGTTCTTTGGTCTGAAATGAACACAACAGGCGATTCTAAGCGTTTTCGCACTGTTTCCAGCCTCAGTGATGCTTTAAGCTGCAGCATCTGAATACAAACAATGCCATTGAAGTTTTTGTGTTAGAAATGATCCAAATACATCTCTGAAGCAGGCAAACACCTTTAAAATTTATTTAAAGGACTCTGACAAAAGTAGTGTTCTTTTGGTCTGAAATGAACACAACAGGCGATTCCAAGCGTTTTCGCACTGTTTCCAGCCTCAGTGATGCCTTTAGCTGCAGCATCTGAATGCAAGCAATGTCATTGAAGTTTTTGTGTTAGAAATGATCCAAATACATCCCTGAAGTAGGCAAACACCTTTAAAATCCATTTAAATCACTTTGACAAAAGTAGTGTTCTTTGGTCTAAAATGAACAGAACAGGCGATTCCAAGCGTTTTCGCACTGTTTCCAGCCTCAGTGATGCTTTAAGCTGCAGCATTTGAATGCAAGCAATGCCATTTAAGTTTTTGTGTTAGAAATGATCCAAATACATCCCTGAAGCAGGCAAACACCTTTAAAATCCATTTAATTCACTTTGACAAAAGTAGTGTTCTTTGGTCTGAAATGAACACAACAGGCGATTCCAAGCGTTTTCGCACTGTTTCCAGCCTTAGTGATGCTTTAAGCTGCAGCATCTGAATGCAAGCAATGCCATTGAAGTTTTTGTGTTAGAATTGATCCAAATACATCCCTGAAGCAGGCAAACACCTTTAAAGTGCATTTAAATCACTTTGACAAAAGTAGTGTTCTTTGGTCTGAAATGAACACAACAGGCGATTCAAAGCGTTTTCGCACTGTTTCAGGCCTCAGTGATGCCTTTAGCTGCAGCATCTGAATGCAAGCAATGTCATTGAATTTGTTTTGTTAGAAATGATCCAAATACATCCCTGAAGTAGGCAAACACCTTTAAAATCCATTTAAATCACTTTGACAAAAGTAGTGTTATTTTGGTCTGAAATGAACAAAACAGGCGATTTCAAGCGTTTTCGCACTGTTTCCAGCCTCAGTGATGCTTAAGCTGCAGCATCTGAATGCAAGCAATGTCATTGAATTTGTTTTGTTAGAAATGATCCAAATACATCCCTGAAGCAGGCAAACACCTTTAAAATGCATTTAAATGACTTTGACAAAAGTAGTGTTCTTTTGTCTGAAATGAACACAACAGGCGATTCTAAGCGTTTTCGCACTGTTTCCAGCCTCAGTGATGCTTTAAGCTGCAGCATCTGAATGCAAGCAATGCCATTGAAGTTTTTGTGTTAGAAATGATCCAAATACATCCCTGAAGCAGGCAAACACCTTTAAAATTTATTTAAATCACGTTGACAAAAGTAGTGTTCTTTTGGTCTGAAATGAACACAACAGGCGATTCTAAGCGTTTTCGCACTGTTTCCAGCGTCAGTGATGCTTTAAGCTGCTGCATTTGAATGAAAGCAATACCATTGAAGTTTTTGTGTTAGAAATGATCCAAATACATCCCTGAAGCAGGCAAACACCTTTAAAATTTATTTAAAGGACTTTGACAAAAGTAGTGCTCTTTTGGTCTGAAATGAACACAACAGGCGATTCCAAGCGTTTTCGCACTGTTTCCAGCCTCAGTGATGCTTTAAGCTGCTGCATTTGAATGAAAGCAATGCCATTGAAGTTTTTGTGTTAGAAATGATCCAAATACATCCCTGAAGCAGGCAAACACCTTTAAAGTTTATTTAAAGGACTCTGACAAAAGTAGTGTTCTTTTGGTCTGAAATGAACACAACAGGCGATTCCAAGCGTTTTCGCACTGTTTCCAGCCTCAGTGATGCTTTAAGCTGCTGCATTTGAATGCAAGCAATGCCATTGAAGTTTTTGTGTTGGAAATGATCCAAATACATCCCTGAAGCAGGCAAACACCTTTAAAATCCATTTAATTCACTTTGACAAAAGTAGTGTTCTTTGGTCTGAAATGAACACAACAGGCGATTCCAAGCGTTTTTGCACTGTTTCCAGCCTCAGTGATGCTTTAAGCTGCTGCATCTGAATGCAAGCAATGCCATTGAAGTTTTTGTGTTGGAAATGATCCAAATACATCCCTGAAGCAGGCAAACACCTTTAAAGTTTATTTAAAGGACTCTGACAAAAGTAGTGTTCTTTTGGTCTGAAATGAACACAACAGGCGATTCCAAGCGTTTTCGCACTGTTTCCAGCCTCAGTGATGCTTTAAGCTGCTGCATTTGAATGCAAGCAATGCCATTGAAGTTTTTGTGTTGGAAATGATCCAAATACATCCCTGAAGCAGGCAAACACCTTTAAAATCCATTTAATTCACTTTGACAAAAGTAGTGTTCTTTGGTCTGAAATGAACACAACAGGCGATTCTAAGCGTTTTCGCACTGTTTCCAGCCTCAGTGATGCTTTAAGCTGCAGCATCTGAATACAAACAATGCCATTGAAGTTTTTGTGTTAGAAATGATCCAAGTACATCCCTGAAGCAGGCAAACACCTTTAAAATCCATTTAATTAACTTTGACAAAAGTAGTGTTCTTTGGTCTGAAATGAACACAACAGGCGATTCCAAGCGTTTTCGCACTGTTTCCAGCCTCAGTGATGCTTTAAGCTGCAGCATCTGAATGCAAGCAATGCCATTGAAGTTTTTGTGTTAGAATTGATCCAAATACATCCCTGAAGCAGGCAAACACCTTTAAAGTGCATTTAAATCACTTTGACAAAAGTAGTGTTCTTTGGTCTGAAATGAACACAACAGGCGATTCAAAGCGTTTTCGCACTGTTTCAGGCCTCAGTGATGCCTTTAGCTGCAGCATCTGAATGCAAGCAATGTCATTGAATTTGTTTTGTTAGAAATGATCCAAATACATCCCTGAAGCAGGCAAACACCTTTAAAATGCATTTAAATGACTTTGACCTAAGTAGTGTTCTTTGGTCTGAAATGAACACAACAGGCGATTCTAAGCGTTTTCGCACTGTTTCCAGCCTCAGTGATGCTTTAAGCTGCAGCATCTGAATACAAACAATGCCATAGAAGTTTTTGTGTTAGAAATGATCCAAGTACATCCCTGAAGCAGGCAAACACCTTTAAAATGCATTTAATTAACTTTGACAAAAGTAGTGTTCTTTGGTCTGAAATGAACACAACAGGCGATTCCAAGCGTTTTTGCACTGTTTCCAGCCTCAGTGATGCTTTAAGCTGCTGCATCTGAATGCAAGCAATGCCATTGAAGTTTTTGTGTTGGAAATGATCCAAATACATCCCTGAAGCAGGCAAACACCTTTAAAATTTATTTAAATCACGTTGACAAAAGTAGTGTTCTTTTGGTCTGAAATGAACACAACAGGCGATTCTAAGCGTTTTCGCACTGTTTCCAGCCTCAGTGATGCTTTAAGCTGCAGCATCTGAATGCAAGCAATGCCATTGAAGTTTTTGTGTTAGAAATGATCCAAATACATCCCTGAAGCAGGCAAACACCTTTAAAATCCATTTAAATGACTTTGACAAACGTAGTGTTCTTTGGTCTGAAATGAACACAACAGGCGATTCCAAGCGTTTTTGCACTGTTTCCGGCCTCAGTGATGCTTTAAGCTGCTGCATTTGAATGCAAGCAATGCCATTGAAGTTTTTGTGTTGGAAATGATCCAAATACATCCCTGAAGCAGGCAAACACCTTTAAAATCCATTTAATTCACTTTGACAAAAGTAGTGTTCTTTGGTCTGAAATGAACACAACAGGCGATTCCAAGCGTTTTCGCACTGTTTCCAGCCTTAGTGATGCTTTAAGCTGCAGCATCTGAATGCAAGCAATGCCATTGAAGTTTTTGTGTTAGAATTGATCCAAATACATCCCTGAAGCAGGCAAACACCTTTAAAGTGCATTTAAATCACTTTGACAAAAGATATTGTTCTTTGGTCTGAAATGAACACAGCAGGCGATTCAAAGCGTTTTCGCACTGTTTCAGGCCTCAGTGATGCCTTTAGCTGCAGCATCTGAATGCAAGCAATGTCATTGAATTTGTTTTGTTAGAAATGATCCAAATACATCCCTGAAGCAGGCAAACACCTTTAAAATGCATTTAAATGACTTTGACCTAAGTAGTGTTCTTTGGTCTGAAATGAACACAACAGGCGATTCTAAGCGTTTTCGCACTGTTTCCAGCCTCAGTGATGCTTTAAGCTGCAGCATCTGAATACAAACAATGCCATTGAAGTTTTTGTGTTAGAAATGATCCAAGTACATCCCTGAAGCAGGCAAACACCTTTAAAATTTATTTAAAGGACTCTGACAAAAGTAGTGTTCTTTTGGTCTGAAATGAACACAACAGGCGATTCCAAGCGTTTTCGCACTGTTTCCAGCCTCAGTGATGCCTTTAGCTGCAGCATCTGAATGCAAGCAATGTCATTGAAGTTTTTGTGTTAGAAATGATCCAAATACATCCCTGAAGTAGGCAAACACCTTTAAAATCCATTTAAATCACTTTGACAAAAGTAGTGTTATTTTGGTCTGAAATGAACACAACAGGCGATTTCAAGCGTTTTCGGACTGTTTCCAGCCTCAGTGATGCTTAAGCTGCAGCATCTGAATACAAGCAATGCCATTGAAGTTTTTGTGTTAGAATTGATCCAAATACATCCCTGAAGCAGGCAAACACCTTTAAAGTGCATTTAAATCACTTTGACAAAAGTAGTGTTCTTTGGTCTGAAATGAACACAACAGGCGATTCAAAGCGTTTTCGCACTGTTTCCAGCCTCAGTGATGCCTTTAGCTGCAGCATCTGAATGCAAGCAATGTCATTGAATTTGTTTTGTTAGAAATGATCCAAATACATCCCTGAAGCAGGCAAACACCTTTAAAATGCATTTAAATGACTTTGACAAAAGTAGTGTTCTTTGGTCTGAAATGAACACAACAGGCGATTCTAAGCGTTTTCGCACTGTTTCCAGCCTCAGTGATGCTTTAAGCTGCAGCATCTGAATGCAAGCAATGCCATTGAAGTTTTTGTGTTAGAAATGATCCAAATACATCCCTGAAGCAGGCAAACACCTTTAAAATTTATTTAAATCACGTTGACAAAAGTAGTGTTCTTTTGGTCTGAAATGAACACAACAGGCGATTCTAAGCGTTTTCGCACTGTTTCCAGCCTCAGTGATGCTTTAAGCTGCAGCATCTGAATGCAAGCAATGCCATTGAAGTTTTTGTGTTAGAAATGATCCAAATACATCCCTGAAGCAGGCAAACACCTTTAAAATTTATTTAAATCACGTTGACAAAAGTAGTGTTCTTTGGTCTGAAATGAACACAACAGGCGATTCCAAGCGTTTTCGCACTGTTTCCAGCCTCAGTGATGCTTTAAGCTGCTGCATTTGAATGAAAGCAATGCCATTGAAGTTTTTGTGTTAGAAATGATCCAAATACATCCCTGAAGCAGGCAAACACCTTTAAAATTTATTTAAAGGACTTTGACAAAAGTAGTGTTCTTTTGGTCTGAAATGAACACAACAGGCGATTCCAAGCGTTTTCGCACTGTTTCCAGCCTCAGTGATGCTTTAAGCTGCTGCATTTGAATGAAAGCAATGCCATTGAAGTTTTTGTGTTAGAAATGATCCAAATACATCCCTGAAGCAGGCAAACACCTTTAAAGTTTATTTAAAGGACTCTGACAAAAGTAGTGTTCTTTTGGTCTGAAATGAACACAACAGGCGATTCCAAGCGTTTTCGCACTGTTTCCAGCCTCAGTGATGCTTTAAGCTGCAGCATCTGAATGCAAGCAATGCCATTGAAGTTTTTGTGTTAGAAATGATCCAAGTACATCCCTGAAGCAGGCAAACACCTTTAAAATCCATTTAATTAACTTTGACAAAAGTAGTGTTCTTTGGTCTAAAATGAACAGAACAGGCGATTCCAAGCGTTTTCGCACTGTTTCCAGCCTCAGTGATGCTTTAAGCTGCAGCATCTGAATGCAAGCAATGCCATTGAAGTTTTTGTGTTAGAATTGATCCAAATACATCCCTGAAGCAGGCAAACACCTTTAAAGTGCATTTAAATCACTTTGACAAAAGTAGTGTTCTTTGGTCTGAAATGAACACAACAGGCGATTCCAAGTGTTTTCGCACTGTTCCCAGCCTCAGTGATGCTTTAAGCTGCAGCATCTGAATGCAAGCAATGCCATTGAAGTTTTTGTGTTAGAAATGATCCAAATACATCCCTGAAGCAGGCAAACACCTTTAAAATCCATTTAAATGACTTTGACAAACGTAGTGTTCTTTGGTCTGAAATGAACACAACAGGCAATTCCAAGCGTTTTTGCACTGTTTCCAGCCTCAGTGATGCTTTAAGCTGCTGCATTTGAATGCAAGCAATGCCATTGAAGTTTTTGTGTTAGAAATGATCCAAATACATCCCTGAAGCAGGCAAACACCTTTAAAATCCATTTAAATGACTTTGACCTAAGTAGTGTTCTTTGGTCTGAAATGAACACAACAGGCGATTCCAAGCGTTTTCGCACTGTTTCCAGCCTCAGTGATGCCTTTAGCTGCAGCATCTGAATGCAAGCAATGTCATTGAAGTTTTTGTGTTAGAAATGATCCAAATACATCCCTGAAGCAGGCAAACACCTTTAAAATCCATTTAATTAACTTTGACAAAAGTAGTGTTCTTTGGTCTGAAATGAACACAACAGGCGATTCCAAGCGTTTTCGCACTGTTTCCAGCCTCAGTGATGCTTTAAGCTGCTGCATTTGAATGCAAGCAATGCCATTGAAGTTTTTGTGTTAGAAATGATCCAAATACATCCCTGAAGCAGGCAAACACCTTTAAAATTTATTTAAATCACGTTGACAAAAGTAGTGTTCTTTTGGTCTGAAATGAACACAACAGGCGATGCTAAGCGTTTTCGCACTGTTTCCAGCCTCAGTGATGCTTTAAGCTGCAGCATCTGAATGCAAGCAATGCCATTGAAGTTTTTGTGTTAGAAATGATCCAAATACATCCCTGAAGCAGGCAAACACCTTTAAAATTTATTTAAATCACGTTGACAAAAGTAGTGTTCTTTGGTCTGAAATGAACACAACAGGCGATTCCAAGCGTTTTCGCACTGTTTCCAGCCTCAGTGATGCTTTAAGCTGCTGCATTTGAATGAAAGCAATGCCATTGAAGTTTTTGTGTTAGAAATGATCCAAATACATCCCTGAAGCAGGCAAACACCTTTAAAATTTATTTAAAGGACTTTGACAAAAGTAGTGTTCTTTTGGTCTGAAATGAACACAACAGGCGATTCCAAGCGTTTTCGCACTGTTTCCAGCCTCAGTGATGCTTTAAGCTGCTGCATTTGAATGAAAGCAATGCCATTGAAGTTTTTGTGTTAGAAATGATCCAAATACATCCCTGAAGCAGGCAAACACCTTTAAAGTTTATTTAAAGGACTCTGACAAAAGTAGTGTTCTTTTGGTCTGAAATGAACACAACAGGCGATTCCAAGCGTTTTCGCACTGTTTCCAGCCTCAGTGATGCTTTAAGCTGCAGCATCTGAATGCAAGCAATGCCATTGAAGTTTTTGTGTTAGAAATGATCCAAGTACATCCCTGAAGCAGGCAAACACCTTTAAAATCCATTTAATTAACTTTGACAAAAGTAGTGTTCTTTGGTCTAAAATGAACAGAACAGGCGATTCCAAGCGTTTTCGCACTGTTTCCAGCCTCAGTGATGCTTTAAGCTGCAGCATCTGAATGCAAGCAATGCCATTGAAGTTTTTGTGTTAGAATTGATCCAAATACATCCCTGAAGCAGGCAAACACCTTTAAAGTGCATTTAAATCACTTTGACAAAAGTAGTGTTCTTTGGTCTGAAATGAACACAACAGGCGATTCCAAGTGTTTTCGCACTGTTCCCAGCCTCAGTGATGCTTTAAGCTGCAGCATCTGAATGCAAGCAATGCCATTGAAGTTTTTGTGTTAGAAATGATCCAAATACATCCCTGAAGCAGGCAAACACCTTTAAAATCCATTTAAATGACTTTGACAAACGTAGTGTTCTTTGGTCTGAAATGAACACAACAGGCAATTCCAAGCGTTTTTGCACTGTTTCCAGCCTCAGTGATGCTTTAAGCTGCTGCATTTGAATGCAAGCAATGCCATTGAAGTTTTTGTGTTAGAAATGATCCAAATACATCCCTGAAGCAGGCAAACACCTTTAAAATCCATTTAAATGACTTTGACCTAAGTAGTGTTCTTTGGTCTGAAATGAACACAACAGGCGATTCCAAGCGTTTTCGCACTGTTTCCAGCCTCAGTGATGCCTTTAGCTGCAGCATCTGAATGCAAGCAATGTCATTGAAGTTTTTGTGTTAGAAATGATCCAAATACATCCCTGAAGCAGGCAAACACCTTTAAAATCCATTTAATTAACTTTGACAAAAGTAGTGTTCTTTGGTCTGAAATGAACACAACAGGCGATTCCAAGCGTTTTCGCACTGTTTCCAGCCTCAGTGATGCTTTAAGCTGCTGCATTTGAATGCAAGCAATGCCATTGAAGTTTTTGTGTTAGAAATGATCCAAATACATCCCTGAAGCAGGCAAACACCTTTAAAATTTATTTAAATCACGTTGACAAAAGTAGTGTTCTTTTGGTCTGAAATGAACACAACAGGCGATGCTAAGCGTTTTCGCACTGTTTCCAGCCTCAATGATGCTTTAAGCTGCAGCATCTGAATGCAAGCAATGCCATTGAAGTTTTTGTGTTAGAAATGATCCAAATACATCCCTGAAGCAGGCAAACACCTTTAAAATCCATTTAATTCACTTTGACAAAAGTAGTGTTCTTTGGTCTGAAATGAACACAACAGGCGATTCAAAGCGTTTTCGCACTGTTTCAGGCCTCAGTGATGCCTTTAGCTGCAGCATCTGAATGCAAGCAATGTCATTGAATTTGTTTTGTTAGAAATGATCCAAATACATCCCTGAAGCAGGCAAACACCTTTAAAATGCATTTAAATGACTTTGACCTAAGTAGTGTTCTTTGGTCTGAAATGAACACAACAGGCGATTCTAAGCGTTTTCGCACTGTTTCCAGCCTCAGTGATGCTTTAAGCTGCAGCATCTGAATACAAACAATGCGATTGAAGTTTTTGTGTTAGAAATGATCCAAGTACATCCCTGAAGCAGGCAAACACCTTTAAAATCCATTTAATTAACTTTGACAAAAGTAGTGTTCTTTGGTCTGAAATGAACACAACAGGCGATTCCAAGCGTTTTCGCACTGTTTCCAGCCTCAGTGATGCTTTAAGCTGCTGCATTTGAATGAAAGCAATGCCATTGAAGTTTTTGTGTTAGAAATGATCCAAATACATCCCTGAAGCAGGCAAACACCTTTAAAATCCATTTAAATCACTTTGACAAAAGTAGTGTTCTTTGGTCTAAAATGAACAGAACAGGCGATTCCAAGCGTTTTCGCACTGTTTCCAGCCTCAGTGATGCTTTAAGCTGCAGCATCTGAATGCAAGCAATGCCATTGAAGTTTTTGTGTTAGAATTGATCCAAATACATCCCTGAAGCAGGCAAACACCTTTAAAGTGCATTTAAATCACTTTGACAAAAGTAGTGTTCTTTGGTCTGAAATGAACACAACAGGCGATTCAAAGCGTTTTCGCACTGTTTCAGGCCTCAGTGATGCCTTTAGCTGCAGCATCTGAATGCAAGCAATGCCATAGAAGTTTTTGTGTTAGAAATGATCCAAGTACATCCCTGAAGCAGGCAAACACCTTTAAAATCCATTTAATTAACTTTGACAAAAGTAGTGTTCTTTGGTCTGAAATGAACACAACAGGCGATTCCAAGTGTTTTCGCACTGTTCCCAGCCTCAGTGATGCTTTAAGCTGCAGCATCTGAATGCAAGCAATGCCATTGAAGTTTTTGTGTTAGAAATGATCCAAATACATCCCTGAAGCAGGCAAACACCTTTAAAATCCATTTAAATGACTTTGACAAACGTAGTGTTCTTTGGTCTGAAATGAACACAACAGGCGATTCCAAGCGTTTTTGCACTGTTTCCAGCCTCAGTGATGCTTTAAGCTGCTGCATTTGAATGCAAGCAATGCCATTGAAGTTTTTGTGTTGGAAATGATCCAAATACATCCCTGAAGCAGGCAAACACCTTTAAAATCCATTTAATTCACTTTGACAAAAGTAGTGTTCTTTGGTCTGAAATGAACACAACAGGCGATTCCAAGCGTTTTCGCACTGTTTCCAGCCTTAGTGATGCTTTAAGCTGCAGCATCTGAATGCAAGCAATGCCATTGAAGTTTTTGTGTTAGAATTGATCCAAATACATCCCTGAAGCAGGCAAACACCTTTAAAGTGCATTTAAATCACTTTGACAAAAGTAGTGTTCTTTGGTCTGAAATGAACACAACAGGCGATTCAAAGCGTTTTCGCACTGTTTCAGGCCTCAGTGATGCCTTTAGCTGCAGCATCTGAATGCAAGCAATGTCATTGAATTTGTTTTGTTAGAAATGATCCAAATACATCCCTGAAGCAGGCAAACACCTTTAAAATGCATTTAAATGACTTTGACCTAAGTAGTGTTCTTTGGTCTGAAATGAACACAACAGGCGATTTCAAGCGTTTTCGCACTGTTTCCAGCCTCAGTGATGCTTAAGCTGCAGCATCTGAATACAAGCAATGCCATTGAAGTTTTTGTGTTAGAATTGATCCAAATACATCCCTGAAGCAGGCAAACACCTTTAAAGTGCATTTTAATCACTTTGACAAAAGTAGTGTTCTTTGGTCTGAAATGAACACAACAGGCGATTCAAAGCGTTTTCGCACTGTTTCCAGCCTCAGTGATGCCTTTAGCTGCAGCATCTGAATGCAAGCAATGCCATTGAAGTTTTTGTGTTAGAAATGATCCAAATACATCCCTGAAGCAGGCAAACACCTTTAAAATCCATTTAAATGACTTTGACAAAAGTAGTGTTCTTTGGTCTGAAATGAACACAACAGGCGATTCCAAGCGTTTTTGCACTGTTTCCAGCCTCAGTGATGCTTTAAGCTGCTGCATTTGAATGCAAGCAATGCCATTGAAGTTTTTGTGTTAGAAATGATCCAAATACATCTCTGAAGCAGGCAAACACCTTTAAAATTTATTTAAAGGACTCTGACAAAAGTAGTGTTCTTTTGGTCTGAAATGAACACAACAGGCGATTCCAAGCGTTTTCGCACTGTTTCCAGCCTCAGTGATGCCTTTAGCTGCAGCATCTGAATGCAAGCAATGTCATTGAAGTTTTTGTGTTAGAAATGATCCAAATACATCCCTGAAGTAGGCAAACACCTTTAAAATCCATTTAAATCACTTTGACAAAAGTAGTGTTATTTTGGTCTGAAATGAACAAAACAGGCGATTTCAAGCGTTTTCGCACTGTTTCCAGCCTCAGTGATGCTTAAGCTGCAGCATCTGAATACAAGCAATGCCATTGAAGTTTTTGTGTTAGAATTGATCCAAATACATCCCTGAAGCAGGCAAACACCTTTAAAGTGCATTTAAATCACTTTGACAAAAGTAGTGTTCTTTGGTCTGAAATGAACACAACAGGCGATTCAAAGCGTTTTCGCACTGTTTCCAGCCTCAGTGATGCCTTTAGCTGCAGCATCTGAATGCAAGCAATGTCATTGAATTTGTTTTGTTAGAAATGATCCAAATACATCCCTGAAGCAGGCAAACACCTTTAAAATGCATTTAAATGACTTTGACAAAAGTAGTGTTCTTTTGTCTGAAATGAACACAACAGGCGATTCTAAGCGTTTTCGCACTGTTTCCAGCCTCAGTGATGCTTTAAGCTGCAGCATCTGAATGCAAGCAATGCCATTGAAGTTTTTGTGTTAGAAATGATCCAAATACATCCCTGAAGCAGGCAAACACCTTTAAAATTTATTTAAATCACGTTGACAAAAGTAGTGTTCTTTTGGTCTGAAATGAACACAACAGGCGATTCTAAGCGTTTTCGCACTGTTTCCAGCGTCAGTGATGCTTTAAGCTGCTGCATTTGAATGAAAGCAATGCCATTGAAGTTTTTGTGTTAGAAATGATCCAAATACATCCCTGAAGCAGGCAAACACCTTTAAAATTTATTTAAAGGACTTTGACAAAAGTAGTGCTCTTTTGGTCTGAAATGAACACAACAGGCGATTCCAAGCGTTTTCGCACTGTTTCCAGCCTCAGTGATGCTTTAAGCTGCTGCATTTGAATGAAAGCAATGCCATTGAAGTTTTTGTGTTAGAAATGATCCAAATACATCCCTGAAGCAGGCAAACACCTTTAAAGTTTATTTAAAGGACTCTGACAAAAGTAGTGTTCTTTTGGTCTGAAATGAACACAACAGGCGATTCCAAGCGTTTTCGCACTGTTTCCAGCCTCAGTGATGCTTTAAGCTGCAGCATCTGAATGCAAGCAATGCCATTGAAGTTTTTGTGTTAGAAATGATCCAAGTACATCCCTGAAGCAGGCAAACACCTTTAAAATCCATTTAATTAACTTTGACAAAAGTAGTGTTCTTTGGTCTGAAATGAACACAACAGGCGAGTCCAAGCGTTTTTGCACTGTTTCCAGTCTTAGTGATGCTTTAAGCTGCTGCATTTGAATGCAAGCAATGCCATTGAAGTTTTTGTGTTAGAAATGATCCAAATACATCCCTGAAGCAGGCAAACACCTTTAAAATTTATTTAAATCACGTTGACAAAAGTAGTGTTCTTTTGGTCTGAAATGAACACAACAGGCGATGCTAAGCGTTTTCGCACTGTTTCCAGCCTCAATGATGCTTTAAGCTGCAGCATCTGAATACAAACAATGCCATAGAAGTTTTTGTGTTAGAAATGATCCAAATACATCCCTGAAGCAGGCAAACACCTTTAAAATCCATTTAATTCACTTTGACAAAAGTAGTGTTCTTTGGTCTGAAATGAACACAACAGGCGATTCCAAGCGTTTTTGCACTGTTTCCAGCCTCAGTGATGCTTTAAGCTGCTGCATTTGAATGCAAGCAATGCCATTGAAGTTTTTGTGTTGGAAATGATCCAAATACATCCCTGAAGCAGGCAAACACCTTTAAAATCCATTTAATTCACTTTGACAAAAGTAGTGTTCTTTGGTCTGAAATGAACACAACAGGCGATTCCAAGCGTTTTCGCACTGTTTCCAGCCTTAGTGATGCTTTAAGCTGCAGCATCTGAATGCAAGCAATGCCATTGAAGTTTTTGTGTTAGAATTGATCCAAATACATCCCTGAAGCAGGCAAACACCTTTAAAGTGCATTTAAATCACTTTGACAAAAGTAGTGTTCTTTGGTCTGAAATGAACACAACAGGCGATTCTAAGCGTTTTCGCACTGTTTCCAGCCTCAGTGATGCTTTAAGCTGCAGCATCTGAATACAAACAATGCCATTGAAGTTTTTGTGTTAGAAATGATCCAAGTACATCCCTGAAGCAGGCAAACACCTTTAAAATCCATTTAATTAACTTTGACAAAAGTAGTGTTCTTTGGTCTGAAATGAACACAACAGGCGATTCCAAGCGTTTTCGCACTGTTTCCAGCCTCAGTGATGCTTTAAGCTGCAGCATCTGAATGCAAGCAATGCCATTGAAGTTTTTGTGTTAGAATTGATCCAAATACATCCCTGAAGCAGGCAAACACCTTTAAAGTGCATTTAAATCACTTTGACAAAAGTAGTGTTCTTTGGTCTGAAATGAACACAACAGGCGATTCAAAGCGTTTTCGCACTGTTTCAGGCCTCAGTGATGCCTTTAGCTGCAGCATCTGAATGCAAGCAATGTCATTGAATTTGTTTTGTTAGAAATGATCCAAATACATCCCTGAAGCAGGCAAACACCTTTAAAATGCATTTAAATGACTTTGACCTAAGTAGTGTTCTTTGGTCTGAAATGAACACAACAGGCGATTCTAAGCGTTTTCGCACTGTTTCCAGCCTCAGTGATGCTTTAAGCTGCAGCATCTGAATACAAACAATGCCATAGAAGTTTTTGTGTTAGAAATGATCCAAGTACATCCCTGAAGCAGGCAAACACCTTTAAAATGCATTTAATTAACTTTGACAAAAGTAGTGTTCTTTGGTCTGAAATGAACACAACAGGCGATTCCAAGCGTTTTTGCACTGTTTCCAGCCTCAGTGATGCTTTAAGCTGCTGCATCTGAATGCAAGCAATGCCATTGAAGTTTTTGTGTTGGAAATGATCCAAATACATCCCTGAAGCAGGCAAACACCTTTAAAATTTATTTAAATCACGTTGACAAAAGTAGTGTTCTTTTGGTCTGAAATGAACACAACAGGCGATTCTAAGCGTTTTCGCACTGTTTCCAGCCTCAGTGATGCTTTAAGCTGCAGCATCTGAATGCAAGCAATGCCATTGAAGTTTTTGTGTTAGAAATGATCCAAATACATCCCTGAAGCAGGCAAACACCTTTAAAATCCATTTAAATGACTTTGACAAACGTAGTGTTCTTTGGTCTGAAATGAACACAACAGGCGATTCCAAGCGTTTTTGCACTGTTTCCGGCCTCAGTGATGCTTTAAGCTGCTGCATTTGAATGCAAGCAATGCCATTGAAGTTTTTGTGTTGGAAATGATCCAAATACATCCCTGAAGCAGGCAAACACCTTTAAAATCCATTTAATTCACTTTGACAAAAGTAGTGTTCTTTGGTCTGAAATGAACACAACAGGCGATTCCAAGCGTTTTCGCACTGTTTCCAGCCTTAGTGATGCTTTAAGATGCAGCATCTGAATGCAAGCAATGCCATTGAAGTTTTTGTGTTAGAATTGATCCAAGTACATCCCTGAAGCAGGCAAACACCTTTAAAATGCATTTAATTAACTTTGACAAAAGTAGTGTTCTTTGGTCTGAAATGAACACAACAGGCGATTCCAAGCGTTTTTGCACTGTTTCCAGCCTCAGTGATGCTTTAAGCTGCTGCATCTGAATGCAAGCAATGCCATTGAAGTTTTTGTGTTGGAAATGATCCAAATACATCCCTGAAGCAGGCAAACACCTTTAAAATTTATTTAAATCACGTTGACAAAAGTAGTGTTCTTTTGGTCTGAAATGAACACAACAGGCGATTCTAAGCGTTTTCGCACTGTTTCCAGCCTCAGTGATGCTTTAAGCTGCAGCATCTGAATGCAAGCAATGCCATTGAAGTTTTTGTGTTAGAAATGATCCAAATACATCCCTGAAGCAGGCAAACACCTTTAAAATCCATTTAAATGACTTTGACAAACGTAGTGTTCTTTGGTCTGAAATGAACACAACAGGCGATTCCAAGCGTTTTTGCACTGTTTCCGGCCTCAGTGATGCTTTAAGCTGCTGCATTTGAATGCAAGCAATGCCATTGAAGTTTTTGTGTTGGAAATGATCCAAATACATCCCTGAAGCAGGCAAACACCTTTAAAATCCATTTAATTCACTTTGACAAAAGTAGTGTTCTTTGGTCTGAAATGAACACAACAGGCGATTCCAAGCGTTTTCGCACTGTTTCCAGCCTTAGTGATGCTTTAAGATGCAGCATCTGAATGCAAGCAATGCCATTGAAGTTTTTGTGTTAGAATTGATCCAAATACATCCCTGAAGCAGGCAAACACCTTTAAAGTGCATTTAAATCACTTTGACAAAAGATATTGTTCTTTGGTCTGAAATGAACACAGCAGGCGATTCAAAGCGTTTTCGCACTGTTTCAGGCCTCAGTGATGCCTTTAGCTGCAGCATCTGAATGCAAGCAATGTCATTGAATTTGTTTTGTTAGAAATGATCCAAATACATCCCTGAAGCAGGCAAACACCTTTAAAATGCATTTAAATGACTTTGACCTAAGTAGTGTTCTTTGGTCTGAAATGAACACAACAGGCGATTCTAAGCGTTTTCGCACTGTTTCCAGCCTCAGTGATGCTTTAAGCTGCAGCATCTGAATACAAACAATGCCATTGAAGTTTTTGTGTTAGAAATGATCCAAGTACATCCCTGAAGCAGGCAAACACCTTTAAAATCCATTTAATTAACTTTGACAAAAGTAGTGTTCTTTGGTCTGAAATGAACACAACAGGCGATTCCAAGCGTTTTCGCACTGTTTCCAGCCTCAGTGATGCTTTAAGCTGCTGCATTTGAATGAAAGCAATGCCATTGAAGTTTTTGTGTTAGAAATGATCCAAATACATCTCTGAAGCAGGCAAACACCTTTAAAATTTATTTAAAGGACTCTGACAAAAGTAGTGTTCTTTTGGTCTGAAATGAACACAACAGGCGATTCCAAGCGTTTTCGCACTGTTTCCAGCCTCAGTGATGCCTTTAGCTGCAGCATCTGAATGCAAGCAATGTCATTGAAGTTTTTGTGTTAGAAATGATCCAAATACATCCCTGAAGTAGGCAAACACCTTTAAAATCCATTTAAATCACTTTGACAAAAGTAGTGTTATTTTGGTCTGAAATGAACACAACAGGCGATTTCAAGCGTTTTCGGACTGTTTCCAGCCTCAGTGATGCTTAAGCTGCAGCATCTGAATACAAGCAATGCCATTGAAGTTTTTGTGTTAGAATTGATCCAAATACATCCCTGAAGCAGGCAAACACCTTTAAAGTGCATTTAAATCACTTTGACAAAAGTAGTGTTCTTTGGTCTGAAATGAACACAACAGGCGATTCAAAGCGTTTTCGCACTGTTTCCAGCCTCAGTGATGCCTTTAGCTGCAGCATCTGAATGCAAGCAATGTCATTGAATTTGTTTTGTTAGAAATGATCCAAATACATCCCTGAAGCAGGCAAACACCTTTAAAATTTATTTAAATCACGTTGACAAAAGTAGTGTTCTTTTGGTCTGAAATGAACACAACAGGCGATTCTAAGCGTTTTCGCACTGTTTCCAGCCTCAGTGATGCTTTAAGCTGCAGCATCTGAATGCAAGCAATGCCATTGAAGTTTTTGTGTTAGAAATGATCCAAATACATCCCTGAAGCAGGCAAACACCTTTAAAATTTATTTAAATCACGTTGACAAAAGTAGTGTTCTTTGGTCTGAAATGAACACAACAGGCGATACCAAGCGTTTTCGCACTGTTTCCAGCCTCAGTGATGCTTTAAGCTGCTGCATTTGAATGAAAGCAATGCCATTGAAGTTTTTGTGTTAGAAATGATCCAAATACATCCCTGAAGCAGGCAAACACCTTTAAAATTTATTTAAAGGACTTTGACAAAAGTAGTGTTCTTTTGGTCTGAAATGAACACAACAGGCGATTCCAAGCGTTTTCGCACTGTTTCCAGCCTCAGTGATGCTTTAAGCTGCTGCATTTGAATGAAAGCAATGCCATTGAAGTTTTTGTGTTAGAAATGATCCAAATACATCCCTGAAGCAGGCAAACACCTTTAAAGTTTATTTAAAGGACTCTGACAAAAGTAGTGTTCTTTTGGTCTGAAATGAACACAACAGGCGATTCCAAGCGTTTTCGCACTGTTTCCAGCCTCAGTGATGCTTTAAGCTGCAGCATCTGAATGCAAGCAATGCCATTGAAGTTTTTGTGTTAGAAATGATCCAAGTACATCCCTGAAGCAGGCAAACACCTTTAAAATCCATTTAATTAACTTTGACAAAAGTAGTGTTCTTTGGTCTAAAATGAACAGAACAGGCGATTCCAAGCGTTTTCGCACTGTTTCCAGCCTCAGTGATGCTTTAAGCTGCAGCATCTGAATGCAAGCAATGCCATTGAAGTTTTTGTGTTAGAATTGATCCAAATACATCCCTGAAGCAGGCAAACACCTTTAAAGTGCATTTAAATCACTTTGACAAAAGTAGTGTTCTTTGGTCTGAAATGAACACAACAGGCGATTCCAAGTGTTTTCGCACTGTTCCCAGCCTCAGTGATGCTTTAAGCTGCAGCATCTGAATGCAAGCAATGCCATTGAAGTTTTTGTGTTAGAAATGATCCAAATACATCCCTGAAGCAGGCAAACACCTTTAAAATCCATTTAAATGACTTTGACAAACGTAGTGTTCTTTGGTCTGAAATGAACACAACAGGCAATTCCAAGCGTTTTTGCACTGTTTCCAGCCTCAGTGATGCTTTAAGCTGCTGCATTTGAATGCAAGCAATGCCATTGAAGTTTTTGTGTTAGAAATGATCCAAATACATCCCTGAAGCAGGCAAACACCTTTAAAATCCATTTAAATGACTTTGACCTAAGTAGTGTTCTTTGGTCTGAAATGAACACAACAGGCGATTCCAAGCGTTTTCGCACTGTTTCCAGCCTCAGTGATGCCTTTAGCTGCAGCATCTGAATGCAAGCAATGTCATTGAAGTTTTTGTGTTAGAAATGATCCAAATACATCCCTGAAGCAGGCAAACACCTTTAAAATCCATTTAATTAACTTTGACAAAAGTAGTGTTCTTTGGTCTGAAATGAACACAACAGGCGATTCCAAGCGTTTTCGCACTGTTTCCAGCCTCAGTGATGCTTTAAGCTGCTGCATTTGAATGCAAGCAATGCCATTGAAGTTTTTGTGTTAGAAATGATCCAAATACATCCCTGAAGCAGGCAAACACCTTTAAAATTTATTTAAATCACGTTGACAAAAGTAGTGTTCTTTTGGTCTGAAATGAACACAACAGGCGATGCTAAGCGTTTTCGCACTGTTTCCAGCCTCAATGATGCTTTAAGCTGCAGCATCTGAATGCAAGCAATGCCATTGAAGTTTTTGTGTTAGAAATGATCCAAATACATCCCTGAAGCAGGCAAACACCTTTAAAATCCATTTAATTCACTTTGACAAAAGTAGTGTTCTTTGGTCTGAAATGAACACAACAGGCGATTCCAAGCGTTTTCGCACTGTTTCCAGCCTCAGTGATGCTTTAAGCTGCAGCATCTGAATGCAAGCAATGCCATTGAAGTTTTTGTGTTAGAATTGATCCAAATACATCCCTGAAGCAGGCAAACACCTTTAAAGTGCATTTAAATCACTTTGACAAAAGTAGTGTTCTTTGGTCTGAAATGAACACAACAGGCGATTCAAAGCGTTTTCGCACTGTTTCAGGCCTCAGTGATGCCTTTAGCTGCAGCATCTGAATGCAAGCAATGTCATTGAATTTGTTTTGTTAGAAATGATCCAAATACATCCCTGAAGCAGGCAAACACCTTTAAAATGCATTTAAATGACTTTGACCTAAGTAGTGTTCTTTGGTCTGAAATGAACACAACAGGCGATTCTAAGCGTTTTCGCACTGTTTCCAGCCTCAGTGATGCTTTAAGCTGCAGCATCTGAATACAAACAATGCGATTGAAGTTTTTGTGTTAGAAATGATCCAAGTACATCCCTGAAGCAGGCAAACACCTTTAAAATCCATTTAATTAACTTTGACAAAAGTAGTGTTCTTTGGTCTGAAATGAACACAACAGGCGATTCCAAGCGTTTTCGCACTGTTTCCAGCCTCAGTGATGCTTTAAGCTGCTGCATTTGAATGAAAGCAATGCCATTGAAGTTTTTGTGTTAGAAATGATCCAAATACATCTCTGAAGCAGGCAAACACCTTTAAAATTTATTTAAAGGACTCTGACAAAAGTAGTGTTCTTTTGGTCTGAAATGAACACAACAGGCGATTCCAAGCGTTTTCGCACTGTTTCCAGCCTCAGTGATGCCTTTAGCTGCAGCATCTGAATGCAAGCAATGTCATTGAAGTTTTTGTGTTAGAAATGATCCAAATACATCCCTGAAGTAGGCAAACACCTTTAAAATCCATTTAAATCACTTTGACAAAAGTAGTGTTCTTTGGTCTGAAATGAACACAACAGGCGATTCCAAGTGTTTTCGCACTGTTCCCAGCCTCAGTGATGCTTTAAGCTGCAGCATCTGAATGCAAGCAATGCCATTGAAGTTTTTGTGTTAGAAATGATCCAAATACATCCCTGAAGCAGGCAAACACCTTTAAAATCCATTTAAATGACTTTGACAAACGTAGTGTTCTTTGGTCTGAAATGAACACAACAGGCAATTCCAAGCGTTTTTGCACTTTTTCCAGCCTCAGTGATGCTTTAAGCTGCTGCATCTGAATGCAAGCAATGCCATTGAAGTTTTTGTGTTAGAAATGATCCAAATACATCCCTGAAGCAGGCAAACACCTTTAAAATCCATTTAAATGACTTTGACCTAAGTAGTGTTCTTTGGTCTGAAATGAACACAACAGGCGATTCCAAGCGTTTTCGCACTGTTTCCAGCCTCAGTGATGCTTTAAGCTGCTGCATTTGAATGCAAGCAATGCCATTGAAGTTTTTGTGTTAGAAATGATCCAAATACATCCCTGAAGCAGGCAAACACCTTTAAAATTTATTTAAATCACGTTGACAAAAGTAGTGTTCTTTTGGTCTGAAATGAACACAACAGGCGATGCTAAGCGTTTTCGCACTGTTTCCAGCCTCAATGATGCTTTAAGCTGCAGCATCTGAATGCAAGCAATGCCATTGAAGTTTTTGTGTTAGAAATGATCCAAATACATCCCTGAAGCAGGCAAACACCTTTAAAATCCATTTAATTCACTTTGACAAAAGTAGTGTTCTTTGGTCTGAAATGAACACAACAGGCGATTCCAAGCGTTTTCGCACTGTTTCCAGCCTCAGTGATGCTTTAAGCTGCAGCATCTGAATGCAAGCAATGCCATTGAAGTTTTTGTGTTAGAATTGATCCAAATACATCCCTGAAGCAGGCAAACACCTTTAAAGTGCATTTAAATCACTTTGACAAAAGTAGTGTTCTTTGGTCTGAAATGAACACAACAGGCGATTCAAAGCGTTTTCGCACTGTTTCAGGCCTCAGTGATGCCTTTAGCTGCAGCATCTGAATGCAAGCAATGTCATTGAATTTGTTTTGTTAGAAATGATCCAAATACATCCCTGAAGCAGGCAAACACCTTTAAAATGCATTTAAATGACTTTGACCTAAGTAGTGTTCTTTGGTCTGAAATGAACACAACAGGCGATTCTAAGCGTTTTCGCACTGTTTCCAGCCTCAGTGATGCTTTAAGCTGCAGCATCTGAATACAAACAATGCGATTGAAGTTTTTGTGTTAGAAATGATCCAAGTACATCCCTGAAGCAGGCAAACACCTTTAAAATCCATTTAATTAACTTTGACAAAAGTAGTGTTCTTTGGTCTGAAATGAACACAACAGGCGATTCCAAGCGTTTTCGCACTGTTTCCAGCCTCAGTGATGCTTTAAGCTGCTGCATTTGAATGAAAGCAATGCCATTGAAGTTTTTGTGTTAGAAATGATCCAAATACATCTCTGAAGCAGGCAAACACCTTTAAAATTTATTTAAAGGACTCTGACAAAAGTAGTGTTCTTTTGGTCTGAAATGAACACAACAGGCGATTCCAAGCGTTTTCGCACTGTTTCCAGCCTCAGTGATGCCTTTAGCTGCAGCATCTGAATGCAAGCAATGTCATTGAAGTTTTTGTGTTAGAAATGATCCAAATACATCCCTGAAGTAGGCAAACACCTTTAAAATCCATTTAAATCACTTTGACAAAAGTAGTGTTCTTTGGTCTAAAATGAACAGAACAGGCGATTCCAAGCGTTTTCGCACTGTTTCCAGCCTCAGTGATGCTTTAAGCTGCAGCATCTGAATGCAAGCAATGCCATTGAAGTTTTTGTGTTAGAATTGATCCAAATACATCCCTGAAGCAGGCAAACACCTTTAAAGTGCATTTAAATCACTTTGACAAAAGTAGTGTTCTTTGGTCTGAAATGAACACAACAGGCGATTCAAAGCGTTTTCGCACTGTTTCAGGCCTCAGTGATGCCTTTAGCTGCAGCATCTGAATGCAAGCAATGCCATAGAAGTTTTTGTGTTAGAAATGATCCAAGTACATCCCTGAAGCAGGCAAACACCTTTAAAATCCATTTAATTAACTTTGACAAAAGTAGTGTTCTTTGGTCTGAAATGAACACAACAGGCGATTCCAAGTGTTTTCGCACTGTTCCCAGCCTCAGTGATGCTTTAAGCTGCAGCATCTGAATGCAAGCAATGCCATTGAAGTTTTTGTGTTAGAAATGATCCAAATACATCCCTGAAGCAGGCAAACACCTTTAAAATCCATTTAAATGACTTTGACAAACGTAGTGTTCTTTGGTCTGAAATGAACACAACAGGCGATTCCAAGCGTTTTTGCACTGTTTCCAGCCTCAGTGATGCTTTAAGCTGCTGCATTTGAATGCAAGCAATGCCATTGAAGTTTTTGTGTTGGAAATGATCCAAATACATCCCTGAAGCAGGCAAACACCTTTAAAATCCATTTAATTCACTTTGACAAAAGTAGTGTTCTTTGGTCTGAAATGAACACAACAGGCGATTCCAAGCGTTTTCGCACTGTTTCCAGCCTTAGTGATGCTTTAAGCTGCAGCATCTGAATGCAAGCAATGCCATTGAAGTTTTTGTGTTAGAATTGATCCAAATACATCCCTGAAGCAGGCAAACACCTTTAAAGTGCATTTAAATCACTTTGACAAAAGTAGTGTTCTTTGGTCTGAAATGAACACAACAGGCGATTCAAAGCGTTTTCGCACTGTTTCAGGCCTCAGTGATGCCTTTAGCTGCAGCATCTGAATGCAAGCAATGTCATTGAATTTGTTTTGTTAGAAATGATCCAAATACATCCCTGAAGCAGGCAAACACCTTTAAAATGCATTTAAATGACTTTGACCTAAGTAGTGTTCTTTGGTCTGAAATGAACACAACAGGCGATTCTAAGCGTTTTCGCACTGTTTCCAGCCTCAGTGATGCTTTAAGCTGCAGCATCTGAATACAAACAATGCCATTGAAGTTTTTGTGTTAGAAATGATCCAAGTACATCCCTGAAGCAGGCAAACACCTTTAAAATCCATTTAATTAACTTTGACAAAAGTAGTGTTCTTTGGTCTGAAATGAACACAACAGGCGATTCCAAGCGTTTTCGCACTGTTTCCAGCCTCAGTGATGCTTTAAGCTGCTGCATTTGAATGAAAGCAATGCCATTGAAGTTTTTGTGTTAGAAATGATCCAAATACATCTCTGAAGCAGGCAAACACCTTTAAAATTTATTTAAAGGACTCTGACAAAAGTAGTGTTCTTTTGGTCTGAAATGAACACAACAGGCGATTCCAAGCGTTTTCGCACTGTTTCCAGCCTCAGTGATGCCTTTAGCTGCAGCATCTGAATGCAAGCAATGTCATTGAAGTTTTTGTGTTAGAAATGATCCAAATACATCCCTGAAGTAGGCAAACACCTTTAAAATCCATTTAAATCACTTTGACAAAAGTAGTGTTATTTTGGTCTGAAATGAACACAACAGGCGATTTCAAGCGTTTTCGCACTGTTTCCAGCCTCAGTGATGCTTAAGCTGCAGCATCTGAATACAAGCAATGCCATTGAAGTTTTTGTGTTAGAATTGATCCAAATACATCCCTGAAGCAGGCAAACACCTTTAAAGTGCATTTAAATCACTTTGACAAAAGTAGTGTTCTTTGGTCTGAAATGAACACAACAGGCGATTCAAAGCGTTTTCGCACTGTTTCCAGCCTCAGTGATGCCTTTAGCTGCAGCATCTGAATGCAAGCAATGTCATTGAATTTGTTTTGTTAGAAATGATCCAAATACATCCCTGAAGCAGGCAAACACCTTTAAAATGCATTTAAATGACTTTGACAAAAGTAGTGTTCTTTGGTCTGAAATGAACACAACAGGCGATTCTAAGCGTTTTCGCACTGTTTCCAGCCTCAGTGATGCTTTAAGCTGCAGCATCTGAATGCAAGCAATGCCATTGAAGTTTTTGTGTTAGAAATGATCCAAATACATCCCTGAAGCAGGCAAACACCTTTAAAGTTTATTTAAAGGACTCTGACAAAAGTAGTGTTCTTTTGGTCTGAAATGAACACAACAGGCGATTCCAAGCGTTTTCGCACTGTTTCCAGCCTCAGTGATGCTTTAAGCTGCAGCATCTGAATGCAAGCAATGCCATTGAAGTTTTTGTGTTAGAAATGATCCAAGTACATCCCTGAAGCAGGCAAACACCTTTAAAATCCATTTAATTAACTTTGACAAAAGTAGTGTTCTTTGGTCTAAAATGAACAGAACAGGCGATTCCAAGCGTTTTCGCACTGTTTCCAGCCTCAGTGATGCTTTAAGCTGCAGCATCTGAATGCAAGCAATGCCATTGAAGTTTTTGTGTTAGAATTGATCCAAATACATCCCTGAAGCAGGCAAACACCTTTAAAGTGCATTTAAATCACTTTGACAAAAGTAGTGTTCTTTGGTCTGAAATGAACACAACAGGCGATTCCAAGTGTTTTCGCACTGTTCCCAGCCTCAGTGATGCTTTAAGCTGCAGCATCTGAATGCAAGCAATGCCATTGAAGTTTTTGTGTTAGAAATGATCCAAATACATCCCTGAAGCAGGCAAACACCTTTAAAATCCATTTAAATGACTTTGACAAACGTAGTGTTCTTTGGTCTGAAATGAACACAACAGGCAATTCCAAGCGTTTTTGCACTGTTTCCAGCCTCAGTGATGCTTTAAGCTGCTGCATTTGAATGCAAGCAATGCCATTGAAGTTTTTGTGTTAGAAATGATCCAAATACATCCCTGAAGCAGGCAAACACCTTTAAAATCCATTTTAATGACTTTGACCTAAGTAGTGTTCTTTGGTCTGAAATGAACACAACAGGCGATTCCAAGCGTTTTCGCACTGTTTCCAGCCTCAGTGATGCCTTTAGCTGCAGCATCTGAATGCAAGCAATGTCATTGAAGTTTTTGTGTTAGAAATGATCCAAATACATCCCTGAAGCAGGCAAACACCTTTAAAATCCATTTAATTAACTTTGACAAAAGTAGTGTTCTTTGGTCTGAAATGAACACAACAGGCGATTCCAAGCGTTTTCGCACTGTTTCCAGCCTCAGTGATGCTTTAAGCTGCAGCATCTGAATGCAAGCAATGCCATTGACGTTTTTGTGTTAGAAATGATCCAAATACATCCCTGAAGCAGGCAAACACCTTTCAAATGCATTTAAATCACTTTGACAAAAGTAGTGTTCTTTGGTCTGAAATGAACACAACAGGCGATTCCAAGTGTTTTCGCACTGTTCCCAGCCTCAGTGATGCTTTAAGCTGCAGCATCTGAATGCAAGCAATGCCATTGAAGTTTTTGTGTTAGAAATGATCCAAATACATCCCTGAAGCAGGCAAACACCTTTAAAATCCATTTAAATGACTTTGACAAACGTAGTGTTCTTTGGTCTGAAATGAACACAACAGGCGATTCCAAGCGTTTTTGCACTGTTTCCAGCCTCAGTGATGCTTTAAGCTGCTGCATTTGAATGCAAGCAATGCCATTGAAGTTTTTGTGTTAGAAATGATCCAAATACATCCCTGAAGCAGGCAAACACCTTTAAAATCCATTTAATTCACTTTGACAAAAGTAGTGTTCTTTGGTCTGAAATGAACACAACAGGCGATTCCAAGCGTTTTCGCACTGTTTCCAGCCTTAGTGATGCTTTAAGCTGCAGCATCTGAATGCAAGCAATGCCATTGAAGTTTTTGTGTTAGAATTGATCCAAATACATCCCTGAAGCAGGCAAACACCTTTAAAGTGCATTTAAATCACTTTGACAAAAGTAGTGTTCTTTGGTCTGAAATGAACACAACAGGCGATTCAAAGCGTTTTCGCACTGTTTCAGGCCTCAGTGATGCCTTTAGCTGCAGCATCTGAATGCAAGCAATGTCATTGAATTTGTTTTGTTAGAAATGATCCAAATACATCCCTGAAGCAGGCAAACACCTTTAAAATGCATTTAAATGACTTTGACCTAAGTAGTGTTCTTTGGTCTGAAATGAACACAACAGGCGATTCTAAGCGTTTTCGCACTGTTTCCAGCCTCAGTGATGCTTTAAGCTGCAGCATCTGAATACAAACAATGCCATTGAAGTTTTTGTGTTAGAAATGATCCAAGTACATCCCTGAAGCAGGCAAACACCTTTAAAATCCATTTAATTAACTTTGACAAAAGTAGTGTTCTTTGGTCTGAAATGAACACAACAGGCGATTCCAAGCGTTTTCGCACTGTTTCCAGCCTCAGTGATGCTTTAAGCTGCAGCATCTGAATGCAAGCAATGCCATTGAAGTTTTTGTGTTAGAAATGATCCAAATACATCCCTGAAGCAGGCAAACACCTTTCAAATGCATTTAAATCACTTTGACAAAAGTAGTGTTCTTTTGGTCTGAAATGAACACAACAGGCGATTCCAAGCGTTTTCGCACTGTCTCCAGCCTCAGTGATGCTTTAAGCTGCAGCATCTGAATACAAGCAATGCCATTGAAGTTTTTGTGTTAGAAGTGATCCAAATACATCCCTGAAGCAGGCAAACACCTTTAAAATGCATTTAATTCACTTTGACAAAAGTAGTGTTCTTTGGTCTGAAATGAACACAACAGGCGATTCCATGCGTTTTCGCACTGTTTCCAGCCTCAGTGATGCTTTAAGCTGCAGCATCTGAATACAAGCAATGCCATTGAAGTTTTTGTGTTAGAAATGATCCAAATACATCCCTGAAGCAGGCAAACACCTTTGAAATGCATTTAAATCACTTTGACAAAAGTAGTGTTCTTTGGTTTGAAATGAACACAACAGGCGATTCCAAGCGTTTTCGCACTGTTTCCAGCCTCAGTGATGCTTTAAGCTGCAGCATCTGAATACAAGCAATGCCATTGAAGTTTTTGTGTTAGAAATGATCCAAATTCATCCCTGAAGCAGGCAAACACCTTTAAAATTTATTTAAATCACTTTGACAAAAGTAGTGTTCTTTTGGTCTGAAATGAACACAACAGGCGATGCTAAGCGTTTTCGCACTGTTTCCAGCCTCAATGATGCTTTAAGCTGCAGCATCTGAATGCAAGCAATGCCATTGAAGTTTTTGTGTTAGAAATGATCCAAATACATCCCTGAAGCAGGCAAACACCTTTAAAATTTATTTAAAGGACTTTGACAAAAGTAGTGTTCTTTGGTCTGAAATGAACACAACAGGCGATTCCAAGCGTTTTCGCACTGTTTCCAGCCTCAGTGATGCTTTAAGCTGCAGCATCTGAATGCAAGCAATGCCATTGACGTTTTTGTGTTAGAAATGATCCAAATACATCCCTGAAGTAGGCAAACACCTTTAAAATGCATTTAAATCACTTTGACAAAAGTAGTGTTCTTTGGTCTGAAATGAACACAACAGGCGATTTCAAGCGTTTTCGCACTGTTTCCAACCTCAGTGATGCTTTAAGCTGCAGCATCTGAACACAAGCAATGCCATTGAAGTTTTTGTGTTAGAAGTGATCCAAATACATCCCTGAAGCAGGCAAACACCTTTAAAATCCATTTAATTCACTTTGACAAAAGTAGTGTTCTTTGGTCTGAAATGAACAAAACAGGCGATTCCAAGCGTTTTCGCACTGTTTCCAGCCTCAGTGATGCTTTAAGCTGCTGCATTAGAATGCAAGCAATGCCATTGAAGTTTTTGTGTTAGAATTGTTCCAAATACATCCCTGAAGCAGGCAAACACCTTTAAAATGCATTTAAATCACTTTGACAAAAGTCGTGTTCTTTGGTCTGAAATGAACACAACAGGCGATTTCAAGCGTTTTCGCACTGTTTCCAGCCTCAGTGATGCTTTAAGCTGCAACATCTGAATGCAAGCAATGCCATTGAAGTTTTTGTGTTAGAAACGATCAAAATACATCCCTGAAGTGGGCAAACACCTTTAAAATTTATTTAAAGGACTTTGACAAAAGTAGTGTTCTTTGTTCTGAAATGAATACAACAAGCGATTCCAAGCGTTTTCGCACTGTTTCCAGCCTCAGTGATGCTTTAAGCTGACGTTTTGTGTTAGAAATGATCCAAATAAATCCCATAAGCAGGAAACCCCCTTTAAAATGCATTTAAGTCACTTTGGCAAAAGTAGTGTTCATAGTCCCTCAAAGGCCCTCAAAGAGGAGCAGCTATGGTCAAGCTCCCTGAAAGACATGGTTTCAAGTTCCAGGCTCAGCACCATACATCACTCTCATCATAGGGTTAAAAGATGCAACAGAAATAATGCAACCTACCACAGGAGGATTAATCTCCATTATGATCAAAACTATGAGTATGTGCAACACCCCAATCTTTCTTAAAGAAAGCCAAACACCAATGACTATAAGTTGGATCAAGACTCATTAATGCAATAGTACAGGAAGAATATCTTACTGTACCAGACCCACACACACACTGCTGTCTAACTGTGGAGGCAAAAACCTGTTAGGAACCTGGTGAATGAATCAAAAACCAATCAAAGTTGTCTTTCTGTTGTGTGTAATTCTTGCAAGAGAGAAGTACACAGAGTCAGTGCAAAACTGTCCTGCCTGAGTGTAGTTCCGAAATCATCTACCTCCGTTCCTACCTAAATACCTTCTTCGTTGCGAGGGAGTAAAGATGTATCTTCTCATTAGCTCAGTTTCAATCAAAAACAGTCCACAAGGGACTTATCATCCCACAACTCAGGGTCAGTCACTGCCTTGCACCAGGAGAAAGGTGTAACAGAAACAAAGTACATCAAAGTTCTGCTGCCATGCCCTCATGGCCATGGTCCATGCTGTAAAACAATTTTAACTAAACAGTATTTCCCATGGGAAAGAGAAGGCTCACTATTCTAAAATATTTATGTAAGCAAGTATATAACTCATTCTATGATTACTTTGCTTAGTACAGATACATATGAGAATATATCAAGTAATATGAATCACAGTTCTGTCACAATACCCATATAGTAACATTTCCATTACACCAACATTCCTCCAAGAATGGGCTGGTATACTGTGATTGATCTCTGCTCACCATTTTCAGTGTGCCTTACATCCTGATTCTGAATTCTTATTCGTCTTTACTTATCAAGGTCAACAGTACACGTATCAATGAAGCGGAAGCATTTGTGCAGCCTCCGACTATCGTAGAGCATTAGATGGAGATCTCCAACAGTTAGATATTCAGTCCACAACACTGATGTATGTGGTCTATGATGGCATTTTGATCTGCTCAGAAAGAAAAACGCAGCATGAAAGACTCAGCTGCAGGATTAAAAGCCTTAGCAGCTGGAGGTCATAAGCTCAGTAAAAGCAAGCTGCAGTTCTGTCAGAAAACAGTCCTTGGGACGGCAGCTTAGTGGTAAAAAAGAGGCTCATGCACCGTCTCAGGTAGAAGCTGTTATAAAAGCTCCAAAACCGCTAACTGTGGGACAGATGTTGCCATTTGGGAATGGCTGGTTATAGCAGACACTGGATATGTGACTGTGTGTTGTGGTTGTCCTTGTTGTGCTTTCAGGTTTAGCAAGGGGGAAGTGCCTGATGTCACATCACACTACACCTGCACCAATCAGCACTGAAACAGGCCAACACCTACTACTTGGTTGAGCGATGACCATGACCTGACTGTTCCCAAGGCATAAGGGAACCAGGGAGTAATCACTATGACTCATATGTAATGTCTGATGCATATGACTTCACACTAACCACCAGTCTTTCAGAAATACTATATTGTCAAAAGTATATTAAGTGACGTCCCATTCTATAGGGTTCAATATGACGTCGGTCCACCCTTTGCAGCTATAAGAGCTTCAACTCTTCTGTCTTTATGGACCTTGCTTTGTGCACTGATTCCTATTATTGGGATGGGTGAGCGAATACCTTTGACAATATAGTGTATATTGGCTGGGATATCTACACACTGCTTACTCCCAAGGAGAAGGGACGATAACCATAAAGGTAACGTAGTAAATCGAAATCTGAAGCAGATGCAGGTGAACTAATAACTACATCAAAAGCTCAACATTAAAGTGTCATTTGACACAATAACAATAATCTGTTAAAATAATCGACTGCAACAAGTTTAAGTGTGTAAAAGAAAAGAAGCAAGATTGTCTTGGTACCTTTAAGTAAAATACAAAGTTGTCCTGATTTATCAACGTGCTTCGCACACTGTGCATTACGTATGTGGCAGGAGACCTGCAAGAATGCAGTGACCAGTTAACGTCATAATCTGCTGCATTCTTCCCCTGCTGTGCATCCTGAGCTCACGAATCAGACAGGATAACTGTACAGTTTCCACTGGTGAATGATGAAGTTGCTTTTTGGCAATAATGACAGTAACCTAAGTGATACTACGGAGGGAACAGATGAGGAGGAGTAGAAGAAAGGTCATCATCTATTCTCCATAAGTGCTCCAAATTATTAGAATAGTATATTATAATATAATATAACAGTAGAATAGACAATGGTACATAGGACGTAGAAAACATAAATATACACTAAATGTAACCATTTCATCTATTCCCTTTTAAAGTCTTAAAAGGGTACAACAGCTGAGGAGCAGGCAGGCAGCCATGGCACCTGTTACTCAGTATGGTGTGTACAGCAAAGCAAATCAACCACACACATTAGCTGCACCTCATCATGTGCACAACCTCATCTAGGAACACAGCATTGCTTGCATCAAGATAGTGACATAGTGTTAAAAACAAAGAGATAAGAATATTTGAGGGGACTGCCTGAGAAAGATAAGAAGATGCAGCTGACAGATTCCCACCCCTCTGACAAGTATATAAGGTGTGTTTGAAAACAACTTTTTGGTCTATCCCAGGAGGTTCACTGTATGTATGTGTGTGTGTGTGTGTGTGTGTGTGTGTGTGTGTGTGTGTGTGTGTGTGTGTGTGTGTGTGTGTGTGTGTGTGTGTGAATATAAACTTGGCTTCCACCGTTATACTTGGACTTTGGAACTAATTGATTGACAGAGAGATTCGACTATAATTAAGTCAAATAGAACTGCAAGATGAGCATCATTGTCGCCAGGACACGACCACTGGCATTGCTTGAATTAAGATGCAGCATCTAAAACAGTCACTCTGAGTGAAAACAAATACAGTACTTGAGATGGCAGCTTAGTGGTAAAAAGAAGCATATACTGTAGCACCGTTTCAGGTGGCGTTTCAGATGAATGAAAGCAGCTCCTTCATGAAACATGACAAGAGCAGCTGAACAAAATAACCCTTCAGCCCCACTTGTGTGGACAGAAGAAGCTAAAAAACCATTTCACATTCTAAAAGGAGACCTACAGACCTACAACAACATTTCACCTTTATGTGGCTGAAACACATGCCTGTTCTGATGCAACTCACCACAGGGACACAGCCGACAGCCTGTTTGACAGCACCGAGTTTGATAACATTGAAAAGGGACTGCCTCCCTGTTGCCAGGGATTGGCAGCAGCAGCATCATTTGACTCTAAGAAAGCATCAGGTCAAACAATAGGACACCCTATGACATGTTATACATCAATAAATATTGCTAACAAAATGGTGCTGCCAAATGAAGGAATCCCACATGACTGCATACAAGAAACAGATACATTTCTGCAAGTATGAGAGAATTTGTACAACCAGGTGATTCCATCAGAGTTAATTTTGTTTGTGGATGGGTCATGCGTAATAGATGAAACAGGAAGGCATGCAGCATAGGGTGTTGTTCATCTAAAACCTGATGATGCATTTTATAAAGTACAGCGTAGATCAGCCTATTTGATATCATGGCTCTCACAGCAACTTGTAATGTAGCTGCAGGCCAAGCGGCCACATCCATTCCAGCATGGGAAAACAACGAGGATTTATCCATGCAGCTGGCTCACTTGTAGTGCATGGAGAAGCTGTGGCACAATTAATTCAGGCCATGCAGCTACCAAAAGAGTTAGAGGGGAAGATACCTGTTTGTAGTAGTGTGCAGGTTTAGTAGATGGATGGAAGCAACAGCTAAACCAGACCACAAAGCAGCAGCTAAGTTTCTGTATACAGAAGTGTTTCCCAGACTTGACATGCCAGATACCGTATCATCAGACAAGACTCCTCACTTTCGATAATGATAAGAGAAATGTTCACCAGAAACTTCACCAGAGGGAGACACAGCAGAGAACAAGGATGACAACAATCAAACAACACCAGTGAAATCCCCAGAGCCATTTAACTACGAACCACTAGACAATGATTTCAACAAGCAACTTTTCCCAACTCAGCACTACTGTATTCAGAAGATGGAGAACTACTGAATAGACACTTCTGATGCCCATGGAACACCCTTGCCACAGCACGACAGTCTGAAGAAGAGATAGGTGCTCTGACACAACACACCTTTCTTATAATCACTCGTTCTCGATGGATGATGGTTTGCTGTCACGCATACACGTTATAATCCCTTTATAATCGACCGACATTATGATCACTCTTAGCCAACACTAATGTTCTATAGGACAAGTCATACAATTAGAAATTAGACTAACACTAAGTACATCTGTGTGGTCTAACTTTCGCAACGTTTTGACAAAGGCGATTGTATTAGTGTTAACGCCAGTTAGGTAAGACAACTTCAAACTTAAGGTTACTTCAAACTTACCCGAATAAATCACATTTTTCCTGGAAAAGGAGTCAAGACAGTTTGGTTTATTCCACTGATGAAGACGAAAAGTCCAGAGAAAGGCGCGGCTGCAAAGCAGAGTTACACAGAGACGGAGAAAACGGGGAGTGAGAGATGCTTGACGAATCAGAACGGAGCATTTTTCAAATGTCTGGACAATCCCTCCCTCTCTGCAGAAACAGAACGTCCTCTGATTTACTTTTCAGCTACTGACCCTATCTACTGCTCTGAGCGGAGGCTGCTTCAAATGTCAGACATCTGATACTAAGACTGGGATATGCACCATTTTTACATTCGTTGAATTTCCATCAAAAGCAGAGACGCTGATTATTTAAACTGCGGCCACAGTAGAGGGTGTTTGATGTAGAAAGAACGTCTTCTTCTTGTTTTATTTTCAGCTATGTACCCCTGTCTCTGCAGAGAGGGGAGGGACTGTCACCTGTTCACGTTTGAAAAATGCTCAGTGCTGATTGGTCAATGCTCTCTCTCTCGCTCTCTCCCCATCTTCCCAGTGTCCTCCTAACTCTGCTTTGCAGTCTTGCCCTTCTTTCTTTGTCTTTATGGGTTAATAGGACGTGCAGAGGAGAAGATATTTATTCGGGGTAAGTTTAGTGTCGGTAATGAAGTGATTAGAACGTGTCTGCGTGACCGCAAACTCATTCCAAATGAATCACATTCGGCCTCCACATTAAAAGCGTGGCCAGTACAACAAAAACACTTTTCTTGTAATCTATTCAAAACGTCAACGTGTCATTTACTATGCTAAACATTTTGTTTGAGCTGTGGCGGGTGTCATCGGCCGTAAAAAATCAGCTGAGACCCTGTAGATTGTCTGTTGTTAACATCAAAATTAATTTCACTGAATAAGATGAGAAGACGAGAGATAGAGAAAGAGCAGCAGTGTAGTTTTGTCTGCACAAATGTAATATAGGTTGTCAGTCATAGTGATTAAATACTGTATATAAATATGAATGGATGACTGGTTCAAGAGTGAAATGCACGAAGTTCTGATTCAGTGAAGCTACAGCTAACAGACAATTGATTGAAAGATTATGTCTCTGTAGTCATTGCTTTAGTGAATTGAGAATTGAATTAGCCTGTCAGTGTAGATGTAATGCTTCATACTATTCATTTTGGTGTGTGAAAAATAAATAAATAAAAAATCTTTTCCAATATTAGCCAGTCTTATTAAAAATGTATGTCATGCACTGTGAATTGTTCATAAACAAGTATGAGGAAGGCAGTCATTGTCAATATGCTCTCTGTGCTCAAATTTAGTATCTAGAGTTTAGCTTATTGTATTTGGACATTTATGAGGTAGTTGAGAGGGACTCATTCTTCAAGACTCCTTTTAATGAATGTTTTCTTAAATATTCTATTATTTTTCTTATTTGACAAAGATTTAAGAATTAATTCAATATCATTTTTAAAAGTGATTTTTAATCCTCGATTTTGATGACATGTGACTTGAAAAATCTCACTGTGCATGCTTGTATTTAGGTTCATCAACTAAAACAAACATTTCAAGTAATAGAAACGCTGTATTTGTGATTTGGACGTAAAATGACATTCTTTTGTTAGGAATTATACAGATAGAGTTAACTGTTCTTGGCATCATTATTCTGCAATACCAAACACATTTGACAGGAAAGTTGACAATTGACTCTGCTTGTTTTTAGGTGCAGCCACTAAAATACATGAAACCACCTAAGGGAGTGCTGAATCAGTCAGAAGCTGTTTCGGTGAGTTTTGAACTAGATTACTTACTGTTTAGTCTATTTGTGTGATGTAGATGTAGAGGTTTACTGTTTCAACACTGTTTTGGTGATTTTTTGAGACTAGTCAGAAAAGCAGGTTCAGTCAGGATTGGACTATAATACTATTAATTACTAATAATTACTATTACGAACTAGATGATATACAGTTTGCTTACAATCAAGCAACAAAGCCAGTGGTGCTTTTCTTCTAGATATAATCCAAATGGTAGGAAAGAGCAGGAAAACACGTTTAAAATGCATTTGTGTGACTTTTCCTGAAGTAGTGTTGTTTTGGTCTTAAATGCACATAACAGGCGATTTTAAGCGTTTTGGCACTGTGAGAGTGAGAGTTTTTGTTTTAGCTGCTGCATCTTAATTCAAGCAGTGCCACTTGACGACAATATTGCTCAACGTGAAGTTCTATCTGACTTAATTATAATTGAATCTATCTGTCAATCAATTAGGTCCAAAATCCGAGTATATCTGTTGAAGCCAAGTGTTTATTTACACAAAACAAACACACAAACAGTGAGCCTCCTGCGATAGACTAAAAAAGTTGTTTTAAAACACGCAGCTTATATACTTGTCAGAGGGGCGGGAATCTTTCTCAGGCAGTCCCCTCAAAGATTCTTATCTCTTTGTTTTTAGACAGTAACACTAACACAATAGCTTTCCGGCCGTCTTATGCAGTGCGTCTGTGCGGGGGAGTAATCTCACACCTGTTGCTCCCAAAGCAACTATCTCTTCTTCAATCTGTCGTGCTGTGGCAAAGGTGTTCCATAGGCGTGACAAGTGTCTATTCAATCGTTCTCGATCTTCTGTTGTAATATAGTAGTGCAGAGTTGGGAATAGTTGCCTGTTGAAATCATTATCTGGTGGTTCGTAGTTGAACGGTTCTGTGGATTTCATTGGTGTCGTTGGACTGTTGTTGAACCTGAGCGATTGTCACTCCAGGTGGTAGCCATTGGACAATCTTGATAGGGAATAGATGAAATGGTTATATTTTGTGTTTTCTACGTCATACATACACTGTCTATTCTACTGTTATATTATAATATACCATTATAATAAGTTGGAGCACTGTACATACCTTATAGAGAATACTTCTACTTGTCCTCATCTATTACCTGCGTACTGTCTGATCTGTGAGCTCAGGATGCACAGCAGGGGCAGAATGCAGCAGATTATGACGTTAACTGGTCAACTGGTTAATCAGGACAGCTTTTTATTTCACTTGGTTTTCAGTCTTGCTTTTTTCCTTTACCTTAAACATAGTCGCAGCCGATTATTTTTAATTTCAGATGATGCTTTTCATTTTTACCTACAAGGTAAATTAAAGCTTTAGCTTTTGATGTTGTTACTAGTTCACCTGCATCTACTTCAGATTTTGATTTACTACTTTACTTTTACGGTCATCATCCATTCTCCTTGGCAGTAAGCAGTTCGTGGATATCTCACCCAAGTATTCGCTCACCCGTCCAAATACTGGGAGTCAGTGCACAAGGCAAGGTCCATAAAGACATGGACGACAGAGTCTGGTGTGGATGAAGTTGACTGGCCTTCACAGAGTCCTGACCTCAACCCGATAGAACACCTTTGGGATGAATTAGAGCAGAGAGTGATTATTTAGTATCTGACATTGTCAAATCTGGGAAACACTATACAAAAACTCAGCTGCTGCTTCGTGGTCTGGTTTAGCTGTCGGACAAGTTTCCATCCATCTACTAAACCTGCACACTACTACAAACAGGAATCTTTCCCTCTAACTCTTTTGGTAGCTGTATGGCCTGAATCAATTGTGCCACAGCTTCTCCGTGCACTACAAGTGAGCCAGCTGCATGGATAAATTCATATGTATTTATTGTGGTGCACTAATGCACAGTTAGTTCTTGTCCTGAGAGTCACACTTTGTAACCAGTCCTTCTGGCCCGTGTAACAACAAACTGAGGGGTAGTTAGCATAGCATGCAGTTGGTGAGATGTATACAATGTCACAGAGTTGTCCTATTGTTTGACCTGATGCTTTCTTAGAGTCAAATGATGCTGCTGCTGCTGCTGCTGCTGCCAATCCCTGGCAACAGGGAGGCAGTCCCTTTTCAATATTGGTCAAACTTGGTGCATGTCTTTCAGCCACATAAAGGTGAAATGTTGTTGTATAATCAGGGTTGACTAAAGCAGGAGCAGTCTGTAGGTCTCCTTTTAGAATGTGAAATGCTTCTTTAGCTTCTTCTGTCCACACAAGTGGGGCTGATTTTGTCTAGCTGCTCTTGTCATGTTTCATGAAGGAGCTGCTTTCATTCATCTGCGAGCCACCTGAAACGGTGCTACAGTATATGCCTCTTTTTACCACTAAGCTGCCATCTCAAGTACTGTATTTGCTTTCACTCAGGGTGACTGTTTTAGATTCAATTTCAATTCAATTTAATTCAACTTTATATATATAGCGCCAATTCACAACATCAGTTATCTCGAGGAACTTTACAAGTAAGGTTTTAAGACTTTACACAACTAAACCCAACAATTCCCACATAGAGCAAGCTTTTAATTGTAGCCAATCGATAAATTGTACATTTAAATAGCAACAGTGGAGAGGAAAAACTCCCTCTCTAACGAGGAAGAAACCTCCAGCAGACCCAGGCTCAGTGTGGGCGGCCATTTGCCTTGACTGGTTGGGGTGAGGGGATAGAGAAGAGAGAAAATAAAACAAGGATGTTTGGACCAGCAGCTTGACACTGGAGTCAAACAGCTCTGAGTCTGACGATACCTGTAGATGAGAATAGAGAGAGAGAGAGACAGAAAGGGAGAAGCACAACTAGGAGAGAAAAACAGACAACATTAGTCACATGTATACATGGAGGCATGTTAGTGGATAAGAACCTGAAAAGAGCTTAGTGAATCCTTGTGGTAACTGTGTACTGTTGACCTTGATAAGTAAAAAAGAATTCTTTCTTCCTGTACTACTGCATTAACATCTCCGTCATACTCTAATCTAGTCATTGGTCATTATATAGCTATAGTCATTCTATGGGAAAGATGGAAGTGTTGCACATACTCTTAGTTAGGATCAATATTCCCTCTGTCCATTATTTTTTGTGGTAGGTTGTAATCTTTCTGTTGCTGAGCCTGGAACTTGAAACCCTTATGACCCTTGATATCTTTCAGGCTAGACTATAGCTGCTGTTCCTTGCCAACATACATCATGGTGCAGTGGAAAGAAAGAGTTGGTTCTTCAGAGTGTTGTAGTTGTTTCATTTTGCACTCCATTCGCTTCCAGTTTAAATTTTCCTGTTTGGAGGCCTGCATTTTCTCAGGAAATGTGGCTCGAAGTGCTTTCAATGGTCCTGTTTTTTAAATCCTGTGGGAATTCTTTTGTAACTTGTCCCACTATGTGCAACAGCAAGGCGTTGATGTCACCTATTACCAAATTCACTACTTTCTTTTGGTCTCAAATGATCCAAATACATGAACACAACAGGCGATTCCAAGCGTTTTCGCACTATTTCCAGCCTCAGTGATGCCTTTAGCTGATGCATCTGAATGCAAGGAATGTCATTGAAGTTTTTGTGTTAGAAATGATCCAAATACATCCCTGAAGCAGGCAAACAGTTTTAAAATGCATTTAAATCACTTTGACAAAAGTAGTGTTCTTTTGATCTGAAATGAACACAACAGGCGATTCCAAGCATTTTCGCACTGTTTCCAGCCTCAGTGATGCTTTAAGCTGCAGCATCTGAATGCAAGCAATGCCATTGAAGTTTTTGTGTTAGAAATGATCCAAATACATCCCTGAAGCAGGCAAACACCTTTAAAATCCATTTAATTCACTTTGACAAAAGTAGTGTTCTTTGGTCTGAAATGAACACAGGCGATTCCAAGCGTTTTCGCACTGTTTCCAGCCTCAGTGATGCCTTTAGCTGCAGCATCTGAATGCAAGCAATGCCATTGAAGTTTTTGTGTTAGAATTGATCCAAATACATCCCTGAAGCAGGCAAACACCTTTAAAGTGCATTTAAATCACTTTGACAAAAGTAGTGTTCTTTGGTCTGAAATGAACACAACAGGCGATTCAAAGCGTTTTCGCACTGTTTCCAGCCTCAGTGATGCCTTTAGCTGCAGCATCTGAATGCAAGCAATGTCATTGAATTTGTTTTGTTAGAAATGATCCAAAAACATCCCCGAAGCAGGCAAACACCTTTAAAATGCATTTAAATCACTTTGACAAAAGTAGTGTTCTTTTGGTCTGAAATGAACACAACAGGGGATTCCAAGCGTTTTCGCACTGTTTCCAGCCTCAGTGATGCTTTAAGCTGCAGCATCTGAATGCAAGCAATGCCATTGAAGTTTTTGTGTTAGAAATGATCCAAATACATCCCTGAAGCAGGCAAACACCTTTAAAATCCATTTAAATGACTTTGACAAAAGTTGTGTTATTTTAGTCTGAAATTAACACAACAGGCGATTCCAAGCGTTTTCGCACTGTTTCCAGCCTCAGTGATGCTTTAAGCTGCAGCATCTGAACACAAGCAATGCCTTTGAAGTTTTTGTGTTAGAAGTGATCCAAATACATCCCTGAAGCAGGCAAACACCTTTAAAATCCATTTAATTCACTTTGACAAAAGTAGTGTTCTTTGGTCTGAAATGAACACAACAGGCGATTCCAAGCGTTTTCGAACTGTTTCCAGCCTCAGTGATGCTTTAAGCTGCAGCATCTGAATGCAAGCAATGCCATTGAAGTTTTTGTGTTAGAATTGATCCAAATACATCCCTGAAGTAGGCAAACACCTTTAAAATCCATTTAAATCACTTTGACAAAAGTAGTGTTCTTTGGTCTGAAATGAACACAACAGGCGATTCAAAGCGTTTTCGCACTGTTTCCAGCCTCAGTGATGCCTTTAGCTGCAGCATCTGAATGCAAGCAATGCCTTTGAAGTTTTTGTGTTAGAAATGATCCAAATACATCCCTGAAGCAGGCAAACACCTTTAAAATCCATTTAATTCACTTTGACAAAAGTAGTGTTCTTTGGTCTGAAATGAACACAACAGGCGATTCCAAGCGTTTTCGCACTGTTTCCAGCCTCAGTGATGCTTTAAGCTGCTGCATTTGAATGCAAGCAATGCCATTGAAGTTTTTGTGTTAGAAATGATCCAAATACATCCCTGAAGCGGGCAAACACCTATAAAATGCATTTAAATCACTTTGACAAAAGTAGTGTTATTTTGGTCTGAAATGAACACAACAGGCGATTTCAAGCGTTTTCGCACTGTTTCCAGCCTCAGTGATGCTTAAGCTGCAGCATCTGAATACAAGCAATGCCATTGAAGTTTTTGTGTTAGAATTGATCCAAATACATCCCTGAAGCAGGCAAACACCTTTAAAATCCATTTAAATCACTTTGACAAAAGTAGTGTTCTTTTGGTCTGAAATGAACACAACAGGCGATTTCAAGCGTTTTCACACTGTTTCCAACCTCAGTGATGCTTTAAGCTGCAGCATCTGAATGCAAGCAATGCCATTGAATTTGTTTTGTTAGAAATGATCCAAATACATCCCTGAAGCAGGCAAACACCTTTAAAATCCATTTAATTCACTTTGACAAAAGTAGTGTTCTTTGGTCTGAAATGAACACAACAGGCGATTCTAAGCGTTTTTGCACTGTTTCCAGCCTCAGTGATGCTTTAAGCTGCTGCATTTGAATGCAAGCAATTAGATTGAAGTTTTTGTGTTAGAAATGATCCAAATACATCCCTGAAGCAGGCAAACACATTTAAAATGCATTTAAATCACTTTGATAAAAGTAGTGTTCTTTTGGTCTGAAATGAACACAACAGGCGATTCCAAGCGTTTTCGCACTGTTTCCAGCCTCAGTGATGCTTTAAGCTGCAGCATCTGAACACAAGCAATGCCTTTGAAGTTTTTGTGTTAGAAGTGATCCAAATACATCCTTGAAGCAGGCAAACACCTTTAAAATCCATTTAATTCACTTTGACAAAAGTAGTGTTCTTTGGTCTGAAATGAACACAACAGGCGATTCCAAGCGTTTTCGCACTGTTTCCAGCCTCAGTGATGCTTTAAGCTGCTGCATTTGAATGCAAGCAATGCCATTGAAGTTTTTGTGTTAGAAATGATCCAAATACATCCCCGAAGCAGGCAAACACCTTTAAAATTAATTTAAAGGACTTTGACAAAAGTAGTGTTCTTTTGGTCTGAAATGAACACAACAGGCGATTCCAAGCGTTTTCGCACTGTTTCCAGCCTCAGTGATGCCTTTAGCTGCAGCATCTGAATGCAAGCAATGTCATTGAAGTTTTTGTGTTAGAATTGATCCAAATACATCCCTGAAGCAGGCAAACACCTTTAAAGTGCATTTAAATCACTTTGACAAAAGTAGTGTTCTTTGGTCTGAAATGAACACAACAGGCGATTCAAAGCGTTTTCGCACTGTTTCCAGCCTCAGTGATGCCTTTAGCTGCAGCATCTGAATGCAAGCAATGTCATTGAATTTGTTTTGTTAGAAATGATCCAAAAACATCCCCGAAGCAGGCAAACACCTTTAAAATGCATTTAAATCACTTTGACAAAAGTAGTGTTCTTTGGTCTGAAATGAACACAACAGGCGATTCTAAGTGTTTTCGCACTGTTTCCAGCCTCAGTGATGCTTTAAGCTGCAGCATCTGAATGCAAGCAATGCCATTGAAGTTTTTGTGTTAGAATTGATCCAAATTCATCCCTGAAGCAGGCAAACACCTTTAAAATCCATTTAATTCACTTTGACAAAAGTAGTGTTCTTTGGTCTGAAATGAACACAACAGGGGATTCCAAGCGTTTTCGCACTGTTTCCAGCCTCAGTGATGCTTTAAGCTGCAGCATCTGAATGCAAGCAATGCCATTGAAGTTTTTGTGTTAGAAATGATCCAAATACATCCCTGAAGCAGGCAAACACCTTTAATATCCATTTAAATGACTTTGACAAAAGTTGTGTTATTTTAGTCTGAAATTAACACAACAGGCGATTCCAAGCGTTTTCGCACTGTTTCCAGCCTCAGTGATGCTTTAAGCTGCAGCATCTGAATGCAAGCAATGCCATTGAAGTTTTTGTGTTAGAAATGATCCAAATACATCCCTGAAGCAGGCAAACACCTTTAAAATCCATTTAAATGACTTTGACAAAAGTTGTGTTATTTTAGTCTGAAATGAACACAACAGGCGATTCCAAGCGTTTTCGCACTGTTTCCAGCCTCAGTGATGCTTTAAGCTGCAGCATCTGAACACAAGCAATGCCTTTGAAGTTTTTGTGTTAGAAGTGATCCAAATACATCCCTGAAGCAGGCAAACACCTTTAAAATCCATTTAATTCACTTTGACAAAAGTAGTGTTCTTTGGTCTGAAATGAACACAACAGGCGATTCCAAGCGTTTTCGCACTGTTTCCAGCCTCAGTGATGCTTTAAGCTGCAGCATCTGAATACAAGCAATGCCATTGAAGTTTTTGTGTTAGAAATGATCCAAATACATCCCTGAAGTAGGCAAACACCTTTAAATTCCATTTAAATCACTTTGACAAAAGTAGTGTTCTTTGGTCTAAAATGAACAGAACAGGCGATTCAAAGCGTTTTCGCACTGTTTCCAGCCTCAGTGATGCCTTTAGCTGCAGCATCTGAATGCAAGCAATGCCATTGAAGTTTTTCTGTTAGAAATGATCCAAATACATCCCTGAAGCAGGCAAACACATTTAAAATGCATTTAAATCACTTTGATAAAAGTAGTGTTCTTTTGGTCTGAAATGAACACAACAGGCGATTCTAAGCGTTTTCGCACTGTTTCCAGCCTTAATGATGCTTTAAGCTGCAGCAACTGAATGCAAGCAATGCCATTGAAGTTTTTTTGTTAGAAATGATCCAAATACATCCCTGAAGCAGGCAAACACCTTTAAAATTTATTTAAAGGACTTTGACAAAAGTAGTGTTCTTTTGGTCTGAAATGAACACAACAGGCGATTCTAAGCGTTTTCGCACTGTTTCCAGCCTCAGTGATGCTTTAAGCTGATGCATCTGAATGCAAGCAATGCCATTGAAGTTTTTGTGTTAGAAATGATCCAAGTACATCCCTGAAGCAGGCAAACACCTTTAAAATCCATTTAATTCACTTTGACAAAAGTAGTGTTCTTTGGTCTGAAATGAACACAACAGGTGATTCCAAGCGTTTTCGCACTGTTTCCAGCCTCAGTGATGCTTTAAGCTGCTGCATTTGAATGCAAGCAATGCCATTGAAGTTTTTGTGTTAGAAATGATCCAAATACATCCCTGAAGCAGGCAAACACCTTTAAAATTTATTTAAATCACTTTGACAAAAGTAGTGTTCTTTGGTCTGAAATGAACACAACAGGCGATTCCAAGCGTTTTCGCACTGTTTCCAGCCTCAGTGATGCTTTAAGCTGCAGCATTAGAATGCAAGCAATGCCATTGAATTTGTTTTGTTAGAAATGATCCAAATACATCCCTGAAGCAGGCAAACACCTTTAAAATGCATTTAATTCACTTTGACAAAAGTAGTGTTCTTTGGTCTGAAATGAACACAACAGGCGATTCCAAGCGTTTTCGCACTGTTTCCAGCCTCAGTGATGCTTTAAGCTGCTGCATTAGAATGCATGCAATGCCATTGAAGTTTTTGTGTTAGAATTGATCCAAATACATCCCTGAAGCAGGCAAACACCTTTAAAGTGCATTTAAATCACTTTGACAAAAGTAGTGTTCTTTGGTCTGAAATGAACACAACAGGCGATTCAAAGCGTTTTCGCACTGTTTCCAGCCTCAGTGATGCCTTTAGCTGCAGCATCTGAATGCAAGCAATGTCATTGAAGTTTTTGTGTTAGAAATGATCCAAATACATCCCTGAAGTAGGCAAACACCTTTAAAATCCATTTAAAGGACTTTGACAAAAGTAGTGTTCTTTTGGTCTGAAATGAACACAACAGGCGATTCCAAGCGTTTTCGCACTGTTTCCAGCCTCAGTGATGCCTTTAGCTGCAGCATCTGAATGCAAGCAATGTCATTGAAGTTTTTGTGTTAGAAATGATCCAAATACATCCCTGAAGTAGGCAAACACCTTTAAAATCCATTTAAATCACTTTGACAAAAGTAGTGTTCTTTGGTCTAAAATGAACAGAACAGGCGATTCAAAGCGTTTTCGCACTGTTTCCAGCCTCAGTGATGCCTTTAGCTGCAGCATCTGAATGCAAGCAATGCCATTGAAGTTTTTCTGTTAGAAATGATCCAAATACATCCCTGAAGCAGGCAAACACATTTAAAATGCATTTAAATCACTTTGATAAAAGTAGTGTTCTTTTGGTCTGAAATGAACACAACAGGCGATTCTAAGCGTTTTCGCACTGTTTCCAGCCTCAATGATGCTTTAAGCTGCAGCAACTGAATGCAAGCAATGCCATTGAAGTTTTTTTGTTAGAAATGATCCAAATACATCCCTGAAGCAGGCAAACACCTTTAAAATTTACTTAAAGGACTTTGACAAAAGTAGTGTTCTTTTGGTCTGAAATGAACACAACAGGCGATTCTAAGCGTTTTCGCACTGTTTCCAGCCTCAGTGATGCTTTAAGCTGATGCATCTGAATGCAAGCAATGCCATTGAAGTTTTTGTGTTAGAAATGATCCAAGTACATCCCTGAAGCAGGCAAACACCTTTAAAATCCATTTAATTCACTTTGACAAAAGTAGTGTTCTTTGGTCTGAAATGAACACAACAGGCGATTCCAAGCGTTTTCGCACTGTTTCCAGCCTCAGTGATGCTTTAAGCTGCTGCATTTGAATGCAAGCAATGCCATTGAAGTTTTTGTGTTAGAAATGATCCAAATACATCCCTGAAGCAGGCAAACACCTTTAAAATTTATTTAAATCACTTTGACAAAAGTAGTGTTCTTTGGTCTGAAATGAACACAACAGGCGATTCCTAGCGTTTTCGCACTGTTTCCAGCCTCAGTGATGCTTTAAGCTGCAGCATTAGAATGCAAGCAATGCCATTGAATTTGTTTTGTTAGAAATGATCCAAATACATCCCTGAAGCAGGCAAACACCTTTAAAATGCATTTAATTCACTTTGACAAAAGTAGTGTTCTTTGGTCTGAAATGAACACAACAGGCGATTCCAAGCGTTTTTGCACTGTTTCCAGCCTCAGTGATGCTTTAAGCTGCAGCATCTGAATACAAGCAATGCCATTGAAGTTTTTGTGTTAGAAATGATCCAAATACATCCCTGAAGCAGGCAAACACCTTTAAAATGCATTTAAATCACTTTGACAAAAGTAGTGTTCTTTGGTTTGAAATGAACACAACAGGCGATTCCAAGCGTTTTCGCACTGTTTCCAGCCTCAGTGATGCTTTAAGCTGCAGCATCTGAATACAAGCAATGTCATTGAAGTTTTTGTGTTAGAAATGATCCAAATACATCCCTGAAGTAGGCAAACACCTTTAAAATCCATTTAAATCACTTTGACAAAAGTAGTGTTCTTTGGTCTAAAATGAACAGAACAGGCGATTCAAAGCGTTTTCGCACTGTTTCCAGCCTCAGTGATGCCTTTAGCTGCAGCATCTGAATGCAAGCAATGCCATTGAAGTTTTTCTGTTAGAAATGATCCAAATACATCCCTGAAGCAGGCAAACACATTTAAAATGCATTTAAATCACTTTGACAAAAGTAGTGTTCTTTGGTCTGAAATGAACACAACAGGCGATTTCAAGCGTTTTCACACTGTTTCCAACCTCAGTGATGCTTTAAGCTGCAGCATCTGAATGCAAGCAATGCCATTGAATTTGTTTTGTTAGAAATGATCCAAAAACATCCCCGAAGCAGGCAAACACCTTTAAAATGCATTTAAATCACTTTGACAAAAGTAGTGTTCTTTTGGTCTGAAATGAACACAACAGGGGATTCCAAGCGTTTTCGCACTGTTTCCAGCCTCAGTGATGCTTTAAGCTGCAGCATCTGAATGCAAGCAATGCCATTGAAGTTTTTGTGTTAGAAATGATCCAAATACATCCCTGAAGCAGGCAAACACCTTTAAAATCCATTTAAATGACTTTGACAAAAGTTGTGTTATTTTAGTCTGAAATTAACACAACAGGCGATTCCAAGCGTTTTCGCACTGTTTCCAGCCTCAGTGATGCTTTAAGCTGCAGCATCTGAACACAAGCAATGCCTTTGAAGTTTTTGTGTTAGAAGTGATCCAAATACATCCCTGAAGCAGGCAAACACCTTTTAAATCCATTTAATTCACTTTGACAAAAGTAGTGTTCTTTGGTCTGAAATGAACACAACAGGCGATTCCAAGCGTTTTCGCACTGTTTCCAACCTCAGTGATGCTTTAAGCTGCAGCATCTGAACACAAGCAATGCCATTGAAGTTTTTGTGTTAGAAGTGATCCAAATACATCCCTGAAGCAGGCAAACACCTTTAAAATCCATTTAATTCACTTTGACAAAAGTAGTGTTCTTTGGTCTGAAATGAACAAAACAGGCGATTCCAAGCGTTTTCGCACTGTTTCCAGCCTCAGTGATGCTTTAAGCTGCTGCATTAGAATGCAAGCAATGCCATTGAAGTTTTTGTGTTAGAATTGTTCCAAATACATCCCTGAAGCAGGCAAACACCTTTAAAATGCATTTAAATCACTTTGACAAAAGTAGTGTTCTTTGGTCTGAAATGAACACAACAGGCGATTTCAAGCGTTTTCGCACTGTTTCCAGCCTCAGTGATGCTTTAAGCTGCAACATCTGAATGCAAGCAATGCCATTGAAGTTTTTGTGTTAGAAACGATCAAAATACATCCCTGAAGTGGGCAAACACCTTTAAAATTTATTTAAAGGACTTTGACAAAAGTAGTGTTCTTTGTTCTGAAATGAACACAACAGGCGATTCCTAGCGTTTTCGCACTGTTTCCAGCCTCAGTGATGCTTTAAGCTGACGTTTTGTGTTAGAAATGATCCAAATAAATCCCATAAGCAGGAAACCCCCTTTAAAATGCATTTAAGTCACTTTGGCAAAAGTAGTGTTCATAGTAGGCCCTCAAAGAGGAGCAGCTATGGTCAAGCTCCCTGAAAGACATGGTTTCAAGTTCCAGGCTCAGCACCATACATCACTCTCATCATAGGGTTAAAAGATGCAACAGAAATAATACAACCTACCACAGGAGGATTAATGGAGTTATGATCAAAACTATGAGTATGTGCAACACCCCAATCTTTCTTAAAGAAAGCCAAACACCAATGACTATAAGTTAGATCAAGACTCATTAATGCAATAGTACAGGAAGAATATCTTACTGTACCAGACCCACACACACACTGCTGTCTAACTGTGGAGGCAAAAACCTGTTAGGAACCTGGTGAATGAATCAAAAACCAATCAAAGTTGTCTTTCTGTTGTGTGTAATTCTTGCAAGAGAGAAGTACACAGAGTCAGTGCAAAACTGTCCTGCCTGAGTGTAGTTCCGAAATCATCTACCTCCGTTCCTACCTAAATACCTTCTTCGTTGCGAGGGAGTAAAGATGTATCTTCTCATTAGCTCAGTTTCAAACAAAAACAGTCCACAAGGGACTTATCATCCCACAACTCAGGGTCAGTCACTGCCTTGCACCAGGAGAAAGGTGTAACAGAAACAAAGTACATCAAAGTTCTGCTGCCATGCCCTCATGGCCATGGTCCATGCTGTAAAACAATTTTAACTAAACAGTATTTCCCATGGGAAAGAGAAGGCTCACTATTCTAAAATATTTATGTAAGCAAGTATATAACTCATTCTATGATTACTTTGCTTAGTACAGATACATATGAGAATATATCAAGTAATATGAATCACAGTTCTGTCACAATACCCATATAGTAACATTTCCATTACACCAACATTCCTCCAAGAATGGGCTGGTATACTGTGATTGATCTCTGCTCACCATTTTCAGTGTGCCTTACATCCTGATTCTGAATTCTTATTCGTCTTTACTTATCAAGGTCAACAGTACACGTATCAATGAAGCGGAAGCATTTGTGCAGCCTCCGTCTATCGTAGAGCGTTAGATGGAGATCTCCAACAGTTAGATATTCAGTCCACAACACTGATGTATGTGGTCTATGATGGCATTTTGATCTGCTCAGAAAGAAAAACGCAGCATGAAAGACTCAGCTGCAGGATTAAAAGCCTTAGCAGCTGGAGGTCATAAGCTCAGTAAAAGCAAGCTGCAGTTCTGTCAGAAAACAGTCCTTGGGACGGCAGCTTAGTGGTAAAAAAGAGGCTCATGCACCGTCTCAGGTAGAAGCTGTTATAAAAGCTCCAAAACCGCTAACTGTGGGACAGATGTTGCCATTTGGGAATGGCTGGTTATAGCAGACACTGGATATGTGACTGTGTGTTGTGGTTGTCCTTGTTGTGCTTTCAGGTTTAGCAAGGGGGAAGTGCCTGATGTCACATCACACTACACCTGCACCAATCAGCACTGAAACAGGCCAACACCTACTACTTGGTTGAGCGATGACCATGACCTGACTGTTCCCAAGGCATAAGGGAACCAGGGAGTAATCACTATGACTCATATGTAATGTCTGATGCATATGACTTCACACTAACCACCAGTCTTTCAGAAATACTATATTGTCAAAAGTATATTAAGTGACGTCCCATTCTATAGGGTTCAATATGACGTCGGTCCACCCTTTGCAGCTATAAGAGCTTCAACTCTTCTGTCTTTATGGACCTTGCTTTGTGCACTGATTCCTATTATTGGGATGGGTGAGCGAATACCTTTGACAATATAGTGTATATTGGCTGGGATATCTACACACTGCTTACTCCCAAGGAGAAGGGACGATAACCATAAAGGTAACGTAGTAAATCGAAATCTGAAGCAGATGCAGGTGAACTAATAACTACATCAAAAGCTCAACATTAAAGTGTCATTTGACACAATAACAATAATCTGTTAAAATAATCGACTGCAACAAGTTTAAGTGTGTAAAAGAAAAGAAGCAAGATTGTCTTGGTACCTTTAAGTAAAATACAAAGTTGTCCTGATTTATCAACGTGCTTCGCACACTGTGCATTACGTATGTGGCAGGAGACCTGCAAGAATGCAGTGACCAGTTAACGTCATAATCTGCTGCATTCTTCCCCTGCTGTGCATCCTGAGCTCACGAATCAGACAGGATAACTGTACAGTTTCCACTGGTGAATGATGAAGTTGCTTTTTGGCAATAATGACAGTAACCTAAGTGATACTACGGAGGGAACAGATGAGGAGGAGTAGAAGAAAGGTCATCATCTATTCTCCATAAGTGCTCCAAATTATTAGAATAGTATATTATAATATAATATAACAGTAGAATAGACAATGGTACATAGGACGTAGAAAACATAAATATACACTAAATGTAACCATTTCATCTATTCCCTTTTAAAGTCTTAAAAGGGTACAACAGCTGAGGAGCAGGCAGGCAGCCATGGCACCTGTTACTCAGTATGGTGTGTACAGCAAAGCAAATCAACCACACACATTAGCTGCACCTCATCATGTGCACAACCTCATCTAGGAACACAGCATTGCTTGCATCAAGATAGTGACATAGTGTTAAAAACAAAGAGATAAGAATATTTGAGGGGACTGCCTGAGAAAGATAAGAAGATGCAGCTGACAGATTCCCACCCCTCTGACAAGTATATAAGCTGTGTGTTTGAAAACAACTTTTTGGTCTATCCCAGGAGGTTCACTGTGTGTGTGTGTGTGTGTGTGTGTGTGTGTGTGTGTGTGTGTGTGTGTGTGTGTGTGTATGTGTGTGTGTGTGTGAATATAAACTTGGCTTCCACCGTTATACTTGGACTTTGGAACTAATTGATTGACAGAGAGATTCGACTATAATTAAGTCAAATGGAACTGCAAGATGAGCATCATTGTCGCCAGGACACGACCACTGGCATTGCTTGAATTAAGATGCAGCATCTAAAACAGTCACTCTGAGTGAAAACAAATACAGTACTTGAGATGGCAGCTTAGTGGTAAAAAGAAGCATATCCTGTAGCACCGTTTCAGGTGGCGTTTCAGATGAATGAAAGCAGCTCCTTCATGAAACATGACAAGAGCAGCTGGACAAAATAACCCTTCAGCCCCACTTGTGTGGACAGAAGAAGCTAAAAAACCATTTCACATTCTAAAAGGAGACCTACAGACCTACAACAACATTTCACCTTTATGTGGCTGAAACACATGCCTGTTCTGATGCAACTCACCACAGGGACACAGCCGACAGCCTGTTTGACAGCACCAAGTTTGATAACATTGAAAAGGGACTGCCTCCCTGTTGCCAGGGATTGGCAGCAGCAGCATCATTTGACTCTAAGAAAGCATCAGGTCAAACAATAGGACACCCTATGACATGTTATACATCAATAAATATTGCTAACAAAATGGTGCTGCCAAATGAAGGAATCCCACATGACTGCATACAAGAAACAGATACATTTCTGCAAGTATGAGAGAATTTGTACAACCAGGTGATTCCATCAGAGTTAATTTTGTTTGTGGATGGGTCATGCGTAATAGATGAAACAGGAAGGCATGCAGCATAGGGTGTTGTTCATCTAAAACCTGATGATGCATTTTATAAAGTACAGCGTAGATCAGCCAATTTGATATCATGGCTCTCACAGCAACTTGTAATGTAGCTGCAGGCCAAGCGGCCACATCCATTCCAGCATGGGAAAACAACGAGGATTTATCCATGCAGCTGGCTCACTTGTAGTGCATGGAGAAGCTGTGGCACAATTAATTCAGGCCATGCAGCTACCAAAAGAGTTAGAGGGGAAGATACCTGTTTGTAGTAGTGTGCAGGTTTAGTAGATGGATGGAAGCAACAGCTAAACCAGACCACAAAGCAGCAGCTAAGTTTCTGTATACAGAAGTGTTTCCCAGACTTGACATGCCAGATACCGTATCATCAGACAAGACTCCTCACTTTCGATAATGATAAGAGAAATGTTCACCAGAAACTTCACCAGAGGGAGACACAGCAGAGAACAAGGATGACAACAATCAAACAACACCAGTGAAATCCCCAGAGCCATTTAACTACGAACCACTAGACAATGATTTCAACAAGCAACTTTTCCCAACTCAGCACTACTGTATTCAGAAGATGGAGAACTACTGAATAGACACTTCTGATGCCCATGGAACACCCTTGCCACAGCACGACAGTCTGAAGAAGAGATAGGTGCTCTGACACAACACACCTTTCTTATAATCACTCGTTCTCGATGGATGATGGTTTGCTGTCACGCATACACGTTATAATCCCTTTATAATCGACCGACATTATGATCACTCTTAGCCAACACTAATGTTCTATAGGACAAGTCATACAATTAGAAATTAGACTAACACTAAGTACATCTGTGTGGTCTAACTTTCGCAACGTTTTGACAAAGGCGATTGTATTAGTGTTAACGCCAGTTAGGTAAGACAACTTCAAACTTAAGGTTACTTCAAACTTACCCGAATAAATCACATTTTTCCTGGAAAAGGAGTCAAGACAGTTTGGTTTATTCCACTGATGAAGACGAAAAGTCCAGAGAAAGGCGCGGCTGCAAAGCAGAGTTACACAGAGACGGAGAAAACGGGGAGTGAGAGATGCTTGACGAATCAGAACGGAGCATTTTTCAAATGTCTGGACAATCCCTCCCTCTCTGCAGAAACAGAACGTCCTCTGATTTACTTTTCAGCTACTGACCCTATCTACTGCTCTGAGCGGAGGCTGCTTCAAATGTCAGACATCTGATACTAAGACTGGGATATGCACCATTTTTACATTCGTTGAATTTCCATCAAAAGCAGAGACGCTGATTATTTAAACTGCGGCCACAGTAGAGGGTGTTTGATGTAGAAAGAACGTCTTCTTCTTGTTTTATTTTCAGCTATGTACCCCTGTCTCTGCAGAGAGGGGAGGGACTGTCACCTGTTCACGTTTGAAAAATGCTCAGTGCTGATTGGTCAATGCTCTCTCTCTCGCTCTCTCCCCATCTTCCCAGTGTCCTCCTAACTCTGCTTTGCAGTCTTGCCCTTCTTTCTTTGTCTTTATGGGTTAATAGGACGTGCAGAGGAGAAGATATTTATTCGGGGTAAGTTTAGTGTCGGTAATGAAGTGATTAGAACGTGTCTGCGTGACCGCAAACTCATTCCAAATGAATCACATTCGGCCTCCACATTAAAAGCGTGGCCAGTACAACAAAAACACTTTTCTTGTAATCTATTCAAAACGTCAACGTGTCATTTACTATGCTAAACATTTTGTTTGAGCTGTGGCGGGTGTCATCGGCCGTAAAAAATCAGCTGAGACCCTGTAGATTGTCTGTTGTTAACATCAAAATTAATTTCACTGAATAAGATGAGAAGACGAGAGATAGAGAAAGAGCAGCAGTGTAGTTTTGTCTGCACAAATGTAATATAGGTTGTCAGTCATAGTGATTAAATACTGTATATAAATATGAATGGATGACTGGTTCAAGAGTGAAATGCACGAAGTTCTGATTCAGTGAAGCTACAGCTAACAGACAATTGATTGAAAGATTATGTCTCTGTAGTCATTGCTTTAGTGAATTGAGAATTGAATTAGCCTGTCAGTGTAGATGTAATGCTTCATACTATTCATTTTGGTGTGTGAAAAATAAATAAATAAAAAATCTTTTCCAATATTAGCCAGTCTTATTAAAAATGTATGTCATGCACTGTGAATTGTTCATAAACAAGTATGAGGAAGGCAGTCATTGTCAATATGCTCTCTGTGCTCAAATTTAGTATCTAGAGTTTAGCTTATTGTATTTGGACATTTATGAGGTAGTTGAGAGGGACTCATTCTTCAAGACTCCTTTTAATGAATGTTTTCTTAAATATTCTATTATTTTTCTTATTTGACAAAGATTTAAGAATTAATTCAATATCATTTTTAAAAGTGATTTTTAATCCTCGATTTTGATGACATGTGACTTGAAAAATCTCACTGTGCATGCTTGTATTTAGGTTCATCAACTAAAACAAACATTTCAAGTAATAGAAACGCTGTATTTGTGATTTGGACGTAAAATGACATTCTTTTGTTAGGAATTATACAGATAGAGTTAACTGTTCTTGGCATCATTATTCTGCAATACCAAACACATTTGACAGGAAAGTTGACAATTGACTCTGCTTGTTTTTAGGTGCAGCCACTAAAATACATGAAACCACCTAAGGGAGTGCTGAATCAGTCAGAAGCTGTTTGACTTTGACAAAAATAGTGTTCTTTGGTCTGAAATGAACACAACAGGCGATTCCAAGCGTTTTCGCACTGTTTCCAGCCTCAGTGATGCCTTTAGCTGCAGCATCTGAATGCAAGCAATGTCATTGAAGTTTTTGTGTTAGAAATGATCCAAATACATCCCTGAAGTAGGCAAACACCTTTAAAATCCATTTAAATCACTTTGACAAAATTAGTGTTCTTTGGTCTAAAATGAACAGAACAGGCGATTCAAAGCGTTTTCGCACTGTTTCCAGCCTCAGTGATGCCTTTAGCTGCAGCATCTGAATGCAAGCAATGTCATTGAATTTGTTTTGTTAGAAATGATCCAAAAACATCCCCGAAGCAGGCAAACACCTTTAAAATGCATTTAAATCACTTTGACAAAAGTAGTGTTCTTTGGTCTGAAATGAACACAACAGGTGATTCTAAGTGTTTTCGCACTGTTTCCAGCCTCAGTGATGCTTTAAGCTGCAGCATCTGAATGCAAGCAATGCCATTGAAGTTTTTGTGTTAGAATTGATCCAAATTCATCCCTGAAGCAGGCAAACACCTTTAAAATCCATTTAATTCACTTTGACAAAAGTAGTGTTCTTTGGTCTGAAATGAACACAACAGGCGATTCCAAGCGTTTTCGCACTGTTTCCAGCCTCAGTGATGCCTTTAGCTGCAGCATCTGAATGCAAGCAATGTCATTGAAGATTTTGTGTTAGAAATGATCCAAATACATCCCTGAAGCAGGCAAACACCTTTAAAATGCATTTAAATCACGTTGACAAAAGTAGTGTTCTTTTGGTCTGAAATGAACACAACAGGCGATTCTAAGCGTTTTCGCACTGTTTCCAGCCTCAGTGATGCTTTAAGCTGCTGCATTTGAATGCAAGCAATTAGATTGAAGTTTTTGTGTTAGAAATGATCCAAATACATCCCTGAAGCAGGCAAACACCTTTAAAATGCATTTAAATCACTTTGACAAAAGTAGTGTTCTTTGGTCTGAAATGAACACAACAGGCGATTTCAAGCGTTTTCGCACTGTTTCCAGCCTCAGTGATGCTTTAAGCTGCAACATCTGAATGCAAGCAATGCCATTGAAGTTTTTGTGTTAGAAACGATCAAAATACATCCCTGAAGTGGGCAAACACCTTTAAAATTTATTTAAAGGACTTTGACAAAAGTAGTGTTCTTTGTTCTGAAATGAACACAACAGGCGATTCCTAGCGTTTTCGCACTGTTTCCAGCCTCAGTGATGCTTTAAGCTGATGCATCTGAATGCAAGCAATGCCATTGAAGTTTTTGTGTTAGAAATGATCCAAGTACATCCCTGAAGCAGGCAAACACCTTTAAAATCCATTTAATTCACTTTGACAAAAGTAGTGTTCTTTGGTCTGAAATGAACACAACAGGCGATTCCAAGCGTTTTCGCACTGTTTCCAGCCTCAGTGATGCTTTAAGCTGCTGCATTTGAATGCAAGCAATGCCATTGAAGTTTTTGTGTTAGAAATGATCCAAATACATCCCTGAAGCAGGCAAACACCTTTAAAATTTATTTAAATCACGTTGACAAAAGTAGTGTTCTTTGGTCTGAAATGAACACAACAGGCGATTCCAAGCGTTTTCGCACTGTTTCCAGCCTCAGTGATGCTTTAAGCTGCAGCATTAGAATGCAAGCAATGCCATTGAATTTGTTTTGTTAGAAATGATCCAAATACATCCCTGAAGCAGGCAAACACCTTTAAAATGCATTTAATTCACTTTGACAAAAGTAGTGTTCTTTGGTCTGAAATGAACACAACAGGCGATTCCAAGCGTTTTCGCACTTTTTCCAGCCTCAGTGATGCTTTAAGCTGCAGCATCTGAATACAAGCAATGCCATTGAAGTTTTTGTGTTAGAAATGATCCAAATACATCCCTGAAGCAGGCAAACACCTTTAAAATGCATTTAAATCACTTTGACAAAAGTAGTGTTCTTTGGTCTGAAATGAACACAACAGGCGATTTCAAGCGTTTTCGCACTGTTTCCAACCTCAGTGATGCTTTAAGCTGCAGCATCTGAACACAAGCAATGCCATTGAAGTTTTTGTGTTAGAAGTGATCCAAATACATCCCTGAAGCAGGCAAACACCTTTAAAATCCATTTAATTCACTTTGACAAAAGTAGTGTTCTTTGGTCTGAAATGAACAAAACAGGCGATTCCAAGCGTTTTCGCACTGTTTCCAGCCTCAGTGATGCTTTAAGCTGCTGCATTAGAATGCAAGCAATGCCATTGAAGTTTTTGTGTTAGAATTGTTCCAAATACATCCCTGAAGCAGGCAAACACCTTTAAAATGCATTTAAATCACTTTGACAAAAGTAGTGTTCTTTGGTCTGAAATGAACACAACAGGCGATTTCAAGCGTTTTCGCACTGTTTCCAGCCTCAGTGATGCTTTAAGCTGCAGCATCTGAATGCAAGCAATGCCATTGAAGTTTTTGTGTTAGAAATGATCCAAATACATCCCTGAAGCAGGCAAACACCTTTAAAATCCATTTAAATGACTTTGACAAAAGTTGTGTTATTTTAGTCTGAAATTAACACAACAGGCGATTCCAAGCGTTTTCGCACTGTTTCCAGCCTCAGTGATGCTTTAAGCTGCAGCATCTGAACACAAGCAATGCCTTTGAAGTTTTTGTGTTAGAAGTGATCCAAATACATCCCTGAAGCAGGCAAACACCTTTAAAATCCATTTAATTCACTTTGACAAAAGTAGTGTTCTTTGGTCTGAAATGAACACAACAGGCGATTCCAAGCGTTTTCGCACTGTTTCCAGCCTCAGTGATGCTTTAAGCTGCTGCATTTGAATGCAAGCAATGCCATTGAAGTTTTTGTGTTAGAAATGATCCAAATACATCCCCGAAGCAGGCAAACACCTTTAAAATGCATTTAAATCACGTTGACAAAAAAAGTGTTCTTTTGGTCTGAAATGAACACAACAGGCGATTCTAAGCGTTTTCGCACTGTTTCCAGCCTCAGTGATACTTTAAGCTGCTGCATTTGAATGCAAGCAATGCCATTGAAGTTTTTGTGTTAGAAATGATCCAAATACATCCCCGAAGCAGGCAAACACCTTTAAAATTAATTTAAAGGACTTTGACAAAAGTAGTGTTCTTTTGGTCTGAAATGAACACAACAGGCGATTCCAAGCGTTTTCGCACTGTTTCCAGCCTCAGTGATGCCTTTAGCTGCAGCATCTGAATGCAAGCAATGTCATTGAAGTTTTTGTGTTAGAAATGATCCAAATACATCCCTGAAGTAGGCAAACACCTTTAAAATCCATTTAAATCACTTTGACAAAAGTAGTGTTCTTTGGTCTAAAATGAACAGAACAGGCGATTCCAAGCGTTTTCGCACTGTTTCCAGCCTCAGTGATGCTTTAAGCTGCAGCATCTGAATGCAAGCAATGCCATTGAAGTTTTTGTGTTAGAATTGATCCAAATACATCCCTGAAGTAGGCAAACACCTTTAAAATCCATTTAAATCACTTTGACAAAAGTAGTGTTCTTTGGTCTAAAATGAACAGAACAGGCGATTCCAAGCGTTTTCGCACAGTTTCCAGCCGCAGTGATGCTTTAAGCTGCAGCATCTGAATGCAAGCAATGCCATTGAAGTTTTTGTGTTAGAATTGATCATAATACATCCCTGAAGCAGGCAAACACCTTTAAAGTGCATTTAAATCACTTTGACAAAAGTAGTGTTCTTTGGTCTGAAATGAACACAACAGGCGATTCAAAGCGTTTTCGCACTGTTTCCAGCCTCAGTGATGCCTTTAGCTGCAGCATCTGAATGCAAGCAATGTCATTGAATTTGTTTTGTTAGAAATGATCCAAAAACATCCCCGAAGCAGGCAAACACCTTTAAAATCCATTTAAATCACGTTGACAAAAGTAGTGTTCTTTTGGTCTGAAATGAACACAACAGGCGATTCCAAGCGTTTTCGCACTGTTTCCAGCCTCAGTGATGCCTTTAGCTGCAGCATCTGAATGCAAGCAATGTCATTGAAGTTTTTGTGTTAGAAATGATCCAAATACATCCCTGAAGTAGGCAAACACCTTTAAAATCCATTTAAATCACTTTGACAAAAGTAGTGTTCTTTGGTCTAAAATGAACAGAACAGGCGATTCCAAGCGTTTTCGCACTGTTTCCAGCCTCAGTGATGCTTTAAGCTGCAGCATCTGAATGCAAGCAATGCCATTGAAGTTTTTGTGTTAGAATTGATCCAAATACATCCCTGAAGTAGGCAAACACCTTTAAAATCCATTTAAATCACTTTGACAAAAGTAGTGTTCTTTGGTCTAAAATGAACAGAACAGGCGATTCCAAGCGTTTTCGCACAGTTTCCAGCCGCAGTGATGCTTTAAGCTGCAGCATCTGAATGCAAGCAATGCCATTGAAGTTTTTGTGTTAGAATTGATCCAAATACATCCCTGAAGCAGGCAAACACCTTTAAAGTGCATTTAAATCACTTTGACAAAAGTAGTGTTCTTTGGTCTGAAATGAACACAACAGGCGATTCAAAGCGTTTTCGCACTGTTTCCAGCCTCAGTGATGCCTTTAGCTGCAGCATCTGAATGTAAGCAATGTCATTGAATTTGTTTTGTTAGAAATGATCCAAAAACATCCCCGAAGCAGGCAAACACCTTTAAAATGCATTTAAATCACTTTGACAAAAGTAGTGTTCTTTGGTCTGAAATGAACACAACAGGTGATTCTAAGTGTTTTCGCACTGTTTCCAGCCTCAGTGATGCTTTAAGCTGCAGCATCTGAATGCAAGCAATGCCATTGAAGTTTTTGTGTTAGAATTGATCCAAATTCATCCCTGAAGCAGGCAAACACCTTTAAAATCCATTTAATTCACTTTGACAAAAGTAGTGTTCTTTGGTCTGAAATGAACACAACAGGGGATTCCAAGCGTTTTCGCACTGTTTCCAGCCTCAGTGATGCTTTAAGCTGCAGCATCTGAATGCAAGCAATGCCATTGAATTTGTTTTGTTAGAAATGATCCAAAAACATCCCCGAAGCAGGCAAACACCTTTAAAATGCATTTAAATCACTTTGACAAAAGTAGTGTTCTTTGGTCTGAAATGAACACAACAGGTGATTCTAAGTGTTTTCGCACTGTTTCCAGCCTCAGTGATGCTTTAAGCTGCAGCATCTGAATGCAAGCAATGCCATTGAAGTTTTTGTGTTAGAATTGATCCAAATTCATCCCTGAAGCAGGCAAACACCTTTAAAATCCATTTAATTCACTTTGACAAAAGTAGTGTTCTTTGGTCTGAAATGAACACAACAGGGGATTCCAAGCGTTTTCGCACTGTTTCCAGCCTCAGTGATGCTTTAAGCTGCAGCATCTGAATGCAAGCAATGCCATTGAAGTTTTTGTGTTAGAAATGATCCAAATACATCCCTGAAGCAGGCAAACACCTTTAAAATCCATTTAAATGACTTTGACAAAAGTTGTGTTATTTTAGTCTGAAATTAACACAACAGGCGATTCCAAGCGTTTTCGCACTGTTTCCAGCCTCAGTGATGCTTTAAGCTGCAGCATCTGAACACAAGCAATGCCTTTGAAGTTTTTGTGTTAGAAGTGATCCAAATACATCCCTGAAGCAGGCAAACACCTTTAAAATCCATTTAATTCACTTTGACAAAAGTAGTGTTCTTTGGTCTGAAATGAACACAACAGGCGATTCCAAGCGTTTTCGCACTGTTTCTAGCCTCAGTGATGCTTTAAGCTGCTGCATTTGAATGCAAGCAATGCCATTGAAGTTTTTGTGTTAGAAATGATCCAAATACATCCCCGAAGCAGGCAAACACCTTTAAAATGCATTTAAATCACGTTGACAAAAAAAGTGTTCTTTTGGTCTGAAATGAACACAACAGGCGATTCTAAGCGTTTTCGCACTGTTTCCAGCCTCAGTGATGCTTTAAGCTGCTGCATTTGAATGCAAGCAATTAGATTGAAGTTTTTGTGTTAGAAATGATCCAAATACATCCCTGAAGCAGGCAAACACATTTAAAATGCATTTAAATCACTTTGATAAAAGTAGTGTTCTTTTGGTCTGAAATGAACACAACAGGCGATTCCAAGCGTTTTCACACTGTTTCCAGCCTCAGTGATGCTTTAAGCTGCAGCATCTGAACACAAGCAATGCCTTTGAAGTTTTTGTGTTAGAAGTGATCCAAATACATCCCTGAAGCAGGCAAACACCTTTAAAATCCATTTAAATCACGTTGACAAAAGTAGTGTTCTTTTGGTCTGAAATGAACACAACAGGCGATTCCAAGCGTTTTCGCACTGTTTCCAGCCTCAGTGATGCTTTAAGCTGCAGCATCTGAACACAAGCAATGCCTTTGAAGTTTTTGTGTTAGAAGTGATCCAAATACATCCCTGAAGCAGGCAAACACCTTTAAAATCCATTTAATTCACTTTGACAAAAGTAGTGTTCTTTGGTCTGAAATGAACACAACAGGCGATTCCAAGCGTTTTCGCACTGTTTCCAGCCTCAGTGATGCTTTAAGCTGCTGCATTTGAATGCAAGCAATGCCATTGAAGTTTTTGTGTTAGAAATTATCCAAATACATCCTCGAAGCAGGCAAACACCTTTAAAATTTATTTAAAGGACTTTGACAAAAATAGTGTTCTTTGGTCTGAAATGAACACAACAGGCGATTCCAAGCGTTTTCGCACTGTTTCCAGCCTCAGTGATGCCTTTAGCTGCAGCATCTGAATGCAAGCAATGTCATTGAAGTTTTTGTGTTAGAAATGATCCAAATACATCCCTGAAGTAGGCAAACACCTTTAAAATCCATTTAAATCACTTTGACAAAATTAGTGTTCTTTGGTCTAAAATGAACAGAACAGGCGATTCAAAGCGTTTTCGCACTGTTTCCAGCCTCAGTGATGCCTTTAGCTGCAGCATCTGAATGCAAGCAATGTCATTGAATTTGTTTTGTTAGAAATGATCCAAAAACATCCCCGAAGCAGGCAAACACCTTTAAAATGCATCTAAATCACTTTGACAAAAGTAGTGTTCTTTGGTCTGAAATGAACACAACAGGTGATTCTAAGTGTTTTCGCACTGTTTCCAGCCTCAGTGATGCTTTAAGCTGCAGCATCTGAATGCAAGCAATGCCATTGAAGTTTTTGTGTTAGAATTGATCCAAATTCATCCCTGAAGCAGGCAAACACCTTTAAAATCCATTTAATTCACTTTGACAAAAGTAGTGTTCTTTGGTCTGAAATGAACACAACAGGGGATTCCAAGCGTTTTCGCACTGTTTCCAGCCTCAGTGATGCTTTAAGCTGCAGCATCTGAATGCAAGCAATGCCATTGAAGTTTTTGTGTTAGAAATGATCCAAATACATCCCTGAAGCAGGCAAACACCTTTAAAATCCATTTAAATGACTTTGACAAAAGTTGTGTTATTTTAGTCTGAAATTAACACAACAGGCGATTCCAAGCGTTTTCGCACTGTTTCCAGCCTCAGTGATGCTTTAAGCTGCAGCATCTGAACACAAGCAATGCCTTTGAAGTTTTTGTGTTAGAAGTGATCCAAATACATCCCTGAAGCAGGCAAACACCTTTAAAATCCATTTAATTCACTTTGACAAAAGTAGTGTTCTTTGGTCTGAAATGAACACAACAGGCGATTCCAAGCGTTTTCGCACTGTTTCCAGCCTCAGTGATGCCTTTAGCTGCAGCATCTGAATGCAAGCAATGTCATTGAAGATTTTGTGTTAGAAATGATCCAAATACATCCCTGAAGCAGGCAAACACCTTTAAAATGCATTTAAATCACGTTGACAAAAGTAGTGTTCTTTTGGTCTGAAATGAACACAACAGGCGATTCCAAGCGTTTTCGCACTGTTTCCAGCCTCAGTGATGCTTTAAGCTGCTGCATTTGAATGCAAGCAATTAGATTGAAGTTTTTGTGTTAGAAATGATCCAAATACATCCCTGAAGCAGGCAAACACCTTTAAAATGCATTTAAATCACTTTGACAAAAGTAGTGTTCTTTGGTCTGAAATGAACACAACAGGCGATTTCAAGCGTTTTCGCACTGTTTCCAGCCTCAGTGATGCTTTAAGCTGCAACATCTGAATGCAAGCAATGCCATTGAAGTTTTTGTGTTAGAAACGATCAAAATACATCCCTGAAGTGGGCAAACACCTTTAAAATTTATTTAAAGGACTTTGACAAAAGTAGTGTTCTTTGTTCTGAAATGAACACAACAGGCGATTCCTAGCGTTTTCGCACTGTTTCCAGCCTCAGTGATGCTTTAAGCTGATGCATCTGAATGCAAGCAATGCCATTGAAGTTTTTGTGTTAGAAATGATCCAAGTACATCCCTGAAGCAGGCAAACACCTTTAAAATCCATTTAATTCACTTTGACAAAAGTAGTGTTCTTTGGTCTGAAATGAACACAACAGGCGATTCCAAGCGTTTTCGCACTGTTTCCAGCCTCAGTGATGCTTTAAGCTGCTGCATTTGAATGCAAGCAATGCCATTGAAGTTTTTGTGTTAGAAATGATCCAAATACATCCCTGAAGCAGGCAAACACCTTTAAAATTTATTTAAATCACGTTGACAAAAGTAGTGTTCTTTGGTCTGAAATGAACACAACAGGCGATTCCAAGCGTTTTCGCACTGTTTCCAGCCTCAGTGATGCTTTAAGCTGCAGCATTAGAATGCAAGCAATGCCATTGAATTTGTTTTGTTAGAAATGATCCAAATACATCCCTGAAGCAGGCAAACACCTTTAAAATGCATTTAATTCACTTTGACAAAAGTAGTGTTCTTTGGTCTGAAATGAACACAACAGGCGATTCCAAGCGTTTTCGCACTTTTTCCAGCCTCAGTGATGCTTTAAGCTGCAGCATCTGAATACAAGCAATGCCATTGAAGTTTTTGTGTTAGAAATGATCCAAATACATCCCTGAAGCAGGCAAACACCTTTAAAATCCATTTAATTCACTTTGACAAAAGTAGTGTTCTTTGGTCTGAAATGAACACAACAGGCGATTTCAAGCGTTTTCGCACTGTTTCCAACCTCAGTGATGCTTTAAGCTGCAACATCTGAACACAAGCAATGCCATTGAAGTTTTTGTGTTAGAAGTGATCCAAATACATCCCTGAAGCAGGCAAACACCTTTAAAATCCATTTAATTCACTTTGACAAAAGTAGTGTTCTTTGGTCTGAAATGAACAAAACAGGCGATTCCAAGCGTTTTCGCACTGTTTCCAGCCTCAGTGATGCTTTAAGCTGCTGCATTAGAATGCAAGCAATGCCATTGAAGTTTTTGTGTTAGAATTGTTCCAAATACATCCCTGAAGCAGGCAAACACCTTTAAAATGCATTTAAATCACTTTGACAAAAGTAGTGTTCTTTGGTCTGAAATGAACACAACAGGCGATTTCAAGCGTTTTCGCACTGTTTCCAGCCTCAGTGATGCTTTAAGCTGCAACATCTGAATGCAAGCAATGCCATTGAAGTTTTTGTGTTAGAAACGATCAAAATACATCCCTGAAGTGGGCAAACACCTTTAAAATTTATTTAAAGGACTTTGACAAAAGTAGTGTTCTTTGTTCTGAAATGAACACAACAGGCGATTCCTAGCGTTTTCGCACTGTTTCCAGCCTCAGTGATGCTTTAAGCTGACGTTTTGTGTTAGAAATGATCCAAATAAATCCCATAAGCAGGAAACCCCCTTTAAAATGCATTTAAGTCACTTTGGCAAAAGTAGTGTTCATAGTAGGCCCTCAAAGAGGAGCAGCTATGGTCAAGCTCCCTGAAAGACATGGTTTCAAGTTCCAGGCTCAGCACCATACATCACTCTCATCATAGGGTTAAAAGATGCAACAGAAATAATACAACCTACCACAGGAGGATTAATGGAGTTATGATCAAAACTATGAGTATGTGCACTACCCCAAACTTTCTTAAAGAAAGCCAAACACCAATGACTATAAGTTAGATCAAGACTCATTAATGCAATAGTACAGGAAGAATATCTTACTGTACCAGACCCACACACACACTGCTGTCTAACTGTGGAGGCAAAAACCTGTTAGGAACCTGGTGAATGAATCAAAAACCAATCAAAGTTGTCTTTCTGTTGTGTGTAATTCTTGCAAGAGAGAAGTACACAGAGTCAGTGCAAAACTGTCCTGCCTGAGTGTAGTTCCGAAATCATCTACCTCCGTTCCTACCTAAATACCTTCTTCGTTGCGAGGGAGTAAAGATGTATCTTCTCATTAGCTCAGTTTCAATCAAAAACAGTCCACAAGGGACTTATCATCCCACAACTCAGGGTCAGTCACTGCCTTGCACCAGGAGAAAGGTGTAACAGAAACAAAGTACATCAAAGTTCTGCTGCCATGCCCTCATGGCCATGGTCCATGCTGTAAAACAATTTTAACTAAACAGTATTTCCCATGGGAAAGAGAAGGCTCACTATTCTAAAATATTTATGTAAGCAAGTATATAACTCATTCTATGATTACTTTGCTTAGTACAGATACATATGAGAATATATCAAGTAATATGAATCACAGTTCTGTCACAATACCCATATAGTAACATTTCCATTACACCAACATTCCTCCAAGAATGGGCTGGTATACTGTGATTGATCTCTGCTCACCATTTTCAGTGTGCCTTACATCCTGATTCTGAATTCTTATTCGTCTTTACTTATCAAGGTCAACAGTACACGTATCAATGAAGCGGAAGCATTTGTGCAGCCTCCGTCTATCGTAGAGCGTTAGATGGAGATCTCCAACAGTTAGATATTCAGTCCACAACACTGATGTATGTGGTCTATGATGGCATTTTGATCTGCTCAGAAAGAAAAACGCAGCATGAAAGACTCAGCTGCAGGATTAAAAGCCTTAGCAGCTGGAGGTCATAAGCTCAGTAAAAGCAAGCTGCAGTTCTGTCAGAAAACAGTCCTTGGGACGGCAGCTTAGTGGTAAAAAAGAGGCTCATGCACCGTCTCAGGTAGAAGCTGTTATAAAAGCTCCAAAACCGCTAACTGTGGGACAGATGTTGCCATTTGGGAATGGCTGGTTATAGCAGACACTGGATATGTGACTGTGTGTTGTGGTTGTCCTTGTTGTGCTTTCAGGTTTAGCAAGGGGGAAGTGCCTGATGTCACATCACACTACACCTGCACCAATCAGCACTGAAACAGGCCAACACCTACTACTTGGTTGAGCGATGACCATGACCTGACTGTTCCCAAGGCATAAGGGAACCAGGGAGTAATCACTATGACTCATATGTAATGTCTGATGCATATGACTTCACACTAACCACCAGTCTTTCAGAAATACTATATTGTCAAAAGTATATTAAGTGACGTCCCATTCTATAGGGTTCAATATGACGTCGGTCCACCCTTTGCAGCTATAAGAGCTTCAACTCTTCTGTCTTTATGGACCTTGCTTTGTGCACTGATTCCTATTATTGGGATGGGTGAGCGAATACCTTTGACAATATAGTGTATATTGGCTGGGATATCTACACACTGCTTACTCCCAAGGAGAAGGGACGATAACCATAAAGGTAACGTAGTAAATCGAAATCTGAAGCAGATGCAGGTGAACTAATAACTACATCAAAAGCTCAACATTAAAGTGTCATTTGACACAATAACAATAATCTGTTAAAATAATCGACTGCAACAAGTTTAAGTGTGTAAAAGAAAAGAAGCAAGATTGTCTTGGTACCTTTAAGTAAAATACAAAGTTGTCCTGATTTATCAACGTGCTTCGCACACTGTGCATTACGTATGTGGCAGGAGACCTGCAAGAATGCAGTGACCAGTTAACGTCATAATCTGCTGCATTCTTCCCCTGCTGTGCATCCTGAGCTCACGAATCAGACAGGATAACTGTACAGTTTCCACTGGTGAATGATGAAGTTGCTTTTTGGCAATAATGACAGTAACCTAAGTGATACTACGGAGGGAACAGATGAGGAGGAGTAGAAGAAAGGTCATCATCTATTCTCCATAAGTGCTCCAAATTATTAGAATAGTATATTATAATATAATATAACAGTAGAATAGACAATGGTACATAGGACGTAGAAAACATAAATATACACTAAATGTAACCATTTCATCTATTCCCTTTTAAAGTCTTAAAAGGGTACAACAGCTGAGGAGCAGGCAGGCAGCCATGGCACCTGTTACTCAGTATGGTGTGTACAGCAAAGCAAATCAACCACACACATTAGCTGCACCTCATCATGTGCACAACCTCATCTAGGAACACAGCATTGCTTGCATCAAGATAGTGACATAGTGTTAAAAACAAAGAGATAAGAATATTTGAGGGGACTGCCTGAGAAAGATAAGAAGATGCAGCTGACAGATTCCCACCCCTCTGACAAGTATATAAGGTGTGTTTGAAAACAACTTTTTGGTCTATCCCAGGAGGTTCACTGTATGTATGTGTGTGTGTGTGTGTGTGTGTGTGTGTGTGTGTGTGTGTGTGTGTGTGTGTGAATATAAACTTGGCTTCCACCGTTATACTTGGACTTTGGAACTAATTGATTGACAGAGAGATTCGACTATAATTAAGTCAAATGGAACTGCAAGATGAGCATCATTGTCGCCAGGACACGACCACTGGCATTGCTTGAATTAAGATGCAGCATCTAAAACAGTCACTCTGAGTGAAAACAAATACAGTACTTGAGATGGCAGCTTAGTGGTAAAAAGAAGCATATACTGTAGCACCGTTTCAGGTGGCGTTTCAGATGAATGAAAGCAGCTCCTTCATGAAACATGACAAGAGCAGCTGGACAAAATAACCCTTCAGCCCCACTTGTGTGGACAGAAGAAGCTAAAAAACCATTTCACATTCTAAAAGGAGACCTACAGACCTACAACAACATTTCACCTTTATGTGGCTGAAACACATGCCTGTTCTGATGCAACTCACCACAGGGACACAGCCGACAGCCTGTTTGACAGCACCAAGTTTGATAACATTGAAAAGGGACTGCCTCCCTGTTGCCAGGGATTGGCAGCAGCAGCATCATTTGACTCTAAGAAAGCATCAGGTCAAACAATAGGACACCCTATGACATGTTATACATCAATAAATATTGCTAACAAAATGGTGCTGCCAAATGAAGGAATCCCACATGACTGCATACAAGAAACAGATACATTTCTGCAAGTATGAGAGAATTTGTACAACCAGGTGATTCCATCAGAGTTAATTTTGTTTGTGGATGGGTCATGCGTAATAGATGAAACAGGAAGGCATGCAGCATAGGGTGTTGTTCATCTAAAACCTGATGATGCATTTTATAAAGTACAGCGTAGATCAGCCTATTTGATATCATGGCTCTCACAGCAACTTGTAATGTAGCTGCAGGCCAAGCGGCCACATCCATTCCAGCATGGGAAAACAACGAGGATTTATCCATGCAGCTGGCTCACTTGTAGTGCATGGAGAAGCTGTGGCACAATTAATTCAGGCCATGCAGCTACCAAAAGAGTTAGAGGGGAAGATACCTGTTTGTAGTAGTGTGCAGGTTTAGTAGATGGATGGAAGCAACAGCTAAACCAGACCACAAAGCAGCAGCTAAGTTTCTGTATACAGAAGTGTTTCCCAGACTTGACATGCCAGATACCGTATCATCAGACAAGACTCCTCACTTTCGATAATGATAAGAGAAATGTTCACCAGAAACTTCACCAGAGGGAGACACAGCAGAGAACAAGGATGACAACAATCAAACAACACCAGTGAAATCCCCAGAGCCATTTAACTACGAACCACTAGACAATGATTTCAACTAGCAACTTTTCCCAACTCAGCACTACTGTATTCAGAAGATGGAGAACTACTGAATAGACACTTCTGATGCCCATGGAACACCCTTGCCACAGCACGACAGTCTGAAGAAGAGATAGGTGCTCTGACACAACACACCTTTCTTATAATCACTCGTTCTCGATGGATGATGGTTTGCTGTCACGCATACACGTTATAATCCCTTTATAATCGACCGACATTATGATCACTCTTAGCCAACACTAATGTTCTATAGGACAAGTCATACAATTAGAAATTAGACTAACACTAAGTACATCTGTGTGGTCTAACTTTCGCAACGTTTTGACAAAGGCGATTGTATTAGTGTTAACGCCAGTTAGGTAAGACAACTTCAAACTTAAGGTTACTTCAAACTTACCCGAATAAATCACATTTTTCCTGGAAAAGGAGTCAAGACAGTTTGGTTTATTCCACTGATGAAGACGAAAAGTCCAGAGAAAGGCGCGGCTGCAAAGCAGAGTTACACAGAGACGGAGAAAACGGGGAGTGAGAGATGCTTGACGAATCAGAACGGAGCATTTTTCAAATGTCTGGACAATCCCTCCCTCTCTGCAGAAACAGAACGTCCTCTGATTTACTTTTCAGCTACTGACCCTATCTACTGCTCTGAGCGGAGGCTGCTTCAAATGTCAGACATCTGATACTAAGACTGGGATATGCACCATTTTTACATTCGTTGAATTTCCATCAAAAGCAGAGACGCTGATTATTTAAACTGCGGCCACAGTAGAGGGTGTTTGATGTAGAAAGAACGTCTTCTTCTTGTTTTATTTTCAGCTATGTACCCCTGTCTCTGCAGAGAGGGGAGGGACTGTCACCTGTTCACGTTTGAAAAATGCTCAGTGCTGATTGGTCAATGCTCTCTCTCTCGCTCTCTCCCCATCTTCCCAGTGTCCTCCTAACTCTGCTTTGCAGTCTTGCCCTTCTTTCTTTGTCTTTATGGGTTAATAGGACGTGCAGAGGAGAAGATATTTATTCGGGGTAAGTTTAGTGTCGGTAATGAAGTGATTAGAACGTGTCTGCGTGACCGCAAACTCATTCCAAATGAATCACATTCGGCCTCCACATTAAAAGCGTGGCCAGTACAACAAAAACACTTTTCTTGTAATCTATTCAAAACGTCAACGTGTCATTTACTATGCTAAACATTTTGTTTGAGCTGTGGCGGGTGTCATCGGCCGTAAAAAATCAGCTGAGACCCTGTAGATTGTCTGTTGTTAACATCAAAATTAATTTCACTGAATAAGATGAGAAGACGAGAGATAGAGAAAGAGCAGCAGTGTAGTTTTGTCTGCACAAATGTAATATAGGTTGTCAGTCATAGTGATTAAATACTGTATATAAATATGAATGGATGACTGGTTCAAGAGTGAAATGCACGAAGTTCTGATTCAGTGAAGCTACAGCTAACAGACAATTGATTGAAAGATTATGTCTCTGTAGTCATTGCTTTAGTGAATTGAGAATTGAATTAGCCTGTCAGTGTAGATGTAATGCTTCATACTATTCATTTTGGTGTGTGAAAAATAAATAAATAAAAAATCTTTTCCAATATTAGCCAGTCTTATTAAAAATGTATGTCATGCACTGTGAATTGTTCATAAACAAGTATGAGGAAGGCAGTCATTGTCAATATGCTCTCTGTGCTCAAATTTAGTATCTAGAGTTTAGCTTATTGTATTTGGACATTTATGAGGTAGTTGAGAGGGACTCATTCTTCAAGACTCCTTTTAATGAATGTTTTCTTAAATATTCTATTATTTTTCTTATTTGACAAAGATTTAAGAATTAATTCAATATCATTTTTAAAAGTGATTTTTAATCCTCGATTTTGATGACATGTGACTTGAAAAATCTCACTGTGCATGCTTGTATTTAGGTTCATCAACTAAAACAAACATTTCAAGTAATAGAAACGCTGTATTTGTGATTTGGACGTAAAATGACATTCTTTTGTTAGGAATTATACAGATAGAGTTAACTGTTCTTGGCATCATTATTCTGCAATACCAAACACATTTGACAGGAAAGTTGACAATTGACTCTGCTTGTTTTTAGGTGCAGCCACTAAAATACATGAAACCACCTAAGGGAGTGCTGAATCAGTCAGAAGCTGTTTCGGTGAGTTTTGAACTAGATTACTTACTGTTTAGTCTATTTGTGTGATGTAGATGTAGAGGTTTACTGTTTCAACACTGTTTTGGTGATTTTTTGAGACTAGTCAGAAAAGCAGGTTCAGTCAGGATTGGACTATAATACTATTAATTACTAATAATTACTATTACGAACTAGATGATATACAGTTTGCTTACAATCAAGCAACAAAGCCAGTGGTGCTTTTCTTCTAGATATAATCCAAATGGTAGGAAAGAGCAGGAAAACACGTTTAAAATGCATTTGTGTGACTTTTCCTGAAGTAGTGTTGTTTTGGTCTTAAATGCACATAACAGGCGATTTTAAGCGTTTTGGCACTGTGAGAGTGAGAGTTTTTGTTTTAGCTGCTGCATCTTAATTCAAGCAGTGCCACTTGACGACAATATTGCTCAACGTGAAGTTCTATCTGACTTAATTATAATTGAATCTATCTGTCAATCAATTAGGTCCAAAATCCGAGTATATCTGTTGAAGCCAAGTGTTTATTTACACAAAACAAACACACAAACAGTGAGCCTCCTGCGATAGACTAAAAAAGTTGTTTTAAAACACGCAGCTTATATACTTGTCAGAGGGGCGGGAATCTTTCTCAGGCAGTCCCCTCAAAGATTCTTATCTCTTTGTTTTTAGACAGTAACACTAACACAATAGCTTTCCGGCCGTCTTATGCAGTGCGTCTGTGCGGGGGAGTAATCTCACACCTGTTGCTCCCAAAGCAACTATCTCTTCTTCAATCTGTCGTGCTGTGGCAAAGGTGTTCCATAGGCGTGACAAGTGTCTATTCAATCGTTCTCGATCTTCTGTTGTAATATAGTAGTGCAGAGTTGGGAATAGTTGCCTGTTGAAATCATTATCTGGTGGTTCGTAGTTGAACGGTTCTGTGGATTTCATTGGTGTCGTTGGACTGTTGTTGAACCTGAGCGATTGTCACTCCAGGTGGTAGCCATTGGACAATCTTGATAGGGAATAGATGAAATGGTTATATTTTGTGTTTTCTACGTCATACATACACTGTCTATTCTACTGTTATATTATAATATACCATTATAATAAGTTGGAGCACTGTACATACCTTATAGAGAATACTTCTACTTGTCCTCATCTATTACCTGCGTACTGTCTGATCTGTGAGCTCAGGATGCACAGCAGGGGCAGAATGCAGCAGATTATGACGTTAACTGGTCAACTGGTTAATCAGGACAGCTTTTTATTTCACTTGGTTTTCAGTCTTGCTTTTTTCCTTTACCTTAAACATAGTCGCAGCCGATTATTTTTAATTTCAGATGATGCTTTTCATTTTTACCTACAAGGTAAATTAAAGCTTTAGCTTTTGATGTTGTTACTAGTTCACCTGCATCTACTTCAGATTTTGATTTACTACTTTACTTTTACGGTCATCATCCATTCTCCTTGGCAGTAAGCAGTTCGTGGATATCTCACCCAAGTATTCGCTCACCCGTCCAAATACTGGGAGTCAGTGCACAAGGCAAGGTCCATAAAGACATGGACGACAGAGTCTGGTGTGGATGAAGTTGACTGGCCTTCACAGAGTCCTGACCTCAACCCGATAGAACACCTTTGGGATGAATTAGAGCAGAGAGTGATTATTTAGTATCTGACATTGTCAAATCTGGGAAACACTATACAAAAACTCAGCTGCTGCTTCGTGGTCTGGTTTAGCTGTCGGACAAGTTTCCATCCATCTACTAAACCTGCACACTACTACAAACAGGAATCTTTCCCTCTAACTCTTTTGGTAGCTGTATGGCCTGAATCAATTGTGCCACAGCTTCTCCGTGCACTACAAGTGAGCCAGCTGCATGGATAAATTCATATGTATTTATTGTGGTGCACTAATGCACAGTTAGTTCTTGTCCTGAGAGTCACACTTTGTAACCAGTCCTTCTGGCCTGTGTAACAACAAACTGAGGACTAGTTAGCATAGCATGCAGTTGGTGAGATGTATACAATGTCACAGAGTTGTCCTATTGTTTGACCTGATGCTTTCTTAGAGTCAAATGATGCTGCTGCTGCTGCTGCCAATCCCTGGCAACAGGGAGGCAGTCCCTTTTCAATATTGGTCAAACTTGGTGCATGTCTTTCAGCCACATAAAGGTGAAATGTTGTTGTATAATCAGGGTTGACTAAAGCAGGAGCAGTCTGTAGGTCTCCTTTTAGAATGTGAAATGCTTCTTTAGCTTCTTCTGTCCACACAAGTGGGGCTGATTTTGTCTAGCTGCTCTTGTCATGTTTCATGAAGGAGCTGCTTTCATTCATCTGCGAGCCACCTGAAACGGTGCTACAGTATATGCCTCTTTTTACCACTAAGCTGCCATCTCAAGTACTGTATTTGCTTTCACTCAGGGTGACTGTTTTAGATTCAATTTCAATTCAATTTAATTCAACTTTATATATATAGCGCCAATTCACAACATCAGTTATCTCGAGGAACTTTACAAGTAAGGTTTTAAGACTTTACACAACTAAACCCAACAATTCCCACATAAAGCAAGCTTTTAATTGTAGCCAATCGATAAATTGTACATTTATATAGCAACAGTGGAGAGGAAAAACTCCCTCTCTAACGAGGAAGAAACCTCCAGCAGACCCAGGCTCAGTGTGGGCGGCCATCTGCCTTGACTGGTTGGGGTGAGGGGATAGAGAAGAGAGAAAACAAAAACAAGGATGTTTGGACCAGCAGCTTGACACTGGAGTCAAACAGCTCTGAGTCTGACGATACCTGTAGATGAGAATAGAGAGAGAGAGAGACAGAAAGGGAGAAGCACAACTAGGAGAGAAAAACAGACAACATTAGTCACATGTATACATGGAGGCATGTTAGTGGATAAGAACCTGAAAAGAGCTTAGTGAATCCTTGTGGTAACTGTGTACTGTTGACCTTGATAAGTAAAAAAGAATTCTTTCTTCCTGTACTACTGCATTAACATCTCCGTCATACTCTAATCTAGTCATTGGTCATTATATAGCTATAGTCATTCTATGGGAAAGATGGAAGTGTTGCACATACTCTTAGTTAGGATCAATATTCCCTCTGTCCATTATTTTTTGTGGTAGGTTGTATTCTTTCTGTTGCTGAGCCTGGAACTTGAAACCCTTATGACCCTTGATATCTTTCAGGCTAGACTATAGCTGCTGTACCTTGCCAACATACATCATGGTGCAGTGGAAAGAAAGAGTTGGTTCTTGAGCTTTCTCCGTTTTCCTATCTGGAGCTGAGAGAGTGTTGTAGTTGTTTCATTTTGCACTCCATTCGCTTCCAGTTTAAATTTTCCTGTTTGGAGGCCTCCATTTTCTCAGGGAATGTGGCTCGAAGTGTTTTCAATGGTCCTGTTTTTTAAACCCTGTGGGAATTCTTTTGTAACTTGTCCCACTATGTGCAACAGCAAGGCGTTGATGTCACCTATTACCAAATTCACTACTTTCTTTTGGTCGCAAATGATCCAAATACATGAACACAACAGGCGATTCCAAGCGTTTTCGCACTGTTTCCAGCCTCAGTGATGCTTTAAGCTGCAGCATCTGAATGCAAGCAATGCCATTGAAGTTTTTCTGTTAGAAATGATCCAAATACATCCCTGAAGCAGGCAAACACCTTTAAAATGCATTTAAATCACTTTGACAAAAGTGATTTAAATGCCTCAGTGATGCTTTAAGCTGCTACATCTGAATGCAAGCAATGCCATTGAAGTTTTTCTGTTAGAAATGATCCAAATACATCCCTGAAGCAGGCAAACACCTTTAAAATTTATTTAAAGGACTTTGACAAAAGTAGTGTTCTTTTGGTCTGAAATGAACACAACAGGCGATTCCAAGCGTTTTCGCACTGTTTCCAGCCTCAGTGATGTTTTCAGCTGCAGCATCTGAATGCAAGCAATGCCATTGAAGTTTTTGTGTTAGAAATGATCCAAATACATCCCTGAAGCAGGCAAACACCTTTAAAATTTATTTAAAGGACTTTGACAAAAGTAGTGTTCTTTTGGTCTGAAATGAACACAACAGGCGATTCCAAGCGTTTTCGCACTGTTTCCAGCCTCAGTGATGCTTTAAGCTGCAGCATCTGAACACAAGCAATGCCATTGAAGTTTTTGTGTTAGAAGTGATCCAAATACATCCCTGAAGCAGGCAAACACCTTTAAAATCCATTTAATTCACTTTGACAAAAGTAGTGTTCTTTTGGTCTGAAATGAACACAACAGGCGATTCCAAGCGTTTTCGCACTGTTTCCAGCCTCAATGATGCTTTAAGCTGCAGCATCTGAATACAAGCAATGCCATTGAAGTTTTTGTGTTAGAAATGAATCAAATACATCCCTGAAGCAGGCAAACACCTTTAAAATCCATTTAATTCACTTTGACAAAAGTAGTGTTCTTTTGGTCTGAAATGAACACAACAGGCGATTCTAAGCGTTTTCGCACTGTTTCCAGCCTCAGTGATGCTTTAAGCTTGTGCATTTGAATGCAAGTAATGCCATTGAAGTTTTTGTGTTAGAAATGATCCAAATACATCCCTAAAGCAGGCAAACACCTTTAAATCCCATTTAAATCACGTTGACAAAAGTAGTGTTCTTTTGGTCTGAAATGAACACAACAGGCGATTCTAAGCGTTTTCGCACTGTTTCCAGCCTCAATGATGCTTTAAGCTGCAGCATCTGAATACAAGCAATGCCATTGAAGTTTTGGTGTTAGAAATGATCCAAATACATCCCTGAAGCAGGCAAACACCTTTAAAATGCATTTAAATCACTTTGACAAAAGTAGTGTTCTTTGGTCTGAAATGAACAAAACAGGCGATTCCAAGCGTTTTCGCACTGTTTCCAGCCTCAATGATGCTTTAAGCTGCAGCATCTGAATACAAGCAATGCCATTGAAGTTTATGTGTTAGAAATGATCCAAATACATCCCTAAAGCAGGCAAACACCTTTAAATCCCATTTAAATCACGTTGACAAAAGTAGTGTTCTTTTGGTCTGAAATGAACACAACAGGCGATTCCAAGCGTTTTCGCACTGTTTCCAGCCTCAGTGATGCTTTAAGCTGCAGCATCTGAATACAAGCAATGCCATTGAAGTTTTTGTGTTAGAAGTGATCCAAATACATCCCTGAAGCAGGCAAACACCTTTAAAATCCATTTAATTCACTTTGACAAAAGTAGTGTTCTTTTGGTCTGAAATGAACACAACAGGCGATTCCAAGCGTTTTCGCACTGTTTCCAGCCTCAGTGATGCTTTAAGCTTGTGCATTTGAATGCAAGTAATGCCATTGAAGTTTTTGTGTTAGAAATGATCCAAATACATCCCTGAAGCAGGCAAACACCTTTAAAATGCATTTAAATCACTTTGATAAAAGTAGTGTTCTTTTGGTCTGAAATGAACACAACAGGCGATTCCAAGCGTTTTCGCACTGTTTCCAGCCTCAATGATGCTTTAAGCTGCAGCATCTGAATACAAGCAATGCCATTGAAGTTTTTGTGTTAGAAATGAATCAAATACATCCCTGAAGCAGGCAAACACCTTTAAATCCCATTTAAATCACGTTGACAAAAGTAGTGTTCTTTTGGTCTGAAATGAACACAACAGGCGATTCTAAGCGTTTTCGCACTGTTTCCAGCCTCAGTGATGCTTTAAGCTGCAGCATCTAAATACAAGCAATGCCATTGAAGTTTTTGTGTTAGAAGTGATCCAAATACATCCCTGAAGCAGGCAAACACCTTTAAAATCCATTTAATTCACTTTGACAAAAGTAGTGTTCTTTGGTCTGAAATGAACACAACAGGCGATTCCAAGCGTTTTCGCACTGTTTCCAGCCTCAATGATGCTTTAAGCTGCAGCATGCCATTGAAGTACATACAAGCAATGCCATTGAAGTTTTTATGTTAGAAATGATCCAAATACATCCCTAAAGCAGGCAAACACCTTTAAATCCCATTTAAATCACGTTGACAAAAGTAGTGTTCTTTTGGTCTGAAATGAACAAAACAGGCGATTCCAAGCGTTTTCGCACTGTTTCCAGTCTCAATGATGCTTTAAGCTGCAGCATCTGAATACAAGCAATGCCATTGAAGTTTTTGTGTTAGAAGTGATCCAAATACATCCCTGAAGCAGGCAAACACCTTTAAAATCCATTTAATTCACTTTGACAAAAGTAGTGTTCTTTGGTCTGAAATGAACACAACAGGCGATTCCAAGCGTTTTCGCACTGTTTCCAGCCTCAGTGATGCTTTAAGCTTGTGCATTTGAATGCAAGTAATGCCATTGAAGTTTTTGTGTTAGAATTGTTCCAAATACATCCCTGAAGCAGGCAAACACCTTTAAAATGTATGTAAAGGTTTTGACAAAAGTAGTGTTCTTTGGTCTGAAATGAACACAACAGGCGATTCTAAGCGTTTTCGCACTGTTTCCAGCCTCAATGATGCTTTAAGCTGCAGCATCTGAATACAAGCAATGCCATTGAAGTTTTTGTGTTAGAAATGATCCAAATACATCCCTAAAGCAGGCAAACACCTTTAAAATGCATTTAAATCACTTTGACAAAAGTAGTGTTCTTTGGTCTGAAATGAACAAAACAGGCGATTCCAAGCGTTTTCGCACTGTTTCCAGCCTCAATGATGCTTTAAGCTGCAGCATCTGAATACAAGCAATGCCATTGAAGTTTTTGTGTTAGAAATGATCCAAATACATCCCTAAAGCAGGCAAACACCTTTAAATCCCATTTAAATCACGTTGACAAAAGTAGTGTTCTTTTGGTCTAAAATGAACACAACAGGCGATTCCAAGCGTTTTCGCACTGTTTCCAGCCTCAGTGATGCTTTAAGCTGCTGCATTAGAATGCAAGCAATGCCATTGAAGTTTTTGTGTTAGAATTGTTCCAAATAAATCCCTGAAGCAGGCAAACACCTTTAAAATGCATTTAAATCACTTTGACAAAAGTAGTGTTCTTTGGTCTGAAATGAACACAACAGGCGATTCTAAGCGTTTTCGCACTGTTTCCAGCCTCAATGATGCTTTAAGCTGCAGCATCTGAATACAAGCAATGCCATTGAAGTTTTTGTGTTAGAAATGATCCAAATACATCCCTGAAGCAGGCAAACACCTTTAAAATGCATTTTATATCACTTTGACAAAAGTAGTGTTCTTTGGTCTGAAATGAACAAAACAGGCGATTCCAAGCGTTTTCGCACTGTTTCCAGCCTCAATGATGCTTTAAGCTGCAGCATCTGAATACAAGCAATGCCATTGAAGTTTATGTGTTAGAAATTATCCAAATACATCCCTAAAGCAGGCAAACACCTTTAAATCCCATTTAAATCACGTTGACAAAATAAGTGTTCTTTTGGTCTGAAATGAACACAACAGGCGATTCCAAGCGTTTTCGCACTGTTTCCAGCCTCAGTGATGCTTTAAGCTGCAGCATCTGAATACAAGCAATGCCATTGAAGTTTTTGTGTTAGAAGTGATCCAAATACATCCCTGAAGCAGGCAAACACCTTTAAAATCCATTTAATTCACTTTGACAAAAGTAGTGTTCTTTTGGTCTGAAATGAACACAACAGGCGATTCCAAGCGTTTTCGCACTGTTTCCAGCCTCAGTGATGCTTTAAGCTTGTGCATTTGAATGCAAGTAATGCCATTGAAGTTTTTGTGTTAGAAATGATCCAAATACATCCCTGAAGCAGGCAAACACCTTTAAATCCCATTTAAATCACTTTGACAAAAGTAGTGTTCTTTGGTCTGAAATGAACACAACAGGCGATTCTAAGCGTTTTCGCACTGTTTCCAGCCTCAGTGATGCTTTAAGCTGCAGCATCTGAATACAAGCAATGCCATTGAAGTTTTTGTGTTAGAAGTGATCCACATACATCCCTGAAGCAGGCAAACACCTTTAAAATCCATTTAATTCACTTTGACAAAAGTAGTGTTCTTTGGTCTGAAATGAACACAACAGGCGATTCCAAGCGTTTTCGCACTGTTTCCAGCCTCAGTGATGCTTTAAGCTGCAGCATCTGAATACAAGCAATGCCATTGAAGTTTTTGTGTTAGAAGTGATCCAAATACATCCCTGAAGCAGGCAAACACCTTTAAAATCCATTTAATTCACTTTGACAAAAGTACTGTTCTTTGGTCTGAAATGAACACAACAGGCGATTCCAAGCGTTTTCGCACTGTTTCCAGCCTCAGTGATGCTTTAAGCTTGTGCATTTGAATGCAAGTAATGCCATTGAAGTTTTTGTGTTAGAAATGATCCAAATACATCCCTGAAGCAGGCAAACACCTTTAAAATGCATTTAAATCACTTTGATAAAAGTAGTGTTCTTTTGGTCTGAAATGAACACAACAGGCGATTCCAAGCGTTTTCGCACTGTTTCCAGCATGAGTGATGCTTTAAGCTGCAGCATTTGAATGCAAGTAATGCCATTGAAGTTTTTGTGTTAGAATTGTTCCAAATACATCCCTGAAGCAGGCAAACACCTTTAAAATTTATGTAAAGGACTTTGACAAAAGTAGTGTTCTTTTGGTCTGAAATGAACACAACAGGCGATTCTAAGCGTTTTCGCACTGTTTCCAGCCTCAGTGATGCTTTAAGCTTGTGCATTTGAATGCAAGTAATGCCATTGAAGTTTTTGTGTTAGAAATGATCCAAATACATCCCTAAAGCAGGCAAACACCTTTAAATCCCATTTAAATCACGTTGACAAAAGTAGTGTTCTTTGGTCTGAAATGAACACAACAGGCGATTTTAAGCGTTTTCGCACTGTTTCCAGTCTCAATGATGCTTTAAGCTGCAGCATGCCATTGAAGTACATACAAGCAATGCCATTGAAGTTTTTGTGTTAGAAATGATCCAAATACATCCCTGAAGCAGGCAAACACCTTTAAAATGCATTTAAATCACTTTGATAAAAGTAGTGTTCTTTTGGTCTGAAATGAACACAACAGGCGATTCCAAGCGTTTTCGCACTGTTTCCAGCCTCAATGATGCTTTAAGCTGCAGCATCTGAATACAAGCAATGCCATTGAAGTTTTTGTGTTAGAAATGAATCAAATACATCCCTGAAGCAGGCAAACACCTTTAAATCCCATTTAAATCACGTTGACAAAAGTAGTGTTCTTTTGGTCTGAAATGAACACAACAGGCGATTCTAAGCGTTTTCGCACTGTTTCCAGCCTCAATGATGCTTTAAGCTGCAGCATCTGAATACAAGCAATGCCATTGAAGTTTTTGTGTTAGAAGTGATCCAAATACATCCCTGAAGCAGGCAAACACCTTTAAATCCCATTTAAATCACTTTGACAAAAGTAGTGTTCTTTGGTCTGAAATGAACACAACAGGCGATTCTAAGCGTTTTCGCACTGTTTCCAGCCTCAGTGATGCTTTAAGCTGCAGCATCTGAATACAAGCAATGCCATTGAAGTTTTTGTGTTAGAAGTGATCCAAATACATCCCTGAAGCAGGCAAACACCTTTAAAATCCATTTAATTCACTTTGACAAAAGTAGTGTTCTTTGGTCTGAAATGAACACAACAGGCGATTCCAAGCGTTTTCGCACTGTTTCCAGCCTCAGTGATGCTTTAAGCTGCAGCATCTGAATGCAAGTAATGCCATTGAAGTTTTTGTGTTAGAAATGAATCAAATACATCCATGAAGCAGGCAAACACCTTTAAATCCCATTTAAATCACGTTGACAAAAGTAGTGTTCTTTTGGTCTGAAATGAACACAACAGGCGATTCCAAGCGTTTTCGCACTGTTTCCAGCCTCAGTGATGCTTTAAGCTGCAGCATCTGAACACAAGCAATGCCATTGAAGTTTTTGTGTTAGAAATGAATCAAATACATCCCTGAAGCAGGCAAACACCTTTAAATCCCATTTAAATCACGTTGACAAAAGTAGTGTTCTTTGGTCTGAAATGAACACAACAGGCGATTCTAAGCGTTTTCGCACTGTTTCCAGCCTCAATGATGCTTTAAGCTGCAGCATCTGAATACAAGCAATGCCATTGAAGTTTTTGTGTTAGAAATGATCCAAATACATCCCTGAAGCAGGCAAACACCTTTAAAATGCATTTAAATCACTTTGACAAAAGTAGTGTTCTTTGGTCTGAAATGAACAAAACAGGCGATTCCAAGCGTTTTCGCACTGTTTCCAGCCTCAGTGATGCTTTAAGCTGCAGCATCTGAATACAAGCAATGCCATTGAAGTTTTTGTGTTAGAAGTGATCCAAATACATCCCTGAAGCAGGCAAACACCTTTAAAATCCATTTAACTCACTTTGACAAAAGTAGTGTTCTTTTGGTCTGAAATGAACACAACAGGCGATTCCAAGCGTTTTCGCACTGTTTCCAGCCTCAGTGATGCTTTAAGCTTGTGCATTTGAATGCAAGTAATGCCATTGAAGTTTTTGTGTTAGAAATGAATCAAATACATCCCTGAAGCAGGCAAACACCTTTAAAATCCATTTAATTCACTTTGACAAAAGTAGTGTTCTTTGGTCTGAAATGAACACAACAGGCGATTCCAAGCGTTTTCGCACTGTTTCCAGCCTCAGTGATGCTTTAAGCTGCAGCATCTGAATACAAACAATGCCATTGAAGTTTTTGTGTTAGAAATGATCCAAGTACATCCCTGAAGCAGGCAAACACCTTTAAAATCCATTTAATTCACTTTGACAAAAGTAGTGTTCTTTGGTCTGAAATGAACACAACAGGCGATTCCAAGCGTTTTCGCACTGTTTCCAGCCTCAGTGATGCTTTAAGCTGCAGCATCTGAACACAAGTAATGCCATTGAAGTTTTTGTGTTAGAAATGATCCAAATACATCCCTGAAGCAGGCAAACACCTTTAAATCCCATTTAAATCACGTTGACAAAAGTAGTGTTCTTTTGGTCTGAAATGAACACAACAGGCGATTCTAAGCGTTTTCGCACTGTTTCCAGCCTCAGTGATGCTTTAAGCTTGTGCATTTGAATGCAAGTAATGCCATTGAAGTTTTTGTGTTAGAAATGATCCAAATACATCCCTAAAGCAGGCAAACACCTTTAAATCCCATTTAAATCACGTTGACAAAAGTAGTGTTCTTTTGGTCTGAAATGAACACAACAGGCGATTCTAAGCGTTTTCGCACTGTTTCCAGCCTCAATGATGCTTTAAGCTGCAGCATCTGAATACAAGCAATGCCATTGAAGTTTTTGTGTTAGAAGTGATCCAAATACATCCCTGAAGCAGGCAAACACCTTTAAAATCCATTTAATTCACTTTGACAAAAGTAGTGTTCTTTGGTCTGAAATGAACACAACAGGCGATTCCAAGCGTTTTCGCACTGTTTCCAGCCTCAATGATGCTTTAAGCTGCAGCATGCCATTGAAGTACATACAAGCAATGCCATTGAAGTTTTTATGTTAGAAATGATCCAAATACATCCCTAAAGCAGGCAAACACCTTTAAATCCCATTTAAATCACGTTGACAAAAGTAGTGTTCTTTTGGTCTGAAATGAACACAACAGGCGATTCTAAGCGTTTTCGCACTGTTTCCAGCCTCAATGATGCTTTAAGCTGCAGCATCTGAATACAAGCAATGCCATTGAAGTTTTTGTGTTAGAAGTGATCCAAATACATCCCTGAAGCAGGCAAACACCCTTAAAATCCATTTAATTCACTTTGACAAAAGTAGTGTTCTTTGGTCTGAAATGAACACAACAGGCGATTCCAAGCGTTTTCGCACTGTTTCCAGCCTCAGTGATGCTTTAAGCTTGTGCATTTGAATGCAAGTAATGCCATTGAAGTTTTTGTGTTAGAATTGTTCCAAATACATCCCTGAAGCTGGCAAACACCTTTAAAATGTATGTAAAGGTTTTGACAAAAGTAGTGTTCTTTGGTCTGAAATGAACACAACAGGCGATTCTAAGCGTTTTCGCACTGTTTCCAGCCTCAATGATGCTTTAAGCTGCAGCATCTGAATACAAGCAATGCCATTGAAGTTTTTGTGTTAGAAATGATCCAAATACATCCCTGAAGCAGGCAAACACCTTTAAAATGCATTTAAATCACTTTGACAAAAGTAGTGTTCTTTGGTCTGAAATGAACAAAACAGGCGATTCCAAGCGTTTTCGCACTGTTTCCAGCCTCAATGATGCTTTAAGCTGCAGCATCTGAATACAAGCAATGCCATTGAAGTTTATGTGTTAGAAATGATCCAAATACATCCCTAAAGCAGGCAAACACCTTTAAATCCCATTTAAATCACGTTGACAAAAGTAGTGTTCTTTTGGTCTGAAATGAACACAACAGGCGATTCCAAGCGTTTTCGCACTGTTTCCAGCCTCAGTGATGCTTTAAGCTGCAGCATCTGAATACAAGCAATGCCATTGAAGTTTTTGTGTTAGAAGTGATCCAAATACATCCCTGAAGCAGGCAAACACCTTTAAAATCCATTTAATTCACTTTGACAAAAGTAGTGTTCTTTGGTCTGAAATGAACACAACAGGCGATTCCAAGCGTTTTCGCACTGTTTCCAGCCTCAGTGATGCTTTAAGCTGCAGCATCTGAATACAAACAATGCCATTGAAGTTTTTGTGTTAGAAATGATCCAAGTACATCCCTGAAGCAGGCAAACACCTTTAAAATCCATTTAATTCACTTTGACAAAAGTAGTGTTCTTTTGGTCTGAAATGAACACAACAGGCGATTCTAAGCGTTTTCGCACTGTTTCCAGCCTCAATGATGCTTTAAGCTGCAGCATCTGAATACAAGCAATGCCATTGAAGTTTTTGTGTTAGAAATGAATCAAATACATCCCTGAAGCAGGCAAACACCTTTAAATCCCATTTAAATCACGTTGACAAAAGTAGTGTTCTTTTGGTCTGAAATGAACACAACAGGCGATTCTAAGCGTTTTCGCACTGTTTCCAGCCTCAGTGATGCTTTAAGCTGCAGCATCTGAATACAAGCAATGCCATTGAAGTTTTTGTGTTAGAAGTGATCCAAATACATCCCTAAAGCAGGCAAACACCTTTAAATCCCATTTAAATCACTTTGACAAAAGTAGTGTTCTTTGGTCTGAAATGAACACAACAGGCGATTCTAAGCGTTTTCGCACTGTTTCCAGCCTCAGTGATGCTTTAAGCTTGTGCATTTGATTGCAAGTAATGCCATTGAAGTTTTTGTGTTAGAATTGTTCCAAATACATCCCTGAAGCAGGCAAACACCTTTAAAATGTATGTAAAGGACTTTGACAAAAGTAGTGTTCTTTGGTCTGAAATGAACACAACAGGCGATTCTAAGCGTTTTCGCACTGTTTCCAGCCTCAATGATGCTTTAAGCTGCAGCATCTGAATACAAGCAATGCCATTGAAGTTTTTGTGTTAGAAATGATCCAAATACATCCCTGAAGCAGGCAAACACCTTTAAAATGCATTTTATATCACTTTGACAAAAGTAGTGTTCTTTGGTCTGAAATGAACAAAACAGGCGATTCCAAGCGTTTTCGCACTGTTTCCAGCCTCAATGATGCTTTAAGCTGCAGCATCTGAATACAAGCAATGCCATTGAAGTTTATGTGTTAGAAATTATCCAAATACATCCCTAAAGCAGGCAAACACCTTTAAATCCCATTTAAATCACGTTGACAAAATAAGTGTTCTTTGGTCTGAAATGAACACAACAGGCGATTCTAAGCGTTTTCGCACTGTTTCCAGCCTCAGTGATGCTTTAAGCTGCAGCATCTGAATACAAGCAATGCCATTGAAGTTTTTGTGTTAGAAGTGATCCACATACATCCCTGAAGCAGGCAAACACCTTTAAAATCCATTTAATTCACTTTGACAAAAGTAGTGTTCTTTGGTCTGAAATGAACACAACAGGCGATTCCAAGCGTTTTCGCACTGTTTCCAGCCTCAGTGATGCTTTAAGCTGCAGCATCTGAATACAAGCAATGCCATTGAAGTTTTTGTGTTAGAAGTGATCCAAATACATCCCTGAAGCAGGCAAACACCTTTAAAATCCATTTAATTCACTTTGACAAAAGTACTGTTCTTTGGTCTGAAATGAACACAACAGGCGATTCCAAGCGTTTTCGCACTGTTTCCAGCCTCAGTGATGCTTTAAGCTTGTGCATTTGAATGCAAGTAATGCCATTGAAGTTTTTGTGTTAGAAATGATCCAAATACATCCCTGAAGCAGGCAAACACCTTTAAAATGCATTTAAATCACTTTGATAAAAGTAGTGTTCTTTGGTCTGAAATGAACACAACAGGCGATTCCAAGCGTTTTCGCACTGTTTCCAGCCTCAGTGATGCTTTAAGCTGCAGCATCTGAATGCAAGTAATGCCATTGAAGTTTTTGTGTTAGAAATGAATCAAATACATCCATGAAGCAGGCAAACACCTTTAAATCCCATTTAAATCACGTTGACAAAAGTAGTGTTCTTTTGGTCTGAAATGAACACAACAGGCGATTCCAAGCGTTTTCGCACTGTTTCCAGCCTCAGTGATGCTTTAAGCTGCAGCATCTGAACACAAGCAATGCCATTGAAGTTTTTGTGTTAGAAATGAATCAAATACATCCCTGAAGCAGGCAAACACCTTTAAATCCCATTTAAATCACGTTGACAAAAGTAGTGTTCTTTGGTCTGAAATGAACACAACAGGCGATTCTAAGCGTTTTCGCACTGTTTCCAGCCTCAATGATGCTTTAAGCTGCAGCATCTGAATACAAGCAATGCCATTGAAGTTTTTGTGTTAGAAATGATCCAAATACATCCCTGAAGCAGGCAAACACCTTTAAAATGCATTTAAATCACTTTGACAAAAGTAGTGTTCTTTGGTCTGAAATGAACAAAACAGGCGATTCCAAGCGTTTTCGCACTGTTTCCAGCCTCAGTGATGCTTTAAGCTGCAGCATCTGAATACAAGCAATGCCATTGAAGTTTTTGTGTTAGAAGTGATCCAAATACATCCCTGAAGCAGGCAAACACCTTTAAAATCCATTTAATTCACTTTGACAAAAGTAGTGTTCTTTTGGTCTGAAATGAACACAACAGGCGATTCCAAGCGTTTTCGCACTGTTTCCAGCCTCAATGATGCTTTAAGCTGCAGCATCTGAATACAAGCAATGCCATTGAAGTTTTTGTGTTAGAAGTGATCCAAATACATCCCTGAAGCAGGCAAACACCTTTAAAATCCATTTAATTCACTTTGACAAAAGTAGTGTTCTTTGGTCTGAAATGAACACAACAGGCGATTCCAAGCGTTTTCGCACTGTTTCCAGCCTCAATGATGCTTTAAGCTGCAGCATGCCATTGAAGTACATACAAGCAATGCCATTGAAGTTTTTATGTTAGAAATGATCCAAATACATCCCTAAAGCAGGCAAACACCTTTAAATCCCATTTAAATCACGTTGACAAAAGTAGTGTTCTTTTGGTCTGAAATGAACACAACAGGCGATTCTAAGCGTTTTCGCACTGTTTCCAGCCTCAATGATGCTTTAAGCTGCAGCATCTGAATACAAGCAATGCCATTGAAGTTTTTGTGTTAGAAGTGATCCAAATACATCCCTGAAGCAGGCAAACACCCTTAAAATCCATTTAATTCACTTTGACAAAAGTAGTGTTCTTTGGTCTGAAATGAACACAACAGGCGATTCCAAGCGTTTTCGCACTGTTTCCAGCCTCAGTGATGCTTTAAGCTTGTGCATTTGAATGCAAGTAATGCCATTGAAGTTTTTGTGTTAGAATTGTTCCAAATACATCCCTGAAGCTGGCAAACACCTTTAAAATGTATGTAAAGGTTTTGACAAAAGTAGTGTTCTTTGGTCTGAAATGAACACAACAGGCGATTCTAAGCGTTTTCGCACTGTTTCCAGCCTCAATGATGCTTTAAGCTGCAGCATCTGAATACAAGCAATGCCATTGAAGTTTTTGTGTTAGAAATGATCCAAATACATCCCTGAAGCAGGCAAACACCTTTAAAATGCATTTAAATCACTTTGACAAAAGTAGTGTTCTTTGGTCTGAAATGAACAAAACAGGCGATTCCAAGCGTTTTCGCACTGTTTCCAGCCTCAATGATGCTTTAAGCTGCAGCATCTGAATACAAGCAATGCCATTGAAGTTTATGTGTTAGAAATGATCCAAATACATCCCTAAAGCAGGCAAACACCTTTAAATCCCATTTAAATCACGTTGACAAAAGTAGTGTTCTTTTGGTCTGAAATGAACACAACAGGCGATTCCAAGCGTTTTCGCACTGTTTCCAGCCTCAGTGATGCTTTAAGCTGCAGCATCTGAATACAAGCAATGCCATTGAAGTTTTTGTGTTAGAAGTGATCCAAATACATCCCTGAAGCAGGCAAACACCTTTAAAATCCATTTAATTCACTTTGACAAAAGTAGTGTTCTTTTGGTCTGAAATGAACACAACAGGCGATTCCAAGCGTTTTCGCACTGTTTCCAGCCTCAGTGATGCTTTAAGCTTGTGCATTTGAATGCAAGTAATGCCATTGAAGTTTTTGTGTTAGAAATGATCCAAATACATCCCTGAAGCAGGCAAACACCTTTAAAATCCATTTAATTCACTTTGACAAAAGTAGTGTTCTTTGGTCTGAAATGAACACAACAGGCAATTCCAAGCGTTTTTGCACTGTTTCCAGCCTCAGTGATGCTTTAAGCTGCTGCATCTAAATACAAGCAATGCCATTGAAGTTTTTGTGTTAGAAGTGATCCAAATACATCCCTGAAGCAGGCAAACACCTTTAAAATCCATTTAATTCACTTTGACAAAAGTAGTGTTCTTTGGTCTGAAATGAACACAACAGGCGATTCCAAGCGTTTTCGCACTGTTTCCAGCCTCAATGATGCTTTAAGCTGCAGCATGCCATTGAAGTACATACAAGCAATGCCATTGAAGTTTTTATGTTAGAAATGATCCAAATACATCCCTAAAGCAGGCAAACACCTTTAAATCCCATTTAAATCACGTTGACAAAAGTAGTGTTCTTTTGGTCTGAAATGAACAAAACAGGCGATTCCAAGCGTTTTCGCACTGTTTCCAGTCTCAATGATGCTTTAAGCTGCAGCATCTGAATACAAGCAATGCCATTGAAGTTTTTGTGTTAGAAGTGATCCAAATACATCCCTGAAGCAGGCAAACACCTTTAAAATCCATTTAATTCACTTTGACAAAAGTAGTGTTCTTTGGTCTGAAATGAACACAACAGGCGATTCCAAGCGTTTTCGCACTGTTTCCAGCCTCAGTGATGCTTTAAGCTTGTGCATTTGAATGCAAGTAATGCCATTGAAGTTTTTGTGTTAGAATTGTTCCAAATACATCCCTGAAGCAGGCAAACACCTTTAAAATGTATGTAAAGGTTTTGACAAAAGTAGTGTTCTTTGGTCTGAAATGAACACAACAGGCGATTCTAAGCGTTTTCGCACTGTTTCCAGCCTCAATGATGCTTTAAGCTGCAGCATCTGAATACAAGCAATGCCATTGAAGTTTTTGTGTTAGAAATGATCCAAATACATCCCTAAAGCAGGCAAACACCTTTAAAATGCATTTAAATCACTTTGACAAAAGTAGTGTTCTTTGGTCTGAAATGAACAAAACAGGCGATTCCAAGCGTTTTCGCACTGTTTCCAGCCTCAATGATGCTTTAAGCTGCAGCATCTGAATACAAGCAATGCCATTGAAGTTTTTGTGTTAGAAATGATCCAAATACATCCCTAAAGCAGGCAAACACCTTTAAATCCCATTTAAATCACGTTGACAAAAGTAGTGTTCTTTTGGTCTGAAATGAACACAACAGGCGATTCTAAGCGTTTTCGCACTGTTTCCAGCCTCAATGATGCTTTAAGCTGCAGCATCTGAATACAAGCAATGCCATTGAAGTTTTTGTGTTAGAAATGATCCAAATACATCCCTAAAGCAGGCAAACACCTTTAAAATGCATTTAAATCACTTTGACAAAAGTAGTGTTCTTTGGTCTGAAATGAACAAAACAGGCGATTCCAAGCGTTTTCGCACTGTTTCCAGCCTCAATGATGCTTTAAGCTGCAGCATCTGAATACAAGCAATGCCATTGAAGTTTTTGTGTTAGAAATGATCCAAATACATCCCTAAAGCAGGCAAACACCTTTAAATCCCATTTAAATCACGTTGACAAAAGTAGTGTTCTTTTGGTCTAAAATGAACACAACAGGCGATTCCAAGCGTTTTCGCACTGTTTCCAGCCTCAGTGATGCTTTAAGCTGCTGCATTAGAATGCAAGCAATGCCATTGAAGTTTTTGTGTTAGAATTGTTCCAAATAAATCCCTGAAGCAGGCAAACACCTTTAAAATGCATTTAAATCACTTTGACAAAAGTAGTGTTCTTTGGTCTGAAATGAACACAACAGGCGATTCTAAGCGTTTTCGCACTGTTTCCAGCCTCAGTGATGCTTTAAGCTGCTGCATTAGAATGCAAGCAATGCCATTGAAGTTTTTGTGTTAGAAATGATCCAAATACATCCCTGAAGCAGGCAAACACCTTTAAAATCCATTTAATTCACTTTGACAAAAGTAGTGTTCTTTGGTCTGAAATGAACACAACAGGCGACTCTAAGCGTTTTCGCACTGTTTCCAGCCTCAGTGATGCTTTAAGCTGCAGCATCTGAATACAAGCAATGCCATTGAAGTTTTTGTGTTAGAAATGAATCAAATACATCCCTGAAGCAGGCAAACACCTTTAAATCCCATTTAAATCACGTTGACAAAAGTAGTGTTCTTTTGGTCTGAAATGAACACAAAAGGGCGATTCTAAGCGTTTTCGCACTGTTTCCAGCCTCAGTGATGCTTTAAGCTGCAGCATCTGAATACAAGCAATGCCATTGAAGTTTTTGTGTTAGAAGTGATCCAAATACATCCCTGAAGCAGGCAAACACCTTTAAAATCCATTTAATTCACTTTGACAAAAGTAGTGTTCTTTGGTCTGAAATGAACACAACAGGCGATTCCAAGCGTTTTCGCACTGTTTCCAGCCTCAGTGATGCTTTAAGCTGCAGCATCTGAATACAAACAATGCCATTGAAGTTTTTGTGTTAGAAATTATCCAAGTACATCCCTGAAGCAGGCAAACACCTTTAAAATCCATTTAATTCACTTTGACAAAAGTAGTGTTCTTTTGGTCTGAAATGAACACAACAGGCGATTCTAAGCGTTTTCGCACTGTTTCCAGCCTCAGTGATGCTTTAAGCTGCAGCATCTGAATACAAGCAATGCCATTGAAGTTTTTGTGTTAGAAGTGATCCAAATACATCCCTGTAGCAGGCAAAAACCTTTAAAATCCATTTAATTCACTTTGACAAAAGTAGTGTTCTTTGGTCTGAAATGAACACAACAGGCGATTCCAAGCGTTTTCGCACTGTTTCCAGTCTCAATGATGCTTTAAGCTGCAGCATGCCATTGAAGTACATACAAGCAATGCCATTGAAGTTTTTGTGTTAGAAGTGATCCAAATACATCCCTAAAGCAGGCAAACACCTTTAAATCCCATTTAAATCACTTTGACAAAAGTAGTGTTCTTTGGTCTGAAATGAACACAACAGGCGATTCTAAGCGTTTTCGCACTGTTTCCAGCCTCAGTGATGCTTTAAGCTTGTGCATTTGATTGCAAGTAATGCCATTGAAGTTTTTGTGTTAGAATTGTTCCAAATACATCCCTGAAGCAGGCAAACACCTTTAAAATGTATGTAAAGGACTTTGACAAAAGTAGTGTTCTTTGGTCTGAAATGAACACAACAGGCGATTCTAAGCGTTTTCGCACTGTTTCCAGCCTCAATGATGCTTTAAGCTGCAGCATCTGAATACAAGCAATGCCATTGAAGTTTTTGTGTTAGAAGTGATCCACATACATCCCTGAAGCAGGCAAACACCTTTAAAATCCATTTAATTCACTTTGACAAAAGTAGTGTTCTTTGGTCTGAAATGAACACAACAGGCGATTCCAAGCGTTTTCGCACTGTTTCCAGCCTCAGTGATGCTTTAAGCTGCAGCATCTGAATACAAGCAATGCCATTGAAGTTTTTGTGTTAGAAGTGATCCAAATACATCCCTGAAGCAGGCAAACACCTTTAAAATCCATTTAATTCACTTTGACAAAAGTACTGTTCTTTGGTCTGAAATGAACACAACAGGCGATTCCAAGCGTTTTCGCACTGTTTCCAGCCTCAGTGATGCTTTAAGCTTGTGCATTTGAATGCAAGTAATGCCATTGAAGTTTTTGTGTTAGAAATGATCCAAATACATCCCTGAAGCAGGCAAACACCTTTAAAATGCATTTAAATCACTTTGATAAAAGTAGTGTTCTTTTGGTCTGAAATGAACACAACAGGCGATTCCAAGCGTTTTCGCACTGTTTCCAGCATGAGTGATGCTTTAAGCTGCAGCATTTGAATGCAAGTAATGCCATTGAAGTTTTTGTGTTAGAATTGTTCCAAATACATCCCTGAAGCAGGCAAACACCTTTAAAATTTATGTAAAGGACTTTGACAAAAGTAGTGTTCTTTTGGTCTGAAATGAACACAACAGGCGATTCTAAGCGTTTTCGCACTGTTTCCAGCCTCAGTGATGCTTTAAGCTTGTGCATTTGAATGCAAGTAATGCCATTGAAGTTTTTGTGTTAGAAATGATCCAAATACATCCCTAAAGCAGGCAAACACCTTTAAATCCCATTTAAATCACGTTGACAAAAGTAGTGTTCTTTGGTCTGAAATGAACACAATAGGCGATTTTAAGCGTTTTCGCACTGTTTCCAGTCTCAATGATGCTTTAAGCTGCAGCATGCCATTGAAGTACATACAAGCAATGCCATTGAAGTTTTTGTGTTAGAAATGATCCAAATACATCCCTGAAGCAGGCAAACACCTTTAAAATGCATTTAAATCACTTTGATAAAAGTAGTGTTCTTTTGGTCTGAAATGAACACAACAGGCGATTCCAAGCGTTTTCGCACTGTTTCCAGCCTCAATGATGCTTTAAGCTGCAGCATCTGAATACAAGCAATGCCATTGAAGTTTTTGTGTTAGAAATGAATCAAATACATCCCTGAAGCAGGCAAACACCTTTAAATCCCATTTAAATCACGTTGACAAAAGTAGTGTTCTTTTGGTCTGAAATGAACACAACAGGCGATTCTAAGCGTTTTCGCACTGTTTCCAGCCTCAATGATGCTTTAAGCTGCAGCATCTGAATACAAGCAATGCCATTGAAGTTTTTGTGTTAGAAGTGATCCAAATACATCCCTGAAGCAGGCAAACACCTTTAAATCCCATTTAAATCACTTTGACAAAAGTAGTGTTCTTTGGTCTGAAATGAACACAACAGGCGATTCTAAGCGTTTTCGCACTGTTTCCAGCCTCAGTGATGCTTTAAGCTGCAGCATCTGAATACAAGCAATGCCATTGAAGTTTTTGTGTTAGAAGTGATCCAAATACATCCCTGAAGCAGGCAAACACCTTTAAAATCCATTTAATTCACTTTGACAAAAGTAGTGTTCTTTGGTCTGAAATGAACACAACAGGCGATTCCAAGCGTTTTCGCACTGTTTCCAGCCTCAGTGATGCTTTAAGCTGCAGCATCTGAATGCAAGTAATGTCATTGAAGTTTTTGTGTTAGAAATGAATCAAATACATCCATGAAGCAGGCAAACACCTTTAAATCCCATTTAAATCACGTTGACAAAAGTAGTGTTCTTTTGGTCTGAAATGAACACAACAGGCGATTCCAAGCGTTTTCGCACTGTTTCCAGCCTCAGTGATGCTTTAAGCTGCAGCATCTGAACACAAGCAATGCCATTGAAGTTTTTGTGTTAGAAATGAATCAAATACATCCCTGAAGCAGGCAAACACCTTTAAATCCCATTTAAATCACGTTGACAAAAGTAGTGTTCTTTTGGTCTGAAATGAACACAACAGGCGATTCTAAGCGTTTTCGCACTGTTTCCAGCCTCAGTGATGCTTTAAGCTGCAGCATCTGAATACAAGCAATGCCATTGAAGTTTTTGTGTTAGAAGTGATCCAAATACATCCCTGAAGCAGGCAAACACCTTTAAAATCCATTTAATTCACTTTGACAAAAGTAGTGTTCTTTGGTCTGAAATGAACACAACAGGCGATTCCAAGCGTTTTCGCACTGTTTCCAGCCTCAGTGATGCTTTAAGCTTGTGCATTTGAATGCAAGTAATGCCATTGAAGTTTTTGTGTTAGAAATGATCCAAATACATCCCTGAAGCAGGCAAACACCTTTAAAATGCATTTAAATCACTTTGATAAAAGTAGTGTTCTTTTGGTCTGAAATGAACACAACAGGCGATTCCAAGCGTTTTCGCACTGTTTCCAGCTTGAGTGATTCTTTAAGCTGCAGAATTTGAATGCAAGTAATGCCATTGAAGTTTATGTGTTAGAAATGATCCAAATACATCCCTAAAGCAGGCAAACACCTTTAAATCCCATTTAAATCACGTTGACAAAAGTAGTGTTCTTTTGGTCTGAAATGAACACAACAGGCGATTCCAAGCGTTTTCGCACTGTTTCCAGCCTCAGTGATGCTTTAAGCTGCAGCATCTGAATACAAGCAATGCCATTGAAGTTTTTGTGTTAGAAGTGATCCAAATACATCCCTGAAGCAGGCAAACACCTTTAAATCCCATTTAAATCACGTTGACAAAAGTAGTGTTCTTTTGGTCTGAAATGAACACAACAGGCGATTCTAAGCGTTTTCGCACTGTTTCCAGCCTCAGTGATGCTTTAAGCTTGTGCATTTGAATGCAAGTAATGCCATTGAAGTTTTTGTGTTAGAAATGATCCAAATACATCCCTGAAGCAGGCAAACACCTTTAAATCCCATTTAAATCACGTTGACAAAAGTAGTGTTCTTTTGGTCTGAAATGAACACAACAGGCGATTCCAAGCGTTTTCGCACTGTTTCCAGCCTCAGTGATGCTTTAAGCTGCAGCATCTGAACACAAGCAATGCCATTGAAGTTTTTGTGTTAGAAATGAATCAAATACATCCCTGAAGCAGGCAAACACCTTTAAATCCCATTTAAATCACGTTGACAAAAGTAGTGTTCTTTTGGTCTGAAATGAACACAACAGGCGATTCTAAGCGTTTTCGCACTGTTTCCAGCCTCAGTGATGCTTTAAGCTTGTGCCTTTGAATGCAAGTAATGCCATTGAAGTTTTTGTGTTAGAAATGATCCAAATACATCCCTGAAGCAGGCAAACACCTTTAAATCCCATTTAAATCACGTTGACAAAAGTAGTGTTCTTTTGGTCTGAAATGAACACAACAGGCGATTCCAAGCGTTTTCGCACTGTTTCCAGCCTCAGTGATGCTTTAAGCTGCAGCATCTGAACACAAGCAATGCCATTGAAGTTTTTGTGTTAGAAATGAATCAAATACATCCCTGAAGCAGGCAAACACCTTTAAATCCCATTTAAATCACGTTGACAAAAGTAGTGTTCTTTTGGTCTGAAATGAACACAACAGGCGATTCTAAGCGTTTTCGCACTGTTTCCAGCCTCAGTGATGCTTTAAGCTGCAGCATCTGAATACAAGCAATGCCATTGAAGTTTTTGTGTTAGAAGTGATCCAAATACATCCCTGAAGCAGGCAAACACCTTTAAAATCCATTTAATTCACTTTGACAAAAGTAGTGTTCTTTGGTCTGAAATGAACACAACAGGCGATTCCAAGCGTTTTCGCACTGTTTCCAGCCTCAGTGATGCTTTAAGCTTGTGCATTTGAATGCAAGTAATGCCATTGAAGTTTTTGTGTTAGAAATGATCCAAATACATCCCTGAAGCAGGCAAACACCTTTAAAATGCATTTAAATCACGTTGACAAAAGTAGTGTTCTTTGGTCTGAAATGAACACAACAGGCGATTTTAAGCGTTTTCGCACTGTTTCCAGTCTCAATGATGCTTTAAGCTGCAGCATGCCATTGAAGTACATACAAGCAATGCCATTGAAGTTTTTGTGTTAGAAATGATCCAAATACATCCCTGAAGCAGGCAAACACCTTTAAAATGCATTTAAATCACTTTGATAAAAGTAGTGTTCTTTTGGTCTGAAATGAACACAACAGGCGATTCCAAGCGTTTTCGCACTGTTTCCAGCCTCAATGATGCTTTAAGCTGCAGCATCTGAATACAAGCAATGCCATTGAAGTTTTTGTGTTAGAAATGAATCAAATACATCCCTGAAGCAGGCAAACACCTTTAAATCCCATTTAAATCACGTTGACAAAAGTAGTGTTCTTTTGGTCTGAAATGAACACAACAGGCGATTCTAAGCGTTTTCGCACTGTTTCCAGCCTCAATGATGCTTTAAGCTGCAGCATCTGAATACAAGCAATGCCATTGAAGTTTTTGTGTTAGAAGTGATCCAAATACATCCCTGAAGCAGGCAAACACCTTTAAATCCCATTTAAATCACTTTGACAAAAGTAGTGTTCTTTGGTCTGAAATGAACACAACAGGCGATTCTAAGCGTTTTCGCACTGTTTCCAGCCTCAGTGATGCTTTAAGCTGCAGCATCTGAATACAAGCAATGCCATTGAAGTTTTTGTGTTAGAAGTGATCCAAATACATCCCTGAAGCAGGCAAACACCTTTAAAATCCATTTAATTCACTTTGACAAAAGTAGTGTTCTTTGGTCTGAAATGAACACAACAGGCGATTCCAAGCGTTTTCGCACTGTTTCCAGCCTCAGTGATGCTTTAAGCTGCAGCATCTGAATGCAAGTAATGCCATTGAAGTTTTTGTGTTAGAAATGAATCAAATACATCCATGAAGCAGGCAAACACCTTTAAATCCCATTTAAATCACGTTGACAAAAGTAGTGTTCTTTTGGTCTGAAATGAACACAACAGGCGATTCCAAGCGTTTTCGCACTGTTTCCAGCCTCAGTGATGCTTTAAGCTGCAGCATCTGAACACAAGCAATGCCATTGAAGTTTTTGTGTTAGAAATGAATCAAATACATCCCTGAAGCAGGCAAACACCTTTAAATCCCATTTAAATCACGTTGACAAAAGTAGTGTTCTTTTGGTCTGAAATGAACACAACAGGCGATTCTAAGCGTTTTCGCACTGTTTCCAGCCTCAGTGATGCTTTAAGCTGCAGCATCTGAATACAAGCAATGCCATTGAAGTTTTTGTGTTAGAAGTGATCCAAATACATCCCTGAAGCAGGCAAAAACCTTTAAAATCCATTTAATTCACTTTGACAAAAGTAGTGTTCTTTGGTCTGAAATGAACACAACAGGCGATTCCAAGCGTTTTCGCACTGTTTCCAGCCTCAGTGATGCTTTAAGCTTGTGCATTTGAATGCAAGTAATGCCATTGAAGTTTTTGTGTTAGAAATGATCCAAATACATCCCTGAAGCAGGCAAACACCTTTAAAATGCATTTAAATCACTTTGATAAAAGTAGTGTTCTTTTGGTCTGAAATGAACACAACAGGCGATTCCAAGCGTTTTCGCACTGTTTCCAGCTTGAGTGATTCTTTAAGCTGCAGAATTTGAATGCAAGTAATGCCATTGAAGTTTATGTGTTAGAAATGATCCAAATACATCCCTAAAGCAGGCAAACACCTTTAAATCCCATTTAAATCACGTTGACAAAAGTAGTGTTCTTTTGGTCTGAAATGAACACAACAGGCGATTCCAAGCGTTTTCGCACTGTTTCCAGCCTCAGTGATGCTTTAAGCTGCAGCATCTGAATACAAGCAATGCCATTGAAGTTTTTGTGTTAGAAGTGATCCAAATACATCCCTGAAGCAGGCAAACACCTTTAAATCCCATTTAAATCACGTTGACAAAAGTAGTGTTCTTTTGGTCTGAAATGAACACAACAGGCGATTCTAAGCGTTTTCGCACTGTTTCCAGCCTCAGTGATGCTTTAAGCTTGTGCATTTGAATGCAAGTAATGCCATTGAAGTTTTTGTGTTAGAAATGATCCAAATACATCCCTGAAGCAGGCAAACACCTTTAAATCCCATTTAAATCACGTTGACAAAAGTAGTGTTCTTTTGGTCTGAAATGAACACAACAGGCGATTCCAAGCGTTTTCGCACTGTTTCCAGCCTCAGTGATGCTTTAAGCTGCAGCATCTGAACACAAGCAATGCCATTGAAGTTTTTGTGTTAGAAATGAATCAAATACATCCCTGAAGCAGGCAAACACCTTTAAATCCCATTTAAATCACGTTGACAAAAGTAGTGTTCTTTTGGTCTGAAATGAACACAACAGGCGATTCTAAGCGTTTTCGCACTGTTTCCAGCCTCAGTGATGCTTTAAGCTTGTGCATTTGAATGCAAGTAATGCCATTGAAGTTTTTGTGTTAGAAATGATCCAAATACATCCCTGAAGCAGGCAAACACCTTTAAATCCCATTTAAATCACGTTGACAAAAGTAGTGTTCTTTTGGTCTGAAATGAACACAACAGGCGATTCCAAGCGTTTTCGCACTGTTTCCAGCCTCAGTGATGCTTTAAGCTTGTGCATTTGAATGCAAGTAATGCCATTGAAGTTTTTGTGTTAGAAATGATCCAAATACATCCCTGAAGCAGGCAAACACCTTTAAAATGCATTTAAATCACTTTGATAAAAGTAGTGTTCTTTTGGTCTGAAATGAACACAACAGGCGATTCCAAGCGTTTTCGCACTGTTTCCAGCATGAGTGATGCTTTAAGCTGCAGCATTTGAATGCAAGTAATGCCATTGAAGTTTTTGTGTTAGAATTGTTCCAAATACATCCCTGAAGCAGGCAAACACCTTTAAAATTTATGTAAAGGACTTTGACAAAAGTAGTGTTCTTTTGGTCTGAAATGAACACAACAGGCGATTCTAAGCGTTTTCGCACTGTTTCCAGCCTCAGTGATGCTTTAAGCTTGTGCATTTGAATGCAAGTAATGCCATTGAAGTTTTTGTGTTAGAAATGATCCAAATACATCCCTAAAGCAGGCAAACACCTTTAAATCCCATTTAAATCACGTTGACAAAAGTAGTGTTCTTTGGTCTGAAATGAACACAACAGGCGATTTTAAGCGTTTTCGCACTGTTTCCAGTCTCAATGATGCTTTAAGCTGCAGCATGCCATTGAAGTACATACAAGCAATGCCATTGAAGTTTTTGTGTTAGAAATGATCCAAATACATCCCTGAAGCAGGCAAACACCTTTAAAATGCATTTAAATCACTTTGATAAAAGTAGTGTTCTTTTGGTCTGAAATGAACACAACAGGCGATTCCAAGCGTTTTCGCACTGTTTCCAGCCTCAATGATGCTTTAAGCTGCAGCATCTGAATACAAGCAATGCCATTGAAGTTTTTGTGTTAGAAATGAATCAAATACATCCCTGAAGCAGGCAAACACCTTTAAATCCCATTTAAATCACGTTGACAAAAGTAGTGTTCTTTTGGTCTGAAATGAACACAACAGGCGAATCTAAGCGTTTTCGCACTGTTTCCAGCCTCAATGATGCTTTAAGCTGCAGCATCTGAATACAAGCAATGCCATTGAAGTTTTTGTGTTAGAAATGAATCAAATACATCCCTGAAGCAGGCAAACACCTTTAAATCCCATTTAAATCACTTTGACAAAAGTAGTGTTCTTTGGTCTGAAATGAACACAACAGGCGATTCTAAGCGTTTTCGCACTGTTTCCAGCCTCAGTGATGCTTTAAGCTGCAGCATCTGAATACAAGCAATGCCATTGAAGTTTTTGTGTTAGAAGTGATCCAAATACATCCCTGAAGCAGGCAAACACCTTTCAAATGCATTTAAATCACTTTGATAAAAGTAGTGTTCTTTTGGTCTGAAATGAACACAACAGGCGATTCCAAGCGTTTTCGCACTGTTTCCAGCCTCAATGATGCTTTAAGCTGCAGCATTTGAATGCAAGTAATGCCATTGAAGTTTTTGTGTTAGAATTGTTCCAAATACATCCCTGAAGCAGGCAAACACCTTTAAAATTTATGTAAAGGACTTTGACAAAAGTAGTGTTCTTTTGGTCTGAAATGAACACAACAGGCGATTCTAAGCGTTTTCGCACTGTTTCCAGCCTCAATGATGCTTTAAGCTGCAGCATCTAAATACAAGCAATGCCATTGAAGTTTTTATGTTAGAAATGATCCAAATACATCCCTAAAGCTGGCAAACACCTTTAAATCCCATTTAAATCACGTTGACAAAAGTAGTGTTCTTTTGGTCTGAAATGAACACAACAGGCGATTCTAAGCGTTTTCGCACTGTTTCCAGCCTCAGTGATGCTTTAAGCTTGTGCATTTGAATGCAAGTAATGCCATTGAAGTTTTTGTGTTAGAAATGATCCAAATACATCCCTAAAGCAGGCAAACACCTTTAAATCCCATTTAAATCACGTTGACAAAAGTAGTGTTCTTTGGTCTGAAATGAACACAACAGGCGATTTTAAGCGTTTTCGCACTGTTTCCAGTCTCAATGATGCTTTAAGCTGCAGCATGCCATTGAAGTACATACAAGCAATGCCATTGAAGTTTTTGTGTTAGAAATGATCCAAATACATCCCTGAAGCAGGCAAACACCTTTAAAATGCATTTAAATCACTTTGATAAAAGTAGTGTTCTTTTGGTCTGAAATGAACACAACAGGCGATTCCAAGCGTTTTCGCACTGTTTCCAGCCTCAGTGATGCTTTAAGCTGCAGCATCTGAATGCAAGTAATGCCATTGAAGTTTTTGGGTTAGAAATGAATCAAATACATCCCTGAAGCAGGCAAACACCTTTAAATTCCATTTAAATCACGTTGACAAAAGTAGTGTTCTTTTGGTCTGAAATGAACACAACAGGCGATTCTAAGCGTTTTCGCACTGTTTCCAGTCTCAATGATGCTTTAAGCTGCAGCATGCCATTGAAGTACATACAAGCAATGCCATTGAAGTTTTTGTGTTAGAAATGATCCAAATACATCCCTGAAGCAGGCAAACACCTTTAAAATGCATTTAAATCACTTTGATAAAAGTAGTGTTCTTTTGGTCTGAAATGAACACAACAGGCGATTCCAAGCGTTTTCGCACTGTTTCCAGCCACAGTGATGCTTTAAGCTGCTGCATTTGAATGCAAGTAATGCCATTGAAGTTTTTGTGTTAGAAATGTTCCAAATACATCCCTGAAGCAGGCAAACACCTTTCAAATGCATTTAAATCACTTTGATAAAAGTAGTGTTCTTTTGGTCTGAAATGAACACAACAGGCGATTCCAAGCGTTTTCGCACCGTTTCAAGCCTCAGTGATGCTTTAAGCTGCAGCATCTGAATGCAAGCAATGCCATTGAAGTTTTTGTGTTAGAATTGTTCCAAATACATCCCTGAAGCAGGCAAACACCTTTCAAATGCATTTAAATCACTTTGATAAAAGTAGTGTTGTTTTGGTCTGAAATGAACACAACAGGCGATTCCAAGCGTTTTCGCACTGTTTCCAGCCTCAGTGATGCTTTAAGCTGCAGCATCTGAATACAAGCAATGCCATTGAAGTTTTTGTGTTAGAATTGTTCCAAATACATCCCTGAAGCAGGCAAACACCTTTAAAATTTATGTAAAGGACTTTGACAAAAGTAGTGTTCTTTTGGTCTGAAATGAACACAACAGGCGATTTCAAGCGTTTTCGCACTGTTTCCAGCCTCAGTGATGCTTTAAGCTGCAGCATCTGAATACAAGCAATGCCATTGAAGTTTTTGTGTTAGAAATGATCCAAATACATCCCTGAAGCAGGCAAACACCTTTAAAATCCATTTAATTCACTTTGACAAAAGTAGTGTTCTTTGGTCTGAAATGAACACAACAGGCGATTCCAAGCGTTTTCGCACTGTTTTCAGCCTCAGTGATGCTTTAAGCTGCAGCATCTGAACACAAGTAATGTCATTGAAGTTTTTGTGTTAGAAATGATCCAAATACATCCCTGAAGCAGGCAAACACATTTAAAATGTATTTAAATCACTTTGATAAAAGTAGTGTTCTTTTGGTCTGAAATGAACACAACAGGCGATTACTAGCGTTTTCGCACTGTTTCCAGCCACAGTGATGCTTTAAGCTGCTGCATTTGAATGCAAGTAATGCCATTGAAGTTTTTGTGTTAGAAATGATCCAAATACATCCCTGAAGCAAGCAAACACCTTTCAAATGCATTTAAATCACTTTGATAAAAGTAGTGTTCTTTGGTCTGAAATGAACACAACAGGCGATTACTAGCGTTTTCGCACTGTTTCCAGCCACAGTGATGCTTTAAGCTGCTGCATTTGAATGCAAGTAATGCCATTGAAGTTTTTGTGTTAGAATTGTTCCAAATACATCCCTGAAGCAGGCAAACACCTTTAAAATTTATGTAAAGGACTTTGACAAAAGTAGTGTTCTTTTGGTCTGAAATGAACACAACAGGCGATTCCAAGCGTTTTCGCACTGTTTCCAGCCTCAGTGATGCTTTAAGCTGCTGCATTAGAATGCAAGCAATGCCATTGGAGTTTTTGTGTTAGAATTGTTCCAAATACATCCCTGAAGCAGGCAAACACCTTTAAAATTTATGTAAAGGACTTTGACAAAAGTAGTGTTCTTTTGGTATGAAATGAACACAACAGGCGATTCCAAGCGTTTTCGCACTGTTTCCAGCCACAGTGATGCTTTAAGCTGCTGCATTTGAATGCAAGTAATGCCATTGAAGTTTTTGTGTTAGAAATGTTCCAAATACATCCCTGAAGCAGGCAAACACCTTTCAAATGCATTTAAATCACTTTGATAAAAGTAGTGTTCTTTTGGTCTGAAATGAACACAACAGGCGATTCCAAGCGTTTTCGCACCGTTTCAAGCCTCAGTGATGCTTTAAGCTGCAGCATCTGAATGCAAGCAATGCCATTGAAGTTTTTGTGTTAGAATTGTTCCAAATACATCCCTGAAGCAGGCAAACACCTTTCAAATGCATTTAAATCACTTTGATAAAAGTAGTGTTGTTTTGGTCTGAAATGAACACAACAGGCGATTCCAAGCGTTTTCGCACTGTTTCCAGCCTCAGTGATGCTTTAAGCTGCAGCATCTGAATACAAGCAATGCCATTGAAGTTTTTGTGTTAGAATTGTTCCAAATACATCCGTGAAGCAGGCAAACACCTTTAAAATTTATGTAAAGGACTTTGACAAAAGTAGTGTTCTTTTGGTCTGAAATGAACACAACAGGCGATTCCAAGCGTTTTCGCACTGTTTCCAGCCTCAGTGATGCTTTAAGCTGCAGCATCTGAATACAAGCAATGCCATTGAAGTTTTTGTGTTAGAATTGTTCCAAATACATCCCTGAAGCAGGACAACACATTTAAAATTTATGTAAAGGACTTTGACAAAAGTAGTGTTCTTTTGGTCTGAAATGAACACAACAGGCGATTCCAAGCGTTTTCGCACTGTTTCCAGCCTCAGTGATGCTTTAAGCTGCAGCATCTGAATGCAAGCAATGCCATTGAAGTTTTTGTGTTAGAATTGTTCCAAATACATCCCTGAAGCAGGCAAACACCTTTCAAATGCATTTAAATCACTTTGATAAAAGTAGTGTTGTTTTGGTCTGAAATGAACACAACAGGCGATTCCAAGCGTTTTCGCACTGTTTCCAGCCTCAGTGATGCTTTAAGCTGCAGCATCTGAATACAAGCAATGCCATTGAAGTTTTTGTGTTAGAATTGTTCCAAATACATCCCTGAAGCAGGCAAACACCTTTAAAATTTATGTAAAGGACTTTGACAAAAGTAGTGTTCTTTTGGTCTGAAATGAACACAACAGGCGATTCCAAGCGTTTTCGCACTGTTTCCAGCCTCAGTGATGCTTTAAGCTGCAGCATCTGAATACAAGCAATGCCATTGAAGTTTTTGTGTTAGAATTGTTCCAAATACATCCCTGAAGCAGGACAACACATTTAAAATTTATGTAAAGGACTTTGACAAAAGTAGTGTTCTTTTGGTCTGAAATGAACACAACAGGCGATTCCAAGCGTTTTCGCACTGTTTCCAGCCTCAGTGATGCTTTAAGCTGCAGCATCTGAATACAAGCAATGCCATTGAAGTTTTTGTGTTAGAAATGATCCAAATACATCCCTGAAGCAGGCAAACACCTTTAAAATCCATTTAATTCACTTTGACAAAAGTAGTGTTCTTTGGTCTGAAATGAACACAACAGGCGATTCCAAGCGTTTTCGCACTGTTTTCAGCCTCAGTGATGCTTTAAGCTGCAGCATCTGAACACAAGTAATGTCATTGAAGTTTTTGTGTTAGAAATGATCCAAATACATCCCTGAAGCAGGCAAACACATTTAAAATGTATTTAAATCACTTTGATAAAAGTAGTGTTCTTTTGGTCTGAAATGAACACAACAGGCGATTACTAGCGTTTTCGCACTGTTTCCAGCCACAGTGATGCTTTAAGCTGCTGCATTTGAATGCAAGTAATGCCATTGAAGTTTTTGTGTTAGAAATGATCCAAATACATCCCTGAAGCAAGCAAACACCTTTCAAATGCATTTAAATCACTTTGATAAAAGTAGTGTTCTTTGGTCTGAAATGAACACAACAGGCGATTACTAGCGTTTTCGCACTGTTTCCAGCCACAGTGATGCTTTAAGCTGCTGCATTTGAATGCAAGTAATGCCATTGAAGTTTTTGTGTTAGAATTGTTCCAAATACATCCCTGAAGCAGGCAAACACCTTTAAAATTTATGTAAAGGACTTTGACAAAAGTAGTGTTCTTTTGGTCTGAAATGAACACAACAGGCGATTCCAAGCGTTTTCGCACTGTTTCCAGCCTCAGTGATGCTTTAGGCTGCTGCATTAGAATGCAAGCAATGCGATTGAAGTTTTTGTGTTAGAATTGTTCTAAATACATCCCTGAAGCAGGCAAACACCTTTAAATCCCATTTAAATCACGTTGACAAAAGTAGTGTTCTTTGGTCTGAAATGAACACAACAGGCGATTCTAAGCGTTTTCGCACTGTTTCCAGCCTCAGTGATGCTTTAAGCTGCTGCATTTGAATGCAAGTAATGCCATTGAAGTTTTTGTGTTAGAAATGATCCAAATACATCCCTGAAGCAGGCAAACACCTTTCAAATGCATTTAAATCACTTTGACAAAAGTAGTGTTCTTTTGGTCTGAAATGAACACAACAGGCGATTCCAAGCGTTTTCGCACTGTTTCCAGCCTCTGTGATGCTTTAAGCTGCAGCATCTGAACACAAGCAATGTCATTGAAGTTTTTGTGTTAGAAGTGATCCCTGAAGCAGGCAAACACCCTTAAAATCCATTTAATTCACTTTGACAAAAGTAGTGTTCTTTGGTCTGAAATGAACACAACAGGCGATTCCAAGCGTTTTTGCACTGTTTCCAGCCTCAGTGATGCTTTAAGCTGCAGCATTTTAATACAAGCAATGCCATTGAAGTTTTTGTGTTAGAATTGTTCCAAATACATCCCTGAAGCAGGCAAACACCTTTAAAATTTATGTAAAGGACTTTGACAAAAGTAGTGTTCTTTTGGTCTGAAATGAACACAACAGGCGATTCCAAGCGTTTTTGCACTGTTTCCAGCCTCAGTGATGCTTTAAGCTGCAGCATCTGAATACAAGCAATGCCATTGAAGTTTTTGTGTTAGAAATGATCCAAATACATCCCTGAAGCAGGCAAACACCTTTAAAATGCATTTAAATCACTTTGATAAAAGTAGTGTTCTTTTGGTCTGAAATGAACACAACAGGCGATGCTAAGCGTTTTCGCACTGTTTCCAAACCTCAATGATGCTTTAAGCTGCAGCATCTGAATACAAGCAATGCCATTGAAGTTTTTGTGTTAGAAGTGGTCCAAATACATCCCTGAAGCAGGCAAACACCTTTAAAATCCATTTAATTCACTTTGACAAAAGTAGTGTTCTTTGGTCTGAAATGAACACAACAGGCGATTCCAAGCGTTTTCGCACTGTTTTCAGCCTCAGTGATGCTTTAAGCTGCAGCATCTGAACACAAGTAATGTCATTGAAGTTTTTGTGTTAGAAATGATCCAAATACATCCCTGAAGCAGGCAAACACATTTAAAATGTATTTAAATCACTTTGATAAAAGTAGTGTTCTTTTGGTCTGAAATGAACACAACAGGCGATTACTAGCGTTTTCGCACTGTTTCCAGCCACAGTGATGCTTTAAGCTGCTGCATTTGAATGCAAGTAATGCCATTGAAGTTTTTGTGTTAGAAATGATCCAAATACATCCCTGAAGCAAGCAATCACCTTTCAAATGCATTTAAATCACTTTGATAAAAGTAGTGTTCTTTGGTCTGAAATGAACACAACAGGCGATTACTAGCGTTTTCGCACTGTTTCCAGCCACAGTGATGCTTTAAGCTGCTGCATTTGAATGCAAGTAATGCCATTGAAGTTTTTGTGTTAGAATTGTTCCAAATACATCCCTGAAGCAGGCAAACACCTTTAAAATTTATGTAAAGGACTTTGACAAAAGTAGTGTTCTTTTGGTCTGAAATGAACACAACAGGCGATTCCAAGCGTTTTCGCACTGTTTCCAGCCTCAGTGATGCTTTAAGCTGCTGCATTAGAATGCAAGCAATGCCATTGAAGTTTTTGTGTTAGAATTGTTCCAAATACATCCCTGAAGCAGGCAAACACCTTTAAATCCCATTTAAATCACGTTGACAAAAGTAGTGTTCTTTGGTCTGAAATGAACACAACAGGCGATTCTAAGCGTTTTCGCACTGTTTCCAGCCTCAGTGATGCTTTAAGCTGCAGCATCTGAACACAAGCAATGTCATTGAAGTTTTTGTGTTAGAAGTGATCCCTGAAGCAGGCAAACACCTTTAAAATCCATTTAATTCACTTTGACAAAAGTAGTGTTCTTTTCGTCTGAAATGAACACAACAGGCGATTCCAAGCGTTTTCGCACTGTTTCCAGCCTCAGTGATGCTTTAAGCTGCTGCATTTGAATGCAAGTAATGCCATTTAAGTTTTTGTGTTAGAAGTGATCCAAATACATCCCTGAAGCAGGCAAACACCTTTAAAATGCATTTAAATCACTTTGACAAAAGTAGTGTTCTTTGGTCTGAAATGAACACAACAGGCGATTCCAAGCGTTTTCGCACTGTTTCCAGCCTCAGTAATGCTTTAAGCTGATGCATCTGAATGCAAGCAATGCCATTGAAGTTTTTGTGTTAGAAATGATCCAAATACATCCCTGAAGCAGGCAAACACCTTTAAAATGCATTTAAATCACTTTGACAAAAGTAGTGTTCTTTGGTCTGAAATGAACACAACAGGCGATTTCAAGCGTTTTCGCACTGTTTCCAGCCTCAGTGATGCTTTAAGCTGCAGCATCTGAATGCAAGCAATGCCATTGAAGTTTTTGTGTTAGAAACGATCAAAATACATCCCTGAAGTGGGCAAACACCTTTAAAATTTATTTAAAGGACTTTGACAAAAGTAGTGTTCTTTGTTCTGAAATGAACACAACAGGCGATTCCTAGCGTTTTCGCACTGTTTCCAGCCTCAGTGATGCTTTAAGCTGATGCATCTGAATGCAAAAAAAGCCAGTGACGTTTTGTGTTAGAAATGATCCAAATAAATCCCATAAGCAGGAAACCCCCTTTAAAATGCATTTAAGTCACTTTGACAAAAGTAGTGTTCATAGTAGGCCCTCAAAGAGGAGCAGCTATGGTCAAGCTCCCTGAAAGACATGGTTTCAAGTTCCAGGCTCAGCACCATACATCACTCTCATCATAGGGTTAAAAGATGCAACAGAAATAATACAACCTACCACAGGAGGATTAATGGAGTTATGATCAAAACTATGAGTATGTGCACTACCCCAAACTTTCTTAAAGAAAGCCAAACACCAATGACTATAAGTTAGATCAAGACTCATTAATGCAATAGTACAGGAAGAATATCTTACTGTACCAGACCCACACACACACTGCTGTCTAACTGTGGAGGCAAAAACCTGTTAGGAACCTGGTGAATGAATCAAAAACCAATCAAAGTTGTCTTTCTGTTGTGTGTAATTCTTGCAAGAGAGAAGTACACAGAGTCAGTGCAAAACTGTCCTGCCTGAGTGTAGTTCCGAAATCATCTACCTCCGTTCCTACCTAAATACCTTCTTCGTTGCGAGGGAGTAAAGATGTATCTTCTCATTAGCTCAGTTTCAATCAAAAACAGTCCACAAGGGACTTATCATCCCACAACTCAGGGTCAGTCACTGCCTTGCACCAGGAGAAAGGTGTAACAGAAACAAAGTACATCAAAGTTCTGCTGCCATGCCCTCATGGCCATGGTCCATGCTGTAAAACAATTTTAACTAAACAGTATTTCCCATGGGAAAGAGAAGGCTCACTATTCTAAAATATTTATGTAAGCAAGTATATAACTCATTCTATGATTACTTTGCTTAGTACAGATACATATGAGAATATATCAAGTAATATGAATCACAGTTCTGTCACAATACCCATATAGTAACATTTCCATTACACCAACATTCCTCCAAGAATGGGCTGGTATACTGTGATTGATCTCTGCTCACCATTTTCAGTGTGCCTTACATCCTGATTCTGAATTCTTATTCGTCTTTACTTATCAAGGTCAACAGTACACGTATCAATGAAGCGGAAGCATTTGTGCAGCCTCCGTCTATCGTAGAGCGTTAGATGGAGATCTCCAACAGTTAGATATTCAGTCCACAACACTGATGTATGTGGTCTATGATGGCATTTTGATCTGCTCAGAAAGAAAAACGCAGCATGAAAGACTCAGCTGCAGGATTAAAAGCCTTAGCAGCTGGAGGTCATAAGCTCAGTAAAAGCAAGCTGCAGTTCTGTCAGAAAACAGTCCTTGGGACGGCAGCTTAGTGGTAAAAAAGAGGCTCATGCACCGTCTCAGGTAGAAGCTGTTATAAAAGCTCCAAAACCGCTAACTGTGGGACAGATGTTGCCATTTGGGAATGGCTGGTTATAGCAGACACTGGATATGTGACTGTGTGTTGTGGTTGTCCTTGTTGTGCTTTCAGGTTTAGCAAGGGGGAAGTGCCTGATGTCACATCACACTACACCTGCACCAATCAGCACTGAAACAGGCCAACACCTACTACTTGGTTGAGCGATGACCATGACCTGACTGTTCCCAAGGCATAAGGGAACCAGGGAGTAATCACTATGACTCATATGTAATGTCTGATGCATATGACTTCACACTAACCACCAGTCTTTCAGAAATACTATATTGTCAAAAGTATATTAAGTGACGTCCCATTCTATAGGGTTCAATATGACGTCGGTCCACCCTTTGCAGCTATAAGAGCTTCAACTCTTCTGTCTTTATGGACCTTGCTTTGTGCACTGATTCCTATTATTGGGATGGGTGAGCGAATACTTTTGACAATATAGTGTATATTGGCTGGGATATCTACACACTGCTTACTCCCAAGGAGAAGGGACGATAACCATAAAGGTAACGTAGTAAATCGAAATCTGAAGCAGATGCAGGTGAACTAATAACTACATCAAAAGCTCAACATTAAAGTGTCATTTGACACAATAACAATAATCTGTTAAAATAATCGACTGCAACAAGTTTAAGTGTGCAAAAGAAAAGAAGCAAGATTGTCTTGGTACCTTTAAGTAAAATACAAAGTTGTCCTGATTTATCAACGTGCTTCGCACACTGTGCATTACGTATGTGGCAGGAGACCTGCAAGAATGCAGTGACCAGTTAACGTCATAATCTGCTGCATTCTTCCCCTGCTGTGCATCCTGAGCTCACGAATCAGACAGGATAACTGTACAGTTTCCACTGGTGAATGATGAAGTTGCTTTTTGGCAATAATGACAGTAACCTAAGTGATACTACGGAGGGAACAGATGAGGAGGAGTAGAAGAAAGGTCATCATCTATTCTCCATAAGTGCTCCAAATTATTAGAATAGTATATTATAATATAATATAACAGTAGAATAGACAATGGTACATAGGACGTAGAAAACATAAATATACACTAAATGTAACCATTTCATCTATTCCCTTTTAAAGTCTTAAAAGGGTACAACAGCTGAGGAGCAGGCAGGCAGCCATGGCACCTGTTACTCAGTATGGTGTGTAAAAAGCAAATCAACCACACACATTAGCTGCACCTCATCATGTGCACAACCTCATCTAGGAACACAGCATTGCTTGCATCAAGATAGTGACATAGTGTTAAAAACAAAGAGATAAGAATATTTGAGGGGACTGCCTGAGAAAGATAAGAAGATGCAGCTGACAGATTCCCACCCCTCTGACAAGTATATAAGCTGTGTGTTTGAAAACAACTTTTTGGTCTATCCCAGGAGGTTCACTGTATGTATGTGTGTGTGTGTGTGTGTTGTGTGTGTGTGTGTGTGTGTGTGAATATAAACTTGGCTTCAACCGTTATACTTGGACTTTGGAGCTAATTGATTGACAGAGAGATTCGACTATAATTAAGTCAAATAGAACTTCAAGATGAGCATCATTGTCGCCAGGACACGACCACTGGCATTGCTTGAATTAAGATGCAGCATCTAAAACAGTCACTCTGAGTGAAAACAAATACAGTACTTGAGATGGCAGCTTAGTGGTAAAAAGAAGCATATACTGTAGCACCGTTTCAGGTGGCGTTTCAGATGAATGAAAGCAGCTCCTTCATGAAACATGACAAGAGCAGCTGGACAAAATAACCCTTCAGCCCCACTTGTGTGGACAGAAGAAGCTAAAAAACCATTTCACATTCTAAAAGGAGACCTACAGACCTACAACAACATTTCACCTTTATGTGGCTGAAACACATGCCTGTTCTGATGCAACTCACCACAGGGACACAGCCGACAGCCTGTTTGACAGCACCAAGTTTGATAACATTGAAAAGGGACTGCCTCCCTGTTGCCAGGGATTGGCAGCAGCAGCATCATTTGACTCTAAGAAAGCATCAGGTCAAAGAATAGGACACCCTATGACATGTTATACATCAATAAATATTGCTAACAAAATGGTGCTGCCAAATGAAGGAATCCCACATGACTGCATACAAGAAACAGATACATTTCTGCAAGTATGAGAGAATTTGTACAACCAGGTGATTCCATCAGAGTTAATTTTGTTTGTGGATGGGTCATGCGTAATAGATGAAACAGGAAGGCATGCAGCATAGGGTGTTGTTCATCTAAAACCTGATGATGCATTTTATAAAGTACAGCGTAGATCAGCCTATTTGATATCATGGCTCTCACAGCAACTTGTAATGTAGCTGCAGGCCAAGCGGCCACATCCATTCCAGCATGGGAAAACAACGAGGATTTATCCATGCAGCTGGCTCACTTGTAGTGCATGGAGAAGCTGTGGCACAATTAATTCAGGCCATGCAGCTACCAAAAGAGTTAGAGGGGAAGATACCTGTTTGTAGTAGTGTGCAGGTTTAGTAGATGGATGGAAGCAACAGCTAAACCAGACCACAAAGCAGCAGCTAAGTTTCTGTATACAGAAGTGTTTCCCAGACTTGACATGCCAGATACCGTATCATCAGACAAGACTCCTCACTTTCGATAATGATAAGAGAAATGTTCACCAGAAACTTCACCAGAGGGAGACACAGCAGAGAACAAGGATGACAACAATCAAACAACACCAGTGAAATCCCCAGAGCCATTTAACTACGAACCACTAGACAATGATTTCAACAAGCAACTTTTCCCAACTCAGCACTACTGTATTCAGAAGATGGAGAACTACTGAATAGACACTTCTGATGCCCATGGAACACCCTTGCCACAGCACGACAGTCTGAAGAAGAGATAGGAGCTCTGACACAACACACCTTTCTTATAATCACTCGTTCCTTATCTCATGATGGATGATGGTTTGCTGTCACGCATACACGTTATAATCCCTTTATTATCGACCGACATTATGATCACTCTTAGCCAACACTAATGTTCTATAGGACAAGTCATACAATTAGAAATTAGACTAACACTAAGTACATCTGTGTGGTCTAACTTTCGCAACGTTTTGACAAAGGCGATTGTATTAGTGTTAACGCCAGTTAGGTAAGACAACTTCAAACTTAAGGTTACTTCAAACTTACCCGAATAAATCACATTTTTCCTGGAAAAGGAGTCAAGACAGTTTGGTTTATTCCACTGATGAAGACGAAAAGTCCAGAGAAAGGCGCGGCTGCAAAGCAGAGTTACACAGAGACGGAGAAAACGGGGAGTGAGAGAGGCTTGACGAATCAGAACGGAGCATTTTTCAAATGTCTGGACAATCCCTCCCTCTCTGCAGAAACAGAACGTCCTGATTTACTTTTCAGCTACTGACCCTATCTACTGCTCTGAGCGGAGGCTGCTTCAAATGTCAGACATCTGATACTAAGACTGGGATATGCACCATTTTTACATTCGTTGAATTTCCATCAAAAGCAGAGACGCTGATTATTTAAACTGCGGCCACAGTAGAGGGTGTTTGATGTAGAAAGAACGTCTTCTTCTTGTTTTATTTTCAGCTATGTACCCCTGTCTCTGCAGAGAGGGGAGGGACTGTCACCTGTTCACGTTTGAAAAATGCTCAGTGCTGATTGGTCAATGCTCTCTCTCTCGCTCTCTCCCCATCTTCCCAGTGTCCTCCTAACTCTGCTTTGCAGTCTTGCCCTTCTTTCTTTGTCTTTATGGGTTAATAGGACGTGCAGAGGAGAAGATATTTATTCGGGGTAAGTTTAGTGTCGGTAATGAAGTGATTAGAACGTGTCTGCGTGACCGCAAACTCATTCCAAATGAATCACATTCGGCCTCCACATTAAAAGCGTGGCCAGTACAACAAAAACACTTTTCTTGTAATCTATTCAAAACGTCAACGTGTCATTTACTATGCTAAACATTTTGTTTGAGCTGTGGCGAGTGTCATCGGCCGTAAAAAATCAGCTGAGACCCTGTAGATTGTCTGTTGTTAACATCAAAATTAATTTCACTGAATAAGATGAGAAGACGAGAGATAGAGAAAGAGCAGCAGTGTAGTTTTGTCTGCACAAATGTAATATAGGTTGTCAGTCATAGTGATTAAATACTGTATATAAATATGAATGGATGACTGGTTCAAGAGTGAAATGCACGAAGTTCTGATTCAGTGAAGCTACAGCTAACAGACAATTGATTGAAAGATTATGTCTCTGTAGTCATTGCTTTAGTGAATTGAGAATTGAATTAGCCTGTCAGTGTAGATGTAATGCTTCATACTATTCATTTTGGTGTGTGAAAAATAAATAAATAAAAAATCTTTTCCAATATTAGCCAGTCTAAAAATGTATGTCATGCACTGTGAATTGTTCATAAACAAGTATGAGGAAGGCAGTCATTGTCAATATGCTCTCTGTGCTCAAATTTAGTATCTAGAGTTTAGCTTATTGTATTTGGACATTTATGAGGTAGTTGAGAGGGACTCATTCTTCAAGACTCCTTTTAATGAATGTTTTCTTAAATATTCTATTATTTTTCTTATTTGACAAAGATTTAAGAATTAATTCAATATCATCTTTAAAAGTGATTTTTAATCCTCGATTTTGATGACATGTGACTTGAGAAATCTCACTGTGCATGCTTGTATTTAGGTTCATCAACTAAAACAAACATTTCAAGTAATAGAAACGCTGTATTTGTGATTTGGACGTAAAATGACATTCTTTTGTTAGGAATTATACAGATAGAGTTAACTGTTCTTGGCATCATTATTCTGCAATACCAAACACATTTGACAGGAAAGTTGACAATTGACTCTGCTTGTTTTTAGGTGCAGCCACTAAAATACATGAAACCACCTAAGGGAGTGCTGAATCAGTCAGAAGCTGTTTCGGTGAGTTTTGAACTAGATTACTTACTGTTTAGTCTATTTGTGTGATGTAGATGTAGAGGTTTACTGTTTCAACACTGTTTTGGTGATTTTTTGAGACTAGTCAGAAAAGCAGGTTCAGTCAGGATTGGACTATAATACTATTAATTACTAATAATATTACTATTACGAACTAGATGATATATGGTAAATGGTCTGCATTTGTATAGCGCTTTTCTACCTATCGGTACTCAAAGCGCTTTGACACTGCGTCTCATTCACCCATTCACACACACATTCACACACCGGTGGCAGAGCTGCTATGCAGCTTAAGCTGACACAGGTTAAGCTGACACAGGTTAAGCACTTAGGGTTCAGTGTCTTGCCCAGGGACACTTCGGCACATGACTGGGGGAAGCCAGGAATCGAACCACCGATCCTACGATCAGTGGGCGACAGCTCTACCACTGAGCCACTGCCGCCCATATACAGTTTGCTTACAATCAAGCAACAAAGCCAGTGGTGCTTTTCTTCTAGATATAATCCAAATGGTAGGAAAGAGCAGGAAAACACGTTTAAAATGCATTTGTGTGACTTTTCCTGAAGTAGTGTTGTTTTGGTCTTAAATGTACATAACAGGCGATTTTAAGCGTTTTGGCACTGTGAGAGTGAGAGTTTTTGTTTTAGCTGCTGCATCTTAATTCAAGCAGTGCCACTTGACGACAATATTGCTCAACGTGAAGTTCTATCTGACTTAATTATAATTGAATCTATCTGTCAATCAATTAGGTCCAAAATCCGAGTAAATCTGTTGAAGCCAAGTGTTTATTTACACAAAACAAACACACAAACAGTGAGCCTCCTGCGATAGACTAAAAAAGTTGTTTTCAAACACGCAGCTTATATACTTGTCAGAGGGGCGGGAATCTTTCTCAGGCAGTCCCCTCAAAGATTCTTATCTCTTTGTTTTTAGACAGTAACACTAACACAATAGCTTTCCGGCCGTCTTATGCAGTGCGTCTGTGCGGGGGAGTAATCTCACACCTGTTGCTCCCAAAGCAACTATCTCTTCTTCAATCTGTCGTGCTGTGGCAAAGGTGTTCCATAGGCGTGACAAGTGTCTATTCAATCGTTCTCGATCTTCTGTTGTAATATAGTAGTGCAGAGTTGGGAATAGTTGCCTGTTGAAATCATTATCTGGTGGTTCGTAGTTGAACGGTTCTGTGGATTTCATTGGTGTCGTTGGACTGTTGTTGAACCTGAGCGATTGTCACTCCAGGTGGTAGCCATTGGACAATCTTGATAGGGAATAGATGAAATGGTTATATTTTGTGTTTTCTACGTCATACATACACTGTCTATTCTACTGTTATATTATAATATACCATTATAATAAGTTGGAGCACTGTACATACCTTATAGAGAATACTTCTACTTGTCCTCATCTATTACCTGCGTACTGTCTGATCTGTGAGCTCAGGATGCACAGCAGGGGCAGAATGCAGCAGATTATGACGTTAACTGGTCAACTGGTTAATCAGGACAGCTTTTTATTTCACTTGGTTTTCAGTCTTGCTTTTTTCCTTTACCTTAAACAATTATTGCAGCCGATTATTTTTAATTTCAGATGATGCTTTTCATTTTTACCTACAAGGTAAATTAAAGCTTTAGCTTTTGATGTTGTTACTAGTTCACCTGCATCTACTTCAGATTTTGATTTACTACTTTACTTTTACGGTCATCATCCATTCTCCTTGGCAGTAAGCAGTTCGTGGATATCTCACCCAAGTATTCGCTCACCCATCCAAATACTGGGAGTCAGTGCACAAGGCAAGGTCCATAAAGACATGGACGACAGAGTCTGGTGTGGATGAAGTTGACTGGCCTTCACAGAGTCCTGACCTCAACCCGATAGAACACCTTTGGGATGAATTAGAGCAGAGAGTGATTATTTAGTATCTGACATTGTCAAATCTGGGAAACACTATACAAAAACTCAGCTGCTGCTTCGTGGTCTGGTTTAGCTGTCGGACAAGTTTCCATCCATCTACTAAACCTGCACACTACTACAAACAGGAATCTTTCCCTCTAACTCTTTTGGTAGCTGTATGGCCTGAATCAATTGTGCCACAGCTTCTCCGTGCACTACAAGTGAGCCAGCTGCATGGATAAATTCATATGTATTTATTGTGGTGCACTAATTCACAGTTAGTTCTTGTCCTGAGAGTCACACTTTGTAACCAGTCCTTCTGGCCTGTGTAACAACAAACTGAGGACTAGTTAGCATAGCATGCAGTTGGTGAGATGTATACAATGTCACAGAGTTGTCCTATTGTTTGACCTGATGCTTTCTTAGAGTCAAATGATGCTGCTGCTGCTGCTGCTGCTGCCAATCTCTGGCAACAGGGAGGCAGTCCCTTTTCAATATTGGTCAAACTTGGTGCATGTCTTTCAGCCACATAAAGGTGAAATGTTGTTGTATAATCAGGGTTGACTAAAGCAGGAGCAGTCTGTAGGTCTCCTTTTAGAATGTGAAATGCTTCTTTAGCTTCTTCTGTCCACACAAGTGGGGCTGATTTTGTCTAGCTGCTCTTGTTATGTTTCATGAAGGAGCTGCTTTCATTCATCTGCGAGCCACCTGAAACGGTGCTACAGTATATGCCTCTTTTTACCACTAAGCTGCCATCTCAAGTACTGTATTTGCTTTCACTCAGGGTGACTGTTTTAGATTCAATTTCAATTCAATTTAATTCAACTTTATATATATAGCGCCAATTCACAACATCAGTTATCTCGAGGAACTTTACAAGTAAGGTTTTAAGACTTTACACAACTAAACCCAACAATTCCCACATAGAGCAAGCTTTTAATTGTAGCCAATCGATAAATTGTACATTTATATAGCAACAGTGGAGAGGAAAAACTCCCTCTCTAACGAGGAAGAAACCTCCAGCAGACCCAGGCTCAGTGTGGGCGGCCATTTGCCTTGACTGGTTGGGGTGAGGGGATAGAGAAGAGAGAAAATAAAACAAGGATGTTTGGACCAGCAGCTTGACACTGGAGTCAAACAGCTCTGAGTCTGACGATACCTGTAGATGAGAATAGAGAGAGAGAGAGACAGAAAGGGAGAAGCACAACTAGGAGAGAAAAACAGACAACATTAGTCACATGTATACATGGAGGCATGTTAGTGGATAAGAACCTGAAAAGAGCTTAGTGAATCCTTGTGGTAACTGTGTACTGTTGACCTTGATAAGTAAAAAAGAATTCTTTCTTCCTGTACTACTGCATTAACATCTCCGTCATACTCTAATCTAGTCATTGGTCATTATATAGCTATAGTCATTCTATGGGAAAGATGGAAGTGTTGCACATACTCTTAGTTAGGATCAATATTCCCTCTGTCCATTATTTTTTGTGGTAGGTTGTAATCTTTCTGTTGCTGAGCCTGGAACTTGAAACCCTTATGACCCTTGATATCTTTCAGGCTAGACTATAGCTGCTGTTCCTTGCCAACATACATCATGGTGCAGTGGAAAGAAAGAGTTGGTTCTTCAGCTTTCTCCGTTTTCCTATCTGGAGCTGAGAGAGTGTTGTAGTTGTTTCATTTTGCACTCCATTCGCTTCCAGTTTAAATTTTCCTGTTTGGAGGCCTGCATTTTCTCAGGAAATGTGGCTCGAAGTGCTTTCAATGGTCCTGTTTTTTAAATCCTGTGGGAATTCTTTTGTAACTTGTCCCACTATGTGCAACAGCAAGGCGTTGATGTCACCTATTACCAAATTCACTACTTTCTTTTGGTCTCAAATGATCCAAATACATGAACACAACAGGCGATTCCAAGCGTTTTCGCACTGTTTCCAGCCTCAGTGATGCCTTTAGCTGCAGCATCTGAATGCAAGGAATGTCATTGAAGTTTTTGTGTTAGAAATGATCCAAATACATCCCTGAAGCAGGCAAACAGTTTTAAAATGCATTTAAATCACTTTGACAAAAGTAGTGTTCTTTTGATCTGAAATGAACACAACAGGCGATTCCAAGCGTTTTCGCACTGTTTCCAGCCACAGTGATGCCTTTAGCTGCAGCATCTGAATGCAAGCAATGCCATTGAAGTTTTTGTGTTAGAAATGATCCAAATACATCCTTGAAGCAGGCAAACACTTTTAAAATGCATTTAAGTCACTTTGACAAAAGTAGTGTTCTTTTGGTCTGAAATGAACACAACAGGCGATTCCAAGCGTTTTCGCAATGTTTCCAGCCTCAGTGATGCTTTAAACTGCAGCATCTGAATGCAAGCAATGCCATTGAAGTTTTTGTGTTAGAAATGATCCAAATACATCCCTGAAGCAGGCAAACACCTTTAAAATCCATTTAAATCACTTTGACCAAAGTAGTGTTCTTTTGGTCTGAAATGAACAAAACAGGCGATTCCAAGCGTTTTCACACTGTTTCCAGCCTCAGTGTTGCTTTAGGCTGCTGCATTTGAATGCAAGCAATGCCATTGACGTTTTTGTGTTAGAAATGATCCAAATACATCCCTGAAGCAGGCAAACACCTTTAAAATGCATTTAAATCACTTTGACAAAAGTAGTGTTCTTTTGGTCTGAAATGAACACAACAGGCGATTCTACGCGTTTTCGCACTGTTTCCAGCCTCAGTGATGCTTTAAGCTGCAGCATCTGAATGCAAGCAATGCCATTGAAGTTTTTGTGTTAGAAATGCTCCAAATACATCCTTGAAACAGGCAAACACCTTTAAAAAGCATTTAAATCAATTTGACCAAAGTAGTGTTCTTTGGTCTGAAATGAACAAAACAGGCGATTCCAAGCGTTTTCGCACTGTTTCCAGCCTCAGTGTTGCTTTAAGCTGCTGCATTTGAATGCAAGCAATGCCATTGAAGTTTTTGTGTTAGAAATGATCCAAATACATCCCTGAAGCAGGCAAACACCTTTAAAATCCATTTAATTCACTTTGACAAAAGTAGTGTTCTTTGGTCTGAAATGAACACAACAGGCGATTCCAAGCGTTTTCGCACTGTTTCCAGCCTTAGTGATGCTTTAAGCTGCAGCATCTGAATGCAAGCAATGCCATTGAAGTTTTTGTGTTAGAAATGATCCAAATACATCCCTGAAGCAGGCAAACACCTTTAAAGTGCATTTAAATCACTTTGACAAAAGTAGTGTTCTTTGGTCTGAAATTAACACAACAGGCGATTCAAAGCGTTTTCGCACTGTTTCAGGCCTCAGTGATGCCTTTAGCTGCAGCATCTGAATGCAAGCAATGTCATTGAATTTGTTTTGTTAGAAATGATCCAAATACATCCCTGAAGCAGGCAAACACCTTTAAAATGCATTTAAATGACTTTGACCTAAGTAGTGTTCTTTGGTCTGAAATGAACACAACAGGCGATTCTAAGCGTTTTCGCACTGTTTCCAGCCTCAGTGATGCTTTAAGCTGCAGCATCTGAATACAAACAATGCCATTGAAGTTTTTGTGTTAGAAATGATCCAAGTACATCCCTGAAGCAGGCAAACACCTTTAAAATCCATTTAATTAACTTTGACAAAAGTAGTGTTCTTTGGTCTGAAATGAACACAACAGGCGATTCCAAGCGTTTTCGCACTGTTCCCAGCCTCAGTGATGCTTTAAGCTGCAGCATCTGAATGCAAGCAATGCCATTGAAGTTTTTGTGTTAGAAATGATCCAAATACATCCCTGAAGCAGGCAAACACCTTTCAAATGCATTTAAATCACTTTGACAAAAGTAGTGTTCTTTTGGTCTGAAATGAACACAACAGGCGATTCCAAGCGTTTTCGCACTGTCTCCAGCCTCAGTGATGCTTTAAGCTGCAGCATCTGAATACAAGCAATGCCATTGAAGTTTTTGTGTTAGAAGTGATCCAAATACATCCCTGAAGCAGGCAAACACCTTTAAAATGCATTTAATTCACTTTGACAAAAGTAGTGTTCTTTGGTCTGAAATGAACACAACAGGCGATTCCAAGCGTTTTCGCACTGTTTCCAGCCTCAGTGATGCTTTAAGCTGCAGCATCTGAATACAAGCAATGCCATTGAAGTTTTTGTGTTAGAAATGATCCAAATACATCCCTGAAGCAGGCAAACACCTTTAAAATGCATTTAAATCACTTTGACAAAAGTAGTGTTCTTTGGTTTGAAATGAACACAACAGGCGATTCCAAGCGTTTTCGCACTGTTTCCAGCCTCAGTGATGCTTTAAGCTGCAGCATTAGAATGCAAGCAATGCCATTGAATTTGTTTTGTTAGAAATGATCCAAATACATCCCTGAAGCAGGCAAACACCTTTAAAATGCATTTAATTCACTTTGACAAAAGTAGTGTTCTTTGGTCTGAAATGAACACAACAGGCGATTCCAAGCGTTTTCGCACTTTTTCCAGCCTCAGTGATGCTTTAAGCTGCAGCATCTGAATACAAGCAATGCCATTGAAGTTTTTGTTTTAGAAATGATCCAAATACATCCCTGAAGCAGGCAAACACCTTTAAAATGCATTTAAATCACTTTGACAAAAGTAGTGTTCTTTGGTCTGAAATGAACACAACAGGCGATTTCAAGCGTTTTCGCACTGTTTCCAACCTCAGTGATGCTTTAAGCTGCAGCATCTGAACACAAGCAATGCCATTGAAGTTTTTGTGTTAGAAGTGATCCAAATACATCCCTGAAGCAGGCAAACACCTTTAAAATCCATTTAATTCACTTTGACAAAAGTAGTGTTCTTTGGTCTGAAATGAACAAAACAGGCGATTCCAAGCGTTTTCGCACTGTTTCCAGCCTCAGTGATGCTTTAAGCTGCAGCATCTGAATGCAAGCAATGCCATTGAAGTTTTTGTGTTAGAAATGATCCAAATACATCCCTGAATTTGGCAAACACCTTTAAAATGCATTTAAATCACTTTGACAAAAGTAGTGTTCTTTGGTCTGAAATGAAGACAACAGGCGATTCCAAGCGTTTTCGCACTGTTTCCAGCCTCAGTGATGCTTTAAGCTGCAGCATCTGAATGCAAGCAATGCCATTGAAGTTTTTGTGTTAGAAATGCTCCAAATACATCCTTGAAACAGGCAAACACCTTCAAAAAGCATTTAAATCAATTTGACCAAAGTAGTGTTCTTTGGTCTGAAATGAACAAAACAGGCGATTCCAAGCGTTTTCGCACTGTTTCCAGCCTCAGTGTTGCTTTAGGCTGCTGCATTTGAATGCAAGCAATGTCATTGAAGTTTTTGTGTTAGAAATGATCCAAAAACATCCCTGAAGCAGGCAAACACCTTTAATATGCATTTAAATCACTTTGACAAAAGTAGTGTTCTTTTGGTCTGAAATGAACACAACAGGCGATTCCTAGCGATTTCGCACTGTTTCCAGCCACAGTGATGCCTTTAGCTGCAGCATCTGAATGCAAGCAATGCCATTGAAGTTTTTCTGTTAGAAATGATCCAAATACATCCCTGAAGTGGGCAAACACCTTTAAAATGCATTTAAATCACTTTGACAAAAGTAGTGTTCTTTGTTCTGAAATGAACACAACAGGCGATTCCAAGCGTTTTCGCACTGTTTCCAGCCTCAGTGATGCCTTTAGCTGCAGCATCTGAATGCAAGCAATGCCATTGAGGTTTTTCTGTTAGAAATGATCCAAATACATTCCTGAAGCAGGCAAACACCTTTAAAATGCATTTAAATCACTTTTACAAAAGTAGGGTTCTTTTGGTCTGAAATGAACACAACAGGCGATTCCAAGCATTTTCGCACTGTTTCCAGCCTCAGCGATGCCTTTAGCTGCAGCATCTGAATGCAAGCAATGCCATTGAAGTTTTTCTGTTAGAAATGATCCAAATACATCCTTCAAACAGGCAAACACTTTTAAAATGCATTTAAGTCACTTTGACCAAAGTAGTGTTCTTTGGTCTGAAATGAACAAAACAGGCGATTCCAAGCGTTTTCGCACTGTTTCCAGCCTCAGCGATGCCTTTAGCTGCAGCATCTGAATGCAAGCAATGCCATTGAAGTTTTTCTGTTAGAAATGATCCAAATACATCCCTGAAGCAGGCAAACACGTTTAAAGTCCATTTAAATCACTTTGACCAAAGTAGTGTTCTTTGGTCTGAAATGAACAAAACAGGCGATTCCAAGCGTTTTCGCACTGTTTCCAGCCTCAGTGTTGCTTTAGGCTGCTGCATTTGAATGCAAGCAATGTCATTGAAGTTTTTGTGTTAGAAATGATCCAAAAACATCCCTGAAGCAGGCAAACACCTTTAATATGCATTTAAATCAATTTGATAAAAGTAGTGTTCTTTGGTCTGAAATGAACACAACAGGCGATTCCAAGCGTTTTCGCACTGTTTCCAGCCTCAGTGATGCTTTAAGCTGCAGCATCTGAATGCAAGCAATGCCATTGAAGTTTTTCTGTTAGAAATGATCCAAATACATCCCTGAATTTGGCAAACACCTTTAAAATGCATTTAAATCACTTTGACAAAAGTAGTGTTCTTTTAGTCTGAAATGAACACAACAGGCGATTCCAAGCATTTTCGCACTGTTTCCAGCCTCAGTGATGCCTTTAGCTGCAGCATCTGAATGCAAGCAATGCCATTGAAGTTTTTCTGTTAGAAATGATCCAAATACATCCCTGAATTGGGCAAACACTTTTAAAATGCATTTAAATCACTTTGACAAAAGTAGTGTTCTTTTGGTCTGAAATGAACACAACAGGCGATTCCAAGCATTTTCGCACTGTTTCCAGCCTCAGTGATGCTTTAAGCTGCAGCATCTGAATGCAAGCAATGCCATTGAAGTTTTTGTGTTAGAAATGCTCCAAATACATCCTTGAAGAAGGCAAACACCTTTAAAATGCATTTAAATCACTTTGACCAAAGTAGTGTTCTTTTTGTCAGAAATGCACAGAACAGGCCATTCTAAGCGTTTTCCCACTATTTCCAGCCTCAGTATTTCTTTAAGCTGCTGCATCTTAATGCAAGCAATGGCAATGAAATTTTTGTGCTAGATATGATCCAAATACATCCCTGAAGAAGGCAAACACCTTTAAAATGCTTTGAACTTACTTTGACCAAAGTAGTGTTCTTTTGGTCTGAAATGCACAGAACAGGCCATTCTAAGCGTTTTCCCACTGTTTCCAGCCTCAATATTTCTTTCAGCTGCTGCATCTTAATGCAAGCAATGCCAGTAAACTTTATGTGCTCTGTATGATCCATATACATCCCTGAAGAAGGCAAACACCTTTAAAATGCTTTGAAATTACTTTGACCAAAGTAGTTTTCTTTTGGTCTGAAATGCACAGAACAGGCCATTCTAAGCGTTTTCCCACTATTTCCAGCCTCAGTATTTCTTTAAGCTGCTGCATCTTAATCCAAGCAATGGCAATGAAGTTTTTGTGCTAGATATGATCCAAATACATCCCTGAAGAAGGCAAACACCTTTAAAATGCATTTACGTAGTGTTGTTTTTGTCTGAAATGCACAGAACAGGCCATTCTAAGCGTTTTCCCACTGTTTCCAGCCTCAGTATTTCTTTAAGCTGCTGCATCTTAATGCAAGCAATGACAATGAAATTGTTGTGCTAGATAGGATCCAAATACATCCCTGAAGAAGGCAAACACCTTTAAAATGCTTTGAAATTACTTTGACCAATGTAGTTTTCTTTTGGTCTGAAATGCACAGAACGGGCCATTCTAAGCGTTTTCCCACTGTTTCCAGCCTCAGTAATTCTTGAAGCTGCTGAAACTTAAAGCAAGCAATGGCAATGAAATTTTTATGCTAGATATGATCCAAATACATCCCTGAAGAAGGCAAATACCTTTAAAATGCTTTGAACTTACTTTGACAAAAGTAGTTTTCTTTTGGTCTGAAATGCAAACATCAGGTCATTCTAAGCGTTTTCCCACTGTTTCCAGCCTCAGAAATTCTTGAAGCTGCTGCATCTTAATGCAAGCAATGCCAGTAAACTTTATGTGCTCTGTAGGATCCATATACATCCCTGAAGAAGGCAAACACCTTTAAAATGCTTTGAAATTACTTTGACCAAAGTAGTTTTCTTTTGGTCTGAAATGCACAGAACAGGCCATTCTAAGCGTTTTCCCACTATTTCCAGCCTCAGTATTTCTTTAAGCTGCTGCATCTTAATCCAAGCAATGGCAATGAAGTTTTTGTGCTAGATATGATCCAAATACATCCCTGAAGAAGGCAAACACCTTTAAAATGCATTTACGTAATGTTGTTTTTGTCTGAAATGCACAGAACAGGTCATTCTAAGCGTTTTCCCACTGTTTCCAGCCTCAGTATTTCTTTAAGCTGCTGCATCTTAATGCAAGCAATGGCAATGAAATTGTTGTGCTAGATAGGATCCAAATACATCCCTGAAGAAGGCAAACACCTTTAAAATGCTTTGAAATTACTTTGACCAATGTAGATTTCTTTTGGTCTGAAATGCACAGAACAGGCCATTCTAAGCGTTTTCCCACTGTTTCCAGCCTCAATATTTCTTTCAGCTGCTGCATCTTAATGCAAGCAATGCCAGTAAACTTTATGTGCTCTGTAGGATCCATATACATCCCTGAAGAAGGCAAACACCTTTAAAATGCTTTGAAATTACTTTGACCAATGTAGTTTTCTATTGGTTTGAAATGCAACGATCAGGCCATTCTAAGCGTTTTCCCACGGTTTCCAGCCTCAGTATTTCTTTAAGCTGCTGCATCTTAATGCAAGCAATGGCAATGAAGTTTTTGTGCTAGATATGATCCAAATACATCCCTGAAGAAGGCAAACACCTTTAAAATGCATTTACGTAGTGTTCTTTTTGTCAGAAATGCACAGAACAGGCCATTCTAAGCGTTTTCCCACTATTTCCAGCCTCAGTATTTCTTTAAGCTGCTGCATCTTAATGCTAGCAATGGCAATGAAATTGTTGTGCTAGATAGGATCCAAATACATCCCTGAAGAAGGCAAACACCTTTAAAATGCTTTGAACTTACTTTAACCAAAGTAGTGTTCTTTCGGTCTGAAATGCACAGAACAGGCCATTCTAAGCGTTTTCCCACTGTTTCCAGCCTCAGTATTTCTTTAAGCTGCTGCATCTTAATGCAAGCAATGGCAATGAAATTGTTGTGCTAGATAGGATCCAAATACATCCCTGAAGAAGGCAAACACCTTTAAAATGCTTTGAACTTACTTTGACAAAAGTAGTTTTCTTTTGGTCTGAAATGCAAAGATCAGGCCATTCTAAGCGTTTTCCCACTGTTTCCAGCCTCAGTATTTCTTTAAGCTGCTGCATCTTAATGCAAGCAATGGCAATGAAATTGTTGTGCTAGATAGGATCCAAATACATCCCTGAAGAAGGCAAACACCTTTAAAATGCTTTGAAATTACTTTGACCAATGTAGATTTCTTTTGGTCTGAAATGCACAGAACAGGCCATTCTAAGCGTTTTCCCACTGTTTCCAGCCTCAATATTTCTTTCAGCTGCTGCATCTTAATGCAAGCAATGCCAGTAAACTTTATGTGCTCTGTAGGATCCATATACATCCCTGAAGAAGGCAAACACCTTTAAAATGCTTTGAAATTACTTTGACCAATGTAGTTTTCTATTGGTTTGAAATGCAACGATCAGGCCATTCTAAGCGTTTTCCCACGGTTTCCAGCCTCAGTATTTCTTTAAGTTGCTGCATCTTAATGCAAGCAATGGCAATGAAGTTTTTGTGCTAGATATGATCCAAATACATCCCTGAAGAAGGCAAACACCTTTAAAATGCATTTACGTAGTGTTCTTTTTGTCAGAAATGCACAGAACAGGCCATTCTAAGCGTTTTCCCACTATTTCCAGCCTCAGTATTTCTTTAAGCTGCTGCATCTTAATGCTAGCAATGGCAATGAAATTGTTGTGCTAGATAGGATCCAAATACATCCCTGAAGAAGGCAAACACCTTTAAAAAGCTTTGAACTTACTTTGACCAAAGTAGTGTTCTTTTGGTCTGAAATGCACAGAACAGGCTGTTCTAAGCGTTTTCCCACTGTTTCCAGCCTCAGTATTTCTTTAAGCTGCTGCATCTTAATGCAAGCAATGGCAATGAAATTTTTGTGCTAGATATGATCCAAATACATCCCTGAAGAAGGCAAACACCTTTAAAATGCTTTGAACTTACTTTGACCAAAGTAGTGTTCTTTCGGTCTGAAATGCACAGAACAGGCCATTCTAAGCGTTTTCCCACTGTTTCCAGCCTCAGTAATTCTTGAAGCTGCTGAAACTTAATGCAAGCAATGGCAATGAAATTTTTGTGCTAGATATGATCCAAATACATCCCTGAAGAAGGCAAACACCTTTAAAATGCTTTGAACTTACTTTGACAAAAGTAGTTTTCTTTTGGTCTGAAATGCAAAGATCAGGCCATTCTAAGCATTTTCCCACTGTTTCCAGCCTCAGTAATTCTTGAAGCTGCTGCATCTTAATGCAAGCAATGCCAGTAAACTTTATGTGCTCTGTATGATCCATATACATCCTTGAAGAAGGCAAACACATTTAAAATGCTTTGAAATTACTTTGACCAAAGTAGTTTTCTTTTGGTCTGAAATGCACAGAACAGGCCATTCTAAACGTTTTCACACTGTTTCCAGCCTCAGTATTTCTTTAAGCTGCTGCATCTTAATGCAAGCAATGGCAATGAAGTTTTTGTGCTAGATATGATCCAAACACATCCCTGAAGAAGGCAAACACCTTTAAAATGCATTTACTTTACTTTGACCAATGTAGTTTTCTTTTGGTCTGAAATGCACAGAACAGGCCATTCTAAACGTTTTCCCACTGTTTCCAGCCTCAGTATTTCTTTAAGCTGCTGCATCTTAATGCAAGAAATGGCAATGAAGTTTTTGTGCTAGATATGATCCAAATACATCCCTGAAGAAGGCAAACACCTTTAAAATGCATTGAAATCACTTTGACCAAAGTAGTGTTCTTTTGGTCTGAAATGCACAGATCAGGTCATTCTAAGCGTTTTCCCACTGTTTCCAGCCTCAGTATTTCTTGAAGCTGCTGCATCTTAATGCAAGCAATGCCAGTAAACTTTATGTGTTCTGTATAATCCATATACATCCTTGAAGAAGGCAAACACATTTAAAATGCTTTGAAATTACTTTGACCAAAGTAGTGTTCTTTTGGTCTGAAATGCACAGAACAGGCCATTCTAAGCGTTTTCCCACTGTTTCCAGCCTCAGTAATTCTTGAAGCTGCTGCATCTTAATGCAAGCAATGCCAGTAAACTTTATGTGCTCTGTAGGATCCATATACATCCCTGAAGAAGGCAAACACCTTTAAAAAGCTTTGAACTTACTTTGACCAAAGTAGTGTTCTTTTGGTCTGAAATGCACAGAACAGGCTGTTCTAAGCGTTTTCCCACTGTTTCCAGCCTCAGTATTTCTTTAAGCTGCTGCATCTTAATGCAAGCAATGGCAATGAAATTTTTGTGCTAGATATGATCCAAATACATCCCTGAAGAAGGCAAACACCTTTAAAATGCTTTGAACTTACTTTAACCAAAGTAGTGTTCTTTCGGTCTGAAATGCACAGAACAGGCCATTCTAAGCGTTTTCCCACTGTTTCCAGCCTCAGTAATTCTTGAAGCTGCTGAAACTTAATGCAAGCAATGGCAATGAAATTTTTGTGCTAGATATGATCCAAATACATCCCTGAAGAAGGCAAACACCTTTAAAATGCTTTGAACTTACTTTGACAAAAGTAGTTTTCTTTTGGTCTGAAATGCAAAGATCAGGCCATTCTAAGCGTTTTCCCACTGTTTCCAGCCTCAGTATTTCTTTAAGCTGCTGCATCTTAATGCAAGCAATGGCAATGAAATTGTTGTGCTAGATAGGATCCAAATACATCCCTGAAGAAGGCAAACACCTTTAAAATGCTTTGAAATTACTTTGACCAATGTAGATTTCTTTTGGTCTGAAATGCACAGAACAGGCCATTCTAAGCGTTTTCCCACTGTTTCCAGCCTCAATATTTCTTTCAGCTGCTGCATCTTAATGCAAGCAATGCCAGTAAACTTTATGTGCTCTGTAGGATCCATATACATCCCTGAAGAAGGCAAACACCTTTAAAATGCTTTGAAATTACTTTGACCAATGTAGTTTTCTATTGGTTTGAAATGCAACGATCAGGCCATTCTAAGCGTTTTCCCACGGTTTCCAGCCTCAGTATTTCTTTAAGCTGCTGCATCTTAATGCAAGCAATGGCAATGAAGTTTTTGTGCTAGATATGATCCAAATACATCCCTGAAGAAGGCAAACACCTTTAAAATGCATTTACGTAGTGTTCTTTTTGTCAGAAATGCACAGAACAGGCCATTCTAAGCGTTTTCCCACTATTTCCAGCCTCAGTATTTCTTTAAGCTGCTCCATCTTAATGCTAGCAATGGCAATGAAATTGTTGTGCTAGATAGGATCCAAATACATCCCTGAAGAAGGCAAACACCTTTAAAAAGCTTTGAACTTACTTTGACCAAAGTAGTGTTCTTTTGGTCTGAAATGCACAGAACAGGCTGTTCTAAGCGTTTTCCCACTGTTTCCAGCCTCAGTATTTCTTTAAGCTGCTGCATCTTAATGCAAGCAATGGCAATGAAATTTTTGTGCTAGATATGATCCAAATACATCCCTGAAGAAGGCAAACACCTTTAAAATGCTTTGAACTTACTTTGACCAAAGTAGTGTTCTTTCGGTCTGAAATGCACAGAACAGGCCATTCTAAGCGTTTTCCCACTGTTTCCAGCCTCAGTAATTCTTGAAGCTGCTGAAACTTAATGCAAGCAATGGCAATGAAATTTTTGTGCTAGATATGATCCAAATACATCCCTGAAGAAGGCAAACACCTTTAAAATGCTTTGAACTTACTTTGACAAAAGTAGTTTTCTTTTGGTCTGAAATGCAAAGATCAGGCCATTCTAAGCGTTTTCCCACTGTTTCCAGCCTCAGTAATTCTTGAAGCTGCTGCATCTTAATGCAAGCAATGCCAGTAAACTTTATGTGCTCTGTAGGATCCATATACATCCCTGAAGAAGGCAAACACCTTTAAAATGCTTTGAAATTACTTTGACCAAAGTAGTTTTCTTTTGGTCTGAAATGCAACGATCAGGCCATTCTAAGCGTTTTCCCACTGTTTCCACCCTCAGTATTTCTTTAAGCTGCTGCATCTTAATGCAAGAAATGGCATGAAGTTTTTGTGCTAGATATGATCCAAATACATCCCTGAAGCAGGCAAACACGTTTAAAATGCTTTGAAATCACTTTGACCAAAGTAGTGTTCTTTTGGTCTGAAATGCACAGAACAAGCCATTCTAAGCGTTTTCCCACTGTTTCCACCCTCAGTATTTCTTTAAGCTGCTATCTTAATGCAAGCAATGGCAATGAAGTTTTTGTGCTAGATATGATCCAAATACATCCCCGAAGAAGGCAAACACCTTTAAAATGCTTTGAAATCACTTTGACCAAAGTAGTGTTCTTTTGGTCTGAAATGCACAGAACAGGCCATTCTAAGCGTTTACCAACTGTTTCCAGCCTCAGTATTTCTTTAAGCTGCTGCATCTTAATGCAAGCAATGGCAATGAAATGTTTGTGCTAGATATGATCCAAATACATCCCTGAAGAAGGCAAACACATTTAAAATGCTTTGAAATTACTTTGACCAAAGTAGTGTTCTTTTGGTCTGAAATGCACAGAACAGGCCATTCTAAGCGTTTACCAACTGTTTCCAGCCTCAGTATTTCTTTAAGCTGCTGCATCTTAATGCAAGAAATGGCATGAAGTTTTTGTGCTAGATATGATCCAAATACATCCCTGAAGAAGGCAAACACCTTTAAAATGCTTTGAAATTACTTTGACCAAAGTAGTGTTCTTTTGATCTGAAATGCACAGAACAGGCCATTCTAAGCGTTTACCAACTGTTTCCAGCCTCAGTATTTCTTTAAGCTGCTGCATCTTAATGCAAGCAATGCCAGTAAACTTTATGTGTTCTGTAGGATCCATATACATCCCTGAAGAAGGCAAACACCTTTAAAATGCTTTGAACTTACTTTGACCAAAGTAGTTTTCTTTTGGTCTGAAATGCACAGAACAAGCCATTCTAAGCGTTTTCCCACTATTTCCAGCCTCAGTATTTCTTTAAGCTGCTGCATCTTAATCCAAGCAATGGCAATGAAGTTTTTGTGCTAGATATGATCCAAATACATCCCTGAAGAAGGCAAACACCTTTAAAATGCATTTACTTTACTTTGACCAATGTAGTTTTCTTTTGGTCTGAAATGCACAGAACAGGCCATTCTAAACGTTTTCCCACTGTTTCCAGCCTCAGTATTTCTTTAAGCTGCTGCATCTTAATGCAAGAAATGGCAATGAAGTTTTTGTGCTAGATATGATCCAAATACATCCCTGAAGAAGGCAAACACCTTTAAAATGCATTGAAATCACTTTGACCAAAGTAGTGTTCTTTTGGTCTGAAATGCACAGATCAGGTCATTCTAAGCGTTTTCCCACTGTTTCCAGCCTCAGTATTTCTTGAAGCTGCTGCATCTTAATGCAAGCAATGCCAGTAAACTTTATGTGTTCTGTATGATCCATATACATCCTTGAAGAAGGCAAACACATTTAAAATGCTTTGAAATTACTTTGACCAAAGTAGTGTTCTTTTGGTCTGAAATGCACAGAACAGGCCATTCTAAGCGTTTTCCCACTGTTTCCAGCCTCAGTATTTCTTTAAGCTGCAGCATTTTAATGCAAGCAATGCCAGTAAACTTTATGTGCTCTGTAGGATCCATATACACCCCTGAAGAAGGCAAACACCTTTAAAATGCTTTGAAATTACTTTGACCAAAGTAGTGTTCTTTTGGTCTGAAATGCACAGAACAGGCCATTCTAAGCGTTTACCAACTGTTTCCGGCCTCAATATTTCTTTAAGCTGCTGCATCTTAATGCAAGCAATGGCAATGAAGTTTTTGTGCTAGATGTGATCCAAATACATCCCTGAAGAAGGCAAACACCTTTAAAATGCATTTACTTTACTTTGACCAATGTAGTTTTCTTTTGGTCTGAAATGCACAGAACAGGCCATTCTAAGCGTTTCCCCACTGTTTCCAGCCTCAGTATTTCTTTAAGCTGCTGCATCTTAATGCAAGCAATGCCAGTAAACATTATGTGCTCTGTATGATCCATATAGATCCCTGAAGCAGGCAAACACGTTTAAAATGCTTTGAAATCACTTTGACCAAAGTAGTGTTCTTTTGGTCTGAAATGCACAGAACAAGCCATTCTAAGCGTTTTCCCACTGTTTCCACCCTCAGTATTTCTTTAAGCTGCTATCTTAATGCAAGCAATGGCAATGAAGTTTTTGTGCTAGATATGATCCAAATACATCCCCGAAGAAGGCAAACACCTTTAAAATGCTTTGAAATCACTTTGACCAAAGTAGTGTTCTTTTGGTCTGAAATGCACAGAACAGGCCATTCTAAGCGTTTACCAACTGTTTCCAGCCTCAGTATTTCTTTAAGCTGCTGCATCTTAATGCAAGCAATGGCAATGAAATGTTTGTGCTAGATATGATCCAAATACATCCCTGAAGAAGGCAAACACATTTAAAATGCTTTGAAATTACTTTGACCAAAGTAGTGGTCTTTTGGTCTGAAATGCACAGAACAGGCCATTCTAAGCGTTTACCAACTGTTTCCAGCCTCAGTATTTCTTTAAGCTGCTGCATCTTAATGCAAGAAATGGCATGAAGTTTTTGTGCTAGATATGATCCAAATACATCCCTGAAGAAGGCAAACACCTTTAAAATGCTTTGAAATTACTTTGACCAATGTAGTTTTCTTTTGGTCTGAAATGCACAGAACAGGCCATTCTAAGCGTTTCCCCACTGTTTCCAGCCTCAGTATTTCTTTAAGCTGCTGCATCTTAATGCAAGCAATGCCAGTAAACATTATGTGCTCTGTATGATCCATATAGATCCCTGAAGCAGGCAAACACGTTTAAAATGCTTTGAAATCACTTTGACCAAAGTAGTGTTCTTTTGGTCTGAAATGCACAGAACAAGCCATTCTAAGCGTTTTCCCACTGTTTCCACCCTCAGTATTTCTTTAAGCTGCTGCATCTTAATGCAAGCAATGGCAATGAAGTTTTTGTGCTAGATATGATCCAAATACATCCCCGAAGAAGGCAAACACCTTTAAAATGCTTTGAAATCACTTTGACCAAAGTAGTGTTCTTTTGGTCTGAAATGCACAGAACAGGCCATTCTAAGCGTTTACCAACTGTTTCCAGCCTCAGTATTTCTTTAAGCTGCTGCATCTTAATGCAAGCAATGGCAATGAAATGTTTGTGCTAGATATGATCCAAATACATCCCTGAAGAAGGCAAACACATTTAAAATGCTTTGAAATTACTTTGACCAAAGTAGTGGTCTTTTGGTCTGAAATGCACAGAACAGGCCATTCTAAGCGTTTACCAACTGTTTCCAGCCTCAGTATTTCTTTAAGCTGCTGCATCTTAATGCAAGAAATGGCATGAAGTTTTTGTGCTAGATATGATCCAAATACATCCCTGAAGAAGGCAAACACCTTTAAAATGCTTTGAAATTACTTTGACCAAAGTAGTGTTCTTTTGATCTGAAATGCACAGAACAGGCCATTCTAAGCGTTTACCAACTGTTTCCAGCCTCAGTATTTCTTTAAGCTGCTGCATCTTAATGCAAGCAATGCCAGTAAACTTTATGTGTTCTGTAGGATCCATATACATCCCTGAAGAAGGCAAACACCTTTAAAATGCTTTGAACTTACTTTGACCAAAGTAGTTTTCTTTTGGTCTGAAATGCACAGAACAAGCCATTCTAAGCGTTTTCCCACTATTTCCAGCCTCAGTATTTCTTTAAGCTGCTGCATCTTAATCCAAGCAATGGCAATGAAGTTTTTGTGCTAGATATGATCCAAATACATCCCTGAAGAAGGCAAACACCTTTAAAATGCATTTACTTTACTTTGACCAATGTAGTTTTCTTTTGGTCTGAAATGCACAGAACAGGCCATTCTAAACGTTTTCCCACTGTTTCCAGCCTCAGTATTTCTTTAAGCTGCTGCATCTTAATGCAAGAAATGGCAATGAAGTTTTTGTGCTAGATATGATCCAAATACATCCCTGAAGAAGGCAAACACCTTTAAAATGCATTGAAATCACTTTGACCAAAGTAGTGTTCTTTTGGTCTGAAATGCACAGATCAGGTCATTCTAAGCGTTTTCCCACTGTTTCCAGCCTCAGTATTTCTTGAAGCTGCTGCATCTTAATGCAAGCAATGCCAGTAAACTTTATGTGTTCTGTATGATCCATATACATCCTTGAAGAAGGCAAACACATTTAAAATGCTTTGAAATTACTTTGACTAAATAGTGTTCTTTTGGTCTGAAATGCACAGAACAGGCCATTCTAAGCGTTTTCCCACTGTTTCCAGCCTCAGTATTTCTTTAAGCTGCAGCATTTTAATGCAAGCAATGCCAGTAAACTTTATGTGCTCTGTAGGATCCATATACACCCCTGAAGAAGGCAAACACCTTTAAAATGCTTTGAAATTACTTTGACCAAAGTAGTGTTCTTTTGGTCTGAAATGCACAGAACAGGCCATTCTAAGCGTTTACCAACTGTTTCCGGCCTCAATATTTCTTTAAGCTGCTGCATCTTAATGCAAGCAATGGCAATGAAGTTTTTGTGCTAGATGTGATCCAAATACATCCCTGAAGAAGGCAAACACCTTTAAAATGCATTTACTTTACTTTGACCAATGTAGTTTTCTTTTGGTCTGAAATGCACAGAACAGGCCATTCTAAGCGTTTCCCCACTGTTTCCAGCCTCAGTATTTCTTTAAGCTGCTGCATCTTAATGCAAGCAATGCCAGTAAACATTATGTGCTCTGTATGATCCATATAGATCCCTGAAGCAGGCAAACACGTTTAAAATGCTTTGAAATCACTTTGACCAAAGTAGTGTTCTTTTGGTCTGAAATGCACAGAACAAGCCATTCTAAGCGTTTTCCCACTGTTTCCACCCTCAGTATTTCTTTAAGCTGCTGCATCTTAATGCAAGCAATGGCAATGAAGTTTTTGTGCTAGATATGATCCAAATACATCCCCGAAGAAGGCAAACACCTTTAAAATGCTTTGAAATCACTTTGACCAAAGTAGTGTTCTTTTGGTCTGAAATGCACAGAACAGGCCATTCTAAGCGTTTACCAACTGTTTCCAGCCTCAGTATTTCTTTAAGCTGCTGCATCTTAATGCAAGCAATGGCAATGAAATGTTTGTGCTAGATATGATCCAAATACATCCCTGAAGAAGGCAAACACATTTAAAATGCTTTGAAATTACTTTGACCAAAGTAGTGGTCTTTTGGTCTGAAATGCACAGAACAGGCCATTCTAAGCGTTTACCAACTGTTTCCAGCCTCAGTATTTCTTTAAGCTGCTGCATCTTAATGCAAGAAATGGCATGAAGTTTTTGTGCTAGATATGATCCAAATACATCCCTGAAGAAGGCAAACACCTTTAAAATGCTTTGAAATTACTTTGACCAAAGTAGTGTTCTTTTGATCTGAAATGCACAGAACAGGCCATTCTAAGCGTTTACCAACTGTTTCCAGCCTCAGTATTTCTTTAAGCTGCTGCATCTTAATGCAAGCAATGCCAGTAAACTTTATGTGTTCTGTAGGATCCATATACATCCCTGAAGAAGGCAAACACCTTTAAAATGCTTTGAACTTACTTTGACCAAAGTAGTTTTCTTTTGGTCTGAAATGCACAGAACAAGCCATTCTAAGCGTTTTCCCACTATTTCCAGCCTCAGTATTTCTTTAAGCTGCTGCATCTTAATCCAAGCAATGGCAATGAAGTTTTTGTGCTAGATATGATCCAAATACATCCCTGAAGAAGGCAAACACCTTTAAAATGCATTTACTTTACTTTGACCAATGTAGTTTTCTTTTGGTCTGAAATGCACAGAACAGGCCATTCTAAACGTTTTCCCACTGTTTCCAGCCTCAGTATTTCTTTAAGCTGCTGCATCTTAATGCAAGAAATGGCAATGAAGTTTTTGTGCTAGATATGATCCAAATACATCCCTGAAGAAGGCAAACACCTTTAAAATGCATTGAAATCACTTTGACCAAAGTAGTGTTCTTTTGGTCTGAAATGCACAGATCAGGTCATTCTAAGCGTTTTCCCACTGTTTCCAGCCTCAGTATTTCTTGAAGCTGCTGCATCTTAATGCAAGCAATGCCAGTAAACTTTATGTGTTCTGTATGATCCATATACATCCTTGAAGAAGGCAAACACATTTAAAATGCTTTGAAATTACTTTGACTAAATAGTGTTCTTTTGGTCTGAAATGCACAGAACAGGCCATTCTAAGCGTTTTCCCACTGTTTCCAGCCTCAGTATTTCTTTAAGCTGCAGCATTTTAATGCAAGCAATGCCAGTAAACTTTATGTGCTCTGTAGGATCCATATACACCCCTGAAGAAGGCAAACACCTTTAAAATGCTTTGAAATTACTTTGACCAAAGTAGTGTTCTTTTGGTCTGAAATGCACAGAACAGGCCATTCTAAGCGTTTACCAACTGTTTCCGGCCTCAATATTTCTTTAAGCTGCTGCATCTTAATGCAAGCAATGGCAATGAAGTTTTTGTGCTAGATGTTATCCAAATACATCCCTGAAGAAGGCAAACACCTTTAAAATGCATTTACTTTACTTTGACCAATGTAGTTTTCTTTTGGTCTGAAATGCACAGAACAGGCCATTCTAAGCGTTTCCCCACTGTTTCCAGCCTCAGTATTTCTTTAAGCTGCTGCATCTTAATGCAAGCAATGCCAGTAAACATTATGTGCTCTGTATGATCCATATAGATCCCTGAAGCAGGCAAACACGTTTAAAATGCTTTGAAATCACTTTGACCAAAGTAGTGTTCTTTTGGTCTGAAATGCACAGAACAAGCCATTCTAAGCGTTTTCCCACTGTTTCCACCCTCAGTATTTCTTTAAGCTGCTATCTTAATGCAAGCAATGGCAATGAAGTTTTTGTGCTAGATATGATCCAAATACATCCCCGAAGAAGGCAAACACCTTTAAAATGCTTTGAAATCACTTTGACCAAAGTAGTGTTCTTTTGGTCTGAAATGCACAGAACAGGCCATTCTAAGCGTTTACCAACTGTTTCCAGCCTCAGTATTTCTTTAAGCTGCTGCATCTTAATGCAAGCAATGGCAATGAAATGTTTGTGCTAGATATGATCCAAATACATCCCTGAAGAAGGCAAACACATTTAAAATGCTTTGAAATTACTTTGACCAAAGTAGTGGTCTTTTGGTCTGAAATGCACAGAACAGGCCATTCTAAGCGTTTACCAACTGTTTCCAGCCTCAGTATTTCTTTAAGCTGCTGCATCTTAATGCAAGAAATGGCATGAAGTTTTTGTGCTAGATATGATCCAAATACATCCCTGAAGAAGGCAAACACCTTTAAAATGCTTTGAAATTACTTTGACCAATGTAGTTTTCTTTTGGTCTGAAATGCACAGAACAGGCCATTCTAAGCGTTTCCCCACTGTTTCCAGCCTCAGTATTTCTTTAAGCTGCTGCATCTTAATGCAAGCAATGCCAGTAAACATTATGTGCTCTGTATGATCCATATAGATCCCTGAAGCAGGCAAACACGTTTAAAATGCTTTGAAATCACTTTGACCAAAGTAGTGTTCTTTTGGTCTGAAATGCACAGAACAAGCCATTCTAAGCGTTTTCCCACTGTTTCCACCCTCAGTATTTCTTTAAGCTGCTATCTTAATGCAAGCAATGGCAATGAAGTTTTTGTGCTAGATATGATCCAAATACATCCCCGAAGAAGGCAAACACCTTTAAAATGCTTTGAAATCACTTTGACCAAAGTAGTGTTCTTTTGGTCTGAAATGCACAGAACAGGCCATTCTAAGCGTTTACCAACTGTTTCCAGCCTCAGTATTTCTTTAAGCTGCTGCATCTTAATGCAAGCAATGGCAATGAAATGTTTGTGCTAGATATGATCCAAATACATCCCTGAAGAAGGCAAACACATTTAAAATGCTTTGAAATTACTTTGACCAAAGTAGTGGTCTTTTGGTCTGAAATGCACAGAACAGGCCATTCTAAGCGTTTACCAACTGTTTCCAGCCTCAGTATTTCTTTAAGCTGCTGCATCTTAATGCAAGAAATGGCATGAAGTTTTTGTGCTAGATATGATCCAAATACATCCCTGAAGAAGGCAAACACCTTTAAAATGCTTTGAAATTACTTTGACCAAAGTAGTGTTCTTTTGATCTGAAATGCACAGAACAGGCCATTCTAAGCGTTTACCAACTGTTTCCAGCCTCAGTATTTCTTTAAGCTGCTGCATCTTAATGCAAGCAATGCCAGTAAACTTTATGTGTTCTGTAGGATCCATATACATCCCTGAAGAAGGCAAACACCTTTAAAATGCTTTGAACTTACTTTGACCAAAGTAGTTTTCTTTTGGTCTGAAATGCACAGAACAAGCCATTCTAAGCGTTTTCCCACTATTTGCAGCCTCAGTATTTCTTTAAGCTGCTGCATCTTAATCCAAGCAATGGCAATGAAGTTTTTGTGCTAGATATGATCCAAATACATCCCTGAAGAAGGCAAACACCTTTAAAATGCATTGAAATCACTTTGACCAAAGTAGTGTTCTTTTGGTCTGAAATGCACAGATCAGGTCATTCTAAGCGTTTACCAACTGTTTCCAGCCTCAGTATTTCTTTAAGCTGCTGCATCTTAATGCAAGCAATGCCAGTAAACTTTATGTGTTCTGTAGGATCCATATACATCCCTGAAGAAGGCAAACACCTTTAAAATGCATTTACTTTACTTTGACCAATGTAGTTTTCTTTTGGTCTGAAATGCACAGAACAGGCCATTCTAAACGTTTTCCCACTGTTTCCAGCCTCAGTATTTCTTTAAGCTGCTGCATCTTAATGCAAGAAATGGCAATGAAGTTTTTGTGCTAGATATGATCCAAATACATCCCTGAAGAAGGCAAACACATTTAAAATGCATTGAAATCACTTTGACCAAAGTAGTGTTCTTTTGGTCTGAAATGCACAGATCAGGTCATTCTAAGCGTTTTCCCACTGTTTCCAGCCTCAGTATTTCTTGAAGCTGCTGCATCTTAATGCAAGCAATGCCAGCAAACTTTATGTGTTCTGTATGATCCATATACATCCTTGAAGAAGGCAAACACATTTAAAATGCTTTGAAATTACTTTGACCAAAGTAGTGTTCTTTTGGTCTGAAATGCACAGAACAGGCCATTCTAAGCGTTTTCCCACTGTTTCCAGCCTCAGTATTTCTTTAAGCTGCAGCATTTTAATGCAAGCAATGCCAGTAAACTTTATGTGCTCTGTAGGATCCATATACACCCCTGAAGAAGGCAAACACCTTTAAAATGCTTTGAAATTACTTTGACCAAAGTAGTGTTCTTTTGGTCTGAAATGCACAGAACAGGCCATTCTAAGCGTTTACCAACTGTTTCCGGCCTCAATATTTCTTTAAGCTGCTGCATCTTAATGCAAGCAATGGCAATGAAGTTTTTGTGCTAGATGTGATCCAAATACATCCCTGAAGAAGGCAAACACCTTTAAAATGCATTTACTTTACTTTGACCAATGTAGTTTTCTTTTGGTCTGAAATGCACAGAACAGGCCATTCTAAGCGTTTCCCCACTGTTTCCAGCCTCAGTATTTCTTTAAGCTGCTGCATCTTAATGCAAGCAATGCCAGTAAACATTATGTGCTCTGTATGATCCATATAGATCCCTGAAGCAGGCAAACACGTTTAAAATGCTTTGAAATCACTTTGACCAAAGTAGTGTTCTTTTGGTCTGAAATGCACAGAACAAGCCATTCTAAGCGTTTTCCCACTGTTTCCACCCTCAGTATTTCTTTAAGCTGCTATCTTAATGCAAGCAATGGCAATGAAGTTTTTGTGCTAGATATGATCCAAATACATCCCCGAAGAAGGCAAACACCTTTAAAATGCTTTGAAATCACTTTGACCAAAGTAGTGTTCTTTTGGTCTGAAATGCACAGAACAGGCCATTCTAAGCGTTTACCAACTGTTTCCAGCCTCAGTATTTCTTTAAGCTGCTGCATCTTAATGCAAGCAATGGCAATGAAATGTTTGTGCTAGATATGATCCAAATACATCCCTGAAGAAGGCAAACACATTTAAAATGCTTTGAAATTACTTTGACCAAAGTAGTGGTCTTTTGGTCTGAAATGCACAGAACAGGCCATTCTAAGCGTTTACCAACTGTTTCCAACCTCAGTATTTCTTTAAGCTGCTGCATCTTAATGCAAGAAATGGCATGAAGTTTTTGTGCTAGATATGATCCAAATACATCCCTGAAGAAGGCAAACACCTTTAAAATGCTTTGAAATTACTTTGACCAATGTAGTTTTCTTTTGGTCTGAAATGCACAGAACAGGCCATTCTAAGCGTTTACCAACTGTTTCCAACCTCAGTATTTCTTTAAGCTGCTGCATCTTAATGCAAGAAATGGCATGAAGTTTTTGTGCTAGATATGATCCAAATACATCCCTGAAGAAGGCAAACACATTTAAAATGCTTTGAAATTACTTTGACCAAAGTAGTGGTCTTTTGGTCTGAAATGCACAGAACAGGCCATTCTAAGCGTTTACCAACTGTTTCCAGCCTCAGTATTTCTTTAAGCTGCTGCATCTTAATGCAAGAAATGGCATGAAGTTTTTGTGCTAGATATGATCCAAATACATCCCTGAAGAAGGCAAACACCTTTAAAATGCTTTGAAATTACTTTGACCAATGTAGTTTTCTTTTGGTCTGAAATGCACAGAACAGGCCATTCTAAGCGTTTCCCCACTGTTTCCAGCCTCAGTATTTCTTTAAGCTGCTGCATCTTAATGCAAGCAATGCCAGTAAACATTATGTGCTCTGTATGATCCATATAGATCCCTGAAGCAGGCAAACACGTTTAAAATGCTTTGAAATCACTTTGACCAAAGTAGTGTTCTTTTGGTCTGAAATGCACAGAACAAGCCATTCTAAGCGTTTTCCCACTGTTTCCACCCTCAGTATTTCTTTAAGCTGCTATCTTAATGCAAGCAATGGCAATGAAGTTTTTGTGCTAGATATGATCCAAATACATCCCCGAAGAAGGCAAACACCTTTAAAATGCTTTGAAATCACTTTGACCAAAGTAGTGTTCTTTTGGTCTGAAATGCACAGAACAGGCCATTCTAAGCGTTTACCAACTGTTTCCAGCCTCAGTATTTCTTTAAGCTGCTGCATCTTAATGCAAGCAATGGCAATGAAATGTTTGTGCTAGATATGATCCAAATACATCCCTGAAGACGGCAAACACATTTAAAATGCTTTGAAATTACTTTGACCAAAGTAGTGGTCTTTTGGTCTGAAATGCACAGAACAGGCCATTCTAAGCGTTTACCAACTGTTTCCAGCCTCAGTATTTCTTTAAGCTGCTGCATCTTAATGCAAGAAATGGCATGAAGTTTTTGTGCTAGATATGATCCAAATACATCCCTGAAGAAGGCAAACACCTTTAAAATGCTTTGAAATTACTTTGACCAAAGTAGTGTTCTTTTGATCTGAAATGCACAGAACAGGCCATTCTAAGCGTTTACCAACTGTTTCCAGCCTCAGTATTTCTTTAAGCTGCTGCATCTTAATGCAAGCAATGCCAGTAAACTTTATGTGTTCTGTAGGATCCATATACATCCCTGAAGAAGGCAAACACCTTTAAAATGCTTTGAAATTACTTTGACCAAAGTAGTTTTCTTTTGGTCTGAAATGCACAGAACAAGCCATTCTAAGCGTTTTCCCACTGTTTCCACCCTCAGTATTTCTTTAAGTTGCTGCATCTTAATGCAAGCAATGGCAATGAAGTTTTTGTGCTAGATATGATCCAAATACATCCCTGAAGAAGGCAAACACCTTTAAAATGCATTTACTTTACTTTGACCAATGTAGTTTTCTTTTGGTCTGAAATGCACAGAACAAGCCATTCTAAGCGTTTACCAACTGTTTCCAGCCTCAGTATTTCTTTAAGCTGCTGCATCTTAATGCAAGCAATGGCAATGAAATGTTTGTGCTAGATATGATCCAAATACATCCCTGAAGAAGGCAAACACATTTAAAATGCTTTGAAATTACTTTGACCAAAGTAGTGGTCTTTTGGTCTGAAATGCACAGAACAGGCCATTCTAAGCGTTTACCAACTGTTTCCAGTCTCAGTATTTCTTTAAGCTGCTGCATCTTAATGCAAGAAATGGCATGAAGTTTTTGTGCTAGATATGATCCAAATACATCCCTGAAGAAGGCAAACACCTTTAAAATGCTTTGAAATTACTTTGACCAAAGTAGTGTTCTTTTGGTCTGAAATGCAAAGATCAGGCCATTCTAAGCGTTTTCCCACTGTTTCCAGCCTCAGTAATTCTTTAAGCTGCTGCATCTTAATGCAAGCAATGGCAATGAAATTTTTGTGCTAGATGTGATCCAAATACATCCCTGAAGAAGGCAAACACGTTTAAAATGCTTTGAAATTACTTTGACCAAAGTAGTGGTCTTTTGATCTGAAATGCACAGAACAGGCCATTCTAAGCGTTTTCCCACTGTTTCCAGCCTCAGTATTTCTTTAAGCTGCTGCATCTTAATGCAAGCAATGCCAGTAAACTTTATGTGTTCTGTAGGATCCATATACATCCCTGAAGAAGGCAAACACCTTTAAAATGTTTTGAAATTACTTTGACCAATGTAGATTTCTGTTGGTCTGAAATGCACAGAACAGGCCATTCTAAGCGTTTTCCCACTGTTTCCAGCCTCAGTATTTCTTTAAGCTGCTGCATCTTAATGAAAGCAATGGCAATGAAATTTTTGTGCTAGATATGATCCAAATACATCCCTGAAGAAGGCAAACACGTTTAAAATGCTTTGAAATTACTTTGACCAAAGTAGTGGTCTTTTGATCTGAAATGCACAGAACAGGCCATTCTAAGCGTTTTCCCACTGTTTCCAGCCTCAGTATTTCTTTAAGCTGCTGCATCTTAATGCAAGCAATGCCAGTAAACTTTATGTGCTCTGTATGATCCATATACATCCCTGAAGCAGGCAAAAACCTTTAAAATTCTTTGAAATCACATTGACCAAAGTAGTGTTCTTTTGGTCTGAAATGCACAGAATAGGCCATTCTAAGCGTTTACCAACTGTTTCCAGCCTCAGTATTTCTTTAAGCTGCTGCATCTTAATGCAAGCAATGGCAATGAAATGTTTGTGCTAGATATGATCCAAATACATCCCTGAAGAAGGCAAACACATTTAAAATGCTTTGAAATTACTTTGACCAAAGTAGTGGTCTTTTGGTCTGAAATGCACAGAACAGGCCATTCTAAGCGTTTACCAACTGTTTCCAGCCTCGGTATTTCTTTAAGCTGCTGCATCTTAATGCAAGAAATGGCATGAAGTTTTTGTGCTAGATATGATCCAAATACATCCCTGAAGAAGGCAAACACCTTTAAAATGCATTTACTTTACTTTGACCAATGTAGTTTTCTTTTGGTCTGAAATGCACAGAACAGGCCATTCTAAGCGTTTACCAACTGTTTCCAGCCTCAGTTTTTCTTTAAGCTGCTGCATCTTAATGCAAGCAATGGCAATGAAATGTTTGTGCTAGATATGATCCAAATACATCCCTGAAGAAGGCAAACACATTTAAAATGCTTTGAAATTACTTTGACCAAAGTAGTGGTCTTTTGGTCTGAAATGCACAGAACAGGCCATTCTAAGCGTTTACCAACTGTTTCCAGCCTCAGTATTTCTTTAAGCTGCTGCATCTTAATGCAAGAAATGGCATGAAGTTTTTGTGCTAGATATGATCCAAATACATCCCTGAAGAAGGCAAACACGTTTAAAATGCTTTGAAATTACTTTGACCAAAGTAGTGGTCTTTTGATCTGAAATGCACAGAACAGGCCATTCTAAGCGTTTACCAACTGTTTCCAGCCTCAGTATTTCTTTAAGCTGCTGCATCTTAATGCAAGCAATGCCAGTAAACTTTATGTGTTCTGTAGGATCCATATACATCCCTGAAGAAGGCAAACACCTTTAAAATGCTTTGAACTTACTTTGACCAAAGTAGTTTTCTTTTGGTCTGAAATGCACAGAACAAGCCATTCTAAGCGTTTTCCCACTGTTTCCACCCTCAGTATTTCTTTAAGTTGCTGCATCTTAATGCAAGCAATGGCAATGAAGTTTTTGTGCTAGATATGATCCAAATACATCCCTGAAGAAGGCAAACACCTTTAAAATGCATTTACTTTACTTTGACCAATGTAGTTTTCTTTTGGTCTGAAATGCACAGAACAGACCATTCTAAGCGTCTTCCCACTGTTTCCGGCCTCAGTATTTCTTTAAGCTGCTGCATCTTAATGCAAGAAATGGCATTAAGTTTTTTTTGCTAGATATGATCCAAATACATCCCTGAAGAAGGCAAACACCTTTAAAATGCTTTGAAATTACTTTGACCAAAGTAGTGTTCTTTTGATCTGAAATGCACAGAACAGGCCATTCTAAGCGTTTACCAACTGTTTCCAGCCTCAGTATTTCTTTAAGCTGCTGCATCTTAATGCAAGCAATGCCAGTAAACTTTATGTGTTCTGTAGGATCCATATACATCCCTGAAGAAGGCAAACACCTTTAAAATGCTTTGAACTTACTTTGACCAAAGTAGTTTTCTTTTGGTCTGAAATGCACAGAACAAGCCATTCTAAGCGTTTTCCCACTGTTTCCACCCTCAGTATTTCTTTAAGTTGCTGCATCTTAATGCAAGCAATGGCAATGAAGTTTTTGTGCTAGATATGATCCAAATACATCCCTGAAGAAGGCAAACACCTTTAAAATGCATTTACTTTACTTTGACCAATGTAGTGTTCTTTTGGTCTGAAATGCACAGAACAGGCCATTCTAAGCGTTTACCAACTGTTTCCAGCCTCAGTATTTCTTTAAGCTGCTGCATCTTAATGCAAGCAATGGCAATGAAATGTTTGTGCTAGATATGATCCAAATACATCCCTGAAGAAGGCAAACACATTTAAAATGCTTTGAAATTACTTTGACCAAAGTAGTGGTCTTTTGGTCTGAAATGCACAGAACAGGCCATTCTAAGCGTTTACCAACTGTTTCCAGCCTCAGTATTTCTTTAAGCTGCTGCATCTTAATGCAAGAAATGGCATGAAGTTTTTGTGCTAGATATGATCCAAATACATCCCTGAAGAAGGCAAACACCTTTAAAATGCTTTGAAATTACTTTGACCAAAGTAGTGTTCTTTTGGTCTGAAATGCAAAGATCAGGCCATTCTAAGCGTTTTCCCACTGTTTCCAGCCTCAGTATTTCTTTAAGCTGCTGCATCTTAATGCAAGCAATGGCAATGAAATTTTTGTGCTAGATGTGATCCAAATACATCCCTGAAGAAGGAAAACACGTTTAAAATGCTTTGAAATTACTTTGACCAAAGTAGTGGTCTTTTGATCTGAAATGCACAGAACAGGCCATTCAAAGCGTTTACCAACTGTTTCCAGCCTCAGTATTTCTTTAAGCTGCTGCATCTTAATGCAAGCAATGCCAGTAAACTTTATGTGTTCTGTAGAATCCATATACATCACTGAAGAAGGCAAACACCTTAAAAATGCTTTGAACTTACTTTGACCAAAGTAGTTTTCTTTTGGTCTGAAATGCACAGAACAAGCCATTCTAAGCGTTTTCCCACTGTTTCCACCCTCAGTATTTCTTTAAGTTGCTGCATCTTAATGCAAGCAATGGCAATGAAGTTTTTGTGCTAGATATGATCCAAATACATCCCTGAAGAAGGCAAACACCTTTAAAATGCATTTACTTTACTTTGACCAATGTAGTTTTCTTTTGGTCTGAAATGCACAGAACAGACCATTCTAAGCGTTTTCCCACTGTTTCCGGCCTCAGTATTTCTTTAAGCTGCTGCATCTTAATGCAAGAAATGGCATGAAGTTTTTGTGCTAGATATGATCCAAATACATCCCTGAAGAAGGCAAACACCTTTAAAATGCTTTGAAATTACTTTGACCAAAGTAGTGTTCTTTTGGTCTGAAATGCAAAGATCAGGCCATTCTAAGCGTTTTCCCACTGTTTCCAGCCTCAGTATTTCTTTAAGCTGCTGCATCTTAATGCAAGCAATGGCAATGAAATTTTTGTGCTAGATATGATCCAAATACATCCCTGAAGAAGGCAAACACGTTTAAAATGCTTTGAAATTACTTTGACCAAAGTAGTGGTCTTTTGATCTGAAATGCACAGAACAGGCCATTCCAAGCGTTTACCAACTGTTTCCAGCCTCAGTATTTCTTTAAGCTGCTGCATCTTAATGCAAGCAATGCCAGTAAACTTTATGTGTTCTGTAGGATCCATATACATCCCTGAAGAAGGCAAACACCTTTAAAATGCTTTGAAATTACTTTGACCAAAGTAGTGTTCTTTTGGTCTGAAATGCACAGAACAAGCCATTCTAAGCGTTTTCCCACTGTTTCCAGCCTCAGTATTTCTTTAAGCTGCTGCATCTTAATGTAAGCAATGCCAGTAAACATTATGTGCTCTGTATGATCCATATAGATCCCTGAAGCAGGCAAACACGTTTAAAATGCTTTGAAATCACTTTGACCAAAGTAGTGTTCTTTTGGTCTGAAATGCACAGAACAAGCCATTCTAAGCGTTTACCAACTGTTTCCAGCCTCAGTATTTCTTTAAGCTGCTATCTTAATGCAAGCAATGGCAATGAAGTTTTTGTGCTAGATATGATCCAAATACATCCCCGAAGAAGGCAAACACCTTTAAAATGCTTTGAAATCACTTTGACCAAAGTAGTGTTCTTTTGGTCTGAAATGCACAGAACAGGCCATTCTAAGCGTTTTCCCACTGTTTCCAGCCTCAGTATTTCTTTAAGCTGCTGCATCTTAATGCAAGAAATGGCATGAAGTTTTTGTGCTAGATATGATCCAAATACATCCCTGAAGAAGGCAAACACCTTTAAAATGCTTTGAAATTACTTTGACCAAAGTAGTGTTCTTTTGGTCTGAAATGCAAAGATCAGGCCATTCTAAGCGTTTCCCCACTGTTTCCAGCCTCAGTATTTTTTTAAGCTGCTGCATCTTAATGCAAGCAATGGCAATGAAATTTTTGTGCTAGATATGATCCAAATACATCCCTGAAGAAGGCAAACACGTTTAAAATGCTTTGAAATTACTTTGACCAAAGTAGTGTTCTTTTGGTCTGAAATGCACAGAACAGGCCATTGTAAGCGTTTACCAACTGTTTCCAGCCTCAGTATTTCTTTAAGCTGCTGCATCTTAATGCAAGCAATGGCAATGAAGTTTTTGTGCTAGATATGATCCAAATACATCCCTGAAGAAGGCAAACACCGTTAAAATGCATTTACTTTACTTTGACCAATGTAGTTTTCTTTTGGTCTGAAATGCACAGAACAGACCATTCTAAGCGTTTTCCCACTGTTTCCGGCCTCAGTATTTCTTTAAGCTGCCCCATTTTAATGCAAGCAATGGCAATGAAGTTTTTGTGCTAGATATGATCCAAATACATCCCTGAACAAGGCAAACACCTTTAAAATGCATTTACTTTACTTTGACCAATGTAGTTTTCTTTTGGTCTAAAATGCACAGAACAGGCCATTTTAAGCGTTTTCCCACTGTTTCCAGCCTCAGTATTTCTTTAAGCTGCTGCATCCTAATGCAAGCAATGGCAATGAAGTTTTTGTGCTAGATATGATCCAAATACATCCCTGAAGAAGGCAAACACCTTTAAAATGCTTTGAAATCACTTTGACCAAAGTAGTGTTCTTTTGGTCTGAAATGCACAGAACAGGCCATTCTAAGCGTTTTCACACTGTTTCCAGCCTCAGTATTTCTTGAAGCTGCTGCATCTTAATGCAAGCAATGCCAGTAAACTTTATGTGCTCTGTATGATCCATATACATCCTTTAAGAAGGCAAACACATTTAAAATGCTTTGAAATTACTTTGACCAAAGTAGTTTTCTTTTGGTCTGAAATGCAAAGATCAGGCCATTCTAAGCGTTTTCCCACTGTTTCCAGCCTCAGTATTTCTTTAAGCTGCTGCATCTTAATGCAAGCAATGGCAATGAAATTTTTGTGCTAGATATGATCCAAATACATCCCTGAAGAAGGCAAACACGTTTAAAATGCTTTGAAATTACTTTGACCAAAGTAGTGGTCTTTTGATCTGAAATGCACAGAACAGGCCATTCTAAGCGTTTACCAACTGTTTCCAGCCTCAGTATTTCTTTAAGCTGCTGCATCTTAATGCAAGCAATGGCAATGAAGTTTTTGTGCTAGATATGATCCAAATACATCCCTGAAGAAGGCAAACACCTTTAAAATGCATTTACTTTACTTTGACCAATGTAGTTTTCTTTTGGTCTGAAATGCACAGAACAGACCATTCTAAGCGTTTTCCCACTGTTTCCGGCCTCAGTATTTCTTTAAGCTGCTGCATCCTAATGCAAGCAATGGCAATGAAGTTTTTGTGCTAGATATGATCCAAATACATCCCTGAAGAAGGCAAACACCTTTAAAATGCTTTGAAATCACTTTGACCAAAGTAGTGTTCTTTTGGTCTGAAATGCACAGAACAGGCCATTCTAAGCGTTTTCCCACTGTTTCCAGCCTCAGTATTTCTTGAAGCTGCTGCATCTTAATGCAAGCAATGCCAGTAAACTTTATGTGCTCTGTATGATCCATATACATCCTTGAAGAAGGCAAACACATTTAAAATGCTTTGAAATTACTTTGACCAAAGTAGTGTTCTTTTGGTCTGAAATGCACAGAACAAGCCATTCTAAGCGTTTTCCCACTGTTTCCAGCCTCAGTATTTCTTTAAGCTGCTGCATCTTAATGTAAGCAATGCCAGTAAACATTATGTGCTCTGTATGATCCATATAGATCCCTGAAGCAGGCAAACACGTTTAAAATGCTTTGAAATCACTTTGACCAAAGTAGTGTTCTTTTGGTCTGAAATGCACAGAACAAGCCATTCTAAGCGTTTTCCCACTGTTTCCACCCTCAGTATTTCTTTAAGCTGCTATCTTAATGCAAGCAATGGCAATGAAGTTTTTGTGCTAGATATGATCCAAATACATCCCCGAAGAAGGCAAACACCTTTAAAATGCTTTGAAATTACTTTGACCAAAGTAGTGTTCTTTTGGTCTGAAATGCACAGAACAGGCCATTCTAAGCATTTACCAACTGTTTCCAGCCTCAGTATTTCTTTAAGCTGCTGCATCTTAATGCAAGCAATGGCAATGAAATGTTTGTGCTAGATATGATCCAAATACATCCCTGAAGAAGGCAAACACATTTAAAATGCTTTGAAATTACTTTGACCAAAGTAGTGGTCTTTTGGTCTGAAATGCACAGAACAGGCCATTGTAAGCGTTTACCAACTGTTTCCAGCCTCAGTATTTCTTTAAGCTGCTGCATCTTAATGCAAGAAATGGCATGAAGTTTTTGTGCTAGATATGATCCATATACATCCCTGAAGAAGGCAAACACCTTTAAAATGCTTTGAAATTACTTTGACCAATGTAGTTTTCTATTGGTTTGAAATGCAACGATCAGGCCATTCTAAGCGTTTTCCCACGGTTTCCAGCCTCAGTATTTCTTTAAGCTGCTGCATCTTAATGCAAGCAATGGCAATGAAGTTTTTGTGCTAGATATGATCCAAATACATCCCTGAAGAAGGCAAACACCTTTAAAATGCATTTACGTAGTGTTCTTTTTGTCAGAAATGCACAGAACAGGCCATTCTAAGCGTTTTCCCACTATTTCCAGCCTCAGTATTTCTTTAAGCTGCTGCATCTTAATGCTAGCAATGGCAATGAAATTGTTGTGCTAGATAGGATCCAAATACATCCCTGAAGAAGGCAAACACCTTTAAAAAGCTTTGAACTTACTTTGACCAAAGTAGTGTTCTTTTGGTCTGAAATGCACAGAACAGGCTGTTCTAAGCGTTTTCCCACTGTTTCCAGCCTCAGTATTTCTTTAAGCTGCTGCATCTTAATGCAAGCAATGGCAATGAAATTTTTGTGCTAGATATGATCCAAATACATCCCTGAAGAAGGCAAACACCTTTAAAATGCTTTGAACTTACTTTGACCAAAGTAGTGTTCTTTCGGTCTGAAATGCACAGAACAGGCCATTCTAAGCGTTTTCCCACTGTTTCCAGCCTCAGTAATTCTTGAAGCTGCTGCATCTTAATGCAAGCAATGCCAGTAAACTTTATGTGCTCTGTAGGATCCATATACATCCCTGAAGAAGGCAAACACCTTTAAAATGCTTTGAAATTACTTTGACCAAAGTAGTTTTCTTTTGGTCTGAAATGCACAGAACAGGCCATTCTAAGCATTTTCCCACTGTTTCCAGCCTCAGTAATTCTTGAAGCTGCTGCATCTTAATGCAAGCAATGCCAGTAAAATTTATGTGCTCTGTATGATCCATATACATCCTTGAAGAAGGCAAACACATTTAAAATGCTTTGAAATTACTTTGACCAAAGTAGTGTTCTTTTGGTCTGAAATGCAAAGATCAGGCCATTCTAAGCGTTTTCCCACTGTTTCCAGCCTCAGTAATTCTTTAAGCTGCTGCATCTTAATGCAAGCAATGGCAATGAAGTTTTTGTGCTAGATACGATCCAAATACAACCCTGAAGAAGGCAAACACCTTTAAAATGCTTTGAAATTACTTTGACCAAAGTAGTGTTCTTTTGGTCTGAAATGCACAGAACAAGCCATTCTAAGCGTTTTCCCACTGTTTCCAGCCTCAGTATTTCTTTAAGCTGCTGCATCTTAATGTAAGCAATGCCAGTAAACATTATGTGCTCTGTATGATCCATATAGATCCCTGAAGCAGGCAAACACGTTTAAAATGCTTTGAAATCACTTTGACCAAAGTAGTGTTCTTTTGGTCTGAAATGCAAAGATCAGGCCATTCTAAGCGTTTCCCCACTGTTTCCAGCCTCAGTATTTTTTTAAGCTGCTGCATCTTAATGCAAGCAATGGCAATGAAATTTTTGTGCTAGATATGATCCAAATACATCCCTGAAGAAGGCAAACACGTTTAAAATGCTTTGAAATTACTTTGACCAAAGTAGTGTTCTTTTGGTCTGAAATGCACAGAACAGGCCATTGTAAGCGTTTACCAACTGTTTCCAGCCTCAGTATTTCTTTAAGCTGCTGCATCTTAATGCAAGCAATGGCAATGAAGTTTTTGTGCTAGATATGATCCAAATACATCCCTGAAGAAGGCAAACACCGTTAAAATGCATTTACTTTACTTTGACCAATGTAGTTTTCTTTTGGTCTGAAATGCACAGAACAGACCATTCTAAGCGTTTTCCCACTGTTTCCGGCCTCAGTATTTCTTTAAGCTGCCCCATTTTAATGCAAGCAATGGCAATGAAGTTTTTGTGCTAGATATGATCCAAATACATCCCTGAACAAGGCAAACACCTTTAAAATGCATTTACTTTACTTTGACCAATGTAGTTTTCTTTTGGTCTAAAATGCACAGAACAGGCCATTTTAAGCGTTTTCCCACTGTTTCCAGCCTCAGTATTTCTTTAAGCTGCTGCATCCTAATGCAAGCAATGGCAATGAAGTTTTTGTGCTAGATATGATCCAAATACATCCCTGAAGAAGGCAAACACCTTTAAAATGCTTTGAAATCACTTTGACCAAAGTAGTGTTCTTTTGGTCTGAAATGCACAGAACAGGCCATTCTAAGCGTTTTCACACTGTTTCCAGCCTCAGTATTTCTTGAAGCTGCTGCATCTTAATGCAAGCAATGCCAGTAAACTTTATGTGCTCTGTATGATCCATATACATCCTTTAAGAAGGCAAACACATTTAAAATGCTTTGAAATTACTTTGACCAAAGTAGTTTTCTTTTGGTCTGAAATGCAAAGATCAGGCCATTCTAAGCGTTTTCCCACTGTTTCCAGCCTCAGTATTTCTTTAAGCTGCTGCATCTTAATGCAAGCAATGGCAATGAAATTTTTGTGCTAGATATGATCCAAATACATCCCTGAAGAAGGCAAACACGTTTAAAATGCTTTGAAATTACTTTGACCAAAGTAGTGGTCTTTTGATCTGAAATGCACAGAACAGGCCATTCTAAGCGTTTACCAACTGTTTCCAGCCTCAGTATTTCTTTAAGCTGCTGCATCTTAATGCAAGCAATGGCAATGAAGTTTTTGTGCTAGATATGATCCAAATACATCCCTGAAGAAGGCAAACACCTTTAAAATGCATTTACTTTACTTTGACCAATGTAGTTTTCTTTTGGTCTGAAATGCACAGAACAGACCATTCTAAGCGTTTTCCCACTGTTTCCGGCCTCAGTATTTCTTTAAGCTGCTGCATCCTAATGCAAGCAATGGCAATGAAGTTTTTGTGCTAGATATGATCCAAATACATCCCTGAAGAAGGCAAACACCTTTAAAATGCTTTGAAATCACTTTGACCAAAGTAGTGTTCTTTTGGTCTGAAATGCACAGAACAGGCCATTCTAAGCGTTTTCCCACTGTTTCCAGCCTCAGTATTTCTTGAAGCTGCTGCATCTTAATGCAAGCAATGCCAGTAAACTTTATGTGCTCTGTATGATCCATATACATCCTTGAAGAAGGCAAACACATTTAAAATGCTTTGAAATTACTTTGACCAAAGTAGTGTTCTTTTGGTCTGAAATGCACAGAACAAGCCATTCTAAGCGTTTTCCCACTGTTTCCAGCCTCAGTATTTCTTTAAGCTGCTGCATCTTAATGTAAGCAATGCCAGTAAACATTATGTGCTCTGTATGATCCATATAGATCCCTGAAGCAGGCAAACACGTTTAAAATGCTTTGAAATCACTTTGACCAAAGTAGTGTTCTTTTGGTCTGAAATGCACAGAACAAGCCATTCTAAGCGTTTTCCCACTGTTTCCACCCTCAGTATTTCTTTAAGCTGCTATCTTAATGCAAGCAATGGCAATGAAGTTTTTGTGCTAGATATGATCCAAATACATCCCCGAAGAAGGCAAACACCTTTAAAATGCTTTGAAATTACTTTGACCAAAGTAGTGTTCTTTTGGTCTGAAATGCACAGAACAGGCCATTCTAAGCGTTTACCAACTGTTTCCAGCCTCAGTATTTCTTTAAGCTGCTGCATCTTAATGCAAGCAATGGCAATGAAATGTTTGTGCTAGATATGATCCAAATACATCCCTGAAGAAGGCAAACACATTTAAAATGCTTTGAAATTACTTTGACCAAAGTAGTGGTCTTTTGGTCTGAAATGCACAGAACAGGCCATTGTAAGCGTTTACCAACTGTTTCCAGCCTCAGTATTTCTTTAAGCTGCTGCATCTTAATGCAAGAAATGGCATGAAGTTTTTGTGCTAGATATGATCCATATACATCCCTGAAGAAGGCAAACACCTTTAAAATGCTTTGAAATTACTTTGACCAATGTAGTTTTCTATTGGTTTGAAATGCAACGATCAGGCCATTCTAAGCGTTTTCCCACGGTTTCCAGCCTCAGTATTTCTTTAAGCTGCTGCATCTTAATGCAAGCAATGGCAATGAAGTTTTTGTGCTAGATATGATCCAAATACATCCCTGAAGAAGGCAAACACCTTTAAAATGCATTTACGTAGTGTTCTTTTTGTCAGAAATGCACAGAACAGGCCATTCTAAGCGTTTTCCCACTATTTCCAGCCTCAGTATTTCTTTAAGCTGCTGCATCTTAATGCTAGCAATGGCAATGAAATTGTTGTGCTAGATAGGATCCAAATACATCCCTGAAGAAGGCAAACACCTTTAAAAAGCTTTGAACTTACTTTGACCAAAGTAGTGTTCTTTTGGTCTGAAATGCACAGAACAGGCTGTTCTAAGCGTTTTCCCACTGTTTCCAGCCTCAGTATTTCTTTAAGCTGCTGCATCTTAATGCAAGCAATGGCAATGAAATTTTTGTGCTAGATATGATCCAAATACATCCCTGAAGAAGGCAAACACCTTTAAAATGCTTTGAACTTACTTTGACCAAAGTAGTGTTCTTTCGGTCTGAAATGCACAGAACAGGCCATTCTAAGCGTTTTCCCACTGTTTCCAGCCTCAGTAATTCTTGAAGCTGCTGCATCTTAATGCAAGCAATGCCAGTAAACTTTATGTGCTCTGTAGGATCCATATACATCCCTGAAGAAGGCAAACACCTTTAAAATGCTTTGAAATTACTTTGACCAAAGTAGTTTTCTTTTGGTCTGAAATGCACAGAACAGGCCATTCTAAGCATTTTCCCACTGTTTCCAGCCTCAGTAATTCTTGAAGCTGCTGCATCTTAATGCAAGCAATGCCAGTAAAATTTATGTGCTCTGTATGATCCATATACATCCTTGAAGAAGGCAAACACATTTAAAATGCTTTGAAATTACTTTGACCAAAGTAGTGTTCTTTTGGTCTGAAATGCAAAGATCAGGCCATTCTAAGCGTTTTCCCACTGTTTCCAGCCTCAGTAATTCTTTAAGCTGCTGCATCTTAATGCAAGCAATGGCAATGAAATTTTTGTGCTAGATGTGATCCAAATACATCCCTGAAGAAGGCAAACACCTTTAAAATGCTTTGAAATTACTTTGACCAAAGTAGTGGTCTTTTGATCTGAAATGCACAGAACAGGCCATTCTAAGCGTTTTCCCACTGTTTCCAGCCTCAGTATTTCTTTAAGCTGCTGCATCTTAATGCAAGCAATGCCAGTAAACTTTATGTGTTCTGTAGGATCCATATACATCCCTGAAGAAGGCAAACACCTTTAAAATGTTTTGAAATTACTTTGACCAATGTAGATTTCTGTTGGTCTGAAATGCACAGAACAGGCCATTCTAAGCGTTTTCCCACTGTTTGCAGCCTCAGTATTTCTTTAAGCTGCTGCATCTTAATGAAAGCAATGGCAATGAAATTTTTGTGCTAGATATGATCCAAATACATCCCTGAAGAAGGCAAACACGTTTAAAATGCTTTGAAATTACTTTGACCAAAGTAGTGGTCTTTTGATCTGAAATGCACAGAACAGGCCATTCTAAGCGTTTTCCCACTGTTTCCAGCCTCAGTATTTCTTTAAGCTGCTGCATCTTAATGCAAGCAATGCCAGTAAACTTTATGTGCTCTGTATGATCCATATACATCCCTGAAGCAGGCAAAAACCTTTAAAATTCTTTGAAATCACATTGACCAAAGTAGTGTTCTTTTGGTCTGAAATGCACAGAATAGGCCATTCTAAGCGTTTACCAACTGTTTCCAGCCTCAGTATTTCTTTAAGCTGCTGCATCTTAATGCAAGCAATGGCAATGAAATGTTTGTGCTAGATATGATCCAAATACATCCCTGAAGAAGGCAAACACATTTAAAATGCTTTGAAATTACTTTGACCAAAGTAGTGGTCTTTTGGTCTGAAATGCACAGAACAGGCCATTCTAAGCGTTTACCAACTGTTTCCAGCCTCGGTATTTCTTTAAGCTGCTGCATCTTAATGCAAGAAATGGCATGAAGTTTTTGTGCTAGATATGATCCAAATACATCCCTGAAGAAGGCAAACACCTTTAAAATGCATTTACTTTACTTTGACCAATGTAGTTTTCTTTTGGTCTGAAATGCACAGAACAGGCCATTCTAAGCGTTTACCAACTGTTTCCAGCCTCAGTTTTTCTTTAAGCTGCTGCATCTTAATGCAAGCAATGGCAATGAAATGTTTGTGCTAGATATGATCCAAATACATCCCTGAAGAAGGCAAACACATTTAAAATGCTTTGAAATTACTTTGACCAAAGTAGTGGTCTTTTGGTCTGAAATGCACAGAACAGGCCATTCTAAGCGTTTACCAACTGTTTCCAGCCTCAGTATTTCTTTAAGCTGCTGCATCTTAATGCAAGAAATGGCATGAAGTTTTTGTGCTAGATATGATCCAAATACATCCCTGAAGAAGGCAAACACGTTTAAAATGCTTTGAAATTACTTTGACCAAAGTAGTGGTCTTTTGATCTGAAATGCACAGAACAGGCCATTCTAAGCGTTTACCAACTGTTTCCAGCCTCAGTATTTCTTTAAGCTGCTGCATCTTAATGCAAGCAATGCCAGTAAACTTTATGTGTTCTGTAGGATCCATATACATCCCTGAAGAAGGCAAACACCTTTAAAATGCTTTGAACTTACTTTGACCAAAGTAGTTTTCTTTTGGTCTGAAATGCACAGAACAAGCCATTCTAAGCGTTTTCCCACTGTTTCCACCCTCAGTATTTCTTTAAGTTGCTGCATCTTAATGCAAGCAATGGCAATGAAGTTTTTGTGCTAGATATGATCCAAATACATCCCTGAAGAAGGCAAACACCTTTAAAATGCATTTACTTTACTTTGACCAATGTAGTTTTCTTTTGGTCTGAAATGCACAGAACAGACCATTCTAAGCGTTTTCCCACTGTTTCCGGCCTCAGTATTTCTTTAAGCTGCTGCATCTTAATGCAAGAAATGGCATTAAGTTTTTTTTGCTAGATATGATCCAAATACATCCCTGAAGAAGGCAAACACCTTTAAAATGCTTTGAAATTACTTTGACCAAAGTAGTGTTCTTTTGATCTGAAATGCACAGAACAGGCCATTCTAAGCGTTTACCAACTGTTTCCAGCCTCAGTATTTCTTTAAGCTGCTGCATCTTAATGCAAGCAATGCCAGTAAACTTTATGTGTTCTGTAGGATCCATATACATCCCTGAAGAAGGCAAACACCTTTAAAATGCTTTGAACTTACTTTGACCAAAGTAGTTTTCTTTTGGTCTGAAATGCACAGAACAAGCCATTCTAAGCGTTTTCCCACTGTTTCCACCCTCAGTATTTCTTTAAGTTGCTGCATCTTAATGCAAGCAATGGCAATGAAGTTTTTGTGCTAGATATGATCCAAATACATCCCTGAAGAAGGCAAACACCTTTAAAATGCATTTACTTTACTTTGACCAATGTAGTGTTCTTTTGGTCTGAAATGCACAGAACAGGCCATTCTAAGCGTTTACCAACTGTTTCCAGCCTCAGTATTTCTTTAAGCTGCTGCATCTTAATGCAAGCAATGGCAATGAAATGTTTGTGCTAGATATGATCCAAATACATCCCTGAAGAAGGCAAACACATTTAAAATGCTTTGAAATTACTTTGACCAAAGTAGTGGTCTTTTGGTCTGAAATGCACAGAACAGGCCATTCTAAGCGTTTACCAACTGTTTCCAGCCTCAGTATTTCTTTAAGCTGCTGCATCTTAATGCAAGAAATGGCATGAAGTTTTTGTGCTAGATATGATCCAAATACATCCCTGAAGAAGGCAAACACCTTTAAAATGCTTTGAAATTACTTTGACCAAAGTAGTGTTCTTTTGGTCTGAAATGCAAAGATCAGGCCATTCTAAGCGTTTTCCCACTGTTTCCAGCCTCAGTATTTCTTTAAGCTGCTGCATCTTAATGCAAGCAATGGCAATGAAATTTTTGTGCTAGATGTGATCCAAATACATCCCTGAAGAAGGAAAACACGTTTAAAATGCTTTGAAATTACTTTGACCAAAGTAGTGGTCTTTTGATCTGAAATGCACAGAACAGGCCATTCAAAGCGTTTACCAACTGTTTCCAGCCTCAGTATTTCTTTAAGCTGCTGCATCTTAATGCAAGCAATGCCAGTAAACTTTATGTGTTCTGTAGGATCCATATACATCCCTGAAGAAGGCAAACACCTTAAAAATGCTTTGAACTTACTTTGACCAAAGTAGTTTTCTTTTGGTCTGAAATGCACAGAACAAGCCATTCTAAGCGTTTTCCCACTGTTTCCACCCTCAGTATTTCTTTAAGTTGCTGCATCTTAATGCAAGCAATGGCAATGAAGTTTTTGTGCTAGATATGATCCAAATACATCCCTGAAGAAGGCAAACACCTTTAAAATGCATTTACTTTACTTTGACCAATGTAGTTTTCTTTTGGTCTGAAATGCACAGAACAGACCATTCTAAGCGTTTTCCCACTGTTTCCGGCCTCAGTATTTCTTTAAGCTGCTGCATCTTAATGCAAGAAATGGCATGAAGTTTTTGTGCTAGATATGATCCAAATACATCCCTGAAGAAGGCAAACACCTTTAAAATGCTTTGAAATTACTTTGACCAAAGTAGTGTTCTTTTGGTCTGAAATGCAAAGATCAGGCCATTCTAAGCGTTTTCCCACTGTTTCCAGCCTCAGTATTTCTTTAAGCTGCTGCATCTTAATGCAAGCAATGGCAATGAAATTTTTGTGCTAGATATGATCCAAATACATCCCTGAAGAAGGCAAACACGTTTAAAATGCTTTGAAATTACTTTGACCAAAGTAGTGGTCTTTTGATCTGAAATGCACAGAACAGGCCATTCCAAGCGTTTACCAACTGTTTCCAGCCTCAGTATTTCTTTAAGCTGCTGCATCTTAATGCAAGCAATGCCAGTAAACTTTATGTGTTCTGTAGGATCCATATACATCCCTGAAGAAGGCAAACACCTTTAAAATGCTTTGAAATTACTTTGACCAAAGTAGTGTTCTTTTGGTCTGAAATGCACAGAACAAGCCATTCTAAGCGTTTTCCCACTGTTTCCAGCCTCAGTATTTCTTTAAGCTGCTGCATCTTAATGTAAGCAATGCCAGTAAACATTATGTGCTCTGTATGATCCATATAGATCCCTGAAGCAGGCAAACACGTTTAAAATGCTTTGAAATCACTTTGACCAAAGTAGTGTTCTTTTGGTCTGAAATGCACAGAACAAGCCATTCTAAGCGTTTACCAACTGTTTCCAGCCTCAGTATTTCTTTAAGCTGCTATCTTAATGCAAGCAATGGCAATGAAGTTTTTGTGCTAGATATGATCCAAATACATCCCCGAAGAAGGCAAACACCTTTAAAATGCTTTGAAATCACTTTGACCAAAGTAGTGTTCTTTTGGTCTGAAATGCACAGAACAGGCCATTCTAAGCGTTTTCCCACTGTTTCCAGCCTCAGTATTTCTTTAAGCTGCTGCATCTTAATGCAAGAAATGGCATGAAGTTTTTGTGCTAGATATGATCCAAATACATCCCTGAAGAAGGCAAACACCTTTAAAATGCTTTGAAATTACTTTGACCAAAGTAGTGTTCTTTTGGTCTGAAATGCAAAGATCAGGCCATTCTAAGCGTTTCCCCACTGTTTCCAGCCTCAGTATTTTTTTAAGCTGCTGCATCTTAATGCAAGCAATGGCAATGAAATTTTTGTGCTAGATATGATCCAAATACATCCCTGAAGAAGGCAAACACGTTTAAAATGCTTTGAAATTACTTTGACCAAAGTAGTGTTCTTTTGGTCTGAAATGCACAGAACAGGCCATTGTAAGCGTTTACCAACTGTTTCCAGCCTCAGTATTTCTTTAAGCTGCTGCATCTTAATGCAAGCAATGGCAATGAAGTTTTTGTGCTAGATATGATCCAAATACATCCCTGAAGAAGGCAAACACCGTTAAAATGCATTTACTTTACTTTGACCAATGTAGTTTTCTTTTGGTCTGAAATGCACAGAACAGACCATTCTAAGCGTTTTCCCACTGTTTCCGGCCTCAGTATTTCTTTAAGCTGCCCCATTTTAATGCAAGCAATGGCAATGAAGTTTTTGTGCTAGATATGATCCAAATACATCCCTGAACAAGGCAAACACCTTTAAAATGCATTTACTTTACTTTGACCAATGTAGTTTTCTTTTGGTCTAAAATGCACAGAACAGGCCATTTTAAGCGTTTTCCCACTGTTTCCAGCCTCAGTATTTCTTTAAGCTGCTGCATCCTAATGCAAGCAATGGCAATGAAGTTTTTGTGCTAGATATGATCCAAATACATCCCTGAAGAAGGCAAACACCTTTAAAATGCTTTGAAATCACTTTGACCAAAGTAGTGTTCTTTTGGTCTGAAATGCACAGAACAGGCCATTCTAAGCTTTTTCACATTGTTTCCAGCCTCAGTATTTCTTGAAGCTGCTGCATCTTAATGCAAGCAATGCCAGTAAACTTTATGTGCTCTGTATGATCCATATACATCCTTTAAGAAGGCAAACACATTTAAAATGCTTTGAAATTACTTTGACCAAAGTAGTTTTCTTTTGGTCTGAAATGCAAAGATCAGGCCATTCTAAGCGTTTTCCCACTGTTTCCAGCCTCAGTATTTCTTTAAGCTGCTGCATCTTAATGCAAGCAATGGCAATGAAATTTTTGTGCTAGATATGATCCAAATACATCCCTGAAGAAGGCAAACACGTTTAAAATGCTTTGAAATTACTTTGACCAAAGTAGTGGTCTTTTGATCTGAAATGCACAGAACAGGCCATTCTAAGCGTTTACCAACTGTTTCCAGCCTCAGTATTTCTTTAAGCTGCTGCATCTTAATGCAAGCAATGGCAATGAAGTTTTTGTGCTAGATATGATCCAAATACATCCCTGAAGAAGGCAAACACCTTTAAAATGCATTTACTTTACTTTGACCAATGTAGTTTTCTTTTGGTCTGAAATGCACAGAACAGACCATTCTAAGCGTTTTCCCACTGTTTCCGGCCTCAGTATTTCTTTAAGCTGCTGCATCCTAATGCAAGCAATGGCAATGAAGTTTTTGTGCTAGATATGATCCAAATACATCCCTGAAGAAGGCAAACACCTTTAAAATGCTTTGAAATCACTTTGACCAAAGTAGTGTTCTTTTGGTCTGAAATGCACAGAACAGGCCATTCTAAGCGTTTTCCCACTGTTTCCAGCCTCAGTATTTCTTGAAGCTGCTGCATCTTAATGCAAGCAATGCCAGTAAACTTTATGTGCTCTGTATGATCCATATACATCCTTGAAGAAGGCAAACACATTTAAAATGCTTTGAAATTACTTTGACCAAAGTAGTGTTCTTTTGGTCTGAAATGCACAGAACAAGCCATTCTAAGCGTTTTCCCACTGTTTCCAGCCTCAGTATTTCTTTAAGCTGCTGCATCTTAATGTAAGCAATGCCAGTAAACATTATGTGCTCTGTATGATCCATATAGATCCCTGAAGCAGGCAAACACGTTTAAAATGCTTTGAAATCACTTTGACCAAAGTAGTGTTCTTTTGGTCTGAAATGCACAGAACAAGCCATTCTAAGCGTTTTCCCACTGTTTCCACCCTCAGTATTTCTTTAAGCTGCTATCTTAATGCAAGCAATGGCAATAAAGTTTTTGTGCTAGATATGATCCAAATACATCCCCGAAGAAGGCAAACACCTTTAAAATGCTTTGAAATTACTTTGACCAAAGTAGTGTTCTTTTGGTCTGAAATGCACAGAACAGGCCATTCTAAGCGTTTACCAACTGTTTCCAGCCTCAGTATTTCTTTAAGCTGCTGCATCTTAATGCAAGCAATGGCAATGAAATGTTTGTGCTAGATATGATCCAAATACATCCCTGAAGAAGGCAAACACATTTAAAATGCTTTGAAATTACTTTGACCAAAGTAGTGGTCTTTTGGTCTGAAATGCACAGAACAGGCCATTGTAAGCGTTTACCAACTGTTTCCAGCCTCAGTATTTCTTTAAGCTGCTGCATCTTAATGCAAGAAATGGCATGAAGTTTTTGTGCTAGATATGATCCATATACATCCCTGAAGAAGGCAAACACCTTTAAAATGCTTTGAAATTACTTTGACCAATGTAGTTTTCTATTGGTTTGAAATGCAACGATCAGGCCATTCTAAGCGTTTTCCCACGGTTTCCAGCCTCAGTATTTCTTTAAGCTGCTGCATCTTAATGCAAGCAATGGCAATGAAGTTTTTGTGCTAGATATGATCCAAATACATCCCTGAAGAAGGCAAACACCTTTAAAATGCATTTACGTAGTGTTCTTTTTGTCAGAAATGCACAGAACAGGCCATTCTAAGCGTTTTCCCACTATTTCCAGCCTCAGTATTTCTTTAAGCTGCTGCATCTTAATGCTAGCAATGGCAATGAAATTGTTGTGCTAGATAGGATCCAAATACATCCCTGAAGAAGGCAAACACCTTTAAAAAGCTTTGAACTTACTTTGACCAAAGTAGTGTTCTTTTGGTCTGAAATGCACAGAACAGGCTGTTCTAAGCGTTTTCCCACTGTTTCCAGCCTCAGTATTTCTTTAAGCTGCTGCATCTTAATGCTAGCAATGGCAATGAAATTGTTGTGCTAGATATGATCCAAATACATCCCTGAAGAAGGCAAACACCTTTAAAATGCTTTGAACTTACTTTGACCAAAGTAGTGTTCTTTCGGTCTGAAATGCACAGAACAGGCCATTCTAAGCGTTTTCCCACTGTTTCCAGCCTCAGTAATTCTTGAAGCTGCTGCATCTTAATGCAAGCAATGCCAGTAAACTTTATGTGCTCTGTAGGATCCATATACATCCCTGAAGAAGGCAAACACCTTTAAAATGCTTTGAAATTACTTTGACCAAAGTAGTTTTCTTTTGGTCTGAAATGCACAGAACAGGCCATTCTAAGCATTTTCCCACTGTTTCCAGCCTCAGTAATTCTTGAAGCTGCTGCATCTTAATGCAAGCAATGCCAGTAAACTTTATGTGCTCTGTATGATCCATATACATCCTTGAAGAAGGCAAACACATTTAAAATGCTTTGAAATTACTTTGACCAAAGTAGTTTTCTTTTGGTCTGAAATGCACAGAACAGGCCATTCTAAACGTTTTCACACTGTTTCCAGCCTCAGTATTTCTTTAAGCTGCTGCATCTTAATGCAAGCAATGGCAATGAAGTTTTTGTGCTAGATATGATCCAAACACATCCCTGAAGAAGGCAAACACCTTTAAAATGCATTTACTTTACTTTGACCAATGTAGTTTTCTTTTGGTCTGAAATGCACAGAACAGGCCATTCTAAACGTTTTCCCACTGTTTCCAGCCTCAGTATTTCTTTAAGCTGCTGCATCTTAATGCAAGAAATGGCAATGAAGTTTTTGTGCTAGATATGATCCAAATACATCCCTGAAGAAGGCAAACACCTTTAAAATGCATTGAAATCACTTTGACCAAAGTAGTGTTCTTTTGGTCTGAAATGCACAGATCAGGTCATTCTAAGCGTTTTCCCACTGTTTCCAGCCTCAGTATTTCTTGAAGCTGCTGCATCTTAATGCAAGCAATGGCAATGAAGTTTTTGTGCTAGATGTGATCCAAATACATCCCTGAAGAAGGCAAACACCTTTAAAATGCATTTACTTTACTTTGACCAATGTAGTTTTCTTTTGGTCTGAAATGCACAGAACAGGCCATTCTAAGCGTTTCCCCACTGTTTCCAGCCTCAGTATTTCTTTAAGCTGCTGCATCTTAATGCAAGCAATGCCAGTAAACATTATGTGCTCTGTATGATCCATATAGATCCCTGAAGCAGGCAAACACGTTTAAAATGCTTTGAAATCACTTTGACCAAAGTAGTGTTCTTTTGGTCTGAAATGCACAGAACAAGCCATTCTAAGCGTTTTCCCACTGTTTCCACCCTCAGTATTTCTTTAAGCTGCTATCTTAATGCAAGCAATGGCAATGAAGTTTTTGTGCTAGATATGATCCAAATACATCCCCGAAGAAGGCAAACACCTTTAAAATGCTTTGAAATCACTTTGACCAAAGTAGTGTTCTTTTGGTCTGAAATGCACAGAACAGGCCATTCTAAGCGTTTACCAACTGTTTCCAGCCTCAGTATTTCTTTAAGCTGCTGCATCTTAATGCAAGCAATGGCAATGAAATGTTTGTGCTAGATATGATCCAAATACATCCCTGAAGAAGGCAAACACATTTAAAATGCTTTGAAATTACTTTGACCAAAGTAGTGGTCTTTTGGTCTGAAATGCACAGAACAGGCCATTCTAAGCGTTTACCAACTGTTTCCAGTCTCAGTATTTCTTTAAGTTGCTGCATCTTAATGCAAGCAATGGCAATGAAGTTTTTGTGCTAGATATGATCCAAATACATCCCTGAAGAAGGCAAACACCTTTAAAATGCATTTACTTTACTTTGACCAATGTAGTTTTCTTTTGGTCTGAAATGCACAGAACAAGCCATTCTAAGCGTTTACCAACTGTTTCCAGCCTCAGTATTTCTTTAAGCTGCTGCATCTTAATGCAAGCAATGGCAATGAAATGTTTGTGCTAGATATGATCCAAATACATCCCTGAAGAAGGCAAACACCTTTAAAATGCTTTGAAATTACTTTGACCAAAGTAGTGTTCTTTTGGTCTGAAATGCACAGAACAGGCCATTCTAAGCGTTTACCAACTGTTTCCGGCCTCAATATTTCTTTAAGCTGCTGCATCTTAATGCAAGCAATGGCAATGAAGTTTTTGTGCTAGATGTGATCCAAATACATCCCTGAAGAAGGCAAACACCTTTAAAATGCATTTACTTTACTTTGACCAATGTAGTTTTCTTTTGGTCTGAAATGCACAGAACAGGCCATTCTAAGCGTTTCCCCACTGTTTCCAGCCTCAGTATTTCTTTAAGCTGCTGCATCTTAATGCAAGCAATGCCAGTAAACATTATGTGCTCTGTATGATCCATATAGATCCCTGAAGCAGGCAAACACGTTTAAAATGCTTTGAAATCACTTTGACCAAAGTAGTGTTCTTTTGGTCTGAAATGCACAGAACAAGCCATTCTAAGCGTTTTCCCACTGTTTCCACCCTCAGTATTTCTTTAAGCTGCTATCTTAATGCAAGCAATGGCAATGAAGTTTTTGTGCTAGATATGATCCAAATACATCCCCGAAGAAGGCAAACACCTTTAAAATGCTTTGAAATCACTTTGACCAAAGTAGTGTTCTTTTGGTCTGAAATGCACAGAACAGGCCATTCTAAGCGTTTACCAACTGTTTCCAGCCTCAGTATTTCTTTAAGCTGCTGCATCTTAATGCAAGCAATGGCAATGAAATGTTTGTGCTAGATATGATCCAAATACATCCCTGAAGAAGGCAAACACATTTAAAATGCTTTGAAATTACTTTGACCAAAGTAGTGGTCTTTTGGTCTGAAATGCACAGAACAGGCCATTCTAAGCGTTTACCAACTGTTTCCAGTCTCAGTATTTCTTTAAGTTGCTGCATCTTAATGCAAGCAATGGCAATGAAGTTTTTGTGCTAGATATGATCCAAATACATCCCTGAAGAAGGCAAACACCTTTAAAATGCATTTACTTTACTTTGACCAATGTAGTTTTCTTTTGGTCTGAAATGCACAGAACAAGCCATTCTAAGCGTTTACCAACTGTTTCCAGCCTCAGTATTTCTTTAAGCTGCTGCATCTTAATGCAAGCAATGGCAATGAAATGTTTGTGCTAGATATGATCCAAATACATCCCTGAAGAAGGCAAACACATTTAAAATGCTTTGAAATTACTTTGACCAAAGTAGTGGTCTTTTGGTCTGAAATGCACAGAACAGGCCATTCTAAGCGTTTACCAACTGTTTCCAGTCTCAGTATTTCTTTAAGCTGCTGCATCTTAATGCAAGAAATGGCATGAAGTTTTTGTGCTAGATATGATCCAAATACATCCCTGAAGAAGGCAAACACCTTTAAAATGCTTTGAAATTACTTTGACCAAAGTAGTGTTCTTTTGGTCTGAAATGCAAAGATCAGGCCATTCTAAGCGTTTTCCCACTGTTTCCAGCCTCAGTAATTCTTTAAGCTGCTGCATCTTAATGCAAGCAATGGCAATGAAATTTTTGTGCTAGATGTGATCCAAATACATCCCTGAAGAAGGCAAACACGTTTAAAATGCTTTGAAATTACTTTGACCAAAGTAGTGGTCTTTTGATCTGAAATGCACAGAACAGGCCATTCTAAGCGTTTTCCCACTGTTTCCAGCCTCAGTATTTCTTTAAGCTGCTGCATCTTAATGCAAGCAATGCCAGTAAACTTTATGTGTTCTGTAGGATCCATATACATCCCTGAAGAAGGCAAACACCTTTAAAATGCTTTGAAATTACTTTGACCAATGTAGATTTCTTTTGGTCTGAAATGCACAGAACAGGCCATTCTAAGCGTTTTCCCACTGTTTCCAGCCTCAGTATTTCTTTAAGCTGCAGCATTTTAATGCAAGCAATGCCAGTAAACTTTATGTGCTCTGTAGGATCCATATACACCCCTGAAGAAGGCAAACACCTTTAAAATGCTTTGAAATTACTTTGACCAAAGTAGTGTTCTTTTGGTCTGTAATGTACAGAACAGGCCATTCTAAGCGTTTTCCCACTGTTTCCAGCCTCAGTATTTCTTTAAGCTGCTGCATCTTAATGCAAGCAATGCCAGTAAACTTTATGTGCTCTGTATGATCCATATACATCCCTGAAGCAGGCAAACACCTTTAAAATTCTTTGAAATCACATTGACCAAAGTTGTGTTCTTTTGGTCTGAAATGCACAGAATAGGCCATTCTAAGCGTTTACCAACTGTTTCCAGCCTCAGTATTTCTTTAAGCTGCTGCATCTTAATGCAAGCAATGGCAATGAAATGTTTGTGCTAGATATGATCCAAATACATCCCTGAAGAAGGCAAACACATTTAAAATGCTTTGAAATTACTTTGACCAAAGTAGTGGTCTTTTGGTCTGAAATGCACAGAACAGGCCATTCTAAGCGTTTACCAACTGTTTCCAGCCTCGGTATTTCTTTAAGCTGCTGCATCTTAATGCAAGAAATGGCATGAAGTTTTTGTGCTAGATATGATCCAAATACATCCCTGAAGAAGGCAAACACCTTTAAAATGCATTTACTTTACTTTGACCAATGTAGTTTTCTTTTGGTCTGAAATGCACAGAACAGGCCATTCTAAGCGTTTACCAACTGTTTCCAGCCTCAGTTTTTCTTTAAGCTGCTGCATCTTAATGCAAGCAATGGCAATGAAATGTTTGTGCTAGATATGATCCAAATACATCCCTGAAGAAGGCAAACACCTTTAAAATGCATTTACTTTACTTTGACCAATGTAGTTTTCTTTTGGTCTGAAATGCACAGAACAGGCAATTCTAAGCGTTTACCAACTGTTTCCAGCCTCAGTATTTCTTTAAGCTGCTGCATCTTAATGCAAGAAATGGCATGAAGTTTTTGTGCTAGATATGATCCAAATACATCCCTGAAGAAGGCAAACACGTTTAAAATGCTTTGAAATTACTTTGACCAAAGTAGTGGTCTTTTGATCTGAAATGCACAGAACAGGCCATTCTAAGCGTTTACCAATCGTTTCCAGCCTCAGTATTTCTTTAAGCTGCTGCATCTTAATGCAAGCAATGCCAGTAAACTTTATGTGTTCTGTAGGATCCATATACATCCCTGAAGAAGGCAAACACCTTTAAAATGCTTTGAACTTACTTTGACCAAAGTAGTTTTCTTTTGGTCTGAAATGCACAGAACAAGCCATTCTAAGCGTTTTCCCACTGTTTCCACCCTCAGTATTTCTTTAAGTTGCTGCATCTTAATGCAAGCAATGGCAATGAAGTTTTTGTGCTAGATATGATCCAAATACATCCCTGAAAAAGGCAAACACCTTTAAAATGCATTTACTTTACTTTGACCAATGTAGTTTTCTTTTGGTCTGAAATGCACAGAACAGACCATTCTAAGCGTTTTCCCACTGTTTCCGGCCTCAGTATTTCTTTAAGCTGCTGCATCTTAATGCAAGAAATGGCATGAAGTTTTTGTGCTAGATATGATCCAAATACATCCCTGAAGAAGGCAAACACCTTTAAAATGCTTTGAAATTACTTTGACCAAAGTAGTGTTCTTTTGATCTGAAATGCACAGAACAGGCCATTCTAAGCGTTTACCAACTGTTTCCAGCCTCAGTATTTCTTTAAGCTGCTGCATCTTAATGCAAGCAATGCCAGTAAACTTTATGTGTTCTGTAGGATCCATATACATCCCTGAAGAAGGCAAACACCTTTAAAATGCTTTGAACTTACTTTGACCAAAGTAGTTTTCTTTTGGTCTGAAATGCACAGAACAAGCCATTCTAAGCGTTTTCCCACTGTTTCCACCCTCAGTATTTCTTTAAGTTGCTGCATCTTAATGCAAGCAATGGCAATGAAGTTTTTGTGCTAGATATGATCCAAATACATCCCTGAAGAAGGCAAACACCTTTAAAATGCATTTACTTTACTTTGACCAATGTAGTTTTCTTTTGGTCTGAAATGCACAGAACAGGCCATTCTAAGCGTTTACCAACTGTTTCCAGCCTCAGTATTTCTTTAAGCTGCTGCATCTTAATGCAAGCAATGGCAATGAAATGTTTGTGCTAGATATGATCCAAATACATCCCTGAAGAAGGCAAACACGTTTAAAATGCTTTGAAATTACTTTGACCAAAGTAGTGGTCTTTTGGTCTGAAATGCACAGAACAGGCCATTCTAAGCGTTTACCAACTGTTTCCAGCCTCAGTATTTCTTTAAGCTGCTGCATCTTAATGCACGCAATGGCAATGAAATTTTTGTGCTAGATGTGATCCAAATACATCCCTGAAGAAGGAAAACACGTTTAAAATGCTTTGAAATTACTTTGACCAAAGTAGTGGTCTTTTGATCTGAAATGCACAGAACAGGCCATTCTAAGCGTTTACCAACTGTTTCCAGCCTCAGTATTTCTTTAAGCTGCTGCATCTTAATGCAAGCAATGCCAGTAAACTTTATGTGTTCTGTAGGATCCATATACATCCCTGAAGAAGGCAAACACCTTAAAAATGCTTTGAACTTACTTTGACCAAAGTAGTTTTCTTTTGGTCTGAAATGCACAGAACAAGCCATTCTAAGCGTTTTCCCACTGTTTCCACCCTCAGTATTTCTTTAAGTTGCTGCATCTTAATGCAAGCAATGGCAATGAAGTTTTTGTGCTAGATATGATCCAAATACATCCCTGAAGAAGGCAAACACCTTTAAAATGCATTTACTTTACTTTGACCAATGTAGTTTTCTTTTGGTCTGAAATGCACAGAACAGACCATTCTAAGCGTTTTCCCACTGTTTCCGGCCTCAGTATTTCTTTAAGCTGCTGCATCTTAATGCAAGAAATGGCATGAAGTTTTTGTGCTAGATATGATCCAAATACATCCCTGAAGAAGGCAAACACCTTTAAAATGCTTTGAAATTACTTTGACCAATGTAGTTTTCTTTTGGTCTGAAATGCAAAGATCAGGCCATTCTAAGCGTTTTCCCACTGTTTCCAGCCTCAGTATTTCTTTAAGCTGCTGCATCTTAATGAAAGCAATGGCAATGAAATTTTTGTGCTAGATATGATCCAAATACATCCCTGAAGAAGGCAAACACGTTTAAAATGCTTTGAAATTACTTTGACCAAAGTAGTGGTCTTTTGATCTGAAATGCACAGAACAGGCCATTCCAAGCGTTTACCAACTGTTTCCAGCCTCAGTATTTCTTTAAGCTGCTGCATCTTAATGCAAGCAATGCCAGTAAACTTTATGTGTTCTGTAGGATCCATATACATCCCTGAAGAAGGCAAACACCTTTAAAATGCTTTGAACTTACTTTGACCAAAGTAGTTTTCTTTTGGTCTGAAATGCACAGAACAAGCCATTCTAAGCGTTTTCCCACTGTTTCCACCCTCAGTATTTCTTTAAGTTGCTGCATCTTATTGCAAGCATTGGCAATGAAGTTTTTGTGCTAGATATGATCCAAATACAACCCTGAAGAAGGCAAACACCTTTAAAATGCTTTGAAATTACTTTGACCAAAGTAGTGTTCTTTTGGTCTGAAATGCACAGAACAAGCCATTCTAAGCGTTTACCAACTGTTTACAGCCTCAGTATTTCTTTAAGCTGCTATCTTAATGCAAGCAATGGCAATGAAGTTTTTGTGCTAGATATGATCCAAATACATCCCCGAAGAAGGCAAACACCTTTAAAATGCTTTGAAATCACTTTGACCAAAGTAGTGTTCTTTTGGTCTGAAATGCACAGAACAGGCCATTCTAAGCGTTTTCCCACTGTTTCCAGCCTCAGTATTTCTTTAAGCTGCTGCATCTTAATGCAAGAAATGGCATGAAGTTTTTGTGCTAGATATGATCCAAATACATCCCTGAAGAAGGCAAACACGTTTAAAATGCTTTGAAATTACTTTGACCAAAGTAGTGTTCTTTTGGTCTGAAATGCAAAGATCAGGCCATTCTAAGCGTTTACCAACTGTTTCCAGCCTCAGTATTTCTTTAAGCTGCTGCATCTTAATGCAAGCAATGGCAATGAAGTTTTTGTGCTAGATATGATCCAAATACATCCCTGAAGAAGGCAAACACCGTTAAAATGCATTTACTTTACTTTGACCAATGTAGTTTTCTTTTGGTCTGAAATGCACAGAACAGACCATTCTAAGCGTTTTCCCACTGTTTCCGGCCTCAGTATTTCTTTAAGCTGCTGCATCTTAATGCAAGCAATGGCAATGAAGTTTTTGTGCTAGATATGATCCAAATACATCCCTGAACAAGGCAAACACCTTTAAAATGCATTTACTTTACTTTGACCAATGTAGTTTTCTTTTGGTCTAAAATGCACAGAACAGGCCATTTTAAGCGTTTTCCCACTGTTTCCAGCCTCAGTATTTCTTTAAGCTGCTGCATCCTAATGCAAGCAATGGCAATGAAGTTTTTGTGCTAGATATGATCCAAATACATCCCTGAAGAAGGCAAACACCTTTAAAATGCTTTGAAATCACTTTGACCAAAGTAGTGTTCTTTTGGTCTGAAATGCACAGAACAGGCCATTCTAAGCGTTTTCCCACTGTTTCCAGCCTCAGTATTTCTTGAAGCTGCTGCATCTTAATGCAAGCAATGCCAGTAAACTTTATGTGCTCTGTATGATCCATATACATCCTTTAAGAAGGCAAACACATTTAAAATGCTTTGAAATTACTTTGACCAAAGTAGTTTTCTTTTGGTCTGAAATGCAAAGATCAGGCCATTCTAAGCGTTTTCCCACTGTTTCCAGCCTCAGTATTTCTTTAAGCTGCTGCATCTTAATGCAAGCAATGGCAATGACATTTTTGTGCTAGATATGATCCAAATACATCCCTGAAGAAGGCAAACACGTTTAAAATGCTTTGAAATTACTTTGACCAAAGTAGTGGTCTTTTGATCTGAAATGCACAGAACAGGCCATTCTAAGCGTTTACCAACTGTTTCCAGCCTCAGTATTTCTTTAAGCTGCTGCATCTTAATGCAAGCAATGGCAAGAAGTTTTTGTGCTAGATATGATCCAAATACATCCCTGAAGAAGGCAAACACCTTTAAAATGCATTTACTTTACTTTGACCAATGTAGTTTTCTTTTGGTCTGAAATGCACAGAACAGACCGTTCTAAGCGTTTACCAACTGTTTCCAGCCTCAGTATTTCTTGAAGCTGCTGCATCTTAATGCAAGCAATGCCAGTAAACTTTATGTGCTCTGTATGATCCATATACATCCTTGAAGAAGGCAAACACATTTAAAATGCTTTGAAATTACTTTGACCAAAGTAGTGTTCTTTTGGTCTGAAATGCACAGAACAGGCCATTCTAAGCGTTTTTCCACTGTTTCCAGCCTCAATATTTCTTTAAGCTGCTGCATCTTAATGCAAGCAATGGCAATGAATTTTTTGTGCTAGATATGATCCAAATACATCCCTGAAGAAGGCAAACACGTTTAAAATGCTTTGAAATTACTTTGACCAAAGTAGTGGTCTTTTGATCTGAAATGCACAGAACAGGCCATTCCAAGCGTTTACCAACTGTTTCCAGCCTCAGTATTTCTTTAAGCTGCTGCATCTTAATGCAAGCAATGCCAGTAAACTTTATGTGTTCTGTAGGATCCATATACATCCCTGAAGAAGGCAAACACCTTTAAAATGCTTTGAACTTACTTTGACCAAAGTAGTTTTCTTTTGGTCTGAAATGCACAGAACAAGCCATTCTAAGCGTTTTCCCACTGTTTCCACCCTCAGTATTTCTTTAAGTTGCTGCATCTTATTGCAAGCAATGGCAATGAAGTTTTTGTGCTAGATACGATCCAAATACAACCCTGAAGAAGGCAAACACCTTTAAAATGCTTTGAAATTACTTTGACCAAAGTAGTGTTCTTTTGGTCTGAAATGCACAGAACAAGCCATTCTAAGCGTTTTCCCACTGTTTCCAGCCTCAGTATTTCTTTAAGCTGCTGCATCTTAATGTAAGCAATGCCAGTAAACATTATGTGCTCTGTATGATCCATATAGATCCCTGAAGCAGGCAAACACGTTTAAAATGCTTTGAAATCACTTTGACCAAAGTAGTGTTCTTTTGGTCTGAAATGCACAGAACAGGCCATTCTAAGCGTTTTCCCACTGTTTCCAGCCTCAGTATTTCTTTAAGCTGCTGCATCTTAATGCAAGCAATGGCAATGAAATTTTTGTGCTAAATATGATCCAAATACATCCCTGAAGAAGGCAAACACGTTTAAAATGCTTTGAAATTACTTTGACCAAAGTAGTGTTCTTTTGGTCTGAAATGCACAGAACAGGCCATTCTAAGCGTTTACCAACTGTTTCCAGCCTCAGTATTTCTTTAAGCTGCTGCATCTTAATGCAAGCAATGGCAATGAAGTTTTTGTGCTAGATATGATCCAAATACATCCCTGAAGAAGGCAAACACCGTTAAAATGCATTTACTTTACTTTGACCAATGTAGTTTTCTTTTGGTCTGAAATGCACAGAACAGACCATTCTAAGCGTTTTCCCACTGTTTCCGGCCTCAGTATTTCTTTAAGCTGCTGCATCTTAATGCAAGCAATGGCAATGAAGTTTTTGTGCTAGATATGATCCAAATACATCCCTGAACAAGGCAAACACCTTTAAAATGCATTTACTTTACTTTGACCAATGTAGTTTTCTTTTGGTCTAAAATGCACAGAACAGGCCATTCTAAGCGTTTTCCCACTGTTTCCAGCCTCAGTATTTCTTTAAGCTGCTGCATCCTAATGCAAGCAATGGCAATGAAGTTTTTGTGCTAGATATGATCCAAATACATCCCTGAAGAAGGCAAACACCTTTAAAATGCTTTGAAATCACTTTGACCAAAGTAGTGTTCTTTTGGTCTGAAATGCACAGAACAGGCCATTCTAAGCGTTTTCCCACTGTTTCCAGCCTCAGTATTTCTTGAAGCTGCTGCATCTTAATGCAAGCAATGCCAGTAAACTTTATGTGCTCTGTATGATCCATATACATCCTTTAAGAAGGCAAACACATTTAAAATGCTTTGAAATTACTTTGACCAAAGTAGTTTTCTTTTGGTCTGAAATGCAAAGATCAGGCCATTCTAAGCGTTTTCCCACTGTTTCCAGCCTCAGTATTTCTTTAAGCTGCTGCATCTTAATGCAAGCAATGGCAATGAAATTTTTGTGCTAGATATGATCCAAATACATCCCTGAAGAAGGCAAACACGTTTAAAATGCTTTGAAATTACTTTGACCAAAGTAGTGGTCTTTTGATCTGAAATGCACAGAACAGGCCATTCTAAGCGTTTACCAACTGTTTCCAGCCTCAGTATTTCTTTAAGCTGCTGCATCTTAATGCAAGCAATGGCAATTAAGTTTTTGTGCTAGATATGATCCAAATACATCCCTGAAGAAGGCAAACACCTTTAAAATGCATTTACTTTACTTTGACCAATGTTGTTTTCTTTTGGTCTGAAATGCACAGAACAGACCATTCTAAGCGTTTTCCCACTGTTTCCGGCCTCAGTATTTCTTTAAGCTGCTGCATCCTAATGCAAGCAATGGCAATGAAGTTTTTGTGCTAGATATGATCCAAATACATCCCTGAAGAAGGCAAACACCTTTAAAATGCTTTGAAATCACTTTGACCAAAGTAGTGTTCTTTTGGTCTGAAATGCACAGAACAGGCCATTCTAAGCGTTTTCCCACTGTTTCCAGCCTCAGTATTTCTTGAAGCTGCTGCATCTTAATGCAAGCAATGCCAGTAAACTTTATGTGCTCTGTATGATCCATATACATCCTTGAAGAAGGCAAACACATTTAAAATGCTTTGAAATTACTTTGACCAAAGTAGTGTTCTTTTGGTCTGAAATGCACAGAACAGGCCATTCTAAGCGTTTTTCCACTGTTTCCAGCCTCAATATTTCTTTAAGCTGCTGCATCTTAATGCAAGCAATGGCAATGAATTTTTTGTGCTAGATATGATCCAAATACATCCCTGAAGAAGGCAAACACGTTTAAAATGCTTTGAAATTACTTTGACCAAAGTAGTGGTCTTTTGATCTGAAATGCACAGAACAGGCCATTCCAAGCGTTTACCAACTGTTTCCAGCCTCAGTATTTCTTTAAGCTGCTGCATCTTAATGCAAGCAATGCCAGTAAACTTTATGTGTTCTGTAGGATCCATATACATCCCTGAAGAAGGCAAACACCTTTAAAATGCTTTGAACTTACTTTGACCAAAGTAGTTTTCTTTTGGTCTGAAATGCACAGAACAAGCCATTCTAAGCGTTTTCCCACTGTTTCCACCCTCAGTATTTCTTTAAGTTGCTGCATCTTATTGCAAGCAATGGCAATGAAGTTTTTGTGCTAGATATGATCCAAATACAACCCTGAAGAAGGCAAACACCTTTAAAATGCTTTGAAATTACTTTGACCAAAGTAGTGTTCTTTTGGTCTGAAATGCACAGAACAAGCCATTCTAAGCGTTTTCCCACTGTTTCCAGCCTCAGTATTTCTTTAAGCTGCTGCATCTTAATGTAAGCAATGCCAGTAAACATTATGTGCTCTGTATGATCCATATAGATCCCTGAAGCAGGCAAACACGTTTAAAATGCTTTGAAATCACTTTGACCAAAGTAGTGTTCTTTTGGTCTGAAATGCACAGAACAGGCCATTCTAAGCGTTTACCAACTGTTTCCAGCCTCAGTATTTCTTTAAGCTGCTATCTTAATGCAAGCAATGGCAATGAAGTTTTTGTGCTAGATATGATCCAAATACATCCCTGAAGAAGGCAAACACCTTTAAAATGCTTTGAAATCACTTTGACCAAAGTAGTGTTCTTTTGGTCTGAACTGCACAGAACAGGCCATTCTAAGCGTTTTCCCACTGTTTCCAGCCTCAGTATTTCTTGAAGCTGCTGCATCTTAATGCAAGCAATGCCAGTAAACTTTATGTGCTCTGTATGATCCATATACATCCTTTAAGAAGGCAAACACATTTAAAATGCTTTGAAATTACTTTGACCAAAGTAGTTTTCTTTTGGTCTGAAATGCAAAGATCAGGCCATTCTAAGCGTTTTCCCACTGTTTCCAGCCTCAGTATTTCTTTAAGCTGCTGCATCTTAATGCAAGCAATGGCAATGAAATTTTTGTGCTAGATATGATCCAAATACATCCCTGAAGAAGGCAAACACGTTTAAAATGCTTTGAAATTACTTTGACCAAAGTAGTGGTCTTTTGATCTGAAATGCACAGAACAGGCCATTCTAAGCGTTTACCAACTGTTTCCAGCCTCAGTATTTCTTTAAGCTGCTGCATCTTAATGCAAGCAATGGCAATGAAGTTTTTGTGCTAGATATGATCCAAATACATCCCTGAAGAAGGCAAACACCTTTAAAATGCATTTACTTTACTTTGACCAATGTAGTTTTCTTTTGGTCTGAAATGCACAGAACAGACCATTCTAAGCGTTTTCCCACTGTTTCCGGCCTCAGTATTTCTTTAAGCTGCTGCATCCTAATGCAAGCAATGGCAATGAAGTTTTTGTGCTAGATATGATCCAAATACATCCCTGAAGAAGGCAAACACCTTTAAAATGCATTTACTTTACTTTGACCAATGTAGTTTTCTTTTGGTCTGAAATGCACAGAACAGACCATTCTAAGCGTTTTCCCACTGTTTCCGGCCTCAGTATTTCTTTAAGCTGCTGCATCCTAATGCAAGCAATGGCAATGAAGTTTTTGTGCTAGATATGATCCAAATACATCCCTGAAGAAGGCAAACACCTTTAAAATGCTTTGAAATCACTTTGACCAAAGTAGTGTTCTTTTGGTCTGAAATGCACAGAACAGGCCATTCTAAGCGTTTTCCCACTGTTTCCAGCCTCAGTATTTCTTGAAGCTGCTGCATCTTAATGCAAGCAATGCCAGTAAACTTTATGTGCTCTGTATGATCCATATACATCCTTTAAGAAGGCAAACACATTTAAAATGCTTTGAAATTACTTTGACCAAAGTAGTTTTCTTTTGGTCTGAAATGCAAAGATCAGGCCATTCTAAGCGTTTTCCCACTGTTTCCAGCCTCAGTATTTCTTTAAGCTGCTGCATCTTAATGCAAGCAATGGCAATGAAATTTTTGTGCTAGATATGATCCAAATACATCCCTGAAGAAGGCAAACACGTTTAAAATGCTTTGAAATTACTTTGACCAAAGTAGTGGTCTTTTGATCTGAAATGCACAGAACAGGCCATTCTAAGCGTTTACCAACTGTTTCCAGCCTCAGTATTTCTTTAAGCTGCTGCATCTTAATGCAAGCAATGGCAATGAAGTTTTTGTGCTAGATATGATCCAAATACATCCCTGAAGAAGGCAAACACCTTTAAAATGCATTTACTTTACTTTGACCAATGTAGTTTTCTTTTGGTCTGAAATGCACAGAACAGACCGTTCTAAGCGTTTTCCCACTGTTTCCGGCCTCAGTATTTCTTTAAGCTGCTGCATCCTAATGCAAGCAATGGCAATGAAGTTTTTGTGCTAGATATGATCCAAATACATCCCTGAAGAAGGCAAACACCTTTAAAATGCTTTGAAATCACTTTTACCAAAGTAGTGTTCTTTTGGTCTGAAATGCACAGAACAGGCCATTCTAAACGTTTTCCCACTGTTTCCAGCCTCAGTATTTCTTGAAGCTGCTGCATCTTAATGCAAGCAATGCCAGTAAACTTGATGTGCTCTGTATGATCCATATACATCCCTGAAGAAGGCAAACACATTTAAAATGCTTTGAAATTACTTTGACCAAAGTAGTGTTCTTTTGGTCTGAAATGCACAGAACAGGCCATTCTAAGCGTTTACCAACTGTTTCCAGCCTCAGTATTTCTTTAAGCTGCTGCATCTTAATGCAAGAAATGGCAATGAAGTTTTTGTGCTAGATATGATCCAAATACATCCCTGAAGAAGGCAAACACCTTTAAAATGCTTTGAAATTACTTTGACCAAAGTAGTTTTCTTTTGGTCTGAAATGCAAAGATCAGGCCATTCTAAGCGTTTTCCCACTGTTTCCAGCCTCAGTATTTCTTGAAGCTGCTGCATCTTAATGCAAGCAATGCCAGTAAACTTTATGTGCTCTGTATGATCCATATACATCCTTGAAGAAGGCAAACACCTTTAAAATGCTTTGAAATTACTTTGACCAAAGTAGTGTTCTTTTGGTCTGTAATGTACAGAACAGGCCATTCTAAGCGTTTTCCCACTGTTTCCAGCCTCAGTATTTCTTTAAGCTGCTGCATCTTAATGCAAGCAATGCCAGTAAACTTTATGTGCTCTGTATGATCCATATAGATCCCTGAAGCAGGCAAACACGTTTAAAATGCTTTGAAATCACTTTGACCAAAGTAGTGTCCTTTTGGTCTGAAATGCACAGAACAAGCCATTCTAAGCGTTTTCCCACTGTTTCCAGCCTCAGTATTTCTTTAAGCTGCTGCATCTTAATGCAAGCAATGGCAATGAAATGTTTGTGCTAGATATGATCCAAATACATCCGTGAAGAACGCAAACACCTTTAAAATGCTTTGAAATTACTTTGACCAAAGTAGTGTTCTTTTGGTCTGAAATGCAAAGATCAGGCCATTCTAAGCGTTTTCCCACTGTTTCCAGCCTCAGTATTTCTTTAAGCTGCTGCATCTTAATGCAAGCAATGGCAATGAAATGTTTGTGCTAGATATGATCCAAATACATCCCTGAAGAAGGCAAACACCTTTAAAATGCTTTGAAGTTACTTTGACCAAAGTAGTGTTCTTTTGGTCTGAAATGCAAAGATCAGGCCATTCTAAGCGTTTTCCCACTGTTTCCAGCCTCAGTATTTATTTAAGCTGCTGCATCTTAATGCAAGCAATGGCAATGAAATTTTTGTGCTAGATATGATCCAAATACATCCACGAAGAAGGCAAACACCTTTAAAATGCTTTGAAATCACTTTGACCAAAGTAGTGTTCTTTTGGTCTGAAATGCACAGAACAGGCCATTCTAAGCGTTTACCAACTGTTTCCAGCCTCAGTATTTCTTTAAGCTGCTGCATCTTAATGCAAGCAATGGCAATGAAATGTTTGTGCTAGATATGATCCAAATACATCCGTGAAGAAGGCAAACACGTTTAAAATGCTTTGAAATTACTTTGACCAAAGTAGTGGTCTTTTGGTCTGAAATGCACAGAACAGGCCATTCTAAGCGTTTACCAACTGTTTCCAGCCTCAGTATTTCTTTAAGCTGCTGCATCTTAATGCAAGAAATGGCATGAAGTTTTTGTGCTAGATATGATCCAAATACATCCCTGAAGAAGGCAAACACGTTTAAAATGCTTTGAAATTACTTTGACCAAAGTAGTGTTCTTTTGGTCTGAAATGCAAAGATCAGGCCATTCTAAGCGTTTACCAACTGTTTCCAGCCTCAGTATTTCTTTAAGCTGCTGCATCTTAATGCAAGCAATGGCAATGAAGTTTTTGTGCTAGATATGATCCAAATACATCCCTGAAGAAGGCAAACACCGTTAAAATGCATTTACTTTACTTTGACCAATGTAGTTTTCTTTTGGTCTGAAATGCACAGAACAGACCATTCTAAGCGTTTTCCCACTGTTTCCGGCCTCAGTATTTCTTTAAGCTGCTGCATCTTAATGCAAGCAATGGCAATGAAGTTTTTGTGCTAGATATGATCCAAATACATCCCTGAACAAGGCAAACACCTTTAAAATGCATTTACTTTACTTTGACCAATGTAGTTTTCTTTTGGTCTAAAATGCACAGAACAGGCCATTTTAAGCGTTTTCCCACTGTTTCCAGCCTCAGTATTTCTTGAAGCTGCTGCATCTTAATGCAAGCAATGCCAGTAAACTTTATGTGCTCTGTATGATCCATATACATCCTTTAAGAAGGCAAACACATTTAAAATGCTTTGAAATTACTTTGACCAAAGTAGTGTTCTTTTGGTCTGAAATGCAAAGATCAGGCCATTCTAAGCGTTTTCCCACTGTTTCCAGCCTCAGTATTTCTTTAAGCTGCTGCATCCTAATGCAAGCAATGGCAATGAAGTTTTTGTGCTAGATATGATCCAAATACATCCCTGAAGAAGGCAAACACCTTTAAAATGCTTTGAAATCACTTTGACCAAAGTAGTGTTCTTTTGGTCTGAAATGCACAGAACAGGCCATTCTAAGCGTTTTCCCACTGTTTCCAGCCTCAGTATTTCTTGAAGCTGCTGCATCTTAATGCAAGCAATGCCAGTAAACTTTATGTGCTCTGTATGATCCATATACATCCTTTAAGAAGGCAAACACATTTAAAATGCTTTGAAATTACTTTGACCAAAGTAGTTTTCTTTTGGTCTGAAATGCAAAGATCAGGCCATTCTAAGCGTTTTCCCACTGTTTCCAGCCTCAGTATTTCTTTAAGCTGCTGCATCTTAATGCAAGCAATGGCAATGAAATTTTTGTGCTAGATATGATCCAAATACATCCCTGAAGAAGGCAAACACGTTTAAAATGCTTTGAAATTACTTTGACCAAAGTAGTGGTCTTTTGATCTGAAATGCACAGAACAGGCCATTCTAAGCGTTTACCAACTGTTTCCAGCCTCAGTATTTCTTTAAGCTGCTATCTTAATGCAAGCAATGGCAATGAAGTTTTTGCGCTAGATATGATCCAAATACATCCCCGAAGAAGGCAAACACCTTTAAAATGCTTTGAAATCACTTTGACCAAAGTAGTGTTCTTTTGGTCTGAAATGCACAGAACAGGCCATTCTAAGCGTTTTCCCACTGTTTCCAGCCTCAGTATTTCTTTAAGCTGCTGCATCTTAATGCAAGCAATGGCAATGAAATTTTTGTGCTAGATATGATCCAAATACATCCCTGAAGAAGGCAAACACGTTTAAAATGCTTTGAAATTACTTTGACCAAAGTAGTGTTCTTTTGGTCTGAAATGCAAAGATCAGGCCATTCTAAGCGTTTTCCCACTGTTTCCAGCCTCAGTATTTCTTTAAGCTGCTGCATCTTAATGCAAGCAATGGCAATGAAATTTTTGTGCTAGATATGATCCAAATACATCCCTGAAGAAGGCAAACACGTTTAAAATGCTTTGAAATTACTTTGACCAAAGTAGTGTTCTTTTGGTCTGAAATGCACAGAACAGGCCATTGTAAGCGTTTACCAACTGTTTCCAGCCTCAGTATTTCTTTAAGCTGCTGCATCTTAATGCAAGCAATGGCAATGAAGTTTTTGTGCTAGATATGATCCAAATACATCCCTGAACAAGGCAAACACCTTTAAAATGCATTTACTTTACTTTGACCAATGTAGTTTTCTTTTGGTCTAAAATGCACAGAACAGGCCATTCTAAGCGTTTTCCCACTGTTTCCAGCCTCAGTATTTCTTTAAGCTGCTGCATCTTAATGTAAGCAATGCCAGTAAACATTATGTGCTCTGTATGATCCATATAGATCCCTGAAGCAGGCAAACACGTTTAAAATGCTTTGAAATCACTTTGACCAAAGTAGTGTTCTTTTGGTCTGAAATGCACAGAACAGGCCATTCTAAGCGTTTACCAACTGTTTCCAGCCTCAGTATTTCTTTAAGCTGCTATCTTAATGCAAGCAATGGCAATGAAGTTTTTGTGCTAGATATGATCCAAATACATCCCTGAAGAAGGCAAACACCTTTAAAATGCTTTGAAATCACTTTGACCAAAGTAGTGTTCTTTTGGTCTGAACTGCACAGAACAGGCCATTCTAAGCGTTTTCCCACTGTTTCCAGCCTCAGTATTTCTTGAAGCTGCTGCATCTTAATGCAAGCAATGCCAGTAAACTTTATGTGCTCTGTATGATCCATATACATCCTTTAAGAAGGCAAACACATTTAAAATGCTTTGAAATTACTTTGACCAAAGTAGTTTTCTTTTGGTCTGAAATGCAAAGATCAGGCCATTCTAAGCGTTTTCCCACTGTTTCCAGCCTCAGTATTTCTTTAAGCTGCTGCATCTTAATGCAAGCAATGGCAATGAAATTTTTGTGCTAGATATGATCCAAATACATCCCTGAAGAAGGCAAACACGTTTAAAATGCTTTGAAATTACTTTGACCAAAGTAGTGGTCTTTTGATCTGAAATGCACAGAACAGGCCATTCTAAGCGTTTACCAACTGTTTCCAGCCTCAGTATTTCTTTAAGCTGCTGCATCTTAATGCAAGCAATGGCAATGAAGTTTTTGTGCTAGATATGATCCAAATACATCCCTGAAGAAGGCAAACACCTTTAAAATGCATTTACTTTACTTTGACCAATGTAGTTTTCTTTTGGTCTGAAATGCACAGAACAGACCATTCTAAGCGTTTTCCCACTGTTTCCGGCCTCAGTATTTCTTTAAGCTGCTGCATCCTAATGCAAGCAATGGCAATGAAGTTTTTGTGCTAGATATGATCCAAATACATCCCTGAAGAAGGCAAACACCTTTAAAATGCATTTACTTTACTTTGACCAATGTAGTTTTCTTTTGGTCTGAAATGCACAGAACAGACCATTCTAAGCGTTTTCCCACTGTTTCCGGCCTCAGTATTTCTTTAAGCTGCTGCATCCTAATGCAAGCAATGGCAATGAAGTTTTTGTGCTAGATATGATCCAAATACATCCCTGAAGAAGGCAAACACCTTTAAAATGCTTTGAAATCACTTTGACCAAAGTAGTGTTCTTTTGGTCTGAAATGCACAGAACAGGCCATTCTAAGCGTTTTCCCACTGTTTCCAGCCTCAGTATTTCTTGAAGCTGCTGCATCTTAATGCAAGCAATGCCAGTAAACTTTATGTGCTCTGTATGATCCATATACATCCTTTAAGAAGGCAAACACATTTAAAATGCTTTGAAATTACTTTGACCAAAGTAGTTTTCTTTTGGTCTGAAATGCAAAGATCAGGCCATTCTAAGCGTTTTCCCACTGTTTCCAGCCTCAGTATTTCTTTAAGCTGCTGCATCTTAATGCAAGCAATGGCAATGAAATTTTTGTGCTAGATATGATCCAAATACATCCCTGAAGAAGGCAAACACGTTTAAAATGCTTTGAAATTACTTTGACCAAAGTAGTGGTCTTTTGATCTGAAATGCACAGAACAGGCCATTCTAAGCGTTTACCAACTGTTTCCAGCCTCAGTATTTCTTTAAGCTGCTGCATCTTAATGCAAGCAATGGCAATGAAGTTTTTGTGCTAGATATGATCCAAATACATCCCTGAAGAAGGCAAACACCTTTAAAATGCATTTACTTTACTTTGACCAATGTAGTTTTCTTTTGGTCTGAAATGCACAGAACAGACCGTTCTAAGCGTTTTCCCACTGTTTCCGGCCTCAGTATTTCTTTAAGCTGCTGCATCCTAATGCAAGCAATGGCAATGAAGTTTTTGTGCTAGATATGATCCAAATACATCCCTGAAGAAGGCAAACACCTTTAAAATGCTTTGAAATCACTTTTACCAAAGTAGTGTTCTTTTGGTCTGAAATGCACAGAACAGGCCATTCTAAACGTTTTCCCACTGTTTCCAGCCTCAGTATTTCTTGAAGCTGCTGCATCTTAATGCAAGCAATGCCAGTAAACTTTATGTGCTCTGTATGATCCATATACATCCTTGAAGAAGGCAAACACATTTAAAATGCTTTGAAATTACTTTGACCAAAGTAGTGTTCTTTTGGTCTGAAATGCACAGAACAGGCCATTCTAAGCGTTTACCAACTGTTTCCAGCCTCAGTATTTCTTTAAGCTGCTGCATCTTAATGCAAGAAATGGCAATGAAGTTTTTGTGCTAGATATGATCCAAATACATCCCTGAAGAAGGCAAACACCTTTAAAATGCTTTGAAATTACTTTGACCAAAGTAGTGTTCTTTTGGTCTGTAATGTACAGAACAGGCCATTCTAAGCGTTTTCCCACTGTTTCCAGCCTCAGTATTTCTTTAAGCTGCTGCATCTTAATGCAAGCAATGCCAGTAAACTTTATGTGCTCTGTATGATCCATATAGATCCCTGAAGCAGGCAAACACGTTTAAAATGCTTTGAAATCACTTTGACCAAAGTAGTGTCCTTTTGGTCTGAAATGCACAGAACAAGCCATTCTAAGCGTTTTCCCACTGTTTCCAGCCTCAGTATTTCTTTAAGCTGCTGCATCTTAATGCAAGCAATGGCAATGAAATGTTTGTGCTAGATATGATCCAAATACATCCGTGAAGAACGCAAACACCTTTAAAATGCTTTGAAATTACTTTGACCAAAGTAGTGTTCTTTTGGTCTGAAATGCAAAGATCAGGCCATTCTAAGCGTTTTCCCACTGTTTCCAGCCTCAGTATTTCTTTAAGCTGCTGCATCTTAATGCAAGCAATGGCAATGAAATGTTTGTGCTAGATATGATCCAAATACATCCCTGAAGAAGGCAAACACCTTTAAAATGCTTTGAAGTTACTTTGACCAAAGTAGTGTTCTTTTGGTCTGAAATGCAAAGATCAGGCCATTCTAAGCGTTTTCCCACTGTTTCCAGCCTCAGTATTTATTTAAGCTGCTGCATCTTAATGCAAGCAATGGCAATGAAATTTTTGTGCTAGATATGATCCAAATACATCCACGAAGAAGGCAAACACCTTTAAAATGCTTTGAAATCACTTTGACCAAAGTAGTGTTCTTTTGGTCTGAAATGCACAGAACAGGCCATTCTAAGCGTTTACCAACTGTTTCCAGCCTCAGTATTTCTTTAAGCTGCTGCATCTTAATGCAAGCAATGGCAATGAAATGTTTGTGCTAGATATGATCCAAATACATCCGTGAAGAAGGCAAACACGTTTAAAATGCTTTGAAATTACTTTGACCAAAGTAGTGGTCTTTTGGTCTGAAATGCACAGAACAGGCCATTCTAAGCGTTTACCAACTGTTTCCAGCCTCAGTATTTCTTTAAGCTGCTGCATCTTAATGCAAGAAATGGCATGAAGTTTTTGTGCTAGATATGATCCAAATACATCCCTGAAGAAGGCAAACACGTTTAAAATGCTTTGAAATTACTTTGACCAAAGTAGTGTTCTTTTGGTCTGAAATGCAAAGATCAGGCCATTCTAAGCGTTTACCAACTGTTTCCAGCCTCAGTATTTCTTTAAGCTGCTGCATCTTAATGCAAGCAATGGCAATGAAGTTTTTGTGCTAGATATGATCCAAATACATCCCTGAAGAAGGCAAACACCGTTAAAATGCATTTACTTTACTTTGACCAATGTAGTTTTCTTTTGGTCTGAAATGCACAGAACAGACCATTCTAAGCGTTTTCCCACTGTTTCCGGCCTCAGTATTTCTTTAAGCTGCTGCATCTTAATGCAAGCAATGGCAATGAAGTTTTTGTGCTAGATATGATCCAAATACATCCCTGAACAAGGCAAACACCTTTAAAATGCATTTACTTTACTTTGACCAATGTAGTTTTCTTTTGGTCTAAAATGCACAGAACAGGCCATTTTAAGCGTTTTCCCACTGTTTCCAGCCTCAGTATTTCTTGAAGCTGCTGCATCTTAATGCAAGCAATGCCAGTAAACTTTATGTGCTCTGTATGATCCATATACATCCTTTAAGAAGGCAAACACATTTAAAATGCTTTGAAATTACTTTGACCAAAGTAGTGTTCTTTTGGTCTGAAATGCAAAGATCAGGCCATTCTAAGCGTTTTCCCACTGTTTCCAGCCTCAGTATTTCTTTAAGCTGCTGCATCCTAATGCAAGCAATGGCAATGAAGTTTTTGTGCTAGATATGATCCAAATACATCCCTGAAGAAGGCAAACACCTTTAAAATGCTTTGAAATCACTTTGACCAAAGTAGTGTTCTTTTGGTCTGAAATGCACAGAACAGGCCATTCTAAGCGTTTTCCCACTGTTTCCAGCCTCAGTATTTCTTGAAGCTGCTGCATCTTAATGCAAGCAATGCCAGTAAACTTTATGTGCTCTGTATGATCCATATACATCCTTTAAGAAGGCAAACACATTTAAAATGCTTTGAAATTACTTTGACCAAAGTAGTTTTCTTTTGGTCTGAAATGCAAAGATCAGGCCATTCTAAGCGTTTTCCCACTGTTTCCAGCCTCAGTATTTCTTTAAGCTGCTGCATCTTAATGCAAGCAATGGCAATGAAATTTTTGTGCTAGATATGACCCAAATACATCCCTGAAGAAGGCAAACACGTTTAAAATGCTTTGAAATTACTTTGACCAAAGTAGTGGTCTTTTGATCTGAAATGCACAGAACAGGCCATTCTAAGCGTTTACCAACTGTTTCCAGCCTCAGTATTTCTTTAAGCTGCTATCTTAATGCAAGCAATGGCAATGAAGTTTTTGCGCTAGATATGATCCAAATACATCCCCGAAGAAGGCAAACACCTTTAAAATGCTTTGAAATCACTTTGACCAAAGTAGTGTTCTTTTGGTCTGAAATGCACAGAACAGGCCATTCTAAGCGTTTTCCCACTGTTTCCAGCCTCAGTATTTCTTTAAGCTGCTGCATCTTAATGCAAGCAATGGCAATGAAATTTTTGTGCTAGATATGATCCAAATACATCCCTGAAGAAGGCAAACACGTTTAAAATGCTTTGAAATTACTTTGACCAAAGTAGTGTTCTTTTGGTCTGAAATGCAAAGATCAGGCCATTCTAAGCGTTTTCCCACTGTTTCCAGCCTCAGTATTTCTTTAAGCTGCTGCATCTTAATGCAAGCAATGGCAATGAAATTTTTGTGCTAGATATGATCCAAATACATCCCTGAAGAAGGCAAACACGTTTAAAATGCTTTGAAATTACTTTGACCAAAGTAGTGTTCTTTTGGTCTGAAATGCACAGAACAGGCCATTGTAAGCGTTTACCAACTGTTTCCAGCCTCAGTATTTCTTTAAGCTGCTGCATCTTAATGCAAGCAATGGCAATGAAGTTTTTGTGCTAGATATGATCCAAATACATCCCTGAACAAGGCAAACACCTTTAAAATGCATTTACTTTACTTTGACCAATGTAGTTTTCTTTTGGTCTAAAATGCACAGAACAGGCCATTCTAAGCGTTTTCCCACTGTTTCCAGCCTCAGTATTTCTTTAAGCTGCTGCATCTTAATGTAAGCAATGCCAGTAAACATTATGTGCTCTGTATGATCCATATAGATCCCTGAAGCAGGCAAACACGTTTAAAATGCTTTGAAATCACTTTGACCAAAGTAGTGTTCTTTTGGTCTGAAATGCACAGAACAGGCCATTCTAAGCGTTTACCAACTGTTTCCAGCCTCAGTATTTCTTTAAGCTGCTATCTTAATGCAAGCAATGGCAATGAAGTTTTTGTGCTAGATATGATCCAAATACATCCCTGAAGAAGGCAAACACCTTTAAAATGCTTTGAAATCACTTTGACCAAAGTAGTGTTCTTTTGGTCTGAACTGCACAGAACAGGCCATTCTAAGCGTTTTCCCACTGTTTCCAGCCTCAGTATTTCTTGAAGCTGCTGCATCTTAATGCAAGCAATGCCAGTAAACTTTATGTGCTCTGTATGATCCATATACATCCTTTAAGAAGGCAAACACATTTAAAATGCTTTGAAATTACTTTGACCAAAGTAGTTTTCTTTTGGTCTGAAATGCAAAGATCAGGCCATTCTAAGCGTTTTCCCACTGTTTCCAGCCTCAGTATTTCTTTAAGCTGCTGCATCTTAATGCAAGCAATGGCAATGAAATTTTTGTGCTAGATATGATCCAAATACATCCCTGAAGAAGGCAAACACGTTTAAAATGCTTTGAAATTACTTTGACCAAAGTAGTGGTCTTTTGATCTGAAATGCACAGAACAGGCCATTCTAAGCGTTTACCAACTGTTTCCAGCCTCAGTATTTCTTTAAGCTGCTGCATCTTAATGCAAGCAATGGCAATGAAGTTTTTGTGCTAGATATGATCCAAATACATCCCTGAAGAAGGCAAACACCTTTAAAATGCATTTACTTTACTTTGACCAATGTAGTTTTCTTTTGGTCTGAAATGCACAGAACAGACCATTCTAAGCGTTTTCCCACTGTTTCCGGCCTCAGTATTTCTTTAAGCTGCTGCATCCTAATGCAAGCAATGGCAATGAAGTTTTTGTGCTAGATATGATCCAAATACATCCCTGAAGAAGGCAAACACCTTTAAAATGCATTTACTTTACTTTGACCAATGTAGTTTTCTTTTGGTCTGAAATGCACAGAACAGACCATTCTAAGCGTTTTCCCACTGTTTCCGGCCTCAGTATTTCTTTAAGCTGCTGCATCCTAATGCAAGCAATGGCAATGAAGTTTTTGTGCTAGATATGATCCAAATACATCCCTGAAGAAGGCAAACACCTTTAAAATGCTTTGAAATCACTTTGACCAAAGTAGTGTTCTTTTGGTCTGAAATGCACAGAACAGGCCATTCTAAGCGTTTTCCCACTGTTTCCAGCCTCAGTATTTCTTGAAGCTGCTGCATCTTAATGCAAGCAATGCCAGTAAACTTTATGTGCTCTGTATGATCCATATACATCCTTTAAGAAGGCAAACACATTTAAAATGCTTTGAAATTACTTTGACCAAAGTAGTTTTCTTTTGGTCTGAAATGCAAAGATCAGGCCATTCTAAGCGTTTTCCCACTGTTTCCAGCCTCAGTATTTCTTTAAGCTGCTGCATCTTAATGCAAGCAATGGCAATGAAATTTTTGTGCTAGATATGATCCAAATACATCCCTGAAGAAGGCAAACACGTTTAAAATGCTTTGAAATTACTTTGACCAAAGTAGTGGTCTTTTGATCTGAAATGCACAGAACAGGCCATTCTAAGCGTTTACCAACTGTTTCCAGCCTCAGTATTTCTTTAAGCTGCTGCATCTTAATGCAAGCAATGGCAATGAAGTTTTTGTGCTAGATATGATCCAAATACATCCCTGAAGAAGGCAAACACCTTTAAAATGCATTTACTTTACTTTGACCAATGTAGTTTTCTTTTGGTCTGAAATGCACAGAACAGACCGTTCTAAGCGTTTTCCCACTGTTTCCGGCCTCAGTATTTCTTTAAGCTGCTGCATCCTAATGCAAGCAATGGCAATGAAGTTTTTGTGCTAGATATGATCCAAATACATCCCTGAAGAAGGCAAACACCTTTAAAATGCTTTGAAATCACTTTTACCAAAGTAGTGTTCTTTTGGTCTGAAATGCACAGAACAGGCCATTCTAAACGTTTTCCCACTGTTTCCAGCCTCAGTATTTCTTGAAGCTGCTGCATCTTAATGCAAGCAATGCCAGTAAACTTTATGTGCTCTGTATGATCCATATACATCCTTGAAGAAGGCAAACACATTTAAAATGCTTTGAAATTACTTTGACCAAAGTAGTGTTCTTTTGGTCTGAAATGCACAGAACAGGCCATTCTAAGCGTTTACCAACTGTTTCCAGCCTCAGTATTTCTTTAAGCTGCTGCATCTTAATGCAAGAAATGGCAATGAAGTTTTTGTGCTAGATATGATCCAAATACATCCCTGAAGAAGGCAAACACCTTTAAAATGCTTTGAAATTACTTTGACCAAAGTAGTTTTCTTTTGGTCTGAAATGCAAAGATCAGGCCATTCTAAGCGTTTTCCCACTGTTTCCAGCCTCAGTATTTCTTGAAGCTGCTGCATCTTAATGCAAGCAATGCAAGTAAACTTTATGTGCTCTGTATGATCCATATACATCCTTGAAGAAGGCAAACACCTTTAAAATGCTTTGAAATTACTTTGACCAAAGTAGTGTTCTTTTGGTCTGTAATGTACAGAACAGGCCATTCTAAGCGTTTTCCCACTGTTTCCAGCCTCAGTATTTCTTTAAGCTGCTGCATCTTAATGCAAGCAATGCCAGTAAACTTTATGTGCTCTGTATGATCCATATAGATCCCTGAAGCAGGCAAACACGTTTAAAATGCTTTGAAATCACTTTGACCAAAGTAGTGTCCTTTTGGTCTGAAATGCACAGAACAAGCCATTCTAAGCGTTTTCCCACTGTTTCCAGCCTCAGTATTTCTTTAAGCTGCTGCATCTTAATGCAAGCAATGGCAATGAAATGTTTGTGCTAGATATGATCCAAATACATCCGTGAAGAACGCAAACACCTTTAAAATGCTTTGAAATTACTTTGACCAAAGTAGTGTTCTTTTGGTCTGAAATGCAAAGATCAGGCCATTCTAAGCGTTTTCCCACTGTTTCCAGCCTCAGTATTTCTTTAAGCTGCTGCATCTTAATGCAAGCAATGGCAATGAAATGTTTGTGCTAGATATGATCCAAATACATCCCTGAAGAAGGCAAACACCTTTAAAATGCTTTGAAGTTACTTTGACCAAAGTAGTGTTCTTTTGGTCTGAAATGCAAAGATCAGGCCATTCTAAGCGTTTTCCCACTGTTTCCAGCCTCAGTATTTATTTAAGCTGCTGCATCTTAATGCAAGCAATGGCAATGAAATTTTTGTGCTAGATATGATCCAAATACATCCACGAAGAAGGCAAACACCTTTAAAATGCTTTGAAATCACTTTGACCAAAGTAGTGTTCTTTTGGTCTGAAATGCACAGAACAGGCCATTCTAAGCGTTTACCAACTGTTTCCAGCCTCAGTATTTCTTTAAGCTGCTGCATCTTAATGCAAGCAATGGCAATGAAATGTTTGTGCTAGATATGATCCAAATACATCCGTGAAGAAGGCAAACACGTTTAAAATGCTTTGAAATTACTTTGACCAAAGTAGTGGTCTTTTGGTCTGAAATGCACAGAACAGGCCATTCTAAGCGTTTACCAACTGTTTCCAGCCTCAGTATTTCTTTAAGCTGCTGCATCTTAATGCAAGAAATGGCATGAAGTTTTTGTGCTAGATATGATCCAAATACATCCCTGAAGAAGGCAAACACGTTTAAAATGCTTTGAAATTACTTTGACCAAAGTAGTGTTCTTTTGGTCTGAAATGCAAAGATCAGGCCATTCTAAGCGTTTACTAACTGTTTCCAGCCTCAGTATTTCTTTAAGCTGCTGCATCTTAATGCAAGCAATGGCAATGAAGTTTTTGTGCTAGATATGATCCAAATACATCCCTGAAGAAGGCAAACACCGTTAAAATGCATTTACTTTACTTTGACCAATGTAGTTTTCTTTTGGTCTGAAATGCACAGAACAGACCATTCTAAGCGTTTTCCCACTGTTTCCGGCCTCAGTATTTCTTTAAGCTGCTGCATCTTAATGCAAGCAATGGCAATGAAGTTTTTGTGCTAGATATGATCCAAATACATCCCTGAACAAGGCAAACACCTTTAAAATGCATTTACTTTACTTTGACCAATGTAGTTTTCTTTTGGTCTAAAATGCACAGAACAGGCCATTTTAAGCGTTTTCCCACTGTTTCCAGCCTCAGTATTTCTTGAAGCTGCTGCATCTTAATGCAAGCAATGCCAGTAAACTTTATGTGCTCTGTATGATCCATATACATCCTTTAAGAAGGCAAACACATTTAAAATGCTTTGAAATTACTTTGACCAAAGTAGTGTTCTTTTGGTCTGAAATGCAAAGATCAGGCCATTCTAAGCGTTTTCCCACTGTTTCCAGCCTCAGTATTTCTTTAAGCTGCTGCATCCTAATGCAAGCAATGGCAATGAAGTTTTTGTGCTAGATATGATCCAAATACATCCCTGAAGAAGGCAAACACCTTTAAAATGCTTTGAAATCACTTTGACCAAAGTAGTGTTCTTTTGGTCTGAAATGCACAGAACAGGCCATTCTAAGCGTTTTCCCACTGTTTCCAGCCTCAGTATTTCTTGAAGCTGCTGCATCTTAATGCAAGCAATGCCAGTAAACTTTATGTGCTCTGTATGATCCATATACATCCTTTAAGAAGGCAAACACATTTAAAATGCTTTGAAATTACTTTGACCAAAGTAGTTTTCTTTTGGTCTGAAATGCAAAGATCAGGCCATTCTAAGCGTTTTCCCACTGTTTCCAGCCTCAGTATTTCTTTAAGCTGCTGCATCTTAATGCAAGCAATGGCAATGAAATTTTTGTGCTAGATATGATCCAAATACATCCCTGAAGAAGGCAAACACGTTTAAAATGCTTTGAAATTACTTTGACCAAAGTAGTGGTCTTTTGATCTGAAATGCACAGAACAGGCCATTCTAAGCGTTTACCAACTGTTTCCAGCCTCAGTATTTCTTTAAGCTGCTATCTTAATGCAAGCAATGGCAATGAAGTTTTTGCGCTAGATATGATCCAAATACATCCCCGAAGAAGGCAAACACCTTTAAAATGCTTTGAAATCACTTTGACCAAAGTAGTGTTCTTTTGGTCTGAAATGCACAGAACAGGCCATTCTAAGCGTTTTCCCACTGTTTCCAGCCTCAGTATTTCTTTAAGCTGCTGCATCTTAATGCAAGCAATGGCAATGAAATTTTTGTGCTAGATATGATCCAAATACATCCCTGAAGAAGGCAAACACGTTTAAAATGCTTTGAAATTACTTTGACCAAAGTAGTGTTCTTTTGGTCTGAAATGCAAAGATCAGGCCATTCTAAGCGTTTTCCCACTGTTTCCAGCCTCAGTATTTCTTTAAGCTGCTGCATCTTAATGCAAGCAATGGCAATGAAATTTTTGTGCTAGATATGATCCAAATACATCCCTGAAGAAGGCAAACACGTTTAAAATGCTTTGAAATTACTTTGACCAAAGTAGTGTTCTTTTGGTCTGAAATGCACAGAACAGGCCATTGTAAGCGTTTACCAACTGTTTCCAGCCTCAGTATTTCTTTAAGCTGCTGCATCTTAATGCAAGCAATGGCAATGAAGTTTTTGTGCTAGATATGATCCAAATACATCCCTGAACAAGGCAAACACCTTTAAAATGCATTTACTTTACTTTGACCAATGTAGTTTTCTTTTGGTCTAAAATGCACAGAACAGGCCATTCTAAGCGTTTTCCCACTGTTTCCAGCCTCAGTATTTCTTTAAGCTGCTGCATCCTAATGCAAGCAATGGCAATGAAGTTTTTGTGCTAGATATGATCCAAATACATCCCTGAAGAAGGCAAACACCTTTAAAATGCTTTGAAATCACTTTGACCAAAGTAGTGTTCTTTTGGTCTGAAATGCACAGAACAGGCCATTCTAAGCGTTTTCCCACTGTTTCCAGCCTCAGTATTTCTTGAAGCTGCTGCATCTTAATGCAAGCAATGCCAGTAAACTTTATGTGCTCTGTATGATCCATATACATCTTTTAAGAAGGCAAACACATTTAAAATGCTTTGAAATTACTTTGACCAAAGTAGTTTTCTTTTGGTCTGAAATGCAAAGATCAGGCCATTCTAAGCGTTTTCCCACTGTTTCCAGCCTCAGTATTTCTTTAAGCTGCTGCATCTTAATGCAAGCAATGGCAATGAAATTTTTGTGCTAGATATGATCCAAATACATCCCTGAAGAAGGCAAACACGTTTAAAATGCTTTGAAATTACTTTGACCAAAGTAGTGGTCTTTTGATCTGAAATGCACAGAACAGGCCATTCTAAGCGTTTACCAACTGTTTCCAGCCTCAGTATTTCTTTAAGCTGCTGCATCTTAATGCAAGCAATGGCAATGAAGTTTTTGTGCTAGATATGATCCAAATACATCCCTGAAGAAGGCAAACACCTTTAAAATGCATTTACTTTACTTTGACCAATGTAGTTTTCTTTTGGTCTGAAATGCACAGAACAGACCATTCTAAGCGTTTTCCCACTGTTTCCGGCCTCAGTATTTCTTTAAGCTGCTGCATCCTAATGCAAGCAATGGCAATGAAGTTTTTGTGCTAGATATGATCCAAATACATCCCTGAAGAAGGCAAACACCTTTAAAATGCATTTACTTTACTTTGACCAATGTAGTTTTCTTTTGGTCTGAAATGCACAGAACAGACCATTCTAAGCGTTTTCCCACTGTTTCCGGCCTCAGTATTTCTTTAAGCTGCTGCATCCTAATGCAAGCAATGGCAATGAAGTTTTTGTGCTAGATATGATCCAAATACATCCCTGAAGAAGGCAAACACCTTTAAAATGCTTTGAAATCACTTTGACCAAAGTAGTGTTCTTTTGGTCTGAAATGCACAGAACAGGCCATTCTAAGCGTTTTCCCACTGTTTCCAGCCTCAGTATTTCTTGAAGCTGCTGCATCTTAATGCAAGCAATGCCAGTAAACTTTATGTGCTCTGTATGATCCATATACATCCTTTAAGAAGGCAAACACATTTAAAATGCTTTGAAATTACTTTGACCAAAGTAGTTTTCTTTTGGTCTGAAATGCAAAGATCAGGCCATTCTAAGCGTTTTCCCACTGTTTCCAGCCTCAGTATTTCTTTAAGCTGCTGCATCTTAATGCAAGAAATGGCATGAAGTTTTTGTGCTAGATATGATCCAAATACATCCCTGAAGAAGGCAAACACCTTTAAAATGCTTTGAAATTACTTTGACCAAAGTAGTGTTCTTTTGGTCTGAAATGCAAAGATCAGGCCATTCTAAGCGTTTTCCCACTGTTTCCAGCCTCAGTATTTCTTTAAGCTGCTGCATCTTAATGCAAGCAATGGCAATGAAATTTTTGTGCTAGATATGATCCAAATACATCCCTGAAGAAGGCAAACACGTTTAAAATGCTTTGAAATTACTTTGACCAAAGTAGTGGTCTTTTGATCTGAAATGCACAGAACAGGCCATTCCAAGCGTTTACCAACTGTTTCCAGCCTCAGTATTTCTTTAAGCTGCTGCATCTTAATGCAAGCAATGCCAGTAAACTTTATGTGTTCTGTAGGATCCATATACATCCCTGAAGAAGGCAAACACCTTTAAAATGCTTTGAAATTACTTTGACCAAAGTAGTGTTCTTTTGGTCTGAAATGCACAGAACAAGCCATTCTAAGCGTTTTCCCACTGTTTCCAGCCTCAGTATTTCTTTAAGCTGCTGCATCTTAATGTAAGCAATGCCAGTAAACATTATGTGCTCTGTATGATCCATATAGATCCCTGAAGCAGGCAAACACGTTTAAAATGCTTTGAAATCACTTTGACCAAAGTAGTGTTCTTTTGGTCTGAAATGCACAGAACAAGCCATTCTAAGCGTTTACCAACTGTTTCCAGCCTCAGTATTTCTTTAAGCTGCTATCTTAATGCAAGCAATGGCAATGAAGTTTTGTGCTAGATATGATCCAAATACATCCCCGAAGAAGGCAAACACCTTTAAAATGCTTTGAAATCACTTTGACCAAAGTAGTGTTCTTTTGGTCTGAAATGCACAGAACAGGCCATTCTAAGCGTTTTCCCACTGTTTCCAGCCTCAGTATTTCTTTAAGCTGCTGCATCTTAATGCAAGAAATGGCATGAAGTTTTTGTGCTAGATATGATCCAAATACATCCCTGAAGAAGGCAAACACCTTTAAAATGCTTTGAAATTACTTTGACCAAAGTAGTGTTCTTTTGGTCTGAAATGCAAAGATCAGGCCATTCTAAGCGTTTCCCCACTGTTTCCAGCCTCAGTATTTTTTTAAGCTGCTGCATCTTAATGCAAGCAATGGCAATGAAATTTTTGTGCTAGATATGATCCAAATACATCCCTGAAGAAGGCAAACACGTTTAAAATGCTTTGAAATTACTTTGACCAAAGTAGTGTTCTTTTGGTCTGAAATGCACAGAACAGGCCATTGTAAGCGTTTACCAACTGTTTCCAGCCTCAGTATTTCTTGAAGCTGCTGCATCTTAATGCAAGCAATGCCAGTAAACTTTATGTGCTCTGTATGATCCATATACATCTTTTAAGAAGGCAAACACATTTAAAATGCTTTGAAATTACTTTGACCAAAGTAGTTTTCTTTTGGTCTGAAATGCAAAGATCAGGCCATTCTAAGCGTTTTCCCACTGTTTCCAGCCTCAGTATTTCTTTAAGCTGCTGCATCTTAATGCAAGCAATGGCAATGAAATTTTTGTGCTAGATATGATCCAAATACATCCCTGAAGAAGGCAAACACGTTTAAAATGCTTTGAAATTACTTTGACCAAAGTAGTGGTCTTTTGATCTGAAATGCACAGAACAGGCCATTCTAAGCGTTTACCAACTGTTTCCAGCCTCAGTATTTCTTTAAGCTGCTGCATCTTAATGCAAGCAATGGCAATGAAGTTTTTGTGCTAGATATGATCCAAATACATCCCTGAAGAAGGCAAACACCTTTAAAATGCATTTACTTTACTTTGACCAATGTAGTTTTCTTTTGGTCTGAAATGCACAGAACAGACCATTCTAAGCGTTTTCCCACTGTTTCCGGCCTCAGTATTTCTTTAAGCTGCTGCATCCTAATGCAAGCAATGGCAATGAAGTTTTTGTGCTAGATATGATCCAAATACATCCCTGAAGAAGGCAAACACCTTTAAAATGCATTAACTTTACTTTGACCAATGTAGTTTTCTTTTGGTCTGAAATGCACAGAACAGACCATTCTAAGCGTTTTCCCACTGTTTCCGGCCTCAGTATTTCTTTAAGCTGCTGCATCCTAATGCAAGCAATGGCAATGAAGTTTTTGTGCTAGATATGATCCAAATACATCCCTGAAGAAGGCAAACACCTTTAAAATGCTTTGAAATCACTTTGACCAAAGTAGTGTTCTTTTGGTCTGAAATGCACAGAACAGGCCATTCTAAGCGTTTTCCCACTGTTTCCAGCCTCAGTATTTCTTGAAGCTGCTGCATCTTAATGCAAGCAATGCCAGTAAACTTTATGTGCTCTGTATGATCCATATACATCCTTTAAGAAGGCAAACACATTTAAAATGCTTTGAAATTACTTTGACCAAAGTAGTTTTCTTTTGGTCTGAAATGCAAAGATCAGGCCATTCTAAGCGTTTTCCCACTGTTTCCAGCCTCAGTATTTCTTTAAGCTGCTGCATCTTAATGCAAGCAATGGCAATGAAATTTTTGTGCTAGATATGATCCAAATACATCCCTGAAGAAGGCAAACACGTTTAAAATGCTTTGAAATTACTTTGACCAAAGTAGTGGTCTTTTGATCTGAAATGCACAGAACAGGCCATTCTAAGCGTTTACCAACTGTTTCCAGCCTCAGTATTTCTTTAAGCTGCTGCATCTTAATGCAAGCAATGGCAATGAAGTTTTTGTGCTAGATATGATCCAAATACATCCCTGAAGAAGGCAAACACCTTTAAAATGCATTTACTTTACTTTGACCAATGTAGTTTTCTTTTGGTCTGAAATGCACAGAACAGACCGTTCTAAGCGTTTTCCCACTGTTTCCGGCCTCAGTATTTCTTTAAGCTGCTGCATCCTAATGCAAGCAATGGCAATGAAGTTTTTGTGCTAGATATGATCCAAATACATCCCTGAAGAAGGCAAACACCTTTAAAATGCTTTGAAATCACTTTTACCAAAGTAGTGTTCTTTTGGTCTGAAATGCACAGAACAGGCCATTCTAAACGTTTTCCCATTGTTTCCAGCCTCAGTATTTCTTGAAGCTGCTGCATCTTAATGCAAGCAATGCCAGTAAACTTTATGTGCTCTGTATGATCCATATACATCCTTGAAGAAGGCAAACACATTTAAAATGCTTTGAAATTACTTTGACCAAAGTAGTGTTCTTTTGGTCTGAAATGCACAGAACAGGCCATTCTAAGCGTTTACCAACTGTTTCCAGCCTCAGTATTTCTTTAAGCTGCTGCATCTTAATGCAAGAAATGGCAATGAAGTTTTTGTGCTAGATATGATCCAAATACATCCCTGAAGAAGGCAAACACCTTTAAAATGCTTTGAAATTACTTTGACCAAAGTAGTTTTCTTTTGGTCTGAAATGCAAAGATCAGGCCATTCTAAGCGTTTTCCCACTGTTTCCAGCCTCAGTATTTCTTTAAGCTGCTGCATCTTAATGCAAGCAATGCCAGTAAACTTTATGTGTTCTGTAGGATCCATATACATCCCTGAAGAAGGCAAACACGTTTAAAATGCTTTGAACTTACTTTGACCAAAGTAGTTTTCTTTTGGTCTGAAATGCACAGAACAAGCCATTCTAAGCGTTTTCCCACTGTTTCCACCCTCAGTATTTCTTTAAGTTGCTGCATCTTAATGTAAGCAATGGCAATGAAGTTTTTGTGCTAGATATGATCCAAATACATCCCTGAAGAAGGCAAACACCTTTAAAATGCATTTACTTTACTTTGACCAATGTAGTTTTCTTTTGGTCTGAAATGCACAGAACAGACCATTCTAAGCGTTTTCCCACTGTTTCCGGCCTCAGTATTTCTTTAAGCTGCTGCATCCTAATGCAAGCAATGGCAATGAAGTTTTTGTGCTAGATATGATCCAAATACATCCCTGAAGAAGGCAAACACCTTTAAAATGCTTTGAAATCACTTTGACCAAAGTAGTGTTCTTTTGGTCTGAAATGCACAGAACAGGCCATTCTAAGCGTTTTCCCACTGTTTCCAGCCTCAGTATTTCTTGAAGCTGCTGCATCTTAATGCAAGCAATGCCAGTAAACTTTATGTGCTCTGTATGATCCATATACATCCTTGAAGAAGGCAAACACCTTTAAAATGCTTTGAAATTACTTTGACCAAAGTAGTGTTCTTTTGGTCTGTAATGTACAGAACAGGCTATTCTAAGCGTTTTCCCACTGTTTCCAGCCTCAGTATTTCTTTAAGCTGCTGCATCTTAATGCAAGCAATGCCAGTAAACTTTATGTGCTCTGTATGATCCATATAGATCCCTGAAGCAGGCAAACACGTTTAAAATGCTTTGAAATCACTTTGACCAAAGTAGTGTCCTTTTGGTCTGAAATGCACAGAACAAGCCATTCTAAGCGTTTTCCCACTGTTTCCAGCCTCAGTATTTCTTTAAGCTGCTGCATCTTAATGCAAGCAATGGCAATGAAATGTTTGTGCTAGATATGATCCAAATACATCCGTGAAGAAGGGAAACACCTTTAAAATGCTTTGAAATTACTTTGACCAAAGTAGTGTTCTTTTGGTCTGAAATGCAAAGATCAGGCCATTCTAAGCGTTTTCCCACTGTTTCCAGCCTCAGTATTTCTTTAAGCTGCTGCATCTTAATGCAAGCAATGGCAATGAAATGTTTGTGCTAGATATGATCCAAATACATCCCTGAAGAAGGCAAACACCTTTAAAATGCTTTGAAATTACTTTGACCAAAGTAGTGTTCTTTTGGTCTGAAATGCAAAGATCAGGCCATTCTAAGCGTTTTCCCACTGTTTCCAGCCTCAGTATTTATTTAAGCTGCTGCATCTTAATGCAAGCAATGGCAATGAAATTTTTGTGCTAGATATGATCCAAATACATCCACGAAGAAGGCAAACACCTTTAAAATGCTTTGAAATCACTTTGACCAAAGTAGTGTTCTTTTGGTCTGAAATGCACAGAACAGGCCATTCTAAGCGTTTACCAACTGTTTCCAGCCTCAGTATTTCTTTAAGCTGCTGCATCTTAATGCAAGCAATGGCAATGAAATGTTTGTGCTAGATATGATCCAAATACATCCGTGAAGAAGGCAAACACGTTTAAAATGCTTTGAAATTACTTTGACCAAAGTAGTGGTCTTTTGGTCTGAAATGCACAGAACAGGCCATTCTAAGCGTTTTCCCACTGTTTCCAGCCTCAGTATTTCTTTAAGCTGCTGCATCTTAATGCAAGAAATGGCATGAAGTTTTTGTGCTAGATATGATCCAAATGCTTTGAAATTACTTTGACCAAAGTAGTGGTCTTTTGGTCTGAAATGCACAGAACATGCCATTCTAAGCGTTTACCAACTGTTTCCAGCCTCAGTATTTCTTTAAGCTGCTGCATCTTAATGCAAGCAATGGCAATGAAATGTTTGTGCTAGATATGATCCAAATACATCCCTGAAGAAGGCAAACACCTTTAAAATGCTTTGAAATCACTTTGACCAAAGTAGTGTTCTTTTGGTCTGAAATGCACAGAACAGGCCATTCTAAGCGTTTTCCCACTGTTTCCAGCCTCAGTATTTCTTGAAGCTGCTGCATCTTAATGCAAGCAATGCCAGTAAACTTTATGTGCTCTGTATGATCCATATACATCCTTGAAGAAGGCAAACACCTTTAAAATGCTTTGAAATTACTTTGACCAAAGTAGTGTTCTTTTGGTCTGTAATGTACAGAACAGGCCATTCTAAGCGTTTTCCCACTGTTTCCAGCCTCAGTATTTCTTTAAGCTGCTGCATCTTAATGCAAGCAATGCCAGTAAACTTTATGTGCTCTGTATGATCCATATACATCCCTGAAGCAGGCAAACACCTTTAAAATGCTTTGAAATCACATTGACCAAAGTAGTGTTCTTTTAGTCTTAAATGCACAGAACAGGCAATTCTAAGCGTTTACCAACTGTTTCCGGCCTCAATATTTCTTTAAGCTGCTGCATCTTAATGCAAGCAATGGCAATGAAGTTTTTGTGCTAGATGTGATCCAAATACATCCCTGAAGAAGGCAAACACCTTTAAAATGCATTTACTTTACTTTGACCAATGTAGTTTTCTTTTGGTCTGAAATGCACAGAACAGGCCATTCTAAGCGTTTTCCCACTGTTTCCAGCCTCAGTAATTCTTGAAGCTGCTGCATCTTAATGCAAGCAATGCCAGTAAACTTTATGTGTTCTGTAGGATCCATATACAACCCTGAAGAAGGCAAACACCTTTAAAATGCTTTGAAATGACTTTGACCAAAGTAGTGTTCTTTTGGTCTGAAATGCACAGAACAAGCCATTCTAAGCGTTTTCCCACTGTTTCCAGCCTCAGTATTTCTTTAAGCTGCTGCATCTTAATGTAAGCAATGCCAGTAAACATTATGTGCTCTGTATGATCCATATAGATCCCTGAAGCAGGCAAACACGTTTAAAATGCTTTGAAATCACTTTGACCAAAGTAGTGTTCTTTTGGTCTGAAATGCACAGAACAAGCCATTCTAAGCGTTTTCCCACTGTTTCCAGCCTCAGTATTTCTTTAAGCTGCTGCATCTTAATGCAAGCAATGGCAATGAAATGTTTGTGCTAGATATGATCCAAATACATCCGTGAAGAAGGCAAACACCTTTAAAATGCTTTGAAATTACTTTGACCAAAGTAGTGTTCTTTTGGTCTGAAATGCACAGAACAAGCCATTCTAAGCGTTTTCCCACTGTTTCCAGCCTCAGTATTTCTTTAAGCTGCTGCATCTTAATGTAAGCAATGCCAGTAAACATTATGTGCTCTGTATGATCCATATAGATCCCTGAAGCAGGCAAACACGTTTAAAATGCTTTGAAATCACTTTGACCAAAGTAGTGTTCTTTTGGTCTGAAATGCACAGAACAGGCCATTCTAAGCGTTTACCAACTGTTTCCAGCCTCAGTATTTCTTTAAGCTGCTATCTTAATGCAAGCAATGGCAATGAAGTTTTTGTGCTAGATATGATCCAAATACATCCCTGAAGAAGGCAAACACCTTTAAAATGCTTTGAAATCACTTTGACCAAAGTAGTGTTCTTTTGGTCTGAAATGCACAGAACAGGCCATTCTAAGCGTTTTCCCACTGTTTCCAGCCTCAGTATTTCTTGAAGCTGCTGCATCTTAATGCAAGCAATGCCAGTAAACTTTATGTGCTCTGTATGATCCATATACATCCTTTAAGAAGGCAAACACATTTAAAATGCTTTGAAATTACTTTGACCAAAGTAGTTTTCTTTTGGTCTGAAATGCAAAGATCAGGCCATTCTAAGCGTTTTCCCACTGTTTCCAGCCTCAGTATTTCTTTAAGCTGCTGCATCTTAATGCAAGCAATGGCAATGAAATTTTTGTGCTAGATATGATCCAAATACATCCCTGAAGAAGGCAAACACGTTTAAAATGCTTTGAAATTACTTTAACCAAAGTAGTGGTCTTTTGATCTGAAATGCACAGAACAGGCCATTCTAAGCGTTTACCAACTGTTTCCAGCCTCAGTATTTCTTTAAGCTGCTGCATCTTAATGCAAGCAATGGCAATGAAGTTTTTGTGCTAGATATGATCCAAATACATCCCTGAAGAAGGCAAACACCTTTAAAATGCATTTACTTTACTTTGACCAATGTAGTTTTCTTTTGGTCTGAAATGCACAGAACAGACCATTCTAAGCGTTTTCCCACTGTTTCCGGCCTCAGTATTTCTTTAAGCTGCTGCATCCTAATGCAAGCAATGGCAATGAAGTTTTTGTGCTAGATATGATCCAAATACATCCCTGAAGAAGGCAAACACCTTTAAAATACATTTACTTTACTTTGACCAATGTAGTTTTCTTTTGGTCTGAAATGCACAGAACAGACCATTCTAAGCGTTTTCCCACGGTTTCCGGCCTCAGTATTTCTTTAAGCTGCTGCATCCTAATGCAAGCAATGGCAATGAAGTTTTTGTGCTAGATATGATCCAAATACATCCCTGAAGAAGGCAAACACCTTTAAAATGCTTTGAAAACACTTTGACTAAAGTAGTGTTCTTTTGGTCTGAAATGCACAGAACAGGCCATTCTAAGCGTTTTCCCACTGTTTCCAGCCTCAGTATTTCTTGAAGCTGCTGCATCTTAATGCAAGCAATGCCAGTAAACTTTATGTGCTCTGTATGATCCATATACATCCTTTAAGAAGGCAAACACATTTAAAATGCTTTGAAATTACTTTGACCAAAGTAGTTTTCTTTTGGTCTGAAATGCAAAGATCAGGCCATTCTAAGCGTTTTCCCACTGTTTCCAGCCTCAGTATTTCTTTAAGCTGCTGCATCTTAATGCAAGCAATGGCAATGAAATTTTTGTGCTAGATATGATCCAAATACATCCCTGAAGAAGGCAAACACGTTTAAAATGCTTTGAAATTACTTTGACCAAAGTAGTGGTCTTTTGATCTGAAATGCACAGAACAGGCCATTCTAAGCGTTTACCAACTGTTTCCAGCCTCAGTATTTCTTTAAGCTGCTGCATCCTAATGCAAGCAATGGCAATGAAGTTTTTGTGCTAGATATGATCCAAATACATCCCTGAAGAAGGCAAACACCTTTAAAATGCTTTGAAATCACTTTGACCAAAGTAGTGTTCTTTTGGTCTGAAATGCACAGAACAGGCCATTCTAAGCGTTTTCCCACTGTTTCCAGCCTCGGTATTTCTTGAAGCTGCTGCATCTTAATGCAAGCAATGCCAGTAAACTTTATGTGCTCTGTATGATCCATATACATCCTTTAAGAAGGCAAACACATTTAAAATGCTTTGAAATTACTTTGACCAAAGTAGTTTTCTTTTGGTCTGAAATGCACAGAACAGGCCATTCTAAGCGTTTACCAACTGTTTCCAGCCTCAGTATTTCTTTAAGCTGCTGCATCTTAATGCAAGCAATGGCAATGAAATTTTTGTGCTAGATATGATCCAAATACATCCCTGAAGAAGGCAAACACGTTTAAAATGCTTTGAAATTACTTTGACCAAAGTAGTGGTCTTTTGATCTGAAATGCACAGAACAGGCCATTCTAAGCGTTTACCAACTGTTTCCAGCCTCAGTATTTCTTTAAGCTGCTGCATCTTAATGCAAGCAATGGCAATGAAGTTTTTGTGCTAGATATGATCCAAATACATCCCTGAAGAAGGCAAACACCTTTAAAATGCATTTACTTTACTTTGACCAATGTAGTTTTCTTTTGGTCTGAAATGCACAGAACAGACCGTTCTAAGCGTTTTCCCACTGTTTCCGGCCTCAGTATTTCTTTAAGCTGCTGCATCCTAATGCAAGCAATGGCAATGAAGTTTTTGTGCTAGATATGATCCAAATACATCCCTGAAGAAGGCAAACACCTTTAAAATGCTTTGAAATCACTTTTACCAAAGTAGTGTTCTTTTGGTCTGAAATGCACAGAACAGGCCATTCTAAACGTTTTCCCACTGTTTCCAGCCTCAGTATTTCTTGAAGCTGCTGCATCTTAATGCAAGCAATGCCAGTAAACTTTATGTGCTCTGTATGATCCATATACATCCTTGAAGAAGGCAAACACATTTAAAATGCTTTGAAATTACTTTGACCAAAGTAGTGTTCTTTTGGTCTGAAATGCACAGAACAGGCCATTCTAAGCGTTTACAGACTGTTTCCAGCCTCAGTATTTCTTTAAGCTGCTGCATCTTAATGCAAGAAATGGCAATGAAGTTTTTGTGCTAGATATGATCCAAATACATCCCTGAAGAAGGCAAACACCTTTAAAATGCTTTGAAATTACTTTGACCAAAGTAGTTTTCTTTTGGTCTGAAATGCAAAGATCAGGCCATTCTAAGCGTTTTCCCACTGTTTCCAGCCTCAGTATTTCTTGAAGCTGCTGCATCTTAATGCAAGCAATGCCAGTAAACTTTATGTGCTCTGTATGATCCATATACATCCTTGAAGAAGGCAAACACCTTTAAAATGCTTTGAAATTACTTTGACCAAAGTAGTGTTCTTTTGGTCTGTAATGTACAGAACAGGCCATTCTAAGCGTTTTCCCACTGTTTCCAGCCTCAGTATTTCTTTAAGCTGCTGCATCTTAATGCAAGCAATGCCAGTAAACTTTATGTGCTCTGTATGATCCATATAGATCCCTGAAGCAGGCAAACACGTTTAAAATGCTTTGAAATCACTTTGACCAAAGTAGTGTCCTTTTGGTCTGAAATGCACAGAACAAGCCATTCTAAGCGTTTTCCCACTGTTTCCAGCCTCAGTATTTCTTTAAGCTGCTGCATCTTAATGCAAGCAATGGCAATGAAATGTTTGTGCTAGATATGATCCAAATACATCCGTGAAGAACGCAAACACCTTTAAAATGCTTTGAAATTACTTTGACCAAAGTAGTGTTCTTTTGGTCTGAAATGCAAAGATCAGGCCATTCTAAGCGTTTTCTCACTGTTTCCAGCCTCAGTATTTCTTTAAGCTGCTGCATCTTAATGCAAGCAATGGCAATGAAATGTTTGTGCTAGATATGATCCAAATACATCCCTGAAGAAGGCAAACACCTTTAAAATGCTTTGAAGTTACTTTGACCAAAGTAGTGTTCTTTTGGTCTGAAATGCAAAGATCAGGCCATTCTAAGCGTTTTCCCACTGTTTCCAGCCTCAGTATTTATTTAAGCTGCTGCATCTTAATGCAAGCAATGGCAATGAAATTTTTGTGCTAGATATGATCCAAATACATCCACGAAGAAGGCAAACACCTTTAAAATGCTTTGAAATCACTTTGACCAAAGTAGTGTTCTTTTGGTCTGAAATGCACAGAACAGGCCATTCTAAGCGTTTACCAACTGTTTCCAGCCTCAGTATTTCTTTAAGCTGCTGCATCTTAATGCAAGCAATGGCAATGAAATGTTTGTGCTAGATATGATCCAAATACATCCGCGAAGAAGGCAAACACATTTAAAATGCTTTGAAATTACTTTGACCAAAGTAGTGGTCTTTTGGTCTGAAATGCACAGAACAGGCCATTCTAAGCGTTTACCAACTGTTTCCAGCCTCAGTATTTCTTTAAGCTGCTGCATCTTAATGCAAGAAATGGCATGAAGTTTTTGTGCTAGATATGATCCAAATACATCCCTGAAGAAGGCAAACACGTTTAAAATGCTTTGAAATTACTTTGACCAAAGTAGTGTTCTTTTGGTCTGAAATGCAAAGATCAGGCCATTCTAAGCGTTTACCAACTGTTTCCAGCCTCAGTATTTCTTTAAGCTGCTGCATCTTAATGCAAGCAATGGCAATGAAGTTTTTGTGCTAGATATGATCCAAATACATCCCTGAAGAAGGCAAACACCGTTAAAATGCATTTACTTTACTTTGACCAATGTAGTTTTCTTTTGGTCTGAAATGCACAGAACAGACCATTCTAAGCGTTTTCCCACTGTTTCCGGCCTCAGTATTTCTTTAAGCTGCTGCATCTTAATGCAAGCAATGGCAATGAAGTTTTTGTGCTAGATATGATCCAAATACATCCCTGAACAAGGCAAACACCTTTAAAATGCATTTACTTTACTTTGACCAATGTAGTTTTCTTTTGGTCTAAAATGCACAGAACAGGCCATTTTAAGCGTTTTCCCACTGTTTCCAGCCTCAGTATTTCTTTAAGCTGCTGCATCCTAATGCAAGCAATGGCAATGAAGTTTTTGTGCTATATATGATCCAAATACATCCCTGAAGAAGGCAAACACCTTTAAAATGCTTTGAAATCACTTTGACCAAAGTAGTGTTCTTTTGGTCTGAAATGCACAGAACAGGCCATTCTAAGCGTTTTCCCACTGTTTCCAGCCTCAGTATTTCTTGAAGCTGCTGCATCTTAATGCAAGCAATGCCAGTAAACTTTATGTGCTCTGTATGATCCATATACATCCTTTAAGAAGGCAAACACATTTAAAATGCTTTGAAATTACTTTGACCAAAGTAGTTTTCTTTTGGTCTGAAATGCAAAGATCAGGCCATTCTAAGCGTTTTCCCACTGTTTCCAGCCTCAGTATTTCTTTAAGCTGCTGCATCCTAATGCAAGCAATGGCAATGAAGTTTTTGTGCTAGATATGATCCAAATACATCCCTGAAGAAGGCAAACACCTTTAAAATGCTTTGAAATCACTTTGACCAAAGTAGTGTTCTTTTGGTCTGAAATGCACAGAACAGGCCATTCTAAGCGTTTTCCCACTGTTTCCAGCCTCAGTATTTCTTGAAGCTGCTGCATCTTAATGCAAGCAATGCCAGTAAACTTTATGTGCTCTGTATGATCCATATACATCCTTTAAGAAGGCAAACACATTTAAAATGCTTTGAAATTACTTTGACCAAAGTAGTTTTCTTTTGGTCTGAAATGCAAAGATCAGGCCATTCTAAGCGTTTTCCCACTGTTTCCAGCCTCAGTATTTCTTTAAGCTGCTGCATCTTAATGCAAGCAATGGCAATGAAATTTTTGTGCTAGATATGATCCAAATACATCCCTGAAGAAGGCAAACACGTTTAAAATGCTTTGAAATTACTTTGACCAAAGTAGTGGTCTTTTGATCTGAAATGCACAGAACAGGCCATTCTAAGCGTTTACCAACTGTTTCCAGCCTCAGTATTTCTTTAAGCTGCTGCATCTTAATGCAAGCAATGGCAAGAAGTTTTTGTGCTAGATATGATCCAAATACATCCCTGAAGAAGGCAAACACCTTTAAAATGCATTTACTTTACTTTGACCAATGTAGTTTTCTTTTGGTCTGAAATGCACAGAACAGACCATTCTAAGCGTTTTCCCACTGTTTCCGGCCTCAGTATTTCTTTAAGCTGCTGCATCCTAATGCAAGCAATGGCAATGAAGTTTTTGTGCTAGATATGATCCAAATACATCCCTGAAGAAGGCAAACACCTTTAAAATGCTTTGAAATCACTTTGACCAAAGTAGTGTTCTTTTGGTCTGAAATGCACAGAACAGGCCATTCTAAGCGTTTTCCCACTGTTTCCAGCCTCAGTATTTCTTGAAGCTGCTGCATCTTAATGCAAGCAATGCCAGTAAACTTTATGTGCTCTGTATGATCCATATACATCCTTGAAGAAGGCAAACACATTTAAAATGCTTTGAAATTACTTTGACCAAAGTAGTTTTCTTTTGGTCTGAAATGCACAGAACAGGCCATTCTAAGCGTTTTTCCACTGTTTCCAGCCTCAATATTTCTTTAAGCTGCTGCATCTTAATGCAAGCAATGGCAATGAATTTTTTGTGCTAGATATGATCCAAATACATCCCTGAACAAGGCAAACACCTTTAAAATGCATTTACTTTACTTTGACCAATGTAGTTTTCTTTTGGTCTAAAATGCACAGAACAGGCCATTTTAAGCGTTTTCCCACTGTTTCCAGCCTCAGTATTTCTTTAAGCTGCTGCATCCTAATGCAAGCAATGGCAATGAAGTTTTTGTGCTATATATGATCCAAATACATCCCTGAAGAAGGCAAACACCTTTAAAATGCTTTGAAATCACTTTGACCAAAGTAGTGTTCTTTTGGTCTGAAATGCACAGAACAGGCCATTCTAAGCGTTTTCCCACTGTTTCCAGCCTCAGTATTTCTTGAAGCTGCTGCATCTTAATGCAAGCAATGCCAGTAAACTTTATGTGCTCTGTATGATCCATATACATCCTTTAAGAAGGCAAACACATTTAAAATGCTTTGAAATTACTTTGACCAAAGTAGTTTTCTTTTGGTCTGAAATGCAAAGATCAGGCCATTCTAAGCGTTTTCCCACTGTTTCCAGCCTCAGTATTTCTTTAAGCTGCTGCATCCTAATGCAAGCAATGGCAATGAAGTTTTTGTGCTAGATATGATCCAAATACATCCCTGAAGAAGGCAAACACCTTTAAAATGCTTTGAAATCACTTTGACCAAAGTAGTGTTCTTTTGGTCTGAAATGCACAGAACAGGCCATTCTAAGCGTTTTCCCACTGTTTCCAGCCTCAGTATTTCTTGAAGCTGCTGCATCTTAATGCAAGCAATGCCAGTAAACTTTATGTGCTCTGTATGATCCATATACATCCTTTAAGAAGGCAAACACATTTAAAATGCTTTGAAATTACTTTGACCAAAGTAGTTTTCTTTTGGTCTGAAATGCAAAGATCAGGCCATTCTAAGCGTTTTCCCACTGTTTCCAGCCTCAGTATTTCTGTAAGCTGCTGCATCTTAATGCAAGCAATGGCAATGAAATTTTTGTGCTAGATATGATCCAAATACATCCCTGAAGAAGGCAAACACGTTTAAAATGCTTTGAAATTACTTTGACCAAAGTAGTGGTCTTTTGATCTGAAATGCACAGAACAGGCCATTCTAAGCGTTTACCAACTGTTTCCAGCCTCAGTATTTCTTTAAGCTGCTGCATCTTAATGCAAGCAATGGCAAGAAGTTTTTGTGCTAGATATGATCCAAATACATCCCTGAAGAAGGCAAACACCTTTAAAATGCATTTACTTTACTTTGACCAATGTAGTTTTCTTTTGGTCTGAAATGCACAGAACAGACCATTCTAAGCGTTTTCCCACTGTTTCCGGCCTCAGTATTTCTTTAAGCTGCTGCATCCTAATGCAAGCAATGGCAATGAAGTTTTTGTGCTAGATATGATCCAAATACATCCCTGAAGAAGGCAAACACCTTTAAAATGCTTTGAAATCACTTTGACCAAAGTAGTGTTCTTTTGGTCTGAAATGCACAGAACAGGCCATTCTAAGCGTTTTCCCACTGTTTCCAGCCTCAGTATTTCTTGAAGCTGCTGCATCTTAATGCAAGCAATGCCAGTAAACTTTATGTGCTCTGTATGATCCATATACATCCTTTAAGAAGGCAAACACATTTAAAATGCTTTGAAATTACTTTGACCAAAGTAGTTTTCTTTTGGTCTGAAATGCAAAGATCAGGCCATTCTAAGCGTTTTCCCACTGTTTCCAGCCTCAGTATTTCTTTAAGCTGCTGCATCTTAATGCAAGCAATGGCAATGAAATTTTTGTGCTAGATATGATCCAAATACATCCCTGAAGAAGGCAAACACGTTTAAAATGCTTTGAAATTACTTTGACCAAAGTAGTGGTCTTTTGATCTGAAATGCACAGAACAGGCCATTCTAAGCGTTTACCAACTGTTTCCAGCCTCAGTATTTCTTTAAGCTGCTGCATCTTAATGCAAGCAATGGCAATGAAGTTTTTGTGCTAGATATGATCCAAATACATCCCTGAAGAAGGCAAACACCTTTAAAATGCATTTACTTTACTTTGACCAATGTAGTTTTCTTTTGGTCTGAAATGCACAGAACAGACCGTTCTAAGCGTTTTCCCACTGTTTCCGGCCTCAGTATTTCTTTAAGCTGCTGCATCCTAATGCAAGCAATGGCAATGAAGTTTTTGTGCTAGATATGATCCAAATACATCCCTGAAGAAGGCAAACACCTTTAAAATGCTTTGAAATCACTTTTACCAAAGTAGTGTTCTTTTGGTCTGAAATGCACAGAACAGGCCATTCTAAACGTTTTCCCACTGTTTCCAGCCTCAGTATTTCTTGAAGCTGCTGCATCTTAATGCAAGCAATGCCAGTAAACTTTATGTGCTCTGTATGATCCATATACATCCTTGAAGAAGGCAAACACATTTAAAATGCTTTGAAATTACTTTGACCAAAGTAGTGTTCTTTTGGTCTGAAATGCACAGAACAGGCCATTCTAAGCGTTTACCAACTGTTTCCAGCCTCAGTATTTCTTTAAGCTGCTGCATCTTAATGCAAGAAATGGCAATGAAGTTTTTGTGCTAGATATGATCCAAATACATCCCTGAAGAAGGCAAACACCTTTAAAATGCTTTGAAATTACTTTGACCAAAGTAGTTTTCTTTTGGTCTGAAATGCAAAGATCAGGCCATTCTAAGCGTTTTCCCACTGTTTCCAGCCTCAGTATTTCTTGAAGCTGCTGCATCTTAATGCAAGCAATGCCAGTAAACTTTATGTGCTCTGTATGATCCATATACATCCCTGAAGCAGGCAAACACGTTTAAAATGCTTTGAAATCACTTTGACCAAAGTAGTGTCCTTTTGGTCTGAAATGCACAGAACAAGCCATTCTAAGCGTTTTCCCACTGTTTCCAGCCTCAGTATTTCTTTAAGCTGCTGCATCTTAATGCAAGCAATGGCAATGAAATGTTTGTGCTAGATATGATCCAAATACATCCGTGAAGAACGCAAACACCTTTAAAATGCTTTGAAATTACTTTGACCAAAGTAGTGTTCTTTTGGTCTGAAATGCAAAGATCAGGCCATTCTAAGCGTTTTCCCACTGTTTCCAGCCTCAGTATTTCTTTAAGCTGCTGCATCTTAATGCAAGCAATGGCAATGAAATGTTTGTGCTAGATATGATCCAAATACATCCCTGAAGAAGGCAAACACCTTTAAAATGCTTTGAAGTTACTTTGACCAAAGTAGTGTTCTTTTGGTCTGAAATGCAAAGATCAGGCCATTCTAAGCGTTTTCCCACTGTTTCCAGCCTCAGTATTTATTTAAGCTGCTGCATCTTAATGCAAGCAATGGCAATGAAATTTTTGTGCTAGATATGATCCAAATACATCCACGAAGAAGGCAAACACCTTTAAAATGCTTTGAAATCACTTTGACCAAAGTAGTGTTCTTTTGGTCTGAAATGCACAGAACAGGCCATTCTAAGCGTTTACCAACTGTTTCCAGCCTCAGTATTTCTTTAAGCTGCTGCATCTTAATGCAAGCAATGGCAATGAAATGTTTGTGCTAGATATGATCCAAATACATCCGTGAAGAAGGCAAACACGTTTAAAATGCTTTGAAATTACTTTGACCAAAGTAGTGGTCTTTTGGTCTGAAATGCACAGAACAGGCCATTCTAAGCGTTTACCAACTGTTTCCAGCCTCAGTATTTCTTTAAGCTGCTGCATCTTAATGCAAGAAATGGCATGAAGTTTTTGTGCTAGATATGATCCAAATACATCCCTGAAGAAGGCAAACACGTTTAAAATGCTTTGAAATTACTTTGACCAAAGTAGTGTTCTTTTGGTCTGAAATGCAAAGATCAGGCCATTCTAAGCGTTTACCAACTGTTTCCAGCCTCAGTATTTCTTTAAGCTGCTGCATCTTAATGCAAGCAATGGCAATGAAGTTTTTGTGCTAGATATGATCCAAATACATCCCTGAAGAAGGCAAACACCGTTAAAATGCATTTACTTTACTTTGACCAATGTAGTTTTCTTTTGGTCTGAAATGCACAGAACAGACCATTCTAAGCGTTTTCCCACTGTTTCCGGCCTCAGTATTTCTTTAAGCTGCTGCATCTTAATGCAAGCAATGGCAATGAAGTTTTTGTGCTAGATATGATCCAAATACATCCCTGAACAAGGCAAACACCTTTAAAATGCATTTACTTTACTTTGACCAATGTAGTTTTCTTTTGGTCTAAAATGCACAGAACAGGCCATTTTAAGCGTTTTCCCACTGTTTCCAGCCTCAGTATTTCTTTAAGCTGCTGCATCCTAATGCAAGCAATGGCAATGAAGTTTTTGTGCTATATATGATCCAAATACATCCCTGAAGAAGGCAAACACCTTTAAAATGCTTTGAAATCACTTTGACCAAAGTAGTGTTCTTTTGGTCTGAAATGCACAGAACAGGCCATTCTAAGCGTTTTCCCACTGTTTCCAGCCTCAGTATTTCTTGAAGCTGCTGCATCTTAATGCAAGCAATGCCAGTAAACTTTATGTGCTCTGTATGATCCATATACATCCTTTAAGAAGGCAAACACATTTAAAATGCTTTGAAATTACTTTGACCAAAGTAGTTTTCTTTTGGTCTGAAATGCAAAGATCAGGCCATTCTAAGCGTTTTCCCACTGTTTCCAGCCTCAGTATTTCTTTAAGCTGCTGCATCCTAATGCAAGCAATGGCAATGAAGTTTTTGTGCTAGATATGATCCAAATACATCCCTGAAGAAGGCAAACACCTTTAAAATGCTTTGAAATCACTTTGACCAAAGTAGTGTTCTTTTGGTCTGAAATGCACAGAACAGGCCATTCTAAGCGTTTTCCCACTGTTTCCAGCCTCAGTATTTCTTGAAGCTGCTGCATCTTAATGCAAGCAATGCCAGTAAACTTTATGTGCTCTGTATGATCCATATACATCCTTTAAGAAGGCAAACACATTTAAAATGCTTTGAAATTACTTTGACCAAAGTAGTTTTCTTTTGGTCTGAAATGCAAAGATCAGGCCATTCTAAGCGTTTTCCCACTGTTTCCAGCCTCAGTATTTCTTTAAGCTGCTGCATCTTAATGCAAGCAATGGCAATGAAATTTTTGTGCTAGATATGATCCAAATACATCCCTGAAGAAGGCAAACACGTTTAAAATGCTTTGAAATTACTTTGACCAAAGTAGTGGTCTTTTGATCTGAAATGCACAGAACAGGCCATTCTAAGCGTTTACCAACTGTTTCCAGCCTCAGTATTTCTTTAAGCTGCTGCATCTTAATGCAAGCAATGGCAATGAAGTTTTTGTGCTAGATATGATCCAAATACATCCCTGAAGAAGGCAAACACCTTTAAAATGCATTTACTTTACTTTGACCAATGTAGTTTTCTTTTGGTCTGAAATGCACAGAACAGACCATTCTAAGCGTTTTCCCACTGTTTCCGGCCTCAGTATTTCTTTAAGCTGCTGCATCCTAATGCAAGCAATGGCAATGAAGTTTTTGTGCTAGATATGATCCAAATACATCCCTGAAGAAGGCAAACACCTTTAAAATGCTTTGAAATCACTTTGACCAAAGTAGTGTTCTTTTGGTCTGAAATGCACAGAACAGGCCATTCTAAGCGTTTTCCCACTGTTTCCAGCCTCAGTATTTCTTGAAGCTGCTGCATCTTAATGCAAGCAATGCCAGTAAACTTTATGTGCTCTGTATGATCCATATACATCCTTGAAGAAGGCAAACACATTTAAAATGCTTTGAAATTACTTTGACCAAAGTAGTGTTCTTTTGGTCTGAAATGCACAGAACAGGCCATTCTAAGCGTTTTTCCACTGTTTCCAGCCTCAATATTTCTTTAAGCTGCTGCATCTTAATGCAAGCAATGGCAATGAATGTTTTGTGCTAGATATGATCCAAATACATCCCTGAAGAAGGCAAACACGTTTAAAATGCTTTGAAATTACTTTGACCAAAGTAGTGGTCTTTTGATCTGAAATGCACAGAACAGGCCATTCCAAGCGTTTACCAACTGTTTCCAGCCTCAGTATTTCTTTAAGCTGCTGCATCTTAATGCAAGCAATGCCAGTAAACTTTATGTGTTCTGTAGGATCCATATACATCCCTGAAGAAGGCAAACACCTTTAAAATGCTTTGAACTTACTTTGACCAAAGTAGTTTTCTTTTGGTCTGAAATGCACAGAACAAGCCATTCTAAGCGTTTTCCCACTGTTTCCACCCTCAGTATTTCTTTAAGTTGCTGCATCTTATTGCAAGCAATGGCAATGAAGTTTTTGTGCTAGATATGATCCAAATACAACCCTGAAGAAGGCAAACACCTTTAAAATGCTTTGAAATTACTTTGACCAAAGTAGTGTTCTTTTGGTCTGAAATGCACAGAACAAGCCATTCTAAGCGTTTTCCCACTGTTTCCAGCCTCAGTATTTCTTTAAGCTGCTGCATCTTAATGTAAGCAATGCCAGTAAACATTATGTGCTCTGTATGATCCATATAGATCCCTGAAGCAGGCAAACACGTTTAAAATGCTTTGAAATCACTTTGACCAAAGTAGTGTTCTTTTGGTCTGAAATGCACAGAACAGGCCATTCTAAGCGTTTACCAACTGTTTACAGCCTCAGTATTTCTTTAAGCTGCTATCTTAATGCAAGCAATGGCAATGAAGTTTTTGTGCTAGATATGATCCAAATACATCCCCGAAGAAGGCAAACACCTTTAAAATGCTTTGAAATCACTTTGACCAAAGTAGTGTTCTTTTGGTCTGAAATGCACAGAACAGGCCATTCTAAGCGTTTTCCCACTGTTTCCAGCCTCAGTATTTCTTTAAGCTGCTGCATCTTAATGCAAGAAATGGCATGAAGTTTTTGTGCTAGATATGATCCAAATACATCCCTGAAGAAGGCAAACACCTTTAAAATGCTTTGAAATTACTTTGACCAAAGTAGTGTTCTTTTGGTCTGAAATGCAAAGATCAGGCCATTCTAAGCGTTTTCCCACTGTTTCCAGCCTCAGTATTTCTTTAAGCTGCTGCATCTTAATGCAAGCAATGGCAATGAAATTTTTGTGCTAGATATGATCCAAATACATCCCTGAAGAAGGCAAACACGTTTAAAATGCTTTGAAATTACTTTGACCAAAGTAGTGTTCTTTTGGTCTGAAATGCACAGAACAGGCCATTGTAAGCGTTTACCAACTGTTTCCAGCCTCAGTATTTCTTTAAGCTGCTGCATCTTAATGCAAGCAATGGCAATGAAGTTTTTGTGCTAGATATGATCCAAATACATCCCTGAAGAAGGCAAACACCGTTAAAATGCATTTACTTTACTTTGACCAATGTAGTTTTCTTTTGGTCTGAAATGCACAGAACAGACCATTCTAAGCGTTTTCCCACTGTTTCCGGCCTCAGTATTTCTTTAAGCTGCTGCATCTTAATGCAAGCAATGGCAATGAAGTTTTTGTGCTAGATATGATCCAAATACATCCCTGAACAAGGCAAACACCTTTAAAATGCATTTACTTTACTTTGACCAATGTAGTTTTCTTTTGGTCTAAAATGCACAGAACAGGCCATTCTAAGCGTTTTCCCACTGTTTCCAGCCTCAGTATTTCTTTAAGCTGCTGCATCCTAATGCAAGCAATGGCAATGAAGTTTTTGTGCTAGATATGATCCAAATACATCCCTGAAGAAGGCAAACACCTTTAAAATGCTTTGAAATCACTTTGACCAAAGTAGTGTTCTTTTGGTCTGAAATGCACAGAACAGGCCATTCTAAGCGTTTTCCCACTGTTTCCAGCCTCAGTATTTCTTGAAGCTGCTGCATCTTAATGCAAGCAATGCCAGTAAACTTTATGTGCTCTGTATGATCCATATACATCTTTTAAGAAGGCAAACACATTTAAAATGCTTTGAAATTACTTTGACCAAAGTAGTTTTCTTTTGGTCTGAAATGCAAAGATCAGGCCATTCTAAGCGTTTTCCCACTGTTTCCAGCCTCAGTATTTCTTTAAGCTGCTGCATCTTAATGCAAGCAATGGCAATGAAATTTTTGTGCTAGATATGATCCAAATACATCCCTGAAGAAGGCAAACACGTTTAAAATGCTTTGAAATTACTTTGACCAAAGTAGTCGTCTTTTGATCTGAAATGCACAGAACAGGCCATTCTAAGCGTTTACCAACTGTTTCCAGCCTCAGTATTTCTTTAAGCTGCTGCATCTTAATGCAAGCAATGGCAATGAAGTTTTTGTGCTAGATATGATCCAAATACATCCCTGAAGAAGGCAAACACCTTTAAAATGCATTTACTTTACTTTGACCAATGTAGTTTTCTTTTGGTCTGAAATGCACAGAACAGACCATTCTAAGCGTTTTCCCACTGTTTCCGGCCTCAGTATTTCTTTAAGCTGCTGCATCCTAATGCAAGCAATGGCAATGAAGTTTTTGTGCTAGATATGATCCAAATACATCCCTGAAGAAGGCAAACACCTTTAAAATGCATTTACTTTACTTTGACCAATGTAGTTTTCTTTTGGTCTGAAATGCACAGAACAGACCATTCTAAGCGTTTTCCCACTGTTTCCGGCCTCAGTATTTCTTTAAGCTGCTGCATCCTAATGCAAGCAATGGCAATGAAGTTTTTGTGCTAGATATGATCCAAATACATCCCTGAAGAAGGCAAACACCTTTAAAATGCTTTGAAATCACTTTGACCAAAGTAGTGTTCTTTTGGTCTGAAATGCACAGAACAGGCCATTCTAAGCGTTTTCCCACTGTTTCCAGCCTCAGTATTTCTTGAAGCTGCTGCATCTTAATGCAAGCAATGCCAGTAAACTTTATGTGCTCTGTATGATCCATATACATCCTTTAAGAAGGCAAACACATTTAAAATGCTTTGAAATTACTTTGACCAAAGTAGTTTTCTTTTGGTCTGAAATGCAAAGATCAGGCCATTCTAAGCGTTTTCCCACTGTTTCCAGCCTCAGTATTTCTTTAAGCTGCTGCATCTTAATGCAAGCAATGGCAATGAAATTTTTGTGCTAGATATGATCCAAATACATCCCTGAAGAAGGCAAACACGTTTAAAATGCTTTGAAATTACTTTGACCAAAGTAGTGGTCTTTTGATCTGAAATGCACAGAACAGGCCATTCTAAGCGTTTACCAACTGTTTCCAGCCTCAGTATTTCTTTAAGCTGCTGCATCTTAATGCAAGCAATGGCAATGAAGTTTTTGTGCTAGATATGATCCAAATACATCCCTGAAGAAGGCAAACACCTTTAAAATGCATTTACTTTACTTTGACCAATGTAGTTTTCTTTTGGTCTGAAATGCACAGAACAGACCGTTCTAAGCGTTTTCCCACTGTTTCCGGCCTCAGTATTTCTTTAAGCTGCTGCATCCTAATGCAAGCAATGGCAATGAAGTTTTTGTGCTAGATATGATCCAAATACATCCCTGAAAAAGGCAAACACCTTTAAAATGCTTTGAAATCACTTTTACCAAAGTAGTGTTCTTTTGGTCTGAAATGCACAGAACAGGCCATTCTAAACGTTTTCCCACTGTTTCCAGCCTCAGTATTTCTTGAAGCTGCTGCATCTTAATGCAAGCAATGCCAGTAAACTTTATGTGCTCTGTATGATCCATATACATCCTTGAAGAAGGCAAACACATTTAAAATGCTTTGAAATTACTTTGACCAAAGTAGTGTTCTTTTGGTCTGAAATGCACAGAACAGGCCATTCTAAGCGTTTACCAACTGTTTCCAGCCTCAGTATTTCTTTAAGCTGCTGCATCTTAATGCAAGAAATGGCAATGAAGTTTTTGTGCTAGATATGATCCAAATACATCCCTGAAGAAGGCAAACACCTTTAAAATGCTTTGAAATTACTTTGACCAAAGTAGTTTTCTTTTGGTCTGAAATGCAAAGATCAGGCCATTCTAAGCGTTTTCCCACTGTTTCCAGCCTCAGTATTTCTTTAAGCTGCTGCATCTTAATGCAAGCAATGCCAGTAAACTTTATGTGTTCTGTAGGATCCATATACATCCCTGAAGAAGGCAAACACGTTTAAAATGCTTTGAACTTACTTTGACCAAAGTAGTTTTCTTTTGGTCTGAAATGCACAGAACAAGCCATTCTAAGCGTTTTCCCACTGTTTCCACCCTCAGTATTTCTTTAAGTTGCTGCATCTTAATGTAAGCAATGGCAATGAAGTTTTTGTGCTCTGTATGATCCATATACATCCTTGAAGAAGGCAAACACATTTAAAATGCTTTGAAATTACTTTGACCAAAGTAGTGTTCTTTTGGTCTGAAATGCACAGAACAGGCCATTCTAAGCGTTTACCAACTGTTTCCAGCCTCAGTATTTCTTTAAGCTGCTGCATCTTAATGCAAGAAATGGCAATGAAGTTTTTGTGCTAGATATGATCCAAATACATCCCTGAAGAAGGCAAACACCTTTAAAATGCTTTGAAATTACTTTGACCAAAGTAGTTTTCTTTTGGTCTGAAATGCAAAGATCAGGCCATTCTAAGCGTTTTCCCACTGTTTCCAGCCTCAGTATTTCTTTAAGCTGCTGCATCTTAATGCAAGCAATGCCAGTAAACTTTATGTGTTCTGTAGGATCCATATACATCCCTGAAGAAGGCAAACACGTTTAAAATGCTTTGAACTTACTTTGACCAAAGTAGTTTTCTTTTGGTCTGAAATGCACAGAACAAGCCATTCTAAGCGTTTTCCCACTGTTTCCACCCTCAGTATTTCTTTAAGTTGCTGCATCTTAATGTAAGCAATGGCAATGAAGTTTTTGTGCTAGATATGATCCAAATACATCCCTGAAGAAGGCAAACACCTTTAAAATGCATTTACTTTACTTTGACCAATGTAGTTTTCTTTTGGTCTGAAATGCACAGAACAGACCATTCTAAGCGTTTTCCCACTGTTTCCGGCCTCAGTATTTCTTTAAGCTGCTGCATCCTAATGCAAGCAATGGCAATGAAGTTTTTGTGCTAGATATGATCCAAATACATCCCTGAAGAAGGCAAACACCTTTAAAATGCTTTGAAATCACTTTGACCAAAGTAGTGTTCTTTTGGTCTGAAATGCACAGAACAGGCCATTCTAAGCGTTTTCCCACTGTTTCCAGCCTCAGTATTTCTTGAAGCTGCTGCATCTTAATGCAAGCAATGCCAGTAAACTTTATGTGCTCTGTATGATCCATATACATCCTTGAAGAAGGCAAACACCTTTAAAATGCTTTGAAATTACTTTGACCAAAGTAGTGTTCTTTTGGTCTGTAATGTACAGAACAGGCCATTCTAAGCGTTTTCCCACTGTTTCCAGCCTCAGTATTTCTTTAAGCTGCTGCATCTTAATGCAAGCAATGCCAGTAAACTTTATGTGCTCTGTATGATCCATATAGATCCCTGAAGCAGGCAAACACGTTTAAAATGCTTTGAAATCACTTTGACCAAAGTAGTGTCCTTTTGGTCTGAAATGCACAGAACAAGCCATTCTAAGCGTTTTCCCACTGTTTCCAGCCTCAGTATTTCTTTAAGCTGCTGCATCTTAATGCAAGCAATGGCAATGAAATGTTTGTGCTAGATATGATCCAAATACATCCGTGAAGAAGGGAAACACCTTTAAAATGCTTTGAAATTACTTTGACCAAAGTAGTGTTCTTTTGGTCTGAAATGCAAAGATCAGGCCATTCTAAGCGTTTTCCCACTGTTTCCAGCCTCAGTATTTCTTTAAGCTGCTGCATCTTAATGCAAGCAATGGCAATGAAATGTTTGTGCTAGATATGATCCAAATACATCCCTGAAGAAGGCAAACACCTTTAAAATGCTTTGAAATTACTTTGACCAAAGTAGTGTTCTTTTGGTCTGAAATGCAAAGATCAGGCCATTCTAAGCGTTTTCCCACTGTTTCCAGCCTCAGTATTTCTTTAAGCTGCTGCATCTTAATGCAAGCAATGGCAATGAAATTTTTGTGCTAGATATGATCCAAATACATCCCTGAAGAAGGCAAACACGTTTAAAATGCTTTGAAATTACTTTGACCAAAGTAGTGTTCTTTTGGTCTGAAATGCACAGAACAGGCCATTGTAAGCGTTTACCAACTGTTTCCAGCCTCAGTATTTCTTTAAGCTGCTGCATCTTAATGCAAGCAATGGCAATGAAGTTTTTGTGCTAGATATGATCCAAATACATCCCTGAAGAAGGCAAACACCGTTAAAATGCATTTACTTTACTTTGACCAATGTAGTTTTCTTTTGGTCTGAAATGCACAGAACAGACCATTCTAAGCGTTTTCCCACTGTTTCCGGCCTCAGTATTTCTTTAAGCTGCTGCATCTTAATGCAAGCAATGGCAATGAAGTTTTTGTGCTAGATATGATCCAAATACATCCCTGAACAAGGCAAACACCTTTAAAATGCATTTACTTTACTTTGACCAATGTAGTTTTCTTTTGGTCTAAAATGCACAGAACAGGCCATTCTAAGCGTTTTCCCACTGTTTCCAGCCTCAGTATTTCTTTAAGCTGCTGCATCCTAATGCAAGCAATGGCAATGAAGTTTTTGTGCTAGATATGATCCAAATACATCCCTGAAGAAGGCAAACACCTTTAAAATGCTTTGAAATCACTTTGACCAAAGTAGTGTTCTTTTGGTCTGAAATGCACAGAACAGGCCATTCTAAGCGTTTTCCCACTGTTTCCAGCCTCAGTATTTCTTGAAGCTGCTGCATCTTAATGCAAGCAATGCCAGTAAACTTTATGTGCTCTGTATGATCCATATACATCTTTTAAGAAGGCAAACACATTTAAAATGCTTTGAAATTACTTTGACCAAAGTAGTTTTCTTTTGGTCTGAAATGCAAAGATCAGGCCATTCTAAGCGTTTTCCCACTGTTTCCAGCCTCAGTATTTCTTTAAGCTGCTGCATCTTAATGCAAGCAATGGCAATGAAATTTTTGTGCTAGATATGATCCAAATACATCCCTGAAGAAGGCAAACACGTTTAAAATGCTTTGAAATCACTTTGACCAAAGTAGTGTCCTTTTGGTCTGAAATGCACAGAACAAGCCATTCTAAGCGTTTTCCCACTGTTTCCAGCCTCAGTATTTCTTTAAGCTGCTGCATCTTAATGCAAGCAATGGCAATGAAATGTTTGTGCTAGATATGATCCAAATACATCCGTGAAGAACGCAAACACCTTTAAAATGCTTTGAAATTACTTTGACCAAAGTAGTGTTCTTTTGGTCTGAAATGCAAAGATCAGGCCATTCTAAGCGTTTTCCCACTGTTTCCAGCCTCAGTATTTCTTTAAGCTGCTGCATCTTAATGCAAGCAATGGCAATGAAATGTTTGTGCTAGATATGATCCAAATACATCCCTGAAGAAGGCAAACACCTTTAAAATGCTTTGAAGTTACTTTGACCAAAGTAGTGTTCTTTTGGTCTGAAATGCAAAGATCAGGCCATTCTAAGCGTTTTCCCACTGTTTCCAGCCTCAGTATTTATTTAAGCTGCTGCATCTTAATGCAAGCAATGGCAATGAAATTTTTGTGCTAGATATGATCCAAATACATCCACGAAGAAGGCAAACACCTTTAAAATGCTTTGAAATCACTTTGACCAAAGTAGTGTTCTTTTGGTCTGAAATGCACAGAACAGGCCATTCTAAGCGTTTACCAACTGTTTCCAGCCTCAGTATTTCTTTAAGCTGCTGCATCTTAATGCAAGCAATGGCAATGAAATGTTTGTGCTAGATATGATCCAAATACATCCGTGAAGAAGGCAAACACGTTTAAAATGCTTTGAAATTACTTTGACCAAAGTAGTGGTCTTTTGGTCTGAAATGCACAGAACAGGCCATTCTAAGCGTTTACCAACTGTTTCCAGCCTCAGTATTTCTTTAAGCTGCTGCATCTTAATGCAAGAAATGGCATGAAGTTTTTGTGCTAGATATGATCCAAATACATCCCTGAAGAAGGCAAACACGTTTAAAATGCTTTGAAATTACTTTGACCAAAGTAGTGTTCTTTTGGTCTGAAATGCAAAGATCAGGCCATTCTAAGCGTTTACCAACTGTTTCCAGCCTCAGTATTTCTTTAAGCTGCTGCATCTTAATGCAAGCAATGGCAATGAAGTTTTTGTGCTAGATATGATCCAAATACATCCCTGAAGAAGGCAAACACCGTTAAAATGCATTTACTTTACTTTGACCAATGTAGTTTTCTTTTGGTCTGAAATGCACAGAACAGACCATTCTAAGCGTTTTCCCACTGTTTCCGGCCTCAGTATTTCTTTAAGCTGCTGCATCTTAATGCAAGCAATGGCAATGAAGTTTTTGTGCTAGATATGATCCAAATACATCCCTGAACAAGGCAAACACCTTTAAAATGCATTTACTTTACTTTGACCAATGTAGTTTTCTTTTGGTCTAAAATGCACAGAACAGGCCATTTTAAGCGTTTTCCCACTGTTTCCAGCCTCAGTATTTCTTTAAGCTGCTGCATCCTAATGCAAGCAATGGCAATGAAGTTTTTGTGCTATATATGATCCAAATACATCCCTGAAGAAGGCAAACACCTTTAAAATGCTTTGAAATCACTTTGACCAAAGTAGTGTTCTTTTGGTCTGAAATGCACAGAACAGGCCATTCTAAGCGTTTTCCCACTGTTTCCAGCCTCAGTATTTCTTGAAGCTGCTGCATCTTAATGCAAGCAATGCCAGTAAACTTTATGTGCTCTGTATGATCCATATACATCCTTTAAGAAGGCAAACACATTTAAAATGCTTTGAAATTACTTTGACCAAAGTAGTTTTCTTTTGGTCTGAAATGCAAAGATCAGGCCATTCTAAGCGTTTTCCCACTGTTTCCAGCCTCAGTATTTCTTTAAGCTGCTGCATCCTAATGCAAGCAATGGCAATGAAGTTTTTGTGCTAGATATGATCCAAATACATCCCTGAAGAAGGCAAACACCTTTAAAATGCTTTGAAATCACTTTGACCAAAGTAGTGTTCTTTTGGTCTGAAATGCACAGAACAGGCCATTCTAAGCGTTTTCCCACTGTTTCCAGCCTCAGTATTTCTTGAAGCTGCTGCATCTTAATGCAAGCAATGCCAGTAAACTTTATGTGCTCTGTATGATCCATATACATCCTTTAAGAAGGCAAACACATTTAAAATGCTTTGAAATTACTTTGACCAAAGTAGTTTTCTTTTGGTCTGAAATGCAAAGATCAGGCCATTCTAAGCGTTTTCCCACTGTTTCCAGCCTCAGTATTTCTTTAAGCTGCTGCATCTTAATGCAAGCAATGGCAATGAAATTTTTGTGCTAGATATGATCCAAATACATCCCTGAAGAAGGCAAACACGTTTAAAATGCTTTGAAATTACTTTGACCAAAGTAGTGGTCTTTTGATCTGAAATGCACAGAACAGGCCATTCTAAGCGTTTACCAACTGTTTCCAGCCTCAGTATTTCTTTAAGCTGCTGCATCTTAATGCAAGCAATGGCAATGAAGTTTTTGTGCTAGATATGATCCAAATACATCCCTGAAGAAGGCAAACACCTTTAAAATGCATTTACTTTACTTTGACCAATGTAGTTTTCTTTTGGTCTGAAATGCACAGAACAGACCATTCTAAGCGTTTTCCCACTGTTTCCGGCCTCAGTATTTCTTTAAGCTGCTGCATCCTAATGCAAGCAATGGCAATGAAGTTTTTGTGCTAGATATGATCCAAATACATCCCTGAAGAAGGCAAACACCTTTAAAATGCTTTGAAATCACTTTGACCAAAGTAGTGTTCTTTTGGTCTGAAATGCACAGAACAGGCCATTCTAAGCGTTTTCCCACTGTTTCCAGCCTCAGTATTTCTTGAAGCTGCTGCATCTTAATGCAAGCAATGCCAGTAAACTTTATGTGCTCTGTATGATCCATATACATCCTTGAAGAAGGCAAACACATTTAAAATGCTTTGAAATTACTTTGACCAAAGTAGTGTTCTTTTGGTCTGAAATGCACAGAACAGGCCATTCTAAGCGTTTTTCCACTGTTTCCAGCCTCAATATTTCTTTAAGCTGCTGCATCTTAATGCAAGCAATGGCAATGAATGTTTTGTGCTAGATATGATCCAAATACATCCCTGAAGAAGGCAAACACGTTTAAAATGCTTTGAAATTACTTTGACCAAAGTAGTGGTCTTTTGATCTGAAATGCACAGAACAGGCCATTCCAAGCGTTTACCAACTGTTTCCAGCCTCAGTATTTCTTTAAGCTGCTGCATCTTAATGCAAGCAATGCCAGTAAACTTTATGTGTTCTGTAGGATCCATATACATCCCTGAAGAAGGCAAACACCTTTAAAATGCTTTGAACTTACTTTGACCAAAGTAGTTTTCTTTTGGTCTGAAATGCACAGAACAAGCCATTCTAAGCGTTTTCCCACTGTTTCCACCCTCAGTATTTCTTTAAGTTGCTGCATCTTATTGCAAGCAATGGCAATGAAGTTTTTGTGCTAGATATGATCCAAATACAACCCTGAAGAAGGCAAACACCTTTAAAATGCTTTGAAATTACTTTGACCAAAGTAGTGTTCTTTTGGTCTGAAATGCACAGAACAAGCCATTCTAAGCGTTTTCCCACTGTTTCCAGCCTCAGTATTTCTTTAAGCTGCTGCATCTTAATGTAAGCAATGCCAGTAAACATTATGTGCTCTGTATGATCCATATAGATCCCTGAAGCAGGCAAACACGTTTAAAATGCTTTGAAATCACTTTGACCAAAGTAGTGTTCTTTTGGTCTGAAATGCACAGAACAGGCCATTCTAAGCGTTTACCAACTGTTTCCAGCCTCAGTATTTCTTTAAGCTGCTATCTTAATGCAAGCAATGGCAATGAAGTTTTTGTGCTAGATATGATCCAAATACATCCCCGAAGAAGGCAAACACCTTTAAAATGCTTTGAAATCACTTTGACCAAAGTAGTGTTCTTTTGGTCTGAAATGCACAGAACAGGCCATTCTAAGCGTTTTCCCACTGTTTCCAGCCTCAGTATTTCTTTAAGCTGCTGCATCTTAATGCAAGAAATGGCATGAAGTTTTTGTGCTAGATATGATCCAAATACATCCCTGAAGAAGGCAAACACCTTTAAAATGCTTTGAAATTACTTTGACCAAAGTAGTGTTCTTTTGGTCTGAAATGCAAAGATCAGGCCATTCTAAGCGTTTTCCCACTGTTTCCAGCCTCAGTATTTCTTTAAGCTGCTGCATCTTAATGCAAGCAATGGCAATGAAATTTTTGTGCTAGATATGATCCAAATACATCCCTGAAGAAGGCAAACACGTTTAAAATGCTTTGAAATTACTTTGACCAAAGTAGTGTTCTTTTGGTCTGAAATGCACAGAACAGGCCATTGTAAGCGTTTACCAACTGTTTCCAGCCTCAGTATTTCTTTAAGCTGCTGCATCTTAATGCAAGCAATGGCAATGAAGTTTTTGTGCTAGATATGATCCAAATACATCCCTGAAGAAGGCAAACACCGTTAAAATGCATTTACTTTACTTTGACCAATGTAGTTTTCTTTTGGTCTGAAATGCACAGAACAGACCATTCTAAGCGTTTTCCCACTGTTTCCGGCCTCAGTATTTCTTTAAGCTGCTGCATCTTAATGCAAGCAATGGCAATGAAGTTTTTGTGCTAGATATGATCCAAATACATCCCTGAACAAGGCAAACACCTTTAAAATGCATTTACTTTACTTTGACCAATGTAGTTTTCTTTTGGTCTAAAATGCACAGAACAGGCCATTCTAAGCGTTTTCCCACTGTTTCCAGCCTCAGTATTTCTTTAAGCTGCTGCATCCTAATGCAAGCAATGGCAATGAAGTTTTTGTGCTAGATATGATCCAAATACATCCCTGAAGAAGGCAAACACCTTTAAAATGCTTTGAAATCACTTTGACCAAAGTAGTGTTCTTTTGGTCTGAAATGCACAGAACAGGCCATTCTAAGCGTTTTCCCACTGTTTCCAGCCTCAGTATTTCTTGAAGCTGCTGCATCTTAATGCAAGCAATGCCAGTAAACTTTATGTGCTCTGTATGATCCATATACATCTTTTAAGAAGGCAAACACATTTAAAATGCTTTGAAATTACTTTGACCAAAGTAGTTTTCTTTTGGTCTGAAATGCAAAGATCAGGCCATTCTAAGCGTTTTCCCACTGTTTCCAGCCTCAGTATTTCTTTAAGCTGCTGCATCTTAATGCAAGCAATGGCAATGAAATTTTTGTGCTAGATATGATCCAAATACATCCCTGAAGAAGGCAAACACGTTTAAAATGCTTTGAAATTACTTTGACCAAAGTAGTGGTCTTTTGATCTGAAATGCACAGAACAGGCCATTCTAAGCGTTTACCAACTGTTTCCAGCCTCAGTATTTCTTTAAGCTGCTGCATCTTAATGCAAGCAATGGCAATGAAGTTTTTGTGCTAGATATGATCCAAATACATCCCTGAAGAAGGCAAACACCTTTAAAATGCATTTACTTTACTTTGACCAATGTAGTTTTCTTTTGGTCTGAAATGCACAGAACAGACCATTCTAAGCGTTTTCCCACTGTTTCCGGCCTCAGTATTTCTTTAAGCTGCTGCATCCTAATGCAAGCAATGGCAATGAAGTTTTTGTGCTAGATATGATCCAAATACATCCCTGAAGAAGGCAAACACCTTTAAAATGCATTTACTTTACTTTGACCAATGTAGTTTTCTTTTGGTCTGAAATGCACAGAACAGACCATTCTAAGCGTTTTCCCACTGTTTCCGGCCTCAGTATTTCTTTAAGCTGCTGCATCCTAATGCAAGCAATGGCAATGAAGTTTTTGTGCTAGATATGATCCAAATACATCCCTGAAGAAGGCAAACACCTTTAAAATGCTTTGAAATCACTTTGACCAAAGTAGTGTTCTTTTGGTCTGAAATGCACAGAACAGGCCATTCTAAGCGTTTTCCCACTGTTTCCAGCCTCAGTATTTCTTGAAGCTGCTGCATCTTAATGCAAGCAATGCCAGTAAACTTTATGTGCTCTGTATGATCCATATACATCCTTTAAGAAGGCAAACACATTTAAAATGCTTTGAAATTACTTTGACCAAAGTAGTTTTCTTTTGGTCTGAAATGCAAAGATCAGGCCATTCTAAGCGTTTTCCCACTGTTTCCAGCCTCAGTATTTCTTTAAGCTGCTGCATCTTAATGCAAGCAATGGCAATGAAATTTTTGTGCTAGATATGATCCAAATACATCCCTGAAGAAGGCAAACACGTTTAAAATGCTTTGAAATTACTTTGACCAAAGTAGTGGTCTTTTGATCTGAAATGCACAGAACAGGCCATTCTAAGCGTTTACCAACTGTTTCCAGCCTCAGTATTTCTTTAAGCTGCTGCATCTTAATGCAAGCAATGGCAATGAAGTTTTTGTGCTAGATATGATCCAAATACATCCCTGAAGAAGGCAAACACCTTTAAAATGCATTTACTTTACTTTGACCAATGTAGTTTTCTTTTGGTCTGAAATGCACAGAACAGACCGTTCTAAGCGTTTTCCCACTGTTTCCGGCCTCAGTATTTCTTTAAGCTGCTGCATCCTAATGCAAGCAATGGCAATGAAGTTTTTGTGCTAGATATGATCCAAATACATCCCTGAAAAAGGCAAACACCTTTAAAATGCTTTGAAATCACTTTTACCAAAGTAGTGTTCTTTTGGTCTGAAATGCACAGAACAGGCCATTCTAAACGTTTTCCCACTGTTTCCAGCCTCAGTATTTCTTGAAGCTGCTGCATCTTAATGCAAGCAATGCCAGTAAACTTTATGTGCTCTGTATGATCCATATACATCCTTGAAGAAGGCAAACACATTTAAAATGCTTTGAAATTACTTTGACCAAAGTAGTGTTCTTTTGGTCTGAAATGCACAGAACAGGCCATTCTAAGCGTTTACCAACTGTTTCCAGCCTCAGTATTTCTTTAAGCTGCTGCATCTTAATGCAAGAAATGGCAATGAAGTTTTTGTGCTAGATATGATCCAAATACATCCCTGAAGAAGGCAAACACCTTTAAAATGCTTTGAAATTACTTTGACCAAAGTAGTTTTCTTTTGGTCTGAAATGCAAAGATCAGGCCATTCTAAGCGTTTTCCCACTGTTTCCAGCCTCAGTATTTCTTTAAGCTGCTGCATCTTAATGCAAGCAATGCCAGTAAACTTTATGTGTTCTGTAGGATCCATATACATCCCTGAAGAAGGCAAACACGTTTAAAATGCTTTGAACTTACTTTGACCAAAGTAGTTTTCTTTTGGTCTGAAATGCACAGAACAAGCCATTCTAAGCGTTTTCCCACTGTTTCCACCCTCAGTATTTCTTTAAGTTGCTGCATCTTAATGTAAGCAATGGCAATGAAGTTTTTGTGCTCTGTATGATCCATATACATCCTTGAAGAAGGCAAACACATTTAAAATGCTTTGAAATTACTTTGACCAAAGTAGTGTTCTTTTGGTCTGAAATGCACAGAACAGGCCATTCTAAGCGTTTACCAACTGTTTCCAGCCTCAGTATTTCTTTAAGCTGCTGCATCTTAATGCAAGAAATGGCAATGAAGTTTTTGTGCTAGATATGATCCAAATACATCCCTGAAGAAGGCAAACACCTTTAAAATGCTTTGAAATTACTTTGACCAAAGTAGTTTTCTTTTGGTCTGAAATGCAAAGATCAGGCCATTCTAAGCGTTTTCCCACTGTTTCCAGCCTCAGTATTTCTTTAAGCTGCTGCATCTTAATGCAAGCAATGCCAGTAAACTTTATGTGTTCTGTAGGATCCATATACATCCCTGAAGAAGGCAAACACGTTTAAAATGCTTTGAACTTACTTTGACCAAAGTAGTTTTCTTTTGGTCTGAAATGCACAGAACAAGCCATTCTAAGCGTTTTCCCACTGTTTCCACCCTCAGTATTTCTTTAAGTTGCTGCATCTTAATGTAAGCAATGGCAATGAAGTTTTTGTGCTAGATATGATCCAAATACATCCCTGAAGAAGGCAAACACCTTTAAAATGCATTTACTTTACTTTGACCAATGTAGTTTTCTTTTGGTCTGAAATGCACAGAACAGACCATTCTAAGCGTTTTCCCACTGTTTCCGGCCTCAGTATTTCTTTAAGCTGCTGCATCCTAATGCAAGCAATGGCAATGAAGTTTTTGTGCTAGATATGATCCAAATACATCCCTGAAGAAGGCAAACACCTTTAAAATGCTTTGAAATCACTTTGACCAAAGTAGTGTTCTTTTGGTCTGAAATGCACAGAACAGGCCATTCTAAGCGTTTTCCCACTGTTTCCAGCCTCAGTATTTCTTGAAGCTGCTGCATCTTAATGCAAGCAATGCCAGTAAACTTTATGTGCTCTGTATGATCCATATACATCCTTGAAGAAGGCAAACACCTTTAAAATGCTTTGAAATTACTTTGACCAAAGTAGTGTTCTTTTGGTCTGTAATGTACAGAACAGGCCATTCTAAGCGTTTTCCCACTGTTTCCAGCCTCAGTATTTCTTTAAGCTGCTGCATCTTAATGCAAGCAATGCCAGTAAACTTTATGTGCTCTGTATGATCCATATAGATCCCTGAAGCAGGCAAACACGTTTAAAATGCTTTGAAATCACTTTGACCAAAGTAGTGTCCTTTTGGTCTGAAATGCACAGAACAAGCCATTCTAAGCGTTTTCCCACTGTTTCCAGCCTCAGTATTTCTTTAAGCTGCTGCATCTTAATGCAAGCAATGGCAATGAAATGTTTGTGCTAGATATGATCCAAATACATCCGTGAAGAAGGGAAACACCTTTAAAATGCTTTGAAATTACTTTGACCAAAGTAGTGTTCTTTTGGTCTGAAATGCAAAGATCAGGCCATTCTAAGCGTTTTCCCACTGTTTCCAGCCTCAGTATTTCTTTAAGCTGCTGCATCTTAATGCAAGCAATGGCAATGAAATGTTTGTGCTAGATATGATCCAAATACATCCCTGAAGAAGGCAAACACCTTTAAAATGCTTTGAAATTACTTTGACCAAAGTAGTGTTCTTTTGGTCTGAAATGCAAAGATCAGGCCATTCTAAGCGTTTTCCCACTGTTTCCAGCCTCAGTATTTCTTTAAGCTGCTGCATCTTAATGCAAGCAATGGCAATGAAATTTTTGTGCTAGATATGATCCAAATACATCCCTGAAGAAGGCAAACACGTTTAAAATGCTTTGAAATTACTTTGACCAAAGTAGTGTTCTTTTGGTCTGAAATGCACAGAACAGGCCATTGTAAGCGTTTACCAACTGTTTCCAGCCTCAGTATTTCTTTAAGCTGCTGCATCTTAATGCAAGCAATGGCAATGAAGTTTTTGTGCTAGATATGATCCAAATACATCCCTGAAGAAGGCAAACACCGTTAAAATGCATTTACTTTACTTTGACCAATGTAGTTTTCTTTTGGTCTGAAATGCACAGAACAGACCATTCTAAGCGTTTTCCCACTGTTTCCGGCCTCAGTATTTCTTTAAGCTGCTGCATCTTAATGCAAGCAATGGCAATGAAGTTTTTGTGCTAGATATGATCCAAATACATCCCTGAACAAGGCAAACACCTTTAAAATGCATTTACTTTACTTTGACCAATGTAGTTTTCTTTTGGTCTAAAATGCACAGAACAGGCCATTCTAAGCGTTTTCCCACTGTTTCCAGCCTCAGTATTTCTTTAAGCTGCTGCATCCTAATGCAAGCAATGGCAATGAAGTTTTTGTGCTAGATATGATCCAAATACATCCCTGAAGAAGGCAAACACCTTTAAAATGCTTTGAAATCACTTTGACCAAAGTAGTGTTCTTTTGGTCTGAAATGCACAGAACAGGCCATTCTAAGCGTTTTCCCACTGTTTCCAGCCTCAGTATTTCTTGAAGCTGCTGCATCTTAATGCAAGCAATGCCAGTAAACTTTATGTGCTCTGTATGATCCATATACATCTTTTAAGAAGGCAAACACATTTAAAATGCTTTGAAATTACTTTGACCAAAGTAGTTTTCTTTTGGTCTGAAATGCAAAGATCAGGCCATTCTAAGCGTTTTCCCACTGTTTCCAGCCTCAGTATTTCTTTAAGCTGCTGCATCTTAATGCAAGCAATGGCAATGAAATTTTTGTGCTAGATATGATCCAAATACATCCCTGAAGAAGGCAAACACGTTTAAAATGCTTTGAAATTACTTTGACCAAAGTAGTGGTCTTTTGATCTGAAATGCACAGAACAGGCCATTCTAAGCGTTTACCAACTGTTTCCAGCCTCAGTATTTCTTTAAGCTGCTGCATCTTAATGCAAGCAATGGCAATGAAGTTTTTGTGCTAGATATGATCCAAATACATCCCTGAAGAAGGCAAACACCTTTAAAATGCATTTACTTTACTTTGACCAATGTAGTTTTCTTTTGGTCTGAAATGCACAGAACAGACCATTCTAAGCGTTTTCCCACTGTTTCCGGCCTCAGTATTTCTTTAAGCTGCTGCATCCTAATGCAAGCAATGGCAATGAAGTTTTTGTGCTAGATATGATCCAAATACATCCCTGAAGAAGGCAAACACCTTTAAAATGCATTTACTTTACTTTGACCAATGTAGTTTTCTTTTGGTCTGAAATGCACAGAACAGACCATTCTAAGCGTTTTCCCACTGTTTCCGGCCTCAGTATTTCTTTAAGCTGCTGCATCCTAATGCAAGCAATGGCAATGAAGTTTTTGTGCTAGATATGATCCAAATACATCCCTGAAGAAGGCAAACACCTTTAAAATGCTTTGAAATCACTTTGACCAAAGTAGTGTTCTTTTGGTCTGAAATGCACAGAACAGGCCATTCTAAGCGTTTTCCCACTGTTTCCAGCCTCAGTATTTCTTGAAGCTGCTGCATCTTAATGCAAGCAATGCCAGTAAACTTTATGTGCTCTGTATGATCCATATACATCCTTTAAGAAGGCAAACACATTTAAAATGCTTTGAAATTACTTTGACCAAAGTAGTTTTCTTTTGGTCTGAAATGCAAAGATCAGGCCATTCTAAGCGTTTTCCCACTGTTTCCAGCCTCAGTATTTCTTTAAGCTGCTGCATCTTAATGCAAGCAATGGCAATGAAATTTTTGTGCTAGATATGATCCAAATACATCCCTGAAGAAGGCAAACACGTTTAAAATGCTTTGAAATTACTTTGACCAAAGTAGTGGTCTTTTGATCTGAAATGCACAGAACAGGCCATTCTAAGCGTTTACCAACTGTTTCCAGCCTCAGTATTTCTTTAAGCTGCTGCATCTTAATGCAAGCAATGGCAATGAAGTTTTTGTGCTAGATATGATCCAAATACATCCCTGAAGAAGGCAAACACCTTTAAAATGCATTTACTTTACTTTGACCAATGTAGTTTTCTTTTGGTCTGAAATGCACAGAACAGACCGTTCTAAGCGTTTTCCCACTGTTTCCGGCCTCAGTATTTCTTTAAGCTGCTGCATCCTAATGCAAGCAATGGCAATGAAGTTTTTGTGCTAGATATGATCCAAATACATCCCTGAAAAAGGCAAACACCTTTAAAATGCTTTGAAATCACTTTTACCAAAGTAGTGTTCTTTTGGTCTGAAATGCACAGAACAGGCCATTCTAAACGTTTTCCCACTGTTTCCAGCCTCAGTATTTCTTGAAGCTGCTGCATCTTAATGCAAGCAATGCCAGTAAACTTTATGTGCTCTGTATGATCCATATACATCCTTGAAGAAGGCAAACACATTTAAAATGCTTTGAAATTACTTTGACCAAAGTAGTGTTCTTTTGGTCTGAAATGCACAGAACAGGCCATTCTAAGCGTTTACCAACTGTTTCCAGCCTCAGTATTTCTTTAAGCTGCTGCATCTTAATGCAAGAAATGGCAATGAAGTTTTTGTGCTAGATATGATCCAAATACATCCCTGAAGAAGGCAAACACCTTTAAAATGCTTTGAAATTACTTTGACCAAAGTAGTTTTCTTTTGGTCTGAAATGCAAAGATCAGGCCATTCTAAGCGTTTTCCCACTGTTTCCAGCCTCAGTATTTCTTTAAGCTGCTGCATCTTAATGCAAGCAATGCCAGTAAACTTTATGTGTTCTGTAGGATCCATATACATCCCTGAAGAAGGCAAACACGTTTAAAATGCTTTGAACTTACTTTGACCAAAGTAGTTTTCTTTTGGTCTGAAATGCACAGAACAAGCCATTCTAAGCGTTTTCCCACTGTTTCCACCCTCAGTATTTCTTTAAGTTGCTGCATCTTAATGTAAGCAATGGCAATGAAGTTTTTGTGCTCTGTATGATCCATATACATCCTTGAAGAAGGCAAACACATTTAAAATGCTTTGAAATTACTTTGACCAAAGTAGTGTTCTTTTGGTCTGAAATGCACAGAACAGGCCATTCTAAGCGTTTACCAACTGTTTCCAGCCTCAGTATTTCTTTAAGCTGCTGCATCTTAATGCAAGAAATGGCAATGAAGTTTTTGTGCTAGATATGATCCAAATACATCCCTGAAGAAGGCAAACACCTTTAAAATGCTTTGAAATTACTTTGACCAAAGTAGTTTTCTTTTGGTCTGAAATGCAAAGATCAGGCCATTCTAAGCGTTTTCCCACTGTTTCCAGCCTCAGTATTTCTTTAAGCTGCTGCATCTTAATGCAAGCAATGCCAGTAAACTTTATGTGTTCTGTAGGATCCATATACATCCCTGAAGAAGGCAAACACGTTTAAAATGCTTTGAACTTACTTTGACCAAAGTAGTTTTCTTTTGGTCTGAAATGCACAGAACAAGCCATTCTAAGCGTTTTCCCACTGTTTCCACCCTCAGTATTTCTTTAAGTTGCTGCATCTTAATGTAAGCAATGGCAATGAAGTTTTTGTGCTAGATATGATCCAAATACATCCCTGAAGAAGGCAAACACCTTTAAAATGCATTTACTTTACTTTGACCAATGTAGTTTTCTTTTGGTCTGAAATGCACAGAACAGACCATTCTAAGCGTTTTCCCACTGTTTCCGGCCTCAGTATTTCTTTAAGCTGCTGCATCCTAATGCAAGCAATGGCAATGAAGTTTTTGTGCTAGATATGATCCAAATACATCCCTGAAGAAGGCAAACACCTTTAAAATGCTTTGAAATCACTTTGACCAAAGTAGTGTTCTTTTGGTCTGAAATGCACAGAACAGGCCATTCTAAGCGTTTTCCCACTGTTTCCAGCCTCAGTATTTCTTGAAGCTGCTGCATCTTAATGCAAGCAATGCCAGTAAACTTTATGTGCTCTGTATGATCCATATACATCCTTGAAGAAGGCAAACACCTTTAAAATGCTTTGAAATTACTTTGACCAAAGTAGTGTTCTTTTGGTCTGTAATGTACAGAACAGGCCATTCTAAGCGTTTTCCCACTGTTTCCAGCCTCAGTATTTCTTTAAGCTGCTGCATCTTAATGCAAGCAATGCCAGTAAACTTTATGTGCTCTGTATGATCCATATAGATCCCTGAAGCAGGCAAACACGTTTAAAATGCTTTGAAATCACTTTGACCAAAGTAGTGTCCTTTTGGTCTGAAATGCACAGAACAAGCCATTCTAAGCGTTTTCCCACTGTTTCCAGCCTCAGTATTTCTTTAAGCTGCTGCATCTTAATGCAAGCAATGGCAATGAAATGTTTGTGCTAGATATGATCCAAATACATCCGTGAAGAAGGGAAACACCTTTAAAATGCTTTGAAATTACTTTGACCAAAGTAGTTTTCTTTTGGTCTGAAATGCAAAGATCAGGCCATTCTAAGCGTTTTCCCACTGTTTCCAGCCTCAGTATTTCTTTAAGCTGCTGCATCTTAATGCAAGCAATGGCAATGAAATGTTTGTGCTAGATATGATCCAAATACATCCCTGAAGAAGGCAAACACCTTTAAAATGCTTTGAAATTACTTTGACCAAAGTAGTGTTCTTTTGGTCTGAAATGCAAAGATCAGGCCATTCTAAGCGTTTTCCCACTGTTTCCAGCCTCAGTATTTATTTAAGCTGCTGCATCTTAATGCAAGCAATGGCAATGAAATTTTTGTGCTAGATATGATCCAAATACATCCACGAAGAAGGCAAACACCTTTAAAATGCTTTGAAATCACTTTGACCAAAGTAGTGTTCTTTTGGTCTGAAATGCACAGAAAGGGCCATTCTAAGCGTTTACCAACTGTTTCCAGCCTCAGTATTTCTTTAAGCTGCTGCATCTTAATGCAAGCAATGGCAATGAAATGTTTGTGCTAGATATGATCCAAATACATCCGTGAAGAAGGCAAACACGTTTAAAATGCTTTGAAATTACTTTGACCAAAGTAGTGGTCTTTTGGTCTGAAATGCACAGAACAGGCCATTCTAAGCGTTTACCAACTGTTTCCAGCCTCAGTATTTCTTTAAGCTGCTGCATCTTAATGCAAGAAATGGCATGAAGTTTTTGTGCTAGATATGATCCAAATGCTTTGAAATTACTTTGACCAAAGTAGTGGTCTTTTGGTCTGAAATGCACAGAACAGGCCATTCTAAGCGTTTACCAACTGTTTCCAGCCTCAGTATTTCTTTAAGCTGCTGCATCTTAATGCAAGCAATGGCAATGAAATGTTTGTGCTAGATATGATCCAAATACATCCCTGAAGAAGGCAAACACCTTTAAAATGCTTTGAAATCACTTTGACCAAAGTAGTGTTCTTTTGGTCTGAAATGCACAGAACAGGCCATTCTAAGCGTTTTCCCACTGTTTCCAGCCTCAGTATTTCTTGAAGCTGCTGCATCTTAATGCAAGCAATGCCAGTAAACTTTATGTGCTCTGTATGATCCATATACATCCTTGAAGAAGGCAAACACCTTTAAAATGCTTTGAAATTACTTTGACCAAAGTAGTGTTCTTTTGGTCTGTAATGTACAGAACAGGCCATTCTAAGCGTTTTCCCACTGTTTCCAGCCTCAGTATTTCTTTAAGCTGCTGCATCTTAATGCAAGCAATGCCAGTAAACTTTATGTGCTCTGTATGATCCATATACATCCCTGAAGCAGGCAAACACCTTTAAAATGCTTTGAAATCACATTGACCAAAGTAGTGTTCTTTTAGTCTTAAATGCACAGAACAGGCAATTCTAAGCGTTTACCAACTGTTTCCGGCCTCAATATTTCTTTAAGCTGCTGCATCTTAATGCAAGCAATGGCAATGAAGTTTTTGTGCTAGATGTGATCCAAATACATCCCTGAAGAAGGCAAACACCTTTAAAGAAGCATTTACTTTACTTTGACCAATGTAGTTTTCTTTTGGTCTGAAATGCACAGAACAGGCCATTCTAAGCGTTTTCCCACTGTTTCCAGCCTCAGTAATTCTTGAAGCTGCTGCATCTTAATGCAAGCAATGCCAGTAAACTTTATGTGTTCTGTAGGATCCATATACAACCCTGAAGAAGGCAAACACCTTTAAAATGCTTTGAAATGACTTTGACCAAAGTAGTGTTCTTTTGGTCTGAAATGCACAGAACAAGCCATTCTAAGCGTTTTCCCACTGTTTCCAGCCTCAGTATTTCTTTAAGCTGCTGCATCTTAATGTAAGCAATGCCAGTAAACATTATGTGCTCTGTATGATCCATATAGATCCCTGAAGCAGGCAAACACGTTTAAAATGCTTTGAAATCACTTTGACCAAAGTAGTGTTCTTTTGGTCTGAAATGCACAGAACAAGCCATTCTAAGCGTTTTCCCACTGTTTCCAGCCTCAGTATTTCTTTAAGCTGCTGCATCTTAATGCAAGCAATGGCAATGAAATGTTTGTGCTAGATATGATCCAAATACATCCGTGAAGAAGGCAAACACCTTTAAAATGCTTTGAAATTACTTTGACCAAAGTAGTGTTCTTTTGGTCTGAAATGCAAAGATCAGGCCATTCTAAGCGTTTTCCCACTGTTTCCAGCCTCAGTATTTCTTTAAGCTGCTGCATCTTAATGCAAGCAATGGCAATGAAATGTTTGTGCTAGATATGATCCAAATACATCCCTGAAGAAGGCAAACACCTTTAAAATGCTTTGAAATTACTTTGACCAAAGTAGTGTTCTTTTGGTCTGAAATGCAAAGATCAGGCCATTCTAAGCGTTTTCCCACTGTTTCCAGCCTCAGTATTTATTTAAGCTGCTGCATCTTAATGCAAGCAATGGCAATGAAATTTTTGTGCTAGATATGATCCAAATACATCCACGAAGAAGGCAAACACCTTTAAAATGCTTTGAAATCACTTTGACCAAAGTAGTGTTCTTTTGGTCTGAAATGCACAGAACAGGCCATTCTAAGCGTTTACCAACTGTTTCCAGCCTCAGTATTTCTTTAAGCTGCTGCATCTTAATGCAAGCAATGGCAATGAAATGTTTGTGCTAGATATGATCCAAATACATCCGTGAAGAAGGCAAACACGTTTAAAATGCTTTGAAATTACTTTGACCAAAGTAGTGGTCTTTTGGTCTGAAATGCACAGAACAGGCCATTCTAAGCGTTTACCAACTGTTTCCAGCCTCAGTATTTCTTTAAGCTGCTGCATCTTAATGCAAGAAATGGCATGAAGTTTTTGTGCTAGATATGATCCAAATGCTTTGAAATTACTTTGACCAAAGTAGTGGTCTTTTGGTCTGAAATGCACAGAACAGGCCATTCTAAGCGTTTACCAACTGTTTCCAGCCTCAGTATTTCTTTAAGCTGCTGCATCTTAATGCAAGCAATGGCAATGAAGTTTTTGTGCTAGATATGATCCAAATACATCCCTGAACAAGGCAAACACCTTTAAAATGCTTTGAAATTACTTTGACCAAAGTAGTGTTCTTTTGGTCTGAAATGCAAAGATCAGGCCATTCTAAGCGTTTTCCCACTGTTTCCAGCCTCAGTATTTCTTTAAGCTGCTGCATCTTAATGCAAGCAATGGCAATGAAATTTTTGTGCTAGATATGATCCAAATACATCCCCGAAGAAGGCAAACACCTTTAAAATGCTTTGAAATCACTTTGACCAAAGTAGTGTTCTTTTGGTCTGAAATGCACAGAACAGGCCATTCCAAGCGTTTACCAACTGTTTCCAGCCTCAGTATTTCTTTAAGCTGCTGCATCTTAATGCAAGCAATGGCAATGAAATTTTTGTGCTAGATATGATCCAAATACATCCCCGAAGAAGGCAAACACGTTTAAAATGCTTTGAAATTACTTTGACCAAAGTAGTGTTCTTTTGATCTGAAATGCACAGAACAGGCCATTCTAAGCGTTTACCAACTGTTTCCAGCCTCAGTATTTCTTTAAGCTGCTGCATCTTAATGCAAGCAATGCCAGTAAACTTTATGTGTTCTGTAGGATCCATATACATCCCTGAAGAAGGCAAACACCTTTAAAATGCTTTGAACTTACTTTGACCAAAGTAGTTTTCTTTTGGTCTGAAATGCACAGAACAAGCCATTCTAAGCGTTTTCCCACTGTTTCCACCCTCAGTATTTCTTTAAGATGCTGCATCTTAATGCAAGAAATGGCATGAAGTTTTTGTGCTAGATATGATCCAAATGCTTTGAAATTACTTTGACCAAAGTAGTGGTCTTTTGGTCTGAAATGCACAGAACAGGCCATTCTAAGCGTTTACCAACTGTTTACAGCCTCAGTATTTCTTTAAGCTGCTGCATCTTAATGCAAGAAATGGCATGAAGTTTTTGTGCTAGATATGATCCAAATACATCCCTGAAGAAGGCAAACACCTTTAAAATGCTTTGAAATTACTTTGACCAAAGTAGTTTTCTTTTGGTCTGAAATGCAAAGATCAGGCCATTCTAAGCGTTTTCCCACTGTTTCCAGCCTCAGTATTTCTTTAAGCTGCTGCATCTTAATGCAAGCAATGCCAGTAAACTTTATGTGTTCTGTAGGATCCATATACATCCCTGAAGAAGGCAAACACCTTTAAAATGCTTTGAACTTACTTTGACCAAAGTAGTTTTCTTTTGGTCTGAAATGCACAGAACAAGCCATTCTAAGCGTTTTCCCACTGTTTCCAGCCTCAGTATTTCTTTAAGCTGCTGCATCTTAATGCAAGCAATGCCAGTAAACTTTATGTGCTCTGTATGATCCAAATACATCCCTGAAGCAGGCAAACACCTTTAAAATGCTTTGAAATCACTTTGACCAAAGTAGTGTTCTTTTGGTCTGAAATGCACAGAACAGGCCATTCTAAGCGTTTTCCCACTGTTACCAGCCTCAGTATTTCTTGAAGCTGCTGCATCTTAATGCAAGCAATGGCAATGAAGTTTTTGTGCTAGATATGATCCAAATACATCCCCGAAGAAGGCAAACACCTTTAAAATGCTTTGAAATTACTTTGACCAAAGTAGTGTTCTTTTGGTCTGAAATGCACAGAACAGGCCATTCTAAGCGTTTTCCCACTGTTTCCAGCCTCAGTAATTCTTGAAGCTGCTGCATCTTAATGCAAGCAATGCCAGTAAACTTTATGTGCTCTGTATGATCCATATACATCCCCGAAGCAGGCAAATACCTTTAAAATGCATTCAAATAACTTTGATCAAAGTAGTGTTCTTTTGGTCTGAAATGCACAGAACAGGCCATTCTAAGTGTTTTCCCACTGTTTCCAGCCTCAGTATTTCTTTAAGCTGCTGCATCTTAATGCAAGCAATGGCAATGAAGTTTTTGTGCTAGATATGATCCAAATATATCCCTGAACAAGGCAAACACCTTTAAAATGCATTTACTTTACTTTGACCAAAGTAGTGTTCTTTTGGTCTGAAATGCACAAAACAGGCCATTCTAAGCGTTTTCCCACTGTTTCCAGCCTCAGTAATTCTTGAAGCTGCTGCATCTTAATGCAAGCAATGCCAGTAAACTTTATGTGCTCTGTATGATCCAAATACATCCCTGAAGCAGGCAAACACGTTTAAAATGCTTTGAAATCACTTTGACCAAAGTAGTGTTCTTTTGGTCTGAAATGCACAGAACAGGCCATTCTAAGCGTTTTCCCACTGTTTCCAGCCTCAGTAATTCTTTAAGCTGCTGAATCTTAATGCAAGCAATGGCAATTAAGTTTTTGTGCTAGATATCATCCAAATACATCCCTGAAGAAGGCAAACACCTTTAAAATGCATTTAAATCACTTTGACAAAACTAGTGTTCTTTGGTCTGAAATGAACAGAACAGGCGATTTAAAGCGTTTTCGCACTGTTTCCAGCCTCAGTGATGCTTTAAGCTGCAGCATCTGAATGCAAGCAATGCCCGTTAAGTTTTTGTGTTAGAAATGATCCAAATACATCCCTGAAGCAGACAAACACCTTTAAAATGCATTTAAATCACTTTGACAAAACTAGTGTTCTTTGGTCTGAAATGAACAGAACAGGCGATTTAAAGCGTTTTCGCACTGTTTCCAGCCTCAGTGATACTTTAAGCTGCTGCATTTGAATGCAAGCAATGCCATTGAAGTTTTTGTGTTAGAAATGTTCCAAATACATCCAGAGACAAGTGGCCCTTGTGCTGGAACTGGTAAAGTTGCTGTCACCTGCTGAGAGATCTGAGATCTGAGAGAGAACGGCAGACAAAGACTTACAGTACTCTAACATGTCATCTTCACAAAGTTAAGTGGATGGTAACGGCCTCTCAGTGGGATGTATTCCCACGTGTGGGGACTTTCCAAACAGGATTTCGAAAGGACTTAAATTCCCCCTACACCTTTGTCTCATTCTCATGTACATCATCACCACTGGTAAGGCTTGTATCCATGTGAGTCATGTCTCAGCACAACATTTAGCCAATTTGCGTTTCAGGCTACCATTTTCTCGCTCTATAGCCCTTCCACTGGCGGTATGGTATGTACAGTGTCTTCTTACAACTGATACTATTTTCTCCATATTTCTTCCTCATGATATCCACAATGGGACCTGTGGCTCCAAGCCAGCTTTACCATTATTGTTCCCCATAAGGCAGTACTACGCATAGTTGTACAGTCACAGACGTCTCTGCGAAAGTTCGATGCCAAATTAATGTGTTCACTGACTAACACTCATATCAGTGCCATATTGTAGTGTTCACTGATCACTGGTGGCTCAGAGATAGAGCTGTCGCCCATGAATTGTAGGATTGGTGGTTTGATTCCTGGCTTCTCCAGTCATGTGCTGAAGTGTCCTTGGGCAAGACACTAAACCCCAAGTTGCCCCTGGTGTGTCAGCCTAAGCTGCATAGCAGCTCTGCCACCAGTGTGTAAATGTGTGTGTGTGTGTGAGTGAATGGGTGAACGAGTTGCACTGTCAAAGTGCTTTGAGTACCGCTAGGTAGAAATTCGCTAAACAAATGCAGACTGTGTGGGAGAAAAGTGACAAATGGCACCAAGATCTCTGTTTGCTAGTAACAGAGGGCTTTGATGTTTCACAGGAAAGAGAAAACCAGGAGTTTTCTTTAGTGTTATTAGTGTTGATCAATGGCGTTTTGATATTCATGTGGTAGTTGTTGATTCGTCAGTCTCCACCTGGGGGGTTCGTCTGTTGGCCAAATGGAATAAACATTCTAGATAAGCAAGGCCACAAGAATGAATGACAGTGTCAAGGGGGGATAAACTCTGCCTGTGTATATAAGGAACTTGGTTTTAACAGTCAGGCAGAAGATACTGAGATGCTTGTCCAGTGATTTTCTCCGTGCCGGCATGTATTAAACATTGAGATGGTTCATCACACTGAAGTTTTTCTTCTAGTTTTTCTTGTTATATTTTCAGCAATCCCTAAAGAGGAAAGATTTTTTTCCACGACATTTTGGCGATAAGGATGGGATTGGACAACTGCTGACCAGCGCCTGAATCCAGACTGAACGTTACAGCCAGGAGAAGTTGCGCTCCCTGAAAAAGGAGGACTGGATTCCTGCCTGACGCTGGAGACAGGCGACGGACGGCGGATGCTCGAATTCGAATTGCTGAGTAAGTAAGTGTCATGGACCATCCCTGTTTAGGTAAAGAAATGTGTGTGTAGCGCTGTGAAGCGTTTAGTCACGTGACGCATTCAGTAATTCCTTCAATGATGGGTGAAAGGCCCAAATTGAGTCTGTGTAAAGCTGAAATAGGTAACAGACACCAGTGGCAAGAAAGAAAGACAGAAACTAAAATTGAAAAACATACAAAATGTAAAAAACGTTACAACTAGAAATAACCAACTGGTAGGATATTACGAATGATGAAGTCTTACCTTTGTGTAAGCCATATATGGTTTAAAATAAGCAAGATTTCTACCTATGTTTTAGAACTAAAACATGTGTGTCTACCTACGTATACTTACTTTTAAGTGTTAACACTAGCTTTGTGTTTGTATTATTTTTTTAGTTTACTTGAGTTGAATTGTTTTTTAGAAGGGAAAAAGATTTAAGGATGTCCCACTTGAATAAAATGGGCGTATGACTGATGATGGTATATATCAGTAATATAATAAGCTTTGTGATGACTCCTTCAGTGTCCCGTGTGCATTGCTAATAAGCACACTACAGGGTACGTTGCTCTGAACGAATGTGTCATACAAACTACCTGGCTGAAAAAGAGTCATCCAAATGTTGGGGGACAAAGGAGCATAAATTCTGATAATACTTTTGATATTATCAATCTTGGTTGTTGGCTAAATTTATCATTGATAAATTAATTAATTAAGATTAGATAGCGAACTATCAAAGTATCCGGGCACCACCCTGCTGTCAGGGACCAACAACCAAGTCATAAGTAAAAGCACAGTCTCAATAAAAGTATTACTAATTACCTAATATTAAATAATATTAGTTGATTTAGCAGTGAAGGGCGAAATTCGAGCCACAGCCGTGAGCTCAACCAGTGTTGCAAACCATATACCAATAATCACAGGCAACGACTAATGATCCGCCGCCGTACACACGACCCCAACGAGAGCGCCACGCCGAGCGTCTGCAAGCGACTAAGTGATCGCCGCCCCTCCGCTAAGGAAAGCACGTCTGCCGCTTCTCTGGATCATCCTTAACCGCCGCTGTTTCCCAGCCGGACGCCGCCATTACAGCTGACGAAGGAGACCCACATTCATGTTTAGAAGTTGTAGACACAACATCAACTCCACGTGATAACCTGTATGACATACCTTTGGTTAACCCTAACACTGTTTTTTTATGTAGATGGATCTGCAATGAGACATCCTGTGAATGGAACAACCATGTGTTGCTTATGCCATCTCTAGCAACAATAATGCTTATGCCATCTCTAGCAACTAACTTGTCTGCCCAAGTAGCTGAACTGTTTGCTCTGACTCGTGTTTTCATTCTAGGTACCGGACAAAAACATTACAGTTTATACTGACTCTGAATATGCATTTAATGTATGTCATAACTTCTATGCTTTGTGGAAAAATCGTGGGTTTCTCACCTCCACAGGTAAACCCATTGCTCATCGAATCTTCACTATTAATCTGCTAAATGCACTACTACTTCCAGCATCTGTAGCAGTGTGCAAATGCCAACCTCATACAAGTTTAAACGATATAGTAACACGAGGTAATGCTGCAGCAGATGCCTCAGCAAAGGCTGCTGCCACGGCTCCTGTCTTCTATGTGTGTCCTTGTTTTTATGTAGTCTGTTTTGTTTCGGTTGTTTCTTCAATTGTTTTAGAAGAAGAAAAATCACTCAGAAATAGGAGAGCTGGGAATTAATTGGTGTGTAATTGTGATAAAATCAGATATTTAAGATAATAAGAGGAAAATAGGTTTTAGCTCTGTGATGAATTTTTTTGTTTTGTGAGGATTTTCTTTAGCTTTGTGGTGATTTCTTCAGTATCTAGTTTACAGTAGATACGTTGCTCAGAAGATAATTATTCAAAGGTAATGTGTGAATGCTGAGATCCAACCAGTGGGATGGGATCATCAGAGTGTGTGGAAATGTGTGTGGTTGAAAAAAAATTATAATTTAAAGCTTAAAGCATCTGGCCAAGTGAGTCTAGGAAAAAACAACGACAACGACAGAAATGACTAGGCTGTGATTGACTGACTATAGACAGAGGTTCTGTCAGTCCTGATGTGGGTGAGGATGTTCAACTTTTTAACAACAAGGGAGAAATTAGCACGTAAGGGAAGAATCAGGGATCTGTCTCCTGCTGTCTCTGTCTGTGACTAGCTTTGATCCATCAATGAGACGTCACCGCTACAGGAATCTGAGACCAACCGAACAACTAACCAGGAAGACTCTAAGGTGGAGGAAGAGAAGACTCTCTGACCTGTGTGCAGGACTTAGACCAAGACTCAGACTAACTGCTTCTTCCAGAAAATCTCTTGTTCCAGTAGGGTTTTGTTGATTACAGACACCAGAATCAAGATAAAAGAACCAAATCCTGACTTAAAACTGGAAGGTGTTGGTCTGCAGTGAAGTGGGAGATGAATGAGCAGCTGCTGACTCTTCAAAGGACTGAAGGTAAAACTCAGAACTGTTGATATTCACACCAGCTGGTGTAGGAGAGAGCCATGCAAGAAGTGTGAAGGAGAAAACTACAACACTGACTGAGATGTCAGAGTCACATCGGCTGTGACCTGTAAATGTTCTAACCACAAAGAACCAGATCCAGTTTGATCCAGACCCAAGGATTTCACGGTTTCTCTGAAGGACACATCAGCTGAGATGAAAAGGACAACAGCAGATATTAATGGTGTTATTAAGGACGACCAGAGTAGTGATTAGTGTAGACGTCTCAGGTCTGTGTCTACAGGAACAGGTAATATTTAAATAGGTTTTTGCTTGAGTGTGTGATAAACCAAGGTGCCATAGCTTGACGTCTCCACCCCGTCCTGTCTGAACCTACACCAAAGGTTTCACTGGTTTTAGAACCATGAGGGAGCAGTTTTAACGCCTTCTGCTAGATTTTGTGTTGGTACTTCATTGATTAGCAACTGGGTGTAAATGAAGAGGCTTCATGTTGGACGTCCTGACTCACGTTAATGGCATTTGCTGAAACTTTAAGGGTTAATATGTGTTGTTTTTATAAAGATTGTTCCTCCGGAGGGTAAAATAATTAGATTCCACTTCCTAGAAATATTGGATCTGCCTAAATTCTTAACAAAAATGAATGAAGTGATGTCCTATTTGGTGTTTTGAAGGATATTACTGTCCATGAATTAGTGACTTTGACGAGATCTCCAGTCCCATATAACAACATACATGGGATTGTTTTTTGTGGCCATCACCGACTTTTGACTTGACTCCTGACTTGTGACGCAGACTTTATTTTATTTTGTTCAATTTTCCTAAGCTTGCTTGTGTAAATTCTTATTTTAAGACACTCAAAGATTGACAAAGAAAAAACGCAAATGTTCTTCATAAGAAGGCGAGAGTTACAGAAGCTGCTACTGAATTCAGTATTTATACAATTTATTGTTATAATTTTTATTGCTACAGAAGTATAAACGTTTTTGTTTTCTTTTCTTTTATTTCTAAACAAATGTCATATATGTGAACTAATAATTTTTCAAATGTGTTACAGACTCTCTGAAGGACCACACTCTGGTCGGAAGTTTTATGTGACCCTACAGTCATTCTCATTGTAGTTTTAGACATTCATTTGGTGATTTTAGTCTAAATTTTTTTCAAGTTTAAGTATTTCCCTTTCAAGTCATATCTCCTTCATGAAACCAAAAGTTTGATTAAGGGTGAATCTGGTTCAATCCAGGTGTCCATTATTCTAATACTCATTTTTCTTTTTAACCAACTGACTCATGGTTCAAACCATGTGTCAAAAGGGAGGAGGTATAAAGATTTTAGGATTTTTTAGTTTTTAGTTTAGTTTTTTGTTTAGTTCCGGGTTGCTAAGATTAATTGAAATTTGGAAAAAATAAAAGGGTTTATTACAAAAATGAATGAAGAGGAGCATTTCTAAAATTTTGGGAAACTCGAAAACAGTGAACAGATTAAATATTGTTACTGTTTCATTTAGACTTGTAGTAGTAAGGGGGTTAGTGTTGGGATATAGATGATAAATCAAATTTCTAAATGCAATTACAATTCATTCATATCATAATTAAATCTTAATTTAAATCCAATGTTCTAACAAAATGAGAGAAATTAAATAATTACGTATGAAATGTATTTTGAAAAAAAAAAGAGAGAGAGATTTTACTAGTTTAGACTGATAAACACCTGAAAGTAATATCAACATCTGACCTTCAGAGCTGAAGATATAAGTGCAGAGTAATATAATACATTGTCCAGTCATAATAGACATGATCTGAGGATAGAGTGTTTCTCATGCAGTAGCAAAGCCATTCAGCATCAGATGTTAAAAACATAACTTAAAAATTAATGGCTGAAACGAAGCTGTCATGATTTGAAGTTTTACCTTTGGCCTTAATGTTTATGTGGTCACCACATTAAGCAACTGGACTTTCTCCTTATGAGATTCTCATGGGGCGACCCATGAAAATGACCAACACACTTTTTCCTCAGAATAAGTTAACCTTAACAGGGATAGATGACGATATGGTGAAGTACTGTCCTGCACTAACCAGACTCTTAAGCTCATGTTCCCCAAGGTTAAAGCAGCCGTGCCTGAGCCTGCAGTTGATCAGCTACACAGCAGCCAACCTGGGGATTGGATTGGGGTGAAGGATCCCAGACGAACCCGGTGGACAGGACCAAGTACCGCTGACCACCCCAACTGCAGTCCAGATTGCTGAGAGGGACACGTGGATCCATGCGTCCCACTGCAAAACCTTTCCCCACGATGCGTTGGACAAGACACCCGCAGGGAGCAGATGAGGAGATGGGCTGGAGGATCCTGATTGGATTCACCATCATCGGGAGGACAACAACAAGACTCGTCATCGGATGGATACACCTGCACCATCGGCGAATGGAACCGAGGAGAAGGAGGGAGGACGTGACAAGACCAGGTCACCCACGCAGGGTCAGGAGACCCCAGAAGAAGATGAATTCCTAAAATTCCTATAAGGAGACGTTGCTAAGACGCACAACACAACTCTATGAACAATCTAACTGGAAACCGTGGGACAGTGGCTACAAACATTACTGTATGGACATTCCCAACATCAGAAGGACACTTAATTATCCTGTGTGGAGTGGCTTTATGATACAATGCAACCTGCATCACTTCCTCTGAATACTACTCAAGAAGATGAGTTTGAAGACCCACTCAACGATGCAAACATCACACATTGTGTTTGCTTATGTTCAACCAAACAAGCTGAAACAGAAACTTAAAGCACCTGCATAAAAAGGAAAACCCCCAACTGAAAGCTTTACTGGCTATGTAGAACTCAAGGACACCCTGTTTATTTCTGTCAGGATGGTCAGGATATTTTAGGTTTTTATTTTTTGAACCTTACGATTGTCAATTTAGCTCTGGTCCCTGTAAAGATTAAATATAATGCAAATCACATCTTTCTAAGTTAATATTCCAACGAACCCAATAGAAACAACTGTGAATCCCATATCTGAATGGGCTCTAGGAAACATTTTCAGTGAAAGCAGTTTAGAAAATAGATCACATGAGTCACAGAAAGAGTAGCCTCTTTTTTGTTGTTGTTGTTTCCTGTTATATTTTATTATGTTTTTTTGTTTTTGTTTGTCTAAAATAACAATAAGAAGGATTTTTGTTTAATTTCTTTTTTCTTTTTATCGTAACTATGTAACTTTTTATGTAACTATGCTGGCTATGGTATAGTGAAATAATTGTTTTGTATAACTACAAAATATTATTATCACTACTATTACTATAATTTTCTTTTATTATGTTGACACTTGTGTCAAAAGGGAGGATATGAAGGAGAAAAGTGACAAATGGCACCAAGATCTCTGTTTGCTAGTAACAGAGGGCTTTGATGTTTCACAGGAAAGAGAAAACCTGGAGTTTTCTTTAGTGTTATTAGTGTTGATCAATGGCGTTTTGATATTCATGTGATAGTTGCTAATTCGTCAGTCTCCACTTGGGGGGTTCGTCTGTTGGCCAAATGGAATAATCATTCTAGATAAGCAAGGCCACGAGAATGAATGACAGTGTCAAGGGGGGATAAACTCTGCCTGTGTATATAAGGAACTTGGTTTTAACAGTCAGGCAGAAGATACTGAGAGTTTTTCTTCTAGTTTTTCTTGTTATATTTTCAGCAATCCCTAAAGAGGAAAGATTTTTTCCACGACAACTGCTTACCGCTTAACACTTTCCCCAGGACAAATGAGAAGCAAATATGTCAACGACTCACCAGGTTTCCCCGTTGATAAATAATTTTTAGTTCGTAGGAGATCAGAGGTTGATGCCTTAGGCCAGTGTTCCCCAAACTAAGGCCTGCGGGCCGAATACGGCCCGTCTCCACATTTGGCCCGGCCCCCTGAACAATACCAGAGATGCGTTATGAATTTATTTAAAGAATATAATCTGCGCTGACACTATGAATCTCATCACATAGACAAGTATGATAACTTGCAAGGCCAAATGCGAGCAGACAAACTCTCAAGCTAAAACGTGGACTGTTAGCTCAGCAGAATTCATTTGTACACCAAGCGCAGCTGGACCATCATCCGTTCAGGACCTTTCACTGATGGAGAGTTTGTCAAGAAATGTTTTAATGCTGTCGCGGAAGAAACGTGTCCCGAGAACCAAGATCTTCTTGTCTTTAATGCCGTGAGTCTGTCGGCGAGCACAATCACCAGACGCATTGAAGAAATCGGGGGTGATGTATATGCCAGCTGCAGCAGAAGACGAAAGAATTTGACTTTTTTTATTAGCAGTGGATGAGAGCACGGACGTGCAACACACAGCGCAGCTGCCTATTTTTATTCGTGGAGTCAGCGCAAACGTTGAGATGTGCGAGGAGCTGGCAGCCCTGCAAAGTCTCAACGACTATTCACCAGCAAGCACCATGCTGCAAAGTGTTTAAGTGGGATTCTGTCATGAAGTTTGTGGTGTCAGGCAGAAACTTCATCAGAGCAAAGGGACTTAAACACAGGCAGTTCCAACAATTCCTGTCTGAACTGGAGTCTGTAGGACAGCGCTGTGCTGTACTACACAGAGGTCCGATGGTTGAGCCGGGGCAGAGTTTTGAGGCGTTTTTACGCTTAGTTGTTACCCGAGAAAAAATAATACTTGGTGATACTTTGGTAAAAGTGATTTGAATGCATTCTAAAGGTGTTTGTCTGCTTCAGTCATCTATTTGGATCATACATAGCACAAAAACTTCCATGGCATTGCTTGCATTAAGATGCAGCAGCTTAAAGCATAACTGAAGCTGGAAACAGTACGAAAACACTTTAAATCGCCTGTGCTGTGCAATTGAAGGAATCTAAATAGTTAAGTAGTAGTTAAAATAGTAGTTGAAAGCGTAGATAGTAGGATGCAGGCAGAAAACAGAACAATACCCTTAAAATACTGAGTTGTGAACCTCTGTTGTGATTGTGATACAACTAAAAATACGGCCACCAGTTGGAAAGCTACAGACACAAATTAAGAACAAAAAGACAAAAAAAAAAGGACAGTGTCTGAAAGATTCCGGGTGTAGAATTCCTAGGGACTTGGTGCTCCCTTAAAATATTGTAAGTTAGTGGAATAGTTGTTGACGTGTTTAAAAGTTGAAAAGTCACCGGGGAGAGAGTGGAAATCTAACGGTGATAACAAAATGTTTTGTTTGTTTTGTTTGCTTGTTTTTCTTTCTCACTCCTGTGATGAAGGCGGCTGCAGGCCACTGACAATGTTGAATCAGCGGAAAAAAGCTCGTGAACAGTTGATAAGTGATGTTGGAGTACACATGCTCCATGATCTCTCCCCAGAACAAAGGAATTAAGGCCTACATGTAAACCTGGAGGCCTGACTCGAGTGCCCTCTCAGACAAAGGGCCAGGAACCGCGTTCCCAGATCAGTTCCCATCCAGGTGTGAAAACATGAGTCACCAGAATCACGAGCAGCGATTGGCTGCAGGTCCCGGTGGGCGAGTCCAAGGTCCTCACCGATAAAACCGACCAACACGACACAAGTCGTTCTCTTGTCCTTTTTCTCCTCTTGTCCCTCTTCTCCCTCTGGCCTCTTCTCTTGTCTCTTCTCCCTCTTCTCTTCTTTCTCCCGTCTCCCCGCGCCCGGTCCTCCAGCTTCAGCGGTTTTTCCCTTTGCCGCCGCCAGCCTGAGCCGACACCGCAATTCGACCGGACGTTGAGGGGGAGCCAAAAGACAAGCCTGGCTCTAACTCCGTTCAGACCGATCCGCCTGTATCCACGCCGAGCTGTTCATTCGCCAACGCCAGCCCACTGGAAGGAGACCGCCGTACGACCGCCGAGGAAACGCCGTCCGCCCGCTTCGGATCCGCCGCCGTACACACGACCCCAACGAGAGCGCCACGTTGCAGTGCCCCGCCGAGCGTCTAAGTGATCGCCGCCCCTCCACTAAGGAAAGCACGTCTGCCGCTTCTCTGGATCGTCCTTAACCGCCGCTGTTTCCCAGCCGGACGCCGCCATTACCGGTCGGAACCGTACGCCGTCCTTCCAAGGAATAGGACGCCACCGTCAAGAGGACGTTGCGATCCAACTGGACGCCGAAGAAACCAGCTCATAGTAAGATACGAGGCAATCAAATAAGTCTGAGCAGAGAGTTAACTTTTATTCAGAACGCCCACAGTAAGCTAGCCGCTATCCTAGTCAACACACCAGGTCCTGAGGCCTCTATTGTCCCTCTTCCCCTCTTTCCTACACACATGGATTGATCATCCGCCATTTTGTCACACACACAGCTCCGCCCTCGCGGTGACCCCTCCTTCTCTTTCTCTCACCTACACAGGTACACACAGACGCAGCCACACACACACACACACACATAGACACACAGCTACTTAGCCATCACACATGCACACACACACACACACACACACTAGAATAGAATCCTTTTGTTTTGTTTTATTAACTATTAAGTTGTGATGTATTTGTTGTTTGAATACTTGTTGATCATAATCATCATTGTTTAGATAATAAAGTTGTCATAGTTTAATTAGTCGTTGCCTGTGATTATTGGTATATGGTTTGCAACACTGGTTGAGCTCACGGCTGTGGCTCGAATTTCGCCCTTCACTGCTAAATCAACTAATATTATTTAATATTAGGTAATTAGTAATACTTTTATTGAGACTGTGCTTTTACTTATGACTTGGTTGTTGGTCCCTGACAGCAGGGTGGTGCCCCGATACTTTGATAGTTCGCTATCTAATCTTAATTATTTTTTTTTTTTTTTTTTTTTTTGTCCTGTCCAGCAGTTTAGCATCCATCATGTATGTGCTGGATGCTGTATTGTGGTGGGCAGTTTTGCTTTTTCAAAAGGGATACATGAACTATGAACCCCTCTTTGAAGATCTTTGTTTTAATTGTTCTATCAAGACGAAATGAGAGTCTCTGGATTGGACAGGAGGAAAGGGGGGGGGGGGGGGGGGGGGTGAGAAGAGGAAGCACAGACAACAAGATACATAGTACAACCAACAGGGTATAGCTAACATTACGTAAATAAGTTATAGTGATGAAATTGATTGTTAACAGTCCTGGTAGGTATGATGATAATGACAAGCAGCGACATCTACAGTAACCACAGCAGCAATAACAACAATAACCACACAACGACTATAAGTACAAGTGCAGCATTACTGCACACACTGTGTAGCTGTGTAGGGCGGTCCGATCCCAGCCCAGGTGCCACAGGGATCCAGCGCCCAGGCAGATCCCCCCACCGATCCCATCATGCTCCATCGCCACGTGCCCCCGCCGCATCCTAGGAGTCCGACCGCTAGGAGCGGCAACCCTCCGCCCCCACAAGGACGCCCCAGGGGAAGGAGCACCCCCCAGGAGCAGGCAGGCCCCCGCCAGGGAACCCCACAGACACCGGGCACCCAAGTCCACAACCCCGGTCCGCCCCCCCACCAGTAGGGAGGTTCGCCCCCGCCCCCAGAGCTAGCTATGCGCCAATCCACCAACTAGCCGACCCCTCGACCCCAAGCACCAGCCCCGCAGATACTACCCCCCTGAACAGAGGGCCCGTGCGGCCGCCCCATGATCCCCGACAACCACCCCCCCGCCCACAAGGGCAGAGCAGCACCCCAGCCCCAGGCCTCCCTCCGCTACGCCAGTGCCGGGCACAGTACAACGCCTCAGGCCACACACATCACCACCATGAGGTGGAATCAATTAGAGTGGAGTTCCAGTTAATGATTTAAACAATCAGTCAATGTTTCTAAGGTTATGTAGTCTGACAGACTGTTCAAGTAGTGATTGATGCTTAATTTCTTTTTAGTTTTCCAGTTCATAAGGATGATTTTCTTTGCGACGCATAAGGCAGTGAATAGTAGTTGTGACGTGTTTTTCTCTAGATTGAGCCCTCTTAGATCTCCTAAAAGACACAGTGCGGGTGATACTGGGATTGGATACCTTAACCAGGTTGATAAGTGTTTGCAAACTCCTTGCCAGAATTGTTGCACAGGTGGGCATGACCAGAATGCATGTAGGTATCTATCTGCTGTGTTATCTGTGCAGTGTGGGCAGGTGTTGGACTTAGTGAGACCCATCTGGAACATCCTTTGACCTGTATAGTGTGTTCTATGAAGAATTTTATATTGTATTAACTGCAAATTTGTATTTTTAGTCATTTGGAATAAGTTTGAGCATATATTTGTCCAGAACGTTTGGTCGGTGGTGATGCCCAAATCAGTTTCCCATTTAGATATCGGGAGACACACTGTGTCATTCGTTTTAGACAGAATTATATAGATTTTTGATAATACTCTTCTAGGTGAGATTCCAATAAACCGTTCTACTGCTGGTGGAGGTTGCCATTGTATCGGAGTGTTTTTGTTTTTTGCCTTAATTATAGATTTAAGTTGTTGATATTCTAAAAAGTTGCCATTAGTAATTCCAAATTTGGACACTAGCTCCTCGAATGGGATAACTCTATCCCTTACAAAAATGTGTTTCATATGTGTTATTCCTTTGTTATACCAGATTGGGAATTTAATGATTTTTTTGTTTTGTAGGATGTCTGGATTGTTCCAAAGTGGTGTATATTGGCAGGGGGCAAGTGAAGAGCCAGTTATTTTTAAGAATTTCCACCAGGCTGTCAGGGATGTTCTCATGCTAGTAAACCGGAAGCAATTATGAAGTTTGATTTTGGTACTGATAAATGGTAAATCTGCAATTTTAATGTCTTTACAAAATGTTTGTTCAATGTCTAACCAGGATACATCTGCTGGACTGGAATTTATCCATTTGTGGACGTGATTCAATCTATTGGCAAGGAAGTAGTGGTAAGGATTAGGTAGTTCCAAGCCTCCACAGCTCTTATGTTTTTCAAGCGTTTTCAGGCTTATACGTGGTGGTTTGTTTTTCCATAAAAATTTTGAGATGCATGCGTCTAGTGTCTTAAACCACACCTGGGATGGCTGGTTTGGTATCATTGAGAACAGGTAGTTAAGTTTAGGTAAGACCATCATTTTAATGGTGGCAATTCTTCCCATTAATGAGATCGGTAGGGACTGCCATCTGTTGAGGTTAGATTCTATTTCTTTTAGTAATGGAGAATAGTTTAGTTCTGTGAGGTCTGACAGCCTAGTGGAGAATTCAATGCCCAGATATCTGATGTTCCCTGGCCGGAGTGTGTTAGAATGAGCGCTTTGGAAGTCATAGTTAAGTGGCAGCACTGTAGACTTTGTCCAGTTGATAGAGTATTCTGACAGAGCTGAAAATTCGTTGATAATAGTGGTGGTTGTGGGAAGTGAATTTTGTGGCTTGAGGAGGAAAAGTAAAACATCATCAGCATATAGGCTTATTTTATGATTTACTGTTTTAGTCAGTATTCCAGTGATCCCTTCATTTTGTCTAATTGCTGCCGCTAGTGGTTCAATAAATATTGCGAATAGTGAGGGGGAGAGTGGGCAACCTTGTCTGGTTCCTCTACACAAATTAAACCTTGACGAGATCTGACCGTTTGTTCGAACTGCTGCATTTGCTGAGCTATATAATATTTGGATCCAGTCTATAAAGGATTTTCCAATACCAAATGTATGCAGTGTAGCTAGCAGGAACTTCCAGTTTACTCGGTCAAACGCTTTTTCTGCATCTAGTGAGACAATGGCTGATTCTAGTTTGTGGATGGTGACATAATCAATTAGGTTGATTAATCTATACATGTTGTTTGTTGACTGTCTCCCTTTTATAAAACCTGTTTGATCAGGGTGAATTATATAAGGGGTAATTTTCTCTATTCTTCTAGCGAGGGCTTTGCAGATTATTTTTAGGTCTACATTTATTAATGAAATTGGTCTGTAGCTTGATGGGAGAGTGGGGTCTTTCCCTGGTTTTTGAAGCAGACTTATAACGGCAGAGTTCATGTTAGCTGGTATTGAGCCTTGCTTTTTAACTTCTACTACCATTTTGTAAAAGCTTGGTGCCAGCATAGTCCAGAATTCCTTATAGAATTCAGCTGGAAAACCATCCGGTCCTGGAGCTTTTTTTTTGGGCATCTGCTGCAGGGCTTCCTGCAGCTCAGCCGGGGAGAATGGTGAGTCCAGAGTTATAACTTGTGTTTGGTTTAACTTTGGTAATTCAAGTTTATTTAAGAACGTTTCTATGGCTGAGGTAGATGGCTCTATTTCTGATGTATATAAATGTTGATAAAAGTTCTTAAAAGTATTATTTATTTTTTGAGGGTCATGAGTGATGTTGCCTCTTTTTGTAATAATTGAGTGGATGGTTTGTTTTTCCTTATTGTTTTTTAATTGGTTGGCTAAGAATTTGCCACATTTGTTGCCATGATCAAAATTCTCCCAACGTAGTTGTTCTATTTGAAATTGAGTTTTCCTATCCGTAATTTTGTTTAGTTCTAATTTTAGCTTTCTTAGTTCTCCCAGGATGTCGTCGTGTGGGGAAGCAGCATAGCTAATTTCCAGAGATTTAATTTTTTGTTCTAGTTCTGACTCCTGCAACATCACTTTCTTTTTCTTGTTTGATGAGTATGAAATAATTCTACCGCGCATAACTGCCTTTCCAGTCTCCCAGAGAAGACAAGGTGACGTTCCTGGTGTGTCGTTGATTTCCATAAAGGTTGCCCATTCTGTTTTGATGTAACTGATAAAGTCCAGGTCATTAAGTAATGATGTATTAAATCTCCAGCTCTTGCTTGGTGGTGTTACTGTCCTACTCAAAGAAAGAGAAACTGGTGCATGATCGCTAATGGTGATAGAGTGAATACTGGTGTCAGAGACATCTGATAGAAGTGACTTGTTCACTAAAATGTAATCTATACGGGAGTGCGAGTGGTGAACTGGGGAGAAGAAGGTATATTCCCTGGAGGTGGGGTGGAAGGAACGCCAGGCGTCGCAAAGACCGAAATCATCCATGTACTGTTTTAACGTCTCTACTGATTGCCAGCTCCTGTTGCTCACTGCTGTGCTTAGCCTGTCCAGCTCTGGGTTACTCACTAAGTTAAAGTCCCCTCCTATTATAAGTTTAGAACCAGAGTGAGCAGCCAGTGATGTGAAGAAGGTGTGAAAAAAAGAGGGGTCATCGACATTGGGACCGTACACACAGGCTATGCAGAATTCAATTTTTTGTATTAGAATATTAATTATTATAGTTCTTCCTTCTAGGTCTATAATTGTATTTTTATGGATAAAGTTTACATTCTTATGTATCATAATGGCGACCCCTCTTTGTTTAGAGTTGTAGCCGGCCAAGTAAGCATGTGGGAACTCTGGTGAGGCTAAAGTGTAGTCTATAGTTTGGGGAGTGTGGGTTTCTTGTAGTAATACTATGTCTGCTTGCAGAGTCCTGAGGTGGTTTAATACTTTGACTCTTTTTTCCTTCTTATTGATTCCACGTACATTCCAGGTGACAACCCTCAGTGACATCATAACTACTCTGCTTGATGTGAATTATATGTGTGTTGTGTGGCAGATTTAGTTGTGTGGCTAACTGTGAATACATGTCTATTATGAATTCTGTGTTGTACGTGTGTGCATGCATTACCTGTGGTGTGGCTCTTTGTGTGACGTTTAATCCTGCTGGTTGTGTGGGGAGGACTTAGGGGGGGAATAGGGTGATAGGAGTGAAGGTGAGTGATGAGGAAGCAGTAAAGGAAAGAACAGTAAAAGTGTGTAAAGGGTGAGTTGAACACAAACAGAAACAGTGAAGTGAACATGAAGGTAGGCATCAATCCATAACCATACCTGCGAGAGGGTGCGAGATTATATATAATGCGTAAGAACTAATGTACATAGTTTAGTTACCTGCATCTATTCTCTTTCCCTTCCAACATGAATATATACATATACACATATGCATACATACACACTCATATATACATACACACACACACATATATATGCATATATATACATGCATATATATATACACATACACACTCATATATACATACACACATACATATATACAAACACACATACATTCATTTTTAGTCTATGTGTGTGCGTGTGTGTGTGACCACCTGTCGTTAATACAGCCATGGGGTGGATTCCCGGTCTCGGTAGAGTTGACCGTTCACGTACAGTTTATCGACGCTGATGACCGCTCGGCTGCCTTCCGACATGAATCTCCTGCGTATGGGAAACAATCTGCGGCGTCGGTCCAGGATCTCCCTGGGGAACTGGTCGTTGACGCTGTAGTCGGTTCCCTTCAGCTGTCTGCCCCGGCTCTTCACCAGTTCCTTCTGCTTGTAATCACGGAACTTGGCAACGATGGGTCTGGGGCGCTGGCCATCCGGTCTCTTTCCTCCCAAGCGATGGGCCCGGTGGAAGGTGATTTCCCCCCCGACATCGGCCGACAGCTTCATCTGCTGTTGAAGGAAGTTTTTGACGGTGTCCTCGGCGTCTTCTCCTGCCTGCTCCGGGATCCCCGCAAAGACCAAATTGTCCCTCATGCCGCGGGCCTGAAGATCGATGATGCTCTCTTTAATTCTTTTATTTTCTGCCGCTAGCTGGGCCATGTCCTCTGAGAGGGTCTTCACAGATCCTTTCAGGGCCTCGTTCTCTGTGACCAGAGCGACAACCTGCTGCTGGCTGAATTCCAGGGATTCCCTTAGCGCCTGGAACTCCTTGTGCAGTATTTCCACAAGTGCCAGACGCGCATCGAAACTTCCAAGTTTTTCCTCGATTGACTCGAGGATGTCAGCGATGTTTTTATCGGGTGAGTCTGCTCCAGGTGACTCTGAGGGTCGGGATCTCTTGAGCGGGGCCGTCGGCTTGGATTTCCCCATGACGACTCTCTCGAAGCACTCGTCGATGTAATCCTCTATGTTCTCCAGAGTGGTAGGATGAACGATAGTATTTCTTGTCCGGGAAGTTTTATATGGCTTTTAATTTGTTGTTAAATGTTGGCGGATAGCTTGACGAGCTTCTGTTTCTTTCGAAGTACGCGCCGCCTTGCTGAATTCTCGCACTAACTTCGCAGACTCTCGCGTGTTCTCACAGCATTCTCTCTCCTCCTCCTCTCTCCGCAGCTCTAATCTTAATTAATTAATTTATCAAGGATAAATTTAGCCAACAACCAAGATTGATAATATCAAAAGTATTATCAGAATTTATGCTTCTTTGTCCCCCAACATAATTGGTGCCCCGTGGTGAGGCCGTAATATCACCAACATAATTGGTGCCCCGTCTGAGGCCGTAATATCACCAACAGTGGTATTGAAAAGAAAGATCAAGATCGACAAAGAAAAATGTATGATGGTAAATATGAAGAATTAAAAAAGAAGGGAGTTCGGAAAGATGAGGACAGAGGAGATCTAGCAGAAGTTTTAGGAGAAGAAGGGAAAGTAGGAGACAAGAGGAGAGTGAAAGGAGGAGTCAAGCAGGGATTGACGTCACCATTAAGGGAAAACTGACAACACACACAGATGAGCCACCCGTGTCCCACAGATATGAGACCTAGACGTAATTCAGCACCAGGTGGTGAGTACAAACATCACCAATACCCCTTGCTTTCAAAAGGGGGTAGAATCCAATATAAACCATGGCAGTTTGGGGGTATGACAACAATTTTAGAGAAACTTCCACATCCCACAGAGGGTGGGGGAAGGTGGTTGAGCAAGTTGGAGCAGTTGACCATGGGCCAGAGACTGGGAGTAGGTGATTGGAGGGCCCCGATGGGGCAAATTATGTCCACCTGGGAAGTAGAACAAATAGAGGCGAGAGCAGGACTGTTGATGGTAGATGATAGTGAGCCATTTGACCAGTGGGCCACAAATGTGGGTAGAGCTATGAGAGAACGTTTCCCGGCCCCTAGAGGCCAGACACATCAGATCACGTGTACACCTAAGAAGGGGGAGAAACCGGCCACTTTTTTACATAGGTGTAAAACAGAATGGGTTGATGCTACGGGGGTGCACCCACACTCCACTCAAATGCAAGAGGAGTTGTTCAGGCGAGCAGTGTTAAAGGGAGTGTCAAAAGAAGTAAGACAAAGCATGGAAGACAGATCCACTGAGACGTGGGAACGCCACCTGTTGCACCATTTACATAAGGCACAGCAGAAAGAGGAAGAGGAAGGTTCAGAAATGGAGGAATTGAAAAAACTGCTTAGGTTACAGTTACAGAAGGTAAGACTAATGATGTTAAGAAGAAAGATAAGGTAGAAAGGGGGAAGGGGCATGTCGGGGGAGTGGATATGCTACTGCTGCGGTCAGCCGACTCATGCAACCATGGGACCTGGTCCGAGGGGACGAGGACAGCGTGGAAGACTGGTCCACCTGGCCGTAACCGTTCATAACATCTCCCACACTGCAGAGGCCTGCCCTTTCCATGACCTTACAGGTCCAAGCCCCCCCGGCGAATCAAGCAAGGGTTCAGGAACAGTGGTTGCGCCAGAACTTGTGCTCTGTTATATGTCCGGCTGTGCAGGTATGGGCGAAAGGCTGCCCATGCTTGCAGCACTTCTTTATAGAACGGTGGCAAGGCTGACATGCTGGGTGTTGCACTGATGGCACACAGATTGTAAGTGCCATGTGGTCCCAAACTACACAACCAGTAATGCACGTAGTCCATCCATGGGTGACGCTCCGTGCCAGTAAGGAACTTCTTGACTGTTTTGATCCTAATTGCACGGTGTTTGCTCTTTATGTCCAGGAGCTTCAGACCACCATGTGAGATAGCGGCTATCAGGGTCCTGTGTGTCACCAGGTTTTGCTTGGCCCTCCATAAAAAACGTGTGATGGCCTGGTTCAGCTCCAATAAAACCACATCGGGCAGGTTGTGCACATGTAATGTGTGGTTGAGCTTAGAGAGGGCCAGAGCATTGGCCACAACCACTCTTCCATTGAGGGAGAGCCCTCTTAGTTTCCAGCGAGCGAGAACTCCCTTCACCTGTTTGACCAGCTCACCCCAACTATGCTCCCGTGCCACACTCATATCTGGGCTTAGGTATACCCCCAGGATGTTCACCACAGGCCCAACCTCCCTGAATCCCCACCTGCCTGGCGTTCTGCCAGCATTGCCGCAGTACAGGATTTCAGATTTTTCCATGTTTAGTTTGGCCCCTGACGCCCCTGACACATAGATGTGTAGATGTTGGATAACCCGGTCAATATCTTCCTCACTTTTCACCGTTATCATGATGTCGTCACAGCAGTTTGACCCAGGCGATTAATTTTTCCCACAAGCCAAAGCACTGCGGTGCACGGTATAAATAGTTGTGCTCGACCCTGTCAAATGCTTTGTGTAGGTCCACAACAAGAAGGATGCCCCCCTGTCCCGCCATGGTTGACAATGTGTCCCGCACTGTATTGATTGAGTCAGAGATGTACCTGCCTGGAATCCCATAAGATTGATTGTTGCCGATGACTGTCCCTATTACTGTTTTAAGCCAACGTTTTGGTGAGAATCTTGTAATCAGTGTTGAGTAGACTGATGGGTCTGTAATTCTCCAACCGTGTGCTGTCCCCTCCCTTCTTGTAGATCAGGGATATCAGGCCCAAAGTGAACGAGCTGGGGGTGTTTTGAGTTCGTTGCATAAAGTTGAACAGTTGGAGCAGAACAGGAGTGAGCTGATCTTGAAACACCTTATAGAAGGGAGGCCATCGGACCCAGGACTTTTGTTGCTGTTCAAGCCGTTAATGGCAGTGTCAATCTCTTGAGCAGTGAGGGAGGCATCACAAGACTCCCTGTCCTCCTCCGACAGCGTCTTCTCTGTGACAACAAGCAAGGGTTCAAAATAGTGTGGGGTGATCTCCTGTGACTGAAAGAGGGTTGCGTGGATGATTGGATCGTGAACCTGCACACTATCAGTCTGCCATTTGTATCGCTGTAGACGTGTTGAATATTAAATACTGAGTCCCTCCTAAAGCAGATGGCAACACCAGCCGATCTAGCCGTGCCCTGGGAGGTGAGGATGGGCCCCTCCCACTTTGTTCGCACGTACCGTACGGTACAGGAATCCCAGTGGGTCTCCTGTAAACAGATGACGTCAGCTCGCACTGTGGAAAAAAACCTATTAATCTTATCGCCTGAGCGAAGTCCGGCAACATTAAGACAGAGGATCAAGACCATGTTTAAGATGTTCAGAGTGGTCGCCGTCGCTCACTTTCTTCTTCCCTTTAGCGATGCGCTCGCCCTTCTTTGCTTGCAGCGTCGAGAGGGCTCTTTTGCGCGCAGTGAGGAGCCGAGACACATCTACCTCTAGGTCTGAGTCATCTGTCAGGGGTCCATCCAGTGAAGTATGGTGCATTTGGGCCTCTTGCTGGAGTTCAGATGGGGTGGGTCTCAGTGCTGGTCTCAGACGCTGAACTGCAAAGGCTCGCCAGGAGTGGTAAACTCCAGCAGTTCTCCGTCTCCAAGCGTCGATTATGTATTACCCAAAAATATTCGGAGCCGAGGGCAGTGTCAAACTTGGTGGAATAGGGTAGCGACTGCACGTCTTTGTTGAATTTCACCTTAACAAATCTCGTCCCATCTGCGATTTGCGTACCGGGTTTCCTTATCGGGGAAACGGCTCCAACTCCCCAGGTGTGCAGTTTTTTTAGGATGTCCTCATCCGTGATGTAAACCGGTAAACCCAGAAAGGACACGACAAGTAAATCATTCACAAGGTCCCTGGCCATAACACTCACGTTTCCAATCTTGAAGCCATCCAACATCTTTCCCTGTCAAATGAATCATTGTGATCTCATATTTAGTGGCTCCCGTGCACCTGCATGCAACCAAGCCTCCACACATCTCCCGTACAGATTTCATTAGTTCCATCGCCCTCCAGTTCCACACAAACTGTGAGCTCTTGTTTATATGAAGGCATTTCAGTCATCCTCCCTCCCGTATCGTTACTCCTGTCGTCGTCCTGTTGTCTTGCCGTCTTCGAGTCAAGTCCAGTAGTCCCTTCCATGGCGTATGTTTCAGATTGAAAAGTCTGTGCAGCGAGGGAAAACAAAAAAGCCAGAAAAGCGCCGCACAAGCCCCCCCCCCACCCAGCCGGCGGCCGCAGCGAGGAGCTGAGGAAAAAGAGAAAGGATGAGAAAATGAAGATGAACTCAAAAAATACTCTTTATATAAGCAGAAAAAGCTAAATAAAGCACAACGCTCCCACACTCTTGGCGTCTCACACACGTGCGCAGGATGGGCGTTTCTATGCGTTTTCCCACTGTTTCCAGCCTCAGTTTTTCTATAAGCTGCTGCATCTTAATGCAAGCAATGGCAATGAAGTTTTTGTGCTAGATATGATCCAAATACATCCCTGAAGAAGGCAAACACCTTTAAAATGCTTTGAAATCACTTTGACCAAAGTAGTGTTCTTTTGGTCTGAAATGCACAGAAAAGGCCATTCTAAGCGTTTTCCCACTGTTTCCAGCCTCAGTAATTCTTGAAGCTGCTGCATCTTAATGCAAGCAATGGCAATGAAGTTTTTGTGCTAGATATGATCCAAATACATCCCTGAAGAAGGCAAACACCTTTAAAATGCTTTGAAATCACTTTGACCAAAGTAGTGTTCTTTTGGTCTGAAATGCACAGAAAAGGCCATTCTAAGCGTTTTTGCATTGTTTCCGGCCTCAGTAATTCTTGAAGCTGCTGCATCTTAATGCAAGCAATGGCAATGAAGTTTTTGTGTTAGATATGATCCAAATACATCCCTGAAGCAGGCAAACACCTTTAAAATGCATTTAAATCACTTTGACCAAGTTAGTGTTCTTTTGTTTTTAATTCTTGAAAGAAGAGAAATACACAGAGTCAGGGCAAAACTGTCCTGCCTGAGTGTAGATCTTGTTGAGCTGCTCTCAATCCCAGCTCTGCGCGTTCGTTGAATGATGAGGAGAAACGTCTGATAAAAATCAGTCTTGCTTTTATTTCAAACTTGAAGAATAATCATGTACAGGCCTGGGTCAGTCTGCCCCTATACTATACAGCATATAGTCAGGGCACGAAGTCTGACTGACACTGTCTGTCCCTCGACCCACACTTTTATGCTGGACAGAGCATCTTTCTGTGGTGTAACAGGATCCTGATGCCGTGGTCTGGTGTTCGTCTCCATGGCTGGTTTATTGGTGTCTTATCTTCTCCGTTGCTTTGTGGTCCCATAACCTATGGATCCAAGCACATTCCTTCTACAGACATTCACATGTTTCACTCCCTACTTATCTGATTTTCTGCTTAGACCCCCTTCTTCACATGCTGTTTAATGACCCATGTCTGGGTGCATCTGGGGTCTCTACTATTCTCTAAAGCTGATGTGTGTGTTTCAAACTATACTTTAATGCAATCGGCTTGTTCTGTTTTCTGCCTGAACGTACAGCATTGCTCACCAAACATAGAGCACACTCCCCCCTTTTCCGCCAGCAACATATCTAAGGCCATACGGTTCTGCACCGCCATCAGGGATGTGGGAGCTACTTGGTCTGCTAGACCTTCTACTGCATCTCTGGTCAAGTTCGCTAGACACAGAACATTGTAATGTACATAATTAATTCTATCAATATTTTTGTTTGGAGTTACTGGGAAGAGAGCGGCTACAACCGGTATGTTTTCAAATCCACCAGCTATCTGATCTGCCAGTTTAAATTCATCCGGCACTCCACGTGGCACTCCTATTGCGTCTATATACGTCAGGCTCCCCGTAGATAAATCAAATTCCTGTGCTTTACGTTTCTGCAAAACATGCCTTCTACGTTTTCGGGTGGTATCATGCCGATCATGTCGGTCGGTTATTGCCTTGAGATGAGTCTTTCCATCTTTATGACCTATCAACATTAAAGGTATTGCCAGTCGCACCATAGCACATCTTCCCTTCCAGGCTGTGGGTAAATTCACCCTCAAGCGCGTTTCATCACACATCCAAAACAAATCCGCCCTTGCCCAGGTCCCTACTGTGTTTGTAGCATTTTTTAGCACACCAGGTCCCTCTCAGGCTACCTACTGCCACACCTGTGGGGTCATTACTGGAGAAACAGGTGTAATTATTGAACCGTGGGGCAAAGACAGGTGGTTTAGTGTCATTGCGAATAGGAGGAAATATTGCTGCCAATATTGTACAATTAAGAGGAGTGGCCTGTGAGGTTAATTTTACCATAAAGTCGTATCCCCAAGAGTCACTGTCGGGATACAAAGGGGCGGGTTCAGTGTATAACAGAGGACGGGCTGATGAACATGCCACGCAGTTTGTCATACCTTGCTCTCTGGCTGTGCCTACTAACCAATCTAGCCATAGATTCTTATCTCCGTAACCAGTGGCTAGTTGAATTATATCTGTGGTGGATAATTTTGTATAGTCTTAACCTCGTCCTGTGCTTTTCCTGGAGCAGAAGTAACAGCCTTCTGGTCTTTCTTTGTGCGACTCTGTGGTTCCCGGAAATTAATTTTTATCATACCCAATGTATCTTTTCCTGGTTGATCCACCCCTAATATCCAATAAAATGTAATTTCATTTCGATCTGCATTAGTACTGATACTACTTCTTGGTGTTCGAGTGGGCCCCACCCATTTTCCTGGTATGGTCAGAGTGAGTGGAAGGTTGTTATATGCGATACGTGCCTTGTCACTGAATGTCACATTGTTCCACCATCCTTCTCCTCCGGTTGTAGGCTTTTGTCCTGTATTTTTGATCACCTCCCCCCATGAGGGGCAAGGTGAAACGCTATATGCATCCTGTGCTCTACAGTAACGATCTGTATTAGCTTCTGTACACAGATACACACTGTATCCTTTCCAATTTTTCCAACTCTGTCTGTCTGGGCCACAATTAATAACGGAACATAAATCAAACTGGAATCTAGTAAGTGTGCCACGCGTGTAGTTAAACTCAATTCCCCCATACCTGACGAGACATTGGTCCCTATGACTCGCTGCTCTGCCCTTCCTCTCCAGTTTGAGATGGTGACGCCTCCACTCTTTCCATCTCAAGGTTCCTAAAACAGTTACTATAGCCAGCACAGCAATCACACATACAATTAACTTCTTATATGGCCATGTCCATGCCATCATGTTTTTATTTTTTCTCTCTCTCTCTCTTTTTTATCTATATCTTTCACTAACACCCTTTAGTGAAAAAGCATTCAACTTTCTTAGGGGGTTACAGAGGAACTTTCTAGAGCCCGGAGAAGCACTCTGTACTTCTTACGTCTCTGGCTGGCTCATCTGTTGGAGCACACATGCTCCAGTGATACCATACGTCACCTTTCCCCTTTAGTCTCACTGCATGGGATGTTCGCTCCGTCACTTGGAACGGTCCTGTCCACCGTGGCTCAGACCACTTCCTCCTTATCACTTTCAAAAGGACCCACTCAGCCGTATGTGGTTTCCTGGACTCTGGAGATCCTTTGGCTCCCGTAACCTGCGTGGAGAATTCTGCAACGAGAGCTGTTAGTTGGTCATGACACGCTTTGTACCCTCTACGGGGCATTTCAGTTAACTGCAGTCCCTCTCCCGATCCCGGGAAGGGTCTTCCTGTTAACAGTTCATGAGGTGTGAACTGTGTTAGTCTATTAACTGACGTCCTGACACTCATCAGAGCGATTGGTAATGCCTGAACCCAGTTCAATTTGGTCTGTGCACAGATTTTTGCCAATTTTGTCTTAAGCGTTTGGTTCATTCTCTCCACTTTTCCCTGTGACTGGGGATGACACACTGTTCCAAACGAATTTTTCAATCCCAACATCTGTTCGACCTTCTGTAAATCCTGATTCTTAAAATGTGTACCGTTGTCCGATCTGACTTTTCTAGGAAACCCATGGTTTGGTATGTAATGGTTTAATAACAGTTGTGCTGTCTTCATGTTTTGCTGGCCACGCCTCTGGCCATCCTGAATAGGCATCCACACACACCAGTAGATACCTCTTTCCTTCCACTGTCTCACCCATATCTGTGTAATCTATGATGATTTCCTCTCCTGGCCCTGCCACTGGAGCAAATCGTCCTTCAGTTGTCTGGACTCCTGCTTTCACATTGTATCCTGTGCATATTTGACATGTTTTCACATGATGTTTAACCATGTCTGGGAGAAAAGGATGCCACCAGTCTTTTAAGTTCTTCTCCATCTGTCTGACTCCTACATGCGCAAGCCCATGTGCCTCCTGAAACACAGTTCCTCTCAAACCTGCTGGCAACACTACTCTTCCCTGTGGACCTCTCCACAATCCTTCCACCTGAATGGCTCCTCTCTGTATCCAAACTGTTTTCTCCTGTGGAGAACACTTTTCTTGTTCTTCTCTGATTAGTTCCACCGTCATTGGTGGGAGGATGTCCTCCACCCCCTTTTGTGCTGACATTAATATCATCTGAGTCTGGTATCCTGCTGCCTGTTTTGCTGCTTCATCTGCTTTTTGATTTCCTACCGCGGTTTTAGTTTGAGCCTTGTCGTGTCCCTTACATTTCACTAGAGCTACTGCCTGTGGTTTCTGTATTAACTCGACTAATTCTCTCATCTCAATTTCGTGTTTGATCGTCTGTCCGGTTGTTGTCTTGAATCCTGCTCTCTGCCATTGTCTGAACTACCACATACGCAGAGTCGGTGTAAATTGTTACTCTCTTTCCTTCTGCCCATGCTAGAGCTTCCATGACTGCTCTGAGTTCAGCTAACTGTGCTGATGGTCGATCTAATATCTGTCCAGTAATGATGGTTTCATGTTGTTCTCCTACTTCTCTAACAACTGCATATGCTGCTTTTAATCCTTCCTGCGGATGCCTGTAGCAACAGCCATCTGTGTACAACACTTCTGTCTGTCCTTCCAGTGGTTCTGTTGTAAAGTCTGCCCTTATCTTTGTGTCTTCCATTGCCTTTTCCTCACACACATGTGGTCCTCCCCCACTTCTCTGCTCTGCCATGTTAATGCCTTCATGTGTGAATGTGACGTGTTCTCCACTCAAGACTTTAGCAAGTCTGTTCTGTCATACTGCTGCCATCGTGAACGCTGCTGAATTAACAAATGCCACCACGCTATGTGTTGTCAGTACTATCAATGCATGTCCCATTACCACATGTGCTGTTTTTAAAATGAGTTTTGCTACACCAGCTGCATGTCGTGTGCACACTGGTTGTCTTTTTTCCATGTTATCCAATAGCACACTGCTATACATCAATACTTTCCTATTCCCCCTTTGTTTCTGAAAGAGCACGCCGTGTGCGGCCTGTGCGTCTTCAGAAACATCCAGAAAGAATGGTTTGGTGTAGTCCGGAGTAGCTAACTCCGCCGCACCTGCCAAAGCCTGTTTTAAAGAGATAAACGCCTTTTCCGCCTCCGTTGTCCATGACAAACAAGCTGTCAAGTTCCGAGGGCCCGCCTGTTGGACCAGTGACCGTAACAGAGCAGTATAGTCACAATAGGAGGGAACAAACTGCCGACTGTAGCCTGCTAGTCCGAGGAATGACAACATATCTTTCACTGTCAGTGGTTGAGGATGCGCCAAGATGGAGGACCGATGGGCTGGAGACATGCTGGCTCCAGATGCTGATACCACTCTAACGAGGAATGTAACTTCCCTACGTACTGCCTGTAGTTTGGAGCGACTAACCTTAAAGCCCACAGAATGCAGATGTAGCAACACCCTTCTCGTGCCTTCCAAACAGGACTGTGGGGAGTCCGCTGCCAATAGCAAGTCGTCCACATATTGTATCAAAACCATGCCTTCAGGTAGAGAGAGAGAGCAGGACTGTAACAATTTACGCAGAGCATGATTAAACAAACCTGGAGACAATACAAATCCCTGTGGGACCCGCGTGTAGCGCAGCTGTGTCCCCTGAAAAGTAAATGAAAAAACATCTCTCAGCTCTTCAGCCAATGGTAGGCAGAAGAATGCGTTTGCCAGATCAATACATGTAAACCACGTGTGTTGCGGAGTCAGTGACGACAAAGCAGTGTAGGGGTTAGGAACTGGTAATGTGGGTGTGGTTACAATAGAATTGATGCGCCTTAAGTCGTGTGCCATCCGATACTTGCCCGTGCCTGGTTTTTCTACAGGTAATATAGGAGTATTCCACGCTAAAGTCGAGGGTTCTAATACACCACTCTGTAATAACCCATAAATAGTGTCTGCTATCCCTGCCTCTGCTTCGGCTTTCTGTCGATACTGTGGTTGCCATAATGGCGGAGTGGGCTGCAGGGTGAATGTGACCGGAGCTAGGGAACTGCAAAAACCAACATCTGTGGGGCCCTGTGACCACAACGTGCTAGGCAGAGCGTCTAACATATCTGCAGCCAACTCGTGATCAGATTTTTCACGGCCATGGTGCCGAGTTAGTAACTGATGTTCAAGTACAACCACATCAGATGTAGTTTGTGTGATTTTATAAGATGAGTGTTCAGGTGAGTATTGGACATTAGGAAGTTGCGTTGTTACCCAATCAGTACTTTCAGCCAATCGTTTGGCCATCGGGCCTAGATCTTTAGCTTGGTGTCCAGGATGTATTGCCAACGAGACATGAGGCACCGCCTCCGCACCCATCTCATACCAGGCAGCCTGATCTGCTGTCAACTGGACACTGCCCACTACTCCTTCTGGACCAATCAGAATAGCATTAGTGGAAATTTTCCATGTATGTCCTTGCAGTTTGTCCTGAAACATATCTTGATACCAATCTGTCTGTTCCCTGTCATAAAATAGTGTAACATGGTAAGGGTCGGTCGGGGAGACATATGGGCTCAGTTGGGAGATCCAGGGTTTCCAGGCCATGTATAAGGAGAGAAGACCGCCCCCTGCCGGGCCCTCCGGTTCCAATCGGCCCCAGTATACGTCAGCGCCCACATTCGTCGAGGCTTCCTGCATCAGCCACTGACCAGCCACTGACCAACTTTTCTTGGAGCAATTAGTGGATTCACCGTTGGGAAACGATACAATCACACCGTCAGGTGAACAAAGAATTGAAACGCTCAGTCGAACCAACAAGTCTCTTCCCATCAAATTGACTGGGGTGCCACTTGAAACAACAAAACGATGCCGTATGGATTGGCCGGCCACCCGGACCGGCAGAGGTTGAGTTAATGGCAGTTTGACAGGTTCCCCAGAGAAACCAACTAGTTCAACAGTCTTAGATGATAGGTCCTTCTTTTCCACTCTCACATTCAGAGTGGAGAAAGTCGCGCCTGTGTCCACCAGAAAGGGCAGTCTTGTCTGTTTTATTGTCAAGGTTAACAACGGGTCTGCCCTCCCGTTGTCTAGGCTTCTCTGTGGGCTTCTTCATTGTTGGGGGAAATCCTCTGGTTCCCACACAGGAAACTGACCCCCTGGTGCAAGACTGGCGTGAGGTGCAACATGTGATCCTCTATTTGGTAGACCTCTTCCACGCTGTCCTGTCCCCTCGGACCAGGTCCCATGTTTGCATGAGTCATGGGACATTCTCTGGCGAAATGCCCCGGCTGACCGCAGCAGTAGCATATCCACTCCCCCGACATGCCCCTTCCCCTCCCGGATCCCCGTCCCAGATAGCCACGGCCCCCCCTGGGTTGACCCCTACCGTACTGCTGTGGGTAATATGAGCCTTGTGTATTGGATGGCCCGTGTCCATACTGAGGGTGGCCTGGAACCCAGAATGGAGAGGGCAATAAATCTGGGTTATCAGGAACCTGTGTAGCCTGTTGCAACATCTGTTTTTCTACCTTATCTTTCTTCTTAACATCATTAGTCTCTTGTCTTACCTTCTGTAACTGTAACCTAAGCAGCTGTTTTTTCAATTCCTCCATTTCTGAACATTCCTCTTCCTCTTTCTGCTGTGCCTTATGTAAATGGTGCAACAGGTGGCGTTCCCACGTCTCAGTGGAACCTCCCGGTGCATCTGGATTATCTTCCATGCTTTGTCTTACTTCTTTTGACACTCCCTTTAACACTGCTCGCCTGAACAACTCCTCTTGCATTTGAGTGGAGTGTGGGTGCACCCCCGTAGCATCAACCCATTCTGTTTTACACCTATGTAAAAAAGTGGCCGGTTTCTCCCCCTTCTTAGGTGTACACGTGATCTGATGTGTCTGGCCTCTAGGGGCCGGGAAACGTTCTCTCATAGCTCTACCCACATTTGTGGCCCACTGGTCAAATGGCTCACTATCATCTACCATCAACAGTCCTGCTCTCGCCTCTATTTGTTCTACTTCCCAGGTGGACATAATTTGCCCCATCGGGGCCCTCCAATCACTTACTCCCAGTCTCTGGCCCATGGTCAACTGCTCCAACTTGCTCAACCACCTTCCCCCACCCTCTGTGGGATGTGGAAGTTTCTCTAAAATTGCTGTCATATCCCCAAACTGCCATGGTTTATATTGGATTCTGCCCCCTTTTGAAAGCAAGGGGTATTGGTGAAGTTTGTACTCACCACCTGGTGCTGAATTACGTCTAGGTCTTATATCTGTGGGACACGGGTGGCTCATCTGTGTGTGTTGTCAGTTTTCCCTTAATGGTGACGTCAATCCCTGCTTGACTCCTCCTTTCACTCTCCTCTTGTCTCTTACTTTCCCTTCTTCTCCTGTTTCTAAAAGGTTCCTCTCCTTCTTCATCACTTTGCTTCTACTTTCTCCTTCTGACTCTATCCCTGACTTCCATCCTATTGCCTGTTCCTCCTTTCTCATCTCTTTTCTCTTAATTAATTCGTGATCTTGCTGCTGCGCTGCAGCAAGCACACGCATCGCTTCCCTAGTTTCGTTATCTCTGCTCCAATCTACTGCACTGGCTCCTCCACTGTCCTGCTGCTCCTCTAGATCTAACTGACCTCCCTTCACTTTCCACAGAGGCATCTGTTTATACGGTGGGGGCAGATGTGTGCTTTAAATCAGGATAGATGTTTACATATGTCGGTGGTCGTGTCTGCCCTACTGTGGTGTGTGGTGTTAACTCTGTCTCCTGTTTTTTCACTGAACTATCAGTGAGTTCCTGTTGTTTGTCTTTCCCTATTTTTGCAATAATTTTAGTTCCCCATGCTGCCAATGCCATATTGTGCACTATTCGCCTATTTTCCTCTTTTTGTTCTAATTCTGTTTTCCACTTTCTCTTCACGATTAAACCTTTTACTCCTTCTTTGCTGTGTTCTTTTGTTGCCTGTAATGCAGCCACATCCTCCCTGGCTAAAACTTCTGCTAGATCTCCTCTGTCCTCATCTTTCCAAACTCCCTTCTTTTTTAATTCTTCATATTTACCATCATAAATTTTTCTTTGTCGATCTCGATCTTTCTTTTCAATACCACTTATCAACTGTTCACAAGCTTTTTTTCCACTGATTCAACATTGTCAGTGGCCTGCAGCCGCCTTCATCAACACACTCTAGATCAAATTCACTCTCCATTTTTCTCCTCCTGAGATTTCACTTCTCTCACTCACAGGAGTGAGAAAGAAAAACAAACAAACAAACAAGCAAACAAAACACTTTGTTATCACCGTTAGATTTCCACTCTCTCACCGGTGACTTTTCAACTCTTCAACACGTCAACAACTATTCCACTAACTTACAATATTTCAAGGGAGCACCAAGTCCCTAGGGGTCCTACACCCGGAATCTTTCAGACACTGCCCCTTTTTTTTGTCTTTTTGTTATTAATTTGTGTCTGTAGCTTTCCAACTGGTGGCCGTAATTTTAGTTGTATCACAACAGAGGTTCACAACTCAGTCTTTTAAGGGAGCACCAAGTCCCTAGGTTCTACCAAACCGGTATCTTTCAGACACTTCCCTTTTCTTTGTCTTTTAATTTTTAATTTGTGTCTGCAGTTTTCCAACTAGTGGCCGTAATTTTAGTTGTATCACAACAGAGGTTCACAACTCAGTCTTTTAAGGGAGCACCAAATCCCTAGGTTCTACCAAACCGGAATCTTTCAGACACTTCCCTTTTTTTTGTCTTTTTGTTTTTAATTTGTGTCTGCAGTTTTCCAACTAGTGGCCGTAATTTTAGTTGTATCACTACCACAACAGAGGTTCACAACTATTTTAATGTCCTTGTCAGGACATTATAGGCACCACACCCGTGATTTCACTTCTCTTATCCTTTTTACTCTTTTACTTTTAACTTTACTCGTATCCTTTTTCTTTTTTAATTAATTATTATTCCTTAAATTTTAATTTACAGAACTGGATTCCTATCCATGACACAGTTATTTTAGAATTTTCAATATGCAGAAATTCGAATCTTAACAGGTTTTCTGCTTACCTTATTTTTGCCCGGGCAACTGTGTCACAAACAGGTCCTCAGTTCTCGTTCCAAATCTGTCTCTCCTTCACCATCACGTCAGGGTCACCAAATTGTTGAGCTGCTCTCAATCCCAGCTCTGCGCGTTTGTTGAATGATGAGGAGAAACGTCTGATAAAAATCAGTCTTGCTTTTATTTCAAACTTGAAGAATAATAATGTACAGGCCTGGGTCAGTCTGTCCCTATACTATACAGCATATAGTCAGGGCACGAAGTCTGACTGACACTGTCTGTCCCTCGACCCACACTTTTATGCTGGACAGAGCATCTTTCTGTGGTGTAACAGGATCCTGATGCCGTGGTCTGGTGTTCGTCTCCATGGCTGGTTTATTGGTGTCTTATCTTCTCCGTTGCTTTGTGGTCCCATAACCTATGGATCCAAGCACATTCCTTCTACAGACATTCACATGTTTCACTCCCTACTTATCTGATTTTCTGCTTAGACCCCCTTCTTCACATGCTGTTTAATGACCCGTGTCTGGGTGCATCTGGGGTCTCTACTATTCTCTAAAGCTGATGTGTGTGTTTCAAACTATACTTTAATGCAATCGGCTTGTTCTGTTTTCTGCCTGCATCCTACTATCTAAGCTTTCAACTACTATTTTAACTACTAAACTATTTAGATTCCTACAATCTGAAGTCATCTACCCCGCGCCTACCTAAATACCTCCTCCGTTGCTAGGGAATAAAGATATGTCTTCTCATTAGTTCAAAGTTCTGCAGCCATGCTCTCACCATGGCCCCATGCTGTACAACAATTTTAACTGAGGACTGAACATCTTCAGTGTCTCCCAACCTAGTTGAAAGCTTACCTCCCTTTCGCATGAAAGAAGAAAAGGCTAACTATTCTAAAATATTACTGTAAGCAGGTATATAACTCATTCTATGATTACTTTGCTTAGTACAAGCAAACACATATGAGGTATGCTTAGTATAAGCAAACACATATGAGGTATCAAGTAATATGAATCACAGTTCTGTCACGAGGGAAAATACCCATATAGTAGAAATTCCCTTTTCAATCGGACGGGACTCCTCGCCCAACAGGACAGCAGAGAATTAGGAACCGTTTGTTGATGCTGCATTGTTTCAGTGACTGTACCGCCGCATACAGTCCCTGCGTGTTACTATAGGATTGTGTAATGCTCCTAGATGTGTGAATTCACCCTCGCAGGCCAACGCAGACAAGCTTACACCATCTTGCTCTGCAGCCTTGTGGTGAAACATCTGTGTGTGTTCTCTAGCTCCGGCTAATGTTGGTACTTCCTCTCTGGTTCTGAACTTCCATCGTTCTCTGAGCGCCACACACACTCCTGGTTCAACCACACACACGTGGATTGAACATAGCCGCCATCTTGGCTAGCACATCTGGTCTACACCATTTTGATTACCTGAGGCTTCCACTCTCTCTCTCCCCCACCCTCTCTCTCTCTCTCCCTCTCTCACACACGCCATCACACGCATAGACACACATCCATTTAGCCACATACACACACACAAATTAGAATAGTGATCCTTTTGTTTGTTTCATTAATTATTAAGTTATGATTTATTTCTTGTTTGAATAATTGTTGATCATAATCATCATTGTTTAAATAATAAAGTTGTCATAGTTTAGTCGTTGTCTGTGATTATTGGTGTATGGTCTGTAACACTAGCTGGGCTCACGGCTGTGGCTCGGAGTTCGCCCTTCACCGCTAAATTAACTAATATTATTTAATATTGGGTAATTAGTAATACGTATAATTGAGACTGTGCTTTATTTACAACCTGGTTATTAGTCCCTGGTAATCAGGGTGGTGCCTCGTTAATCCTTTGATAGTTTGCTATCTAATGGCCATTTGGATTATTTCTAAAATAATACCACTCACTTTGTTGCTTGATTGAAAGCAAATTAAATATCATCTAGTTCTGTGAATTTATTTATTTTATATATTTATTTTCATTAAATAGTATGATAGTCCAATCATGACTGAACCTACTTTTCTGACTAGTCTCAAATCACCAAAACAGCGTACATCACAGAAATGGACTAAACAGTAAGTAATAGAGTCCAAAACTCACCAAAACAGCTTCTGACTGATTCAGCACTCCCTTTGGTGGTTTCATGTATTTTAGTGGCTGCACCTAAAAACAAGCATGCAGAGTCAACTTTTGTGTCAACATCTGACATATGCCTTCCTCAACTACTTGTTTTTGAGCAATTGCATGACATACATTTTTAATAAGACTGGCTAATATTGGAAAATATTATTTATTTATTTATTTATTTATTTTTCACACACCAAAATTAATAGTATGAAGCGTTACATCTACACTCACAGGCTTATTCAATTCTCAGCTCAGTAAAGCAATGCCCACAGAGACATAATCTTTTGATCAATTAATTACGCTAGTAATTAAAATTACTAGCGTAATTATTGTCTGTTAGCTGTAGGTTAACTTGTACACAATATGCTCAAAAACTGAATCAGAACTTCAGGCATTTCACTCTTGAACCAGTCATCCATCAAATACATGGGTATTTTATTTATTCTAATCTAATCTGACTAGGACAACCTATATTACATTTGTGCAGACAAAAGTACACCCTCCCTCCTGCTGCTCTTTCTCTATCTCTGGTCTTCTCATCTTACAACAGACAATCTACAGGGTCTCCGCAGATTTTTACTGCCGATGACACTCGCCACAGCTCAAACAAAATGTTTAGCATAGTAAATGACACGTTGAAGTTTTGAATAGATTAGAAGGAAAAAAATGTTGTGCTGGCCACTGTAATGGAATTTTTACTATATGGGTATTTTCTCTTGTGATAGAACTGTGATTCATATTACTTGATATATTCTCATATATAGAATAGTGAGCCTTCTCTTTCCCATGGGAAATACTGTTTAGTTAAAATTGTTTTACAGCATGGACCATGGCCATGAGGGCATGGCAGCAGAACTTTGATGTACTTTGTTTCTGTTACACTTTTCTCCTGGTGCAAGACAGTGACTGACCCTGAGTTGTGGGCTGATAAGTCACTTGTGGACTGTTTTTGTTTGAAACTGAGCTAATGAGAAGATACATCTTTACTCCCTCGCAACGAAGAAGGTATTTAGGTAGGAACGGGCTAGATGACTTCAGAACTACATTCAGGCAGGACAGTTTTGCACTGACTCTGTGTACTTCTCTTCTTGCAAGAATTAAAGACAACAGAAAGACAACTTTGATTGGTTTTTGATTCAATCACCAGGTTCCTAACAGGTTTTTGCCTCGATACAGTTCATCTCCAGTTCCCTTCCATCATGAGATAAGGACTATAGTAATTATAGTGTGTTGTGTCAGAACACCTATCTCTTCTTCGACTCCCATGCTGTGGCAAGATGATCCTGCTGGACTGGCGTAGCATCTCTAGGCTCAGGTGGGTGTGGGGGCTCAATCGGTACCTGTGGTGGTTGAATCACAGCCTGCTGTGGTTGAGCCTGAGCGATGGTCACTCCAGGTGGTTCCGGCATCACAGGTGGTAGTTGATGCAAAACCTTGGCTTGCAGCCTCCCTCTGCCTCTCTCAGTTCCTGTAAGCACTATGGTGGAAAATGCTGTGTTCCCAGATGAGGTGCATGTGATGAGGTGCAACTAATGTGTGCGATTGGTCTGGCCTGCTGCAGCCACCATCCTGAGTAACGGGTGCCATGGCTGCCCTCTTGCTCCTCAGCCATCGTACCACACTTTATAAAGAATAGATGAAATGGTTTTGTTTATATTTATGTTTTCTACGTCATAAATACCACTGTCTATTCTACTGTTATATCATATTATTTTATTGTCATATTATAATATACAATTATAATAATGTGGAGCACCGTACATACCTTATGGAGATTACATCATTAACGTCTTCTACTTCTCCTCGTCTATTACCTTTGTACTGTCAATTAGGTTACTGTCATTATCGCCAGATGCTGTTAAAACATAAACTTCATCATACACTTTCATGTGCAGTGAAAACTGTCCAATTTATACTGTCTGATACGTGAGCTCAGGATGCAAAGCAGAGGCAGAATGCAGCAGATTACTGTATGACATTAACTGGTCACTGCATTCTTGCCTGTCTCCTGCTACATGTGTGCGAAGCACGTTAATAAATCAGAACAGCTTCATATTAGGTAAATACAGTCTTGCTTCAAGTAGTCTACTGCTTTCTGACAGAGCTTGCTTTTACTTAGTTTATGACCCCCAGTTGCTAAGGCCTTTCGTGTTACACTCTGGCACTCTACGACAAACTGAACTGGAGTCCCATGGGTAGGAAACCTGAGGCCCTGGTGCTGACTCCTTAAATCGCCACTGGATGGCGCCAAAACGGGGAAAGCTCCTCCCGAGCCTTTTCCCTAAACACCAAACTCGCTCGGACACTTAACTGAAAAAAAGACCCACTCGCACGACCACAGAATTGAGTAGTAAATGATAATTTTAATCTTTAAGGAAAAGACAAAACATGAACCGAACACAAAACACCAGGAAAAGTGTACCAACACCCCAACACTAACGTGACGCAACAATCTCATTCATAAGGACTACAGACGAACCGCAGACTAAAACAAAAACTCAAAACCTGAAGTTACAAAACTAGACAAACAAATACACAATCTAATAACGAAAACCAGGACTAACAACCCTAATACTAACTCATACATACGACACCTACAGGAACACATAGTGCTTACAACGCAAGCACAAAGGAACAAAGACCACAACTAATGGAGACATGAAACTCAGGGAAGACAGAACTGGGACTAAGACTTAAAACAGATACTCACAAGGACAGGGCACTAACAAACACGAAGGAACAAAGACAAACGTGCTGTAAGACAGACGAGCTGCAACACAAGAAATGTGGGTAATACTAATACCTAACACATACATACAGGGACAAGGTAGCACTCAATGCCTGCAATACCAAAAGCATAACATTCCTAACGAGCAAGCAAAGGGGAATTGCAAAACAACCGGTATAAAAGGAACTAAGGTGAGTGGACAATGCAAAACAGGTGTGAACAAGATGGCATTTACAGTGGCTGAAAAAGAACACAAAGAACTAAAACCAATCTACAATAACTCCCCCTGGTGGGGAAAAAAGTCCAAGTTGTAACATTTAATACTGCAATTCAACCTTACACAACTAAACCCAACAAATTCCCACATAGAGCAAGCCTTTAATTGTAGCCAGTCAATAAATTGTACATTTTAATAGCAACAGTGGGGTGATGCCACTTGTGTTTTGTTAAGAGCTGTAGTCAGCTCCATTAGCTAAAGCTGGAAGACACCAGTGGTGCCGTATAGCTAAGTGCCCCTCATATACAATCTGTTTCACTCCTCTCCAATCTGTACATTGTAGTGTTTGCTTATCTTTGTCACTTATTTCTAAGGATCAATCTGGATATCCTGAGGTGTGTGCATTTAAGACAAAAACAAAAAAGCAAAACACTACTCTGGGAAAAGTAATATAAATGCATTTTAACTGTGTTTGCCTGCTTTATTCCTCTATTTGCATCATATCGAACACAAAAACATCACTGGTATTACTTGCATTAGGATGCATGAGCTAAATTAATCACTCTCACGCCAATTCAAACCATCAGTTATCTCAAGGCACTTTACAAGTAGGTTTTAAGACCTTACACAACACAGACTAAGTCTTCTTAGATACACTGCAGCAGGGAAGCCCAATACTGTCCTGGGCTGCCCACTGGAGCCCATCGAGGTGGTGGCCAACAGAAGGACGCGGACGAAACTGTCGTCCATCATGGCCAACCCCTCCCACCCCCTGCACCAAACCGTGGAGGACCAATACAACTCGCACAGCGCGAGACTGCTGCTGAAGTGCAGGACTGAGCGCTACCGGACATCCTTCATACCCACGGCAATAAGACAACAACACATCAGCATCACTGTAAAGCATGTTTTTATAGTGTATTGTGTCCCGTGCGGTGTCCATGTACATGTTGTGAAGAGCGCCGATCAGGTGTTACACGTAGGATACTTTTTTTCTTACACTTTGCACTTTATGTTTTAGATATGTGTAATTTTTTTAAAATTTTTTTTCTTGTATATTATGTTCAAATAATGTTACTCCTCTTTTGTAATTATTGTAATTACTGTAAGTTTTTTCCAACTGTCTCTCTGCTGCTGCTGGGACACCAGAATTTCCCCACTGTGGGATAAATAAAGAGAATAAATGAATATGTTTTGCATTATTATAGTAGGTAGATCATTTTGACATGGTCATTTTATAAGTAGCTAACACGCTGAAAAAATGTGGTCACCCCTGCACTGCAGATACTGGTCCTGACGTGTTGTTCCTCCTGTGCTGGGTCATCCTCTTGTGTAATGGTCGTATAGTTATGAGCACTCTTTATTGCATTAAACTGCATATACTTGTTAGAAAACCCAGAAAGAGACAAAACAACACGTACAAAGGGTGTAGACGGCAGAGCTGGGACCTACTCTGCAGCTCGCCTCTACGCCACGAGATGGCGCCAGAGAACCGCTGTACTAAGCACTGGGGTTGTGAGGCCAGTAATTAGAATGCTTCTGTCTGACAGGACTGACAAGGACTGAACCCAAACACACAACCAGGACAAGACTAAGAGTTTAATTAATTAATTGAACAAAAATATAAACACAGGAATGAAGCACACACACAAGGAACAAAGATAAGATAATAAGATAAACTACGGTGTGAGCACAACCAGACAAAACATGACACAACATGAACCCACACTCACTAACAGGGAAATGTTGAAAAAGATACAACATGATACAACGACAGCATGACACCGGACAAGATGAAGCAGGACGACAATAAGCAACAGACCAACAAGTGACCAGGACACGACAAAAAACAGGAAACAGGAAAGAGGTGCATGTAATAATTACATAAACGCATGACACAAGATATGGGGACAAAAGAAGAACAAAAACAGGACAGCACCACAGCACCCTCCAGGAGCTGGAGGGCTAACTGTCACAATACTATGTTGCTCCTCTTTCTCCTCTCGTTGGCTGTGCGTCTCAGGCTTTTCCATTGTCCTGTTTCTTGGCAGATGGGCCTTGTTGAAGGCCCATCTGGGATAGGCACAGGTCCTGAAAGCTCCCCTTACATACATGTGTTCCTTCTTCTTGGCTGCAGTGGAAGTGGGATCGTTTTCGATTCTGTGGTTCAGGGTACTGATGACTAATAGTTTGTGCTGCAGGGGATGATGAGAGTCAAACAGTAGGTACGGGTTAGTGTAGGTGGGATGTGATGGTTTGTGTATCTGTAGAGGCAAAAACCTATTAGGAACCTGATGAATGAATGAACAGAGAAACATCAGTATCAGCTAAATTCACAAAGGCTTTGTTTAGCGACCATCATAAACTGTTCACAGAGTTAGTATGGTAAGTACAGCAAGAGATTGTCTCAGTCCACAGAACCCTGGCCACCTATACCACGGTTCTCTGTTCATCTCAAGGCTTTATGTAGAACTTTAGTAACAAACAAAGGATTAGCAAGGTTATAACTGTGACTTATTAAGCAAAGTCCCACAGTCCACACAATGTCAAGATGCTGATGTATGGCCGTTGTCCCGTCCTGGTCCACAATTCCAGTGCAATAGCCAACCAGTTTGTATGGAGTTAACCCGAGCAACTGGTCTTTGTAGTGTCGTAGGGAGTTGTTGTCACCGTTAGGTTTCCCTCCCCTTTGTCACTAGAGACACTACTGCACTGTACAGATGTGTTGTGCTGAAGTCCCTCGTAGGTGACCCGAAGTCACTGCTGGTGGACAGCTGGTAAGAAGTCATCTACTGGCTCCGGGACCTTCCTGCAGTGGCTCGCATGGATCCAGGTCGCCCTCTCTGCAACCTTCACTGCCGTATGAAAAAGTTACTGTTCATGAAACACTGATTTATTTTTACATTAATTATGTTTAATTTAAAGTCAACATTATTTGCCTCTATTTCGGCCTCATCTGTGCTGTTCTGCAGCAGACCCATGTGCCACAACTGCTGTGGGGTCATGTTGGACTCATTACAGAGACGAGGTAGAAAAACAAAGTGCACAAGAAAGATGTGCAGTACGTTTGAGAAGTCCAATAGTCCATCTTCTTCAAGACTGTGCAGGACATCATAATATGTGCTTGTCACTGCAGTCCACACGTCACGCCACAGCCTTTCAATTCTGTAGGAAAAATGGCAAACTCAGAATACATGCATTATGTCATCTTAAATAAGTTACACTCCTTCCCTTAGAACTGGTGTTTTCCAAGCCTAAATCGAAATGATAAACAATTAACCTTAAGAAATCAAACGTCAGATGCTCCATAATGGCTACAGGTTAAATAGGAAGGTTCTTAGACCAAAGGGTGATGGGGTTCCTTCCCATTTGACACATGTAGATTGCCTTGTAGGGAGAAGCTACATGTATTTTTCCTTTTATCTTGTTAATGTAGATAACAATTATGCTATCTTTACATATATTTACCTCTGATTGTGAACACTTTTTCCAGAAATAAAACTTGCTCAATCTGTTCCACATTAAACATCAGACGAGCAATGTCAACGTTCTCCACTCCTTGATCACCTCTGACCCTTGCATGCAAAAAACAAATAAAAATAAAATAAGATACCAAAACATGACGGCTTTAATATGGACATAGAACATATAATGCATATCATATTGCACAACTTCTTGTACATACCTTGAGGGAAATCCATTCTTCTGACAAGCGGCCACAAAAAAGGTGAGGCCAGTAGATGCCCTGTTATTGTTGGCAGGTTTCAGGTACATGATCTGTACACAAATACAATCAAATCTTACATGTAGGACATTGTCAGTCTTTAAGTTAATTATATGCTACCTATCAAATGCCATTGTCACATTACATATATACCTTTCTAGAGAAGCCATCAATTCCCCCAAAAATGACTGTGTGGAGAAGGAAATGCCAATGAATATGCATACACACACACACACACACACACACACACAACAGTAATACAATAAAACAACAATAAAAAACAAACAAACCTTATGAGTTTGTGGTTGGTATCCACATGAACAAGAGATAGGGGAGCTCTTACAGAGTAGGTTCTCCTCACAATGCAGCCCAGCTGCATCTACTCTGTGCATAGATGCCTTCAGTCTGTGCCACTGTACCCTGTGGCCTAAGGACCTCAGTCTTCCCATGACTAACTTGTAGCCACTATGAGGCATCTGGGCTTTGATGTCTGAAACTAAAGTGTCAAGCTCCTGGTCTGAAAGTTCACTGTAGGACCCTGACACAGATTTTCCAAATTCTGCCATGCGTTTCCCAACAGTTTTGCTATGCATGGGACTGGCAACTGGGTGTCTATCAAGGACTGTAATTTCTCCTTCTGAATTATAAATTTGGGTCGTCCCCTTGCCCTTTGGACGGCCTCTACCACAACAGCTGGAATATGACTCTCGTTTTCCACCTGACGTCTCACCAAGCTACACAGTTCTCTAAGGGCATGCACTATGTTTACAGGCAACTCTATCTGCTCTGTAAGTGCATTAATTAGTGTTAACTCATGAGTGCACATGAAATGTAGATAGTCGAGGTCTGTGGCAGGACGGCTGATGACGTAGACCATCTTGTCCCTTAACCTCTCCATGATGTGACGCCTAAGATGATTCTGTTGATACAGTTATAAACAAACATCGATGTCAACACGAAGTTAACACAATTTCTAATTTCAGTGCTTCCTATTTATTCTGTAACATGTAATCAACAATTTACTGATGTCGTTCGTTAGAGCTGTTTTGCTGTTTGAGTCTACTTGACACACGACTAGCTGTACATATCGTTAAAAAGCCTAGAAAGATAGTGGAAATAACTTCATTATTCCCAGATGAAATGCTAAATTGTCTAGCTGGAGTAATTCGCTGTATAGCCAAACATTACTAATCAGACATGCATATTGCTTTGTGTATTCAATTTGAAGTAATGAACGCAGAAACGAGTTAGCGCGGTTAGCATCAGTCTAACTGTCATACAATAGTATACATTACTCAATGGAACATTATGTAAGAACAACTCCATTAAAATAATAAACCGCTTACCTGAGGCCCTTGGCCTTGGTCCATGCCGAAAGACTAAAGTTACTTCTCTTCTGCTCCGTAGGGGAAAAGTAAGCGCTCGTCCACAGTGTAACCGATCCTGTCATTGGTCAGCAGCTCTGGTTTCCTATTGGTTGGTTAATTTTCTCTCAGTTCTCTCAGAGCAGAATCAAGCATGAGACGTTTTGAGAGTGTGCAGCAGAAACCGAAAGCAAGAAGGAGGATTAAAGCAGGAGGACTGGAAATCTGTGCGAGGAGCAGGAAATCTGAGAGAACCAATACAGATTTGAACGCGAGCAGGGACATTTTGAATGCGAGGGAAGGGTTTTGAGAGAAAGCACAACAAAATCTGACCATTATATCGTTAAAGTGTGCGAGTTGAAAAACTGCGCTCTTGATTAAAGATAGTGATCTCATCCCATATGTTTTCCCTTAAATTAAAATATTAGTTCATCGTCCACCTGTGTCTCTGGGTTGTGCAATTGGGTCCTTTCCCCGTTAGTTTGTTAGAGTGGGCATAGGCTCTAGGTTGAGCAGCCCTTTTCAATTCAATTCAATTCAATTTCAATTCAACTTTATTTATATAGCGCCAATTCACAACATCAGTTATCTCAAGGCACTTTACAAGTAAGGTTTTAAGACCTTACACAACTAAACCCAACAATTCCCACATAGAGCAAGCTTTTAATTGTAGCCAATCGATAAATTGTACATTTAAATAGCAACAGTGGAGAGGAAAAACTCCCTCTCTAACGAGGAAGAAACCTCCAGCAGACCCAGGCTCAGTGTGGGCGGCCATCTGCCTTGAACGGTTGGGGTGAGGGGATAGAGAAGAGAGAAAAGAACACAACCACAACGACAAAACAAGCAGCAATAGAACACAGGCAGGAGGGTTGGACCAGCAACTGAACACTGGAGAACACTGAACAGCTCTGAGTCTGATGATACCTGTGGATGAGGATAGAGAGAGACAGAAGGGGAGAAGCACAACTAGGAGAGAAAAGAGACAAAGTTAGTCACATGTGGAAGTGGAGGCATGTTGGCGGATAGAAGAAAAAGAGAAAAAAGAGCTCAGTGAATGAAGGACGTCCCCCAGCAGTCTAAGTCTATAGCAGCTTAACTAAGAGATGGTTCAGAGTGACCAGAACCATCTCTAACTATACGCTTTGTCAAAAAGAAAGGTTTTAAGCCTAGTTTTAAAACTAGAGAGGGTGTCTGCTTCTCGAACCTGGACTGGAAGCTGGTTCCATAGGAGAGGAGCTTGGTAGCTAAATGCTCTGCCTCCCATTCTACATTTAGAAACTCTAGGAATCACAAGTAGACCAGCGCTCTGAGAACGAAGCGTTCTGTTGGGAGCATAAGGAGCGATGAGGTCCTTAGAGAAGATGGAGCTTTATTATGAAGAGCTTTGTAGGTGAGGAGAAGAATTTTGAATTCTATCCTAGATTTGACAGGGAGCCAATGCAGAGAAGCTAATGTAGGAGAAATGTGATCTCTCTTCCTAAGTCCAGTCAGAACTCTGGCTGCAGCATTTTGAATTAATTGGAGGATTTTCAAAGAGTTATTGGGACAACCTATGAGTAGCGAGTTACAGTAGTCAAGCCTAGAGGTAACAAATGCATGGATTAATTTTTCAGCATCACTCTGTGAGAGGATGCTCCTAATTTTAGCAATATTCCTCAGGTGGAAGTAGGCAGTTCTAGAGATTTCTTTAATATATGGTGTAAAGGACAGATCTTGGTCAACAATGACACCAAGGTTTCTCACAGTAGAACTTGAAGCTAACGTTATGCCATCCAGAGTAACAATCTGATTCAATAATGAGTCTCTGTGGTTTTTAGCACCAATTATAATAACCTCAGTTTTATCTGAATTCAGTTGTAGAAAGTTATGGGACATCCAGGATTTGATATCATTTAAACAAGTTTGAAGTTTGACTAATTGGTTTGTTTCCTCTGGTTTCATGGACAAATGTAACTGAGTATCATCTGCATAGCAGTGGAAATTTATAGAATGTTTTCTAATAATATTACCAAGGGGAGACATGTAAAGAATGAAGAAGTATTGGACCAAGCACAGAACCCTGTGGAACTCCAAAGCTAATTCCTGTGCGGATGGAAGATTGATCATGAACATGAACAAATTGGAATCTGTTCAACAGATAAGACTTAAACCATCCCAGTGCTTTTCCTTTAATCCCAATGCTATGTTCCAGTCTCTGCAATAGAATCTTGTGATCTATCGTATCAAATGCTGCACTAAGATCTAACAGGACAAGTACAGAAACTAGACCATTGTCTGAAGCTGTGAGAAGATCATTAGTGACTCTAATCAGAGCTGTTTCTGTGCTATGATGTAATCTGAATCCTGACTGGAAAAGGACTTTTGTATTCAAGTCTTGTGATTAGGGTGTAGGCTCTAGGTTGAGCTCCCCCTTTCGTTAGTTTTGCGCTATCCAGTGGCAATTAGAGGCAGTACCAGGGGCTCAAGCGTTCCTACCCCTGGTACTCTAGTTAATTAGTTGTAACAGTTGGTCTCCTCTGGATTTGGCTTCAGAAGACGAGGATGTGAGCAGATTTAGTCTCTAACTCTAATGCAGCAAAGTGAAGCAGATGCTTCTCGTGTGGCTCAAGCTTCTAACTAAACAACAGGTGACTGTGAAACAACAAAGCCCAAACCCAGCAGCTACAGTCAGAGCCTCTGCTGCCACTTGATTCTTAACAGCATGCAGCAACTCCTGTTTTTTTACTCTAAGTCATCAGATGCATGTGGAGGAGATGCTCAGGACGACGGCCTCATGCTGCCTGTTCATAAATATAATTTACTGTGGCTGTTTTCTGCACATCTACACACTTTTGTCAGTTCAACTGATTCATTACTGAACTGAAGTACATGGTTGTAACAAGGGTGTGAGCAAGACTTGATCCCAGAATCTTAAGAACTGAGCTCAACAGCATGGACTGAGCTGGATCACAGTCATGTGATCCTCCCACAGGATAATGAGCCAAAACACACAGAAAAATTATTGATGATGAAACTATGATGCTTAATTTTGAAAATTTAAGACTTTTAACTTTTTCTGAACATGTTTAGCTCTTGCACTTTTTTTAAACTACCTTTAAGAACTTTTTAAACTCTCAAGCTACAATCAACACTTCTTGGGAATAAATTCAGCATTACAGCATTCACAGTTCACTTTCATACGGGAATGCTTAGTCTAGTTTAGTATTAAGCTTTGCTTGTTCCATATCCAGTTTTTAAGCAAAACTTGTTTGGGTCCATAAGAAAAGGTTCATTGTTATGTCTGGAGGAAGATTTTTTTTCAATAAATATCCATGATTTTGTTCCAGTTTTGAATTTTGGCCCACTGTGTATTTGAGTTTGGCACCCCTGCCCTAGATGTTTAAAAGTTATGTCCCACACTGTAAATAGGTAGAACATAACATTCACACAATGATAACAAAATAAAACGGTACAGCATCAGTGAGTACATGCATTCTAACACCCTTTAACCTCTGCAGCACTGCTGGCAGTGCTCATACGTCTGTTTCCCAAAGGCAACCTCTGGATATGACGCTGTGCATGTGCACTCAACTTCTTTGATCTACCATGGCGAGGCCTGTTCTGAGTAGAACCTGTGCTGTTAAACCTCTGTATGGTCTTGGCCACCGTGCTGCAGCTCAGTTTAGGGTCTTGGCAATCTTCTTATAGTCTAGGCCATCTTTATATAGAGCAACAATAATTTTTTTCAGATCCTCGGCGAGTTCTTTGCCATGAGGGGCCATGTTGAACTTCCAGTGACTAGTATGAGAGAGTACGTTGTTCAGAGAGTACGTTCTGGTATGTAGTAGTATGAGCCATATGGGTCATACTCATATGAGTATGAGTATGACCCCTGCAGAGAACTGGGACCAACTGTGTCCCCCTGCTTAAGCCAACACATGTCCAGGCCTGTCTAAAGTTTGCCTGTGACCATGTGGATGATCCAGAGGAGGACTGGGAGAACGTCATGTGGTCAGATGAGACCAAAATAGAAATTTTATGTAAAAACTTAACTCGTCGTGTTTGGAGGAAGAGGAATGCTGAGTTGCATCCCAAGAACACCATACCCACTTTGAAGCATGGAGTGGAAACGTCATGCTTTGGGGACAGGACAACTGATCCGTGTTAAGGAAAGAATGAATGGGGCCATGTATCGTGAGATTTTGAGCAAAAACCTTGTTTGTGTGCAAACCTGGTGAAGACCTACAGGAAACGTTTGACCTCTGTCATTGTCAACAAAGGTTAAATTACAAAGTATTGAGTTGAACTTTTGTTATTGACCAAATACTTATTTTACACAGGAATTTATAAATAAATTCTTCAAAAATCCTACAATGTGATTTCTTGGATTCTTTTTCAACATTCTGTTGCTAATAGTTGAAGTGTACTTATGATGCACAACTTGCACAATTGGTGGCTGACTAAATACTTTTTTTCCCCATTGTATCTGTTCTCCCCTTAGTGACGCGATCATGGTTGAGATTGTCGACACCTGGATTTCCAGTTTTCCTTGTTCCTAGTACACTTCACCGTTTCTTGATAAATAAATCATTGAGCATACAGTTGTGGTTCTGGCTGTCCATCATATCTGCTGACTCACTATGACTCGTCAGCTAAAGAACTGATGAGGGGTGCTGTGGCTGCCTGTTGTTGCTCTTTTGTTTCCTGTTGCTCTTCTGTCTCTATATCCCCTCACCTCAACCAGTGGAGGTAGATAGACGCCCACATTGAGCCTACTACGTTTTCTTCCTCTATCATAAGGGAGTTTGCCTTTCCATTGTTGGTATAAGGATTTAATAAAAATATTAATATGTTTAATTTACATTTTCATATTGATTGGTTTTTCAATTAAAAAGTGGGATTTGTTGGGTTTTATATAGTGCAACATGCATGTTGGGTAAGGTCACAAAACAAGATAAAAATGTTGTTTTTTCCTGTAATGAAGGTTCCTTCCTTACTGGTTGTGCATAGCTCATGTGACTTACCGTGTGTGTTTGGGCCAAAAGAGTCCCCTCTGAAACAGATGCTCATTTTAAAGGTTCTGGCCTGAACCAACTGCAGATTGGTGTGGGGTGAGGTTGGTCCTCATTAGGATATAGTTTGATTTAAATTAACTTTAATTAGTAGTGGTGAGAGATCAAAAATAGGGTTTATTTGGTGTTCATTGTTTGGTTATGTTATGTTTATATAATTTTGTGATTGTTGTATGTATGTATGTTGGTAGATCTTAAGTAAGATCTCCCTGGAGCTGGGGGAAGAGCAAATGTGGTGCAGCCCTCAGTATAAAAGGGCTGCTGGCTCAATCAGTGGGGGCATTGTAAGGGTGGCTGCTGCTTTGCCTCAGGTGACTGCTAGCCGTTTGTGTTTTTGTTTGTCCTGTATGTTGGTGAATAAACACCCCTGTGCATCTTATCTCGCTGTCAAGCCTACTGTTTTCCAGCCGTTACGGTCATCCTAACAAGTGGTGTCAAGAAGCTGGGGCCTGCTACACAGTGAGGAGCTGAGAATGACACGAGACAGAGATAGGAAGAAGCAGGAACAACAGGAGGAACCAGATGGAGGGTCAACGACATCACCTGGCCAGGCAGCCGGGGTAACTAGTCACCCTGGGGACAAACTGGAGGAGCTCACAGATATGGTTAAGACAATCATCCACTCTCAAACAGCCAGAGATCAGCAGATGGAGAAAGACATGGCACGGCAGGAGCAGAGATGGAGAAGTATGCAGCACCAGTTTCAGCAGATTCAGCGGCAAGTAAGTGAAATTAAGGATTTCAGAGATGACCAAGGGAATATGCCTGGTGGACACACACAAAGAACAGATGATCCTGAGTACGATGACATCCCAGGAGAGGGCACAAGCCGGAGGGACTATCAGGTTAGAGAACAGAGGGAACCAACACTACACTATAAGGAACCTAAATTATTCCCCCTTGCACCAGAGGATGATATTGAACATTTTTTAACTACATTTGAAAGGATGGCTCAGGTCTGTTGTTGGCCAAAAGACGAATGGGCTCTTCGCCTAATTCCATTATTAACAGGTAAAGCGCGCAGTGCTTACGTGTTAATGGAAATTACAGACTCTGATGATTATGACAAAGTGAAAGCAGCTATATTGGCAAAATATGAAATTACCGCAGATACTTATCGACGACGATTTCGAGCCATGGATATTCAGCCAGGAGAGACGCCACAGGAGCTGTATGTGCGACTGAAAGACCTGTTTTGTAAGTGGGTCAAACCAGAAAAGTCGACAGTGAAGCAGATGGCGGAAACATTAATACTGGAGCAGTTCCTGAGGATGGTTCACCCAGAACTGGAGGTTTGGATCCGTGAGCACAACCCAGAGACTGCTGAGAAAGCGGCTCAATTGGCTGAAGTTTTTATGGCAGCCAGAAGAGGATCCAGACATGTTACCTTTGGCCGAGACAACACCTTTGCCCAGAGAAGTAAGTCCATTGAGGGTGAGCGGGGCTCTGGTCAGAGTAGAGGTTCTTTTAGTGGCAGGCAATATAATGCAAGTAATAGTAATAAACAGAATTCGCCCAAAACTCCTGTTTTTAGACCATCAAAACAAGAAGGAAGATGTTACCGGTGTAACGGGTTAGGACACACCCAATATAGATGCCCTCTGATGAACCAGACAAAACCATCTCTCTTTTGTTCCGTCCCCAGAGTAGCAACAATTCAAGGGTTCAAGGAAACAGCTTGTGTCGTACCAGTTTTGGTAAATGGGCAACGTGTTCCAGCATTATTGGACACTGGGGGATTTCAATCAGTGGTACTGTCCAGCCTGGTGCCTAGAGAAAAGTGGAGCTATGACACATCATGTATCACTTGTATCCATGGGGATGAGCATAAGTATCCAATGGCTGAAATATTCCTGACAGATTGTGGGACCAATTTCATGTCAAAGCTACTGAAACAGGTTTATCAATTGCTAGGCGTAAAAGGAATTAAGACCACCCCCTATCATCCTCAAACAGATGGGCTTGTTGAAAGGTACAACCAGACATTAAAAAACATGCTGCGCAAGTTTGTTTCAGAAACCGGAGGAGACTGGGATCAATGGCTGCCCTACCTGCTTTTTGCTTATCGAGAGGTACCGCAGGCATCAACAGGGTTTTCACCATTTGAACTGCTGTATGGACGCCAGGTGAGGGGGCCGTTGGACCTCCTGAAGGACTATTGGGAAAATCCTGCACCTACAGGAGAGAATGTGGTGGCATATGTTGTGAAGATGAGACAGAGGTTGGAGGAAATGGCAGCACTGGCCCAGGAAGCCATGAGAACAGCACAAGACAACCAGAGGAAGTGGTATGACCGGAAAGCCAGAGAGAGAAGTTTTGAACCAGGTCAGAAGGTGCTGCTGTTGCTGCCAACTTCGGACAGTAAGTTGCTAACCAAGTGGCATGGACCTTATGAAGTCAGTCGACGAGTGGGTAAGGTCACCTATGAACTTTTAATGCCAGAAAGAGTCAGGAAACATCAGACGTTTCATGTAAATCTGCTGAAGGAGTTTCAGGTCCGCCAGGAGCCAGCACGTCAGCACTTTCTGGTTTGTGCGGTAAATGGTGATGAAGAGGTGACTGAAAAGTTTTTTCCGGCCAGAAGAGGGGGGTCGAGTCCAGTTGACCTTTCTCATTTATCAGTGCCCCAGCAGAAGAAGGTGCTACCACTTTTGGACCCAGAACTCTTCAAGGAGACTCCAGGTTTTACTGACCTGGTGCAGCATAGGATCCGCCTCAAGAAAGATGCCCCAGTAAGGCAGAAGAGTTACAGGATACCTGAGCGATTGGTACCGGTATTAAAACAGGAAATCAAGGTGATGTTGGAGCTGGGCATAATTGAGGTATCCAGTAGTGAGTGGTGCAGTCCTGTAGTTTTGGTACCAAAAAAGGATGGGTCCCTGAGATTTTGTATTGACTTCAGATATCTGAATGCTGTTTCACATTTTGACCAGTATCCTATGCCAAGAATTGATGACCTTTTGGAGAAAGTGGGGGGAGCGAAGTACATCACCACTTTGGATCTGAGCAAAGGCTATTGGCAAGTGGCATTGGCAGAGCAGGCCAGAGAACTGACAGCCTTTAAGACACCGTTTGGTATGTATCAGTTTAAAGTAATGCCATTTGGCCTCCAGGGGGCACCTGCTACTTTTCAGAGACTGATGGACCATGTACTGAGGAATGGGACAGATGTGGCAGCTGCATATCTGGATGATGTGGTCATATTTAGTCAGTCCTGGGAGGAGCATATGTCTCATCTGCAACAAGTTTTACACTGTATTAAATCAGCAGGACTAACCATCAACCCCCTTAAGTGTGCTGTGGCCCAAAGGGAGGTGGAGTACCTGGGCTATGTGATTGGCTTTGGAAGAATCAAGCCTCAGGTAGGGAAAGTGGAGGCGATCCATTCCTTCCCAGTACCCACCACAAAGAAGAAGGTGAAAAGTTTTTTGGGATTGGTGGGGTGGTATAGGAAGTTTATTCCACATTTTGCTGATCGTTCAGTGGTGTTGAACAACCTCACTAGAGGCTCAGCGCCCAACAAAATAATATGGACGGAGGAATGTGACAAGGCTTTTAGGGAGATGAAGGACTCCATCTGCACTCAGTCAGTGTTGCACAGCCCAGATTTTGAGACGCCATTTATTCTGCAAACAGATGCATCTGGGGTGGGCCTGGGGGCTGTGTTGTTGCAGGAGGTGGATGGAGAACGGAGACCGGTGGTGTTTCTGAGTCGAAAACTTTTGGACAGAGAGACGAGGTATTCTACAGTGGAAAAGGAGTGCTTGGCGATGAAGTGGGCTATTGAAGCACTCCGATACTACCTGCTTGGACGACACTTCTTTCTGGAGACGGATCACCGTGCTCTACAGTGGCTACATCGGATGAGGGACGCTAATACAAGGATTACAGGATGGTACCTTGCTCTGCAGCCCTACAACTTTACTGTTCGTTATATGTCGGGTAAAGTCAATACTGTGGCTGACTGTTTGTCACGGATGGCGGAAAATTAAAGTATTGTGTACTTAGGAGAGGGGGGAGGAAATGTAATGAAGGTTCCTTCCTTACTGGTTGTGCATAGCTCATGTGACTTACCGTATGTGTTTGGGCCAAAAGAGTCCCCTCTGAAACAGATGCTCATTTTAAAGGTTCTGGCCTGAACCAACTGCAGATTGGTGTGGGGTGAGGTTGGTCCTCATTAGGATATAGTTTGATTTAAATTAACTTTAATTAGTAGTGGTGAGAGATCAAAAATAGGGTTTATTTGGTGTTCATTGTTTGGTTATGTTATGTTTATATAATTTTGTGATTGTTGTATGTATGTATGTTGGTAGATCTTAAGTAAGATCTCCCTGGAGCTGGGGGAAGAGCAAATGTGGTGCAGCCCTCAGTATAAAAGGGCTGCTGGCTCAATCAGTGGGGGCATTGTAAGGGTGGCTGCTGCTTTGCCTCAGGTGACTGCTAGCCGTTTGTGTTTTTGTTTGTCCTGTATGTTGGTGAATAAACACCCCTGTGCATCTTATCTCGCTGTCAAGCCTACTGTTTTCCAGCCGTTACGGTCATCCTAACATTTCCATTTAAAATTCATTTTCTTAAAATCCAATTAAAGAAATACATTAGAATAAAAATAAATCATAAAACAAACGCAACAAAAAATTATGTACCAGTATGCCTTAAATGAAGCAGTAAGCATGCAGACCCAAACAACATGTTCTATCATGCTTATAAATACAAGTTTGCATTAGCATAATCTTTAATACATGATATGGTTTGTCTCATTACATTAGGACACATTTGACATACATGACATACATTCTACGATATAAATTGATACAAAGCCTCCAAGACATCAGAGCCCAAACACTGCTCCATCTTGAAGAGTATAGAATTTAGCAAGTGTCACATCACCTTCTACTGTAAGTGCAACAGTCTTAAGTAGTGTCTGAAATATCCTGGTTAACTAAGGTTTATCTGTGCATATGAAGTGAAGTGAGTCTTGTGCATCTGGACATGTGAACAAACTTCATAGGCACACTTTCCACTGCTAAATGTCAAATATCCCACAAGCTAGGGTACATAACCCATGCGACATTGTGGTTCCATCACAGATCCAACCGTTCCACATTCTCAGTACAGAGGGAGCAACTGATACAAAACAGCTGAGTGCTGAGTCAGATAACACTGACCTGTAGAGGGTAGACAGACACACACAAGGTAAGACATACATAACCAGTCAAAATCTTACAGCTGCTTGCCACTATGTGGTGCTAATGTTGTACAGTTACAACAATAGGACCACGTAACTGTCAACTGTGTTGATGAAATGTTGACTTTAGGTCAATCTATTCAGCATTCATTTTAAAAAATCTGACAAATTATAATGTTGTTTTATTCAGCTGTGAGGACATTTATGTCTGTCTATGTAATATAATAATATATAACTGCTGAATTGAAGGACTTAAAGTGTTGCCATACATACATGTTCAATAAAGATATCATTACTTTATTGATGTGGAAAGGGTGATTGGTCATTGACATAAACCCACTGAGTGAAATGCCTTTTCCACGTCTTCTTCATACAGTCTTCACATGACTGAGCAGACTCCCGTCTTGCCATTGCAATTTTTACCATACCTGGAAGCAAAACAACCCATCAGTCCAGATTCAGTTTTACAGCGTTAAAATACAGGAGATCACATGAAGCTCATACAGACCCATTCAGGTTGGCAGGCTCTGAGTGGTAAACATGCTTGCCCTGTTCGGCTATAGTAGGCGTATGGTGTGCACCACACTGGCTCTGACTGGCCTTGAGTGTGTGGAAATGGATCTTGAGCTCAACATGGTTCATGGGCAGGGACATTTGGTTTGCACTATTGTGGATCCCATTGGGCTGTGCCCCCTTTGCGTCAAGCTTGTTCAGTTCAAAATGTTTGCAGGTTTTTGTTGGGGAGGACAAATCTATCACCCTGATGTCTGGGATGCTGGCCTGTCTCAGGGACACTTCTGAGTGAGCCAGTTGTAGTTTCTTCATGTGATTGATGGCAACAGCAGCATTGAAGGCTTGCTGTAAAGTAAACAGAGGTTGGAAAAGATTTACAGGCCATATCTATAACACAAAGCTCGATGATGTATATGAGATAGGTGTGATATTGAAAGACTAAGTTTTCTAGAAGAACACATTATTATACACATTTACTGTTGAATAATGAATATAATTTGTTCGAGTAGTAATTACACAACACTATCTCATTACACTGTTCTCAATCAGGAAGGATTTAGTAAGGTACCTGATTAACTATTAACTGCAGATCCTTAGTAAACATACTGAATCAAAACCAATTAATCAATTAACAAACCTTCCACTTGGACTTGGCAAAGTTCTTTTGCATCTGAATACTAACAGAATAGTAGATATCCTGGCTCCGGGCCGTCTTTCCAGTAATCCTGAAAAACGGATGATGAGAAAGCTCACATTTATTTTAAGGTTAAATTAATCTGACTATGTGACTGACGTAATACTTCACACCTGCTTCTGCTCGTTGTCCCATTAAAAAGTAAGTCATAAAAAGTCCCATGATACTCACCAGGGATGTCTGAGAGCTTGATCTGTGGTGTAGCGTATTTTAGGGTCTTTCTGCATCATATTACGTATGAAATCTTTAGCTGCAGACAAAAACAGGACATACACTGTGTATAGCTAAGGTATGGGAGCTGCATGTTATATCTGTGCTAATGTTCGATGTGATTACCAGATTCAGAAATGGCATCCCAAAAAGGTGAATCAAACTCATACTGTGCCTTCATGATCTTGGAAAAGAGTTGTGTTTCACTTTCTTCATAAAAAGGGGGATACCCACAGAGTCTACAATGACAACACATGCTAATAGTCATGCCTTCATATATTATAAATATATATATATATATATATTGTTACTAAGAAAAGGCAGCAGGATTGCTAGATTAGCAGTTTATTTCTGATCATGTTTAGACATTTACACTAAAGTTTACACTTACAAGATGTAAGTGATCACTCCAGTAGACCAGCAATCCACAGCCTTGCTGTAGGGTTTCTGAGCCAAAACTTCAGGTGCTGAAAGTGAGAAAACAAAGTCAAAAGGTTAACAGAAGGAATTCTCATACCACTTGTATGCAGAGAAAGCACAGGTACTAATATAACACATTATCTGGGACACCCATGTAATCATGGTCATCAAGCATTGTATTGATATCCTTACCCACATATCCTGGAGTGCCACAGGCTGTCGACATGATCCCGTTATCAGCCATCTTTGAGAGACCGAAGTCACTGATCATGATTTTAGAGTTTTCATCCTGGCTATAGTACAAGATGTTCTCTGGCTGAACAAAGGGACAAACAGAAAGGCTGTTCATGCACTCATTATCAGTGAAGAACTTTACATAATATGGCGGCATCCAAAACTGAACAAAGTGAATTCTTCTAAAATAGCTTAATCGTTCCCTTCCCTATATAATAAGATATCCCTGCAAGTTCAGTCAGTGTCTGAGTTTAAGCTGTTGTCTGTTTTTTACCTTGAGATCACGGTGTACTATGCCGTTTTGATGCAAATAGCTGACAGCCTCTAGCACCTGCTGGATGACCCTGCTGGCATCTTTCTCTGAGTACACCCCTCGATCTAGAATACGGTCAAAGAGCTCTCCGCCTGTAACACTGTTAGAAGAAAATACCATACTTAAAAAGGTTCCCTTTTCACATTTTAATTAGCTGATATGATCAATAATAAGATGTGGAAAACTCACAGCTGCATGGCAAGATAGTAATGGCTTTGACTTTCATAGAAATCTTCCATCCCCACAACGTTCTCATGTTTGATTCTGTGTAATAACAACAGACTTTTCTTATGTTGAGACCACAACAGAATTCACATATGTTCAGCACAAAAACAGCAAAAATATGTGGCATTCCTTCCTGCGATGACTACTAAAAAAATTTGAAATTAATCCTGACCTACCTTCTCAACACAGCAATCTCATTCTCTAGGTTGAGGTCCCTCTTCTGTTTCTTCTTCACACACTTCATGGCAAACATCTTCCCCGTCTTCTTCTCCTTCACCATGTAAACTTCTGAGAACGCTCCTCTGTTAATCAGCACACATTAATAAAGAGATATTAATCTTGCTGTTACTGACTGATATGAAACAAGTCAGTTATTTCAACAGAGCTTTGATTCTCAATTTAAATTTCACTGGTTTCAGGCATTGAGGGAATGCTTTCACTTCTCACATTCACAATGCCAATTGCCAATGGGCAGCACACGGTAGTGACTGTGGCCTTGTGACGGACTTGCGACCTGTCCGTGATGTACCCTGCCTCTCGCCCCAGGACCTCGTCTTGTTTTTTTGGGTGTGGTAAGTTAAGCAAGTGAGCACTTCAATTTAATTTTCCCTCTCAAAAAACATTCATTTAAAATAGAGATATCACAAGGACCTACTTAGGACCTCTGTGGCTTAAATGTTCACATGTGGGAGGATTATTATGCTCTGCGCTGTGTCGATGCTATCTTCAGCATTGTCTGGGAATAGATGTTCCACCAGGTGGATTATCCGTGACGCAATAGAAGCTGTGCTGGGCCCAGAGGTCAGAAACAACTGACCATGTGCAGCAGGGACCCATAAGCTCCAAAATACAGGCCAGGTCAGGTCATAGACAAGTGTCAAGGTCTGTGGCCAGACATGGGATAGCACACCTTTGCATCCTGCTTGTTGTTGTTGTTTTCTCTTAGGGTTACGAGGCCCATAGGGAAAAGTTTTGTTTGACATTTTACACAATCTGCAAAACACACCTTTGAGAACCTAGAATCAGTGTATACTTGGTTAAATATTTTTTCTGTCCACTGAATCAACTGACTAGATTATATACCACTTTTCTTAATTTTCGCTAATTTTGTTTGCTTCGTTTTCTTTCTGACTGTGGGTGTAAAATCACAACTGAGAAATACATTTAAACAGTATGCATGTTCTCCTTGTGCATGGACGCCACAGGTAAAGGCATAAAAAATATTTAAAAAGATATATGTTTTAAAAAAATGTACCGGAACAGTTAAATGTAACAGATCTCTTGAGTGAGTCAGGTTTTTGCCAATTATTTCACAAGTTGACTTCACAGCCAGTCGCCAATCAGTAATCTGTCCTCCAACTTGTGCATGCACTGATGCACTATAATCAAATCATGCCCACACAACTTAACTTAAATCTTAGTTTTCTTCATAGTTCCCCCCAGCATAGACCTGCAGAGTGTTTCTCAAAAGTAGGGCCATCTCAGCGGTAATGCAAACAAAATTTGTTGCAATTAAATATTTAGATATAGATTTATATAAATATGTATTCCAAGATCTTCAATGTATCATTAACTAGAAAAAAAAACTATAAAAAAAAATATAAAAATTATGTCAAAGGATTAAACCTACTAAACAAACAATGTATATATTCAAAACACTCCTTAGATAAACTTTAAATGCTTTAAAGATGATTGGTTCAGTCACATTGGTTCATTGGGATGTTCTGAAAAAGCCAATACTTTGTTACATTTACTTTAATGCACTTACGATCCCAACTCCTCCATGAAGTCAAAAACCTCGTGGATGTTTTCTGTGTTTTTCTTCCACACATAGTCAGCCTCCTGACGGCCCATGTCTGCAGACAGGAATTTCTTTAGGAATTCAGGAGAAAGACACAACAAGAGTTACTTTATAATAAATAATTTAACTTAATGTCTAGACTTCATTCACCTAATTAAAATCATAAAGCCTTTTGAGATTGTTGAAAATTTACTGAGAAAGCAGGTAAGATGGTTAGTTTGTCTGCATGGTTGCTCAGACTAATGATGCAGCAGATTACATACACCTGAGTTTTTATTTGTGTCGTAACTAATACAACAATGCCAGCCCTTGCCCACACTATACTGACGCCAGGTGAAAGTACATGAAAATGAAGTTTGATTCATTCAATTTGTAAACGAAATCTTTAATTAAATAATCCAATAAAACTGAAGGTACAGTACAGTGGAGGATTAGGAACACTTTGTTTGAACAGGTTACCTAGTTTGGTGTCTTTTCTGTTATGTAAGGGATTAGTAAGGCTTGATCTGAAGACCTGACCTCATCACATGTCTAAATACTAAAAATGAGTAATTGATCTGGAGGAAGGAAATTTACTACAAAAATTAGGTTTGAATGTATCCATGTGACAAATCACCGTTCAACAGTTGTTCAACGTGCAGTAATTCCCTGGTGGTCGGAAGACGCGAAGGATTAGAGGAACACTGCTGCCAGCTGGATCTGCTTGCGCCTCAAAACTAACTCGCCACTACACCAGTGTAGTGAGACTTTTAATTCTAATTTACCGGAATAAAACTACCGTCTCACTAAATAATTTTCTGGCGTTCCTTTTTCTTCAATCGACAGAGGTGGTGCATGCCACTGAGAGATTACTCTGCGCCATCCAGCTCGATGCTCCCCCCTGGCCAGCCGAGCAGTCTCCGTACAAACAAATTCATACTTGAACTGTTGTTAAACAATGCCCCAAAATGTAGCATCGTCCTAGATAAACAAAACTTAGCTTGCAGAGATCAAACTTGCTACAGAGGGTCATTTCCAGTCAGACTGAGACTTACCTAGAGACTCTGCGTTGAAGGAGCTCTGCGCCGACTGTCCTGTCAGAAGCTCGGAATGGCTGGACAGATTACTTTGTCTGGGACTTTACAAAGATTTGTCACGTCGGAGATTACGTCCATTGCAAGAGGTAAGAGGAGGGGAGGAGTTGACGGTCTGAGAGATTTTCATTGAGACCTGAGATTAGACAGCTGCTGCTGCCTCACGTCACACCGCTGCGGGTCTGTGTAGTAAACAAGCGCAGGCAACAGCTGTTTTTTTCAGATGTGCAAAGGCACCCACTTCGGCCAGCTTCTCAGAAACGGTACGATGAATTATCACTGTGAAATTTAAGAGAAGCATTAGTAAACAATGGCAATTGGCCACTATTTTGTAACTGGAAAGTAATAGTGGAGTAACAGGTACTCTGATCATGTAGCCTACCTTAAAGCAGGGATACCTTCTTAAAGGTCACAGGGTTGCTGGAACACTATTCCACCTGTCAATGGGTGACAGACACCATACACCACACAAACTGCATGTCTTTGGACTATAAGAGGAAGTTGAACTGTCGCACATTAGCCACAAACCCAAAGCCAGGTTTTAATAGTGCTACACAACCGCTACACCACCGGACACATATAGACAGACAACTAGCAATTTTAGAGTATCCAATTACACTGACCGAATGTCTGTGGACTGTGTAGGGAAGCGGCAGTTCCTGGACAGAAGGCATGCAGCCCCCACAGAAAGGCACACCCCTGGACTCAAATCCAAGTTCTTTTTGTTGTGAGGTAACTACGTTGCCATGCCTAATAGTTTTCCAATAGGCGAGGTTCAAGAATCAACAACCGCAGTAGTTGACCGGGTACATAACTGATGTTCACAGCAAAGGTTAGAACAGTACTCCAGTAATATGCAAAAGACCTGACCACACCAGGAATGCATGCATTACACCTCAGAGGCACATTATCAAAAAACATGAAAGCTAAAACATCATGTGCATGAACTTTATTTGATATATTGTAAAGTACTGTTCAGGTGGCACACAATGGTAGCAGAACAAGGACCACGTAAGGCTAATTTTTACTAGGAGCAAACTGGTTTTGGTCTTGATGTCAGCTATCTTGCTAGCACGTGAATAAAAACAAATGCAAATGAAAAATGATGCAGTTTATAAATGAACCACTCTTGCTTGGTGTCGCTCTCTTTCATTTTTTAACACATTCCCTGTGACACACACAGTTAAAAAATAGCCGAGTTGTTGAAGGCCATGAGTGAAAACTTTAATCTCATCCTACAGAAGTGAACTACCAACCCCGGAGTCTAACTGACCAACATACTATCAGGAAAAACATGAGCATGAAGTGCTATAAAATGCAGAAACATTCAGAAAAAGAAACTGGATCAGAAGAGAAAATTATGAATGAACTCATTTTACCCTAATGCATAACACATACATATTCAATTTGTGCACACAAACAGAGGCTTGTATTACCCACTGTATTTTATCTTTGTCAATGGTATCATAACAGTTAATCATGATGGCACAAGTAAAATTAAAACCCAACTATCATCAAAAAGACTGTTGTTACTACCTGTTTAATGTCACTGTGATTTTATGTTGCTCTGCGCACCAAAAAATAACAGTTCCAGGATGGATAATTATTAGTAGTCTGCAGGGTTCCCATAGTGAAGGTGACAATACAGGTCTTTTCTTCAGGTTTCTGTCTCCCTCTAGGGGGGAGAACTGCAACTTACATTTATTTAGCCTACGGCCTACAGCCCTGAACTCTTCATTCTAATCACTGAGGGACCACTTGTGGTTGGAGGGTAACCCTCCACAATAGTGAGGTATTATCTTTGGCTTTTGCAAAAGTTACATTTCAGGTTCCAAGTTTGCTGGGAACCTGGGTGTGTGTTTGTGCCTTATGCCCAGTGAACTTGAGATTCTGCCTTGGAGTGTCGTTTAGCCTCCAAGATGGAAAAAGCCTCTTGCTCCTCGCTAATTTCCTTCAGCCTCTTCTCCTCCAGAAAACACACCAGAGAGTCCCTCATGTCCACCACCTCAATCATCTGCTGAAGAATCCGTTCTTCTTCCACCTGCTGCTCTGGGGTTTTGTCTGCCAGACAAACACATTGAAAAGTGACTAAAATTTGTGTATGTGTAACAAAACTGTTATATTTTGGGAGGAGTTTCAGTTTGTTATGTCTCTCAGGTTAAAACATGTGATTCATGCTATATTTTGATTGTCAGGTTGAGCTGCGTGTTTTTTTATATGAAAGGTTTCTCTGTTTACAACAAGTAGTTGAGTCTGTGGAGTCACAATGGGTCACAATAGTTGTAGTAATTACACAGTGCTTACTGCCTATTTTAGGAATATTGCAAAAGCATCCTTTCTTAAAAAGGTGCTGGAAAATAATGCATGCATTCGTTACTTCTAGTCGGAACTATTGTAACTGCTTAGTAATAAAATTTCTCGATAACCCAATAGACAGATCCTTTAGCTATCAAGTTCAAACAAAAACCCTCACTATGACTAGGCTAAAAACATTCCTTAGCCCTGGTATAAAGATTTAACCTGCTGGGAGACTTTAGCCCACTGAGGTCTTCTGTTTTCCTCTCCTTTCCTAATTCTATCCATATACCTTTGTGTCTCCCTCTCAAGGTGTCTCAAGATCAAGGCCATGTCAAAAGTCCACCAGGAAGGGCACACTTAACGAGGAGGAGTCAAGGTAATTCAGAGTTTCACACCTACAGTCATGGCCAAAAATCTCCGCACCCTTGTAATTCTGTCAAAAAATGCAACACTTCTCTTTGTAATTGTTCCAATTGCAAAGGTTTTGGTATTCGCTTGTTTATTGCACAAAATTCACACATAACTCAAAAATGGACTGGACAAAATCATTGGCACCTTGTCAAAATTGTAAGAAGTAATTGCTTTTCAAGCATGCAACAGCATCAGCTGACACTTAACAATGTCAGCTCGCACTATCTGTCGTCATCTGAATGAAAATGGACGCTATGGTAGGCGACCCAGGAGGACACCACTGCTGACATGGCAATAAAAAAAAAAAAAAAAACTGGAGTTTTCCAAAACATACATGACCAACTTATAAAACCACAATCCTTCTGGGAGAATGTACTATGGACAGATGAGACAAAAGTAGAGCTTTTTGGTAAAGAACATCATGGTACTGTTCACAGAAAAAAAATGAGGCCTTCAAACATGGTGGAGGAACAAAGCTGTTTTGGGGTTGCTTTGCTGCTTCTGATTACCAAAGAATTTTGGGGCACAATGTAGCAAAGCTGCAGCTCCACCAGAGGTCATGGGTCTTCTAGAAGGACAATGACCCGAAACACACTTCAAAAAGCAATCAGAAATGGTTACAAACGAAGCGCTGGAGAGTTCTGAAATGGCCAGCAATGAGTCCAGATCTGAATCCCATTGAATACCTGTCGAGAAATCTCAGAACAGCAGCTGGGAGAAGGCATCTGAATGACCTGGTGCAGTTTGCAAAAGAAGAGTGGTCCAAAATTCCAGTAGAGAGGTGTAAGAAACACATTCATGGTAACAGGAAGCAATTGATTTCAGTTATTTTTTCCCAAAGGGGGTGCTACGAAATATTAAGTTAAAGGTGCCAATAATTTTGTCCAGTCCATTTTCGAGTTGTGTGTGTGTGAATTTTTATCTGGTTCGCCTTTTCTTGTCTGTTTTTTTGTGTTGTTCCAGTGCGAACAAAAACAAGAAACATGTGAATACCAAAACATTTGCAATTTTCTGAGAGAACTGTTTCTAACATTTTCTAACAGAATTGCAAGGGTGCCGATATTTTTGGCCATGACTGTACATACCAGTCCTTTGTCCAACTAATGAGCCTGTCCTTTACAGGTGTGGACCCTAATTAGAGACTAAACTGGCTTTGGCTTTAGCCATTTTTCCTTGGACTGATGAATCTACCAGGATAGATGGTTTAATGTTTGTCCTATAAGAAAGATGCCACAACTACCGCACTGTATCTTACAGGTATTGCCAAACTCTGAGCTGTGTATCTCCAATGTGCAGTTGCTGGCCCAACCAACCTCCCTGTGTTCTGTTTGCTTCCTGTTGCTGTTATTGTTGTCCGTGAAGATTCTCAGTCATCCAGGTGAAGTTTTGTTATGACAACTGGATTTCTTTTTCAGTAGAAACGTTTTACCACCTAACCAGGTAGTTTCTTCAGTCTAGGGAAAGTTGGTAGAAACCTCAGATTCATCCTTAAGTTGGGGTTCACTTCACACCTGTAAAGAATGGGCTCATTAGTCCATTAAGGACTGAGAGTAGTGAATATGTGTGGACTCATCTACTGTGGCTCTGTCATTAAGTGTCTCCATCATGGGGTGAAGTTGTCTTGATCTTCCTTGGCGTAGTTGTTATTATTGCTCTTTGTCCTGCTTTCTCTAATCTCCAAACGTTTGTGGCAGATAGCTGCAAAGATTTGGGCTGCTCCCAAGTAGTAGGATTGTGTGTGGTCTCTTTTTGTTTTTATGTGGGCACCTTTCATCTCCATGTATTTCCTGAGCTCCAACTCCAGCATGCTCTGCTTGTCCTCCAATTCCAGTTGGCGAGATCTGAAAACAAACATAAGCTTAGCTGTGTCCACACTCCTGAAGTAGGTCATTATAAACTTAAAAGCAAGTAGAGTCTAACTGTACTGACTGGAGAAGAACCTGAAGTATGATCGGAACAAACTGTTTCAGTTGAGGTGAACAGGCTGACACTGTTTGAATTTACAAGCAAGCCAAAGGTGTACACTTACGCCACCATGAGGTCGGACTCCTCAGAAACCAACGCATTTTTCTCATGGACGAGCTGGATCCACTGCTCAATTGTATCAGGGGGACCACTGCTGTCTGCAAGTGGAAAATATTGCATATTTCACATCTGTATTACAGTATTAATTACTGTATTGTGGATACAGTGTGATGTAAGAAAATGTTATGTTCTTTGTATGACAAAACATCCATGTGAGAGTTTGTCTGCTGGATAGTGTAACTAAGGCCGGTTACTCAAGTTTTATATAATTTGTAGAAAAGAACATGTTTTTGGCTTGTTTTACACTATATTAATTTCTGTTAAATGGTATTAATTTGTAACAACAAATGAAGGGGACTATTTTTCTAAAAAAGGTGTAAACTATTATAGGTGTTATGTTTGGAAACACCCTGTGTTTATTTGCAAAAGGAGTCATTAAGGTTCTTACCTGACTCCCCACGTAAAGTTTGCTCCAGCACAACGCCTTTTTCCTCCAAGTCTTTGAAGGTGACCTCAATCTCTTCCAGCCTCCGTTGGATGGACTGTTACTCACAAAGTTACAAAGTTAATGTTAATTTTAAATTTTTTCTGCTTCCACTAAAAGCTAAAAAAAAAAATGATGACACTAAAATTTTATTTTGCGCTATGAACTGATGCATCAGTTGCTCTCCTGTTGTGTTCTTGTCAAAATCTTTAGCTGCTCAAGAAGTGTTGCCGCCCCCAGACTGCTGTGCCATGCAGCATTAAATTACATTTCCTGTTACCATAGTAACAGACAAGTGTCATCAAATCAGACAAGGCTATGTCAAATCACAACAAACAGCAAAAAGCAATAAAGTTGTATATGTACAACTTTATTGTTTCGCTGAGTGAAGATGGAGAAGTTGTACAGCAACAAAATGTAGAAAATATTAAAGTAAGAGAGGCAGACCTGCGCTTTTCGCAGTCGCTGTAATTCACTCCTCTTGGCTTGACGCTCCAGTGTCCTCATCTTCATCAACTCGAGTTTCTCAGCCTCCACAGGGTTTGATGACAATGTCTGAAACTGCAGGTAATGCATTATTACCACAGGTATACAACCAATTGTGGTAGCTCACTGCCATGCAAAATTAAGAGTCAGCTTACTTTGTCATCATACAAGCCATAATCATCTTGTTCAAACATCTCCTCCTCATCATCATCGTTGTCTCCATCAGCACCATCTTCTGAGGCACTATGGCTATGAGGGATTGTTTCTATGGGAAAATGTAACAAAAGATGTGTTAAGTGTGTTGGTGTACCTCCCTCCAACCATTCTTCAGCAAAAGATCAAAGCAGCCTTTAAAACCAAACTTACCTTCTCTCCCTGGATGACTAATGAGGACACTGAGTCGTGTGTCTCTGCTGATCCTTGGGGAAGAGAGATTCCAGGGGGAAAACTTGGATCGTACCCTGGTTTGTCCATTTGGCAGCTCTTTTTTCTTAATGCCGCGTCGTTGCTTTTTTTCTCTATAATTACAAGCAGTGCTCCCGCTCCAGTAACCCTCCTCTTCTTGCCCATTAATGCCCTCTGGTTTAGGAGGGCTAGGACCTCCCGCTGTTGCAGAGGATGAGGAACATGACGAAGATCCGCCTGGGGTTTCTGAGTCAGACTCTCCACTCAAACTTTGAAGATTCACCAACTGGCTTTTCTCCTCGTCAGTGAGTTGAAGTTTCCTTAACGATTGCTTAAGGTGGGAACCCGGTGGTGCCTTGGACATCTCATTTGCAGAGGTGTTTGAAGATGATGTTTTTTCTGGAGTTAGGGGTGTGAAAAGGTGGACTGTGCGAGGTTTTGCTATTGGAGGAGCTGGCTCAGAGCTGGGTGTAGCCTGTCGAGACAAACGAGGTTTCGGGACAGGGTTGGGAACTGTCGGGGGGAGCCCCTGTGTATCCTCCTCTGTAAGTGTTATATTGGTTTCAGGTGAAACATCTTTTGATGTAGGAAGTTCCTGGGACATTTGGGAGTCCAGAATATAGTGATCATAGTCCTCATCTGATGGTGATGGTGTATAGTCACTTGAAAGCCCATTCTCATCATTTGTCACTATGTTGAGCTCTTTATTATTCTGAATAGACGAAAAAGAGAACACACACAAAAATAATGAAAAGACAACACAAATCCCCTGATTGGTATGAAACAGACTGTGCATCACTCAAAGGTAAATAAACAATGCAACAGAAGACAGTGTAACACAAGCATTCTTAACACAAGAAACCAACATGGACTCATCAGCACCAGGCAGGACACGGTTTAGTTCTGTTCTGTTCAGTAACCCACCTCACAAGATGTTTGAGCCCCATTTCCCAGCTCCAGCCCTTCTGAGTGTGGCTCACAGTAGAACCTCCCTGAAAATGAATGAATAATTAATTAATCCCAGTCTGGCCTAAATGGCATTCCCCATAAAGAGGGGTTCAATGCAATTTATTAATTGCAGCATATATATATATATATATATATATATATATATATATATATATATATATATATATATATATATATTCTACACTACTACATTATGTGCTTTGGTGAAGAACTGGCACATTAACACTCAAGGCTGCTAAAAATACCAGGAATGGCACTAAATACAAATACTTCCTAAATACTACAGTAACATTGTAAACAGGTGTTTGTATTAAATATAATTATCCAGCACTGTAACATAAACACAGAATTCACCTGTAGACTCAACAAAGGCGTATCCTCCCAGTCTGAGTGTGACACCACATTGATGGCAAATGAAGCAGCTCCGATGGAAGAACTTGCCCTCAGCACTAATGCGCTCGAGTGCATAGACCCTCTTACTGCAGAAGTAACACTCTTCGCTGTTTGTCATTGACACACAAGCACCAGTTTTAAGATCAAGAGGAGGAACACGATCAGCCATAGCAAAGCACTCAGGGGACAGAGGAGCCACCACCGTCTGAGAAAAAGGTCAGAAGAAAAATTCAGGTTCTGTATCAACAAAGACACACTTTAGAATTTTAATGCATTTAAAAATGCACTAATGGTTAATGGAATTACTTAAATTGGAACACAACTCACACTATCCTTATCTGCCACTCTTTCTCGCCTCTCAGATGCCAACTTTTCCTGTGAAAAGAATGGCAAGTTGACTATGTGACAGTCACAAACAAATATGATTCGATAATTAAGTACTTTCTTTGAAATAACACCTACCATGAGGCACATAAAAGCAGACAGAATAAAGACATGTGTGACTGACTGAACGGCCAGTGTGAACCCTGGCTGTAAAAATATGTGTATCATGTGCTGTGTAAACAGAGAACTTTAGTCAGAGTGTGCATACCTTGCGCCGTTGCAGAGAGTTGTGCTTCAGCTTGTTAAGAAAAAAGATAGCAGACTGTGTTCTTGCAAGAGACAGAGACTTGGGTGATTGCACTAAGTCTGCGGGATCTGTAACCAAAGGAAATAAAACAAAGGAAAATGTGACAGGCAGATGCATTTCTGCAGAGAGACAACACTTAACATTATCACCACACTACTTGCATCTTAAAAAACAGTTGCTTAAAAATATTCTGATTATACTTTGTTTAAATTATCTTCACAGCATAGTGTACATCCACATAAAAACTCTTTAGCTTCTGCTCTAACCACCGAGTGCCCTGTCATCATTTACTGTAGGTTTCCAGAGAGCGACAGCTCTCTCCTATCTTCACATTAGTGAGCAGATCCCAAGTGGAACAGCACAACATCACAGACAGGGAGAGCATATATCACGCCCACTTCAGCTCATCAGTGCCTTCTAATGCTGAGCTATCATTTGCAGAGCACAAACTCCTCCATGCTAGTGTACGAACACCTCTGCTTTGCAAGAAAATACCCCTTTAGACCTACAATAAATCCACCTTCAAGAGACACTATTCACCTCAGACCCCAGTAATCCAGCTCTACAGTGTAGATGTTTGCTCTGTCTGCTGCTGGGCTGGCTTAGTGAAGGAGAGCAGCTCGGCATTTGAGAACAGCACTGGCCACTTAAGCCCAGTGAATTCTGGGTAACTTGCTCTTAAAGAGACAGTGCTGATTTGATTGTGTGTCAACACCAAACACATTTCAGCGGGTGGATATGCATTGCTGTTCATTGTCTAGATAACCAAGTTACATAAGAGTAATGCTGCTGGTACTAATAGTACATACCCAGAGCTTTACCGGTCACTGGCAAAGTTAAAGCATTTTGGATCTGGGTAAGGTAGAGCACCATGGACAACTTGTCTATCTGACCACTGTTAGCCAGATTGCTGGGAGACATGACAGGTGGGATGCCCAGCTCCTTCTCCAGGATACTAAAGGCCAGTTGGTTGTTGTGAATGGCATTGGACTCATCTAGGGTGGTCATGTCACTGTAGAGAATTACAGCCAAGATGATCACATTTGCTCTTAATTGCAGTTTGTTTAAACACATGTTTTGTTAAAATTGGAATAATGTGAAACCTGATGCTTATTTTCTACCAAGAACAAGTTAAAATCAGCACATTTAAAACATCAGTTAAAAAACAGGCTTATCCTACACTAGCTGCATTTCCAGATGAAAACCAGAGTGACTCACATGAGCTGAGGTCTGAAACGGTGGATCAGAGCACACAGAGCCAGCCCAGATATCCACGACTGGGTGAAATCTATTACATTCACGTTATCATAACATGCAGTGTTTTTCTGGCACCATTTCAACAACCCTTCAAAACCACTGACAGAATCTGAAAAGGCAAGTAAAGACAATTAATCAAACAATATTCCTAAAATATTTGTGTGCCTCACCATCATAATAATGCAGCTATGTGACTGTAAATATCATGTAAAAGTGGGTTTTATTATTTGTTAGTTCAGTGTTTCACTCAAAGGAGTTGAATCCATTGGAAAATATATTCTGGAATAACCATTACACATGTTTAGTTGCTTTCACTGTAAAGACCAGCTGACCTTGACGGATGTGACACAACTTGTCCTTCTGTTTTTTGATTGATGGTTGGAATATATCAACATCATACAGATGCAGCACCTAGAATAAAGGAAGGATTACATTTCTTGATACTTATTGTAATCATCTATACATGAGAAACACAGCTCTTATTCCACTGGTCTATTTAGACAACATTACCTTTATTTATGAGAACATGTTTTGTTGAATGTAGTCATCTTGTTTCAAGAGACTTTAAAGTGATTAAAAGTAAATTAGACAGTTTCCCAGTCCCAACCTGATTGGAGTGGATGGATGCGAGGTTAACCCGCAGGTACCGTGTCTTAGGGTCAAGGCTGTAGGTACTGTAGTTTTTGCTGGTATTTTCTGGTGTGGTCTGCGACAAGAGTTGGTAGATACTCTCTCTGTTTATTTGAAGAAGAAAACACCAAATTGCACAAGAAGAAAACTACAAAATACACAAAGACTTGACAAGTGAAGCGGATCATCGGAGATAAAAAAAAAAAAGTATAATTTTTAATGGACAAAACAAGATCCCAGACATGGCATCATTTTTTTAACTAGTATTAGAAATTTCTGATATGTCTTCTATGTTTTGCCAAAAGCAAAAACAGGACACTGCTGCATCATGAAACTATTGTCCTTCATGTTACTTATGTAATGTGTGGTTCTGTCAAATGTGCTCACCGTTCTGCCAGGACTTTGAGATGTGGAAGCCCAATTCCCCAACATCGCACCATCCATGCTGTGTCAAAAGCAGCAAGAAACCCACGGGCTATTCCTGTACCCAGAGGCCAGAAAGGCTGCAGAGAACAATGTAATGCAAGCTGTTAGGTGGCAGTGTTTTTAATGGAGCTGTGCATATGCTTGATCAAGTCCACTGGCTTATGTTAAACACATACTGTATGCTGGAGGCTAGATTGGCACCACAAAGTATTCAACAGACTGTATACTATACTAACATACATGTATAGTGTAAATTGTATAAATACTTATTCTATGGCTTAAGGTTAAGTTGAAAATTTGTGCTGTAAAACATGTGTTTCACACAATTTATTAAAATTTCTCAAGCAAACCTCATAGTATCAGAAAACAAAAGGTGATCACCTGGATATTACTTACAGTACCTAGTCCTTCATGTTAGAAAAAAAAAAACATAGATATACTTCAAGTCTTAACCAAAGTGTTGGACCAATTAAAAGCTTAATCAGCACTTGCCCTAATACCACAGCACTACCCCAGCTATCACTGAGAACTAACCTCCACCAGGCAATCTCCAACAAGAGCAATCAACAATTTTTTTCCTCTCCTCTCTCTGACCATAGAGGCGTTCTCAGCACGGTGCATACAGGTGAAGTCGAACATGGCTACGTCTGGCTGGCCAGCATGGTTCTGAGCAAACTGGAGCTCAGGCAGTTTGCCACCTGTGGAGAAGTATGCAGCATCATGGGCATAATGACACAGAGCCTCATGATCCACATTTCCAGGAGCCAGGAGTTGCTCTGCATCAGCATAGTCCTGCAAAAACAGGTGTGAGGTGTGTTGAATCAAGGGACCTTTTCTGACATTACACTTTTATAACAGAGAAGACGACTGACAGTTTTGCAATTTATACTGAAGCAACTGCACCTATCTGGTTTATTTTTATCTTATTTACAGGCCAAACACACTGTAAAAGCCAATAAGAACAATACTTTATGCTGGTAATGGATGTCTTTTCCTCACCTGTTTAATGACCCCTTTCTTCAACAAACTCTTCTTCCTGGCAGTCATAACGAAGTAGTGGGTGTCATCCTTGTAGTAGACAATATTTTCCAAATCAATACCTGGAATGGAAATTGAACAGGCATACAGAGAAGAATGTAGGAGAGTGTATCATTTTCTAATATTATTAAAAAATTTCATATACAGTACTATACCTTACTTTTCTTTGGATTAGGGGAAAAGATAGGTACAGGGCAGTGAGACCGAAGGAAAAGGTAGCTGAAGTGGGTGTGTGAGAGTAATAGTGAAAAGATTATAATATGATTCACAGTTCCTGTAATATGTGTCATGGGTTAACAGCACTGCTGTTCCTTACACACTGAACCCAGCTTAACATTGAGTACATTCATTTTGTACCTTAAGGGTTGCATGCCAGAGAGACACAAGAACATGAATGAATGTCACTGAATTCCTACCCGTCTCAGTGAGCAGCTCTTGGAAGAATTTCTGGTTGTATATACGGGCCACACCACTGATCTCGGCTACCTGAGCCTCAGCAGCCGTATTTCTGTTGATAAAGTTGGTTGTGATGCCGATAGCCAGCTTGCCCCTCAGCTCTTTGTGCTTAAAACCTGTGAGTATAAGAGCAATAAAAAAAATAAAAAAGTAAACAGGGCTGATGAAACCTTGCTCACCAAATAAGTCAGAAGAAGTTTGAGTTTTGTGGTTTAGTCAGGTCTTGTTAAATGTCTTCAATATTAAAATTTTTCCCAGCATGTGTGAGTGTTTGTCTCACCATCAGGGATAAACCTGCCACCTCCAGCAGAGATGAAGACATCAAACTGGAAGCTTGAAGCAGGATGAGACCCAGGATGTAGCTGTGCCATCCAACCTGTCAGATTTTAAAATATTTTAAAACACAACAGTATTTGTACTATACTGAGCAAACCAGTGTGGAGAATAACTGCTGGTTGGCAAATGTACCATTTTCTCCTGAAGGCTGAATCAAGCCTTGGAATTCCACTCCAGTGTGGACCTCCACTCCAAGTAGCAGTGACACTTTCAAAAGAACTAACTGTAGCTGACGTATGCCTGAAAATACACATATTTATTGGAAAAGTGTTAAAGACAACTAGTATACTAGATGTGCAGTCAATCATGCAAGTAAAAGGTTAATGGTGGTATGGCTGCAACGAAGCTGTGAATTTGATGGGACATGTGTCAATATGCTATGCGAGAGTTGTATAATAAAAATAATGCAAGTTGCAAGACAAAGTATGTGACCCCTGTGTAAACTAGTCTAATGAGTTTTCCAAGAGCTAATTAGAGCCAGGATTTAGCCAACCTGGAGTCCAATCAATATGATGAGATTGGACGTGTTGGTTAAAGCTGTCCTGACCTATAAAAACAAAACAAAACACACACAAGTTTTGAGTTTACTGTTCTCAAGAAGTATTGCCTTATGTGAACCATGCCTTAAAGAAAAGAGCTCTCAGAAGACCTATGATCACAAATTGTTGACTTGCATGAAGCTGGAAAGGATTACAAAAGTGTCTCTAAAAGCCTTGATGTTCATGTGTCCATGGTGTCTACAGCACTGTTGCTACTCTCCCTAGGTGTGGTCGTCTTGTAAAGATAACTGCAAGAGCAAAGTGCAGAATGCTCAGTGAGGTGAAGAAGAATCCTAGAGTGACTTACAGAAATCTCTGGCACATGCTAACATTTCTGTTGACAAATCTACAATAAGTAAAGCATGAAAGAGGAATGGAGTATATGGGAGGACACCACGGAGGACGCCACCGCTGTCCAAAAACAATATTGCAGCATGTTTGAAGTTTGCAAAAGAGCACCTGGTTGTTTCATAGCGCTACTGGCAAAATATTTTGTAGACAGGTGAAACCATAATTGAGTTGTTTGGAAAGAACACACAACGCTATGTGTGAAGAAAAAAAAAAAAAGGCACAGCACACCAACATCAAAACCTCATCCCGCACTGTAAAACATAGTGGAGGGATATCATGGTTTGGGGCTGCTTTGCTGCCTCAGGGCCTGGACGGATTGCTGTCATTGATGGAAAAATGAATTTGAAAGTTTAAAGACATTTTGCAGGAAAACTTAAGACCATCTGTCCAGTGGCACCATCCTAACCTCAATCTGATTGAGATGCTGTGGCATGACCTCAAGAGTGTGATTCAGACCAGACACCCCAAGAATATTGCTGCCCTGAAACCATTTTGTAAAGAGGAATGGTCCAAAATTCCTCCAGACCGTTGTGCAAGTCTGATCTGCACCTACAGGAAATGTTTGGTTGAGGTAATTGGTGCCATGGGAGGGTCAACCAGTTATTAAGTCCAAAGGTTCACATACTTTACATGTTTACAGTTAGTTTGAGCAGGTTGTGTTTTTCTATTGTTGTGACTTAGATGAAGATCAGAACACATTTTCTGAGCAATTTATTCAGAAATCCACGTAATCCCAGAGGGTTCACATACTTTTTCTTGCATTATGTGTGGTAATTGTTTTTCATGATCATACTGCCCATATCACATTGATTATTGATCATATCGATTAAATGAACACAATCAGCACAAATATAATAGTTCCATATATGAACATCTGTAACCCTGTGAGGAACATCTATCTGACATTATGAAACTTGCTAATAGACCTGTTACCTGAAGCCAAGCCAGAGGGACTCATTCAAAGAGGAACCTATTGTTATTGAATAAGCATTTTTCCAAATTTTGGGACTGTTCTCAGAAGCTCAAAAGCTTCAAAAGATTGTTGTGAGCAGACTCAGGAAATGCATGTTCCCACAAGCTCATTAGAAAGCAGTTTTTTTGTTCTTTGACACCTTTGCCTCTAATCAAAGACAGTAAAACTGAAAGTTAGAAACAACCACTATGCCTCTGAGTATATAGTGTATACACCCTAAAACACTGAGTGTATCAGAACTCTGTGAGATACTTTCAGTTGTTTCCATTTTTACCGTAACAACAGCTCTATAAATTTGTCTTACTAAAAGTATAAAATGTATCTGCTACTACTAGTATTACAATCCTTTATGGCAGCTAACTAAATGATAATGTTATACTTTTATTAATAATGATTTAAGAAAAACATCAACAGAGTTAGCTGGTTAATGGGCAGTACAAAAATAAATAAATACTTCAGTCACTCACTTATGTGATCCAGTGAACCGGTGCAGAATTTGCCATAGAACTTCTTGGCTCCAAGTCCACGTAGGTCATAGATGGTGTAGGGCCAAAGATGTAGAACATTGTTCCTGGAGAATTCTTCTCTCTTCTCCAAAACCACCACCTGAGCCCCAAGCAGGGACAATTCAATGGCTGTTCTCAGCCCGCATGGCCCAGCGCCTAACACAAGACACTTAGAAAGCCAAAGTCAATCAATGAGTTGGTCAATGAGAAAAAGCAAACAATGAATTGTGAACATTCTCTTCTCTTTTCAATTAGAGCAAGTTTTCAGTGTAATACAATCTAATAGCTAACACTCAAGTAGTGACGGTTAGATTTGAATGAGATGGAATGATTATGGTTCAGACAATTACCTTGTTTTTTATGCAGGCTTTTCCTTGCTGGTAAACCGTGTGAGATGCCCGTTTGTCCAGTTTGGTCCACAAGGCTTTTGCCTTCCAGTAATTGAGTCTCTCTTTTAACTTGGGGTAAAAAACCCTAAAATCCTTAGGACTGATGTCAAGGTGAGAGCAGAGTTCAGCAAAGAGGAGTTTCACATCCTTACAACTCTGGGCCTGGACAAATAAGTCAAACGCGGCATGTGCTGGATTTTCAGGGTTGTGGCTCGCCATGATGGAAGCTGGTTGTACTGGTTTGGTTGATTTGTTTGTTGATTCAATTTGTTGGTTACAGCAACTATAAAATAAGATAAGTTCAAACATGGTATTGTGTAAATAAATGGAGCTGTTGTAAAAGATCAAATTGCTTGTTTTCATGAACAGATGTGGTCCATTCTTCTACAGTACATACAGTACTGTGCAGTAGTCGCACAGTCTAGTTGTCACCCTTTTAGTTCAAATGACCTTAGCTTTTAGTCACCTGGTTAGCTGAGTCATGACTGACTTCCTCTGACTGGTTTGTATCTAATTCTATAAGGGCTTGAAAGCGTTGAAGATCATACCCACAGCTGATGTGTCATTGTCCCCAGGATGTGTGGACATGTTTAGTCACAGTAGAAGAGGAAACTAAATGCAAACACATTATGCACCCATCCATTACTACGAGGCCAACACTGTGATTAAATTGTCATTTTATAAAGACTTTTCTGCAATACACAATGACACTTTTTTTTCTAGCAGTAGCATGTTTAGGCATATCTGAAGCACATACGTTGTAGTTTAATTGTGCAAACCAACTGGTCTTCCATCACCTCCTACTAGCATGTCTAGGCTTAAATTGCTGTGCGTTGAACTTTGATATATTGATTTCGTTTGTGAATTTGACAGAAATTGCATATAAAGCTACTTTAAATTCCTGAATTTCACCATTACATTCAGATTTCCCTTATAAATTCACAAAAAAAGAGAATCATGACGACATAAGTTCCTGTTTGTGTAACTGCTTTTCACTGGGCTGTAATAATTTCAGAGACACAGCTCAGATGGCTTGTTAGATAGATTTCCATGGAGACACAGGTAAAATATTACCCTAACACAACAATTTAAATACCCTAACAAGAACAAGCAGTTGGGATAATAGATGGATGGACAAATTAAAGATATTCTGTAGCTCAGGTAAGAATCATTCATCTTTAATGTAAGTTCAAGAAAACAAATAAGCCCTCCTAACATGTTCATATCATGAGTACATAAGGTTAAACATATTATAGTGACCTGAAAAGAGACCTAAAAAGGAAAACACGAGTATGAAGAGAGCTGTCATTTTATCACTTTGATCTAATTCTCAAGCAGTGTGTTGTTTGTAGTTTCTGTCACCGCCTGAGATGCAGTGTCTAATAATACAGTCACAGACCACTGAAACAAGTCCATGTGAACATGAAACAATATTAACTGCCATTAAGTTCAAACTATATAATCATTAAATGTGGTTTGGACAATAGCAGTCTAAGAATCTTCCTGAAATTGTTCTTTATAATAATAATAAATCAAATATTTGAACAGGCTGAAAGTTAAGTAAGCATGAAAATGCTTTCGGCAAGTATGAGGAGGCTTGTGAAGACAAGGCAGCGTGTCAGAACTAAAAATAACTAGATTATCATCTAGATTTGATTTCTAAAAGAGACACTTCGTGCTATTTCAGTTTCAAAGTGTCCAGTGGCAGTAGATGAAATACAACAGTACGTTAGTGTCTTATTCATTAATATAATCATTTGTGACAGTGCTAAATATAGTTTGAGAAAGGTAATAAGGTAGTGCAGACAGTTTTATGATCTTTTTAGGTAAAAGTCACTAAAATTAGCAAAATAATGAAATCCTACTGGAATTAAGTCATATTATTATTTTCACTGTATTTTAAGCTACACTTATTTTAAATGATACAAAGGCTATACTTAATATACTTTTACACAACTAGTATCTTCAATTGCTGTATAGTTACGTAAAATGAGCAAGCAAGCCTAAGCAAGAAGCAAGTTTTAGCAGGAATGCTATGGAAGATCCTACAAAAATAACCAGGATGTAACTGGGAAGTGACCTGATTTTCCTCAGAGCCACTAGATTGGATTGACCTACCTTACTACATGTGTAAGCTCTTCACAGTCTGTCTGGCAACGTGGCGTGCATCAGGATGTTCGACCAAAACGCTGATATTGAGCCTAGTAAATATTGAGGGACAGGCAGAGGGAGGAAACGGTAGAGGAAGAACGAGGGGAGGAAAGAACAGACATGTCATTTCCTTCACTTTTCTAGCTCTAGCAGGCGAGAGTGTGTTGAGACATTATACAAAAACCTTCACAATGTAAGAGCTCACAAAGATTAGAAGCCGATATAGGGACAGATGTGACACTGAATGCGGATTTACCATGAGCGAGATTTAAAATCATGTACAACGAGTTTAAATAGTTGAACACTGAACCTATCCAGCCCCACGATAAAAACATTAATGCATTTTTTAATGCACTTTTTACACTTGGTAATATATTTACACCGACTCTCAGAAAGCCGTACATTGTTAAGATACTTACCTACCGAAAAATTTCAACGTACTTCAAAAAAGTAAAAGAAACTTGTATCTCCTCACAAGGAAAACTAAGGTGTGCCGCTAAAAAAACCCTCTAACTGCTATATAACAGTGTCGATTCGTGACATGTGTCTTGAAGTTACATTACCAAATCACTCGTACAGTCGTAACTCGTTGTAGCCGAGGTGTCGTTTCCATGTTAGCGTTAGTCTTTGTTCACGGATAAACAGCCTATGTCTTCACCTGCGCTCATTGCCATACAACACGAGCCACTTCCGGGGCTTTCTGTCCGAACTGCAAACACTGCACGAGCGCCAGCGCACGTGACGAACTGGTTCTCGCGGTTCTCAGCAGGTAGAGTAATTGTCTGAGGTGACTCAGAGACCCGGAGAACATATACCTGATTTGTAGTAGATCAAAGATCACTGTATAATCACATTTGTAAACAAATTAGCGTTATATTTGAATAATGTGTTTGTATTTCATCACTGGAATGCATTATTTTGCGTACAAGTAGACTATATTTCACAGCCTGTAGTAGTAACCAAACTACTGGCAGTGAAGAGATGACTATAATTCAAATTCTATCTCTTCCCACCCGTGATAAGGCACAGAACAGAAGTTGTTCATTATGTGTGTAAATGTGACGGTGGATAGTATTTGCTGAATGTAAACACCTTGGTTGATTATAAACTACACATTAAGTATTAAACCAATGATTAAAGGAAGTAAGACCTGTTTCATGTGGTCACCTGACTATCATTTCAGCTGTGGTACCAGTAAGGTTACATTTAGGTTTAGTATTTTGTTTATAATGCTGCACCTTCTTATAGAACTCTATTTCTCACAGAGAATGTTTTTACAACTGACATCGCTATATAATGAAATAGTGTGTTTAACCAATTGATCACCAATATGATCATACACCCAACGGAATCATAGTCACTGGTCCCTGATTAAACAAACTACTCCTACTGTCTAATCAACACAGAGTTCAGTTAGCAATATACAAATTTATTACAATTTTGAAAATGCAGTACAATTTAACAAAGCAAGTTAAAACTCCCACTATGTATATGTGACACGTATAAGAGGCAAACAACAGAATGCCCTTGGCTTGTAAGTAGGGCTGTATAAAGAAGATATGACCCTTTATGTGCACTTTTTGCATATTTTTTTAACAAAAACATTCACTGACTCAGGTCTGGAAAAGAAATCGGTCATGTCAGAACTCTTACAGCACTCATCCAATAGGCCATTCACTGTGACATACCCGCTACACAGATATCGTGCTCCTCACATCGCCTTCTAAACGAAGCTCTTCAATTAAAATCAGTAGTGTTTAATAATATCTCAACTGGTCATAACATGGAACAATGGTGGAAGTATGAGGAACAGCAGTACACAAACACAAATACACACTGCAGTGTGTCATGTTGGTGAGGTGTGCTTAGAAAATCTGAAATGTTTAGTGAATGAGGATCACACTTGATTACCTGCTAATTTACCAGCCTCTGAAGCAGCACAAACATTATTTGAAGATTATCACAATGTAAACATTTGTGGTTTTGATTGTACTATGGGAAGGAGTAATGCTGGTATATGGTCAGTGTCCAACACAGTCCAAATGTTGTTGTACAATAAGCTGAGTCAGGGAATACAGAGCTACCTTGCTGATTTTGTCAGCTTCACAGAGCTTCACAGAAATATGTGCACAAAAAGTGTTTATAGGCTATTACATGTACTAATTTGATGTCATTATTTTCAGGATATTATTAAAATCACCTAAAAAACATTAAAGAACAATGAGAGCAAAATAAACATTTGGGTTAATTAAACAGGAATAAATTATAGAGATGGTATATACAAAACATATAAGCAGTACGGATATTTACAATTCAGTTTCATTAGGTTTCAATATGCCAATGTATTTCCTGTTACATAGTCTATGTAATAAAGGTTTTTGGTCTGCCCCCTACAGGCTGGGGGAAACATAACCAAAACAAAGATGATATCTCCAGGGAACTCAAAAATACACTGGGTTAGAATTGAAAGACGATTCATCTAAATAGAATTTTAATGCTTAGAGAAAGTTGGTTGGTATTGTACTTTTGTAGAGACAAACAAATATCCTCAGCATACACAACATTGTAGGAAAATCTCAGAGTAGTAAAATACACTTTCACACAGTAAGAAGATAGTACAAATGAGAATATCATTGGCACAAAATCCTTGCAGCAGAGCTGAAATCGTCTCCATCCTGAGATGACCATTGGTGATCAGTAGCTATTTGTTTGTAAGAAAAGTCATAATTAGAAAATAGAGAATCAAATTCTGCTGTGACCTACATTCTTTGTATGTTGGTCACAACAATAAAACTATTTGCCCAACTGGCAAGTGACACTCTTATGAGGAATTCAATTATGTTAGTCTAAAATCTCACAACAGCTAGAAAACCCACCCCAGCATGTACAGGTCAAGTAAAAAGTGAAAAATCTTCAGTTGATCCTGGTTTAGTAGCAAAATAAACTACATATTCTGGTAAATAATTGTACGATTTAAATACTTTCAAATGATTCTTAAGTGGCAACTTAGTCTGAGCTTAAAACAGTGTTCTGAAACAGTGTGAGAAAACCTGAATCCAAACTACTAGATCATTTGGGTACTTATCACATGAAGAGCGCCTGGGGAATGTATATAAGCACCATACGAACACAAGGAAGGCAGAATAACCTGTTTGGTTGTATAGGGTGCTGGTTAGATTGACAATAGATTGCTGATCGGTTTGATTCACTAACTGACTGTACCCATATTGCTGCTGGCTTTTTGTTCCATTATACTGTAAATGCCCACGCTTACGTATACACGTATTCACTATAAAGCAGATGCACAAGCTCCATTTTGGGCATCCATAATGAGTACATGCATCTGTGTTCAGCCCAGTTTACAGGTTATCCCCTGGCTGGTACTGAGGCTCTGTGGAGGTGAAGTAGTCCTCCAGGAAGCCCTGCAGGTACTCAAAAGTGGGCCTCTCCTCTGGCTCTTTTCTCCAGCAGGTCAACATCAGCTCATGCAGGGATTCTGGACAATCCGCTGGGCATGGCATCCTGTAGCCACGCTCCACCTGGTCCAATACCTCCCTGTTAACCATGCCTGCGAGGAAAACAGGATCTATTATGCAAGCTTCAGTCTGGTTTATATTTGTTTATGACTTATAGACTCATAGTCATACTGTTCTATTGGTGGAACATAATATGATAAAAGCAATCTAAAAATAAACAGGTTTAAGCATTTCTGTTCAGACCATTTCTGTTCAAACCCTATATCCTAAGGCATGGAAGGGTCCTGTTAGGTTTGATTTGCTTATTGATTCTCTAACTCATGCTCAGTATGCACAGAAGGCAAGGAAAAAAAGGGAACCACCTCTTCTTCATAAAAACTCCTGACTTTAAAACACAACTTGTCAGCAGAAATTAAGGCCCTTGCCTGGATAGGGTACTCTGCCCTTAGTGGCCAGTTCTGTCAGCAGGATCCCAAATGACCAGACATCAGATTTGATGGTGAAGCGGCCGTACAGAGCAGCCTCAGGAGCAGTCCACTTGATGGGAAATTTGGCTCCTTAAAGTGGACAGAGTCATTAAGAGGTTAAAATTATGTAATGTATAGTACAGGTTCGGACTGTTACTGTACGTCAGCTGCTTCAGTTTCATAATCACTGATTCTAGAGTGGTAGATGCTAACTTGTAAGCCTTTGTCTTAAGCAAGTCTTACCTTGCCTGGCAGTATATTCATTATCCTCAATGAGGCGAGCCAGACCAAAATCAGCTACTTTGCAAACCAGGTTATCTCCCACCAGGATGTTTGCAGCTCTGAGGTCTCTGTGCACATAGTTCATCCTCTCCACATACGCCATCCCTGAAGCAATCTTATAGAAAAGAGGTAAGCTTTGTAATTGTTGATAAAGTAAAATGCATTTCTGACTGACACATTACCATCATTTGCCAACCTGTGATGCCATGTCCACCAGTTGAGGGAGGCGTAGTATCTTGCCCATGTCACCTTTTAGGAAATCCAGCAAGCTACCTATTGGGAAGAACACATCCTGCAAGTAAGCTTAACTGTGGGAGCTGTAGTGCTCAAACGAACATAGTGTGGTGATATCCTGATATACTGTAACAGAGGTTTTTAGTTAAATTATTTGTATTCTGACACAAATGCACTGCTGACCCTGCCCCATGTACTCAGTGACGATATAGATTGGCTCCTCAGACACCACAGCGTAGAGCTGAACCAGCTTTTCATGTCTCAGCTTCTTCATGACCTGAGCTTCTTGGAGGAAGGCCTCAGGGGACATGGTGCCAGGCTTCAGGGTCTTAATCGCTACCCGTGTTGTACCATTCCATGTTCCTGATAAAAAAGACATAATTCAAAACAGCATTCCTTATTGGAACTTTTATCTTTCATCATTAAATGGATCTGAAGTATTCTGATAACAATTACAGTAAATATGCTCTGAGAAAGCCCTGGATATATCAATCACAGAAAAAAAGTAATATGTCTCAATCAAATGAAATCAGAGCCATATACTGGTTCAGAAAAAAGTTCCATTGATGCCCATAAATTTTGATGATTTGGGATGCTGACCAAAATGAGCATCAGTAACACAAGAACAAGGAAAATAAAATTTGAATTGATCTGCTGAATTGGTAAAAATGAACATGAAAAAATCGGAAGAACCACTTTCTATTTTTTTTTCTTCTGATTTCACATATGAGGTTAACCAATACATAAATGAAGACACACATTACCCATCCAGACTTCTCCAAAGCAACCTTGCCCAAGTTTGAGGTCAAGACGGAGGGACTCTCTGGGAATTTCCCAGGCATCTTTGGCTAATCCCTGAGTCTGAGGCTTCAGTACTGGACAAATGTCAGTTAGAGTGTAACATAGTCCATCAGCATGCTCTGGAAAAGACAATAAGCAGGGTTAGTGGTAAAGCTCACTTCATTAATTATTTCAAAGCATACTTGTGATGGTGCAGATAGGTATGGTCTGATAAATGAAAAAAGAAAGATTATGAAGATCAGTGGGGCGAAGTACAAAAAAGTGGCTTAGATGTATAAGTGAACTCACTGCGGTAATGACTGACAAGCTGCTGAAGGGTTCCAAACTGTGTGCGAGATGTGATGTAGAATCCACCACTGTCCAGTTTCCTAATCTTGTAGTGTTTCACATTCAGCCCTTTGGTGTTGTCGTAGTCCAACACAGACAAACAGTAGGCACCTAGAAAGCACAGTAACACCTGATACTGTTGAATTCAATGTTGATTCTTCTTTGGGACAATCTGCTTATTAGTCCACCAGAGGGCAGAGTCAGTCAAGTGAGTCCTGAAAACACTGGCTAAGAGGACAACCCAAGGCAATGCCTCCCCATACCTTATGACCTTTTATATAGTCGTTAGCCTTAGATCCACACTGACCTAATTCTGTCTGACTCACCCACCCTAGTTTTTCCTCACCACTCTGGCTCATCTATCTATTTCTATATAACTATTTCTCCCTCATACTAAAGGTATTTCAAAACAGGAATCCTTCACTCTACACATATACACAAGTCCACAGTAGCAGCTGATCCCGATGAACAGCTGCCACAACTATCTCCAGTCTGAGTCCCACGGGTGTCACTTCCAACCTTTTCCCATCTGCCTAATTCAATTCTCCTCTGCACCCACGCTGCCAACAGGCTGACACGGCACAGTAGGATGCTCAGTGAACAGTGGGGTATGATATCCCACTGCTATAAAGAATTCTCCTATTAATCCTTAAAACAAACAAGAATCCTTGTTTGTATGTATGTGTATGTGTATGTGTGAGGATGCTAAAATAAGAACACTTCAGGGGTCAATGTAACAGTATTTCCATTTAACAGATAAATGTATCCTAAAATATCACAATACTTTTTTGTCTGTGGCAGACATTTCTAATCTTGAGCAATAATACAATTGTATCAATTTGATTTTGCATTTGCATCAAGGTACAACAGTCCATAGACTTACCTTTGGTGGTCTCGCTCTCTCTAACCAGGAATGTCCCTCTTCTGTTCTCTAAACTTAGCAGCAGCCTCTCTGAGTCGCGGCGTGTGATTCTGCCAAAATACCACCTGGTGATGTGGAGAGAGTGAAAATAGGTTTACAAGAGACCAGGTGGGTGAGGATATATAAAATATGACTTGAGTTTACAGCTTCAGAAAATGAAACTCTGTCTTTGCCATGCCAGATGCAGGGCATACTCATGCATACAAATGCCTGCAAAACAGATGCTTACCTGGAATCTATGGTCAGTCTGAGGTGACTTGTAGAGCAAAAAGCAAGCAGGGAAAAATAAAGTTTTTATAAAAGGTTAGTTTAAATGACCTACTGTAATTTCACAAGCAAGCAGAGGTTAGCATATAAGTAAGACATGTCCACCAGAGAAGAAAGCAGAAAACACCCTATAATCGGCCAAAGGAATAATTTTATGTATCACTGACTTAGACAAGAAGCTTGATCACATACTTATGACTGTACAGTAAATATGATGCTACAGCCAGCAGGTAAACATCAATCCTGGGATCTGTGGTTCAATTCTTGGCTTCCTCTGTTTATGCGTTGTGTCCGTGGTTCAGACAGTGAACCGTAACTTGCCCTCAGTGAGTGAGGTCAAATTGCAAAGCAGCTCTGCACATTCCATTATGCAACCATTTGTCCCTATTCCATTCACACATGAATGTGTGTAAGCTTATGTGTGCGAATGGATGAATGAGACATAGTGTCAAAGCGCTTTGAGTATCACTCACTCAATCACTCACTATCTTGGCTGCTTGCTCCTTGTAAGGGTGCTGGAGCCTATCCCAGCCAACAATCGAGCTAGAGGCAAGATACACCCTGGAATAGGTCGTCAGTCCATCGCAGACTTTGAGTACCAACAAGGTAGGAAAATGTTATAAGTGCAAACCATTTACCATTAAAACTAGAAGTCAAATCAAATAAGGTCTAACAGACCCAGCTTGCTAGCTACAGGGTTATGTGTGGATTCCTGGGTAGCGGCGGTGACCTCCAGGAGTCTGACTTCCAGCCATCTTCAGTGACAGTAGCTGAGACTCCACAGAATTACAGTAATGTGTCTGGTACAAATCTAAATCAATCATCAACTTTTTTATGATCGTAATTGTATCTATTTTGTCTAATAACTATACATTCAAGTTTTTCAATTTTATTTTTTGGACAGAGTGATCCAACTGTTTGTTGCTGTTTCAACTCTTTAAGTTAGTTGGCGAAAAGGGATAGTTGAAGTGGGTTAAGCTTAGATGCTTCATATAGCTTCATGTTTATTATTTGATATCAGTCTTCTCATCTAACTTATTGTACACACCTGTGTTTAAAAAAATCCTTAAGAATCCATAATTTGAATATTATTTATATTATGCACTTGGTGAAACCCAGACAGAAGAGAAAGAACAAGAAAAATAATGAAAGCGTTTACTCTTCTGCCTGGATGGAGTCAGATGGAGCCACATAATTGCTGGGGATATAACCACTTTCTCCAGTCGTCAGGGAGCGGGCCAGCCACCAGTCCCCCTCTCTTGAATGATAGAAGAGACGACACACAGCTTTGCATAAGTTCATCACACTTCCCAAACAAAAACTCAAACAAAAATGACTTTACAGGCTGGAGTCGGAGTGTCTCAAATTATAGAGAAAGTGACTAGAATAATTTACAATGTACTTCCTAAAGTAACTGAGGCATTTGCTCCTGGCGAAGCCTGATAAATCCAGAGCCCAAGTGTCTCTACTTAAAATAATAATGGGAAGTTATGTAATTACAGTATTTACATGCATTCATGTGGGTATAACAAAAGGCAGAGAGAGTGCTTGTATACTACACATTAACCAGAAGTGAGTAGCTTTGCAGCAATAGAAGGAAAGTGAAAGTAACCTTTTTATTAATTTTCATAAAGTGCCCTCAGTTGCTCTTAATTGAATATAGTGCTGCAAAGCTCGCTGCCATTGACTATTCTATAGAGAACCTGTGGGGCCAGATTGGTAATGTAGTGCAAACGTGTATGGTTCAGATACAAGCACATTTAAATACAGTTTGAGAAAAGTTTCACAAACCTGCAGTTCACCTTCCTCCTTTAAAAAAATGTGATGGTTTATGAGAGAGAATTGGAAAAGAGAAAGGAAACAGTGAGAACGAAAGAGGCTAAAGACAGACCACATTATAAGCAGTGGCAGAGACGCAGAAAAAAACTTTGTTATATACGATGCTATATATGCTATAAATCTAAAATATGTATACCATTACATAACTTGTAAACAAGGGAACACAGTAGGTTTTAGGGAAATTGAATATTGAAACATGAATAGAAAACAATATTTTAATAACACATCACAGTTCGGTGTAGAGTTTGATTTTAGTTTTCATTTTATACCGTAATTTTTGTCTGTCTTTGTAAGTGTTCGGGTGTGTGAGTGTGTGTGTGTGAGCATCTGCTAACCTAGACTCTGTACTGTCACTGAATGCAGTGCACTGGAGCAGCAGGAGCAGCACGCATGCTACTGTGGACACAGTGTTACACTTTTTAACTTAGAGGACAACACAACCCAAGTGACAGAACCTTTCACAGCAAGACATTTTAGAGCAAGTCTCAAGATAGAACAGAACGATAAGATGCCCTGTCTGATACATAGTTTGACCAAGAACCTTATTTTATTGTAGCTCTTAAATCTACCAAAAATAATTCAAGGTCTTTAATATTAAGGGCAGAATGCAGAAATAATCCACGATTGTCCTGCCACCTAGGTCAGTAGTTTGGCAGTGTAATCAGTATCGGTGAGTCTTTAATGAAGGAAACAAAATTGTGTGAGTTGGCAAACAATCTGCTGAGAAAAGCATGTTCCTATAGTTACAGGAGGTTTCAGAGAGATGATGTGAAATAACACACATTTCAGGATGCAGAGCAGCCAGTCAAACAAATGAGCAGTAAGTCATACTGTATAGACAATGTGCGGACTTGCAGTGTGCTATTATTTACTTTATGTGTATCAACAAATTGTACTATGAAATTACTATTGTGTAAATAAGTTTTGTGATAGACATAAATAAATAAGGTGTGTGCTGATTGTTTTTCTATTTTTCTTACGTGTTGTTGACGATCTGAAGGCGTTCACCCTTTCTGAAAGACAGATCTGAGGCAGTTCGAGACTCATAGTCGTACAGTGCCACAAAGGTAGTCACACCTCCTTTTAGAATGAGAAGATTTGGTTATTATTTAGCAGCTATAAAAGTTCAGTGCAAACGACCCAGACAATGCATGTATAAAACTAAAAATGGCACCTGAGGTTCTTACCTGCTAATGTGACTACGTTAGAGGAGGTGACACTGTTAATGTCCACACCTCCAAACAGGGTCAGTTCTGCCGTATTTCCTACTGACTGATTGCCGGTGAGACCACTGTCTATAGTAGGGCTGCGGTTGGGTGTCAAGGACTGTTGATTGGAGTTAAGGTGATGACTGCCAGCCCCTCCTCCTGAGCTTAGGTTAACATCAAGGCTTCGCGCTCGCTTGCTTTCTTCCTTGGGCTTACTCTTGGATCCACCCATGACCAAGGCCTGTAACACATTCACACCCAAACAAAGACAGAAAAAGGTCTTTAAGAACACAAATTACAGAAGAACCTTTACATTACATTGCCATTTCATCACACTGAAGAAGATGTATTATTTTATAACTTTGCATAGAGTACAGTTATTTTCCCAGAATACATTCCCTGGAAAAACCAATGAAAGACTGGAGATCAGAACTCACTGAGACACAACTGCCATGTACAGTAGTTAAAAACTTCATGTGGATCAGCTGAAACTCTCCGGTTTTAACACAGACATGAGATCCATCCACATATACCCACCCATACCCACACCCACAATGGAACAAAACATTGAGAAAAAGTGAAAAGGGGGTAAAATGGGCTGGACAGCCAATATCTTTTCATTTGAATACATGTAACAATGAAAAAGTTCCAAAGATGATGGGTGGCTCACTGAATTTGCTCTTGGTGTGTTTATGCACGACAGACTGGTTAGAACGGTAGAACTATTAAGTTCTCCTCTCATCTCATCTTCTGTTTTCCAAAGAGGCCATCACAGATTAAGAGAAAAACACTCATCAGTAATGTTTATTTATGCCGACAACAATTGAATATGTTTAGAAGACAGCAGTTGTACATATAGTATGACATTCATACTTGTCTGTAATAAAAATGAATAAAATGTACTTCCTTTGACCAACAATAACCTTATACACAGCACCCGTCATTTCACCCAGACAAACACACTGAAAACTAAAAAAGGCTAACTAAGGATTAAACAGGGAGTTTCTTCATGCTATCCTTTGTCTGCTGATACCATAAACAAAACAGAAATGACCTGTATCTTGGAGAATGCAGATCTAGCATTTGCAGTATGTGTTTTAAACCAATGGTTTGGTTAAATGGAGTCATGTTGAGTGCAGTGGTCTGAGCTTGATAGGTCTGAGGTATTGTAGCTAGCACCTACTGTCTAAGAGGCAACACTGCATTAAAATCCCTCTGGTAGCTTGGGGTGTGGCTGGTGAATTTTCTAAATTATTCATAAGATCTTGCAATGAATTCCAAATCATTCAAGTCTCATAGGAAAATGAGAATATTCTTTTAATGTTGCTACTGGAATGCTGTACATTATTTTACAAGCTTTTCATACGAACAAAACAATATCTGAACTGTAACTTCTTACTGAAAAAAAGAGAACAGATCTGGAAAACTGGCAGGTAGTAACAAGTAACAGGCAATATTATGACATGTACTGTATGCAGCGAGAATGTGAAACTGTGAAATGACATTTATAGTAGGCCCCTCACTTCTACCTCACAAGGCTTGCGCTAATGGCCTGTGGTTTGACGCAAGGATTGGCCATGTTTTAAAAAACATTTATTGTTATGTGTAGTTTTAATGGCATTACTACTTTTGTACCCTTGCCTCTGTGTGGCTGAGGTTAAAGGAGATCATAATCTAATCTTTAAAGGGGCACTGCACACTGGGCTTCTGCCTCATTCATCTATCCAGACTATTTTTAAAATGTGATGTGAATAGCAGAGCAGTGTTTGTGCATGCACCAAAGGGGTGTTGGGGGAGGATATGTCAGTGACTATAGGCTTACAGTCCTACCATAATTTAAAACCTGAAGTTGTGTTGCAAGCACCTACGTCATCTACCTGTAAGTCATCATGATTTGTGACCAACCACGGATTCAGACAAACAAAACTTTTGAATCCAAAATGACAAAAATACATTTCACCCCAATACATTTGAATAGACAGACATCTGATGTTCACAATGTGTATGAACTTAGGTTTACGTGTGGTGGAGAATATGGACTTGTTTGCACATGTCTGATATTGACTATACTCACAGGCAGTATCAGACTAGTGCAAACAAATTCACACATGAATGACTGCAGCCTGTCAAAGGGTTTTACATAAAGTGGAATTTTATGTCTTTCAAGAGACAGAAGTGTGTCAACAGGGAATGTATGATGCGTGTCTATGCCTGTGTGAGTGAGTGCATTTGATCCTTAAGGTTAGCCTGGGGGATGTATTCCATCATCTTAATGCTCTCTATGTAAATACTAAAGGGAGGAAGTAGGGAGGCTTTGGCTTCAGCGTCACAAACCACCAGTCGTAAGACAATCCAACCCTTGTATGCTGGTGCTTCTGTCTAGATTATCAACATCTACTCCCTAATGGTATTCACGGAAACGCTGTGATGACATCCCATCTGAGCCTTGCAAACTCCAGAGCTGCAGTGACAAGACACAACAGACAGGTCAAACCGCTGCTGCCTTTGCTGCTGTTGCTGCTTGTCCTCATAGAATTTCTCTTATCTGTCTCAACAAATCCATCTGCTGTGAAACGAGAAAACTATTTCTACCTGGAGCACCAAGAAAAAGGTTTACAAGATTGCCACACAGTTATATTACACTTATGTAGCGCAGGTGGTCAGGTGGGGTGGTTCCTAGCCCTGAACAAACACCGGGTGCATTTGAATGTCATCTTGTCTCTCTTCTCCTTCAACAAACATGAATAGAGGAAATGGCTGCTCAGAAGTGTTTGCACAGCAGTACCACCCCCACACAAGTTTCAGCAACTGACGAGTATCTGTCTACACACTACACTGTCTCTACCCATTCTGTGAGTTATCAAGGTAGTCAGTACAAAGAGCTAAGATGTAGTGACACAAAAGAGGGTTTGTCATAAAGATGGGCATCACCTTATGCTGCATTTACACAATTATTTAAACAGTTTAGATCCAGAAAGCGTAAAAAGTGTAAAAGTAAACATACCAGGATGGCAGGACTTTGCTGAGTCCTGGATAAAGTGCGCGCGCCCTGCACTCCTGTCACCGACAGACACAGGGAAAGGGAGCTGGTGAAGTCAATATTTACTGCTACACACAGCTCGGCTGTTGCTATGGAGGCAATTTCAAGCATTCCACAAACCAAAAACTGCACAGATGTAAGATAGTTACACACAGGCACACATAGTTGCACACAAGCCAAAAACACACTGTGGGCACTGCATGACTATTTGATGAAGAAAAAAGGCAAGACTAGCAAAAGTTCAGTCACTGACCTCTAAATTATGTGGGATGTCTGTGAGTTCCTGAAAACACACACAGGAGAAACAGAAAGATAGGCAGAAAGATTGAGAAGGCAACCGTCTAATGGAATTATTTCTGCTGTGATGTTATTAGATATATCACAGAAAAATTCCCATAAAAACATAATGTTTACCCATTTTTGCAACCTGTAATGCTTTGCCTTTTATGATAGGATCAGAGGCTGTGAGCATTTATTACTTTATTGTGTGCACATTGCTCACCACCATATTATTTCCAAAATAAGTGACCTAACTGTTCAGATCACCTGTTATTTACCAAATGCCACAACTAACCTGAACTAAAATCATCTGAGATCTCTGGGCTTGTGGAGCTGAGCATCTGGCCACGCTATCTTAAACCCTCTGCTTGCTTTTTTCTCTCGAGTTCCAAACAACAAACATTGCTGGCACCAACTAGAGGTTCATGGATTTTCTGTTATCCCCTGATCCTAATCTGTGCATGACGTGCATCAAATTATTTTGGGATTGAGGCTCAGTAAGAAAATAGTGTATCTAGGCCATTTTAGATGAAGTGATGTTTTGGCTGGTGTAAAAGGAAGCAGCTGGAGGGAAAACTGAGTAAAGGAATAGTTTTTCATAAAAAATACCAACCATATGTTTTTTAGTTAAGAGTGAGATAATGAGATTAATACCAACTGTATACCTGCACTGTCAATAGAAATCTAAAACTGTTGATTAGCTTATCTTAGTAAAACTAATGTTCCTGTGTAAGTCTCACAAAGAGAGTCAAAATTATATTATTTATATTATATTATTATAATATTTATTCAATCAACTAATTATTATTAGAGACAGAAACAAATGTCAATTCTTCTGCCGTTATTGTCTTCCTATTTCTCATTCTCTTCTCCAAATTGAAAGCTTCTAAATTCAGTCCTCTCTGTCTTCCCAACTCATTTTACAAAAACAGTCAAATGACTTGACTAAAATCAATCAATAAAAGACATGGCTTAGACAGCATAGACAAAGGACATTACTATAACTTACTCTGCTCATTGAGATTGTTATAAACAAAAAATAAAGTTCATTAACTCACAATTAGCATGGCATATGAAGAGTTATGCTTGTAACACCCTTACAGGCTACACACATTGATAAGACATTCATTTCCTAGTGGTCTTTTGCAGTACTGTGACAAAAAAAATCCCCTTCTGATCCAAAAGCACCCGTCAATAATTATAGTGAACCCTATTGACTATAATGATAAAAGATGTCTATAAAGATGGTGTATTATTTATTGTAGTGACATCATTACCATTTTACCATTACTTAAGCACTTTTCAGTTAGTGACTGGGTGCCATCATGGAGTTTGGATTCCAACTCTAACAATACACCTATCTTTAATGTAAGTTTTTGATAAAATAGAGCAAGTCGATGAATCAGAGCAAGTTCAGAAATGTCTGTCGTCGCAGAGCAGAAAAGACTTAACACTGTAAAGGTTTTTACACAGCAGACAGTATAGGCAGAAAGACGATATGATACAATGAAACAAGTACATGCCCTAGTTTTATTTATACGGACCTGTAATTTTGTAACTTTCCTCAAATATCATTAGTATTAAAATAATAATAATAATAAGATAACATTTAATGAGGGATTACACTTTCTTGCTAATTTGCTAAATAAATAGAGGCTCACGTGAATGTGACATAATGCCATCAGCTCTCTACAGCTTCAGACGTTGCATTTCATCAACCTTGTACTGCATCATTTTCTCTCTCCAACCCTTCTCTTCTGCTGATCTAAATATGCTCATTACTGTGTGTGAACTGAGACTAAAACAAGAAATGGAGAAGAGAGAGAGAGATCAGTGAGCAAGATGGAGGATGGAAGAAGAAGAAAGAGATAATCCTCAGGGGTTTTGGATTTCCTAATCCCCCACCCCACCCCCCCACCCACACACCCATACTCTTGCTCTTCCCACTTCTTTATTAAATCCCTTCAGGAGATTTGTAGTGACAAATCGTGAAAATGAAGGATTTCAATTCCTCCCTTGTACATCAAGTGACGGAGTAAGCATACTGTATATGCCCCATCTTCTTATTAACTAAAATAAATGGAAAAATAGTGAGAAAACAGAAAATGTTAAAAAGTGCTCAGAAACCGTGACTCCACTAGTCCTGGCAATCTGCAGTATCATGTCCGTAGTAGCTTTTTGTTGCCTGGTGAACTCAACTACTGTGATAGCAAATCATTAAATTGACCTCTTCTTTTTACTTTTGAAGATTTGCTCTGTTGAAGTCCACAGAGATGTATGTGACTCATGGCAGTAACCTAGAACTCTCACTATTTACCTTTTCATCTGCACAGCCAGGCAACAAGAGACATTCTTAGGATCTAAGGCTTAACCCCGCAGTACTGTATGTATACCATAAAGAAGGATATGTAAAAATAAAATACAATGGAAACTGGTGGATCAGACTGCATAGAGTACATACAGTTCCTAGGTTTGCTATGGCTGTGTGTCTCGGCCCAGTCATTGCTGAGGAATTCAGAGTGGAAGACAAAGCTTGTTTCAACTTCTCTCCTCACACAGCACAAAACAGGAATGCACATGGAAGCAGGTAGAGACACTTACAGCACAGGGTGTTCAAATGCACAGGCTGCCCCAAAGCCACACATGCTGTCCACCTCAGCACATTCCCTTTATCTGCTTACCTGGGAAAGAGAGCGGCATCAAGCAATCACATTACATGCAACCTATGAACAAGAATGCAAATCACGATCAGCTCACACATTTTGGCTGTTCATTTTGCTGTGATAATGTGCCAAAGTCGATAATGTTCATTGTATAACGAATGATGAGTACTGTGCCTCATCATTAGCTGATTCTGCCTGTTCTCCAATGTCTCCAGTTTGTTAATAAAATATACAGTTGCAAGAAAAAGTATGTGAACCTTCTGGGATTACATGGATTTTTACACAAATTGCTCATAAAATGTGTTCTGATCTTCATCTAAGTCACAACAATAGAAAAACACATTCTGCTCAAACTATTATATGTTTTCACGTTTTTATTGAACATAACATGTAAACATTTACAGCGCAGGGTGGAAAAAGTATGTGAACCCTTGGATTAATTAAGTGGTTGACCCTCCTTTGGCAGCAATAACTTCAACCAAACATTTCCTGTAGGTGCGGATCAGACTTGCACAACAGTCTGGAGGAATTTTGGACCATTTCTCTTTACAAAACTGTTTCAGGGCAGCAATATTCTTGGGATGTCTGGTATGAATCGCTCTTTTGAGGTCATGCCATAGCTTCTCAATTGGGTTGAGGTCAGGACTCTCCAGACGACGTATTTTCTTCTGCTGAAGCCATTCTGTTGTTGATTTACTTCTATGCTTTGGGCCATTGTCCTGTTGCATCACCAATCCTCTGTGTAGTTTCAGTTGGTGGACAGATGGTCTTAAGTTTTCCTGCAACATGTTTTGATAAACTTTGAAATTAATTTTTCCATTAATGACAGCAATCCGCCCAGGCCCTGAGGCAGCAAACCAAGCCCAAACCATGATGCCCCTCCACTATGTTTTACAGTGGGGGATGAGGTTTTGATGTTAGTGTGCTGTGCCTTTTTTTTCTCCACACATTGCGTTGTGTGTTCTTTCCAAACAACTCAATTATGGTTTCACCTGTCTACAGAATATTTAGCTTATTTCTGCAAGTCACTCTAGGATTCTTCTTCACCTCACTGAGCATTCTGTGCTTTTCTCTTGCAGGCATCTTTACAAGACGATCACACCTAGCGAGAGTGGCAACAGTGCTGAACTTGCTCCATTTGTAGACAGTCTGTCTTTCCATGGCCATAGGAACGTTTACAGATACTTTTGTAACCTTTTCCAGCTTCATTCAAATCAGCAATTCTTTATCGTAGGTCTTCTGAGAGGTCCTTTGTGTGAGGCATGGTTCACATCAGGCAATGCTTCTTAGGAACAGTAAACTCGAAACTGTGAGTTTTTTTATAGGGCAGGACAGACACACTCAATCTCATCACATTGATTGGACTCCAGGTTGGCTGACTCCTGGCTCATATTAGCTCTCTGAGAAGTCATTAGCCTAGGGATTCCTGCACTGTGAATGTTTACATGTTATGTAATTGTATGTAATTATGTATAAAACATAAACACATATAATGTTTGTGCAGTATTAGTTCAAGCAGACTGTGTTTTTTTATGCGTGACTTGACGGTGAAGATCAGAACACATTTTATGACTAATTTATGCAGAAATACATGTAATCCCAAAGGGTTCACATACTTTTTCTTGCAACTGTATGTATTTTTAAAAAACAGAGGTCCTGTGATTGACTTGACAGTCAGTGAACTGTAAGGAATAGCTACAAATCAAAACCTTTTAAGAGTGAAAGAGCAGCACAATCACTGTATACATGTGGTTGTATAAATAAAGCATTATACAAAGAGGGCCATGCTTCTTTGAAGATATACAAATAAGAGAAATACGGATCAGAGTCTGCCATTAATATTTTGAAACAGGCCCATGTCACGCTTCATCAAAAAATTGACACTGCTCCCTGCCATGATATTTCCATTGATTACTGAGGCCTCCCAGCACTGGAGTGACTTCCTCCATCTCTTTAAATTCATCCTTTGTTCAGCATCAACTAATTTTAATATTCAAATCGAGCTCAGTGGGGCAGTGAAACAGTCAAAGCCCCACAGGCTGCAAAGACAGAGAGGTGAGGGATGGCGTTTTGGTTAGTTTAATACTGGAGGGTGGGTTTAACTGCACTGCAAGCTCTTGCAGGGGAATGTGCAAGATCTTCTATACATGTTGGTTTATACGGATTCACACCAATGAAACAGACTCTCACTCTCTTGGTAAATTTTTCATCTGCCCAGAAACATAAAACATGTGAAAAAGGAAAACACTGGCTTAAATTCAAAAACCCACATTCAAAAATAAAACCTTAAATTAAGATTAAGAGTTTCCACAAAAAACAAAAACAGCTTTAAATGTATAAGCTGATGAAAAGATAAAACCAGCCATTTTAATCTGTCGTATGACCGTGGGAAATCACGCCACTCAGCATAATTCAATCCTCCCACAGATGCAGAATTATGTGATATGAAATAGCCCTAGTTTGTGTGTCTCATTTATTACTGTATGTACACTACGTACAACATTACAACACCCAAATTACAGTATGAAGGTATTCCCCAAAACCTCACTCTTCTAGCAGGTGTGAGTCAAAGTGATCATATTTGGTTTTGGACAAGTATTAATATTTAGTCCGCTTCTTGAAGCTTACATTACATCTAGAATAATTATGTAAGTTTTGTCACTGTCTCTAAAAAATAAACTACTATTATACTTTTACTATTATGTTATACTTTTATACTCAACCAGTTTTTTGTCAGAATCAGAATTTTGGATTTGTGCAGATATTTAAATGTTGAAAAACAAAGATTCAAAAGACATCATCTGCATTAAAACTACCATGTCTACATATACTGCAGCAATTCTGTGAGACTAGACAGGTTTTAAAAGAGGCGGAGGAGCAGCTTGTGCTCTTCCCAGCATCTCATCATCATCATCCTGACCAGGCTTGCACAGCTGCGCCTACACAAAGCTATGCATAGAGGAATCTTTCTAAATGCCAAAGATGCCTTTTCCTGTCACAAGAAATGTGCAAGGACGATGGGAATGAGGGTGTGAGAGTGATCCCTTTTCCACAGAGGCGACAGTGGGTAGATTGAGTGGGGATGTGTGGCCTGTGTCACCCTGGCCTCTTCCCAGAGCAGAGAAACAGGAAGTGGCTAGAGATCATGGGATGATACAAGCCCTCCTCTGTTTTTTTGTATCAGACCACTATCAAATACTTCATTGAAATGGCCAGAGAGCATAAGCCCACTCTGACAGAGCATGCAGGGATATGCCAGAGCTCGTCAGTGCTGCATTATTATCGTTCAAGTTTCCTTTTACAGGCTTGTTTTATGCCTAAACGTTTGAACAGCGTGTACATCAGGACAATAATAAATTAAATAACAATTAACATGGAATTAACAGAATTAACACAGCTATTAAAACACACAACCACTGACAAAAACTAGGCTACTGACACATAAAGTCTAAACACAGAGGTAGACAGACAGGCTAACAGGATGAGAGAGGCATGAGCCCGGAAGCAAGAGTGGGAAAACAGGTGGCACTGGCATTCTCATGCTAAACTCTATACCCTTAGTGGGGCACTACAATTTTAATATCAGCTACACAAAACACTAATCTCATGCCTATCTTTTATATATACTGTATAGCTCATTGACAAACTGAAGAGGGCCTGATCCTGGCATTAAACGAGTACGGTATTTTATTTGTGTGTTCCAAAGTCAAAAGGGTACAGCACGTTGTTTAACCAAACAAAGGGCACACTAATACTACTTCTAGATTAATTTGACTCATTAACAGTTATCCTTTTTAGCTATCCTGTCAATAAACCAGTTTCCCTTTATAATGTCATAAACATATAAGTCCTCAGCGCTCAATGCCAATTACTCCTTAAATTATCAAAAAAAAAAAGTGGTACACTCACCATACAATTAAGTGCCAGCTATTGTACAACGAAACAGCCTTTAATACAACTACTCAGTTCACTTCAATTCAGTTGGGTTCACCAACAAAACGCTGAGCTGAAATGCTTGAGAAACTCTTCCGTCTCTGTGTAGAACACCTCTATACATGCTCCTTTCCATCTATGTGAATAGGTGCACAAAGGCTATGTCTGAAAGTGGAGGCAACTTGTCTTAAAGCTGCTGGTTCTCTGGAGCTAGATGGCTGTGAACACAAGCAGTTCATTGATGCCTAGGCTGAGTTTATCACCGTGACAGACAGACCACTCCAGTTATAAGGGGGAACAAAGAGGCTAGTCCACATTGCCAATTAGCAGGAATTTCAAGCCTCAGGAGCCACTTTTCACCAATCTCACAGGAGCTGACATAAACATCTGCAGCTTTCACTGAAAGGCATTCATAAGATTCCAGGGAGAATTAGGTCCCCCCTCCAAGGACCCTGAAATCTAGCAGACAGGGAGTACAATAGGCCATCTCTTAGCACTTTGGGAAATGCTTCTCATTCACTAGCTGGTTACATTATCTGGTTTTGAATTCACATTTAAAGGCTGGTGAAACTATCAACTTTGCTTTACAGTAAGTGCAAATAAAACATGTCTGTGGCTCAATATTGAATTTAAGACTACTGAATCCATGGGATAAAAATTGTTTTAGTCTCTCTGCTGCCAAATGCCCTAATTCCTTTAAGAAAATACATAAAATAACATAAAGTCAATGTAATGGCGATTTTATTTTCATTTAACTGTTAAAATATATCTCTGGAGAAATGTATCAGATATTATAATGGATTACAGAGGCAGAAAAAACAAGATGTGGATTTATACACAGCATTAGTAGGTCAAAAGTAGATCAGAAAAGCTGCAACAACCTACGCAGCTGTGGTAAAGCAGGTCCAAGCTTGTGAATGTGTCAAGAGAGGAAAGGTTGTAAAATATATCTCAGTAGTCAACACAGAAAAGATGTTTTGCATAGAGTGATAGGACACTCTAAGTGCTTGCGAATAAATATGGTCTAGACACTAAAGTTGTGTTTTCTGCACAGAAAATGAAAGAAGAGAGTGGATTGGTGTACTGATCCTGGATCAGTCTAACTGGAAGAGTGAGGCGAAAACAAATGCAAGGCCAGAACAGATAGAATTTAGCCTTTGCTATTATTAGGTACCAGCATGTTAGAGTTGATATCAAGGTTAAAGCCAATTCTATGACATTCAAGAGTAAACAAGTAAAGCAAGTATGTCTTCCATTCCATCACACTGTTTATACTGTAACAACTTACACTACCGACGCACAGTTTTATTTAGTGAAAAGTATGATCGAGCTGCATGTCCCCACAAAGCCCATGGTTTGCATTTAAAAAAAATGGTGCAACTGGTGTTTTTAGTTAATGGAAAAAAGAGAAAATCTGATTATTATCAACAAATAATAATGTATTTGCAAATATGGCCCATCAAAAGTGAGCAAGTGTAAACATAGGTGCTACAGATCCAAAAACACATTTATATCGTCATGAAATAGGATAGCATTACTACAACAATAACCGGATTAAATACTCTCATTAGTTAATGAATTAACCCCTCCCTCCATGACTCAAATCACCCGCATAAAAAAACAAGTTTAGGCTGCTCACCCTGACTAGGCTGCCGGAGATTTAGCGTCTTCTATTTTATGTCAAACGGGCGGATTTCTCATCAAACCATAAGGAGATAGCGAAACGCTGGCAGATACTGAAACCGGCAGCGTTGGAAGAGCAGCAGCAGAGACATTCGGTGCCAACAGAAGCGACAGAGAGGTGCTGAGGAATCCCATTCAACTGGAGGGGCCGCCCGATGAGGTCACGACGGGGAAATCCTCCGAAGCTAAAGAAAAAATGTTCAATTGCACACTGGCTCGGGCAGCTATATTAAAGCAGAACGAGCCCAGTGTGTGAGTTACCTGTGAAATATATACTTGGAGATTTCCCGAATGCTAGAAATCGACAGTCAGCTGCTGAGCAGGAACAAATCCAAATCCAGACCAAAACACTGCGACGTAAGACAGGCAGCGAGGGGCGGGGTCTCCAGCGCACTGTTTTCCTCTGATTGGTAGTTGTGTTTCACGCGCAACCTGCTATGTAATTGAAGTTGGCCGTCAGGCATTGGGAGCCCCTCCCTTACCCGAGAGTGCACGTTGTGGACCCACGCAGAGTTTTGGTCACTCGCATTAGATTTGAACTCAGTCTTTGGGAAAAGGAAGACAAGTGCTCGATCTATTTTCTCAACATAGTGTTCCAAATAGGACAAATGGCACAGGTCTGTTTTCATGAACGGATCATCTAGACTGCAGCACGGTGCAAAAAAAGATCTATCATTTGTGCTATATTGAAAGATTACACACTGTGTCTGAAATAGATATATTTGTGATATGATGATTACATCTTTCCTCCTTTGTGGTCCAATGCTGTCATCTACTGTTCAGCTGCAGTCCTGCACAGGAAACCCATAGTGGTGACAGATATACTGTTAACCTTTTACAGAAAGAAAACGCATTATTACAAGTCAGTCAGTTTTTTGCATTCAGTAGCGGAATAGTAGAATAGTATCAGCAAAATGCAAACTATAGCCAACATGCCTCATCACCTAAATTAAAATGTAGTTTATAATGTTACTGGATTTTAAACAGTGATGCACAAATACAAACTTTTTTTAGCTGATGGAGGTGCAGTTATTTTAATTATAATCTTTACAGCGTTAACGAGGCATCATGTGTTGCGAACACACGACCAGACCAGGTGAAAAGGATTCAGGAGCAATAAGAGACAGAATTCGGCTCTTCAGATGGGCAGGTAACTTTATTCCAAACAAAAAGTGTTCCTTTTCAGAAAAACATAAAGCGCTGCTTAAAGCAGGATCTACCTGATGCGGATCTGGCCTGTAGTTACTCTGAACCTCTGGAAACCGACACTGACAGGGTACGACTCGCTAGCAACTAGTGCCAGTGGAAAAAACTCTTAAATGCTGATCGTAACTCAAAACAGGTGCACAGACCGGAAAGAAGATCAATAAACTCAAGATGAAAACAGAACTATAGTGCCGCCTAGCGGCGAATCACACGGTCTGCCACAGAGCCCCCCCCCCCAAGGGGCGCCTCCTGGCGACCTAGGCAGATTCAGAGGGGTTGGCACGGTGGAAATCTCTTATGAGGTCAGGGTCCAGGATGTGCCGGGCCGGCACCCAGCTGCGGTGCTCTGGGCCGTTTCCCTCCCAGTCAACAAGATACTGCAGTCCCCTGCCTCGCCGGCGTGAGCGGAGGATGGAGCTTACAGTGTAGGCAGGAGCCCCATTTATGAGACGAGCAGGCGGTGGGTCCTCAGCTGGAGCAGACAGAGCTGATGACACCTGCGGCTTCAGTTTAGAGACATGAAAAACAGGATGAATGTGCATGGATTCAGGTAAGTCTAGTTTAACCGCGACAGGGTTGACAAGTCTTACTATTCTGAACGGGCCAATATAACGGGGTGAAAGTTTTCTGCTGCACCCCTTTAGTTTGAGGTCCTTAGTGGCCAACCAGACCATGTCCCCGACCTTATAGTTCGGGGCCGGAGACCGGCGTCGGTTAGTGTACCTCTCCACTCTCTGCTGTCCTGCGAGGAGCCGTTTTCGAACGGTGGACCAGACCGCCCGACAACGTCGGATGAAGGCAGAGACGGTGGGGGAAGCTGCTTGAGTGCGTTGTGCAGGAAACAGGGGTGGTTGGTAGCCATAGGCCGCTTCAAACGGAGAGCAGCCCAGAGCGAATGACGGCAGAGAGTTGTGTGCATATTCCACCCAAGAGATCTGCTGTGACCAGGACGAGGGGCGAGCTGATGCGGTGCAGCGCAGCAGTGTCTCGATCTCCTGGTTCATTCTCTCCGCCTGGCCGTTCGACTGCGGATGGAAACCTGACGACAAACTGACAGAACAACCTAGGGCAGAGCAGAGTTCAGACCAGACAGCAGAAGTGAATTGTGGACCACGATCTGATAAAATGTCCTCCGGTAAACCATGTAAACGATACACATTGTCAATTAGGAGCTGTGCAGTCTCCTTAGCAGAGGGCAACTTAGGCAGAGGGATGATGTGGATCATCTTGGAGAAACGATCCACTACTGTCAGTATCGCGGTTTTCCCAGCAGAGGGAGGCAAACCTGTGATAAAGTCCACCGCGATGTGAGACCAAGGTCGTGTTGGTACAGGCAGAGGGTGTAAGAACCCCGCTGCCGGTCGATGGGGTGTTTTGTTTGTTGCACAGACGCTGCAGGCGGCCACATATCGCTTAATGTCCGCTCTCATGGTCGGCCACCAGAAGCGTTGAGCGATGAGTGCCATAGTCCGGTAGGAACCCGGATGACAAGCCAGGCGGGAGTCGTGTCCCCATTTAAGCACCTGGTAGCGCAGAGACTGGGGCACGAACAGACAGGATGGGGGGCAGCCACTGGGAACCGGGCCGGAATGCTTGTGGGTCCTTACACGTTCCTCGATGTCCCACCTTAAGGCGCCCAGCGTGATGGGACTCAGGATGTTCTCCCTTCTCTCCTCCGTTTCTCCGGGCTCCTCGAATTGCCGGGAGAGGGCGTCTGGCTTACCATTCTGCGAACCCAGCCGGTAGGAGAGTGTAAAATTAAAACGGGCAAAAAACAGTGCCCAGCGACACTGCCGAGCATTCAGTCTCCGGGCTGTTTTGATAAACTCTAAGTTTCTGTGATCTGTCCAGACCAGAAATGGCTGTTCAGTCCCCTCCAGCCAGTGGCGCCACTCCTCCAGCGCTAACTTAACCGCGAGAAGCTCCCGATTCCCGACATCATAGTTCCTCTCAGCCGAAGTCAGGCGCCGTGAGAAGAACGCACAAGGATGAACTTTATTATCCTCAAACCTTTGCGACAGGATGGCCCCCACTCCGGAACTGGACGCATCAGTCTCGACAATAAATTGACGAGAGGGCTCTGGGATACGGAGGATGGGAGCAGAGGAAAACATTGACTTCAGGCGAGAGAACGCCGCCTCCGCTTCCTGTGTCCAGATGAAGCGCCTCTTTGTCGAGGTAAGTGAGTGGAGCGGCGCGGCGACCTTACTAAAGTTCCTGATAAACCTCCGATAAAAATTGGCAAAACCCAGGAACCGTTGAAGCTGCTGACGGTCCCGAGGCGTCGGCCACTCAGCCACGGCGGAAACCTTTCCAGGGTCCATTCCCACCCGGCCCGGCTCCAGGATAAAGCCCAGGAAGGTGGTCCTGGTGGTATGAAATTCCGACTTCTCCGCCTTAACATAAAGCTGGTTCTCAAGGAGCCGAGTCAGAACTGCTCTGACATGGACCGTGTGATCCTTCATGTTCTGGGAGTAGATCAGGATGTCGTCCAGATATACAAAAACAAAACGATTCACCATGTCCCGGAGAACGTCATTTACAAGCGCCTGGAACACCGCAGGCGCATTGGTCAGTCCAAAAGGCATAACTAAATATTCATAATGCCCATTAGGCGTATCAAAAGCAGTCTTCCATTCATCTCCCTCTCTCATTCTCACCAGATGATAGGCGTTCCGGAGGTCCAGCTTAGTGAAGACTGTGGCACCTTCTAATAATTCTAGCGCTGATGAAATGAGAGGGAACCGGTTCTTTACGGTAATCTCGTTCAACCCCCTGTAGTCAATACAGGGGCGAAGCCCCCCGTCCTTCTTCTTCACGAAGAAAAATCCCGCTCCAGCGGGCGAAGAAGACGGGCGGATTATCCCGGCCTTCAGAGAGTCCCGTAAGTATGAGTTCATAACCTCCTTCTCGAGGAGGAGAGGTTCCAGGCAGGAGCTCGATGCTGCAGTCATACGGTCTGTGAGGAGGCAGCGACATGGCCCGGTTTTTGTCAAATACCTCCCCCAGGTCGTGATAGACGTCAGGTACTGATGACAAATCCACCTCCGTAGGCGGCGACTGACTCACCAGAGCAGCCGGGAATTCAGCAGAACGCAGGCAGTTGGCCAGACAGAAAGCGCTCCAGCCAATCACACTCCCCGACGCCCAGCTGATGTGTGGGTCGTGTCGAGCCAGCCAGGGAAGACCCAGAATGAGTGGTTGGTCGCTGCCCGAGAAAATATAAAATTCCAAATCCTCCCGATGATTGCCAGAAACAGTGAGGCGGACCGCCTCGGTGCGATAGAGGATCTGGTGGATCGCCTGGCCGTTGAAAGACCTCACTTCGATAGGGGTTTGAAGTTCCTTACGTCCGATCCCCAGCTCAGAAGCCAGACCCTCAGCCATAAAATTCCCCTCGGAACCAGAGTCGATAAACACCTCCAGGACCTTAAATCCAGCGGGACCTTCTACTGTAGCACGTAGCACAGGCTGGACAGGAAGTGAGGAGGTCCTGACCGAACGGCTCACCAGCGCCTCCCCGGCCACTGATGAGCCTCGTCTTTTACCGGGCAGAGGGCGGCTCGATGGCCCAGCTGACCGCAGTACAGGCACAGATTATCTCGGAACCTCCGGTGTCTCTCCTCTGCAGACAGCCTGGTCGCTCCTAGCTGCATAGGCTCCTCCGCCTTCGTGCCCTCCGGCGAGCGGTGAGGTTCCTTGTCGCTGGCCTTGAACCACGGTAACGCTCGCTGTAGAGCTGGTGCCGGCGGATCCGATTCCCGGGAAGACCCCGATGAGCGATGAGAAAGATGTCCGGAGTCCCCGTAGCGAGAACCTTGCGTGCGCAGACCCCGGTCCGATAGCGCTCCGAGTCGGCTGGCATCTGTGCCCGGCCGATCACGCAGGGCTCGTTCAGTGCGGCGCTCACGGAACCTCCGCTCTACTGCCGTAGCCAGAGTGATGAGCTCCCCTAGTGTGTCCGGGAGTTCGGCGCACACAATGCAGTCCTTAATGTAATCCGCCAGGCCCTCGTACAACTTGTCTAGCTGAACCTCCTCTGGCCAGCAGACCTGGGCAGCCAGGGTCCGAAACTCAACCACGTACTCCCTGACTGACCTAGCCCCTTGGGAGAGACGGAAAAGCCTGCACGCCGCCACTCTCCGATGGGTCGCGGGACAGAAGGTAAGTCGAACCTCCTCCGCGAACTGTTTGAACGTGGCACAGCAGGCAGAGTCCCTCTCCAGCTCCGCCATTCCCCACTCAAGTGCTGCTCCTTCGAGCAGGGAAACGGCATATGCCACCTTATCCGATTCGCTCTTGAACCGCGAGGACTCCAGTCGGAACTTAAGGTTCAAGGCGGCCAAAAACGGTCCACACTTCGCTGCCTCCCCGTCGAAACGGTTCGGCGGAGCCAATGAAAGTCCTGCATCAGGGGCAGGCGAACTACGCGCCCCCTCAGCGGCCGCGTCTCCGACCTTCCTGATCTCCGACGCGTTCTCCTGCACCTGTCGGTGCGCCTCCGTGACTAATTGCCCAATCTCGGACACCATGCTCTCGATTCTGCTCAATATCGCTGAATCCATTAGTGGCTAGCGAGTTCTGTTGCGAACACACGACCAGACCAGGTGAAAAGGATTCAGGAGCAATAAGAGACAGAATTCGGCTCTTCAGATGGGCAGGTAACTTTATTCCAAACAAAAAGTGTTCCTTTTCAGAAAAACATAAAGCGCTGCTTAAAGCAGGATCTACCTGATGCGGATCTGGCCTGTAGTTACTCTGAACCTCTGGAAACCGACACTGACAGGGTACGACTCGCTAGCAACTAGTGCCAGTGGAAAAAACTCTTAAATGCTGATCGTAACTCAAAACAGGTGCACAGACCGGAAAGAAGATCAATAAACTCAAGATGAAAACAGAACTATAGTGCCGCCTAGCGGCGAATCACACGGTCTGCCACATCATGATTGGGAGTTCATATGTATATCACTGTAGAATGAAAACATAATTGCTCTTAAATTAACAAGACCAATGATTTTGTTCTGAAATTAGGTTTTGTGTAAAACAGCAGAAAGAAAATAGTTTATTTTTATTTTTTATTATTATTTAAAGTTGTTCAATATATGTGAAAGTGTGAATGGTTGTATACCCCACTTTTTGCCCAAATGACAGTTGGAATAGACTTTAGCATACCCATCACCTTTAGCTCACAAGGATAAAGTGATTCAAAAAATGAGATGACATTTGACAGCATTGTGTACCGTGTCATTATTATTGCTTTTTCACAGAGCCTAGATGAAGGTGAAACACATGCTACCTTTTCAGGAACAACACATTTGTTTGTCAGTTCTGCTCCTTGAATGACTTTCCACGTCTCGTCGTCTCCCCATTAACAGATCTTAACCCCCTTCCACACCACTAACATTCCCCATACACTTCAATTAATACAAAACGGGGACTGTAATTCAATAATGTGATCTTAAACATGTACACAATCAGCCCACTTTAATGTTTTTACTTGCATTTGTGCCACAGTCATTTTTTAAATGTTTATGGTCTTCACTTTTGTAGTTCTTTATTTAGTTCACTCTTCAGTTCTAGTTCTCACTGCGCTGCATCAACAAATGAAATCCCTGCAAATATATTAAAATATTAAATCATATTACATAGTACTAAAATATAACAATAAAAGTATTCACTAACAATTGATGTTAACATGGCCAACTTAAGTAGGCAAACCGGTTTCTGAAATATTTAGTAAATAATCTGAAAAAAAAGCTTCACATGAACTGTGAAACCAGAATAATTTAACTAAAAGTCACAGTTCAACAGACATACTAAGTCAATTTGTTTAAAAGACTGCAGTATACACCCGTATCTGGACATAAGAAATTGCTTTTGTAAACATGAGTCAGTTTCAAACAAAAAGTTGAAAACCTCAAAGGGGATAAAGAGGCATATAGGTTAAGCGACTGCTGAGAAATCAAAGAAGAATAACTACTATACAAATCTACAGCAGTAATTACAAGCATACCAATGAAAATATCAAATCCCAAATTAAGTTTAAAAAATTGCATAACCTCAAAGCATAGAAGAGGGCAGTTACCTCATTATAATTAATATGCTGGCAATACATAACAATATCATAATCGTAAATAAATAGCCAGCCAGACCACAACTTACATTTTAACTTAGACAGAAATCCAATTTACCATTAGGGATATACAAAATGGAATGCTTTTTCCATTAAACATTCAACATACTAGAATGTAATATGCTCCAGCTCCTGGGAGCGCATGACATAAATAAACTAAGTTGTAAAAAAAAAAAAGCACTGTGTTGGTATTTTACTGACACGTGTGTATTTTTGTCTTGGCTTCATTCAGACATAATATTTTTTATAGTTATTCCTAATCATCTCCTCTTCTTGCTCATTCACTAAAAGTAGACTGCTACAAAACATGGCTGCATTTCTGGGGAATAAAAGAAACATTTTCTCGTTTTCTTCTTAACATTTTAATCTCTATGTCTTCCTTTTAACTAATTTTTAATCTAATCTTTTTTTGTTTTTGCACTCGTTTGCACTATAGTCTCAGTCATCTATATCTCTAGTGTCAGATGATCCTATGGGGAAGAGTAAATCACTCTCCAAGGAGAGGTTGCTGCCCAGTCCAGCCATGCGACTCCGCAACAGGAAGTGTGTTCTCCTCTGCAATAGCCTCTGCTGTTCCTGCTTCAGCTCCATGTAGGACCGTGAAAATGTGTGGAAGATTGAGGTGACAGGAAAGGCCATGAGAAGGATGCCACTCAGGATGCTGCTTAGAGCCACAACCTGTCCTGGGATGCTCCTTGGCACCATGTCCCCATAACCCACTGTTGTCATGGTAATGACAGCCCACCAATAGGTAGCGGGAATGCTGGTGAACTCCTGCGTGGTGACCATTTCATTCTCAATCAAGTACAGCAGAGGGGAATAGAGGGTGATGGCTACACACAGGAAGAGAAGGAGCAGTCCAAATTCCCGTGTGCAACGGCGTGCAGTCAGGCCCAGAGTCTGCAGGCCCAGTGAATGGCGAGCCAGTCGCATCACATAGAGGATGCGCAAGGCTCTAAGGACACGCAACACAAGGCCCACTTTGTCTAAATAAGTGTTGCCTGAACCCACACGTTTCTCCCCTTTTGAGGTGCTGTCCACCAAAAGTGTGATATAGTATGGCAGGATGGCCACTACATCTATCAGATTCAGGGGCTGTCGGAGGAAGGTCAACTTGCTGCGGTCCTGAATGAAGCGCAGAGTGAATTCCAAAGAGAACCAGGCCACACACACAGTCTCCACAATGAAGATGTTGTAGCACATCTGGGAACAAGTGCCCTGTAAAGGAAATCCGGACCATCAGCATGTAAATGACAGCTGCAAGCAGTAGAGGGAGCCAAATGAATGTGAAATCTAGGAGGTAGGCTTTTTGGAATGCATATATATATATATATATATATTGTTGTTATAATAAAACAGTAGCTGTTACAATTGATGTAGTTATCAACTAGGCATGTTTAAAGCTTAGATACAGAACTGAAGCTGGTTCAGAACATGGCTGTGAAGGTGCAAGACATTTAAAATTTCACAGTACATGGGTGCAGAGCCTCTGACTGCAGACTATATAAGAGGAAAACATCATCACAAAACACACTTGGAGGAGATAGGTTTGAATAGCACCTGAAAACTATAACACTTGTGTCATCTAGCGGCAAAAACTTAGAAGCAAAGAATCTGTTAGAATGAGATGACACGTTTAATTAAACAGCTTCAAACCCAGGGTGATACGTGAAAGCAAAGCAGGCATGTCAGCTTAAAAGTAATACTGTAACTTCTTCACTTCACAAGTAAAGTCAAACGTCTTTTTTATCCTGATCCCTTATTGCACTGCTGCTGCTGCAAGAAGTCACGCCACTAAATGAGTTTGAAATATACACAAATTTTCACTAAAAGATAAAGGAAATAATATGGCTCAAATATAACATTTGCTTTTACAGATCTAAGGGTGCTAAATGTGGCTGTGATTGAAGTCAGATAATGAAAAGCACTACATTAAAGCTGACAGAAATTAGACCAGACAATAATTTTTACTTTTTCTTAAATTACATTGATGACATGCTGTTATTAAAATGTGAGTGGTTTTCAAAATACCACATCAGTTTCCCTCAGTTTTGAATATAGTAATACCAGGACAAACTCAATCTCTCCACCACAATCCAACTCACATAATTAGCACGACCTCCCCAAACATACAGTACGTTGTGTCATTTTAACTTCTGTTTATATGGAGTGACCTTTTTCTCAAAATCACTATGTAGGTGTTGAGTCAATGGAATTCTTTGAACCTAATGAGGGAAAAGCAGGTACCAACACGTGGATGACATAGGTACTTTAAAGTCATTACTGTGTGACATGTTAAATGTTATTAATCCACTCACCTCCTCCTCCTCCTCCCTCATGGCAGGCATGGTGCTGATGGATAGGTTAATAGCAGTGATTGTGACAAACAGCACTGACAAGCAGGCAAAAATCTTCCCTGGGAGGCCTGACTGAGGCCTCTCCACCATGTCTCTTAATTTGTTCATGAACCAGTTGACTCTGGACTCTGTGGTGTGCTCTCTGTGACCATTGTCTGAATCCAACAGATCCTCCAGGAGCTCCTCCTCCTCTGCTCTCTCCATTGCTTCAAACTCCTCTATGCGTTGCAGCAGACGACGGTGGCAACACCACTCCAGGCTCTCCTCAGGGACCCCCCAGTAGAGCAGCTCCTCCCTGAAGGAGAGGGCACACATCTCCCTGACAGAGCGCAATTTACCTGCCCGCAGGAAGGTCAGGATGGTACGGAAGGCACATGGGCTGCGGTCAAAGAAGAACTCATTGTGTGTAACATCGTAGTCATCACAGATATGCATGATCTCATCAAAGCTGCTGCAGAGGTGCAGCTGGCCAAGACGAGACAAGGGAAAGTCCTCTAATGTGGTCCAGGGAAGCCGGAAACGCAGGCCACCCACATTGATGATAGCATGAAGCTTACGGGCATGAGAGAGTGGTGTACTGCCACGAATGGTGCTGGTGTCAGGGGCACGCTGAGCCCTCTTATAGAAGGCTCCTTTTCGAGCCTCCTGCTCTTGTCCAGGAGGTGAGTTGATCAAAGTATCAGAGGTGCAGCTCAAGGCACTGTAGTCATAGTCAGAGCCGTCACCCGTCAATAGGGTCATCTTTACTGGTCTATACACATCCCTGTGTGCAAGCTGTTACACTGACAGAGGGAATACAGAATGAAAATATGAGTCTTAAGCCCTTTTCATGCACGTACTGGAATTCTAAACATTTCAGAACTTTAAACGGGTAAGGTGCATGTGGGAACACACGCAAAAAGGCAATGTTCATTTGAGTCATGCATGGATAAATTAAGAACTTGATCTAACCTGATCTAATGGACATAGTCAGGAGTGCACGTGAAAGTTTTACAGAGGCATATGCAGTATGAAAAGACTGTCCAACTGGTAGCAAACAAGTGTAAATATACAGGGAATCAAATTAATTCATTTTCATTATTTACCACAGATAATTAAAGAACTATTTACTAACTAACTTACTTACTTTGACATGTTAAAAAGGTTTAAAGTTCACAATTGACTAGTGGGAGGTTTAAATATAGTTCCTACTGTACATTCCACTTCATATACCACTGAATATTTGTGAGGAGGACAGTGGGAGGGAACTGTTGTGCTGGATGTGGGAATGGAAGTGGGCAATTTTAAATTAAGTAAATTAACTAACTCTCAACTGTGTAAAAGAAGGATGATGTAAAAATACACAAATGCAACAGCACTCAATAATTTAAGAGTACTTGCCAGAAAAAGTTTACTTATAACACACCTTTATCTCAGTTCTCACACTTTGAAGTATTATTATTAAACCTTCCAGTAGCATACTCATTATCTATACCTAACAACTGCCACCATACTTCACTAAGGACAATAAGAGACTATAACAACAATAATCAAATACCACACTTTGTGTCACTCAACAATGACTTTATCATTTTGATCAATTTATCATATTTTACTGATACTGTATGCTCAGTTTGTTTAATAGATCTTTAAGGAGTAAGTCAACTGAAATCGGTCAAGGCAGATAGCTGCTGACATTGAGCCTGGGTCTGCTGGAGGTTTCTTCGTCTCTATAGAGGGAGTTTTTCCTCCACTGTTACTATAAAAATATACAATTTATTGATTGGCTACAGTTAAAATCTTGTTCTATGTGGGATTAGTTGGGTCTATTTGTGTATGGTCTTATGGAGATAACTGATGTTGTGAATTGGTGCTATGTGGTAAATCGTCTGCACTTGTATAGCAAAGTGGCTTGGGGTTCAGTTTCTTGCCCAAGGACACATGACTGGGGAAGCCAGCAATCGAACCACCGATCCTATGATTGGTGGGCGACAGCTCTACCTCTGTGCCACTGCCCAAATAAATATAAACAACAATATAAACAAAGTTGAATTAAATTTACTTGAATTGATAAAAATACTTACTATGCTACAGTATATTAATACGTCCACTAAATGTACATTTAAATAATAATAATATAAATAAATAAGTGTGAACAAAAATGTTCCAAACTTTAGTTGAGTAGATCAATTTTAGATGACATTTACTCCATCACAGTTGACAGATAAGTAGTGTTAATTTTAGCAATTCTTTCCTTATACAAATTATAATATTACATTTAATATATTATAATAATATATTTTACACACAACATATTATACAGTAGATTCAGCACCTGACAGTCTGTACATACAATGACGTAGTTGAGTCCATCTTTATCAGCACTGCAGCATTAGTGATGTTTAAAGGTTGCTTTTGCCAACCACACTAAAGACAACATTAGATAAAGTTAAATCATTGTTGTATAATTTATTCCCCACCTTAAATCTGTGTGAGAAATAACCTTCACAAGGCCTGGACATCAGATCACCGCTGAAATGTCAAATGTACAGTGCGAGGCACAAGTAGAACTGGACTGGAAAAGAAGCAAGGTAGCAAGTCTAGTTTTTGCCAATGTTTAAAATGTTAACACAAATGTCAAAGTAATCGGGCCCTCTTGTACTGTACACACCTCTTAAATAAGACATACTACTAAGACCAACAGAACAGATCAATCTTTTTGTAAAAATAAAAGATTCTTAAAACGTAAGGCTGCAGTATGTCTGGAAAAAAGTAAAAAAGGTCAGCTTGGAAAAATAAAAAAAGTTGGAAACTAATGTGGCTAATGTTAGGATATGACGACAGTGCTCCCCTGTACAGTGAAATATGTTTTGACTGCGTTGTGTTGTAACCGTGGTCATGATCATGTCAAGAATGTTGTATTTTTTATGTGAGCTTTAAAATTATTATTAAAATAAATATTTTTCTTTTTTTGTGTGCAAAATTTTAAAATTCAAGAAGGGTTTATTTTTTCATGTAAATTTTAAAATTTAGGCAGTTTTATTTTTTGCAAGAGTGTTTTATGTTTTTTATGGTCAAACTAAGAATTACTGCATGGACCACTGTACTGTGGTCCTATTTATCTACAATACTGCTGGATTACAACAGCATCATGTCTATGCTGCAGAATGATTATGTAATTTATACGTAATTAAACATGGTCACTGATCTAGATCAAGCATCAAGGGAAAACAATTTCACACCCTGCGATGTGCATGAACATCTGTTAACCAAAGTGTTCAGGGAATTACAAATAATGGCCTGATGTTACACTATTAGATAATTCAATTATGCAATGTTTATGTATTTAAACACTGATAAATCAGCCTGGGTGTATTTTTACTTGCAATGACAATGTTAGGATCTGCATGAAAGTATACATACAGTACTTATTGTACTGTTTATTTTTTGCCCATATTATGCCAAAAATTTGGATAGTATTTTTGCACCTTTACACAGCTGTATGGGCTGTCTGTAGCATTAAGTCAATAAATGATATATTATATTCTATAATAAAAGATTGTGTATTGAGATTTTTTTTTTTTTAGTATTGTGAGAACACTTCCCATAAATATCACATTAGTCCAATTAGGGTCAATCAAACCTAAAGCGTCTTCCCGTTCCACCAAAAATTCACATTAAAATATTTTTTTAAGTTTGACCTCTGTATGCTCGGTTCAGCAGCTAAACAAGCGGGAGCTTTGCTTGGTTCGGCAGCTAAATAAGCTATGCATAGAAACCGCAGTGGTGTTGGTTATACAGATGAACACAAAGGTCTGTTCGCACTACCACAATCACAAGAGAAGAAGTTGTTTGAAACTATGGAGACATTTAATTTATAATGGACACGTTGTTTATTTAGAAGAACATATGCTTGGTTACTGAAGGTAGATTGATGGGCAAAATATTAAACTGTATTTATTTAAAATTAAATCTAAAACACACAACAACATAAACCAAACGTAAAGGAATCAGAATGCTCTCTGGAATATGTGTAGTGATAAACAAAAATAACAAAAGAGAAAATCTTGACTGTATATCACCAGTGCAGTTGGAACTTTGTGGCCTGTGTCGAAACAAATTTAATCAATTACAGTAATTTAAGAGGAGGCAGGTTAGCTGGTAAGGAATTAAAATGTCAGTGACAGGATTTGCTGCACCACCAATGCTAGGTCAGGAAGACTGCCTTAGCTTCTAAAATAGGGATGTGAATGTGTCACTAAATACTTATTAGGCACCTGCACTGTCAGCCTATGAGTCAATGATTATAGCCTGCCCCATCTCCCACTCATTTAGATTAGAGCAAACCCACCCCAAACTAGTCACTGCAACTGTCTTATGGCAGCGTTAACCTGAAATTCTCCATGATGCTGCTTCCTGTGAAATTAACGGATATTTCACATGTGGAAAAGCTCTGACATCAGAGGATATTTCTACTGTTGATTGCACTGTGTGTGAACGTCTATCAAATCAGCACTAGCATTGATTCATAAAAATTACAACACAGGAATGGAAATATGTTGTCAGTAAAATCTCTCTCTTGATTGGTGCTTCCAATCCATAAATTCTCACACTATCTCTCTCCATGTGGCAGAGGTTATTGTTACGCCTAAAATGCATTGCTAGTATAGACATGCACTGGCCTACACATACTTACTACAGTAGATTAAATCACACTGAAGCCCTCAAGGCTGTTTGATTTCTCACTTTCTCACACCTTTAAATCGATTGTGCTTTTGCCTCCCCAAAGTCACAGGAGCCTTTTTTTAAAGCTCTTGTTTTTTCTTCTCTCTGCTTTGTTGTGTCTCTGGGGACTAAGGCACTCAGATGGAGAGATGAAACAGCTCAAAGGCAGAGAAGACTGTTCTCTCCCCACCAGATCGGCTGGGGTCTGGCCTCACTTTGTGCCAGTGTTATCACAGCTAAGCCACAGGGCATGTTCTCCAGATTGCCTGGTGAATCACTGGGTGGTAAGTCTCTGTTGCTTGGCTGTATTCTGCATGTATTTCCCAGACTAACTGAAGAGTCTTTGGAAAGCTTCATCACTACCAATATTTAGTGAGATGAATAAAGAGCAAGAGCATGATTAACACAAGATTGAGACAGAGCAAATTCTGTGAGAAGTTGAGAAATTATTGAGATGAAGTGATCGATAGTGGCGTTTTCTGATGTTTCTTTAGAGAAAAATCTAATTCAATATGAATGTTCCTAATTCTAATGCATCTGTTAAGCATGCAATCTATTAAGAATAATCACAAGTGACGTAGCTATCTGTTCCACAGTGACTCGTGTTCTGCTCATTCATTTGTGTATGCTATTTATGGCCGTATCTGTGTGTTAGTAGAATAAAATGTGTTGGGAGAAAAGCACAGATTTTTACCAATCTGTCACTGAATGAGTCGAATCCAATGAGTAAAATTTACTATTATATTCCTAGAAGCTCAGTTAGAGGTGGAGGAGTCGCAGCAATCTATAACTCAGATTTATTAATTACTTCACGACCTAAACATAGCTATAATTCTTTAGCTGATGATTAAAAATCATCAGAGTCTTTTAACAAATGTCAATCAATGTGCAGATCCAGCAGTTTTAGATTAAGACCTATGTCTTACTTAGACTGCTTTTCCACCTTAGGTCATACTGAGTTAACTTCAATAATTAGCTCCCAGCTAGATTACTCAAAGACGTTCTTCCATTAATCTGCACATCAATATTAAATCAAATCAACCAGTCTCTGCTAACAGGCTACGTACCACAAGCTTTTAAGGGTGCTGTAGTCAAACCTTTATTGAAAAAAACTTACACTCAACCCAAGAGAACTGCCAAAATAGGCCAATATCTAATCTGCCCTTTATTTAAAAAATTCTTGAAAAAATTGTAGCTAAACAACTATGACCACCTGCGTAGAAATAACCTGCATGAAGATTTCCAGTCAGGATTCATATTACATCATAGCAGAGAAACTTAGAACTTGTTTGACATCAAATCCTGGATGTCCCATAACTTCCTTCAACTAAACTCAGACAAAACTGAGGTTATTATAATTGGTGCTAAAAACCATTATGAATCAGATAGTTACTCTGGATGACATAATGTTAGCTTCAAGTTGTGAGGAACCTTGGCGTCATTTACATCATGCATTAAAGAAATCTCTAGAACTGCCTACTTCCACCTGGAATATTGCTAAAATTAGGAGCATCCTCTCACAGAGTGATGCTGAAAAATTAAACCGTGCAGTTGTTACCTCTAGGCTGGACTACTGTAACTCCCTACTCAAAGGATGTCCTAATAACTCTTCAAAAAGCCTTGAGTTAATTCAAAATCCTACAGCCAGAGTCTGACTGGACTTAGAAAGAGAGATCACATTTCTCCTACACTAGCTTCTCTGCAGTGGCTTCCTGTCAAATTTAGGATAGAATTTAATTTTCTTCTCCTCACTTACAAAGCTCTTCATAATAAAGCTCCATCTTATCTCAAAGACCTTATCGCTCCTTATGCTCCCAACAGAACGCTTCGTTCTCAGAGTGCTGGTCTACTTGTGGTTCCTAGAGCTTCTAAATGTAGAACGGGAGGCAGAGCCTTTAGCTACCAAGCTCCTCACCTGTTGAACCAGCTTCCAGTGCAGGTTTGAGAAGCAGACACCCTCTCTACATTTAAAACTAGGCTTAAAACCTTCCTTTTTGACAAAGCTTATAGTTAGAGATGGTTGTGGTCACTTGGAGCCATCACTTAGTTAAACTGCTATATGCTTAGACTGCTGGGGGACATCCTTCATACACTGAATGTACACAACTAGAATGTGAACTCTATGTTCACTACGTGTGACGATCTACCCATGATGTGACAATTCTTCCTTCCACTTGCTGGCCGGCGTGTTTTGTTGTCTTGTTTCATGTTTCTTGTGATTTCCCCTGTCACGTGTCAAGAGATTATTGTGCCCTTTGCTAGTGTGTCATCCCTAGTCCTCGTGCATTCTCTATCTTGTTCCACTTCCAACTGGGTCCCCTGTTCAGAATCTGTGAGTTTCTAATCGTGTTTTTAAACGCTTACTGTACAGTATAACTAACTCACAAAAATTTGAATGTGGGTATTTCCTCTTTGAGTGAAAGATCTCCCCATCAAAGGGCAAATGGGGAGCATCACACCTCTGTCATTTTCTCTATCCTCCAGACCAGTGCTGACACTCCCTACGGGGGGGTTTGGGACAAATCCCTATCTTTTTTCATCACTTCTCAACATATTGTTTTGTCTAACAAGGTGTAACATTATTTCGTCAACTAACAAAGCATTACTATTATGTAAAATTTTCCCATGTCCACATACAGTACAGTACAGGTCTTCTATTTTTTTATCCAAGACATTTTTTTGCTGGCGTGGATGATTGTAAACTCACAGTTTGAATGTTCTAACTTGGTTATATAAAGATTGCATAACAAGTTCACTGCATTGTGTGCATGCATTAACCGACACTTACTTTTCATCTTTTGATGCACTTTTGCTGCAGAGCAATAATCATCTCCTCCACTTAATCTTTTGTGGTTAAACAGCTGTTTTTCTATCTACAGCAATCTACAGTAATACCAGTGAGGGCTGTCTGTCACCCTAGACATTGATTTTCTGGACTAGGGCATGGTACAGGTCCGCATAAAATGAGGTGTCAGAAGAATTCAAAGGAAAAACCTTTCTAGTACATTAGATGATGAGAGAGCGTAAATGGACCAGAAAAAACCAACATAGTGCTTTCCTTTTGTCTGGATCGATAGATGTAAAGTGAGCCGACATGAAATAGAAAAAAAATACAAACCACTTGATGGTTAATACTTAAAATGTTTGAGTGCAGATAATTACAGTTTTCCTGTCAGTTTGTGCCTTGTAAAAATTGCACAGTGCAGATTGGTAATAGCTGGATGTAAAAGAAGCAAAACCTATAATTCAATCCAAATCAAATTCCCAGTGTCTAAAGTCTTTGTAAAAAGCTGTGTTTGCACAATGAGAGGAAAGAACAGTTCCCTGCTTATACATCTAAAGTACTAAGTAATCAGTTAATTTGTTTTGCCCTTACCAAAAAGTCTCTCTGCATACATCCACTGGTGCTTTGGGAAATAATATTGCTGATGGGACCGAGCTCTTCGATCTGCTTTAATGACACTGTAGGATATCTATCGATATATATTTCACACATATACAACCTGACACCTGGGAATAGCTGCTTATATTTACTTTACTGGACCATTCTTTGCATAGAAAAATCAGACAGCAACAATTAGCTGTTAGAACTGAAAAAAACAGAGTTGATCTGCTCTCTGATGACATATCAGTGAATGTTGACACATCAGTCAGAACATGTAGATGCAGCCCAGTTACCATGGTGTGCCTGCTGTGTATCCGGTATGCAAAATACAATAATTTAATCAAAGACATACTGTAGATGGGTTGAAAGATATATTAAACACACAAAAACCCAATTAAAATCTGACTGATGTTTTAGCCTTCTGAGCATTGTATGTGTGCTCTAATATTTTTTTCTAAACCATAGCAATGAGTTTTAGAATAAGACCCACTAAATAAATACACAATGTAAACAGTGCTCCTAAAATCAAATGTGAGAAATCTGTAACATTTCAGACGTCTTTTTAATGTGAACAGAAATGCAGCTTCTTAGGTGACAAAGTGTGAAAGTGTGAATTATCACTAAGGAAGTGATGCCTCACTGTGCAAGAAACCTCAAGTTTGAATAACATTAGAGAAAAATATAAATACTCACTGTGCTCCTCATTCAGTTCCTCAGCAGCTGATGTGTGTTCTTGCACATGAAGGGAAAACAGACATTAAAATTCAGCTTGTGCTGTAACTCTGCTCCCTCTAAGCACGAACCGTGGGCTTGTGAAATACGAAGAGGTTATTTGATGATCATGAGCAACAGGCTGCCTCCCCTCCCTTTTATAACCCCTCCCTCCCCTTGTTCTCCTTCCTTTCCCTTTTCTTTTGCCCTCTTCTGTCCCTCAGCTCTGTCCCTCACCCTTTTTTTCAGGCGCTGAGATCCAAAGTGAGACGTACTGTTCTACCAGACGCTTTTTAGAGTAATCCATGACAACCACCATCTAGCGACTGCTTCACCACCTTCAAATGAGAATAATCATCGTCTTTTGATAGTAGATTCTTGCAAAGGCTCATGTTTGTCCAGTGGATTACCCGACTGAGTGGGAGGGAGCCGAGGCTGGTTCAGACTCAGCAGGGTATCCAGTTTTAGACAAGTGGTGGGAAATGCTATCATGATGAGGAGGAAGGCATGGCTCATACAGAGAATGCTCATCACCACAGGAATGATTTTTCCTATGTTTATCTTTCATGCTTCTTAATCATCTTCTCCATCTGGCTGCATGTCATCTTTTATGATTTTTACGATCTATTCAAGCATATTTCATACATAATCATAAAAATACAAGTCTTAGTATATATGTCTATTATTGTACCTCAAGATGGTTCTGACTTTTTTAAGGTCTACTATGATAGTACTCTAATAATGTACCTGTCTTCAATGGACGCAGGAGATGAACTGTATATAAAATCAGAAGAGAAGTCAAGTGTATTACTTGCCTCTTCATTTCTGTTATTTCCAATAATAGGGAAATGAATATGCATGAGTCCTGCTTTCATTCCCAGTCAACGACTTTAATGATTCTTATTTCATGGCTATGAACCAGCTTACTGATAGACACAAAGAATGGAGCCCATGGCGTACAGGTTCATCATAATAACCCTATCAAGGACAGAGGCTATTTGCGCTGTGTGTCCACCAGACTGCATGTCAGTTTTGCTTTGACTGAGCTTACACAGAGCCAGTATAACAAGCCCCAGAGCAGTATGCTATTTACAAGCACCATGAGAGTTAAGACACCATTGTACCAGAGACAAAAGTGCTGTAATACAAAGATGAATAACGAATGAGAAAGGTGGGGCTTGCCTAAGACTGCTATGAAATCAACAAGAGCTAAAATATTATTTGCCAGTGTGATTTTTATTGAGTAGTCTAACACTTAAAATATCAAAAACATTATTTAATTCACCTGATTCAATGCATATACTGCTGTGCATATTCATGTTTGGTAATTAGCAATAAACAAAAACTAAAAGTGTTATCCACTTTTAGTTTTTGTTTAACTGAATTGTGTCGCCTTCAGAGGCGCTGTTATGTGTTGTCTTGTCTGATGTGTGTGTGCGCATGTGTGTATGTGATGTTATGTCCTGTTTCCTGTAATCAATGACTTACACCTGGATTTACTATTTAAGGACTCCCACCACACACCACTTTTGTTGGTTTATTGCACAGTTACTGTTTTTCTTTTAGGGTATGTGGTTGTGTAACTCTGATGTTTGATTTTTGCTTTAGCTGCTAAGTTTCTTCCTCCATCTTGTATTTTGCTAGTTAGTTTAACTTATTTGTGCAGTTATTTCGAGCATTTTGTTGAATGTTGGTTTTTGTCTAGCAGTGTTTGGTTTTTATTAGTTCCTTTGTAACTTTATTGGTGTTTGTCACTGTTTTCTCCTTCATGAGCAGTGATTTTAAGTTTGTACCTGTGTTCAGAGCTTTGTCCTGCCTTGCAGAGATGTGTGGTAGTTCATATTTACCTACATTACCCTGTTTTTTTTCGTGTCTTGTGAGTTGTGCATTTGGGTCCCCATCCTGTTTGTTAGTCAGGTCCTTTTTCTCTGTTGAGTGGACTTTAGGTTTTTAGAAACTTCTAATAAGGGAACTCTGTGAGTTTGTCAGACTCTAGTGGCCAGAAGGTAAACTGAGCGTTTATTCCTGACCTTCCTGATATTCTGAAATCATATCAGTAAGAAATTCAATTATGGTGTTAGGAACCCCAAATACATACACGCCTGAAGCTTTCTAGGTGGTGTCCAGCCAACGATTTGGGCTTCGTAGACAATTGGAACAGTTTTTGGTAAAACCTGGGCTGGAAGAGACAGCGTTCATCCCACGTTGGCGTCTCTGCTCTCTAGTAATATGGCCAGGTTTATTAGACACTCTAAACTGTGACAACCAGTGGAGCCCAGGACGCAGAGTTGCAGTCTTACATGCCTCTCTGCAGATTTTCAACAGCTGCCACCCCCTCGTATCTGTAACACCCCCATTGAGACTGTGTCTGCTCCCTGACCACCTTAAGTATGTAAATCAGAAATCAATACACAAGGAGTGATTCACAGGAATTTAATAAACATCAAAACAACACCTCTTACAGAACAAAGTAAAAGAATATAAAATAATTAAATGTGGTCTATTAAACATCAGATATCTCTCTTCTAAATCCCTGTTAATAAATGACTTTATCAATGACCATTACATAGATTTATTTAGTCTCACTGAAACCTGGCTGCAGCAGGATAAATAAGTTTGGCTAAATTCAATTAAACTTTATTTATATAGCGCCAATTCACAACATCAGTTATCTCAAGGCACTTTACAAGTAAGGTTTAAGACCTTACAAAACTAGACCCAACAAATCCCACTTAGAACAAGCTTTTTATTGTAGCCAATCAATAAATTGTACATGTCAATAGCAACATTGGAGAGGAAATACTCCCTCTCTAGAGAGGAAGAAACCTCCAGCAGACCCAGGCTGAGTGTGGGCGGCCATCTGCCTTGACTGGTTGGGGTGAGGGGATAGAGAAGAGAGAAAAGAACACAACCACAACAAAACAAGCAGCAACAAGTTTGGACCAGCAACTGAACACTGGAGACACACTGCTCTGAGTCTGACAATACCTGTAGATGAGAATAGAGAGAGACAGAAGGGGAGAAGCACAACTACAAGAGAAAAGGAGACAAAGTTAGTCACATGTGGACATGGAGGCATGTTAATGGATACTAGAAATCCAAAAGTAGAGGAGCTCAGTGAATGAAGGACATCCCCCAGCAGTCTTAGTCTATAGCAGCTTAACTAAGAGATGTTTCCAAGTGACCAGAACCATCTCTATTTATAGAGCGTATACGCTTTGTCAAAAAGAAAGGTTTTAAGCCTAGCTTTAAAACTAGAGAGGGTGTCTGCTTCTTGAACCTGAACTGGAAGCTGGTTCCATAGGAGAGGAGCTTGGTAGCTAAAGGCTCTGCCTCCCATTCTACATTTAGAAACTCTAGGAACCACAAGTAGACCAGCACTCTGAGAACGAAGCGTTCTGTTGGGAGCATAAGAAGCCATGAGGTCTTTAAGATAAGATGGAGCTTTATTATGAAGAGCTTTGTAAGTGAGTAGAAGAATTTTGAATTCTATCCTAGATTTGACAGGGAGCCAATGCAGAAAAGCTAGTGTAGGAGAAATGTGATCTCTCTTTCTAAGTCCAGTCAAAACTCTGGCTGCAGCATTTTGAATTAACTGGAGGCTTTTAGAGAGTTATAGGGACATCATATGAGTAGCGAGTTACAGTAGTCCAGCCTAGAGGTAACAAATGCATGGATTAACTTTTCAGCATCACTCTGATGCTCCTAATTGTAGCAATATTATTAAGGTGGAAGTATGTTATGGGACATCCAGGATTTTATATCATTTAAACAAGTTTGAAGTTTGACTAATTGGTTTGTTTCCTCTGGTTTCATTGACAAATAAAACTGAGTATCATCTGCATAGCAGTGAAAATTTATACAGTGTTTCCTAATAATAAATGAGTGTCTTACACCTCTCTACTGGAAATTTGGACCACTCTTCTTTTGCAAACTGCTCCAGGTCATTCAGATTCTCCCAACTCCTTCCAACTACTGTTTTGAGATCTCTCCACAGGTGGGATTCACATCTGAACTCATTGCTGGCCATTTCAGAATTCTACGGGACTGTTGAAGTGTGTTGTCCTGCTGAAAGACCCATGATCTATGGTGGAGACGCGGCTTTCTGACACTGGCCACTATGTAGTGCCCCAGAATTTTTGGTAATCATCAGATTTCATGAACACTTCTATCTCTTTTATCTGTCCACAGTAAGTTCTCAGTACAGTATTAGTCAAACAGCAGTGACTTTTGAATTTTGAAAAGGTTGAGTAGGACAACCACCATCAGGTTAATGAGAATCGCACTCATTCGCCTCTGAGGTTTGACTAAATGACATTCTAGGAATTGCTGCTAGAGATCATTTAAGTGACATTCAGCATGCCCTACACAGGCTCTGATGTAGCAAGACACTGAATCTGTGTAGGAGGGGTAAATGAGTTTGATCAGCAAATGTTCTCATTAGCTGACTGTTGTGTCAGGCAAAAGTCAATGCAGCAGTGTAACGTTCATGCAAACAGTGCACAACAACTGCAGTAAAGGAAAATGCAGTGGCTTTGCTTTCATCGTGTTACTTCCAGTGGTTCCAGTCAGAGGCTGTCTAATAGTGAGCTGAGGTTTCCACATATGGATTCCCAGTTGTAGAATGACTCTAAAGCAAATGCATAGCACAAGTCAGTCAGGTCTTTTGTAACCACAGACAACAGCACTCAGCTCAAGAAATGACCTCCTTACTCAAACCCTGCCACTCTACTGTTATCTTCAAGCCAAAGGACGTGGTGTGAGCCCCCCAAAAACAAAGATAAAAATGTCATCAGGGCCTGGCAACATCAGGGGGTGCATTTCAGCTTCTATTAATGAGCTCCATGGCCTCCAGAACAGTCCCTGTGGAAACTTCAAGTGATTCCCATTCCAAAGAAGGGCGTCCCTATCAACGCCCTGATGACTTCTGAATGACTTCTGCCCTGTGGCCCCTCTGGCAATGAAGGGGGGCCGTAAAAAAAACATATCCTCAGTAAGTAGGACTCGCTGATGGACCCTCTGCAGTTTACATATTGCACCTCCCCCTTAATTTGAATGGTCTTAAGTATTAAGTTAAGTTTGTATAAATAAAATAAAAAAATAGTTTCAGTGTCCTTGGGTAAGACATCAAACCTGAAGTTGCCCCTGGTGTAACAGCTTTGATTTTGTGGAAAATTTCCATTCATAGTCACAATGTGATATATGAAGATTTTCATATATTTTTAATGATGTGCACTTCTTTAATTTAACTGCGCTTTCATAACAAAACATTCTTAGAGTAAGTATGAAAATAATAAACACATTTTATAAAACAAAAATGTAAAGGTCTGATGCTCAACATCTGACACATTATCTTCATCACTTGTATGCTGGACAATGAAACAAATGATGCTGGAATAAAACAACAGCATTATAGCAAGACCTGTTATAATGATATGAAAGGGGGTCAGAATATAAACTATGTGAGGAAATGTTTAAGAGACATCTATGCCCTCCCTGAGCTGGGTGTAATCAGCAAAGCAGTGACAAAGCAGAATTTGCAGAAAATATTGCCAAGGGGGAGGAGGTAAGTCATGAAGACAGGACAGAACTTATAGTAACAGGGGGAAAGCAGGGAACTGAAGGCTTTGAGATGGATGAACTGAGTGTGGCCTGCAGTTTCTGTGTTGTGGTGGGGGCAGAAACCAGATTAGAAAGGCCCATAGAGGGAATTACAGGTTAAGTGAGAGTGAAGTTTGGTGGACATGATCTGATGATATGGGAAAATTTTAGAAGAGGAAATAGTCGGAGAATTAGAGCAGAGGTGCTGGTGGATATCGTGAATTAAACAGCATTAGAGAGTTACAGGTGTCAGCCCAGTATAGTTGGGGAAGTAGGTGGGGTTGGCGGTTGAAGGAGTAGTGAGTATAGTAGCATGGTAGTTACTTCATTAGTGCAAAATAGACTAGAGTAATAATTCAATTTGGTTTGTACAATCAAGGCCTTGTAGTGCGTGAGACCAGTTTTCCTAGAGAGTCGCTCAAACTGAGTTCTGAATGTTGATGCCTTTGATGTTTTGAAATGATATGAGAACTTGATTAAAGCATCAAAGTGACCATTGAATGTGAGAAGGAAATAGTCTGTTAAATGGAAGTCATCAGCTGTGCATTTGGTACAGCAGGGGTGAGTCCAGTACAGCAAAAATAAATGTGACCTTTTGTGTGAGTGGGACAGTTAGTATACAGTTGAAATCCAAAATCTGTCGAGGCATGATTTCTATTATACTATGTGTATGTTGAACTCCCTCAACAGTATTGCATTTGGTGAGAGTGGATAGATGGGTAAAATCAGTCAGAAAGTTGAGGGATGATAAACTGTTGCAACTACGGTCGGAGTAGGACCAGACCGTAAACACAGCACATTCCAGTGAGCTGTAAATTGTCACGGGCAGTGACAAAATCTTCAATTTTTTGCGATGAATTATCATAAGACCTCCTTCGTGAGAGCCACAGGGTTGGCAGATGTGAACAAGTCATTCAGTTGGGAAAAGTAATTGCGCTGTTGCCATATTTCAGTCAAACAGAGAAAGTCCAACTTACAGTATTTTCAGTGTACAGTGTACATTGCAGAATCTCATGTATTCCTACAGCATCACCCTCTCTCTGATCACCCTCTCTTCAGGTGTTCTTTTTGATGAAATGAGATGATTTTTTGTATTTAAAGCAATAAAAAGATTATGTTTATGGACTGTCACCTGCTGTTATCAGAAATTATTTTACTGTTTTATGTCATAGAAGCACAGGTGCCAGGAAGAGACCTGCCACTGTAAGCAATAGCTGTTAAATGTGAAGCTACAGCATACAGTGATTGGCTACAATTAAACTTTATTTATATAGCGCCAATTCACAACATCAGTGTTAGAGGATATGGAGCATAGTCCTCTCTGTGAACTGGTCCTTTCTGTGTCTCTGTGATATCTTGCTATGCTTGCAGGTACTCCCCATGACCTTGTTATGCTAGGGAAGAATGTTTAACCGCCCACGCTAAGAGGAAACTTCACAAAACTGTATTCATGGCATAATGACTTCCTATGTATCTTATTCACCATATATGGATTGGCTTTGTATCCTGTTTGACCAGATGTGAAGGAGTGACTTTCATACTTTTCCTAATAAAAAGAGCTGTGCCCAAGGGGGTTTGGAGATCGTCGGCTGGGCACTGAGTTATTGTGTTCCAGAGCAGCTCCCCTTGTGCTCACAAGTAAAATGAGCTTTGTCTTCATGTGTCAGTGTCTCCAGTATTGTTTAAGTGTTGGCAGGCTAGACCCAACAATCAGTTATCTCAAGGTACTTTACAAGTAAGGTTTGAGACCTTACACAACTAAGCCCAACAAATCCCACATAGAGCAAGCTTTTAATTATAGCCAATCGATAAATTGTATATTTTAATAGCAACAGTGGAGAGGAAAAACTATCCAGCAGACCCAGGCTCAGTGTGGGCGTCTCTATCCCCTCACCCCAACTGTCTTGACCAGTTGGGGTGAAGGGGGGTGAAAAAATAGGTTACAGGTGGTCACATAGCTGTTTAGCTACAGTTTTTTCAAGAACTTTAGAAATAAAGGGCAGATTGGATATAGGCCTATAATTTGCCAGTTGTCTACGGTCAAGAGTAGGTTTTTTCAATAAAGGTTTGACCACAGCAACCTTAAAAGCCTGTGGTACGTAGCCTGTAAACAGAGATTGGTTGATTTGATTTAATATGGACGTGCTGATTAATGGAAAAACTTCTTTGAGTAATCTGGTTGGGATTGGGTCTAAGAGACAAGTATCTGATTTAGCAGAGTTAATTATTGAAGTTAACTCAGTGTGATCTATGGGGGAAAAACAGTTTAAGTAAGACATAGGTCTAACCAGCAGATCTAAGGCTGTTGGATCTGCAGATAGGTTTATGACTTTTGTTGACAGATTCTGATAAATCTTTTCTCTAATGGTTATGATTTTATTGGTAAAGAAATTCATAAAGTCGTTGCTGCTGAGATTTAAAGGGACACTAGGCTCAACACAGCTATGACTCTTAGTCAGCCTGGCTACAGTGCTGAAGAGAAACCTGGGGTTGTTTTTATTTTCCTCAATTAATGATGAATAATATGTGGTGCCCGAAGTGCTTTTTATATAGTATTAAACTGTCTTTCCATGCTAGACAGGATTCACCTAATTTGTTGGAACGCCACTGTCTTTCTAGTTTTCGAGTCCTCTGCATAAGGCTGCGGATCTCTGAGTTATACCATGGAGCTAACCTCCTCTGATTCACTGGCTTCTTCTTCAGAGGAACAACAGTGTCTAAAATTGTATGCAGTGAAACTGCAGCATCATCAACAAGACAATCTACCTGCTCATGATTCAGATGACTGCTCTCCTCTGTGTAGCTACAAGGGAATGAAACAAAAGATGATGGAATCATCTCCTTAAATCTGACAACAGCATCATCAGATAAACATCTGCTGTAATAGAACTTATTTCTGTTGCCAGGTCTGTTATGGTAAATTCAAACGTTATTAAGAAATGGTCAGCTAACAGAGGGTTTTGAGGGAGAACTTTTAAATGATCAATCTCAATCCCATACGTCAGGACAAGATCAAGAGTATGATTAAGACAGTGAGTGGGTTCATTCACATGCTGACTAAAACCAATAGAATCCAGTAGTGAATTAAATGCAATATTGAGACAGCTACTGTCAACATCTACATGAATATTAAAGTAGCCCACTATAATCACTTTATCTGTGCTGAGAACTAAGTTAGATAAAAACTCTGAGAATTCTGAATATGGACCAGGAGGAAGGTAGACAACACAGAACACAACTGGTTTCTGGGTTTTACAGTCTGAGTGACAAAGGCTCAGAGTGAGGCTCTCAAAGGAATTATAGTTATGTTTAGGGCTAGGAATAATTAATAAATCTGAGTTATATATTGCTGCTACTCCTCCACCTCTACCTGAACTTCTAGGAATATGATGGTTGATGTGACTGGTTGGAGTTGAGTCATTCAGACAAACGTATTCATCCTGCTGCAGCCAGGTTTCAGTGAGACTAAATACCGAAGTGGTGGTTGATGAAATCCAGAGAGATGTGGGACCAGGGTCTCCCAGGGATGGGAAGGGGTCGAAGATGTCCGGCAGGGGGTTGATTGCCGGTTTCAGCCCTGGCGCAGGCGGAGCAGGCCGAGATGTATGTCTTGACGTCGTTACGGATGGAAGGCTATCAAAATCTCTGAGACATGAGCTGCAGGGTGCGGGCAAGACCTGGATGGTTGGAGAGGTGAGAGTCATGGCATAACTGGATTATCTTGGAACGGAGATGGTTCGGGACGAATAGGCAATGATCGGGACAAGATGCAGGGGCAGCATGGTCCAGGTTAGCTTGAAGAACCTCCTCCTCCAAGGCCAGGTGGGCATCACCCAGACGGACAGAAACCGGCAGAATGAACTTCTCCCGCCCTGTGTCGTCCTCTGGGGAGTACAATCTAGACAGAGCGTCAGCCTTGTTTTCTTGTTGTTCTCAGAACCTGGGCGAAAAGACAAGGACAATGAGAACCGTTAAAAAAAATGGCCTACCAAACCTGTCTGGAGTTCAGTCTCTTGGCTGATTTTAGGTATTCTTAAGTTTTTATGATCTGTGAGGACCGTAAACTGGTGTTTTGCCCCCTCCAGCCAGTGGCGTCACTCCTCCAAGGCTAACTTGACCGTTCAAGAATATTGCTAAAATTAGGAGCATCATCTCACAGAGTGATGCTGAAAAGTTAATCCATGCATTTGTTACCTCTATGCTGGACTACTGTAACTCCCTACTCATGGGATGACCCAATAACTCATCAAAAAGCCTCCAGGTAATTCAAAATGCTGCAGCCAGAGTCTGACTGGACTTAGAAAGAGAGATCACATTTCTCCTACATTAGCTTCTCTGCATTGGCTTCCTGTCAAATCTAGGATAGAATTCAAAATTCTTCTCCTCACTTACAAAGCTCTTCATAATAAAGCTCCATCTTACCTCAAAGACCTCATAGCTCTTTATCTTCCCAACAGAACGCTTTGTTCTCAGACTGCTGGTCTACTTGTGGTTTGTAGAGTTTCTAAATGTAGAACGGGAGGCAGAGCCTTTAGCTGCCAAGCTCCTCTCCTATGGAACCAGCTTCCAGTTCAGGTTTGAGAAGCAGACACCCTCTCTACTTTTAAAGCTATACCTAAATGCAGAGATTCCTGGATGTATCTTTCCATGGCTTCTCGTTCGGGTTCCAAGAGTGAGTAGAGTCTCCCCCTTGGGGGGGAAGGTCCCCGGAAGAAGATCTACAGCACAGTCGTAAAGGCCGATGTGGGGGGAGTGATATGGAGTGATATGGCTCGGATCTCATTAAAACTTCATGAAGATAATGTACTTAAGATAATGAACTTTAGAAAGGTCAGGAAAATCCTCCTCCACTACAGTTATAGGGAGGGAGGATCGAGCAGAGGGTAGACATGTGAGTGAACATGCATATCCCCATCCCAACACCCTTCCAGATGACCAGTCAATGTGAGGGTTGTGCATTTGCAACCAAGGAATACCTAAGACCAAAGGGGGCTCTGCTGAATCGATGACATGAATGGTAGTTAGGTCCTGATGATTCCCAAGGAGCAGAGGTACTGGAAGAGTGGAAACAACCACAGAATGCAATAATGTGTAGTTCACATGACAATTTAGCTTCCAGTATTCATGTTTACACAGCCTGTTTAAATAAACATTTGTGTGATTTATACCCTTTGTTATACCTATTGGCATTTCTGCTCAGCACTTTACTGTAAATAGAAAAATAAATAAATACAGAAATATACCATATTTCACGAATACAGTAACAAGCCGTAAACTCATTTCACAGTATGAGTACTGTAAAATAAAAATAAAATGCTGCCAGCAACACACTGTGAAATTCTTTACAATGTAGCTAAAAAAATCCTCAGTGGAGGATATGGTCCATATAGTGTGAAGAACTACACAAATAGTTCACAAGCCAATACAAAGGATGAGCTCTGGGAAAACATCCATCCCTATTTAGAGAAGTTGTATCTCAGAAGGTAAAAATATCCAGTGTTTAAATGGTATTCAGTTTCTATGGATACTACTTTGTTGCTATGGGGTGAATTTGAAAAGCTTATGTTGTAAAGGCGTGATACACTTAAAATATTAATATTTGCCATGAACAACCTGTTTCTTCTTCCTCTATGTGTTCTATATGAAAGCATGCTCTGTTCAAATGTCTGCAGCAGATTATAGTAATTATTATTGCTGTCAAGTCAGTAAGAGGTTATTGACTGAATACAAATGTGTGTATGATTTCTGATTAGACTGAGCCATCCCCTTTTGCCCAAAGCATGAATATCACCTTGTCAGAACACTCATAGTACTTACATAACTGAATATGCAATAAGCCAAGGTTTGTCAATTTATTAAGCCACATTTGAAATTTGCTTTCCTTTCGTTTTCTGCTTTATTTTGACCTTCTTTGATTTTGTGTTTAACCTTAGGCCTTTTCTTCTGTGCAGTCTCTACAATTGCTACAAATGTGAGAATTCACATACTGTCAGTGTTAAAGAGATGTCTGCTTATCACTCAGCATGAGCACTGTGGCTTTCATTATAGCTGTGGAAAATAACAGCTGTCCTCTCAGTGCAATCTGTCCAAGCCTTCCTCTATCTGTTCTGGTGTATGCCATTTAATGTGCCCCTTTGTTTCTGTGAGAGTGGTTAATTCTCACTTGAAACGGTTCCATTAAAATATGACTTCAAAGGTAATTTGTAAAAAGTATGAAAGCGATAAGAAATGAATGTTTTGTCATTAGTGTTTTCACCTGGTTTTTGATTTCCTGTTTGTGTGCTATTTAAGTTCCTCAGTTTTTCCCCTCGTCGCTGGCTCGTTAGGAATGTTACCCTGTTGTTAGTTGTGGTTCTAGTAGTGTTACCTCGTCTTTGTTGTTACAGTTTGTTGTCTCTGTTATTATTTGTGTTACTGATCATACCTGCATCCCAGAAGTAAGTGTTTGTGTTTGTGCCTGGATCTTGTATCGGTTATTTTGGTTGCAGTGTTTGTTATTTGTTTTCTGTAGTAGGGTTTCTTGAAATTTGGAAGAGAGTAATATGGAGGACCTTTCATCAAAATAATTTTGACAGTTCTAGGTGAGAGGTCAAGGCTTCTGATTGGTTTATCCATATCTAAGACCCGCCCTAAGCCCGCCCCTAATATGATATGATATTTATGAAATTATTATGAAATTATTAAAAATAAAAAATCAGAAAAGGGGGGTTCATTTATTGTGTAATAGGAGTTTTTATTATGATGATGTTAGAATGGTGTTTCAGAGGTTTATTGGTGGTTTTATTCACTTCAGGGTTTATGGTGCAGCAGCACCTACACCATCAAGGGTCTGCAGACAGGGAGTGTGTGTGTGTGTGTGTGTGCTTCCTAACAGAGGGGGTGGTTGGTGTGGGGGGACTGTTTGTAACAAGTTTTTAGTAAAAAAAAAGTTTCTAGACAGCAAACAGAGACTGATGTTGAAAAAAGAAAAGAAAGTTCTTTAGTGAAGAATATGTTCAGAGGTAAAAAATAAAATAATGTTGACTTACTAGTTTTGTAAATGGTAGCAGTTTTTCTACTTTAAAAAAAATAAATAAATAAACCAAAAACTCACATACAGCAAAACATTAGGTGTGTGTGTATATCCTATAGTTCTCAAGAGAAACAAACTTGAAGTTAAATTAAAAATGGTAACAGTTTTTCTACTTTTTAAAAATAAAAAAATAAAAAATAAATAAACCAAAAAACTCACATACAGCAAAACATTAGGCGTGTGTCCTATAGTTCTCAAGAGAAACAAACTTGAAGTTAAATTAAAAATGGTAGCAGTTTTTCTACTTTAAAAAATAAATAAATAAACCAAAAACTCACATACAGCAAAACATTAGGTGTGTGTGTGTGTCCTATAGGTCTCAAGAGAAACAAGTCAGGCCTTAAAACAAACTTGAAGTTAAATTAAACTGAGGCTGCGGACTTGCGTTCCGGACGGGGCGGAGTCTCTAGGGGGTCGGATGACAAGGGGCTGTGTCTAACTACGCGGGGTAGGGACGATCGCCTGTATGTCTGTCTGCGACTGATAGCGGGTTGAGAAAACCGTCTTTTAGAGAAAAAAAAATGTTGAATCATATCTCTAAGTCAACCTTGGCTGTCCCTGCCCCTCCTTTTCACGACCACCACAATGGCCTATAAATAAGCTTAATTCTACACATTAGAAGTTTTTAGTTATGCTAGTTGGTTCATGGTATTTTTTCAAAAAAAACCCAAGAAAGAAACATGACTACTCCTACTAAAGTAAACGGTGTCATCTCTAGCATACCGGTGGGTCTTACTGAGGAGTCTGCGTTATGGAATGCGCCCAAGAAATCAACATTTCATCTGTGTCGGGTGCAGAAGCCAACGGATGCGTCTCTGCGTGGAGAACTGAAGCTTTTGGCTACGTGTTTCAGTATAGCACGGGAGAACTGTTGTTATACCAGTTAAAAGAAGGAGAGATTTTTAATCCGGAGACCGTAACAGCGCCAGTGATGGTAACTGACTGGGGCGTCCTGAGACATATAATCATGAGCTATGTCATGCACAACTCTGGTGAAGACCCTGCTGACCAAAGCGGCCCTGCTGTGAAGTTGGAAGACTCGCAGCCACAGACAGCGAGTGCCGGACCCCGGGTGATCAAGGCCGTGTGGGAGACTCAGTCCTCAACTAGCGGCAAATGGTATTACAAGATTATAGCTGAGTTTAGAGAATCAGGGGAGAACACCATGACGTTACATCGATTCAACAGCGAGTGTGGTGTTTTTCGGTCTGTGCTCAGCATGTCTCTCTCTAGCTGGAGAAAGATTTTTGACAAGTGGGGCTCTGAAATAGCTCAGCTGTTTCGTGCAAGTCAGGATTGGAAGGAGATCATCATATTGAGAAAAGCCCTGTTTGTTTGACAGCTGTCAACCCCCAATCACAACCCAGACCCGCCCCCTGCATTCGGAATAAATAGAGGTTGGGCTGTTTCAACAGGACAGCCTATCTACACATCGACTCCTGCTGCTAAGAAGATGCATCACTTTACTCAGTCGCTGTCGCCCTCATCTTCTCTTGGCTCAAGCCTGGACGCTGAAGTGGACCCTGCCTCAGGCTATGAGACCGACGAATCCGATGTCCAGTCAGCCGCTGGAAGCCAGTCGTTTGTGGAAGCTTGGACGCCGACTGTTTCTGCCTCTGAAACCGTTGAACTACAGGCCGTCGAGGCTGGTGATGAACTGGACGGAGCGCAGTTCCTACTATTTCTGGACACGCTGAAAACCTTTCTGACTCGTGTATTATACATACAAATACACGAGTATCAGGAATATATCTGTAACGGATGTCAAACCACCCACCCCAGTCAACGGCAGCACACGTGTCTGTGGGGGGTGCCGGAATTTTTTCTGGACACCGAGGCTCTGAAGAAACGGGTGATGACAAGCAGATTCGTCCAGGCGGCCTTAAAGTTGTTGGAAAAATACAACATCAAAGTCTCAGCGAGCAAAGTGGAGAACGTCAGCGAAGTCATGCTACAGGAACTACGAGAATCTGAGAAGATATTAAATGACATTGACGACATACATGCAGAGTTAGTGTGGAATGATGTTGATTCGAAGAAGAAGATTGAGAATCTTCGAGAGGCTGTGGCGTTTTGGGAGGGGGATTGTGATTAAGAAAAACAGCAAATGTCATGTATTACAATGCTTTTCCACATAACAATGTTCATGCATCCTGTTATTTTAAATAAAAAGCATTTGAGTAAATCTTATCTTTCTCAACATTCATTGTTTTTAAACAAATCGTCTACACGCCTACATAAAGCTGGTCTGAGACGGTGAGTGGTCAGAGACGCATTTTGCAGCCCTTCTGTGAACAATGCCTCCGAAAATTGAGAGTTTGATGAAGAAAATCTATTACAATCCAGCGCATCCGGGCAGCTACGGCGGGGTCCATGCTTTACATAAAGCTGTTGAACAAGAGTCTGGTAGAAAAATAAGTCTGAAACAAATCAATCAATTTCTATCAAAACAAGATGCTTATACTCTACATAAACCCGTAAGAATACATTTCAAAAGAAATAGAGTTTTCGTATCACGGCCTCTTTTCCAGTTTCAAGCTGACTTATGTGATATGCAGGCTTTGTCAACCTATAATGATGGATACAAATTTTTGCTCACAGTTATTGACGTGTTTTTTAAAAGAAAGCGTACGTGAAGCCTATTATGAGAAAAAGCTCTCGGGATGTGACCGAAGCATTCGCCTCTATTTTATCAACAAGCGGCATCCCAAAGTGTGTTCAAACCGATCTAGGTAAAGAATTTTACAATAAACAATTTAAAGCCTTGATGGATAAACATGGAATCCGGCACTTCAGCACTAAAAGCGATTTGAAGGCGTCCGTTATTGAACGTTTCAATAAAACGTTACAATATAAATTATATCGTTACTTTACCGGTAAAAACACGCTAAGATACACAGATTTTTAAAACTATTTTTGGATGGTTATAACAATAGTTACCATTCGAGCATAAAAATGAGACCCTCTCAAGTGACTTCTGAAAATACATCCCAAGTTTTTCAAAACTTGTACGGGTCGTTTCCTTTACGTCACAAAAACAAATTAAAGTTCAACTTTAAAAGAGGTGATCTGGTGAGAATATCCAAACTGCGTGGGGTATTTGATAAGAAATATATCCAAGGATTTACCGACGAGGTATTTAAAATAGATTCCACGGTTCCCCCCGGTGTACGGACTCGTGGACTACGACGGGGATCCCATAGAGGGTTCGTTCTATGAGGCTGAATTACAGAAAGTAACCGTGGCTGGAAACAAACTCTTTCATGTAGAGAAGGTCCTAAGTAAGTGGAAGATCGATGGGGTGGATTATTCCCTTGTTAAATGGCAAAATTGGCCCCACAAATTTAATAGTTACGTCAAGAATAGCGACGTAAAGTCTATATAATGATTTGTACAGGCGTCTAAGCTTCCATAACGTTTTCTACTACAAGATGGAGAAGAATGGCTTCTATATCACGCTCATATATATCAAGTGGATCGATACGTGGCAGCACGGTGTCCCTGAGGATCTTTTAGCTACACCACCCGTGCATGAGGACGGGAGATTTAAAGTCAAAGCTATGTCTTATGGATATGGAACGTACGATTCTATTGGTGCCATCGTAGGGACAATAAACACATACTTTCGCAAAGTGAACTTAGATGCCAGCGTCTCCTATGACGACCGCAAACAATTCTTTGTATGGACAGGCAGCGGCCGCTACAAATTAAAGTTTACGCCACCCATGGCTTACATCCTTGGTTTGGACCCTCACGAGTGGATCTCAGCAGGACCAGGGGGCCGATATTCACCCCACCCAGCGGATTTAAAAGGAGGGTTTTACAACCTGTTTCTTTATTCAGACGTTGTGAAGCATCAGATCGTTGGTGACAGCTTATCACCGCTTGTCCGCTGTATCTCTATCGAGGGGAAATACGGAGATATTATAACAAAATCATTTAACCCGGCTCATTATTTACCTCTTTCAAAAGCCCACATAGAAAGCATATACGTTGAAATTAAGACGGACCAGGGCGAACTGGTTGAGTTTGGCTTTGGCAAAACTATACTCAAGTTACACTTTAGACCGGTGAAAGCATGAGTCCTCGGGCTTATAAAGCAGACCCCTACAGATTTGTGAGTTATTACGATAATCAAGTGGGGTCAGGTCTGCCTGGGTTTAACGGAGCAGCAGCGCAGTACGGACGGGGTATCAGCTCCATCTTCTCTAAACTGTTCCGTTTTGTCATGCCCTTTATGAAAAAAGGACTTAGCATAGCGAAGCCCCACCTGAGCTCAGCTGTGAAAAACATTGCCACTGACGTGCTAAGCAGCGCCGTCAACAAGTTCTCGGGTAAACAAAACCCCGATGCGGACCAAGAAGGGGCAGGTCTAACTGTTTTAGCCCGGAGGCCCAGGAAGCGTCCCCCTGGCAACAGGGCGCTAAAAAAAACAGGCGTACGCAGAAAAAGAGGTCATTTTCCACAGCGACAGCAAGAGGAAAGAGGTCAAGAGCCAAGATAGAGGACATATTTTAAAACAAACAAACAAAAAACCATGGCTCTCGTGCATGAAAAATCAGAGTGTGTCATGTCAGAACTGGACCTGTTTTCATGCCCGTATTCACAGCTCAGCATCGAAGAACGTCAGTATGTAGAAATATCCCGTTTCATCCATAACGCAGCGAGGACCGATTGAATTCTTTGTGGCGGCGGAAGGTGAACGATATCTGGACTTGAACGATACTTTATTGTTTCTAAGGCTGAAAATTACCAATGCAGACGGTACAGATCTGGCTGTCGATGCACCTGTAGGAATTATAAACTATCCTCTGAATACAATATTTAGCCAGTGTGATGTCACGTTGGGGGACCGACTGATTTCACAGTCCAGCGCTACTCATCCATACAGGGCGATAATCGAAACTTTATTAAATTATTCACCTGATTCTTTAAAAAATCAATTCAGCGCGGGTCTCTTTTATCAAGACACAGCGGGGTCCATGGACTCTACCAATTCTAAAGACGGGGATAATAAGGGCTTGTGCAGTCGCGCAAGGTTCAGTGACCTCTCAAGAGAGTTTCATCTTCTAGGACCTCTGCACGCAGACATCTTTTTCAGCGATCGACTGCTTTTAAATTCAGTGGATCTGAGAATAAAACTGACTCGAGCCAGCGATGCGTTCTGTCTCATGCACGCTCCGAACGCAGACTACCGCCTGCACATCCTGGGAGCGTCTCTGTTTGTGAGGAAGGTAACGGTGGCGCCCGCTGTGCGTATAGGACACTCATCCGCTTTGACGAGGGGGAACGCTCTTTATCCGCTTTCACGCATTAACGTAAAAACTTTTTCAATACCAGCCAACTCCAGAATATGCACTCAGGAGAATCTTTTTCTGGGAAACCAGCCAAAATATATAATCTTAGCGTTGGTACATCATGAAGCTTTTACGGGGGTGGGCAATCGAAACCCTTTTAACTTTATACACGCTGATTTGGAATTCCTGGCTCTGTGTCAGGACGGGTGTCAAATTCCGGGCAAACCCTTTCAGCCTGATTTTCAGAACGGCCTCTCTGTCAGAGAGTATTACAGCCTAATTACAACCACGGGGCGTCATTTGAAAGATGCTCCTTTGAGCTTCAACAGAAGCGAGTTTGAACAAGGCTATACTCTTTTCGCGTTTAATCTAGCGCCTGATGAAGAAGGTTCAACTCTGTCCCTCATAAAGACAGGTTCGCTGAGGCTGGAGATGAGATTCAGACGTCCTCTACAACAAACTACAACGCTCATAGTCTACGCGTGTTAAGATTCCATTCTGGAAATTGATTCTAAAAGAAACGTTCTCGTGGATTACTATTGAGCATGAACGGGGTCCAGCTGGAGCAGATTTTAAGCCCTTTAATGGGCGATGCGTTTCAGGGAGTCTACGCCTCAGATGAGCTGATTTCGCGCCCTTTTAAGAGACCTGTTTATTTTATAGTCAATACCCATCCTCGCCACCTTCCCGGCGAACACTGGCTCGCCCTCAATCTGGAAGAGAACGGCGTTGCTACATTCTACGATTCTTTTGGGTTTGACCCTGACTTTCCATACTACCCACAGACGATCCTGGAATTTCTACGGAAACACTCGAGAGTCATTTACTATCATGACAAGCAACTTCAGCACCCCCTGTCGGCCGCATGTGGTGAACACTGCATATATTATTTGGCGCATAGAGCTGCTGGTTTATCCTATGCTGAGGTGTTAAAGTTGTACGATTCTAACGTTTCTAAAAATGATTCTGTGGTATCTGATTTTGTTAAACGTTATCAAAAATGCGTGACTCATTGTTCAAGGGATCCTAGAAGACACGGTGTGTGTTCATTAAAACTAGGATTTTTAGAAACTACAACATACCTGTCTACTTCAAACCCACCAACACCCTCAGACAGAAGCTTGTACATCCAAAGGACCCGACACCAAAACACAAGAGGAGCAACATAGTATATGCAGTTCAATGCAGTGAAGAGTGCTCGGAACTATACATTGGTGAAACCAAACAGCCATTACACAAGAGGATGGCCCAGCATAGGAGGAACAACACATCAGGACCAGTATCTGCCGTGTATCTCCAATTAAAAGACAAAGGCCACTCATTTGATGACAACAACGTTCACATTCTGGACAGAGAAGACAGGTGGTTTGAACGAGGCGTCAGAGAAGCCATACATGTCCAGGTGAACAGCCTCTCTCTCAACAGAGGTGGGGGCCTCAGACACAATTTGTCTCCCATTTACCATGCCGCCCTTTCAACTATGCCCAGGAAGATCAAGGCCACTTCACACGTCCCCCACAAAGGAGACACTTAACGACCCTTTAATGGTTGTAGGAGGAGTCACGGTAGTTGAGGATTCACACCCACTCACTACCCTCACACCCCCCTCTGTTCGCATAACGAGCCCATTCTTCACAGGTGTTAAGTGAAACCCAACTGGAGGATATATTAGTGGTCTCCACCAACTTCCCACAGACTGAAGAAGCCACCTGGATAGGTGGTGAAACGTTTCTACTAACTAGAAGAAGTCCAGTTGCCATGACTCAACCTTCAGACAACTTGACCTGGATGAATGAGAACCTTCACAGACACACACACCTAATGTTTTGCTGTATGTGAGTTTTTGGTTTATTTATTTATTTTTTAAAGTAGAAAAACTGCTACCATTTTTAATTTAACTTCAAGTTTGTTTCTCTTGAGAACTATAGGACACACGCCTAATGTTTTGCTGTATGTGAGTTTTTTGGTTTATTTATTTTTTTATTTTTAAAAAGTAGAAAAACTGTTACCATTTTTAATTTAACTTCAAGTTTGTTTCTCTTGAGAACTATAGGATATACACACACACCTAATGTTTTGCTGTATGTGAGTTTTTGGTTTATTTATTTATTTTTTTTAAAGTAGAAAAACTGCTACCATTTACAAAACTAGTAAGTCAACATTATTTTATTTTTTACCTCTGAACATATTCTTCACTAAAGAACTTTCTTTTCTTTTTTCAACATCAGTCTCTGTTTGCTGTCTAGAAACTTTTTTTTTACCAAAAACTTGTTACAAAAAGTCCCCCCACACCAACCACCCCCTCTGTTACGGAGCACACACACACACACACACACACACACACACACTCCCTGTCTGGTGGTGTAGGTGCTGCTGCACCATAAACCCTGAAGTGAATAAAACCACCAATAAACCTCTGAAACACCATTCTAACATCATCATAATAAAAACTCCTATTACACAATAAATGAACCCCCCTTTTCTGATTTTTTATTTTTAATAATTTCATAATAATTTCATAAATATCATATCATATTAGGGGCGGGCTTAGGGCGGGTCTTAGATATGGATAGACCAATCAGAAGCCTTGACCTCTCACCTAGAACTGTCAAAATTATTTTGATGAAAGGTCCTCCATATTACTCTCTTTTGGATTTGGAATTTGTTACTTATTATTCGTTATTTAGCATTTGGATATTTGTTACCACTTGGGTTAGGGTTTGCGTGTGTCATGAGTGTTGGTATGTTTGTCTTTCGTCTGGTTCATCTTTGAGTATTGATGTGTGAATGTAATGTCAAGTCTTGCTTAGTTCATATTTTGCAATTATTAAGGATTAGTTTACTCTTCGTCTGTTCGTCTCGACCTCGAGTCTAGCAGGTGGGAAATAGGCTTCAGGTGGAGCTTCCCCCGACTCAGCGGGTTTTTGGCGCCATCATCTAGGAGTCAGCACCAGGGCCTCAGGCTGTTCCTACCCCCAGGACTCCAGCTTTAGTTTAGTCGTAGTCCGCAGGATTGTAACAATATAGCGCCAATTCAGTCATCTCAGGCACTTTACAAGTAAGGTTTTAAGACCTTACACAACTAAACCCAACAATTCCCACATAGAGCAAGCTTTTAATTGTAGCCAATCGATAAATTGTACATTAAGACTTTACAACAACACATCAACAGAACTGTAAAGCATGTTTTTTACAGTGTGATGTGTGCTGTGCGGTGTACATGTCCAGGTGTTGCATGTAGGTTATTTTCTTTTTATTTTTCTTTCGGCACTTTGCACTTTATGTTTAGATATGTACATTTTCTTATTTTGTATATAATGTCAAACAATTTACAATTTTTTTGTAATTATTGTCAATTATTAAGTCCTATCTATCTATCTATCTATCTATCTATCTATCTATCTATCTATCTATCTATCTATTTAAATAGCAACAGTGGAGAGGAAAAACTCCCTTTCTAACGAGGAAGAAACCTCCAGCAGACCCAGGCTCAGTTCATGTAATTTTACTACATAAATACCAGGTCTGTGACATTTAATGTAATATTTTTCAATGAGGATGTCATAAATTACATAACGTAAGAAAGAAAGATTACATTAAGTTAATGCAAAAAACAAACATAAGGTTTATGTGTAAAATATTTGATGTACAGCATAATGTATAATGTATGTAATATAAGAACCTTTATATTAACATTAACTATTTTTCTTTTGTTTATTGTTAGGGGCAATTTATACATTTATGTGGGTATTTTATATAAAGTTAAACGGTTGCTGTAAACAACCAGTCGTCCAGTAGTAAACTTTATTGCAAAATCCTTAAACTATTACTACTACTAATCAAACTGTGTTCTGCGTCCCTAGGCCGAGCAGTAAACTGTTTTTAAATCAAAGCTGAAAACTCATCTTTCCAAATCTGTCCATAGTACCTGAGTGGGGTATCATACATGCATTCATTTGTTTTTTAAATATGACATTAGATTTTACTAGTACTTGTATGAGTTTGTGTGTATTGTGTGTTATTTGGCACTATATAATAAAAGTTTGTGTCATAGTCCGCCCCTCAGGTCCTTGGAAGGCACTGTGTTTTCTGTCTGTCCCTGTCTGTGTGATGTCATGTCCTCCTCCTGTATGCAATCATGAGTTTTAGCTCTTAATTTCTTATTTAGGTTATTTGGTTCCCTTCATATTCCTGCCTTTGTTGGTTCGTTATGTGATGTTACACGCTACCTCTGTCCTGTTCTTTCCTGTCTTGTTGCTCCATGCTCCTGTCTTGTCCAGGCTCCTAAAAGTAAAGTATTAAAGATCATGTTTCTAGTAAAGTCTGTCTATCGGGCCATGCTCTGGTTCAAATTCTGTCTAGTCTCAGTCTGTCTTAGTCTTTGTCCTTGTTGAGCTTCGACCTTCCATCCACGAGGGGGCAGGCTTGAGCCCCCCGCCCCTTGTAGGCTGCTCCGGAGCCGACAACTGGTGTTATACATCCTGAAAAGAAACACTAAAGGATTATGATCTGTGAAAACCTTCACAGGTTTAGAGGATAATCCTACATAAACCTCAAAATGTTGCAGAGCCCACAAGAAAGTCTCTTTCTCAATAGTGGAATATTTGAGTTGGTGTTTATCAAACGTCTTTGAAAAATAACTTACAGGGTGGTCAATGCTCTGGTTATCTCTTGGAGAAGTACAGCTCCTGCACCGGCATCAACTTCCAGGTGGAAAGGCAGAGCAAAGTTTGGAGCAGACACAACAGGAGTGCAACAAAGAATTCTTTTAAGACTGAGAAACGACTGTTGACACTTGTCTGACCAACAGAACGGCCTTGCAGGACTAGTCAGGGCAGTTAGAGGTGCAGCAATAGATGAGAAGTTCTTACAGAATCTCCGGTAGTACCCTGCCATCCCCAAGAAACGCCTCAGCTCCCTCCTTGTAGTAGGAATCGGAAACTGAGCAAGTCCACCTCCCATCTGCTGACCAGGATAGAGAACAGTGCCTTTGCCAAACTCACACTTGGCAAGGTTTAAAATTAGATTTGCAGAAGCCGGACGGGTGAATATTTCTTTTAAGGCGCTTATGTGAGTTGACCAGTCAGCACGGTATACAACAATGTCATCCAGATATGCCCTGCAGTTGGGGAGATTTCCTAATACCTTGGTAAGTAGCCATTGAAACATTGCTGTGGCATTACGGAGACCAAAGGGCATAACTGTATATTACAAGAAAGAGTCCAGAGTTACAAAGGCAGAAATTTCAGATGCCCTACGTGTTAATGGAACCTGCCAGTATCCTTTTGGCATGTCAAGTTTGGTGATGAACAATGCAGGCCCAATTTCATCAATGCAATCACAGATCAAAGGTGAAGGATGAGCATCTGTGACTGTAACAGAGTTTACTTCACGAAAGTCAGTGCAGAATTGAGGGCTCCCGTCTGCCTTAGTGTCCAAGTGACAGGGGGAACTCCATGCACTTGAGCTTGGCATGGCAATTTCTTTCTTGATTATCTCTCTTTTTATAGGATTTACTCTATAAGCATGTTGCTTAATAGGAGCGACCTTAGTCAAGACAATATCATGTTCAATGATAGTAGTTTGTGATGGAACATCATGAAAGAGGGATGGAAAATCCTGTATGAAGGTCATCACACAGGCCACCTGTTGATCACTAAGGTGGGATAAATACTGAGTTAGATTTGACAGGATTTGAGTTATTTAATCTGGTTCCTTGTGGCTCAGCACCTCTTAGGACAAGCCTATCCTCATCGGATGGAACACTCATCTCTGAAACAGAAGCCACGGGTGCAACACGGACATCCTCAAGTGGCCCTTCTTTTGTTCGCAAGGGGTCCCACACAATCAATAATTGCCCACTCAAAAGGGGGGTCTATTACTGGAATCGGTACCAGAGGAGCAGGAGGAATTACTTGGTTCAGTTTACCAGCCGTTTGGCAAGTGTGGCACGTACGGCAGTAGTCTACAACATGTTTCTTGAGTCCTGGCCAGAAGAAGTGTTCTCCTTGTCATAAGTTTTAGTAATTCCCAAATGTCCAACCACATGTGGTCATGGGCTAAAGACAAAACCTGGTCACGGAAAACTGTTGGTACTACTCCCTGATACACAAAACAGTCTGTACTGCCTGAGGACTTGCCAAACCACCTCCTCATGAGTAGACCCTCACTGTAAAGGTAAGTAACCTTACCCTGCCCAGTGCTTGGCGCACTAGCCAGGAGTGACACTTATTTACTTCACGAACAAAGGAGCACAGCAAGACTGGAATGACAAAACTAAATCAGATGATAGCTAGGACAAAAAGTAGCTGCATCTCAGGACAAGTGAACACCAAGCTGGTTAGGAAAGTCTATCAACTAAAGGTGAGCACAGTATCAAGCAGACCCAAACAAAAGAGCACATAAGAACTGCAAAGCAACAATAAAACAAATCTGACTAAACACTTACATTAACCTGCAACAGAAAGCGCTAGGGGTCGCGGCAATGGTCGAAGGGATCAGGGTAGCTCAGGACAGGGGAAGGCCCACTAGCAAGGACCAGACACCGGAGGAAGGTATAAATACACATGATAACAAGGTAAATGAAAACACCTGGCATGGGGCACAAGGAAGAAAAATAAAGTCACAACCCCTCAAAGCCCTACTGGCGTCCCCTAGAGGGGTGAAGGGTAAGTTGTAACAGAAACCATAGATGCCACTTTCACTTGCCTGTTAGACTTCCATGCAACTGAGTGCATGTGAAATGTCATAGGCCATCATTGGGTTTAGTTCTGTGGCTTAACGTACTCTCATTGACAAGAATTGAAAAATGCCCAGCTAATGCTTTGAGACGATCAACCTGATACTGCATGTGTGATGTAAACAAATACTAAAAGATACACTGGCTTCATATAACCTCTAAGATATAGCAGATTAACAGCTTTACAGATTTCAATACTAAACCATAGAAACAAATGAGGTATGATTGTGTATTTGCTTTAAAGCCATGGTTTTTATTTAAATTCAAACTTCCACTTCCATCCACTTACTTAATTGCTCTCCTGTCAGAACTGGTCTGCAGTGAGCAGAAAAGAAAGCATGTTTGTAAGCACAGGAACTTGTGCCGGTGGAGGGAATATAGAAATGAACTATAGATCAGCATGCAACGTGAATTGTTAGTTGTAGGCGGTAGATATATTTACCACCAGCGCACATTGTTTTCTCTGATTTAATGAGCACAGGGCAACTACAGAGGTGATGTTGTTATTGACCTCAGAGCCAGGAGTGTGAATTTCACCAAATTATGAAAAAAAAAATTAAACCATTACAACAGTTTGTTTTGAATGTCCACACTTTTATTTCTCTCTATGACTTGTAAAAAGGAAGGTCTTGTCTCCATAAGGACATGTATTACTAAAATTTTAATATACTGTGTACTGTAAATAGCATCCTGTTTACAGTATTTACAGTATGTTGAGCCCTTTCTGGCTGTGTGTGTTTACTTGTATACAAAACTACAGTCCGGGAAAAATAAATTATTTTTTTTATTATCATTAAGTATTATTATATATCATAAGTATTTGATCCCCTATCAGTCAGCACAATCTCTCAACTCCAAGAAATGGCTGACCTCTGTGATTGCCAACAAAGGTTTTGCCACCAAGTACTAAAGCACATTTTGCTAGGGGATTAAATACTTATTCATGAAAATGCTTATATATATAACTTATTTTGAAAGACATTTTTCTGGATTTTTTTGTTATTGCTGTATGTTGTATTGTTGTATCTCACTGTTCAAATAAACTTAACATTGACATTATAGACTGATAATTTCTTTGTTAGTGGGCAAACTTAAAAAATCAGCTCGGCATCAAAAAATTTTCCCCTGACTGTATGAGTAGTTAGTACTTTGAAGAGGTCAATTAGTGCTAGTAGTATCATATTATAACATCATAACATTTCATTGGCATTGAAGGTTTATGTATATGTTATATACTTGTATATACTTATATATACTTTTATGTAATGTAATTCAAGTAATAACATATATTCTCAAAACATATGACCAACAAAAAAGCATGCAAGGTACAAGTTAGTCAGCTCCTTAATAGATAATATATAATATACTGTATATGATATGTATACATAATAATTAAACTTAAACTCACTGGGCTGCAGCTTTTCTATTTCTTTGTTAACTGCTCTACATTTAGCAGGTCTATGATACAGTATTCTGACTGAAAACCAGAATATGTTTTAAATTTCTTTAGGTTTAAATGATTGAAAACACAATAAACTTAGTCAGTTAGTCTGCTGTAACTGTGCTACACAGAGTAAGTAGACAGTAAAATAAAGTGTGCAAATGTTTTGTCAAAGAAGCTTTTGTAAGCTGCTGGTATGTGCTTTGAATTGGATTGAGTCTACAGTTCTAAAGTGACTGAATTTGCCACTTCAGTGGTAAAACATACACTGCGTTGAAGTTACTCTGCAGAGGCAGCTCTTGTGTTCTGTAATGTACCTCAGTAGTTGCCTCTTGATTCCAGTTGAGTGCTGTCCTTATGCTTCGGAGTTACATGCATGGGTACCTGTCTCCCCCTGCAGGACACCAGGAGCACTCATGTGTACCACTAGTTTCCTGTAGTTGCTCTAGTCACCATAATGCAGCACATGAAGACAAAGTAGTTTGATTGTGCAAACAGCGTTCTCTGTTTTCATAATTCATAGTTGGAGTTGATTCTTTTCTGGTCAATATACTCACCCCTTGGATGTCTCCTCTCTCTCACTCACTCACTCACTTACTCTGTGGACAGGTTACCGTCCATTATAGGGCCACCTGCAGGCAATTTAGAATGTCCACTCAACCTAACCGCATGTCTTGGGACTGTGGAAATAAACTGGAGTACCTGACATGTACCCGGCACTAGCCACTACACCCCTGTGCCACCCCCTCTCTGTGTATTTATTACCATTATTGTAGTATAATATAGAAAAAGGATTAGATATTTGATCTTCTTTCATATTTTAGTATAACGTTGTGTATTGAACATGTAGGATCATTGATAGTATAGCCTATACAGCAAAAATATAGCCTAAATAGCAGTGTTTTGAATTTTTCTGCAACACATTTTCTAAAATTGCCCCAACTAAATGATTTGTCCTAAATAATCAATATTTCTATCAATTATTCTATTTGAATAATATGTCTCAACTACTTTAGCATTCAAAGGAGAATTTGTGTACTGGAAACCCAGGAAACTAACTCATGTCTCTAAGAAAATTATTTGTATTTTAGAAGTGTCTGCAAATGGACGAAATTTTGTTTATTCCACACAAACTTGTCATTTCACAGCTGGTCTGCAACTGACATTATCACTTTTTAATATTCAGTTACCTTTTAACACTGTATTATGACACCACACACAGCATCATTCTAATACAGGATCATATATTATCATGCCACCTGAAGCTTTTTAAAATTTGCATTTATATTATGTAAATGTATGTGTGGCCTCTTCATGGCTTTTGTAAGGATGATGTTCCTCTTTTTAATGAAATTACAAAAAAGTGAGCTGAATAAAATGTCAGGCTCATCGTGTATTACATATTTCTTCCACTTTGCACAATGAATCTGTATGAGATCCAAATTCATTACACCATGAAGTGCTAGAGGGCATATGAGTCATCATGGCATAGCTCTCTCAGTGAGTTGGAGACGGTTCATGCAGAGATGGCCACATGCTTGCTGTTTTATCCAGGGTGATGTCATAACCAGAAACTTCCTGAACACAGGGTCCATTCACTTCCCACCAAAGGGACCAAGCATCGAACAAGCTGTCCCCATAGCAACTACAGCCTCCAGGCATGCAAGTCGTCTTTCTTTTTGAAGGAACACAGTTTGACATTCTGTTCAATTCAGTTTTATTTATATAGCGCTAATTCACAACAAAACAGACACGATGGTTGGGACAGTGACTGCACACTGGAGACACACATTTCTGCGTCCTACCTGTAGGATAGCTACAGATACCTGTAGAAAGCTACAGAGAGAGGGAGACGGACAGAGAGTTTTTCGTTTTTCAGTATCAATCAGGATGATCCTAATTTCAGATTCAAGATTAAAGTAGGCAGTTCTAGAGACTTCTAAAGGTAAAGGAGAAATCCTGGGTCCAAAATGACACCAAGGTTTCGTACAGTAAAACCTGAAGCTAGCATTAAGTCAACCAGAGTAGCTATCTTATTCCATAATGTTGGTTTTACTTTTTAGATTTTTGAGGCCCAAATACAACAGCATTTGGGTCTGAATTTGATTAACGGAAGTTACTAGTTCTAGGACTTTTAAACAAGTTTGAATTTCATTTCGTTTGTTTCACAGATAAATGTAAGAAAGTGTCATCTGTATAGCAATACAACTTCAAAGAGTTTCTTAATACTATTCCCATGAGACATGTAAACAGTGAAAAGTACTCAATGAAGCACAGAGCCTTGCGTTCTGCAATTTATTTTTTTGCGTAGAGAGGATTTGTCCTTAACATGTAAAAAATGGAATCTTGCCATAACTGCTCGTAAACTATATGGTACTGTATGTACCAGTAATAATATATAATTGAAATGAAAAGCAATGACCAGTCATGAGCAGCACTGTGTGATGTAATCCTGGTGTGCAATATTCCTGGTGTGAAAAATGTAACCATGTGCAATGTGCTGGGTGGTGTATGAGTAGGTGCAGTTCACAGTGTTTAGTCCTGTGTGGTGTGTGTTCTGACTATGGGGTTAATGATCAGAGTGGGTTTCTCAGTGAGTGTGTCGCTGGGTGGGGAAAACCATTTTAGCGTTTTAGATTAGACCTGACCTTTAGACCTGACGGCTACAAAGCCTCAGTAACAGTTTACATTATTAATACTAGATTCCACTTTAAGCTCTGAGTATTTCTAGGCTGTATAAATTCTAAACACACACAAGCATGAGAGTCAGTTAGGAAATGAGGGCTTGATGAGTCACTGTCTGCCTTGAGTTGTCTAAATTTTCTCTCATTAAGGCACCACAGAGAGTAAAAGGCTACTACTGTACACACTGACACACACTCAGTATTATCAGTATTATCTTAGACTGACGGGGCAAAAACACGTTGTTGATGCAGTGTAATATACAATAATACAAGCCTAACTGCAAACCTACAGCTGTACAATGAACCATAATAGCATCATTTGTGTGCAGTTGACTGATTTTCCTGGGGGAAGCAATATATCACGTTTATTTTTATAAAAATTATTTATTACAAGAAGGACAGTCATCATATAAATGTTTATGTATTATTTATTGCTATTTTTGATGATACAAAAATAACATGAAAGACTTTTTAAAGAGGAACATTTCTTTCTATGTTGTGAAACGTCTGTTTCACAACATAGAAAATAAAATAATCATTACCAAATTATTTAAAGCAAATCATAATCAATAACGACAAGATTGGTGTACAAAAAATAACCGGAAAATGTATATATTTTAAACATATGCATCAGATAAAGATACACACATGACAGAGATCATTTGTATTTTGTCAGACCTAATCATAACATAGGCATAATCATCAACCTAATATTTACAGAAAAGGGGAAAACTTCATTCAAAAATTCATAAAAATTACATTCAAAAAATGTCAAATGCACCTTTGCTGTACTGGCTCAATGAGGGGGATAGTCTCAATAAATCAATATTAGCTTTACTCATTTTACAAAATATAATTTTTTAGTCTATTTGAAATATTAAACGCTGACATTGATTTATATTTGTTTATGTTTTTCTTGTATTTCTTTTTTTTACTTCATGTTAAAATCATGTAAAAAACTTAACATATAACATACTGCAGTTCACTCAGTGAAAAATTATAAAACTTTTTTTTTCCAGCTAAGTATGCTGTATTATCACAACAATAATCCCTATTGTATATCACTATTGTTCCTACAGTATGTTAGCTTGGTATAAATTAAAATAAATGCTCTTTACATTGGCAAATATTTAGTTTCTGCATACAGGCAGCCATTAAATATAATGATTGTCATTACAAGTGGATTTAAAACTCAACTATACAAAAAAGACTATACAGAGTAAATGCTTTGGATATTTTGCCTTAGACTTGGATAGTTAGATATACTGGAATATGTTTGACTCTAACTAAAAGACAAGAAGACCAGCTGTGTATTATTCATAGAACTCTATTATTTTTAAAAAAAGTATTAAAATTCCCCCCTTTATCAAAGACAGTGCATATTGGGGAGTGTCACAAAATTAATTTTTTAAGGCAGTGTGCAGTTCACTTTAAATGGAAAACTGCATTTAAAGTGAGATGATCAGCTTTAATAACCTGACAAATGGCTGCTTCATAACTATCATTCATCTGCATGAGGCAAAGAGGTGTGAGTTTACTGTCTGGGGCAGTGTTATCACAGGTATCAGGTCTGATTTGGTTCAAAAGAGAGATGGTGAACCTAAAATAAGGCACTTTTGCTTGTTATTACTTGCTGGTTTGGTGGAACCTATGTTTATTGCAGAAACACATCCACACATTTTCTGTCCATATCTGTCTTCTACGTCTGCCCTCTGGCCTGGACACCAGTCAGATCTTTTCTTATGATCTCATTCACTGTAAAGCAAAGAAAAACTAATGTCAGACAAAGAGACTTTCATTGTTTTTCAACTGAGTTGAGTTTTATTTATACCTTAAAGTGCCAATTCACAACAAAAGCTATCTCAAGGCACTAAAACCAATAAATCCATAATAACATTCCAAAATAGCTTAAAGGGAAAAGCACTCAAAAAAAAAAAAAGAGAATCAATGGCATTTAAGAAAAAAATATTTTCTGTACAGATCTGACCATACCTGTGTGCAGGGGTTTAGATGGATGCAGATAAATGCTGCATTGAAGTGGAGTAACCACTAGAGGTAGAGCTGAGGTTGAGCATACAGTGTAAGAAATTACTTCCTGTTGCTCAGGCGATTACAACTGTGTGTATGCACATCAACAGAACAGGAAGTGTGTTGAAATGGAAACTTTCATGGTGTCATAGTTCTAAAAATAGAGGCACAACAAAAGCATGGACATAAAACCAGTGCCAGTCATTTTAGATAAACTTACTGAATTGCTGAAATTAATACTTTACATAATACACATGTGTCAACCTGTAAAATGTAGCTTCTGGGTATTTGGAACATTTTTTGTAATGTGTGTTTTTTTTATAATATATATTTTTTTAGAATAATATATATAACCAAAGACACCTAGACAGTAAAATGTAAAGGAAGTGTAAGAACCTGCCAACTACTATAAATTGTCCCTATCTAGGTAGTTCTTCACTGAACTATGTGTAACGTGTCATGAGCTGTGGCATTTATCTGTTCATGTGTGCTACTGCCTCTTCTGTGCCTCTTCTGAAATCATTAGGTCTGATGATTATTGAAATGTATCAAAGTGGGCCAAAAAAAGCTTTTTGCCTGTAACCACAGCATTACAGAGCATGTCCATTAAGCCTGTTTGTGAACACACAAAAATAGATCTTCCTCACATTTTAGATGACATCTTAGATGTATTTCTCCTTCATGTGTAGCTAAATGCTGCATCTGTAATCACTCTTTAGTAACTAATCCATCACTTCATACTGTATATATTTGTACACTCAGAAGAGCAGTCCATGGAACACTCAGACATGTGTTTATTGTCGTATTTCGTATCACTAATGAGTGTTTTAGCTACACAATGGTAGTCATTTTTAAAACAGGAAACGTGCACCGAGGGATGTGCATGTACATTACTTTTTTCGTTCCACTGTGAAAGCTTTGAGTGCACTATAAAGTGAACAGACACCACTATGAAATGGCAACAGAGCACTATATAGTAACTATGGACACATTTTGGACACAGTGTTACTATTATTGTGAGTTAGCACTGGATGGAGGAGGTACAACTAGCATAAGTCAGTACAAAAGTTAAAAAAATTACAAATTTTACACTCCCGTTCTCAGTTTTTGTATGGTAACAAATACAGTACTGACTCTTGACAGAGTCTGAATTGTTATTTCCATCTTGTCCCAAGCTAAACTGGTCTAAGCTAATGTGCATATGGTGAACGCTATTGAATTAAAATTGTTAATATGATTAGGCAAGGAAACCACCACACACTGCGAAATCTGCAGAGCACAGAGCTACAGTACCTCAGCAATGCTTCATTGTAAAGGCAGAAGAAGAAGTAGGCTCTGCACACTTAATTTACATAGTGGTGAGTCAAAAGGTAGAACGTCACATAAACTGAAATCAGACACTATCTCGCTCACACGTTAGCATCTCTCAGAAGATAAGGCTATGAAGGGCAGATGGGTTTACCTCCAAATTAGCTTAAAAAAAGCCAATATGCTTGCAGTGTCTTATTTAAGACCTGCTGTGGGAAGCTGGAAATAAAATGAAACAAGAAGCACAAAATGCTCCATCTTTCTCTATCTCCATCTCATAGCCTATGGCCTTTGGATATAATCATTTGCAGATGTGAAAAAACAGCAAGTTAACAGCAGCTACACACATTTTATAGCCAAAGCAGCACCAGAGAACTACAAAAAGTGTAGGAGCAGCCGAATAGTGTGCTGTGCTGTCGTCACCATATCAGCATCTCTGTTTCTTTTAGTGTGTAGTACTGACACCTAATGCCTTAAAGAATCTTTCATCTCCACAGCAGTGCCACATATTTCCAGAGCATAAAACAAGCTTAGAGAAGCAGAAGGAGCAGACAGTGGCGCTTTAATGCATCTAATGAAGGGTTGGCACAGTCCGGCTATTTGAGGTTGGCTCTGAGAACACTCTGGCTAGTGTCTTCAATTGGTGAGTGTCTGGCTCCTGACTTCTGCGCCAATGAAGTGCATTGTTTACCAACGGATGGTGAAAGGAGAGAAAAAGAAACACCCTGTACAGTACCTGACTCACTGCCTGTTGCTAGCTGGAAAATGTGTGTTTGTTTCTCTTAGTAATTTGCATGTTTGTAAAGTGTACATGTTTGGGTATGGAAGAGTCTACACTGTGTTTATTGGTTATGTCTCAGCACATCAATTCGAGTGAGGCTCTAATGAGAGTGTAGCTGAAACGTATGAAGAAGAAAAAGGAGAGTGAGTGGACAGAAGACCACATGTCCGATTTTTGCAATACGTCTTGAAAAAACACTCCGTAAGAATTATCGTTCCTTCTCTCTTTTTGTCTGCAAAAAGACAAAAAACTCTTATGAAAGAAATATTTGCAGATTTTGCTATCTTTCCGTTACAGATCACCAAGGAAATGTTTCTCTAAAAACACAAAAAAGTATTCTGCACTAGGAGAAATGTTCTGGATTTGATTAACTTTAAAACTGTATCATCTCATACTATATTAAAAAATTTACTGTAAAAACAACTCTCGTGACATTGATGCCACAAACTGTTTTATAGGGAGAAACACATCTAAATAAAGAAAGGGTATTGATTGTATAAATAGACTACAAAGAAATCAAATTAGCTAGTGCCAGAATCTATTAAGGAGGTTTGAAACAAACACAAAGTCAGTGTCAGTAACTTAGTGTTATTCACAAAAAACATTTTTGTGTTTGTGTATTTCTGTCTATGCCAATGGACCACTGGCTCTTTATGTTAAAGAGGATTTCTGTTGAGTGCAGTTGCTCAAACAGTTTCCTCTGGTGGAGCCAGACAGCCATGTCTTTTACCATCATGAAGCCAGTGGTTGTCATATGCATATCACTACAGCCGTAGCACCAGCCTTTCAGGTGGGAAACAAGTCAACTAAGACTAATGTCTATTCACCAGCCTGTTGCTGTGTGCTTTATCTCGCCTACCCTGATCTCTACCTGCTGGAACAATTTCACCTGCTTCACTACCTCTGGGGTTTATTCCACACCCACTAAATCATTCATTCTGTGTAAGCTATGCAGCAAGTGCATTATGTCAGAAAGTCAATTCAAAAATTCCTGACCTATGTGGTCTTAATGTAGGCTGTTTTTTGTTGTCAGTTGAATATATGATAAATACATTCTCATGGGCGTTTGCTTTGTGTCACCAGTAACAGGAGGAATGGAAACTTGTGTGATGGCTGAACCGTGTAACAGAGTAAAACAAAATAACAAACTTTCACTCACACCTAGGATGACACAGTTTAAGCACTTAGATGTGACAGTTATCGACCACAGCATTATGACGACACCAGGATGTGGCCTCGCTTTTGTTTCAAAAATGAGTACAGACCAAAACACGTCTCGACAATCTCACTTTGGCAAAAATGTCTTTGATGGTCCCAACTTACATGGTTACTTTGTGCGCTGGATCAAACTTATAAACATACACCTTTTCAGTTGAACACTGTGGTTTTTTTTTTACTTCAATTACTGTATCTTCCCACCGAAACAAATGTTTTGAATAGTTGGGAAGTCCCCCATTTTTTTTCTCTCCTTAAAGAAAACAAGTGCTCCTAAAATTATATGAGTTGGTACAGCTATAGCAAAATGACTGTTGCATTGCATGCTGATAAAATAGCTAATGCTGAACACATGAAGAGGCACAGAGGAAAGCTAACTACCTGCCATCACCTTTTATGATGAAAGGATTCAGTCAGCACGTACAGTTTGACCACTTCGCCGACTCCTTATTAATTCACCATCTAACAGCTCTGTTGCTATTTATTCTGCACGTTCCATTGCTGGCCTTTGCTTCATAATTTTTTTTTCCTATTTACACACACAGACTCAGAAACAGACTCTTTCCTTTTCCTGAGAACTACACTCCGCCCTCCTGCTATCTTACTGAGATCATGCTGGATATCTTGAAGAGAGCAGCTGCAAATAGGAATTTCTTGGGCCAGATTGGCAGAATCCTGTGGTTGGAAAAAAGTTAATCCTCTGGTGGGTTCCCCCCACTGAATCAAGGGGCGTAAGGCCAAGAAGAAATTCTGGCCAACTATAACAAACAAAGAGGCTTTCCCTTGCTCTCCCAGGCAGCCTGTTCCACTGTTTGACAATGGTTGCTGTGGAACTTGTTTTTCACTTCATAACAGTGTCAACATCTCCAGGCAGTCCAGCGAGTGACACTTTTTTCTCCTTCCTTCTGTGTCTTTAATGTGAGTAAGAGCTAAAAAAAAACCTAATATCCCCATGTGTGGCTGTGTCAGACATGCTTTTAGCAGAATGGATGTTACACACTCACTTTTTCTGTATACCGTATCTATTTTTTATTTAATTTTTCTTTTGTACTGTGTACATTTTTTATATTCATATACTGTTTATCTTGCTCTATGGTCTTTGTATGTATTTGTTGTTTCACATTTTTGTATTTTTAAAAGTAAAACTTTTTGACTTGATTCTGCGCTTGCGTCTTGATTCTGTGCTTGCGTCTGACACCAGGACAAATACTATAAAGTGTACCCAGTGTAGTGTACTGTACTCAGCAATAAACAGTTATATGATGTCTAATTTCTGAATGGAGCAGCCAAAGGACAAACTATCTTTATTGACATTGGATACCTGGCTGTCATCAACTCAATGAAAAACAAAAAATACTTTGTCACTCAGATGTCAATCAATTCAGAAAATTTAGCTTCAAAAAGGACGTTGGTCAACCTCACACCTGCTGCTTGGATGTGGCCTGACATTAATTCTGTCAGGTGGTAATGGAGTTGCCAAGTTTAATTAGAGATGGATGTGCAAAAGTAACACAGTGTATTCTGTAAATCTTCTTTGAATGATCTTAAATTATCTTTCAATGAGCAAAATTCAAAATGTCAAAATTCATCACTTGCCTGTCACTCTTTTTCCCTCATTGTAGATTATAAACTGACAAAGACGTAGTGTGAACAACCAACAAGCCACCCATTCACACAGAATATAAAAGGATTAACTTACACTCACCATCATCTAGGTAGGCCTGGTCCAGGTTCTCCTCTTTGACAGTCACTCTCCTCTGTCCTCTGCCTACTGGAGACGTCTGTCCTGGGCTGGATGGAACCTGATTTTTCTGCTGCCCCTTCTGCACAATGGGCTGCTGCTGGATCACAGTGGAATAGTGCTGTGGGTGGGTGACTGCTACCTGAGCCTGGATAGGTGAGGGTGAGTGAGTGCTAGCAGCCTGGGGGGAATAGCCATCACAGAAAGTAACCTGTTGGGTGTCAGGCTGTGGAGTAGTGAGGGTTTGAGGATCACCTGCCCGAAGCAGGTGATGGTTGACATGTGAAAACTGGATAATAGAGGGATGCTGCCCAGCAATGATGGAACCTGTAGATTGAGCTGGGGAGCCTGTGTGGACCAGGACTGACCGGTGGGGGTCAGGCATCATCCCTCCTGTTTGCTGATAAAGACTTGGGCTGCCGCTCAGAGTCTTTCCCCCTCGACTGTAGATTATGGCTGAGCTTTGCTGCTGGAAAGTTATGTCTTGACTTGGAAGGCTGGAGCTGAGGCGCTGACAGGAGGACATACTGGAGAGCAGCCCGTTGTCAGAGAGAACACTGCGTGGGTTATGGTAGTAGGAATGAGGGGATAAGCCTAAAATTGGAGGCATGGCAAAGACCATGTGGTCGGTTTCATACTCATCTATAGGCTCTGTCTTTATAGATGGAGCTGTGGAAAAATAAAACATTAAGGAAATTAATGTTGACATTCTGACAGGAAGTAGAATAAACTTATTTACTAACTTTTTCCACGTACATAAACTACATTAAAAATTATTGCCTAATCAAATGTAAAATACATGTAAGCATACCACAGAGGAGCTGAGCAGCATTCTTACATTGCAGTTGTGTATAGGTAAAATGTTGAGGCTGGCTGCGCTTCCGCTTGCCATTGATGACATAGAAGTTGACTTTGACAGAACGGCAAACAGACGTGTCTTGATAGGGCGGCACCTCCACAAACAACATGCTCTGCAAGACAGAACTGGTTTATGGGCCATCAAATTACAACATGAGTAAGTAAAGATCAGTCGGATGCTTTCAAAAATGGAAGTGTTAAATATTTAAAAATCCACCAAATATGGATTTTTCTTTTGTTCGCTCACTTTGCATTTTGTAAATTGACAAAAATAAACAATCATCATTTATATTTCTGAAAGCATGCTTTGTTTACAGCATTTTTTCACACCTGTCAAAAATTTTGCACAGTACTGTAGAAGATAATACATACAGGCTGACTCTTATCTCTGTCTACTGTTGCTTCCATTTCCCAGATTTGCTGCCCATCTAAAAGAAAATAATAATGAAAAAAACACAGCAGTAGATTAAGTTGGATTAATTTAATTTATAGTGGGATAATTCCCAAATTATCCAGTTATACACGCACACACATAGCACATTATCTGATCCTTATGTGTATGCAAATAAAGAAAACCTCTTTGTGTGTGTAGATAAGATTTGAAGCCACTTCCTCTTACAGCTCCAAACACACCTATGTAAAGGTAAAGTTAACCTGTAGGTTTACCCGAAACACAGCTACAGTTCAATTCATTATTCACAAAACATTTTGGTGCAGGGCACACCGAGCTCTCGAACCAGCAGCGCTGACACAAAGCTCTAAGTGGAAATGCAACCTCACCAGGGATGTGAGGAAAACTGCACATACAGTCCATGTGTGTTTTGGTTTGTTACACTACAAGATTACACTACTATATTACACTACAGAACAAGCATTTAACCTTCATCAGGCTGAAAAACCCAAATTTGAAGCGTAAATTGTATGCTCTAACATGTGGTGTTCCGCATAGGTGGGAAACCCTCATATCAAATTAAAAACATGTGGCTTACATGAGTCAGCCAGAGGAAGGGAGATTCCACTCACGTTGCCAATTCTTTTCTAAAACTTGACTTTTTATGATCAATTATCTCCACTCCTCTTATAAAATGTAATGACTGCTGCTTTCTTGGCGTTTACATGTGTTTATATTTCGTTACAACTGTATTCTCAGGGATACCCTAACTCTTGTCCACTGTATGGAGAGAACTGTGTGCGTATGGACGTGGAAACGGTGGGGGGTTTGACTTGGCTGGGGGAAGTTTTCCTCTGTAAAGCCCCCCCCCCCCTCCCCCCCCCCTTCTCGTCCAAGCACAAGAGCCAAGGCACCTCCAGCCAGAGGCAGCTGTGTCTTGATTCACAGCCTCCATTCACCTTTCTCTTACTATCCTTTGCTATTACTAGAGCCTATTCCAGCTGTCATTTGGGCACACTCTGGACAGGTAGTCAGTCTATCACAGGGTGTCATATAGAGACAAACAACTAGTCACTCTTGCACTTGCACCTACAGGCAATTTATAGTCGCCAGTTAACCTAACTGTATGTGTTTGGAATGTGGGAGGACGAAGAATACCCAGAGAGAACCACACAGGCACAGGGAGAACCTACAAACTCTACACAGATTCCTGGCAACCCCATGTCCTTCTTGCTGGCAACAGTGCTAACCACACCACTGTGCCGCCTTCAGTGGAGTCAGTGACTCACAATATGATACAACTGTGCATGTGCACCGATCTTGGTTTAATCAACTTATTTTCACACTTGAATTAAAAAACACACAGTTAATCCTTACCAGAACTTTAAGTTTCAATCAGGGCATCAACAACCGTTAAACAACAAAAAGCCTATGTGAGCAGTGATAACACACCGAAGAGTGTGGACGGAAAGGGAAAAAGGAAGTCAGACAGCACTGTTATCGTTGGTATCATGCAAATAATTGATGCGGCTCTATCTATACAGAGCTGCAGGTAAAATGAGTCGGTTACACAGACATGGCTACTTATGAGTCATTAAATATCGCTACTGTTGAGGTGACATTTATGTGACATTTATTCGTAACAGATGCACAGACAGATAGTGTTATAAGTTATATATACTCACCCTGGGTTTTCTCCATAAAAATGACCTTGGAATCGGAACTGAAGTTCTGCCCAGTTAGGATCATCTGCTGGCCACCCAAAACAGAGCAGCTGTCCATGTCCTGCTTTTCCACCATGGGAAGCTCATGTGCTGAACGCTGGGCTGTAGACACACATAAGCATTGTTGTAGCAGTTTACTGCCTCTAACAAAAACCAGCATTTAACTATTGCTGCCCTGAAAAAAAAGGTTAATTAACCAATAAAACTAATCGCAAATAGTTGTAGCTGATTCAGTCATAAAATAAAATTTACAGAAAATCTTGTTTTCTCCATTGTTCACAACAATGTTTATGCCTAATATATCAGGTCTATTAAGGATTATGTTTCTCTGATATTTCATCTACGCAACACATCTGAAAGGTCTTTGTAGGTTTCTCACGAATACAACATAGTTTTTTATTGAGAAGCAACAGAGCTTTTACAATAAACAGGTGTCATGTCATGCTGAGTCATCCAGCAGTTGCATTCTTCGCTTTCATTTTTAGCAAGCAGCAACATAAACTGTCAAATTACAACGTAACAACTGAGCCTAAACTTTGTCTTATTACCAGTAACCTATAATAATGCAGAAAAGAGATATAATGTATGTTAAGGGGGTTTTATTATTAATATTTTTCGGGGGGGGGGGCGGCACGGTGGTGTGTTGGTTAGCGCTGTCGCCTCACAGCAAGAAGGTCCCGGGTTTGATTCCCGGAGGCGACCGGGGGCCTTTCTGTGTGGAGTTTGCATGTTCTCCCCGTGTCTGCGTGGGTTTTCTCCGGGGTCAATTAGGTCAATTAGGTTAGGTCAATTGGTTGGATGCGTAAATTGCCCATAGTTGTGAGTGTGTGTATGACTGTGATTGTGTGTCTATATATGTGGCCCTGCGATGGACTGGCGATCTGTCCAGGGTGTACCCTGCCTCTCGCCCAAAGCCAGCTGGGATAGGCTCCAGCACGCCCGCGACCCCTTCGGGGAAAAAGCGGAAGAAGATGGATGGATCGGAGGGGGGGGGGGGGGGGGGGGGTTTGGTTCTGTGTTTGGTGTTTTATCAGCCATTAGCTCAGCTGAAACTCCACACTAAATGAAGCAAGCTGAGGTGCTGACAGGCATCCCTGTGAAGTTTAAGCAAGTTTGATGAAACAAAGAAATCGGCACCAGCAAGGGGCCCTGTTGTCTCAAAAAACAACGGCAGAACCTGCTCATCAACAGACTTGACAGATACATCACAGGTGTCACTGTGAGCAACTTCACACTTAATTGGTTTCTAAGGGCAGTAATTGTTCTGAAGTTAATTTTGCGGAAGGCAGGCAGAAACCATTGTTCTGCTCTCTTTGTGAGCAGAAAGCAGATGATCTTTTTTTGATCTGCGTCATGATTCTTTACAGTGAGAGGAACATACTGCACACAGCCTGTGTCACACTGATATGATGAGTGTGAGCATGGTGTTGGTTGAACCTAGATAAAGAGCCTTATTGTTTGAGTTTTGATTACACCAGATGCTTTAATAACACTGTGTACACATGCATGGATGTTCCCAAACACAAACTTTACTACTGTGCATATACAGTAAAGCAGGTATAAAGACACTGTTTGTTTACTAACTAATAATATCATCACCAGACGGTGAGAATTCATAACACTTTACATTACATTGTGGCGTTCCAACAAATTAGGTGAATCCTGTCTAGCATGGAAAGACAGTTTAAGACTATATAAAAAAGCACTTTGGGTTGCACCACATACTATTCATCATTAATTGAGGAAAATAAAAACAACCCCAGGTTTCTTTTTAGCACTGTAGCCAGGCTGACTAAGAGTCATAGTTGTGTTGAGCCTAGTGTCCCTTTAAATCTCAGCAGCAACGACTTTATGAATTTCTTTACCAATAAAATCATAACCATTAGAGAAAAGATTTATCAGAATCTGTCAACAAAAGTAATAAACCGATCTGCAGATCCAACAGCCTTAGATCTGCTGGTTAGACCTATGTCTTACTTAAACTGTTTTTCCCCCATAGATCACACTGAGTTAACTTCAATAATAAACTCTGCTAAATCAGCTACTTGTCTCTTAGACCCAATCCCAACTAGATTACTCAAAGAAATTCTTCCATTAATCAGCACGTCCATATTAAATCAAATCAACCAATCGCTGGTTACAGGCTACGTACCACAGGCTTTTAAGGTTGCTGTGGTCAAACCTTTATTGAAAAAACCTACTCTTGACCCTTGAGAACTTGCAAATTATAGGCCTATATCCAATCTGCCCTTTATTTCTAAAGTTCTTGAAAAAACCGTAGCTAAACAATTATGTGACCACTTCTGATTACTTCACTTCTGATTAGAGTCACTAATGATCTTCTCACAGCTTCAGACAATGGTCTAGTTTCTGTACTTGTCCTGTTAGATCTTAGTGCAGCATTTGATACGATAGATCACAAGATTCTATTGCAGAGACTGGAACATAGCATTGGGATTAAAGGAAAAGCACTGGAATGATTTAAGTCTTATCTGTTGAACAGATTCCAATTTGTCCATGTTCATGATCAATCTTCCATCCGCACAGGAATTAGCTTTGGAGTTCCACAGGGTTCTGTGCTTGGTCCAATACTTTTCAGTCTTTACATGTCTCCCCTTGGTAATATTATTAGAAAACATTCTATAAATTTCCACTGCTATGCAGATGATACTCAGTTATATTTGTCCATGAAACCAGAGGAAACAAACCAATTAGTCAAACTTCAGACTTGTTTAAATGATATCAAATCCTGGATGTCCCATAACTTTCTACAACTGAATTCAGATAAAACTGAGGTTATTATAATTGGTGCTAAAAACCAGAGAGACTCTTTATTGAATCAGATTGTTACTCTGGATGACATAACGTTAGCTTTAAGTTCTACTGTCAGGAACCTTGGTGTCATTGTTGACCAAGATCTGTCCTTTACACCATATATTAAAGAAATCTCTAGAACTGCCTACTTCCACCTGAGGAATATTGCTAAAATTAGGAGCATCCTCTCACAGAGTGATGCTGAAAAATTAATCCATGCATTTGTTACCTCTAGGCTTGACTACTGTAACTCGCTACTCATAGGTTGTCCCAATAACTCTTTGAAAATCCTCCAATTATTTCAAAATGCTGCAGCCAGAGTTCTGACTGGACTTAGGAAGAGAGATCACATTTCTCCAACATTAGCTTCTCTGCATTGGCTCCCTGTCAAATCTAGGATAGAATTCAAAATTCTTCTCCTCACCTACAAAGCTCTTCATAATAAAGCTCCATCTTATCTTAAAGACCCCATCGCTCCTTATGCTCCCAACAGAACGCTTCGTTCTCAGAGCGCTGGTCTGCTTGTGGTTCCTAGAGTTTCTAAATGTAGAATGGGAGGCAGAGCATTTAGCTACCAAGCTCCTCTCCTATGGAACCTGCTTCCAGTCCAGGTTCAAGAAGCAGACACCCTCTCTAGTTTTAAAACTAGGCTTAAAACCTTTCTTTTTGACAAAGCATATAGTTAGAGATGGTTCTGGTCACCCTGAACCATCTCTTAGTTAAGCTGCTATAGACTTAGACTGCTGGGGGACGTCCTTCATTGACTGAGCTCTTTTTTCTCTTTTTCTTCTATCCACTAACATGCCTCTATTTCCACATGTGACTAACTTTGTCCCTTTTCTCTCCTAGTTGTGCTTCTCCCCTTCTGTCTCTCTCTATCCTCATCTACAGGTATCATCAGACTCAGAGTCGTGTGTCTCCAGTGTCCAACCATCCCGCCTGTGTTCAGTTGCTGCTTGTTTTGTTGTTGTGTTCTTTTCTCTCTTCTCTATCCCCTCACCCCAACCGGTCAAGGCAGATGGCCGCCCACACTGAGCCTGGGTCTGCTGGAGGTTTCTTCCTCGTTAGAGAGGGAGTTTTTCCTCTCCACTGTTGCTATTTAACTGTACAAATTATCAATTGGCTACAATTAAAAGCTTGCTCTATGTGGGAATTGTTGGGTTTAGTTGTGTAAGGTCTTAAAACCTTACTTGTAAAGTGCCTTGAGATAACTGATGAACTGTGAATTGGCGCTATATAAATAAAGATGAATTGAATTGAATTACAAACATCACTTTAGAAGAATTTAAAACTATATTTAAAAATCTGCTGTATGTATGTATGTATGCTGGATGTAACTGCTTACAGCACTCAATGGGTTGCGAGGCCACTTGCAGAGAGACGTGCTGCCCACCAGGCTGAGGTATGTGGACCCGAAACACAAGACGAACTCGAGTGTTTTTCCGACCTACATCAGTCTCGCCCTTCCTCAGCTCAATATCAGCATTTCTGAGTTTCAGGATCCCAGCGCAGTCAATCCTGGAAGAAGAAATTAATAGATAAGCAAGAGTGACAAGAACAACATTTACTTTGATTGATTTAAAACATGTTATGATATTCGTACACTGCTTTCATGTTGTTCTTTGGCTCCAGAGGGATCTCCAGGACTTTGGTGCCATTGATAATTTTCTCATAGCTGGTAGTCGTAACTGTCTTGCCGGTGATACGGTGGACTTGATAGAAGGCATGGGGCTTTAGGATGCGTTCGTCTGCTGTACCGATGAAGATCTGCAAGCCAAGTGGCTCCTTGCCTCTGTAACCATGTAACTGCGGACACAAGAAGTCGCATGAAATACAGAGATTTAGTACTCTGTGGAGGAAATGTTTCTCCATAGCTTTTTTTTCCAATTCTGCATTTCCAGATGTTGTTTCCTGTAGAGTTGGCCACTGGCTGTCAGACCCACGTGTTAAAGCATGAGTCTTCCTTTTGCAGCCAGGAACAGAAGCCAGCAGAGAGTTCACATGCTGCAGCAATTACATAACTGGATGGAGAATATTATTAGGGGTTATCTCCTTTCATCCAGAGAAGTGAAACTGACATTAAGAGTGAGTATGACACCCACAGTATTTTTGTGCTCTGCTGAGGAAATTAAAAATATGAAGATGATTTGGTGAAATGTAAACTAAAGAGAGGCATAGATAGACAGACAGACAGACAGACAGAGAGATGGATAGATAGATGTCACATTTTTCACTGACTGAAAGTACCTCCTGAGGAAACTTGCAAAAACCACAAAGCTTCAACTTGCATTTTGGTGTTGTGTTGTGCTAACAGTTTAGGGGCATATGCTTGAACTGATAGTATAATAGAATGAAGTCATAGAATAAAGACTAGGCTTTTTTTATCTGACTTCCTCCTAAGTACAGAAATTGTCACGGCTTCAGTTGATTGTGAATGTAACTGCCACTGCAGCTGCCAACTAGCAGCCGAAACCATGGTAACATGAATGTGCATTCTGGCTCCACATCCATTGCTGACACACAGAGGAAGCTGACTCCAAACACTCAATAGGCTCAACATGTGAGCAGTCAGCCGGTTGTCATGGTAGTGGCAGGAGCAGTGAGTCATGAAACTGAGTAGTAGGAAAAGTAAAGTAGAGGGAGTGAGGCAAAAAGAGGAGGAGCAGAGAAGGAAAGAAAACATGCAGAGTGAAGGAGGAGGTGAGGGAGAGAAAGATGAGGTGGAGTGCAGCTGTGGCTTATCCAGGCCTGACTGTCTGATTGGCCTGGCAAACCAGGCAGAACTGACTTCAGCTTGAGGCCTTTGGGGACAGGCAGGAAAAGGAGCAAAAGAAGCTTTATGTCCAACAAGCCCCTTCACTACTACTACTGCTACTACTACAGTATCGCCAACAAAACACCTTTCGAGACATTACCACAGTAACATATAGAAAGATAAGTTAAATCTATTCTTGTACCATAAAAGATTTGCACCACACTGTGTCTGAATGCCATGCTGTAACTGGAAGAGAAATATGAGAAATCAACCATTGATTTGTGGCATCAACTGTTCCACTTTTTCTACCCAACATGAGACTCACACAGTTAATAAAAGTAAAGCTGTGTGTACTGTAAAAGGAAGTGAGAACAACATGAACACAGATGTGTTTCTGTGGTCAAAGGAACACATACTGTAACACTATTTTGAGCTGGATGGTGGCATATATAGAGAAAAAATGTCTGTGAGTCTGTGTTACTCACTGACCTGAATTTAGTTCTAAGTTTTGACATGAGGCTGCAATGTTTCATATACAGTATCTGGGGTGAGACAATGAAAGGTGCTCAGAGAGTAGAACAGAGTTACCCCACAATGATTTAATTGAGCAAGGAAATACACACAATATAGGTGGATGCAAGCCATCGAGGCTAATAAACAGAAAGCCTGAAAACGTCACGTGGTCATCACTTTGTGGGCTTACCTGCACAACAGGATGTCCTCCTGTGGGGGCCTTGACAGCTCCCCTGCTCCCCTCTGTTTCATAGTGAGCTCTGTGATGTGGCTTGGGCTGCATCTCGATGTGGAGTTCATACTGGTCTGTGTGACTAGGGATTGGCCATTCCAGCGGAGGAAGTGAAGACACTGGGATGCTACGAAACCAAGGATAGAGTTGAGAATATAAATGATAAAACTCCTTGAGGTTATGAGGAATTTTATCTTGTAAGCATTTGACAGTTATCCTGAAAATTTAGCAATTTACCTGCAAATGTTGGTAACCAGGGAGTTGGGCCACATTGGAGGGATAACAAATAATGGCTCTATAGCAGGTTTGTTTTTAATGTCATACTCGCAGGACACAAGGTGGTTCCCTTCCCTGTGGTTGTCTGGGTACAGAGGGTAACCCTGGTTGGTTGTCTTGCCAATTTTACTGGGCACCAAACCTGGCTGACTGGTGCCAAAGCAATTCATGGCATCAGCAAGGTTGCTGTGTGTATAGTGGGCATTTATGTTGTGATCTTCATGTCCGCCATGAGGGGATGGACTACGGGAGCGGTGCCCAGGAACTAAACCAGGATTCCTGTACATTTCGTACGTGCGTTTGCCCTGTGGGGATGTGGAACGGGACCCAGGTCTCGAGGAGGGTGAACGCTGTCCACAGCTATCCTCAGTTAAGCTGGTGTGAGGAGAGGTGCTCGGGGAGGTGCGTGGGGAGCCCGTTTGGATATTCTGTAATCTGGGGCAGAGGTCTCCAGAGTTTTGGCCACTGCTGGGGGACACACAGGGAGATGCCCAAGGGGAGTAGCTCTCTGAGTGCCAACTGGTGGAGGAATTGCTGCTGGCTGGACTCAGGCACTGAGGCTCACGGTAGGTGAGGGTGTCATGGCCAGGCACGGTGAGAGTCGGTCTATGGCAATTGTTCAGGTGGTGGCTCTGCAGGGAGTCTTGACCGTGGTTGTAGTGCTCATGGGAGGGGGTGATTTTGATCCTGGGGCTCACAGCTAGGCCCGCAGGCCGTGTACCATCCAAGAAGTTTCTGCCTTCCTGGTTGTTGTATCCCACGAGAGGCAAGGTGTTATGGTCATTGAAGGAGGGACTAAAGGATTTGATGCTGTATGAAGAGTTCTCCTCCAGAGGAAAAACTCGCTCAGGCTCTGGGCTGAGGACTTTCTGAGATGCCAGGTTAGGGTCATCTGCAGAAGATAAGAATTGAAATAATAAAAACAGAAATGTATACACAAGTCTGACTCAGACAAGTCAACATGGGTGCAACACCTGGTGCTTTTTAAAATAAAAGCTGAAGTTCAATCAATGAAACACACAACAGCTTCACCATGCTGACATGCACTTCCTGTTTCTTTTCATTTATATGAGTACACACATACACTGCAGACCACATAAAACTTTAGACAACAAATGAGAAATATAGGAGAGCGGAGACAACTCAGTTTGCCAAAACGCCAAAAGACAAACCTCACCTTCTCCAGTAAAGTTGCTGCAAGATGGTTCATATTCAAACAAGTAGTCAAACTCCAAATCCTCATCAGGGCAATTTACTCGACGGAACTCTTCCTCCAAATCTTTCTCGTCGTAAAAATTGGTCATCGGTCTACAGTTTTTCTTCTAACGACTCTACCGAGTTCGGGTGACAGTGACGCGACGCTGGGGTGAATGCTGAAGTTACGTTGCTGATGATTTGGGGAACCTTTTTCAAGCGCCAGATGATGCATCGGTGAACTGCTGGGGTTGAAGAGCACACGTTTCCTGTTTCACCTCGCCCGCAGTTATTTTCAGATGTAGGCGGGTCTGCGTTCACGTTCTTTTTTTCAGTTTTCATTTCTGAGCACGATCACACGCAGACATTTGCGAAAACAGTGCATGGTGGGAGTGTTGCATTAATAGTCACGTTCAAAGTGATTACTGTGCCTCTGACAGCCTGGTGCTGCCCCCGGGTGTTTGACACTTTGCAGTGACACAGCAGGGTGCTGCCTTATTATCACCTGTCAAACAACCGGCTCACATCAATCCACAAACAGAGGGGAAAGGACAGATCAAAGTAAACTCCAGCATATATTTGCAATTTTGCCTATTCAAAAACTATCCGGGTGCTTAATTAGACATCCATTACAAAGTCATTACAGGTTCCACCAAAGGGAATCCCGAGATTTCCGGACGACGCGCACCAAAGAGGGCGTTCCTTCCAGTAGCAGGCTTGCCAGTAGCCCATTTGCTCGGTCAGCAAACATGACATGTGTGCACCATGAACCCCACAGCCAGCTTTACCACTGTATTGGTCTACTGGGTATTGCAACAAACACATAATACTGATAATTGGATGATTCAAGCATCCAAAGAGCGACACGAATTTGGATCATTCAATATCTCCATCTGAGAAGGAATATGAACTGGAATAAACAATGACGATCACCGTATTTGCACCACATTTGCATCTTCGCGTAAAGCTAAACTAAATCAGATCAATCTACGCCTTAGTCCAATCCAATACTCACATGTATTGATTGAACGATTGTACCTAAATCAGTCTATTTCTCTATGCGTACACATGTCATAAAGTCTTATCATATTCGTTACATACATACATACATTCTTAAAAAATGTATTTATGTTTTTAACATCACAATTCAATAGGCTTTTTGTTCTATGTTGTTGTTTCCCTGTGATACAACGGAACTTGCCATGAGCCGATCCACTAAAGCGCAAGCAACGCGTTTCTGTCCAAATATCAGCATCTCAACTACTTTTAAAAAGTGACAGATAACCACACAACATGTCACAAACAGTCACAGGCCCGAACCCTATTCAATCAATTAAAAATCAAATGGGTTTGATTACCAGATATTCACAACACTTCAGCAGTACCTTGATCCATCGACCTCATGGTGTGGTACTGTGCCAGCCGCCAAGTATCTCTGAACATCTGGAGAAAAAAGTAAACAAATATTGAAAAAAGGTGGAGAAAATATTTTCTCCTCGAACAACCACAGCGGAGGAAGCTCTTCGGTTAAAAATGTTAAAATGATAAAAATTAATAAAGATTTAAAAAGTTACATCTGTAAACTTATGCTGCGCGCGAACTCCTTTTCTGTTCAAAAACATGCAGCCGCATCAGTCAGCAAAGTTTATAGTGCGAAGTCCACCGTCTTTAGAGTTCTGTAAAGATTACTTGAGTATCATGAGTGGCTTCTTTCCCCGCTCTGGGTGTTTATAATGGTCCAGTGCTGTAAAATAACGGGATTCCCTCAGTGTTTCCTCCTGTTTATGCGCCTCTGCCATGGAAACCTGGAGCCGGTCCATGTCGGAGACTCAGGGCTTTCCTGCAAAGCCCCACACTCAGGAATCCATGACGTCTCTGGCTTCTGCGCCAAGGCATTTCTGCGGCATTTCTCAGACAGCACACAAGCACACAAGAACTTCATTGTGGGAATGAAGAAATTACTCCAAAACGCAGGAGGAGAGAGAGACAAAAACATACACACGCTACATATATATATATATATATATACACACACACACACACACACACACACATATATATATGTATATATATGTGCGTGTGTGTTGTGCATATATATATAAATTTAGTTAGTTAGTTTTATACATACAGAACTTAGGTTGGAACAGGGAACAGCGAATTTCATTTCACTATTCATTTCCATTTCCTAATGGAAACATGCAGAATCCCAGCAACCATGATACACATGCCATAGCAGTAAAAGTTATATAAGGCAGCATCCAGGGGGAAAACACCAATATTGTGTATTGAGGTCCTACAATCAGTTGAGAGAATCAGCTGACTGAATGCACTGACCAAAGTGATCCATATAAGGAGTACAACCTGAACAGATCACCAGTCCTGTCCATCATAGACCTAATATTTTCAAACAACCAATCACTAATGCAGTCACAATTTAGACTCTCACAGATATTGTACGTGTTTGGACTGTGGGAAACCAGACTATGCAGAAACGACCCTGGAACCGAATCCAGGACCTTATTGCTGCAAGGCAAGAGTGCTAACGACTGCAGCGGCAACTTATTATTTTTTTTGTGAACCCCATCCAAGTAAGATTTACAAAACTCCAAAACAGAATAGGAGACAACCTAAATAACTGGCGATGCAAAACTAACACAAAGAAATCTGAAAGAGGAAAAACAACTTATTATAAATGTTGAAACAACCACAAAGATGCTGAATAACTCAATATAGACACAAAACTAACACAGGGATGTAAAAGGACCAAAAAGAAACACAGCGCAACCACAAAGAGAGGCTTGCTCCTGTAAGAGGGTGGAGGGACTATTATGTCCAGGAGCCGGTATTTCAGTTTGTTTATAGTTTTAGAGAGAAACTTCACATGAAAAATCCCTAATTGCCCAGAAGACAAATCTTTAGAATAGTACTAACAAGTTGTTCTAAGCACTCAAGTATCAATGTCATGAAGTGTCAGTATTAGATCAGTATTATTAGAAGTATCAGAACTGCAATGTGATACAGAAGATACAGTATATAAGATGGGTGGGGGCTGTTAGACTGATTGGTTGCACAGTCTAACAGCAGTGGGAATGAAGGATCTGCGGTAGCACTCCTTCCTACACTGGGGATGGATCCGTGAAGGAGCTGCTCAGACTGTCTCACCCACCTCCTCCATAGAGCTTGTTGAGAGTCTTTCTGTCCCAGTCTGTGCTGTCTGCACCCCAGCAGTGTAGTGGAGAGCAGAGGCTACCACAGACTCATAAGATAACAGAGGCCTGTTCACTCCAAAGGACCTCAGTCTTTCAGACGGTGGAGGCGACTTTGGCTTTGGCTTTTTGTACAGGGTGTCACTGTTAAGAGTCAAGTTCAGTTTACGGTTAAGGTGAACACCCAGGTACTTAAGAATGTCCACTAGCTCAATGTCTGTGCCCTGGTGATGTGGTGGTTTCCTCTGAAAGTCACCATCTCCTATGTCTCACTAGTGTTTAAGCACAGGTGGTTGTTCTCACACCAGTCCACAAAATCCTTGATGACTGACCTTTACTCCAGCTCGTCCCCCTCAGACACACAACCAACAATGTCATCGGAGAACCGAAAGTTGCGTAGCCTCGTGTACTGTGGCCTGTTGGTGATGTAGTCAGTTGTCTAACCACTCCTGCCCCCTCCAGTTTCTCTCAGAAGTGCCGGCCGAAGGGTGCTGAAGCTGTAAAAAAACATGACCCTCACAGCGGTTCTAGCGGCCTCCAGGTGAGTCAGCAGGCAATGTTTGACCTGTAGACAAACTGCAGCGCTCACCACAGATTGAAGGTGGCTGAGCCTCTACATCAGGGGTGCCAAATGTACGTCCAGAGCCAGCCCGACAGAGGGTCCAATCCAGCCCACAGAATCAATTTTGCAAGTGAAGTAAAAATAATAAACTGCAATTATTCAAGCAATTATTATTATTATTATTATTATTATTATTATTATTATTATATAGGAACTTTATCATTAACATTAATGTTTTTGCTGACAGGATTTCAGTTTGGGCAGTGCTGGTATGTCATTGCGCAATAAGGAATCCAATTTCCTTCCAGCCCCAACTTAAGATCCCTGGAAAACATTTTCCTTTTTTTCCCAATTGTATAAATGAACTAATATGTTCCATCACCATGCAAACTGCTGTACATACATCCCTGAACAAAACCTCCTTCTTATGTAATTCTGATTGATACTCTAAATGTCTGTAGAAAGACTTCACGTGTCTTAAGTACACTGGAAAAATAGCAGAGTAGCTCATGGATTTTTTCCTTTTCACTTCAGCATTCATTTTTAAATCCCAGGAAACAATATCACCCGTCCTCCTCCATGTCTTCTCCATCCAGATTTCCAAATTTATTGTTAACTTTCACATGTTCTATCTGTTCTATTCTCAACCCAATACAGCTGTATATCAATATTTGGTAGTCAAAACAACACAGAAAACTTTACTGAGCATCCCTCCCATTACAATTCAATTTGATCTCAGTTGCAATGTTTAAAAACAAGTATTTAATTCAGCAAGTCTTAAAATGATTTGGCCAGTTTCAGCATGTTGTTTCGGGAGGCATCAGCTGCTAACATTAGAAATCACAGGGAGAGGCAAGGAAATGCATCAGCGACTCTTCCTTAACAATTGTGGGTGTTAAAACTAATCAAAGCATTCCAGATACACTGAGCTATAAATACACCAAGAGCAGGGTGTGTGTTCACGCTATGCAATTTTTCTTTGAGGAGCCTGTCACTGTCAAAATCCCCTGTATACACAGGGCAGTAACAGTGAGAATTGAACACTTCATCTTCAGGTTGTTCTATATTTGTTGTCATTCCATATCATTCATCAGTGTTTCTGTTTGTTGCAAATTTGCAAAGCTTTATGCAGATTAATTTAAATTGGTATTTACCAGTTAATCCAAATTGTGTTTTTGGAGTTCAGTGTTCTATGCTGGAAGCTGGCAAAAGCCTAGCGACCCAGTTTATGTGGTTTGCCTTGGACTGAAGGTTGGCTGCTGATCCCACATGGTTTTATGCCATCATCTACATTAACCGATCCAGTCAGGACCCTGACAGTCTGTGGTATATCATGTTGCATACTCTAGCATGGTAGTCTTCCATTTGGATTTGAACTGTGAGGTGTTTCCAAGATGGAAACAAATTCCATGTCTTGAAGCGTTAAAGATAAAATAAACCGATCTGGTGATAATAAGTCTGGAAATGTTATGTAATAGCTGTAAGCTACCTATTTTTGAAAATCTGAAAATCTAAACCCTATAAATGGCAAAGTTAATTTCTGAATAGATTGTGGATTTGGCTAGGGATCTGAGGGTGGGGAAGGGGTTCCATAGGTGGACTCAGGAAGAGAGGAAAACCTCGAATGCTGAGGTTAGCAAGCATCTCCATTGACCCTGGAGTGGAACTTCAGTTCTCATGGGCCTGATTAAGTTAAATGGTTTCTTTTAATGGTATAGCTTAGACATTTGGGCAGTAGAACAAGAAAGAAAAGTTGCACAGACACTGATGTTTTTATATGCCCATGCAAAGAGAGAAATGCTTAAAGAAATGATGACTTTATAGCTGAAAATCTAATCCAATTAAAATCACCATGTTGTGTAAGGTTCAACATCTCATAAGTAACTACATGATTAATTAACAAAGCTTGATATAAAAGCTCTATGAATGAAATAAATCTCCTTGTTATTATTCTATTTGAATGATTTTTTGAATGATGACAAAAATCTCAATCAAAACATTTTTAGATTCAGTAACATCTGCTCAGATATATAGTATTATCCTATCTTTGCACAATTACAACGTAATTGCTCCTCAATTCCAATAATTTGTGACTTGAATTCATGTTAAAAATTATTCAGTTTTTAAAGTGTGCGTGGTTTTTTTTAAATTTATTTTGTTATCAATAAAGTCTATAAAAAAGAAAAGAAGATAGATGTAATGACAACTTGAAGCTGGAGACATGATACAATAAAACATAAGATTTATTGATCGTTATCATCATCATCACCACAACATTGGCAAATACAATGATCCCTTTTTGTTCTATTCATCTGAGTGCAATTAGTACCATTAAATAAAACGTTTTAATAAATAAAAAAAACGTGGTTATTTACACCCAAGTAAATCATTATAACATGTTTTATGTTATGTTTTCGAAATTCATTTAACCCAAAAAACATCCTTGTCTGCGCAAAGAAGTTTCTACAATAGATGAGGATTTGACTTAACTGAGAAATGACTATTATGGCACCATGAACACTGAACTATTAAGGTTTAAAAAGTGAAATGAGCAGTGTTACAAGTTAAATATCATCTAAATAAAAGGACATGTTATTGTGTCATTTGTAATTATTTACAGCAACTCCATCATCACACCACTAATGAATGAAATGAACAATTAAGGGTGAATACACAGCAGTAGATTATCAATGTGCAGTAGTAACACTTAATGGACAATATTAACATGTATATTCATGTTTGATTCCCTTTCATCTTTCACAGCTGAAGAGGCTAGTAGCAGTTACAATTGACGAGCCCCATGGATTAGACACCGTTACACCTCAGTGTTACAGTGAGTCATCATGCAATGCTTAGGCATGGCCAACGCTGGCCTGACTGAGTAGCCACATGAGAAGCTGTGCTAGGCAGACGCACAGCCTGTCTGGACACTCAATAAAAGGTTGAACTGCAAATAACCAGTTCTCCTTTATGGCTGTTTTGACCGCGCTCCACAAACACTAACAACTCAGAAAGAAACACAGATAAATTTAACATCAGACATCATGGGTCATGCTAAAATAAACAACCATGCCACCTCCGCCGGTACCATTGGGTGAGGCATAAAGAAATGCACAAAATTGCAGATGTGTTTTATGCAAAGTCTTACCAGTTAACTTTTTTAAACCATGCAATTCTCACAATCCCTACAGTGAGAATGCTATATCAGTTTGGTGTCTAGCAGTTAAAATGACTTGAGATAGAACTGAGAATTTAAGACATGTAAATATGTTCCCAGTTACCTTTTATGATATGAATTCTAACATGTTGTCAAGCTGCTTGTCAAGTTAACTAAATTCACTCTGAGAAAAGCATCAGTTAATAATAATAACAGTTAATAATAAGAACCTATCCACTGACAAAACTCCCTGCGCCCTTGATATTTAAAAGGAGAACTCTTTACAAGGGATAAATCCATGATTGATTCTCTAGTTTAAGCGCAGCACTGCCGGATGAGGACAGGAACTTTAGTGTTTTCCAACAGACAAATACACCAGGCTGGTGTAGTTGTACCTGGTCTTAATCTTTTAGGAGGTCAATTTTGAGTAGCTGGGTGGGGAGAAGCGTCTACGCAGGTACTTGAGAATGTACAAAGGCAGACAGCTCACCAGTGTGATGACTGTCACCTTCCACAGAAATGATACTGTGGTGATGAAGTATACATCTGGTAAAGTAAAAAAAGGGAAAAGGTCAGAATGGGGTTGCAGGAAACAGACACACATTTACAACATTTGATTTGTTTTAACAGTGTGCAGTGTGTTTTATTATTATTGTAGATTAACGTATTAAAATGTTGAATAAAGTAATTTATCTTTTTGCCTGTGGGATCACATTTTGAGTTATGTTGTAAGCTACTAATTTTGTTCTGTATTCAAGCCAATATTTATTTATCAAAAATACTGAAGAATATTTTTTAGCCAAGTTGTAGTTCTAAACATATTTTAAACTAATAAAACAAAACAAACAATCCAAGTTTAATTACACAGCATGGACATCAAATATAAAGATGGTTATGAAACTCTAAGCAACACTAAAAGTTAAGTGTGAAGAACCTCAGAATAAGAACCACAAATGTCTACAACTGGCCATATTTAGTAGTCAACTACAACCACTGACCTGCTGTTTTCAGCTCATTGCTATGCCTGTCCCATTACTCCCCTGCAGTCAGTGCACCCCACAGTTTACATACTTCTTGTAACGACTGTTCATACATTTACATTTACATTTGACTAAAAGTGCAGTTTAATCAATTACAGCAGCTCTCTCTAAGTTGGAACCGTAACAGTTGCTTTAAATGCAGGACACAGAAAATGAACCAATGACCTTTCATAAAAATGAGCTTGAAAAAGAAGTGTGCACACGTAAGAGAAAAATAACCTTTAAAATCTATTTCAATTGTACTTCAAGAATAGAAGAAAAGTGTCCAGAAAGGGTACACTGGACCACATGCCAGTCATGATTCTCAGTGGTCAAGATTGTAGGATAAAAATGGGAGTTCCACGCCCCACATAAAGCTGAAAATAAACCTTTGGAAAGCTTTTGGTTACAAAATTGTGTATGTCACAGGTCCTTATTTGGCTCAACTAAAACTGGTTCAGTAGATTAGTGACTGGCTGGTTGTTCAATTGGCAATACAAACACCAACAATTCTGTCCTCTTGTGCTATGAAGTCTGTTTTCCCAATGCTCCTTAAAAGAGTCAAATAACTTTTTGTGGATAGTGTTTTCTATCAAACACAACTTTTTTATTGTAAACATAAAACTGCTGCTGTCCACAGGAAACAGGACTGTTGGTATTTCCTCTCTGAAGCGACAGTGTGCCTGAGCTTTGTACAAAACAGGACAGTTTTCTCAATGCACTCACCTTTAGACTTCCTAATATTCAGCATACCACAGCTTATTGTACACCAGAGGCATTAAATTAATGAAAAGGTCTGCCTTAGTGCAGGATGCTGACGTATTATTTCAAGGTCGGCCGAAACACAATAATGTAAATCAAGCCGCAGTGGAGTGTATGCAGATTTTTTTGTCTCTATGAAATACAAATTTTTTCTGTCACTTTCTGAGTGAGAGTGACATACTGCCTATGTGTTCACTCACCTATGAACTCATGCAGGAAAACGAGCGAGGCCACGTAGCAAGCTAAGCTGAGGAGCTCACCAACTATCATGAGCCAGTGCCATGTCTGAATAGTTAGGGCCACCATCAAGAGTTCAGTCAGGATAAGAGAGGTGAAGGAAATTGCAACGATGTGGACAAACTCCGACTCAAACAGCAGCAGCGCCCCGTACATGATGATGCTCCCTGCAATGGAAAAAGAATGATTTTTACACTATATTTAAAGATTTAAAAATGACTGTAACAGTCAACATATCAAAATTATAAAGTGAGCCAGAGAGAAAAAAAAGTATTCTAAGGCGGTAAGGTAATTTGTATTTGCTAAGTATATTTCAGTTTAAGATAATAAGATTCATGGGAGAACATACAAGAATTTCTTCTCTCTAGATATTTTAAAAACAGAAAGTCAATCTACAATAATAGTGCAAGAAAACAACAGTATATTTGAAACTCATGATACTGAGTTGTGCCACACTGTGCTAATTCTAGGAGAGAAAAAAATGTAAAATTAGGATGCAAAAATTCATTGCGAACATATATTTTATTTTGTGCGTGAGGTTTTCTTTACTTTAAATTTACGCATTTGTCAATATACGCTTTTTGCCATAAGAGCTTTCCTAAAAGTAGAATTAAATAACTATTGTAATATATGTTTCTATAAATAATTATAACATGTATTGTGACACGTTTTGTATCACCAATACACAGTAAACAATAACCCATGATGACGTGGACTTATTTTTCTATTTGGCAACTTTATCAAAACCTTGCAGAAACAGTTAAAGACAGTCTCTGTTTTAAAACACCAAACAGGATCATCTTTTACAAAAGGTCCTGCACTTTGCATTGCTTGTCAGGACAAAAAACAGGCCTGATGTTCAACGCACTGTACAGTACATGAAAGTAGTGAGGAACAGGGCAAAGCTATAAACTTTTATCAAAAGATTTTTAGTGGTCTATGAAGCACATCAGTCGTAATAACTGTGAAACAAATAAGTCTTGCGAATTAGAAAAACTTTTAAAATGTGCGAATGAGGTTTATTGCATATACAGTGAGCTAACTGGGATGCATGCAATTTACAATGTAAAACTCAAATAAATACGAATGAATATTTTGTATTATTTCCATTACGTCGAGGAGACGCAGACAGAAAAGATTGAAAGATATTAATAGTTGAAACTGATCCAGAGGTGTTGCTGGTACCGTATGTCGCATGGGCTCTAACCATTCAGCTATGAGTGTATTCTTTTTGTACAACTTAACAAAGGCAACGTACATAACCCTCACAACATGAAAGCATTTAATCTCCTTGAATATACCAGGCCAAAAGTAGAGATAAAGTAGAAGCTGTGAGTAACGTTATACCATCATGCAGATCAACAGTTTGGTAACCAGGCCTATTGCATACAAGTAGAGTACATGTCTCTGAATATCAGCCATTGGATACAAAGTTAGTGTTTTGACTAACAATAAAAGGTTTCAAGACGTAGCTTGGGATACCCCTGTCAATGCCCTTTCATTGCAAATGGCCCATACTGGAAATTTACCTTGGGTTCCTGACAAACAAAGGGCTTAGATACAGTATAAATACACTCTAAGAAATCAGCGTGGGGTGTGGCCTGTTAGAGCAATGTATCATGAAGCAGTGAAAGACTTTCTTGTATTTTTGTTTTCTCAGGGAATGATTTGTCTGTCTAGGGCTCCAGGATACCTGTGACCATTACAAGAACAAAGCAATAGAAAATAAGTGAGTGATTTGTTTGTCTGTCTGTCTGCCTGATCTGATGCTTTCTCTATTTCTGTCTGAACTGTAAGCCACTTGGTCTCAAATATAACCTAAAAACAGTCCTATGTGGAAGATAGTGACAGTATGGCATGATGACCAAACATCTGTGTGTAGTATCAGACTGTTTTTAGGTCTTGGCATACAGTCCTGGTCACTTACACCAACAACTGAAATACTGACTCTCAGAAACTCAGACTTCTATTTACCTTGATAGATACTTATCAGCACCCATATCAGAAATGTTTTGAAAGACAGAGGTCGACCCTGTGTGGAAGAAAAAACAACACATTTTATGTTTTGCCTCTAGGACACTGTTTATTGTATACCATTGTGCTGTGTGCAAGCCACTGTTAAATACCTTGAGCAAATCTTTGTATAACTCTGGGTATAACATGGCAACTTCTGACTTAACATCTTTGTCCAACACCAGAGAAAAGACAGGAAACATAGTGTAGATAGTGGAGTAGCTGAAACAGACAAAATCATGTGCCATCTGTGTGGAGAATATGCTGCAGATGACAAATGGCTCATAGACAAGAAGATTTACCCAGGATTCAGCAGTGAAACGCATCACATCTGGTAGTCAATATTTACAGAATGCTTCGTTCTCAGAGCGCTGGTCTACTTCCCAGAGTTTCTAAATGTAGATTGGGAGGCAGAGCCTTTAGCTACCGCGCTCCTCTCCTGTGGAACCAGCTTCCAGTTCAGGTTCGAGAAGCAGACACCCTCTCTAGTTTTAAAACTAGGCTTAAAACCTTTCTTTTTGACAAAGCGTATAGTTAGAGATACTTCTGGTCTGGTTGTGTTCTTTTCTCTCCTCTCTATCCCCTCACCCCAACCGGTCAAGGCAGATGGCCGCCCACACTGAGCCTGGGTCTGCTGGAGGTTTCTTCCTCTCTAGAGAGGGAGTTTTTCCTCTCCATTGTTGCTATTAAAATATACAATTCATTGATTGGCTACAATTAAAAGTTCTGTGTGGGATTTGTTGGGTTTAGTTGTGTAAGGTCTTAAACCTTACTTGTAAAGTGCCTTAAAATAACTGATGTTGTGAATTGGCGCTATATAAATAAGTTGAATTGAACTGAATTACATATTTTCCCCTTCATGCATTTCAACATTGCTTTAAAACAGTGGAAGGAAGGCAGCCAAATGCTTAGTTGGTATGTCATTGGCATACAGTTTGTATCTTACCCAATAATCAGGAATCCTTGGTACAGAGGGACTGAAGCAAAGTAGAAAACAGAAGAGAAAACTGCCTGAGGAAGAAAGTAAAAGAAAAGAAAGCAAGTAAATATATTCTTGATTTCATAAAACTACTCACATGACACATTAGTAATACTATGATACTATTTCATGACATGAAAATACTGCAATCAGAATAAAGAGGAAATGAAAGCTACAACTGTGCATGCAAGTTCACAGCAAGTAAAATTAAATATCAGGATTTTACATCAATATTATTAAATACACAAGACACAGACAAGTGAGACTTGCACAATTATTTATAAAGTAAAGGTATTACTGAACCTCATTGGTCATGTGTGTAATCATATCAATGTGTTTGACATCTTAATGCACCCTTGAGTGTCACTCACAAACATTAACTCATTCCTACGTATTTAGTATTTAGTGTTTCCTTTAGTGACTGTTTTTTTGCAAAAACTTTGACTGGTTTACAAGATGAAAAGATGACCATGGATGCATACTGTAGTGCAGCTTGGGCATAAAATGGCAAAGACCGTGTTTTTAACGTATACCAAAAGCTGATTTTCAAAGTTAATCTCGTTGTTCATAATTAAAAACCACAAGTAAACCTGTTTTAAGGAGACAACTGATTATTTTAAGTGCATTTTTAAGCTCTGATGTAAAAACAACTGAGAGAAACTTGTGATTCAAAGATAACATGTCAGTAATGACTTACTATATGGACACAAGTTAATGTACCTGCATAGTGCTGATACACAGGCTCCTGTGAATGACAAACTGGCTGAGGGCTGCAGACCTTTTGTAGCTGTTGCGACCATGAACCATGAGAAGACGACCTAAATGTTTAAACTGAGTCACTGAGAAGTCAGCGGCCAACGAGGCCTGTTTTCCTTCCTATGAAAAACAAAGAATACGGGGTAGTAACATAACACAAAAAAATAATCGGTGCGGATATGAACAACCCCTTCTATCCCCAGTTTAACAAATATGAGTGTTACAGAATGTCTTCAAAAAATAATCTCATCTAATAAAAAGAGATGCAGAGTAAATACAGAATCCATCCAATAATACAATGTTTTAATTCTAGATCATTTGTATTTTTTTAATGTTAAAACCATGAGATTCTGACCTGGAACTTTGAATCATTATCTTGATCTATGACCTAGTTGACAAAGTTAGACTGATTTTCTTTGACATTCTCCTCCATCATTCATTATTGTCTTTATTTGTAGTAAAGCACCCCTACAACATTACACTGTGTCTTCCATAATTAACCCCATTAATTATATCCATGGTTGGTTTGATCCATGGGTCAAACCAACCATTGTAATAGCAAACCTATAGAGAGAAGTACAAAACAAGAACTGGTGAGAGACTCTTACTATTACTAAAGCAAAAAAAACATTCTGTCATCAGTATTTCCTCTACTCAGACAATAGATCCTCATATAGAGGAATCGTCGTGAGAGAGATCTTGACAGGAAACGCAAAGCAAAAATCTGTACATGTCACATCAGTGACTGGCGCTGAGATGGAGAGATTCTTACTTTTCCCTCTACTCCCACGCCACAGTCCGCTTCCTGGATCATGCTGACATCGTTTCCTCCATCCCCTAAGAGCAAACAAAAGCCGTGGAAGTGTCAAAATTGACATCAGCGAGTTATTCACCAACATAAACTGTTGGTGAAAGCATTGTGAGCAACTCCCCTAGATTCATGTCATGAAGAAAAAAAAGGGAAGGTCAAATATCGGATTAGTGTTTGTTACATAAAAGGTTGAAGGGAAATTAAATGAGCGATAATACTGCAAAAACTATGAGAAAAAGTGAGATGATTTTAAAAGCTCAAAACAACAAGAACAAAATAAAGAACAAAAGGCAAGTTGAAAGCTGTTCAACAATTTATATTATCATCTCACCTACTGCACAAGTGAGTTTGCCTGTGCGCTCCTGCAGTAGCCGGACAATCTGTGCTTTCTGAGTCGGGGTGCATCGGCAGCAAACCACAGCAGGACACTGACACGCAAGCTCCATAAATTCATATTCATAGTATTTTAGACAGACCTGAAAAAAAAAAGAAACAGGTGAGCAATTCAAGCTACCACATATAACCAAGCTTTAACTGCTCAACTTAAATTACAGTTCAACTTCTTCCATGCTTTAGAAAGTGGCTTTAACCACAGAGACCACTGCCACAGATGTATGACTTTATGAGGACAGATAAGTAAGTGGGATTCACAGGCAGACGCCAAACGTTTACCTCAAGCGAGTCGCCTGATATCACCAGGGCACAGTCATGTTTTCTCCTGAAAGCGTTGAGCTCCAGATGAGCTTCCCCTCGTGTTGTCACCTATAGCAATGGTCACCACAAGTATAAATATGATCAGACACAAAAAGACACGTAAAACACATGTTCAACTACCAATATGCATGTTTTTATTTTTACCATTACCAGCATTTAATCTTAAATTATATTATTTATATATGAATGCAATACACTTTTAATATTCTGGTGTACTGCACAACAATGAACTAATATCCACTGTACTGAAAAATTGTCACTTCATGTGTAACTTTAAGAAAAAGAAATTACTATTAGTTATCAAAATAGTTAATAATGAAATATCACCATTTGACTACTCAGTCAAAGCTAAATACACTGTTGATACACACTGGAAAAGTGAGCGTGTACCAAAAATGTACCAATGCACAAATTAAATACAACAGAACAACACATAAACAATAAAACAAAACGCTTTAATGTACAACAATAAAGTATAATGCACTGTCAAGTGAAGCTCCCACATTTGAGTCGAGTTCAAATATAGTTTCAAAAGATCTTCATAGTTAAAGAAACTATTTCAAAAATTGAGCACTGACGAGGCACAATGTTGATCTGTCAACAGAAGTGATGCTCTGGTATGAATATCCTTCAACCACTGACAATTCATACGTCAATCCATGTTAGGCCTTTGGTGGCCACCAGGAAACTAATCCAGATGTGTGTGTGTGGCAGGCCCAGTCAGCACCTCGTCTACTGGGACAGAGGTTTTCAAGCCATGCCAACCATTGTTATTCTCTTCCAGTAACATCAGTTGTACGCAAGTTGTAACCTTCCTATATGGCAGGCTTTTTCTGCTCTGGCACAGCTCCAGAGGAGAAAGCAGAAGGGGGCTATCAAAGAGGCGCCAGACCTACAAAACAAATCAGGAAGTGAGCCCTCTGCACATTCCCTCTGGGAGTGGTTCAGCTGGTTTCACCTCTCTCTTTGAGCGAAGGTCTGTTTGTTCTTTTTGACAGTGTTTTGGATGCTTTTACTGGTGAGATGTGACTTATCCAGCTGCAGATACTGGCTTAGGTTGCATGTGCAGTTGTGGGAGGTCATATTACCACTGGCTAATGGGCCTTAGTTACACAGAGAATAGATGACATTAGGTCAGCAATGTCAGGAACCTGTCAGAATTGCATTGAACTGGGGTGAACCATATGTAAATGAAATCCAGTATTCACCATCTCATAAAGACTAGTAAGGAAGAGAGAAACTTGTCTTGCACTTACAGGTCTGAAGATGTGGATGTCCTGGTTGCGAGTGATCAGGTGGGCATTCTTAGCAGTGCATGTGGCTGTTTCAAGTTTGTCTCCTGTTAGCATCCAAACCTACACAGACATGTGATAATTAAACAAAAATATTAAGGGTCAGCTAAATTAGTCAGGATCAAACACAAGAATCTCAACTCTTCTGTCTGTTGTTCTAATGAGAAGTCATTACAAAAATAATGTGAAATTACATTTGTTTGAAGACAAATCCAAAAGTTAGTAGCACCATGCTTCAAAAAGCCAAAGGGTGTTATATGTTTGTTATATGATTTTACTTTTATATAGTTCTATATAGTTAGTTAAAGAGTTCTTGTGGTTACAGAGATTTGTGGCTCCACTGTTTTGTGAGCACAGGTTCTGGAAAGTAGTTCAAATATATTTCAGTTAGGGTGCTTGCATTCAACTTTAGTTAATAACCAAGAATATAGGAAATAAATTCTAAACTATATTCTTGGTTTCATCACTTAAAGTAGGTTGATCGATAAAGCCTGTTGACGTAGGTAGATCTGAAAAACATGTGTCCTACTTCTAGTATTGGTTCTCTTAGTTTGTTGCCACAATAATACATAAAGCCATCTGTGCCTCCAGACCTTAATGCCTGCATTGCGAAGGATCTCAAGGGTAGGCCTGACATCCGCCTGAAGTTGATCCTCCACCCCTGTCAGACACAGTAGCTCCATCTCCATCTCCAGACTCTCGATCACCGTGGCCACCTTCAGAGAGCGGTCATGGACGCTGAGCTTGGCCTGGGCATACCTTGCCTGCGGAGCAGAGGAGGGGTGGTCTTTTGAATCAAAACTAGCCAAACCCAAGAAATTACACAGCCAAGGGTGAGCAAACTGACAAACAACAGTGAGGATTCCTAATTTTAAATGGATACATCAGCATATTTTTGCAGCCTACACAGTAATTTAAAACTGTGCAGGACAGATTTGATTGAACATTCAATGAAATGTCACATATCACAGTTTTACTTAAATATGCATTGCAGTGTGCTGCCCTGAAAGGTTTTGAGTTTCAATAAATAAATAAACCTAACATGATCAATTGGTCAACGCCCATCTTCAGCATTCCAGCTTCAAGGCAATTTATGACTAAGATAAAGCAAAAACAAATGTGTGACTCATGCAGGAACACAAACTGTGTGTGACTCAGTTGGTGACTCACTGCTGCCCACCAGCTCTGCTCACAGAATCACAGACAGTAATCGCCTGAGGCTAAGGACTGCAGGGGAGAGAGTCCTGCCCTGTTTAAACAATGAGTGGGGCTTGAACGTGTGCGTGGGAGGGTGCAGTGGTGGTTTGGGGGGGTCAGAGGTTGGTCTAATTATCCAGGAACACCATTTGACATTTTAAAGTACAGAGCATGTCAGCAGAACTCAGTGTTGCATTGCATTACTTATTGAACCGCTTTGGATTTACTAAACATGAGCCAAATAAAACTTCAACTGCCTCAGCTGAAAGGGTGCTTACCTCAAAATCTTGATACTGTTCCTCTGTCAGGGACTTTTTGGAGACCACAAGAACCCTCAACCCCTCCCTTGCCATGTTTCCACACTAGAAAATTAAGAAAACAACATCTGGCTTCATCAGTTTGCAAATCCTATCGATAGATCAATTATTTATAATGAGAGTAAAATCACAGATTTATGAAAATGATAAAAAAAGATTACCTCTTCTTCCAGCCAGTCATTATACTGGACGATGCCTGCCATCACTACATCAGCACCCTTCATGTAAAAAGTGATTTCTCCTGTCATTTCATCCTAGGAAACAAATATCACCCAGTTTATACAATTTGAGACACAAACTGATTCTCACTAACAAACTCATTTAAATATTAATTAGAAACATTTCCAGTTCAAACCCATGTGAGCACATGGTGCATAATATTTTATGATTTCATGTTGAAAACTTGTCTTTTGTATTTACCAGGTGACTCAAACAACCATCCATCTTCAGCTGCATTAGTGATTCAAAGATAATTTGAAAATATTATCACAAGAAAGTGATGTTTGATAATTCCAGGCTGCCTGAGTTTTTCTTCCAAGCCAACCAAAACCATATAGTCATCAGAGTTAGTCAGAGGTTATTTTAAAGGTGAGGTGTTTCTTTGTTTTGACAATAATCTTAAATATATTTTTTGTTAGTCTGTTTTGAGTCACACTCCTGGTAACAACCACTAATATTGATTATGTACAAGAAGGCACTTGGAAAATCTGTTCAGTGGTTTTTACGCTCATATAAAATGCTAAATACACAGTAGTTACTGCAGTTTAAGACATGCATGAGAACATTTCTCAGTATCATAATGGTACTCACTCGCACAATTATGCCCATTCTTTTGCTCTCGTAAGTGAAGGGGAATATCTGAAGAATGGTGAAGTTCAGTATTTGGCCACTAGGGGTCCGAAGCTGCATGGTGGACTGATCTCTTCCCACCAGCGTCAGCCCAACACTCTCAGTCCATTGCACCAGCGACACCTATCAGTACCACAGAGGAAAATTTTTGGTGAGAGGCCATTAAATTTAAAAATAAGAATAAACAAAAACAGGCCAGCAATAACATTAATGTGTTTTAATGCTGAAATTCAAAAATCATTCAGGAAGACACTTTAACAAATTTTAAAGACATTATGTCAATTGAGGGTTTATTGCTTGAATTACAAGGAAAAAATGGAAAGACAAGCAGCACAGTAACAACCGCATATTATTCAATAGCTAAAGACTATTGATAAATAAAATAGCAATATGTCCATGTTGGTAACTGTTTAATCTTTTCTAAAAGACAAGATGTGTGAATGTGTTGTATCGTGCCCGATACCTTACAAACCAGAAGCCAGAATACATACCCATTTTATCATACACTGACAGCAGAGCAGCTGAATAGACATAGATGATTAAAAGCAACCAAGACTGCGTAATAAGTAATTACTTCTGTTCAAAATGTATGACACAATGTCTGAGCAGCACTTCAACATCAGAAAAGCTCTGAAACATTTGTCACCTATTGTAGGATGGAACATATGAAGATTTTGCCGAATCAGAGTCTAGAAATATTCACTGTGGAGGCATCATTGGATCTGGTCACTATCCCAACAGCAATACCTTGTTAAAACTGTCAGTTCATTCCTAACTGGACTGAATAAATGCTGCATCCAATTTGTTGCACATGTCATTTTAATGAGCTGAAAAGTCATTCAAATGTCAGTTCTGTTTCCCTATATTATGTGGAATTTTCTCTGTAAATAATACATATCCTTCATTACAGAGGAATTGGATTATTTTTATATTAAAATGCATGTAAAGCATCTAATTTTGTATTCATTTAGCATGTACCTTTCCTTGAAATGTAAATGTCAGTTTTGTGGGCAGTGGTTAAAAACCATGCACTGCACAATGTAATACTGCATCAAACATAAATGAAACACCTTTCAGGTCAACATTTTTAGAGAGTGCATAAAACAATAAAACAGAAAACCCACACTCCATAAACATGTCCCATCAAAAAGTAATATTGCATAAGTGATTGCGCTGGACAGCAATAAGGAAATCCATATTTACACTGCAGGAAAATTGAGAATTGAGCAGAATTGAGTTAAATTTCGCAGTCATCCTTCTGATGTTCAAAGAATGACCAGTAAACACTAAACGCAGATCTGAAGATAACGGCCCTTAATTGACATAATGTATACATTCATTCCAAACAGACTTTCAAGTGTTTATTTCTTTTAATGTTGATGATTATAACTGACAACTAATAAAAACCCCAAATTTAGTATCTTAAGACCAATACAAAGAAAGGATTTTTCCACACTCTAATCAGCTAACTGCTGATTTGACAGTTGTCCAAAAGACGACCATTGACACAAGGAGGGCAAGTCACAAAAGGTAATTGCAAAAGAGGCTGGCTGTTCACAGAGCTCTGTGTCCAAGCACATTAATAGAGGCGAAGGGAAGGAAAAAATGTAGCAGAAAAAAATGTACAAGCAACAGGGATAACCTGGAGAGAATTGTAAAACGAAACCCATTCAGAAAACGTAGGGGAGATTCACAAAGAGTGGACTGCAGCAGGAGTCAGTGCTTCAAGACTGGTTTCAGCTGTCGGATTCCTTATGTCAAGCTACTTTGAACAGCAGTGTCAGAATCGTCTCTCGCCTGAGCTAAAGTGGACTGCTGCTGAGTGGTCCAAACTTATGTTATCTGATGAAAGTCAATTTTGCATTTCCTTTACCCTTCAGGGTCCCAGAGTCTGGAGGAAGAGAGGAGAATCCATGTTGCTAAGGTCCAGTGTTTTCCACAGTCAGTGATGGTTTGGGTGGAGTGGAGCAACTCCACTGTGTTTTCTGAGGTCCGAGGTTAACACAGCTGTATACCAGGACGTTTTAGTGCACTTCATGCTTCCTGCTGTTGACCAACCATCAGGACTTGGCATCTGCACACAGTACCAAATCTACCAGTATCTGGTTTAAGGACCCTGTTCTTAATTGGCCAGCAAACTCGCCTGACCTTAACCCCATAGAAAATTTGCGATATGACAGACCCAACAATGCAGAAGAGATGAAGGCCATTATGAGAGCAACCTGGGCTGAGCAGTGCCACCGACACCATACTGAATTGCTGCAGTAATTCAGGCAAAAGGAGCCTCGACGAAGTATTGAATGCTGTACATGCTCAGACTTTTCATGTTCAAACTTTTCAGTTGGCCAAGATTTCTAAAATTCCTTTCTTTTATTTTTATTAAGTATATTATATATTTCAATTTTCTATACTTTATTTACTTACTGATACTGAATTTGGGGTTTTTCATTAGTTGTCAGTTATAATCATTAAAATTAAAAGAAATAAACACTTGTAAGTAAGTAAGCAGCATGGGTTAGTAATTGATGACGGCCACGAAAAGAGTGTGAAGAAGCGTAGTGTATTAACTCTTGATCCACACCAGTTTGCATATTGTCCAAACCACTCCACGGATGATGCAGTCTCCTCCACCTGGCTCTCACTCACCTAGAGAACAAGGACTCCTACGTCAAAATGCTGTTCACTGACCTTAGCACAGCATTTAACACAATAATCCCGCAACAACTAATTAACAAACTGAACCTCCTGAGCTTAAGCTCCCCCCTCTGCAATTGGATTCTGGACTTTCTAACTGCAAGACCCCAGTCAGTCCGTGTCAGCCGCAACACCTCCAGCACTACCACACTGAGCACAGGTGCCCCACAAGGTTGTGTGCTCAGCCCGCTGCTCTTCACACTGCTGACCCACAACTGCACTGCCAAGTTCAGCACCAACCACATCATCAAGTTTGCTGATGACAAGACTGTGATAGGTCTCACCAGCAATAAAAATGAGACACACTACAGAGAGTAAGAGGCGCAGCTGGCAGAGTGGTGCAGCGAAAACAACCTATCCCTCAATGTGGGGAAGGTTGTGGTGGATTTCAGAATAAACTCTGCTGACCACAACCCACTGACCATCAACAGCTTGACTGTCAACAGCACAGAATTTTGTGCTGTTGACTCTACACAACAGTGTATTCATTTTCTCCGCCGGCTGAAAAGAGGACAGTGAACACAGGTGCAAAGATCATCAGTGACTCTCTCACCTCCATCCTGGACCTTTTTTTTACGTGATGCTCCAGCAAAGCAATCAGCATTGTGAAAGACCCCAGCCATTGGGAACTTCCCACAGTCTCTTTCAACCCCTTCCATCAGGAAGGTGGTACCGGAGCATCAGAGCCCACTCCGCCAGACGCCTCAACAGCTTCTTCCCACAAGCTGTGTGACAGCCCTGTACTCCAATCTCCCTGTTCCCCTCTGAGAAACCCCGCACCATCTCCACCACCCCTCCCCATATCAAAAACAATTGTGCAATTCTGAAGTACGCTGTACACAGGTGAGTGGGCCAAACAAACCACCTGTGGAAATGTACTCTTCACTCTCCAAGCAGCAGACACCTTAATGCTGATTCTTTATTTAGAACAAACACTGTGAAACTCTAGGGTGTAATGTGCACAAGAAATACCTTTCTTGCATCTATGTGTTGTAAGTACCTGTACAGTCCTGTCTTAGGTTATTGCGTATAGTAATTTATTTATTGTTCTTAGGCTAAGTGTTGCACGTCTAAATTATGTCCTCTCTGAATGCACCGTGGTCCTGCAAGACACGACAACCCCGACCCCCTATTATTGATCATTTGGCCGTCACATACTATACCATACTACAGCATAGAGCAATTCTACATATCTTAGCAATATAATGTAGCCGTTCCCCCCACAATTGCCACAGAATTATCGTACAATACCACTTATTTAAACAGTTACCTCCCTTGTACTTTGCCATAACCATTAGTTTGTATGTTGATTTAAATCTGTAAATGTCTGGAGTTTTACCCCCGACCCATTCCAAAGCTTGACACCACATATACACAAACTTCTCCTGGTGGTTCTTACCACGTGAACTATAAAGTTGCCACATCCCTCAGGTTATAGCCTCCTTCTCTCTCTGTAAATAGCTTTTTACTTTTTAAGAATAATCGATAATAGACATAATTTGTGTGTAAAATTTGAGTAATTCAGACAGGTTTCAATAAGTTACAATGCAAAAATGATTCATTTGTAATTGTCAAGATCTATGCATTATTTAACTGCCCTTATTTTTAGTATAAAAAGGGGATGTAGTGAACTTTTACATGCTTGTAATTACAGAGACAATTCATCACACATCCTGGTTTTGATCCTTCAATTCCTTCCTTTTGAAAATGAGAAACTCTGAAATTAATATGAAAGTAGAAGATTTCTACAATCATATTGTGCTAAAGTTTTAGGCAGAAAAATGAAAAAAATGTGAAAAAAATCCTGTAAACACAGAATGCTTTCAGAAATTGAAATAATGATTGTTTATTTTTGTCAATTTACACAATGCAAAGGGAGCGAACAAAAGAAAAAATCCAATCAATATTTGGTGTTACTACGTCAGTACTCTAAGTACTGGAAGTGACGGCATGGCCCCCACAGAGCCCTGAGCTCAACATTGAGTGTGTTAGAGATCACATGTAAGAAACCCAATATCCACAGAAGATCTGTGGTTAGGTCTAGATGTTTGAAACAACCTACCAGCCGAGTTCCTTCAAAAACTGTGTGTAAGTATACCTAGAATAATTGCTGCTGTTTGAAGGCAAAGTCACACCAAATATTGATTTGACTTGAATTTCTCTTTTGTTCATTCACTGCATTTTGTTCAATATTTAACACTTTAAAAAACTATTATTGTTTATATTTTTGAAAGCATTCTTTGTTATATTTGCACTATTATGTACCATGATATTTCTTCGTACTGTTTTCATACATCAGTAGTCCTAAAATCCATTTGCTGACAACACGTGAATGTTTATCATACCTCATCTGGGCTGGAAGCCTGGTAGACTCTGCATGTGTCTTCATAATGTTGCTCAGCCTCAGCTTGGTCTGTCACCCCATTGGACTCATACACTGGTGTCACATTGTGCACCAATGCGATGGCCTTCACAGCTTCATGAACTCTACTGCTGATGGTCTTACGGACTTTAGTGGCTGTGGGTGCCCTGGAAGCTGGAAGGTCATGTGTAGGCTAAGGACAATTACAGAATGATTTGTGTTAAATCAAAACCAAAACAAAAAAACATTACCAGCAATAACAGCTTTTTATAAGAGATGTATAGTTTTCAAAACTAATTGCTCCACTAACCCCAGTTTCAGCCTTTACATAACATAAATAGATGTGTAAACTAAATATACTAAGCCTTTAGCTTGTGCTTCTCCCTCTCTGTCTCTCTGTCTCTCTCTGTCCTCATCTGCAGGCAATCATCAGACTGTGTGTGTCTCCAGAGTGCAGTTGCTGGTACAACCATCCTGTTTGTGACCTGTTGCTGCTTGTTGTTGTTCTCTTCACTATTCTCGATCCCCTCACACCAACCAGTCACGGCAGGTGGCTGCTAACACTCAGCCTGGTTCTGCTGGAGGTTTCTTACTCTATAAATTCAATTCAATAAAATTTGATTTATATAGCACCAATTCAACAGCAGTCATCTCAATGCACTAATAAGTAGGGTTATAGTTGTGTAGCGTCCTAAACCGCAACTTGAGATAACCTTTGTTGTGAATTGGGACTATATAAAGAAAACTGAATGGAACTGAATATAATTAAATATTAGCTAAAGCTATTTTTGGAAAGCTACATGTTGCAGGGGTTAATGATGGTGTCATTAAACCCTGGCTCATAGGTTTGCTGTTTCCTGCTTGACTAACCTCTGGTGTCAAAGGGGACAAAGAGCAAATTCAACTAAATAATTAAAAATGTATTGTGTCTCATTTTTCCAATCCTTCTGCAATTTACTCTCTCTTTTCCAAATGCCCTGAGTAAATCTGTTTATTTCTTTTCTTTGTCACACACAACAGGTACATGCATGTCTTTTTTACCTGTGTGTAGGCACTAAACACATGACTCAGTACTTCGTCCATTGAATCCATCCCATATGACACAGTTCCAAGATGGAGCCGCCGGAAGACCATTTCATTTTGGGTCAGAGTCCCTGGTCAAGATTACAAGCATTAAAATAGTAACAACAATAGGTACACCCAGAACTGGTTACTTAAATTTCCCGCATCAAACAGGTGATCATTTTATGGGGCATGAGGGTTGTGAATCTGATGCATAACACCTAGCATGTGAAAAAGTTGGAAGTGTAGTGCTCTAAAGCCATAAAGGCATGCGTATGTATAAAAATTTTATTTAATTATTTAAGGATCCAACAAGAAGCAGGTCTCCAAACAGAAAACCTACAACAAAGCATAACCCTGCAGTGGAGGAAATGGCTTAAATATATCCTACCGAATACTTTCCTAGTAAATCCTCAACATTAGGATCATTTATAGACTATTTTAGAAAAGTATGGTAGTGTCACTGTTATTTCCTTTAGTCTAACCAGTTTTGTCCGTCAGCAGGTAGGAGATGCGCCCAAGCTGTTCAGGTATGGTGCTAGCCCTAACCAGAGTCCCAGGAATCTTGGAGTCTTTTTTAATCATCCAGCTGAAAACCATCTTCCCCATATCCAGATTCACGCGCAAACTGCATCAAATAAAACAATTAGTCTCTCCTACACATAAATATAACACTGCACTTCGATGTTTGATTTCAGTTCACACCTGATGGGTACAATGTGAGAGAAGAGAAGTAGGAAGCGAAAAATCTGGAGGTACCAACGACCAGCAAAGTGCTGGAGGGCCACCATGACCAGTGACACCACCACCAAGGCACCAAAGAGGATCTTAGTCAAACAATTAACTTCCAAGTCAAACAATCCGACCTATAAGACAAAACATAATCCATCAGAAAATGACTTATATATTGTATGTAATATTCCTTAAAATTGTTTTACAAATGAATCTACTGATTCAATATCAGCAAGTTAAATAGAGATTTATGCAAACTAAATGACCTAGTGTTGCCCTTTAGGCTGTAGTTCACACCACTGTACCTTGTGTCTTGGGTTGGAGGTGTTCATGACACTGCGCAGCTCCTTTCCTGTATAAATGACAACCCCTACCACTGTGCCTGGAGTGAAGAAAAAAAACCCAGAAGAATCCTAAGGCAATACAATAAAGTAACATAAAGCAAGATATGCCAAGAAGATGTTTCCCAGACTTTGTGTATGGTCTATAATCTTCTTCAAATATTTCTTTTCAATTTCTAATAAAGAGTGTCACTTTAAATATAAAACACACATACCCCATTCTATAAATTTGCAAAATGTTTCACTTCCTCATAAAATTCTCTGTGAGTGAACTTAACTTCAAGTCAACTGAAATTAATGTGATACTCGAGAGGAGTGGGTCCTGGTTACTTCCTGAATAGCTACACCACCAGTTATATATTTACCAGAAGCAACAACAGTGCTGGCCCACAATGTGTTCTCAATGCTGAGACTTTCATTGACTGGAGGGTCTCCATCTTCCTGTAACATAATAAAAACAAACCAAAACAATATAATGATCATTACATAAAGGTTAGATGTGTGATAAACAGAAAGTAAGGATCGATCACAGTTCTTATTTTCAGACATGTATAACTATACTTTAAAAGTGATGCCTCTGTGTTACTTAGGCGCACCATTTACATTTCCCTACAGCTGCATTACGGATACACCTTAAAATCAAATTCATCCTTACTGTTGTTAAAATGCAAAATCTGCTGCCTGTTGATTAAAATATAATGTGCAAAGGCATAAAAGCAGAAGAAGATTAGACTAATATTTATATCAGACGTGTATTTATTAGAATGTATTAATCAGAAATTATTTTCACTTATCTAGTTGGAAATTGACACTTACTAAATACAGTGCTTACATAGAGGCATACAAAATGCTCTCTGTTCTTCATTTTATGCTGCTGTGACCCTTAATTTGATCTGACAACATTGATATCAGACTTGTGACTGGTTTTAAAAGTGTATTAAGAGATTTGGGTACTTAAACTGCTAGCAGATTACCTAAAAAAGGCTCATTGTTAATCAAAACAGTGACATTAGCACTTACCCTTGTGAAAGTTCCAATAAAGTTATGGATATCAATATTTGGTTCCTCTGCATATACATATGATCGGATTTGGAGAAGGTCCTGTGAAATATGTAAAAGTGATTTAACATCATTGACCAAAAATTGATTCATAGTGTATATATACTATATATCGCAATAGTATATGGACACCATTACTGTTAATTTGGCAGCAGGATATTATGCATCATGATTTACATTTGAGACTTAAAAATATATAATCCCAGACTTGTTTGATAGAATACTGATTGTTTGTTTCCAGTAGCTAAGAGAGTAGGAAATAATAGAAGCAGCACAGGTGGAGGAAAGAAGCAACTCAGAGTTGAGTAAAACCCAGGTGTAAAAGTAATTACTTCTTTCAATTTTTTCAGCACTTACTAAATGGTTGCAATGGTAGTCAATGAACTGTCTGTGAATTTTGATTAGCTAATGAATCATAATTACAGACAAATCACACATGATCAGTTAACAAATAACAGTAAGCAGTATTTCTGCAGTGTTGTCTAACAACATTAACCTGAATAATATTTGCTTTTGTAAACACAAACTGATTCATCAACAGTACAGTTCTTAGGTGAAACTTTCAGTCGTAAAAATTTTTGACAACAGTCTCACCCTCACCTCTAGTTAACAACTAATAAAACACTCTGTTCCTCTCAGACCATAATCAGTATGTCGCAACATTTCCAGTATGTTCCTGCTGCCTTACCACCTCTCTGCCTGTAATTTGTCACTCACACCAGCAGTTGGCAATCTCTGTGTGCAGGCCACTGGGAGGCGTAGTTTCCAGTCTGTCTCTCCGTCCAGCTGGTCAGTACGCAGGAAGCAGGAGCCTGGGAAGAAGAAGACAAGCATTGTCACTGACGTCATATGGAGCACACTCACCACTAGGGAGCAATAATAGATATGTTTTAATTTAAAGTGGGAACCTAATAATGCTGCTACTTTCTTTGATGTTCTAATACAGTCCCAGCAACAATAAAGAAATAAAATGGGGCGACACAAGTTTTAGCTTGTTTTAGGCTGAAGTCACATGTCAAGTGAGCATCAACTCCTGTGGAAAGGTATGAGTAACATTTTACTGCAAAATCAAGCGCTTGGAGGCAGAGTTGGAGGCATCCTCTGAAGCCCATCCCCCATTCTGGCATGCATGCGTCATCCTGCCCAAATCCTCTTCATAATTGACCTAATGGCCTCCAAATGGAAGAGAGATAAGCAAACACTACTTCCAGTAAAAAAAAAAATTCTTTCCCCCAATAGGAAAGTTGCATCTAGCTAAAGATTTTCTGGAATAATGTGAGTGATGACAATCACTGTACCTTAGGAATGGTTATTTTGAATGGACTTATGTGTCTTTTGTATATGCAAATAATCAATGCAATTCATCACTTTGTGTTATTACTGACAAATCTTGACCTAATCCATATTTGATTATTCAGATGAGGTATCCTACCATCATGTCTCCTTTTCTCTTTGCATTTGATTTCTGCATGGCACTTGATTTTCCTTTCTATTATCTTCTAATTTGAATGACAAAATTAGGCACAGATGAAGATGAGACCAGTGTTTAGTCTGCGATGTCCATCTCAGTATTACATGGCGTACGAACTCTCGTAAATGATAGTTTAGTGCTGGGTCCAATTATATTTCAGACATTGTAAAGCTTCTGGGCCCGGATCAGGGCTAATCCATGCACCTCAGCGCCTTTTTAAACAAGTAATTTCCACAGCCAGGCGGAGATCTAGATGAATGACCAGCAGATGTTTACCATTTCTTTCAGAGGTCCTTAAAAAGATCATGTCTGCAGGAACACGCTGGTTCTAAAAAAAAAGGCAGGAAAAAAAACATGACTTCAATTCCTGAACATCAATTCTTGATCCTGCACTTCACCTCCTCCTTCCTCTGTATAAAAGTTAAGACTTTTAGCTTTTCATGTGCCACATTACCAGCAGCCAGGCAGTCAAATTAATAAGCCCTCCAGCAAATCAGCCTGTCTTGGCCTGAAAAGGACCCCGACCAGCTTTCACACTCTGTCTGACCTGGTCCCTCCACTGCACTAGACAGATCCCCCATTCAATTCATTTGGACAGTTTTGCTAAAAACAAACCATGCATGCATGCATTACTGTTAAGTGGTTGATAGAATAATATTGATCATGGTTGTTCAAATTAATATAACTTTTACAACTTCTAAGCCTTCCTATGTCCACTACTAGTTTCACCCGTTAAATGTAAAGATTTCTGACTTGTAGTCCACATTGTTCTGAATCACTCAGTCTTATGTGTGAAACAACATGTGCAACCTTTTCTTCAACTGAGCTAAAATGAGATTTTTAAAAACAAGACCTTGGTTGGAAACTGAAGACAGGATATGATTCTCACACTTCATGTACAGAGGCCTCCGAGAATGCACTCTGTCCACATTAGAAGCAATAGATTCCATTGGACACTATAGCTAACTTAGAATTTGATAATAAATAGGCTCTAATGATGAAACAATTAAATTCAAATCTATGTTTAAGATGTAATCAAATGCACTGTAGGATTCATGTCTGTTTGGGTATGCATTAGGTTTGACAGACTAAGGCTCAGCATTGATCACAAGATTACAAAATCTTTACTAACTCCTTTCACCTCAGTCACCAGTAGAGCACACACAAGATTAACAACCCCCTCGTTATTTACTGTCATGTAAATGGTAACTTGACAAAGTTAAAAAGCAAAAGCATTGAGTGATGTGGATGGAAAGAAGCCTCAACAAACCTTTTCCACGATTATAAGATCTCCAACTTGAATAGCACTGCTTTTAACCTTCACTGTGCCTAAAAGCAAGAACAAAATATGAAAAATAATATAAATTAAATAGTTGAACGACAAATAAGGTACAAAGAGACCAGCTTTAAATAATCTCATCAATTGTGTTTGTAATACATTTTTAATATAAAATAATCTCATGTCTTTGGGTCAGCTGCTGTGCTGCATGTATCACCACTCAAGCTGGAGAATTTGGGTAAGTAAGTACTTTTCCATGCAGATTTAAAAGAATGTTGGGGGAGTGGAACCTTTTCTCTCATTCCATATGGAATGAAGGGCAAAATTGTTTGGAAAAGATCACTGACCCTTGACCCCTGCCGTGACCTCTGGGCTTTGCATATGTAAGACATTAAAGCACATTAATATTGCTATGAGTTTAGGGTTCATGCAACTTCACATTACTGCTATGCTCTACTAATGCAAGAAAACATTGTAAAAAATGGACTGCTGTTGTGCATGGGACAGCTTCAGGAACAAAAGTTTACATGTTTGAAACAAAGTAATACACTGAATTCTAAGACCAATGCATTTTGGCAAACCATGAGATATCCACAAGGGTTGCTATCATGGAGGCAAACGGTCTGTTTAAGAGTAAAACTAGCTGCCACATCAAAGCAGAAAACTGATGGAAACCACAGGGGGTCTCCTGCTTTTTATTGCTGGTAGCACTTTATACCAAGGCCTCTTAGAGGTAAATTTTTACATCTCTGCTTTGAATTAGCCACCATTTCCCCTAGCCCCAATAACTTTTAATAGGACAAACCTCCTACAGTTAATAGATGCTAATGTAGAGAAATAAGCAATGTGGTTTAGTTATCAACACAGCAGAAAACAAAAACAGGGCTGTCCAGGCTTTTAGTCATTACCTCTTGTTGAAAGCTTGCTGTAAATCTGAGAGTTCACTTCTTTGTCTCTGAGGTAGCATCTTATTTCTTCGATGGCCTCTCTCATAATGGTAATAATTAAAACAAGGCCCTAGAGAGATAAAAAATGTATTTGGTAGTTTTCTCAAAGCAAACCAATGTAATGTATGTGACGGAGTGTAATCTTCATTTCGACATGCAGTAAAAGCAGACACATAAGGTAAAATTAACTGATTGGTTTGTTAATAATAACGTTCAGGTCACTTACCAAAGGGACCCAGTAGGTGTAAAGAGCACCTAGCCGAAACTCATTGACAAACTGAGAGCAGGCCAGAAGCAAAAAGTACAAGTTGAAAAAATACTTGAACTGATTAAACAGCACCTGTGAATATAAAACAAAGAAGCAAACAGTGACATAATTACCTTCGCAAGTTAATATGTTACTGTATAAAACAGGTCGTGTTAGGACTCACTTGCATAAAACATTTGTTCCAAGACAAATGTATGCTTTTTATTTTAGAAATGTTGTATTTCAAATGAAATGCCCCTTTATTCCGGTGAGAGTAGTATCAGTATAGTAACTAAAATGAAAGTCTCTTGACTTCATGACTACAAATATGATATTATGAACTGTTTTTGTGTGTGAAATGTGCTGTTAAGCATAGATTCCTCCAATTACACTGCTTGTTGCTCTCAATTTTTGGGCAAACATACATCTCAGATGGGGCTTATTTTAGTTGGGTTGTTTTTTTTTTAATTTTGTGACATGACATGTTCTTTTCTTGTTTTCTGCCATATTGTGCAGGGGGGTTGTTTATTCTGGGGTGAGGTTGTTTATTATTATTATTATTTATTATTATTTTCTTTGCCATTTTGTCCAGGGTTATTTATATCAGGTTTTTTTCCATAGTTCAGAGTAGAACAATGTGCAAGTATGTAACTCTTAAATTCAACACACATATTGCACTATTTCATTATGACCAACGTGCAAAGTTTTACCAAGTGAAAGCTCATGTGTTTATGTTGCAGCTGTATGACAACCGTTGGCAAGGGCAAAGTGACATACAACAATGCAAAGAGAAAAACAAGACTACAATATGTTCTGGTCAGGACAGCTCCTTGAACTCTAAAAAGCATCACAATTTGCAATGCAAAAACAATTGACTCTTGTCTTCAGCTTTATAAACAAATCACTACTACTACTCCTAATTCCAATGTGTGCCTTCATATACAAAAAAAGATTATATAGGGCTGAAATGAAAGTCAAGAAAACAAATGCATATGTAAACCCGGCTTGTAAAACACAGGAGTCAAAATCATGCAGATCAGTAGCTACTGTCGAGGCAAGAAACTACCGGCCAGTGTCATGTTCTGTTCCATATTGCTTTAAATGTGTAACTAGGATGATGGAACTATGTGTTAATCGGTCTATGTGTTATCTCTAACTTCTACTTGCATTCCTCTCCTATTTCTCCTAATTCCTATTGAAATTATAAACTTCCTATACTGCCGAGATGAACTGAAGACAGCAAGACAGGCCGGTACATTTCCAAGACAAAGTCGTGCGTCTGTCAGAACATGATTTGTGGTAAAGTCATATGACCAAACCCTTATTTGTACTGTATGTCTAAACAGCTAGAGGCTATGCTAACATGAACTTCTATTGTGATGTGTGAAGGGTTGGAAAGTTTGAAAATGTGGATGAGCTACACTGTGGACTATATCTGACTGCCTCACAACATAGATGACCTACATTCTGCAGTGTCACTAAACATACTGGAGTAGTAACAGACCAGTATGCCCCACCTGACATGAGGTTGCTTTCTTCTGAACCCCCATTTTGGCATCAGTGCCATGTTTAAACAAATGTGTGGTGGCATTGCAGGTTAAAAGGGCTCAGTGTGGAGGAGTGACCTCTGACTGATACTAACCGCAGGCAGGAAGGTGAAGAAGTTGTACTTCTGGTTGTTAATGACATTTCTGGGGTACCTCTGCTCCCTTTTTTCTGGGTGGCCGAGCCACACAGTGCGAGGACGCAAGTCACCTATGCCACAACATCTTGACCACGGGCAGCACCTGAGAAGAATAATACATAGATGGAAAGATTTTAAGTTAATGTCAGCATTAACCATTGATGGAAGAATTTCTAAGATAAAGCAAGTTAGATGAAAGAATTTAAATATTATAGTTTGTTGATTAATTTTAAAAGTGCATTCTGCAGTTTGACCTTTTGTCAAATTGTGTGAAGCTGCTGGAATAAGAGCTCCATTTGAAATGAATTCCATTACATATGTCTTTATAATTTGTTGCCTTTCACCACCCATAACATTTGGAACAGAGGTCTACAAAAGTAATATGTTTCAAAATAAACATTTATTTCATCTGGTCCACTCCACTACCAAATGAAAGTACATAATAAAAAGCTGAAAAGGTCTGCATGTTATAAAACACGGTATAGCACATTGAATGAAGCCAAAATACAAATGAATCACCGGCAGACAGCTTCATTTCATACTGACTGTGCTCATGAAGGCCCTATCATAAGTAGTAGTCAGATGAAAGCAGAGAAGATAAAAACGAAAGTTTTCTTGCTTTGGATTTACTTTTACTGGGGAACCAACCAAGCCAACTCTGATATGGCTTGTGTTCAGGGTAAAGTTGTCCAACAACACAAACTATTTTGTTCAAATGCGTGAACAAATGCAACAAACAGGCAAAGACATTGATACTGCCTGCCTGCAAAACAATCTTAAAAGAGATGCTTGACCCTGGCACCATTAAAAAAAAACATACGTCCATCTATCAAATAAATTCGGACTATATTTTTATTATATATACTTTCTGTGGCAGTTTGGTGCTGTACCGTGTGTTTTTTCTAAAGAAAAACATGTGCCATGATTCAAAAAGGTGAAGGTGTTGGGAAAACACTGGTTTACATGCCACAGCTGCAGTTGCTGTATAGCTTATTGAGTGTGCACAGAGAAACAAATACATATAGTTTTACATAATTGTATAATACTCAGTTATCGTATATACTGTGTTGAGAAAGATATCGTTTGTATTTGTTGGAGACCAAGAACAAGAAGGAGCACTGTCCCTGTTAAGCCACTCCCTAGTCTTTGTTTCTTGTATAAAGAAATTGTCATGTTGTTCAACCAATTGTGGTATTTTTCATGTGACAGAATAATAGAAGCAAAGATATGCTTTACCTATGATCATCTATGAATAAGGCACATTTCTTTACCAGATTTTTCTTTTAAATATGCTTCTATGGAAAGTTTACTTTACTAATTTAATATTTAAAATGAAAAGATTCCATTTGTTGATTTATTAGTTCCCATGTGTCAATCTAAATGTACAGGTTATAATGTGACACTATGTTATTGGAAGGAGCAGATTAATCTTTGCATTTCATTTTAGCCATTAAATCTGATTGTGCTATATGTTTCTGGCATTATTTTCCCTAATGCTTTTTATATGTCATGTAAAGCACATTGTTTTATTACAGAAAGCTCCCAAACACAGCAAATCTTACTTTGTTTTTTATAAAGTAGTTGGAATATCTGCACATATTGGTTTGGTTTATACTTCTGCCTCATGACATTTTCTGGGTCTTTTTGTGCATTCCCTAGGAGGACAAGGCATCACCATGAATTCCATCTTAGTGTCCCCATTATCATTTCACCTGCCACATTAAGTGCTGCCTTATAAGATAATCTTTAATCCGCCATTTGAATTTAGGACAATAGTTTTAGGTCAGGGCCTAGATTTCTGCGTGGTGTCCGTCCGTCAACCTAGCAAATATTGACATGGGCGTCAATGCACTTGCTTCAACTAAAGCCCGGAACAAGGATGTCTACTGGAGCTCTAGCTTGCCGTTTTAAACGCAACAATGAATGGACACATACATTTTATTCCGTATATATCTGCTGATCGTTCCGTCCAAATAGCTTTTTTAAACCCGCCACCGTTTAGCTAGTCGTGTGGACAATGTGGACGTGCTCCTGTAAACAATTCAGCGGCTACACTGCCATGAGCAGCAGCTGACGGTTTAGCTAACAGCACGGTCAACAGTCGTCAGAAAAAAAAACACGGCTTCGTGTTCATATTTCTGTCTGTCCACCTTACCCCTGTCTGTGTTTGCCGTCATGTCTTTTCGGCCGTCTCACTGGTTGTAGGGGGATATTGTCGGTCATCCCTGCAGCCCCTTGTAGCGGGAGGAAGCTATGGGTTGTCAGCGGGGCTGTAGCGATTCTGGGCGGAGGCTTACCCAACTGTGTGTCACACAGGACGGTTCAACAGTCAGCGGGCTGGAGGTGCACTGCTGCCAAACAAAGCCCGCTGCGCCAGCCAGCAGCCATTAATCAAGAAGTTTCTTTTTTCATATTTTTTCAATCACTGCACAAATAAGTATTCATAATTGTATAACTAGGCAACTAACGATGCAGTCGGTATAACCAGTGGTGTAAAGTTCATGTACATATTAGTGGCAAACGTATACTTACTCCACTCCATGTATTTGATTGTTGTAGGTTCCCTTCAGTATTTGAATAAAACTAAGCTAGAACAAAACGTATTATAATCATGGCTTGACGGTGCCTAAGTGGTGAAGGGAGTATCACTATGGTTTACCTGAATAAACAAAGCAATACCATAGTGTAGTCATGCATTCATTGTAACTTCTAAGTTTCACAGCACACCAAGGATCAACAAGATCTTGTGATTATAGTGTATTTTGTGTCATTAAAAGTATTTTGAAAGGTAGCACATCACTAATCGAATCAATGTGAGGTGAAGATACAGTCTTTGCCTCTAGAATCTTCAATTCAATCCAACTTTATTTATATAGCGCCAATTCACAACATCAGTTATCTCAAGGCACTTTACAAGTAAGGTTTTAAGACCTTACATAACTAAACCCAACAATTCCCACATAGAGCAAGCTTTTAATTGTAGCAAATCGATAAATTGTACATTTAAATAGCAACAGTGGAGAGGAAAAACTCCCTCTCTAACGAGGAAGAAACCTCCAGCAGACCCAGGCTTAGTGTGGGTGGCCATCTGCCTTGACCGGTTGTGGTGGGGGGATAGAAAAAAGAGAAAAGAGCACAGCCACAACAAAACAGGCAGCAACAGAACACAGGCAGGATGGTTGGACCAGCAACTGAACACTGGAGACACATGGCTCTGATTCTGACGATACCTGTAGATGAGAATAGAGAGAGAGACAGAAAGAGAGAAAGGGACAAAGTTATTCACATGTGGAAATGGAGGCATGGAGAAGAATTTGGAATTCTATCCTAGATTTGACAGGGAGCCAATGCAGAGAAGCTAATGTTAGAGAAATGTGATCTCTCTTTCTAAGTCCTGTCAGAACTCTGGCTGCAGTGCAGGCAGGCTGCAATGTTGTGAAGTCAAGTCATGACGTAGCAAAATTTTAAGATTTACTTTGATTATTTCCACTGTATGCTTTTACTTCACCACGTCTGATTTAGTTAGATTTAGTTTAGCTTAGGTCACAAACATTATGCAGGAACATAAATGGTAACATTGTAACCTTCAAACATATAATACATGCACCACCTGCAGAAAGGTGTATGCAGAAATATCACTATGCCTGTATAATATGCAGAATATGTTTGGATACATCTTATTGTTTATGTGTATGTAATGTATTTACTGTATGGCCAGACTTGTTCCCTGAAGCATATGGAACAACAAACCACGAGGAACCAAATGATTTTCAGGGAAATCTTCATATCAAGTTTGCCCACACTTGATGACTCTTGACATTGTGCTTGTTAGTGCTTGTTATTGAGCAGCATCATTGAGCAAGGCTGCTTTGGTGGTGCTCTAATGACAGTTTGAGAGGCATATTCTGCATAGACCTTCATCTTATAGCCAACAGGATCACTGTCTGCTGTGAGGTATCATGAAATCCTCAGAGCAACTGTCAGACCTCACATTGGTGCAGTGGGTTCTGAGTTTTATCTGGTGTCTGATCACATTTTCCTTGGAATTTGTAGGGAGGCATTGATGTCAAGACTGTGGTTCTCATATTTCAATATTAGCACCTATAAGACATTATGCATTGGTGTATCTACAGCCTCTTAAGTACCGCAACTGACTGTTCTGCAGCTCACTTATGTCCTTATCAAACCCTGGGGGGAGGAAATTTACTTATTTCACTTATGTAAATTAGTTTAGTAATTTTTTTAAGTAGTTAATTCGTCAGTGATTTTTCCCCTAATTAACTTATTGTTTCAATTTTTTTGTACGGAATTTTGCCGTCTGTCACAAGAGAAATATTGAATTAGTCTGTAAACATTAAAACATACCACTGAATTGAGGTAACGCATCAGCTTTGTACAATTTGTAAAACTACAGCTGGTCAAAAATGAATTTGACACATGAACAGGAGGACACTTTGGTGCTATGCAAATTGTTTTCGTTGATGCAAAATGGGAAGGGATTAATGGTTGCTGGTGGGTGATGAAAACAGAAACATTTCACCTGGGTCTGAAGGTGAATTAATGTAAATTAGGGATTTCATCTATATTCAAAGCAGCCTGTGGCAGTCTGTGCTGGCATAGAAATTTCTGGAGAGGCACTGTACACGTTATTTGAGGAGCTAGAGCAACACTGACTGTTCTTCGCAAGAATTAGTTCAAATAAGTTTTTTGCTGTCTGTGGATGAGTGAGAGTTAAAAAAGTCTGATTTTATTTTTTCCAAATTTAGAACATTTATGAGAAACATTTGCACAACAAAACATTTACACTGTAAACAGGCCAAATTGCCTCATCATCACTTGAATTGTAAAGACAACCTGAAAACAGGTTTAACATGTTTGCACAGAAAAGGCACCACTTGGCAAATGCATATCAATAAGGAATGTACAACAGGGGCCTACAAAGTACTTGGAGCATTTTGAGTTGTGTAAAGTGTCCAGTGATACATTCATTACTGTTCAACTCAGCAGGTTGAGGATGACAAGACTTGCTTGAGAATGAGCCGAAAAAATTAAATAAAAATAAAAAACGGACAGCACATTGAGAGTAGGAGGATGTGGAGGACAAAAATTGTAAATGAGGTAGAAATTAACCCCCTGGACTCAAGCACTTGTGTCTTCAATAAATTAACAATGCAACAAGTTTAAAGGATAAACTGGACTGTTAAAAAAAAAAAAAAAAGTTAACTTGGGGCAAATTTTTTTTTGCTTTAAACCAAATTGGGATGGGAAACTGCAAATTCGTAATGTGCCCTTTCTCCCTTATAGCCTTTTAAACCTGTGGTATTGAAATGAATTGACAAAAATGTAAATACAACTAAAACATGACAAAGTGCAGGCATGAGAACACTGAACAGCCTTCATAGCTCATGCCAACTAAACTGGAAGTGAAAGTAGTGGATAATAAAAAACACATCTGTAAATTGATGAAACTATGGCCTACATTTTTCAGAACCTTCATAACTTAATGGTGACAGAAGACAACACCTTGGCAGTGACATAACCAAGAATATGGTCTAATTACCAAAGACTGAAATATGGCACCTTAATTTAACACAAGCCAACAAAATAATCTATCAGTCCTATCAAAATGGAAAATGCTAATGACACCAACCACAATAAAGATGTACAATGTTATAAAACATGTGACACACAATAGGAGGAAAAGTAGTTCGACATACTTATTTCTGGACACAGACACTGCATCCTTAAAAGTCCCACACTGAAACTTTTCAAATAAAAAAAGTAACAAGGCAACAAATTGAATTAAAGCAGTTTCAAGTAAGTTATACATTCATAGTTCTGGATAGACAGCAAACCAAAAATACCCGCATATATTTTTATTAAATAAAAACACAGCTACAGTAGTTTCAACTAAAAATAACATTTGAGAATCATCCAGTTCAGGAGGTTGTGGAATAAAAAAAAACAACAACAAAAAAATCCCTCAACCAATCTATGCAGAATTCTACAAGATTTCCATTTAATGTTGACCATACCTCATTCTGTAAGGAGACATTCTACCAAATTGATGACTAAAATGCTTAATTGACCGCAATTTTACCTTCCTCCATGAAATGTGGAAACTGTGATTTTGGCACACTGTCTGAACCATTCTTTTCAATTTCTGCCATGGTGGCAGGTAAGCCTGAGTGGGAGCCATCAATTTTCATGAGGCCTCCTGTGGATCCGATCAGAGGGCCACTGGCTGGGCTCCCAGGGAGTGGGATACCACCACCCTGGATGACAGAAATTTCATTTGTCTTCATGGTAAGGCCTCCACTGAAGGCAGCTGCATACTGGTTCCACAGAGATGGGTCAAAATTCATTTGTGGAGCAGCAAGTTCTTTTGGGGCCTGCATAATCTCTGGCAAAATCTTTGCTTCAGAATTCATGGCCATCAGTGCCATGGGGTTTTCCAGAGACAGACGTTGGCCACGTCGGGATGTGTTGTTCCACATGTGAGTGCCAATATGCACCTAAAATGTAGACGGCATACAATTAATTATAATCCATCAAAATGCTTGATAGTAAAATACAGTAAGTCCGAAAATAGCCTAAATCTTTGACAGAGGGGTTTTACCTTTAAATTTCCCTTTGTGGTAAAAGCTCTACCACAGATGTTGCATGCAAATGGCTTCTCCCCTGTGTGTGTGCGCTCATGAATTTGTAAAGCACTGGCAGATGAGAAGGTCTTGCTGCAGACATTACAAACATGCTGCTTGGTTGATCGACGTGGTGCAGAAGAGAGGGAGGAAGACAGAACAGTTCCCTGGGGCATATGGGAGCTGAACAAACCAGCAGGGCCCAGAGGATTCTCAGGAGGAATCTTCATTTCCAGATTGGCCAGACTAGACGGTATCCTCATGAAAGGGATGTTGCTTGGCACTGTTGACAAATAGAAGATTAGATCTAAAACATTCAACAAAACAAAATACAAAAATACATTTTAAATCATCTTACCATAGTCTCCATTAGTGAATTGTATGCCAGGTTCTTCTTTTATCACCTTGGGGGTGAAGCTGCTTGATGCTGTGAGATCAAGGGCTCCACTTGATTCTGTGCCAGCTTGAGCACCACTGTCAGACTCTTTTGACCCACTGGGGACAAACTCCTCACCAGCCACCTCAGAAGACTTGCCACTAATATTTATTGGTGAAGATGACTGAAATGACATGGTTGAATCAGAAACAGTAGGACTACAGCCATTCTGATAGTCCTGCTCTCTTGGAGCTGGTGGGGAATCTTTGGAAGTCTCCTCACTCTCTGAAGTGGTGCTGCTCTGTCGTTTCAATGCAAGAGAAGAGGTAAGATTTTTCAACACATCTAGGCTGGAAACCACAGCAGAATTCTTCTTCAACTGTTCAGAGGCGGACGTCAGTAAATTTGTGCCTTCACTTGGTTTCTCAGAGTTCAGCTCTGGCTCGTCATCCTCAATGGTTTCTTCAAATCTATTAGTATCAAGATGTTTATCCTCAGGTAGAAATGGCTCCACTGCTTCAAACTGATTTTCTGGTATTGGGGTGTTGGGGATTTGTCCACCCATATGCATTCTTATGTGCTGCTGCAAAACTACGGCATTGGTAAACTTCTTTTGGCAGATGGGGCACGAGTGCTGCATTTTAAGTGCAGTGTTTGCTCTGTGCACTCCATAATGGGCCTTGAGGTTACCTTTGGTGGAGAATGCACGACCACAAATTTTGCACTTGTAGGGTCTCTCACCAGTGTGGGTGCGATAATGCATCTTGAGTGAGCTCTGGCAACTGAGCACCCTATGGCAGATTACGCACTCATTGGGGTCATTGGTCCTCTTTTCCAAGCAATCAACCATCTGCTGAAGTTTTGCAGTTCCTGAGCTCTGTTCTCCCAGTATAGCATTACCATTCATATGGTTTAGTGCTCCAAGCAGTCCTTTAGCATCTTGCGGATTACGTTCAAGTCCCATCTCTTGGCCAAACACAGAGGAAACCGTTGGCGATCCATCACTTGTTGATGGGGATGGTCTCTGGGAAAATGGGTCCCCTCCATAGGTTTTTTTGAATCCTGGTAAAGGTGACTGGTGAAACCCAGCAGCAGGGTGACCCAACATAGGCTTAAATTCAGTCATGTTGGACTCTTCCATAGGGACAGACATGCCAAAAGGAATTCCACTAGTAGTGGGAATATTGTCAAGGTGTTCTGGCACAGGGTGAGGGTTCATGCTGATGTTCGGATACTTGTCTTTATGCCGCTGGAAATGCACTTTCAGGTTTCCTTTGGTTGTGAAACGGTTTCCACAGATGTTACACTTGAAGGGCCTCTCACCAGTGTGAGAGCGCAAGTGAATCTGAAGAGCACTGTCATTGCCAAAGGTCTTTCCACAGTACTTGCACTTGTGTTTGTAAAGTGAGTCACCATTTTTTGATTCTGGCGGAAGGTTTGGCATCTTTGTCTTGACTTTTTTTGAAGGCTCAATTCCTGCTGCAATACCGTTGAAGTTGCTAGGGTAACCAATGACACCTGGTGATTGCGGCAGTAGTGCCGGTAAACGACTAGCCAGATCTGGAACGCCCTTTAAAATGTCTGTTTTAGAACTCAAAGAAGCCAATTCTCCAGGACTAGGGATGCAAGTGACTAGAGGTAGTTTACCTTGCTTAAATGCCTCAACAGAAAGGCTCTGATTGGTCCTTTTTCCAATAAGAGCTGCTGCAGCAGACAGCTGTTGAGATAGATGTGCGCCAAGGGCTTTCAGAGGATCTATTGCTGACCCCGCTGATGGCTGGAGACCCTGTGGAGTCATCATGGCTATTTGGATTCTGATTTGTTCCGTGAGCTGGATTTGTTGTAGCTGCTGTTGCTGAAGGCACACCAACTGTTCTAAAATCATGGGTATAGCTTGCAAAGCATCCTGCGGTGAGGTTACTGATGCACTATCTGAAGAGTGTTGGGAGACAGCAACTTTAGTGTCAGCCATGGGTTCAAGAGTGACATTTGAATCCTGCAATTTTGGTGTGGGATGTGAAATTATCTCAGAGTTAGCAGACATCTCTACTGGTTGTCCTGAGTCATTTAGGGTGCAATCTTCATCTGGCCTGTCCAGGTGGTCTGCATGAACATTTGATAGGGAATGACTGCTGGATTGGCAGTCATCCAGGTCACTAGAAAGGTCATCAGGAGACCCTTGTGAGTATTCCTCAGGTACCTCACTGCCATCTCCTTCTTTCATGATAACCACTTGTTGACCTTTTGTGCAGCTCCTCTCATGCTCAAAAAAATCTGCTTCATCAAAGAATTCAGCACAACATTTGCTGCAGACTTTGGTCTCGTCGACTTTGAGCCTCTTGGCTTCACCTCCAGTTGCTTCAGCTGGATCATCTTGAAGAATCCCTAAAACAAGCGGACACAAAATAAAATCCATTTAAATAGTGATCTTTGTCTGACATTTATGAAAAAAACAATTATATTATGTGCTTAATGTGCTTTTCTCAGCATTGTGACACAGGGCTGATTTGTAATTTCTAAAACCGTTATTAGACTGACAGACTATTATCACATTGTTTTCCAAGACTATTATGTTACCACCACACTGGGTTGGTAAGCTTTATTGAGAGCATTGCAGAAGGCAACCATCTGCCTTTGACATCACAGCACTATGTCCAGTAAGACAAAGACCGACTGGGGATTTAATTACTGTGTTACTGAAAAGGCCAACTTGCCAGTTGGCATGACAAAACCACTTTGATAGTGGTTTACAACCAGCAGAATCACTTACTTAAATTTGATGCCCCAGTGTATGTAAACCTGAATGAGCATATACACAATGGCTAAGTAGGAGACAAAACACGATGTAATCCAATTTTAATTATTGTCAAGCGCCTTCATAGTCTATGAAAGCATCTCAAGTGTTCCAAGTGTGCATTTTCACACGTCTGCAAACCAAGAGGCCATTTAACAACTGGGTGTATTGTTAAATGCTAATGCCATGGCAAGAGGAGACCACACCACTCGTTTACATTTGCCCAAGGAAAGCGTTTGAGTTGTTAATTGCTCACTGTGAGGTACTGGAGGGATCACAAATGCTGCAGATCGCATTACATTCGAATTCACAAGGCAACAACAAGTGTGGCTCAACAACTTACATTAAGTTGTTAATGTAACAATTAAGTATTATTTTTCGAGTTGGAATTCAGGAATATGTACACTTTCACAACACACTGAATTAAAATGATAGTTCATCTTGGGCCTTATAAAGTAAACTAGACTTTACTTTCTCTGGTGTACCGCTGTAATGTACCACTTGACGGCGCATGACCTGCATGTAACCACCTACAGCGGGATACATGACACGAGGTCAGACTACACATTCAATTTATGGGCGCTTGCGTTTCCAAATGGTCTTTTCCTGAAATATGAGGTAAGTTTTAAATGCCACATACCAATTAACACACACTGCTGCATCCACAAACAACGCAGGTTTTCCAATGACAATAAAACAGGCAATATGTTGGAGCTTACATCTGGCGATACAGCAAAACGCCCCCCCGCCAGACACACAAAAAAGCTCCTTCTCCATCCCCCCACCTTCACATATGTACGAAAGGAAACGGTCAAGCATTAAAGTGGGGGATTTATTGCCTTTAGGTCAGCTTACACAAGAGTCACGTTTCATACAGTTTTTGGGGCACCTTTGTTCAAAAAGTCACCTTTGGCAAACACGTATCCCACTACTTTTTTTTTAAATACGTGCTTTTATTTTTACACGTTTTTAAACACAGTCACGTCGAACAAAAGCATCTGTATCATCGTCATTTAGTAAAGTAAAAAAGTACGCAACGATACATTAGTAATATGTGAAAGTGTCGTCATATGTGACTGGACTAGTGATGAACGGGCTATATGAATGACAACATATCCTGACGTTTAACTTTCTATTCAAGTTAATAATGCACAAAATACTACCCAGTAACACAACCCACTGAAGTCAGCTTCAAAGAGAATCGCCGAATCCAGTTTGAACTACAGCGTAACACAATCATACGAGGAGTGATTCAAGCGAAAATCGTTTACATCTACACCATTATCAAAATTTGCTTAAACTTAGTCGCCTACGGCAACTCATATTTCTGTTCAAAAACGACAGTGCGGTGTTAAAAACCGAAACCCCCAGACACCTGTATCGCGTTTAAAAATCACTTAAGTTTTTCCAACTCAAAGAGACAGCAACAAGTCAAGTTGACCGATGAACAATGTTTAAAAAAAATTCAGCCCACGTATTAGAAGTAGCCTATAATGTGGCGAATTAATGCACAAGTTACACTTTCCTGCAACCCACGCTGTCGTACGTTGCGTACAAACTTACCGTTTCCTACCGAACCAGGCTCGTCGGAGTTGATGTGCTGTGGTTTGGCTTGCTTGCGCCTCGACATGGTGCAACCATCCGGAGCAAAGAGTTCCAAACAATTTTCTTTCCCCTTCTTCAACAAATTCTTAAGCTTGGAAAATTAGCCCCTCGAGTACAAATGCGCATGTCAACGTAATTATTACTATCAATAATGCATTGCGATTTATCGCTGTCCCCTGACAGCTGATTGGCTGCAGTCCAAGCGCTCACACATTATTCAAATGCGCTCCCTATTGATGAGCTGAGTGCCGGGAGGGGGCGGGAGGAGCCATGCTAGTGGACTGCTGGATGGAGGCAGGGTGAGTAACACCCAACTCATCTCTATTTTCCGCGTTCATCACAAAATGTAGTTTTGTGTCAGACATGAGCTTTATGCCACTCAAACCTTTAACTTAAAGCTCCAGTATAATAGAAATGTATTACTTCAAAAAGCACGTTGAGACATTTATTTTTCTGTTAGAACTCATTTTATATGCATAATGATTTCAGGAAAGAGTGCTGCTGTACAGTGTTTACAGTATATATTCATCACAAGCCAGCAAAGTACAGTGCATCGACACAAGTTGTTAGGTAATGGTGTAGAGTTCCTCTCACAGAAAATTATAGCATAAGTAAGTATGTTTAAAGGCATATGAGTTTCAGTACTAGAGTTCCATATTAAATGTATTCTTTAGTACAGCAGAGATCATTCAACTGCAGGGATCTCTAGTGCAAACAGTTGTACAGTGTAGTGAGTTATAACATGCAAACTATTCTGTCAGAAAATCAAACAAGTTGTCATCATGATTACTGAAAAAGTGGATGTTCACACCACATTAATGTCAACAGAAGAAGATTTGTGTTAGAATACAAAACGTTTCTTGTTGGTTCCACAGTAATATTTGCTCTGTGATCATAGTTTGTACACAAAAAAGCTTTCCAGGAAGTATAGAATTTGCACATGGGAAAAAACATCTTACAGTGTTGCGCACTATAATCAAAACAGTGGTCTAGACAGTTGCAATAGACAACAACAGAATGGGTTATTAGCCAATCAATAACCCAACGTAATATCTGCTGTCAACAGGAAGATCACTCTGACATATTTTTAAAAGCTGCTGAAGAAAGATCAGGTCAACAGGGCCTGTGTCAGTATATCTGAACTATAACTTAGCTTTTGTTACTCTAGTGAAAATATACACTTAAATAAACACTTTTGAATTAGTTTTTTTTAGCATATAACATGACTATTTGGGGAATTTAGTGTTGGTCTGTGGCAAATCAACCTACCAAACTATCCACAAATACTAAGAGGTCACCTGGAATATAAATGGTATTCCTAGAATATAAAAAACCCCAGGTGGGTTTCAAAGAGTAAACAATAGAGTAAACAAGACAGGGGGATGTGTTGATGTACATAAATTGAACACACAGGCAGCCTTCCTTTCGAATGCAGAAACTGTTGGTCTTGGACACTTTACATAGGACTTGACACAAACGCTGAAAATTGTATTCACACTAAAAGGGCTGCCTAAAAAAATCTAACTAAATGTACAACACTAGCAATAAATAGAACATTAATAAACTATAGACTGTTCTAAACTGTAAAGATTTTGTGGTTTCCCTGCTCAAAGTTTGAGCAATCACAGTATCCATGATCTTGGCCTTCTAGCTGCTCTATTTCAGTCTAAAATTTCTCAGCACGTGTAATATAATGCCACAGCTGATAAGTGTGAGGCAACGAGGAGCCAATATATTCAGATAAACAAATGCTCTTTAAGGGCCTGGCTAAAGGTGAAAAGAGAGGGGAGTGCTGTCTAGACGGTTTATTGCCCCAATAAGAAACTATGCTTGAATACACTGTTTCTTCTACATTTCAAGCTAAACAGCTCAAACTGTGCACAGTCATAAAGCCGCAGTTGTGAGAACTAGAGGGTCATACAGTGAAACTGCAATAACACAAAAACACTGCAATACAAATTTAAATCAGTTTTCATTTTTATACACATCACAAAAATGTAACATGTTAACGTGTGCATATTCTGTAAAACGTTTTACATATATAGCATAGACACAGATGGATCCTTGTTTTTCTATGGTTGTATTGTTAGCAGTCCATTGCAATCATTTGTTTCTGATCAGTGTCATTTTAAAGTATAGACAAATAAAAGTTTAAGCAAAATGTTGCAGTAAGCACAGAATGCAAACATAAAACCCTGACAAGAGTGATTCCTTTGTATTACATAAAAGACAATGTGGCAGGCTTTTCTGTGCCTAAGCCTTTTTCAGATTCCTCTAAGAGGAGGAATTCACACGTCATTTGCCCACAGCTTTACAATGACCTTGTAACGGACAAACAAACATCAGTCCAACACTTACTGAGGAATTTTGAATTGGACATATGTTTTTTTTAGGGCTCAGTAAAACATGAAAGCCAACTTGCGGAAGCATGAACGGTTTCACATCAATGTGATAAACGTTTCTGAATTTTTGTTCACTAGATGCTTGTTTGATTAAGTTGTTACATATGACTAGATGTTTTCTAAATGCTCAGTAAAACAACTGCAACCCCACTGGAATGAAAGAAATCAATTTCATTTTGTGTCTCTGGGTACTGAACCCCAGATTGCTCCTTGCTAAAGGTAAATGTATAGGATGTTATACACACATTTAAAATTACAAGAAAGACACAAAAACTAGCCATAAACACCAACAATTTGGCCACAAACAATTATATAGATATAATAAATAGAGACCCAAATGACCAAACAAAGACAAACAGACCACAGAGAGATGAAAATAAACAAACAAAATGGATACAACATGATAGTCTAATTTGTAATGCACAATGTTCAATTTTATTATTTTTTGGTGGTCCAACATTACTTTATGTGTCTGGTAATTTGTAGAAGTTTCTGAAAACAACAAATATAATCAAATTATTTTAATGGTGCTACTAATTGGGAATATTAGCCACAGCTACTTCAATTCTATAAAATACCACAAATATTTTTTTAATATTTGACAAGTGTTTGACAGACTAACATTTTTTTCCAACTGCATTTCCTAGAACCTGTTTTATTACTTGATCCTCTGTTGATTTTCTTCAGGTGCCCCCTTCAAACATTTCCTGCCTCACAGTCATAAAAACCCCCATTAAACTTACACAAAGGACAAAAGGAAAGGGTTTTTTCATGTAACACTTAATCCCTAAGGAAAGAGTAGTAATGCTTAGGATAAGTCCACACAAATGAAAACAATGCATGTGACCTTTTAGCTCCACTATTTTCTTTCTATTCATAATAGTCATACATCACAACATAAGCCTTGTTTGTGGATAGTCAGTGTACCTTTCTTTTTCTGTCTGAACACTGGACATAATATAGTCATTTCCTTTTGTTTTTAGTGATTGCACTATCATGTAAACATGAACATTATCTAGCAAATTCAAGTAAAGATGGTGTCAAGACTGTTTTCATTATTGATCAGTAAACACCCTTTCAAAAGTCCTGCTTTTCATGAACACATGTATTTTGTTCTTTTGTTCAGTAACATCAGCCTAGAATAAAGACTGAGCGCATTGAGGTGAAAGGTATTGGATGTTTGTTGTACCAATATTGTTTTTCCACTCTGAATGTTGAACCATGTATCATTCTGCAAGCTGCCAACAATACAGCGCACGACATACTGTACTGTTTCATCAGCATCACACTCTGTATAACGTTATGAATATATCTGAAAGAAATAAATGAAAGAAAATGCCATTTGACAAATTACATTATAATGCAAAAATAGGCAAATATGCAATAAGGCAAAATTTATTTTATGTTTTTTCAAAGATCACCAAATAGTTGAATATTTCAGTAATTATATTGTATGTAAGTTTTTTTGGTTGAAAAATGTGAGGCAAATAAAAAAAACATTTTAAAACATCCAGCAGAAAGAGCTCTATGGCTGCAGCAAACTTTGGCAACCCCCCCACCAAATTTAACAGGGCCATTTGCATGTTAACAGTTCAACTGGAAATGTTTGTAACACGTGGGTGAAAGAGCAAGTATAAATGACTACTACTTCTGTGTCTTCAGAGATAACAAGACGACTGCTACCTGTCTCACACCGTTGATGGGAAAGGCTTGGGGGTTGGGTTTAAAGGAAATTATGTGCCACTACATTCCACAACAACTTCTGCTTTTGTCATGAATTCTTAAAATTTACTTTTGGCTAAAATTTTAGCTTTGATTTTAGCTCACTCAACTTTTCATGCAGGTAGTGATGTGACAGACGGAAGGCATGGTGATTTGTCGAAGCCTTTGTTTATAGTGATGTTGAATATCCAGCTCAAACCAGAGTGCATATTATGTGTGACTGTGTGTCTCTTGGTGCATGGGCTGGGCGGGTGAGGGGAGACATCAGTAGCCCACACATGGCTGCAATTTAATGGAGAATTGCCCAGTGGTTCCTGTGCAGGGATAAACAGAGCAATAGTCAATCTATTCCTATTGCATGACTATAAATGCCTCTGTAAATAAACAAAAGTGTTTGAGGGGTGATGGGTGAAAAGGACTCACTGTATGAAGAGAACCACTGTGTCCACTTCTCACTCTCATTCCTAATCAGCCACACAATGAAAATGTCTATGATTAATCTGTGTAACAAGCTTGGAGAGCTGCAGTCACACATTTGAGAGAGAAGAACACCAGGCACTACTGCTAGAGACTGTTTAAGGTGAGAACAAATTCATTAATTATTCATTTTTACAAGGGTTCATCAAAACATCTTTTGTAGTTTTCAGGATGAAGAGGTCAAACTTGAAGAATCTATGACATAATAAACAAAAAAATTAGGGAGTTAGCCTGGCAGTCACTATCAGGCTGTGAGTCCTCAGGGGGCCCATCTGTCAAATGTGAGATGCAATCTGGGCCTTGGGTCATAAACATTTACAGGGTGGGAAGTGTTGAGCAGAGGGGCTGCAGGATATCAGTCCTCTCGTCTAATTAGCTTATGACAATGCACCTCATATACAATAGCGATTTCCATGTGTTAAATGTAGCTGAAGAATAAAATAAATTTAAAGGAAGAGGCGTCTAAAACTCATTTAAGACTATAAACGTGGACAGAACAGCTGTTATAATTATTCTCATTGATAGATAAAGTTTAATAAAGTGAAGCTAGATGGAGTGACTGGACTGGTGAAACATTGATCACTGTAAAACATCCATGACTTGTGTGAGTGAAATGTATATACATCTATTGTTATGTGTGCTCAAAAGCCCATGCCCCACCTGTTGGTTGTATAATGTGAAGTAATAATTAAGAAAATAAATACATAAATCTCATAATAGACATGTTTTTAACAGTGTTTAATAAAGTTTACAGAATCAGAGCTCAGGCTACCATAACTTCTGTGCAGGGACATAGACAAGAGTGTATTATGGTTGTCCTAGCAACCACAGAAATGGTTTCTGTGCTGAACAATAGTCAGATGGGCCTTCGGAAAAGTCCTATGGCAACCCCCTCCCCACCCACATCTGCTGCCTCCACATTCAGACTCACAGGATGTTCTGTTGATTATTTTCTGTCCTGCTTATCCCTTTCAACAACTGAGAAGTGAGAGAGAGTGAGAATGAAATTAGGAATCCTGCCAACATCTGTCCAGGAGGTGCGATGCAGTAGGGTCTGGTTGCATAGATTTTGTGGTGCTTTATTATCACTCAATAATGCAACAGGTGAATAAACATTAGAACAAGTGAAACAACTAGGATACAACAAAGACAGAGGGAGAGAGTAGGGCATGTGTCTGTGAAGGTGGACTGTTAATGTGTTGAGATGACTTGTGTTTACAGGTAAAATGTTAACAGTACTGTGTTAACAAGTCTGTTTAGTTGTCAGCAATGTTGTAACGTCTTAGACAATCTCCTTTCCAAATGTTACTAACACTAAGTTTTTCATTCTACAGCAACTTCACTTACTTATGTGGAAAGAAAAATGACCAGCACTTAGTTTGTATGTGTTGGAAGGGAGAAAGACACAAACTTGTAGGAGGTGCAACTGTAAATGAACATGGACAAAAAGAAGAAAACTGTATAATGCCATTGTCTGTTTACTGTGTACGTTGATTGAAGCTGAGAGATGCTGCTTTCTTATATGATCAAGGAAAGATTTAGGCTTCAGCTCTGAAACTGTGATTTCACAAATAAAACATTCAAAGTTCAGTATTTAAAATGTATTGTGTCTTAACATCACTTCCGTTAAAAGGAAGCAAAAAAGGAAGAGACTGCAAGAAAATGAAGGGAGGTCAAGACAAGCAAATAGATACACAGACCATGTCTTTGTTATCAAGTATCCAAACTTGTATTACCAGTTTGAATCTCTCTGCTGGTCTTTGAATCAATAGCATCTTTCCTCTCAGGTACTGGCATTGCACTCACACAAAGACACACTAAGGAGCCCTGAGCTTTCTGAACACATTGTAACCCTTGAGGCATTCACAGGTAGAAAAAGACGAGAGACAAAAGACTTTCTGTCCAAGCAGGATATCCAACCCCCCCACAAACCATATTGATTAAACAAATTTGCCGCAAATCATTTTACAAATGCCCAGTGGGTGGCTGTAGAGGCTGGTGGAAATACCCTATTCATACTCTGTTCTCCCCTGCAGGGCTCAAGCCTTGACTCTTGGCACGTTTAAGCATGCTGATGGCCTCTGATCCCTTTGGTCATCTGCAGGATAGGCTGGCCAGTGCTGAGGGGTCTTTATATTCTAAAGTTTAGAAGAGTTAACAGTAGCAATAACTTATCTACAACAAACAATTGAGCAATTAAGCATGCAACCAAGATATAAGCAGCAGAGTAAGAGAATACTGCTTACATTAAAAATTAATTTGTAGTGTTACTGTGTTTAAATTTTCCTATAACATGATCTGATTTTATGGGATTGAGCTATAATATCTACGGCATATTTATTTTCAAATTACACAAATTAAAAAGTTAAATTAAAAACAAATATAGCTTCACTTCAGAACAGAGATGTATTTTATACAGGTTATAATCAAGTTTAATTAAACTCAATCAGTTTGTTTGGCTTGGTTTAGGGTTTGTGTGTGTTTTTGGAGGCTGGTTGTGGGAGGAGATTTGGGGGGCTTTTTTAACCTCAAACACATGGTCAGCTCCTATTATTTTAACTGCTCCCAGTGACTTCAGATCTTGCTTGACCTTTGAGTACAATCAAGAGAAAGAGTGGCTGCACTGGAACTGCCTGCTAGGCGACAAGTTAGGTTATGCTCACATGTATCTGGTGTAGAAATAAAGACAGTTATTATGGAAAATTAGGGCCACTATTAAAAACACACTTGAGTTTCTTTTTTTCCTCACAAATTTTTCACTTTTTTAAAAGTCTGAATCTAAATCTATTAAAAGTATGCATATTAATATAATTTTAATTTAAAGCTAAAATAAAATTAAGAAATAATAAAGAAGTTAGAAGTTAAATAATTTTTTTTTTTACTTAGAACTTATTTTTATTTATTTATGATGCCATAAAAAGTCACAAGCATCCCCTGACCACTCATGAAGAAAACATGTCTAGAAACGTCCTTGCTCCCATTTGTCTGCACAAATGGGAGCCAAAGGATACATGATGAGTGGGCATTGCGGGAGTAAGGGGCTTGTCTTCAGAGGAAAACAACAAACAGGTAATGCTTACAACATCTGTCCAACTATTCATGTGCTTGTGAGAATGCACCTACCTCTTGCTGAGAAGGATTTTTACCAGTGCAATTGGCCAAATGGCATTTTGTTCACAAGCTATTACAGATTCATGCGAACACACACATACAAATGTGCCTTGAATAACCTGCATATCGAAAGTAAAACATTTATTGAATCATGAATCTATTCCTGTTTTGCTTCATATGTACCAACCTTAAATGCTTCCCCAGAAACCTAATACAAAAAAGCAGCCCATTGCTCATAAAGTTTCTGTGTGATGGGAGCAGAGCGAGTTATAGTAACCCTGGGACACACAACTCTTTCCTTTTCCCAAACACACAGATCGCACTGATTTGCATTCATAAGATCACTGACAACTGTTAGGTTCAGTATTGTTTATTTAGTCACAAACTGTTGTCACAAAAGGCTTGTTCGAAAAGAGGAGACCAGCAGCCTTATTCATCCACAGGTTGCTGATTCTATTCCACTGTCTGGTTGCCACTATTGACAAACAGCTGCTTTTGAGTTGCAAAAAAATCAATAGCTTTTTTCTTTTGATGCTGCTGTTAGCATTGGTCGGGGACTGAGGACTGAGTCAATAACTGCTTATAGAGGACAGGCAAAGACACATTTTGCAATTATAAAAAATGCAAACATAGACCACCAGCTGATTCATAGTACATATATAATCAATGTATTTTGAGTCTATATGTGTCTGTATATAAGTACAGGCAAACTGCAAGTCAAGTCTGTTTATGATGAAAACCTCTCATGGATAAAGATGATACAGTTTATAAAAATAAGGTTGGGTGAAATGAACAACTGATTATTTTTCAGATGTTAGTTGCTGACCAGGCTGGCAATCACACACATACACACCCCTCTGTACAACCAGCTCTTTCAGGACCCACCTAGCCGGAACTTAGAGGTTTCATCCTCCACACAATGAGATAAATATACTACTCTGCTCTTGCTGGCAGATTTTTCTCATAAAAAAACCCTTTGATAGTTTAGCCATCTGGCTGGAGTAAAAAAAAGTCCTCATAAAAGAGGCCCAAATAAGGTCAGGGGTCACTCCCTCCCTAGGTCAGGGGCCCTGAGAGGTTGTTATAGTGGACCTTACTAAAGTTGTCAGCTCAGATCTCCTTGACAAATTAAAGCACATTCTTCTGTTTTTAACAAGTATTCCATTACAGTCAGACATCTCTAAAGAAAAAGTTGTTCATATTTGGTTTCTTTGTGGGGAGGGCAGAGGAGAAATTACTGTTGGGCTAAACTGAGAGAGAATAGGAACACATTTCAGTAGTGTATGACAGGATTAAATTAATGGAAAATAGATATATATTCACAAGTGGTCAAACACTTTCAGTCCTCACCGTACTCCTAAGTATACTATGATATTTCCCCTCAGGTGAAAATTGTACATATAGTGACAAGTAAATGGCCATTAACCTTGACCTGTCTGTGTCTCTGTCCAAACGTCCAGAAAATGAAAGGCTGGGCTTGGACTTATCCCACAGATACATTTAACTGGCTCCTGACTGTGTCAGCACATAGAATCTGCCTGTTAACATGATACAGACGCTGTTATATTTGGTATGAGATAACATTAAGCTAACATCTGAGGTTTAGACAAGGCTTTGATTTTGAAATTAGGAAATTGTTCGACAATTTTAGAAATGTCTAAAATTCACTTCACTCTGTTTTACTGTAATGATTTATTAATATTTAAATAAAATTAGATTTATCAGAACTTGGGCTAAAGTTCAACAGCAGTTAAAAAGTAGCTAAACAGAAAAAACAAAAACAAAAATCCTAATTGTGCTAAGATAAGACTAAGCAAAACTAGTAGCTTTAACTACACATTTAACATACTGAAAACATCTGTCTGTACAAAACTAGCCTACATTCCAGTGTTAAATTGTAATTTTTAAAACTAAAAACTAAACTAAAACTCAGAATTTACTAAAAAAAAGAAAGGCAGAAAAAACCACCAGGTGATATCCAGGATGTTCTGGGCAATATGAGTTGAGCAATGTCACATCTGTCTTTGTGCCCTGAGACTTTCTCACACACTGATATACGTATGTGTTTTGTTTCAGTCCAAAAACTCAACTAAAACAGTCAAACAAATGCAGAGCATATGACAGCCCCTATATGACTGTGAGGAGAATTGGACAAAGACAAGTGTTTTCCACCACACAGCTGCTCAAGAGGAAATTCATCTTGCACTCTTTGTCCCTTTAAAAGAAGTGTTAAAACTCTAATTCTATGCTTCAGTCTGCTCCAGGAAAATGTGATGTTGGACACGAGCAAAAGTGTCCAGTTTCAGGGGAACTAGGGAGAGGAATGATAAGGGACGATGAGCTCCATTAAACACTGTTGAAGAAGTGAAGTAATCAGTACTTCACAAGCTACAGGTGGGGAGTGGGAAAAGAGGCCACACATTACTAAAAACACACAGTTTTGTCATGGCAAGAATTTTAGTTTATCACAATTGTGGCAAAAAACCCTCAACTTTGGAACTTCAGCTTTAAAAACAAAAATCAAAATGCCCATTTGAATCACCGTCTCAAGAACTGATAGCCCTTCTTTTGTTCCTTTCCAAACGTACTGATGATGAAAGATGAAAGCGGGTTAAAAAGAGACACTACAAATTCCATCTACGCCTCGAGCTTTTCATAATCAGCATAACTATAAAGGCTGAAAACAAACACTTATTTCACATAAAACCTTTTTGCTCAAAGGATGAGGAATGAGTGAGGCTTCGTCTCAAACTGTTATGAATCTTTCTTAATTGTAGTCTTTTCCACACAGATGTCCCACAGCTTTATTTTTCAACATTAAGTCTGTGTTTACTGTGGCAAATCCTACTTTAATGATGATTTAACAGTAAATTCCTATATTATAAATTGAAACACGGATGAAATATTTCAGTTACCTTTAAAAAGTACACTTTGTTTTTTTTTTTTTTGCTTTCTACTTAGCTGTATCAACTTTGCATATTAAGATTTTAGAACCAATTATGACCATAATAAAATATTATGCATTACTGTTAATCTATTGACTTATTGTGAGGCACATTTTAATCAAATTAATATTATTATAGTAATATAAGAATATTTTTTTGATAATATGTACATTCTCATATAATATTCATAATTCTTGTACTTAGTTCTAAGAAAACATTACTAAACAACTACCACCACAGTAGCATGTGTGAGCACCTGTTTTCTGATAAACAGCTCCATTTATTTCTGGGAACTGGGAGGAAGTGACACAGCTCACATGCGCTGAACAGTGATAGCATCCTCTTTTGAAAAGGAATGCATAATGGTGGAATAATTGCCCTTATTCCTCTCGGTCCACTTAGTTAAACGGCATTCAGATGTTTTGAGATATCCTTCTCTCTTTTTCCATGACCCCTCCTCCAATTGGGCAGGGCGACGTGGATATCATGGGGGGGATGGGTGAATTTGACTTGAGAGAGCTGAATCTGAAAAGGGCTTGGCATTTAAATAAAATGGCAAAAAAGGTTTGTGCCAACTTTCATAATCCATGTATTGTCCTGTTGATTATTTACCCCTGCTGCAGATTTTAGCTGTTTCTCCCTCTTGTATCAAGAACGGCTACTCATTATTTGGCTAAAAATCTACAGAAATTCATTACATTAACTTTCCAACAGAACATGACCTGCGCAACTGCATGGATATTAGATTTCTGTGGCGTTTTAGCGGTCACAGGATTCTATCGGATTGCATAACAACTTGGTTTCTTGTCACATCTTGTTGGCAGGGCAGCTTACTGCTGGGAGGTCCAAGTGGTCCACGCTGCAGTTGGGTGGTGGGGCAGGCATGTGGCTTATTTAACTGTGCACGTAGGTTCATACTCAAATGCATATATAGACTGTATTTGCTGTTTGGTGACAAATTTTATACTTGTTGTCAGTATCCTAAGAAACCCATTCACTGTCTGATTTTGATTTCAAAAAAGAAGTCAAAAACTTTTAACTAGTGATGCCTAATACACAATGGGGACTCATAGCATGACTTATTTGTGAGATTTCTGATTTGTCATATTTATCTTGTTTGCTGCAGATGATCTGTTTCAGACATGTCTGTCATTTTCAGCTGTGTAGTATCATGTTCACGTGACTCAGTCAGCCTTGTGTTTTCAACCCCAGCCCCCACTGTGTGGCTAATTAAAACAAATTCAAGGACTAAGGAAGGGTCAATTGTATCTCAAAAGCAGTAGTGCAACAGATATAGTACTAAAGGGGCACAGTTGTCAAGAATTAGCACTGTATCGCAAGCAGATGGACAGTCTGCCATCACTGCAGATGAGTGTCTGAGGAGGTAAACCTTTTAACACTAAATGTAAAAAGCTGTTATATGAGCTTTTAGCAGGAATGTACTGTATATGCAGTCGAAATACATTAAATGAGCACACTGACAAAATTCATTCAGGACACCCTGGTGTTTCAGTCACAGACAAGATTTTCAGACATATGAGTTTGTTGTTTTTAATCCACAGCTGTGTTGACCGGAACAAAGCTGGAACACTGAGCTGCATGGGAATCTGACAAACAGAGGTGTTGACAGTGAATGTCTCATCCACGCTTTTAAGGCATTGTTGTTATCTCTGTGCCCAGGCCATACTTATCTCACAGGAGGAACTGTATGTGAGCAGAAACAATAGGCTTGATTGAGTGCATTCCCTAAAAGGTGTTAGGTTACACAAACCTGCTTTGTTTAATAGATGATATCTACCTGAAGGGACTTTGCCATGAGATCTTTATCGCTCAGCTTTTTGAGAAATGGATCATCATTCATAAACTAATTAATTATCTGTGGCAAGGTTGTGATAACAGGAAATACCCCGAGTGTTCAGGGAAGTGTTCATATAAGGAAAGAGCTTGTGAAGATATATTTTAGATATACTATTATTATAATTATTTTACAATTATAAATAAAATAAACTGTCACAACCAACTAAACAATCATCAGCACCCCCCTAAGGAAACCATTTAATTTCCATGTGAAGAAAATAAATCTCATCCGTAAGTGATTGTACGTTCACGCATAGGCCTCAAGCCCCCTACTTGATTTTTAAAAAACCCACAATAATGCAATTAGCCTGACAAAGGAAATGTTAATCCTTTAGCCAGTATGAGTGCATGGGTGGGATGCATCTGTAACGACTCTGCGAAACACTGAGAATGACTCTGAGAAACACTTCTAAGGAATTTTCACACCAATAAGCTCCAGGAGAGCCAGACTAGAAAAAAAAAAAACTATTTGCAGCACCACACATTCATAAAATGCTAATTCCTGTGTGGTGCAACTGAAAAAAAAACATTTGCATTGAAATACATAGACTTAACAAAGCCTACTTCCATCTCAATCATTAGCTTGTGATAAGGTTGCAGAGCAGCCTGTATTTACAGATATCAGTAACAGTATGACACATTATCAGACCACCAGCTGATTCATACCTGGGGGAGGAATCACATGCTAATGAAGCAGATGTCCATAGTCCTCAACACATTCCAAGCAGCCTATCAAACAAAGTGTCCTTTTTATCAATAAGCAGAGCCCCACATTTCTGTCTCTAACAGACAAAAAGCTTAACAACATTTAATGTTGTCATGCCCTGTCCCTCCCTGCCACTATCTCTAAAATTATCACCAGCAGGCATCAGTGAACCCAATTTTGGGAGGTGCATATGGCCAAAGTGCTGGTTGTTGTGTGAAAACTTTCAGTGAAACTAGAAGTTTCTGGGCGATGTATGTCTGGTTCCCTCTGTGTCACTGTGCCCAGCAGCTTGTACTAAATCCATCAGTCATTGTTCTGTTCTCTGCACAGGCATTTATGATGTCACTGCAAACATAAGCTTTGTCCCCAGATGAAGGATCAACCAGGGGGGTTGTGTTTTTATGGGGTCAAACAAACAGAAAATACAAACAGGCTAAGACTTGGTCATGCCAGTGGGTAGATATTATAAAGGGAGACTTTCATTTACACACAAAAGGGACAGACAAGAAGTCTACATGGGAGTCTGGATTTATTTTTCTTTACTGATAACAAGAAATTGTCCCTCCTTTTAACAATAACCCCAGTCATGCTAATAGTAATACTTGAAAAAAACACAGACTTAATCTTATCTCTCTCTCTGCTCCCCATCACCATCACTGCTCTCCATTGTTGGGAAACACCCCACCATATCAAAATGAAAACAAGAACATTTCCTGGGCCTGCCACTAACTAACTACTAAGAGTACAATAGAAAGATATATTGGAAGTACATCCTCTAACTATGACTAAGCTAAATGACGAGTTTTGAATATCACACCATACATATTTTTTCCACGTTCATCTGTGTTAAAACATATCTGCAGCAGTTTGGGTGCACTGAGAGCTTTGAAAGCACAGCCAAGGTAAACACAACCTTAAACGCATGTGCGTGCATGCATGCACTCTCACACACACAACAATGGCTTGCATGTGTAAAGATCCAATTTCCATCCTGTTTGTTTTCGAAGGATAAGGCATGTGTGAACAAAGAAAATATTTTGATGGCTCGTTGCCATCTGTTGGAAACAGTGGAATGTCAGAAATAGTAAATTGGTTGGTTTGGTTGGCAAGTTTAATTGGCACATTACTCTAACACTTAGAGATAAGTACAGATTTAAAAGTTTAAATCGTAAATCCCACAGGTGATTCTCCTCATTCAAAATAATAACACACCATAAATACATAATAATTTCAATTAATGAATGTTGAAATGATTAATTAATTGTTGAAAGAACTTTGGAACTGAATGCCCTGTTCCACAAAACTATAATGGAAAGATTGTAACACAACAGATTGTAAAACAAATATTATATCTGTGCATAGCTAACCCTGGTGGCCCAGGACTAAAACTTTCAGCCAGTGTTTCCAGTGTAACTTGAATCCCAAAAATGAATGAACAACCAAAACAGAGGCTGTTATGTTCCCTTTTCAATACATTCCACAATGCGTGCCGTCAAAATCCTGCAAACATTCATTTGTTTGGGGTAAGTGGTGCAGAAGCAGGATGGCAATACAATAGTTAAATGTCTTTGTTACTGAATCACAAAAGGTGATAGCTGGTTATTTGCATTCACAAGATCACCCTCAGCACTCGCTGCTAAATGGTGAAACACACAATGTCATAAAAGGCACTGGCTCTGTGTTGGAGAGCAGGAGATACTGTAACATTCCTTTGTCCAATAAAGGACTTTTATGGGCCTTCATGCTCTCACTAGAGCCATGACTATTGACTCAAAATTACATTTATTTTGGTTTTTAAACTTCAGTTTTTAATCTTAAAAATCAAACAAAAACCAAAAGGAGGCTGTCAGAGTACTGCTTGCCTGATATAGAAATAAAACACTCTAAGTACTGAACTACCACATAAATACAAAAGAAGTTGACAGTGCCTTAATAAAAACAGGATCTAATGTGTACATGTGGGCTTCAAATTGATGCTTTGTTAGAAAAATGGAATAAACATATAGTGGCAACCTAATTTTGCAACCATTATTTGCCCTAAAGTAATGCTATTGATCCCACAGACACTACAACAGTGTAATGATGCCTTAGCAAATAATCACTCAGGGAACCAAGAGAAACAAATTATGGTGTCTTTTTGTAACATGGCTGTAGAAGGCTGATCAAATAGCTCTATCATCTTGGATTTCTATCACACAGACAAAAAGAATTGAACAGAGGCAAGATAAAAGCCTCCAGTGCCGAGAGAAATCAAAATTCACTTAAAATGTCAATAGTGTCACAGCCAAATGCCTGCATTGGAAAAACAATCTATATAAATACGTTACCAACCAGTTAATTTCATTAAGACTTTTCATGACATTTACTGAGGTGACAACAAAATGTGTGCTAAACAGTGCAAAATGTAATGCTATATACAAAGAGATAATATTGTTGCAATAGTGTACTGCAGAACTAACTGGACAATTTAGAGCCAGATTATAATCAGACTTAATAATATTTGGCTGATAAATTTTGTCTGATGTGTAGCACACATACATGAAACACAAATGAGAAAATCCATCTCAAATCAGAGAGGAGCATAACTAGTTTCAGAAGATGCACATCCACACTATACTCAATATCTATTTTTGGAATAGCTTTTTGGGTGCCATTCAATATCAGCAAGTACATTTTAAACCCCTGTTGTCTTTCTAAAACAGAATGTTTAAAGCCATTTTTTACTGTTTATTAAATATGTGCTTTAATTATAGTGTAACTAATTCCACCATTAATTTATGGTGGAATAAGCTACCCACCCCCTTGAATGAGGGAACTCTGAAGTTTTGTAAGCCAGATAAAGCAGCCATGATGTCACATGTGTAAAAGAGAAAAATTACCTCTCCTCTTTAAAGGTTCTCAGGATTAGGGCCTAGAACTCTATTAGATAATAGATCAAAGATATACAACTGAGAGCACTTCTCAGCTTTTTCCCATATAAAGCTCACCTTCATACATAATGGACTTTCAGGAGCCTTTTGCAATTCTACCTGAGGATGTGGTGACAGTCTGTGGTCTTGAAATCAAACTAAATGTTCAAAAGGGTCACCACCAGCGACACAGTAGATCATATTATGATTATGTTAATGTGAGGAGGCACAGACAATGAAAGTGCTACTAATCCTAGTTCTGACCAACTCAAGAACCAAGACAAGGTTCTCATTACAAACGGATTACAATTTTTAAGAACTGTCATCATTAGTGAACAACAAAACAAGCAAAACCCTCATAGCGTGTTGGAGTATTAGTTTACATTTAGAGGCACATGTTTATTCAGCAGGTTTGCCACCTGATGTGTAGTAGATATTATCTTCAGTTTGATGCAAGACAAGCAAACACAAAGAACCAAAGTCAGCCTACTATACACACAAAAATATAGGTTTGAATAGCTCTTTGACGTCCGTGTTACAATGCCAGACATGCATTAAGATGTGGGCAGCATATAGTGTTGTAGTGGAAAAGGCTACATTTACTTTATGTCTCAGGTGGTTAAATCTATTCAAAAAAACGAATTGGTGTATTTCACCATAAGTTAGTTCCCATAGAATTCTAGGTACATTAAAGCAAAATGTGTGACTATCAGATTGTTCATAAGGTATTTGGAAAATTACTACACAACATCCCAAACACTGGTATAGTATTATAATTAAGTGCATATAATAGGTAAAAGGTATTTGAACACATTGAGGTAAAAGGTGGGATACATCGATTTTAGCACCTTATAAATGCATAACATAAAAATGGTTGCTGCATTCAGCTATTTCTCATTGGTATTTGTTTTCTCTACCTTTCTGTCAGAAGCTACAGGGTCATACACCAAGAACTTAATCCAACTTTGTGGCCACGCTGAGCCAGAAAATGAAGAAGTCTGCATTAGTAGGACCATTAGTGCTGAGGAACCAGAGAGAAATCAATGCTCAACAGACTCTATTCAGCTACAGCCATCACCCTCTGCAAATAATAAGTGCTGAAGTCTAAGTGTAAAAATAGCCAGAATACAAGCAAAACAGGCACTTGATGGAAAAATCTATTAGTAGAACGAATTGGCTTTTAGGAAGCACGACCTTGATATGTGGATAATGGTTTGTGCGATTGACATCGTACTTTCAAGACAAGGAACTGAAAATACAAATTTTTATCAAAGTTAAATGCACATAAAATGTGGAATCATCATATAAACATTAGCCTCGACTGTGCCGCCACCTATTGGACAAGTTAGAGAATTGCACGCAGCACAAATTCAATTTCAAATTATTTGAAATTATTTTCACTTTATTCTTTTACATTTCAGATGACGCTGGTTGAAAATAAGCAGTTGTACATTCTGACACTTCCAAAAACGATACTTAAAAATATAATGTATGAAATCTTAGTGACTTACATACATATTCAAAACATTTCAGCACTCCAAATTGATCCATTGTGCTACAACAACAATTCATTATTATAAAATATAACAGCACTGTAACTACAGTTCTTAACTAGTTCCTACAAATAAAAGCTGTTACTAATAAGGCCTAAGGCCTAAGAGTTCTCACTCTTAGAAATAGCTTATGGTGCAGTTAAGTCTTTGCAGGTTCAGGAACCTTTGGGATTCCTTCTATTGTTTGTGAATCTCAGTAAAGTGTGTGTGAAGAGAACTCTTCTATTGCACTCTTCTGTGGCTGAGTGGACACAATTAGTGGAACACCGTGGATGACCACATTCTGGCTTCCCAGGCTGATGTTTGGGGACAGTAATGCACTTTCCTCACACTGTAAGGCACTCTTGTCGACCCTAACTTCCCCTGCTGGCTTGTCCTTCGATGGACCACAAAACATGTCAGATGCAGTAGATGTGGTCACCATGGAAGCGTTCCCTTCTGTCACCACTGTAACTTCCCTGCCACCCTCCTGAATCAAGGCGTTGAGGCTTTCCAGCTCAGAGCAGGCGGTAATAAAAGTCTGTGTGCTGCTGCCAGAATCCTGAGCAGTTATGGCTGTCTGCAGTAGGGCCTGGTGGAGCTGGTTATTGGTGTCATCGTGGGTGAGCTGGGCCAGTAGAACCGTTTGGGGCTCAAGGGTGACTTCTGCTGTCTGAGATGACCCAAGGGGTTGCATCGGTGTCAGCAGGTTTACCTGGTGGATCATTGAGTTGACGACCAAGTCTTGGCTTTCTGGTCTTAGTAGGACCATGCTGGTCTTATTCTGACCATCTACACCAGCTGGGATCAAGGAGTCCTCTTGGCCCAGAGGATGAGACACAATAATTTTGAGCTGTGCACTGCTGTTAGAAGCCATTGAATCAGAAGAGATAGGGACTTCCAGCTGGGTGTTGATCTGCTGCCTTGTAACAGGAACCAAGCTGACCGCACTGGGTGTGTTAGAGAGATGGAACTGCAAGACATTCTGAGCATCCCTGTGCTGTTTCTTGTGGCTCCGCAGAGAGTCCTCCCTAACAAACGACGCATCACACAAATCACAGCTGAAGACTCGAGCTGCATCTAGCTTAGCCCGATACCTTGAGCTAACAGGTTTTGGAGAGTCCCCACCCCCACATTTTCTTTCACCTCTACCACCTTTACCAGCACCTCCTTTCACAGGTTTATCCGAGTGGCACTTCTTTCTGTGAATAACAAGGTTGCTACGTTGCTTAGAGGCAAAGTTGCAGATGTCGCATTTAAAGGGGCGCTCCTCTGAGTGGATCCTCTCATGGACCTTGAGCGCCCCTTTGCTAGAACAAGAGTAAGTGCACTTGGAACACTGAATGGGCTGAACTGGTTCATGTTCTCGCGAGTGCTGTCGCAGAGTGGTTTTGTTGTTGCATTTGAAATTGCAGCGTGTACACTGAAAGGAATTATCTGTGCCATGTTTGATTAGAATGTGAGACTTGAGGTTGCCTTTCATGGCACAGCGGTACTCACAGTAGTCACATTTGTAAGGTTTCTCTCCAGAATGAATCCGGATGTGCCTTTTCAGGTCAGAGTTGATTTTGAACTTTGCATCACACTGCTGGCATTGGAAAGGTGCATCCCCTTAGCAAAAAAAAGGAAAACACAAAGGCTATCAGTATAATAAAACAATGTCACCCCACAGATGATGACGACTGAGAATTTTTGACTTCCCACCAGTATGCGAGCGGAGATGCACAGTAAGCTGGCTGGAGTTGCGGCTGGCATATGGACAGATCTGGCATTTAAACGGTCGCTCATCATAGTGGATACGCAGGTGCTTCTTCAGACTGCTGCTGTCTGCTGCTGCATAGGGACAGTGTTTACACTTGTGCGGCTTCTCGCCTGTGTGCGAGCGGCTGTGCATGTTTAACTTGTCTCGCCGGCTGAAGCACTTGTGGCACAGCTCACATTCAAAAGGCTTCTCACCTGAGTGGCGGTTGGAAAAATAACAATGCGTGTTAAGACCTAATAAAAACGTTTTATTGAAGCCGTATCCCGCGCAGAGCACCAACATACCGGTGTGGGTTTTGAGATGACGCTCCATGTCTTTTTGACCGTACTGTGTTTTAAAAGTGCAACCTGTGGATCAAGAGAAAATGCCCTTTTACAAGATGTGTGAACCATTTTGCTTATCAAATTTATAGAGCTCTGAAAAGATAAAACTAACAAATGTGGACTTGGCTGGCAAGGAAGTACAGTTGTTGCATGGTCACAAAAAAGGAATGTGTTAGTTGTAAAAAGCAAGATGCACCAACCTGAGAAACAGCAGCTGTGTCTCTTTGAAGTCAGAACAGACTTTAATTTTTTGGAAGGTGTTTTCTGAGCTTTGGTCAGGATCTTTTTGACACCTTGTATACTGCAGCTCTGGTACGATTCATCAAAAACAAATCCAGTTCCTGAACCTCAGGAGAACAGGACATGCGTGAGGCTAACTACACTGAGTGACTTCTGCATACAAGAAACAACGGGACCGTTATTTTACCTGCCACAGTGGTTGCTCCAGTGGAGGCTGATGCACCGGAGAGGGGTGGCGAACACCCATTTTGCTTGTGTGCAAGAAAGACCTCAAAATTATTGTACTGCTGCTTGCAGAAGCCACAAATATGGATATCTGGGCTCACCTCCACAACAGCGTGACCTGCAGGGACTTCGGAAAGTAGAAAACACAGACATCGACATACGACGTATGCCTCTGTCAACTAATAAAAACTTGTCTGTATCTATGCTGTACAACTGACAACATACTATCTGTAGTATATTTCGTTTGGGCTTCCTACCGTAACGTACCTTCAGCGTTGTATGTTGCCATTTTCGAGCTTGCTTTGCTGGAGATTAATTTATCTCCCGGCAAATTGAAGCCTACGCATCGTAGCGTATACAAATATAACTATCACATAGTTAAAAATGAAAAACCGGCCGAGAACTGGGTGGTCAACGGTAACGCTTTACGTAGCAAACAACACTGACACAGATACGGTTTTACGACACGAGTACAATTTGCGGCAGCGGTATACGAACGTTTTTTTAATACGGGTGACGCCATGCATTCTTTAAGAACTTTAAGGCTTTTGAGAAGTTCTTTCATTTAAGTGCTGCTTCGTTATTAGTTTCAGATCTCGGTCTCTAAGACACAAAGAGGTTTGAGCCAAACGGAGACGTCCGTTTTGATAATGTTATTGTTCTTTATGCACGGCCGTTACCGCCACCTGTCGCTTTGGAAGTGGTGAGAAATTACAGTGTTCATTCTAGCTCCACGTTTGTTTGCGCTATATAAATAATATTTGTATCAAACCAACGCTCGCGACGCTGTTTAGCGTCACCGGGCTGCGCTTCATAAAATCTTTAGCCTTTGTTATTTCATCCAGCAATTAGAAAACAAAACAAAACAAAAAAAATTAATCTGTAGAAGAAGCAGTTTTAGGTGGGTTTGACATGTAGATGCGCTACCATTTTGAAAGAAAGGCTAATTTAGTAGGTTATTGGGATGTCTGTATGGGAGTGCTTCTTTATATGCCAAAGCGTTTGTATTAGTGCGAATAAGCCATGAAAGTGAGTGACATATAGCTCAATTTTCTGTGGCAGGTACTTAACTGCCTGATTGCCACTGTGAAGCTCAGGAATTTCCTTACGCCGACTTTCCTGCGTGGCAAAGGCACAGGCGGATTCCTGCTCTGCTGAAACAGCAAATCCTGCAGACAGGCAGGAGGTATACACAGGCGCACAAAGTCCCTTTCACGGCCTGTCCACATGCATGTGACTAGTTGATTACCACTGTCTGTGAGTTTCACCCGCCCCCCCCAGGAATTGTCTAGTTCAGATAATTTTTTTTCTTCATTCTAGGCTTCATTATTAATTATATGCAGTTTTTTATAAGGAAGCACTGCACCCACAGACATTGTTACTAATGAAGCCATCATATTTATCTTATATTTTCAGTTTAGCAGTGTTTTTAAAAAATTTCACAGTAACCGTTAATTGATTAACTTCTAAAATATTACAAAATACTGAAAGGTAACACCATGATTTTCTAGCATATAACTTTAAAAGATATGTTGTTTACCAACACAGAAAACACAATTAATATTTTTTTTCTTTTTGTTTATTAATGTTACCTAAATGCCCTGTTTTAGAACATACATTTATCTTTGTTTGTTGTTCTTTGGAACAAACTATCCAGCTGTACACCTTTCCCATTCACTGGGATGCCCAAGTATTCACTGAGTGATGTAATGTCCTTCTTTCCCCCAATGAGACAAGGGCAACAAAAGGGGGGAGTACTTCTGTCACATTATTTCCCCCCACCGAGGTACGCCAGCTGCTTACAGTTGCTTAATGGCTACGAGCTGTCACAAGGCATCACAACCCGCTGCCACACAGGAGCGGCAGATGCTTTAATTGCACAATGACTTGTAGGTTGTCAACAGCAATTATACCAGGCTTCCACCTGAGGGCACCCAAAGAACACAGTCAAGAAACAAGCATTAGAAGCTGGCTGCTGGTACTTCTTCACATAAAAACCTCATCTACTGTCCAGAAAAGAACTGCAGACATATATAGTCTCCTTTTAGCTTAATGGGTTAGCCACGTGCTGCACAAATATAGGCAGGATTGTGAGACAGAAGGCTCAGGACCCTAAAATCATATTTACACATGAAATATTTATCTAGGTTGGTCACCTTTGGGCTGGCTGTGGCAAACCATGGGTGTAGAGTTTTGAATAATTTTGCTCATTATTAATTAATGTAATTTTTTGTCTCATTTGCTGCTGCCAGTTCTAGGATTATTATCATTAAGAGAAGGCTAATAAAATGGTGTTTGGATGATTTGTTATTTATATACACAGAAAAATATTGTGCAGTGTTCCTCAGTTAGTTTGACTTTTTTTTAGACAGTTACACCAAACTGCCCCAAATTTAGGACGATCAGTAAACTAAACAAGCATAGTGACACCCTGTTTGTGTCATGTCTTACTGAATAGGTGAATGATGGACCATGTTAGTTTTGACCCATAAGGCAAAATATACACATACAGTATGTATGACTTCCTTTGGCCAACAACTGCCATTTCAAAGTCAGATAAAACTGAATCAGATTCTGGGGACCATCAGAGTAGTCCTAACACCCTCCAAAAAAATACACAAACACAATCTGACTCAAACATGCAAGCAAGCACAAGCAGTGCTGCTATGCACAAAAGGCACACGTGCTCACGCGCAAATAAGCGCTATGCTCTTTGTATGTGTCAAGCGAGGCAGATGATCGGGCTGCAGATGAGTGCAGGCTAACCAGAGACTAGAGGGCACATGTGGCTTCTTAGACAATGGTAGGCCTTAGGAGGAGAGTATTGCACCCATGCTGAGATGGACATAAAAATAAAAAAGCCTGTTTTATGTAACTTGATTGATCTTGTGGATAAAGAGACTTTAATGTTAATGATGTGAGTGTTATATAAAGGATGGAGAATTAACCTTTTTTTATTCCAAGCATATTTCTATGAAAAACAAGTAGATGTTCTTAGTAGAAAGGTAAATGTAGGCGTGCTGTATTTTGCTGCAGTATCAGCAGGGTATGTCCAAAATCAGTCGAGAGAGAGAGGGAGACAGACCCTGTGTTTTTGCTTGAAGCAGCTTACAAGGTTCCAGTGCTCCAGTTTGTAGTCGGTGACATTTTGGAACCAGTGGGTCAGCAGAATGGAGAAGCCTCAGAAATGCATCAAAACCAGTGCAACTTCCCATCACAGGGTAGTTGTGTGTAATTTTTGCAGCTTTGTTTCTCTTCTTGTAAGTTGTAATTTGTAATTTGAGTTGTAATTATGGTTGCTGAGAAGTGATCGGTAACCATAGTACATGGTATCCAGTGTTCAAGTTTTACTTTGCATCCTTAGCAGAGCAAACCACGCAGTGGGATGAAAATTTGGGAGTTCTGACCTAAATCCAAACAAAAGATGGATGTAATTACAAATGCATGTACAGCAACATTTTTGGGGAAAATTGTCAGTGATGTCATGATGGAAGAGGGAGTAGATAGTTAGACAGATAACAATGAGACTGGCTTTACACACACACACACACACCCACACCCACACACACACACAGCATCATCATCGTCACAGAGAGAGCAAGGCTCATAATTGGACAGAGGTGTCTGTAGATAATGAAGCCAGACCTCACACCTGCCAAACCTTGGGGATTTCACTTGACTGGCCACTTAAATCTTCCCCACTCTGTGGGTCTGGAGGGCACGAGAGTGAGTAAGGAACTAATGGAAAAAAAAGTGTGCGTTACAGGGAGGATCCCTGTCAACATGAGTGTAGCGTAGACCCCCCCCACACACCTCACACACTCACCACCTACTCAGCCCCCACAGCTCGTTCCACACGGCACACCACCTCACTTTACTTCTCTTCACTGTAAATCCTCTGGTGTCAAGGATTTCAGAAGGAAACGTGGAGGGGGGGATATGCTGCACCAGCTATTTTGTTTCAAACTCTCAAAACACTCGCTTCTCCCTACTTGTCTTTGGTGACAGTGTTGTGTGCGGGAAGTGCATTGTGCCAGCTTTTAGCGGAGTGTCATTCGAGGTGCTGAAAGGGAAATGAAATAAATGCTTCAACAGAGAAATACTTACTATATAGAAAGTTTACCTGACAGTCACCAGTGAAGGTCTGACACTGTATCAGTGGTAGCAAAAATGTACACCAATTAGAACCTGAGTTTACCTGGGAAAATCTTAATGATTTATGAGAAACAAACTGGAATCTTTTCTCTGGTGAGTTGATCCATAAATGAGGGCTGGAAATCATTCAGTATACCAGTAGAGTTATGTATGGAACCAGGAGACAGAATTATGTTTTGTTCTATTGTATTTTATTCTATAAAAACACACACACAAAAAAAGAGTGAGACAGCAGGGGTATCAGTCTTTGTTAGCTTGTCATGAAATCAACCACGTCAGCCTTTACATATGTGCTTGTGTCTGCTGTCAAAGGGTTGTGGTGATAAATGGTAAGAATCAATACCTTTTTGTAATGTTAACAGACACAAATAGACTGATGACTGGTAGATGTGCTGGTGGGTTGGCTGCATCCAGATGGCCTGGGTATATCTGACACGTTTCAATCTTTATTCTGCACATATTAGATAAAAAAAAAGATAAATGCAAGCTTGTTAAAATTTGCTGTCTTGTGGAAGTTGTTCTCTGCTTCTGTTGCTGTTGCCCAAGGTGAAGCCACGTAATAATGCTTTGACTTTAAGGCTGAAGCAACGTTACCTGGAGAACCTAGTAGTAGGAAATGTACAATACGTTCGGTGAAAACTGCATACAAAGCAAAAATGAGGGCATGAATATTAGAATAAGGACACAAGTACACAATATTTGTCTGCATGCAAAATCTCAATGAAGTCTAAAATTATCTTGTGTTTGACTGCATACTTCATTCAGTGTTATGCAGCCAGATAACCTAGCCCAGGGGTGTTAATCTTGTGTTCAAGTTTATTTTCCCAGTGTCCAGGCCAGGTGGGAAGTTAAATGAGACCAGGTGTCTCACCAAAGGGCTGTAATACCCAGGAGGGGAAGCCTTGCCCTCAATAGCAACAAAAACCAGCATCCATGGTGATGGATAATGTCACATTTCTCCCCCTGTGTTTGCGCTGAGCACTGTGCGCACTGCAGCAACAACTAGATAGACTGGTGATCGACAAAAAGCTCTGTAACTACAGACAGTTTTGGGAAATGTGCTGTATCCGTAGACCCCAGATCATCACAGTCTCATCTCTTACCAGCCTTAGCGACCACACTGAGGCACTTTAAGTGAGTGCTAATGTGGATCTTCTTTCCAAATTCCAATGATAAGCAACACACCATGACATGAAATCACATGGAAACCAAAAGCTTACCGAGATAAAACCGTGCAATAATACAAGAGTTATCCATCACCATCCATCATGTATTTGTTTGCAGGAAACCGATTACATGGATCTTAATTGAAATATTATTTTACCTTCAATTGAATTATTTATGTACTTGCTGACTACATTCATACCTCAGAGAAAAACATGAACACATTATATCATATATTATTCAAAGTGTAGAGTCAGAGTATGGTCCTTTGCAGCCATATAAAGGATATCAAAAGGGGCTGTCTTTGATACAATTTAATGGAGATCCACTGGCTGTAGCTGAGCTGTCCATTGGTCTACTATTGCTAATGAGATTGGGGGATAAAATTGACAATGGTGGGCTGGCTGTCATCTGCTAGGTGATGGTTTTAAGACTAAGCAGTGATACTTCATTAATTAACCTTCACATTCTATGTAGATCTGCTCATCAAGATGCAGTTAATTAAAGAAAGGTCATTCCAAGGGCTGTTGGGAAGCAGCATTATTACAATGGAGGGATGGCACTGCTTTAAGCAAGATAACACAGGGGAGGGGGCAGGGAGGAGGTGATCACCCAGTCACTACAGAAATGGCAGACAACTTGCCAAAACCAGTTTTTGAACTCCTGCATGTGGACCAGAGTAGAACTAGAAAAGAACCATTTGTTTGTGCATTTTATTTCCCACACTCCCTCTGTGTTTTCGCTCTATTGAAATATATTGCTGAAAAACTCTAATGGAGAAAGCCTCAGTAAAATATTCATTACACTCAATCGAAAGCATCTATCTTTTAGCATCTCTGTATAGTTTCTCTACTCTTTTTGCAGCCCTGCCAATTTCGTGGGTGAATTCTACTCTCTGTGACCTTGCTCAGTGCATAGAAAAAAATTCCTGAGTAAATAAAAAGCTTTGGAACTCAACGGAACATAAAATAGTTATGTGTCATCTGTAAGTGAAATTCACTTCTGGGTGGTGACTTATTCATTTTGATGTCTGCCAATCCATCTATATAAATATCTTGTCACTGTCTGCTAATGCATGGGCCCAAATATGTAGTGTTATTGTTGTAAAGTGGATGAAATATATATAATGTTTTGTCTTTGAAGCGCTAGCATACTAAAATCTTCTTCTTATGTTTTTAATCAGGACGTGGTTGTTTTTGTACAGACCTGCACGCTATAAGTACGGCATTAAATAATAATGCCTCTTGGCCAATTACATAAGTAACATAGGTCTTAGTTTTACAAATGTCTATCTGTAATGTTTCTGCCAAACTTTATTTTTTCATAGTAACACCCCTCCTCTCTGAGCCCTGTCTTGTTTAGATCCTAGGCGTCACTTTTTGTTGTTTTGCTGCAAAATTGTAGCGAGACATCATTGCCTTCCCCTGTGTCCACTAAGTCCTCCTGGAGACATCCTTGGGTGTCTTTTGGCATATATATATCTATAGATATATATATAGATATATATATATCTATAGATATATATCTTCTAAAAGAGAGAAACGCAAATCTTTTTTTGTGTGTGTGTATGTGTATCCGTCCTGCTCTGCTACGATACCATAACTGCTGACCCCGGACACAGTGCCATAATGGCAGACGAGGCAGGGCTCCCCTGGCAGCGGCTGGGGCGACTGGTTGCTAGGTGGAGAGACATTACCGCAGGCCTCTGCAATAATTTATCCTAAGAGCGCGGCGAGCCGTCATGTAGCCCCTGACAGAGAGCTGCAGTACTTTATCAGCCTGCCTGTAAATCAGCCATGTGTGGGTGCAGACGGCAACATTGTTTGATCTCTTTCAGACACTCTAATAATCTGCTCCCCTCTGATTGATACCTTCACACAACAAAGCACATTACACCAGCAAACCACAGCAGCCATCTGTGTGTGTGTGTGGGGGGGGGGGCACTAATGTCTATCTGTAAGGAGCACGTGTGTGTCCATGCATGTGCGTGTCTTTCTGGTGGTCATCAGTATTACCAGTGGCACTGGGAGGAGGAGGGTGGGGATGAATGAGTCCTGTGCAGAAACATAGGGTCATTTGGAGTCTCTAAACCAATGACAGGCTAACAGGTTCACAAAACGATCACTGGATGAAGGGAGGGGCAGGGAGAAAGAGAGAGGCAGTGCCACCAAGCTCAACAACACAACAAATCCAGCAAAGATTAAAAGCTACTGAAGCATTTATTCTTTACTTAAAATGGTAAGTGAGAGTACTTTTGGAAGTGACAATATTACAAAGAAACCACATCAGGAAGATAACTGCTGCACTGTTGGCATTAATATATTTAATTTTCCCATTTAAAAAAAATTTCATTACAGGAAAATTTCTATTTTTCTGTAAAACATTATTTCAGTGTAACCCAGGAAATTCAACACGTTGACAAACACAGCAACACAGGTGAACTGTGTATGATTTCTTTAAAATGCTGCAGTGTTTTTTTCCATTCATGGCCTTCTATCATATCAAGTATATTACATCCTTTCCGAATTGCCTTGCGAGTATTTGCTTGATATGGCTCATATACAAAAGAAAGCAATGTCCCGACCAACAATACCCATACACCATTTGTGCCGCTCAGCTTCAGAATGTCATTGGTTTGAGTGTGACAGTAAAACATAACTCTGCCTTTTTTCTTTTCGGCTTGCGTTGGAACATGGCCTCCAATTATTCAGCTCCAAATTCAATAGCAATTTTCTGCTCAATGAAATGGTGGTTTCAATCTCTAGAGTAATGTCACTTTAGAGAGATTTCTAAAATGGCATGTCTGTGAGTGAATAGATGGACATGAGAGGATTCATTGTGCTTGAGGAAATGATACTTGTCTGCTGAAGCTTGTCATTTATTGATGAAGAGAAAACCTCTTCAGATACTATAGAAACTACAGTGTGGGTATAGATAGTAGTGTTTTCACTTCAGTCATGAAATCCTTATTAGATACTAATGTTAGATATGCTTTGTCCAAATTCGTAAAAGGACATAAATAATGCCAAGCAGATGCATAACCTTATGATTGTATTTAGTCAGATGGAGCCAGTTTTTCTCAGTGCAGCATTAAAAGTAGCTCTGAACAATAAAAAAAAAATGCAATTATATGACTGTTTGTGTGTAACGTATCAGTAGCCCATCCAGGGCTCCATAATGAATGCAATGCAACGTGCGATCACTGAGCCGTGTTTATGCCCCGCTCAATGCATCTCTGAAAATAAACAGAGCAATGGAAATGGTTCTCATTAGTGTTGTTTTCATATTAAGTCCCACAGACAAGGTTGACAAACCCAGCTCCCTCTGCCAAGCTCCTCAGGGACCATCACTTCAATACAGCGAGGGCAAACAACACCAGCCGATACCAACACCATTACCACCTCCTATAGTTACTTATCCTCTCCTTCGTCCCTGTGGAGTGCTCTGTCTACACAGACCAGGGGAAACGCATTAAGATCTTCCAGTAGCATAGAGAAAGAGTCCTGCTTTCATTTATCACCATTACTATTGGCTCTAAAAGGGACAAATGTCTGTTCTCTGTTTCTTTGCTATTAGAATGGGAGAAAAGTGTTCCGTGTGTGCCAAGATGGAGTTATTTTGTGCTCTGGAGAGGATTCTCTGTGAGGCTGTTTAGCAGGAAGCAAACAGGTGTGCTCAGCTTCTGGCTTCCACCATGTGTTCCAGTTGTTTCATCTGCACCTGTTTCAGTCCTATTTATGATGATCAAAACACTTTATTAACCATAAAGTGTTCTCCAGCTTATTGCACACATTCTCTGCTTCCAAGTGTTTCTTTTACCAGTTTCAGTATTAACATGATTAAATCACACAGCAAAGGTTATTGTGTCAGAAACCATACATATTGGATTAACCAGATAAATACTCAGTGTATGTCCTAGTGTGACAAATTGATAAATAGTCAAAAAGCAAAGATTTGAAGTTTGATAAAAAGTCTAACATTTGGCTTTAAAATAATTATTTATAATGGGTGCATTGCGAAATGATTTAGTGTTGATTGACTAATCCATTAACAGGTTGATTGATTGTTTTAGCTCTGATCTGCCTTTTGACTTGAGTTGAATTTATATCACATTTTACAGATAGGAAATGAATTTAACAGACATTATATATCTGTCTTTAACACCAAAACTGGGTCAGTTGTCTTTAAAAGTAAATCTAGGTTAGAGGTCACTGGCACACGTTCTCTTTCTTACTATTGGACCTTATTTGGATTTCAGTTAACTGAATACGATTCTTTCTTGGAAAAAGCAGCAAACGTACCAGATACAGTGGAGATTCTGAAAGTATAAGACACATAAGGGTCGACAGTAAGGCTAACGACTCCACCACCGTGCCTTCTCCCACCCCTAATTGTGATTTGTACATTTGTATTGCATATACAGCACTAGACTTAATAACAGGATTTGTAAAGATAATCTAATTTAAATAAACTTTTGTAATTGAGCATTCATACTTGTCTCTGATGCAGTCTTCTTTCTCATCCCATGCAGCCTCTTGGCCCACCTGAGTGGTGACTTGGCAGGGCACATCACAAAACTGCAGGCTGCTCTAAATATCACCTTTCTTGTTATCTCCAAGACCTGCTTTTCCAGTAAATAGAGGAACATGTAATTCAATATACGGTGTCGAGCCATTTGCTTTCAGAGGACATCTAGGTGACATGACTTAGTGGCCCTGGAATGTGAACATAAGGATTAATAAATAATGGCTATAAAAAGATGATATTTATCCCCCTTTTTTAGATTAATGGGTTTGATCACAGCAAAACTGGTAATACAAAACAAGCAGCAGACAGCAGAAGGTATGATATCTCATCGCAAGCTGACACATTTAGATTGTGTGTCCTCCTAGGTAGATTTAAACTGTTTAGGGGCTGTTGGTACTGTATTTTTTTGTCTTATTAATCAGTAATTTAACTGTTTGTATGGTTTGTGATTATGCACATTTGTGAATTACCCAAATTGATCAGCAGCTACCACAGAATAAGATTATGACACTTGGGGTTATGGCTCCAACTAGCGATAGCATCGAATTGCCTGCCCCACACTCTAAAATGAAAAGGCATTTGTTGGTCCTCTGCAATAGTGTTGTTGGTCCCCATGGCTTTTTGTAATTTGTTGCAGTGTTTGTGTTCTCTTTCACACTTTAATATCATGTTATTGCTTCAATTTGAGCTGCAAGACAAAGTTCTGTTTCATTTTGTTGGATTAACTTACTGGGTAGCACACATCTCAAGGTATTTGTCGTTGTTTTGTTTTATCCATGAATTATTTAGAAGTCTCAAAAATACAGAATGGGTTAGACGACTGTACGCCCTGTCTTTCAGCAATCTGAGTCAGATGTTTAATTTGGTCTGCTAGCACGGAATAGCACATGTCACAACTGGGATAAGTTGATTTGGTTGTGTAATTTCCCTGAAGGAGGAGCATGTTGAATTACTGAAAAAAAAAACTGAAATAAAGACAAAGTTGTCATAGACTTTTGCCTCGATACGAAATACTGTGCAACAATAGAGACTACTGTGAGACAAAAATAGTACAACTTGTTATTCAGTACATCGTGAGCATACACACACACACACACACACATATATATATATATATATGTGTGTGTGTGTGTGTGTGTGAGTGTTAAATATGTTTTAAATTTAAGGCAGTGGTATTATCGTTCTTCATTGGGTCATTTTTTTTTATAATTTACCCAACACGCTAAAGTTCACAAGGTCTATTAATATAAGATCCCCTGTTTTTCTTTACACTCTGACGCACTCTTTAAAAATGCTAATGGACTCCAACAAGCACCTGAGCAAGGATGAAAGTGCCCTAATTCCTGCTCAAAAGGTCACTGATATGAGTTATAGTGGTATAAGCACCTGAAAGCTATTCCCTTGTTAGATTTGACAAAGGGAGACTGCCATTTCCCCCAGTATTAAAAATAGTGTATGTAATAAATGATAATTTCTGGCACTGACTTTTCATGTGACATAACTTTACTGCTGGCTAATTTACATCCCAAAAGTTGTCCCCAAAAATATTTAAAATTTGCATTTTATTCATGATACATAGCAGAAGGCAATAACACACACAAGAGCTCTTATTGTGCTTCTTAGGGGAAATGGCTAATTAGTTGGCTACGAAAACTGCAGATGTGCCTGTTTTGCTATCATCTTATATTTGACTTAACACATTGGCTTTTTTGTATAAGAGAAGCTATTAATATGTCCAGAATCAGCACAATCGTAAATGTCTGTACGACAAACATTTGCTTTCCCATCTTCATTGAGTTATTAATACATCCATGCTACTATTAATTGCAAAACGTATCAGTCTCTGGATAAATGTACATTTTCTACTGTGGGTGCTGTATGCGGCTCGGCAGCCCTTCACAGGCCCCAGAAAGGTGCTTCTGGTGTGGATGCAGGGCTGTAGAACAGGGATCACAATGACAGTTTCAGGTAGAAGAGTCTATTAATAGTTTACCTCTCAGCCAAAGCATTTCATCATTTTTGGTGTCTGAGGGCTTCCTGCTTCAACAAAAGAGGCCGAAGTTATGCATCTCAATCTACCCGTTCATATTTCATGCTGTTGAGGATTATAAATAAAAGGACAGTCTGTGACCTGGGCTATTAGTTACCCTGGATCCTGTGGGTGGATGGTGCTTTGTCTTCTGTCACTTTGTGGTGTTTTGTCAAGTTTACAATCAGAATCTTTGGAAAACAATATTAGATAGGATCCCAGCTGCCTGGAAGTCAAAGAGATGGCACAGCTCAGAAAAAACAAGGCAAAACAAAACCAATCAGTCAAAATCAGCCAAAAGGGAACATCACAACCGAACAAGAAGGGTGATTTGACAGTAGGTCAAGCTGTGGGTCAATCTGGAGCATCGCTCTGGTGATTGCTGTTTTCTCCCATATGCGACTCTCTTGTTTTGACCACACAAACTGGCCCACAGTCTCAGGAGATGAACCCTTCTGACAGAGTGATGAGGCAAATAGTAAGCTGAAAAACTCTCACTCTTTCACCTTCCCCATGTTCCAATAGATGGACCCAGTATATGCCAACACACCCTGTCAGTGCTTCTTGTTGTTGGACAGACCTTTGATATTGAACACATAGAGAGAAGAGTCTCTGAGCACTCACCCTGGGGTATAAGGAAATATGGACATTGTCTTCTTTATGGCAATTAGATTATCTAGGGAAAATAAAAGAGCAACAGCTGATGTTCTGAAAGTGAAGTATGTCAGTTTGAATACGTCACAAAACTTGTAACGTGGTACTTCTGTTCAGCAGTTTAAGGTAAAATTTGGTAGAATTTTGCACATAAACAGAAGCAAATTGATATCAAACTAATAAAAAATGCAGGTTTTCACAGTTTTTAGAAGAAATCTAGAAATCTAACACTCACTTGAAATTAATGATTTTGCTTTTCTGCAACCACTCAGTCACTAACCACCTGAAACCTTGCACATTGACTTTTCTCCACAGATTGCAACTCATCCATTTTTTTAAATTGTGTTCATGTTTACCTGGGTCCCACTGGACCCACAGTCGTGGTGGTCGCTGTCATCCGTCTGCTCTGACAGGAAGGGAGAGCAAGACCACTTTCCACCCCAAGCTGATGTGTCAGGCTTATCACACAGCTGAGCGATCCTGAGGTGACATCCTCCACTAAATCTGTGACATTTCACGGACGGTGCAAATCTATCCATCTTTGTCAAGCATCCGCCTCGATTTTAGCATTCCCAGAGTTAGCATATTGATCACTAAGAAACGCATGAGTGAGGACTTCTTGTTTTCTGCTTCTTAAAAAGAGCATTTTAAGTCCACTGGACTCCGCTGTCAAAGTCTACATGTGTTGGCCTAATCTGTCCTTGTGAGAGTTGCATAAAATATGAGGGGCATTTGTCATTCAAAACCGAGAGCAAGTCTCGCCCTGGGTTTGCTGGCCAGAAACTGTACTTTTCTTATTTGGGTATTGGTCCTTCTAAACAGGGGGATGCCCTGTAATTTTCTTTAATTACTAACATAATCATCATATATTTAATTATCATCGTAGACAGTTATGTTGCTAGTTAATATCCAAATTTGTCCCTCATATGAGACCGTGTAATACCAATTCAACAACATAAAAGAAGAACCTATTTTTTTGTCACAGGGTCAGCCAGGAGTTCTCTCTGTGTGTTATCTCTTGGTACTCAGATGTCCTCCTACAGTCCAAAGACATGCAGTCAGAATAATTGGTGACTGTAAATTGTCGGTAGGTGTGAGTGTGTCTAGTTGTCTTTCTGTGTTTGGGCCTGTCATAGACTGGTGATCTGTCTAGATAATGGATGGAATGGGTTCTTCAGCAATAGATGTGGGGTATTATGCGTAGTTATGAGTTCTACACTATGGCAGAAAATTCTTGTGCATATTTAAATTTCAACGTTAAATAATTCAAGCCAACTATTGTTTGTTTATTTTCACCTATTTGGGTCCAACCCTACTCACTAGTAAGTCACACTGTGATTTCAGGGATAGTAATTTAAAGGTATGTAAACATCATGCAAATCAACATCCAAACGTAGGTTGAAAGTGGAATCAACATGTAAAGAAAGAAACCTGAAAAAAAAAAAACAAAGGAAAGGACTAGCGCAAATAGCAGCATACACACGTTGAGGATGATAAATAAATGTATTTAGACAGCACCATAATATCTCCTTCGCTATCAGTCTACACACTGAAGCCCCTGCGTAAAGTAGGCTCTGAGCCTGAAAAACACTGTAGCCAAACCAAAAAATATAAAAGAGCTTCTGTCAGTGTGATGGTAGTTCAGCCCAAATACAGCCCACACTGTTTAACCCAACGATATGATGAGAAAACTAATGACATTTAAACAGAAACCTCCATCTTGAGATCTAGCCTGTAGTTTAAATGAGCCTTCATTTTCAAAGCAGTCTGAAGTGATGTGATCTCTTTCAACCATATTCATACTGGTACTAAGAACACACTTCTGCATTCATCTTTGTAACCCGCAGCATTGCATTGTTGGCGCTATATAAATAAAGTTGAATTGAATTGTCTATGCTTAGCTTGTTTAGCTGCATGTTGTGGAATTTGGCTGTGATTGACACTTGCTAAACCTTATTCAGGCATTTGACCAGGCTGGTTCTTGCAAAACTGTAAAACTTAGGACGACTGAATGCAATTCTACCTTAATTTGTGTGTGTCAACATAGATCCCATAGCCACGTAAAAGTAACCAAAAGCCCTAAAAGCTGATTTTGCACAATATTTAATTTAGATTTTTTGGCATGATTGTTCTGCTGGATCACCAAATGTCTAATGAACTGCTGGTACATTCAGGTACGTCTACAGGGCTCATACACTTTTAAGGTTTAAGTGTGTTTGTATTTTTTATATATAACAGCAATAGAACTTTGCTTGCATCTGTTATATGTGTGGCCCATTATCAAAACATATTAACAACAAAGAAGCCTCTTTCTGATGGTGACATTTCTAACCACTTGGGTCCAGCAGTGTGCAAACCATAGCAGCTTCTGTTATTAAGGTAAGCACAATTTAATAATAGATTAATAATGCAAAGCTTTATGGAAAACTATAACCCCTAAAACGAGGGTAATGATTGTGCTTGTGCCGAAGCAAATCAGCAACGACAGAACAGCACCAGGGATTGCAACAACTGCGGTGTGTGGTGTCGAGGTTAACCTATCCTGTGATTACAAAATGCATTTCTTGGGAGCAGGTGTTACGTTAACACCGTGGCGATCATGTATGAGCAAATGCAGACTCACACATGCATCCACGCGCGCACGCACACAAAGCAAAGCACCCAATTACACAAAGAGGCCGTACACAGAATGAAAAAAAAAATTGCTGTCTCCCCAACCATATGGATTTGCCCTCTATGCCCGTGAGACCCATGTGAAAACATGAATGAGCAGCTTGCAAATCGATAAGGACAAGAGATCTAGTGTCTAGCAAATCCAGTGCAGACTGACATGTTCTCTATGTAATCTCCTTGCATTGTGCTGTGAGGAGAAAGATTATCCTTTTCTGACTGGCTAGTAAAAGGTTGCTTTGCTTTAGTTCATGTCTGTCTAAAGAGAGAGAGCATATATGCCTCTCTGTAAACGATGCTGGCTCCCCCTCCTCTTCAGTCAGAGGCTGGATTATGTCCAACATTATCCACACACCCGACTCTCCAATAAAAGGTTTTCTCTCGCTGTCTCCTTCTGCTTTCAAAAATCATCGGCTTTATGACAGTGGATTTTGGAAAGGTTCTGCGCCAGTTTTGATGTGTGCTAAGCACCCTGGCGGGATTAGAAGAGGCCTCTTGATGTGTACACTACAGCACTCCAGTGCCTTGAACAGAGCTTTTTGGTCAGGGCTATCAACTGAGGAAAGGCACTAGTACATACTGTATAATGATAAGGCCCGTTATACACATCAGTTGTGTGAACGTATTTGACAACACTATCACATTTAATTTTCAGTATACTGATTTTTCCAGTTTGTTTTCCATTCACACAACAGCCAACTGGAGGAGATGGCCTGCTCCACCGTAGGACCTCCATCATGACAGATGCAAAGGAAACAGCTCTGGACCCGCTTAAATGAAAAACCATTGACAATAAATTGAATCTGTGGACCAATATTCAAAGGCATAATAAAAACTGGTGACTATCTTAGGACAGTATGCAGGTTGTAAATTGCAATTAAACACTCTGATTAAGCCTAACCAGAAACTCATATTTTCATCTATTTTACCATCATTGTGATATTACCATGTGCAATAAATGCATTGTAAAGAACAAGAAAAGTCACTTTGGCCCTGCACATAATGCAATTAGACACTTTAGTCAAACATGCAAAACCTTGAAAGCTAGAATTAGCCAAGGATCTCATTAACTTCAAACTAGCAAGGTTCACCCTGTTGAACACCAGAACCACATATCAGTCTCTGTATGTAAGTGGTGGACTTCTGCTTTGTGTTGTTAATCATAGGCAGACACAAGGCTGGTGGTTGGAGTTGAATCCGTTTATCTGGGCCCACATCTGGGTAAATATCTGCACTCTCCAGTAATAGAATAAATAAAGAAATAAAATAAGTTACATAGCAATAACTAAATTAAATAACATAAATTAATAAAGAAATATTAGGAAGTATAGCGATGAAGGAAACAGCACCCACCTCTCCCAAAGCAGAAGAAGAATTACAGAGGAGGGACTTCTACTGTGAGCTATCAGGCATGATAACTATATTAATGTTAGAAACTCATTTTGTGTAATTATAACAAAATTAAAGTATGACCTGGTTACACATTCTGTCAGCCTGTACAAACTTGGGCTGTCACCAATGCCAATTTTTGGGTATGGAACTCTGATTCTTATATTTCTCAAATTTTAAGTTCAGTCCCATTGTGCTGTTGCATAAAATGTAAATAGGGAAGACTAAGCTCTGCTCCAGGGGTGATATTGCAGTTTCCTTAAGACTTAACCCTGAAGTGGTGGTTCCTGAGGTAAACAGCAGTACTCTGACAGCTTGGTCTGAGGAACTATAGTGTGTCTTTAGTTATGGTTAGTTTATGATCTACAACTCTACATTCACTGCGTTACAGCAGAGTTATGCAGTTTCAACTGCAAGCTGAAACATGCGCCACTCACTCTGTGATGTGCAGAAGCTTTACCTCTACTCTTATTTTGAAGGGCGATGGAGTGGTGTCGTAAACATACTGCAGAGATAACAGGTCATTTTGAAGTGTGTTAATATGGAGTTTGAAGTAGTCCAATTGAGTCATAATAAAGAAATGGAAAAATCTCTTTAAAATCTCTGATGCAGAGAAAGTCTTAAGACATTTAGAATTTTGGAGGCGTCACTAGGGCCAGACATGTCCTCTGTCCTTTTATCATGAAAGTGCAAAAAAATTTGTTGATATCCATGCCTTAAGTGGTCAGACTTGTATTGCAGAGTAAACATTTGGCAGGAACTTTCAGAGGAATTGGATCTGGGAGTCTCTCAGCACTGCCCTATACTACATTACCCAGTCACCCATGCTCATTTGCCATATTGTGTGGATTACTGCAGAAATGGGATTCTCTGGCCCAAAAACTGCATTACCATCTTAATGTAGGTTGAGAGTTGTTGACTCGATTCATCCTCAAACATCTGCAACCAAAGGTACTATAGTCAGTACTACCTGCACTACTCATCGTTCGGTCTACTAGCCATTGCTTTGAATATCTTCACCACTGGAACTTATCGCGTTTATAAATAAAAATAAACCCCTGAACTGTGCTTGCTGATTAATTAGCCTTTTAAAGTCTTTTAAATATATTCAGATCTCGTTCTGTCTCCGTGGTGGAATGGAACAGTACAATCCAGCCATAAGATGGACTTCCTGGCACGCCAATGTAGAGGCAGCACTCGTAAAGACAGATGTAGCAAATATGTCACATATTGTTTTTCGTGAAATGAACAACACAATTAGGCCAAATTGTAGCTTTCCTGGATGTTCCCTTACTTTAAGCTTGCTCCACTGGATAAATACAGTAGTGGGCTGGGAATAAGTCAAGCATTTCTCATCCAGTGCGAGGTACTATTTGGACTTTAATCCTCCACTTACCCTGATTACGAGGCTAAAGTAGCTTTAGTTCTGTGCTTCGGTGTATGGTCTTCAACCACCTCTGTTTAGTCCTCAAGAGCAGGGGTCCATGGTTCTGTCTGCTGCATACACAGCCTGCAGGTGCCACCTTGACTAGAGAAGGGCGAGGCAGACTTTGATCCACTCTGTATCCTTGTATGAGTGCCAGGATAACAAGAAGGCCTGCTACTTGTTACTGTCCTGGTCAACGAGTCTGGCTCTTTACGAGGGACATATTGGTATTTTTACTAACCCAGACCCATGAGTATTCCACAGCTCTCGGATAAAAACCAGCCTGCACAAGACAACCATTGAAGGGGGGGTGAACTGTGAAGTCCTTTAACTATGTCTCATTTCTTTCACTGCAGTGGAATGCCACAGTAAACAGTAGACAACAGTAAACTAAGTTTCTTAAATTTGCATTAGAATAAAAAATGTCAGTGAGAAAATTCTTTGGCCAATGACTTCTCGGTGCAAGACACATGGCTGTTAAAATCTTCAAGTATAAGAATTAGATCTAGAGTATAAGTAGTAGCATAATTCCTGCCAAAAAATCATCAAGTCATCAATAAAGGTTCCATTGCACTTGGGAGGTCTTTGTACAACAGGGTGAGTGACAAGCTCAAATAAGTTAATTTCAAAGCTGGCATAAGCGTGACATGGCCTGTTTATAAACATAGCTTTTCCTGTATGACCTCCACCACCAGATGCCCTGGCAGAGTTAAAAACACCACAATTATTATATTATATTAGCATATATGTGTTCTTCACGTCTAGAACCTTGAGGAAGGAACACATTCATAGTCATTCAATCCCTCTGAACAGTCCGCCCATATTCCTGCCCGTGATGCTCCTGGGTGGCCTCTGTGTGCAGCAATTCAAAATGGCTGAAAGAGTTTTGAGCAGTCGTCTGAAGCCTGTATGTCCGACAGCTCCGACTTTGGGCAGGTATGAGGCGAGAAAAAGTGAGGTTAATAAAGCCTCAACTAGTTCCTCATTCTGCCCTTGGAGATCAAAGTACCAATCAAAAACTGGTGCAGATATAATTTGTCATCAGGGATTTCCTGCTGGAGAATTATAGAGAAGATACAGGCCAATCAATACTATGGATTTTCACTGCAGTGGCTGATTGTCCAATTGCTGTGAAACATGTACCGAGATAAAAGGGCACGCCTGCCATTTTGTAACAGACTGCAGAGTCAGCATAGGGCTTGTCAGATACTTATAGACTGCTGTGATAGAAAATTATCATGCTACACTGTCCAAGTAGTATTTAACACATTTTCCCTCCACGGAATGTGATTCATCACAGATTTCTCCTCTCTCTCTACTTTTGAGGGGGCATCACTCCATCACTATCAAGTGTGGCACTGGCTACACATACATGGTGTTTAAAAGGAGCAAGATGCACATTAATATCACTAGGATTAGTAAGATGCTAGAGGAGTAGGCAGCCCTACCTTTAAACAGTAACAGTTCAAAAGCAGTTCCTACTGACTTTAAAATTCAGTCATTAAAGATTAACTACCTGTTGCACCAAATAGCATAGGCTTCCAGTCACTCTGTGTGTAGCTATGGTGCACCTTTTCATATCAATTCAACTTTATTTATATAGCGCCAATTCACAACATCAGTTATCTCGGCACTTTACAAGTAAGGTTAGACCTTACACAACTAGACCTAACAAATCCCACATAGAGCAAGCTTTTAATTGTAGCTAATCGATAAACAGTACATTTTAATAGCAACAGCGGAGAGGAAGAATCCTCCAGCAGACGCAGGGTCAGTGTGGGCGGCCATCTGCCTTGACCGGTTGGGGTGAGGGGATAGAGAAGAGACAAAAGGACACAACCACAACAAAACAAGAAGCAACAGAACACAGGCAGGATGGTTGGACCAGCAACTGAACACTGGAGAACACTGAACAGCTCTGAGTCTGATGATACCTGTAGATGAGGATAGAGAGAGACAGAAGGGGAGAAGCACAACTAGGAGAGAAAAATAGACGTTAGTCACATGTAGACATGGAGGCATGTTAGTGGATAGAAGAAACCAAAAAGAGCTTAGTGAATGAAGGACGTCCCCCAGCATCTAAGTCTATAGCAGCTTAACTAAGAGATGGTTCAGAGTGACCAGAACCATCTCTAATTATATGCTTTGTCAAAAAAAAAGGTTTTAAGCCTAGCTTTAAAACTAGACAGAGTGTCTGTTTCTCGAACCTGAAATGGAAGCTGGTTCCACAGGAGAGAAGCTTGGAAGCTAAAGGCTCTGCCTCCCGTTCTACATTTAGAAACTCTAGGAACCACAAGTAGACCAGCACTCTGAGAACGAAGCGTTCTGTTGGGAGCATAAGGAGCCATGAGGTCTTTAAGATAAGATAGAGCTTTATTATGAAGAGCTTTGTAGGTGAGGAGAAGAATTTTGAATTCTATCCTAGATTTGACAGGGAGCCAATGCAGAGAAGCTAATGTAGGAGAAATGTGATCTCTCTTTCTAAGTCCAGTCAGAACTCTGGCTGCAGCATTTAGAATTAACTGGAGGCTCTTTAGAGAGTTATTGGGACATCCTTTGAGTAGCGAGTTATAGTAGTCAAGCCTGGAGGTAACAAATGCATGGATTCATTTTTCAGCATCACTCTGTGAGAGGATGCTCCAAATTTTAACAATATTCCTCAGGTGGAAGTAGGTGGTTCTAGAGATTTCTTTAATATATGGTGTAAAGGCTGCTGCTATGCAGTATCATCTGCATAGCAGTGAAAAATTATAGAATGTTTCCTAATAATATTACCAAGAGGAGACATGTAAAGACCAAGACCAAGCACAGAACCCTGTGGAACTCCAAAGCTAATTTTCGTGAGGATGGAAGATTGATCATGAACATAAACAAATTGGAATCTGTTCAACAGATAAGACTTAAACCACCCCAGTGCTTTTCCTTTAATCCCAATGCTATGTTCCAGTCTCTGCAATAGAATCTTGTGATCTATCATATCAAATGCTGCACTAAGATCTAACAGGACAAGTAAAGAAAGTAGACCATTGCATGAAGCTGTGAGAAGATCATTAGTAACCTATAACCTTCTCTTGCAAATGCAAACTTCATGAAAAAATATAATGTTAACCCCAATAAATGTTAGATCTGATGGCGGCAAAAGTGCTTTGAGTACCAATAGGTAAAAAAGCACTATACAAGTGCAGACCATTTACCATTTATCTGATAACTATAACTAGCATTGATGCCAGCATATTAGATTCTTATATAGTCAGTAAATTATATAATAACGCCAATTTTTACCAGGTTATCAAGTTAACTTCATATTTTGTATATTAAGGTGCTGTGTGTTTATGAATATTAATTAACAAGAGTTTATACAGCTATTCCACTTGTCTACTAGTATAAATTTGTATTTGACTTTTCTCCCAGTAAAAGTAAGCTAACCCAGCTTGCTAATGGTGGCAAGTTAGAGCTACCAACAAATTCTCTTCGTTATTTTAGTACTTGCTGAATCATCAGCAAGTCACTCAGTCATGAATTAGTCAGACTTTGTCACTTTTAGGTCTTTTTGCCTTTCTACAGTGGAGAAAACAGCAAGAGGACTTGAATTTGTGGCTCAAGCTCAGCTATGGTAATTTAGCTTAAAGAAATTTCACATTTCTCCTGACTGTTATAATCAATAACATAGTATACAATTAATATACCATTTAACTTACTGATTAATTAACTAACTAATTGTTATTATTAAGTGTAGACATACTAAATCTACACGCTGAATCCATGAGCTTAACAAATTTAAATGTATAAAGTGTTTTGTGCTTGTTTTCTGAATCAATCTGCATTACAACATACTGCATCCGTTGTTGGATTACTGTCTAGTTCAGTCCATGGCTGAAGTCGTATTTCCACATAAAATAATTACAAATCCTAAACAAAAGTCTTATACTCTACATACAGCTCAACTGATCATAAACTGTGGGATTTATGTATGTCCAGGAGCTGCGTTAAAACAAATTCTACTACTGACTTCCCTGCAGGGATTTATTTACACCAATAGGCGGTGGCAAAGATACTTACTCCCATACTGGGAACTGCTAAACTTTGAGACCGCCCTCTATAAGCCTATGGTCAAAACAGGACAGACATGATTGAGGAATATGAAAAAACAGACTGATGGCCAGAATTAAAGGATATGTCCTAACAGACTGACCAACAGGAGTAAAAGATAGAGAAAACAGACAGACCAACCGACAGGGGTAACAGATGCACATATAAAGTTCAAACAAACAGACTAGACAAACAGATAGCGACAAACCAACAAAGACACAGACAGAGAAGAAGTGAGAAATAGGTGTAACTAATAATGATGATGACTGACAGACAGGAAAATAAAACCAGGAAGTAAAAAACAAGACAAAGACAAACAGAACCACAGCACCCTCCAGGGGTTGGAGGACCAAACTGTGACAAAGCCCCCTCCCAGGAGCAGGTGAAATGAAACGAAGACTGACGGGGGTAGATAGAGGAGCATTGAGCTCATTGAACAGGCATCAGAAGGCAGTAGGACGCAGAACAGACAGATCCTGGGAAAACACTCCAACTCCTGGCTTAATTTTTCCTGAAGGCCAATTTAAGGCCAACTTATCATGTCCAGTCGAAAACCCTGAGATGTCTGGGGAAAACTTAAGCCCTACTTTATCATTTTCAACTCCCTATTTTCACAAACAGGCTTAGTATTGCAACAATTTCACACACACAGAAACTGGGTCCAGTTGGTTGGTTCATCCTGTCATTGGATGTTCTAATATGACAGACTGACAGAAGAACTATGTCCTGTAAGCCAAGGAATTTCCAAGCTTTGGCTGGAATGTCATCGGGTAATAGGCAGGAGAGGACAATCAGCACTCAAGATTGGTGGGTGTGGAAATTTCTGATTGCAGTTTCTAGAGGAATAATCGTTCCAATGTCAAAGGATGGTGGTGGTGCGCAGGTCACAAAAGACTTGGTGGTCTGCACCTTTGATGCATTTGACCATACTAATATATTGTGTCAAACATTTGCAAGGCGATAGATCTTGTTCATTCGTTCTGATGTATCCAATTTGATGTACAGCTAATTTTACCAATATTTGCTTGTTTCACTGCTGACTTGCGGTTTTGATATTGTTGGTAGGCATCGTTTGCGTTTGATGCTATTGCTTTATGGTCATGTTGATCTGACCAAATGCGTCTCTCAATTGATCTCGGCATTCACAAAGGTGCCACCATTTGTTACACAGGGGTCCTGTGTTCACTGGTGCTGTTCAACATACATTTGCATGTCTAACACTAGGAGTTGATGTTGTGGGCCAGTGGGATGACTTTGACATTGGACAGCATCTTCAGCTTATTCCGTAGGGCAATCCAGTAATCAGTCTGGGTCACTTCTCCACCACTGGGATAGGTAGATTGAAAAAGGTGTTGGCCATGGTGAGGTCATGGGCCAGGCACCATAGCCTTGCCTGCAATGGTTACAGTCATATCCCTCTCAAGTTGTTCCAGCGTGTCCATTTAGGTCCCCACCAATCACATCAATCATCGATTACATATGGTTATCTAGTTGCTCCCAGAACTCTTCTTTGACGTCAGCGAGGCAGCCGGGCAGTGGAGCGTAGCAGGAGACCACTCTGCAGCAGCAGGCCTTAGAATTGATTTTAATGGACACGAGATGATCTGAGATGACCTGTAACTACAATGCCGACACTATTCTGGGTATTTCGTTCGCCATGGTTGTACATCTTGTATCCTTCTCTTATGTCCTGTGTATGTGAAGAACTAGAGGACATGCACCTTTTTTTAGGAGGAAGTTCACTTCTGCCATACTCCTTACCTCGCATCTACAATAGAGTCATATTAATCAGAGGTCCCCAAACACAAATATAAGGTTGGCAGGTTCCCAACAGCCTTTCAACACTTGGCTGCTGCAACCAAGGCTAGAAGTAAACAGCAGCATATGAATGCATCTGTTTTAAAGTGGGGGAAGCATGTGATCAAACTTTTCCTTTCAGCTGCTCGCATTTTAGTTATGATCACAATTTGTATAAAATATTAATTAAATCACAAGCCATAGTGATAAATATTTATGGAGATAAATAAGGTTTATGACAGCAGACATGTGATACATAATTATTAGATCCCAACACTATTTTTCAGATTAAAATTTTAAAAGCAAAAGGTCGGAAGTTACTTAGCTGGAGTCGAACACTGAAATCACTATTCTGAGACAGTGACAAGATGACTTGCCACTGAGCTATGGAATAGAATTTAAGACCAAAATTATTCAGTAGAAATCCAACATATATTCCCCTATTAATAACTCTTATTATTTAAATAGATCTACAGCATAACATCTGTTAATAATTAACTAAATACAAATTTAAAATCTGCCTCAAATTCCACATTCAGTGATTCCAATTCCTAATCCATGACCTCCAAGGGGTGTCTGGCAATCGTTGTAGTAAGACTATGCATGGTGTAAGATGATGGCCACCTACAGGTCATTAAGGTGTAATACACGCTGTGTGTCAGCAAAAATTATGAGGAAATGGCATAAACTAGGGGCTGACACTTTAAAGTACGCTACCACCTGCCACAAATGTGTTGCTAAGAACTTGCTGTACATATAAGTAGCAATGTTAGCACATGCTACGGAGATTGTGAAGTAAAGACTTCTGCTATAATTAGTTTAAGAGCAATAAGAACCTCTTGACTGACCGTGTCACAGAAAAGCCATGAATTCTTCTTTTAATAATCTCTGTTGGCGAAAACAGAGATATGTATGTTATATCCTACACATTTAGGCTTTGACTGCACAGCACTGTCTGTAAGTCAAAGGTTAACCATGATAAAGCTTACAGTTTGATTTGCATTCTCCGGCATGCTTTCTTCTGCTTGTCATAGATGATAGGCGTGGAGATGAGTGTTTTGGGAAACATGCAAAACAAAATGAATTCATACCATGAGGTAATGACGACTTGCATGTGCTGTAATTGTTATTATTGTCAGGCACAAATTGAAAAGCATAACCTGTCTGACACCAGCTATCAGTTGTCATTATGTGGGAAAACATGCCCTCTTTGCAGATAGCTGTCTGTTGACACCCAAAGTAATTTAGGAGGTAGTCGGGCTGTTGAAGACTCTCAAAGGGGAGGACGAATACTTGATCAGAGCATTTTTATGTCCTCTGAGATGATTTGATTTCACATAATGTCTATTTTCCAGTCAGATATGCCATTAATTTGCATGATAGCAAGCCAAAATATGACATTTTTATTTAGATGTTCCTACAATGTTTGGAGAACATTTGGGTGGTGTTTTTTCTTCCGTCAGTCTTTCAGAGCAGTGGCGTCTCATTATATCATATCTAACAGAGCAGTGAATAGCTGCCTCTCTCTTCACATTGCTGTGTCAGGTCAATGTGCCATTTTTTAAGTGGTGACAAGTGGGAGGAGGTGGGGGTATATTGTCGACAACAAGGCAATGATTTTACATTTAACTCTTTGTTGTTGTTTACTAACAGACGAAACAAAGCTACTACTTAAGCTACTAAATGACTTTAGCTTGCACATTATTACTACATACTCTGTCACCCTGCCAGGAAATAAAATGTTTATTGCACTTTTGCCATGGACGTCACACCAGGTGCTACTTAAATATGAGTCAATCTGTCTGCTCATCTGTAAGCATATCTGTAGGTAGCGCACTATAAAATGCACAACAAAAGCTGACATACTCTCTCCTGCTAGCTCAAGCTGGCAGAGTGGGCAAGTCTTTGCTTGGTGCCTGAAGCACTGAAGCGAGAACAAGGGGCTTCTTTCTCATGAACTGGAGCCAAGTGCCAGCACTTAAGGTTAAGGGCCAAGGCGCTGGAGAAGTAATTTAATCTGAGGCTCTGCCCAATTCCCTGGGCGGCCGAGTTTAAGAAAGGTCACATAAAGAAACAGGCACTGGTGACCCCTTCCCAATTACAGGCGCTACAGCAGAACATATCACAGCACCGTCCAAAGTGACAGTCATTTAGCAGCAACTCATCTGAGAGGAGGAAGTGGGAGATGGATGATAAGGAAATAAAAAATGATTTGCCCGGACCTGTTAGCCACTTTTCTACACAGGCCTGCTGCTCCTCCAGCTCTTCCCTGTCTTATTCTCACACACTTATATACTCCCTCCCTCTCTTCCCCTTCCTGCCCCTCTCTCTTTTTTTCCTCTCTCGCTCTGTCTTCCCACCCCTACCACCCCTGCTGCCCATCTCCCTCCTGCTCCACAGACACGTGACGACTCTGCATGATTATTGGCGCAATCACTCATGTAACAGCCTGCCCAGCTTTCTGTGGGGGCTCCAGTATTTGTCACTGTCACTTCCCCAAGTGCTCCGCCATTGTCTTGGAAATTGTATGTGTAAGGCAAGAGATGCCTGTGACCCACTTCGACAAGGGAGCCAGTGATGTGAGGGCGCTCATCACACAAAAAACAGCAGTTTGATGTGTCCTATTATGTGTCCCAGCAAGAGCCATAAATAATTGTGACAAGTTTTTTGTTGCGCGTGAAAGTCCTTGACTCTACCTCCTGTTCTAGCACCTCCTCTCTCGTATGGAGACGCTGCCAAGCAGCCCTGATGATAGATGGCACGGTGCAGCAAATGACAACGGGATAGATTTTTAGTTTGTGCTTTGGAAGGGATCAGTAATGGTGCTTTGCTGTACAAAGCAATAAAAGAGAAAGAGACGAGATGGGGGAGCAAGTAAAAAAAAACTAAAAAATAAATAAAATTGATGCATTTATGCAGAAAACTGAAAAATGGTGATCAGTGATGTGTGGTTTTAGGGCGTTGAGCACTTAAATATATGAAATCAGGGTTTGTCAAAATGGAATGTGCTGGGATATTTGGCTACTCACTACAAAAGCTTACATAGAAAATCAAATCCAGTGGTATTATTATATTGTCCACTAGCTCTGGAAAAGAACAGTGTTTTACTCTCACATTAAAAGAAGAAATTGATATGCCCCAGTACAACAGCAACAGCAAACACAAGGTGCATGCAATTTTTCAGCTATTCATTTGAGCACATTGTTTTTGCTCTTTGTCCGTTGCCAAGCTGTGATTTTGGACTGCTTAGCAGAAGAAAAATTCTCCAATGAAAAATCGACATAGGTGTTAGATAAAGTACCACCTGCAGGTACTGGGTGCCAGGCGGGCAGGATACTGGTAGACAATATGATCAGTCATGGTAATGAGTGCAAAGCTGACACACTTGCTTTGAATTATATGACTTTGAGGCCTAGGCTCCCTCAAACCAGGCCTCAGCCATTAGTTTAACCACTCTCTGCATATCTGTGAGTCAAGCTGTGAAGTTTTAACAGAGCCATCACTCCCCCTTTTTTCCTCCCTAAATTGTTCTACCTCCACTGCAGTGCAGAATGGGAACACTACAGGTGAATTAAGATTGTTTGTGTTCTTTGACATAATGTGGTCTGCAGTTAAATGGGAACTTTTGGTGCCTGATCTTTTCTCTTCCAACGCTAATTTTTCTAAACCTTTTGCAAGAATTCCATGAAATAAAAATAACTTGTTGGTTTCAGCACTTTACGTGACACAACATGCTGCAAGCATGTTTGTAAGTAGTTTGTCTTCTTTAGTTGACCGCAGATGCAATTTGCTAATTGTATTCTTCTTCCTGTATCACAGTTATTAATTTATCTCTTAAGTGATGATCATTTATGTCCCTGCATCCGATAGCTAAGAAGTGGGTTTCCGTAAAAATCCATCATGTACATCAATGCACATTACTGAGGTAATTAAACAGGAGGTAATATTGCCAGATACTGTAAAATATCAAGGGGTGATCCCACACGCCTTAACACTTTACAGCCTCAGCACATGGAAATGATGCAGTAGAATTCCAACAACAACTGTAAATGTAATTTGCCTGTTTTATAGCATATGTAGCTTACCCCATGAAAAATACTAATTACTTGAAATATACTGATTACAGTGAGCCGAGAAAGTGGCATTAAAATAATTACTTTTGAGCCCTCTCAGAGTTTGTACATTTAACACTGTACCACCATTAGGAATAATCTGTCCAATTAAAGGTTGTGTAATTAATTAAGTGCGCATTCTGTGAAGAGGAGAGGGGAGAAGATTTATCAACCTGCTGAAATATGACCTATCTTGTCCAAAAGACTAATATGTTTAAACAAAAGATGAAAATTGATGACAACATTATTTGTAACAGAATGCTCACTGTGCAACTATGATGCATCTGTACTTGGATTCGGCTTCGTAGCATTGTCCTCACAATGCTTCAGTGATGTATTACCCCTGGCTGCCTAGCAATAACTTTCAATGAAGGGTGCTTTGCCTATCTAGTGAGAGCGTGTTTTACTTTATCCCACTTCATATCTCAGGCCTTCATATGTAAGCATCATCTGGTAGGTTGAGATTGTTTTTGTATATAGACTTTTTAACTATTCTGTTGAGCCCTCAGTTGAAGCATATACAGTTGCAAGAAAATGTATGTGAACCCTCTGGGATTACATGGATTTCTGCATAAATTGGTCATAAAATGTGTTCTGATCTCCATCTAAGTCACAACAATAAAATAACACAGTCTGCTTAAACTAATAGTGCACAAACGTTACCTGTTTTTATATTCATGTTTGAACATAACATGTAAACATTCACAGTGCAGGATGAACAAAGGATGCGAAGCCCTAGACTAATGACGTCTCCAAGAGATAATTGGAGCCAGGAGTAAACATACCTGGATTTCAATCAATGTGACTGAGGTGTGTTGGTTAAAGCTGTACTGCCCTATAAAAACACAAGCTTATTGTTCTCAAGAAGCATTGCCTGATGTGAACCATGCCTCGCACAAAAGAGCTCTCAGAAGACTACTACGGTCAAGAATTATTGACTTGCACAAAGCTGGAAAGGGTTACAAAAGTATCTCTAAAAGCCTTGGTGTTCATCTGTCCATGGTAAGACAGACTATCTACAATAAAAGCATACAGTATCATGTTTGTCCAGTATTGTTTGAAAGCAGACTGTGTTTTCTTATATTTGTGACTTAGATGAAGATCAGAACACATTTTACGACCAATTCAGGCAGAAATCTATGTAATCCCAAAGGGTTCACATACTTTTTCTTGCAACTGTACAGCATGTAGTCTAATCATGTCCTATGCATCATGACATACTGTATGGTGCATAGGAACTGGAAAAGTGTTGGCATGGAAGGAATTTCCTGATATCACCACCCAAAAGTCTAGTGTAGCAGAAAACATCTTGCTGTGCAAAACCTGTTGGGTAATTTCCATAAAGGCTATCTTTATATATATATATATAAAGTGCCAAGTGCGCTTCTTGCTGCTATTACAGTTGGTCACCAATACTACACACAGCCAAGATGATGCCTGTTAACTCTATATTTTATAAAATACAAACACATCTCATGCTAGCATGACCCAGACTAACAGTATACACAGAGGGCATGTTTGCAGCAACACTTTCCTCTAGGAGCCATGTCTGACTCTGTGTTGTACAAAAAAGTCTTCATCACGTAAACATCTACATACATTTTGTCAGACAATAAGTTATCAATCAATAAACATTTACTCATGAAATTTGCTAATTGTGAAGACTGTGGTGTAGAGCTTTGGTGTGACCCTCTATGATGGTTCTTAAAAAGATGAGCAGATAGTTAGCACTGAAAATGGTCTTGTGTGGGACAGTTGTATGCTTCGTGAACCAATCACAGGGCCTGTGGACTGTCTTGATGACTATGTCACCAAACATTGCTCTTGACATATTTCAGTTTCTCGCTAAGTGTAATGACAACTTTAGTTTGCATTTTAAAAGTAACAGCATACATTAAAAGTCTTGACATTTCTAGCATTGTAAATACGGAAACATGAAACTTAGTTTGTGTATTTAGAAAAGAATAATTGAAAGAGTAACTTTAGAAAAAAATGTCAGTTTAAGAAAGTGTCATTTAATTTTTATTGATCAGCATTTCTCATGGATTTCTTCCTGGGGTCACCCTAGACTAATGACAGTCTAGCTTTCTAAATGTTATTTTCAAAACCTAAAGATTATTAGAGCTGCTTTCCTCTAGCAGTCTGACTAACTGTTACAAACTCTATCTTGGACTCAAACTATACCAAATACACAGTACCAGGGGTAGGAATGACTGAGCCCCTGGTATTACCTCTAGTCACCACTAGGTGACGCCAACGCTAACTAGAGGACTGCTCAACCTAGAGCCTAACGCCAAACTACAAAACCAACAAGGGGAGGACCCAAATGCACGACCCACAAACACAAGAACAGTTAGTATTTTAATAATTACACACACACATGGATACACAACACAAGCTGAGGAACAAACAAGTGAGAAACTAAATGCTAACAGTCAAAAATGCATACAAATCAAAGTCTAACACATTCAAACAAAGTCTATCAGAACAACACAAATCTTCACAAAGACAGTGACCTAAAGAGGAATCAAGATAAGCGAGCGACAAAGTATAATAGACAAAGTATTTCAAATCCTGCACCAGGCTTAAGAAAAATCTGGATGGGCAGGTGTTTTCTTTTCCATATGTCCAGTTCACTGCAGCCTACGGCTTGTAAGGCTGCAGCACAATGCCTTATTTCTAACAGCACCATACAGGTATTGAACAAAACCTATTCCATTATACAGTATATCTGATCTACTGTAACCTACATGTACAGTTATAGTACTAGTGTGTAACAGGATGGTGTAGAGAAAACAGCCTGTAATTCCAACAGACATAAAGAAGATACAGGGACATCTTTATTGATCTTAAAGTTATAATATAGACATATTAAAGTAATAATACTGTACGTCAAGTAGTAATAATGCATAATAATATGCAACAAGTAGATATGTCTGTATGCAATCAACAATATGAATGCATTAGGCCCAGATGATTCTCTTACATACATTTTTGTTTTAATTACCTTACCTAAATACAAAGGGGTTTTATTTATGTATTTTTTAATTTGACTAATATTTTACCTTTCATGAAATGTCACTGTATTTATGTATTTATTAGTTTAACTAGCGTATACATTTTACTAACCTTTTAGGTTCAAGCTGATGATTATTTTATATCTGTCATTATTTCTTTCTTTCTTTATTGATTGATTACATTTTTCTTTGACTCTAAATTTAGCTATATATTCAATTATTTATTAAACAGGCCGACTAATAGGATGACAGGGAAACGTAGCAATGAACAAAGACACAAACTGAGTAATAACAAAGAGCATACAGACCAGATTACACAGAGACATGACACTCAAGACTGAGTAACGATACATACACTACCGGAAGTAATAGGGGCAGCAAGAATATATACAAAGACCAACCGAAATAACACAGTGTAAATTATTGACATAAGGGGAACTGTTCAGCAGGAATGGACGTAATAATAGAAGATAACAGAAGAGAATAAAAAAACAAGGCATCTCCAGAGGCTGAAGGACCAAACTGTCAAATATAATTTTAATCTTTAGTGTTTCCTTTGATAGTGTATAATCAATAGCATGAGGTTTTCTTAAGATTGATGAAAATAATGGACATGTGACTGCTGAGAAAAGATGGTGCTCTTTTACAACAGAGGTCTTTCCAGTTCTGCGATGGTCCTCAGTTTTCTCTATGCTTTACCCATAGCACATCAAACACAGAATGGTATTTCACCTCAGTTCTGTGCTGCCTTAAATGTATTGTCAGATTTACTTCTGGTTGTTTTCGTTTTTAAAGTGAATCCACGCTTTCAACCATTTACAGCGTTCCATCTTTCACAAACCTTAGTTGTAACTGCAGTATGGTAAGTAAGTTATTGAGGAAAAAAACAACATTTATATTTACAATGTCTTAAGCAATTCTTACAAAGGCAGACTATAGATTGAGCCCCGGTGTGCTGCATGGTGGAAGGCAGTGTACCACTACACCTTCCCGAACTGCCCTCCAGCTGACAACTCCTAGGCAGGGGAAAGAGGGAGTCATAAATCCTATGTCCTATATAAAAAGAAATACTATCCATGTCAAGAAAAGGAGGGTTGCCCTAAAATGAATGATAACAGGCTCATTAAAAATAACAGCCAGCTAAATGATAAATAGCTAGCATCCTGAAAAGAGCACAGGACAATGGCTTTACCAAATTACTGTGAGGCTGCTGTGCCATCATTGTCATCATGCTCACTACAACTTTTAATTCTCATGGTTACTCACTGCACTACCTACAGGACTACTTTGCTTGTACTACAAAGGTACATTTTAAAATAGGTAGTTGCAGAAAAGGCTTTAAAAAGTGATTGGAGTGTGAAATAAACAAACAAACAAACTATAAACCACCTAATTTATTCCATATCAGCTGGCGTTCGCAACAAGCACCTATCAAGGACACTGCTGGGTTTGGCACTACAAACAGACCACTATTAAACATGTAATCCTGGCACCACACTTTAAAACCAATAGCCAGCTTCTGAGACAGATCTCGCATTCCTAATGATGGCACTAAATTAAGCAAAACTATCTCCACGCAGTAAAAACCGTGCACCGTTTTTTTCTTTTCAAGGACTGTAAAATCTCAGCTGGCGTTCATCAAGTATAAACATTTACATCTGTGTGACATAAACAGATTCCACCACTGTAAATACTGCAGAGAAGAGACAGAGCCTGGGCCTGTCAGAGGGAATGAAAGTGAAGAATAAATGACTTGAGCAAGTCGCTGACTTCTGAACTGATAGACGTCCGCTCCAGAGTGGGCCTGATGGGGGGAGACGTGTCCGCAAGTGCACCCTCTCCCTGTCTCTTCTGTAAACACTGACATTCCACATGCATGAGAACATTATTTTGCTCTTTAAATGATGGACACTTTAGAACACAGATACACATTAAATGTTACAGCTGTTAAGTGAACTGTCTGGTTAGATACCTCCAAATGCATTGGATGACATATTTATTGCATTTTGATTCCAGTCTCAGATGTAGCAGTGCCCGGTACAGCCAGACACTCATGTCTGTGTGTGTATACCAGCCCCAAGGGCTAATGCAGCAAAGACGGCTTTGATCCAGCTGACAGTGTGTCCCACTTCTGTATTTGCTCTGGTAAAAACAAACTACACATTTACTGTACTTAGGTTTACACAATTTTGATTTAAATGCAAAATTTCTAAGAAATATGTTGTTTTACTGGCCAAAGTGATGTGTTGGGGTTTATAGTTAACACAGTTTATATTGTCATATTATAGAACAATTTCAATCTCTCCTTGGAATTTAAAAAGTGAATTTAGACTGAGTAGACTAGGAATCAATAATAAACTCCAAGTGAAATAGGTCATCCTCTCTGAGATCTAAACAATAAACAAATGTTGAATGTACAGAACACATAGATGCATGCATACATATCGTCCATTAAAGGTTGTAGTATCCATATTGACTTATTTTATCCCATTTAATGTATTAGCCTGTAGAATCTAATTGCAGCTACTAAATGCAAATACTATCAAGACTTTTATTTGTAGAAATATCCTTCATAGCATATCATCTTCCTTACCTTGCATCAGGATAAATACAAAATAGCTTTTGATGTTACGGCCTTCACATACCTAGTTAACACTAGGTCAGCACAGAAGTAGTGCTAGTAGAGCTATCAGAAACATTAATATATGTGCTATAGTAGTTTATTAGCTACTAGCTACTACTACTATTTACTAGATGAATAATAAACATGCAAATGGCTATTAGCTTTGTTACTTGAAAAGGTATTATTTACATGGCCTCTAGAATGGCCAGAGATTTTAATGGGTGACCTACAGCACAGTACAATAGCCTTGATTGCTAGATACACCACAAGTAGTGATGATTTATTTTGAGTTCTTATTTATGTCTGTCCTGCTAACTTATTTTATGTAATAAGGTAAAGACACACTATACTGTAAATAACCAAGAACACGATGAACACATTTTCCCCAATGCAGTTTATACAGTGGACCCTTAATATTTGCTGGTAAAATTGTAGTGAAGATTTTCCTTATAACCAGTAAAAGAAGCAAAATTTATTTAGTTCTTCTCATTGACTAATCATTGAAAATAATTACTTGATGGGCTGTATAGTACACAAGCAAACAAGAGAGAGGTCAATCACTCACCTTCTGCACTGCTTCAGAACACAGCTGTCACTTGGGCAAGAGGCGGGGTAACACCCTGGACCAGCCGACAGTCTATTATAGGGCCACACATTCAGACAAACAACCATTCACTCTTGCACTCACATCTATGGTAAATCTCAGTTCCTGGTTAACCTGACTGCTTATCTTTGGCCTGTGGGTGGAAGCTGGAGTATGCAGAAAAAACCCACGCAGACACAGGGAACACATACAAACTCTACACAGAAAGCCTGGGCGACCCCAGGGATGAGATCCAGGTCCTTCTTACTGTAAGGCAAAAGTGCTAAAAAAAAAAAAATTAATTATAAGACAATTGACTGAGCTTTTTTGACCCACATTTTTTCCTCTTTCTTAAGTGTAGATTGATCAAAATTAAAACAACTTTTTATACCACATTCTTACTTTTTTACTGCTTTGTGCAATAAGTGTATGCTTAGCTTTCTTCATCTAGGTTCTGGCAGTTTGCATGTTAATAAATAGATTGCTGCATCATTTCATTGAGTGTAGTAATCTAAGAGAGGGAACATTCGTAACACTGTAAGTGTGTGTTGTAAGGCTTTTTTAATCTAAACAGATATTATGTACTTTGCTGTGTTCATGTAAATGTGCTTGCTGTGCTGTGCTTGCTAACAAACAATGACCCTGTAATCTCTATAATTATGTCAAACAAAAGCAGTTTAAAGAAAATGGTAGTTTAAGGGAAGTTGTGGACAAGAGTTGCACAGAGGGCTGATGGGGGTTTCTAGGCAATTCAAGCACTTGTACTGCTTGATTATACATAGCGACGCTCTGATAAGGCTTCATTGAAATTTACAACAAGCAATCTCTACCATATGGACTCACCAAATGGAGATCACAGACTGGCAAAAGCAATCAGCTTTTTAATTAACAGAATTAACAGTGCGATGTTAAACCATAATGACAGCAATAAAAACAGTTGACGTGACAATCAAAGTGCACCAAAAACATTCATAACCATTATTTTCATTAGTGAAAGAAAGACAATAGAAGTGAGTGGGGTCATATTGGAGAGGCATCTCAGACCTCACTGTAATCACACTTGAATTAGCTGGAGATACTGCAAATACTCCAATAGACTATAAAACATAGGGTCAAAGAGAACACTCGTTTAGGTTTATCTTTGACATTTCATTTGATGTTGGCTCATGCTGTGAGGGAGTGAGTGTTGTCAGAAGTAATAAATATAAACAACATTTTGAAACATTTCTGAGCATGAGATGAGGTTCGACTCTCCAAAGTTGGCTGATCTACTGAGATTCATCTTCCAAATTGCCACACCGCTGCATTACAACCAGAGATCTGATCAGCAGCTGAAAGACTTTGGCAGAAAATAGCTCTATATTGACCATAAAACATTTGTGTGTACACATTAAAGCCCAAACGCACACCCTACACTCACACAAGCACACATCCAGAGATAAACTGTAGCACCACAGCAAGGTCCATACCCGCGGCAACAGCATAACAGCACACAAAAGAAAGTCAAATTATTAGAAATAATGAAAAGCCATCAATAAGAATTCTGCAGAGACTCATTTCATTCTGTTTTCAACAGCGTTTTTCAGTCCATTATTTTCTGTAAATGTTAACATCACCAAGCCTGCCTATTGATTCTATTATTTTTGACCTTGCATTAGTGTCGGCTAATCTTGCATGCTATAAAATTTCATTTCATAGTGTAAAATACGCCAAGGCCCTAAGGGTGAGTTATACACAGGTTGTGGCACCCATGGGATTCATAAGTGCACATGCGGGTAAACAAACCATACATTAATGTTTCTTAGGTGAGTGAGCAGCACTGGGGGTTTAATTTCTTCCTAAACCTCAGGATTTCTTTTTCTTTCTTTTTCTGTGAAGTGGTTCAAAGTGAATGTTAGGTTGCGAAGCACATTCAAAGATGAATGTGAGCATCTTCCAGTGCAATATTGTGTTTTCACACACTGTACACAGCCTTAAAAAGAATGCTGATCTACAGCAGCCAAATAATATGCCCTTTTCCAAATGCAAGTATGAAGCTTCACTGGAGATCACATTTTTCAGATCATATTCCTGCGTGATTCAAGTTTGACCTGGGAACAAGTGTTAGCTACTCTGTCTGCACTTTTATTCAATTGACACATAATACCCACTAGCAACTGTGAAATGAAATACAGGGAGATCATTAAAAGTTTGATGAAAACTGGTACCTTACTGGATCAACCAAAAAAACAATGACATCTTTTTTATTTATAGCTGTAACTCTCAGAATTCCGGAACAGTGATAATAAAAGTACTGTGAGCTTACTCTGACCTACCTGATAAATGTACAAATGTTTTTACATTGAAAGAAAACATATCATTACAGCACCTGCAAATTTCAGCTTTATATAACTTATTAGTTTGTATATGTTTTATTATTTTAGAATATGTTAAATTACAAAATATCGCAATAAATATCACTGTCATATTTCCAAAGCTGTCGGATCCTTCAGATAGAATGAGTAGTAAGTTTAAAGGTTTTCTTTTTTCTAAGTTCAGTTGCAGATTTATTCTCTGTTACCTGTGTTGTGATCAAACACTTAATTGGGCTTAATTTAGCCCATATGCAGCTGCAAAGAAGTAAAGATGAAGCCAAATAAAGTTACTAAAGACATTTATTCATTAAATTTATCCTCCAGAGCTGGTTAATCTTCAGGATAAGTTATTAGTTTAGCTGCCTGTTCTATTAGAAATGAATCCTGCATATACTGTATGTTACCTCATTTTAATTTTTCTGCATTGACTTGATTTAACTTTTACCACGTTTGTCATGTTTGTGTAATTTAATGTATTTTTTAAAATTCATGTAGTCATTATTACCATGAATTATGAATGTTGCTCATATTATTGTGGTTTGATCAATATTGCTCCATGCATTATTGGGATTGTTGAGTTAGAAGCTAATACCCAGATGAGCATTTAGGTTTTAAACAGTTTCTTTGACACTCTTGGTGGCCATGCCTACATGCCCAGTAGTTCTTTCTTTTGTTTTTGTTCTTTTGTTTAGGGCAAATGTTAAGTAACTTTGTGCATTTTAAATGTGACATTTCTCTGGTTTAATTTTTTTAGTATAATAAGTCAAGCTAGGATGTTTCATTTATCCTGGATATCTTATTTCTTGACACATATGAAGTCGCCTTCAATGTTGCAGTGACAGTGACGACTTTTTGATTGTGTATTGCGTCACTTCCTGTCACTGAATTGTGCTTCTCCATTTCGGTCTCTCTCTCTGTGTCTCCAATGTTCAGTTGATGGTCCAACCACCCTGTCTGTGTTCTGTTGCTGGTTGTTGTTGTTCCTTTTTGTCTTCTCTATCCTCTTACCTCAACCAGTCAAAGCAGATGGCTTTGTTAAAGATTACAAAATAGTAAACAATAAAACAAAGACATTACTGTCCCAGCAGGAACAATAAAAAGGAACATATCAATATTAACTGAATATAGAAATTCACAACCAATGCAAAAGGAAAGTCTAAATGAAAACATGGTGTGTACAAACAAGACAACATTACAGGAACAAACCAGCAACATCTCTGTGTATAAGAAGTCCTTAAATAATCAATCTCTAGACCAGGTGTAAGTGAGTCATGGTATTTGTTCAAGAACAAAGAAAACAGGAAGTGGATGTGGTCAAGATGAGTAAACACATACAAGAACACAAAAGTGCTTCTGCAGAGTGAAGCTTCGTTAGGTAATCTTTGTATTCTGCCTTCTTTTTAACATTATGATATTTATAATTAACATAAGTGGGAAAGTATTCCCAGATAATGGGGTGTAAGTGGTATAAGTATATACAGTATGTTATGACACTCACACTATTCATCCTTTAGCAAAGGTATAAATGCTCAGCTTCTGGAGCAGCTGTGAAAGATGGTGCTTTAAAACTTCTGTACATACAATAACTACACTTCTACATACTAAAGTCAAATAATCAATATACAGTAAAGTTGATAGTTCTTTTGCAGGTGAACCTAATGCACATGAATGTCTATAAATTACACTAAACATAAGCAAAGAGTTTGTGATATTGATCAATTCTATCATTTCATGTCATTATTCTAGTCTGTGATTAATCTCTTTTTATTTTGCTCATTTGATAAACAATAATTATTATGCCACAATGTTCATACTTGTTTTGTTTTGCACCCCTCAACCCATGCCCTCATTAGTCCACAGATGCGTTTATCTATTTTTAATCTCTTCTAATCTTCTCCTATCTTACCATGTTTTTCAATTTGCGACTTTTGAGACAAGCATGCACACACTTTACTTTAGCTCCAAAATTAGAGAGCAAAAAAGGGAGCAGCGACAGAGAGTCCCAGCGATTTTCCAACTGTGCATGCCTGCTTTCTGGGTGTCACTTTGGTTAATAATCTTCTACCAATCCTTCAACTTGGGTGCACTTTTAGGACGCTTCAAACCATGAAAACAGCTGGCTTTGTGCAGCCCAACTGTCAGAGTCTCCTTTGCTGTCGATGATGGAAATATCAAACCAGTGAGCCGTAAGTGTACATCTCAATCTGAATCTCTTCAGCTCAGCTAAAGAACAGCCAGCCTCCCACTCCTAATTCATGCACCCACATTAGAAACATGCTGAACTGTCCCTCTATCATACTGTCTCTCTCACAAATTTGGCAGCAACAAGCTCAGTAATCTTGTAGAACTTTAAATTGAATGGATTTTTGCCATTTTTGGATCTTTAATGTGCCATTGTCCAGTAAACATTAATTCAATGATGCTTCAGACCCCAAATTGGGTTTAGAGTCTTTTCAAATATGAAATATTCTAATATGAAATATTTTGAAATAAAATTGAATTTAATACAGAAAAAAGCTTTAGTTCAGTTGTATATAACAGGAGTAATTTTCTCACTGTACTTAAGTGAGTACACTACAGTAAGTATAATGTAGTTTTAAAAATGATCTCACTCAGCTGTTTGGCGTTGATAGATTTAAGTGAACAACATCAGTCCTTTTCAGCTGTCAAGGATTATCATGCTGCTCTCAGTTGTTTTACCAGCACCATTTATTTTAATCATTGCAGCAAACTAAAAAACAAGGAGTAATAGATGCGGTCTTCCATGGAATTCCCAGTCAACTCATACATCTAAACATTTCCGCATCATTTGTCAAATGAAAACAATGTAGGTTTCCGCATCAATTCAAAATGGCTGGATTTTCAATTTTACTGACAATCAGATACAGAAACTAAGACAGAAAAAAATCCTTCCACATAGAAACGTGGCGTTTGTTCTTCTACTCCTTACAACCATTATGTGTTTTCAATATGATACTGTATGAGTGGGAGATCAAATTATAGAGGTCTCTGGGGCTCATCCAACTTCATTCAAATGACAGGCAACCTTAAACCCACACATGGCTACAATGTTCCTCTCTTGCAAAATGTAATAAATAAATGAGCAGATGAGTTGGGTTCTGACAAGTGAGGGACATGGCGCACCCTGTGCATTTTTGATAGTGATCTAATTCATCTGGCAGGCGTGGATGTTGATTAAATCAGAATGTCAGCCACTTGACAAGACAAGACACAAGCCGGCGTGGAACCTGTTTGAACAGCATGAGCCATGCAAGATGGCCAGGGAGATTCGCGATGCAACGTGGCTGCTGAACTTACCCCCACCCCCCATTATCACTGCTTCCCATAACATGTCCGGAGAGACAGTCGCACACAGACAGATGGATAGAGACGTGGAGGATTCCGCTGAGGGTCCACCTCTTCTGTTCTCTCTGAGGGTGACATCAGCCCTATGACACTGGATAAACACAAGGGTGGTGATGATGGCAGGACCATGTTCCCTTTCACTCACATGTGCTTGATGTCTCCATCAAATTTCTTTGACAATCACAGAGCTGGAGGCAAGACATACAGTACGTACGTGCTAAAACCACAGCCTCTGTAATTATGGGGAACAAAGCCTCTCTGAGCAGACTCACTATATGAAAGACCATCAACAGTAAATCAGAGCAAAGAATGCCTAGGGTTGGTCCGTCGGCAGTGGCACACAAAAGGAGTATGATAAAGGGGGAGTTTCAGAGACAGAAATCATTGAGGCAGGTTGCTATTTAACTGATGAGTGCCTCTCCAGAATCACTATATCTATGTAAAAGTACTGCTTTGTCACAAATCCATCACAATACCCCAACCATCTGTCAAAATATGGGAACAGACGGATGTAAACACACTTTGGGAAATGATACACACAATGTTGGGATTCCTTACATATACAAAGAGAACAAGTGATATTTTGTAAGTTCTCTCATATCAGATTGGCTGTATTGTTCTTGAAATCACTAGCTGTGTACATTTTTACATCATTTATTTTAGATTTTAAATGTACAATTAAGGAACTTGCACACAAGCTGGTCGGGTTGCTCCTTTTCAGGCCCCTTGCTCACCTTCCTGCATGCATGGCTCCAAGGAGGTCAGAGTTGCATGTATAAAGTCACTCTACTAATCTCCTTTGTCACTCATAAAATTTACACAACATCTCCCTCATGGAGGCCTGTCAGTTTGCTGCTGCCTGTGGCTGTCAGAGAACACAGATAATTACTCTGAGGGATCAGAGAAGGCCTTGATTATTTATACAGTAGGACTGCATGTCTGAGAGGAAAAAAATTATATGCTGTTTTGAATGAAAAATCAGAAGTTTCATAAGAATGGTATGAAGTTAACAGTGGTAAACCCTGAATTCATTTTTCATTGCATTAGTGTAAGGCTTTTATTTATTACTCGCAATATAATTTCAATTCCAAAGTGAAAAACTTTTTTAAAGAAGAGAAAATGATTGTTTAAAATCGACACTGAACCGATAAATATAATGCAGCATCTCAAAGTGAAGTTTCTGTCAAGTCATGGCATGCTGGATATGTATCTCATCCTCCTACTGTAAATGAGTAATAGTGGTCAGTTGAAAGATATTTTAGTTCACCTTGTGATTGTGACCTCACCTAGAGTATCTGTGTGTCATTCACTGTGATGACAGTTTGAAAAGCCTATCAATTATCTTAAGCCTCACACAAGAGAAACACAAGCAGCTCTTCCACAAGAACTGATGATGCTGTTACAGTAATTTCTACCTTTGATCATAAGATACTTTTTATTTTTTATTCTATGAAATGGTGTTTTAAAGCACTGTAACAGTTTAACCACCCAACCAAGGGTACATGTAGTGGTTTTAAAGCCACTGAAAAATTATTTTTTTTTAAATTTTTAATGAATTTCACTTGAAACAAAATTTTAATAGTAGAAGAAAGACAACTGGACAAAAGAAATTTTGTAGTACTTATAAGCCAAGGTAAAATAAATAATGTTTCATTATATAGCTTTAGTTTATTTAAGGCTATAATGCATAGCTACTCCTTTAACCCTAAACTAATGGCATAACTGTGTTTTAAATGAACAAATTCAACATTTGAATTATCTGTTGTTTAGCAGTGAAGTGCATAGGTACTGTAGAAGTGGTAGGTTTAAATGAGCATTACCAAACACAGTCCCAAACCAAGTTTTGAAAATGAAAACTAGATTTTGAAGAGGGACCGACTGTTGCATTAGTGTATAATGTGGAACTTACTTGGGCAATTATGTTTGAGACCAAGTAAACTGAAGTTTTCCCACCACGTCTGTGATATACTGTCAGAAGAACTGACATAGGTGTTGATACAAACATGATGCATGACTCATTTATAGGAAACCCCTATGTTATTGTACTACACCCCAGACTTGGATGTGTTTGAATCAAAATCTGATAACATAAAGACTCATGGGGTTTGCAGTGCTCAGTAAAAATGTGTTGTCACTAGCAGGACATGTATTAAGAAAAATGATTTATAAAGCAAGACAGTAACACTTTTAAGAAGAAGGTATTAGGAAACTGCTAAATGCAGCAAGCAAATTACTGAAGTAAAACCAAATAGAAACCAAAAATGCTGCATCTAAATAATAATCAAAGTATTGAAATTCTTTACAAACAAGAGACAAACAAAACAATAAACTCAAAAATACTGGCTAGACTTACGAACAAACTTAAACTTACAGGACAAAAATGAGGAAAAGAAATGACAAGGTGACCTCTAACAAACAAACTAGCAATCTGATTAGAAATATACCAACAAAAAGAAACTGATGAAGAGTAATTTTGTATCGTGAGCAGAGTCCAGGTGTATGTGATTATCATAATTATGTGGTAGTAGCAGAGGAACTGTGACATCACCAAGGTGAGTAACAAAAAATTAGAAACCAAGACTGTAAACACCACGGTTTGGCTATTAACTGTTGCTGCAGCCTAAATCTATAGTTTTAAAAAGTTGTATATAATAAAAAAAAAAAAGTTAATAGTTTTAAAAAAGAGTAAACTCTTACTGGCGGATGTTAAAACAAGACAAAAATAAAACAAAGCAAAACAATTACTTTGATTTGATTAAAATCGAAATCAGGCACTAGTTAACTTTTTTACTACTATGTATGCTTACCTAGATTTACAGGGATCTGACAAACAACACTGTCAAACTATCTCGGACAATTGGGCGAGAGGTCAACAGTCCATCACAGGGCCACACATAGACACCAAACACTCTCACACTCATACCTGACTGCTCAGTCAACCTAGTTGCATGCTTGTTTTCGGACAGGAACACCTGGATTTCATGTCTTTTTATGGGAGGAAACTGGAGCAGTAGAAAAGCCACGCAGACACGCAAATTCCACACCCGGGCAACCCTGGAAAGCTAGGACCTTCTTGCTATGAGGGTAACCCACAAAATGGTAACTACCGTGCTGCCCACCCAAAAGTCACACCTGAGTAAAAGCATCTTTTAAGAAAATGACTCAAGTAAAAGTTAAAGTCATTAAGTCTAAAATAAAGTATTTCATGAAAGTATTCAAGTATTGAAAGTAAAAGTGGAAGTAAGTGAAGTATAAGTTATAATTTGTTATAAATAAGTTAATTCGGGACAGTGCTATGAGTTTTTTTATGATGTTGACCAACAAGTCAATTCAGATGTTTCACTCATAGCCTGTATCATGTAACTTAATTTACTCAAAGATCTTTTAGAAAAAAACTAAACTAAACCACACAAATGCATCAACAGTGGGTTTGTTCTGCCAATGACAGAAACCACTATGCAAGTTAATGAACTAATAGGTATAACAGATATAGCTAAAGACAGTGTTAGCTACCGTTAAATCAACCAACCTACATACAGCATGGCTAGGCACACATATTGGCATATTATTCCTCATCGTAATTATTTATTTGTTATTTTTTCCTAAATATGCATATAAAATTATTCTCTAAATTCTTTTCTCTTTGTGTCATATTATAAATCCATTTGGTTAACATGTCTCCAACGTTGTAGTTTCAGAATTCAACTGGCTTGTGTTGCCTGAATGTACAACACCACTAAATGTAATGTATGTTAAGTACTGCAGCAAAGTAACTGTACTTTGTTACATTACATCAGTGTTTATATTTAATACACCACTTAAATACTATCATAATAACAGATGGCATTGCAAATCAATTTTATGATATGCAAGAGGTCTTAAAAGTGCACATCAGACATTATGAGTAAGGATCAAGCTAGGGGCAGGTGCCTCTCTTCTTAGAATTACAAGGAGAGTTTGCAGACAGATATGAATTTACAATTAGTCTCATCCTGGCGACTTCTTAAGGTTTGTGACAGTGTCTGGGGTTCCACTAAAGGCCATGTGTGTGAAGTCATGAATTTCTTGCGACAGGCTACGATACCAGAGAGGCTATATTTAGGGAGGATAACTAGTACTGCACAGTATAATCTGACATTTGTACCACAAGGGAGTCATACTGCAATGCTCACAAATGACAGTGTCACTGTTGGTTTGTGTTCCCGGTGGAATAGGTTAAAGAGAACAAAACATGTTTTTGCAGTGGTGTGCCGCTCTGCAAGACAGATCTAATAAAACTGTATTTGATTGTGGGGGTATGATCTGACTGTGGCTGTCACTGGTGAGTGAGCCCCCTGAGCATGGAGACAGCAGCAGTCTGGTTGAAAAGGAACAAAGAGTCCCTGGGAGCGGTCTCAGTAGACTCTGAAACAGGAGTCTGCATGACTGGCCTGCTTTTGATGGCTGACTTCAGCAGGGCACTCCAACTCCCCCTTTTTTGTCTGCACCACTTTAACCAGGGACAAAGAGAACAAATAGAGGCCACCATTGTTCTACCATTAACAGCTGTGGATTTTCTTACATCTCAAACTATGTCCAATAATGCATTTAATATTCATGAATAAACATGCAGCATATTCTGAGCAACATTGCATTTTATCAATCTACAGTTGCATCTTCTATCCGTTCCCTTATGGGTTGTCGTTGTTTAAATTATAACGTCAACCAGCATATTTGAGTACCTGTCAAATCCTTTTATAGAAAACAAGCATGATGTAATTCTGTTCAACCAGGCAATTCATTAGCCCAAGTCAAACAGCCCTTTTGCAGTTGACTGCTGTTGTCCTCCCTGTGGACGTGGGAGAAGCCACTGAGGTCCGCATTCACCAAGGTGATCAAACCTGCGTCAGCTCACACCTGCCTCCCCTCTCAGGAGCAGCCAGGACACAACAAAGCTGATGCGGTACACTTGGGAGAGCTATCAGTTTCTTCAATCACCACATTTTTGAGCCGTCCATGGACTGAGAACATTTAGAGAGAAAGTAAAGAAGATAAAACATAACAAAACAAAACAGGGGTGTACAGAGAGGAGTTTGCTCGGGATGCATACTGCACTAGCTGACTGAAATATGATGGATATTGCAGTCATTTAGCCACTGTAGTGCTCGAGCAGTTGTGTGGCATGCTGCTTTTTTTTCTTTACAGCTTTTGAATAGTCTTCAAACGCAGAAGGAGAAACAGTATAGCTAATAAACAGATATATGAGTATATGTCTTACAATATGAGTGTTCAGAACTCTTCACTGGGACACAGTAGCAGGAGCAGTAGAATATTATAGTAGCTGGATGCTCAGTGGATATTTGGGGATCAGCAATGTGCAGGCAGTTTTTTTTCATTGATATGTTTGAATTATTTCTTATGGGTGTGCATAATGGCAATATAAATCTTTCTGCGTGTGCAATTACAAAGACTGGCATGGTCTATTCCCCGCTGGGTGATCGCCTGCGAACAATGACATATTACCGGCTGGCTGGCAGTGGTCATTAAGAACTGATATGGGATTTATGGCCAGTCTTTAAACATGAGATGGCATTAAAGAGATTTGAATACAGTCAAAATGGCACAAAGAATCCTGTCGGAGAAAGATGGAGCTAATGAACTGTGGTCGGAAAGCAGGGGGATATAAAGTTATTTTGGGTAAAGCCAATTTCTCATCAAGCAAAATGAGTCTGATTTTAATCACAGGTTCTCAGAGTCCATAACCAGCTCGCTGTGTTATTATGGTATTGTATTGGAGAGGTCTTATAGGGTTGTAGCGTACAGCTACAATTAATATATTAACATGTGGTTAAATTTGTAATGTAATAATAAAATGTGTCTTTGAAAGCAAATGACAGAATGTGAAATCTGTATGAATGTAATATGAAAGACACAATAGGATTATATTCAGTTCAAAATTATACAAACCTCAAGTGATCTCATTCAGTGCTCCTGCATGATGACAGCAGCTCTCTATATAAGTATGTTACTAATTTCCAGTGGCAATTAAGGAGTCTTACATTCCACATGATACCTGCTGAGTGAGTATAAGGAGCTTAAACATCAGATGTGTTCATTGGAAAGAGAGAAATAAAGACTTTGCCTCATCATATTAGTGCCAGCCCTTAAAGTGACTGTTTATCATGAGGTAGTGCTCAAGGTTTTAATGAGCTCCCTGCCTGTTCTAGTATAATTCCAATTAGTCCCTCCGTCTCATATAATGGCATGATTACCTTGTGAAGCCTCCGTTGTTTTCCGTACAATCCTTGAAAGGAACCCTGACTATTTTAATCTGTTTCCCAGTGGCAGCACACCTGCCAAGCCAGTTACACCTCCTGCAGAATGAGCACAGGTATTGGTTCATTAATACACAGAATGGCAGTGTACTCACCCGATTAGACCTAGAAACAGATAGATGAAAAAGACAAATGTTCAAATCCGATTTCCACAGAATTTTTCTTATTAAATTCACACACTTCACAATTATATATATATATATATATATATCAACAACATTATAGTTATTTTTTTTTAAGTTTTTTTTTTTTGTTTTTTTTGTGGGGTTTAGTCAATATATTCCTGTCATAATTTAATTTCTTGAACATCTCAGTTCACTTAAGTGAGCTGCATCTCAGTCAAAGTGATAACAAATCCTGCAGCTGTGTCAGCTTCTAAAGCAAGGGCCATTACCTCAATTTTGGTCACTGCCATTTCAGAGGAAGAGAAGAGAAGGAGCTATTTTTGATCAAAACCCAGGCAAGAGGAGACTCAGTCATTAGCAGCAGCCATTTGCACTGTCATCTTGTTTGGACAGCCTGTGGCTTTCCACTTGGGAAAAAAAAAAGATGGAAATGCTTTGTACGGCACAACTCTTAACCCAAGGCTGATCAGCACAGAAACTCATAATCCAATAGTATATAACCTATGGAATTGACATGAGGGCATGTTGGAAATATCTGTAATGAGTTGTAAATTCATGCAGCCAAATAACTGAGGTAACATTGTTTTAAGCTTAACTTTTCCAAAACAAGACAAATTTAACTGTGAAGCATTTTTCATGTACAGGTACGTTGGTAATTGTTTTGGAGTTCAGAAAACACTGTCACATACAAGAAATGTTTTGTTCAAATCATAATTTAACAGGGTATCAGCAACAACGAGCACAATAGGAGAGCATGGTAATAGCCGGAACCCAAAACTGAATTTAGATTTTCTCTCAGATTTGACACTCATGCAGACTAAGAGACAGGAGGGAAGAAATGGTAATCTGCAAGAAAACCCTTAAAAGAATCAATTTGGCAAGGTGTCTGAGAATGTGACTTTATCCGGCACTGTGATTCCGACTGTCTCCTGTAAGAGTGGGATGACTGTCTTTCTTCCCCGCTGACAGGCAGACCCGGGCCAAATTGACAGTTCTTTAAAGCGCCTGACAGAAAGCCGCATTAATTAAGTCATTGCTGGACTTTAATTGTGTTAAGAAGTTGAAAAAAAATCTAATATGAGAAAAGGTTACCAAGTCCTCCGTGGTGTCAGATTTTCCACTTTCTATGAATATTAATGTGCCTAATGAAGACAATCTTCGCTTCATCTCTCCATTGTTCTGTTTTCAGGTGCCAAGCTTTCACAGCCATTGATTTGTTGTTAAAGAACAAATATGTCATGGGAGAAAATGACTGCCACGTCTTTTATCTTAAATTTATCAAGTAAAATGCCTCTCTTTTGAGTTGAAGTGCGATTTTTTTTTCTTTTTTGTTATTCTAAAAAGATTTTAGCTGAGTGAATGTCATGCAGATGTTGTCAAGGTGTGTTTGGGTGTTAATTAGATGTGGTAAGCCAGCTTTGCTGCTCTGCACTGAATAAGGAACAAAAGGAAATTCAGATTTTTTGGGGTGCTGTGAAAAATAAATAAATACAAAGCTAGCACAGCGAAGTGAAATAGAATTAATTAATGTTTAGCATTCAGGACTTGAACACATCCACTAAAAGTATGTTTAAGACAAACTATCGGATGCTCTTGGGTAAACATGTAGAGAATCATGATTTCTTCAAGGCACAGAGTTGCAAAGGTGCGACTGTCTGGCAGATATAGTCATGCAATAAGATATTTGATGTCAAGTTACAAGTTCTTTGTGTCTGCGGCAGAGCCTGAGGGAGGCAAAGGAGAACAACACCAAGCGAACCCCTAACTTCAGCTGGGCATCGTGATTGCCAGACATATTGTCTCTTCAATATGACGACCTGAGTCCTCGTGAAAGATAAGCTATGGTTATTTCTGGAGAACGAAGTGTTCGGTCCCGCCACAGGGCAAACCCTGAATAGCCAGGGCTGGAATTACTTGAAAGGAAGGAGTGGCTGATGTACTTGCCACTTGTCACTGAAGGAGTATCTTTTGTTCACAGCCCCACAGATCTCCATCTGAGGAAACTGTACAAAAAGACTAAAGTATTTGTGAATCCTTTTGTGAAAAATTAACAGATGCATGTTACAGAAGAAGGGAACAGTATACTGTCAGAAATTAATTTTGCAATATGTCATCTGTATCATCTAAAATTTCGGAAACCTGGCTCACGACTTGCCCTTATCCAAACATCCCCTGCCTGGAGTAGTCACCATACCTAATTGATGTTGTGGGGTTTGTACACAAAGTGTGAAGAATGAGGAACTGTGCACTTGTGGATGTCTCTTTATTGCATCTGACAGAAACGACTTCTTTCTGATGTCATGTCTCTCTGTGCACATGGGAGTCAGTTAAGTTCCCATTGTTTCCCACCAGTGGAGCCACACATGCACACACAGGAGGAACCAGTCAAAGTTGTTCTGAAATTAGGTTTCATAAATGTAATACTTTCTTCAAGGAGAGAATGTTAAAAGAATGCATGGTAATTCACAAACAACAAGCCATCAGTCTCATTGTGTAAGTTTACCACACATGATTAATTTGTTAATAGAGCCAAACCTTTAGCACATACAGTAGTGTATGAAAAATAATAAAAAAATGGAATTAGTGTGATTGTAATTATTAGCAGCTACAGGTTTGTTTACATCAGTATTGGGGTATTAATACCTATTTTACTTATGATACTTCAGATTCAATCTATAAATCAAACTCCTGAGTTATTAATGAGGATGTAATGCGTTATTAATGATGTCACATTTATGTGAGCAAAAAGAAATTCTGGATTGTGGCTTTAATGCCCCTCCCTCTAGCAATTTATGTTACATGAACCAGATTTCTCAAAGGTAACTTAACAGGGGAAGTTCTTGCTCGCATTTATTTCATTTTAATTCATGAGAAAAGTTTATCTTTTGGCTTTGTGCTCCGATATTTATAAATGTGACTCAGAACCACGTAGTATTTTGTATAAACCAAAACTGATGAGCTCAAATATGATTATTATTAACCTTACTACTTTTTTGTATTATTTTCACTGTTTTTGTTTTATTTTCACCTGTAATTGTCACTCAGACCACCTCCCCTCCAAATAAACGAACAAACAAAAAGAAAAAACAGGAGAATAAATGAAGAGTGGCATCAGGGAAAGTAATGAAATGTCTTTCAACAACACTTTGTCTCTCTTCCTTTGGCCAAGTCTAGGATACCTATTAACACTCCCTTTAAATTATTCATCTTGATGGATAAAACACCCCCACAATTAATTGCATGTGAACCACCCAATCTCCTTAAATCGGTTGAAAAGGCTAAAATTCACACCATGCACTTAGCTTTATTCCCTATGAGCCGAACTACTACTGTAAAGGTGAATGTAAAAAAAACAACTTTTACTGTACTGCAGATAAATATGGTAAGATAGATGGCAACTGATTAGGGGCCTTGCCTGAAATATCTCTCTATAAACCACTTTCACCCTTCTTTTGTAATACTGCACTACAAGGAGTAAGGAAGGAAAAGCGAGGTGGACTTCTGATAAGAAACTCCCATCATTTGTACAGTGTTATTTCATGGACATCACATCAGAGCACTTCCCCAATTCATGTAAGTTACACCAGTTTCCCAACCTTGCCCCAGTCATTGGGAAAGCAACATTCAGAGTTATATACCTGTATTAATTACTCCATCAATGTATGCAGTATTAAATTTAAAAAAAAAGTTATGTTTTGTTTGTTTTCTTCCTATGTTGGACTTGTATAGTAATTTGTTGAGGATATTTAACAACAGCTAATCTGTAGGTAGGATGTCCATGTTTTAGAAATACAGTTGAACAGTTAAATAACAAAAAGATTCATTGGTATCTTATTAGGTTCTGTTACCTTATTTTCTCATTACACTAGAAAGACAAATGTATATGTGTCGCAAATAGAGAATTCATTATTTCAGCTGTTAGCTGTAAATAAAGAAGTGTCAGCCACCAGTGGTCTAATAAGTTGATTTCAGACCCTCAATACGATCACTTGCTATACTTTAAGCAAGGCGATTTATTACTAGTTTTTGCGAACCACATTTGCGAAATAACATAATGGCTGCGCCCTAACACTACTTCCTATCTAAGTTAATTTGGTCAAGTCACTGATGATAGATTATAACAACAATGCTCTCTGCATATCTTTAGTGGCAAGGGTTTCAGACACAACCCAAACCACTGCTACCACGAATATTTGCTCGTAGATATAAATTAAAATTATAGTGTTTTTGTGAATTTGTACAAGATCACAGACTGTAATATACTCGTAATAAATGTTGACATAGTCTCATCCATTTTAGTTGTTTTCATCTAGAGGTTGGTGACGTTTATCTCAAACAAGTATTAAGTGGTACACTGCAGTATTGATGCAGGATACATAAAAGCAGACTAATTAGTGCGGTTAAACTCAGGTTAGTGTCAGTATTGATGTTTTTGGACAATGGCATTTTAAAGATGCTAAGTCAGAGGTGAAAACAAAGTTATACTAAAAAGATGTGGCGTAAGCAGTGAGGGTAAATAAGCATTTTGCATGTTTTTGTATATGTCTGCTGTGCACAAGCTCATCCAGAACGAAGAGTGTGCTGCCCAGCCTATTTATTGCCGTGCTGCTGAATGCAACGCCAGCTCAAAAGGCTTCAAATCATTGGGGAGATTGTTAGGCTTCCGTGAAAATTACGAAAATGCAGGGGAAATGGATGAGCAACACTTCTTGACAATTAATCAGAGGCTGCTGATTAATAAAGTTCATTTTTTATTCTCGATGATTCAGGGGATTATCAAAAGGACACTGTCCTTGTCATTTTGATTAACAAACCCATCCTCGCTCTGGAAGAGGACGCGTTGAAGGGAGACGGTTTTCTTTGGCCCATAAAATAAATATTGAATGAGAATATTAACTCGTTAACCTTGACAAGTATTTGTAATTTTCATAAGGGGGTAAACCAGCAGATTCAGCAAAAAAAAATGCTGTGGGGGTTTGTGGAAAGGCACAGGAACAGGGGAGGGGGGCGACAACACACAACAAATTAGAGAGAATGAAGAATGCTACTGCATGAATCCTGTCATTTTTATGGGCTGCAATGATTAATTTGTTTGTTCAAATTCTCAATTAAGCCAGGAGGAACTGGCAGAGTTAGAAAAGGAGAGCATAGCAGTGTTGTCTTGGCTCTGCAAGCACCCTGGGGAGATATAGCCCTACCTGATCTCAGGTCATCAGGCTATTGTCGAGACAGCTCACATAGACTGGAGCAGAGGTTGGGTCTACGTCTTCAGAATTCATTTTGAACAGCTCTGGAAAAAAAAAAGTAAATCAAAATGTTTCGTCAGCCCCCCTCCCCTGATAAATCATCCTGCCTTTTCCTTTCATTTGTCCAGGTCGCCTTGTCAAGGGTAATGCTCTTAAAATGTCAATTGTCAGTGTGAGCATGCATTGCATTAGATATAAAGTACAGTTCACCACACACAAACAGTCAGTAGAAAAAAATAAAATATGGAGCTTGCACTTCCCTTTTCCCTAGAGGCCCTGTGCACTTATTATTTGTCAGAGTGACAGATGTTTTTCAAATGATCGTGTCTCACGTGTGCTGAACTTCTACCAAAGCCCCACAGTGAGAGACTGTGGGACGTTATACACCATCTGATGGCAGAAATCTCCATGGACTGAATCCCTGCGCTTTCAGTCCTTCAGCAGGGAAGAAAGATGTTTCCAGGGTGGTCCGCTGAGGTGAGCCCTGCCCCTCACTGGGGCTTTCTCACAAAACTTGGAAATCAAAGTTCAATTTGCTTATCAGAATTGAATTTACTGAGTAGTCTGAATTTTGTTTTGGTCACTGCCACAAATGTTATTTACAGCACCAACATAAATATTAATATAGACTGAAAAAAAAAACAAAAAAAACCATATTTGCAAGTAACTACTGTACAACTGCTCTGAGCAAAACTGATTAAAACTGAGCAAACAGAAAGAGGTCATTTTGTGATGTGCCTTTTTGTGTGTAGAGATAAACGCTCAGGTAGCACCTTAAAGCTGAAGTAGTTTTTAATGAGGGGGTTGTCAGAATAGGTTGAATTTGCCTGAGGGTCATTGAGGTTTTTATTTATTTTTTGTTGTTTACCTTCTGACCTCTAAAATTCAACGTAAAGCAGACTTATGTACAATTGAAGTAGGTATACAGTATATATTGTGCACTATTGTACAATGTACTGTAACTATACATGACTATGCAGATGCACATTTGAATATATGCAGTTCACCTCAGGATATTTGAGGACAAATGTACTGTATTACTGCCATCCTGATTACTGTATTTGTTCTTTGCTTATGCAACATTTACAACACATTGCTAAAGTAAAAGCACATTTTCTACAGTAAATGGGCTTCTTTATGGTAAGGTTGCGAAAGACAGAAATCATACCAAGTGTACAGTAGCTGTGCCTCCTACAATGTTCGCTGAGCCACTGAGGTGTGGACAATGTGTTGAGTCTGTGCTTTGTTTAATGGCACAAATGTATTTAAAATCACTACAGTTATTAGACTTCTGTGTTGGGTCATTAAAGTGTTTGTTTACCTCCATAAGTGTTTTGTAATAATGAGATCAACCAATATGATACAGTTTGCTCATTCAAGTGTAGCTTGAAAAAAAAAAAAAGAAAATCACCTGGGGATGGGGCTGTTTTTGTAGTACGCTGCAAGTTCTTCAAGAAAAAGAGCAACTTTATTATCGTGTTTACAACCATTATATGATTTTTGTAATGAAATCACAGTGTGTTTTCCGGACCAGTGGGTGCTTTTAATAGTGTTGGCCACCTTTCTTTTTTTTCAATTCAAGGTGTCCTCTATACAATACAGAGTGGATATCCAGAACAGCAGCACTGACTACAGCCAGCACTCATGAAGCGAAAATGCTTATTAGTCAAACGGCCCCCATCGGAATAATGCCATGGTCAGCCAGTGGTGAGGGATGACTCTGTGTGGATGACACTCTGGAGCCTATTCTGTAGGGGATCTGCTGTAGTGGAGCCTGCACAAACATGATGTATGGACACACAAGCAGAGAAACATCATGGGACCACACAATGGAAGAGCTACGGATGAGTTACTGTAGCAAGAGCAGTGCTTGCATAGAGCATGCACTTCAAAACAATGACAGTATGTTCTAGTTTGTGTTTAATGATCCATTTGTCCCAGCAACCTTGATCAAATCTGTCGGCAAAAATTAATCAGTCCAAAATGAATGTGGAATCATTGTAAGTAATGTTAATGGCTGTGGACTGAATAGAGTCAAGAAAACTAAACCAAAAACACCCAAAGTAAATTGGCTAATCTTTCCATTTACTGTACCGTATGTCCCAATACCTGAAAATGTTTCTACTGGCAAACAGCACAATTAATTTAATCTGGATGTAATGTGCAGGAAACAGGTTATACGACGTCACAAGACTTGCTAGTGCTACTTCATCAACTACTTTTCAGATCACATTTTTTCTCTTTTTATATTTACACCCACTAAAACAAAACCTCTTTGGGAGATTCTTGTGAAAAGCCACTATATTCATTCAAAGTGCCAATGGTTTAGTTTCCTGTATGGAGACACTGCAATACATTTCAAAGAGTCCAGGGACACTGAACAACCACCAGCCCCAGTGTTTGCAGACTGAGCAACTGTTGCCCTGGTCTCATCCATCCAAACTGTTCTTATTGTCAGTGAACCATGCCTGTTTTTTGGAACAGTTTATGTTTATGAATACATCATATACTGTATTCATGTCAAAATTTTGCGTTGTATGGAAAAGAGGAAAATCAATTTCCTGACCCTTTTGAAAATTGATAGCTTTTTTGTGTATGATGTGCTATCATATGAACAAGCAGCAATATTGAATAGTACATATGGACATAAATACAATACAATGTAAATTGCTTTCGATCAATTTTCTTTTTAGCTACTTTTCAGACTCCTGACATTAAAATATATAAACACAAACACTTAGCAGAGACCCAGTTGTACACTTGACTGATTTAATCACTTCAAAACACTGATCTCAACTTAACAGTCTCTAAGACATTTTGTCATTAGCTAGTAAACCTTCTCAAAATAAATCCAATCCCCTAAATCTACCTCTAAAGAAATCTGATCACTTTTAAAAAGCGACAGCGACTGACCTTGAGATTTATTTTTGTAACACCAGAAACTGTCTCCCTCAGCAATGAGAGATGTGCCTGTCCAGATGGTTTTGTGTGGCATCGTCTTGCTAATTGTCAGTGATGCCATCAAAGGGATGTAGCAGACCTGACAACTTAGCTGATGAGCAATGAGATGAGTATGAGGGGGGAAATTACAGCCAAAAACACATGACAGTTATTTTGTGCAGCCTACCTATGCTTTTAATCTCGGCTTCCTTTGTTTTAAGCATTTGTTTGGTAGACTGGAATAGAACACAATAGAAAAATATTATTTTTGACCTGGGGATCAAAATGGTTATTACTGCCTAATGCATTTGCAGCAAGCATCTATATATAATTATATTACGGTGATGCAGCAGGAATAGGTCCATAATCTCTTGTTGTAATAATGTGATTTCTGAAGCTATCACTTGTCTACATTGACTCTAAAGTTGATCAGGCTACAGCACAGCAGTACATCTCTGGTGACTGTAAAACAGGCTAGACAAAACATATGACAAGAGGATGATCCTGACCTGAGACTGACATGTGCTAACGTACATTATAGTCATTGCCAGGATAAAGGTCACATTGTCTCCTGTTATAAATTGGACAGGACAGCCCCAGCATACATGAGTGTCAAGTGTGAGGAGGTCTGAAAGAAAATCCCTGGAATGTTTGAAGACGCACACACATAGGAGAAAAAGTGTTTTACAGCTCTTGTGATTAGCAGAATTAATTCACATTTGCTAAGTTAATATAATGGAGATGCAAGGGTATGTTTATTAGTGGCCATAAGAAAAAAATTGTCATATTTGGAAAAAATGTTTATTTGCACAGTCTTTTGACTAACAATACCTTTCCTGAAAGCAAGAGAGGAGCTCTGATATAGAAAAAGGAAATGAATTGAAAAGAAATAAGCAAATGATTGCGATGCCTCATTAGACAGGTTTTACTTGACCGTGGCCAATTAGACGGCATCTGTAATTTAAAACACTCAACCTAAAAAAAGACTCAACAAAGAGCACATTTCTCTCATGGGACCCATTCCTTTTGCCTTGTTTTCAGTCAAATAATATATATTTTTTTTTTACCAATGACATTTTCTACTCAAATAAATAGAAATAATGCACAGAGGACACTCAAGTTCACAAACATGCAGATAGGAAACCTACAGTAGGGTAGGAGTCTATGAGCTAAGATGAAAGAGCAGAATGATTTCACGGAGGTCAAGGTTGTGTACTGATGTGTTTGGCCTCGCACTCGACTGGCTGTGCTGACTTGTTTTGCTGCTGCTTTGTGATCGATATCACTCCCTCTGTCTTAATCAACGACTCGCTGAGGTATTTGCGGGCTGTTACCTTAATGACACAAAGGTGCACTTTAAAAACAGAGCTGCAGCCTGGGTGAGACTGACAGGTGGTTTAGCCATGAATCAGACCTGAGTGCAGATTAACGCTGCGCTCCTCGCAAACAGAGACAGCACTGAAATATTGATAGGGTGAAGTAGATTCTTGAGGTATGTGTGAGTGATCTGCATCAAAACAAAGGACCAAAACAAGATCCTGACTGCTTACTTTGGAAGAGGAGCCTTGTGAAAAATAGTAACACCTGTATTGCTTATACTGGTTGTTAAGCATTGGAATAAAATTTTGTGCAATATGCATAACCAAATGCTGGAATAATGAGCCATCTGTATGTGTGGTCCCTTCCTTGGAGATGCCAAGAACGGCACCATCTGTGATGCAGCTACCAGCTGTTTTCTTTCTTATTACATGTTTATTAAAAGCTGAAGTTGTCCTCTTCAAGAAGAGGAAAGGAGAGCACGGGTGGCAATGTTGGTTATCTGATTGCCTCCATCTCCATTAGAAACAGACTTGAGCTCCGATCCTGGTCCTATAAAAATACATTAACTGTTTCAACAGAACAGAGGGAGCGCTAATTAAAAACGCTTTCTTTTTCATCAGCGACTTGCAGGAAATTAAAAGAACAAACAGGAGATTGACTGGCAGCAAAGCAACAAACATGAAAGAGGATGAATGAATCTAATCCACCAGGACTGAAAATAAATAAATAAGCAATGTCACTTACCCCACCTTCACTTAGCCTTTTGGGTTTGTATTTCAAAAATCCCTCAGCAGGGTTTAGGCATCTTTGCTATTTGCATTGTTTTCAATTTTCAAAACCTATTAGCAAGCTATCGATCGCCCACAATTGAGCATTTATGCACAGCAGGCAACCTACATCCCTCAAGTCAAAATCAGATCACATCTCCTGTAATTGAGGGTGGCAGAACTGCAGACCACCCTCTGCAACTGTCAACAAATTTCAGGAGCTCAAACTAAGATGCGTCAGGGATGCATCCTGCATCGAGTGATGGACACTGAGAAGGAGAACTGGAAATGTCCATCAGCATCCTCTGCCATGTGCTGAACAAGACAGGTCAAGTCTGAATAGACACTGACAAACCCAGGGTGGACACACTGTCGACACAGACTAAAGCAATACCTAGGGACAAGTGACAGGCTGCTCTGATGCCTTACCTAACTGCAACACACACATACACATACGCATGCAGGAGGCAAAATCTGGTGTGTTACAGACAGGACGTCTACATGCTCATACTTATGAACAGAAAGGCCTCACTGCCTCAAAAGGAGAAAAAAAACTTCAGAGGGTGCTTTTCAGGCCAACAGTCAAAACGATGAAGACTGCACTATATGGTAATATGTGTGATGAGAAGTTCAAGTGCAGAATGTGGTGTAAAACAGCAAATTGATATTTCTGACAGTGCATCCATTTCTGAGGTGAGTGTGTTCACTCTGCTCAATGCTCAATAAAACAAACAAAATGCCCTCTATTTCTGTATAAACAATTACCTTCCATAAATTGTAGCCAATTGGATTGAGTGAAAAGTTTGAAATAATCATTAAAGCTGCTGACAGGGCATTTATCTTCACCCTTGCTTTAATGCTTTGTGCACTAAACTCTGGATGAAGTCAGTCAAGGGTGTGTGTGTGCGTGCGTGCGTGCGTGTGTGTGTTTTAGTAATCTGTGCCCCAGTGTGTCTCAGTGTGTGTACTTGTAAGAGCACTGTTGCGTGTGTCAATCCTCCTGTGGAGCCATGTTCTCAAAGCTCTTCATTTTGAAATCAAGCATAAATAATTAAGCCATTTCACAAGGCTGCTTTAACGATATATTACATGAGAGGAAATAGGTCAAGCAACGGCATTGAAGGGATTGTCTGCATGGGCATTATTGGGTTAAAGAAATACGGTGAACAACACTCACCTTGTGCTCTTTATATCCCACATCCTCTGCAAAATGATTGACACTTTCAGCATTTAACTCATTTTCCTAGAGGTGTGAAGATGGTGTTTGATAGCTGTAACAGTTCGGGTTACAGCTGGGTCATTCCACCTAGAGCAATTTGGTGTATTGACTTTAACTCGTAACAAAAGAGAGGTTGTTCTGTAGCAAAACAAAAAAAGCACTTTGTACAAGCTGAAGAGACACAAACAATACTTGCGTTTACATTAAAGTTGTTTTCATCATTATTTGGCGTAATCAGTCAATATTAAAAAAAATAAATGAAACAATAAATTATTTAACATGATTTTGCTGATTTGTGTTATTTGTCAGTAAGTCCTTCATTCAAAATATTTAGAGAGCAAATTTATTTTGGTAGAAACCTGGATAATAAAAATGGTAAATGGTCTGCATTTGTATAGCGCTTTTCTACCTATCGGTACTCAAAGCGCTTTGACACTGCGTCACATTCACCCATTCACACACACATTCACACACCGGTGGCAGAGCTGCTATGCAGCTTAGGCTGACACACCGGGGGCAACTTGGGGTTCAGTGTCTTGCCCAGGGACACTTCGGCACATGACTGGGGGAAGCCAGGAATCGAACCACCGATCCTACGATTGGTGGGCGACAGCTCTACCTCTGAGCCACTGCCGCCCCAATGTATCCGTTTTTGATTAATGTAAAATGTTTACTCTATGTCTAACGTATATGTGCACACAATTCACATGTATGCATAAATTGTAGCAATTCCACCTTCTGTCCTGCATAGGAACCAACATTTTCATTTATATTATCTGTTCACTCACCTTTGACCACATCCTGATGATGTAACTTCCTGTTGACGCTGAGCTAAGCCTCACTTGAATCACTTACTGATCTGATCATCAAACACAGTATATACAGTATGTACACACAGACTTTAATGGCACATTGTCCATACACAACCACAGTATTTATTAACATTAGAAAATAAACCAGAAACACAATTAAAAGGTATTCACAGTACAGTGTACAGTACAGTAGTGTGTTTATATGTTTACTGTCCAAATGAAAAACTCACCAAAAAAACTCACCCAAAAACTCAAAAACCTCACCTCAACCTCAAAAATGTTTTTATGTTTATCTATTCTTCAATGTGCGACTTGTCAAAATGAAAACCATATCTAGAAAAAACATAGGAGTTGGGGGACACTTGGGGGCAGCACAACAAGCTGTACACTCAGAGGTGACAGATTACCACCATATTAAGGCTGTTAAAGAGTAGTTTAGCTTAGCTTTTGTTTGTAGAAAGCAACATTAGAATTTGACACTCAGGTAGTAATGCAACTAGTACTGTGCCATAAAGTCAAAATTAGCTGAAAGATGCCTTGTCACAAGTCATCTGACCTGGCTTGTACACACGTTAAAGTACATATATTTATACTATGCCGATTGTAACTATTGCTTTAATTTTTCAGTTTGTATAATGTGTAATCTGCTAAAAGACAGTTATAGTATCAAAAGAACACTAGTCACCAAAATGCAGGAACAAGAGATAAAGGGCAACAAGTACCTACATGTCAGCTACCAGCATTAGGTACAAACTACAACAATTTCACAATGATGTCTGTGTCTCTATAGTACAAAATATAAAATTGTGAAAAGAAGTTGTGTCTGAAGTGAAAAAAGCTCCAATGATTTCTGTCATCTGTTACATTCAGCCCTGAGGACAAACATGCTGAGTCCCACAAACCTCCTTTAACTCTGCTTTCACAAACAACATCACATAAGCTCGCTCAACCTCACTTACTGTACTTTCAGCTAAACTCTGTTCTTCATACACAGGATGGGACCACATGCTATTGTTTATATTACCAGTACCACCTTTTGCTTTCTTGTGAAGTGTTGCTCTGCAAACAGTTTTTTAACTTGTAAAATTTTATTTCATGTGGGAACATCTTGATATTATCATCAAAGATCTACAACCAGTATTGTTTTAAGGTGTTTTCAATGATGTTTGTCTCATCACAGATTACTTGCATTCTGTTGTTATTCTTCCTTGAACAATAGTAGCCTTGCATCATTATATTGCTACAAAATAGTCCAGCTCTGGTATTGTTGTCTGTTATTTTTAACTGCTTGTCAATCACACACCTAGAGCCTTCAGTCTTTAGTCATTCTGTGAATTTCTAAGTACTCTTTGTTTTTAGCTTTGGTAAGTTTCACAGCCATTACATGAATTACATCTTCAAATCAAGCAGCAGCTTTTGACTGAAGTCATATGCGTTTGTTCATCTTTCAATGTTACGAAACCAGACTTCAATCACAGGCTGTCCATTGCACATGCAATTTTATCTTTGGATTAAACGCAGGCTTGGATTTTGACCCATCCTCCTTTTTTTTTTATCATGACTACAGTAAACTGAATCCCAACTGAATGTCTGTGTAACTAAATAGCTAAACCACACAACATAAATATATCCAGTGTCATGATACTGGATGTCAGTATGAGTACCAGCCAATGTAGATACACAAAAAGAAACACAGTTTACTGTTGTACATTATTGCTTTAAAGTTTGCTGAAATCCGTTTCCTTGTCAGAAGATGGATAATTTGTATTGGTCAAAATATACAGTATGCACTGATATAAAGGGTTTATTTGGTCTGACCTGCTCTCTGACCTGAGAGTGTGTGCCAAGAAATATCAAGTTCATGTTAACCAAACGACAAACACAAAAATCTGTAAAGATTTACTCACCTAATATATTTGATATATTAGAAAGCTGTAAAAGGCAGGCACGCATGCCAGAAATTAACAACCAGACAAAAACAAAAACAAAAACCAAACAACCATGAGCTCACTTGGTTGAGGCAGCTGTCCACCCATGAGTCTGGCTTTGCTGGAGATTTCTTCCATTACAGACAATTTTCTTTTCTACTATTGCCTAGTTTTAAGTGAGAATTCTAGTATTTTATTCGGATTTAGTGTATAACACCTATTTGGATGATTTATCACTGCAAGCGACAGGTTTCATTTTTTACAGGATGTCTTTCACCCTAAATACCCACCCAAGGACTCCCACGTGACCTACATGAGCATGTTGCATAACAGCGCCCCTATGGCAGTAGATGACTGTTGACATTACGGCTGGTTCACATGTTCTTCGTTGTGAAAACACTGTAAACGTCCACACAGTCATATTAATGAACAAAGTTATATTAATACAGTTAATGTATTAGTTAACTAAGGTTGTTTGTCTTTTTTAAAGTTCAGCGAATTAACGCCTCAAACGAAGCCAAACCTCTGTCAGACATCAAAACACACTTTCTGGAGTTACTCTGTTGACAATAAATACACAGTTGATTTGATCAGTTTTTCAGGATTAATTACTATAATTCACTTTGGTGTCAGAACAGAGTAAATATTGGGCAACTTTACTAGTTTTCAACTGGTTTGGTTTTAGTTTAATTGGAGAACTGAATGATTTTTACTATCCCTATGTTTATGTTATACTTCCATTTCTATATTATTATTATTATTGAGTTCACATGCACTCCACGAACTCAAACAATAAGGAGCAAGTTTAAAGTGTTTCATGTCTTTATTTATTTACTCAATGTGTGCAGAATATTCGCTTTTTTACTTCAAGAACAGCCACAAGTTGCTGGGAAACAGCACTAACAAGATACCTTTTTGTGAATTTTTGTTACAGAAGAGGATCACATTTAAGTGAAATCTGTTGAAGTTGTATCCCAGAAAATCCTCAGGCAGCCAGGTATGAGAATTGCAACCATGTGAGGGAGGAAAAGCTCATCCAGACTTACCGGATGACAAATTCCACCATCTGCATGTGGATCTGCTGCTGACACTGATGCATGAATGGGAGGAGAAAAGTTTGAACTGTACTAGCACTAACAGAATGACAAACTTTTTAGGAAGTTAAGCAATGAATAAAGTCATAGGTGAGCCAGTGAAGCCATGCAGATGACATACTGTACGTAAGTAAGGATATAATAGGTGTGAGCAGCAGTGAAGCGAAGCCACTGTGGGAGAGATAAGGTGAGCAGTAAGGTGGTAGTGGCCAGTGGTGTAACGTGTGCCTCCGTGCAAGCTTGCTTTGTGTAAACACGGTGTTAGAAGCTCCCAGACAGGTATGGCGCTGGCTTGATTTGAGCTGTGATTGATCGCACAGGTTCAGGTGGAGTTCACAGGAGGTCTCATTGCTAAAATGAGTGACAGGCACAAAATAGAGTGATGGAATATTATCAGGAAACCATCTGTAATGCAGGGTGAGCCTGGATCTCTAAGGGATGTTGTCTCTCTGAGGTGAAGTAATCTATCACCCTTGCTTCATATTTGATTAGGTCATGAATAGCTTGTGCTCATCTAGTATGAAAAACACACAAAGTTATAGGATAGAGTGTGAAACATACAGTACTGAATGTTGCATTAGGTAAATCTGTGCCTGCAGACAAGTTAGATGTGGAGAATAATAACTATTATGTTCTATCTATTATGTTTGGTTTAATCTACATTTATTGTTTTATAGTATAGATTGTATAATGGCAACGTGGAAATATGTCATGCAGCCGTAAAATGCTAGAATACCTTTAACTACCTGCTCTGATGAGAATAAGAGTTAAAACTCTTTTTGATATTTGTCAGCACTTTTTTGTTTGAATTGGTTCAACTATAACAGATTAATGAAGTTGCAGCAACATAAAAACTTCCTGGGTGTCAATTAGCCAAAATGGCTTGCTATTAGATATACTGTTTTGTACAGCAAGTAGAGCTAGCGTGACATTACATTTTGAGTTTGTTGATCTCTTAGTATAGTAATATACACACAGGAAATAACCCTGAACCTGTTGAAAGAAGAAAAATAAACTGAACATGATCTTATGTGATGATATGATAAATATATAGTTAGCCTGAATGTGTGTAATTGAAACAAATTCAAAATTGGAAATAAAATCATTCTAACTATATTTGAAAAGTCGCTAGAGTATAATGTGATTATATTACAAAAAATGCTTACTTATATTTAATAAGTAATCTGCGCAAATCTTTACACAGTTTGTTAAATTAGGCCTGCGTGTGTAAAATCACTGCACTCCGTTGTGTGAATGATGCAACGCCTCAGTCTTGGAACTGCTGAACGGCAGAATGATGATTACACTCAGATTTTAAGCAACATATTTCTAGATTTTCACTTTTACCTACGTAATGACTGGCCGTACCGTTCTTTCGCGTTTGGATAATCTTCCAAACTTTCTTTTTTATCCGGGAAGCAGAGCAGAAACTGCAGGGAAAGGTCTGCCTCTTTTATATGCTATATATATAGTATTTGTATGTGCGTGTGTGTATGAAGAGGATCAGCAGCATGATAAGGCTCCGTGCAGAGTGATAGAAAACAACAGCACAGCGCCTGTGCTCCGGTCTCTTTTCCCTGGCCTCTGTTCCTTTAATAAACTCATGGTTATCTAGTGTAACAAATGTCTCGCTGCCATCATCAAGTCCAGGCGAGGAGGGAGGAGTTTTTAATGTTCAGTTTGTTCTATGGATCGATGTCTGCTGGCATCGCCTCTCCCCCTCGTATGCACCGTGCGTAATATACTGTACCAATACCAAACGCTTTTTACGCGCATTTCCCTCCACATATTTTCCAGCGAAAATCTGGCCGCGGGACTGACTGACACAAGTCGATCAACATATGTGGCACTGATGGACAAAAACGGATGGTGAAAGAAGACGATTCGCCCCCCGTAGGAGGAGGAAGAGAAAGAAGAGGAAGGTGAAAGAACGAGCCGATTTTTACATCAGTTTCCCAGTGAAAACGATTGCTGACTGGATTTTTTTTAACACAGTGAGAGAGACTGAACTACTAGCTAAAATAAAGACACACACACACTACTCTCTATGCAAGGGCTATCGTAGACCGCAGTCAGATTTCACCTGGACGCTGTAGAGAACTGCGACTCCAAAAAATGCCACGGAGGAAACAGCAGGCGCCCAAACGGGCTGCGGGTAAGTGTTTCTTTTCACACAACATGTTTAAATAAGTGTAATATTTTGTTTGATTGGTTTTGTTATGATTCTGATTATAACAGTTCCCCGCTCTCAAACTTTTATCATGCGAGACTCACGAATAGAAACGGATCAGAGCCCGGCGTTTAGTGAGACTGTCCCCGTCTGTCCCATGTGAGCAGGTTTTTGTAGTTAGAATTTTAGTACATGTTTATATATCTTGTCAATCATTGTTTATAAGGAGATTATACAAAATCTGACCTTTTGAAGCCTTGGAGCTCAGTCCGGGGCTCTAAAGGACCCCTGGACCTCAGTTTAGGCATTACACTGCTGTGCAAAAATCTAAATTTAAAACAATAGAAGGGGAGAGGTGCAGCATCACAAGCTGCTGGTGTGGTTGAATTAAAAAGTCCCATTAACCAAACAGCACAGTATCAGACATTTATTCATCCACTGACCAGAAAGTTCAGTTTCACACTGGGATTTTTAAGAAAACCTTCTCAGCATTTAATTTGACCCGTATACCATGTAGAGGAGGAGGAATGAGGAACTGAAAGATGTTGGAGCCCCTGTATCTGTAGCAGTTGAACTCTGTATGAACTCTTTATAATCTTATGGACAAATGGGGAATAGGCTACTCTCAGTCACACACATGCACTTGTGTCCATGGTGCGCGCACACACACACGCACACACCTTTAGAACACTGAAACTAAAATGTTTTGCAGAAGGACAATGTAGTAAAACCAACAGTACAATATGTATCTCTAGTAGTGAAACAATGCCCTCAGTTGTGTGTGTTTGTCAGATTTAAGGCAGTTTACTGAAAAGTTGATGATGTCTAACATCATGGGCAAGGAGGTCCTTATACAGGCCAGAATCTCAGTTGTGGGACAGTGTGTGTTTACTTTGTCTGTTCATAATGTAATTTTTTTTGTGGGACACTAATCATTTCCTTGTGTACAAAAACACGCAAGCATCGCATCTCACCTAATTTTCTGCTAATCTTTCCCCTCAACAATACAACTTTCTCGTTTTTCAAAATTCACCTGGTGTGTTTCTGTCCAGCTTTATCTGTTTCTTTATTTCACATGAATTGTAATGTTCCCAGCAGCTGCTTCATGATGATGGAGCTTGTGGATAAAACTAGATTGATCAAGGGTATTTCAGCGTTTGAGGATGCAATTACTTGTGACTTGGTTGTGGTGTGTTGAGAAGTTATCAGTCTTTATTATGGTTGCGGATGTAGCAACCAGATGGCAGTTGTTCTCTGCCAATAATAGCGTCTCTTTATACCCGCTTAAGATACTGAGACCCTTATCTGCCCAGTACACTCTCAAGTTACACGCACACACACACAGTCACACGCTAAATATTTTCCCCACATTTCATCCTCCAAAAGACCCCCCCATCCCCCCCAAAAAAACAATGCCCTCAGTTTTTTGTTCAGCAGAGTTTTGAGAAGATGTATAAGTGATCCCTTTACACACTCACAGTTGCCTCGCCTGTACTCTGGTAAATGTGTCAGCCCTATAGAGAAATAAGCCTTCCAGAAGAGTTTCTTCATTGTTGAGGTAATTGTCTCCTCTTTGACAGGCACATTCATCAGTGGCTTAATGGTCAATCAAAAGTTGGCAGGCAGAGTGTTTTCATTCTTTCCTATCCACTACATTAGGAATACTTAATCAAAATGTCTCCCGGTAATGGCTGTGAAGAGTTCATGACTGACTGATCCGTTGTCTGTGCCGATAGAAAATTAACAGCTCGGCACTGGAGAGATGTGGGCCTGCAGATAAACAAATTGTGCATTAATATTTCATCTTCAAGACCTGGGATGTGCTATCAAGCGGTGGAATATTCCTGGGCTGTGTTGTCATTTTTCTCGCGTTCATTTTTTTCCCTCCTGTTTTCTTGAAGGCTCTTTGCAGCTGTAACTCATTTCACTTGATGACTTTACTGGGGTTACAGAGAGTGACGACAAATTGATTACCTGGCAGAGCAAGAATGGAGCGAAGAGAGATGCAGGCTGACAGTCATGTTATAATAATATGTTTAATGATGTGTGGAGGGGGAACAAGGAGAGAGGAGTATTGAAATAAGAACATGGAAGATGCAAAGGAATAGGTTTCTTTTTTTTCCTGATGGCTCTTAAAGATGCAGTATCCTCTCCTGATTGAAATTTTGCAGGGTGTTGTAAAAAATACTATTCTGAGCTCCAACATTAATTCAGCAGCCTGGGTGCTTGTATCCTCCTCTGGGAATTGTATTATTAATAGGCAGATTTGTAAACGAAGGATCACAGAGACACTAGTAAAGGCCAGTTGTTTCTGATTTACTTCCCATGTGTATGTGGTTTAGTTTATAATTTAAAAAGCCAATTACTACCCAGTCCACAATAGGATTCACTAAACCTGTGCTTTACCTACGGATTCCTCGATAAAACTTGGTTTGAATCATATTTACAGTACATGGTGTAAACATAAAGCCGAATAAGTGCAGAGGGAAGTATTTGACGGTTATGGGAGTATATTCCTCTTACTGTGTTTTATTTCCACAATAGCTTCTGTGCCTCGGACCCTTAGCCCAATTTGCTGTTAACGAGATAAATTGGAGAACAGACAAAGGCATTAAGTGTTGCAGTGCCAGCTAGTGACTGACAGCAGCTTGTGGGAATTGGCTAGCAGAAATTCCTACTAAGTGGTTTGTTCAGAAAACATCCTACGATCAAGGCAGATGTTGTTTATCCAGTTTAGGTGGAAAAAGGAAGTCCATTTTGAATGAATAAAGCTGGGAGGAAAATGGCAACAAATACAAGAATGTCTGATTATATTTTTATATAATTATATAAAATAATGCCAGATTAGCACCCGCTTGGATCACAGTCACTGCAGCATTTGGAATAACGTCTTATATTCTGTGAGTTCTGTAAGCGCTGTGCTAAAGTTAGATCAAAAAAAGAGTCATACTCACAGAGCTTTTCCATATGCACCGTAATTATAATTACAGCAACAATAATTATAATAACAATAAAGGGCAAGGTACCTAATTACAGTAAGACAGTGTTCCTATTGGTTGTAGCATTACAGGTTCAATATGTAAGTAATGAAAATGTGAAGTACACAACAGACGTAATGTGCAGTTACGAGAGGGTGGAGCTCATAATCTAACTGCTGTTCCACAGCTAAGACATAATACATGAATAAAATATGTAAATCATCTTCCTGGCCTTCATGTGATTGCTGCTGTTTAAATAGTTTCACCATGCCTTGCTTGAGGTTTTGATACTTGAATTGTATTCTTGTTGGGAAACCGGGCTTCTTAAATGCACGCTGCATTCTTTCCAAGGCTGAAATAATGCAATTTGTACACATTTAACATCTGATTCTTCACTTCATATTCTAAAAACGCATGCATTCAGCAGCAGCTGCTGTAGTGTGGTGGAGTGTTTGGTCACTTTGTCAGCTGTTTTCAGCTCCGTATCTCTCCCCTGAATAAAAAAGACCAACTGATATTCATTAGTAAATATTACATCTCTACTTTCCCATTTGGATGTCTGCGCTCGTGTAAACAAGGCAAATGTTTTGTTTTGATCAAATCTAGTCCTGAAATTTTTGTTACATCAAACCATATACTTACACTTTATTGCAGCGCTTGCAATTTTCTAACTTGCAGGCGCTCTCCTTTGAGATACCGTTTAATAACTTTCTCCTCATCAGCTAGTTTCCATGCTGTACATTCTCACCACAGTAGAATGAAGTCAGGTTGTTTGAGTGTGAGCTCAATGTGTCTCCTGCTTCTCCACGCCAGGTTAGGCTGACAGGTGTATACGGCACTAATAGTTTTTCGTAGGCTTTTTGTTTTGCGTGAGAGGCAGACAGGGTGGTGCACTATCTAGGTGATGAGAACCAAGACTCCTGTGCCCTCCAGCTCAGTGATTTCTCTTCTACTGCACTGTGCTCTCCCGTGTGAACCCCCCAAAAAACAACAATAACAACAACAACAACAACAAAAACGACATAGTGTTATGATTGGCCTCAAAGCAAGTGCCTGTGCGAGTGTTGCACCTCTCTACAGCAACTGCTCATTCACCTTGACTTCCCTCTGAGACCTGCACTAGTTTCCAGGCAAATGACACAATTTGATATGCCATTGGGGTGATTCATGTGGATAATTTTTCCATGTGATTATCACTGCAGAAAAGAGAGTATTTTCTTGTTATGACTTTTTTTACTCATTAAGTCTGACAATAATTTGAATATTGGGAGAGTTTATTGCGAGCAGGCTAAGATTCATTATTTCTGCTACATATCCTGAGTACAAAAGAAATTATGTTATGGTATTTTATCCAGGTCCCTGCAGATATAAAGATTTAAAGAGGAAAGATGGGGAGGAAATGTTATAGCCAGGGTTGTTCATTTGTGGATTCAGAGGATAAGAACGCAAGGCTTACAGTTAATACAGTAGCAGTGTGGGCCTGGTATTGATTACATGGAGGAGGTATGCTATGTTTTATGTGGTTTATGGTCAAACGCAGTGCACCTCATGTGCTTCGTATTATTGTAATGACAAACATTCTCATCATAGTTTATACAGTACCTTTGTCATTTATATTATTTGCAGTTTAGTCAAGAACACATCATCTTTTTTCTCCACACAGAGTGAAAAAGATTGAAGTGAAGACATTCATCTTGTAGTTGTTGACCTATATGTACACACAGACAGAAGGCACACACAGTACAATATGTTGGCCATATGCTTAGAAGATCTTTTAAAACAGTCACAACTGGATCAGGTTACCGTATATGAAATGCTTTTGAATAAAATGCTATACGTATATGTATGCATCATTTGCAGTCTGAAAAATTTTTTAAAAGTGAGGTACATTTATTCAATGGCACCTTGGATGCTGTTTCAAAGCATAATTAGCACCAACTACTGAATAAAGAGGAAATTAACATAGTTTTCATTTGATCACATGATCAAGCTTCATTTAAATAACACACAATGATGCAAAATGATGGAAAATGCATAGCAATAAATGAATGTGATGTTTCCCTTCAATATGTGAGCACCAGAAAACATTAATCTTAAATTATCTGCGGTGTACCTGATTTGCTTCTTATCAAATCCTTAATGAGCTTCAATTAAGATTTATTATGCAAATTAACCCTCAGCTGCTACAGACTGCAGGAGCAGGAGCTATGACAATATTGTATAAATGGTGTTATCTGTAATAATTACAAAAGTAAACTGCATTCATACCGCAAGCGTTGTGAGTCTGTGAGAGGTCAGATGGCTAACTATGTGTTCAGGTGTTCTGGAGATTTGGAAATAGCTGTACGAAGTCATTTTTAGTGCTGATGTGTTTTAGACAGCTCATACAAGCATGACAGTGGTGTTAATGATGAGCCCTTGTAGTTTGTTACATTATACATATTATAATCTATATTTTGAATCTATATTTTTATTTGTTTCCCCCAAAACGCTAAAATTAATAAATGATTGTCACTTACTGTACTAAACATTATTCTCAATCAAATCAATCGAAAGGCAAGGCATATGCTAAACAAGCAATGCAGTTTTTATATTTGGATTTTATTATTTAAATATTGTGAATTTGTCTTTACACAGCGTTGGATTATGTCAAAATGAAAGTGTAAAAACCAGTCCGTGTAGCGGGATCACCATGGTTACTGCACATGATGAGGATACGGCCGGAGGAAGTGCTGTCGGACACTTCACTCTATCTGTGAACCTTGCACCTTTTGGAACTTCATTTAGCATGAAGCTGATGGTTTCCTGACAGTTTTATAGCCAACATGCTTTATAAGTCGTCATACAGCACAATTACATAGGACCTAATTTGATGAATCAAGTCAAGGCTCTGTTGACCTTGCTGACCTGTGAGTGTGTATCTCTCCAAGGGGGTCAAATGCATCAAACTTTGTGTAGTCCAGTCACACTCCAGTAGAGTGAATAAAGCCAATCAAAACTACGCTGAGTTATCCTGAGCCGAGTTGTTGGTTTGTTTTAAATGGCTTAAGAGACACATTTGTTTTAATCAGCCAGTAAAAGTCTACTCTACCTCAGCAAAGAATGATTTAAATGTTTCAGATGTTTGTGTTATATGACTAGTACTTGGTATAATATAATATAATATATTATACTATAATATAATATAATATAATATAATATAATATAACAGTATTATATATAAAAAATAAAATACACACAGTTACACATAAGAAATCTTCAATATATATTAAAACATTTTTGAAATTGCTGTATATATAATATGAAAAACTTAGTTTGAACCCTGCTCCTGTACATAAACTACCTAAATGACTGAGCTGTGCTGTGTTCAAAACGTGCTCCTCAGGGCTGTGCCTGCCTGTTTGCGTCTACAGTATGTGCTGAGCTAGTCTGTTGAAACAGCTTAATTGATACTCATTAAACAGCAGTGACAGCTTAGGTGTCTGTGATGAATGTAGAATAATTCTGTTGTACTTACAACTTGATTAAGGAGAAGCACATAACACGTCAGTGTTGTAGCCTATGGCTTGGTCTGGAAGGACTTTAGCAGCCATTTAATATAATCAGTCTTACCAATAGTGCTACCTGCAAAAATAATCTGCTACAATTGTGTGTGTGCCCAAAAAACACTATTCTATCTCTAAATAAAAAATTCACACAAGGATTAAAAATAGCTTCTGGTTTATTTGGGTTTGATTTTTATAACTTGCAAAGTTACACCTACCAATAAACTTCATTGAAAACGTGAATTCTGTTGACTTTCCTTTGTGTTTATTCAACCAGAGTCTGGTATTTCCATACAATAATAAAATCAATGGATGTCAGGCAGATGAAAAATCTGTATCTTGCATTATTTCAGTTAGAAATTAGAGGCCATTGGAACTGGTTCAAAATTGACTGTCTTCGTAATGAGTACATGATGAATGGTATAATTTAGCGAACAAAATGAATTCTGGGAAACCAAAAATATTATTTTGCAGCTTTTTATATGCCATGGCATTCCATGAAGATTAACTAATTTCATTAAATACCCCCATAAAATCCACTCATAATATTTTTCTACATCATCATAGAAGCATAGTTCACACATTATGCATCAGGTCATCAGGGTGTGTGGCAAACACTTATCACGATAATCTCATTTTGTGTTGTTTTCTCTGATGGCCTCAGAGAAAACACTACATTAAAATCCTTATCATTTGCAGATTTCAGGGGCTCGTGTAGCTTCTCGCATTGCTAACATCAGAATAAACTTACCCAAACCATAAGGAGGCCCTTTCCCTCATTTTTTGAGAGCACATGAAAGTGGGGGAATTTCTGCACAGGATGGATTTACAACTTTATCCTCACATGATTAATATTACACAGAGAGGTCTTTGTACAGGAAGCAGCTTGCCTAATTATGGTCCAACTGTGTCTGACTAAAAGTAAACACGATGCCAAAGGCTGCCAGTAGGAACTGTGCTGACACGTCATACGGGTTTGTGCGGGTGTGGGGGGATGATGTCATCGTCACCCAGATTTCATGAAGCTGAGCCCACAACCGATTGAGCAATGGCACAAGTCAGAATTTTGGTACAGTATGTCCAGCTGGCAACAAGCCGTTAAAAATACTGTGGGCATATGGGATTTAGCTTCAATAAAACCTATCAAGGAAGTGTTTTGCTTGTTTTTCTCAAGGTTACACATTTCTGTCGAACACATAACAACATCCAGGACCTCGCTGATGATAGCTACAGTATGTCCACATTTTGCCGTACGGTTAAGAGCAGATACAGATTCATCACCCCCCCCCGTCCTTTTTTGCAAGAATTTCAGGGACTCCATGTCCTCCCACATTTGCTTGTTCATCATATATCTCAAGCTAGACATTCAAGAGGTTGCTAGCCAGGCCAGCCGTAAGTCATCCTGTCTATGGAGACCAGGCCTTGTTTCTCTGCTTGATTTTCAGCTGTTACTTGTAAACCAGAACAGCATTCTTAAGATTAACTGAGTGACAGAGCGGCCTCTAAAAGCAAACTGTAATAGTATAATATGTTACAGTTATATGTTTTATAGCCATTGGTGTGTGAGCCCAAGCATGCATATGTGTGTAGACGGATCAGCTGAAAGATCTAATAGGTCTGCATTGCACCTCAGGGAGTGCCGAAAATAATAACGTTGTATGCTGTTTTTCATTAGGCTTGTGTTAGCGTGTATTGTACACGTCACGAGTAATGTCATGGGTAACTTGTTAGGCCCTGGTCATCCTCACAGGTGCACACTGGTTGTGCACTAGTTGTATTCTTTTCATGCCCCCACCCCCCAGCCCCTCTCCTCCCCGGTACCTGGAGTAATCCTTTGAAGAATATATTTTTGTCTTGAAGTGTGTGTGCATGCGTTCTTCGGTGTCTGCCTGCGAAAAGTCACTGATATAGAACTGTCAAAATAAGTTGTGTTCAATCCCAAACCATTTAAGTTGTCAAGGACACATTTCCTCCCTTCCATATCCTGACAAACATTGAGTCAGCAATTGTCTGTTGTATTTTCAGAGCTGGTATCTCATGCTCCCCTCCAGCCCATTTTAAAGTTGTAGAAAGTGGTCATTTTCTCTGTGTCAGTACGAGGTCAGTGGTGTGCAGTCAGCAAAGCTATTGAGTCTGGTGAAAAACAGTCTATTGGGAACCCTAAAGACATTTTGTCCGGTGTAGTCACCTCTTACTGTCTGTCTTCATGCCTGTCTTTTTGAACTCACACCGCTTGTGTCTATAAAAGCTTGAAGCATTTGTTGGATTACTTCCAGATGTCCAAACTTTTATTCAGGCCTGACACAGCTAGCGTTAAGACTACTCTACTGTCAGTTTGAAACCCATGAAATACATATTTTCATTTGCATCTGCTTCCAGCTCTGTGTGGCCTTATGTCAAAACCCGTTCTTGTTATATTTAGCTCTTATTATGGTGTAAATATCCACCTAGCATCCTAGCTCTCGGTCTCACACGCTGTGTTAGTGACTGACACGTCCGCTATATGTTGTATTGCTGGTAACTGTCGCCTGGGGCCCACTCATCCTGAAAATGTAACAGAGGTCACACACAGATCATTGGTTTTGCCAAAGGCCCTGGCTTTAACACAAAGTGACCTGTGTGGGACGGTGCTGCACTGGCTGGTCAGTGATGAATCTGGAACAAAATACGACCATAATCTACTCCATTGTCACTATTACTGGGTCAGTTTTTTCAATGGTGTTTAGACACTTTGTTTGGATGATAGGCCTGATATTTATGTTGCCAGTTTCTGGGATTAGATATCACACCTACCTCTAATTTTGATCAGAAGTACAGTAGACTCATCTTAGATTTAACAGATTTACTTGCTTACTGCTGATCTGTAATTGTGTCTGAATCATGTGGGCCTGGAACTGATGATAGTCTTGTCATATTTGACATTTAACTAGTTTTGTTAAATTAGAACTACTTCAAAGCCGTTATACCTTGTTAGATTGCCAACTTGTGAATTAAATAATTCTCTGCAAATATAATATAAATAATTATATAACAGCTTCTTTCTAACTATGAACTAATTGCTTGTGGCAGTGACAGGACATGCAACATGTCATGTGACTTGTGATGCACTAACAAAATATAACAATCTAACAGGATACGGGGCAGCTATCACTTTTCACAATACACACAAATGTAATAATCTTGTGTTTACGTCTAGAATGTGCCTTATTTCGTTCCTTTATGTTGTTTTACGTCAAATTCTTAACCCCCTTCAGTGAATTAGTTCTTGTGGTGGATGTGTTGCACCCAACCGCGAGGAGGGCACCCTCTCTCTTGTTTACTGTTCATCCTCCACTGCTAGCTCATCATATCTCACCCTGTTATAGCCTGTCACATCTTCAGTAAGCAATTATACGACTGTGTGTAACATTAGACTTCATCCCTTGTTTCGTTCATAAGAAAATATACATACAGTATAAGGAGTGAAGGTACAGTTCGTCATAAACTGCAAACATTTCGCTTTAGCATGTTTAATTGCTTAGTGCCTTTTGGATATCGATACAACTTTTATGTCAGTCTGTTTTACATTTCCAGACAGACAGACGTTGCAGACCCCTACTGTATATAGTTGATCAGTCTCTATGTGCACATTCTTGTGTGTTTTTGCTCACTTGCAATAATTTGTCATTCTTGTGTGGGGGTGTGTGTGTTTGTATTTGTGAGTGCCTTCATGTTTGCATGTGTTTACGACATGAAGTATGGCAGTGACCCAGCTGAAAAGTTCCGGTACTGTCCAGACGCATCCTTTAGGGACCTCATCAGCCCCTGACTTTCCTTCCCCTAATGCCTAAGGGCATCCATATTCATTTCCTCCTCTGATTTGGGAGAAAATGATGAAAGGCTGGCTTCTTTCCCATGTCTTATTTCCTGCCAAGGTTGCTTGCATTTTAATGCAACATAAATCTGCAAAGACCTGGAAACATGCTCCCATTTAAACATGACCAGTTCCATGTTGTTAGTTCCGTTGCTTGTCGAAAAAGACACAGCAGAGTTATCAGTTTTAAATCATAAGGTAAACCATGAAATTGACTCATTGTTAAATGTGTTATTTTCTGTTTATTTACCAAACAGGTCTGATTCTCATAAAAGAAAGATCTCACTAACTGTTAAGTTATGAAAGCATGATGATATCACAAAGATAACTGCATAGGTTGAAAGAAACCTGTGATTAAACTGGTGGGTGGATATTTACTCTTGCTGGAGACAGGAAATGAATGTTAATAACAGTCACATACAGTAATAACCCGAATCTATAATTATTGCCATGCTTTGATGGTGCCATATACTCGACGCACACATGTGCCTACTTAACTAAACCTCAGGTACACTATTAGCCCTACTGGCAGAATCTCGTCTTCTGCAATGCACACCAGTGTTCAGGGCGGGGCCCGGACCGGTGACAGAGAGGGCTTGCAGTTGCCAAGACAACCCTAAACACACGTACACAAAAGAGAAGGCCCCGCTGTAAGACAGGATCATCTCTAACTCTGACTGGATAAAGAGTGGTGTCGCTCCATTCACTGGAATGCACTCCTGCCCTGCAGGCGTGTACAGCAGACAGTGAATATGGTTTGCAAACATCCCACCTTGATCATTATTCATGAAACACCAGTTGTGAAGGTTTGTACTGTACTTATAGTACATTACCATAGAACACATTGTATCATGAAATATAAAACTACAGTGTGTGTGAAATTTATTTTTTAAGGAAACGGTATGTCCCCTTTATTAAACATGAAAATCAGCTGCTCCCAGAATGATACATATAGAAATAGTCATCTGTTTTTATACAGGAGAGGTTGAAATGTGTTTCCTGGGCAACTTTATGTCAGTTTCTTGTAGTGACATAGTCCTCCAGTGGTTTTATGGATTTGTTGGGCTCCACATCTGGGCTACATCTGACAACAGTATTATGGTTACTGTAGTGGTGTGTACTGTACTGTACTGCTAGAGTGTCTGTTTGTAGCGGCGCTTACATTGTGCTGCACAGAGTGTGTGGGCATGTATCACTCTGACCAAAACACACTTTTCCTGCTGAGAAGTGCATCAGAGTCGTGTGTTTCTCAACATGAAGACAGGTTTTACTCAATTTTATCTAACACATTCTGCAATCTGAGAGTGAATACAGTCTGATGAGACTGTAGCTTTAGTCCAAATATCTACCAAACTATGTGTTTTCATCGCTGAGTTAACTATATTGTAGACTGTTTGAAGTTTAGTCAATTTTTTTCCGTGATGCTGTTTTACAATTTAGAAAGTTAAAATTGGACTCTGCGTTGTCGATCTGCACCGAGTGTGTATATAGAGAAGCTTCAATGTTAAACTGTATGGAAAGAGGGTGAGTAAAACGTGAGCACATGGGACAATTCACTTAACTGTAAACAGCTGCAAGTGTTTTCACCCATCAGACTATGAACAAAACAGGAAAGTAAAGTCCCATTGAAAAACTACAGTTTTATAGATATACTAGTCTGACCTACTGTGGAAAATGTAATGTTTATAACAATACATAATGCCAATTTACTCTGTCCCCAAGTGACAAATGGGTTTTGTGAACTGTCATGCATTGTCCCTATTGAAAAGCCCATTAGAATCAAACAAATGTCACATTCTACTAAGTGTTTGCACATGACAAACATCTAATGTGGCTAATTGCAAATAAGTGTCAGGGTAAAATGTGTTTTTAGCCTAAGATGGCGCAAAATGACATAGTGTATTTTTTGTTTTATTACAAGGGTGCTAAAGCCTACTAGGTTGCTAGTAAATGTGCCAGAAACAAACAAACTGAGGAAAAACAAACTGAGAAACATTTGACTGCATTATCCTGAAGTTGTTAGCGCTGAACCATAGCAGTTGTTAAGGGTCAGTTAAAAGAGAGAAAAGTTACTTGATTTTTAAAGACGAACAACTCATTTTAACTAGAAACAGACATGTAAAAAAATCAGCTTTTATCTACATGTTATATATATGTTATGTTATATCTTATATATAACACAACATTTTTTATATATGTTATATATATATATATATGTTAAAACACCCCCACACATGAACACCCCCACACACACACACCACACAAACATATGTGTGTGTGAATATTGATTTAATATTTTAATTGTACTATAATATCAACATAACATTATATTTACAATACGTTGCCACTTATAAATAGCACACAACATTAGGGTTTTTATATCTAAATGTAAAAGCTAACTTGTTCTTTCAGCTTAAGAAATGCAATTCATTATTCATACACATTTACAGTGTAAATATTGTCACGCTCCTAAAATAATGGCCTAAGTCATATTTTAAAATTTTTCAAAAAACTGTAAAAAGTGAATCAGATATACAGAAAATACTTACTTACTACTTACTTACTTTACAACAACCAAAAAATGACGTAGGCCATTGTTTTAAGAGTGTGATGATATAATTTTGATTAAAAACATTTATCTCAGTAATAACTATAGTGCAACAGCTTTATGATTGCTATTGGAAACACATACATCAGTACCAGACCAGACGAAAACATTAAAACAAAAACATTAACCAGGTTTATTAAGTAAACTATAAATAAGAAAATCTTTCCAAATTTCATTAGGTCATCGCGACAGTGCAGTACTTCTCCTACCTACCTATAAAGCACATTTTATTATAGGAAATTATGAAACTAATAGTAAAGTGATACATATTGCAGAATCTGTTTATTCCATATATTTTCTATTGTAGTTACATAATGATCAATGTTCATCATAGGAAACATTTTACATTTCTGTATTTTAAACAAGTGCTGATGCTGAACAGCTTCCAGCATTGCCATGTAGAAGTGTGACTGGGCACCATCTTGTGTCCTGAGCACTAAGCAGCAGGTTGGCTCCATGGCAGCACACCAGCTGCCTGTAGCAAGGAGTGGGGGAGAGGAACTGGGCTTGGCCTCAGATTTAGGCCTGTGAATTATTGACCCTCCTTGATAAACCCCTCTGAATGACAGTGTCATAATTCAGCCTAAAAGTTTGCACTGTCACAAGAATGAGCTAACTGTCTACGCTGAATATATGGGTGCAATTTTCGAAATAGGTTTATAGCAATTCTTGGGAGAGGAAGGCGAGATAGTGATATTACTGACTTTATCACTGCAGCTGAGCAGTATCCAGCTCTGCTCCCTTCTGTATCTCTATTCCTCCACTGTAGAGCAGTGAAGGATCACACAGCGCATACATTGTACTGTAGGTACTACTAAAGACAAAACAATTCAGCTGCTAATAGGTAACAGTATTACAATAATTATTTGTCTTCAAATTTGTGCTGTTGTTTTCAGATTTCTTCCTCTGTATTTACAGTAAGTGTAGTTTATAATGTAGCTATGAAGCTTCAACAAAACGTATGATATGTAGTTGCATATTTAATTTCATTACATCATCAAAACATGGCAAAACCTTTCTAGTGTGATTTCCAGTAGCTAGGCCCTTTATATTTAGCCTCACCATTACTCTTTGTGAGTGAAAAGGAATCATACCAAATGTAATTTAATAATAGGAGACGTGTTGAGCAATAGGTAAAATAATGACTCATCATGTCCATGTTTTATTAATGTACTTTAATCAGTACAATACAGCATGGACATCTTATTGCTGTAATTCCACATAGTCTTTTTTCATTTGTTTATGTTTTATAGAGCATCTAAATGCATACAAATCTAATATGAGCCCAGTATAGTGCATCCTATAAAAAGATTTTGCTCACACTGAATACTCTCCTTTAATAGTGTGATGGGTGGTACAGTAACTGGCTGATAAAAGGTGCCTTGCTTAGTGGGTGAGGTTGGTTGGGAAGAGGTAGGCAGGATTTTCTCTGACTGTCATCGATCAATCACACTGTGAGCGGAAGTTAATGAAGCAGGCTATGGTTTATTAAAGGGTTAGAGAGATAGACCACGGGGGCTTCAGCTTCCCAGGAAAAGGAGGAGAAAGTGCACCTCTAATGGTTAGGGGGCTAGTCAAAAAGCAATTAAGATATTTACTTTGAGCTGAGTCTTGTTATGTGATCTGGGTGTGAATGCAGCTTTTAAATGTACTTTTTTGGCACACATGAAGGTGAAAATAAACACACTACTACTAAACTATGTTGATACGCTCCAGGTTTGGATCAAATTCAGAGGGTTTGATAGGGGATGTCAAATTACATTGAGCAAGTACTATAAACAGTGTTTCATAACATGTGACCGCTGCAAAATAGGCCTTCAGTCTGGCATTTGCGAAAGATCTGGATTTTGAGACTGTAAAATAACCCTAATCTGAGAAAGAAACAACATATGAGTGCACTGAAATCCAGCTCTCTTAGATAGTTTGAAAGACAAATGAGTAGCAGGGTAGTGAAAAATGCAAAGCAGATGTTTTTCTCACCGTTTTTAATGGCAGCAAGACATTACTGATGCCATTACAGAGACCTTTTATGGCTTCTTTTAATCCCCTGGCCTGCCTGAGGAAAGAAACCCCTTGTGGTGCAAAGTAGCCTCTTTACTTCAGAACGACAATTTGAACCCATTTCCAACTCATTTCTCTAATCTGCCACAGGGTTTTACATGGCTTCCTCTGTAATTATTTTGCTCTGAAATCAAAGGTAAAGAGACATTAAAATACACCTTTTAGGTAAACATATGATGCTCATCATGTGGGCTTGACTCAAAGTCTCTTTTGTAACAAATGGTGTCCAAAAACCGTAGGTTGCGTTTGGGATTTGTCCCTGCTGTGACTTATTTTGCTCATTTGGTTTACATTTTCAACAAAGCAATCTTTCATAAGGAGATCCAATAACTACCATTTTGCATTTGGAGTTGTGGATTTACATGCAGTGCAATATTTGCTGTCTACTCCCTGCATCAGACCCAACCCCGTAAAGCTCAGAGGAGCACTTATAGGGGTCTGGTTAGGGGCTAAAAATGAGTAGGAGATGAACTATACGGCTCCATCCTACAGTCCAGCCGACAGTATATCAGCAGAATTGCAGCTGCATGGATGTGTGTGTCTGCATGAGCGCTCTGCTCATAAATATCTCCCCGCTAACACCCTCTCCCCGCCCCCCTCTCACACCACCCCAAAGGTGCCTCACTGATGGCGAAAGGATGTCGCTGTCTGGGTGATTGAGTGCTGCTGGTCCTGGACCTGGGCACATCCCTGTGCTTCTGAGCTCAAGTGGGAGGCCTACCGCTGAGCACTGGCCTGAAGGCCTGCATAGCAGCAGGATGCGCGTCTCCTCCTGTCTCCTGACACCAGAACACAGAGTAGTACTGCTATTTCAGCATCTTTTAATAGAACAGGCAAATGAATAAATTAGCTGGGTATTTGTTTTGGGTATGGCTTTTTAACGCATACACAGTGTGCATATACTAGCCTTATTTGAACTTGGACTTGATTTCTTTCTCCATTGTCACTCTCACTCACTCAAATCTGAAATAATCAAGCCGTAGTAATTAGCCTCACTTGCTGCATTGTAATTGGGGGCAGATGGAGGTTGCTCATTCTATATTTTTTCCCCCTGTTTGATAATTGCAGACTTTAATGTGCCCTCTGTACTTAATTTTTTTATCCTCCTAAGCTCATTCCCATAGTTATTTTAATGCTGCAGCTCCTTGTGCCTTTCATCAGTCATCAGAAGCTCCTGCTTTTTTGAGAGAGGGGAGAGTTCGCTCTGGAAACCCTACTGTCTATTCCCTATTTGGGTTTCAGCGCCGTCAGCCTTCCCACTGCCTCCACCATGAGAGCCTTGACACTGTCCAGGTCCGTCCTACTTGGCAAGAGGGAGAGCTACAGAGAAAGGCAGAGTTTATTTCCTGTTCTTGTGAATCATATATCAGTACAATTCCCCTCTGTGCTGTTTGGCAACGGCGGAATGACGGGTGTCATTTATCATACGGACTGAAAGAGGCTGTGGGAAAAGGGATTTGAATTCTTCTGGAAGTGTGTGGACTCTCCTTAGTGGTGAATCATTAAACGGAGGAGTTTTTCAACAGGGATATGAGTAACTTCTCGCTCTGGTACTTTGTTCTCCTGTTTCATTGGCTGGCTCAATCATTAAAGTCTCAAAAATAAGATTTACTAGTTTTATATAAATTGTGAAGGGACATGACATTTAACTTGTAATTGGGGATTTTGTTCTGCTGAATCCATTAAGTCACTCCTCAGAGTTTGGTTTGACAGAGGCTCCCTTGGTCATGCTTTGCTAGAATTATATTTAAGCTAATTTAAATGTACAAATTTGATTAGTGCCGTGTTTGACAGCTTCTTGTTGTCCTGCTAAGTGAGAACATTTTCATCTTCACTGTACAGTCTTTTTTTTACTTTGTGCTTTAAGTTGACTGCTGTTTAAGATTGTGCTTTATAAACACTTTGTGTTTCTTTGGATTTTTCCTTTCACTTGTCAGGGATGGTTACCATTCCCCACATTTTGAGCTGGGTGATCAAAGAAAATGACTTTTGATAGGTTGTCACCAGCTCTTCAGCTGCGCTGGCAGAAATAAACGCATCAAGCTTTAACTTATCCTCAGAAAAACATACTCCTTACCCCTGCTGCTCTAATTGAGTGTAACTCCCAGGAACCTGTGAACACACATGCAAAACCGAGTAGATCATAAATCAAGCTTCTATAGACAAGCCCCCCAGCCCCAGCCCTTCCAGAGCTTCCCTAAAGGATCGACTGGATTCCATTAGCTGACTGGAAGTCCACCTTTTCTTAATGATATTTTTGTACCCTTTATCCTTTTTTTTAAATCTTAAACTTAGTTGAAGTCCTGATCAAATAAAAAATTGTCAATAAGGTATCGTACATGCTCGCTGTGTTTCAGCTGTCAGCAGCTGTTAGTTGTCTCTCATGTGCAGATCACAAAGTTAAATGTGCTGTCAGCAAGTTCTCAGCTAGAAATAGATGTGTTGAAGTTAGCCTGAGAAGCATCACCACCGCCCGCGCCCCCAGCCCACCACTGCTGCCCAGCAGAATATGGATCCATCAAACAACGTGAACGCACATCATATCTGAGCACAAAGGTGTAATAAGGCACATTTTCAGCTTTCAAGGTGTTGGACTCTGCTCGGAAACAAAATGATCCAGGGCTATCTGCAACAATGCATTATTAACACATCAATATATAGCGTTCACGCTAGACCAATGCAAAGTTCTGCTCTGCAGAGAGAGCTATATCTATGTTTTCTGAACCTAAGCACCGAGTGCGTGACCTCTCCCAGAGGCCCAGAGTCCCGGGCCGGTATCTTGACATGTTAGCCTGCCACCGCCTGCTAAAGAAAAGTGTAGATGCCCCAGAGGTAAATGAAAACATTTGGTTCTTGCCAGACCTGTTCATGTCTCAGCTGGGCCACATGAGCTGGCAGGTGACGTGTGTACTGAGAAGAATCGGAGACCGCGGCGGTGGCCTACTTCTTTTCTTCTACGCAGGACACAACCCAGAAACACGGATGAATATGTTCTTGGCTCAGAAAGTGCCTCTGTGAAAGTGACAAAAACTGACCTGCATCTAGCTGAAATGCAGACTGTACCTGAGCCTTTTTATACTGAGCGATCAGTTTCATTCAATTTGTTCACAAGCTCTTCATTGTTTATAAAATCTCCTTGTTAATAAATAGAAATAATTTTGTTTTTGTCAGTGGCTGTGCTTTTCTGATTATTCTGGTCTGCTCTAATTTTAAGAAATACAATATTACTTGACATGATGTCACCATCTCATATCAACATCTGGAATTACCAGACAATGCACATTCAGATCCCATGGGGAAATATAATTGCAATTAAAAGCGCAGTGGCAATGTTAATTAAAAAAATTGCTTGAATCCGGAAACAGTAACAGTAACTTTGCTCTTCATCTCACACCCATTTATATTTGCAGCCTGGTGCGAATCACAGAATAAATTTAGAGATGTAATGTAATCAGTTTAACCTCTTGTTCTGATTAAATGTTGAATATTTCTCATTTTAATTATGAGGACATGATATTCACATTTTCGGCTTCACCTTGCAGTACTGTTGGTAATTGTTGATATGTTCTCCAGCTGACTTTAAGACTTGTAGTGGATAACACTGCAGTTCATCGGGTTATTAAATCAGAGAGAATAACAGGCTAACTTCTGGCCATTCTTGTGATTGATGAGCCAAGCTTCATTTGCTGAGGCGGTGTGTTTGTTCCTGTGTAATTGTCTACCAGATGGCTAAACTAACTGTTCTTAAATGCCTTCAGACCTACAGGGGTCCTGGGTTTAAAAATTTCCCCTGCTAATGACATTATGCCTGCAAACATCTCACGTTTTTTTTGTTTTACTTTTCCGAACTATAATGTTTGAAATGGTTACGCAAGGAATTTAGCTCAAATTATTTCCTCTGTATGTTGCTGTTTTAATTTGCTCAAAGTAGATTGTTTATTGATGAACTTCTTTGTGAAAATGAGCCCACTCATACTTGAAGGGAGAGAACAGGACTCTAGTCTACCTGTGAGGAGTCAGATTGGAGGAGAAAATGGATCTAGGTGGCAGTGCAAGTCATCAATCACAGCCCCTCAAGGGGAGCTGCAGCTAAAGCTGCTCTGAAGTGCTATCTGTCAGCTGCTCTGATCCAGCCGGGGGACCAGAGAGGGGCTGTATCACTACCCATCAGCTCATACTCAGCACACAACTGCCATGTAAACATGGGCAGGTGCTCTTGTCAAAGTAACCCTAGTCCCAGTCCATGTGATTTTGAATATTTTTCCTGTGAAGAGATGTCCTCTTCCTTAAAGTGTTTAAAAACACTACAGTCTTGGACGCTACAATTCCTGTAACAGGGTTGTGATTATTACCAGTTTTGGGAGGTTTATAGTAATTCAGAATCAAGCGTACGATGGAAGAGGGAAGCAAAGAAGCACTTTGCTTCCCTCTCATTCCTGAATAAAGCCACCAAGTGCTTCTCCGCCAATGTCGAGCCACGTCTGTCGATACCTCTCAAGATGGATAGTTGTTCTGCATGCTTATTGATTCGGCACAGGCCAGAGATATAAGTATCATTTGTCATTTCTGGAATTATTTGGAGTCCTAGTTAAAACCTAGTGTGGGGGGGAGATGGCCGTGCCTTGGGGGGGTTGGTAGTTGGTGGGGGAGTAGCAAGTTGTCTGGACTTTGATGAATGACTGCACGGGTTTTTGGTTTTTACTGCGAGCGCCTAGGCCCTTTAGCTGCTATTTGCTTTCACCGCGGTCCAAGAAAAATAATGCAATGGGTCCAAGGACTGAGCAGCATCGTCCTGTCATGTAGTGTAACATCGTGCAGGGTGGTCCAGGCAGAAGAGTCTGGAGGAGGGTGGGCCTTGGACACTACATGCTGCTTTTTTTCAAAAGACCCAGTAGGTTGTAAAGCCGTCCTGCTGCTCTGTGATCCCAGCAGACAGATTCGAAACACATGCTATGAATTTGAAGATTAGCTTTCAAAATCTCCAGTTTAACAAAAAACTGATTTTTATTGTTTTTAATTTTAAACCAGCACACAATAGACAACGGTAGTGATGTGGTTTGGTAACAGTAGCTCCAGTGTATCCCCTGTGACTTTGATTGTCTTTTGTTTTGGGCACCAGGCCAGCCGCAGAGTCGGCTTCATGACTGTATGGATCATCTTTTAAGACCATTTAAGATCAACGAGCACTATTGTCCTAATGATAGAGACTCCAGGATGTTCATTACACTCAAATCCTTTGATTCATTCAGCCATACACGCAGAAATGTTGAGTTAACAGATTCATACCTGCCTCTCGTATGAGTGTGAAAGAAATATTTTTCTTTTTATGCTTTAAAGTCTGATTGAAAAGTTGCGTGAAGGAGCATTTTGGACTTTGGTGAGTGGAGGAAAAAGCGTTTAACAGAGGAACATGTTTAACAGCAACAAAAAAGGAGAGAAGAGCAAACCCAGACACATGAATGACAAGTAATTATTTCCCTTGTCCGTCAAACTGTGTTTTGATGCAAGGATGCAATCAAACATGATATGAACAACTTCAAGCCTTCAAATGAAAATGATTCACAAACCGTGTGTGAGCTTTTGTGTTGCATCACAGCATGAATTATTTACACACACACACAGACACACACGCACACAGGGCAGCCCTATTTTGCCTGACCAATACTATTGCCACCGCTTTTCAATGTGAGATGACCATTGTGTATTCATTTTCATTTTAGCCTGCCAAAATGCCTTCTCACAGCAGGAGAAAGATGGAGAGAGCAGCAGCTTTGTGTTTCAGTTTTATCCTCATATGTGGTGGGCTGACCGGCTGCCCCCAGTCTCCCCTGCGTAGCCATCAAACAGGACAGTGCGCTGGGTTCGATGTATCCTCATCCACTTGTCCTTTCTCATATGGGCAGAACAACTTCCACAAGGCTTTGATGAACACTTCATACTGGTGTCACAGGCAAAAAAGCGGTTTTACATTGTGCGTTGGTTTCCGCAGAAGCCTTGCAAAGTGTTAAACATATGAAGTTTGAAAAACAATATGTATTTAAACACATGCTTGTATATGCTACAGTATATAGTGAGAGAGGGTATTTGCATTAGTAGGGCAGTCTTCTCCATTTTGTTTGCCAGAGCTGTGAAAGGACAGACAACAGAGGCCCTGCTTATCCCTTTGGAGAACTAGTGCATGAATTGATATATCCTCCTCCTTCCTCTCTCTCTCTCTCTTCATCTCTCTCTCTCTTGCTAATGTCTTTCCTAGAACTTGAACAAACAGCCTGTGCATGTAGGACACATAAGACAGATGTTTAGGATTACTTTCACCTCATTGCACTATTGTGTGCACTTTAAAGGAGCTCAGCTGATGTGGAATGCCACTCATTCTCTGACTCTGCTCATCCATCGTTCCTCCTGTTTATCAAAGTGCCATCTGCACTCCAGACAGAACAACACAATTTTTAAGAAGCAGGACGAATTTGAGTGCAACAAGCCTAATATCTCTCACACATAAGATTTTTAATGCTGTTGTGAAACACAAAAAACCCCCAAGGAAATAACAGCACATCAATTTGGAGTTTTAGTTTTTTCCCATGCATGTGCATAAAACCCTAGAATTGCTTTTTCCTCTTCAGAAAAAAATACAGAAAAGCTCCATCTCTCCTCCTTGGTTTCTAAAGCACGTGTGTGTTTACAGATGTAGAAACAAATGGGCCAGACCCTCATTGATATTGTTGCAGGGTGACGTTATCTTTGAGCAAAGCACTTATCTAATCTGGATACCGTGGGAAGCTGGAGGAAGTGGCTATGGGACAGGGGCTGGGGATGCTGCATCTTTAATTACCATTGATATCGCAATAGAGGGATAGAGGAGCGTTGCTGGGGGTGGGGGTGGGGGGTGTATAGAGAGAGGGAGAAGACCCGTGTTCACTTTTTAATTAAGGCTCCGTAGTGTAACTCGTCAATGTACATTATTGGAAGAATGAACGTCAATGCCATTGCCTTTTCTCTCCCTCCTTTATCTCTGTCAATGATTCAAAGACATGATTTATGGTTCGTCTCCGTCTTTCAGGATCATCCATCAAGCGGCCGGCTCCGCCGCAGCGCCACCCGTTGTAAATCATTCTGAAAGCCTGTCACTCATTTCCATTAACCGTTCCTCTGTCGCTCTGGTCTCCGCCTCCCTCAACCTCCTTTTCCTCCCCTCCACCACCGCCATTCATCCTCCTCCACCAACCCTCTCTCCTCCCCCTCAGTGCACAACCTACAGCCGCGCAGGGTATCAGTTCCATTCCGCTGGTTCGTCCGCCTACCTTCTTTTCAATAAATTAACCACTTTCTCCCATGCAATGAATAAAAAGGCTCCGCACTCGTCTTGCAGTTGGCACCTACTCCTCCTCCATTACAGCTGAACACCTTAGAAATGTCACGATGCTGACTTGTAGGCTAAATGAGGATATAGGATAGTGAAAATATTTTTGTTGCACTGACTTATGTGTTGTGGTGTTTAAAAAGATCTGAGATGTTTGTATAAACAGACATATCTCCTTCAAATACATACATTACAGCCTTGAGAAGAATTTGCCAAATTATAATCATACAATGATTGTTATTCTGTGTTATTTAATATTTATGACAGTATAGAGTATTATCTACTTTTTGTTAATTGTGACTGTAACTATAGATGGTGTTTTATTATGGATTAACCTCTTGTCAGTATAAGTGGTTAAATTAGTCAAGAACACAAACATACAAGTTGAGCCAACATTTATTTGATAAGCTCTTGAAGAAGAAAAATTACAGTAAAGATGTGATGAATAAAAAATAGGGACATAATTGATTTTTGATTGACAGATTTTGAAGTAATACTGTACACGTTGTGGTGGAGTATTCTTTAGACATGCACTTGAGTCTTCACTTTGTTTGCTGGTACCACCTGTGATTCTTCAGAGCTTGTGAGAGTTCAACTTAAACAGTTAGTGGATACAATATTTTGCCTATAATTATTCCATGTAGCCGTATTGGGCAGTCCTGCTAATAAACGCTGTTGGTTTTCGGTCTACCAGTGGTTTAATTCAGCCACTTTGACAAAGACTGTAGTCTTTAACCAGTTTTTAAAGAAACAGGTCTTATGAACAGTAATAATTGGCTCAATGAAGTTACTGTCAATCTCTTACAATGGTTGATGTGCCTGCTCTGGGGAGCCCAATTCACTGGCTTCCTTTTTCCTTTTTCATTCTAATCAACATCTAGATATCAACACAGCAGAATACCCACAAACAGCAGAAAGCCTGTTTTGAGGGGAAACTTTCAACTATTGGGTGCCAACACATTTCACTATTTGGGCAGCCATTGTTCTCAGAATGGGCTGTCAAAGTGACAATGCGCACCAGGCAAATCCAGAAGTTTGCACTTTTCAGAAAACAGCGGGCCCTAATCATCACGCTTGACAACAAATTTGCCATTAAAATGAATGTGAATAGGAGAGAGCTGGCTGTTTTGAAGCATCTCTGCCTCTCTTACTGTTGCTTGTCTTGTCCCACAGAGCTCCAGGTTTGGCTGGCTTGCTTCTTTCCTTTTATGTTTGCCATGAAGCAGCCTTTGGTCTAGAAACTGACAGTACCAGGCTTTAGCTGCGAATTCACTCTGTAGCCTCATTGTATTTAATGAAGGGAAAAAGTGGCAATCTGCTATTAATGAACTTGGAATGTAGAAAATGCCTCCCTTTGCTGAAAACTGCATAAAATTGCCTGTACAAAGAAAGCCTGGCCTGGACCCCATCCAGAATCTAATGAAAGATCCATACAGGGACAAAGTGAGAGGGAAGTGCTAGTGAAATGTAGAGTGTTTTAATAGAGTATGCACGGTCCCTTCCAGCCGTAGATTCATCAAGGCCTGACCTTGATGGAAGCCTGTTGTTTCTCGGGAGGGTCAGTGTTTAAGGTTCATGCAAAGTTTATGATGCAGGGACTGTACACAGTCTGTATACTGTACATCTGCTGATCTCCAGGGAAGATTAGATGAAACACAGTTCGTGATTCACTAAGAGCGAAGGAGACTTGCCACTGGCAGCTTTTATTTTGATACTAATATTATTTTGTAATTTAACACTTAGAAACAAAGAAACAAAATGCCTATTTAATATTAAAGATAATTAAATCTGGGGTATTGCTCATCAGATGCTAAATAAAAGCAAATCCTGTAATGAAGCAACTGTTTACAAAACATAAGACAAGGGTTGATTTGGAAAAAGCTCTTTTTGTTTTTTAGTCAGGCTAATGAGCATGAAAAAACAAGGAGCACGTTAGGTGAGTGTAAGCTATCATACCTTTCACTCAGTGTCTCATAAGGCTAGAACAAAGCTCTTATGTGTGTGAGGCAGTGGTCCTTTATACGATGGCCCACTTTCCTCCTCATTGCCACGCAAACATTCCTGACTGACATTCAATCAGGGAAATTTGAACCGAAGCAAGATGGTCTTTTATTAGTACCGCCCTGTTTGCTCGACTGGTCAGCTCCAATATGCGAAGCGATTTGAGTGGCATACTGTAAGATGATGGGTTCACTCTCTGATAAGGGTGAATGAGGGGTAAACTGCTCTTCTGCAAAGAGGAACCATCAGACCTCATCATGTCGGTCCTGGAGAGCTTGTGTCATGGGCTCTTCAGAAACCAAGTGACAGAGCGGTGCGAGGGCTGCTTCCCTTCTGCTATTTGAAAATACACTGGAGCCGAAGTCGCGCTGCTTCTGCTCCACCAACTGGAACTTTTTATCAGTCAGGGCAGAACAGATCATCTAAAGTCTGGCAAATATAGTCTCACACTTTTAAGGCTTCTTGAGTTATAACATTATCCTACTTGTTCACCAAATTGTTTAGAGTAATCTACCTTTGCTTGTTAACAGAGAGCAAATAGGAGATTGCAGCAGTCCAAAACGTATGTACACATTGTTTACTCGTGTAGCAGCGTTACAATTAAAAACCGTGTTACGAGAACAGCTTACAAATTCAAATGTTCTCTATAATAAAACCATAAAGTACAAGTACGCATCATTGACGCATTAACATGTAAACAGTATTAGGAATACACGTCTGCACATGTCTTTGTGCTGATATGACCCTTTACTGGAGAGCACCATTAGGTGACTGCATGTCATGCACGTTCAAAGTGATGACTTAGATGCTGTAGCGCAGATTGCTATTCTCTTCCACAGCTCACTTCCAATTAGGCAGCGGGCCAACCCAGAAGAAGCTTTGGTAGGCATCAAAAAGGAGTAGCAGAGTTGCTCAGTGACATTATGGAGGGCAGGGGCAAGGCACAAGTGATCTGATCTGGCTCAGTTAAAAAAATGACATGCAACATGCAAAACAGACTTTTAGAAGTTCTCACATTAAATAAAATTACCCCAACTGCACACAGACTGTGGAGCTCAGCTTGCCTTGATTTTGTTTTTTTTTTTGTTCATCACTATGTGTTGATTGTGCATTCCAAAGTTCTCTGTGTTTTTAGTTAACAGAATGTTGGTTGTGAAAACATTTTTGATTAATTGCCATAATTATTGTGATCATTTTTGCCCAAATGAACAGCCAGATGGCAGGATATGGTGTCATATTTGCGATCCTATCATATTAATCTGGCTCTGGGTCCATCTGAGCACATTGTGCAATTTGCTGTGTTCACAATCTGTCCTCAAGTTGTCCATGTCTTTTTTTTGAGCTGCAAGTTTTTATTTGATTATATTAGACTATTAAATATTAAAGTTGAGGGTGTGTGAAAGCGAGGCATTTATCTGCATGAATAGGTTGTGTTTAGTGAAGTACGTAATGCGCTTTAAGTAACATCTCTGTCATGCATAAAAAAATTAGTACGAATGTTTCTATCTCCTGGTTTTGTAGTTAAAGCCTCACAAAGATCCCACATAACCACCATGTGGGAGGGTCATGGCTGCTTTTATTAACCATTTACTTCTAAATACAGTGTGATATAAACTCGGCTATAGTGTGTGTTTTGTTTTTCATTGGAGGCTTTTAACACCATTTAACAGTGTTGGAAATGGAATAATGGGTCAGATGGGAAATAACGATGGATTCTTATTCAAAAGCAAGTCAAAAATTTTACTCTGTGATATCAATTAACCTCCAGACAAACTTTGTCAAAAGGAGCAGCCTGAGTGTGATTGTTCTCACTTTACTCTGCAGTGTCCTTGGGCTCTGTGAGACTGTTTCCTGACAGGGAACAATAAAGAGAGAGGTGTTTACAGATCTTTACAGATAGCTTCGGGGTTCAAAATTAGCTCTTCACCATTTCTCATGTGATTCGGGTTCAGAATTAACTTCAGATGTGTCATCAAGACTATCATCAGGATGTCTGACAGTGTCTCGTTTTGATCTTGACGTGCGCTGCTCACTGAGTTAGTCAGATATCACTGTCAAATATTAAACCTTGTGGCATGTGCGTCTCATGCTAATGATAGCTCAGTGAAGAAATCACATCATGGTGACTTTTATAAACACACCATCCTGTTTCCACATCGTAAGCACAAAAAAGCTTTGCAACTTTGGAATTATGATTCCTACAAAAAATACTTTTTGACTGACATTTCACACCTATTTATAACAACAGATGAGCCTAGTGACTAAGTGTTTTTAAATGCACAGACACCATTAATTGGGTACACTGCTTACATGGGAGAGGAAGCAAAAGGAGATAGAGATGATAGTTACTGAGACAGCCAGTAGATTGCTCAGTGATCCTGACCTGCATTGTTAGCGTGTGCTCTGCCTATCTAACAGGGCTTCTTGTTTTTTTTGTTTTTTTCTCTCTGTCCTTTTTTTCCCTTCTTTACATGGCATAAATCCGGGAGATGAAAATGTCATGGAGCAGGTTCATTTTGCAAAGAGGTTTTGATTGCCATGCGCATGTAATTGATTGTTCTAAGGACAGGGGGAAATCTAGAAATGTCATAACAGTCCTGCTTAGGTTGGTCCCACCGCTAGGCAATCAATGAGAAGTAAAAAGAGATATTGATTTGCGAGCAGCAAAAACTGTAGCTTGAGACAACCAGAGAGCGCTGGGGAAAGTGGCACAGATGTGCAGACCTGTCACTGGCACCTATGAATTACCCAATCTTCTGTGAAGATATTGTTACCTCAGACACTCGCAGTGTCCTGGGCTGGGTATTAGCTAAGCTTCTCAGGCTCCTAAGTCTTTGTGGCTTGTCAGATTAATGAAGGAAATGTTGACCTTCCGAGGGATAAATGTTGATGTTCTCACTATTACAAAACTTTCTACTGGTATCTTAAAATTGGAAACAGAATGCCCTTCTCCCGTTAAAGCGTACGTTTGTCAAATGATTGACACATTTTGAATAGACCTGCACAAGAGAGACGTGCTCTGTGAAGACACTGATCCTGAAAGTTGAGCTTTACATGTATATTTTGGCACCAATCCAGTTGGGCAGACTGCTGCCATGAATGCAGCAATGTAGTAATAATAATAAACATAAAGTAATATCCTATTTCCTATGTAGTTAGTGGATCTCTTTACATGTAGGTAAAAAGCATTTTGGCACAGAAAACAAGCTGCTTCTTCTGTAAATCTGCGCTTCTCTATGCTAAGAGTCTGTTCTAACGGATAAAGGTTATAAACACTTCAGTCGCCTGATTTACAATGGACACCCCAGGTTTTTTGACCTTTGCATATCTTTGTCTGAAGATATAAATTTGTAGTGACACAGATTGGAGGCTTGACAGCAGTTTATGACATGCTAAATCTCAGACAGGGAATGCAAAACGCTTGTTTTGTAAAGCTAGTCAAGCTGGGGGTTGCCTTATTATAGATGCTGAGACAGCAATTTTAAAGCAGACATTTCTTTTAGTAGGTTACGTCAAAAATATGCCAAAGAAACCTTTTTTTGCTGTTGTTTTATTTGTAATGCACATAACAGTATGCTTGCAATAATCCTATTACCCGTTTATATAGTGATCCCTCATAATGCATGGATCTAGTACATTATATATGGATCTTGTATCTGCTGCATCATTGTCCTTGAATTTGATCTTACATTAAGGAGTGATGCAGCTTGGCATAGCAGCAGTACCATGGCAGACCAAGAGCTGGCAAAGCACAGTAATAAATGGTGTGGGAAGCAGAGTTAGACATGTGGGTATCTTGGAGTGATCCCCGCCAGAAGGTTAATTGGTGCGTCTGGATGTCTGCTACGTAGGGCATCTGATAGAAAGACATAAAACACCAGAAAGGACAGCTGTTAATCTTTGTCAGTTCAGTCCTCAAACACATAACGTAAACACGCACATTCAAAATGATATAAGTAAATAAGTGGTTGATTTCAGGACAGTGCAGGTCTTTGTGAAATGCACTTTTATTTAACCACATTTAGCAGAACAGAAACTGCTTCTGGGCAGTTTTGAGACAGATGAACTATGCAAGAAATAGTCTTTACATAGTAGAGTGGGATGGACTGGAAAAAGGTCCCCACATGTTTTTACCCATCCTCCAGTTTTTTTACATCAACTGTGAGCTTGTCATAGCCATTGGTGTTCTCATTCACTGTGAATACAGTATATAAGACTATAAATAAAACATACCTCTGTGCTTCTGACAACTCTCTCCCTCAGCATCAAGGGTGTTTTGGAGGCCATCACCGATCGTGGTTGGCCAATCAAAACATCTCTCTTGCGGTGGATCAAGGTCACAGCACGCTGGTGCTCTTGGGTGTGTGTGTGTTTCCGTGCGTGTGCAAGCTCTTGTTCACTAGGCCCCATTCTCCATGTTTGTTTTGAAAGTCCGAATCCCATCTCTATCTCCATCCATTAGCTGGCAGGCAAATCACCTCCAGGGTTTCTCTTGAGGCACTTGTGAAATATTGATAAAAAAAAAAAGTCTTATTTTCAGAAGGCGAAGTAGAGAAGACTTTCAATGGGTTGCCCAGTGCGGGACTCCTGAGTGCTCAGCTTCAGCCATCCCCTCACGGAGAGACCTGTAGTCAGAAAAGAAATATTAACCACATGAAATGCATAAGTGCCTGGACAGGGCTGTTATGTCCCATTCATATTTAACTCACAGCACATCTGCCACGTCTCTCCCAAAATGCACATTTTCCAGCATGACTATGAGGTGGAAAATATCTCAGCTATGTGACAACACTGACAAACTGCATTTACTGCAGAATGTCTTGATAAGATATGGAAACATCGGCTGTGATATTGTTTACGTGGGGTTGCCGGGTGGTTAGATTTAAAAAAATCTGAAATGGTTAATGTCAGAGAAGACAAATTCATCTTCTGTAGCTGTGTTCACGTTATATAGAGCCAACCCTGCAGCCTCATAAGAAACTTTTGACGCTGAGTCAGGGTTTCCACTAATTGGATGAATGGAATATGTCAATTAGAAATACTGTTGTTCAATTACCTGTTAATTGAAGCAATAATGTTTGTGCTCTATGAGTTGAGAGAATGAACAGGTGAATAATGAAAGAAGTAATTGCTGTTTATAAGATTGTCAGGGAAAATAATGCTGTGACAGATTGCCAATAATTCTTAGAAATTTTGTATAATTGTGTAGTTTTAACACTGATAATTGAATCAGCTTTTCCACCAACATGATCAACATCTTCATCAGCATCAGCATTCATATTTCCTACATAATTTATGTTTCTGTTAACCAAAAACAGTTTGCTGATATTAAATTCCTGAATATTGAAACTTTGGATTAGTGATGATGGCTTCTAAAGTAATGCTTTTGTATCTTTTTCAGATGAGCTATGTAAGTTATTGATAAAGCAATGCTGGGGCATTAGAAAATTTAAGTTTGTGTTAAGCAGTTTTTCACATTTAGTTTGTGAGAAGCTGAGATGGAATCTAGAACAGCAGGCTTGCATTTTCATTGCAGTTTGGAAGCATCCGTAATCACAGTGGAATAGGTCATTTGCAATAACACTTAACAGGCCCCAGAAGAATCAATTTCTTTTTGTCACTCAGTGGCCAATGATTGTTGTACACATCTCAACTTGAGGCCAGAAAAACCTTGGCCACAGCACTAAGTCAATGGCCTATCGTGAATCACATCGTGCTGTTACCCTAGCAGCAGACTGTTAGTAAAGACATTATGTCCAGCTATACTATACCTCCTTAGGCACAAAGCAGTCCTCGTTATATCCTGAAATTGCTTTTGCAGCTAATCGCAAAAATGTGGTACTCCATGTCCTATGTAGGGTTTCAAAATTGTGCTCTGGAAATTAAATTATAAATTCGCTAAACTTTTGTTATGTGTTTTTGTGTTATTAATTCCTTGCTTCTCTTCCTTTTCTAGTGTACATGCCGGATGATGATGCTGTTCTTCAGGTTTCCATCACAGAGGAAGATGCCGAGAACAACACTCAAACCGAGGAGGAATGCTCAGAGAAGACTAGCCCCAAACTGTCAGAGGACAGAGAACTAGATAACAAGAGCACCAATGCTTACAGCGACCAGAACTCTCCCATTAGTGTCCTGTCCAATCAGGAGGCTGAATTAGAGTCCCACCTTAGTGACAGCAGTGACAGACTCTCCGATTTCAAAACTTCCTCGCCATCTGAGAGCCAGAGGGATGAAGAAAGTCGCAGCTCCAAAAACAAGGAGGACATGGGCAGCAGCTTAGAGAAAATGAGGGCAGCCTATGCAAACTTTCTGTCTGATTCCTACTGGACGGGAATAGGAATGGACTTGAAAATAGGCAAAAACACCAGCAAAGCTAACTGTGACAGCACCAACGGAAGCACCAAGAGTGAGTTTGATTGGCACCAAGATGCACTCTCTAAAACCTTGCAGCAGACAGTCTCTCCAAAGCCGGCGTCCAAACCCAACCTCTTTAGCTCAGTTCACCTGTACAGGCAAACCACCAAACCTTGTGGTTCAGTGTTTACAGGAGCAAGCCGGTTTCGATGTAAGGATTGTAGCGCTGCTTATGACACCCTTGTGGAGCTTACAGTCCACATGAACAAGAGTGGACACTACCAGGACAACAACCACAACAAGCAGAGCAATTCCTCTGCTTCCTCCTCAAAGTCTAGGAAACGCAATTTACAAGATATGGAAGGGAAAGAGGATGCGCAAAAGGTTTTGAAGTGCATGTTCTGTGGCCACTCTTTTGACTCGCTCCAGGATTTGAGCGTCCATATGATTAAAACAAAGCATTACCAAAAAGTGCCTTTAAAAGAGCCAATCCCAGTAATCACACCCAAATTGTTGCCGCCAGCAAAGAAACGGGTCTTCGAAACAGCAAGACCCTGCTCCCCTGACTCTACGACTGGTGTGTCTGGCTACACTGAGGCTCAACGGGCAGCAACCATTTCAAATGCGAACAGTAATCGCTATAGCTATCAGAATGGAGCAAGTTATACTTGGCAATTTGAAACATGTAAGTCTCAGATTCTTAAGTGCATGGAGTGTGGAAGCTCCCATGACACCCTACAGCAACTCACTACACATATGATGGTCACTGGACACTTCATCAAAGTCACAAATTCAGCCTCTAAAAAAGGCAAACAATTAGCACTTGACCCCCTGGCCATAGAGAAGATCCAGGGTTTAGCTGAGCCTGCTGCCAGCGATACTGAGGGAGAAAAGGTGTCTCCAAAAAATGCCTCCCCTGCGAGGAGTGAGAAGGACTGCCAGGGGGAAGGCACATCAGACAAAATAGAAGAAACTGAAGCTAAAGATGACAAGCAAGAAAATAAAAACCAAAAGGTAGCCAATGGGGCTTTTAAGTACCCTTATCTCCGTGAAGAGGATCTTGAACAGGACTCAGGTGCAGGAGGGGACATTCTTAAATCTTTAGCCAACACAGTGGCCTCTGCTATCAATAAAGCTCAAACAGGGACACCAAGCTGGAGTGCCTACCCGAGCATTCACGCCGCCTATCAGCTCTCAGGCATCATCAAAAGTGCTCCACTCTCTGCATCTCCGCCTGCTCAGCTAAAGCAGACATTTAACCATAAGCTGAGACCAATTGCCCCAAAGGGGAAGTTATACCACAGTACTGTGGGAATTGAGACTCCCCAGGGACAGCATAAAAATGTGGACATCAAAAAAGAAAAGGCTGGCATTAGCGATAGCATAGAATGTCAAAATATGAAGTTTGATCTGGTTGAAAATGATGACAGCGATTGTCAGGATGAGTCCTCTTCCTCTTCAAAGCTTGATGCAGACTATGTGAATGAAGGAAGTGAGGTGATCAAAGGGAAGTTGAGCCCAGATTTTTGTGACAGAGGCAAGACACCAAGTCCCTCTGCCAACAATGGACGCAGCACTACAGATCCTCTCAGTGACATTCCAGATATTCTTGGCATAAACCCTCTTAGTGCACTGCAGTCAGTTCTGAACAATCACCTGGGCAAAGCAAACAAGCCCAATAACTCTAGGGTAGATAAACTCTCTGCTCATACCCAGTCTGTGTTTGCTGACATGAACCGTAGCAGTGAGAAACCAGCTTTGAAGTTGGGAAATCTTTTAAAAAATAGGCCTGATACCTTTCTCTTTGTTAATGATGACCAACCAATAGACCTGACGAAATCTAAATACAACAAGCCAAGTTCATCGCTACTCCAGCCCTCCACCCCGATGCCACAGAAATACGCTCTGTCTGACATAGCTGATATGGTCAAAGATCTTCCAAAAGCCACAACGCCAAAACCCTCCATACCATCTCGAATACCCACCATGAAACTGGAATCAGATGTCAGGCGCTTTGAGGATGTCTCTGCAGAGGTGTACTCTGTCCACAAGCGTAAAGGTAGACAGTCCAACTGGAATCCTCGCCATCTTCTCATTCTGCAAGCTCAGTTTGCCTCCAGCCTTTTCCAGACCTCTGAGGGGAAATATTTGCTCTCAGACCTTGGCCCTCAGGAACGAATGCACATCTCCAAGTTCACTGGTTTGTCCATGACCACCATAAGCCATTGGTTAGCAAATGTAAAATACCAACTGCGGAAAACTGGAGGGACCAAATTTCTGAAGAACATGGACACAGGCCACCCAGTCTTCTACTGCAATGACTGTGCTTCCCAGTTTAGGTCACCGACCACATTTATTTCCCATCTGGAATCCCATCTTGGGTTTCAAATCAAAGACATGTGCAAAATGCCAGTAGAGCACCAGACGAAGGTGGAGGAGCCAGAACTCTCCAAGGTCCTCAGTGTCAGAGCCACAGAGGCTCTGGTCACAGAGGAAGACATTGACGCAAAGTTCAAATGTAAGCTCTGCTGTCGGACATTTGCAAGCAATCATGCAGTCAAACTTCATTTGAGTAAAACTCATAGCAAATCCCCTGACAACCATTCACAATATGTAGAAATGGACAAGGAGTAGTGTCATATTATTGTCATTGTTTTATTCCTTTTTCTTCCTTTATTTTAAAATTTTAATACACGGGTCAGATGTTTCAATCATTTTTCAATTAGCGTTGTATAGTGTGCATCAATAAGATGATGTAAAACATTTCATAGAGTACAGCAAAAACACACTGGTTAGAAATTGTATAAGGAAACACTAAGAGATACTTTTGCACCCTGCTCAAATGCATCACCAGTAATGAAATATATTACTGCTTGAAGAAATATAATTGCTGATGTTTGCATGCAATAGCCCGGGCTATGACTACTATTTATTTGTATTATATGTCAAGTTTCAATTGTATTTCAAAGACAAAATAATGAACTAATTGTACTTTACAACTTCTAATACAGTACATCTGCATAAATGTGCAGCTGATACAACAGGAAGTGTATTGCTATGTAAAAATGGTTTGTGTTGCAATGATAGAAGAGAAAAAAAAGCACTTTAATAAATGTTTAATCACCAGTTTAGACTCTGATTATGTACATGACTCAAAAATAGCTAGGCTAGTTTGGCATTTCACATGTACTGTAAATATATTTTAGAAGAAAAAAACTGTGTTTCATGCAACAAGGAAAAGGCAAAAACAGACGATACCTGTGATACATGCACCTTTTTTACTTATTCAAATAAACAGTTAACATTTTACAGCTTGCATGATTTTTTCCTCCTTTTTCAAGTTTTCTTGAAACTATTAGATGTACATGTTATTACTGTGATCAGTGTTATAAACAACAAATATTGTACTGCATTTTGTTGTTATGCAAGTACTGGCAATGCTGTCTAAATCATTTGGTAAATTCTTGATAGTTTCCCTAAATGAAATCTGGTTAATTCTGTACAAATAAATCCAAATTAAATTTCAAGGAATAGATACATTTTTTACAAAGTTTTGTAATAAGCAGAACAACATGTATTGTATACATGTTGTTTAGAATATATACAGTAATTTGCATTAATTTCTATTTTTTTATGTCTATATTTGAGGAAACCAACACAAGAATATTCCAACCTCTCAAGTAAAATGCATTCAAAATAAAATGCCACAGTAAAGTTCTTTAATCCACGGAGAATGAAACTACAACATCCTCATACTATACAGTACACTGCATTCGCTTTTACCTTATGACTTTTAGATACACCTCAAAGATATATCTTCTTGCCTTGACTTTATTGCTTTCCTGTGAACGCTGCTGCCATTGCTGCGAGATGGTATCATAACAATTAAACATATTTCCTCCAGCTCTATTATTTCAAGGCTATTAAAAATAATTGCCTCCTAAATTCATAAACATTTTATGCAATTCATCTCTTTTCAAGCAATCAAGTCCTCAATTACCTCCACCCATCAAATCTCTATTTTATAACAGGCAACTGACATTTGATGGTAAATGGGAAAAAAGCACACAGCACAGTGGTGATTTGAATGCTGTGACACCAACTTGCCCCCTATTGTTGGAAATGAGCAGGCAATCACGTTGTTCATCAGATGACTCCTAATGCAGTTAAAGTATTCAGCTATAATTTCTCCCTGCATTTATAATTACTGTCAAAGACCACACACCTCAGTGAGCAGATTAAAGCTATAAATTATTTAGTGCCTTTCTTCACCGACGGATCTCTGATTTGTCTGTTGGGCCATTATGTTTTAGAGAAGCAACTTACTCTAAATAGAAGCAAGCATTGTTCTTAGGCTGCAGCAAAATGCTTTACAGAAAATGAGCACATGAATGCTTTTGGTTTGCTCTTTTCATTTCAAAGTGAAGCAGCTTTTTGCTAACAGAATAGGACTCATTGTAACACCGACTTTATTCGTTTTCATTTCAATTCTGTTTTTATTTTTATTTATTGTTGCCTTTGCAAATCACTGTAAGTCCAAGTTACAAGCGACACAGATTTCAGCAGAGAAGAGATGTACACAAGGCTAACCACAGAGAAACATCATGATCAGTGCAATCACTGAAGGAAATTCTGTCTTTTTAGTATTTGACCATAATTTACTCTAATAAGTAATATTCATTGCAAGATTTATTCTTAGATAGAATTCTAACTTGCATGTAAATAAGACAAAGTGTGATTATTTGAATGTGCAGAAAGTGTAGTGAGTGAAAATCCATATTTCACATTAACATAAATGCTATGTAATATGAGTATGTGATTTATTAAATATGATTTACTTCAGGTAACGTATCAAAGGCAATTTAAATTAGCTTTTTTTCCTTCTTTACATTAATTCATTTTGGATGTTTGCATATTAACATAGTTAATCACATCATATATCTAACGTGTCAGTAATAATTACAGAACACAGTCGGCTTTCTTATTGTGATAGATTTCAGGCAGTGTAAGTTTATATATTTATATGAAATAAATAATCTGTACATTGGCCTGGGCACATAGCATATATGATACACATGGACTGCACTCCTGCTTGCCCTTAACAGCACTAATACATATTAATAAATATGTATTTATGTCTAAGATCTTTTGTTTCAAAGAAATGTAAATATAATGAAGACGGTCAAAGTATGCAACCCACACATTTTCATTTTAAATATTACTGATTTTACCAAAGTCTAGCAGTGAAATTAATTTCAAAGGTTCTAGAGCTTCAGAGCAAAAATATCTCACTGCCTGACCTACAACATCAGAAGTGCTTCCATTTTTCCCAGCTTTGGAGTTCCTTTGTAAAACTGTTCTAATAGCTTGGTTGAAAAATCAAATTATGCACATAAGTACACTTATGCATTGCAGAGGCAGTGAAATCCGACCTTAGCAAAATTGACGCCAGCTCGCATTTGCAAATTTTTTGTCAATCTGTCATTAAACATGCTATCAAATAATGATAAGTGTACGCTCCTTGCTTGCACTAGCGTGCATCTCTCTGATGCTGATGTGCTGTAATAGGGCAAATGTGCATGAGAATTTTGCCTGCTTGAATACACACAAAACATTTACACTGTGCCTGACTTTGCCTCGCCCTGTGCTAGACAAGCATGGATTCTCTGCATCATCTGGCCTGTAAAACAGAGGAAGCAGAGTGGGAGTGGGGAGGAGGGCTCACAATGTTCATCACACAGCAGCAGGGTAATGACTAGCTCATGTGTTTAATGAAGGCCTTTAGAACTTATACTGGCTATAATGACCCACATCTTAACTCCCTTTGCTCCCATTTATTTTCCCTAAAGTCCTCAGGTTATTATTTCCCTCTGAGAAATATCCCAGAAAGAGCATTACATCTTTTCATTCCTTTTCACTGAGATTCCTGAACACGCCATTGTTCTTTTACCTGCATTGTACAACTACAGATATACTGAAACCATATTAGTTTTATGTGTGTGTGTCGGGGGGGGATGTTTGGAATGTAAAAGTAGCCCAGAAATGCTGCACCTAAATGCCAGACCTCTGCTTGTTTGGTAAATAATGGGCTGTAAAAATCAGCTTTATAATGAATCCTGCCTCTTGTGATTGTGAGCTCTACAAGACAAAAAGGAATGCATGTACTTCTGCTCCCGAGCATACATAACATCTTCCACATAGCCCATAGTCCTCCACTGTTAATGGTGTTGCTTCAAATATGCTAATTAAGCAAAAATAAGTGATGAATGGAATACATTTGATCAATCAAGTAGGCCTAAGCCCCTGGTGCTGCATATTCATTGTACATCATGAATATGAAACCAAAGCCATTTATCAAATATCAGTTGCACATTTGTATCTTATTAATCATACATGCTGAAACTTCTGTCTTGTCAAAAAAGCTGAAGGGTGATGAAGCACTTGCAAAAAGGATTAAACTCAGGGAACTCAGGGTAGTGCTTCAGTTATAATGCATGAGATATTTTCAAACTTGCAGAATCTTAACTAGTCAGTTGATCCTGGCTTCTGATATTGCTGAGATGACTCTCAGCCTTTGCCTTTTGATTTTAAATTTTGTCTTCTTTATTTGTCCAAAATGCCAAATACAATTACAGATATTTAAAACTTCAACAGGTCATTGAATGTTGCAAGTCAAAAAGACTTTTTTTTAATATAGGTGAAATTTAACTATTTTTTAGAGTAGTTTCAAATTCAAAAATACACCCTTTGCTTTAATTCTCAATACTGAGGTTTAAAAGATGTAAACATGTTATAAGGTTTTAAGTGTATTTTAAGTTTAATATTTTATTTATTTATGTGCGTACTAAAATATACAAATAAAAGCTATAAATTAATTAAATTCATATTGGAATATGTTAACAAAAAATGATTAAGTATGTCAAATTTTATTATAAATCACAGTTATAAAAATGAGATACATGTGGCAACATGAGATGTTATAAACGTGGATGAGAGAACTAGCACTTGATTGCCAGAAGTTCATCAGTGCATCCTTCATATTCGTCACCCAGCCTGCCTCAAGGCAGTGTGCTAGCTCAAATTGAAGCTGACATCTTCCAAATATGAAAGCAACAAATCACACGTTTTTATTGGGCTTAATCTCCAGCCTAGCTCCTTGCAGACGTCAGCACAATCATGGACACTGCTCTAATTCTTGCCGACTGGCTGCTTGTCCCTCCCAACCATCTCTGGAATCGCAGAGCAAACGTAAATGCTCACACACAAGAGACAGGGGTGACACCTCAAGAGGCTTTAATATGGTAATGGTATAGTAAGACCATACAGTACATACATACGACACAAGAATAATCCATGAATGATCTGCTAACAGAGATGAGACAATTTTATCCCAAGGTTTATCAGATATCCAAAAAAAATAAAATAAAAATAAGTTTAAATACATTTTAAAAACCATAATATATATATATATATATATATATATATATATATATAATATAATGGGTACATTTTAGAGGTCCAAATTCTGAGTGAGATCCTGTGTTCATGCGTACAATGAAGTCACACAGCTCTCCCAAACCAAACGCAGCCTAGCAGGAAGCATAAAACCTTGCTGGGAGCAAACAGAAACCCAGTCAGATTCTAGCAAACAGAAAACCGGTTCTAGTGTAAGTCTGATACCAGCGAGTGCCAGTGTATGTAGCAAGGGGGCTTTAAATGTTCTTCTAAGATAAAAAATGAACTAAATAGTCAGTGCCAAGAGCAACAAGATAGCAATTGACTACAGCTTTCAGCATGACCAGGCACCCACTGGACGTGTGGTTAGTGCCTGACAGTGCCTACAGTGAAAATCCAGACTGTTTGAAAACTGGTACACTGACTTTAGCATCACTGCCTGAGCTACACAGAACAGTTTTTTCTGCTATGTTAACATTTTGCACAAAGTATTTAACATTTTTTGGATCTATATTGCAATATTGTATATTTAACTTTGTAAGTTATAGTTAATTTAACTTAAAGTTAATTTAAGTAAAAATTCCCATTGTGTAATTATGCTAGTAAGAGATGCTGTTGTTTGAATCATTTTAGCTTAGGACCCAGTGTTTTCTAGATGTTAAACAAATGAGCTGAAGCAATAATAAACTTTCCCTGAAGTTGCTATAATCAGTGATATTAACAGTGACAGATAATGAATACCTGATGCACTGATTTCTACAACAATATTCTGTGTTGTTTAGATGAATGAGTGCACAGTGGGTTTATATAAGATTTATTGATTCTTAAGAATGATAACTGCATGAAAGTGATCTCAAAATGTTAAAATTTAAAGGACATAAAAGAAGCGTTATCATCTTAAAATTGCAATGAGTTAGATGCTAAATTGTTCTTTTTATATAACACCGGTGACATGGTATAGTAGCATAATTAGACACTAGAGTCACGTAATATTGTTAATGTAAAGATGTAAAGATTGACCAAAGCAGTTTTAATGAACGTAACCTTTGAAATTAACATAATAATCACAAAGAATCTGTGAGCATTCTTTGAAGCAAATGAAACTTTAATACCACTGGCATTTAAAAATGAAGTGACTGGGCTGTAGCACAACGATATGGTCCTAACTTACTTTTGAGAGTCTGCTAAAACTTGGGAAAATTATGAAACTCACAGCTGCGTTTTCACATTCCCAGAATTATACAGATGAGCCCAAAGAGGAGCTGCACAACATCTGTTTGCTCATTTATGTGTCAAACACAAAAAATAGGAAATGACTGATCTCACTTTGACAAAACGTGGAAAATGATGCTCTTACCACTGCTTTCTGGCATTCAGCACCGTACTGATTGGTCCAGGGGGAAATTATATTTCAAAATAAAGTGACAGATCTGTTGCAGATTGGCCCAGATGGGGACATTTTGGGGGACAACATATTTATTATTGCTTAGTTTTGCCAATATACTTTTTTTAGGGTGGATCTTTTTACATATCGAACAATTTTAATGCTTTGAATAAATGGAACACTGCAAATTTTTAAATACTTGTTTTTAAACATTATAGCCCAGCGAGGTATAACAATTACTAAACCCAAGGCAAGAGGCTGAAAAGAAATTAACTGTAACATGCTCTGAATCACTTTTAGACTCATAAGGTTTGTGAGGGGGTGCTGGAGCCTATCCCAGCTCTCATTTGGGTGAGAGGCAGGGTACATCCTGTATAGGTTGCCAGTGTGACTGCATGACGTGTACAAACACAGACATGGGGAAGATACAAACTCCACCCACAAAACCTGGGCAGCCCCAGGAATTAAAGGTCCTTCTTACTGGGATGCAACAGCACTAACCACTACACCAACACTATAATTGAGTGAGATTGTATCCTCAAAGAGATTTAGGGATTGTTGATGGTGATGTAGCACAAATTGTGTCTTTCTGTTAATTTGTTGTTAAAGCATTTTCTTTCCTGTCCACTTTATTAGGACCATTCATACCTTTATGTTTTTAGATCAGGTTCATATTTGAAGTCTTGTTGTTATAATAAGCTTATATTGTTACCACTATTTAGGGAATAATGACCTGTATGGTTAAAAAGCCTCACAGCTGCATTGTACATATACTGTGACAGTTATCACTTGTCATGATGATCCTGTTACTGCAACTATTTCTGTTGCAGTGGAATGTAATTAGTAATATGAAAAAGCTGTGACTGAACTCTATTATTTGAACATCTGAATGTTCCCATGTCTATCGGTAAGTCTAGATAGTGGCCAGGAGGGGGGATGGGTTGATGGATGGATGGGATGCGGGTGGGTGTGTGTGTGTGGGGGGTGTACAGAGCTCTCCACCTCTTGCCCTCCTCTGCTGTCATCTGTGGCCCCACAGCAGGCCAGAGGTTGTTGGCGTTTTGCTCACTTGTAATCCGTCTCACTGTCTGGCTGCCGGCTCTCGGGTCACCTGTCACTCAGTTTGACATGAATCAGCATTGACGCCAGCAGATTTAAGCTATTTCTCTCAGTCTGTAAACAGAGCCTGGGTCTATAGGCCCCTAGCAAAATAAAACAACAAAAGCTCCCCTAACAATCCACTCCAATACTAGTGAAAGGTTTTTAATGTCACAAATGAATGTGAATTTTGAGATATTTTTGGAATAATGTTAAATGTGGATTGTGTTATTATGATAAGATATGCTGTTACAAATATTTCCCAGTCTTTACTGTACGAAGTAATTCACACTTTTTTCAAACAAGTACAATTAACATATACAGTATTGTATTGATTGCAGTTTCATTCAGCTTTGTTTTTTTAACACTGTGCTGGAAATTTGGCATTGTCTGTTATATTCAAGTTGCATGTCATGTTGACACAAAGTTATTTTTGCCTGTACATATAGATATGCTGTGCAAACAAGTTCATATATATTGCAATATATTTATCTGAACCATAACTTCCCCCCTCCTGGCCACAACAGTTAAACATATTAAATAAGCCAAAATGGCAGAAGTATCTGCAGAGATTCATAATTCTTCATTTGGTTGCACTCTGTATAAACCAGTAAGTGGACTTTGCTTTGCACTTGCATATAAACCACTCTCAGGCCTCTTATTGAAACTTGGCATTGTTACATCAACCAACCCATAGAAAACATTCTCAATCCTGTGTGTATTGGAAATATATTTCCTCTCCAGCCTCATGTGTGAACTGATGCCACAAATCCATAAGAGTTTATGAATGTATGAGAGAGCAACCTCCCCAAGCGTGAATAGCACTACAGTAGCAACTTTGTGATCAGAGGAAAACAAAATTACACTGGTGAGAGGGCTCCTCTTGTGCCCTGAGCATGCTGTAACATATAGAAAACATTGCAGCTGTCTTCAGTTGAGTAGTTCTGGATAAAAAAAAAAGAGACATCAAAAAGTTTGCAACTTTATGCAGAACATGCATTATATAGCGGAGAGGCAAAATCAATCTAATTATGTAAACGTAAGCAACTGTGATCATAGAACAGTTATCGCAGAGGTCAAGATTCAGATGTGGACATGTGCAGTCTTAAAAACCCAGCCACTGTGCAGACAGGGAAATCAATACAGCATTTTGTTATCTATCTCTATCTTACAACTTAAAAGAGAAGGATTATATGTCATAGAGTGAGCCCAGGCAGACTTAGGCATAGATCTATCATTGTAGAGAGTCACAGGCCTTTTCCAGTGTAAATCATGTGTCACATGGGCAGCAAGTTCATTCTCTGGCCATGGAATACATTTAGTCCTTGAACAGGGACTCCAATTTTTCACTTTTGATGGAGTGTTTCCCTGCAGTGTTGGACCTGTAAGTAGATTATTTTCTAACATGAAGCTTTCATTGCTCGTTTTGTTGCTGCTGTCCATATGAGATCAAACAGGAGGAAAAATAGCTGCACATGCTGTAACAAGTGATTGATACATTTTAATTACTCAGCTTCTCCTAGGAGCACAACTGTCACAGCTGTTGAGGTTTTAATGTGACAATTGCTTGAAAGAGAGACAAAGAAAGGTAAATGGCACACCTGTGGCAACGTTGTAAAGGTACCAAAATTTCTCCCACCTGAGAACTCTATCCTGCGTATGTCAGAGGCCTCTGTGCCATGGCTGAAACATCAAATGAGAGCTGAGACATCCAAAGATTTGCCTCTCATCATTCACAGGACCTTCATCCTTGTGGATGTTTCTGGACCATCTCTCACGTAGGGACATAATGCTGACCATGCAAGGTGGATGAAGTGAAAAGTATCCTCAAGATATATGAACAGTCACACACTCAAATATTTCCTTCCAGGCTAGGATAAATGGTTCTTCAGAAGATGTTCTGTTCGGCAATGATACATGAAGGAAATGTTGTTAATAAAATGTAATATCCATGCAAGGGTTAATTTTACATTAATGTCATACAGCATACCACAAAGACATAAAGAAATAGATTCTTAACCTCTTGTGGTTTGCACAAGAAAGCAATGCTGTGGTGTAGCTGCTTTGCTCTACAGGTACTGTACATTCAGAGGTACAGGTACAAAGGTAGAGCAGCAGGTACTCACTCATTCATGACATCTATATTACATCTGTGAGATGGGGTCTTCCAAAGACAATCATTCCTACCATTCACTTTTAGCACACAAGAATAATCTCACGTCATGAAAGTATGTGAGCGCTGAAATAGTCCGACAGCTCCCACGTCTAGCTTTCATCATCTCTTCCCTAAGCATTTCGATTAAATTTAAGTGCGCCGGGAAGTGCTTTCATTTTGTTTTAATGAAGTTTTAAAAGTTGGCTGATCTGTAATATAAGCTGCTGCTGCAGTCCAACTTTCACTTACCTATCATCTGTTCTCTGCGTGATTGCCACAGAATACAATATGATGACCTGTCAGGAATTACACCGTGTGGGGGGATATTCCCGAGTTCACTCAGAAGTTAATCACCACTGTAAAGAAAAAAGTCTGTTCTTTAGTTTCTCTGCGATGATGAAGAGCAATAAGAGCAGATGGAGTTTAAGTACCTACTTCTATCTATCCATCCATCTATCTATCTATCTATCTATCTATCTATCTATCTATCTATCTGTCTGTCTGTCTGTCTGTCTGTCTGTCTGTCTGTCTGTCTGTCTGTCTGTCTGTCTGTCTGTCTGTCTGTCTGTCTGTCTGTCTGTCTACTTTTTTAGAATGTTACATATTTTTATATTATTCTCCTCATTTTATCTATGGTGAAAGTATTTGTGTTGTAACAGTTGTGAGCACTCCCACACAACGGGCGCCTAGAAAATCCCTGATATGAGCACGCATTGTGGGAACCTGGTTCTTCAAGTGCCACATTGCAGAAAGTGACCTGAGATTGCATGAAACAAAGACGCGCTAAATGCCGCCATCTACACAAAGACAATAAGATTACGTCCAGTGTCGTGGCATTATGTTGGGAAATTTAAACAAAGAATTGAACTATAGACAATATCTACTCAGAAATGGAGAAGGGCCTTAGCTGCCACATCAAACTGAAATAAAAGGCATAGCATTTGAAAGCCTAGAGACTTAAACTAATACAAAAATTCTAATCAGACTAGCAATCCCTGATGTTAATGAAGGTGTCACACATTGCACAAAGAAAGTTGTGCCTGGCAATCTTCCATTTTTCGGCTGCCTACACCAGTGACATTTCATCTCACATTCAAAGAGCGCTGAGGCCCCTTAATGAAATGCATAATTAACATATTCTAATTGTGCTGAGCACAGTGATGGTTTTGACAGAGCTCACTTTCCATGTCTAATTCAATGCTAATTTAATCTGTTCTTTTCCCGCCGACATGACCTTTCTTGATTGAGTTTCACCGCAAAGAATTTTTTGATGGATTGATTTATCAACCTCTTGGAATGCAACAAAAGTGCCCGTTTTAGACAGACAAGAAAAACGAATGATGACAACAGTGGCAGGCAAAAATCAGGTGTTGAGAAGAACAATTTGATATTTTAAAATTAAGTGAAGTCAGACGAGCTATATAGAATTATGTCCGATGAGACACTGTGTTATTAAAACACGCCTGCACAAGACACAGCCTTTAGAATCTTGTGAGTCTAATGGCATAATTTCTCAGTCACAAGCAGAACATTGCTTAAACCACACGGCAGCCGTACCTTTAACATGAGGATTAGGAGGAATCCAAAGACGTCTTTGTGACAGAAAGAGCAAAAGATATTGGGATTATTCATGGATCTTCTTAATCTGAGTATTTACCAAAGGTTGATGCTGAGTAGGAAGCTAAGACTATCTCAGCCCACTCAGCTGTGAAAATTCCCATTCTTTATAATGGAAAGGAGAAACACATTTTCAACATAGGCAAAGACACCGTTACAGTCTTTAAAGACTTTAGGCTTTGAGCTCGGGGTCACAATTTGTTATTGGCAATAATTTACTTTCATAAAACAAATGCTGGTCCTATACAATTTTCTTCAAATGTAAGATCATATATTTTAAATAGAAATAAAAAAGACTGAAATTTCCTCCAATATCTGATTCCATGTCCCAGTGTGAGGCAAAACCTAGGTAGCGAAATTAGGGGAGAAAACTAGGGATGAGGAGGAATGTGGAGCTGTCATTCAGTCAGTCAGTGGGAAGGGGGATTATGCAGAGCTCAGAGCGGTAATTGAACACCATCGGGCCCGCCCTCATTTACATCTCTCCCTTCTGCTGGCTTTGATTGGCAGCTGTACATGAAATGCCACATCAGTTGAAAGTATGTTGTGAGCTGGCACTAACAATCCTGTGGCTCCAGGGAGACCTGCCATATTGTAATTTGGTTATCAGGCATGAAGGAAATAATTCTGAGTGCCAGGAAATGTGAGGCAGAATAAATGCTTCATTGCTGCAAGTTGCCCAGGGTGACAGGTCTTATTTAATGTACAAGAGCGTCCCATTGCCTGTAGATTTGAGGAGCAGAGAAGGAGAGAGAGAGATGTAAACTAGGAGGTGGAGAATTTTCACCAAGGCGTTGTGCAAATGGAAACCTGCAGAGAACAAAAAGTAGATGATCAATAAAATAAAAACTGTGTGCATGACTTGAGGTCAGGGTAAAAAAAAAAAACAAATGCATCCTACAGTTTATTTGTATTTACATCCTACTTTTAGGCTCGCATAACATTTCCAGGCAAAAGGCACAAGCACAGAAATAATGCAGATTTGTGAACGCTGTTGCGTCATTTGGTTGACATGTAGTGAAAATGGGTCCTGAACACAGCCACTTCTCTTAAGTGGCTTGGGCCTTATTTGTTTTGATGCACTGTTTTTGCATGGGGAGTCTTTTCTCTTGAGATGGAGCTGTCACATTGTAAAAAGAAGCCCCAGACGCTGGCAGCAACCCCCGGGCAAAATGAAAACAAGTAAGTGCCATAGATAAATCATGCCAGCCAACGTCTTGTTGATGAATCAGATAAGACCAGAGCATCTCAGGAACACTGGGCTTAATGGAGGTCCCAGTGGCAGCTGTGTGTGGGTTTATAATGACTGTAGCGTGTTTCTTTTGTTTACTTGCAATTACTACACAGATCTGGGCATAGATAGATAGATAGATAGATAGATAGATAGATAGATAGATAGATAGATAGATAGATAGATAGATAGATAGATAGATAGATAGATAGATAGACAGATAGACAGATAGATAGATAGATAGATAGACAGATAGATAGATAGACGGATGAACGGAAGGATAGGTAGACAGACCGACAGACAGACCGAATTTCTGCATACACAGTAGAGAAACAACTCATGCAACGTGAAAAGAATTTTGCTAAATTGTCTGCACCATTAAACAAGTGTTGTGCACGCCTAAAACATAAACACACTACTTTTATTGCCATAAAATGATCTTACAATGCACTTAGATAAATATATATGGTTAGGATTGTATGATACCATTAACAATTGTTTTCCGTTTTGTTGCTACAGGACTAATTATTCATAAACTAATGGGGTTAAGAGAAAGTGGCCTCTGCCATCATCTCTCAAGTGAACAGTCTGACTGAGAGATGTGATGGCTGACATCCCCTGGCAGAGTTTGGATCATTTGTCCACAGAAACAGGGGCCACTCAGTTCCAAATGCCATGGTGTGGGGTGCCCAGACAATGGGCTCAATGCTGGGCTATTATCCTCTGTGTCAGCAGGGATTGGCCTCCCATTTGAAGAGGTCCACTCGTCTGCATCCATGCCACTTTGAGGAGCATCATTAGGTGGGCCTGTCAATTTCGAACCTAGTGTTATCTGGATTCTATAAATACCGAGCATCATTTCTCCTTATATTTGCCTTCATACCATCCATCCAACTGTCTGCAGTCCTGAGGAGATGATCTGCTCACTGCCAAATGATGTCTGCTATTTGTACTCAATCCTAATGGATGACAGACAAAGTCCACTGATGGCATATTTTCATGTTTATAATGTATAAATAAAAATATTATTCATTCGTATGCATCTTTGTTAAGAGCCATATTTAGTACTGTTTCTGACCATCTCTTGCTGTCTTAATTTAAGCACATATTGGAATTGGAATGACAGGTGCTAGATGCTACATTACAAAGCCGATTTTGTTCTGTTTAAACAGCACTTTACGTTGATCATCTGTCAAACTCATGATGGGATTCAAGCAGTAAATACTGCTGAATGTATAGTGTAACTTCATGTCACACTGGTTTTCTACTGTATCTGATCAAACAGGCTTGTGAAGGGCAAAGACAGGCTTAGACCATCATTAGTCCATAGTGAGGTTGCAGAGTACTAGTAGCTATCTCAGCTCATGGCCAAATTGGCTGGATGTCAGTCTGTCTGTGTCTTGTGAGCTGTTAAGAAGCCTAATGATGTCTGGTCTTGGCTGCTCCATTGTTTGGATGTTGATCTTCCTCTGCAGGTGAGGTATACGGCTCACTGTTACCAGACTATAATTCATAACATATCTGTGATGGGATTTCCGTGTACAATAGTGCCCAACCATTAATGCAAGAAAAAAATCAAATCTATTTAATTTAATCCAGAAAAATAAAAATTACTTATTAACATTCGTGAAAATGTATAGAAACGATCAAGAGGGAGACAGTGAAAGAGGTTTTAGTAATGTTTTGTTTGCACAGATTTATATATGGTGCTGTTTCCTGACACATCTCTTACTCACGCTTTTGGCTTGTATTCAAACCTTTTTTTGGCATTGCCACACTAAGTTATGTGGATTGCCTGTGAAAATGTGATATGTTGGAAGCACTCAATCTGCCCCCATAGAATTGGCCTGTAAACTATCATTAGTGAGGAGAGAAGTGTAAGTCTTTAAAATGTTAGATCCAGCTGACGTGCCATACAACCCGTTTTATTCCGAGTGATGAACCAAACCATCTAAAATCATGTATAATTATTCTAAGGCAAATCCAATTTACCCCTTATGAATATAAAGTTTTCTACATAAATGAATCATAGAATTTGGAACACAAAGCAACTGCAGGGTTTCACATATAAAATATATTTCACAATTCAGCTTGTGTTGTGCAAATAAAAGATGAAATTTGAAGTGATTACTTGAATGTAATATGGGCATGATTTAAAAGTGATAGATTCAGCACAAAAGGCTCTTGGCAAAGTAGTGGGATTTGCACCGCCTTTCTGATCTTATGGACTTGAAAAAAATGTCCCGACTTTTGATGCAGTCATGGCAAGACGGAATTTCATATTTAGCTTTGACATCTTGACAATTGGGGAGAGCGAAAGAGGCAACCTTCACAACTTTCAAGCGCACATAAAACTTAAATCAGTTGTATTTTTAAAGGTGCAAAGGGAAGTCACCACACTCAACCACATCAACATTTCAAAGTCTTCATGCAGCTCTTGACTTTTGTGGCAGATCACAGCGGACTGGATTGGCAAGACTCATTTACATTGTTCAGAAATCTGCCATTGGTCTATCTTGAAAAAAAACGTAACCTTTTGCCTCATATTCCGCTGAGGCAAAACTCTAAAAATACAGTAATAAAACTCAACATAAATAAAGCGCTACATATAGTATAATGTATTAATATTCTTGTCTCCACGTTAAGTGTTTGAGGTCTTAAAAAATAAAAAGAGAAGTTTGAGTGACTCCTTGAACAAGGCAGATCCGTGGACCTGTCAGCTGATTAGTCCTTTTGATTACCATTTGTAAGAGGCCTTAACGCTGTATTATTTGCATTCCTATTTAGCCATGATTTTGCAGAGGGCACACTGTTATTAAACTTGTCAAGAAAGCTGATTGACAGGGTTAAATCTACACATTCCATTCTATTGAAACGAGTGGGGAAAAAAAAACAGACACTGAATTTGTCAGCTTTTCTCTTCCTTTCGTTTTTCTGCTCTCATGCTTTGCAAGCTCCCTCTAATCTACCTCTCCCTCCCTCTCTCTGCCACTATTGCTTTCCCTATTACAATACAGAAATGTTAAAATTTTTGTGGGTAGATTCTGCTTGTCAAGCCAGGCTAGATGGCCTGTAGTTTAGGAGATGAGACGTCATGGTTGTAAAACAATTTTTTAAAAAATGGTAGGAAATGAGAGAGAACAAAGAAGAGAAGAGTGCTCTTTATTGGACAGATTTAATTACAGTGAATAGAGATTAAGGCATGCAATCCACTGAGGTGTGAAATTAACCCTTGATTACTGATAAAGAAGCTCTGAACAGAGGCTGAAAACAACAGTTAAAACAGACTGACCACTTGGCAGTGGTAATGATTTCACCTTTTTAAAGAAGGAAATGTGGATATGTACATGTAGTGTTAACATGTATAAATGAAAAAGCCTACAGTATAACTGCATTATTAACCAGGCTGAAAATGCTAACGCAGAAGAACTTGACATGATCTGAAATCTAGCAGCTTGCTTGCATCAGAGATTACTAACCTTTCTGTTAGACTGGGCTCTTTCCCTGGAGGGGAATGGGGGCACAGAAGAAAAAAAAACAATTATAAATGCAGAAATGAGTTGATGCAATCTGCTCCATCGAGATGATGTTGTAGACTTATTCTCATCAAATCTGTATGAAATCACTGTATCTGTTTAGAAATGCACTGTTGCAAATTACAAAAGAATTTTATATCTCAAAATAAAGTACATTGCTGGATAATACATATTTGTTTGATGCACTCCACTTTCTTTATAACTATATTAGAAAGGGCCTAAAATGCAAATCTACTCAAGTAAAAACAAGTCATATAAAAAAACAATTAAATAGTTGACTAAAAGCATCTTATGAATGAAGCCATTGTTTCCAGTACAGTGATGTTTAGTCATCTTCCCATCACATTATGAGCCAGTCAGCCAGGAGGGAAATGGGACATCCTCTTGTTCAGACCTGATGTTCACAACTCAGAGACAGCCAAATGCACTGCCCTGCCAAGGCTAGCTGATCGTATAATTAGCAGTAATTAATGAACAGAAAGAAAAGACTCGTTTGTATTTTAAATTATCTTAAATGATCCCATTAGCACTTGTCATAGTCCTGTACACTAAACAGAGTGAGTTCCATTGTTTTTTTAATCATTTTTCTGTGTCATGATGCCACCATTGAAGTCTTTATCTTATCTTTATCTTCTCTGTAAGATGGGTCTATCAAGTCTTTTGACAATTTTCTCTCTCTCCTAAAAAATGCTTAGTGAAGTGTATTATGCGGGGCAGCTGGCCTTAAATACCAGTGTCTACCTCTTATCCTTAACTGTGCGTGCATGACAGCATGCATACAATAAAATATGTACCCTGTCTTGTACGTTTCATTTCCGGGGCTGAACAGACAAGGGAGGAGGACAGAGAGGAGAAATAAAGTGCCATAATGAATCTGAAAGACATAACTCATTCTGATCAAATGCACTCACGGATGAGTCATGCTCTGGTGAACCCTTCTGACCACTGATGTGTCTACAGCAGAGAAGAGGATGAGGCGGGATTGACGAGCACACATAAATTCTAATTATTCCCAATGTATGCAAGACTGCAAATGTCCATTCCCACAGTGGTGGCTGGTGATGGCTTCCTCTAACACAACCCCCCCTCCACCCTGGTCTGTGTGCCCTCAGAACCTTTTTTTTAAAATTATTTTTATGAAGATCTCGAGCTGTAAAGCCAAGACAGGAGCTATAACACAAAAGGAATGGAAGCAGCAGGTCGTGCAGTTGATGCAGATGTAAGAAAAACACCACCAGCTCCAACTCAGCTGCTGGGAAAAGAAAGGTACGATGATCAATTAATCCAGGAAGTAATTGGATGAGTGTGTATGTAAAGCGGTAATGCTGTAATAAAAGTCATCCATTGTGCACATTCTCTCCCTGGCCGGTGAACCATCCCCCTCATCATCATCTGGATCTCAGGTGCTTAGCCATGCAAATCTGTCTGACAGCCCAGTACATCTCTGTCTGCCTAATTGGACAGTATAGAGTTGTTTATGGATATTGGAGACATTTAGGACTCAGTTGGGGGCTGCTCAAAAATCATTAGCAAACGGCCCCTGTTACTGGACTGTCAACTTCACTTCGCCGACGTCAAAGCACTGTGAAAAAAAATGTTCATATCTGTCAACAACAAGACGAGGCTCTTTTTAAATGGAGCAGTATATCTGCTGAACATTCAAACATGTTCTGAAATGAGAGTATAGATACAAGCAGCTTGTTATATCAGTCCTGCTGCTAGTTTTTGATGTGTAAGCAAGGTGGTGTTTTGTTAATTAGAAAAGCACTGTAGAATTTGCAGTGGTCGATATTTCCACAACTTTAGATGGAAGGTAGGAGACTCGCTGTGCAACTCTCCTTCAAAAAGGAGGCTTTAGTTTCATGCAGCCTTATAATCAGTGTTCTGGTTAAAGTTTCCTAAACCTAAAGTTTAACCTGGCCCTGTTTCCCTCGTTAATATTGTACCCGATCATCATCTGGCACATCAACACTGATTGTTCTGCTGCTCCAGAGTTCCATGAACAAAAAGCTCTGTTGCGCTTTGTGTTCGAGATCGAGTGGTCTATGCTTCACTCCCTGCATGTTATCAGTAAACCTTGGGTGCCCGTGACCCTGTCAATGATTTACCAGTTGGTAGGTACTTACCACAGTAAACCAGGCATACCAGAACACTCCACATGTTCTAAACCCATTTTAGCCATCACAATTTAGTCCTTGCCAAAGTCACACTTAAGATAAGATAAGATAAGATAAGATAAGATAAGATAAGATAAGATAAGATAAGATAAGATAAGATAAGATAAGATAAGATAAGATAAGATAAGATAAGATAAGATAAGATAAGATAAGATAAGATAAGATAAGATAACGCTTTATTTATCCCGCAGTGGGGAAATTCTGGTGACCCAGCAGCAGCAGAGAAACAGTTGGAAAAATAAGAAAAATAAAAAAAGTTACAATAGTTACAAAAAAAAGAGTAAAATATGTTATACATTATATACAAAAAAGAAAAAAAATTACATATCTCAACATAAACATAAAGTGCAAAGTGCCAAATAAAAAAAGAAAAACAAAAATTACTTCACACTTGCCCATTTTTCCTGTTTTAGCATATCACCTTCAAAAGTTGAGGCTTTCCTTTCTGTCTAATAAATCCCAATCACTAATATTTGGACTGCTGTTCTGACAAAGTATTGCAAGATCTGTGCAATGTTTTTGTTGACATTTTAGAGTTTAAAAAATAAAAGTCCACAGGTTAATTCATTTTAAATCATCAACATTTTGAATATAACACTAAACATGACTACTAACAATACTATCAAAGCTGAACATGTTTCATTAGTTTTGCAGAAATGTGGCAATAAATTGCAAAGAATAAAGATTTTGATCTTTGATAGTTGATGGACTGTCATGTGTTGCGCTTCTCACCCAAAGCAACAGAAATGGTAACAAAATTTCACTAAAAACATAAATGTCAGCATTATGTTTGTGCTAGATAAGTTTCATAGTCTGTTCACAGTGTCACATGATAACCAACTATGAAAACAGTAGGTCAGATATTTGAGTCTGGATCAAAGTAGGGGACCAACAAAAGGTGTGTGGGCCTTTCACCAAAATATAAAAATGGCTTTTCCTGCACCAAGCAGCAGTGTGCCCCACCTCCTGAGCTCCCACTGGCTCCAAACACGAGCTGTAGGTTTGGCTTATGAATGTTCAAATTGAAGGCACTCTGATTTGCATGGCTGAACATGGTGAGGCAGGGGAACAGGTCAGAGGGACACCAGACACAAGCTTTTAGAGGGATGAGGCTGTGCTAAGCTGCATGGAGGTGAAGTGCTCATTGCACTGATATGACCTCACACACAGTGAGAACAAAAGAAAAGCAAGAGGGGTCTGCTAAGATCACACACCTTACAGATAGCCTGATGTACTGTACAATAACATTACAGGACATGCATTTATGACAATGGTTATACATCACAGTTATTTATTAATACATTTTAACTGCATTAATGTTTTGTATTCATTAACATTTGAAAGACAAACCTTCATCTAGCATTAATGGTCATGCCATCAGCTGGGATCTACTTTCACAGAGAGTCTGTTTCATTATTGCACTTACGTGTGTCATGATGCAAATGGTCAATGTGATGAATCGGAGTGACCGCAGAGGAACAACTCTCTTGCAATCCACAAACCTGGTGACAGGACAAGGGTAAATTTAGAAGGCAGTGCTCACTCTAACTTAGTTTTTCCTTTTGCACTCTGTCTCCCTCTCTCTTCTCTCCTCAACTCTTTAAACCATTCCATCTTTATAGCTGAGCCAATCAATGACAAACCAGTGTCTATTGTCTGTTCTGTGCTCAGGCCACTGCCCTCCTCCAGCACCCCCCATTACAGAAATGTTTCTTCCCATCAGTGCCTTTACTTATCATTTCCCGGGTGACATTGAACTTCCTATGCCCCGGCCGCCGAGACACATCTCTGAACTCACACAATTACTCTTCATCCCCACTAACAATTTAGTAATGAAGTATTGATTTCCAGATTCCTCTCTTATGGATGATATTAGATTTTGTTTGATAAACTGTGCCTGGGCCTCTAATCTGCACTGTCCCTTTTCCCACTGTCTGTAAAACAAAGTGCCACTGGAGAGATAATGACCAGGGAACATCGATGAACTCATTTCATCAATTTGTAACACTTGACAATGAAAAAGGGCAGGCATTTTTCAAGCAGCAATGTCAAAGTTTATTGCTCTGGGTACGGTCTTATTGGAAGCCAGACATCTTGAGCAGCGTTGAGCTCTAATTTATGGGCCCCAATGTGCCAGTTACTTTTAAAGGAAATGTTTGGATACTGGGAAGATATTAGTGTTGCACCTGGGTTGTCTGATTTCCAGGGCCACCAGGGATTCATGTGTCATGCTAGAAAATACAAAAACAGCAGAGAGGGGAGTGAGGCTGTGGCTATTTGAGATGCAAGTAAATGCAGTTTAGGACATAATTCTTGCTGAGATGTTACATGCAAGTCACACATGCACGGATGCACACAGCCACATATAGTAAATGCTAGAATTCCAATTATCCCGCTTTGTGTGCTCGTAGGCAAAAACAAATAGGAAAAGGTTAGAAGTTAATCTCTATTAATTTGCACTGTGTATTTTCCACTTCCTCATCCCCACAAAAAAACTTACATTAAGGAAGATAGAATGCAATCATTGTTTGAGTAAATAAATCTCATTGAAATATGATTACTACAAATTTCATGAGGTATTCGTTGCGGCAGGTAAATGAACAGTAAAAGAGGTAAGTGTTAAGTGTTTTAAGAATTGGAGTTTCCTGAAGCGGTTTTAAATAAATCTGTGCATGAAGACATATCCATCAAGCGTGGTGCTGGTCAGCTTTCTGGATTTTAAGCTTGACTTTACCTTAATCTGCAGTGAAACACACAATAGCTGCTATGTGATCACGTCAGTACTGAAAATGTTTTTGTTCTCTCCATCTAGTTGCACATACCAAGATTCCATATATATATATATATATATATATAGTATATGAATTATCTCATTTATGCTTCTATACTGACTAGACTATCTCTCCAACCAGTTACATACTGGGAATTTTTTTAAGACATCCCGTGAAAACAAACATGTGCACCAACACCCAACTATTTACAAATGATATATATTTTTACAACCAAGGGGAAAACCCTGTAAGATGCAACAGTGCTAAATCTGCAATCAACCCAGGCATGGATGGGCCCTGAAAGATACAAATCTCCCCAGCCTTCACAAAGGCTACTCCAGGCCACCGGAAATGCCGAGAAACAACGGTCTGCCCAACAAGTCCCCTCAGTAGCTAACAAATAGCTGAGCCTTCTGCCTAATAAGTGCGAGCCAAGTACTCCCAGAGTGAGGGCATAGGTCACGAAAGACCACCCCACCCATGGCAAAAACCGGGAGCTCAACAGACTGCTGCAAAGGAAAGTCTGAAAGGACCTTGGGAAGGAAGGCAGAGAGAAGCCGGAGGACCACTGCTGAGCCATCAGTCGGCTTGCATGGGAAGCAGATGAGATACTGTAGCCACAAGAAAACACGTCTTGAGGGACAGCCATTTTAAGTCCGTTTGTTTAAGAGGCTTGTAAGGCAGCCATCGGAAGCCCCCCCATGAGTCCCAAGCGGGTAGAACAGACTGCACAAATAACAACATTTATCTCGCCTTGGAGCGACCCCAACAGAGGTGTGATTAGATGTAGGGCTAGATGTCTTGTGCCATAGCCAAAAGGGGGTCCAGGTGTAGAGAAGCACACCACACAACAAAGGCCTCCCAACAGCAAGCATATGCCACCTTGCTCAAAGGCCTACAAGCCTCCAACAGTGTATCTAATGACATTGTCAGGTCAAATGTCCATAAGACCAAATAATTGTAAAAATACTTTGATGTATGATCACAAATTACACTTAATTGAGTTATCTATGTTGATAATTAAATAAATGTAACTATTTTTTTTTTTTCGCTATGCGAAGGAAACATCTTGGTGAACATAATGTTTTTCATTTTTTCATTAATATAAAGTATATGTGTGATGCACCTCTGTGTGCTCAATAACTCCAACATTGTTCTTCAAACTACTGTGTTCCTCTTGTGCAGACAATTTATCTGGTGCAAAGTCAAATCATTTATTTCCCCTCATTCATTCTGATGGAATGAGAGACCTGAGGAACAACAACCAATTTAGACTGAAAATCCCAGTTCAGCTCAGGGTAATCTGATTTCTCTGCTCCCCAGAAATCTACATGTATAGTGCTTATCAACCGGATTACTGGCAGGTAGGAAGAATAACCCAATTTGAGGTTACTTGTTTCTCTGTGTGTAGTATTCAGTGTCACATTGCATTAGAAAAGGAGGGTTATTGCTTTGTGGAATGGATGCAAAACTTCTCTGTTTGTCCTTTCCCAGATTTAGCTGCTCATTCATTCTTATGTTTTCTTTCTTGCATTGCACATCACATAGAAAAACATGACCTGCAATCAAATAATAGCTTTAAGGGGTGAATTTGAAAGAGCATTACAGGCCTGAGCACCCAATGTCTTATTTTTATTTGTTCTTTTATTTGGAGTAAACTCTGAGTGTCACCCGCTTTGATTTCAGCATAAATAGCCCAGTGTGCCTATGCCAGTCTTTTTTCTTTTTCACTAATTAAATATATTATAGAGACTTGTGGAAGTGCTGGTTGTGGTAAGCGATGACCACCATCCACGTACCCCCATCACCACAGAGGTCAATCTCCCTCAAACTAGATCAGCAGCCCCTCCAAGGAGATTATTGGTAATCGATGACACGCCAATGTAGACACAGTAGAAATTATACTCCAGGGCCAATCACTGCTCCTCTCTGGTTTCTGGAGAGAGAATCCTTGCCTAATGTATAAATACTGTGGTGGAACACTATTCCCTTACCTACTGAGTGACTATAAAAGAAACGGAGTGGAAACCATCAGGGATGCAGAAAGCCATGTCAGTTTCCTTTAGATACAGTTCTCTTAATATCTTTTACAGGAAACAATCATCTTTCCTGATGAACCAAAATGTCCTATAGCAGCCAAGGTCAAATAACGCTGGCAACACACACACAGACACAGTAAATGCATCATGTGTTCAACTGGGCATTGCATCTTATTTGGCTTATACTGACGCACAACTAAGTTATTCCCAGACATAACATAATGATATCATTATCTTAAAAGAATATATATTGTATATATCTATTAACACGTTATTTCTTAATGTCTATGTTTATTTTAAACATTATTTTGTTCAGTGTAGTAAATAGTGATCAAATATGATAATACAACATAAATAAGCACTAGTAATTAGTACACCCCAGCAAAGATTCAATGCTGTAGTGTTTCTTTTTCAGCAAAGTCATTCACGTAAATGCACCTAAAACCTGCATCTTGAAACAAGCTTTGGTTAAATATACAGGTATAATCAGCAGGGAATACACAATTATTTCCCTCTTTAAGTGATCAGTGTCGTATGGCAAATGTTTGGGAAGTAAGTCAGGAAGTGATTAAAACATTGCTATTAGATATGTTCTAACTGTAAGGTTAGTGGTAAATTTTCCTTTTTCGTATGTCCTGATATAAATTAAATTAAACTGTGTACATTTTAAATACATTTATTTAACTGTTTAGTGTCCATAAAGCATGGACGTTTAATTGAAAAAAAAAATTGAATAATCGAAAACAAACAAATGAATACACGTTAAATATATTTGTATCTCATCTGAAACTCCCTAATAGTTTGTTATAAGCAACGCAACAACAATTTAAATGAAAACTAAATAAGGAGGAGTGGACCGGGTGACAAGAAATGAGGTCAATTAATTACCAAGGAAACCATTATTTTTTAATACAATCCAACGGGTACATAATATTTAGGAAAAATACTAATGTAAATCACTTTTAGGTGTTGTACGCACTTTCACTGCTCTGTTGTGGATGAGAACTGCAAGATAAGGAAACGTTTGCTTAGGAGGTGCAATGTCCTACCAGTCACTCTTCTCTTCTAAAGGGGGCTCCAATGGCACCTGAGGGGGAATCTCATGGCTGTCATCCCAGAAAGCCTGCCACACTGATGCCTGGCTACCATCTGCTCTGCATATGAACAAAAACAGGCAATTGTCTCAAAGAAGGCACTTCCATCACACTGTCATTGAACTAATATAGTTTAAGATGTTTTCTGGGTAGCTTTAGACAACGTTGCGGTAGAATCTAAAAGACTGTAGCACGTTTGTTAAAATGATTGCAAGAAAGCAAACGACTGAACATTACATGCGATGTAGGTTGAGTAGGTGAAATTTATATTAACAGCCCTGCCCTATCTCGGCATGGACTTGGGATCTGACAGTGAAAAAGGCAGAACAGTGGGACCCTGTCAGTGTTACACTTCCTGTAAATAACCCCTGCATGCCTTTGGTTTATCATTCCCTGCAAATGATCCCAGGCCCCTCCAGAGTTGACAAGAAATAGCGTTATTTTATGGCATGGAAAAAAGAGGAGATAAAAAGAGAAGCCAGGGAGAGAAAAAAGGGAGATGGGGCTAAAAAAGGTCCTTCAGGGAACATGGTGTAAATGAAGTTCCGGGAATGACATAGGCGAGCAATGAGGCATGGATGGAAAATATACGCTGCACATCATCGGATAGAGATGCCAGTGGAAATGGCTTCATTGAAGTGTCAGCCCTCATCCATCAATCAATCATCCGCAAGAAACAATAATGCTGCAGCTTGGGGCAGCTTTTATGGGGCTTACTCATGGGTATCGGAAACAGCACTTAAGTGTAGTTCTGACACTGGGAGAAAAACAGAGGTGAGGTACTCAGCTTATTCCACATGCAGGTAAAGCAGATAGGAGCAGAGCGTCGCGCAAGAGAGCTCTGGACACAGCGCATATCTGTCAGCAGTGGTAGGTTTCATTTCTTTTATGCCCATTTTGTCTTGAAAGTCTAACGTGAATTTAAGAAATAAACTAATAAATAAATTAAATGATTAAATCAATTATTATTATAAATATTATTCACATTTATTTTTAATATGATATATTCAAAATATGTTTAGTATCACAATCCACATGCTGTTAGTAGCAATGGCAGCATATAGTAATGATTGTCCCTGGGCTTGCATCTTCTTTATTTGCATTAGATGGAAAGAACAGCTAAGACTGATAAGAATGTCATTGTGTTAATGTTAATTTTATGGTAATGTTAATTCAAGTATTCGGTCATAAAACAATGGATTGGACTGGAGAAAGAAAAGAAAAGTCACTAGAAAACAGACAAATGCAGTGGTGAACGTTACTAAGTTCCCAACCTACAGTACGTACAGTTTTAAGGTATTTTGTAGTCACAAATTAATTCCCTGAATTACACTAATCATACAAAATATTTAAATGTAATTGAACCAGTGGGAAAATGACAAGCTGAGCCATATCATGTAAAGGTAATGAAACAGTGATCAGTAGATTCAAACCACATGGTCATCACAACTGTGTATTAGGTGGTTAAAATAAGCTATATTGCCTCCAGCTGACAATAAAGCGATGAACAGAATAACACATCAGTAATTATAATCCAATAGTATAATCACTGATGCTAAATGAGCCAGTCTACAGAAAAGTAATTTTTAACTAATAAAGCACTTGCACAAGTAAAAAAAAAGTTTACTTTTACTTAACAAACATTTTGAAAACAGATTTTACTTGTGACAGTGTTTTTCCATTGTTACTGCTACTTTTAGCAGTAACATTTCGGGTGAATTATAATGAGATATTTCGATTTGGATTAACAAACATGATCACCTGCTATTGTGCCACACAAAATATTACAATATAGAAATACTCTAGCAGCACTTTGCTAAAATAAAGAAATAATCCTTATCTATTATACAAAATGTTTCTTCTTTAGTCTATTGTTTCTTGTTTGCAGTCAATAAACAGCACAGTGTCACAGCAAGAAAGTCATGGGTTCAATTCCTGAGGTCCCCAGGGACAGGCCCCAGCATGCTGGCAACCCTTTTGAGGACAGAGTGGTAGAAAGTGAACAAACGGGGTTATTAGGTGGGCAGACTTACCCAGTTGATACAGTTGTGTCCCATAAAGTGCAGGGTCAGTAGTTCTCCTGCTTCTTGTGTGTTTGGAGTCTGAAGGCATGCACTACTGTCTCTATTTGATGTGCTGCTGCTAAAAAACTGTTTCCTCATTGGAATTAATTACATATATTTGTATTATTTCACATAGCCTTCATTTAATAGCCAATCAGATCAGATCCCTGTTGTGTTCACTCACACATAACATTAAAATGAAAAAAAGAAAACAAAAGCATTTAAAGTAGAGCAACATGTCCTTCAAGGCTAAACTGTATATTCGCCATAATAAACAAGAAATGCTAAATGTTCCCAACCGTCGCTTTTGCTGTATGTGAGCCTTTTGATTTCCCCAAACCAAGTCTCTTGATGACTTCTCTGCAACATGAAACATGACACATCATCTATTATTCTGTACATGTGACTTGCTAGCTCAGCCTGCTCCATATGGCCCCTGTTGTCTCCAGACACCCAAATCCCTTTCCTTGGGCCAGAGGCTGTTTGTGTGGGAACCATTACATCGCTGCTCTTCCTCAGAGGAATGGGGTGACGATGATGAGCAATCACAGCTACAGCAGACTCTCTGCCTCAAATTCTGACAGGATATTCAACAATTGACTGTATCTGCTTTGCTGGCCCAATTGCTAATTCATGCAAGTTGACAATCTGGAGGCAACAATTATGAGTGATGAAAGGCCTGAAAATAAGAGGGTAGCACACTTAAGAGGCAGAATAAAAACATGAAGTTTACTTTACAAACGGAGGAGGGAGGTAAAAGATTTGTGAGCTGCAGTATAGGAGAGAAACAGGGTGGATTAACTAAACACACCCTCAATCACAGATGAACATATCCACCAGTCTTAAACTTAAACATAACCTCTTGTAAAACCAAACACACATTGAACAGATGAATGCACGGTAAAGCAAACATATAAAATAGCATTTGTGTATGGAGTTGTGCACTGGAATGGCTCTGTGTGAAGCCTTATTAACACACAAAACCTAATGTGATGAAAGAAACATGATAAGGAGCTGTTAAGACCTCAGGTGTTTTGTGCAACAACATTGGGGGGAAAAGAAAATTCTCAAGTGCATTTGCATGATTTGGTCTAATCTTAGCTTGTCCTGGTGAGGAAAACAGTGCATTATTGTCTGTGAGGGGGGTATTAAGTTAAAGTCTGATCCAAATCTGTTAACCTTAGCTGTTTTCTGGATGTGTGGCTGATCTTTTAGAATATTAATTTTAGTCGCTTTAGTCAACACATGAAAAGAATGCCTGAGGTAACATTTGTTTGCAAACAATAAAATATAGGTGTAGAAAAAACACATTACAGCCAGTAATACGCACACGAGGGCCCCAAATTACAGAGAAAAACCCACAGACCAGGAAGTAAACAGAGGAGGCATTCAAAGTGGATCTTTGCCTATCAAAGGACCTCGGACATGAAATTGCTTGCAGCCTTCTGGACACGGGGATCCAGAGTAACGGGCTGTATGTCATGAGCTGTTGTTGACTTGCGTTCCCTGCCACGCATTTGCACTAAGTTTGCCACAGTGTCTGTGTGTGGAGGGGGGATGTGAGGGTGATGCTAAGTGAAATGCTCATTTTGCGTTTGTGATTACCAAGGCCCATGGGCGATATGCACTAATGTGAGCTAATGCAATAGATTACACAGTGCTGGCCCAGGGGAACAGACAGCAAACAGATGTGGTCTACTCAAAAAGGGGAGGAGGGAAGGGGGGGGTGGGGGGGGGGGAATTAAGTTTAAAGTGTTCAGTGTGGCGAAGACTGTCCTTTGCAATTTGTTGTTTACAGAATGTACAGCCATGATAGGTTTTGTCAGTCTTCTTCTTTCTTTAGTTCCTTAAGGAGACTTAAAAAATGTGAAGTGAAAAACTGCTTCTGTGCTGCTCTGTTAGACAATTTTTGGTCACAATGAGTAATGCCACAGCAGGTGTGTTCAAAGCTGACAGCCACCACCTGTATGACATCATCAATTAGGTGTGCAGCAGCAGTGTTTAGTCCTGTACGATGTAATGAACATTATAACATTTATTCACATTTGTTCTAGGTTCACAGTTCTGTTCCATTTATCCACAGTGTGTAGTTTTATGAGAAGCAACATTTTTTGCAGGTGTGCCACTCAGCCTGGAAATGCAAGACTCTTAACTTTGTAAATAATGCCCTCTAGTGGTTGATATGACTCAGCGCTAGTGAAAGAACATCCACCACCTGCAGTCTAATGTAAATCATATTATGTTTTTACTTTAAACTGCATACTTCAAATTCCATTCAAAACTCAAACTTAAATATTCATTTTTGGCTCAGGAGTTTTCACACATGTACATTTAATGAACATACTAATACATGTCTAAATTGTTTCTCAAAGTTACAGTAAGAATATGTTACTGATTTTACACTTTCACGGTCAGAATAAATTGTAATTTGTAAGCTACTGATAAAGAAGTTGTTTCCTTACACTAATTTAATTCTAATTAACAAATGCTTAAATGCAGTTGACATAATTTTTGTAGTGCGAACTTTCAGTTTCCATAACTGGAAGTCTGATACATCACTTAATGTCTGACCATTTCGAAAACAAAACTAATGGTTTATTAGAATGAAACAAAGGATACAGAGCAAAATGAAACTCCTGTAAAGACAAATATTAAAGCCTGTGGCAGACCAGGTGAATAGTGAAACATCTGAATTGAAGAAGCATGATGCAGCAGTTCCTCCTCTCTCACTTTATTAATGAAATGTGTCATACAAATCTCAAACAATATTGTAATTTTCATATGAGCACACACGTAGTGTGAACACAACAAATAACTTAACCAAGACTGGCAAGAATACAAACTTATGCTTAACTGCTTATAAATATGAGTGAACCTGAGACCTATTTTTGTTCAGTGTAAAATTAATTGAGCTGCCTTTTATTTTTATCCTACACCAGTCACAAAAGGCCACTTAATGACAGTCTAGAACGACTGCTGCCACTTGAAACAAAAACACTTTCAAGAATATGCTTGAACAAATACCTCGGTAGTGACTACATCTGTCCAAATAATACAGAAAGCCCATTTAAGCACACAAACAGCAGTTCATGAAATTTACAACATTTTACAGCTTTTGGATTTGAAACTTCACTAACACCATTCATCCATTTCAAAAGCACAAATAACCACGAAATTCTGTTCTGTGTTTTAAACTGGGCCTGTAAATACTAAGAAATACACAATCCAAACATGGTACAGTTAATTGTGTGTCACTGGTGAAAATAGCCTCAAAAGTTGTGGGACTAGATGAGCTTGTGTTTTATGACAAATGTGTCCGTCTAGTTCTACAAATCATCCATTTCTAACCAATAAGACACATAGGTGTCACATTTCAGCTGACATGATAACTACAGCAGCTTTAGAAAAATAAAGTCCAGACCGCAACATGAGGTAGACCCTGCCAACAAACACATCACTCGTTACTCTGGCCTATTTGTAAGTCACTGGGCCAAAGCAATCAAGACATTTGATAGAAAACCCTCACTCTCCAGTGCTTTGGAAAAGAAAAAACTAGTGCATAATTACTGCCTGCACATCAGAACTTTGTTAACAGAGCAGCAATTTTCCACACAAATTATTCTTAGGTTTTTACTTAATACAGTTTTATGTACTAAAAGCTTACAGACATGTTTCAGTTTTCCCACAAACTATTTTTACTATTGTGTCATTGACACTTACAGGTATTGAAACATTAGTGTGGGTTCATCAGGGTTTAAGTAACAGGAAAGTGAAAGTGTGAATGGAAAGATATTACAGTCCACAGTGGATTACCAACTTCAAAGAGAAATTATATTTGTCAATAAAAAAAAAACAAAAAACAAAAGGACACTGAAATTGTGAAACAGCCCGGACATGTCTACACAACATAAATTATCTTCTATTGGGGAAAAACTAAATCAGAGACATTCCATTCACAAAACATCTCAGTCTCAAATCAGTACAAAGGATATCATCTCCAAAATCCAAAATACGGTAGCAGCAGTTCAATCTATAGAGAGGGGAAAAAATAGGACTTACAAAATCTAAAACAAAATCTTACCATGTGCGTTTCAAAAATATGTTTTACCTTGGTGCCACTTTAGGTACTTTTGTCAGTGGTTCTATAGCAGTGATTAGAAAAAGCTGAGGGGTCTCTCCTTGGCAGGCTGGGCAGAGTGGGTAAGTGTTGGTACAGCACAGTTCTGCCCCCTAAGAAAAGAATCTTTAATGTTAACTGGAAACATTGCTAAAATGTACAGGTTTAAACCCCAGATAAATCAGTTTATACCTTTCCCGAACCAGTTACCCTGCTACTTACCTGCTCTTGGATTGGCCAGTCCTCCGTGACTGGGGTTAGTTGGTGTGCTGCGATAGAGTGACACCAGGTCATTGGGTGTGTAGGAGTGCAACAGGTTCATCATACTCCAGTCAGTGTCCAAACCTCCTCCTATAGCTGTTGATGTATTCTTTACAGGACCCAAAGTCTCAGAGACACTGGATGGACCTGGCCCTTGTGATGTGCTTTTCACACTGTTAGCTGACATTATCAACCTGCTGGAACCGTCCCTAGCTGGTCCTCTTAATCCAGGTTTCTCACTTGTCTCAGCTTCCCGACCTGTAGGTGCCAAGTACTTCAATCTTTTGCTGGACGGTTCACCAAAATCCATCTGGGGGAGGCTCCCAAATCGGCTTGACAGGCATAGTCTGGCAGCATCAGAGTGCCAAATTACACCACTTCTCACTGGGTAACTCCTTTCGCCAATTCCCAGTCTGTCTGGGAGGCCTGATCGGTCCATTATGTATTTGCTTCCTGTGTTGGGTTTCCTCATGAGCTCTGTATACCTGGAGGACTCCTGTTGGGGCCGCAATTCACGGTTATGTCTATTGAACTGGGTTTCTTGTACAACATCGTGTTGGGGACAATGGTTAGGAGACTGCTTAGGACCTTGAGGTGGTTTAACAGATGTCTTGTCTTGACGTTTTGCTGGTTGAGGGGGTGGGGATTTGGTGCGACGAGGGTGACGCCTGTCAATCATGGAGAGTGGTGTGACATCTTTCCCTTCAAGCGCAGGGGGGCATCCCGTGTAACGTTTTCGTTTCAAACTGCACCCAAATCCATTCTTTTTTGTACTGTTGCACTTGTCTTTATGAGACAGCTTTTTGTGCATTATCAGAACCTCTGGGTACATGGTTTTATAAGCACAAAATGAACAGGCAATTGGGATTAATGCATTTCCAGGATCTGCACTGACACCAATAGAGAGAGACACTTTCAAGGACAGGTTTAATGGGCCCTCTGAGTTTTCTTCTTTTACCTCCTCTCTTTCCATCTTCAGATTAACAGGTACGGGGCACTTTGTGAGCACTTCTGTAGGTGACGAGCAAGCGGACCTAGCAATGATTTTCTCATACATCTGAATGATTGGTTTGCCAGGCTTGCTATCCAGGTTATCTTGTGGTGTTTCAGTGGTGCATGATTTGACTCCAGGAACCCAAAGTGTTGATGTCTTTGGAGTAGGATTTTCATTGTTGTGTTCATGTTTTCCATTATTAGGAGAAGGCACGGAAGGCACAGGTTTGCAAGGGATGTCAACATAAGGCTTGTCCTTGTGACGACGATCCAGGTGATATTTCAATGAGGTTTTCTGGGCAGCAGCGTAGTCACAATATGCACACTTGTATGGTTTTTCCCCTGTAACAAAAACAAAACAGTGAACTAAAAGTATAGCTTTAAAGATGTCCATAGCAGAATGAGAAAGTAAGCAAATACATTGCAAAAAAGTCAACACATGGATATAACTAAGCAAATAGAAAAAAACTGGCAACATGTTATTTAACCCTAACTAATGAAATGAGTAGCCTCTCATATTTCAAGATGACAATTACTTCAATTCATCAGGGTCATACTGAGAAACAGTGTGACAGCATGACATATCATTTTCACACAAGAACTGGCCACCAGAGTCCAGACCTTAACTCCACTGACAATTTTTGGGATGTACTGGAAAAGACTTTGTGCAACCCCCCGACTCACTCATCGTTACTACAACATCTTGGTAAAACAACTAATGCTATGCTGTATGTCAATAAATATTGTAACATTGCAGAAGCTTGTTGAAATAATGCCACGATAAATGCATGCTGTAAAAAAAAGCTAAAGACGAGTCAATGAAATATTAGTGTGACTTTTTTTGTGACAGGCAGTATGTTGAATATACCTGTGTGAGTCCTCAGATGAACTGTGAGGTAATAGCTGGATCTAAATGATTTGCCACAGAAACTGCACTCTTTTGATCTGCCTTTTGATCGATCCGAACCATCTTCACCTTTGAAAATGACACAAATATATACATTAGTAAACCAACCCCTCCCAACATGAATTATTTTAGCAGAGCAGTATTAGTGAAACATGAGCATGACTTAATCTGTACATTTACCTGAACCCAGGTTGTCAGTCAGTGCTGCCTCATCAAAGCCCTCCTCAGATGCTTCTTCTGCATGCTCCACTGAGCCAGCTCCTGGCAACTTTCCTTCGACAGAAAAAGTTGGGCTCTCTTCACCGCCTCTCTCACGCTTGTGCACCCTGGAATGGAGAACTAACTGGTGGTATGTCCTGAAGGTTCTCCGACACTCCTCACAAGTGGTTGGTCTCTCTTTGTCCTTATCTTTTTGCATTAGAGATCGCCGCTGTAGTTTGGGGTTTTCCACTACAGCCTGCTGATGAGACTGTGGCTCTTTCCTAAGAACCTCTTTTGCAGCCTTGTCACCTTGACCATGTGAGCAATTATTATTCAACTCCTCCTTATCAGAGTTACAGTCTTCATTGTCCGTGCTGGCTTCCTGGCCAATATCTTTAGTATTGCTCGGACCAACTGCTATTTTGCCTTTTGTAGCAAGCTGCCAGGCCTGATAAGTATTAAAGGGATCTAACTGGGGAATCCATTTTGATGATTGTTCCTGTTGTAGACTATTTATTGCAGAACAAGGAACAAGATTTATACTTTGAAGAAATGTTTCCTGTTTGCTTGTAGATTCAGGGGTGGCATCCATGTTGTCTTTATCTTTGCCTGGTTCTACCTCTCGATTATGCACTTTACTATGCTCAGCCAAACTGTCATAGTCAGGGAAGAAAAACCCACATACCATGCACATTTTGTAAACAGTGACAGCATGTGAAGCACACTCTTGGGTGATGCCATTGATTGTGACTGGGGTCTCCAAGTCTTGCTGGGCCTTATTTTTTGCTCCTGTTTTTACGTGCATCTTCATGTGGTTCTTGAGGAACCACGGCTCTCTAAACCGCCGTCCACAGACATTGCAGCAGTAAGTAAAGTAATCCTTGTGCTTCCTCATGTGGGTCTCTAGCTCACCAGCATCTTGTGATATCTGACCACATACAATGCAGGTGTGAACCTCATCTTTTTCAATAGGAAGGCTGCATGGCTTTGGTCGGGGTCTCTCTCCTGGGATTCTGAATTCTGCTTCAACTCGAAGCACAGCTGGTTCATAGAAAGTGGTGGGGTGCTCATTTAAAACATGAGGTCCTAGCTCATCTTGGTTAGAAAAAGCTTGATCACAGAACATACAGGATAGAGATACACCTCCAGATTGCAAAACCGCCTTATCTGAGTAGCTGTTGTGTGGTGTCATGCTAGACACTGGCCCTGGAATGCTTGCACTGTTACTTATCAGAATGTCCTGGGCAAGTCCATCTGGGCTCTCCACAAATGGCAGCAATGAGTGAGTCGGCATTGTCCTCTGAGGGTGGAGCAAGAGTGCCTCACACTCTGATAATTAGCAGGAACCTAAATCAAGGACAAAAGTGTTTTTAGGCTTTGCTCAGTATCAAAATCAATGAAGCAGCTACAACAAAAGACATAAACAGCTTGATATATACCGCACAGAGAATTGCCTTCGTTCATAGAGAAACAGGAAATGTATCTTTTTAGCAATCAACTGCTTAGACAGCCCATTTCCTCCATGCGCAGACCACGGATAAAATGCACACAAGCTGCGTTTTTTTAAAACTCTTACTACCTATATGATCTTTAGTTAGTCATCTCATTAATCAAACCTGGAGACGGTGCATTTTCATATAGCCAAATCCTTTGTAAACTACACAAATTCAAAATAAGACTACATGCCAACAGTCATTGCTGCTGTATTCTAGAGTTAAATAAAACATGTTCAAATGCTACTTACATTAAATTACTTAAAGTTAACAAATACATAAACTTTTTTAATAATCATAGCAAAGCCAAACTATGAAACAGTATAAATGATGATGGTAAAACATGGTTTGATATTTAATGGGCGGCTTTGTTTGAAACAAAACAGGTTTGTAAAACCTGGTTTCTGACTATCTGCTTGTGGCTTTTTCTTCATAGGACTTTTGGCAGGTACAGTGAAATGCTTACATACAAATATAAACCAAAATTAGCCTGACTGGTTAGTGACTGGAAAAGCTGATGCATCAGATATAAAGGCTAATTCAAGCGAGTAGTCAGTGTAGCTTAAAACAATCCACTGTGGCATGACTGTATCAATTTATTTACCCCAGTATACTATGTAAACATTACTTTGTTGGAACTTGGCATTGTTGATGAGGGAAGGTTAAATGTCTAATCTTAAGGTTAAATTTTTTTAAACCGTTTTAATCCTTTTCTCCTCGATAACATACCTCCACTATTGAATTTATATTCGGCTTACTTTTTTTTTTACTGACTTCAAATTTGCTTCCTTGTTTGTACGTCTGACATAATCCAGGTGAGCACAGGCAACAGTCGACACCAACCCTGATTGTTTTTTTACACACACGCATGCTTTGTGTGAAGCAGCGTTAACGTTAGCCACCTTGTTATTCACGTACAGTCCCGTTCACGCAATTTATTCGCGATCGGTTCCAAAAAATATAACAGTTAACATCTAACGAAGCTTACCGTTAAGTTTAAAGTTATTTTTATGGTAGTTACTATTACATTACTACAAGTGCATAATAAACAGAGCACGAGGATATGGATACTTTGAGTCACTCAGATTAATGTCAATCACGTTTAAACGTCACTGTTCAGAAACGCAAAATCCACAAAAAGGTCAATTTGGCTAGCAGTATTATTAATTAAAGTTACGACAAACAGCTATAACAATGTTATTTTCATGACAAAGAAATAGTGCACACCAACATGAACCGCAGCTTCTGTACTTACGTTGTTGCTTAATGATTAGTTTTACGCTGGTTTTATGGTTAAAACGCACAAAACAACTTAACGAATCCGCCAAATTATGATAAACCGTGAACTGCAGCTTGGGTCATTCGACGTGTAACGACACTAACGTTAGCAAACTAACGTTACACTTTTCTGTTATCTCGACTTCGACCAAGCTGTAGAAACTCAACAAACAATACCTACCAACGCTGAGTTTCCGGATTAATAATGATAGTGATACTACGAGTGCCTGAAGTGAGTGAGCGTAGCTGTTTGTATGAGTTGCTTCTTCATTTCACAACGCGTTGCTGCCGGACACCTCACCTACTCAATTGTTTGAATGTGAATCATATTTGTTCTACTTCGCGAGACCTCACAGTGCAGCTGTTGAGTTCCGACGCGCGCTCGGGTATCCTCAGGGGAAGATGGTGCGCGTGCACGGCAGACCCAAAAACCCATAGGACGGTCACGTGATCGCGAATAACAGAAAAGGATTAGTACAAACAATCTCAACTGATACACGCCTATATTACGTGCATGGGGCGCGTGCATCTGTCTCCAATATGCTTTTGATTACGTGCTAAGTGTTAATGACTCAGCGGTTGATTTATCAAGTATGACATTCCTTGGACATGTATTTGTATGTTCAGTAATACAGGTTACCTTTCCATGTGTTTATTTTTATTTTCTTTAGGTGTCCATGTTTACATTTCAAGCTTTTGACCAGTGCTTCTGTAAATACTTTAATGTGTAAACTGTCACGAAGTTAGTGCTGATAGAAACGAAGATCTGCACGACAGCAATGTTTGATGTGTAAAGTAGCATGTGAGAAGCTCCTTTAGCTTCTCCTCACGTCATGCATCAGCTACCATGCGGGGTGGGGGAGGGGTGCCTCGAACTTTTCACAGTTACATGAGGGTTTTTTTTTTTGCAGAAGCAGGTTGGTTGAGTCATGATAAATTACAGACTCTTCCTATTTCCACTGCGTAAAACACAGAACCACCCTGCAGTCGAATAGTTTTATATCCCGCTGGATTTACTCTCATCTAAACACACTATAACCCACACATTTATTGTGGTCATACATGAAAATGTTTGTTGATCTCAAAGAGAGTGGGGGTATTTCTGTAGCTAAGTATTAAAGAAATAGTCTTATTTTAATGTCATATTAAACTAATTCTAATGCTGGTATTAAATTATGCCTGTATCAAGTATGTATCAAGTTCTTGTAGAGTTTCATGTTGTATAATAGCCTGGTACAAACAACAGGCCTTTTTTCTTAAGATAAAGACCATCACCTACAGTAACACCCACTGAGTAATGTGTAGTTAAATAACAGCCCCTCCTCCACTCCCCAACTCTTTCCAAACAAACAGCCACTGACGATGACTTAAAGCCATACATCAGGCAATCAATGAAGATATTCAGTTGACTCAGAAGTACACTTATTATAGAGACGCATACACCCCCACCCCCCAAGTAGCTGCAATGCCTGAAAGAAAAGAAAAACTTTTATCAGTGACCACTCCCAGAGAAAGAACAGTGAACAAAGAATGGAAGATTCCATTTGCCAAATCTGTCCCTGACATTAGGCTGGCTTGTTCTGCCTTATCCTCCCTCTTGTGTAGCTTATTAAAGTCTTTCATGTTGGAAGAGGTTGTTTTAACATGCTAAATGTTACCAAACAGGTCAGACAAAGATAGTGTTGGCTATGGAGTGAAAATGCAAGGAGATGTGCAAGTTTGGTATGTAGGGGAATAATTCAATGTTTTGCATATTTAGTCAGTGCAACATAATAAAAGTTAAGACAGCCAACAAATCTTGTTCGTGTTTAACACAGATAAGCTAGTATTGTGGGTAACAGTTTAACATATTCTAACGTAAGTCTATTTTGTTGCTGACTCAGCATTATACGAGCTTTTCTTTATTATATTTTATTATTAGGATTCAATCTTTAACGTGTCCAGCTGTAAACTGAAATAATTTCCTACCCCCTGCATTACTCTGAATTAGTTTTTGGCATTCTTGCCTCACCCTGAGATCCTGTTACACAAACAAGTCTAGTATGTTAATCAAAGGCACCACATGTGACACATCGAGGCCTCCCACTTGTTTCCTATTGTTCTGTGACCACAAAGGCTCGGTGAAAGGCTATCAATTTGAAGCAGCAGTATCATGCCTCAGAATGATTAAATTGCCAGGAGATGTTGTAGCTGATGAAAATCCCCATTTGGCTTTTTGTGGTGTTTTGTGTTTCACTATATGCATTTTTAACCCCAAGTTACCTCAACATGTGGCAAACAATGTTTGTTTTTACTGATTTAATTAAGTTAGACCTGGTGTTTGACTTTAAGTTAATGTAAGCTCATTGCTGTAAGGTTAATATAAGCACAGGTAGTGTCATTGCAGAAACACAACATACATGTTTGTATCCATCACAAGCAGTAGATTTCTGAAATTGAATAATTGTGTTCAGCAGAGTGGATTCATAATAGAGAAAGGCTGTGGTGACTTCTTTTTGTCTTGACGTGTCAGGAGGAGCTGAGTGCATTGTTCCTTGGAATCACAGGCTGGCTTCTTTCATAATCCTAGTGCCGTTTCTGAAGGACATTGATAGTATATAATGTCGTCTCTCACTTCCTCCAATACCATTTTTTCAGCTGTTATGTTGTTGACCATCAGAATTATTTTGTTGTTTGAAAGCATACAGTTGTATAAAATCTACATTTTCTTACTATGGGGGAGGTGGTTAGATGTTATACTATGTACAATACAGCATTTTCCTTTTACCGTGTGTTGCCAGGTGAAACAAATCTGCAGTAATTATCCAATGAGAGCGGCTTCCTTATATACACAAGGTAACCACAGACAGAGTTGTTGCCAGGACTTAGAAAAAATTTTGCATTGAAGTCTTGTCAGTACTTAAAATATACATCAGCAAATCAGTCAGACAAAATCAATTTTTTTCATTTTTAAACTTTATCAAAAAATGTTTTTTTTATGTTTTCAACACTACAAAGCATTGTCTCATTATGTCACACTATTTCTATTCACCTATGCTGTAAATATTACAATTAGTTGGGTCTGATCACTTTTAGGAATTAAGCCAAATCAAAACTGGATGTTGATCTCTTTTACAGGTCAATTGCTCCTCAAGCAGGATGTAACATTCCCCTGAAAACCCACCCCTAAAAACACCCCAGAGCATCTGCATTAGAATGGCTTGCCAAGACCTATAGTGTGCTTGTAGGACCAGCTTATTTACCATGGGTTAAAATGAATGACATCGTTTCAGACTATAGATGACTGTATTAATTTATTATCAAATCAGTACCCGTGTCCTCTCACTGGTCCCTAAAAGTGTTTCACCCTTATGTTTTCTTACAGAACTTGCAAGCAGTGTCATGAAGCATTAGTGTTGACAGCAGGCGTCCCTGCCTACTGTTCCCTTTTTTCACCCTCTTCTGAGATTGGTGCATTCACACAGCGACATACATTGTCCTGCAGCAACATGGTGTTATACAGTGTTGCAATGTTGAATCCACACCTATTACTTCTATTTTAACAGACCTCTCAGTTTGTCATTGCCTGTGATAGTACAGAAAGCATAAACCAACCCTCAACTTAGATGGCTTTTATAGCCGTCCTTCCTTTTAAAAAGCTCACAATGTGGCACAGTGCCTGTAGGGACATGCAGCTGCTATCTTTGTCTTTGCATAAAAGGTTGGGCAAATTCCTAAATCATACTTAAGAGAAGTAGAGACACCAGGAGCTTGTGTTAGGGTTCAGCTTGAATTCTGTGAACATTACAAGATAATATTGTTTATCATGACTCTCTGTTTGCTGAAGCATTATGTTTATATGATTTGCCAATTAATTAGATGAGTATAGACAGTTTTGAAACTCAGCTTTGTTTTCTCACTGTCTCAACAATTCCTCATTCTCATTAGAACTGATTCAAAATGTGGCTCTTCCATCAACCCTTTATGTTTAATAATGAGCATTCACACAGCAGCTATATGCCTGGCAAATGTGCCGCACAGCATCTAACGTAATTTCCCAGTCCAAGGGGGAAAACAACAGACAATAGACCACATGTCTTAAATGTACAAGCAGCACCAGTCCTTTAGTACCACAGCAATTACGTTAATGCGCAATTTGAAATGATCACACCTATTTTAGAGCGCAATGCAAGAAGAGTGTGGCTCATTGATAACAAAGGAGCTGTGGGAGTTATGACTTCAGGGGCCGTGACTCACTTAATAGCAGGCGAATGGTGGGTCTCAGACCTTGGTTTCTAAAATACACCCTTCCATACTGCAAATGATAAATGACATCAAATCATTAAATGCAAATTCAATTATGTTTGTTTTAGCTGGAATATACACTATTGTATATTCTAAGGTGTGTCTAGTGGAAACAAAAGTTTCTGTAGGATGTAATGTAAAACCTCACTCACTTACTACTCATCAGTTCTCTTCTTGGTGACCACTGCTGACCACCAGGACACTAAGTCCAAGTAAACATACCTAACTGTGACTCACGTGTCACATGTTAATAAAAACTGTACTGCATGTGAGCTTGAGGTAACAGGGTGTCATGTTTATTTGTTTCCAACTGGTACTTTACACTGATGAACGACACACGTTATTGTCTTCAAAAATACCTTAAGTGACACATACAGGATGAACAAAAGTGTGATATTAACTACACAAATGACAAAACATCACAAGACTTAAATTAAAACACGTGACACACAAAGTGTTGCTGTAAAAAGAAATAGGTTAATACACAGTGATTTACTGTAAAATGAATCACACTAAAACATTTTCACCAACTTACATGTGTTTGTTCATTCCCCACAAAAGACTAAAGATTGTAATTTTCTCACATGGTCCAATATATGACTGTTAATGGGTATATACTGTATGTGCTTATGTCTACATGTGGCTTAATATAAAACAGATGTAAGTGCAGTTTGTTACAAGAGCACACCCCTCTATCAGCTCTAATCTACAGATACAGAAGTGGCATTATCTATATCATTTCATACTAACTTCTGCTTTGCTGTGACTGCATAATTTTTTTACGACATGAACTGTAAAAAAAAAATAAATGTGACAATTAATATATGATTCATATATTAATTAAATTAATATACCAAAAGCAAAGCACAGTGCTGTATTATTGCATTGTGATGTATTGCGGGAGCAAAGGTAAGTTGTGACAGATGTCGCTCGAAAAGGTTTCACACTATTTTTCTATACTTTTCAAGACTTTTACATGATCAAAATTATTTCTGTCTCAAAACCACCAGTCGGTTTAACTCTTTTGACCATTTCTGGTCAGCACTACTTGAAGCTGTCTGCTCACTTCTCTGATACTCACTGGTCACTTGCTTTTTTTACTTCTCGTTTTCATATTTGACACTAAGTACTAAACAAGACAAAACAAAAAAAAAGTTAAAGTAATTTAAAGGATTGAAGCGGTGATGAGAGAAAGAAAAAGATATTTATAAAGATTGAGTCAAAGCTATGAGGAGAGAGAAATGGAAACAAGTAGTGTTGGTTTTGGTTTCATTTGGCCTTCTCAGCTGCTGGAGCAACAGTGACTGGCTCTGTCTGGACCCCGGCATCTGTAGAGTTACGTTTCTGACCCTGAAATTTAAAGGGAAGAAAATCTGAAAACATTTTCTTGAATAGCAAAATTCATGTACTACACATATTTCTGTGTCTTTATTTAAGTCTCAACAAATGTGTTATTGTGTTGGGCCAAGTAGGGGCAAGCTTATGACAAGGTTTTTGAAATTTGTTGTAGAGTTTGTTTGTTTGTATTTGTTGTATGTAGAGTTTTGCTTACTACTGTGCATGTCCCTACAGGACATGAAACACTAAGGACAAACTTATTTTTTTGCTTATGTGGAATGACATTTCACTACCAAGACTAAGGCCTACACCTTCAGTTATAATGAGTTGTGCTGCCATCTGGAGGACGCATGAGGCCATATTAAATGACGTGACAAATGAATGCTCTCTTTACCAGATTTTTAAAGAACAGCTGGATAGAGTTCCTCTTTTCCAGTTTTTTGGGCACACTGGCTCCAGTATCTCCAGCCTGAGTGACCACTGAAGATGGTTTGTTTTCTACAACTGCCTCTGAAGACTTAGCCGCAGTTTTCGGTTCCTCCTTGGCTTTAGCTGGCTGAGTTGCTTCTGCTGTTGTAGTCGGGGTAGAGGTTGCTTTCTTGGAATGACCAGCCTGAAGAATTTCAACACACACAATCGTTAAAAAAAGTATTTTAAGACTTAAGTGTTTTGTTTGTTTCAATTATTAAATGTATTGAAATACACATGTGGTGTTAGGATCCAATGGGACCTAGTATGTACAGTATGATGGACAAGTACAAACTGCTGAATGTTGTTATAATTTAAAACGGCAGAGAAAAAAATCTTTCAGAGCAGCTTTTAAAACCAAATATAACTGATGAAATGACTCTGGTTAATAATTTATCTTTCTACCAGAGACAATTGCACTGTATTTACCACTCCAGTTGCTCTCCTAAAGAGTTGAACTCCAATTGTGGAGGCTGCCTGGACTCAAATTCACACAAATCAGATAATTTCTGTTTAGTAATCTCATCCTAGTGCTCAGAGAATTAAAATCCTTAACAGATTCTTACTTTCGGTTTGAAGAACAGAGTGAAGGGTGATTTTGAAGCTGGTTTCTTTTCTTCCTGAACAGGTGGTGGCGGTTCTGGCTTGGCAGCAGCCTCAAGGGTGCTAGCTTTCGAGGGATCTAACCTCTTTTATCAAAATGACAGAGAGAAAAATGCACATTATGAGCTATTTACAGATCAAAGGCATGGTCATGATTAAAGGCGACTCGTGTGAGAGCAGGATCTGCCACCTGGAAGTGAAAGAAGAGGTATCAAGGGTGTCAAAATAGCCAGGATCACAACAAAAAGAAAGCAGAGAAGTCAACCGAGAAACGTCAGTGGAGCTAAGAACCCCACACCAATAAGGACAAAATAAAAAAATTATTTTCTGTTTAAAAAAAAGAGGAAACTGAGTGTTCTGTTCAGAAGATAATCAGGTCCACCATAAAACACCATAAAACACATTTTTACTTTGTGCATTCAGCCCTTTTTTCCCCTTCAGATTTCTTTTTGTCATAACCTTAATTCCGTTTTGTAGTTTTGAGATTGTCTGTTTTAAAGGGATTTTTCACATTCTGGGAAACGAAGAATATAAAGACAAGAAGCAGATTGATGGAAAAATGTAACACAACATTCTCATGATATGCTTGTCTTTTTTCCCAAAACTCCTTTTTTTACCTCAGCTTCTACCACTGACTGTTGTAAGCCATCCACCACCTGCAAGGATGAAAACGTTGTCCTATTAGTTCAAGGCTGTATGAAAGTAGTAAATTATGGGCTGATCTACAATGAATGGGCCATATTTCATACAAGATTGCAAAATCATGTCAGATGTACCTGTAGAGTAAAGAGACCTCAGCAATTACAATATTTCAAAGCACTTCCTGTTCATTTACCTGTTCCTCTGACTGTGCAACCTCTTTTGCTGTCTCCTGAGGTTCAACCTTGTTTTCACTCTGAATGGATGCAAATGAATGATGACATAATAAAATAGGAATTTGTAAACAGACATTGTGATGTACTCAAAGAAGCAGAAAAGCCTTTTACTTCCAAAAACCTCCACCAGTGTCTGCTGCTGCATGAAATTGTATTAGAGATGCAAATTTAGAAGAGCATGTAATACTGCAACCGACAAGATTTGTCATTACTCAAGTTAGAATTAATTTCAAAGAAAGCTGAAGACGGTGCCAGTTAAACGTCCAAATTGTATGCAACCAGGTTCACATACATCGAACTACATTATTACAACTTAAAGACAGAGATGACTAAGCATGGCCTAATTTTTTTTTGAAATTCTAATAAACCAATATTAACCAACCATTGTTGCGAAACGATTTGCCACCATTATTTTTTTTGTCTATAGCCGTGAGTCACTGAAGTGTACATTCAATACAAGTTCTCTCTCTCTCACCGACATTTCGCTGCGGTTTCAGTACTTAAATGTCACCAACAAGGGTTCAACTAGTATCAACAACATCCCCATACTTTACCTCTGCGCTGAGGGATTTACACACATGCACATTCTTTTGCACAAGTACACACCCTCTGTACTTTAAAGAGGCTTAGAAAATGCCTTAAAACTTTTTTTTTCTGATAAAGGCTATAGTAGAGATGGCTCAGCTCATTCTGAACCATCTTTTTGTGAAGCTGCTATAGACTGCTTTGGGGACCTCTTTCATACGCTGAGCTCCTCTATTATTCCCACCTTTCCTCCTTCTGCTTACATCACATGCTTGCCATCATTTTATTACACATGATTTGACTTTGTATCTTCTTTTTCCTATAGCTGTCCTTTTTTCTCTCCGTCTCCCTCTCTCCATACTCATCTATAGGTGTCAGATTGTGAGTTGTGTCACCGTGCAACCATCCAGCCTGAGTCCCTGCTGCCTGTTGTTGTTGTTGCCTCTTTTGTCTCCTGTTGCTTTTCTTTTTATCTATCGCCTCACTCTAAACAGTTGAGGCCGATGGCCACTCACATTGAGCCTTGTCCTGCTGGAGAATTCTTACTATAAAGAGGGACTTTTTCCTCTCCACTGTTGCTATTAAAAATATATTATAAGTTTTGAAAATGTTTTAAAATCACAAATTTAAATTATTTTTTTCTATTAAAAGCTTGCCCTATGTGGAATTTGTTTTTTGTTTTTTGATTCAGTTGTGTGAGGTCTTCAACCTTACTGTTATACTTAAAATGGCGCTATATAAATACAGCTGAATTGAATTTTAGATGTCTTAACATCTAGCAGTTCTTCAGATTCACATACAGTGTGTTGTACATTTCATTATAATTTCACACAAAGTACATGAAAGCGACACCTGAAATGATTAACCTTTTGCTCTCATTTACCTTTGGGCGAAATAATTTGCTGAAAGAATCTTTGGCTAACTTTGCTTTTGACGATTCAGGTTCCTTTGCAGCAGCTTTTGGTTCTTGCTTTGGAGCAGGTTTCACAGACTTGGCAGCTGGTTCGCCTTTGATTTCCATTTTTGGTGGCTCTGGTGGAGGTGGTGGTGGAATAGACATTCCTTTGGGCGCTGCAGGGGATTCAGCAACCTGAGCAACCTATTGACAAGGGAGAGAGGATGTTACATAATGGTTGCTGTAGAAAACTACAGGACTCAGCATCATCATGTTCTTACACATTAAGGTTGTATTTAGTTTACTTAAAATGTCAAAATAATCGTTAATTATCGATAACGTTTTAAAAGATTAGCATTTGACATATAAAACATAAAAACATGTAGTGGATGCTCCTTAAACCAATAATAAAAAAATACACAATAATTCTCTAAAAAAATGTTTTAGGCTAAATAAGATAACTTAAGGAAGAAACAAAACCCTGGTTTAACTATACTATCTACCCAAACATTAATACAACAGAACAGCATCCATGGCACATAAGCAAAACAAAAAGACAAAAGCAAGTTACAAGAAGTAAAAGAAAATTGAAGTCCGTCAAACTCTGGACATTTAAATAATCAAGGCTAGTTGATTTGTGACCAAACAGATTAAGTACAGTTTGCTGTATTACTGCCCCCCACAGCTCGAGCAACAGAATTGCTTCCTTTGTTGCCACCGTGCTTGAATGTTTTAAGTTAGTGTTTTGTTTTACCCAAGAATAAACTATACTTTGTCAAATACAGTAAGATGTACATAATGCGGAATCTCAAGAACTGAACTGAACCCAGTAATGCATATTTGATTTACTGCTAAATCTTAAATGGAACAATAACGCAGTCTCTGTGCTCACAGTAATGGCTGCTGCTTGTTGGGTCTCCTTCTGCGACTATTTGGCAACAGAGGGGGGAAAAAAGCAGTTAGAGAAATAATATAAAATTAATAAAAAGCAACAAAAAAGGTTTGCACATTTTGTATATCTTAAAATTATGGTGTAATTTTTTATTTATTTTTTCAAAACTTTTACAGAACAAAATAACTGTATTTGACAATCAACGGTAACCAAACTAAATTTACAGATTACAGAAAAATAATTTTTGAATGATAATATTGATATCAAAATAAAATAAGAAATTTTTTGAATAATATGTGTCTGTATTTAAATACTTAGAGAATATCTGTTCACCTGATCTTTTGAGGCATCAGGAGTAGCTGTTTCCTTTTTAGATGTTTTAGTGGGAGTCACCTGTGCAACAAAGGAAGGAAAAAAATTATATATCCTAATTTGCATGTCACACAAGCAAATGCTTAGTTTCAACATGGTGTGTAAGCGTAACAGGGCACTATGTTATTTGTGTAGTTGGTAGTAATGGTTCCGTCTTTTCAGCAACAGAGAATACAGCTGATGTAACAGAAACAGATAAATAATTATTTTCATAAAACAGAAGCCTTTCATGAATTCAGATATAGGCCTTTATGCTAAGCTAACTAGGGCACACACTGAGTTCCCTGACAGAGTACACACAATACATGCGCTGTCATTGTGACAGTTATTGTGCTCCGGAGATGGCGTAGGCCTGCCCTCGCACTATCTTCACAAATCTCAACTTCCAACTGCACAGGCCTTCCTTGTGAGCTCACACTATGTGACAAACAATAGGCCACCACATTCTCGCATGTTCAAAGACAAAGAAGGCATGAGGCTGGGGCAGTGGTAACTCTTTAAAATGGTAGCAATTCAACGGACAGCATAAGCTTGCCATCAGGCACAGTCATCATGGCAGATCTAGTTATGGATATCTCTATGACCCCCCTATAACACCTCAGCATGGAATAAAAGTTACAAAAAGACTAATTTGTTCCCAAATGTGTATGTGTAAATGTATAAATGTGGCTGAAAAAGGGGAAATCATATATATATATATATATATAATCGGTAAATATATATTTCCACAATTTAGCAAACATACGTTGTGGTAGTTTACATTTTACATGGTTTAGGTCAAATTTAACACAACATTTTTGTTATTATTATTGTACAACAATTTCTGAAAGCATATAAACCATCAAAAGAATCTCAAGGTCCATCACTTACTAGTGTTTTGAAGAAGTTCATAACTGGATTTTCTTCTGGGTTACTCTGCTGTTGGTTTTCCAGAAGTTCACTGCTGCTGTTGTCAGTTCCAGGAGCTTTTTCTTCAGCTGGACTCAGGACTACAGTCACACTTTGTGGGTCTGTTAACGATTCAGTTTGTTGCAGCTGGTTTGCCTCCTATAAACCATCACAAAGAGTTAGCGTTTGAGAATTATGTTAGAGAAGCACAGCTGATATGCAAGCAGTGAGTGTCTTAATCGCAGCATTGAGATGAGAGCACAATTCCAACCATGCCTCTGCCTACTCAGGGCAGCGTCAACAATCACCCTTTTATTAATGTTTGTGTCCCACCCCCCACTCACAGATATTCAACAATGTGTGAGAGTTATGAATTGAGAATTGTCAGGAAACTCAAATACCTTGCTGTATCTTTTTGTTATGGGTAAAATAAACCGTAGAAACAATTATAAGAGTAAATTTATTAGTACACCATTTATTATTATTGCTGTTACTGTTCACTGTGATTTCATTTATCATGAAAAAGACAATTCTGATCAAAATCATAAAAAGATTACTAAAGATGTAATACTATCTTATTTAAAGTACAGAAATACAAGCTTTTCTAAAGCACAGCATAGTTTTTGTTAATAATGCTGACTTTGACGCTGTTTCGCAGTCTAGCCTCAGTTTGTTCAACAAAAGGAATTTAATAAAGAAAATAAAGACAAAATTACATACAGTTGCAATTTTGCAGCATTTTTGTATGGGTCAAGAACAGCAGCTGGTAAAAGTCAAGTTGAATTTATTCAATTTATGTAGTTACGGGAGATACGTACATAATATATATTATTTCTATTAAGAGCATCAGGGACAAAAAGCAATGGTGGATGGATACACACCAATATTCTGAAGGCAGATTAACTAATGTCAATGCAAAAGAAAAATTACATTTCAATATTCATCTGCCTTTTGAGTGGTTACATTCTTGCATCTTCAAACCAGTGAGCCTTCATTCTAATGATGTTCAAGCTGACTACTAACTAATGAGTGAATCCTCTGTGCTGACATTTGTGTGTCCCGTGTTGAGCTGGTTGTTGATTGGTTCTCTGCCTTCTTGTCAGATTCTCCCTTTTGCGATACCTCCTCACACGTTTATTTCTCAGTGGCCTTTGCCTCAACCTTTTCTTGTTCCTCTTCTGTATCTTCATCTTCATCTGTCTCTGGGATTGAAGCTAGCATTTCAAGTTTTGGTTGTTTCATATTCCACTCCAGCTCTTCAGCAATATTCTTGTCTTTGACCGAGGTTACTGATTCCTCCGCAGGCCACGCTCCTGGTTCTCCGAATAGAGATGCAAAAACTGTTGCAGTGGCAACCTCCTCACTAAGATTTACATTACCTGCTGCAGGCTGCAGACGAGTGCTAGAATTGGCTTGTAGGTCTTGATGAAGAAGATTAATTGGTGCTTCTGGTATCGCTTCATCATCTTTACTGACAACAGCATGGGTGGGTTGTAGTTCAGCTGATTCAGATTCCACATAAGACATTGCATCTTCACCAACCTCAATGTAGTCGGTGGATTCAGGAACACCAGAGAAAACTCCATTAATACAATCTACCACCACAAAGAGAAGACTGGAAGAGAGATCCCATGGCACAGTTTCCTTTCCAACATTGTCCTCCTTGACACAGTCCTCCTCCCGACTGCCTTGGCTAAATCCAATCTTATCAGTAGCTTCAGATTTTCTGTCCATTTGCTCAGATTCTTCAGCTTTTGGATGTACAATTTCTTCTAGGTCTTCAATGATGACCATGCTGGTATCTTCTTCTCCACTTGAATCCAATATCACGTATATCTACATTCATATTTAGATCAAATTTAGGGATAGTTATTTCATTTATGAATTACATTTGATAATCATGTGCTGGATCACAGTGTGTACAGTAAGTGATCAGAATAAAATCCTCTATGTTGTAACGTCACAGAGTTCAATATGTTACAGAGACCTTCTCACAGATGTTTCGATTTGGTTTAAATGAAGAATGGTATGCTGCTGTCTTCTTGTATTGGATGTCTCATATTGGAAAATGATATTTTATGTGTCCAGCACAGTGTTTTCTGGGAATCTGGCACATTTGTTTTTAGAGATTTGAGGAAACTGTCTATGTAAACCCATGACCTTTCACCTGGAAAGGTCATGGGTTTAACGCATGCCTAACATGTACAGTCAGCCATTTCAAACAAACATGCCGCCCAGGTGACCCAGGTCCTTATGAGGCACACACTCTATTCTAATATTAATTATTATTATTTTATTAGTTTTTTTATATATAGAAGAAATTGATCATTTAAAAAGAATGCGACCAAACGGATGCAACTTTGTGGCTGACTGGCGGTTTGTGATCAGTTAATGGATGTTTTTGATGTTACAAGGTTTTGTAGATAGTAAATATTGGAAGACATTCTACTCACAAACTGTGGATCAACGGTGTTCGTTAGTTCTTCATTTGACGCATCTTGTCTCTGATTCTTGTCGTCATCTGCTTTCTTTTTGAATATATTACCAAAAATCGTAACTTTTTCCTTCTTGGTGACTTCCTTCAGGCTGATAGGCTCAGGGGTTTTAGAAACAACTTGGGCTTCCACAGGTTGATAGTTTGTTTGGACTACTACCGTATCAGGCTCAGATGATTCTGTGTAGACGGTTAAAGAGAGGGGCTTGCCATTTTGTTGGACAATGACCGTACTTTTAACTGCAAAAAAAATTAATATAATAAAGAAATTAATGAATAACAATAGAAATTTGTTGTCAAACAAGAAAAGATTTCGTTAGTGCATTACATTTTTAAATTGCATTAGGATTGAATTAGACTGGCCATTATTGACAAATGCATTAATGCTCAAGATAAAGACACTAATTTAATAACTGCAGGGAGAAGACTAAGATGATTTACAAATTTATATGCATCAAGAAACAAAACATGCACACATTTAGAAAGCTCAAATGACAGAAATGAGAATTTAATATAATGGCATCTAAACTGAAAAAAATAAAATCAGTATGACAACTTATCATCATTTACATCCATGTACGTCCCCAACTAAAACCATAGGAAGCCAACTGAAACTTGATTAATCTGATTTAATGTAGATCTGGTGCACTGGTGCCTTGTTCAGTACTAAATAAAGTAAACACACCCTAGTTAACATCCTACAGCAATATTGTTGCTACAGAGACATAAACCACACAATGACAGGTCAAATAGCTGTGTCCTGTAAAAGTCTACGCCTTTAGTTACATTGGAAGGACACAGGCCAGATGGGAGTCTCTCTGTTTACAGAGTCTTCAAAAGGTTTAAGAGATTTATCCAACATGAGATGGAAGCATCAGCTGATTTGGGCTGTCACATCTGGCTGACATTCAGGACTTCCTCCATAAATACACCAAGGGCTAATATACGCAGGTTCAACCCTGATCTGCTCTCATCCACAAATTCTCCAAGTGACTGATCTTTTAAATTGTTAATAATAATAACAACACTTTATACTTTAATAATAATTACATTAAGTTGCACTAGTATTGATTCACAAATAAAGATAGAATCCCCACTTACCATCTGTCTCTAGTCCATTAGATGTGGTGTTTGCAGTTATGCCATTCACTGATCCATTTTCTTGCTTCTCAGGAATTGACCCATTCTATGAAAAAAATCATAGTGAAAAATATGTTTTTAACGTTTTAAAGTTCTTTTATAATTAAGTACACTATGTACAGGGATCTTTCAATTTAGGAGAAACACTAAAGAACTGGTTGTAAACGGACCCCTTTTAAACATTCAACCTAAGTCTATGTAATTGTGAGTCTTTTGGGGTCAAGAAATAAAGTATATTGTTTATCATGTGAGTTTTACAGCTTACCACAACATACACAGAGGCAGTAGAGTTATACTTATTGCAGGAATAACCATATTAACAGGTGTATTAGTATTAGTATTGTTTTACCTGGGTTAGGTCTTTGCTCTTGGATTGCTCGTTCCCCATGTTTTTCCTAGACGAGCCCCAGAGCACAGCTTTCAGCTTAATTCCAAGTAACAAACTGAAAAAGAACAGAAACATAGTTTTTGTTATGGTGTGCTGATGAACAAGACACAACTTCGGTGTCTTTCAAATAACTTACCTTGTCACACCTCCACAAGTCAAGCAAGTGTTCTTCACCTTAGGACATGAAAGTTGTCTGTCACTATGTCAGTGAGAGGGATTCGTTCCTGCTCAGTTGTGTATATAAGCTGCTGCTAACAGGCTTTTTTTAATGTGTGCTTTAAAATGGGTGGGACTCTTTTATGTAATCGATGGGCTTTCCTCCACATAAAAGGCTTCCACCCCGCAGCACACTATTGGTGATCATTGTTAAAACCCCATGATTAGCATTGCTGTAATCTCATAATCACAGTGAAATACCCAGACAATGTCATAATGGAGTTACCCTCCAAACAAATACTCAGAAATATTATGCTGCAGCACGGTTCTGTTGACAAATATAGCTGAGAATTAAACCGGATGTGAAAGAAGGATATTGTTCTGGAACACTGCCACACAACATTTATGCTTATACTTACAGCCCTGGTGCCTCCACCTAGTATTTAAATGTGAAGATTTTAATTATTTAGGTTCTTAATCTCAATGTTTGTAAAGGAAGCAAAGTGAAAATGTGTTAATTCCAATGTTATTTGAAGCTGACTTAAACTGTGCCCTTTAAAATTGATAGTATTACCTGTAAAAGCTTTTAATCACACTTAATCAAGACGGACAAAGATCTCTGTGATGAAATCATTTTGTGTTCAAATACTTCCATTTAGTCTGACAATGCATCAGTGCACACAGGACTGTCTGAGAGGTCAAAGACAAGCTGACAGTAGTTCATTATTTAAATTTATTCTTCTTGTTTTGTTCGCTCATCTCAGTGTCGTTTGCTGCCTTTGTGAGTAAATGTGCCTTAAAGAGGAACTTGTTGACACTTCACAACCTCAAAGAACCAAAGCCTCTGTATGTAAATGCACTAAACCACAAAGTAACCTATGTGTGATTTTACATGCGGTATATGGGTGGTATGAATTTCTGAACACAATGTCCTGATTGTGGCCTATAGCGTGCACACTGAGGTGGGAGTTGGAATAACCTGTTTGCAATGTGCATAGTTGTTTAGCACTTTTGCCTTCCTGCAACCTTCATGATGTGCCAGTGTACTGTATGACAGTCTTCTGCCAGTGTTTACAACCCTTAGAAGAAAAAAGAATAGCTTTTAAGGAGGAAGGTTTGAGTAACATTTATTCAGCTTAGATTAAAACATGCCCACGACACTGTTATCTTTAATGTCCTAGATACCGTAGATTCCTTAATATCTTCTTCAGTAAGTCTGGATTCATAGCACACTATCATTACACATGTATTCAGTAAATATTTGAACTTGGGTGCGGAACTGTTTGCTGTGGAAATATTTACAGAACAGGAGTTACTGTTGATATAATAACTGGTCTGACTCAGTGCAAGCCACTTTGCATGTTTTGGGTTATGTTATGTTCTATTTAAGTAATTGAGCATAATTTTGAATTAAACTGGCTGATTATGCTTCAGGCACATATTTTAGAAAACGTTAAAGCTGGTAAATGTTATACTTTAGAGCAAGGGTCAGATTCTTTACAAATTAAATACCTAATGTCTTGAAACCAGAAGTACAAGGAATAAATCGATTATGATAGTTTAGACAGATCCGGCCCTTTAATAACTTCTTCCCAGCCACTAGATGGCGCTCTCGGAATATCTGTGGTAAGTCCGACTGTCTTTGTGTCGTCGAGGAAGTCAAGATGGCAGCTATTGTGAAGGGAACAGTAGTAAGTTGAAATTCAAAGGATTTGGCTATTCTGCTGTGGATTTGTGATCACATTAAATCAAGATACAACTACACGGGCTTTAATTATGTGAGGGAGAAACAAGCAGCCACGATTACTGGTGGCAATTGTATTTAAGACCGTAGTCTCAACCTCGTGTTTCACACTGGCACTCAGCTGCCGTTATGCGTTAGCTAATTTGTTAGCGTTAATTCACATGTTCGCTATATTACTCCAATGGCCATTTTAGGTAGTTCTTAGCTCAGTAACCTGTATTACAAATTGAGGTTTAGTCGATGACAATAGTAACCGCCTAATCGCGAAGTGGGGTAGTCGAGATTGCTAACAGAACGCCACTGTAGGAGCTCCCTAGTTTGCCTGCTAAGGTTAGCTTAATATTCCTTAATGTAGTTTGCTTACTGCAACACAGGAGTTTGTTTCTTTCAGTGTGGATGTTACGGCCAGGTCGGTTACCACATCAAATTAACTCCAGTGGCGGCCAGTAACTATTTGCATTCACTCACGTAACGCTGTTATACTTTAGGACAGGATATTGTTATTTTCAAAATATTAGTTATATTGCGATTTTACAACATTCCAATGAGATATTGTAATTTCACTGCACTACAGTGAATGTTTTTGATATATATGGTATATATAAATGGTAAAACTTAATGAAACAGACAACCATAGTCCATGGAGGAAATTATTCGTACTTGTCAACATCTTATATATTTCTTATTTAATCTAACTAAAATATTCCAAATGTTCTCTGGCTTCAGCTTTGTTGTTGCTGTATAATTTAATACATTTAAATTGACTAAACACATTTAAGAAGTGTCCTATTTGTAATAATCTGGTTGGGTTTTGAATTTTAGTAAATATGAGGAACTATTTTTCTTTGGTTAAATTATCCAAAAACTAACCACTAATACTAATTTCTCTTTCTTGGCTTGCAGGCTGTTGAAGATGTTAATGTCACTTTTGAAGACCAGCAGAAGATCAATAAATTTGCTAGGAATACAAGTCGGATGACAGAACTCAAAAGTGAAATTGAGGCAAAGAAAGTAAGTAGTTGACAATAATGAAGTCACATTTGGGGTTCAGTGTGTGTGGTCAACAAAATGTGTGTAGGTCTCATACTAATAATTCTGGAATATTAGATGTAAATCCTGATATTCCCATTATATTTTCTTAAACAGACTTTCTTTCGATTATGTGTACATTTTTTAATTGGCTTAATTGACTTACTGACAGTTTGCTGATATCTCCATGCAGAAATCATTGCAGAACTTACAGGATGCCAGTGATGACCTGATGATGTTAGATGATGACGCTCTTTTAATCCCCTATCAAATTGGTGATGTATTTATCAGTCACACGCAGGAAGAAACACAAGAAATGCTAGAGGCTGCAAAGGTGGGTGGTTTCTATTAATACATTTTTTCCCCCCCAATTATCGTTTTAATTTACATTTTTTATTGCATTTTCACATTGTGATACAAATAGCAAAAACATGAGGGGTGGGTCGCTTTTTGATGTGTTACCGCTGTTGGTCAAATTATAAGGAAACCAAGAAGATTATTTTCATAACCCAGTCCAAATGAAAACGAAGTACTGTACCTGTAGAATTAACTAACACAAGCTGCTTCTTGCTGGTTGCTTTAGATCAGTGAGTTATGTTTATTTCGCCAAATTGGCAGAAACAACATAAAGATCAGTGGCTCTAGTCGGTCTCTTAAGCCATCAGTATTGGGCAGTTTATTCAAAAAATAAATTACTCGGGTCAGCCCCTAGCCTGCACATAGCAAGACAACTGAGCAATGCCAGGGGACAGAGAGGTGAATTAAGTGGAGGGGACCCAGACACGTTGAAGTTGACAGACTGATATGTGACATTTTTCTAATATAGAGAATTTATCAGGTTTTCTTTTCTTTTCTACATGACTGTGGAACAGGTAGGACCGTCAGAAAGCTATTGACACACACCAAGCCTTAGTTTTTTTATGCTGTGTTTAGAAGGAAATTAAAACTGTTATTAACAAATTTAACTGTAACTCAGACTTTGACAGATAGAATAAAGAAAAAAAAATGTGCATATACCCCAAAATTGAAATATTCATTACAGATTTGTCAGTCAAAGGTATAAAATCAGCTCCCAGAGCATTGTGGCTGCTAATTGCAAAAACAGTAAAGGATTTAATTCACTGTGGGTACACACACCTAGTCAGATGATTAATTTAGTGACAATGAAACACAATTTCCTAATCCTCAAAAAGTCTCTTCTCTCTGTTATTGGTCATCACTCAGGAGTGTTTTTTTGGAGCCATGTCCAAAGAGCTACATATTCCAAACGTATCTGTTAAAACAAGCCACTTTCCAGGAAGGAGCACCTATTTGTTTTTCTTACTGTTTAAGCACAACCATAAACCATCAACTTGATAAGGCTTGATCACTCTCCAATAGATAGCAGCAAATTAGCTACATATGAATGGGTTTTCTTTTATCAAAGGTGTGTAGTGCAATCATTCTGCCCAAGCAAATTTTGTCCTGTTCTGAGAGATTATTAAAAACCCAATATTGCCATGATAATTGTGTAAACCTCTGACTGCAAGTGGTGGTCATGTCTCGTGAGTAAAATGCAATTGAAAGGGATTCATCACGGCTTCTGCCATTGAGTTGCTCTCTTTTAGCATTTTTTTTATTAGATTAACTGGATTTAATTGAGAATTTGATTGTTCAGACAAGTCGTGCTTACATTTACTTAAAGAACTCAACAGCCACAAAGAATATTGAGGAAAAACTGAATTTTCACAGACCCAATTTCACACATGGTGTTAATTTTCTGTGCTTTTACTCTTGAGCTTTCACAGTAATTTAAAAGAGAATGTTTTTTTACGATAATTGTCCTCCAGCAAGAAATTGCCGTCTTATTGTGTGCACCTCTGAATGACCCTAGGAGCTATGTTGGCATGTGCCTGGTAGGGTCCTAGGTGATGGACCAGATTTAGAGTGGTTCAATGCCCATTATGGATACAGTAAAACAAAGGCCTGTGACGTTAGAGAACAGCTGGGGTCAGGCCTGGGGTTGGGACTTGCATGTAAATGACTAGTGGCTGGTCTCAGCAGTCAAAGATCAGGGCCTAAGAGGCCTGATCTCTAGACACTTAACACCTGGATCCTAGGGGAGCTGTTCTGGGCATGTCCGACAGGAGGCGTAGAGAAAAGTTCCAGTACATGTTGGAAGGCCTATATCCGTGAAATATCAGTGCATCATACACATACTTTTTTGTTTCCTTAGTTGAATAAAAACTACATAAATAGGCTATTTGTCAGGGTCAGATTGTATCTCAGATTTGCAGTGTTCATTATCGTATCGTATTAGCTGTATTTTGAGTTCAGTTGATATTGTACCTGAAGGATACACACAATAAGATGATGATAAGAACAAGGTGGCGTGAGCAGGTTCTTAACAGCACTCAACTGAACTGACTTAGTCATTTGCCTCGGAAGACACGGTTTCACCAGATGGCAGGTCTCACAAAGAGGCTCTTGAGATCCTCCTTGATGGCACATTTGCACCACCAGAGATACTAGAGGGTGCTGGCATTGTCACTGGCATTAGTTTAGACCTTGTCCTCCCTTCTGTAGTAGTCTCTGTTTGTCCTTGTGCCTGCTGCTGCTTCATCACAGAAAACACATCAGTACAGGCCAGTACTGATTGATGTGGAGTCATGTGCTCCACACGCTGAATGCCAATGTGTTTAAAATATCTAATTTGTCATATTTGTTGATTTATAATCTAGTGCATATTTATATTCATACTGATTTTAGTATTTCACCAACTGGTTTCTCCCCTTTCCTTCAGTATATATAATTGATGACAAATTTCATCACAGAAGTATCTTAAGCTTGTCTCTGTCCTTCTGTCTCTATATATCCCTGTTTTGTAATTAGGAAGCACTGGAGCAAGAGGTCAAAGGCCTTGAGGAACAAGTATCCGCAATACAGCAAGTGCTGGGGGATCTGAAGGTCCAGCTCTATGCCAAGTTTGGCAACAACATTAACCTGGAAGCAGATGAAAGCTGAGCAGTGAAATGCACACTGACAGCTGCCCCAACATGGACTTGTCACATCCACAGGAATTTAGTCAAACAACACACCACCACGAACTGCTTTGTAGAGTTCTGTGTGCACAGACGGGCTTCGTTTTGGCAAACCGTTTCAAAAAGACGGCAAAGAAAAATATTTGGAGAATAAATTAATTCACAAATGTTATGTATTTTAATTGGCTCCTTAATTAATGCAAATGTTTTACTCTGTTCATCTAGCTGGCGTGAAAATGAATTTGACTTGCAAATACATTGTGAAGTAAGCTGCAGAAAAACCCATTTTTCAATTTGCTGCATGTTTGATTGTGGAGTAAAGGTGGGATAAAAAAAACAAAATCTATTTAATACAGTTTCCTGATTTGTTGAAATCAAATCCCTCAAGTACTGAATCTGCTGAAACTTATTGTTTATTGAAGAATTGTGTGGTATTAGGACTTAAGTATTTAGTATAAAATTATGTATCTTAACTTTAGTTGCACATGGGATTGACAGACAAGTCATTTAAGTTATATACCAGAAACAAAACACATGGTTTGGGGTTTATGTACATTAACTTGCTAGACAACTGAAAGCATCAACAGAATGACAGTCATATCACTTACTGTAGCTTCCTCAAACGTACACAAATGACCAATCACTCTTAATCGCATGTCTTTGGACTAAAGGAGGAAACCTGAAGAAAAATCACACGAAAGAAAATGCAAAGTCCACTCTTATTTGTGATTTCAAAACTGTCAAGTTTAAATATAGGCAGATAACTAATTATTTAACTTAACTGTTTGTAGTTAACAGAGAGCTGGCTTCGTCAAATCACCTAAAATGGATGTCATTACCATAAGTATAAGTTTTTAATCACCATAGAAAATCTGCCACAATAATCTCACAATTGCGCGTCTGTAGTCTCCACATTATAATTCTTATCCTGCCTTGATGGTTATTGCTTCCCAAAAATATGAACAATACACAAACCTCATTATATTGTGCCCTCGACTGTGGCCTGCACAAGCTAATAAAATGTCTGAAGTTATAGCCGACTCCTCAGGAGGATCAGGATCTCAATTAACAAGTTTCCTGTCCCGATAGGCTTTGTGCTGAACATTCATAGCTATGATTAAGAGGAACTCCACCCACACAAGGCTTGTCTTTATGCACAGCTTGTTAAACCTTGGCTCAGAGGAACACACATGGAAATGCCTGGACTTATTTCCCTGATGGGCTTGTTTACTCTCTCTGTCCCTCCTCTCTCTCTCTCTCTGTTTATTTATGTGTCCTTTCGCTCCCCTGCATCCTCTCTAATGACACAGATGTTATATTTTTGAACTGTGAGAGAGATTTTTGGAGCCATTTGCCATCTTTTACCATGGTGAATAATTTAAACTGAATATATAGCAACAGAATCAGCTTCATTCATTGATTTGTTCTTTTATTTTGCACTTGAAATAATTAGGCTATGTGACAAATAAGCACTATAGTAGCAGCGAAAGGTGCACTATAGGGAAAATGGGTATATATGTGTCATATAGTGATTCTTTTTTAGTCGAGCTGCAGTAATTGTTGAACTTGACCAGAGGGTGTCTCTGTCTCCCCAGTTATTTTTTAATTGTGTAAAAAAAGTCTTATGCAGCGTTGATACAGGTTCTTTGAGTTTATTAGACATGGGTTGCATGTGATAAACACTGGATACATATGCCAAAAAGGACCACATAACACATAATCTACAAGAATTATGAATGATGTTGAGAAAACCATGCAAAGTTGTAGAGCTTTTAGGGGCTAATGCTTCTCCAGTAAAGAGTCCAACGACGATTGTTTTTACAACGTGATTAGCTCTTCCTTCAGGTTCAGAGTGTGATACTACACCCCCCAACATGATCACACCCTCTGCTCCCTCAGCGAAAAGCAAACTATGCTCTTGTTTTGCTGTTTTTGCAAGCAGGGAGGTTTCGCACTCTTCACTGGACCTACAGTGAAAGATTGTGTTTGCTCACTGTCTCTGTATGTTAGCCTAAATGTCAGGAGAGTCAACTCAGACTTTGAGAAATCCACTGTGGCTACAACCATTCTTCATCACGTAGCTGTTCTGTGTCATCCGGCTTTTATTCATTACAGAGGAGTAATTTCAACACTTCTCAGAAGCACAATGCAATTCATAATGTGGCTATTAATACTCTCGCAGACAGCAGATTGGTCTTTTGCTGTGAGCATGTAGGTCCAATTCTTTCAGCTACATTTTGTCTCTTTGGGGAAACTACAATTATGTTCATGTTAATGTATTTTATCACAGAATAGTTCCCAGTAGAGCAAGACAGTGGAGCATGGGAAGCAGCTAAAGCTGGATAGATAAAAAAAAAAAACCAACAAAAGTTAGTTCTACTATAATTTTTTAGAAAATAAAAAAATATATTCATTTTGTTATTGTTTCATATAATAAAACCTAAATGTTTTTGTATTTTTCACACTTAGTGGACAAAGAAGAAGAAGAATGCTTTGGGGTTTAGAAATGTTCAGTCTTATAATTATCATTATTTTTTTAACACATGGAAACATTTGCCAGTAGTGGCAGCCATAGTCGTATACCAATGGGTCACCTGCATGCCCCAGTCAACTTGATTTTTAAACCCAGGTGAATGTGGGATATTAGGGTCCTTAGCCATGACAACTGTGCTGTAATGCATTATGAGAGAATGTCAAGTAAGCCATCGTGGGGATTAAGTATTGAAGCTGAAAAGAACAAATTTGAGATTGAGTGCAGTAGAAAGTCCATGTGTCTGGGGTTGTGAGATGCACAATGTGTTAACAAATGTCACTGATTGTTTAAGAGAGAGAAGAGGCATGCAGCCGTAGTTTTTTTTGTGTAATCCTGTTAAGTTTCATTAATTTACAGATAATTAATTCTTTTTCTTCACTTGCTCTGGACAGGGACTCTAGACTACCTAATGTGTGGAGGCTCAACACTACACTGGGATCTTCCGTCACTCATTTCATTACTGTTTGTCAAACTGATCAGCCAAGATAATAAAGGCGCAATTCCACCGTGGCAGCATATGAATCATCCAAATGATAAAAACAAGCCTTGGTGCGGACAAATCCCTCTGTGAGCCTGTGTATATGTGGCATATCAGTACAGCAATCAGGGCTTATTACTGCTTTAAAAACAAAAGTCATCCACTGATTTATTTTAAAATTAGTTTCTCTCATTTATGATTGACGGGAATTGGAAATTAAAACTTAAATTTGTGCATCAAATCTATCTAGAATGCCTAAATATGTGGGTGTCTGAGCTTGTAAGTTTCTATCAGTTACTACTTTAATCAGTGGTTCGTAATATGTAGAGAATATTACTTCAGAAACGCTATTTCCATATCCTCTATCAAACAATGGACTAAATAACTTAGCATATGAAAGACAGTAGAATGCCTCCAAATATTTCAATGAATATCATTACCAAAGACTGAATTTATGTCAGTTACATTCTCAAGACCTTGAAGAAACTGAGACGTTGAGAACACATTTTTAATACAGTGTTGGTCCACTGACCCCCCGACATTGTTTGTTTAGAAACAAAGAAAACAAATTCCCACGAAAAACAGGATACATACAGCATGCATTGCTAGTTTTTATTTTGTTTTATTCTTTATTTTTATACTTACTGGGGGCGGCACGGTGGTGTGGGTGAGCCCTGCCTCATGCCCATAGATAGCTGGGACAGGATTCAGCACACCCGCGACCCCTACGGGGAAGAAGAGGTAGGAGATGAATGAAGGTGAACTAACTTACTAACTTCTCATTAATAATCCTTTTACTTTTCAACTGGCATCATCAGAAGGTGAACACCTGAACAGGCAGATGGTTCAGCACAGACCTTTATGTGTTACAAAGACTGACTTGAATGAATTTTAAGCACTTTAAAAGGCGGCTACAAAAGGGGGACAGACAGACCTAAATAGGATTAAAGAAGACTCTCTTCCAACAGGTAAAGACTGGACCCAACTGCAACAGATGTCTGACCAAACTGAAGTAAAACAGAAGTAAGACATAAGACTGAAGAAGTATGAAATAAAGCAGGTAGTATGAACAAAGTCACAAAATAACTCAACAAACTAAAGGTACAGTACAGTAAAAATTTAAAATCACTGCTCCAGTAGGGTAAACTCACCCTTCTAGAATAGAAAAAGTAAACTTACAAGAACAAAAACGAACTGACCGTAAGGAAATGGAAACACTGAGGGAAAATAAACATAAAACCAAAGTAATAGTGACAGAATGCATACAACTGACTGAAGTAACAGTGTACAACCAATCAACAAAGTGTGTGGAACAACTGAGACCTTAAATGAAAAATGAATCGGTCATTGATTCGACAGGGTGGGAAACAGAAAATAGAAAATTGCATAACAAAACTGAAGACAAGACTGAACAAAAAAAAAAAAACAAGGTGCCAGAGGGCCAAACTGTCACAATATGGTCACCGTACTGTGGTGATCCCCTTACTTTATTTTTCAGTGAGTCTACGATGGGAAATGTTCTGTTTGAATTAAAATGTCTCAACAATTGCTAGTTTCAAGAGCTGGATTCAAAAACAACAACGATGCAGGTTGATTGGTGAGTCTAAATCCTTGGTAGCAGTGAGTGGTTGTGTATTTATGTGGCCCCCGGGAGTCCAGGATGTACCCCGTTTCTCCAATGAGTAATTAACAACGTTCATTTTTAAAATAGTTTCAACCAATTCATATTCAGTTTGTATGGACAAAAAGAAAAACTAACGTGAGGTAAAAGTATGATATTAATTAAATACAAAGATGGTAAATGGTCTGCATTTGTACAGCACTTTTCTACCTATCGCTTTGACACTGCGTCACATTCACCCATACATTCACACACCGGTGGCAGAGCTGCTATGCAGCTTAAGCTGACACACCGGGGGCAACTTGGGGTTCAGTGTCTTGTCCAGGGACACTTCGGCACATGGCTGGAGAAGCCAGGAATTGAACCACCGATCCTACGATTGGTGGGCGACAGCTCTACCTCTGAGCCACTGCCACCCATAGTACATAGTAACATTTTTATAAAAGTGAAAAAAAAATATTACTTAAATAAAACTAATTAATGAAAGGTAAAATTAATTGATTAAACAAGAGAAAAGGTAAAAAAATATTAGTTGAATAAAATTATTAAAGTACTGGATTCTAGTACAAAGCTGTATTCTAGTGATGATGTTTCAATGAGTGTAGCTGCTCTTAGTACCAAGGCAGTTGAAATCACACAGTCAATAATATGGTATTTAAGATTTGGCCGTTTGGTTGTGTGTCTCTTGGTGATTATGTTGTAATAAGTCTAAACTAAATAAACCAGATGGGGAACATATAAACAACCCTTTTAAAAGTCATCATTTTCATGGGATGCTGACTTTAGCATATAGTTAGATCAGGCTGCAGAATGCCGCTGCTGGCAATGGCGAAAAATTATTTTTAGTCTTTTTGCTAATAAGGTGTTAAAGTCACATTTTAATCTCCCCCTGTGAGGGAGTGTTATTTTTAACCACACCAGCTCAGGGCAGCATAGTCTTGTTGTTTCACTCTGACTGTATACACTACAGTAAATTGATGACTGCTGGATGTCTTCAGCAGACCAAAAAAAACACAAATATCTTTGTGTTGCCTGACATTACCCACAAGGCATTGACTGAAGAAGGATGGATGCCCCACATTTACAATGACAATTTTCCCCAAGGAAAGATTTAAACCAGTCATCGTTCAGTCATTGACTCAAATCTATTGCCACCAAATTATTTTATGGTTTAACTAAAGCAAGTAAAAGCACTAACATACATCATGTAGTCATTCTTTAACATGGCACTTTTCTGTAATTTATTATTATAAACCATTTCCTAAAAAATTGATTTATAAGTTATTAGTTAATGGCTTATGGCAAGAAGAAGAAAAAAATAATTGGTCAACATTATTTCGACATCTAATTGGTCAACATCCAATCAAAGTTTAAACACAGACTAAATCAGCATCTGTATTTCAACTCAGTAGTAAAAGCCAGCCTGCATTCATCTGTGTTACTGAGGTTTATTTTAAATAGTCATTTAAGTGGTTGATGAACTCATTTAAAAAAATCAAAACAAATCTAACACATTGATGACTGTGGATGTAGTTCACCTTAGTCCTGCATCTGAATACTTTGTATGAACACCTCCGTAGGTGCTGTGTTTTCACTTCAGTTTTGGTTTCAACACTTCTGTTGGCTCCAGCTGGCAAATAAAACTTTGATGGGTGCCAGTTAGCTAATGTCTTCCTGCCAAAAAATTGCCTATTGAATACTTTCAATTAGGCCACTCAACCAGAGTAGGATATCATCAAAAACAAAATGCAGAGGACAGCACAGTTGGGTTTAGGTGGTTACGTTGCAAAGAACACAATTAACGTCATGGAAATTATGATAATTAAGCGTATTGTATATATGTATTTTTGCTAAAAAATAAATGTTCATTTATTGTTGTTTAATACAGGGCATAATTTCTTCTCACCTACTTTAAACAATCAGAGTTCAATTAAAACAGCAGAGACGGCAGATAATGAGTTCATGTCGTGCTGCTGTTCTCACACTGATTGAGAAAATGCCTTTAATACAATAACTATAACTTATTTCTGGCAGACGTCTATGCAGTACTTGGAAATACATCTGCTAACATATGAAATGAGAGTTGGGAATAATAACGCTTCAGATTACAATTTTATGATTTATCATTTTTGTCCCTTAAAACAACAATAACTACAGAATGTAATTCAGGAAAAATTTGATAAAGCAGCTAAGCAAATGAAACACACATCCTGAGAGACACTGCAGCATAGATTTTAGTGAATTTAGTACATTTAGAAAGTATTTTACTTTTATGAACCACATCTTTCCACGTGAACCTAAATATTGGTCCAAATGCATTTTCTGAGCTACACAATTTTCATTATTTTGAAACCAGAGGCCACAATTATTGATTTCCAATTAATCTATCTATCAGATTTAAGTTAACTATCATAACTAACTATCATATTTAAGTTAATAAACAAACAAAATAGATTTCATTAAATATGTAAAGATTAAACCAGTTTGTATTCTTAGATTCCACACATTCAGAGGTTTTATACAAACTAGTATAACCATAAATAAAATTGTCTTTTAATCCAGCAAAAAAGGCACAATGGTTTGCAAATCTTTTGCAATGATGAATAAACTGCCTGAAGTGTGGTATCAGTGGCTAAAAACAACAAAAACAGATGCTGGGTTTTTTACCTGTAAATGCTCCACCAAGCTGTTACTATAACCTTCAGTTTTGCCTTTAGTACATAAACTACATGCTCAGTTGGTGACTGAATAGGCCGTTACACAGTTCTTTAGTAAGTAAGGCACTGTTGAGGAAAATGAAAATATTTATTAAAAGAAGCAGTTAATTGAGGCAGTTTGCCTAAGCGCACTATATGGCTGGACATTTGAAGACTGTAAACATATACATACCCATTTGGATAAACTGTATGATGGACATCAATTTTTTTCATTGGCTTCTTTAGTACCTCATAGTGTGTATTCGTACAAATGTTAGGTATAGGTCAGACATTTTAGCATTTTAGACTACTGACTTATGCATAACACGTATTTATCACAGTAGGGTCGTGTATTTTTTATGGTTGAAGAATTTCTTGTGGATTTATGTCTTGAAAGAAATTGATTTAAACTAATTGTTGGGTGTCATGCGATTAAACATCTGCAGCTATTTTTGTATTTTCCAGATGTTCAACACAAACAAAATACCTTAACACAACATCTACAGTAAATCTTTTCAGCTTGGTCATGTATAAACAAATCAGCCTTTGCAGCAGGAGTTCATCCCATAATAACTAGTAATTATACTAATTTAAATATATTTTTTATGCTTCCACACAAAATTATATATCTTTATCTCTCAGTTGTTAGTATATGATTTCTGAATTTTGTCACACTAGGAGTGTGGCTTCAAACCAAATTGGACATTTCATGAAAAGCATTAGTGTTTAAACATTACAAAAAAATGAAAAATGAAACGTATACAAACCTGTGCCTGATGATGTCAGGCACATGACATCATGAGGTTACCACCCATTATACACTACAGATATGTAGTGTGTAATGGGTGGTAAGCTCATTTGTTTCAATGAGCCTGTTTCTATTATTATTCATTACACATATTTTCTTGTGCAAGTGTGATACTTTCAAGGTCTAAGAACAAAGACTATGCAGTGTCTGTGACAACAGATTTGCATTATAACAAAACAATTTCTATAATCACGTAGTGTTCGCTTTGTAGTATTGTGTTGGCGATTGCTTTGTGGAAGTACAGATCAATGAGTGAGAGTCTCTTTGCATCTAGTAATATAATTATCATGTTTCTGCTGTCCGGTGATAGAGTTGCACTCACTGTACAGCACCAGTTTAGTAAAAACATTATGTTGTATTTATGTGACAAATAAGGTTGATCATAAAAAAACATTTCATAAGATTACAAAATATGACACAACCATTAAATCTGGTTTGAATATAAATGTATTAGTACAATAAATAAAATCATGTTTATATTTAATATAATATAAACTGTGTACTGCCACAGTGGAGACTAAGCTGTAGTTAACATACAAAGCTAATGTGTGTAGCTTTGTTCGCATTTTAAAATAAAGACTCTTTACTCACCTGACCAATGATGATTTACATGAATGATATAGTTCTTTTATTAATCTTTTAAATCACAGGATTCATTGCATTCTCAAATAGTGCTCTCACTTTGTCAAAGAACAAATGACTCTTGCACAGTATAATGCACTATGACATCTGCATTTGATTCCTGCGTCTATACTTATTGCAGCATACAGTTGAGTAGGATCCATTAAAAATCCTCTCAGTCAAACACATGGTTGTTTACTTTTAAATGAACCCGAGTCAGTAATGGAAAAATAAATAACTGAACAGGCTAATAACAGACTGTACTTAACTGATGGCACGGCTGTGTAAAATTAAGACCTACATTACACAGGTCATTCCATCACATTCTCATGCATTAACGTCAGAAATGGAATTGACAATATTTAACTTAATGGGTAGAACAACACATGAATAATAATGACAATAAAATGAGTGAATGGCTGCAGAAAAGAACTACTGGTGGGAAAATTAGAAGAAGTCAAAAGCTGAGAGCAAAATCAGGTAAATCAATCTTGTCGACATAGAACTCAAATAAAGCTAAGTAGTACGCATTAGTGTGCTGCAGTCAGAATAGGAGAAGAGAAGAAGCTCTAACACGTACACTTGCTTCACCTGCATTTGAAAAGACATTGAAAATGAAAATGTATATGCACTCATTTCCCAGAAACAAAATGAATGAGAGAATAAGAAAAAACAGGTGTTAAAAATCTTGCTGTTTTTACCTTGGTTACTTTTTTTTTTAAATTCTGAAGTCCTTTTTATATTCAGAAATTTCATCTTAGAAGGTCAAATAGTAATAGTTTGGTAGTTGTGATCCTTTCTGTCTTCATTCTACCTCTTCACAGTCACTGTGGCTGAATAAATTAAATATTGTACATTTTCTATTCATCCGCTATCATTAAGTCGCTCGACTTTTAATTCTGTTATTAATCTCTAGTTAAAGTCGATGTAACTTTCTACTTCTACTCTATCAATTCTTTCAAGCCATGTTGTCAAGTTAGTAATTAACAATAACAGATTCACTCAAGAAAAACAAAAAAGTCAGTGGTTATTAAGTTTTATCTTGAGTCCTCTTTAATTCCCCCAACCTCTCCTGGCATATTTGTGGCTAGGTGGAGGTGGGCAGCTTTTTAAGTGTGATAGATGGAGTTTCGTTTCAGTCTGCTGGTGCAGCTTCTTTCTCTGACCTAGCTGTCCCTAGAGAACCTGGGATGAGCCTGAGCCATAATATAGTTCTGCTGAAAAGCCCATTGTTGTCGTTCAATCTGTATTCAAGAAAAAGCTAACAGACTACCTTTACTTACTGTTTTTTTTTTGGGGGGGGCAGGAATCTGCCATTTCTATTTAAATTACATTAAGAAAATTGTGCAGGCATATACTCATATACTAGTGTTTACCACATACCATGTAAAAGACACCAATGTGTAAAGTTTAATTGGTAAATTAATAAAAACAAACAGCTAGACCTAGAATGACATCTGAAAACTGCAGTGCTGTGAATCCACATGCTGATAAATGAGTATAAAGAGATTTTTTTTTCCCCTTGTCTTGCAATTCATTGTTTGGCACATCCATGTGGCAGGATGCATTCTGCCTCAACAGATCAACTTGGTTTCTCAATAAACTGATGCCTGGGCATGAGATGAGAAATCACACCAAGTGAGGTGCTACTGAGACTGAGCTAGGGATTTTGCCTTCAGCGTGCCAAGTGAACGTGCAGGGTTTTGTTGCGCATTTTCTTTTAACATGTCAAACAACTGGTCCATGAGAGGATATTTTGGAAGATGGGCTGGCTGGGAAAGGGCAGACATCATATTACTCATTGTCTTTCTGACCCAGGTCAGAAATTGCCCGTATGTGTGAGTGTGAGAGTGTTTGGTTGTCTGTGTATGTGGCTCTGTGATGAACTGGCAATCTGTCCAGGATGCACCCTTCCTTTCACCCAAATGACAGCCAGACTCCAGCATACTTCACACCCTTATGAGGATAAAGATTAGAGTGAGTGCAGAGATCTTTAAATACTGGAACTGGGACTGTTAGCTCCTTCTGCCACAGTGGGTCTAAAAGCTTTGTTTGGGGTCTTTTACTGTACAGTACTATGTCTTGCATGATGGAATACATTAAGCAAAATGGGATTCATTTAGAAAGCTACGTAAAAAGGTGCTGGACCAGAAAAAACCTGTTTCGTACGAACGTTTCGCTGCAAAGAGCACAACTTCTGTCTGAAGAAACTGAGCCTAGATAGATTGATATTAGGGGAGTCTTTTTTGTTTGTTCCTGGGAGGTGCTTTAGCATTCAATGATCAATCGAAGAGTTGGGGGTTTTACTGGTTTGTGCCCAAGTGAACAGCTGTAAGTGAGTCAAGGGGGGGTCGCTGTATTTGTGTCATTATTGTCCGTTCAACATTGCCTCAGGATCAGATTTTTTGTGTGTGTGGGTGTTGTAAGGGTATACATGTATATGCAGGTTTGGTGTTAATGCTGGTCAGAAGACACTGGTAAGCTGTAAAGTGGTTTTCTCCTTGGCAGCATGTAATAACAACAGATTATTCACACTTTTCAGTTTTTTATCCTTTAATTCTTTTGAGAATGGGCAACTCTCAAATTAATGTAAAATGTTTTCTACTGCAGCTGCCTACCATTTTGCCTGTGAGCTTTTTGAGAGCAATTTGTGTTTATTGTACTATTTGTTCCCAGTTTAGCAGCTAGGGATCTACCCACAAACTCAAACATCATTAGTTTTAGTGAATGACCAGGACTGGATGGCCAGAGTTCCACAACTTCACACAAAAGTAAAAAGTTTTACTTCCACGTCTTTCACTTTGTGTACTTTACCTTTTTATCCCATCCCTAATTTTAGCCTTAATTTAACTCCTATATTGCATACACAAACACAACACGTTGTTCAGAACCCTCACACACCTATGGAAGTGCTCAAACACACATGCATTCACACTCACAGACACACACACATACACACTACTAATCAGGTATGACATGACTGAGGTTTGTCACCTGGAATGTACTGTATATGGAATCAGCAAGAAGGAGAAGAGAATAAAAGTATTTAGATATTTGAACATTTTGCAACCAGACATTGTATAATCAATAGAAACTCATATTCCCCAACAATAGAGTATACACTTGCATTGCCCCAGTTTTCACATGTATACGTTACAGGAAAACAAAATAATGCATATATGATTCACTGTGATCAAATAGTATTTAACTGGACAAGACTGACTGACAGACTGACTAAGATTTAGCGGCCACTAGATGCCACCAGAAACATCAGAAATTCCTTAGGGGCCGCTCAAACAGAGGCAGAGACCCTAATTCACAGACAGGATGAGGACCCAAATACACAACCCACGAGCTCACCAAAACAACAATTATGATCCAGTTTACCGTATTTTCTGCACTATAAGGCGCATAAATCGGCCGTGCGCCTTATAACCATAAGTTCCAAAGTTCCAAAATCTGTAAAAATGTTGCAATGCGACTTTGGTAAGTTCTGTTTGATTAACTGTCTGACCATTTCCAGCTGATACAGTAATACGTCACTACGTACGCTGACCACGATAAACCGATAACGATAAATCAAGGTCTATGTAAAGAGACCGGATGGTTTTTTCCACGCATCACTGTACCTGTTAATCTGCGACTTCATGCGCGCCCATCTCACCGCTCCCGTGAAAAAACAGGTGAAGCAAATTAATTCGAAGCCTGTAATCATTCCGGGAAGATTAACAAGAGAACTTCAACCGCTGGACATTGGTGTAAACAGGGAGTTCAAAGTGAAGTTGTGAGCGGCGTGGGAGGGATGGTTGACAGACGGCGAACACACCTTTACTAAGACTGGGAGGCCGATGAGGACTTTGATGGATTTGTGGGAGAAGATTGATTAAAAATAATGTGAGAGTAATGTTAAATAGTCAAACAAAGTTCTACTAAACTCACTGTTTTGCTTCTGTTACCTTTTTCTCGTAGACCGTATTGTTTAGCATGCACTAGTATGCTAGTACCCATAATTGAGACTGCGCCTTATAATCCGATACGCCTTATGTATGGGTTAAGTACGGAAATAGACCCCTTAAATGCGACTGCGGCTTATAATTCGGTGCGCCTTATGGTGCGTAAAATACGGTAATCAAATACAAGACGAGTGATACAAACAAGGCGAAACAATGATGGTTTGATGAATGGTTGTTTAATGGTCGTTTAGCAGTAATAACTGCTAATGAATGCTACTAAATAAAAGGGATGCACAAACCGAGTTGTGTGTTGTGTATATATATATATGTATATATGTATGTATGTATGTATACATACATTTCTTTGCTTCATATATATATGAAGCAAAGAAATGAAAAACACAGAAATGTGAAAATGATGGAATAATGTTAAAAAAAAAAAGTTTTCTTAATTCTAATCAACAACAATTGGACTTTGACCACTCACCTACCTCCCACCTGTACAACTCCAAGACCACTAGCAATTCACAGTAATTTTAGATATCAAAGGTCTATAGCAATGACAAGGAATTTAATAAATGATTTCTTTTACTTCATGGACAGACACAATTTTCTTCTGTTGAATTGTTTGATGTATATTGTTATAAACTGTTTTGGAATAAAATTGTCAGTGCTTCATCATTGTCGCATGTACAGTACAGCCATGTGACATATCAAAGCCTTAATAGGAAGCTATATCTGCATCTTATCATTTCATAAACAAGCTTTGTTTACAGACCCCATCATCATGGCTTGAATATAAAATAGTGTGCCCTGGAGCATCTTAATATAGTTTTGTCTGTCTAAAGTTGTTTTAATTTTCAAAATGAAAATTAATTGAGATTCTCCCTTTGAGGTGATACAATCGCTTTTGTCTTCATACAATGGATGGAGCGTCTTGGTGGTTAGGAAAGAGGAGGCATGACTTTGTGATAAAGTCATGATATGAAAGAAGAAAAAGAAACTAGATTCTGCTGATCATAATCTAGTCAGTAGTAAAAGACAGCCAATTCATTAATGTACCCTCAATATTTTTTGTGGAGAAAAAACAGCCAACATCTTTTTTGTGGAGAAAAAGATGTTGGCTGTTTTTGTACTTAAACTTTCCTAAAGCCTTGTGCAAAAGCCCATAATATTCTTCCTTTTTGGATCTTAAAGCTACAATATACACGTCCGTGGTCAGCGAAGCTTTCACTCTCACTGGACAGAAGCACCTTTTTATTTAAAGAAGAGAAGTATATATTTTTTGTTGTGTAAGTCTGCGCAGCGGTAAGAGGCTTTGACAGCACCTTGCCACAGAAAGACAAGTTATGCATCATACCTCTGAATCTTTGAAAAAACGTACATACTGTGACTTTAAATCATTCGTTATCTGCCTATCAGATCCACTAAAGCTCGCTAATTAACAAAAATCATGGTGTTTGTTTTTTTTACAGTGCTTGCCAAACTATGTTTCAGCCAGGATCAGTTGTCAGTCAACCACGCTAGGAAGTTATTGCTTCCATCCTAGCCAAGAAATTGTTTAATGCATTCACCTGTATAAGCTTTGGCAAGTAACTGGTGCAGATTTTTTACTGTAGGACTGAGCCTAAATGTTTCCTCACACTTCTAGTCATGATGATCAATTAGCTGACTTCTGGCAATGGCTTCATATAGACGTAGGAGTGATATCAAGCCTCTCATCCAGCTCTTGCTAGGAAATTAAGGATGAACATACTTCCTAAAATGTCAAACCTTTTTTATAACCGTGCACTGTGAAAGTCTAATAATAATCACCAAGTATACCTGTTGAATGAATAGTTAGACTAAAGATGATGGTGTGTGCTCAGGATCATCGTAATTAAAACATGTTATTTATTTAAGCCACAAGGTAAGTCATTCTGAATACAGACTTTTTTTTAAGATTGTCAGTCAGTTGGAAATAAGTCCTAGGTGTGTTCAAATGATGGCTAGCCACTACAAATAAAGGGGGACATTCAATAATGTAATGGTTTAATCCCTTAATGGCAGCGCTTTTTGACAAGTATATTGAATAGGCTTTTTCCCTTATAATCTTTATGCAAGTACATGTCCATGAATAAAAATGCAGTTCACTGGGTTCTCAGAGGCCCATTAGAAGTGGAGTGTGCAGTTTGCCTTCAGTGGTTAGTTTCCAGGGCAACTTTAACCTTTTTTTTCTTTTGACTTTTTATTTCAGGACAATGCGCAATCAATTCTGAAGTACTCTTAGCTAATTCTTTTAAAATGAAATGAATATTACCTGTGATGAAGTATTATGTAAAGCTTTTTCTTCCTTGACGTATTTACTGTTCAATTCAGTTTTGATTAATGCCATGGCACGTACTTAAGTAATTCACAAGAAATGCTTATGGGTTGCTTTATAACTTTAGTGGACACAGCTTTGTCATATGATGCAACAAAATACTTCTGAAAAGATCTAATTTCACTTGCTCCAGATATTTACTCCTTATTATTACTGTTATAATGATTTTATAGGTTTATAATTTGATTGTGAGGAAAAACAAATTAATTGTAGCATATTTTCTATAATTATATTACTTTCCACTAGCAGTTATTCTAGGTCGGTAAGAAGGTATATTTACTCAAGTACTTCAGCTAAGTAAACATTTGCATGTCACAGTTTCTTATTGGTTTTGTGACAGTAATTCCTCGATACTACTCTGCTACTCCTCCATGCTCATTCTTATCTTCTCATGAACAATCACCTACACCTGGACTCTGCTTATGATATGTAAGGACTCATCACCTCCCTACTTCACACCAGTACCCCTGTCTGCTCAATTCTTGTTAGTTTGCCTGCTCAGCCTTGTTAGCTCAGTGAATCTTATTAGATAGCAACACTTTTGTTTTAGTAGCTGTCACCAAAGCTTTGTTACTTAATTTGCAGATTTGTAACAGAGAACGTGTTACTTTGAATTCTGTACACAACTTTTGAATTTTCTTGTTATACAGTATTCCATTACATTAGAACATAGTTTTTTTTAAGTCATATTCAACAGATGGGATAGATACATATTACCTTACAAGTTACAATTGCTGAATTTGCTTTTTAGAATGTAAATATTAATTAATATATACTATACTCTGCTAGAAAGGAGCTTTTCTAGTAAATGTGTCACCGTAGTTTATTTCAAATCAGTAATTAATAGAACGTCCAAAGCAAGTGAATCCTGGACACCCATCTCTGAATTGTTCCTGCCATATGTTGGCGAGCTTGCTGTGTACTTGACGCATATGCCCCGGCCTCATTTGGCAATTTTCTGATATGGCTTTCAGGGGACATGGGAGATTTGTGGATGAGCCATATGAATGAAAACTCCATGACACAGATCACCACACAGTTCATGCAGTTTGCACATTCATATCAGACAGGGACCTGAGTTTAAGGTCGGATGAAGATGCAGCAGCTGAAAACAGACTGCTGTATTATTGCATGAGAACAAAATATCAATATACAGTATAGGTAATTTGTTGTATTTATAAAATCAGGCCACATTCAAATTTTAATATCAAATCTTTTAATGCCAACCTAACTTCTGAAAGCCTTTTAAAGTGAACATATCACATAGCTAGCAACAAATGAATGGTTAGTCATTAGGCACTCAATACAGTAGTAAGTGACAGTTAAATAAGGCACTTGTCTTGGAAAAAAACTTTTTTTGCAGATTTTTTTGAATATTTTGCAGTTCAACTGCCATAAATTTACAATATTTGCAGATTTCAAATCTCTTGATGCAAGTTAACATGTTTTCCAAAAAGAACAGTGTTTAAAAAGTGTTTAAAAAGCACAATTCTAAACTTAGACTGTCTGTATGTTCAGAATTTGTTGAAAACTTTCACATATATTATACCATGATTTCATTCAAAATTTTGACCTGGGAAATTTTGGAAAATTTTATTGATTCAGCTTGGAAGTACCTGATTACGGGATTCCCTTTAATTCCCCTTTATAGGTATAAGAAGAAACTAAAATATACAATTTGTGAAAATGTACTTCAACAAGCGAACAGACGATTGGTTTATGATATGACCTCTTTCTGCAAACAAAACAAGACCATAAATTATTCTTAGATCACATTCACAGTAAACAACTCATGGCAGAATGACTTGGAGAGAGACTTCATGGACCCGACTTGATTGACAGGAAACAGGTATACAGATGGACAGACCATAGGAAATGGGGAAAAATTGATAAATCAATCAGCTGATGACAGATACTGTAATGAATGCGTTTGTTACACTGGTGGTATATTCCTCAGCTAAATTATCACAGCTGACTTGCCACTCTGTCTGAAGCTGTTGCAGCGGCAGAGTGACGGGATCATATGACCTGACTCACATCTTGGGTAATCCTTACAATGTTTATGTTGTTGCTTTGATGCTGCATACAGATTTCTCATCTTCCAACTCAGTGACATATTATTACTTATCTAGACAGAAAGTCTGCCTAACTGTTCTGTCTTTTACCAGTTAGCTTGCTCCCCAGCCCAAAAAAGCATTGTATTGCTTTTATTGAACAGGTTGGTTCAAGCCTGGACTTACTGGCAACACAACAGATACAGCTCTAACTTAATTCAGTGCATTGTTGTTGTGAAAATGAAGCTCACATTAACAACGTGGATCCAGTTTCTCTAGGCGTAGCAGCAGTGAAGCAGCTGTAATGACAGCAGCAAACAAGATTTTCATCTCCTTTCTCTCTAATGACACTCTCACAACCTTCTTCCCCGCCTGCAGACACTGCAGACAGACCATGTCAGTACGGGAGCTGTGTGTGCGGTTGTCAACACATACTGGTACAACACTTGTGTCTTCAACCTTCACTGCAAATATCTGAAAAAGATGTTTAATATGTGCAGCGCACAACCCAACAGGTGCCATTAAAATTCCTTCTCTGGGTTATCCTCCTCCAGACTTCCCAGGACAACATTGGATTTCATTCCTGAACATGGTCTGCATGCATAGGAAATGGGTGGAAGGTTTTCCTACAGATCGCCAGGACGCAGTTGTTGTTTTACACAATAACTCATATGAGAAACAAACATGAGTTAAGTTCATTTGAAACAGTGTATGGTAGAGTGCCTTTTACAGACCTCAATCCAGTGAAGAGTATTCTAACTAGAGCGCTGTAGAATTCTCGTCTACAGTTTACTGCAGCCAACAGCAGCGACCTGTAAAACTGCAGCAGTGTCTCAACAGTAAAATAAAGGTATTGCATTAAACATATGATATTTTTTGCTCATGAACTGATGAGATTTGACTTGTTATGAAACTACATGCAAACAATAATCAGTCCTAAGAAACGCAACGTATGTAATAAATTCCGATTATTAACCTGATATTAATCATCAGATTAGGTATCAGATAAATTTATTTCTAACTAATTAATTATTTATAATAATTATTAATTATTAATTATTATTAATTATTTCTAACTAACTTTAACAGTTTGTCATTTATCTTTGTGGTTTAGAAAACATGTATAGTAATAGTAATCCTGTTGAATTGTACTTTTAAATAAGTTTAAAGGTCGAGCCTTGTCTTTTTTATTTATACACCTGTTACACCAACTAAAACACTAGAAAAACACAGAGAATTGAACCAGATGTGGTGCTAACAAAGCAATATCTGAGATGCTATGGTAATGACTGAAACTGATTGAGCTGGCTGTGAGCTGCAACAGGTTGTGGAGATGGCCTTGAAGTCGTGGCATTAGCAGGGCATGGAGCTGTAGCTGTAGCAGCAGTAGTGAGAAGTGGAACTGCTGCAGTAGGATCTGGCTCTGATGACATTGAAAAATGTAACTTTCAAAGAGAAAGGACTGTGTACAGCACTTTTTTTATACATGCTTACCAAATACGATTACAGCTATTTGGGGATGTGAGTGTCTCACATGTGCAGAATTTACATGCTGGTTGTGTAATGGTTTGAGAAAGTTCTAGAGTGATTTGACCTTCCAGCACTCACAGATTCATGAGGTAGTGCTATTGATTTAAAGAGGTATAACACCCTTGTAGTGCTGAGGAAATTTAATCATGTCAGAGAGACACCAGGTGATTGCACAAGACAAGACTGAGATCATAGGACACTTTTATGTCAGAGGGTGGGGGTGCAGACAGTATTAATTATATTTTCACATTATTTGTAAAAAAAGGAGTAATGGTTAAGAAAACATCAACTAAACTGAAGAACAGGTGAAGTAGAATATTTTGTACTTGGAAATATCTTCAGTTTAAAGCGCTCGAACAACCATGAATTTACATTCTGCTCAGATATCCTGACTAATATATTCAGGATCTGTGCTTATCCTCTCTGAAAAATCCAATGAGAGAGTTCTTTACTCTGTTGACTACGTTAATTAAGTTTTTTTTAATGAAATCAAAGCAACAGTGTGATTAATTGCTATTGAATTTAAATCACATGTCCTTAAATCACAGTTAAATCTCAATCTAAGATTTCTCATGAAACTGTCTTCCTACCTCTGTGTCATTCAAGGACTTGCACCCAGGTGAGCATGCTCAGACTAATTTCAATCCCTTTTGTGAATGGTTTATTATCACAATCTGTGGCTTAGGATCAAGAGCGAGCAGCAGCGTAAGGCTGTTCAGAGTGAGCAGGACACAGGGGAAAGAGTCAGCATGGCCCAGAAATATAACTGTAAGTTGATGCTTTTATACCTTTTTCAAGTACTTGAGTTGATTATGAACAAGAGTGCTACTTAGACAGCTCAGGTGTAATGGCACTACTAACATACTTGGATGACATGTAACACATAACACTCTTGTTTTGTTGCTTCAGGATTCTCACGTTGCTGTGATTTTCATCATTAGCACTTTTGAGGTCTAATTGTATTACATCGCACAATGACTCATTCTTGAAATACCGGAGACAAACAAAACTATAATACTGTTAATTGTTCTTTCCTCCACAGATTGTCATGCAAACTGTAAATACCTAGGTGGAAATTTACGTGGAATAGAACTGATTTAAAAATGAAAGGATGACATTGTATAAAAGATGTATTGAGATTTTTTGATCAATCACTTACGTGAGCATATTGAGCCTGTTGCGAAATCGAAAAGGAATTTCTTATTGCAACAACAGGCAGATTAGTCTGACTGAGTCCTTATCCTCTCCCTCCCTCTCTTTCTCTGACATACAGTTCAGTTCTCCATCAGGCAATACAGACCTTCAGATCAGCACGAGGTCATCCCTCTTTTTCATGATGGGATTCTTGAGCATGTGTACCCAGCTTTCTTCAAGGCCATGCGCCACCCAGACCATGTTGGCATCGCTCTGAGTATTTCCATGGCTGGCTATGTGCTTGGAGGCAGCTCTTACTTTCAAGCTTTCCTCTTTGGCAGCGCATGGGCTGGTCTTATTTATTACTGCTGTCACGAAATCTACCAAGATTACTTAGCGGGGCGAATGAGTACAGACATGGCTGACATTGTAGCCAACTACCTGGAAAAACCAGATAATGGTTTTTGGGTGGCGGAGGCAGACATCAATGGCAAGACCAAGGTGGTGGGGATGGTGGCAGTGATCGGCAAGATAACAGACGAAGAAGGTGAGAAGTTTGATGACTGGAATGGAGGAGTGATGCAAGGAGAACCAGAGTTTGCTGAAGATGCAGGAGATGGGCGTTATGGGGAGATGATCCATGCTATTGTGAAGTTTCCATGGCGCCGCAAAAACCTGGGCTCACAACTGACACAGAAGGCCTTAGACTTCTGCAAAGAGCGAGGCTACACCCGCCTGGTTGTGGACGTCAGCTCCCCACAGACAGCAGCAATAACTATGTACCAAAAGTTAGGCTTTATCCAAACTGCCTCTCACAGTAACATCCATGCAAATTGGTGGTTCTCCAAACTGGCTAGAATAATTGTTATGCGAATGGAGAAAAACATTCAATCCTAAGTTGGAAATCTCAGTATGTGATACAACTTGTATTGTAGCGCACGTTAAGATTATGTCAGGTAATTTATGCGTCATGTCTCTTTTAGTGCTGAAGTCTCTTTGCTGAGTCTGGTCTCCAGCTCGCTATCGTGACAGTCTGAAAAAAAAACAATATTAAATTTCATGTGTTTTTTCTCACAAAGCAGCTCTAATGATCTCAGTTTCCTTGTATTTCTACTTGCCTTGATGTATTATGCATACACCTGCACCCCTGACAGCCCGTTGCCCACAACCACAGAGAACAATAAGACAATTAGTCAACTTCTCTGTTTGGTTAAATTAATTAATCACGTTCTAATACAATGCATATAATATAATATAATATAATGCATTAGAATTGGACATTAAATAAAGCAATTAACTGTTTTCTTTTGTTCTCTGTCCACTATATAAAACTAAATGTATAAAAATAGGTGAGAAAATGTGAGAAAGGTGAAATTTGGTCATTTGGAAGCAGAAGAAGTTTCTTTTAAGCCTCTTTCCAGGGAGAAGTAGAATCCCTTTCCCTCAGAGGAATTAATGCCAGCTGACTTCTAAGACCTCACAACTCTTTGCTTAAAATACCAATGAAAAATGCAATAGTATCAGGACATTGGGAGGTTTAAAATTCTTTGGAGCACTGTGGAGTGTGTGTGTGTGGCATGAAAAGAGGATAAAGAGTTCAGTCCTGCATTAGATTCAGGTCATTGTACGCAAGTGAAACACGCAGATTATCGATGCCAAACAATAGAGAAGAAGCAAATGTTTCTATATTGATGGTGTTGCAAAATGTTTGAGAGAAAATGTGTTGGAGTTTTTGCTACAACACAGAAGTAGTGAGAGTTGGCCAGTGCTTTTGAAACATGTAAACAAGGAGTTTCCTGTCACTTACACTGGCTGCTGCCTGCAGTTCCTTCCTTAATAAACTAGTCAGTCGTATTGTGCAGAATCAGCTAAACTAATCTAACTTTATCGTAACTTAGATTATCTCAGAAATTTCCGCACATTTTCCAAAATACTATCAGTACCACACAGCGGCTGCTTATGTTGAATGAGTGTGTGTCCAATGGCAATAAGCCTGTAAGGTAACACATCAAGCAGCCAGTGTGCGCAGTGACAGGTGTGGCCTAAATGACTTTCAGGAGGGAGCACTATATGGATAAAGCAGTTTGGCACTGGGACACCAGCATCAGAGGCCGTGGGGCATCAATCATTCTTGCTGACGCTGTCAGAATAATAAAAAAAATGTCTGGTGACCAGCAGGCAGGTGCTGAACTAGCCAGAGGATGATGAGCTTCAAATTCTGGCCAACCTGTTGTAATCCTCACACAATTACCAGTACAACTGGCCCCAAGGTAATAACAGCTTGTTTGTAATTCCACTCATACACATGCTCTACAGATGAGTCAGTATTTGTTTTGAGGGAATGTTGGATAAAAAAACCTTTTGAAACACTCACTAAAGTTGGAATAGCTTTACTTAGTGTGGATATAAACAGGTACTCACCTCTTAGAAGTTTTCACTTTAATTTTCTAATGAAAGCTAACATATAAATGTAAATGTAATGTGGCTTACAAAGTAAGAAGGTTCATTACAGATATGAAATAAAAAGGTTCTTATATGTTTCACCTCCAGCTCATTATTTAATATTAAATACATCAATGTAAAATTCAGAAGGTTTACATTTATGTCGGTGGACGTTTTAGCACAGGAGGTTAAAAATGACAGAAATGTCTCTCAAATAGCAGTTCCAATACAAACTGATACCATGTATTGCTAGGCGTTCGAAAAAATACTCGTCTGCAAGAATTTAGCTGAGCAAATTTGTGCTCGCTTCAGATTTTCAAAGAACAAGACCTGAAGCTTAATAGCACACATTCACAAAACTGTGAGAACTCGTCTGAAACGCAATGGTATTATTCAGGGACAGTGGTTGGTAAAGCTAAGTTTATTGTGTCAGTGAGTAAGTAAAAGGGTCAGAGAATGTAACACTAAACAGCGCAGTACACTTACAGTGCTTGCACAGCAGGTGGCGCTACAACATACAAGCCAGGTTGACTATGTCACAAAATGTACAAACAAACCTATTTACCCAAAGGAAAAATAATTTCACAAATGTGAAATGGAAAACCACACACGTTAATCTTAAATATAATTTTAAATCATTTTCTCTCAAGTCAACCAAAGACACTTTCAAAGGGGTACTTTACATTCAACTCCAGCATACAGTTGTCTAGTTCTTTCACTGTCACAAACTGAAGTAACTTGGGTTTTTTAACAAATTAGAAAACATGGCTGAATGAGTAAATGTGTGACACTACTGACTATAGTTCACTATTGCCCAAAGATTTTTCCTTCTGTAATTGAATATTTTATTGGGAAGAATAACATCTCTATGTAATCTCAACGGTGTTCAGGCTTGTAGAATGACAAATATGTGGCTCATTCATGTGGCAGGGTCATTATGACTGATCATGTCTTTGTTGTTACGAATGTGCAAACTAACTAACAAGTATTCTTTCTGTTATAAATAGGCAAAGTGAACAAAGTAGTTTATTTGACAAATTCTCTAATTTACAAGTCAAGGTTTAGTCATACTTTCTGAATTCATTCACCATCAGTGACATAAATTTAATCTGCACCTGTAAATGTTGGATGAACAGCGAAAAACACTGTAGTGTCACTTCACTGACTGGACCAAGACAGGTAAATTAGATGCTGAATTCAATGGTCAAAGGTATGTAATCCATTGTTTGTCATCATCTTTTGTAGTGTTTTAGCGGATGATGCCTGTAATTGAGTGGAAGCATTTGTGGGCAAACAGAGAGTACTGTATGCCTGGGTATTATTAGACTAATCCAAGAGCAAAATGAAACCTACTACTTGTCTGAAAATGTTTATGAAGCCATCCCCAGACTATTTAATTTTTTCCCATTCTTTCTTCTCATTCTCCATTCTTTTCCCCATTCTTCTCCTCAAACCATGTCAGCTGTCTTCTTCGAGCCACAAACTCTCCATTGAATTGAACCTCTGACTATGGAACGTAATTGTGTTTAAATCTGTGTAGTTTTAGCTTTAAAAGGTGGACGCAGGTGATTGTTTTTCAAACCACAAACAGGCCTAATCCCTTAAATACACACGGATTAGTCCAATTACTGTATGTTGTTTCTAAAAACAAAACGTTGAGCCAGTGATAATTCATGTGTGTCCTATTAAGGGTCACAATATGTCTACAGTAAAACACTGTACACTTGAGAGTAAACATACATTTGTAGTTTCATACCTCAGGTAGAAAGAAAGTGAAATATAAAATGCTGTGAGGTGACCTCAAACAAGCCTTTCTCAACATTCCAAGAAGGTGGCTGAGCTAATCTTTCAAGACTGATCCAAAATTCCTCCTGGACATTGAGCTGGTTTAATCCACAGTTACTTGAAGCAGTGGCTAGAGATACTTACTGCCACAAACTGTTTTAATTGTTATTAAAACAATGTTGCCATTACGTCTCCATCATACAGACTGTATGTGTTACATACTGGGACTGTGGCTGAACTAAGACTGGTGAATACTGAGGCTGGAGAAACAGGACTAGGACAGACTAAGGAGACTAAGATGGACGGACTGTGACAATGTGTTTATTGGGTGCCTTAAATAAAGACATGAAAGCTTGTGATTGCTGATGTTTGGTGAAGATCAGTTCACATTTCATGACCTATTTATGCATAAAAGCAGGAAGCAATCAGTGCTTCTTTCTTTCTGGGGCAGTGCGTTTCTTTTTCTTGTGACTATGACATTCAAATACAAGTAATTCAACGTGGTTTCAGATCACTCTGTAGAGAAATCTTTACTTTTATGTCTGTTGATTGTGTCAAAACCTTCATTGAATCCACTTTGATTTAGTGTTGTCAAACAAAGTATAAAAACTTTCTATGAGGGAGAACAGTGTGAAATTCATTTTTCATGGAAGCATGCGTGCAACAGCTGTGAGATAATTGGATTTCCCAGCATACCTAATAAGAGGGATTATTTAAAGGAGGATCTTCACAAGTGTGTATCTCAAGTTTACTTAAAAATTCTTTTTGCTTGTTTGTCCTATTTTTGAGATAGGGTAGGTTAAAACATAAGAACACCTAAAGGGACTTTTCATCTATAAATCCTCACAACACCAGAGGCCTTTCCTGTTCGAGATAACATAGATCGATGAAATAGGCTATCACTCATCAAAGAATAAGATCAAGAAATCCAATTCGAAAGCACTTCATTTTCCAGTATTTTCGGGCTGGGTGCATGTGTATGTGTGTGCGCAGACTAGACATTGCTTGAGCATTTCTATGAGCTTTGGTATTTTCACTATCAATTATTCCATGTTATATCTCATTACTTTCACCAGGATTGAACACATCCAGCTGGAACAAAAGAAAAAGAGAGCTAATAATGTAACAGTTTCGCCCTCCGCCCAGCAGAGGCTCTTTTGTTTCAGTTCATTTGTTTCCCCACATCCTGTTGCCATCCATTGTCAGTTGCCAGTCATTTTCTGTTACTGGACTAATAATTGTAATCAATTCCACCTGGACTTATTTTGTCAGGATTTAAGGATTCCCATGTCACTAGTCCATTATTACTTGTTCTCTTATTGGTCTAGAATTTCGAACATTTGTAATTTGTCTCCCATTTGAGAATTTGTAGCATCCTTTACTAGTCTTTCTATTTAGCACTTTTTGCAGCCTGCCTGCCTTAAGATTCTGTACTGTAGTTAGTATTTAGTCCAATGACTCCAGTATAAGCGGTGATATTTTCTGTGTTTATTCCAGTCACCCATTTTCCCTGAATGGGCAGTGAATTTCTTTCATTAGCTTCTGAATTCAATTTCCTGCCTTGCAGTTATGTAGTTTCCAGATAGTAATGAGCACAAGATACATTTCTGATGCTTATTATCCTGTTTGTTAATCTGGAGATTCTTTCTTATTAAATTTGTATGTTTATACATCTACATTATTTGTTTGTCAGTTTCTCCTGCATGTAACTTGTAACATTTTTTGTTTGTCTGTTTTAAGATGTAGGTGAAGCTTCTCAGTCATCCATGTGAGGTCGTTGAGTCATGGCATATGGACTTATATTATATTGTTATATCTATCTCTCAAATCAGTAACAAAGTAAATAATCCGTATTTCAAACTGTGTCTGTGTTTAAACAGGTCTGTCTCTTTTTACACGGCAACTGCCCTATTGAATAGACAACGATTATGGAGATTAATCTGGCATCAGAATACCAGCTGCTTACTGTATGTGCTGTTGTCTGCGAGCCATAGTTAGATTTGTTGGGTTCATACATCATCACACACTGTTCACCACTGTTTTGCATAACCCCTGTACATCTTCTTCTTGGCACGGCACTAACATTTTTGCCCAACCTGCCCTGCAGAAAACAACACCTAGCCAATTACCTTAAATTCCAAGTAACACAAGTTTGTTCTGCATTGTCAGTTTGCAGCATTTCAGAATTCTGACATTATGCAGAATCTGCACTTCCTTTTAGTGAATAAATGCTCAATTATTCACTGCATGGTTCAGTTGATAAATATGTTTTTCTGTAAGAGTAGAATATTAGATACTCCACAGAATAAGGTACTAACAGATAAAGAATGGGAAACGGGAGGTATGTTAACTGGATCATTTAAATCATTTTTTATGGTTCAACACTGGAACATGGATAAGAATGTGATTAGTCTCTCATTAACATCCAAAATTGGAAGTGAAATTAAAGGAATAAATGTGGATTTGGATGTAGCTAATGAGTCGGTATTAAATGTTTACACCACATTGAGCCTCTAGACTGTAGACAAATGTTTCAGACAATATTAGGCAGCATCTTGTTTGCTGGGCACCGGCATCAGTGCAAGAGGACTGTGGGGATTTGGTCAAGGAGGTAATTGGACACAACAACAACTGAAAAATTGACCACAGCTGCTGTAATTAGGACAAATATGGGGCGATCAATTTCTTCATGTTTCAGGCTCATTGCTGAGTTACCCACAATAGCTACATTTCAGTATACAAGGGTTCCATAATTGTAGGGCAATCCTTTTCCTGTGTACTGTACTTAAAACAGTTCTGCCATATTTTAGCTTAATGAACAAAGAGAACAGTCAAGTGAGAGTTTTGTACTGTATATTGTAGAAAGAGAAAGACTGTTTAGCAGGTTTAGAGGATTAGAGGAACATTATAGAATTGGGTTGTTAATCTTGTACAACACATTGTATGGTACGTGTTATGTTTACAATCATGGATGAAGGTATTGAGTAGCTCTGATCCAGTAATTGTGACAGCGTTTGCCTAATATTCACTAAAGTGGTGGTTGTTTTGACTATCATAGGTTTGGTACAGTCAGTATTCTAGTATACTAGTGGCTACTAGTTGCATGGAATGCAACCTGCATATTTAGATTTGACAAAATGAAAAAGTTGTAGTTCTGCTTCCTTTTATGATGCAATGATGAAAACAAATACTATATGTACAGTGCTGTGCAAAGGTTTTAGGCAGGCGTGGAAAAAATGTTCTAAACAAAGAATGGTTTCAGAATATAAATAATGATTGTTTATTTTGGTCAATTTACAAAATGCACAGTGATTTCACAAAAGAAAAATGTAAATCAAATCAATATTTGGTGTTACTACGTCAGTACTGTAAGTACTGGAAGTGATGGCATGGCCCCCACAAAGCCCTAAACTCAACATCATCGATTGCGTCTGGGATCACAGAAGATCTGTGGTGAGTTCTCCAAGATGTTTGGAACATACTACCAGCCGAGTTCCTTCAAAAACTGTGTGCAAGTGAACCTAGAAGAACTGCTGCTGTTTTGAAGGCAAAGGCTTGTCACAACAAATATTGATGTGATTTAGATTTCTCTGTTGTTCATTCACTGCATTTTGTTCATTTATGAAAATAAATGTTTAACACGTCCATTTTTTAAAGTATTTTTTGTTTGCAGCTTTTCTTCACACTTGCCTAAAACTTTTCCGCAGTGCTGTCTATTTATTCTACATATCAGACTGTTATTATATTATATATTAAATAGTAAAAAAAATTATTAATTTTGACCATTTTAAATGATAAATATTACAGACAACAGCCTCTAATATTTGTTAATATCCAGGTAGAAACCAAATATTTTAATTTAAATTATCAACATAACTGGTGCCTCCTTCGGCTGGTTATACCAGTTTTTATAATTTATGCTCATTGTGCTTCATATACCATCTACCTCATAGTTAGGTACTAACTAATAACATTTGAAAACAATAATTCACGATCCAATATATTCAGGAAAGCATTAATTTCTGATATTCTACAGCATAATTGCAGCATATCGCATATTCTGCGAGGTGCAAAAAGAAGGGGATAAATTATTCCCATTACAAATGGCCAAGTGAAATCAGTGAAATCCAGCTTTGATTGATCTTTATATTAGCTCAACACTTCTGAAGTGACTTGACAAGGAAGTTGGGAGACAGTACTTTATCACGCATATTCAATGACTCATGGATTAAGCTGTGCTGCAGTGAGGATATCTGGCACGTGTCACAGCATTGAAGAGAGGAAAGGATAATGTCTCAGACTGTGGTGATGAGATTTATGCTTAAAGCAAGAGCAGTAGACCTGTTATGGACTCTGATTTCTCCTCGAGGAAATGAATGTGAGGATACACAGCCGTCATCTTGTTACAGAGTGCCAGAGTTGCCATCTGTTATGTAACTCCATACATACCAGCTGTCACATCAAGATAGATTAGCTATTTGTTAGCAGTGTTGTTTGTGTACTAGGTATCCAGATATCTTGGTATTTAACCTTCTTGTGTTTTCCAGGCTGCAACAAAATATTGTGGTTTCATTTTAGTCAATTTACATGTATGAACAATTCCGACTGTTACTGCATATTTTAAAACAACTATTTAAGTGTTAGGTTGGAGCTATTATTGTCTGAGATGTTGACATTTAGTAAATTATTGGCGAGGAGAGAGGACAGTTTATGTTTATAAATTGTACACTCTGTCTGTTTTGTAAGCTTTGTCTCTTCTTCAGCTCAGTGTCACTGTCTGCACCGAGCAACAAGACAAAACATAGTGTGACTGCAGAATGTGCAAGGTGAGATGTGATCTCTAAAGTGAATAAAATAGTTCAGGCACAGGGTATTGACTGCCTTTGGAAGCTTAATGGGAGATTTAATAGGCCCAGACAGAGAAACAACGTACATTTTTCATGATGCTGTTTCTCAGCGGTATTAATGTTTGGACAACCTGAAAAGTCTACGCACTATTTATAAGACTCTACATTTCTAGAATCTCTGAGGATCATTTTGGGATGGAGTCTTTCTTCTCGAGCAGAGGGCTCAAAAAGGATTTCTCTTTAAATAAAAAACACAAACACCTGGATGGTTAGAAGAGGCACTACAGTGCAGCTTATGACTAAGAGCCTGTAGCAGTAGATTTCAGATTGCGTATAATTTTCCTAGCTCGGTGAAAAACCACAACACAATAATATCAGCAAATATCTGCAGGAATGTTTTTGTTAAAATTATAAGTTGCAGACTGTTAATACATAGTTGCACTATATGTACCCAGCACAACTGCATTATTTCATGGTTAACTTTAGGTACTTGCTTGTTGTAGCACTTGTTTAAAAATGTCCTGACCATAAAGTTCTTCTTTTATCTGCTTCCACATCCCCAACAGTGATATATGATATAGCCCCGCATTTTTGATTGTTTCCCTCTTTTTTTCTTTTGTGCTTTATGTTTTGTTCTTTTTATTTTGAATTGGGCTAAAGGTGATGTGATGCAACCAGAATAACAGAATCCAATTCTGACAATAGCTGTTGGGTTGTTTAAGGTGGCAGTAAGTCAAGTCTGATCAAACCAAATTAATCATTACCTAAGTACAGTCAATTCAATTCAATAAAACTTCATTTATATAGCGCCAATTCACAACATCAGTTATCTCAAGGCACTTTACAAGTAAGGTTTTAAGACCTTACACAACTAAACCCAACAATTCCCACATAGAGCAAGCTTTTAATTGTAGCCAATCGATAAATTGTACAGTTAAATAGCAACAGTGGAGAGGAAAAACTCCCTCTCTAACGAGGAAGAAACCTCCAGCAGACCCAGGCTCAATGTGGGCGGCCATCTGCCTTGACCGGTTGGGGTGAGGGGATAGAGAAGAGAGAAAAGAGCACAACCACAACAAAACAAGCAACAACAGAACACAGGCAGGATGGTTGGACCATAAATAATACATAAATAAATAATTATTGACCAAGGACTTCTGCCACTGCCACACTCTGTCCTACTAAAGCGTATTATGTTTATGATTATGTTAAATGCAAAGTCAAGGCTCTAATGTCAGTTGTGCTTCCATGAACTGATAAACAGTAGAAAAATGTAAGTGATCTGTGTAAGAAAGCAGTTAGTCTTAGAGGAAAAACAAAGTTGTCCTATTTGCTTGTTTTTTGTTACTCAAACAAAAATTCACTGCGGCTAACGTTCAGTTAACTGACTGACGGCATTTTAAATAATTTTCTTCATCTATGTGTGTTACATTCATATATTTTAACAGGCCACATGCAGATGCTGGATGTGATATAAGGTCATTTTGACAAAGCAGTGAGATATAATGAAAAAAGTTTTGTTTGTTTGATGCAGTTTAAATAATGATTTTGGTTGTAACAGTGACATAACAGAGTGAATTCTTTGCAAACTACATTTGTATTTGATTCAAATCAGTGTACACTCAGAGGCCTTCTGTTCAAACAACATCTACTTTCATTCAATTTTGTGAGACAAATAAAAAATGAAAACAGGAAATAGATTACACAAAATGAAATGCAGCCCCTCTGCAAACTTGTGTTTCTCTGGTTGTGCTGGCAGCAATTTCAGCCATCCCATATACTCACTCCTATGGGAATGGATTTAGTTGGATTTTAATTATCCAACTCTAATTTCTAAATTAGTTTTTTCTGCCAAAACTAATAATAACAATAGACAGTGACGGATCTTGGGAGACTTGAATATGCTTATGAATAGACAGATTGTTCTCCGTCCAAGTCATCAGAGATTACTACTCCCACTTACAGGGCGTTTTTCCTTTGAGTGTGAAGCTCTCAGCTTGATTTGCTCCAATTACTGAATGAAAACCTGAAAAAAATGTTTATAACTGTCTCCACACTCCAAACCATGCAAATCTAGGCTAAAGTGATACAGCAGAATAAAAAAAGATTTTCGAAACCGAGCCTGCAAGTGAAGCAGTCCTGGATGGTGGAGACTGTGTCTTTGGATCCCAACCATTCATCCACCCACACACACATAGTCATCATCTCATCACACACACACACACACACACACACACACACACATCGTGCCTTATCAACTCTATCACTATATTTGACCATGCTACAAATCAAGGCTGTCTCAGGCTACTTGAGCATCAGCTACAGAGAAGATCAGACAGATGGCCATGTGTCTATTCTGTGTGCTGTACAGAGACAGAGCAGACTGCGTTGGATCTCTTGGTGTGTACCATCTCCGGTTTGGCAGAAGAACCTCGGTTGAGACCCTCTGAATAAGCACATCCTCCTGATCCCATCTCAGGAGACTTAATTGTTGCTGGATGTTGTCTGTGATTCCTGCCAAATGGCCAGAAAGTTTCCCACTCCTGCAGCTTTTTGTAACCCTTGCGCCGCAGGGTCCCTTTGCTGTTGTTCACACCACATCATCTGATACATGACTGTCGAAAAAGCTGATGAGACCAAAATAACCAGAGGCTGAGTGGCATCATCCGTCAGATTCTCTCCTCAGGGTCAAACACACAAAACCATAATGTCTTGACTGTACTTGCTTCCTAAATTTGCTCTAGTCTACATGTCGTGCTGATGATTTGTACAGTTCATTACCTGGCAAAACCTTGCTGAACTGTTGTTGTTCTTTAGGATTATATCAAAGATTGGACATCTTTTTGCTATGATAATGAACTCTCAGTCTTACAGTTAGAGAAAACCAAAAGCCTGTTGAGATGTACTAGGAAAATCAAATATGTACAGTACAGTACCTGAAACTAAGGACTACGAAAAGTTCTTCCTCCCGCAGCTCCTGCATCTGTTACCGTGAAATAATGTTGATTCCTGTGTTTGAAGCTTTTCCACACCCATATAATTGATGCTGCATTGCAGATGTATTATTGCTGTCACCCTCTCAGTCAAATTTAGATAATGGTGAGTAAGGTGGGAATAAATGGTACAGTTGCTTTCCACTGCGTTTTGTTTCTTGCAGGTCGTGTCTCTAGTGACAGTCTTTGTCTGGACAGCATAAAATTCAAAGTAGATCCAAACATGAAGACATTACACTGTTGCTTTAAACTGAATCGCTCTACCTGTGACTGCTTTTTGTTCCACAATTTTGCATTTCTTCTTCACTGCTTGTTACATTTGGCCATGTCCAATCTGTAATGCATCGCCACAAGAATTCCAAAATTGATGCAAGCCAAAACCCATTTATTTTATAGATACATTCAGCAGAACACTGAACATGGTAATGACTCGGTAAATCACCGTACTATATCCCAACATGATGTCCAGTGTCTTTCCTAAACATGCCGCAACAACGTGAGCAGAAGGAACAACAGACTGAAATACCAACTATGGGATTAGGGGATGAACAAATACAGAATTTGGTTCCTTTACTGCATATCTACAGAGGTACATACTTCACAGATTACATACTTTATTTATTACAAAAGAGTATTTGATACACTTTAAGTCACATGCTAGGATCTTAAATGTCACCTCATGCTGCTTTGAAACCAGCGGTTTCAACATCAACTGTTGTTACTTGCCAAGAATAATCAGGGTATCTGACCATTTGACTTCATCCTGTTGTGAAAATTAAATTCAGTAAAATCATGTTGATTATATATAAAATGCCTGTAAATCTGTGAGGATCAATGGATTCTATGAAGCTTTCCAAAATCTTATTGTAATTTATATAATATTTGTTATGATTGATTTGTGTGGGCCAAAATTTTGCTTTCCATTAATGTATGATTGCCACAAATGAAAAGTTTAAATACTTAATAAACAATAAACAATAATGCTTATTGCACACTGAAGCTTTATATATTTATGCTGGTATGCTGTAGCTTTAAAGTACGGAGGCAAAGTCCCTGGAGATTTTGGGTTGTTTGAACTAATCTTGATCAGTGTTTCAGGTAAAGCGACAATGGAAAAGCGTGAAGAATCATTGCAGCACATAGTGAAACTGACACACCTTTATCTAGCCTCATATATTTCTCTGTGGAGACACAGAGGGAAATAACCTCTTAACAGTACAGTAAATAACATCGTTCAGGATCCCAGCACACCTGCATGTCTCTGGCTCCGCTCTCAGCTGCATGCCACAATTGAGTTTTTTTCTATCAACTTCCATTCTGTTTATGTGTGTTTTTTTGTTTTGTTTTATTTATGCAGTATCTTCTTTTAGTTTTTAATGCGATCTGACTATGGCCTAAATGTATTTTAAACTTCGACGATGACACTATTACACCTGGCACACAAGTGTCAGGCTTCTGCTCTGCTCCACCCTATTTGGCCATGTTCCCGTTCCTGCCTTGCTCCCACAGTTTAATCAGGTCATTCATCTGCACCTGGGGGTTCAAGTATATTAACCTTTCATCCACTGCACTTCACCTCCAGACCCTCCACCAGCCCGGGTCATAGGAAGGGGCTCGGTCTACACAGCGGGCAGATGGCTGACTTCCAGGCAGAGTGGGAGGGGAATTCAGTACCTGCTGTAGAGGACTGGGAGGGGTATGGCCTCTGGGTTATTTTGGATTTTGCGCTCTTATTTCTGAGCTCCACAGGGATCACTCTCACCAGCCAGGAGGTCCATATTTCACGACTGATTCTGCCTATCGCTCTGTACTTGGACCTCTCTATCAGTGTCTTGGACCTTTCCTGGATTTAGTGAGCCTTGTCTTGTTAACCATGTTCTGCTCATTCCTAGCACCCAGACACTCTCCCTGTGACCTGATTGAGATTCAAGCCCCTCTTGTGAGTACTATTTACTGGACACCTGAAACTGGAGGGTGATCTGTGTAAGAAAGCAGTAAGTCTTCCCTCAGGGGAAGGTCTGAACTGAAGCTCCACTTAGCATACTCTAGAATTATTGCCTTTTTTGCCAGAAGCATCACCCGACTTCTGGCTACTGACACGCTTCTACTCAAGTAAGTTCAGTACCACCAACAATGAAGTCTGCCCTCTACTGGTTGATCATTGACTGTCTTCTCTGTTTTCAAAATGAGGGGTCACTACCAAAGATACAGATCAGCATGCTTCCAATAAACTACCGTACATCTCTATTGCTTACCATATACAGTAGGTGAGAGGAAACCTGGGTTTTAACTACTTGTGATGATTTTACTGAAAAAAAAATCATATATAACACCAGTAAAATGTTAATGTTCGAAGCCAACTTTATTGTCAACCAGACAAAGCACCAGTAGTCTAAAGTTGACTGATCTTATCCCCGCACTCTAATGTGAAATATACACAGGGTGAACATTGATGTGCAGACAGACTGGCACATAAAAACAAAAGTGGAAAATGGTAAGTACACAGCATACTGTATGTGACAGATATTACACTAGACAATAGAGGATAGTCTTGCGCAGACTGAAGATAAAATACTGGTAATAGGTGCAAGTGGTGATATGAATAATGATAGTTACTAAAATGCTCACAATGAACTGTAGTATTTGTAGCAGAAGTGAGGCCCAGTCTTAGTGTGGTTAATGCTGAGATGGATCACAAAAATGGTTGTGTGAGATGGAGCAAGTGTGATTCATGAGATTTGTTGGAGTGAGTTGAGTAGTTTGATAGCCTCAGGAAAGATGCTTTTACAGAGCTTGGCAGCCTTGCACTGCATGCTGCAGTAGCACTTGCTGGATGGAAGCAGGGTAAACAGACCGTGTGCTGGGTGGGTAGGATCCTTGGTTATGTTGGAGTTTTGTTTCTGCAGCAGTATAGGTACAGGTCACAGACAGATGGCAGGGGAGATTTGGAGGACCTTCTGATCGGAAGATATTCTGATGGGTTAGGCTGCTGTTAATGATGCTGTCAGTGGCACCTCTGTAGAAGATGGCGAGGACAGAATAGGAGATACGCATAGTTGGAACATACAAACCCCTGTATGTGTTCATTTACCATACATTAAAAGTAAGCCACAAAGGCCTTGCTCTGACAGTAAAGAGAAAAGGCATGTGGGTTGAAAAATCCAACAACTGAATACTTTTTCCCTGAGCATGGTAGCTATACCATATTGTCTACAAGGCAAGTAAGCAGCAATGACAGAAATTCAGTTTCGGTCCAAGTTTGTTATTGACCGTGTTTGGACCTAACCTGAGGTGGGGCTGTGTGACTTGTTCCCTCTAGTCTACATCAAAAAGGGAAGAATCTTGAATGGACTGTTCTGGAAAAGGATGGGACAAATGAGGAAAATGTGCAGTGAGGAGGATGTGCACTACTAACATATTTGGTGTGTGTATACATGTACCAGAGTCATATAAATGTGCCAGAAGGCCAACAAATGCTTTTTGCATAATAGGGGCTCTTTAACAATGTGTTTCACGTGAATAAAATCCTACTTGATTTGCTCATTATATTAACAATAGTCTTGCAATGTAATATTTGTCCCAGTTTGAAGGCTTTTTTTCCTGTTTCATACATGTACGTATGAGTTTAGGAGGCAGTGTGTTTCCAAATGACACATCTGTAAGGCAGCAGATTGCTTATAAGTGGTTTCTGAACTCAGATTGCCGAATTGATAGAGCTCCCTACTCTGTAATCCCTCGATCTGGTATATAGATAGTGGATGCCATGTTTGTTAGGTTGTTTTATGAACTGTGAGAGATAAGGTGCTGTGGCATAATACATTTAGTTCTGAATAAACGCACGATTTGTTTGTTCACATTTGGATTCAGTACATAATTTGCCAACAGCAAGGTTGCTCTAACCAGAAGCAGGTGAGAGAAAGACAGAGCATATTTATTTACCGAATTATACACAGATATTAACCTATTTTAAGAGTCACCAAGACAGACGTCATCGAGTCATAGTCACCCAAAGGGTTTTTAAATTGAGATGCTGTCATGAATGGAGGGAGGTTTTCATGTGGGAATGCTGTCACAGTGATGAATAAACCAATGTCAATTTCCGGATTTAATCATTGGGACATGCTCATCTCTAAATTAGTTTACAAAAACAGCTGAGAAAAATAGGACTCAAATCCAGATACTTATTCACATTTTTATTTACTTGTTGTCTAACTCAGAAATGTAACACGGGCACAAGGTGATGCTACTGTAAGCTATACGCTACTTTAACTTTAGCACAGCTCTGTTGTTTTTATTCAGCTGACAGAAAGAAATCATATTCAGAATTATTGTACCCCATTTATCTGATTTCAAGTTTATCACAGCTGGTTTTGACTAATAACCCCTCACTTATAACATAAAAAGAGTATCACTTTAATCCATATCAAAACTATTTTTCTCCATTTCTACAGTATCAGAATTACATTCTTCACAAATGTTGAGTCGTATAAAGTGACAGACAGCCAAGATAAAAAATAATCAACAGGGGAAATTGTCTCGTATCAACATTTGCAATCTGTACCATGCAGGCTCTCTGTCATCATTGCAAATATTGTAAAGCTTAAATACTTTCTACAAATATATTCCAAAAGTGGAAAAATCTGAATGATAGAAGTTGTAGTTTGTGTTCCCTTCTGCAAAAACTACAAAAAATAAATACATAAAGTCAGTTCAGTTTTAAACTGAGTGCGAAAAAAACTTTGTGTCAGTTCAGAACAGTCAAGAGACACTGAACGCTTGTTTGAGCATCAACACTGCACTGTGCAAATATGTTGTTGAATAATGTTTTGAAGAAGAGCAGTTTAACAGGACAACAACTCAGTGTCTGATCAGTGACTAACAAATTATTCCTCTTAATGAGGCACTGAGATTTCCCCTAAGAATAACAAAGCCAGAAATTAACTCCTAAAGCTGTGTTTTTTTTTACTGTTCTTTACCTTAAACACGTTGAATCAGATCAGAACGTTTGAAAAATTAAAGCTGTGTTTTTTTTTACTCTTTCACTCTACACATATAATGACTTTAACTGATCTTCAGTTCTTTTCTTTGACCAAATTCTTCTTGTAGAAAAATTACTAATTGCCAAATTTGAGAAGCCATCCACATATAACTGCTTTTGAACATTTTCCATTGATTTTCAGAGTGATTAAGAGGCACTTTGAGCTCTTGAACACAAGAGTGGCTAACCTGCCAAGTATGACAATGAGTAATCTATTCAAATCAAACTTATACTTTCCTTCAGATTAGACCATCTTCCCTAGATTTAAGGGAGAATTTGTGATGTTTAGTTGCATTCCGTTGCATGATTTTATTCTAAAATCATGTGATTAAAGTTCCCAAATGATCACTTTTTCTTACAGTAACATTTAAATATACCTGATGTACAGTAGACTTAAAGAGCTCTCTGCTTTGAGTGATCTCATTTCATCAAGGCAAAGATGTTTATGCAAGCTGTAAAAGAAGCTCTGAATTTATTATGGATGGCTTTGATGTCTGTCAAGCATCAGACAGCATTGCCTAAATAAATGAGTCACAGTTAAACATCAGTGTGATCTCATATAACAGTAAAAAATGGTTTCACATTTGTTGAAGTGATATTAAAGCACGTGGCAGAGTCTAATTAACCTAAGCCACAACCTAAATATTACAGCATAATTTTCACATGCTACATGTTATACACTGCATCCGCATATCCAGCCGGGTGAGACTTCATCAAGAGGTGTCTTTATAAAACAGCAGGTTTTTGAGGAAATTGTTATTTTCAGTTGAAAAAAACAACAGCACTGTCTATAAGAAATGACACTTTCATTTTTTTGTCATCAACATTTGCAGGAAACATACTGTAATTGCAGTTCACCTGTAAGTGCTTGTTTGTAATTGGTGATGGGTTTTTCAAGTGCCTTTTACGGCTCACTTTAACACCAACGTTTGCATTCCGAGTCTCAAAAGGACAGCACATGTGTTCATGTACCATTCACTCCAATTTTATTTCTCTTCTCTTTATTTCTCTCTTCATTTTCTCTTAAATCTAGTGAGAATGGAATAGCCTGCAGCGCTTCTGTTTATTGGGCTTCCTGGAAAAGATTTAAAAGCAAGTGTGAGGCACTTCAGTCTTACTCAGTCAAAGCAGAGGGTCAAATCAATGTCCCATAGCATCAGATAATTACAGTTTGTAAGTCATTTGGTGTGTCACACTAACTTTAATCTAGTGCCACATCATAAGAACAGTCATAAATATTCACTTGCAGCTGAGAAAAAAAATTGGTTTGCTTCCGACATAAAAACAAATGGGTTAAAAGAGAGAAAAGGATATTTTTTAGATAAGAGAGAGCAACAAACAGGCTGTGTATGTCTTGTGTCAAACCTTAATCACATGCTTTGTGCCTAATGGTCATAATTGCTTATCATTATATTTAGCAAATATCCTTGACAAGTACTTTGAAACCTGGCATATAAACCTATGTTACTTCATTATGTTGGAAAGTAGTACTAGAGTATATTATAGTATTAAGGCAGTATTTACAGACAACAAGGATGCAAACAGTGTTCAGCTCTTAAAGAATCTCCACAGTAGGCCAGGGAGGACAGGTTTTATGGTGATTGGGAACTGATTTCTTTCTACTTACGACTTTGCAGCAATAAAAACAGCCACAACGAAGCGGTTCTGATATGACAGAGCAGTCCTGGATTTATTGTGTTATTAAATCGAAGAAAACAGTAAAGTCCACTTCTGCTTAGGCAAGTCCAATTCCAACAAATATTCAGTGTGTGGCAAATATAAGGGGAATGAACACAGTTATGATTTCCAGACACTACACTGCATCTGTTTATTCAACTAGTTGAGATTTTATCAATTTTATGCCACAAAAGAGCACATTTTGGGGAATAACAAGAAGAATTACATATCAACCCTGTCTTCTACAAATTAGATTTTCATACTTGTAGCTTGTTTTTGTTTTTTTTTTAAGTTACAGTAGGTCTTTCAGCAAAATATCACTGGTGCCAGGATTATGTTAAGCTGCAAGTGCTTATTTTTTCTAAACAATGGTTTTTGCGATAGTCAGGAATAGGCTGCAGAAACACTTTTTTGCCGCCTCTCTTCATAATGGAAATACAGTTTTCAGTACTGGCAGTGAAAGCTGCAGAACTGTCCAACATAAATGTCACTTAAGGGTATCAGACTAGATCCTACATGCAAGAATTTAAAACTTCCATTCAACAGTTTTATGTAGAAAATAGATAATCACAATTTCTATTTCTATTTCTATTTAATTTTGTATTTGGCATTAGAAAATCCTTTTGCAGTCAGTACATGTGAAAACTGTTCATGCTCATGATATCTAAGTACCTAGGAAATCATCTGGGTTCAACTCAAAAGCTAACACCTGAGTAAAACAAAATAATGTCAAGAAAACAGAATAATGTCAAATTCATAGGTGAATTATATCAGCCTCTGAAAATTACAGGATATTATAGGGCCATGTGTATGGCCCTATAATATCCTGTCAAGAGCATACCCTCGAGCTAATAGTATAAGTTAAACCAAATTTTTCACAGCACTAATGTCAATCATGCACAACTTACAAAACTTCGCAAAAACAGTGTAACTTAACTTAGTCTAATTCTAAGTATTCTTGCCTAAAACCTTTTCAAAAACAAAAACAGATCATGGGTTATGTATGAAATTATATAGTTCTTTCATACTCAATCACTTCAATCACCTGAAGATGAGCTGAATGTTTCTGTTCACTCTGAACTTATCATATCAAGGACCTGACACAAGCCAGCTCACTGCAATTAGATCGATGACATCACATCAAAACACACTTGCTTTGAAGGTGAGAAACTGTCAGTTCTTTAAAATGCATATTTAATGCAAACCAGTCAAACAGTATTTGTCTTTTAAGAGATAATAAATGAAGAACACCTGAAACTGGTTGTAAAACCTCCACCTGTCTTTTCGGTCTAGCAATACTTATTTATATTTGTGGTGTATATATATTATTTAAATTTACATTGTTTATGCAAGTCAGTAGTTAACCCCCTTACACAGCCCAGCCCCATACGCCATGCTTTTGGGTTTCTCAGTAGAGGAAATGAAGGTTAAACAATGGCAATGATAATCTTCATCATACCGTCCACGTTACCGTTAATGTGCAGCTCTTTTCCTTAGATTATGCAGCTTGTCACACTCACAAATGCAGTCAGGTGAAAAGTACAATATCCTGAAAGCTGGGCACGTCATCAGTGGTTAAGATCATCAAGATGACGAGGGAGAGTAATGTGGAAGATGCCTGGGCTGGTTCTCTCCACATCCTCCAAATGCAGTCAATGTTGGATGTGAAATCAGCCACTTTATCTGCTATATCCTGGTACAACAAATGATTTAGAAAGATGTTTTTTTTCTCTTTAAGTTTATTTCTCAGGTGTAAATGTACTAATACTACACGGATTATTCATTTAGTGCCACTGCATTGTGTAACCTGAGGTTTATGTTATAGATGTTTTTATCCATAAATTTTAATCAGTTTTTGTTTTTAATCCTTGTGGGGCCTTCGAGGGGTCAAAATGATCCCACTGTAAACTAGGGGGCGCTCAAAGCTCCAAAACACACACAAGGGTTGGATAAAACAGCCTTCGTGGATGTTACATCCAAGCAATGGATAGGTGTGGGTCTTCTGATGATCAAGTTCATCCAACCGTTCATCTAGATAAAGCGTGTTGTGATTTATCGTCTGTTTTATCCAACCCATGTGTGGTTTTTGAGCTCAGAGCGCCCCCTATTTCTGACATCCTCGAAGGCTGCTCGAGGGTTAAAATCATGTTTTGGAGTCAGACACCTTTGTAAAATGCAAACTGACACCTAAATAACTCTGGCTAATGCAACATTATTTGCACATGCTGCACTCACTGACCAGGTAAATTGCACTATTATCATTCGAATTTCACTTCTACAAACACAAAGAAAAAACATCCATGAGGAATTGAAGGCCATATTGTTATTTACCTTTCTGAGTCTTGCTGTTCTCTTTTTGAGAATTGCTTTGCCAAAACTATCCAGCTTCCTCCACCCAGTGCTCAGTCCCTCTGGATACCGAATGGTGTGAAAGCCATGTGAAATCTCATCATATAGAGCAACTCTGAGTTTCCCCAAGCGCCCTCCCCTGACCCCAACCTCGGCCTCCGAGCCTCACCAAATGAGTTTTTCATTTACTATTCGGAAATCAGAATGAGCCATGTTGCAGGCACAGAGGTGCGCTGAAGAACCGCGCTGAATCCAAACGTGGCTTAGCATCTTTAAGCCCAACAAATCAGGAATGGTATTCCAAGCTTATTTGCACACAGTACTTACATATTCTGTCTGCGCACAGTGGAAAAGGAGAATTCATAGCAGTTCTTTTTGATGCTGATGACATTGATTGATGCTCAGTTTAAGTTAGAACTTGATACATGCTTTTATGCTATCTTGTCTGGTTTTCTGTGAAGCAAAACAAGTTATTTTTTAATGATCAGAACTTTGATCTGGCTGATGCATAATGCACTGACCTTAACAACTTAGCTTAGCAAAGCTGATTAGAGCTGTCTGCGAAGTGAAACATGCCACGCTGAATTCGGAGACGCGTCATTTTAAGTGTGTATGATGAAGATAGTCTGTGATGTACATAAATCTGACAAGCAAACAACTTTAACAATGCTGATAATGCCCCATGAGGTTTTACAGAAAATCACACATTTGCATTTTTAAAACTTTGAGTGGTTGATTTTTGACCAATGGGGGCAGTGGAGGATGCAAGCTGCAAACACTGAACTTGTTAGCGCATAAATAAAAAAGCTTTGTATTACAAATACAGAGAAGGATTAGCATAAAAAGTTCTTCTGAGGCAGATTTAACCAAAACATTAGAGTTGTAGGCCAGGCAACCAAAACAATGTGCTTGAACATAACATATTTCATAACATAAAGGTATGAGCTGAATGACTGTACATCCCATGAGAATCATGGGATCCACTGTTAATGTAAAATTATTGACTATTGCTGCTTAAAATCGCCTTATTCATAATCAGTATCAGTGTTTTAATGATAAACTAAAAGTAATTGTGCTTTGTGTCTACTATGTCAGCTTCACTGCTAGTTTTTATATAGTGCTAAAGGTCAGGAAGGATTGAGATTAATACTGTAATTATCTTTTCTTTTCCTATCCTATTGTGCTCTGTTGGTCTCCTGTGTAATGAAGCATCTTCACTCCACTCAGGCATCGTAGAGGTGGATGCCATTACAACAACTGTGTGCACCTTAACTCCACTTAAGAGGATATCAAAAGCCTCAAATTTCAAAAGTGGCCTGGCAACTTCTCAAAAATGATCAGGCTGTTTACCACAAAGAAAAACGAGAGCACCTAATTAAAAACAAGTCAGTCTTTGTCTGAATATGATCAATGTTTGAGGTCAAGCCTCAAGTGAGTCAGACAGGAATGTACAGTAGCTACCTGATATCGTTGCTTTTGTTCCATATTACAGAAAACTGTTTCCCATCTCAAGTCACAGTGACTACTCATCAGTCATGTAACTCTCATCTTCATCATTTACTACCTGAAGCACGTAGCTGTCTTTTCTGCAGCGTTGTTCACTGATTCAAGGACTAACTGATGCCTCCACTCATACTATACAGAGCAGGCGATTATGAAGAATTAGCACCTAAAAACACAGCACTGCAGGCATTGTCCTTTTTGCAACCAATTGTTATACTCTTCTTGAAGGCATGAAATTATTAGATTATCTATATCTACGTGTACTGTGTGTTTTGATAGCTATGGTTCAGCCACTGGTGTCCCTTAGCGAAGTTTAGCCCTTCTAGCTCCGTACTGTAAATGCTTTTTACAATAATGCACAAATCAGGTTCATATAAAATGAGTATGTAATATACTGTAGTAAAATACAGTCAAATACCTGCGGTAGATTCTGACTTTAACATAACCCTTGGCATATGGTCTGAATGCTTAGACAGGAATATATACTGTAGATAAAGAGCTCCAATTGTGCTTTTTCAGCCTAAAGAGTATTGTCTTAATGTCTTAATGTCAATATCTTTTCTGAAAATTTGAACAAGCCCTCTGACAGAACGAGCTGTTTTCAGGTGATGTCACTTAGCATGCAAATGAGACGTCCTTCTTGTCATCCCGGTAACGCCAACATACGCCAATATCAGTCTTTAAGAAATGGGATGTGCCCACCTGTGCAAAAATACAATTGTTATGTTTACATTGTATTGGTCCTATGAATAGAAAGTTACACAAGCTATATGTAGCTGACAAGATAAGGAACTCTTCTTGAAAGAAATATAATAACTGTGATATCGATGGCTATTGTTATGTTGGAAAAAAGTCACAACTAAGCATGGAACACAGAGAACAGTTAGAACAGAGAACAGATGCTTGTTTGTGCAAATCTCTGTTGCACCGATCCCCAGGCAAGAGTGGTGGGTTTAGAGCAGGATAATGGCTACTGCAGCTGTATGTATGTACCTTACTGTACAGTAGGTGAAGGTGAGTAGCAGGTGGATCACAAAAGTGTGGCACAGATTCATCCAGCTATTGAGCAGCAAAGTCCATTGGAGGCGGAACATACTCGGTGTCTGCATACTGTACATACCACACATACATTTGCTTAACAAAGGCCCTTTAATGTCAGAAATACGTGTAGTTGAGGTCAGCAACCCTTAATCACCAATAACCATCCATGTTCATTAAGCTTAGAGTCATGATTTACATATGTAACTGATTTTGATTTTTTTTTCAAACATTTCATCAGTTTTTAATATGATTAAAAAAGATAAACTGTGTAACTACGTTTCACTGTAAGGGATGTTTGTTTTAAGTTTTTGTGAAGGTGCATGTTTTCTTATACCTGGATTAATAGAGTTATATTTCATTTCTGGGTTTATGTGTCCCACTGGATACAATCAGAGTGAACACTACTCTGTGCATCTAAAACCAGGTGCTGAAACAATTTGAGTAAAGTGCTGCACTGTTTAGAGACGAAATATTCAATCATACCTTGGTGTTGTCTTCTGAAAAGCCAGTAGAAAGGTTAGAATTAGGTTTAAAAAAATCCACACAGCACATCAGCCACTATATAGCTTTGAGGACAGTGTTTCTCAAATCCTCTTCCCAAAACTTACTTCTGATTCATTAACAGAGGACGGTTTTTAGCTTTTTAGGACGGTTACATATACTTTAATTCCAAAAAAATAAAACTTTGTAGTGAAAAAGCCATGTACCATGTAAGATTTCTTATCATGTCACATGACTGGTACAGTAGATGCTCATAGAAACTGACATTTTCAATAGCTCAAAGACCCCGATACAGCCAGCCAAATGTATGGATTCTAATGTACACATGGTAAATGGTCTGCACTTATATAGCGCTTTTCTACCTATTGGTACTCAAAGCGCTTTGACATTGCGTCTTATTCACCCATTCGCGCACACAAACACACACACATTCACACACCAGTGGCAGAGCTGCTATGCAGCTTAGGCTGACACACCGGGGGCGGTTTGGGGTTCAGTGTCTTGCACAAGGACACTTCGGCACATGGCTGGGGAAGCCAGGAATCGAACCGATCCCACGATTGGTGGGCGACAGCTCTACCTCTGAGCCACTGCCGTCCATAACCAAGCTAAGTGTGTATTCTCAAGTTCATGCAGTTTTGCCAGATATACAGGAATTAATATAATAATAATAATAATAATAATAATAATAATAATAATAATAATAATAATAATAATAATAATAATAATAATAATAATAATAAATTATCATATATGTGCTAGTTTGGATATGATGAATACTGTACCTTTTTTAAAAGGTCAAATATACTTATGATAGTTTTGGTATTTCCGTGTACCCAAAAAGAAAACACTGGGGAGCATATGCAATATACAATACAAATAAGAATGGACCCACAATTGATCCATGGGGTACACCATACTCAGAAAAGGGCATCATAAAAATATTAATAGAAACATTGGATTTTCTATGTGACATATATGTCAAAAATCTGTATTACATATCCCCAGCCAAAGGCTTAATGTATCTAATAAAATTTTATGATCAATAGTGTTAAATGCAGTACTTGGATCAAACAACAGAAAAGAGGCCAGCATAAGTACTGAAGTTATTAAGTCATTTGTAACTTTTTAAAAGACTGTCTGCAGTGTGACAAGTGCCTATGCAAATCTTCTGCCGTCTGTCTGAATTGAAATTCATTGTCTCAGGCTGACACACACTAACATCTAATCTTGCAGTGTCTGCTGAAACATCAGCTTAAGATGGCTTTGATCTGTGGTGTATTGTTATTTCCTCTTAACCACCACCAGTGTGTCACCTATTTTTTTGAGTCACATGCTCCATACACACACACACACACACGATTATGTCACCGGATTGATGGCAGATGGCTAGTTATGGGTGGCAGTGGCTCAAGATGTAGAGCAGCTGACAGTCATAGGTTGGATTGGTGGTTCCATCCTGGTCATGTGCCAAAGTGTTCTTGGGCAAGACACTGAACCCCAAGTTGTCCTCGGAGTGTCAGCTTAAGCTACATAGCAACTCTGTCTCAGATACACCACACATAATTGGTGCCTTGTAATGATTTTTGATCATTTCAACAGTAAATGCAGGAGGTAACTGTCAATGATAATTGGAACAAAATAGCCAATAACTAGTAATAAAATTCAGTATGTATATAATATATTGTTTCATGTGTATTACCAATCATTTGTGCTCCTCGTGTTCCCAACAGAAGTTACCTTTCCAGTCTATCATCATCCGCTAACTCGCTTCATCCTTGTTAGCATGGTGGGCTACTGGAGCCTATTCTGTCATTTATGTGAGAGGCAGGTGGGCTACACCCTGCACATGTCACCAGTCTAACACTCTGTTTAAGCTATAGTACTGAAATATTCTAGCAAATGTAGATTCTACAATCACATTTATTCACAATGCAGAAGTCAATGTTCTTGTAATAGTACATGTACTTTATATATAGTATACGAAAAAGAAACAGAAATCAAATAAAATTTAAGCCACAACAGAAAAGACACAAAATGAAGAACAGCTTTTTGAAACCTTTGTTGTACAGGCTTGGGTGTTCAATAATGACATTTGTGGTAAATTGTTAACATTTTTATAAACGCAATTAATGTATATGCATACATACTGTATCTAAATAAATAAATAAAATTGAAATTTGCTAAATGTATTATTTCAATGTCAATGACACTATAAATAATGACTTGTAAAAGAAGCTTTTATTACGGATTTTTCTTTCATTGGTGAATACGTTCATACACACTGAAGCTGATTCACAAATTGTTGTATTCGTTTTATGTCTTCCCATAGGCTTTAATGTTTCAGTTTGTCAGCTGCTTTGTTTGTTTCTATATTTTTACTATTTCTAATTTCAGAGTTTAACAATCATGTTTTGTTCAAGTAATACCAAATGACATGACTTACTATATACTGTATATTTCAAATACTAATTTCAGAGGCACAGTCATGAGTCAGTCTGTGGAAACACACACAAACATAAGGTACTGAGATGTAGACACAAAAATTAATTCAGATTTGCAAATAAAGTATACACTGTTGTAAAAATAGCAGGTTATTCATATGGCTCTATTGCTATTCTATCACTTTAAACAAAGCTCTCAAAGCTCAATGAGTATGATTGCAATGTTTATGTTATTGTATACATGTTCAGCCCTGATTCTTTCAGCAACTGTTCACATAAAGTATAACTCATCTCTGTACATTAAATATAAATATATAAAGACAAACATGGAGCTGCACACTGTGCTCTTCGTACTGTACCTTTCCTTTATTCTTCACAACTGACAATGCCACTCAGTCACGTAATAAAAAATCTTTGATGCCAAAAGCAGATGATCAATCACATTTAATATATGAAACTAATGAGAGTGTAGATTATTATTTTATTTAAACATAAAGGCTGTGTTACAATGCCTCCACCAGATTCCTAGTTGATGCACTGCACCAGCAGCACATCCTGCAGTAAGGCAGACAGAGGATGTGAAGGCGATCACATACTGTAAGTGCTTGTTGAGCTCAAGAGCAACAATTAAGGAGTTTATTAATTCATCAGATACCTCAGGCTGCCCTGTAGAACCTGTTTATGCTTTTATGCACACCATGTTTAGGTATGTATTTATTATTGGAACGTTTACCCGTTATGCTTCTCCTATTCTCAATTTAACTTTATGAAGATCCATATACCATGAGCTTATTAATAACATCTATATTTAAGAGAACAACATAAAGAGAAATTGATTAGTCTTTGTCAGATTTAAAATTAACATAGTTAATTACTTTTGTCAGTCAGTCTTGCGATTGATAAACTGCTGTACAGTGACTGTAAGTGCAATTTATTTATTTATTTAAGTAAATTTTCCAAAACAATTATCTTAGTAAATGACTTGTAAATTGCCACTTGAGGGCAACAACACAATGAAAAAACACAATGGAATACACCACATTATTGACTTTTGATGTTTTGAACTTCTAATCAAACCGTTCCATATTTACACATCCAACAAACTGATTAGAGCAATGTTAACATTCATGTGCAGCTGTAACCTTGCTTCCTAAAAATTGCCTTTCTTTGTAACTGAGCTGTTAAGGTGACAATGTTTTTGTAAGGAACATTATCAACAGCACTCCCTAATCAAGTGTGTCCTTAAACACAACTAAGAAACATTGTTTTGCAAAAGCACATATTTAGGATTAAGATTTACATTTGATCAATTTAGTATTTGACTATATTAAAATATCCTCTGTACGTTAATTAAGAATAAAATCCAGTTGCAATTATTCAATATTTCTAATAAAAGCATATTTTTTACACTCAGGTTGTATAGAAACATATTTAGACAGCGTTGGACGTTTCTGGTTACCTAATAAATGCAAGTTTGCCATTTGTGTTTCCTGTAGCTCATGTACAACTGGCTACTCACTCACACTGTCCTGTTTGGTGGCGGAACAGACAACGTGTTTGTTAACGTTTTTTCAGTAAAAGCAGCTTATGAATGTATCGCTGCTCAGAGCTATGAAATTGGGCTAAAACAGGATGAAGGCTATGAATCCAAAACAATTGACTAAAAGACACTGAGAAGAGCTGCATAGCTGTGGATTCACCTTCCCCTTACACAAATATTGATTATAATTTCTTTTCCAAAGTGACTTTGTTGCCTGTACCTAACCCTAGTATGTACATTATACACTGTAGATGTGATGTTTGTTTAGCCACTGAACAAAATCTAGACCAGTATTTAGCAGGGCACATTATTGGAAAATAAACCTTCTGACACAGGATTAAGATGGATGGTTTAACTACAAAATATAAATCATGAAAAGCAAAAACTCAGAATTAGAGAAATCTGACCTCTGACCATGGACTGTTTATGGCACCTGGCCACAGGAAAGTAAAAGACAACGTGATGACTTTATGTTTTCCTTTGTACTGTACTGTAATTGTTTTGCTTTCTTGGCATTTTGTGGTTAGTTTAGCTGTCGATTTGGAGTAGTTTAATGTTTCACTGTAATTATTTGGTATGCCTCAATGTCTATGTAGATATTTTTTTGTGTCTACTACTTTATTTTATCCCACTACCTGCAAATGACCACAAATATTTTATTTTGCATGCTTTGTGTGTTTTTGTAGCTGTTTTTTAGGTATGTCTGTAGTTTATACAGTAGCCTTTCTTCTTAGTTGTGCATGTTGTTGCCATTTTGTTGTCAGGTTGTATTTCACTAACATTTGGCAGGGGATGTCCGGGGTTCCGTGATTCTTTGGCTGTTGAGCCTGTGCCCTAGACTAATCCATCCATGGGTCTGGTTAACAAAGCACAAATTGCAATAAGCACTAATCTTCTTTTCTATGAAACTAAAATTAATTTGTTCAATCAAGCAACATCAACAAATGATTTTTTCTAAAACGCGACACTTTCATTCTTCTTGCTCAAACAACTCTCCAGATTGAAAATACCCCTAAATATAGCAATGCCAAAACCTGGTAGTGACAAGTGCTGTAACAGAAGGATATACAGTTTAAAACCCAAAAGGCAGAATTACTTGAATGCAACAGTTGTCTTGAAAGAAGATCAGTATGCTAAACAAATTCCGACAAGTCAAATTCGGAAAAGTTCTTTTGAGATGTTTTAGTGTTTCTCTGTAAGGCTGCTTGAGTGACAGGAACACAGAGTAGCGATAGGGAAAGTCTCTTTCATCTGGATGGGGACTCACCACTTCCAGAGAATGTGAATGATTCTCAAAGGCTTATTTCCTCTCTCTGTTGTAATCCATTTCCATCTATCATTTTTAACCATTTGGTAAAATCCTGCCAATGCAGCAGCAATGTTTTGATTATATAGTGACAACACATTATGAAGAAGTCAGTGTGCTTACAATCTTCTTTTCTTTTACAGGGGAAAAACAAGAAAGCCAGAAAATGTTGAGTACTGCCATCCACCCACAAGGTTTCCCTTCTCCAGCTTTAGATAGACTTTGTCCTCCTTTTCTAGATAAAGGAGAACTCCATTGGTGGCCGCTTCACGAGTCACATCTTTGTCACCTGCAAAGGCAGAGATGACTGGTTTCCCATTCAACATCAAGTTCACCTGGACAATCCAATAGAAACAACAATTAACAGCAAAGTCATTCTGCATATTTCAGCAAAGTTTAAATGCATGCTTCATTTCATTTTCTCACCCTCATTTACATTTTCCAAAATACTGCCAAATAAACATAAAAAATACTAAACATAATATATTAAAAAATATATATATAAATATACATGTTACATTGGAGTTTGGGAATCAAATTATATTTTGGTGGTGGGGGTGTTGACAGTCAGTAAGTAAGTAAATAAATTAATAAATATTAATTAGTAAATAGATTTCATACATTGTTTAGTGTGTACCTTTAGTGTGAGGAGTGTGTGGTTACCACAGCATGAAGTATGAGAATGCTAACCCTTTATGTGGGCCCTTCTTCTCATAGAGCTCATGAACTAATTCAGAAAGAAATACATTCTTTTTGATGGATACAAAAGCTGACGTTATGGAAATTATTATTATTATTTTTTTACATTGTAGGTTTATATTGACACTTTTAAGACTGATTACTCATAGTAGTGCAAGAGTACATGTTGAGTACAGTCACTGGGAATGTGTTTGGGTCATGTAGGCCAGTGTACTTGTTTGCATCAACATGAAACAGGTTTTGGGCTTTAAAGTCGAGGGATTATGTTATATTATATATTATACATTATATATATTGTATTATAAGGTCTAGTTTAAACATAAATAGCGCTTGCTTTTTTAAAAGGGAGACGTTCAACCCTCTCAGTGTTCGTCACTTTCTCAAGGTCCCTGAAACAGATATGTTGTTCAACAGTTATATTTACAACAGAATCAATGACACATATCTGTGAAATAAAATGAAACGTCTGATACCTGTATGGTTTGACTCTGGTACACTTTAATGACATGGAAGTTAAAACTGTAGACTCCTTTTCGTGGGGACAAAAACACTGATTCAAATGTGAAGTAGTTTCCTATATTCACAAGAATCTGAGAGAGGAAGAAAAAGAACATAGTGACAAAGGTGTTCACTTACACTGTACTTCAAATTAGGCTTTAATTTAAATGGGTCCTTAGGATTAAATATGTAAATATGAGATCAGCCATGCACACGGGATGTATTGACTACCAGACTTCGTCCCTTTCAAGACACAAACTAAATCTGGTCCTTTCTTACAAACAGGAAGAGTTTTTTTCAAAAAAAAAAAAAGACTGACAAGTCTGGAAATAATAATCTGGCTGACCTGTACAATTTCCTGTCCACTCTCAGTCATTTTACACAGTACGCTATCTTTACCTAATGACCTGAGGGTCAAGAGTTGAAGCAATCTCACTTGGAAAAAAAAAACTTCTTTGGGTCTGGTTGGATGGAAGCTGCAAGAGCTCCTCTCATTACCCGCAGAATCTCAACCCCACCTGACCCCTCCCTCAGCCAGGACCTTTGGCTGCACCTGATTCCATATAGCAACAACGAGCACGCTCCACACATCCGATCAGATGCGATGAATTATGACAGCAATAGCTCGTGTTATGTAATTCAGATGAGAGGTTAGGGGATCAGCTGAGTGATACTGTTACAAACGCCGCTGGATGACTAATCGCATTTATGTTGCTTGATTTGTTAGGATGTATTAAGTCGGGGAAGGTGTTCGCGCGTGTGATAGCTCGAGGCTGGCAGACGCGTGCGTGTGCATCTGCAGGACCCCCCCACACACACACACACACCCCCCCTCCCAACCTCTCCTCAAACATAATCTGCCTCCTTGTGATATTTGCGCTTGAACAGTAATCGCACGCAAACTGCAACCGGCTGCAAACTAAACTCCGCAGCTACAGTTAGAGATTAAATTACATTTTAATTCCCTGGCTCTCGAGCCGCAACTGAGCTAATGGTGGAACCTTCATTGCAGAAACCAACATTTATCATCATTGTCAACAGTCATCACAATTTAAGAAAAGTGTCAGGTTTAGACAGGTAGGAAAATAATGCCAAGATTAATTTCAAATGGCTATTTAAGGAGAACTTAGACAATTCATGGCATTTGGATTGTTGAGAAAATTAGTCATCACCTGGTCGAAGTAGATTATTCTGGTTTTGTTGCTCATCTCCGACGGCTCATGGTTGTTGCTCCGGACTGCAGAGAAAGCCACCTTGGAGTTGGCGGCGCGCACTGAGATGCCGAGCGGAGAGGACGAAGCCTTCCAGTCCGTGGTCGGGTTAGAGTCGCACACCACGAGGCATTTGCCCTCCAGGACGATCGGCTCCGTGTCATTCTGAGCTCTCGCCACCTCAGAGATCACAGTCCAGCTGAGCATCAGTATGAAGGAGTTGACCATGGCTCTCTCTCTGAGACAGCTGTGCCGATTCGAAAAGAGACCGTGTCCTGCACCACACAAGTTCCCGAGTCCCTTCACTCGTCTCCCCGCCGCAGACGCGTCTGACTTTGTGAATTCTCTTATTGGATCCGGAGATGTGCCATATCTGAGACACCAACAAAATATCCTTATGTAGTATAAACCTTTTCTCGAAATCACCAATTGTTAAGTCTCATTTTCAGCTAGACTTTATTTGAAGCTCGTGGAGGAGACAAAAGTAGTCCAACGTGAAACGTTTTAGGGGAAATTCTTCCAGTCTGAGAGGTGAATCGGTCGATAAATCGCCCATGTCCTTTACTCCCACTCCGAATAACACGCCTGACAACAGCTGCTCCCCGCAGTGATGTGCTGCGTATTTGCGCGCCAAGCCATCGACTTTACGCACACACATGTGGTAGAAGTTATAATTAACTATCACCGTGTAATTTGCCAAAAGCTTACAAAAGGTCTAATTAATTTTAAAATAGATTCCAAATAAAGAATACATTCATTACTTGTGGCAACTGTATTAAAAACACCGAATATACGCCATACAACTCCATAAAATAATTATCTTCACATAGATTTACTACTCGCGAGTCATTCTGTAATATATAAATACAATACAGATTTTATGCTCATGTTTTGGTGTTTTTCTCTGTCCACTGTGGCTGCATGATGTCCTGTAACGCAGTGAGTCAACATAATGTCATTCAGGTGGGCTGAAGATTCTGGTTTGACTAACGTTACAGTAGGGTGCCACACAGGTCAAGGATGGTGTATAAATGAAGGAGACATCACACTTGTATCCAACACTGTGTCCATTTAACCTACAGTGAAACTTTAGACTTCTATGATTGAATACATACAACACCATAACTTACATCAAATTAATTCATTTCATTTATAGTTTGCCCAGTGATGTGGAACCAAATAACCTCTACAGTAGCAGTTTTCCCCCATGTAATAACTTCATATTTAACAACATTCATGGCATACATCGTTTGCTATAAAATGCACTTTTATACAGCATTAAATCAACAAATCACCCAGAGCACCCTGTGAAAATATTGACAAAAGATTAAAGATGTGAGTATATCACCTCCGACCTTGTGTCACTACAGCCTTCCATAAAACAGTAGATCAATGTTAATGTCCTTCCTCTGACTTTCAAAGTGCTGCATACTTTGGCTCCATCCCTCAGTTTTTAATCTAAAACTGCCTTGACATCTAAAAATTGCGATTTACTGGCAGATAGGTACTTTTGTTGTTTTGTTTTAAAATCCTGTTTGTTTTTCCATTACACAGATTTAGGCTGTCACACAGCATATAAATGACAGAGATTTTACCGATAATGCTGTTTTTCATGCACAGAGCACAACACCACTGAATAATTTGTTGCCAATGACATGTACTGTACTCACCTGGATGATCTGTTTGAAACAACTTTCACTTGTCATGCTTTGGTGACTCCGATCACAATTTCATAAAAAATAGATTGAATGAGAAAAGAATATAATCCAACTGCAATTTTCAGTGTTTCAAGACAATTTTCTTACTTTGTGTCAGTCTATCACCCAGTAGGCTGTTTGTCACTCGGACTGAATGTTTTAAATTCTTGAACTTGAACAATCTGATTTGTTGTCAGACACTGTGTTGTTTTTTGGCCATCAATCCATGTGTAAATAGAAGCAATCTGAGAATATCACCACCCCAACCTGAACAGCTGCCATTTTGTGAGATTTGTGTCATCACCCAGCTCTGACAAATGGTTCAGTGCCTAATGTTGTGCAAGTCAATATGTTTCCATGGCGATAGGGTTTTTTTTCAAGCCAAAAGAAATGTTACACAGGAAACAAAGTTGTCTGACTTTTATTGGAAGAGGACTGCCTGTTAACTGATGCGAGGACCCTGAACACAGAAAGTTGTTTTGTGTCCTTGTTGAACCTGTGAAAAGAGCAGTTGTAAGACAACACTTTCTGTTTCATTTTCAAGCACTGACCTTTTGTTAAGAAAAAAAATATTTGTGTTGTCACTGATAAGCATCAACACAACGATGGCCAGTGGTCAATACAAAGTCAGCAGCACCTTCACCTTTTATTTTTTATTACATGATCTGTTTTTAGGAGCTTACTGTAAAAACACATTCATGCCAGTCATAAAACATCTAAAAACATTTTAAATATACAACTGGAAATAAGAGATCATAGAAATTTTCATTTGTGGTTTAAGATGTAATGCTAAGTGCTTTACTCTCCCATAACAGCTACCAGTACAGTTGCACTGTAGGTGCCTTTCCCTCCCATATGATTTTAAAACATGAAATATTGTTAAATATGAAACTACCTAAGCATAAAACTAAAGTTATCTCTATCATTTTCAGCATGCTTCAACATTCAGCCTTGAACCAACGTGGTTCACAGTCACAGCCCAGTATTTTATCCTGTATTATTCACCATTTACAGTAATTCATTGTTTAAAAGTGCATCACTTGTTCACAGGAACAATAATACAGCACAGGTTATTCAAAACATATATGGAAAAGAGGCTGAGAAATTCACGTAGATCACAGATGTTTCTCCTGAGAGTCTATGCATCCTCTACTGACAACAAAACATTTTTTGAGTAATGTGATATTGGGATTCATTCATTTGGGCTTAAAAGTTTAAAACAAAATGTTATTTCATGCAAAACACATTTGGGAGACCTATTCAAATAACTGGAGAACTGATATGTTATGGTCACTTCAAGTCAAATTGACTTTTTTCTTGTTAGGTGAAGTTGTCCTGCTTTCAAGCTACTTGGATAAGCAGGTAATAGCCTTGTCTGGATGATTTAGAATCTTCATCAACATATTTTGGATGGCTGGATGGCTGGATGGCTGGATGTGGATGTCGGTCTTGTGACTAATGACTAGATACACATATTTGGGTTCTGAAGTGATCATTAAATATTGAATAAAGATGGATATTTCACAGGATAAAGGAAAAAGGAAAAAAAAAGATTTGGATTCTGGACTTTAGATGTGAGACAGATTTTGTGACAGCTCTGTTATGATCCTGGAAGTGATCTGCATTGTGAGCTTTTGGATTTTCTGGCAGGATATTAACCAGTGGGAAAAAACAAACAAATTGTCCTTATTGTCATGTTAACAAACAATCCTCATCCTGTATTTGTTGTGGACAGAGATTTTGTCATTGCAGGGTTCGCTGCACTGTTTTCTCTCTAATCACCTGTTGACCTCCACCATCTTCTTTGTTCATCTGCACTGCCAACATCAATCCACTGTGGAACCAGTGATGCTAAGAACACCATTATTCTACCCTGACCTGCTTAGGGAGATCATTACTTCTTGCTTATTCAGGATCCAATGTTTTGGGCATTTTCTGGCTTGGCCCAGCCAGCTGACACCATTTAACATCCCGTTAAAAACTTTGCCAAATCTAAGTCAGTGTCTGTTCTGGGCTACTGTAGAAATATGGTCACTTCAATGCAAGGCAAACTGTGCATGTACACATTGGCATTGCAATGCTTTTTGGGTAATAGTTCCTCATCATCCAACCAATCTTGGCTCCTATTGTCATCTGTTCACATATCAACCCTGTTTGATTTGAGCATATATTAGTGAGGATGACAGGATTGAAGATGTTCAGAATCAGTGACCTACAAAACAGCGACAATCAGAGAGGTGAGGAGCGTTATCATTAGCATGCTGATGCTGACTAACACTAACTGATGCTGACACCCTTGGTTAGCTTTATAGCATTCAAGTGCCACAGAGACCCAGTCTAGTTTGTCCAGCTCTCGCCACCTCACCTCCTTGACCGTTTTTGCTTTGAGGTAATTGATTGTGAACGTCTTCCTCACTAATTTTGCATTCTGGCTTAAATTAAATAGACTGCACAAATTATATTCTTGTCTCAGACAATTTACTGTAGGACTCAACCTTGTGATGCTATTACCCAGAATGCATTGTAATGCCCTTTTAGACAAAAAAATCACAATAGCATACACACTCAGGCTATATCCACCAGCGTCTAATTGTTTTTGGTGCTTTTAATAAAGCTGAATGATGTAAGAAAAAAAAACTCATAGTGGGGAGGAATCTTAACACTGTGGCAAAATGCAAACCGCCTCTTATGTTGATGCACTGGCAGAGTAACACAGGCACGGCAGTGTGAAGGTTTAATTACTGAAAATGTTAATTCCTTTGTCTTGCTTTTTCACTCACTTTCTCACTAATATTGTTCCTCACTTGTTAGTGACAATGTAAGTAAGTGCTTGTGTATTTTACAAAATACATTTCAGGGTCAATGGTAGCAACATAATGAGAAATACCAAGGTCAAGAGGCAATGAATTGTTTTGATTTGTTGTATGCCTTTTGACTGTATATGCTGTACAAAACCTGCTACTGGTTAGAAAAGGTACCTTGGATGTGACCTTGCTGTCCTCAGTAATGGTGTTGGCTATGCTCTGAAAGTTACTTCACTGTGGAATACACGCTGCAGCATCTGAAGCATTTGTGTGTCACACCATCAAACTGAGCTCAAGTTGAGTAATTTAGTGATTTATACAGTACATAAGATCATAAATGCCTTCATCTACCAAACCCTGCCTTCAAGCGGGTAACTGTATCAGTTTAAAATATACAGACCAACAGCAATCAATGATATTCACTACTACCATTCACTACCATTTTGACTGGGGAGAGAATATTTTAGTTTGACTTAACAATTTCTGAGTATGCAAATCAATATGCCCCAGACACATCTGCTACTGCTTAGTCCTCATAAGGGTTGCGGCGTCCCCCAGACTATCCAAGTCAATTTACTGTACCTGAGTTTTAACCTCCATAAATTGCTCCTTCATAGAGATTAGAGGCTGTAATAAACCTCAGTTCATTATGATAGAACAGAAGCATAAACATTTCTCAAACTTCTCTGCAGAATAATTTCCTTTCCTGCACCCTGTCGGTCTGCTCAATATTCCAGAAAACTCAGAATGTGATTCAGTTCACACCTTCTGTCTCAGTCCTCTTGCACAGCTTTTTTGGACACACAATAGCTGACATCTGCTTAGGTTTGTGTACACCACACAGACTTTCTGCTGATTTTCAGCGCCCAAGACTTCTCAGTACTGATGATACATGAGTTCTTAATAATGAAATATTATATTAGTGTTCTGTCATTATGTATTTTATGTACATTTATATATATACAGTACTGTCCAAAAGTTTTAGGCAGGTGTGAAAAAATGCTGTAAACAAAGAATGCTTTCAGAAGTATAAATAATTATTGTTTATTTTTATCAACTTACAAAATGCAAAGTGAGTGACAAAGAGAAAAATATAAATCAAATCAACATTTGAAGTACTGGAAGTTATGGCATGGCCCCCACAGCAAAGGGTGGTCACACCAAATATTTGTGCATTCATTGCACGTTCATTTATGAAAATAAATGTTTAACACTTCCATTTTTGAAAGCATTTTTTTGTTTACAGCATGTTTTTACACCTGCCTAAAACTTTTGGACAGTAATGTATATACAGTAGTTGAGGTTAGTGACACTTCTGCTTAGCTGCTGAATGTTTCATTGATGTTAAGCAGCTCGTTATTGCATTTGTAGGATCCCTGGCCCATTTTTCATGCTCATCCCCACACTCTCTCCCCCACTTCCTTTTTTCCCTTCTCTCTCCCGTTACCACTTAGATCACCCAAATCACACTCACCTGTACTTTCCTCTCTGCCTTCAGTACATATACACCCTCTCATTCATTCTGCCCCTGCCAGATCATCTGATTTCTTTCCCCTGTACTGTAGTTGTAGCAACCACATGACGTTCAAGCTGCAGTTGTGGAACTCTGGAGTTGTCCTCACCTCGAATTGTGAGTTTATTGTTAACCCAAGCCTTGCTTTGCTCAAGTGGATTATGTTTTTGTTAAGGAGAAGAGTTTTAGACTGTGAGTTGGTGTTCAAAGAAGTTCACTGATTTCAAACCAAGGAGGGAATGAAAACACTTACCTGGCCAAGTACTTGTGACTTTGTGTTGAGATGGAAATATTATACTGGAACTGAACACTGCTCCTCATACAAGCTGAACTGTGTCTTTGGCTTTTGTATGATCTGTTGGACCTCTTTCTATATTCGTTGTTTGTAGGTAATTATTATTATTTTAAACCATAGCGTTGCCACATTAAGAGCAAATTATTTCACGGGCCATGTTTGTAGCAGCTGTGTTCTGTGTAGCCATGTGTTTTTGTTCCTAGTTTCTAGTGTTTGTTTGGTGTTTCTTGTGTGGGTTTATTAAACTGTCTTCTCCCTTGCTCTCCACTCTCTCATGTGCTCCTTGCGTCCCCAACACACACATCAACAATTTGTTCCTCCATTTTGGGGAACTTCATGCATTATTTGGTGACATGAGGCTGTCAGAGCTATTTTAGTGGACATTTAGTTATTGACAGTGATAGTAAAAGTTAAGATAATGAGCTGGGGGACACAAACATTTTGGACTGAACTTAATTAAGAATGCATTGGCTAAAACTGAGTGCAGTTTTACAGTAATCGGCAACTAGATGGAAAACGTGGAACCCTCAAAAACCTTCACTTTTTGATCAAAATTCTTTTAGCTGCCAATTTAGTGAGCAGAATACTAAGGATAAATCCAAAATAGAAATGTAGCCCAACATGGCAGTACATACACACTTGCTTGTGTTTATGTTTTAAACAAAAACTTTGAGAAGTTACAAATTAATAACAAATTTTAGTACTGCAGTTCCTCTTGAATCAAGCAAAAATGTTTGCTATAACAAACCGGAAACAAACGCAGTCTCTTTAAAAGTTAATCTAATTTCTGTTTGAAGGGACTTGTAGCATTCATTCTTTGTCTCTTATAAACACACACTTAACACAATATCAAAAAATGACTTGATTATTCACGCAAACTGGAAAGATAAATAACAAGATAAACTGCTGTAATGAAAACATTTAATGAAACAGTATGACAACATGTTTCCTGTTAATGAATAACACATTTCTGCAAATGCAACATTTTAATTAAAATCTGTGGCTTTCCCCTGTAAATGCAAATATTTTGCTGAGATGCAATACCCAGAACCACAGCATGTTCAGAAAGGAAATACCCACCCAGGGTACCTTAGCCTTAGATCACCCGACTCAAGTCTTTTCTTTTTTTAATCTCCATGAACAGAAAGCTGTGATTATTAAACGTAAGTTGTGCTTCTGAGCGTTTCATTAAACTGAGACGTTTTAAAATCTCACTGTTACTCGTATTTGGTAGTAGGGAACGGCAGTAAACCTGATGTCTTGCAATGCATGCAAGCTAACCTTCATCTTCTTGTATAAATACATAATCACATACGCATCATTTATATATGTTAATTTCAAACTCAGTATGATGTAAGATAAAATGTATGTACCACAAAGCGAACAAACAATGTTAAATAAACATTTTCTCACAGTGAATTAAATATTCTGTATACACTGTTTTTGTTATTATGAACAATCTTTTGCTTTTTGTGTTTTGTTTAAGTAGATAGTGGTCGAGCGGACACCAATACAGTACGTGTTGTATATATACAGTATTATTCATAGAATTTCACCGTGAGCCCTCTTGAAGTCGTGGACGAACTGAGAAATGACCCCAAAGAGCTCCTGAGAGTCTTGATCAGCTGGTTCTCCAAATTTAACCTGGATAAGACAAAAGTAGGAATGTAAAGTTGAAGTAGTGGTCTGACACAGATTACACTTCAAGAAACCTTTGAGAGATATATACTACTTTACAGTTAACTGCATTCACTCTAATCCGTGAATCGGGGCCTGGGTTGTGCATATTTTCTTTAACAATGGTCTTTTCAAATAATTGCACCATGTGATGCCTCCGCATGCAATCAGCTCCTTGAGCACATTCACACAATTATTTAGACATGTACTGTTGAATTAATACCCATACCTGAGTGAGGAAGGGCAGCTGGCATAACAATGTTAGTAATTCGCAAGCCAATTTTTGTCAGAAGAGGTCACAGTGACTAAGTGCACTAACAAGCTTATATCATGCTGCTGACTGTGCAGGTTGAAGGTTCTGATTAAAGTGCAGTCTCAAGATGCTGCTCTCCTCATTTACTTCACCCCTATGTTTTACTAATTTATCAATGTATCTATTGTTTCTTATTCTATTGGAAAAAAAAGCATGACATGATATAGGTATTTAAACCAAGATACACAAAGATAATAAGGATCAGGCTCATTATGTTGTCATTTCCCCGATTTGCCATCTTAATGCTAACTAAGTTGTTACTTCATAACTAGCATACAGACAGAAGAGAGAGGCATGATAGTTGCCTTAAGAGCCACGTAGTGGATGACCGGTTTATATGATTCATTTCTGCCCTACGATTGTCTATATTAGACAATATAGACAGTAGCTACCTTAAAGGTTTCCTCCTGAAACAACCAAGTCCATTATGTGACCTGCTATGCCACAAAATTGTAAAAAATAATAATAAAATATATTGTTTATACCACATAGTAACAGCAGAAGCAAATTATTATATGAGTAATTTTTCTTTCGGGTAAGTGTGTTTACACTTGTTGAGACAAAGATCGTGTCATTGGTCAGTGTTGGTGCCCATTCAAAGCTGCAGTGTGTGTTTGTGTAGACCCATAAAAGAAGGATCTGAACATACAAAATTACTGTGGCCTGGTGAAGATGAATGTTTGGAGTATGAAATTTGCATGTGTTAGATTGTAACACTGGCTGCCTGATCCAAAGAGGTACAGCTCACCTGGCATCGGTGTAGCGTTTATATGACCCAGTGCCAAAGTTGAGCTGATATATTCCTGCTACACATTCAAACAGCTGATTAGTAACGTCCAGTCGAATTCGCAGTGTGTATTTATAGTCCCAGCGTTCCTGTCACTGTTCTAACATGTTCCAACAGCTCACACCTCCCTTCAACTATGTTCAATTATCAAAGGTTTAACATTGCTGGAAGTGTTTGTTAACAGGAGACTATTGTAGCTGTCTCAGCAGAATCCCTACTGTTAATTGGAATCTTTGAGATTACCTTCAAAAAGTAGAACGGTTTCTATCACATTAAGCAGCACCATCACCCCGAGCTGTGCTTCACAGGTTACCTGTAAGCGTCAAGATTGTAATGTGTGTTTAAAAAGCCTTGAACTCTGTATCTGTGATCAGCTAATGTACTATATGAACCTGATCACTGCTTAAAGGTTCTACTCTTGACTTTAAACAGGTCTATCAGATGTGCGTCATAATTTCAGGTTCCCCTTTTAAAATCACTTTTTTGTTTCTCACCTGATATAGTAATTACTGTAATTTACTGGTGTACTCTACATATCTCTTTTTTTTTTAAAAGGACTAATTCAAAATACAGTTTTTATTATCACTAAAATGTCTGGGGTGATCCATTAATAATAATTATTCTTTGAAGAGTTTAATAAACTGGCAGAGTAGCACCTAACTTGGCTGTGAAACCTTTTCCAAATGCTGTAAAATATGTTCCAAAAGCATGAAGTGTAATTGCTGACAGCATCTGTGTTTGTATTACTGGCAGTACTCTGTCCTCTGGCATTTCTGAAAGGTTTACACAGGTGTAAGACACCTGTCTTCATTAAAGTGCCTGATCACACGGCAATGATACCAAATCGTTATTAACGCCTGTTCTCTCATTATACTAAAATGTCCAATAATTGTGCAAATGAGTGTATCTGCATTGTTTTATCCCATTATTCTTATTAAGGAATTGATTAATCAATCTCATATTACCCCAGTGCAGGATTTAAAATACTTGGTGATGTCTGGGTATGACCCACAAGCATGTGCTTATCTTTTTTAAGAGCTACAACTGTAAGGCTCTGACCAGGTGGAATATCATTTATATTTATATAGAGACTTTATATATAATCAAATTCAGAATAATTCCAAAATAAAATACAGACATGTATTAATTATTTTAATAAGTTGATCTAACTGATCTGTACCTGCATCTAATTTAGCACATACTAGGTCAGCAAGGTTAGAGCGTTCCCTATCTGTTACACTATTTCTGTAGTTTGTAGAGTCAGAGGGTTTATGTTTACCAACAAAGTATAGAATGTTGCCTATTTTATAAATTGGCTGCAGTAACTCCAGAAATTCCCATGGTGTCCCATCAGTGGGATGGTGGATTTCAACTTAAATATGTACATATTAAGCATTTGATTCTGGCAACACACTGATTAAAAAATCCTTAGCATTTAAATGCTAAGGATGACAAACCTTAATCAGGTTACTATCAGTAGTTAAATGATGACAGTCTTCACATGCATGTCTGTGGATATACAGTGGATATTTCAGTGAGAGGATCCCAAGCCTCATTCTCCACATGCTACAACAGCATTGCTTCATAGATAAAGTGTTTGAACTTGACTTTCCTGCCTGCAGGTCAGATCTGTCTCCTACTGAAAATATCTAAAGCATCATGATGAGGTAATCAGACAAAAAGCTACCACAGACTGTTAGACTGCTGTCGTTTTTTATCCAGGGACATTCGACAAATGTTCCTCTTTCAAAACTTCAACAAATATCATTGAAAAACTAATCTGGTACATCTTTAGTCTGTAGGTATCAACTGTTTTTTATCTTTAATGGTGTATAAGAGACAAAAACGCAAATATATGGCCTGTCAGCCCTTAGTGTTAATTTTATGGCAACATATTAGATAAGTTACAGCGAAACATGTTACATAAAGTGTCTCCTTCTATTTAATACTATTTCTAAAATCGTGCCTCAAGAGTAAAAACAACAAGGAAAACCTTCAAAATCAACCTCCACCAAAAAATTTCATGAGCGTGTTCTATGTTTAATAAATCTGCATGTAAGTTTTTCAAGGGCATCATTATGAATTCCTCTTCCCTGTAACAAGATGTGACTAAATATGACGCCTTTTCCCCAACCTGCTTGCTCCCTTGCAGAACATCTCAACCCAGCCAGTTTCAATCATTTTCTCCAACAATCCTGAAGGGGTTTTGTTGTGTATTCAACAGTTGCACACACATAATTATAACTGGGTTCCCATGCACCTGCATAGGTAGGTGGAACTGGAGATTTGACTGTATGTCCCTTCAAATGCCAGTAGTCTGATTGTGATTCCACAGGAATGGGACTTGATGGCATGATAGTACAGCATAAATAGAAAAACGTGTAAAACAAACAAAGAAAATTAAATATTGAAAATTATTCCACTGGTCCACCTGTGATCACACATTAAACGATGGTGGTACTGGACAGTAATTAAAAACATTTTTAAACTCTTTGTGGGGAATGATCATTTGTACAGGTCACGGATACTAAACCACCAAATGATTCATGACTATAAAGAACATAAAGAACAATATCAACTTTTTTACTTGAGGATGTTTTCAGTCCTGCATTTTGGGAAACAGTACTCAATAGACAAATGAGAAGGTCAATATCACGCTTATGTCTGCAGAGTGAGAAGCTGCAGAGGAAAAACATGTGCATGTAAAGTGACTCTTTGTTAATGGTTACAAAATCACACCAGATACAAAGTCAGATGTAGCTGCAGTAACATAAGTTAGACAAGTGGAGGACGAGATGGAGTTTCTAAAAAATTTCAGCAATTTTTTTATTGTGTCCAAAGACATGCAGTCAGGTTAACTGGACATAAATTGCCCATAGGTGTGAGCGGTTGTCTCTCTTCATACTGTACGGTATGTGACCCTGTGGTGGACTGGTGACGGGTGTACCCCACCTTTCACCCAAATGACAGTTGTGATAGCTTCCTGCAAACCCTGTGAGTCTTACGAGTATGAAGCTGTTCAAATGATGAGCGAGTAAGTCTTTTTTTTCTTTTAACTCTGTTGTTGAAAAACAGTTGTGTGGAAAAACTTTATAGTGCACAGGAATTTAATTGTAAAACTACAGCAGTATAAACACAATTGACTACCAAGCCTAAAGCTCATACCTCTATGCTATTATATCTTAGCACTCAGATGCAGCAGGAAGGGTAAGATGATGATGGATTGTTCATAGTCACAAAAGAAAAGTGAAAAAATAGGCACCACTTTTTGTATTGATTGTTTTTTTGGTGGGGACTCACTAAAAAAGACATAGCACCTGTTAAAATGTCAAAACCAGGGTTGGGCTCTATAAACCTAACCCTAATCTAACCAGGTTAGTGAGCAAAGAAAATCCTCCCCTTTATAGACAATGTGATAAAAGAACACACAGAGACCGGCACCTCTGCTAAATCTGATGATATGACAGAAGAGGCTTCTTTACCAGAGAGTCAAAGCAAAAGCTTAAAATACAGAAGTGCAGTTTTCTATAGATATCTCTGGAAAAAGAAAACTCAGTTAAGAATGTTGTAATTTTAGGTTTTTAGGTAAATTTTAGTTTACCTGTAGTTTTCATCAGAGAGCACATTAATGAAGGCACTGTAATATGTTACCAGTTTAAAATAAATGTTTTACTAAATGAAGAAAGATGATCAAAGATTAGCTGCTCTAAATCAGCTGTAGGCTATACTAGATTTAAAATGTTTGGCCTTACTGAAAAAGTTTATTGTTTTGTGAAAGAACAGTTTTTGGTAAATTTAATTAATGATAAAGTGACTTTGCCAATGTTGTAAATGACGTCTACTACTAGTAGTAGTACTGAAAGCCTCTTACTTATGCAAACGTTGTACAGGTGTCCTTTATCACAAAATATTATTTCTTCATTCTACATTTTGGCAGTGATGTTTGTATAGTTAAAAGCTACTATGTGGATTAAAGAAGAATATTTAAGATTGACGAAACCTTACAAGTTAGTCTTCTTTTGAGAACTAAACAGTATTCCAAGTGAGAATGGGAAAGAAAGTGAAGGTGTCCTAATCAATGTACGTTTATTTTCATGAAGCAGTGCAAACAGAAAGCGGAGTCAGATGCTGCTGTAAACAAATGAACAAGAGAACAAGTAGAGCACAGTGTCTAGTTCTGGAAACAGAGGCTTCATAGGTCCTTCACTTGTGGATACATTAAATAATGCTTGCAAGAAAAAATAAAAGCAACTCCAGGACAATGGCCTTCTAGGCAAAGCTGTAAAGATTAAGATGAACGCAGATGCTGGACAGAAAAAAAAGGGTGAAGGACTGACTGATCACAAACCATTCATTAGATATTGATTAGCAGGACAGTTAACACCCCCATGCCGTACCCTGCAGACAAGCTTGATTGGAGACAAAACAACAAGGCAAAGTCCTAACTCCCGCTAAGTTTTCCTACTCTAACAACCTCTTGTGGGAGATCAGTGTGACTACATAATAAGTTATGAGGTCTCCACCAGGCCAATCCCATGTAGTGCTTCAGTTTGCATGGGGTGAAATTTGTTTCAAATGACCTCAGAAAGCTGACAACTGGAATACAAAAGACTGAAAGTCTGTAACTGTGTCAAATGCAGAATTCTTTGATGGATTATTTAAATTAGAAATCATTATGTATAACTTTGTTCCTGACTATATTCCCTCTGCATATTGTTTTACAGTATTTCCTACTCATACTAATTGTTACGCATTTTGTCATGAAAAAGAAGGAGAGCAAACTTTAGTTTTGAATATTTAGTGCGGCTGTTTCTTTTTAGTATATGTTGTTGTTGTAGATAATACACAGGTTTAAAATGACCTCATTAACACCTTAGCGATGCTCTTGCATCTTCTCGTTTTAAAGTTTTTGTGGACTACTAATGGTTATAACATCACACATATTAAGGGTCATGATGAACTTGTCTCTCACACTTCCTGGCTACAGGAGACAGCATCTATTGTTCACTAATCCTGAGGGAGTAGAACATATTTAAAGGCGTTATCTCATCGGCGCTTGCCATTAAATGCTGTGGAAGCCCTGGGTACATATATTTTATATCAGCGCTGTATCCCTAAACCCTCAAAGACACCAGGCTCATGAGAAGTAACCTTGGAACCTTTTTCTCTAAAATATACGGAGTCTCCCAGTGAAGCGTGACAAGATAAGATGACAAATAATTGAAGAGGGTCATCTAGACACTACGAAAACAGCGAACCATTCATCTCTGAAACTGTGCAAAAGGGATATTGAAATAATAACTCAAGGATTACCAGTATGACAGAGTAGAGTTTCTTCATTTCCTCACATGTCTTTGTCAGTGCAGAGAGATCAGCATTGTATTTCTCAATTGCCATCTGGGGTGTGAGAGAAAAACACAGAAGACGCCTGGTTAATTTGTTTGTCGATTTATATTTAAGTCAGTTCAAATATCAATTTTACATTTTGTCATCTAACCATCAACGGGGCTGACACAAAGTAAGTGACCCAACCATATTTACAGCAGTCTTACTCAAACTTAACAAAGTAGCTAGGTCAGCATATAGTTTGTCACTATAATCTGCAAATATAACATTCCACATATATCCATATTAAATGTATTTTATGCAGAGGTACAGTATTGAGTCATACTTTGGTACTGAGAACTTAATAAAATCACAAAAGCAAATATTTAAAATAAAACAGTAGTATAATTGGAACCCTGAAATAAAAACTGGCCTAAATGAAGCCAGCTAACAAAACTAATAAAAAACAAACACCAATGGAAACTGACTCTTGTGTAAATGTAGTAAAAATATTAAGCACCATCTGCAACAGTTAATGAAAAATAAAAAAGTGTCACTTAGTTTTACCTGTATATGAAACAAATAATGTGCAAAATAAATACTTTTCAATTGAACATATTAATTATATTGTAATATTCCTGTTGAATTTGTTCACTGTTGTCTTGCTTTTCTGCTATACATTTCTACCATATGAAAGGTTTAATGTGGTGGAAAATACTGTATTGAATGAATATTGTTCCATTTTAAGTAGAGGTATAATAATAACCAACGTCGTTTCTCTATTACCTTAAGGTCTTTGGAGAAGTTTGGGGGCTGAACTCCAGCATGTTTCTTCTTGCAGTTCTTCTTATACTGAATGACTTTCTGCAGTTCATTCTTCAGGACTGAAGCAACACACACACACACATACAGTTACCATCCATCATATATCACCAGTGAAGGAAATAGCTGCTTTAAATCAGATGCTGTCTCCTGTGTGAGCCTGTGAAGTGCAGTTTTGTGCTTGTGGCAACTGTTTGAATGTCATCATATAGACAGTATATTGGCTTGAGCCCATATAGTCCCTAGACAATGAGATCACTGTTACAAAAAAGTATAGTGAAGCTGTAAATGCAGAAAGATCTAGTAAACGTTACTATCCCACTTCTTTACAAAAAGATGTCTAAGCACAAAGAAGGAAGGTCAGTATTACAGTGATCTCAGCATATTTTACATCAACAGTCTTTGGGGACAGTAGTAAAATGTGATCCACTCACCGTCTACTTCTGCGGTCAAGCCTTTGATGGAAGCTAACCAAAGAAAGAAAAAAAAACAGTAACACACAGAAAATTCAGGTTTCACTTAACCTCAGTTGAAACGTACTACAGACATTTTTTTTCCAGCTTTGATCAAATCTTGATTAGCCAGTACCTCCAGGGACAGTTTCGAATTCTGCCAACTCTTGGGTAAAAGTGGCGAGGCACGGTTCATGCAACATGATCTGCTCCACAAGGGCATTCAGCAAGGTGAACTTCTTGACTCTCCCACGTAGCTGGGAGAGCTAAGAGTTGAGAAAACACAATGTAAATGAGGATGGGCTGCACAAAACGGCCACAGAAAAGTAAGACTAATAACAGAATAGAAGCGAGAATAAGGACTGCATATCTGTACACGTGTGTTGTCTGTGTAGCAGCAGTAACAGTGATGGCTTTTACATTAAGTTTAACTTGCATGATATGACTCTAAAATAATAATAATGATGACTCTAAAATTCAAGCCATGTGCTTGTCGCTGGCATATAATTGAAATGCATGAAGGGCATCTCTAATCCTGTGATAGGCACTCATAGGCTTTTTCTAGGTTATGTTGTTTACCAATTTAAGGTCCAGACAAGCCTCCAAGGGATACATAAACAAGACATGCACCAAGTATTGATGCTCGCGAGTAAAAACAAGGCCCCAGAAAAGATGTGCGATAACCTCGATGCGTTTTTGTTGGAGGCAGTCAGCCATTAATTTGACAAGACTCTGTCTCAAGCAGCAACAGTTTACTCTCCTCAATTAGACCTGCAAACACCTCTGAGGGAACACGAGGACTTGGCTTCATTAAATGCAATGGAGGACTTTTTAGTTTTGTGCCCAGAGCACTGCCCCTTAAACCTTCCCAGTAGAGGGACTTGCAGAAAAAAAGAGTGTCTCAAACTAAATCCAGGGAAGGGCAGACTACACTCACAAACCGCAGTGAAAGGTATGCACCTTTCAACTACTGCTTCATTTTGGAATTTCACTTATTCGACTTTTAGCCCAGACTTACTTGAGAAGGCTGATGCTTAAAAGGTAAAAAAAATCACCTCTAAAGTTTGTTCATAAAAGTGTTTTTTGTTATGTACAAAATGTGAGATATTGATTTGTTCTGTACTGTACTGTACACGTAAAGCCGGTATGCCAGATTATTTGTCTGCCTCGTTGTTCTGAGGTTGCCAGCTCAAACAATAACTTTCTTACACTTTTTGTAGTGAGTTAACCCAAACTAAAAATAGTTTGTTTGCAATTTAGATCTTTAGAGGGGCTGGTAGGTAAATATTGCTATATTGGGACAGAGTGAGCGCCATGCATGGATTATCAAACTGGGGACACAGGCACAGACACAACAACACACAAAAGGAACCCAAAGAGACAAAAACTAACAAATGACCAAAGTGGAACCACGTACAATAATAAAATGTCCACAAGCTTTATGATGATCTTGTTTATAGCTGTTTTGTGTCCCTGAGAACCTTTAAAGGAGGGGTATGGGGACGTTTTTCTTCTGTGTCCAGGGGAACAACCTTTTTATGATAATCTATCCTATCCTACAACAAATGAATTGAGAACTGGCTATATATTCTTCAGACAAGTCGTTAAATTTGATCCTCTCTAATTCTTGATGAAGAAATCCAATAAGCATATTACCCAAAATGTCAAACTACACATTTAAATAAACCAAATTTAACGCACTGAATGCAACTTAAAGGTGGTTCAGTTGTAAAACATGCAGCCTTTTGTAGCTACATATACAATAACAAGTGTCAGAATTCCTATTTTAAACCTTACGTGAACCTGAGCAACCACAACATGAGACAAGAGAGAACCAGAAAGAAGATGCACAGATGCCCTGCTGTGTATATCAATGAGTAGTCTTATTAGCCTATCGCTGCAACTCAATCAAAGGTCAAGGAACAGTGGTGGAGTCATACTTTGGTTAAGGAGGAGAGGCGGAATCCCTTGGCCTTTTCCTTTCCGGCGTTCTCGTTGAGGTAATTGCCAATAGCGAGGAGGTACTCCAGCACAGAAACAAATGACCTGCTGTTGTACAGCTGTGTGCACATTCTGATCTTCTGGTTAATCAGCTGGAACACAAACACAGGGGCACACAGCAAATTGATTTTGTTCTATAATCCAACCACATGCAGTCATTTCTCCTGCACGACCATTTTTATCAGGCTGAAGCTTGTTTTGGGGCCTTTTTGCGCTGACGAAGTACAGACAAAAATAACTCCAGGCATCAGTACTTTACATTATAAAGATAAACAGCCATCTCGCACAACACCTCATTTGACCTCATAAAATGAATAATCATGGTCTTGTTGTTTGTCAAGATTATTATTTGGTATGCAATTGTGTCAAGAACAAATATCCCCCTAGAATATTGACCAATTTCCCTGCTTAAGCAGCTCTGAGCATATCCTGTTAAATATGGATAGAAAGCCTGCAGAAAAAACTGAAAGAAATAGGAGTGGGATTTTAGGTTTTGCCAATGCTGTGTTGGAGGAGAATGGAGTCCATGCTATGGGAATCGAAGTCCTTGACAAAGAGTTAGCTATTCCAAATAAGGTCTATGGCCGCCAGAAAGAATACTCCCACCATATGCTCCTTTTTTAAGAAACACCCCCAAAGCCTCCAGTGAGACAGCTTCAATTGCAAATAGGGAGAAGGCACGTCCAGCTACAATATTCAGAGCTGGCATCTGCATTCTTTGCACAGGTTACTGTAACGTCATGGCTTTCCCTCAAGCACCTGCTGTGTCTCCTAGCAGTTACAGTCCTATGCAGCCGAACTGCAAACGTGATTCTGCTTTTGTTCTGCCCATTATATTTGTGTTGTGATGCAACATATTTCTCAAAGTAATAAAGCACTGCATTTATTACTGGAAAACAAGTCATTAGGAGGTTATTGCGCTGGAGGGCAGACAGTGTGATGATTTGGCCCACTAAAAATTGGATTTCAGGTCCAGAGGAGTTTAAGTAAAAGATTGTGAATTTGTTTTTAAATATATACAGCATGTGAAATGAACGGCAGAGGTACACCTAATGCATACTGCATGTATTACAGACTACAGACAGTTTCATTGTCAGAAATAATTGTTGGTGGCGGCAATAGTCTTCATCATCAGCAAAAGAAGACCAACTGTCTGGCTGAGTATAATAATATAAGTTATAAGTTAGCAACATTTTTTCTTTATTTTTTTATATTTTTACTCCTCCCGCACTCAGCATAGATTGTTGAAAGCTGTGTGTATGAAAAAGAAGTTGTAAATAGCACTGGAGTCACTTGTTGTCCGCTGATTTGAAGTTGAGCAGTTAATCAGAGTGCAGCCAGTCGTCACTGAATCGCCTGAAATTTGCTGAAGCGAGTCCAAACAGTGCCATCAGTGTGGGATGCAACATGAAAATGAGGCTGATAATCATCTTTGAGGGTCATGGCCCTTTCATTATTCTGTATTAGGCCACACAGCGTGTAAAACCAATCATAAAGGCAGTAGTCACAAATGTCAGTGTTATATTAAAACACCAGCCATTTCAGAATTAGAAACCGTATTTTGCCAAAAAAGGTCTGCGTGTCTTGCAGCCACTGAGAAAAAAACATTTGTTGTTTGTGTGCCCTTAGTGGTCGATGGCCATCACCAGGGAGAAGTGTTTTTATCCTAATTTTTTTCTGTGAAGCAGATCATCTGGATTGATTTTAGTGACTACGATACAAAAAGGTTTACTAGCGAGCCACATTTGGTGACTGGAGTCAGTAGTGATGAGTCCTTTCTGAAATCCATAAGACATTAATTTGTCATAAACTACAAAAAAAAAGACACCATTAACAAAACTGGTAAAAATACTACATTTGGTCTCCATTTAGTCCTTTAAAAAATAAGGTAGAATTATCATCCTGGCAGTAAAACATAGCACATGATACGGTGTGTATGAAGCGTCTCCTAGGTGGTGACCTCTCTCCTCAAACTCTGTTCGGTCAGAATCTACAACATACTTTATCATGTCAAATAATCAAAAGATTTAAAGCATTTGACCCAATAGTCTCTACTGTGTGTTTGAACACTGTATTGTGTGACAGCGGGACACCATGTTATGGAGGGTAGATTAAAGAGAAGACATATTTTGTCATACATTACGTTAACACAAATGCAAACTCTTGATTGAAAAATGTTAATCTAAGGAAACAGAAAGAAGAGCATCAGAGAGACAAAAGCTACGAGTAAATTTAAAGAAATTGCTAATCTTTCTTTTTGAGTCATCTTCCCAGTCAGACGGAAAAAAAATTACTGCCACAGTCAACACATTACAGTGCCATCGTTCCCATCCATTGTTTTGCTTCATTCTCAGACAGTCAGCAGACAAGAGATTAGGGCTGAAGCACTCATGCTGAAAGAAACAGAAGCTTGAGAGAGTCTAAAAATGTAAAAAAGAAGAACAGCAACAACAGACAACCTCAGAGGTATTCTTGTCTGAATGCAATATCTTCACACCCTGCAGTCCCCAATGCCAATAAACAACAATCCTTTCTAAGAGTGGTAACAATTAGTTTGACTAACGACAAACGTGGTATGTCTAGATAGTCACACTGCGCCAGCTTTGAACATTTGGAGTGTGGAAGGGTTAACAAGCACAAAATAATGTGTGCCTTTATGTATATAACTTTCTGTTTTGTTTTACCTGTTTTTATTTAGTTTTACTGTTTCCAGAGTCCAAAATGAAAATTAAATGAATGAATTTTCTACACGTTCCACCTATAAAAACCCCAAAGTGGGTTGAATTGTGTTTCCCGTAAAGATAGAAAAAAGTTGCATGTTCTACACCAACTACAGAAAAGGGGAGCTTGATTTGATTAAGATCCATCTTTTCTCCTGTAAATTAAGAGAGGTGTCTTAAAGTGCTTCTCATGCTTTTTGATTTCAAGACTCTTTACCGTCCATCAAACAGAATAGAAAACACTTTTTCACTCAGCACTTCAGCATAAAAGTCAGAGTGGAGGGAAAAAACCTTTAATGTCAGTTTATCCCCAGATGTTCTTTTCATTTAAGTCCAAAGCCCAAGTGAATTCGAACATTAGCATTTGCATTGTGGAATAAATTAGCATGTTCATTTTTCATAGAGTAAGCTTCTACTGTGGCTGGGGTTTCGCAAGTTTGTTTCAGCTTGTGGTAATGGAGCGGACTTACAAACAGCTCGACATCTGATTTGACCTTTGATTTGAGTCTGTAGGTGATCGGGTAAACTCACAGGCTGTAGGTCATTCATGCTGATTGGGAGCTCTCTGAGAGTCAGCAGCAGGTTGAGCTGTGTGCTCAGGTTGGGGAAGTTGCACATCTGTAGAGGGGAAAAGATTTTAAAAGATACATTTAACAACCTGTGTGTATACAAAAGAGAGCGCCATTACCACATCATCACGCAACCTATTTCCATGTGATTATTCAGAATTATGTAAAAAAAAAATGCTCCTGGGAGATGCAGCCGTTCGATGACAGCAGCTTGTTTCATTTCAGTTCTTTGGTGAGATTACCTCGGGCGAGAGGTGAGAGCTGTAGGCCTGTCGACCGGCTGATTTAACAGAGAAACTGAAGACTTGACACCTTGAAACGATTGGCTGAGCTGCCCATTCGACCTTTGTGTCGGCACTAACCTCTAATAAATCACTCTACATTGTCAAAGCGTCTCGCTCATGCTCTGATGCTGCCTCCCAAAAGCCAAGGGGCATTTGGTCTGATGGATAGTTAAAGGGAAAATATTAGTTTTATAAAATTATATAATCTAATCAATTGGCTATTTCTAAAAAAGAAAGAAAAATGCAGTATGTGTCATTCTCCATTCTCCAACGCCGTGCTCCTTGCTTTATCACATTTTCTGACACGTTTTGAATTTCTAATAAGAGGTTAACGGATCACACTGATACCATGCCAAGGTAACGCGGGTGTAATTTTATTCCTCCCGGACTCAAACTGTGCTCAAAGCGTTAGTCACTGGCTAATCACATTCTCAAGTATTTCTCCTGCATTCACCTACATGGAGATTTGGGCTTCGCAATCAGGCCCAAAGGCTTTAACAGTGACAGGGAGTTTTCTATTTTGAATCTTTGAATCCCCCACAATGGGTTCTGGGTTTGGACCAACTGCATAACATTTGTATTCATATTCATATTCATATTATTACAGTGTTTGAACAATTTATTACAGTAATTTCAATGAAATTTCACATTTTACTGCTTTCTGTCTGTTCTGACTTTTTAACTTAAGTCAGAACAGACAGAACTTTTAACTGACGTTTTAACTCTGTTAAAACTCCTTGAAGTCTAGAAACCATAGGCATCATGTTGGTCTTTATCTCTGGTGCTTCTTTGCCAGGTCTCTTTGATTCAGCTGTCTTCACTTCAGCTTCTTCTTTATGTATCAGATGTTGCAGTCATAAAAACATAAGCTTGATTAAGACGTTTCCACAATCTCAATCATTAGTTTTTGAGAGTTTCATACTGCTCCTGTTACACAGATTTTGTGTTCCATGCTCAGTATTTTAATTCAGCATGTTAGCACTAATCTGCAAATTATATTTTATCCTAATTATTATCTTAATTTCAAAAACAAAATAATTAAAATCCCAAACCTGATTCTCCTCCTTTTCCTTTTTTTTTGTTTCTTTTCATTTTGCTTGTGATAAAAAGTTAAATTAGAAACGTCTCACATTTATACACCCATGGTTTTAAATCATTATGAACTGTCACTTTCAAGGGTGAAGGTAAAAACCAGCTGTCATAGTGAGGAGGTGTGGTATTGTTTTAAAATGAAAATGTTGCACACATTTAGTGTCTCGTGTCATCTAAGATCAGAATCATTTCATTATTATCACATAAAAATGGTAAATTTTCCTGCCAACCTATAATAAAACAAGTATTTAATCTTAAGATTCTTGTTGTCTAACCAAATTCAGGCTGTTCACTACAAATTAATATCAACCTCATAACCTCATCATGGCAAGCTATCAAATATTTTTAAAGGGCAACTTCAACATAATATATATTCCCTATATATGTTTTTAGAAACATCACATCTTTGGGGCTTTTCTAAATTAAAAAAATTTTTTTAATTCAACTTTTTGACTGACAAACTCCTTCAGTTGACAATCATGTGGAGGACTTATCATTTCAGATTTTATCTACCTCAGATATCTACCTCTATTTTCATTTTCATTAATAATTTAATACGTTTAAAAAGAATGAATGGCAATTGCAGAGCATTAGATGTGAATATCTGAAAACCTGCGTTAATTGGCAGCAGTAAAGAGGATGGATTATGTTGTCTATTTAGCCAGAACAGATGGCACATGTCTCCAGAAGTACATGGGGCTTCCATAAGCAGTGTCACCCTGTCTCTTACATATGAAATCCCTTATGTGTAGTGCGATGCACTGTGGGCTGATCCTGCTGTTCATCTGTTAACACTCCAGCAGCCTTGAGCCAACTACATGTCAAGTGACTGCCAGCCATACCAAAAGACGATAATCAGATGAATGATAAGATCTGATGACTCAATGCACTTTGTGGTGGTTTGGCCACATTTTGCATGGGTCACGGTGTCACAAGTCAAACCTATGGCTATATGTAATTCAACAACGACTTATTTTGCAAAGTGGCCTTTTTGAGAATTTTAGGACGTGCGTGTACACATTCAAAAGAAGACAGACATGAATTCAGTCCCACTGAAGAACAAGAAACACCATACAAAACCGTCTTTCTTCAGTCTACTGTAAATGTGATTTTGTGTCACATGAAAGCTAACTGTAATTAATGAATATGTATGTTGTGCTTTCACACATGTTTCTGTATGAAAATCGAGGAGAGACTGGCACAATTTCTAGGAGGAGTAAAACAATTGGATTCATTCAGTTAGACTGAAAACACTGATCTGATATTACTTATGAATCATGAAAAAGCACATTTAAAAGGGCTATAATATGGTCATAATAATTGTAGATTACAACAGTAGCTATAAACTGTACCTCTAACATGTACTGGTCCACAATGTGCAGCTCTGTCACAGGTCCCTTGTGCGATTTGTACATTTCCACATCATCTAAGGTGGGGACATACCTAAAACATTGACACAAAACTTAGTACATGTAGGTATAATGAGATTACAAAACAGGAACAAACTACCTCCTGCATTCATATGTATTTTGCTCTAGTGTGGTTTTTGTGGGCAACTATTCTTGGGACTGTAACAATGGTGCTGCTTGTTCACAAATATGAATATGATCAGTCTGACAGGCAAATGGTGGGGTTTCAACTTTTTAGCGATTCTTTCGTAATGCTTTCCTGCCTGGTGAGCAGTATGTGTTCTTCTGAGGTTTTCAGAAATCTCCTTTGATTACATTTAATATTATGTTTATGCAGAAACTCCTGACAAGTATGTCAAGCAAGTGTTTATATTTACCAAACCTTAGCCATAGAGGCAGCAATATTAAGTCTAAATGTTATGCCACCATAAAAATGTAATTTTCTATGTAAAATAAAAAAAAGGCATGTTCATTTTTCATGTTATTATACAGTAAGAACCTAAGATGTGACTGATTGAGTGATGTGAAGAGTTGTTTGCATTTAAGACTCAATTGTAATACATAAGGACCAAATAGTGTCCTTATGTGTAAAAATATCAGTTTTCATATTGGCCTATACTGTGATGGACAACTCAAAGAGAAGCCCACCACTCCCCAAGTGTCAGCTTGGATCAACTTCAACTTAATGGATGTTTGGATATAGATATAGGAGTTCCTTTTAAAAATTTACGTTTCAATTGGCAACATTTCTTTTTCTGTCACATGTACTTTCCCATTTGAACCTTTGACCTGTTATGCCATCATCTCCATTCCCCTTCCTTGGACTGATGCCATTACACCGACTTCCAATGGCCTTTAGAAAGACAAGTGATTAAAAGCCAAGTAGCGCTGATGGTTCTCGTCAGCTTCTATAAAGAAACGGTGCACTGATGGGAGCAGCCATTTACTAGCTTGCACTGAATTTGAACCCCCGCTTGTCTTAAATGGGACTTCCTGCTTCTGTCATTTTCATGCATTCTGACCTCAAACCAGAGCCATTCACTTTTTCATGAGCCAAGCTACAGCCTGTGCCACTAGAGTAGCACCGGTCATTAATATTGCATCACCTGTTGAGAGTGGTTCTTCCAAGATTGTATTCCTCAGCCCCATGCCACAGCACATTAAAATATATACTAGAAAAAGCATTTCCATAAGAAAATGCACTGTGAATGCTGACATGCCGAATGAATTCCATTGAATTGGTTAAACTGCTGAAGCAGTAAAAACATAGCTGAAGTAGCTGAATTTGTTTGAATGTCTGTAGAAGTAGAAAGAGTTGAACAAATTTGAATTCTAAAGTATTACTAAAATAGATAGAGCAGTTAAGCTGAATGGAGCACAATTTGTTTGAACTTCTGAAGTTTGCCATGAGTGGGATTTGAACCCAAGTTTCCTGCAGCAGAGGGCAGTTGCTTAACCATTACACTACTCAGAAGCATACAAGATGCAAAGCTGGAGGGACATAGGAGATGAAAAAAGGCAGTTGAAGAAAGTTGAAATAGATTGATAAAAGTGCTAAAAGTGTAGTTCAAAAGCATTAAAAATCATACTTTTAAATAATGCCATGATGTTTGCAGAAGTTGAAGCAGTTGAAGAAAGTTGAAATAGAATGAATTCCATAGTATTGCTGAAACTGCTGAAGCAGTTAAAACATAGCTGAATGGAGCACAATTTGTTTGAATGTTTGTAGAAGCTGAAACAAATATATTGATAAAAGTGCAGTTTAAAAGCATTAAAAATGTGACTTGTAAATGCTGCCATGAGCAGGAATTGAACTCAAGATTCCTAAAGCAGAGGACAATCACTTAACCACTACACTATTGAGTAGCACACAGGACAAATAGCTAGAGGACCATAGAAGAAGTAAAAAGTAGAAGTAGAAAGAGTTGAACAAGTCTGAAATACATTGCTAAAATTGCTTCAGCTGTAGATTAAAATTGTCACAGATGTTACTTTTATAGCAAGCCCACAGTTGGATTTGAAGTCAAGATTACTAGAGCAGAGAGCAGTTGCTTAACCACTACACTAATGGTAAGTTAATATGAAACACCTGAAGCAGGTCTCATACAGATTGCAAGCAGTTTTGAAAGTACCATCAGGTGCAATCTACTGATTGGTGGGCCAACAATTAGCACATAACAGAATGTGCTAATCATCAAAGCCCAAACAGCTTGTTTTGAATGTCATTAGCTTGCCATGCAGTGTGAAGGTCATTTCCTGTCACAGCAGTTTCACTTAGGGTGTTGACAACTATTTATATAAAACGTGAATGTTAAGCACATCAAACGTTTACATCTAACACAAAGTACAGTCCACATTGTAATTCAATTGTTAATTTGCAGCAGTAGTCACTATTTATAAGCTGAAGCTGTTTTTCTGGGAAGGAGGTGTGAACATTCAAATGTGACCACCCCCACTTTTGAAACTGCTATAATGCAATTGTTAGGAACAACCAGAAGATGGGGCTGTGTGTAAAATATCTTAGAGTGTTTGACTTGTAAAGTCAGTGTCAGACACTAAGTAGACTGTGGAAACTGTTTAGTGCCACATTGGCTTCAAGAAACGTCGAAGAGTTATTGGTGTTGAAATCAACTGCTGAAACTGTTGACAGAGTGTTGCAGAAACCAGTAAAAGGTTCTGTACAATATATTGTGTACATGAGAGGCTTAAACAGGAAAAGCTGGATTTTAAAAGAATCAAGTTGAAATATATTGATAAAAGTGCAGTTTAAAAGCATTAAAAATGCAGAAATACTTTGCTGCTACACTAATGACAAGTTAATATGAAACAGCTGAAGCAGTTAAAACATAGAAGAACAGGAATTGTTTGTTTGCAGAAGTTGAAGAAAGTTGAAATAGATTGATAGAAGTGCAGTTTAAAAGCATTAAAAATGCACAAATACTTTGCTACTACATTAGTGACAAGTTAATATGAAACAGCTGAAGCAATTAAAACAAACAGCAGGAATTGTTTGGATGTTTGCAGAAGTTTTATAACATGCCCACAGCAGAAGTTAGAGTACTGCTTCAAAATTAAAGTTATGTGTTTGAAAACAAGAGGAGAAATAGTATCAAACAGACTGCAGGCAGGTTTGACAATACCATCAGATGCAATCTACTGATTGGTGGGCCAACAATTAGCACATTACACAACATGCTAATCATCAAAGCCCAAACAGCTTGTTTTGGATGTCATTAGTGTTGCAGAAACCAGTAAAAGGTTCTGTACAATATATTGTGTACATGAGAGGCTTAAACAGGAAAAGCTGGATTTTAAAAGAATCAAGTTGAAATATATTGATAAAAGTGCAGTTTAAAAGCATTAAAAATGCAGAAATACTTTGCTGCTACACTAATGACAAGTTAATATGAAACAGCTGAAGCAGTTAAAACATAGAAGAACAGGAATTGTTTGTTTGCAGAAGTTGAAGAAAGTTGAAATAGATTGATAGAAGTGCAGTTTAAAAGCATTAAAAATGCACAAATACTTTGCTACTACATTAGTGACAAGTTAATATGAAACAGCTGAAGCAATTAAAACAAACAGCAGGAATTGTTTGGATGTTTGCAGAAGTTTTATAACATGCCCACAGCAGAAGTTAGAGTACTGCTTCAAAATTAAAGTTATGTGTTTGAAAACAAGAGGAGAAATAGTATCAAACAGACTGCAGGCAGGTTTGACAATACCATCAGATGCAATCTACTGATTGGTGGGCCAACAATTAGCACATTACACAACATGCTAATCATCAAAGCCCAAACAGCTTGTTTTGGATGTCATTAGCTTGCCATGCAGTGTGAAGGTCATTTCTTGTCACAGCAGTTTCAGTTGGGGTGTTGACAACTATTTCTATAAAACGTGAATGTTAAGCGCATCAAACGTTTACATCTCACACAAAGTACAGCCAACATTGCAATTCAGTTGTTAATTTGCAGCAGCAGTCACTATTTATAAGCTGAAGCTGTTTTTCTGGGAAAGTGGTGTGAATATTCAAATGTGACCACCCCCACTTTTAAAAGTCCTATAAAGCAATTGTTAGAAATCATACTTTTAAATAATGCCATGTGAAGTTGAAGCAGTTGAAGAAAGTTAAAATAGATTGATAAAAGTGGTAAAAAGTTTGGCAGCTCCAGGACTGGTTTAATAGATGAGTTGCTTGCAAAGGCTTAGATGCCCTCAGTGGGGTTTGAACCGCAGTCTTCTGTGGGAGAGTCCAATTGGTCTATAGCAGTTTCCATTCATTTTCAATGGGGAAAATTTGTTGAAAATAGCTTAATATTTCAAAAAGTATAAAAGGTATCAATAAGCAAAATGGAAGCACTCGAGTCCCGAAAAAGCTGAACATTTTAATATTAGAACGGTTCCTATAGCTCAAACGGTGCGGCCGGAGTTAGATGGCGTTAAGTGTACGGAATAATAATAATAACTAGAAAAAGCATTTCCATAAGAAAATGCACTGTGAATGCTGACATGCCGAATGAATTCCATTGAATTGGTTAAACTGCTGAAGCAGTTAAAACATAGCTGAAGTAGCTGAATTTGTTTGAATGTCTGTAGAAGTAGAAAGAGTTGAACAACTTGAACTTTGAATTCTAAAGTATTGCTAAAAATGCAAGAGCAGTTAAGCTGAATGGAGCACAATTTGTTTGAATTTCTGAAGTTTGCCAGGAGTAGGATGTGAACCCAAGTTTCCTGCAGCAGAGGGCAGTTGGTTAACCATTACACTACTGAGTAGCATACAAGATGCAAAGCTGGAGGAACATAGGAGATTAAAAAAGGCAGTTGAAGAAAGTTGAAATAGATTTTAAAAAGGTCTAAAAGTTTAGTTCAAAAGCATTAAAAATCATACTTTTAAATAATGCCATGATGTTTGCAGAAGTTGAAGCAGTTGAAGAAAGTTGAAATAGAATGAATTCCATAGTATTGCTAAAACTGCTGAAGCAGTTAAAACATAGCTGAAGTAGCTGAACAGAAGTTGAAGAAGCTGCAAGAACAAAGTAGAAGTAGTTGTACACTCTATATTGGATTTGAAGCACAGCCCCTGACAGTGAAGGCCTGCAGCCTAAGCACACAGCTAAAAGTAGTAAAGGCTAAGTATTGGGAGTATGTAGGTTGCTAAAACAGTTGAGAGCATGCTTTGATGCAATTTGTACAACACATGGCCAAGGTAGATTTGAACCAGTGATCCCCAGAGCAAAGTGCTGCTCCCTAACCACTGAGCTACTGCACCACGCAGTGAGGATGGAGGTGCAGAACGTTGACATTTCAGAAATAGTCAGGAGCTGCATAACTAAGAAAGTTGAAATAGAATGAATTCCATAGTATTGCTGAAACTGCTGAAGCAGTTAAAACATAGCTGAAGTAGCTGAACAGGAGTTGAAGAAGCTGCAAGAACAAAGTTGAAGTAGTTGTACACTCTATATTGGATTTGAAGCACAGCCCCTGATAGTGAAGGCCTGCAGCCTAACCACACAGCTAAAAGTAGTAGAGGCAGAGTATTGGGAGTTTTAGGTTGCTGAAACAGTTGAGAGCACACTTTGATGTAATTTGTACAACACATGGCCAAGGTGGATTTGAACCCAGGATTCCCAGAGCAAAGTGCAGCTCCCTAACCACTGAGCTACTGCACCACACAGTGAGGAGAGAGGTGCAGGACGTTGACATTTCAGAAATAGTCAGGTGCTGCATAATTACTGCAGATTGCAAGCAGGTTTGACAACACCATCAGGTGATATCTACTGATTGATGGGCCAACAATTAGCCCATACTACAATATGTTAACCATCAAAGCCCAAACAGCTTGTTTTGGATGTATTGAGCTCGCCATGCAGTGTGAAGGTCATTTCTTGTCACAGCAGTTTCAGTTAGGGTGTTGACAACTATTTCTATAAAACGTGAATGTTAAGCACATCAAACGTTTACATCTAACACAAAGTACAGCCAACATTGTAATTCAATTGTTAATTTGCAGCAGCAGTCAGTATTTATAAGTTGAAGCTGTTTCTGTGGGAAAGAGGAGTGAATATTCAAATGTGACCACCCCCACTTTTAAAACTCCCATAATGCAATTTTTAGGAACAACCAGAAGATGGGGCTGTGTGTAAAATAACTTAGAGTGTGTGACTCATAAAGTCAGTGTCAGACACTGTGGAAACTGTTTAGTGCCACATTGGCTTCCAGAAACGTTGAAGAGTTATTGGTGTTGAAATCAACTGCTGAAACTGTTGACAGAGTGTTGCAGAAACCAGTAAAAGGTTCTGTACAATATATTGTGTACATGAGAGGCTTAAACAGGAAAAGCTGGATTTTAAAAGAATCAAGTTGAAATATATTGATAAAAGTGCAGTTTAAAAGCATTAAAAATGCAGAAATACTTTGCTACTACACTAATGACAAGTTAATATGAAACAGCTGAAGCAGTTAAAACATAGAACAGGAATTGTTTGTTTGCAGAAGTTGAAGCAGTTGAAGAAAGTTGGAATAGATTGATAGAAGTGCAGTTTAGAAGCATTAAAAATGCACAAATACTTTGCTACTACATTAGTGACAACTTAATATAAAACAGCTGAAGCAATTAAAACAAACAACAGGAATTGTTTGGATGTTTGCAGAACTTTTATAACATGCCCACAGCAGAAGTGAGAGTACTGTTTCAAAACTGAAGTTATCTGTTTGAAACAAAGAGGAGAAAAGGTATCAAACAGACTGCAGGCAGGTTTGAAAATACCATCAGGTGCAATCTCCTGATTGGTAGGCCAACAATTAGCACATAGTACAACATGCTAATCATCAAAGCCCAAACAGCTTGTTTTGGATGTCATTAGCTTGCCATGCAGTGTGAAGGTCATTTCTTGTCACAGCAGTTTCAGTTAGGGTGTTGACAACAATTTCTATAAAACGTGAATGTTAAGCACATCAAACGTTTACATCTCACACAAAGTACAGCCAACATTGTAATTCAATTGTTAATTTGCAGCAGCAGTCACTATTTATAAGCTGAAGCTGTTTCTGTGGGAAGGAGGTGTGAATATTCAAATGTGACCACCCCCACTTTTAAAACTCCTATAATGCAATTGTTAGAAATCATACTTTTAAATAATGCCATGTGAAGTTGAAGCAGTTGAAGAAAGTTAAAATAGATTGATAAAAGTGGTAAAAGTTTGGCAGCTCCAGGACTGGTTTAATAGATGAGTTGCTTGCAAAGGCTTAGATGCCCTCAGTGGGGTTTGAACCGCAGTCTCCTGCGGGAGAGTCCAATTGGCCTATACCAGTTTCCATTCATTTTCAATGGGGAAAAAAGTTGAAAATAGCTTAATATTTCAAAAAGTATAAAAGGTATCAATAAGCAAAATGGAAGCACTCGATTCCCGAAAAAGCTGAATATTTTGATAGTTGAACGGTTCCTATAGCTCAAACGGTGCGGCCGGAGTTAGGTGCCGTAAAGTGTACGGAATAACTATAATAATAATAATAATAAAAAAAGCATTTCCATAAGAAAATGCACTGTGAATGCTGACATGCTGAATGAATTCCATTGAATTGGTTAAACTGCTGAAGCAGTTAAAACATAGCTGAAGTAGCTGAATTTGTTTGAATGTCTGTAGAAGTAGAAAGAGTTGAACAACTTGAACTTTGAATTCTAAAATATTGCTAAAAATGCTAGAGCAGTTAAGCTGAATGGAGCACAATTTGTTTGAACTTGTGAAATTTGCCATGAGTGGGATTTGAACCCACGTTTCCTGCAGCGGAGGACAGTTGCTTAACCATTACACTACTCAGTAGCACACAAAACTCAAAGCTGGAGGAACATAGGAGTTGAAAGTTGCTTGAAAAGGAAGTTGAAGAAAGTTGAAATAAATTGTTAAAATGGTAAAAGGTCATTTCAAAAGCATTATTGTTACAAGAATAATATGGCTAGTTTTAAAATGTCAAACTTCTTACTTGTACATCATGCCCAGAGTGGGATTTGAACTCGGGGTTCCCACAGTAAGGAGCATTTGTTTAAGCAGTACAGTACTGATAGGAACATGTGTAAAGCAGCTCCAGGACTGGTTTAATAGATGAGTTGCTTGCAAAGGCTTAAATGCCCTCAGTGGGATTTGAACCGCAGTCTCTTGCGGGAGAGTCCAATTGGTCTATACCAGTTTCCATTCATTTTCAATGGGCAAAAATTTTTAAAATTAGCTTAATATTTCAAAAAGTATAAATTGTATCAATGAGCAAAATGGAAGCACTCGAGTCCCGAAAGAGCTGAATATTTTGATATTTGAACGGTTCCTATAGCTCAAACGGTGCGGCCGGAGTTAGATGCCGTTAAGTGTACGGAAGAACTATAATAATAACTAGAAAAAGCATTTCCATAAGAAAATGCACTGTGAATGCTGACATGCTGAATGAATTCCATTGAATTGGTTAAACTGCTGAAGCAGTTAAAACATAGCTGAAGTAGCTGAATTTGTTTGAATGTCTGTAGAAGTAGAAAGAGTTGAACAACTTGAACTTTGAATTCTAAAATATTGCTAAAAATGCTAGAGCAGTTAAGCTGAATGGAGCACAATTTGTTTGAACTTGTGAAATTTGCCATGAGTGGGATTTGAACCCACGTTTCCTGCAGCGGAGGACAGTTGCTTAACCATTACACTACTCAGTAGCACACAAAACTCAAAGCTGGAGGAACATAGGAGTTGAAAGTTGCTTGAAAAGGAAGTTGAAGAAAGTTGAAATAAATTGTTAAAATGGTAAAAGGTCATTTCAAAAGCATTATTGTTACAAGAATAATATGGCTAGTTTTAAAATGTCAAACTTCTTACTTGTACATCATGCCCAGAGTGGGATTTGAACTCGGGGTTCCCACAGTAAGGAGCATTTGTTTAAGCAGTACAGTACTGATAGGAACATGTGTAAAGCAGCTCCAGGACTGGTTTAATAGATGAGTTGCTTGCAAAGGCTTAAATGCCCTCAGTGGGATTTGAACCGCAGTCTCTTGCGGGAGAGTCCAATTGGTCTATACCAGTTTCCATTCATTTTCAATGGGCAAAAATTTTTAAAATTAGCTTAATATTTCAAAAAGTATAAATTGTATCAATGAGCAAAATGGAAGCACTCGAGTCCCGAAAGAGCTGAATATTTTGATATTTGAACGGTTCCTATAGCTCAAACGGTGCGGCCGGAGTTAGATGCCGTTAAGTGTACGGAAGAACTATAATAATAACTAGAAAAAGCATTTCCATAAGAAAATGCACTGTGAATGCTGACATGTTGAATGAACTCCAATGCATTGCTGAAACTGCTGAAGTAGTTAAAATGTAGCTGAAGTAGCTGAATTTGTTTGAATGTCTGTAGAAGTAGAAAGAGTTGAACAAATTGAACTTTGAATTTTAAAGTATTGCTAAAAATGATAGAGCAGTTAAGCTGAATGGAGCACAATTTGTTTGAACTTGTGAAGTTTGCCATGAGTGGGATTTGAACCCAAGTTTCCTGCAGCAGAGGGCACTTGCTTAACCATTACACTACTCAGTAGCATATAAGATGCAAAGCTGGAGGAACATAGGAGATGAAAAAAGGCAGTTGAAGAAAGTTGAAATAGAATGAATTCCATAGTATTGCTGAAAACTGCTGAAGCAGTTAAAACATAGCTGAAGTAGCTGAATTTGTTTGAATGTCTGTAGAAGTAGAAAGAGCTGAACAAATTAAACTTTGAATTCTAAAGTACTGCTAGAAATGCTAGAGCAGTTAAGCTGAATGGAGCACAATTTGTTTGAACTTCTGAAGTTTGCCATGAGTGGGGTTTGAACCCAAGTTTCCTGCAGCAGAGCCCAGTTGCTTAACCATTACACTATTAAGTAGCACACAAGACTCAAAGCTGGAGGAACATAGGAGATGAAAGTTGCTTGAAAAGGCAGGTTAAGAAAGTTGAAATAGATTGATAAAAGTGGTAAAAGTTTAGTTCAACAGCATTAATATTACAAGAGTAGTTTAATTGTAGTGTTAAAATGTCAAACATCTTACTTGTACATCATGCCCAGAGCTGGATTTGAACTCGGGGTTCCCACAGTAAGGAGCATTTGTTTAAGCAGTACAGTACTGATAGGAACATGTGTAGAGCAGCTCCAGGACTGGTTTAATAGATGAGTTGCTTGCAAAGGCTAAAATGCCGTCAGTGGGATTTGAACCGCAGTCTTCTGTGAGAGAGTCTAATTGCTCTATACCAGCTTTCCATTCATTTTCAATGGGGAAAAATTTTTGAAATTAGCTTAATATTTCAAAAAGTATAAAAGATATCAATGAGCAAAATGGAAGCACTCGAGTCCCGAAAAAGCTGAATATTTTGATAGTTGAACGGTTCCTATAGCTCAAACGGTGCGGCCGGAGTTAGATGCCGTTAAGTGTACGGATTAATAATAATAAAGATTTGAAAAACAAACCTGTGAATGCCTTCAGCATTCACAGGGATAATAATAATAATAATAAAGATTTGAAAAACAATACTGTGAATGCCTTCAGCATTCACAGTGACTAGAAAAAAGCATTTCCAGAAGAAAATGCACTGTGAATGCTGACATGCTGAATGAATTCCATTGAATTGGTTAAACTGCTGAAGCAGTTAAAACATAGCTGAAGTAGCTGAATTTGTTTGAATGTCTGTAGAAGTAGAAAGAGTTGAACAACTTGAACTTTGAATTCTAAAGTATTGCTAAAAATGCTAGAGCAGTTAAGCTGAATGGAGCACAATTTGTTTGAACTTGTGAAGTTTGCCATGAGTGGGATTTGAACCCAAGTTTCCTGCAGCAGAGGGCAGTTGCTTAACCATTACACTACTGAGTAGCATACAAGATACAAAGCTGGAGGAACATAGGAGATTAAAATAGGCAGTTGAAGAAAGTTGAAATAGCTTGAAAAGAGTGCTAAAAGTTTAGTTCAAAAGCATTATTATTACAAGAGTAGTTTAATTGTAGTGTTAAAATGTCAAACATCTTACTTGTACATCATGCCCTAAGCGGGATTTGAACTCGGGGTTCCCACAGTAAGGAGCATTTGTTTAAGCAGTACAGTACTGATAGGAACATGTGTAGAGCAGTTCGAGGACTGGTTTAATAGATGAGTTGCTTGCAAAGGCTTAAATGCCCTCAGTGGGGTTTGAACCGCAGTCTCTTGCGGGAGAGTCCAATTGGTCTATACCAGTTTCCATTCATTTTCAATGGGCAAAAATTTTTGAAATTAGCTTAATATTTCAAAAAGTATAAATAGTATCAATGAGCAAAATGGAAGCACTCGAGTCCCGGAAAAGCTGAATATTTTGATAGTTGAACGGTTCCTATAGCTCAAACGGTGCGGCCGGAGTTAGATGCCGTTAAGTGTACGGAAGAACTATAATAATAACTAGAAAAAGCATTTCCATAAGAAAATGCACTGTGAATGCTGACATGCCGAATGAATTCCATTGAATTGGTTAAACTGCTGAAGCAGTAAAAACATAGCTGAAGTAGCTGAATTTGTTTGAATGTCTGTAGAAGTAGAAAGAGTTGAACAAATTTGAATTCTAAAGTATTACTAAAATAGCTAGAGCAGTTAAGCTGTATGGAGCACAACTTGTTTGAACTTGATATGTTCGCAATGAGTGGGATTTGAACCCAAGTTTCCTGTAGCAGAGGGCAGTTGCTTAACCGTTACACTACCCAGTAGCATACAAGATGCAAAGCTGGAGGAACATAGGAGATGAAAAAAGGCAGTAGTGACAAGTTAATATGAAACAGCTGAAGCAATTAAAACAAACAACATGAATTGTTTGGATGTTTGCAGAAGATGAAGCAGCTAAAGAAAGTTGAAATAGATTGATAAAAGTGCTAAAAGTTTAGTTCAAAAGCATTAAAAATCATACTTTTAAATAATGCCATGATGTTTGCAGAAGTTGAAGCAGTTGAAGAAAGTTGAAATAGAATGAATTCCATAGTATTGCTGAAACTGCTGAAGCAGTTAAAACATAGCTGAATGGAGCACAATTTGTTTGAATGTTTGTGGAAGCTGAAACAAATATATTGATAAAATTGCAGTTTAAAAGCATTAAAAATGTGACTTGTAAATTCTGCCATGAGCAGGACTTGAACTCAAGATTCCTACAGCAGAGGACAATCACTTAACCACTACACTATTGAGCAGCACACAGGACAAATAGCTAGAGGACCATAGAAGAAGTAAAAAGTAGAAGTAGAAAGAGTTGAACAAGTTTGAAATACATTGCTAAAATTGCTTCAGCTGTAGATTAAAATTGTCACAGATGTTACTTTTATAGCATGCCCACAGTTGGATTTGAAGTCAAGATTACTAGAGCAGAGAGCAGTTGCTTAACCACTACACTAGTGACAAGTTAATATGAAACAGCTGAAGCAGGTCTCATACAGATTGCAAGCAGTTTTGAAAGTACCATCAGGTGCAATCTACTGATTGGTGGGCCAACAATTAGCACAGAACAGAATGTGCTAACCATCAAAGCCCAAACAGCTTGTTTTGGATGTCATTAGCTTGACATGCAGTGTGAAGGTCATTTCCTGTCACAGCAGTTTCACTTAGGGTGTTGACAACTATTTATATAAAACGTGAATGTTAAGCACATCAAACGTTTACATCTAACACAAAGTACAGTCAACATTGTAATTCAATTGTTAATTTGCAGCAGTAGTCACTATTTATAAGCTGAAGCTGTTTTTCTGGGAAGGAGGTGTGAACATTCAAATGTGACCACCCCCACTTTTGAAACTGCTATAATGCAATTGTTAGGAACAACCAGAAGATGGGGCGGTGTGTAAAATATCTTAGAGTGTTTGACTTGTAAAGTCAGTGTCAGACACTAAGTAGACTGTGGAAACTGTTTAGTGCCACATTGGCTTCAAGAAACGTCGAAGAGTTATTGGTGTTGAAATCAACTGCTGAAACTGTTGACAGAGTGTTGCAGAATCCAGTAAAAGGTTCTGTACAATATATTGTGTACATGAGAGGCTTAAACAGGAAAAGCTGGATTTTAAAAGAATAAAGTTGAAATATATTGATAAAAGTGCAGTTTAAAAGCATTAAAAATGCAGAAATACTTTGCTGCTACACTAATGACAAGTTAATATGAAACAGCTGAAGCAGTTAAAACATAGAAGAACAGGAATTGTTTGTTTGCAGAAGTTGAAGCAGTTGAAGAAAGTTGAAATAGATTGATAGAAGTGCAGTTTAAAAGCATTAAAAATGCACAAATACTTTGCTACTACATTAGTGACAAGTTAATATGAAACAGCTGAAGCAATTAAAACAAACAGCAGGAATTGTTTGGATGTTTGCAGAACTTTTATAACATGCCCACAGCATAAGTTAGAGTACTGCTTCAAAACTAAAGTTATGTGTTTGAAAACAAGAGGAGAAATAGTTTCAAACAGACTGCAGGCAGGTTTGACAATACCATCAGATGCAATCTACTGATTGGTGGGCCAACAATTAGCACATTACACAACATGCTAATCATCAAAGCCCAAACAGCTTGTTTTGGATGTCATTAGCTTGCCATGCAGTGTGAAGGTCATTTCTTGTCACAGCAGTTTCAGTTAGGGTGTTGACAACTATTTCTATAAAACGTGAATGTTAAGCACATCAAACGTTTACATCTCACACAAAGTACAGCCAACATTGTAATTCAATTGTTAATTTGCAGCAACAGTCACTATTTATAAGCTGAAGCTGTTTCTGTGGGAAAGTGGTGTGAATATTCAAATGTGACCACCCCCACTTTTAAAACTCCTATAATGCAATTGTTAGAAATCATACTTTTAAATAATGCCATGTGAAGTTTAAGCAGTTGAAGAAAGTAAAAATAGATTGATAAAAGTGGTAAAAAGTTTGGCAGCTCCAGGACTGGTTTAATAGATGAGTTGCTTGCAAAGGCTTAGATGCCCTCAGTGGGGTTTGAACTGCAGTCTCCTGTGGGAGAGTCCAATTGGTCTATAGCAGTTTCCATTCATTTTCAATGGGGAAAAAAAGTTGAAAATAGCTTAATATTTCAAAAAGTATAAATTGTATCAATAAGCAAAATGGAAGCACTCGATTCCCGAAAAAGCTGAACATTTTAATATTAGAACGGTTCCTATAGCTCAAACGGTGCGGCCGGAGTTAGATGCCGAAAAGCGTACGGAATAACTATAATAATAACTAGAAAAGCATTTCCATAAGTAAATGCACTGTGAATGCTTTATGCTGAATGTATTCGCAATAACTGCTAACTGCAGCTCGAGACTTTAAAACGTTCTTAAAAGTAGCTTAAGAAAAATAGAAGTGGATAGAATAGGGTTGTACAGGTCCAGAAGTTAAAAGTCTTAAATTTCAAAATAAAGCATAATGAAAAAATATTAAGTATTAATAATTTAATAATTTAATAAAACACAGGTGAGTTGATCTACACAGTAAAAGTATAGATAACCCCTAAGATATGTTGATTGAATTTTGCAAGACTTTCCTGACATTGTTGAAGCTTAAAAAGCTTTGTTACAACAAGCAGAAGATCCAGGTTCAATGTGCTGGTAACAAACATCAGTCTGAAGACAGTTGCCTCGACCGGGGTTTGAACCGGGGTCTCCCGCTTTACAGTGCAGCAGATTAACCACTCGGCCATTTAAATAGCTGAAACTGGCCGCGCCCGAAGGTGTATTAGACCCTCAGCTTGGTAACAAACATCAGTCTAAAAACAGTTGTCTCGACCGGGGATTGAACCCGTGGCCTCTGGCTCTGGAGCTCACCGCACTATCCACTAGGCCACTGGGCTGCTTGGAATACAAGTTCGCGAAGGTCTATAAGAGGCTGACAGCAGCAGCAGCTGCGGCTATGAAACGATAGAAACGAAGCCCGCTAAACGGGTTCGTAGCGGCGAAACCGTAACAGTAATCACAACAACCATGACATCAAATGAAAGCCGAGACTTTAATCTACAACCTGTGTGAGTTTCATGTCGAAAGGCTGACAATTGTTGAATTTATATCGAGTTCAAAACGTTCAGATGTGTCTTTTCTGTCTCGCGAGCCAGGCGAATTAATGGCGGCCGCTGCCGCCGGTACGAGACAAATACGGCGAAATGTGCCGGTCTTTCGAGTTTGTCATGTGCCCAGTTAGCAAGTAGACAAGTGTGTCTACATCTGAGTGAAAGAATCTTTTAAAAAGAGCGAAAATTGCGGCCGTAGCGACACACTGTTTAAGGCATCAAAGCTCAAACAGCGTAACACAGAACTATTTCTATAAAACGTAAATGTTAAGCACATCAAACATTTACATCTAACACAAAATGCAACCAACATTGTAATTCAATTGTTAATCTGCAGCAGTCAGTATTTATAAGTTAGTATTAGTATAAATAGTTGTTCTCTCTGCAATGCTCAGGACAACCAGAAGATGGCGCTTTAGGTACAAGAACGGAGGTGACCGAACCTTCCCAAGCATTGTTATAACAAGCAGAACATAGATGCCTTGAGCGGGATTCGAACTGGGGTCTCTTGCGGGAGTGTCCAGTTGCCCTATACAGCTTCCCATTCATTTTCAATGGGGAAAAAAAAGTGAAAATAGCTTAATATTTCAAAAAGTATAAAAGATATCAAAAAGTTGTATAGACGCACTCGATTCCCGGAAAAGCTGCACATTTTAATATTTGAATGGTTCCTATAGCTCAAATAGTGCAAATAGAGTTAGATGCCAAAAAGCGTACGGAAGAACTATAATAATAATAATAATAAAAAAGATTAGGAAAACAATACTGTGAATGCTTTAAAGCATTCACAGTGATAAAGATTAGAAAAACAATACTGTGAATGCCTTCAGCATTCACAGTGATAATAATAATAATAATAAAGATTTGAAAAACAATACTGTGAATGCCTTCAGCATTCACAGTGATAATAAAGATTAGAAAAACAATACTGTGAATGCCTTCAGCATTCACAGTGATAATAAAGATTAGAAAAACAATACTGTGAATGCCTTCAGCATTCACAGTGATTACATTTTCATAGAATAAATAAGATCCTCCACATACTATATTAGCTCGCTAACCTTCCAAGGGAGTTGGCTTCCAGAGTCACTGAGCGACCTGCAGGTAAGACTCACTGAGCATTTTACCTGCTTTCAGTGTTGGGTTATATTCCAGAAGGTATGTCAATATCCATGAATAACCCGAGATAAAACTTTTATTAGCGTGCTGCACTGGTACAAGGTTCTGGCGTCTGCTCTACTGCGTCCTTTGCACATGTTCTGGCTGTGGTTTCATGTTGTCCTAACTGTCCTAATGTTGCCTGTAGTTTCTAGTTTCCAATGGTTTTATGGCTGAAATTGAAAACTCACAGCATGTACCCAGGGACTCAGACACACCTGTTGTTCACCCGTTGTTTTTGGTTGATGTTAAAGGGGTGAATATAAATTCATCCGCCGTTTTTTTTGCCATACCTCCTCAGAGAGGTGATGTGCTCATCAGATAGGCCTCCGTCTTCCTCGTTAATGATGAACAGTTTGTCCTTCAGCTCTCCCGGCTGCACTGGGAAACTTTTGAGGAAAATGTCTAGAAGAACAGTAAAACAGTAGGTAAGAAAAAAAAAGTCAACATAATCAACAGGACATGAAAGATTTTCTCTTGACAGATTTCACATCCTGTGATGAAATGATTTTAAAAAAAATGTGAAAGGGTCCTTTGCTTAATTACTTTCCCCCGATGCTTTGGGGAAATGCACAAATTTGCATTTGAGTCAAAGCTGATGTATTTTTTTTTTTTACTGAAAATGCCTCTGCATAATTTAAGCTAAAAGAAGAATTCATTAGAAGTCAATTTTAGTCATGTTGAGCCAGTTAGACATCCAGGCATTGACTACTTGACACTATTTTCTTTTGCTTTTACTTTGGAAACATCACTTCATTCAATGTTCTTTTGTTGGGTTGCACATGGGTTGTCAAATCACTTGCAGAGGAAACTTTTTCTTTAAGTGGAGTTCATGAATTTTTCATCATGTATTTTTTCATGTAGCTCTAGTTAAGGTCTAAAACAAACATACAATACTTATAAAGTATATATTGTACATTGAACATGAATGGTAAATAAACATATTTGATCCAATCCAACTTGACCTCAAGTGTCAAACTTTACCCAAAACTTTCAAGCATCTTGTGTTTTATGCCTGTACCCAACCCAAATGCAGGATTAAGTCTGTTTACTAAAATGGCCCTCGTGCATCCCTAATACTTGACTCTAAGAAGCACCTATGGGTCAGAACATCAGTTTCATTCATCAGTTTGTTTGTTGGTTTGAGATAACTCAAAGATGTTGCACCAGTTTGAACATAAACGTTTGCACTACCTGACCAAACCCTACAAGGACCCAAGCGTGACCTCTACATTTGTACCTAAATCCTCTGGATTCAATGGGTCCTGTGAGCTGAGACTTTAGGTACCTGGTTTCTAATGAATGTTAAGCTACAGTTAATAGCTGGTTATCTGTCTAATGTTATATCTCCCAGCATCCATAAAGCTCACAAATTAGTATATTAGCTCTCTGAAAAGAATAAAACAAACAAGATGAAACATGTTAAATTGTTTTCACAGGTGCAGGTGCACCTGTGTGTTACTATTGGACAGAGCCAGGCCCTTAACAGTTAATAACAGCTGAATAAATTAGATGGATTTAAGAGGTACTAATCTGTAATCAGCACATAGCTACATCCTTGACATTAATGACCTCAGACAGTTATTCCCTTGCCAGGATCAACTGAGACTCCTGTGTCACTTTTTCAAACGAGGAATCACAACATCACAAAACAATGCTGAGTGCTACTAGTGTCATCAAGAGTGAAGGTTAGGCTGTCTCATCTGGCCCAAACAAACACATACACACTGCAAATGAAGCCCTTTGTTGATTGGCACTCAGGCAAACTGGGCAGTGCCCTGGCAAATTAGAGTCTGAAGAGGCAGAGCGTATCCCACTGGGCACAGGAAGCCACAGGTGCACTTTTAATTATGAGTGCAACATTTCCAGTCATTAAAAAGGCAGCATGCACAAGAGCTGTAAAGGTAAATGACCAGTTGCACATTCTAAATAGAAGGAGTGTCTTGAAAGGCAGAAAATAATTTCAACCGTGTGCTGCAGAAATTTGCTTTGTCCTTCCTTTCTACAGTAAGCATGTCACAATCCCATAGATTCATTGAGCCTAACGGTCATATAAGCTCCACATCGGCCACACACAGGTGTGAAATGGTGCTTACAGTACAAACTAATAGGCAGGGTTCACGCTAGACAGGTCACCGGGGCATCACACCACTCATTCTCAGACTCATAACTACGAGCAATTTAGAGTCTCCAATTACCCTGACTGAATGTGTTTGGACTGTGGCAGAAAGTCAGAACCCACACTGGTAGAACACGCAATCACCACAAAGAATGGCACCTGGACCCACTTACGTACAACCCACCAACATCACCATACTAGAATTCAGAACTTCCTTCTTAGGCAGATACAGTTGCAAGAAAAGTATAAGAACCCTGTGGGAAAATGTGTTCTGATCTTCATTGCAGTCACAACAATAGAAAAACACAGTCTGCTTAAGCTAATACTTCACAAACATTATATGGTTTCATGTCTTTCATTTCACATAATATGTAAACATTCACAATGCAGGGAGGAAATAGTATGTGAACCTTTGGACTTAATAACTGTAATCTACGTTCCTGGCAGCAATAACCTCAACCAAACAATTCCTGTAGTTGCAGACAACGGTCTGGAGGAATTTTGGACCATTCCTCTTTACAAAACTGTTTCAGTGGAATATTCTTGGGATGTCTGGTGTGAATCCCTCTCTTGAGGTCATGCCACAACATCTCAATCGGGTTGAGGTCAGAACTGTGACTGGGCCACTCCAGAAGGCGTATTTTCTTCTGTTAAAGCCACTCTTCTGTTGATTTACTTCTATGCTTTGGGCCGTTGTAGTTGGTGGACAGATTGTCTAAGTTTTCCTGCAAAATGTCTTGATAAACTTTGTAATTCATTTTTCGGTCAATGACAGCAATCCGTCCAGGCCCTGAGGCAGCAAAGCAGCCCCCAAACCATGATGCCCCCTCCACCATGTTATACTGTGGGGATGATGTGTTGATGTTGGTGTGCTGTGCCTTCTTTTTTCCACACATAGCGTTGTGTGTTCTTTCCAAACAACAAAATATTGGTTTCTTCTGTCCACAGAATATTTTGCCAGTAGTGCTATGGAACATCCAGGTGCTTTTGCCAACTTCAAACGTGCTGCAACATTGTTTTAGGACAGCATTGGCTTCCTCCGTAGTGTCCTCCGATATATTCCATTCTTGTTTAATGATTTACTTATTGGAGATTTGTCAACAAAAATGTTAGCATGTACCAGAGATTTCTGTAAGTCACCCTAAATCTCCAAGATGATTATGTTAGCTTGTTTTTGATTCCTGCACATACAGTAGAAAGCTAAAATATAAAGAATATATAAAATATATAAGAAGTCACAAGTCAGTTTTACATGTCTGTTACTGACAGAACCAGGCCCTTAATAGTTAATAAGACTGAAAATTAGTAGGTAGAAGATCCAATCCTCACATATAAAGGCACATGGGCTACACCAGGGAATCAAACCCATCTAAATCACTGTGGTTCCCCCAACTTTAAAATATACCTTTTGTATTTTTTACAAATGTTAGCATTGCTCTTTGGTTGGTACATACTGTACTAATCTCCTGACCACTCATAATAGCTACTGCAGGAAAGGCCTTCAGCTCTGAGATGTTACCCTGGAGTTATCTGTGACATCCCAGGCTTTTACTTGTTTCTTTCTCAAAGTGACCTTTGTTGGTCAACAACTCCTGCAACTCTGCGTAAGAGCGGTGTTGAATGATCTTAATTTTTAATTTCAGCCTAAAAATCTACTGGTTCATAAACTTTCCTGTGAGCTTCAACATTTAACCCATTACACACTATTGTACACCCATGTGGTCAAGATTAGATTCTCACATACTGCATTTTCATCTCATAAACGCTTCCCTACTAATGAACTAATAATCCTAAAGGTTCGCATGTCTTTGCTATAACCTTAGGCCCTACAACCTTTTGAATATTCGGAAATCATATGTTGCAGAAGCAGACATTTTTCCAGGTCCTCACAAACTTCCAAGCTACCCTTTTTACTAATGCGAATAATTATTTCATCAGCAATTCAGTCACACCATTTAGATTTAAACAATTTGGTGTCATACTGAAGGGTGCCCATCACAGCTTCCAGTGTTTCACTGCTACACTCTACGGAACTCAGGGTCATTTTAGATGAGTCTTGTCTTGCAGAGCATTTAAGGATCTATAAATAGGAACATGGATCATTACAGTATTTTCATACAGTATGGATGCTGCTAATAGTTGCTCGCAAGTAGAGAGGAAACTACCCAATCCACAGCACAACCATAACTCAGCCTTAAGCCTTAACTTAGCTTACTCCAGTGCAGTGCAGCTTATATCATGCTTTCATATGAATGCAGTACGAGTTCCAGTTTCATATTTGATGGCAAATGAACAGTCCTGAGTTTGTTCTGTAAATTACTGATCCCTATACTTTTACGTTCACTGTACGTACGTGAGATCATCTAACGGAGGTGGAATCTGAATCTGACTGACTGCTGAGCTTCCAAGACTCTTGAGTTCCTGTCGTTGTGAAAACAATGTGATGAGAATCTGCAGCAGTGTAATGGGATCAAATGAATAAATAGTGTGGCAAAGAATGAGACATGAGCTGAATAAACAGCACAAATTTGGGCAGGCTTGTGTTGATAAACATGCAAACAAGCACAGGCAGGGCTTGTGTGAGTGCGCCTGCATGACGAATGCCGAGAGATAGGAAGGGGAGGAGAGAAAGACCAGTGATTTCTGTTGCATATTTAGCTCCAGTGCAACTGAGGGAATACTGTGTATTTATATTGTTCATACAATAATTTAGGCATAATGTTGTGATTTTTACAAAGACATTTTTGGACCTACAGTATAGTGAATCCACTATGCAGTGTATACAGTAAAGTGATGCATTGGTATAATTTTAGCCATCACCTACTGTATCATTAAGAAAAATAGCTTCTTATATATAACGTACTAAACAGGGGCTGTGAAAATATATTTGATACTGATTTGTTCTGAGGATTAACAATTTACTGTTTCAGCTATTTCAGTGCTAAAACTTAAAGCACAGGCTACCTGAGCAAGCAATTATTCATTTATTTTGATTCAATACCCAAATCTACAATGTGAAAATGTAATCACCTTCTGAACTTAATAAAAACATTCTCCCAAAAGCAGCTCTTCAGATTCTTCCTTCCATTTCTGCTCAGTGTCAAATAGTGGAATCATACAGTAATAACTGGTCTTTGTTGAGAGGTCTGCATTACCTTGGATGCTTTTTTTAAAATCTTTTACAACTTTGCCCACCATTGAAAAAAATATTTTTGGAAAGGTTGACTATGGAAAGTGTCCATAGTGTCTCTCAATATGAATATTTGCAGTCCCAGAAGCCTTAGAAAGAGCTTTGTAACCTCTCCCAGACTGTACGGAGCTTGATACTTGGAATAGCGATGGGTATTTTTTGCTTTAGGATTACTTTTTAGTAAAAAATAAATAAATAGCATTTAAAACGTTTGAGCTTGCTCTGATTGTCAGGTTGTTTTATATTACTTTGAAAAGCTCCAACATTTTAATGAAAAAGAAGGGAAGTGATTGAATATATCGTCACATAGTGGTGCTGTATGATAGTATCAAACAAGAGCAACCTTTTTAGATTTAGAAATTTCCATGCTGATACTTTAAGTACTATTTGTTAACACCTGCATTTACTAGAGACACATTTCCCATGTTTGGCTTTCACTTCTAATGTATCCTTTTATTTGTTCTTATTCCTAAACAAATAAGTGACTACTTCCACCACCGCCGCTCTGTCACTGTCAATACTGGTGTTAATGGAACCAAAGCAGCACAGACAGCATGACAAGGTTCGCCTTGTTCTTCAGATGTCTATCTTTTTTCACCAGCTCACAACAGAAAGCTGCATGGCCTCAGGTTGCCTGCAGGCTGTCATCACTTCGCTTCTGCTCCTGACACAACCAAGGTTTTCAGGTCAGGGAGAAGCACAAACTCTGAATGGCGCCCTACAGTGTAGCAACACAGGAAATCACTGTCGTTGTCGCTCCAGCCGTCTATTCATATTTTATGAATGTGTGAACTCTAATTATGTCGCCGGTCTGCACTCTCACACTTATTGCATTTAGCAGCCCCATGCACCACTATCACCAGCGCTACCGTCACGTCTGTATCACAGAGTCTGCGTCTGTGAGAGAAAGTTTCTGAAATGTTCTCCCTTGGCTCAGGTTTTGTTCTACAGTCCACATACACTAATCAAAAGTGAAAAGCCATTAGATGAAAAATAGAATATATTCCAGTTCACATCCAGCTCTGCATATTGCCAGGGTAGTTATGGCACTACTAGACTGGCGATACACTGCCCCCTACAGAGCAGACATAGACTATCACTAAATCTTATACAGCTTGTTATCATTATAGCCTCTACACTAAAATTTATTTTATTTTAAAATAAACGATTTGGCTGCATTTACTACCCCATATCAGTTTCCTAAAAAGGGCAATTCAAAGGTAATTTAGGAAAATTAAGGGGTATGACATTAAGACCCTAGAATCTCTTTCAATCTAGTGCTGCTCTCTGGTGGCGGAAAAAAGTTTATCTCACATTTATTTAATTTACTGAGGGACTAAGCTCCCTTATTAGAATTAGTCCAGAACAATGGTTTTTTATTACATAATATAAATTATTATTATTATTTGCTAAGAAAACTCCTCCCTAAAAAACAGAAAATGATTTGTTGCAGAGCAACTTTCTCACAGAAGATCCATTGTTAAGCTACTCACTGAAGTTGTGTGCAATCTTCTGGTTGAGCATAATGTGCTGGGTATTCATCACCTCAGCCACACCAAACTTTGCTAGTTCTTTAACAGCAAATTGCTCCAATAAGCGTGACGTGTCGATTTCAGTCTTCTCTGTGCTGTCTTGTGTCCAAAATGTTTTTCCAATCTGCAAAAAGAAATTAATTCAGTACAGCACAAAGAAGGATTCAGTTCCAACAACTACTGCACACAGTGAGGAAAAATTAATTCAAGACAAAACTGACTTTTCTGTGTTGGTCACTAATAGATTTTAACAATGATCTACACAGATTCATTACAAATGAATTTGCATTTTTTCTGTCTATGAAGCATGAGCGAAAATGTTACCTTCTCTGAGCTGACTACATCCCAGTGGAAAGCCTTGGTGGTTGTTTTTTTGGTATTTGCCGGGCCTTTAAAAGGTAAAGGTGGGGGAGGTGGAGCACTTGGGGGTAAAGGCACTGTCACAGCTGGTAAGCCTGATTCAGGGGAAAGAGGTTGTGGTGAAGGGGGTGTAGGGGCAATCTGGGAAGGCAAGGGTGGAGGGAAGGTGGGTGATGACAAGGCAGCATCACTTGGAGACTTTGGTGAGGGGGGGATGAGGGGAAGAACATTAGGCCCAGATATCCTCCCACTCCTCCGAGGTTTAGGAATAGGCTTTGTATAAACAGCTGAGGAAGGACTAGTGTCACCAGCTGATAAATGATCTCTGCCACCAGACATAGGATCTGCATTTGCATAATCATCTGGAGGATGAATTACTGTCGTATTTCCGCTACTAAATCTACCGCTTGACTCAAGGTTCATATCACTGACTTCTGTTTCTTCGCTTATGCACAGATTTTGTTTAATTTTTGTCTGCATGCGCAAGGATTTTTTCTTCCAGTCTGAACACAGTTTGTCAACGGCCTCAACCCAAGCATCCCGTTCACTCTGAGCAGCTTCTGGTGTACTTTCCTCAGATATGGGCACCCTGAATCTGCAAATATCAAAAACAATGTGACTCATCTCCCCAAGTCAAAATTGACTCATAAGTAAGCTGTATTGTGTTTATCATAGAATACGTTTTTTATAGGCATCCCTGATAAACTGCTTACTGTTGTAATATTTTACATACTGGTATTCGTTTTTGTGCGTGATCAGGGTGAAAGTGTCTGATCCTTGAGATTTCTGTACGTTAGTGTCACCATCTGAGAGGTGAATCACAATGGACTCTGGTATCGTTGGCACTGCTTCACCTTCAATGGGGCTTCGAGTCTTCAAGGGGATCAGCGTGAGCTGACTTGTATGGAGCTGAGCCTCATACCTGGAACAAAGTAACCATAGCACTGTCATTTCAAACTACAGTATGTCGCAGTTTAAAAAAGCTGAATATGCAACAATAGGCATCCGTAAAACTACATGTTTATAATTACAAAGATACTGTTCGGGTCAATTTGACCCGGCAGACAAAATGGAAGCTAAAAAGAGTCCGAATGATCAAATACTATTTGTTTCTTTGCATCTATGACACATAATACACTCCTGCCTCACACTCACATGCTCACATGCATTCTCTTGACCTCATTGTGTGAGAATGCAGGTGTTGACTTTTGACAGGAACCTTCTCGGTTCCTGTGGACAAACACTGAGTAGCCACTGAACAGGGAGGCGCAAAGTATATATAGATTCTCTGAAAGGGAGTCCTACCAACATATTGCAGCTACACATCATAGACTCTGTCAGAGGTTTAGAAAATGAGCAGCAGAAGTAAACAGATGACAAACCTGAAACTAATACTAAACTAAGACAGTGAAGTAGAGGAGGATGTCTCTGAAGATGAAGACCATCTTGAGGTCAATTTGGAATCTGATGATTCTGATTATGAACTTAATAATATGAGGAAAATGCTATCCATATTCCTCCTTGAAGGTCATTCACAAGAAAAAATTGTGAAATTCAGTGGTCTTCGTCCCCAAATACATATCAGGCAAAATTGTCTGCAAAAAATTTAATAAAGGCCTGGACACACTAGAATGGCACTGACTCATGTGACAGACATCAAGTCAGCTTTTGAACTGCTCAGGCCCAGCTCAATGCAGAAAACCATTCTTGAAATGACTCATTTAGAAGTAAGACGTGTTTTCGGGGAGAAGTGGATGGAAATAGACAAAATGCATTTCCATGCATATTTGGGGGTCATCTGAAGGTTGAGTCATGGCAACTGGACTTCTTTTGTTTCGTAAAGTCCAGGTGCCATGTCTCAACTTCACCTGGATGAATCTCCACAGACATATTTGGGGTCCTCATCCTGGCTGGGGTTCATAGGTCAAAGGATAAATCAACAGCTAGTCTGTGGCATGCAGGGCTGTATTTTGTGCCACAATGTCTTTGGATACTTGTTGGATACTATGTTTTCCAGAGTAATCGAGAATGGGCTGTCAGGCAGGAGATGGCAGCTATCAGGACAGAGTGGGACAAGTGGATGGATCAACTTCCACTACTCTATAACCCAGGCCCTATTGTCACAGTAGATGAAAGGCTAGTGACATTCAGAGGTCGCTTCCCATTTAGGCAGTATGTGCCTTCCAAACCAGCTGAATACGGTATAAAAATCTAGACAGCATGTGATGCAAACACCAGATATGCATTGACCATGCAGGTTCACACTGGAAAGCTGGTTGGAGGAGCCACAGAGAAAAATCAGGGTATTAGGGTCATGCTTGATATGGCACCAGGTCTCAGGGGGCATAACATAACCTGTGACTTAAGTTACAGAGGATACAAATCTATTTATCTGGATTTTAAGTTAGCGGGTCAATTTGACCCTGAACAGAAGCGGTGTCTCATTTTAATTTATCAACATCACTCCATAAAATGAAATTTTTAAGAATTAAATACATATAAAACTAGTGTAATTTATATATAGGTCTTTTCAGTGTACATTAAAAAAAAATTCCTTTTTTTTTGTGTGAAAATTGAGTGAACTATCCTCATTGAACCATGATCTGTGACAGTAAAGAACATAATTGAACTAAATATTGATTGAAATGGTTAGTAATGAAGTTAATGATGAGATATAAACAATGCTTTTTGGGACTTTTTGGTTTCTGACACTTTTGTATAATAAAATGTGCCCCGGGTCAAATTGACCTGGGAACATCACTGCTGTCCCTCAGAAATGAATAACACCCATAACAGGAGGGTTAATTAACAACGTTAATTAATAGTAATTCTTGTGATTAATGTGTACAAAGCCATCTAGTAATGTACAACTACTGTTTGACATTTTAAAAGGTTTTATATTTTATGCTTAAAGTTCAATTCCATTCAGAAATTCCTGACATTTTCACGAGTCACTTCACACAGAAGATGTATGTGAAGTTTCACATGGTCAAAAATTATTTCATACTTATCTGCTGCAGTATCATTAAGGACATATAAAGTCAGTGAAATAGTTGAGGTTCAAACATTGATAAGACATCTTTGAGAAGTCTTGGGACTTTTTGGTTTCTGACACTTTTATATAATAAAATGTGCCCCGGGTCAAATTGACCTGGGAACATCACTGCTGTCCCTCAGAAATGAACATAACAGGAGGGTTAATTAACAACGTTAATTAATAGTAATTCTTGTGATTAATTTGTACAAAGCCATCTAGTAATGTACAACTACTGTTTGACGTTTTAAAAGGTTTTATATTTTATGCTTAAAGTTCAATTCCATTCAGAAATTCCTGACATTTTCACGAGTCACTTCACACAGAAGATGTATGTGAAGTTTCACATGGTCAAAAATTATTTCATACTTATCTGCTGCAGTATCATTAAGGACATATAAGGTCAGTGAAATAGTTGAGGTTCAAACACTGATAAGACATCTTTGAGAAGCGTGAAGTTTATGTTTTCATAACCATGGGTTTTTCCAACAAAGGAGATAAGGAAGATAATTTTTTTGGTAAATATCCTAAATCCTAACTCATAACCAGATTAAATGTTACAACTGTAATGGTCTGAGTCAGAACATGCAGCATCATTTGTCATCAGCAACTGTGCTGGTATATTTGCTTTATAACTGCCCAGTTATAATAATATTACTGTACTGTAGTGACACAAGAGCTCAGCCGTACTTCACCCATTTGAAAGATGCCAGGCCGCCTCTGTGTAGTAACAAATTGCCTTTCCGAATGCTCTGAGGTGCTGGTGGTTCTTGAGAAGTATCTGAATTTCTTTCCTCAGGATCGCCGTAAATGTTCTTATAAATGATCTGATTCACAAGTTGGATAATCTGTTCAAAGAAGAAATGATTTGATAACGATTTATTTTTATATGTCATATTAGATTATACTGTAGAATTGTAGCACTAGTAGTAGTTGTAATAGAAGTACTAGTACTGGAGTACTACTAGTACGAGTTATAAGTTCACCTTAGGTTTGTCCTCCAGTGATGTGGCCTCCAATTCATAATCATGGCGTCCTTGAAAGGAAATGGAGAACCTGGAGCCAACTCCATCATCACAACTCTTGACAATGCTGAATGGAAGATGTCGCCTGACGATGCCCTTTTCTATGCTGCACATCATCTTGTTCTTGAAATCAATCTGGTTGAAAGTGTTTAGGTTACATATTAGCGCACTGTTGTGCTACCATGGATATGATCTGAATTTGTATTCTTTACCACATGTAAACAATCATAGTTTCATCATATATAGTAGTTTGCTGAAACTGTTGTTTGAGCAGTACAACAACAATATGTAGGCTGTGTAACATTAATGCCTCTTATGCCTTACAGTGACTCTCCCCTTTGATGATCAATGACCATTCCACCAACCACAAGTTGAAACATTTAGGCCTTTGGGTGGTACAAGTCACATTTATAACATTTTTATCAGCCTCCTAAATTGTGTTTAGTGCATTCAGCTGGTTTGCATAACAGAATTCAGAAAGTAAACAAGATATATCACCCTACACATATCTCTTAGATAGTGCATATTGGTGCAACTGCAGGTACAAGCCCATCATTATTCTGTTCTGACACAACATGTTTTAATGAATAAAATAATAAATCAAGGAATATCAACCTATCAAGAATAAGGGAGAATATTTTTGTCCTCAATAAGTGATTGGAAAATCTTTGACATTACTTGTCCAATTATTGACCAACTTTAGGAACTAATCAGCTGTAGTGGAACTGGTTGAGAGTAGGGGCCACTGTAACTACAAGCATAAGGAGGGGCAGCCCCCTCCCCATACCACCCTGTAGATATATGAATATATAATTTGCATGACTGAAAATGTTGAAACTGAAACTTTGGTAAAGGTTAGAGATAGTGGACAGAGTATTACTTTGGTTGTTTCTTCTTTTTCTATAAACCCACCTGAAGAACCCGCTTCTGCCATCTGTGGTGACTGTGCTTATAAACACTGAAGTTGTAGAGTTGTTGTTCCTGCAACAACAGCTTTAAAAAAAATCATAATGTCAGGCATATGAAAAGCAGACATTGTAAAGTGAACAATAGTTGAGTTTTCTTTAACTGTTTACTGCTATGGAGTGGAAACAAAGCCTACCATCCGCATTCCTTCATAATTATACCTCTCAGCAAAACAAACTGGTCAGAGATGCCTTTATTTTTAAACCAATCCAACAGGTAGAGCAACGTTTAAACCAGGCAACTAGGTCATTTATAGCTGTCAGAATTAATGCTTCTGAGTTTTCACATCTCAACGACTTATTTAGTTACATGGGAATACTGAAATACCCATTGCCCTTTAACACTGCGTCTCATTCACCCAACAAGCTCCTAACAAGCACACACGTATTCACACACTGATGTACGAGCTGACACACCACAGTCTGAGCGGTGAGCAACTGAACCCAAGAGGAAATATCTTACATGCTAATGTTTTTTTCAGTTTGGTCTAAAATTTTCCCACCTCTTCCTGGCTTTGCTGTTTGAGCAGCATATTTCGATCTTTCCGGGCCAGCTTCAGAGCATCCTCAATAGACAACTCTCCCTTCTTCACCTTGTTCATGATGCTCAGCTGCATTTCATTGGTCAGCTAAAATGACAACAATCCAACAAACTATCATAATCAATTCAAATCTGGAAGAAAAATGTATTGGTTAGCACATTATATTTAAGAATTTGTTGATTATGAGCTGAACCCAGTGCTTGTGGATGATTTTGGTTCATATTTTTCTTTAGGATAAAGTGGACAACTACAAACTAATTGATTCACTACCACATAACCATTTAAAAACTGTTCATTTTAGCACTCTTGCTTTTGCTTGTACTGTAGGTTACGCCTCACGGTGTCTTTTGCATGATGGCTGATAAGACAGATAAGAAAAAAATAAGTCGTTTTTCTGCTTTCACAAGATGACTAACTAATGCCTGTCTGTGCTTGTGTCAGATCACTGGAACTGCAATGAGGAACTACTGCATTGTGAAGTACAATCAGCATTTACACCTGATAAACACAGTCTATTTCAGGAACATGGTGCCTTCCTTAAATTGGTCACTGTCTGTTACATTTCTGGGTAAATACGTAAGAGTTCCTGTGGTGGGGAACCAATGACAGTAAGGAAGTCAGGTTCAATTGAGGAAGTAAGAATATGTTTATGTTGTATTAAAATGCAGTCTGGTCTGGTGCTGCATAGATCTGACAGTAATGAAAACACAGTGACACTGGAATTGACAATACACTGCAGAAAGGCTTATCAAATGACTCCGGTGTTGCCTTTGCACTTTCAGACTTACATACACGTGTGCTACTAACATTATGCAACAGGTTAGAAAAGCTTCACTTGACCAGTCATTTTGTTTAAGTACACAATTTAAAATCTCACCTGTGGCAAATCCGTAGGCTGTCTGCTCATTCTGGACGAACTGTCTTTTTTCTTAGATCCTAAACCCGGCATCTTGAGTTTTTAGAGTTTCCACAGAATCCCATGCGTTCCCGCTGTTACAGCAAAGCTGGTGGTGTGTTTTGGTGATTTCGTCATGCAAGACCCTGAGCTTGCTTGTCTGAGCAAGTTAAATTGCGAAGTTGCTGTGATTTGTGTTGCTCATTCTTGCAACACCCCTTTCAGGTCTGGTAATGCTTCTTTCAGGTAGAAAGTTGCTGAGCCACTCCCACAACCACACACCTCCCTAACACATGTACACAGTGTACTTGTCCCCATAGCGGAATCTTATCAGCCAGTCCCTATCTTTGTCCATGCGCACAAGTGCTAACATTATATTATATTTATTTATGCAAGTAGTGTGTGTGTGTTTCCACCAGTTGCAACCTGTAGTGTCATGCAACAATGTGTTTCTCAACTTCAACAATAAGTCTTTCATCATCTCTTGTTACTATATGTAAGTGTGGATTATTATTATACAAGGTTATGATATGAGGTTATGATATGAGGTTGTGATGGCCGACTGAGAGAATTGACTGGAAAACTGGTAAAACATTTACGCAGACAACACTCAATGCTTGCTGTACTACTGAGAAGTAGGTGAGCCTTAGGTTCCTGTAACTGCTTACGGAGCAGAATAATTACACAGGCTACAGCTGATGACATTTATTTGTTGTTAAAGGGTTACAAGGTCTGCAGTTTGGTCATTTGTTGGACACAACAATGTCACAGAAAGTTGATCAGATGCTTTGAATTGTGTCAGATTAGCTGTCCTTTAGTTGGAACTGACTGGAACCTCTTGGTTGTGTATGAGCCTGCAGTGATTTCAGAAAGAATGACTATTACTACTAATAACTGAATATTGTCATAGCCAGATTTGTCCAAGTGTGGGAGTAGGCCGCAGGATGAGCTTGTTGGGGTTGAGTAAAGCATCTCAAGTCTACCGGGTTTTTGAGGAAAGGATTTGCTCTTGCACACACAGACGTCTGCTGTGTAAGGATCAGGACTGTTGCATTTGTACAGTTGTATTGTTGTGTTTGGAGGAAGCTGTTTTACTCAGTTGGCATTGATGCTTTTACTGATGCTTTTAGTAGGAGTAGTAATAGTAGCAATTTATGATAGTAAACGCAATAAAGTACATTCCACCACTGTAGTCGTTTCACAATATCTGACCTATAAACATAAAATAGTGCAAATTTATAAGAACTAAGTCTACTTCATATATTGAGGCACCAATAGAAATACAAACCAGGACACTGTTACCATATACAATATACGAAAAATACTATTTATATTTTTAAAAATGTGTAATCGTTTTGGCATTCCGTACACCTAAAAAAGACTTTGTTTTGACTGACGTGAACACCGAACAAACCAGAAACTAATGCCTGTTCAGACCTGGTTGTCTCCATTATTTCTTAAACTACTCCAGGTCCATGTACATAGAATAGATTTGTTTTTAAATGCACGTACATATAATAGTTTGCATCAAAATAAGACCATTTCAAAGTGACAGTACAACCTTCCTTTGTTTCCTGTTTGGCAACACTGCAGAGGATGTGAAGATAAAGCTAAATCTACTGAGGTTGGCTGCATTTATTGAGAAAGCTGGCATCCAGAGGAGCCAGCGAAGGAGCACAGTTGGTTGTATTTAACGAGGAGGCCAGCATGCAGTGTAGGCTGAGGAGGCGCAGAGTAAGCTAAATTTATTGAGGAGGCTGCATTTAACAAGGAGTCTCGCATCCAGAGCAGCCAATGGAGGTGCAGAGTGGGTTGCACATAAGGAGGCCAGTGTTTTTCTCTGTACAACTGTTTTTCATAAACTTTCATGAACCTCAATTACCATCTCCAAGATCATATCTATCATCTTATCCATCTATATCCTTTCTTCCTTCCTTCATTTTCCTTCCTTCTCTCTATCCTCTTTCCTTTGTCTCTTTATATATCACTGAAACAAAAGTTTTAAATTAAATAAGCAAGATGTACCACTTTAATTCACATATTACAGTTTTATTACTTATAGTAGAATTTCATTTAAATAATAAAACTTGTGTTCCCTGTCATTTTGCAAGGATTTGCATCAGGATACTGGGATAGTGTTGATTATAATCAATATTGCATCAGTTAATAAAGTTTCTTGTAACCTAACTGGTCATTAGTTGAGGCTATTTGTGTACAGTGTTGCAACACTGTCTGACTTCAGGTGGCTAGCCTCAGAGTCATTGCATCAATTGTTGCTTTTTTGACTTTTACAATATTTTACTATATTAATGTCATTAGTATTGTCAACAAGATTTTAAGACTGTGTTGTTCTAATTCAGTTATTGGTCCCTGAACAGATGTGTAATCAATGTAATCAACATTTAGCTGATGATTTGATAATTTTTCATATTCATATCTAATAACTAAATATGTGCTCCTTACAGTGTGCACTAAAATGATTACAGTAGATGTCAACGTTTTGGAAAGTATATATATCGTTTTTTACCTTTCCTACTTGATACATGCCAATGCTGTTTGGAATTCAGGATAACAGTAAAGAATCGTGTGACAACAATAGCTTAGTGGTAAAGCCTAAACTTCCCAAAATGACTCATTGTTTTTTAAATCCAAACTGAGAATTTCAAAGAATCTATGGAAATTCCTACAAGCGCCAGGTTATGAGAAATGAAATGCCATAATGTCAGGAGTATTTGTGCAAGAGAATCTCAGTATGCGCTAATGCAGTTGTGAAAAAAAAGAGAACATACCTCAAATGACAAAATATTGACTGGTTTACGTTTAGAGGGTGTGGCTGGTTGCCTGAGACGCCAGAGGGACACTTACAATTCAGATCATCTAGAAAACCCCCTGCATTAGAAACTTTATGGGGAATCCCATCCACTCCAGCGGACTTTTAATTTGTGCCACAGAACAAAGGGCGTGTTGAACAATGAAAACAACACATTTAATAATCACTGAAACAGGCTTTGAAAAAAAAAAACTCATATCATTGTTTTAATGTAGACATGTTAGGGAAACGATCAAGTTACAGACGTAATATGTTAGTTACTAATATGTTAATCATTCACACTACTATACTATTGCACATTTTGATACTGTATTATAATATGTTAATTTTTATTATAACTCAAAGTTATAATAATAATAATATTACGGCATTTACTTGGGCTGTTTTGCACTATTGCGATTTTTATTACTAGTAATTACGATCAATTAAGCGGACAACTAAACATTCATCTCGTTGCCCAATGACTATATTATAAAGCTGTTAACACATTCACTCGTAATAGTAATCCAGTGGTTACTATACTCTAGAATTATTGAGAATTTGATTTCCGCGCTGATGACGTAACCTTTTGACCTGGCAGGACAGAAACCAATAACTGCTCCTTCTGGGTATTTTGTTTCAGATACGAGTTTACAGGAAACGGTCAGTAGAATTGCAGGGGAATTACGGTGCGCGTCAAGCTCCTCCCCTCGGTCTCTTGAAGAGAGACGAGAAAGAGACTTCGGTCTGTCGTTGTTTTGGATAGAGAGGAATAAGCTGCTACGAAGATGAGACGTCTCATGCGCTTCGAAATGCATCTGTTCGCAGTGATGCTACTGGGGTCTTACGTGGTGAGTAAGCCGATTAATGTGTTGTCATTGGCTTGATGTTGAATGTCGATACTAAAGTTGCACCGACGCGTCTCAGATTTTGACATCTTTCAGTGTCATTGTCTTATTTAGGCTGTTGCAGGTTTAGTTTCCTCTCAAGTTCTTCTTTGGAAATGATATCTTGGTCGAAATCGTGCGTGTTGTTTCAGTAGGTCCACCATACAACGCACTCCTTGTGAAATTACTTTCACTTTCGTTTTCCTTTAAGTGCATTTGAGTAATATACGCGTGGCTCTCTCTGATAAGCCAAATATTGATATTAATAACCAAAACGTCAAAGAAATAAAGGCTTGCACCTGTTGTCACTGGGTGTCAGATTTAATGAACTGGTGAATATTTGGGACTTTCCGTGCCATCCCCTCATGGTCTGCTCTGAGGAAGTGAGCCAACTGACAACCCCCACCTAAAAGAAACAGAGCAAAGTGAAACTACGCCTTGCTTACATTATGTGTTTGCACTCATTTTGAAGGTGGTGACCACTGGTCAGCCTCCATGTGACCCAACAACACAGTATGAGAAAAGTGGCGAGTGTTGCAAAATGTGTGGTCCAGGTAGGTGCAACACAACACACACATTGGGAAGGGTTCCATTCCCACAGACACTGCACTTACATCACTACGCAGTATACACACATGTAGTTTGCAGTATCCTGTTTAATAACTATTGTCGAGGCAAATGTAAAACTTCAAAGTGCTGCATATTTATCACTGTGTTTTGCAGGTACTGCGATGACACAGTCCAGCACTTGCTCCACACCTCAGTGTGAAGAGTGTAAGGAAAATGAATATCAGGCAAGTTACACAAAAGAAGCGAAATGTGAGACTCAGCCTTACTGTGACCCAAGTAAGTAGCTACACAAAACACTTCCACTGTACAGCATGTAACTGAAAACATGTTTGAATGCCTCACATTTTTCAATTTCTTCATTTAGACAAGAACTTTGAGCCTTATGTAGATCACAGTAAGAAAGAGAAAAGCATCTGCAACTGTAAGCTGGGGTTCCACTGCTCCAATAGCGATTGTTTATCCTGTGTGGCACACACAGCCTGTGAACCAGGGAGTGAAGCTCGGCCTAAAGGTACAACACATCTTTTTGCTCACCTTTGTTTTTGCTATGTGATGCTTCAGCGTATATTTTCAGTTTAAAACAAATGAACACGTTTGGCTTTCAGGTGATCACAGTTCAGACACAGTGTGTCAGCAATGCCAGGAAGGCACCTTTTCCAACATCACTTCATGGAAGAGTGAATGTATGAAATGGACAGAGTAAGTACTGGAACCAAGGCAGAACATCTGACATAATTCACAAAAATATTTATAAAAATATCAGTAGAGCCACAGTTTACTGTTGGACCTTTCAGGAAACAAGATGTAAAAGTCTTCTAGACATTTTCTAACATATCCATGAAAACAAAACTACATTTAGTATGTTTTGGTTTTACTTTGTAATGAAGTCCATCAAGCTTTCCGTTTTTTGCCCTGAATATGTAATAATAGAAATACAACATCACTGAGAGTTAGATATCAGCCGTATTACCTTGTAACAGTCGTTATAGACAAGCTCATATGACAATTTGACTAAACTAAAGACAAATGTTATTTTTGGTTCCACCCACATAAATGTCTGATCAAATAACCCGCCTGACTCCTCTTCTTAAACACTGTGACGTTTTCAGGTGTGAGACTGGATACTATATTTACGAAAAAGGAACGGCTAAATCCGACAACATCTGCGGTGAGTTGTGTGTAGGCAGTGACAGTGTTTTCGCTTTTGGCGTAGCGTGTCATGTGCAGCTGTGTGGTTAGAGGTGGTGTCTTGTTCAAAGCGATACTACAGTATGAGTGTGACAAGACAGAATACTTTGTAAATCCATGAACGTTTGTGGTTTTGTCAGGTTTCACCTACACATTATTTACAGGGCATTTCTGCATACACTGTAGCATAGATTAATAACTTGTGAATCTGTGCAAAGTTGAATGTTATGGTTCATCTTACTCTCTTTCTTGTTTTGTAGCAAAAATTCCACGGACTCACATGTATTTATGGATCGTTTCTCCTCTTCTGGCTGTGATTGTTATAGTTGCAGTAGTTGTCTACCGGCGCAGAAGTATGCTCTGTACTAAATACTCTCTGCTGCATATTTAATATTAAAATGACTCCTTTACTCATGTTTCTGTATTTCCTTTCTTTTATGTTGATAACCCAGGACACGTAAAAAACAAAATGAAGGTAAGGTACTTTTTGTTTTTTCATTTTGTGTATATGACAGTATGATGATTCTCATATTATATATGTCTCTTTAATGTGTGTATGTTAAGCTACACATTATCTTTCTGGCCCTCTGGAAAAACACTGTATGTTTAGCACAGCTACTGTATGTGTGTTATTTGTCTCTTCACTTGCCCTCAAGACAGTAAATTATAACATTGCCCAAAATACTGAACTATTCATCTAAATAAATAAACAGTAGAAGGCATAAAATTAGTTAAGGCATTTTAGTTGTAGATATGTCTACTGTGTTATTCTTTATTTCCTAAACTGAAATAATATGTGAACGTAGTGTTATTATTATTGTGCATATTTTCAAATTAAGTATACTGCGATATTTCAGTGTAACTGTGAATATGTATATTTTATATTACAGCCCCTTTTCTGTGATGACTCACATGAAGAAAAAGAACCAGGAAATGTAGTCCTCATAGCGATAGACCAAAACCCAGCGGGAGACATTGTTATACCTAAACAGGAGACAACTCATGAAGAAGGTTCTTCCCTTGTACCAGAGGAAAACTTGGACGAGGAAAGCCAGGAATTTGGTAATTTAACCGACAATGGAAACTACGTGACGCAGGAAAGAGGAAAATCAGAAATCATCTCCCGTCAAGAATCCCAAACATGCACAGTCATAAGTTCAACGTGAGGACTGCTGTTGTCTCATTTTTCACTTATGCATGATCCCTGGATTGTCAAACCTGTGTAGCTTAACCCTAAGTGTTATTACTCTGATTGGTGCTAGAAATCTGGTGACAATGCAGAGTAATATTCTGTGTTCCATGTTGTTGGTGAAATATGGGGTTATAAATAGTGTACCGTGAGAGTAGGTGATGCTGTGTTGCATTGCTGTATCCACTAGCACACTGTTAGCTGTCATAGCATTACCCTTGTCAGGTTTAGCTCTACCTTACCCATGATAGCATCCCAAGCCTACGGTCACCACAATATATTAGCATTCTGAGTATTAGTATATGGAGGAGGCTCCATACGTACACGCAGGAGAGACTGACTGCAGTTACGTTTCTTGACATCCACTACAGCAAAGAAACTGATTTTCAGGAAGTTCTCAGTGTTTGGAATTGAACACCCTGCTTTGAATTGTTCCTGTCAATATGTTGGGAAGCTTCTTGTGTACTCAACACATCTGCCCAGCTTATTTGGCAAATGTCTAGCTACAGGTAATAGCAAATACCTAAACTAAAACTTTATGCTCATTCTGTGTGTATTGTATTACAAGTGTGTGACTGATACATTTTGTAATTAAATAGCTTCTGCATTCAACTGTATTTTACTTAAATCCCAAATATAGATAATTCACAGCTCCTTATCTTAAACAAACTCAAGATAGTTCTTATACAGTTTTTGCAGATACAAAGAGGTAGAGTGTTTGCTATGGACAATAATTTAACCTATGGCAGGGCTGAAGGTATCACATTCAGTGAACAGACCACAAGATACAAAGGCTTCATCGACATTGAAAGCAATTTAAATATAGAGATTCTGCGTTTCTTGTAATGGTGATACCAATAATGACCTGTTCCAACAAGACAATCTGCTCCTGAGCTTAAACCACACAATCTCATCTGCGAGGGTAATGACACAGCTTTGGCTTTGCAGAGCTGCTTGTGAAACATGTTAATAAATAACAGAAAGGTGTGAAATTTACAGAAGGATGCATCAAAACTAAAATGACTGAGGAGCCTCATTTTCAAAAGAGACAATGATCTACAAACTGATTTTCATCAGGACGGTAAGAGGAACGATTTGAAACTGGCAGAGTCAATCAGCAAACTTGAAAATGAAGGATTGATTTAGTGGATGTAATAAAAAAGGGTGTATATTTTAGATATGTATTAACCAATTTATTTATTTAAAAAAGGAATTTTTGAAGTAGTTGTCAAATGACTTTGGTGTAAATGGTTTTTGAGACCAGCAGCCATACGAGAAGTTTAAAGTTGTGAACTCGTGTGAATTTTCTTGCCAGTGGTTTTTCTCCTCTGCATTTTTACTCAAAGAACTGCTCCTGTAAGAATAGACGCTGCTGTAACGGCGCCCGATTTCCTCAAGGCGGCGATAGTGATTCACGTTGGATTGCCTTGGATTAAAATCATAAAACAGCGCCTCGGGGATGTCCCGTCACAGGATACTGTACTGGAAGACTGAAAGTAGAAAAGCACAGAAATAAGACGTAGATGTGAAGAACTAAATGAAATAGAGACTCAGTTTTAGCAGTGAAGTAAGTAAAACGGTCAAGATTCATGATTTTTGAGGAAAAGAGGCCGTGGTTGTGCGGGAATGCCAAACGCATCGTATATTTAAGCTTTTATTATTTAAGTGTTTATTGTATATTGTATACAGTACATACGACAATTATCGTATATCTGGCAACCCTGGAGAGGAATCACTCTGCGGTGCATCCCTCTGAGCAGATTAACACCTTAAGAGACCCGATGGCCCACGACTGCTGCTGTTTCATTGTTATTATGCCTGTGATGAAAATGCTTAGAAGCAACCCCCGACATCAGCTGGCGTATGAGGATTGGATGATGATGATTATTGCCGCCACAAACCTGATTTAATATGCTTTCATATTCAAAAGAGCAGCACTTCAGTTAAACCGACCTTATTATTACTAAATGCATGTATTTAAAAACAATTAAAAGTGTCTTAAAGTAAATTACAGACCAGAAAAAACACAATTTTACTTGAGCTGAGCTTTATTTAGGCAAAAATATTTCTTCATGATTAGACAAAGAAAACATAATTTACAGGTCGATGCTGGAAAATATATCTACATTTATATACAGTAACACCACATGTTCAGTCTTTGGTCTCAGAACAGATTTTCATTGCATTGCAAACTTCGGGAACCAACAATCAGATCCCTGAGGTTTGACAGTTTAAAGTGCAGAAGATACTGGAAAAAAGTCTCTTATGTGTCTAAATATCAGACGTGGGTGGTATAACATGACGGAACGAGCAGTCCGGTTCTAGAAGCCCACTCAGCCCACAATTTCCCGGCGGGATGGTAAATGTGGTCCACAGGTTTCTTCACAGTTTCTGAGGTGGCGGTCTCTGCCAAAGACCAGATTTTTGGTTTCTGGCTGACGTTTTCTTTACCCTCCCCAGCGGATGGTGTGTGATCCGAGTCTGTCTTCTCAACTTTCTTGGCAAGTCCAAGCTCTCTGTCTTCGTGGTCGCCGCTTGGCTGTTGCGACACCGCCAGGCGCGCATCGCCGGATTCTGAGCTTTCATTCTGCAAGTTCTGCTCGTGCTCTTCGGCGTTTGTGTTGTCATCGTGAAGCTCAGCTTGATCCCTCTCATCCAGCTGATGCAGGGAAACATCTTCGTCGCTCTCTCCCTCCTGCTCCTCATCCTCTTCATCTGATTTGCCCTTGGATGCCCAGCTGACTCTGTTCTCCTTCTTCAAGCGTCTCCTGGCGTTGGCAAACCAAGTGGAAACCTGCGTGAGGCTCATTTTGGTGATGATGGCAAGCATTATTTTCTCGCCTTTGGTTGGGTACGGGTTCTTAAGGTGCTCGTTTAGCCAAGCCTTAAGCGCTCCGGTGCTCTCCCGCGTAGCCACTTTGGCGACTCTACCTGGATCCTCCGCTGCAGCAGGACGGTAGGGCGAGTAGAAGGCTCCTCCGCGTGCCAGGAGCGCGTGATGGTATGGAGACGAGGCCTTCAAGTCAAAGCTGTTGGCCTATAAATGAAAGAAAGAGACCATATAAGCAAAGCAATCTGAGAAACCCATACTTTGTTTATATATATTTATAGGAAACTTTGCAGTGAATAGATGCAAAACAATAAATAACACGTGAATAAACTCTCTAAAAACTTTTGGTTTTCTGAAAATTGCTTAATGAGTCGATCACTTCGTGAAATATAAACTCACCATGTGTGCGATGTGCCTGTGGTGCGGGTAAGGGATAAAGTTGTATCCTTGTAGTCCTGAATATGTTATGGGAACTCCAGCTGCCATCGCTGCCAGATGCTGAGCCTGCTGCTGCTGCTGCACACCCGGTGGACAACCCAGCACCGGGATCTGATATCCAGCCGACATGCTGATGTTCCTGTCCAATAAGAAGTTGCCAAATCCAGTTTGTGTTGCGGACATCTTTTCTGTGTCCCAGATATTCAGGTTTGAGCGGCATACCCACTTCCTGGATCTATTTATACACACCCAGCTGCCAGCTTGTGCGTGTGGGGGAGGGAGGGGGTAGGAGGTCCCTCAGGAATAGCTACGTTCAAAAGACCCACAGGTTTTACTGGCAACAAATCCCATCAAAGAAGCTCTGCGCTGTTCCTTTTAGCGTTTGCGTGGAGGGGCTGAAGATATTCTACGGAATTCAGCACAGCGTTTTCTAGAGAGAACTGAAATGTTAGTTTCAAAGTTGCAAATGCAATAATTTCCTTAGTGAAGTCATTGAAGGCTCGCGTAAAGATGAGGTCGAGGTGTCCTAAAAGATCCTGTGTCATTATTCTATGCTTACTTATACTTACTTATGCACCATATGCGCAAATTAAAACTTGAGTGTGCCTATAAGATTACAATGTAAAAATCAAGACACTATTTTAACACGAAAATGAATATATGAAATTGCAGTTTGTGGCGACGGTGCACTTCTTCGATGCCATTGTTATTGACAAATGTAACACTTCTCATGTCTGGCACTTTTCGGCAGACAGGTTAGAAAAAAGCCCGAATTCAGTTAACAATTCGTGCTGTCATCCTATGTCTCTGCTGACACTTCAGACTCCCCCGACACTTCATCACCTACAGATCTGTAGTTTGGGGGAATTAAATTAACCTTGATGATTGCTTTAAATCATCCTAGTAATATAATATTTCACGCACGCGTAAAGGTAGATGTTTTAACCTTTGCCTCCGCTTTGTAACTTTTTTTTATGTGCACGCCTTTTTTAGTAAAGCATGTAATTTCTTAAATCGTTGAGGTTCATTTCTTTTTATTCGCTATTTATTGAGTGAACCATAACAAACTAAAGTTTTACACATCTAATGGCTTTGTTTTGAGCGCAGCGCAACGTTTGAATGGCCCTAATTAAACTAGGTTAAGTGAAACAGGTGTTGACTAATGTATATGATAATTATCAGTGTGTGTGTGTGTGTAGATGGGGGTTGGGTTGTTTGAGATAAGAGGGGAAGATTACACTACTTATTCCACTGACCCCCCCCCTTTCTTAAGTCCTTCAAAAAGAAGCTCAGTGTTGTGTTCAAAGGAGCACCTCTTCTTATCTTGCATACATTTTGATTATTATATTAACAGCATTAAAAGGTGTTGCTGGGTGGTAGGTGGTAGGTGGTGGTGGGGGGGGGGGGGTGTAGTGGTGGCGCTTTCAGTGTCAAAACGTGCAGGTTTGATCCCCAAAGTCCTTGTTTTCTCTTATGTTTTCTTCCTTTTACCTCATTTGATAAAAAAAAAAAACAACAGTACACTACATATACCCACTTTGTTTGATACTAGCATGTAATTACTTACAAAGAATTTATTATTTTATTATTATTAGTCAGTTACCTGTTTAGCGACACCAAACTGTGACAGGCATTTACCTCATTTAGGTGTTAACATTTGGTTGCTGTTAAAACTGTTGTAGAGAGGTGTTGACTTCTGTATTGTGGAATACACAAACATACATTCTACTTCAGTGTGTCTGTAGAATGGTGGATGAGGCAACAGTAAAAAAAAAAAACAATAAATACATAAAGGATATGTGCGAAAAAACACATTAAGTCGGTTCTAAATTGATATGATCTCCTTTATGTGTTTAAGTTTCTTTTACTATGACACATAACCAGAAGTACTGCTGAACTACTGAATGCAATGTAACTGCGTGTCAATGCTGATCTACAGTTGAACTTTTAAAATGACACAAAAATAGTTTCAGTCATTTATTTATTCTGCAAAAATTCAAGTAAAATTTAAAAAAATTGGAGTAAAATTATTAACTTTTTTAGTGTGGCACTCTATTGAGGATAATTGAGGAAAACATGACATTTTAAATTTTTTAAATTTTTTTCTCTGTGAAATTGTAGTATTTATATATAAAGACACTGTATAAAAAATTAATTTATTTACCAGATACTAACAATTTGTCCAGAGGTAGCAAAAACATGAGATGAGATTAACAAATAATCAGAAATAAATGGAAATATGTATATATAAACCAGAAGTTGCTGGAGGTAGAACTGATTTTAAGTGACTGTACTAACAGATGCTTCCCTTTCTTTTGTGTAATAATAAACATTATCACTGTTTACAGGTGATTATATATTACCTCAAAATTCAGCATTTTTTAAATATTTCTCTCATTTAGTTGACCAGGGGTCAGCTGTGGTATAAGCACAGAGAGAGAGAGAGAACACTACTGTGAGGAAGCAGCAGATAAACAGAGGTAAAGGTGGAGGGAATGGTGGAACTGATTTGGGTGGGGTCCACAGAGCCTAGAGCAAATTTGTACAAGAGCAACAATGGGCTGAGTAGAGTGCAAAGAGAAGGAGGCTTATTCCATCAGCGCTATACATCTCACAACACAAACAGCTCAGGGCATCAGCCTTTGTCCTTCTTGTAGAAGTTCTTTACATTCTCTTCCTCTTTTGGCAGTTCTGACACAATGCAGGTGTTGGCCCTGCTCTGACAGGTCCAGCCTGCACTGTTTGCTTATAGGATGTTGGTTGTTTACAGGAGAGAAAAGTGACCAAATGGAAGATGATTGTTCTCAGCACCAGGATATATACAATACAAGATAACAAATTATCTTTATCTGTGATAACACACGGTTGCCTTTGTATTGAAACAGGACTTTATTCTCTCCTTTATCTACAAATATTGTGTTTATTTCACATTAAACTACACTGACTATCATGTTACATAAGGCCCCAGTTTGATGAAATGCACAATGGCGGCATAAGAAACTAATAAGCAAGTGAAGACAATGGATTTAAGTCTGACCCCAATTACAGGCTATCACCTACCTGCCGACTCACAAAAGGATGACACATGCAATTAGAATAACTCGTGCGTAGGTGCAAACAAGACAACGAAATACAAAGACAATCCACACAGTCTTTGACACCTTTTACTTGTTAGTTTATATTTACAGTCCTCAGTGCTAGAAGAAAAGAAAGTATAGATTGGTGGAAAGAGAAAGACGAAGTTGAAGGAGGGGAGAGTTTGATTTTATTTAATTTTGTTAATTGAAATGACCATTGATATAAATTTAACTCCTCTTTTTTATTTTTCTATCTTTTGTATTAAGGATAATAAGAGTAATTTAGTAACAGAAATAAAGAAGAATCTAAGTAGCATTTGCATGTTGAAAAGCACAAAGGGTCATGTGGCAACAGATACTGTAAATAATGGGTTCCAACCAGAACTCCCAATTTTCCTCCCTAATGGGATTTTCCTGGGGCACCAACACAAATGGAGGGATGTAAGCAAAGTGTGAATGTTATCAAGCTCTCCCACCCCTTTACTATCTGACCCCCTCTTCACAGACCCCCTTCCACTCTTCATCCTTTGTCATTACTCTTATCAGAACCATTCTATCATTCTTTCAAAATAGTAGTGGCACTGAGACCACTTGCAAATTTAAGTATGTCTTTGTTTAGGGTTGGGCTGTGTCCCGCCTTCCAGCTCCCTCCTGGGTGCAGTCTGATTGATGGCCCTCTGCTGGGTGAGTGACAGGCGGCGTTGGTTAGGCACTGATGGCTGGTGTGACAGCTGCTGATGCTGCTGCTGGTCTCTCCCTGTGTGGGGGGCCCCCCTGAATCGCTCAGCCAGAGGCCTGGCCCAGTTTGCTGGGGCCCAGTTGGAGCAGCTCCCCTGTGTGCTCACTGTTGCAGAGCATCTTGTTAGCTCGCCGCACATTCAGCTTGGTTAGTAGAGTAACCAGCAACCACCAAACTCTGCATATGGGTTATTATTGAATGTGTTGTTAATAATATATTCAATCAGAAGTTCTTACAATATTCTCCATATTATCCTACAGTACTCAAACAAACATTCAAACATGTCAGCCTCACCTGACAGAGGGATTTCTCCTCTTCTGTTTGCTTACTTTGTAAAGTGTGGTTTATTCAGATCGAGGGTCAGGGGACATAAGGTGCTATTTGTTGTACGGATTGTTAAATCCCTTGAGGCAAGTTTGTGATTAGTGACGTAAGACGTAATCAATATCAAACAGATTGACTTTCTACTGGAATTCAGTTTTAAACCTGTAGAGGTCTTGTGCCATATATATGAAGGGTAAGGATTACATTTTCCTTACTGGTTTCCTTATTAAGAGGAACTTCAGAACAAAAGTAATGTCAGAGCACTTTACAAAGTGACATTGAGGTCCTTACAGAGACTATATAAAAATCAGACAAATGTATTAAGCTTTTTAATCAACAGTAAATAATATTTTTTGTTGTTGTTTTCTTATAATAATAATATTTGTAAACTAGTTAGTGTTGTCACCCTCTTCGTATCAACATATGAGCATTTAATAAATGATTTCTAAAATGCTATACATTTGTTTTATGCAACTATGATCATCAATGTACAATATTATCAGAGCAATGAAGACATGACTTTACTTTGCTGATTAATAAACATCCATATGTCCTCACGAGAAAGTTATGCAGTCATAAAGCTTTTAAGTTTGTTTTACTGCTTGTGGGGGCCAAAGAGTGTGAGAAATAAAACAACATTATAATAATTAATAAAATTTAATTTGTTTTCATTTGTTAACGTCCTGAAGGTTTGGAGTTAATATTGCATTGATGTAATCCATAAAGTGAACAAACTGAAGTTCGGCATGTATTATTTTCTGCCTGTAGCCTCACAGAGAGCAGCTAATGAGGTTATTGGGCATCTGTGACGTGACATCTACATTTTGGCCTATTTGTGAAACAATGGTGACAAGGAAGCCTGGGACATTGGGCTCTGTGTTTTCCAACTCAAAATAACAAAGCCAAGCAGGCGCTGGTGCTAGGCTGTGCTCTCATGGAAATGAGCAACCGAACCAACAATGTAGTGCCTAATCTCTTCAGAGAGAAGAATCAGTTACACAGCAGTATGCACCCGTCAATGCTTTTCATTAGAGTCAGCGTGCTATTGAATCAGTCACTACACTCCCCCGACTCACACATACACATGCACGCAAACACACACACACACACAACCCTTGTGTGTAGCCTCATACATGTACTAGACACAAGGTAGCTCCCTACAACAGAAGGGGTTGAAATAAGTGGGGCAGAGGGTGGTATGGGGGTGCAGGGCCTCAAAGCATCGGATTAGAGTTAATGTGCCCTCCCTGGGTTATAATCTCTTCAGAGGGGGACTTTGTTTGAGGGGCTTGAGGGCAGTAAGATAAGTATCTATTACAGAAACTCCCTCTTATCCCCTCCCCAACATCCCCGCTTCAAGAAAGAAGCACAAAAACACTTGCCACTGTTCCCCTCTGTGTTGTCTGATATCTAAGACCTAAAAGCAAGTGCTGCCCTTAACAGCTAATCAGGAATTAAGGTTTAAAGCCGTATAGAGAGTAAGCAGGGCCCATATTTATTCCATCTGTAGCCCACAAAGTCAGGTAGTTTAAGTAAGATCAAAGGCAGCTTAAAAAAACAAGGTTATTGTACGGAAAAAGGGGTAAAAGGTATCACAAGTTGGAGTTGGAGTGTGAGCATCAAAGTTTCTCAGTCCGGAGACAAGAGATCTAAAACACGGCCATGCTAATATCATGTGACACAACAGAAATCAGGAAATAAATATAAAATAGAGTTTAATACCATAATGTCATATACATATACAAATATTGTGCAAAATATATTTTTTACACTGAGCATTACATCAAATAATACACAACATGGTAAAATGTTTTAAGATGTGACGGTGCAAATGTCAACTGCAAAGGTTGACATTAACACAGAACCACAAGCAGAATTTGTAGCATTTGTTACATTTCCTCACTATTGGTTTGTGGAAATATGTGATGCAAAGTTCTGATGGTTTTCAACATTTAAGTCTGTTAAGTCAAAACACTTCACAGTCTTGCCCATCACTGTTTGATTTCCTACCTCATATGCAGTCACTGTAAAAAGTATGAAGTAAAATAAAATAAGTGACAACATTCACTCACAACAAGCTTAGGGATAAAAACTATAATATAAAGGATTTTTCTTTTGTAGTAAATAAACATCAGAGATCAGGGCAAGATTTTTCACTGGTGACATTTTCATTTGTGAGAACCAGATTTTAAATAAGACAAAGTAGCATACGACTGATGAGCTCTGTTACACTACAAAACAAAAAAATGAGACTTTCATTTCGCACCTTCCACAGTTGTCTGTCAGAATGACAAAAAAGCAAGGCATGGTCTCATTTGAAACTCTAAGGCATTAACCATTGTCAACATTCTACAGGAGGACGGCATTACCTGTAGCAACTCTTTCAAAGTTAAAGCACATTTTTTAGGCAAAATCTGTATTAGGGCCTTGGTTTGAACCCATAATAAATATACAAATACAGTGTGAATACCTCTTTGGTATGTACATGTAGGTTTATATTATGTGTCTTAACAAATGTGAATTTGTGTGAATTAATTTTGTTAACGATGTAAAAGCGAGTGTAGGGGAGTTAGCGGGAGAATTTTCTTGGTCTGAACGGAGGCAGAGCGAGCTGATGCGACGCCGTCCTCTCCTCCTCTATTGGAGCCAGCTCCTCCGCTGAGCCCCATTTCTTCTTGGAGTGAAACAATGACACCAGCTTCCTGTTCTTGTTCCTCTCTCTGACCTGAGTCACTTGAAACGCTAGAATCATAAGAACTAAATTTAATTCACTGTGAAGAACCCATGACCATGTCTGTAATATCAGCTGTGCTAAGGTTTGTTCATTCTGCATAACACAGGAAGCTTCCATTTTAAGTCTGACACCAAAGTTAAATGAATCTAGCAAAACAACAACAAAAAAGATTAGTTACAAACTGTTATCAAATCGTATTTATGTTTATGTGACAATTTTATTTATAGTATGCCATAATTAGAAAAGATTGAACAGAGCAAGCGAACAACATAAGGTATAAAACAAGAACATAAAACCATCAGAACCATTAAAACAAACTTTTTTTTAATATGTAGCATTAACACAACAACGCTCAATATCTAGTAAATTATTTTGAATTCAGGAGCAAAAGAACAAGGTACTTACGTAGATCGCAGTATTCCTCTGGAACCTCTGGTTCTTTAATGTTCAGGTAATGAAAAGCAAGATGGCCACTGTAGTCCCTTAAATTTTCTTTAGCCCCTGATAGAAATAAAACCAAAAGTGATAACACTCATGGAAGGGAGAAGTTAAACTACTTCACAGATGTAATACAACAATATCTTTAAGGACTGACCCTTGATTTAAAGTAAACAAAAACAAATAGATAAGATCTAAACCTGTCGTAACTCCTGCCTGTTTTTATCACACAAAATCATGTATCAAAATAGAAAAGCTTTTGAACGTAAACTCTAAACACTGGGCCATACATGCTGCCCTACATCCTTATTATTTATTTATGGTGGTAATATCCCTGTAATCAACATTTTAGGAACGCAGATTTACCATATGTATCTATGAGCAGGTCTACAATGTGCCGATGACCATGCAGCGCTGCAATGTGTAAAGGTGTGTACCCCTGAGGAACAAAAGTCAAGTAAAACAAAGGCAAAATATGCACAAACATCAAACATTGTTGGTGATGAAATCACAGACGAAAACACTATAACTGACTTTAAAATTGTTATTTCTCCTGAATATAGTGCTCAAAAGAAAAGCTGTGGCAAAGTGTTGAAAGGGTTCAGTACCTACCCCCTGGAGTTTCCCAGGTCCAAACACAGCCAGTGAAAACAGCAAGGAAAAAAATATACAAATTAGCAAAGGTTATGGAAACACCAGATAATGATAAAAACATAATTGCATGGTAATTCACAGAAAATTACATAGTTTCAAGTTATGCACGCTAGTCCATGGACTCACTGTTTTGGGAAACAATTAACATGACATGACATGATTTATTAGCAGAGCACTCCTGCAGCCTGACAACACGTGCTGTTGTAATACATTTGCACAGCTGGATCAATTAAGGGAGCATTACGTCACTGAGGGGCACAGCTGAAGAAAGCACGAGCTACGCTATTGTCCTGTTGTCATCCATTCACATCAAACTTACTGTACGTACTGTACCCATCACATCCTGTTCAAAAGCTGGTTACTCACGTGCTGCAAGAAAAAAAGGACGTTATGAAATCGGTGCTTGCGTGTGGAATGGAATGCTCAGCCCATTTGTGACTTGCTGTTTGGGTAAATAAACTGTACTTGTAAGAACGTTTGGATCAGTTTAGTGTTGTACTGGCAAAAACACAGTATAGTTTAAACTTTGTTTCAGTATAACAACCTTTGTTAGTTACTTCTATACTTTTTTTCTCATCACCTATAAATATTTAAATATCACATTTATTATTATATATAAAAAAATGTTTAGTTTTTGTTCTGCAGTTTATTACAGCATTTATAAACAATGATCAAAATGTATTTCCACTTCAGCAAAAACAGAGAAACAACTACAGAAGATATGAGTGGTGTTACATAAAGATATGGAGAAAAACACTTGATGGGAAATGTAGGATATAATACTGAGTTATTGGATCCTACAGTAAAAGTCTATTTTAAGTACTTTTTAAAAATATGTCCAACTTACTGTTTTGCCATTTTAAACAGCTGGAGCTGTTTAAGTTCCCCTTAAAAAATTCTCTCATATTCGATTTGAAAATGTTTATTGATATTATATTAATTTATTCACTGGTATCCATCTTCCCCATACTGTACCTCTCATTGACATCTATATTCTGAACTGGTACATTGAAGATAATTTATGTATGTTTTTACTTTTTTTTTCTTTCTTTTTTTTTTTACCAAGGAACTTCAAAGTGAGTAAAAGTGACCTTCCCTAACCTTTACTTCAGTTGAAGAGAAAAGAAACATAAAAAAATAAATAACTGACATCACAGATATTTTACTTGCATTTCATGTTCAATGTCAAATAATTGGAGTGTCACAATAATTAAATACATTTAAAAAATCTAGAGAAACACTCACTGATTTGGTGTTGACGTCAGCCCCAGCGTTAGCTACAAGAGTGGCCATGTCCTTGTTGCCATGTTTGGCAGCCCAGTGTAGCGCGGTCTGTTTGAACAAGGAAAGACTTATATCACGTTTTCATTCAAGTATACATCTCCACTGGAGTGTTCTGTTCTATTATCAGGTGGTAATTGCTGTAGCATCATTACAAGTTGCCAAGGGCACAGGGCCAGCTGTGCACAGAGGGGAGTGGACAGAAGGAGGGATGGTGAGAAGGAGGGATGGAGGAATGGAGAGATGGTTTCCTGCCATCTAACGAAGCCTAATTACAAAACAACACAGCACTGTGCCCACAGTTGGGGGGCCCTGCGGCCTGTCATCAAGGGAAGATTGATGATGTTAGTGTGACCCGCTGAGGGGGAGACCCACCCAGACATCACTGCACTACTGTCAGCGTGCGTCAAGCAGGGAAACACGGGCCCCCGTAACACTACTCATAGAGAGATACACCCACATGTCCACATGCTATACTGAGTGTGAAACTCACGTGCAAACCACATCCACCTGCCTGAGTGGAGCTGTGATCTCCACTGTTTTTCCAACTCAATTTGAGCTGTAATTATGGGCTATCAACAGGTGAAAGCTGAGTGTAGGTGCAGTTGTGGGCCAAATAACCGTCTCCATCCTGTTCACGTCTGACCCTTAACACAGTGTATCAAACAGTAGCTGATCTAAGTTTAATTAACACATTCTGTGTTCTAAAATATCATTCAGGCTTCATAAGTTACCTAACAGTGGAAATATGCTAATAATGCCTCAGTTATATATTTTTATATATATACATTGAGAGGGGTGTGAATTAATTTTGTTAATGATGTAAACATATAAGCGACAAACCTTTAAGCCTTCATAAATATGTGGATGAGAAAATATAGATTGCTTTGATAAGATTTTGATAACAAATCGCTGTTGAGCCTCTTTGTCGTACTGCAAACAAATATGGCAACAAGTATATAAAAAAAATAAAGCCAGACAGGTCGTCTTTTGAGGCACTGTCGGTTATAGCTACTAGGTCTAGGCAATAGCTGCTAATTACTAGGTAACAGGTTTAGCACTTTTTAATTCCTTTTCAGCAACATGGACCTGTGTTGACTCAACTTGTTGGTTCAACTTGCAAACCTTCCAACCACCAAAGTGCGTTTTCCATGAGCAACATTAATTTGTCACTACACGCACCTCCAATTTCACATCACAGCTAAAGCCAAACAAAACAACACGCACTGCAACGTCTTTTTACACGTGTTGACTTTGTGAGCCAACGCTGGCATTCAATCAAAAGTGGCCGACTGTATTTGTGCTGCTTTTAGTGGTTATGGATGGTTTTACTTGATGAAATGGAATTATAACAGATTTTGATTCTTAATTCTGAACAATGATGAACTGACTTTATTTTTCATCAAACTATGTCAATGCTCCAACCCTGCTGGTGCAATATTAAAAGACCAAATCACAGCAGCATGGTTCAAAACAACAGGTCTGATGTATACACTGAAGGGAATGAAGAACCAACATGTAGCTACTGCACATCTCTACGTGTCAGGCGTCTGGTAGACAGATTGTGATAGACACTGTCTGGCTCAAGTATCAACATGTCTTTTGTCTGTCCCCTGTCTCATTTTAAGACAGATAGGCCATGAGACTGTTTGACTGGCACCTCAGCAGGTCTCCCCGTGGGCAGGAGTGATGGATGAGGCTGAACAGGATGCAGCATCTTCCCTTCCTGCAACTCTCGTTTCTGTTCCTACCAACTGGGGTAACCCCCCACCTGTCACATCAGTCAGGGACGACTGTGTCCCTGCCATGTGTCCCCCGGTGAGGAAGATGACAGCTAAAGAGGTCTACACATCAAGAGGAGGCACAAAGGCCAGTGTACCCGACACTCTCCTGGATGTGGAGGAAGACAGAGAGGAGTGATGGGCAAATGATGTACTTACAAACTGTGCGATGGAGGAAGTCCGTCACAGCAGGAGAAGAGGTCCACATCACAGGGAGAACAGGAAGAGAAGAAGTACATTTGAGTAAGAAGTGAGATAAGATCTGGGTGTGTGACAATCACTTTTAAGAGTGTTATAAAGCACGGTATGAAGTGTGCACCTATAAAACGACCTGATCCCAACAAACATTTGGTCAAAACAGGAATTTAGGTCCTCCCAGAATAAAGAGCAATATCCTCAAACATGTGATTTCAAGTCTGGTAATTTGTCAGAACTTGACAAATGTTCTTAAACTTAAGGTATCCTGGTCTTAAAAACTCAGCTTCTCAAGAGTCTTGTGACTTTCTTGACTTTAGGTATCTCTGTACGTTATCTCTGGCCAAGTCATCCTACCTCTGCTGAACAGGGGAAAGGCTGAAGGCTAAAGGGAACATCAAAGAGGCCTGAGGGGGACTTAGCACCTTCCCAGGGACACAACCAACATTGTTCTACAATTAATCCCAGCCTGCTCTATTACTTTCAGATTATCTTTAAGTGGGTGAAGTCTTTGTGGCGCATTAAGGCTCTCCCTAATCCCCCCACTCCTCCTCCACCTCCCTGCACTTCAATGACTGCCGTGCTATCTTGTCCGGGTGGGGATGGCAGAGGCTTAGGGCTACTCTTAGAAGGTGGTCTGCCATGGTCACAGGACAGTGTGAGAACTCTGACACAGGGAAGGGACAACAAACATGAGCTCAAATCTCTTAAGCGAACAGGGAGACAAATAAAAGGATTTGGGTTGTTCAGGGGGGCACAGGAGCTAAAAAGCTATCTTTCATTATCCTTTTGATAGTGGACCTTTGAAATGCATGATCTGGATGTTTTAACACCGGGTTCTCAGACTTCTATTAAAGAGAAAATCTCTGCAGAATGTGCCTGTGAAACAACAAAACGTCACTCTGAGTGGGATGAATCATAGCTGATAGGGAAACACAACTAAAATGCAGTTTATTAAAGGGAAATGAACTTCCATTGTCTCAGGATAGTTGAGTAACTTACCCCCTAAGAACGATGGCCATAGTCACAGAGAGCAGCCACAGTGAGAAAAAAGATCGACAAAGACAATATCAACAACACTTTCCAAAACACCACGACCCAATAACACAGCAACGTGCAACATGTCAAATACTCACTGAGGTGAAGTCCTGGTTAAAAAGAAAAACACAGCAAACACAAAACCAAAAATTAGTTAAACTTTTTACAGATGAGTATTGTAAGAAGGATGTTCAGTTGTGTCCTGTTAATGGATAATTTAAAGTTTATTTGCATTGTTTGGTGATTATTTCTACTGGACTGTTGCACTAGGACCATGTCTAAGGTTATGGGACATTCCCACAACAAAGTCTGATGGAGCAAGATAATGAGTAGTGAGACACTCACACAGGTTTTGTCTTGTCTGAACCAAATAGTTCAAGAAATGAAAGAAAAGCAAAATATTTCTGCTTGAACTTTTTCTGGCCACCTGGAATTTTTTTTTTAGAATTGCACTTTCACTAGAATGAATGAGGTCCAGAAACTGTGATCAGACATGTAGTGTTAAACGTAGGTCATAATCATGCAGCATATTACGTTTCTCTTTATTTGTCTTGGGTGTCACAAAAATTAGCAGACCAATAGATTTCATGGGGAAACCATGGAGGTTTGTATAATAAAATAAAAATGACCCACCATATGTCAATGGACTAATAAGCTTAATCTTCCTGGGGCTTTGGATCTGCTGTGGAAATGCAAATTCCATCACAGACTCCCAAGTACGTTTCCTGGACTTTAGTTCCTTCAAAATAAAAGGACTATAAACTGGAAAGTCCATAGTTTCTGTTTCTTTTTCGCCAAGAGGTGTGTTATGCCTCACTACTCATGTGATAGTGGGTATCTGGCCAGGCTCGGAACTGTTGGCATGCATTGTATGTTAATTTTGTGCTTTGCTTGTTATTACTCATATCATTATTTATCATTATTGTGTTTGCTATCGATCATTTTATTATTGTAAGTGTTGCTGTCATATCTAGAATTCTCTTGATTGTTGACTGGTAAAAACTGTATACACACAGGACAATATTAAAAATAAACACACCCAACTACAAAGTACTACACCCTAATTACACCTGGCTAAAAACACATACTGAACTAGAAAAAGTAAAACTTTAACAACCAGGCTTTCAGTAGTCCCTACTAAACTCACTAAACTAAAATAAAATAAAATAAACTCAAATAAAATGTCACTGGACTCTCAACTACCTTCCTCTTCCGTGTGAGGCCTAAGGAAAACATAATTGATGTTTATTTTTTACAATGTAGGCCATTCCATCAGAGTTTGTGGCAGCAGTATTCCACGTATCATTAGAATCCAGCAGCCATAAGCATGACATTAAGAACCAATTTGTAGCAAAGTGTAATTATCCTTTAAGAGGCAGAACAGAGGGTGGTGCTACCTTCTTGTTGGCCAGCAAGGGGTCCTGCCTGAGCAGCTGTGAGAGGTCAGGGACTCGAGCACCAGCAGCAGAATAGATCCAATCCTTCTCTATAGGATCCAGCTTCCACAGGGAGTGAAAGCAGATATTCAGACACATACACACAGACAAATCCCGTTATGGGCTCTCTGGACAAACAACCGACACATTGATGGTGAAAGTGCACTGACAGTTTTTTATCTTTACTCCTGACTCTGGCGTTTCTTCACATTTCACTTCCTCTAAGTACAGGAAAAGACGTGAAGTGGACTTACAGTGATGGCAGGGGAGCCCATGCTGCCTGTACCCTCCTCGTCCTGCTCCGACTCAGACTAGACAGACGGAGAGACAGAAAGTACAGGGTTGCATGTAAAGCCACTTCACATAGCGATCACACTGCTGTGAAGTTTTCCAACCCGGCCAAAGGGTGTCAGACAGGTAAAGAGCTAATAAGACAGCGAGGCAAAGGTGGCGATTTCACACATTAGCGGAATGAATATCAATCCAATTAACAATTAACCAAAAAACATCACACCTATAGTTGGGCCATGTGTCTCTCACACAATTCTGGTTTTTAAGGGGTTTAAAAGAAAAACTTCTCCTGGTAGTGAACCGCATATTATGTTTGCTGATTTAAGTGTAAGGACACAGTTTTTCTTCACTCCTGACTCTTTTGAGGAGAACTCGATTGCAATTTTTTTGTCAGATCATATGGCAACTTGATATATTCAGCCCTTTCATGTTTCCAGCACAAACTGGCACGTCAGCGTATTTGACATGAAAATTGAAGGGATGGTGTTTATCCACCCTGTGACACGTCCATGTGTTTAGCGTTTTGCTGGCAGGAAAAACTGAAATGAAAAGAAATTTTGCAAACACCGTCTCAGTACTCTTGTGTTTGCTTTTGTTTTACGCAAAGTTACTTAATTTGTATAAAAGCCACAATTTTTTGATTTATTTTTACAATTGATTTTCTAGTCTTTGAATAGCTCTTCTAAGACAATTGGTACACAACATTATCAAAAGACATCTTTTGTCTGAAACCTAATTTATCAAATAAGAAAAAGAAAACCTGTAAGCTGTCGTTTTTTGGCATTTTTCAAGAAAACTTAAAAAATTAGTTAGTTGAACAACAAATGTGTTCATCTTTTGTAGATAGGATAAAATAATAAGGAACTGAAAGATAATGGTGATAATTGTTATAATATCTATTCCTAATTTAGCGTAGTGCATTTAGTTAGTTATAATTAATTTGTATTTTATTCACCAGGTAGGTGTTTTAATCGGCCATATGCACTCTAATTTAATTCTGTTGTAATGGGAGAATAAAATTGAAAACAGAACATTTCTTGCCAAATATTTGAAAAATGCAAGCACCGTTATCAGCCTGAGTTGTTGTGTTTAACAGTGTTACACAGCACTGAACCAGGCAGGTCACTGCTGTTATGTGGAGCAACTGTCAACACAGCTTCCCGAATTCAGAGTTCAACAGTGTAACTAATACCTTAAGCAAGCACACTTAATCTGATTGCAGTGCTATATTAAACATGCCGACATATTTCATCTGCCTATTGTGTGGACCTTCAGTGAAGCCCACATACTGTATCTGTCTCTGGGCTCACTCCCAATCTCTTTAATGGGCACAAATGATTATTATCGTTCTAATGAGTTCCAACATGTTGCTGCTTAACATAATAACAGAGAGCTTAATTTAAATGCAGATTTTTTTACCCCCTTCTCCCACTGTTGGTTCTCCTCCCACTCAAATTCAGCACACAGTGGGCTACAAATCCAGGTAATTTATTTAGCACCACCTGGTGGGTGATGTAGGAAACACTGCAACGTAAACCGTGAACTCAAAGTCATGCTTTTGCTCACTGGTAAAAGAAATAATTAGATGTCCTATTGTAAATTTACTTGAGTTACTATACACATCACAAGGCGTACCAAAGGTAAGTAATGGAAATACATTTTCAAAATAATACCTGTGATTATATTCATTAGTCTAAAACCCTGAGTTTCCAATGAAATGTCTGTCATACTTGACTAAACCAAGAGTAATTAATAATCAAGAGAGATCAGAGTCTCAGAGATCAGAGTCTTTAAAACTAATATGTTTTTAAGTGTGTCTGTTTATTCTATATTATATTCCAACCATCACTAGCCCAGTCCTGAAATTACTAGTTATGAAAAAAATGATTGTAATGGTTCATACATTTCCATTTTATCCCCTCAACACTTGAAAAAGGGATATGAATACCTACATTGTCACCCACACACTAATCGTGCGGGTCGTGGGCATACTGGTGTACTTACACCCTGGACAGGTCGCCAGTCCATCACATATAGAGACAGACAAACCACCTACTCCTCTCACACCTGTGGGCAATATAGAATGTTCAATCAACCTATCAGCATGTCGTTGGACTGTGGGAAGAAAACCAGAGTGCCAGGAAAAAAACCCACGCAGACATGGAGAGAACATGCAAATGCTAGCGCCCAACCACTACACCACTGCGCTGCTCTCAAAACACAAGCAACTAAAGCTATATTCTCATCTGAACTCAATACGAGGGGTGAAGCCTGAGTACAGCGTGTGGGAGGCAGCCTGCAGAAATCACACAGTTTTGCTTACATGACACTGAAGCAGCTGCATTTGCATGATTTTCTGGCCTTATGTTGAGGGGATCGATTGAAAGGAAACATCATCAGCCTGCCTATTCGTTAGACCAGGGGTGTCAAACTCAAATACACAGTGGGCCAAAATTGAAAACTGGAACGAAGTCGCGGGCCAACATTGATATTTACTGGGAAAAAAAAGTGGATATGGAACAAGCAAAGCTTGACTAGACTATTTCCGTAAGAAAATGCACTGTGAATGCTGTAATGCTGAATTTATTCCCAAGAACCGTTGACGGTAGCTGGAGAGTTTAAAAAGTTCTTAAAGGTAGTTTAAGAAAAATCCAAGTGGTTAAAAAAAGAGCTAAACATGTTCAGAACAAGTTAAAAGTCTTAAATTTCAAAATAAAGCATAATGAAGTAATATTAAATAGGTATTTATAATTAAATAATGAAAGAAAACACAGTTGAGTTGATCCAAAAAGTAAAAGTATAGAAAACGACTAAAACGTGTTGATAGAATTTTGCAGGACTTTCCTGACATTACTAAAGTTTTAAAAGCATTATTACCACAAGCAGAACATTTAGATTCAATGTGATGACAATAAACATCACATTTAAAAAGGGGCAACTCTAGGAGGATTTGAACCAGCAGCCTCATGTAGTAGTGTGCAGCAGACTAACTGCTCAGCTATCTGAGCAGCTGGAATTGTCACTGCTCGCCACTCAGACATCCTGTCAGTGACCTGCTGTAGCTGTGGCGATTCGCAGAGGAAAGCGAAACCCGTTAAACGGGCTCGTTGCAGCAACACCGTAACACGAATCACAAAAACCACCCGAAAGCCGATACTTTAATCTGCGACTTGTGTGAGTTTCATGTCCAAAGACTGAACATTTTTGAATTCCCAGCGAGTTGAAAACGATCGATCTGTCTCTTCTGCTCCGCGAGTCAGGCAGAAAAATTAGGGGTTCAATGGCCCAGAAGCGGCCGCCCCGTTAAACAGTGAGCAAGTAGCCAAGTGTCTACATTCGCACATTTGGTATGGCTTCGCGGGCCAAATATAATTACGCTGCGGGCCAAATTTGGTTTGACACCTATGCTTTAGACAATAGACTTTGTATTCTAAACTACCACAACGTTCCTACAATAGTACAGGCAATAATAATCTGTACTGTAAACTCTCTCTTTAATCCAAATGTGTGATCTCAGTGTTGTCTAAATATTTAGCTTGCAGTAATAATATGTTGACATTTGACCTTCCCTTTCTTTCTCTGTGAAGTGTCCCAGTGTGCCATCCCACCTCTACAGTGCTACCAGGCTCTCCACAAGAAATCGGCTCCTCCTGCTGTTGCTTCTCATGAGATGGAGATGTCACTTCCCACTGAGCGGCGACCGTTTTTCTAGCTGGACTCTGATGCGCTTTTGCATCCACGTCTGTCCCATTATGTTGCCTGTATTTCTTCTTGAGGATGAGATACTTCTCCCCCTGCAACAGACGATTGAAAAGCACAATAAGACTGACAACAAGAGGCAAATGTATGCACATTTTTATTCACATAGTATGTAAGAAGAATTCAGGTGGCGTGAGAGAAGACTGGTTTATGACATATAGTTTTATAAAACAGATTCGTTTTATATATGTGATCTATTCAAGTGTGTGGGTGTTCTTTCTGCAGAAAACCCCTCTAAAAGTTTATGCTGTTACGTTTCATGAACATAAAGCAGTAGCGTTAACTCACTAACTCACATTTTTATCAGAATGTTTCTATTCCTTTAAGAACAATTTGATTCCAAAAATAAAACCAGATAATGACTCAAAGGAATTTTGAATGTTTTTGAGAGAAAATGAAAACAGCAGCTGCAGACTGTCTGCTAGGGGAAAACCAGAGAGTACACACAGGAGGGTATAACTTGCACAGTTACATCTTATCTTATTTTTATGTAAAACTGGTTAAACTGCGAAAATGACGTCACTGTTTCAGTTGAAGTGAAACCACTGAACTATTTACATGGTTTAAAAATATGAATACTCATTACTGAGAGCTCAGTCTTTTTCCACATAATGTAAAAAAATGTGTGAATACAGTTTACTTACATTCTCCGACTTCACCACAGCAATTTGATCAATTATGAGCTTGAATTCTTCTCGATATTTAGCTGCAGAAAAAAAACATTTGACTTGAGAAACTGAAAATAAACACAGCGTTTAATAAGTCACACAACATGACATTATTGTTTTTAGTGTCAGTGCTATCAAGTGGACCACAAACAGAGCCTGAGTTGAACTTGAATGTAAAATAAGTGTTTCCAGGTAGAGAACATAGTGTCTGTTTATGATCAGTGACTTTTAAAGAAGCAGTAAGAGGGACATGTACATGCTGCTCACGCCCTGCTCATACTAAAGCCTACGCAAGACAAGCAAGAGGAAAATATCTGCATTCCAGCACCAGCAAAAAAACCACAAATGGATCACAGTACGTCACCAAAGGCAAAATCCTGAGTCACCAGCAGGTCTACCTAAACCTTTCCTGTGGGAACCAAACAAAGTGCGACTGAAAGCTGAGCGAGCTTGTCAGATAAATCTATCAGGGTTTGTTTACACTGGTAAACATATATATTTCGATCTGTTTTTATCAAACGTGGCTCCAAAAGTGTAGACCCCCCCACCCCCACCCCCACTGGCTATCAAGCAGTCAGAATGGCTACAAAAGCACAGCATTTTCCAGGCTTAGGTATTCCATTCATTCCTGGCTGTACATGGACATGCAGCTCAAGACAATTGAAGTGCTTCCTTTTCCTGCTGTGCCCATAAGGGGTATAAATATAGTGAGTCTGAACAACAGGAAATCCAAAGAAGTTGCTGCTTATCTTTTCTTTTCCTATCTTTCACAACGGCGCAATAAGTAACACAGTGCAAGTCCTAGTTAGTTATTAGCCTGGGGTCTGCACAAACAGACGAGTAACACAAATGGCCAACATGCAGCAGTTCTAAGGTCTAACAAATAAGCAAGACCTTCAGAGTTCTACATCTAGTCATGCATGAGGACTTAACAATGATTAACTCACTATCATCGCCATTGCATCATTTAAAGCTGCAACCACATGCTATGAAAGGCTTTAAATATTTGGGATGCACTTTTATAATTGGACCGCTATGTCAGATGGTCGAGCATCAAGGCAGCTTTCTAAACCTCTGCCAACAACTGTAATGCTGACATAGCATCTGGACAGTACATGCTGGCAAAAGCAGTACAAGGTCATTCTGAATAATTATTTAATTTTAAATATGATCATATTTTTTCTGTGTCAAAAGTCAATATTTGTTTTCTTGGTGAGAATAAAATTATAAAAATGCTAACCGCTAATGCTTTAGTAGTATGACTAATGTCTTCATGTGGCTAACAAACTGTAGGAGCTAACAGTATTGTCACACTAACAATCTTTTGTAAACCATTCAGTATAAGAAACAAGTACAACAAGGGCATACAAACATACAAAAAGATATAGTATAAATTTGAAATAACATAAACAGTGGTGCTAGACCACCAAAGAAACAAAGAAGAACTACATTTAAAATGAGGTATATTGCCACAGTCCTACAAAGGAATATTAAATAACTACAGAAATAAAGAAATTGCAGCAAAGAGATGCAACAACGAAGTGATGTTAATAAAACATGATGATATCTTCTAAGAGCTACATAATAACTACAAAGGGACATTCATCATTAATAAAGAAGCAGAATGAATACAAAGAAAAGCTACATAACTTCTAGGAAACACTTAAGGGCTACAGAAAAAACACATGGAAAACAATTAGACATGAAAACTACAAAGAAGCACAACATCATAAAGATGAGAGACACAAATTGTTAAAAAAAAAAGGTATGATAAATGAAATGTCTATAACCCAATGTTATATGAGGCTGAATTTGTTTAGGCTCATTGTGTTTAGAAAAGAGGTTTTGCATTACTACAAAAATGTAGAAATAATGCAAATAGAGATAAAGAAGAGTGGAGTCAGCAGTGAGTCAGGAGAGATTGCATAAGATCAGCAAGTGGGTGGAGAGGAACAGCAAAAACTGTGAAAACCCAAAAACAGTCAAACATGTCGGCAGCACAGTGATAATATACTCAAATAATAGTTAGTGAAATGATAGATGTTTCTCATTTGACTGAGGACTCTGTCTGAGCCACAGGGCCTCCATGTGACACTGACCAGAGGGAGGAAATGACACAACTCCTGCTCCTAGTGTGGATGTTCAGAGGGGCTTATAATGGGAACCAGATGTGAGCGCCTCGCCAGCGAACAATGAAGGGACGTTACATTCGTTTGTTAGGAGAATGGTTCACTAATGAAGCACATTTATCCCGAACATGAGGGCTGTCAGGCAAAACACGAGGTCAGACAGTTGGTTATTTGTGCCATCTCCCAGCGCCGACCTGATGCCGCATTTCATTTCCTATAATGTTTCCATCACGCTGAATTCATGCAATGACTCACTACTTACCACGTAGCTGCAAGTCACTATGGCCAATAAAGGGCTTAAATGTCTTCAGTATGTCTGCATTTTTGACTTTGCCTGAAATGCCTCCGGCGGAGTAGAAATAATCCAGCAGCGACTCCTCACTCACATCACCCATCTCAGCTGAGTGTTTTCACCGATCTCAGCTGAGTGTTTTCACCGCCTTTAGCGAGCTCGATGGGTTTCTGTTGGCTTCCTTACAGCTTCTCACTTCTCTTTCTGTATGTTTACTCGGCCATAATGCGCGACTCCTGGCTTATTTCTTAATAGTAAGTATCTAAACTTCACTCCACCCAGACGAGCTGACCACTGCTGCGCCTCCTTCTGTTAACCCTTTCCAGACAACCAATACAGCAGCCAGCGTCTAATCAAAGTCATACATTCAGCGCATGGTCAAACTCTACCGGTCATATGTAAAGCGTTTTATGCTATAACCACCATTAAAGGTGTCCGTATACCTTATGTGTATAGTACACATAATATTCACATTCTCATATATAATATTCGCACATTCATGGTATAGCATAGCATAGCATACAGTATATACGATATAGCATAGCATAGCATAGCATAGCATACAGTATATACTATATAGCATAGCATACAGTATATAGTATAGTATAGTATAGCATAAAATAGTCGATACTACAGTATGGTATAATATAGTGAGGATATAGGTATAGTACAATACAGTAGATAGTATAGTGTAATACAATATAGTATATTATAATACAATATATTATATAGTATATTATGATACAATATAGTATATAGTATGGTATGTTTGTCTGTAGTATAGTATAGTATGGTAATATATGCAGAATTGAACATTAATAGATAAACTTAATCATATCGGTTAAGTCTTTAAATGACATTATACACTCACTTTGTTTTATATATGTTATTTTCTCCAGCGTCACACTGTACATTGTAGCATGGCCTTGACCCACATAACAGTTTTGGAAGCTTCAATTTTCTTCCAATTAAGATCTTCAATCTGAAACTTGCTGGGTACAGGTGCAGCAATATCATCCAGGGTTCTAATGGAAGATAATGGCTATGATGATGACATCACTTTAACATTCTTATAATTTTGTCACATTTCCAGACACAATGAATGAATGTTGCTTATTGAAAACAGGTGTCTAGACTATTGTGTTTGTTTAAATTGAGCAAAGTTCTGTAAGGCTGCTTTAACCAATTTGATCATTTGCAGATTTTGAATGATCTGCATCTGGGTCACAGGTTGCACACTGGCAAAAGCTCCTGCTTCCCCCACCCCCTGAATATAACACAGTAATGATGGATGGCCAGTCAGTTGAGGTATTAAACACAGAACATATTGTCAGATTAATTATGTGATTGCACTGTAAATATTAAATGTGCCCAACTTACATGTTAATCCCTCTGTCCTCCTCAGGTGTAGCTCCTCTTTGAACGAGTTTCCATTTAATTTAGAAATGAGTGATTTGTATTTTGTGTTTTAAGGGCTGCTGCCCTAAGAAGACAATATTGTAATTACAGTAAGCTTCTTATAAACTGATACAATTATTGAGGTGAGGAGTTTATATTGTCGTGTAAAAGTGGGACCTTGTGCTGTTTCAATTTATAAAACAACACAACTTTTACAAGGATAAAGACATTTGATCCTCTGGCATATGCCACATCTTTATGGAATGAATTTGTGTCTGCCAGCAGCTGGCAATACATTTATCACCTTACTGCTGCAGCTGGGATTGTGTCTGCAGTAATAATATGAAACCAGAGAGAGCAGCATCTCTGATTAATTTTGTAAAGACAACCAAAGACAACATGGAGACTTGCATACTGACAATCATAAATTAATAAATGATAAAATAACAGCTTAGAAACTTGATTATATTACGCTTATAGTATTTTTAGCTGGCTAAGCTTGAGACCAGGGTAAACAACATTAAAGTTTGGTCATGTCATGTCCACATATTTTGTATGATATGTTACTGATGTGTTTCTACCCAAATTCCGTAAGAGAAATAATGTAAGTGACGGCTATTTTTCTCAGGATGCCTATTTATGTATTTCACCTACAGAGACATCAGAAAATGATTAGATGAATTATTCACTAAAAGGAGCCAGAAATGAGATTTGAAATGATCTGTATAAGTAATAAAACTACAATAGTTCAACTACATTTTGCAACAGTTTGCTGTTAGTTCAGCTTAATTATTATCTGTACAATGATTCAAATTACATTTTGACATTTAGTGTGTAGTGAACTGTGGCAAACACACCTGGGCTTGTTTTTCAGAGAACAGTTGCAGCCAGGGACCTGGATCTGCTCAGCGTCAAAATGATTTCCCTATAAATGTAAAGCTATTGTTAAGCCTGATGTTCGTTACACATGGACATCTCTCTAGCTGCTTGTCTCATTAAACTGTTGTCAGTGGTCCCCAAGAGCAGAAAAGGGCCAGATGTTCTCGTGTACCACGCGAAGGTCACAACCGCCTGTCTAGTGACAGTGTGTGGCGCTGATCGAGGGCAGATGTTCACAGGGTGATCCATTCCGTATGGCTACCGCTTGTCCACGGGCCTTTTCACAGCGTGGCACTTGTAAACACGCTTTAGCTGGCTGTGGGATTTTTTTCTGTCCCTGTAAAACATGTCCCAAATCCGATCACCTCGTTCCTCTGAAGGGGATGATGTTGATGAATGGGAATGCGTAGTGGTAGTAGTGACCTATAAGCCCCTGTTGAGATTACAGGCGGGTGAGCAGCCAGCTAGGCCTGGCCCTGGCCGGGGCACCAGGAAACCGCTAGAGATTAAAGAGGGATTGTTTAGATAGACAATAGTGTCTACCTGGTTTTAATCCCTGCTCCAAAAGGGTACAGGGGATTAGCAGAGTTTAATAAATGAAAGTGCTCCTATAATCAGGATTTGCACAAAGTGCCCCTTTGTGTTAATCAGACATTTTTTACAGCATGGTGTTTGACATCTGCCACAGGAAGCGACGTTGGCCCCTCCACTACCCCAGCTGTGTCCAGTGTGCATTACCACCAGACCCCTGCAGAGACATACAGATGACACATGACATATATTTAGTAATACATAAACAAAATAAACAACGTGCAAGATGTGAAAACATTCAGCAAAATGAAAACCATAGGAATATGTAAAAACTGTAATCTGGGTAAAGGGTCCTTTACTTTTTTAATTTGAGAATCTACAGAGGGCAGGGATAGTGGACTCTTGTCTTATTATTAAGTTCTGTATATCGTTATATTCTGAATAATATATTACAGGAGGCAGCCAGCCAACAGCTTCATGGGGCTGCAACTCACTGTGGCACAGCCTCACTGCTCACTTCGGAGAGGCTAATAGAATAAGGACGTGTAATTACTTCATTGCTTAAATAGAAAGCTGCATTTTAATAATTAAAGTCTGGCGTATCAGCGGTAAAGCATAATAAAATAGTTTTAGAATCAAGGATTACAACATTAAATCCAGACGGGCCAGATGTAAGAATGGGAGGGGCGGCTCCATCCTGGGACCAGATTAAATCAAACATCCCACAGGACCGCACTGACTTTCTCTCCCCAGCTTAGGGGCTTGTGTGGGCTCAACATGCTGTAATCCACCGATTAGCTGCTATAATCACCTGTAAATACACCTTGGCTACGAGGTTACTCTGTGCTCTCAGGCACAGTTGCTGTTCCACATGTGCTGTATGCTCCACTGCTGAGACATTCTGTCAGAGCAGACAGACAGATGTAGTCAATATGTGCTCTGACATGGGCACGAGCTTCTAAAACGAAACCACTCTGATCATCCACCACGTACAGAAGCAATTGTACTTTTTACTCCATAACATTTGTTTTAAGCTGTCTTTACTAGTTAATCATTGCAGCTTGTATTTTCCTAATTTAGTATTAAATTCCATGGTACAATATTGAGTAACTCTTCTCAGCCGTGAGTTCATCTGGTCTTTGTGGCTAATGCATAGGGAACTTGCTGTGGAGTTAAAATTTGATGTGTTATGTTTAGTTAAAGTGGATTATTCTCAAGTTTGCTCAAGTGGTATTTGTTGAGTTTATACAAATATTTGTTTTTTGCTGTGTGTAATTAGTGTAATGAATTCCAGTTTGGAGTTACCTGTTCTGTTTTATTACAAACTAGTTTCTCAAAAATCTTAGAGGGTCTTTAAGTTCACTATTGATATTTGGTAGTTTGCTATTCATGAACTCACACATATCATGAACATGTGGCCATTTTTAGTTTTAGCATCAAAGTTGTCATATCATAACATCAAAAAATGTATATTAGAAAATACTGTCCTGCATCTTTAAACTAAAACAAACAAACTCAAGCAAACACAAATGACAAATAATATTATTTTACATGACATAACAGGAGGTTTTGCCAGGGTATGGTAAAGTTGTACAGGGATTCCTTTGCTCCCAATAAGTCCGTCATGTAGGATAAAATAGAAGTTTTTGAAAGACTGAATTAAAAACAAAAAATCTTCGAAAAGTCACCAAAGTGATAAAGCACTATTTTATAAACCTATAAAAATATAAATTTTAAAATATTTAGTAATTAATTTAGTCATAATTGTCCTGATATTTTTCTTGTTTTCAACATAAAAAGCAGGAAGTAATTGCTCCATTACAGTGGATTAAACCATTAAAACATGGGGAAAAGTTTAGTCCTTTTTTTATTCAGTAAGACACATTAAAGTCATTCCTGAAATAGGAAACATGATTTTGGAACATAGCACATCCCATGCCTGACAAAAAAATAAAATAAAAAATAAGACTAGATCAACGAACAACAAAACAAAAAAGCAAACAAAAAATTACAAATCATAGAAGCAAACAGTATAAACAGTATCTTGTATATAAAACATAGGCATAATAAATATTACACATAAACAAAAAGAAAAACCTAAACAATAGGTAAACAGAGTTAACTTATTTGGTTTCGGCCAAAGTTTGGAAGAATCATTTACATCACTGCTGTGAAAAACTGAACAGTGTTAATTTAATTTATCTCCTGGAAAAAGCAGTTAATCTAAAGTTAGCTCCTCAGACTCAATTCTAACATAAACATCCAACCCAACATTTCTGTCTCTAAGAACCACAGCTCAGGGTCTGACTCTGAGCAGCTTTTTTTTGTTTTTTATATGACCACGGTCCTGTTATACACTTGAATATGTTGCTTAAATACATTAACATTACGAGGGGTGAGTGCACGCTCAAGCCATAACACAGTATATATATATATATAGAGTGCAGGAAAATCCTCCAAACAGCTTTAGTCACCCCTATTCAGTCATTGTTTTAGAAAATCTCATTAGTTCCACATAAAAATAACATGAATTCAGTAAAACAAAGACGTCCATCTCTGTGGTAATGCAGCTGATTTGTGAATGGTAGCGTTTTTTTCGTTGTCAGGAATCTACTCTTTGGGTGTGCTAGCGTACTCACAGGAGATGGTTTGGTTCAGTCAAAAAATCAACGACTGTGTATTACCTGAAAGCAGACACACTTTGCCACATCCATCCGAACACACACTCACTCACACACACACACACACACACACATGCTCCGACACAAACAGACACAAACACCAAACAATTTTTTAATTCAACGTGTGACTATGAATGTAAATTCACTCCACAAAGTAAGTCATAACAAGAATAACTGTGCAATTTTCATTTTTTCATATTTCTAGAAGCAGATCGAGAGTAGTACAAATATCAGGAGGACGTCTCAGGTGCTGCTATATTTCCTCCATGTGTTGAGAGCATTTTAAAGCCATCCTGTTGATGAAGAAGATTCAGATTTCAGCACCACGTCCACTCCAGTGCAGAGTGCAGTGATGTGGTTTGCAGACCTTCATCTGGTCTTCTCTCCCTGCCGGGATAGCCTGTCCATGCCCTGCACAACCCCTCCACTCCCCTGTCCACCTTAAGGTTCCAGCCCCCATAATGCTACTTTCATTTGCAAAGTGCAAGCAGTTGGCATCTCTCTCTCCCTCTCCCTTCCAATGAAATGGCAAGAAACAAAACAAAAGCTTTGTTACTGTTCATGTGTAAAACTCGTCACAGTCCAAAAAAAAAAAAAAAACTGCAACGTGAAGGGAGCGGGCATCCAAGGAGAGCAAGAGTGCATTTGCATCTCAAGAAATTCACTTCTGCACGAAGCAAGTGTTGCTCCTCATAATGTCCGCGTGCTAGTGATCAGCTAGTTGGGAACAGGTGGTTATACCTCCCTGGAAAGTAAAAAAAGAAAATGGTAATACAACTTCTCTTCGAAGACAAATGAACAGAGAATTTGTTTGAATATTACTTCTTCAGAGTATATATATATATATAGTTGCAATCTTGTCTCCCTTCTTGTACACTGGTGGTGAGGGCAGAAAGATTGGGCATACTTACGATGCAGTGAGTGTGGAATTTAAGACCAGAGTGGTGCGTATCTTGTACAACTGAGCTAGTGTCAGTTTCTTGTGCTGCTGGGCTGGAAATTTCCTCTTCTTTTGAGACTTTTCCCCTGAATCGCCATCAGCCATTAACTCTGTTTTCCTGTCGAAGCAGGCAGGTGGAGCTGTTTCACCATCCGAGCTGGTCTTTTGAGACTCACATTGTCCAGCAAGCCCTCTGTACCTGTCCTCCGTGCTTCTCAGGCTGTCACTGGGCTTGTCTGATGGCATGCTCATGCTCAAGCAGTCATCGGACTGGTGGAGGTCGGTGGGAATCAGTTCCACATAGTTTATGCCCAGCTCAGAGAAGCTCTTACTGTGTGCCAGAATTATGTCCCTGTCTCTACATTGTGACCGGTCCTGCTCCATAGAGTTCAATGAGTGTGAGTGGGATATTGGGGGTTTGCCGTGGAAGCGCTGCAGGAGGTTGTCCTCAGAGCGAGATAAGGCTAAAGTGGACAACCTTTGGAGGCAGTGGAGTCGTGGCTGAACATGAGGCCGCCTGCGGGGTTTTGAGGAGGACTGGATAACCGACAGCTGGGACCCCAATGAAGCATTCTCCTCCTCCTCTTCCTCTTCCTCATCTTCTTCCACCACCTCTGTGTCTGCCTCCTCCTGTTCTGCCTCCAGGCCCTCCCCATCGCCCTCTTCCTCCTCAGTCTCCTCTCCTTCACTTTGGCCAGGCTGCGAATGAAGATCTCTCAGTAAGGACTCAGGTGAGAGGGTACCGTAGGCGCTGTCCATGGAGAGAGATCGACACGATTGGTCGGGTTCCTTCCTTTCAGAAAAGGTGGACACATCAGAGCTAGAGTCTGCCTTAGTAGTTTCCTTGAAGGTCCGGATGGGTTTTGGAGGCTCATGGTCTTCACCTGGTTCATCAGTGTCCATCACCGACAGGGTCTCAGTGGAACCATCTGATTGGCTGAAAGAAGATGATTGATTGGTTCAGTTAATTGTTGGCTAAATGCTGTAAGGAGAACTAAACTACTTAAAGTGCTAGATACGAACATTTTAGTATGCCTCCATTCAGTATGAAGACAGAGCTAATCACCATTTCAAGACTTCAGGGAGGAAAATAGTGAAACCTGCCTTTGTTTAAATATAACAAATTACTTACACACACTACTGAAGAGTGGAAAATTTTATAGATGATAAGCCTGCATATAACCAATGTATGTTTTAAAAGAAATTATGTACAGATTAAACTATGAAATGTTTGTTAGTGAGTTTAATGGTACCTACAACAGACATATCGAGACAAGATATTTAAGTATTTATGGTCTGCAATAATAATTCTTCACTTTTAAGTCTTTTACACATCTTATGAAAATTAAAGAATACTTATCATAAAAAATGCATGAATGCAGCACCAGGTGGTTCTCTACACTGAAAGATGTATTTTCCTAATTTAGTATTAAATTCCACGGTACAATATTGAGTAACGTTCTCAGCTGTGATACCTGGAGTTCATCTGGTCTTTGTGCGTTATGCACGGGGAACTTGCTGTGGAGTTACTGCTCTCGTCTTCCTCTTCCTCGCCCTCTGGACATCTCTTCAGACTGTTCTGCTGCCGGACCACCTCTTCATTGCGAAGCCTCTGGAGCTGATTCTGCAGAATAGATGTACAGACATGTTGAGTAAAATAACTGCACCTCCCAGTTACACTAAAGTCATAAAAGAAATCTATTTATATACTGCATATTAACAGTCTCTCTAACCTGGACATTACATATTGCATCTATCCAGCTTCGCCCCTGAGGGGCGCTGTTGGCTTGGAAAGTGTATGCTGCCACTGCACTCCTGAACTCATTGAGGTAGATGAGGATGAATGAACCTACAGAGATAAAGAAAAGTACAAAATATCACATTTCACTGAATAAAAGGTCAACTGTTGCTTCTTCTTCTTTTTTTTTTTTTTACCAACGCTTATAGGAGAAAATAAGTAATTTTTTTAATGATTTTTTTTTGTCAATTATCAAACTTAAATTTGTATAGTATCGTAGTATCATAGTATTGTATGAGTATCAACAGTGAAAGAAATCACTGACTCAATTTCTAATCCTCATGTGAGCACTCACCAGGGTCTTTGAGCTCCTTACAGACAACATTGTGAATGAGGAGAGGCTGCCGAATGATTTTGACTTTCTCCAGTCTCTTTACTGGCTTGGTAATTAGCAGCAGATCAGTGAACAGGAAACAGTAGACATCCATCTGTTGGGGGAAATAAACTTGAGTAAAACTTGAGTAATGACAATTAACAAATGTAGCATTTTGTAGGTCAACCGTTTTGTTTTGAAATGAAAGGCGACTGTAAATCAAACGTAAAGAAAAAAAAAAAGAAAACTGGCATAAGCCGAACATGCCGTACAGATAAAAGCTCCTCATCAGACTCACTCTTACCCTGCTGTCTTTGCCCTCTTTCATCCTCAGTGCTCCCTCCAGATGCAGCTGTCGAGTCTCCTTTGCTGAGATTCCTCTCATGGGAACCATAAGATCAAAGCGGTTGTACTCCTTGAGGATCTAAAAACAACAAAACGATTAAACATAAGGCTTCACAGAACACAGAGCTTCTTGAAGAACTGTGAAGGATGTATTGTTCTCACCTTCTCTACTTCTTCACTGCTGCCCTCAACAGTCTCATATGAATCTATACGAGCAGAAATGGTGGCCAGCTTCTGCTGGTCCTGGCGCTGGCGCATCTGAGAGTCCACACTGTTGATGAAGCCCTCTATTGTAGCCACCTTCAAGACAACCTTTATGTTTAGATCTTATCCAAGACGCGTCTTAAAACATTTTTGAAATCAAATCATCAGCTGAAAAAGCAGTATAGTTCATATTTATTTTCCAACATCCTTACCATGCTGTTGACAATGTCACGGGCTGATGGCTCGTCAGTCTTCTTGAGAACACTCTTCAGTAGGAGTGGATATTTGGTCAGTCTCTGGTGAGGCTTTGCCAACATATCAGCCAGCTTCAGACGGTTGCACTGTTTATGGGTCTCTGCCCACTGAAGTAACCCAAACAAAGACAGGAAATATCATGAGCCAAATAGTGGAAAAACGTAATAAGGGGTGTATCAGTACAGTGTGTACTAAAGTATCAGAGAATGGCCTAAAGGCGAGGGAGCTCTGAGAACTGACTGTTATGTAGGTCCTGAAGAGCTCGTTGTCCCTAAGAAGCGTGCGCATGTACTCCATGCAGCCTTCCTCCTCCATGCAGTAACGAATGTACGGCTGGAACCTGGAGCCAAACTGTGGGGACACACACACACAGTCAACACTGCATTCATTTCTGCTATTTGGTCTCAGTATACTGAATACTCAGACATGTAAAATATTCTCAGTAAAGTGTAAAGTTTCAGGCAGATGTATTGTCTTTATTTTTCTTAATGTAAAATGTAGCTAAAACATATTTTTCTGTGCTGTAGTGTCTCCATATAACTACCTGAAACAATAGTGCAAGTATTTGCGCAAGCATCAGCTACAAACATTACCAAGCCAGTGCTATTGGACTTTTCTACTTATGGTACTGCTGTAAAAGACAGCATCCACACAGCAACAAATATAGATGAAAACAAGTGAATTTGCACTCACAATATATACATACAATGCACAAAAGCCAGATAAACCTAAGCTGTTTTCAAACATACACTCTAGACAATGACGAGAGAATCCGGTCCAGTGCTGGATGCTTTTAAACATGTTGGGCACAGTGAGTCAAACACGTCCTCACATGGGGGGAAACACTGCTTGATTTCAGAACAGTACAGGAGATGTGACGCCTGGCAAAGATCACATTGTGACAATACCCAGACCAACAGTTAAAGTCTGGGCAAACTCTTTGCTTGCTGACTGTCTGAAAGCAGCTCTGGAAAGTTGACTTAAAAGACCAGGCATTGTATTTTAGAGAAACCTCTAGGGTTGTAGACAGCCATGGCTTTTATCTGATTATACAGTTTATTAATATTCACAGTAACTGACCGTCATGAAGCCATGATGGAGTTTAGTTGGGTCCAGCAAAGCCCGGTCCTGTCGGGCCTTTTCCAGAACTGGCAACATGACTTGGGTCCACAAGGAAGTATGAAGGCGGACAATCTCCTGGATGTTACTGAAGAGCTTGGCAGGCTCCACCTCCATCAGCAGGCCACTCTCCTGCAGATTCAGCAGCCCACACAGGAACAGCTGGAAAATATTACGAAATGCTGAATCATTTATGGAACAAGAACACACTACTGTCAGTTCACAGAAAAGCCAGCACAACAAACACAACAGCTTCTTTCTGGTGTTCTACCTCACTGACTACAGGAGTCCTCTGTGCACTTACATCGGTGATTACTCTGAGTTTCTTTATGTATGTAGCCTCTGTGTGGAAGAGCTCCCATATGGCCTCCTGCTGGTTGGACTGTCGCGTTGTTAATGTCTGAACACATACACAAAAACACTACATGTAAATGATGTATAAACAGAAAGAGAGAGAGAGACACACACACATCTGCCAGTGGTGTCGCAACAACTCAGCTGTATTATCTGGTCTTTTCCGTTTAATAATTTCACTACCTCAGTGATTTAATTTAGGTTACAAGTCATTTTTTGCCATATCATAGTTTCAAGCATTCTGAAACACACACACAAAATGATTATCAATTACAGTTGTACGTGAGGAGAGCAGAGTCTGCCCATAGTCTTACTATAAAAAGTCACACTTATCTGAATACAGACAAACATGCAACAAAAATTTTAATAACTTGCTGCTGACGGTCTGATATGTCCACCTGATTTACATTAGCAACCCGAATAGTGGTTGTTAATGTTGGTTACTCAATAGCATATGTGTGAGACATGTAAAATACGTGACATCATGATTGCTGTGAAGACTCTGTAAGCATCACTCTGACAGAACAGGGCAAATGCAGCAAAGATAGATGATAGGCAAGAAAGAGCCAGACACGTACAACAACAGGAAGCAGGATGTAGTTATGCATGTAAGGAACTAGGTGCCAGACTGACTGTTCAACAGTTATTAGAGCAAGACGTGGGTCAGAAAAGTGCCATGTATCACTTTTTGGCACCATTAGTCTGGTCTAACATTTCTGGAAATGTGATTTGTTAATAATTAACTATATGGTTAACGTCTGGTTTCCAGATCATTTATTTGTTGTGTGTGTGTGCATACTGTACCTCTGAGTTGTCCAGTAGTGTCTGCCAGCTGTCCTCTAGCACCAGGTTGGTCCCACCTTCCTCCTCCTCCCAGGAGTCCTGGTGGAAGGAGAGTTGCCGTGGCACTTTGGGCAGCCCGAAAACCGTGTAAGAGTGAAGCTTACTATGAAGCTGCTCCAGACGGTCCACCTCCTGCAATAACAGAGGAGCGATTAAATAAAGCAAGCCCAATTGGTTTAAACACGATTAATAGCATTACAGTGGGATGAGATGGGAGAGTGACTGTTCAATTCTGGTCTTTGTTTAACAGTTTAGTAAACACAGTCTGTGTATTAGCATAGAAATCCTGTCTTTGCTGGCATTTAAATTCTTAAATTCAACAGTAGCTGCTATTCAGCTCTTTGTTCAGGCTGACAGGACTGATGTATTTATGAAAACGAGCTCTGTGCATTGAGACTGTTGCAACAATACAACACAAGGCAGTGGGGGCAAGAGCTACAGCATGAGGGAGAAGAATGGCCAAGGCATGAAACCTTTAGACTTTGATAAATACTGGGAAACTATGCAGCTGATTCTGAAAAATATGAGAAGAAAAAATTGGAATTTATTTATATAAGATATATTTATAAGATTCAATCCAATCAATGTGGATGATACAAGAGGCCAAGGGTCACAGAGGACGATCACTGACCCTGAGGAGGTCATGGGGGGTGAAAACAGAAACATGACTGACAGACGCTGTCTCTATACGACATCTGCTGTTGGCGTTGGTGTGGCCTCAGGAGGAAAAATACAATGGCGAAGTGGGTGTGACCCGTTACAATAAATGGTGATTACTATTGTTGAAAACCTCTGATATACAATTAAAGAAAAGGGTAAAACTCTGTAGGATGACGCTTTGTTGGTATTTGGTGATCTTTAGTGAGCAAGGCAGATTTTGTTGGGGTCTGATTTAAAAAGCAAATTAGGGAATCTGAAGATGAATCCAATTTTTATGAATAAAATAATATGGACAGTGTTTTCAAGTGTTTTCTTGACTTACACTTTTCCAGAGTTGCTGGCAGGCAAGTATGAAAGCCAACAAGTCAGGAGACTCTGAAGGGAAATTACCTCATCAAGGCTCAGGGGAAATGGCCCTCTGACCTCCTCCCACTGGAACTCGCTACTGTTTTGTTTGCTTTTTATGTTTTGCAATTTGGAGACGCGTCTGGGCAACAAACCTGCTGCCCCCAGCAGCTTTTACATTTTTTTTCCAACTTCACTGTACTCAAACAGAAACATTTGAATTCTCAGGCATCACTTCCTGTTTGATCAATGATACCTTCCCAAAGGGCCCCGCTCCAGCGTTGGAGCTGAAGAAGCCACTGAAGCGGCTGGCAGCGCTTTTCTTCCATCTGTCAGGGCCGGCTCCGATGCTGGGCAGTGAGCCACTGATCTGTCCCAGAGCATCCGGGGTTGGAATATTTGTCTCCCCCAGGAACTCTGTCATGTTCTTCCTACGTCGCGCCTGACCCTACAAGGTAGAAAGGACAGAGCAGATTTTACACAGTGAAAAAGAAAACAAGATAGGACACATAACAGAAAATGAAAGAAGACAGACAGGCATGAGTGATTTTGCCATCTCAACAGGAAATATAAAAGTTTCCAGTTTGGTTGGACGGTTGGTATGATACAATACAGGAGACCAGAAAATATGCAAGGACAGGACAAACAGGAAATCAGAGGGGAATTCTGCACCAGGGTTGACATCAGCTAGACCGTTAAAGGTATCCTAATGGTCAGACACAAACAGGAGAGGGAAGGACAGCCACTTCCTGTGAATACTCATTACATCACAAGAAGCAGGCGAGAACACAAGGCCCAAGTCTGGCCATTGTTCCCCCTCTATTGTTACCCTGTCAACAGGCCCGGCCACGCACCCTCACTCATGCAATCTCTGTTCGCTTTACGAGCAGCAGCAAGGCAAACAAACAGGGGCTACCTCAGTATCTGAGGAAGCAGTTGTTTTTGCCGTTACCTCGGGTCAGCGTTGAGGAATCTACAGATGGGGATTGACCCCCCCCCCCCCTAACACTTCAAACACAGTGACAAGAAACTTTACATTCCAGGATACGGATACTGTTGTTGTTGCCATTCCAATGACATTCTTTATTTTACTGAACAGAACTTGCTTGTAGTCATCCTCAGATCACCAGCATCAAGGTCTGTAGAGCTCACGTCTTCCTTTTAACTACCTTTTCAAACTTCAGTCCTTGTGATAACTCTTGTACTTAACATGTAACTTAATAATATGGATGTAGAGATGTACAGAGACAGACAGACCAGTCATGTGGTAAAGGGTCACTGAACCCCAAGTTGCCCCCAGTGCATCAGCCTAAGCTGCATAGCCGGTGTGTGAATGTGGGACTGCTTTGAATATCGATAAGATAGAAACGTGCTATACAGTGTAGACCATTTACATAGCTAATCTACTGATATTCTACTGATATTATTTTGTGGAAATGTCTATGTCAACTAGTCACAGGTAACAGGAAGCGTTTAGTCTCCATGGACAAACAAGGAAAGTCTGGAGGACAAACTGAAAGCTGGTTAGTTTACGCTGTCTGTAGGGTACATGACAGAACCAAGCAAAAAGTAGGGTTTGACCTCTGGTAAGACAGAAATAACATATTTAGGAGGATTTCTAACAACATGTAACACTAGGATATGCCAGACAATCCTCAGATTCAATGCACCACAGATCTGGATGATATACATGTACATATAAGCAAGTACATTCAGTATGTCTAAACACTGGCAAGAAAGTTATCATCCGCACACAGAGACAGAAGCTACTATGATAAAGTAGCTTTCCCACCGCCAGTAACAGTGCTCACCATTGAAGCCAGAGGCATGTCAAAAGTAACAAAAACCATCCTAATCCTTCAGCTGGATTCATGGATCGCAGCCCATTCTGGATGCCAGCTGTTGCTCTCTGTCAACTGCACCATTAAACACGCATCCACGCCGTCCTCGTCGCCCCAAAGTTAGGAATCAGTTGGGAGACAGCTGTGACCCTTAGTGTTATCCCAACGCGAGATCTGTGTTGATCTTCATTTGGTTTTAAAACCTCCCGTTCCAGCTGAAGGGGGGAAGCTCTGAGTCGCTTTCCGTGTGAACTATCTCGCTGCCGCGTCCCACTGAGCTCTGACCACTTCTTCTCCTTGAACCCAGGGATGTGTCTGTGTCCTGTCAGCAGTGGAACCCTCTCACTGATGTGCCTGGTCTGCCTGCATTTCATACAGACATTGGTTTGAAGCCATAGCAACCAGGAGGTTCCTACCTCTTTGTGTATGGGTCAGGAAACGAGAGGCAGGACAAGGGGGGGAACGGAGGCAGATCTGTAGGAGGAGTCAGGCTGGTGTCCTGCAGGGAGTTCCCTGGGTTGAACATACATCCTGATGCTTGTAGAGATGCTAAGTGTTCCTAGGTTTGACATAAAAGGCTGCTCAGAGGTGGAAATAAACTACTTTGATGCTCAGATGAACCAAAATTGGCCTCCACCACAAGAAATTAATAAAAAATTCTATTGCACGGTGGCTGTAAATTGATGGGGTGCTTAATTTTTTACGCTTATTTGGACTTTTTACTCTTATTCTTATTCGTTATCTTCGATCACTGTTTTGCCTGGAGACCTTTGAACAATGCCAGGCCAGTTGGTCAAAACAAGGAAAGAAATGCCCTGATAATGGCAAAACGGGAAATTCCCTTTGTTTACTTGCTTGCTTCAGCACCTTTTTAGACTGCTCGCGCTGAGCAGATAAGCAAAAGCAAGCAGCGCACAATAATAGCCACAGTAAAGATTGAATTTTACTATTTAAATTAAAAAAATATTATTTTATTTAAAACTTAATCTGAAATGACTAAAATGAATTTCTTTATGATTAAGACTGCAGGTCTACAACAAGTCTGTCTGGGCAGTTTGAGTTTGTTTTTTATTTTGTTATTTTTAACCTGTTTTATTTTTATAAACTAATTGATAAAATAATAGCAATTGTAGGTCTAGGGTCACATTCAGACTTAACTTTATCATGTGTGGAAAAATGACAGCCCTTCATATTTATTTAAATGAGGAAGACACGTGGTGAAGTAACACAACCTGATATGGTGTTCAGACATCTATAAAAGAAAAGCTTATCTTTGTGTTCTAGTTTGTTTGGAAGGCATCCTCTGCCACTGGCTGCTTACAGTCATAGACTTTGGCATTTGATTACCCTGAACTTCCTGTTATTTCCTTTTGTCACAATAGTACATGAAACAGCCCCCCTCAACACAGCCCCTCACTTGGTGAAGTGTACACGGAAATTCAGTCTAAAATATTCTAGTAATCGTAGTATATTTCTAAAAGTAATAATACTGTCCAATAACTCTTCAGTCCGGGCAAATCTACCCCCACAGTGAACACCAGGCCACTCTGGTCAAGTCTGCCTAAGTAATTATGTTTACAAGGTTTCCCTTGTGCTAGCTGTGTAAACCTGTCAGTCAGAACAAAGGGCAACAAGATCCTGAGCTATCTGTCTTACAAAGCTACTCACTCTGGGAACTGCAACTTGTGAGGAAGGTTGAAAGGCAGTCAGTCAAGTTAATGATATCAGACTTTGTGTCCACTCACACCCTTATCTTATCCTGTGGTTTGTAGTATTAACCTTGGCCCGGAAAGGAAAAAAAAATCTTTGAATGTGAAAGGACTGTGTTAAGCAGTGACAAAAAAGCCAAAAAGAAACCAACCCCAAAATTTTCTATGCCCTTTATGTTACTGATAACAGCTCCCCTTGATCAGGTGAGCTGATTAACGATGGGAAAACACTGTCCTTTCTGAAAGCCAGGACACACACACACACACACACACATATGTGCATAACCAGGAAACAGAAACTAAAAGGAACCTGAGGTGGTCAATGTTTCAAGGCCATTTCAGTCCCAGCAATCAAGGCCTTGTGGTCACAACAAACACTTTCAGCCAGAGGTGAGAGATTCACAACAATGCTCCTGTTACTTGACCTCCTCGTCACCCCCCACCCCCCACCACCATCTGTGAGCCCACCCATTATCATACTTTACCAAATACACTGAAACTCAGACGGGATTAACGATGACAAAACATGTCAGACATCAATCAATGAAACATTTTCAGGCTGCAATGGTTTATTCCCATTAAGGGATGAGTTCGTCTTTTTCAAATTAACTTTACTCTTGAAACAACAGTCTGTTGGTTATACTGTATATAGTTTTACTGCTGTAATGGGAGATCACTTCTTTGAAAAAATATGGGGACTAAAAGTCTGTGTTGTGTGTAAAAACGTACATAATGTGAAATGTTTTTTTGCTTTTTCTCTTACGTTAAAGTGGAAGGAAAAATGAAGGAATTTTGTGCAACAATCTCGTCAGCAGTGGAAAAACATTCACAGAATGCGACTAAGAAGGAAGGTGGAACACTAAGGACGTTAGCCTTTATAGAAACAGGTCACTGTGGAATTTGCCTCCCTCTCACTTATAAAGTAAGATGGAGTGACATCATAAAGGCCTGTATTAACTGGTGGAAATATTACAGCCAGCTCGAACTGTTAGTTTATATAGGAGCATGTGACTGCTGTTTTAAGACACATATGAAAAAACTGAGAACGGATCCTTTGAGGAAAACATCACATATACTGAAACCCTGTGATTACTTAAAATGACCTAAAGTTATTAAATTTTTCTGTATCAGACAAAGGTTATTAGGTACAGCAATGCAGATATCATGGCAACAAATCTTTCAAGTAAGTACTTAAGTTAATGTTTATTATCTGTTGAAAATCTTTTAGAGAGATGTTGATTAGACTGTGAGATCGACTGTTGTTTCACCATTTGTTATACAGTAAAGGCATGTAACAGCAGATGTTAGCAACAATATTATATAAGTCATCAACTCTGAACCAGATATTCAACTTCACCTATGAAGTTTAATCAACAGAATGGCCAATAAAGCCATAATGAAGCAATAATTCACTGTCAGTTAATTCAATGTCACTATTTGTGACACTGAACTTTAGCTGTATCTAACCATTAACCTGGTAAATAAGTTTCTATTAATTTGCTATTATCCTTTTAATAAATAAAACATTTAGCTCTTCAATAATTACAATAAAAAATGCAATGAAAGTAAAATAAAATACTCAAAGCAGAGCTCTAAGATATTATGAGAATAAGCTATAACTGTAGTAATACACTGTCAGACAGCTAAGCACACAGATGTGTAAGCAGACCTCTCACCTGATAGTTGGTTGATGCTGGATTCATGTCAGTAGGAAGTGACTCCTGACACTCAGACACTTGCAGCACGTCCCAGCTATGCCAGGACGAGAGACGACCAAATCGAACCATTTCCCACAGAAACACACACAACCCCCAAAACTTCAGCTAAAAAACAGGTTTGGTGATCAAAAACTCCAAACGCCAGAAAGAATCCATTTGCAGCAAATTAGCAGCAGTCCAAGCAGAAGTGCAGCGCAGCATCTCAGCTGAGTCCAACTAGTTCTGCTTGCACCGTGTGTGCTGCAGGTGACAACCGTTGACTGGTATGCTTAGGCCTCAGTTACCTCCACATTTAAGCAACAGGGGGAAGTGCTTTCTTTCACACACCTTACAGTGTTCTCAGTACGTGGCTCCTCCCACACCATATGGAGAACACATAAGAACCTCCTGGCTGGCTCGTGTTTCAAACAGAACTGCCACATTTTTTCATCATACATACATCATCTGTACATAACATCTTCAGATGAATGTATGGATCAAGTTGCTCCTGAGAAATATCACAGATTTCACACAAGTTTCTAATCTGCTTTTTAAAAGAGTGCATGTGCAGGACAAGGTCTGCAGACACTGCTTTCAGTAGAGAGGAGTGGTTGCATGAAATGGGAGATTAATATTAATGATGCTGTCAATTGGTGCAAAAGACATCTAAATAATTTGTTTAATTTATCTAATTCAGCACAAAAGAAGTCTCGTCAGTCCGTTTAAGATTTCCAATCTGTGTTTCCAAAACAGACCAAGGTACAAATGATTCTATTCATATGCCAAATGTTTAGACAGTTTTCCAGAAGTGAGGTTTCTGTAGCCCATATAAACACATTGTCTGTAGAAACCTGTTTCTCTATGTAATCTGGATCCTGAAGTGACACACTCTTAATGCAAAAGGTAGGGAGGCATAACACCATTTCACAAAGAGGAAAAGAGAGCAGGCAGACTGCACTGTATGAACCAACTACAGATAAACGAATACAATATCTTTAACGTGTTACTGTATTGCAGGTTCAGCTGCCACTCCCTTTACTATCTCAAAGGCTGAAATGGTCTTTGTGTCACCATGTGTCCTAAGTCATGAAGGCTTTTATGTCTGTCAGCTCATTTCCCAGAACTGGGCTTAGTGTTATATAACAGCACTAACTGTCTTCTGCTTATCAAATAACAAACATTGTCATCACAGATAGTAAATCGAAAATGTTGCTTCTCCTTAATGCACGTATGAATCTAAAGATTGTTTTGTTGTTTTGGTTTAAAAAAACACACTTGCTATGTAAATTATTAATTGATTATTTTAACAAATGTTCCCTGAATGTCTGGTTGCACACCTCAGGTCCCTGAGATGCATAGAAGCAAGAAGACGACATAACAGAAGAGATAAAATAAATATAATAAATAAAAATAAATAAATACAACATAATAATAATATTACAAAAGACACTTATCCACACCTGGTAAGTAAAAGACTCTTTAAAAGGGGTTTCTTACTTCTGCAATGCAACTTGTGGGGCTATGTTTCATTTCAACGCTTTACCTTAAATAATGTTTTCTGAGATACTTAAAAAACTTTAAAAAAAAATTTTAATGCCCAGAACCAGCGACAGCTTGACATTTTTAGCGCAAAAGGGACAACACCCTATCTGAAAAACATCAACATTTCACACAGTAGAAAAAAACTGAGGTCTGCCATGAGTATGTAAGGTTTTCCCAGATGTCATGACTGTATTTTGGGAGCACTGACACACAGATGTTGGATCCATTAAATGATATTTACTCCCTGGGAAAAGCAAAACGATCCAAGCGTAAACTGTGACGTGATCCCAGACACTGGCTTTTTGCAATCTCTAGATCAAATACATTATCCTGCCTGAGTTTTATGTATTTAACAGTCAGGAAGTGCGAATTAGGTTATAGGCTAAAACAGACAGGAAGTGAGGATCAATGTACTGAATATTATTGCTGCAAATCACAAGGTCCCAGAGGGATATCTTTATGGCTGTAAAGATCGTAAAACTTCATCTAACTTTCCATTCCCAGTAAAAGGGAAGAGGACAGTCGGATTCAGATTTATTTGAAAAAATACAAAAAATATGAGACAAACAAATAAATGCAGGTCAGGGATGTCTTTCAACACTGCAAACTGAGTCATGAAAGTTAAATCAAGTCAAGTCAAATTGTTGTGCATCTTGTATGTTTCAAAGATGATATGATATACTGCTCACACTCCGCAGAGAAGTTTCATTTGTGGGTGTTACAGGGAAGAGACAAGTGGTGGAGGAGTTTTATGGGAACGATCAGCAGAACGATTTGACCAATCAGAGAGCTTGGTTGGGCACCCTACCATAAAATAATCTGTCCTAATAATCAATGCTCTCTGCAGCCTATCACTGTGCTGCCAGACACTATAAAAGGTAACATGTGTGCAATAATAACTTTGATATAGCATATTCAAATGAAACAGAAGCTTTATATAGAAAGGACAAGATGTGGCTGCTTTTTCTCAGTAGGCTTGCACAAGTCATAGCGACACCTGAATAAATGTGCACTTCTTTTATTAAATCTCTAGATTTCATGAAAAGCAGCCATGTACACTCAGTGGATATCTGATGCTGAGCCTGTAAAACTCTGACCTATAAACAAATATAAGAAGAAAACGGTTCAACAAGAAGATATTATGGTCATATTTGAGTCCAAGCATGAAAAAAAAGGCAATTTAGGTGAATATTTTAAACGTAACACTTAATTAAAACGCGGTTCACTCAGTATTAACCTCCAATCCTGTAACCCCTATACTATCATGAAACACTGACAAAAAAGAAGCAATATTCATATTTGAGAGGCTGGTTTGGGGGAGAAAAAAAGCTTTAACTAATAGAGTCTAAGAACCAAATAGAACAATTTATAATTGGTTTCTGTAAAAATAATACAATTCAATTCTGTGCATAATTAAAATGCAAGGTGATTCCCAATTTATTATTATTAGTGCTGAATACATTCATAGGCTGCACATTATTGCCCCCCTGAGGAATAAACCTTTACTGTTACCATAATACCATTCAATAAACGGACAGGTTCTTCTTCAAAATGCCTTAAAAAACTCCTGAACAGTTCCCAGGAAATCAGAAACTGAATGACTAAAACTCAGCTTTCCTCAGCAACCTCCACTGTTTATGTCTCTGCTTGATGAATACACTTAATCACCACAGATGGCTTTAAATGATTCAGCTGAGCCTCTACTTGTTTCCCTCCCTAAAGCAATGATGACATTATTACTAGTCTGTATACAGTGAGTGCATGGAGGCAAAATCAAACTCACCTGTATGTGAGCCTGAACTTGTCTTAAGGATGTTTATTAACTAGACAGTATAAACTCCCTCAACCTAAGTCAACGCCAAAAACTGTGGACTCTTCCACAACACGACAGGAACTGTGAAACCTCTAGTTTATCTCACACAGACAAAGAGCTTAGCTCTAATACAAGAAGCCCTGCCATCACAGCCTGTTGACTACATGCAGGTGCTTGCGTTACTTAAGGGCAAACTGATGACGACATTAAGGTGAGTCAACTGCAACACACCTGGCATCAGTGCATATCACTGACAACGCAAATGTACATGAACGTCATGTGCACGTTACTGTGCTGAACAGAAACCACTGCTTGCGCTGGAGGAGAAGCAACTGCTTTTGTTCAGTTCCTTTTTGGTGGAAATACCAGAATGTCACAGAAGAAACAATGTTAATATTCAACATAAATACAGTGAAATCAAAACACCGGTTAGTTAGAAGGTTATCTATGTAAATCTGGGTTCTCTGTGTAAGGAGAACTTAATGGTCATCATTAACCATTCGTTTCTGCTCAGCCTCATTATGAGAACCATTTTATCCTCGTAAGGGTAACAAGGTGCTGTAGCCTATCCCAGCTGTCATTTTGCGTGAGAAGCAGGCTACACACTGGACAGGTTGTCAGTCCATCGCAGGGACATAGACAGACAACCATTCACACTCACACCTACAAGGAATCTGGACTCTCCAGCTGACATGCTTGCATGTCTTTGAAGTGCGGACAGAACCCGTGCAACAATCCATAACATAAATGACTGATATAATAGTAAGTCACACTTCTGATGATGAGCATGCGTGCGTCCATAAAAAGACCACACAGGGAGGTAAAGTGAAAAATCTGAAGAACATTCCTAGGTTTGCGCAAGGCAGATAAAGGTAACGGCAGACAATGAAGTCATGATGAGATTATGCTGGCCCAAGGCACCACAATGCTGGAGAATGACAAGTTGAAAAGGGTGTGGCAAAACACGAAGGGTGTGTGTGTGCGTCTGCAGTGTGTGGTTTACAAGGGTGGCGTATTTTGGGTTGATGAGTCTGAAGGGAAGTTTCATGTGTTGTTGAGATGAAGCACCACATCAAATATATGACACAGCTGTCTTACTCAACCAGTAGCTCACCAACAGATCTATGCTCTCCTTGCGTCCCAGTGATCCATGCTCCACCCTCTCGCTGCCTGGGGTGACGATGTAGGGGCTCTGGTTCACAGAGGGCTTCATGTTAGGCAGGCTGAGTGACCTTGAGTCCTTCACACCTTGCTCCACCTTTAGCTCATCACCAGGTTTTGCTACATGAAGGGGAAAAAAGAAAAGCTGTTAAACAGTCAAGGAGGGCTTTTATAAAATCTCCTTGAAAGAGATATGTTCACAGTAAGAAGGTCAAAATGTACCGAAAGAAAACCGATGACTACAGACTACAAATACTTAAAATGCTGAAAAAAAGAGATTGGACTGAATAATACCAGACTGTCCCTGTGAACCGAATATGATGTAACTCCAGACCGCAGTCAAGGTTTGGGAGAGTGACAATGTCAGAACAAAAACAAATAGTCATGATACTGCAATTTTAAAACTGCAACAAGTGCAACTGCCAAGAACAAGCACCCATCTCACTTTCCAGTAAGGAAAACAATAACAGGGCAGAGCCATTGCGTTGTTGTTGCTACTGACGCACTCGTAAGACTCACCGAGTGTTATATGAACAATATCGAGTATACGAGCAACACATTTTCACGTGTGGTTCGGATTTGATTCTCTCCTTTTTCCTTTTTCCTCCCAGTCAGAGACATGCGTAAAAAGGAAACTGGCCAACGCCATCTGTCCTACTCAGTTACTACAAACAAGGATGGCATGACGCCTGCAACATACCATCTAAGAATGCTACTTTAAGGTTGGGGATTTTATTGTCCTGCTGAACGTGTGGTGGTGACAACAGAGACATTATTTCATTCATTCATTATTTCTGAATCATTACATTTAGTACGCAAGAGGAAAGTTATAACGATAACTGTTAAGTTTTGTTAAGAGATGTTAAAATAAAAGTTAGAAGTTATATTACCTACATAAAAAATAATTTAATGATATCCCCCTGGGCTGTTCTGCTGTTGTTTACTTTGTTTTCAGATGTCGGCGTGAATATTTGGCCGGTCCCTTTTAAAATACAAAATCATTGCAACCAACTGCTGATACTTTAATAATGGAGCACTATTAAATTAGTTGTGTCTGTGTCTGATGTTAAATCACATTCCCTCTTGGTCATAGAATTGAGATCACATGAGCCTAAACTAAATGGTCAGTCCATAATAACATAGGGTTGGGTGATCTTGTGCTACATGTACAGGATGCATGGATGATCTTACCTTTGACTTTGAGGTAGTGTCCGCCAAAACGGTAAGCTTCGAACTCGAGGGACAAGGGAGTGTTGGACTGATCCAGGAACAAGTCGACCTGGGACAGCTTAATCCTGTTCCTCTCAAACACAGGCGCCAAGACCTCTCTAACAACACATGACAGAGAAATTAAAAGTCTGTAGAGAAGCTGCTGGTAGCGGCCATCGTCTCCTTTCCTCTCACCTCAGTGTTTTCTTTTTCATAGCAGGTACGATTTCTGTGTTTATGTCCACATTGAGGTCAAACTTGAGGCTGAAACACTCTGGGGTCTGCAAAAGGGAACAGATGCAATGTTACTTTACATAGGTTGGGGTCATGCCGCATGAGGGCTCCTTCTCACCTGCATAATATTATTTTATCATTGCAGAGATTAGTAAGTGACTGCATCCCCTGATTCAAGGAGCGGAAATCTGAACTTGGTTTCATGGGAGAAATTTATTTTCTTTTATTTTACAAATTGCAGCCCAACATGTCTGCTGCGAACACTTACATCAGTGTGCCGTCTCCGTGGCTTCTTTTTCACCAGCTTCAGCCCCCCCGTTTTACGCTCCCTGTAAAACAGTTATCCACAAAAGGTGACAGCTTTATCAATTAACTGCTTCAGAAGGATCCGTTGAATCTCTGTCGCTGACACTGTATGTAATGTCTCCTACATTGTGGTTAGACAACAGGCAGGCAGGAGTACACGAACATGAAAAATTGCATGACACACAGGAGGGTTACTGACCCCCGCTCAGTGCTCCCATCATTGTCTTCCTCTAGGTCAGATGGGGGGCTGGTGCGTGGGGGACAGGAGCGCGTGGACACGTTCCGAGCCAGGATGGAGGCTAAGAGTTAAGAACGCACAGCAAACACTCCTGTAGTCTTCATTTTTAAGGTCAATTCAAGCTCACACAATTTACAAAAAATACAAATTTTTTCCCAAACTAAACATTTTGCTATCTAGAAATGACACCACTGTAAGAAGGTTAAGAAGATATACCAAATAAAAAATAAATAAATAAAATAATTCTACCTTGAGGTTGTAAGTCAAAGCGGGGATGCCGGTCAAAGTGCATGTTCTCTGGGTTCTCTGGGTGGCACCGTGAGTCACATGACTCACACAGGTGTAGGGGGCTTTTGCTATTCAGGTCTTGGCAGTCTGGATGGTGGCAAACCTACAGAGAGAGTTACAGAGAATGAAAGATGAAAAAGTTAAATTGGCATAAACAGACCTACATTACAATATGAAAGATTTAGATTCAAAACGATAAACAGGCACACACTCATTTAAAATACACCGTTGATCGTTTCTGCCACAATTAACAGGGAAGAGAGACTGCCACAGTTATTCCTGAGGTTTGGTGACTCCCACCATCTGTCCCCCTTTGAATGAAAACTAATTGACTTAAGGCTCAGTTTTTCACTTTGTGTACTGGTATGGGACCAGTTTACCCTTATGTAATCCCGGTTTTATCCTGAGATCTAAAGCAAGGAAACCGACCACAGGTCAGCAGGACGTGACTTACAGGTCGCACTGCTTCACCAGCTCTGGCAGGCGGCAGAAGGCTGCGGGATTAAGACTCTTTCTGTCCTTGGCCAGACAGATCCGACTACCCCCTTCAACGCGCCTCTCCTTTATCTTCAGCAATGAACTGGGAAATCAACAGGGAGATCTTCTACAGTACGTCTCTTCACTTCACCCTGCACCCCCTCCTTGCCATCAACCACACCCGCCCCAGGAAGCGAGGATGTATGTGGAGATACAATGGAAGTCCCGCTAATGTACTTCCTGTAATTGTTTCCATGTACTTATAAGCAGCAGTGTGTGTCAGTGCATGTGTGTGTAAATACGTGTTCTTATTCACAGCAGGGGTTTGTGCCTAACCTAGGCTCACTAGTTTTCATGTCAACACAAGAGCCACAGATATAAATAAGAATTAGATGCCATCATCCAACAATATAGAGGCCTTCCATAAATAACTATATTGTTTCAACACATAAAATGCTGTACCGCATCTAAACAGCTGAGTTTAAGGGCAGTCAATTGGCTAGAAAAATTTGACTAGAAATTAGTCATTTCTCCCTCACCCCTGATACTCTACCATCATGTTCTGCAGCTGTGAGCAGGAGTCTGTGGAAGTCAGCTTCATATCCATGCCAGCAGGCACCCAGGACTCCACAATAAACATCCAGTCCTCCGCCTCGTTGTTCTACTACCTCGCTCTGCAGCGTGCCACTATCAAGCCACGAGCTGATGAGCTGCCTTATTAATCCACTTCTCTCAGTCTAGCCAGGTATAATCACAGATTGTAACGACTGGGTCACACACACCAGAGGGGGTGAGGAAGGGAGCAAAGGAGGGAGGCATAAGGTTAGGGGAGGGTGAGGAGTCCCAGTAAAGACATAAAGCCGTGGCAGGAAGGAAGGAAAAAATTGTCCATCCAGAAGCTTTTTAGAAGAACAAAGCCCCCTAATCTCGCAGCCTAATTGGTGCCTGTGTTCTGTCACAGCCATCTGACGGCCTTGCAGAGATTAAACAGCCATGCTCTGCCAGTCAGGGTCTTCTCCTCTCTTACTTCTCAGTCCCTCTTTGCTCTGTCCTCTGCCAGCTCCAGCACCAACCCCTCCCTTCCTCACATTCATCCAGACAGGATCACTACACCCAGGCAGACCCCCAACCAAAGACAGGTTTTAAATAGAAGAAGACAAGACTGTGTGTGTGTGTGTGTGTGTGTGTGTGTGTGTGTGTTGTGGCTTGTCTTCCTTCCTCTACTGAACGTGACACACTCCCCTTAGTACAACAGTGTTAAAGTGTTAGTGTTTATAATAATTATAATAATAATATAATAATGCCATATCACGATGCCACAATGTTGCTGAACCAAGCAGCTAATTCCATCCAAAAAGTTTTACTTAGCTTTACTTAGCACAGTCCACAAATAACATAGGAGCAACAAGACAAATAGGTAAACATAAAACAGTGAAACACCAAATATGTTTATGCTTTACAAATTCAGCCATTATTGCTAAAAACAAAGTTCAGCTCCAGATGTTTTGCAGCTATTAGGTTATGAAGTTCTGCTGTTAGGGGTTTACCAAAGTAAAATAAATCGCTTTAAACTGTACCTGCAGCTGATGACATTTAACATGCTGAGGGTAAGGAGAAATGATCTGTATCACGTTAAAAGAAAAAAAAAATCTAAATCACTGAACTAAACTTCCTGAAAGAGCTTCAAGGCAGAAGTGAACAAGTCACAGTCGGTTCCAGCGACGCCTCACTTTCCGACTCTAAAGTTAACGTCAGTGTATGCGCACACGTTTTCATGTAGTGCAGTCAAATGTCCCATCGCACAGAGGCGTTATATTCTACATGAGGTGTGGAGACAGACTGCCGGGCAAATAAGATGCCATATTCAAACAACAGTCTAGATAGTTGGGCCCTCCTCTCACTGTCAACTTGGCACTTGCACTGCTGAAACTATGCTTAAGAAAAGGCTATTTACGGCAATTGGGCCAAGGAAGTGAATGGAAAGAAACAGTCAGTGTGTAATCTTGAGGATACTTGAGGATACATAAAGAGATCTGTGTTTCAGCTCAAGATATGTGCTGCAAATGTGTTTTTATTCCAATTCCAGACATTCCTATCAGCTGAGAGGCACGATTGATACTCGTGTACGACCGATAAGCCGGTCTTTTCTGGATCTTAAAGGTGGATCCATGTAGCTGAATAAAAAAAGGTGGCGGCGCAGGACAGCTGAGTCACACATACCTTATCGTGCAACAGTACAGATTTGTGTAAGACAACATGAGTAATGTGTTGCGTGTGTCCCCACCAGGTCTGCTCGTAGATCTGCCCGGATTAGTGAGGGGATTCACGGCAACACGGGCGACTAGAAAACATGTGAGCACAGATAGCAGGTCCCACACACCTTCATTTGCCTTATCAACAGCTGAGAACACACATTCAGTTAAAAAAATACATACTGGGCCCACTGGGCCCTTTTTTCTCAGGTTAGCACATCAGGTCCCACGTGGGACTTGTTTGCGTACCCTTGTTTTCACACATCCTACAAGACGATACTCCCAAACACGCGCATACTGTATATACTGATAAGGTCGGTGTCATTGAACAGCATATCCATTGCTCAGCTGTAATAAAGTCATTCTTGTTTCAAAGATGTATCAGGATGAGCCTCTCAAAACAGGCAAACAGTAAATAAGTGTTACAGCACCTACTTACAGGGTTGGATTCCTCTAATTCTAGCAGAAACAGCGAAAGAAAAAAAAACTTCACACAGTTAATGCAAAATTGTGATAAGCTTAGATTCAAACATCTTAAATATGATTTATAACAAAGGCTAAGGTTGTGGGTTTAAAGCAACAGTGCTGCAGTTCCTTTTGGCTGCAATCTACCCACCACAATGTACTCTCTACACTTTGGCTCCTAAAAAAGCTAGGATGCTTAACCACATCCTTTCAAGCATGAAAATCCACGGATAATGAGCCTTTTTGTATAAAATTTTATAATGCATTGAGGATAAGGCCATAGATAAATTACAGATACTGACTCTATCCTTCACAGGGCTGCGCCAACATGTGAGCTGCTTGGTTCTCATACTTGGTTTTGCAAAACTGGGTTGCACTTCCATCTCTCTAAAATGATGCGGCAGGGGCTCAACTAGTTCTACTGGTGCACAGCACACAGAAACCTATCAGATGCTTGCAGACAGCATACACTTATTGATATTTGATCAGCTTGGTGTGTCATTGCCACTTGACATAAAAGTCACAAAAGTCACATACAGGATACACTCTCAGTGAGGCTAACACTTTTTACATTTTGGCTGTAGGCTGAAACATTTGGGTTTGATATCAAAAGATTAATATGGGACAAGAGCTTTTTTTATTTCCAGGTATTTACACATGGATCAGAAACACAACTTGGAAGATAACAATTTTTGAGCAAAGGTAGGGGAACAGACTAAACTTAAAGTTTTAAAGTTTATTCATCTGAATAAGACTTAACATTTAGTTGCAAATGTTTAGCTTTGAATAACTGCTCAAGCCATCGATATCAAACCTATAGAGTTTAAATCTATATAGGTTGACCAGTCTAAACTAAATCTAAATGAGTGATGGGATATGAAGTGATGGGGGTTGGACTTTAGGAGGTAGTGGGTAATGATGTTGACATCAACATCTGATAAAAACAAACAACATTCCTTTTTTTTCCATATCATGAAAGCTGGAATCTCACAATTGCATTGTTCTACTACAACACACACAGCACACAGCTGTTTGTCATGATGGTGCCCACACCCACAGAGCAAACTAAAGTCACTGTTATTGTTCCAAGCAGTCATCATTAACCTTTACACACAAACACACACTATAGAAACTATGAAATCAAAGTCAACCTGAATCAACACAAAACACAACAGCTCCACATCAGGGACAATGAATAGTGACGTTTGCTTGCACTGAGCAAAAACTGTATTGTTCAGGTCCAACTTTCTGTCCAACACTGAAAGTTATCATCGCATTTTAGTCTTTGCAGACACTCGAGTGACATCCCGATACAGCGTGTTTAATTACACAGGCCAACTTTTAGTGCTTCCCATCACTCCACTCCAGCGGAAAAGTCTGCTTTAAGGTCCTGTTGTAACATGCAAGACATCTGCGATTTAGCAACTGGACCAGAGTCTTCTCAGCTGTGAAGTTATATTAGCAATAACACCGTTCCTTGTCAGTCTAGATGGCCTGGCAGCAGCTTTAAGTCCACTTCTTTCTTTCTCTTGTTTCTTTAAAGAACCCATCGCTGGCCTTGACATTTTTCCCATGTCTTCCATACAGTACGACAGAATACGCTTTCCAATAAGCACACCTATGTATGCAAATCACTGGTTAGCAGTAAAGTCGTGCACAGTCTTGTTGAAAGAGAATGAATACAGTGAAGTCAGTCGAAATCCCAAACGGGCTTGGGCAGATCAACTCATACACGTCTAAGAGACATCAACTAATCACCAGCAACCTAAAGTCAGACACAAATACACCAGTGGTTCATAATCTATGACTAAGACAAAGGCAACCACTGTCTCATTTTCACAGTCAATGTTAACTGTTGACCTACATAAGTGCGTACACAAGTACAATATATTGTACAGAGGTACCATACCATGTCTACGGGAAATGAAATATCTGTTGTTGATTGATGTGCATTTTACTCTACTCAACCCTGATTCGCTTTTGAAATGTGGTTGTTGTTTGCCATTTTTACTTTTACATTACATTTAATAATTTGTTTGTTTGTGAGATACTCAGCCTGTCAGACGACATTTCACTGTGAGTGAAGGATACACTATGTAAAAGGTTTTTAGGGTGATATTAATTCATTCATTGGATTAAATTACATGACAGTAGGTCCACATTCATGACACTGATTAGGTTTTCTGCAATTATGTTAAACTACAATATCAGAAAAAAAAGGCAGGCTGTCGGTCAGCCAAGACAGTTGTTTTCACACAGATACTGAGATACAGTACAGTACTGTAGGTCAAGTGTTATACAGCATGTTGCCTTTTCCTTTCGTCTTTTTCTTAAGTGCCAATTTTTATTTAGCCCTTGGGAGCAGAGTTCATGACCCCATATAGGATCACTATGGAAGATGGATAGAGGCTGTTTTTTACAATTACTGCACAGAATTGCCATTACCTGGTCCCAGTAGGTGGGATTGAAAACAACGCTGTGAGGCTGGAAGAGATCAAAGAGGGAGCCAGGGCAGGCTGTGATTTATTTTTCCAATAAATAAACAATGCATCTGTTGAGGAGTGGCATGGAAGTAAGCCGCTGTTACCCCATTGCTTTCTTCTGCCGCCATCTGTCCTCTGGCCAAGCGAGGAGGTTGAGGAGGAAAGCCAGGGCCTGGCTTTTTTACTGCCCGTATGTAACAAGCCTGCCTTCCTCTCTGGAAGTCTGTTCCCCATTAACAAGTGTCCCTCACTCTGGTATGGTACAATCCCAACACCTCACACATGGATTCACTCAAACAGAGGCACTTGTTCAGCGTGTGTGTAGGTGCTGCACTGTGTGTGTGAGAAATAAAAAGAACGATTCTGCGATGATTCCCTAGCAGATGTCAAAAAAAAGTGACATGTCATAACACCTCTAGCGTTACGCTTGTCATTGACTTGCTAAGCTTTTAAAACAAGCAGCAATATGTCTGTGGAAATTCTCAGTCACCCAAGTGAAGTTTTAAAACGAGCACAGAGTTTTTAAAACAAGCACGTTTAAGTTCTTATTTCAAATGGCAATGCTAAGCTTTGTTGGCTAAAACTGTAATGAGTTGAGTAACAGTGAACAGTGAAATGGCAGTAAATTGTAGTTTTAATATTTACCTTCTGAAATTTTAGACTTTCTGAATTTATTTATGGGACCTTCCCACATCTCTTCAGTTTGATGTACTTCCCAGTTGTGATAAACTGGAAACCTACCCTAGAGTGACTAGAGTTTAACATCCTGTATATCAGACTGATGTATGATAATTTTTTGTGACTCATTTGCTTGTTTGATATTATTGGGTAGAGCAGACCGCAGCTCTACACAGGATTTCATAATGTCACCTCCTCTTCACAGTGACACATGATAGCAAAGGAATTTATTTTTCCCAGAACGTACACAATTAGGAGAAACTGGGTGAGTTTACATCACAGTGACATCATTTTTGTACAACAGACAGATTTTCAGTAAAAAGGTCACTATCTGTCTTGTAGTCTATTGAACTATTGAAATAGTGTTGAGTGTATTTATTGGCTTTCAGTTTCTCTTTTTTGACTGTTTTAATTTTTTTAATTTTTATTTTTTTACCCTTTTTATAGGCGTTATTCTCCATTATATAGTCTGTTTGCTGTGGTTTGGCATCTCCTTTTGATCTTCTTGAATTTATTTTATAATTACAATGCATTCATGAGCACATTTTGAGAAATAGACCACTGTGTACAAATCCACTCATTCATTGTCATTACTTTCATTTTTTTCGTAGTCATTTTTCATGTTTAAATACTTTCAAATGTCATTGCTGCCATGTTGTCGTTTGCATCTCTTATTGGTAATTGTATGTCTCTTCTGCAGATTGATTTTAACTGGACTGTCAATCTGAAATATTAACCGTTATATCATTGGGTCTCTAGACCTTTGCCATGTATGTTGACTCTGAAATATTCATTAACTCAGATGAATGTTTGTCTTAATAGTGCATCTATTTACAACCCTTGTCACTTTTCTATCTCTCTTATCTATTGTCTTATCACACACTAAACAATTCTAATCAGCTGGTGCCCAAAGGCCCATCTGACAGCCCAAACGCTTCTAAGCTTAAGCATTTCCCACAAAAACGATCAGACACTCAACAAACAGGCTCCTGGGAAATACTACAACTCTTTTTTTTTTTTGTGGAAGTAGTCTAAGCATTCCAGCGAAAGTTATGTTTCAACATGCACCGATGTTTGCCCAAGAAAATATTACCTCCTCAATTTTCACAACCCATTTCCCTGCGTGGATACTTGTACAGCAAAACAGATTAAAATGTTCTTTTAATGTTTCCAGGTGTACATCTGCTGAAACACAAGTGACCTCAACCCCAGTCGGACATTCACATATTTACATGACACCCAAATGACACATGCCGCTGTCACAGTACCCTCACAGACACAAACAACACGTTCAAGCTGCCTGTTAATGAGGGAAAAACCATGAAATCCTCTTACACCTAAAGAACTAACACAGCTCGGCTTAACGCTGTTCAGTGATCAATACTACTAGAACAGTAAAGCACGACTCACCGGCAGCTGGTCTCCTTCTGCTCTAACAAAGTCAAGTGTACTGACTGCTGTCTCAGGCAACACTGGTTGGACTGTGACGCAACCAGCCTCCTTCCTATCCATGGCTTCAGGGTAGGAGAAAGAGACAGACAGGAAGCCAGTGAACAAGACCAAAAAAGGAGCAAGATATTGAAAGTAATTTAGAACTTCAGCTGAATGCAAATTTGAACCGAATTTAGTCTAAATACCTTCACAGCCTACTCATACAGACAGAAGAAGAAGGAGTAAATAGATAAATTAATCTGAATTTTAATAAAAAAATAACAAAGATTAGAGTTAGTTACAAAGCCTCTAAAGTGATGATGTCTTACAGTAAATATCCATCCTTATTTCAGGTTTTTTAATTGTTGGTTGAACAATTTAGTTCCAGTCACCTGAAAATCTAACTGGGTGCATGTTAGATTTTCAGGTGACTGGAACTAATTTAAGCACCCAAATTAAGAAAATTCTTAATTATTAATGAACATTAATGTTAGATAAAGCAGACGTTTAGTTCAACAAACCTTGCTTTTACAGAGAATAAATTAAAACTATAACACCATATGGTGATGTGAAGTGTTTCTAAAAGCCAGCAACACTGTGTCAGTTCAGACAAGATATAAAGTACTTCATGCTGGCAAAAGTTTAGTATTTACCTGCCATGGATAATTCCATGTCCAAGGAGGGAAAGCAATCACTTTAAGTTTTAGTCCAAGCACTAATTCATATCTCTGAGTAGAAAGTTAACGGTTATTAATCCCAACTTTAAACCCAACTCACCCTTTATAAATTCATCCTAAAGTTCAGGCTGAAAATACCAAAGTTTATCTAACGGCCAGAGACATCAGAGAATAGAGGCAGAGGAGCTCTGTTACTACAGTAGTCAACTGAGAAGATACACAAACACACCCACAAAATATCAGCTCCGCCTGCTCTCAATCACACCCCCACATGCTTACACACATCCTGGCTGACTCATACACTTCTACATAAACTCATGTCTTTCCCTAAAAGTTTCTGTGTGACTTTTTGATGTTAGCGCAACATAAATTCATTGACTAGTCATGACTTGTTTGTTTTTTTATTTAGGTCTGTGCTGAACATCCTAACTTTATTTAGTTCCTCAGATGAACTGTGACCCTGAAGAGACAGAAGGTCAGAGGAGTTCAGTTTACTTTAAATGTGCTGAGCAGGGGGAATAGAAGGAAGTAAATCTGTTTAAACGTAGCTAACACATAAACAACATCAACACACACACAGTTATAATGTCACACTCACTACACCTGGATTGATTTAAAAAAAATTTTTTTTTAATTAATAATAAAAAATAAATAATGGGTGGCACGGTGGTGTGGTGGTTGGAACTGTCGCCTCACAAAGTGCCTGGTTTGTTTCCCTTCTGTGTTGAGTTTGCATGTTCTCTGTGTGGCTTCTCTCCAGGGTCTTCGGCCTTGTTCCCACAGTTCAAAGACATGCAGTTAGGAATTAAATTTTTAGAATTAATTAGAAAACTCTAAAAATTGCCCATAGGTGTGAGTGTGTACGTGTCTGCTTGTGCGTCTATATGTGTGGCCCTGCGACTGACTGGCGACCTGTCCGGGGTGAACCCTGCCTCTCGCCCATAGACAGCTGGGACAGGGTCCAGCACACCCACGACCCCTACGGGGAAGAAGCGGTAGAAGATGAATGCATGAATAAATAAATAAATAAAAATAAACCACTTTTTTTTACATTGACAGTCAAGGTAAACATTCCTTCTGTGAGTAACAAAAGTACAGCATCGTCACAGTGAAGTCATCAGTGTCTCACTGTCTTGGAAATCCATTTCCATTCAAATACTCGCTGGTTCAACTTTCACAAGTATCACTGTGATTATAATTTGTACATAACAGCAACATACTGCTTAAAGAACAAATTAACAGGTAGATTAATTAATATTGAAAACAAGTTTTCTAATGCTAAATGTAATGCTAAATAATAATTTTAAATAATCCTTAGGGAAAAAGGTTGGTATTACTTCCCATGGTGATGTCATTTAAACTATTGTTTTGTTAATTAACCCAGAAAGAAGAAACCTAAAACAAGACAATGCTGTTCTTAATAATGACTCATTTATGGTTTATTAGACTTATTTTATATAGTTATAGCAGTCAGCCACTTGACCCGTTAGTATGTATAAGTATGTGTGTGTGTGTGTGTGTGTGTGTGGGAGGGGGTTTAATGCATTTTTCTGGGAAAGAGAAAGAAAAGTAGACATGTGGTGGATGGGTGTGTGTTTTAAGAGCTGGAATGAGTTCTAACATAAATTCTAACATAAGTTCTGTTACAGTCTGCTGCACAGACTGCAAACACTCCATAATTTGTCATTGTGGTTAATCAGACAGTTTATCAGAGATGAACCATGTTAAACTCCCCCAAAACCTGTTATTTCTGAATAACAGTCAGTCCTGCCAGTCTGCCACCTTTGAGGCCATCAGGTTTAAAATGGAATGGATCAGGGGTGGGTGAACAGGGTGAAGTAGTGGGTAGGTCCCAATTCCTAAAGCCACGATGTTTTTGTCCTGTGTCTTCAAAACAATGTGACCTGTTGAATCCATTTTCTGACCCGCCGTCCCCTGCTGGCTCGCTTAATTAGGGGAGGCTATGTTTGGATAAAATAGACAGCAATGCTCTGATGGGATTAGACCCCACTGGCACTTTGGCAGCCATGCACACAAATCCAATCTATGCATTACCCATTGGTAGGAGGAAAAACAAGAAAGGCAAGTTTGGTTAACAAAGGACGAGCAAGTGGTTTAACAAAACGATGTGCAGGAAATTGGATTAAAGCCAAATATTTCACCTATGACGCTGCTGGAAGTTCCACGGTAAAGATGGAGCAGTACACACGCTTCCGCTGCCATAATGACACATTTTGCATTGGATTCTTTCCCAAGCTTATTCCTCATTGCAAAGGGGAATCCAGCTTTTGAGTCTAGTGTTTTATGTATGTATTTATGTATGTATGTATGTATGTATATATATGCACTTTTAGATAAAACACATTACTGATGACTAGATTGGGATGCGACTGCGATGGCACAGCCATGTTCCTTTTCTCTTTTCTGTGCCTTCCTCTCAACCGGCACTAAGTTTAGCACTAACATTTTGTATTACTAATGAATCAAGCAATATAATGTTAGAAGGTAATTCTTAGTGATGGATATGCAAAATTACCAGAAATATATGTATCTCTTCCATTTTTGTGTCTGTTTCACTCCCCTGAAAATCAAGACATAATAAAGTACAGCAAAGTTCCACAAACTTAATCCACTGTAGCCAAAATGGCCAAATAAATATGGAAATATTTTCTCTGAGTAATGATTGAAAAAAGAAAAAACACAAAAGATGTTTCTGTCTGTAGGAGTTACAGACAGAAACATCTGGCCAAAGTATGAGCTTAATAGAGGGTTATTGTTCTTGTAACATACATTCATCAGTTCTTCTACTTGATTACTGCATCAGAAATAAATCAATAAATCAAGTATAATTACTGACTTTGAGGGATGTATTTGTTTGCTGCTTTTGTTTGTCAGATGGTTTACACAGACTTGTCGGTTAAGAATAAACTGAATCACAGAGCTTTGATTAATACTAGATGGAAAATAATATCTTAACGCAAGACATGTCCAGCCAGTGTGAGTTAGATGCTACCAAACTAAACACTGAAAGGTTTACATAGGAGCTGTCTGAGAACCTGCTTCCAGATAGATCCAAAACAGCTACAGATTCGACTTGTGAATGCAACCGAATATAAACTGGATACATTGTGTGTCCGGTCAGACGAACAGGCTAGAAACTACTCATCACCTCTGTTTATTTTGGCACTTGAAGCCACTTTTTCAATCATTGCACAAAGCGAATGCATTTATAAAATGTCAAAAAGTCTGAATTATCAAGATGAAGTTCAAAGAGATGGCCAGGACACCTAGCTAATAAACTGCCTGTTGTGAAAAAAAAAAATGAATTAACCTTTCCTTACTTTACCTGGCAGACTTTCCAGGAAACTTGTATTTTTAGCTGCGGTCACTTCCATTTACATTGTTTGTCAGAAAAACAATGTAAAGATTCTTCAATGAGTTACTAAATATATTGAAGCTAAGAAAGTAAGAAAGAAGAAAGTAAATCAGCTGCAACTTTTGAACCTGATAGAAACCTTCTACAGTGATAGAAAGGTCAAAGATAGAAAATACATCTATAAACTGAATGACAGTTTTGGCCAGCAACACCTTTTCAAACTGTTATTCCTCAAAAGAGCCATAGACCAAGATGGATAAGGAGAGTGGCAGGAAAAACAGAACAAGCACACAGCTGTTTTAAAAAGCAGTGCAGTTCATAAAAGTCGAATGACAAACTGCTTTCACCTTGCAGAAGGAGTGAATCCCTGTAAGCTGAAGGATGCGCTACAATCACGCAGGGTGTTAGTGTAAATGCATGACACCTGGAGCATAATTCATCTCTACCAGGAAATGGCACCTAATTCCATGTAACCTTCAGTTCCTTGACATATACAGAAAGTCAAAGTCCAGCCCAACAAGAGTGTTTCCTTAGATGCCTTAATGGGCCCTTGTCAGTGCATGTTGGGTGAAATATTGGGCATAAAACAGAATGGAAGTCAACCAGAAAGGCAATGAGGGTGAGGTTGAATAACAAGTGACGATATGGGATACATAACTAAATGTGCCATAAACTGTAACAGACTTTTCTTAAAAAGGGTTTTGTTAAATATAAGTCTCCTCTAATTTGTTAAAATAAGATGTTTCCATTGTAGATTGTGACATTTTGTTTTTAAACCATTCAACAACTTTTTTTGCGATTGAGCCTCCAGCTGTTGCTGGTGGGAGGGGTGCGTTACCAAGGCAACCCACGCCTTACGAGTTGTCTGGTCTGGTCCTGTCTTGTCAAAGTTGAGAGAGGGATGGAAACACAGGAGACGGAGAAAGAAGTGAAGAGGAGAGGGGTGGAGAGGGATCAATGCAGAAGTCTAGCTCTGCAAAACAAGTTCCGACTAGCACAAAGCGCTAATAAGCATAATCTCAAATGAATCTCACCACATCAACCCATAGTTACCACCCCCTAATCATGAGACACTTTGAATGTCCTCCAGTTGGACACTTGCAGGCTGAAAATTAAATCCAAGTGACTTATAGAAACCCACAGCAAAGTAGGCAAAATCACAAGAAATCCTTCCTGAACTGAGCCACTCGGGCGTAATGTAGTGACAGCACTGAGCTATGGTAGCAGAACTACAGAGAGAACACCTGGTGTGATATCAGTTATTAAAGTACAGGTGAACTCATTAAGTTTCCAGGCTGTTCATGCTGTGACTGGATGAGACGCAGCCCCGTCGGGAGCCGATCTACGGCAGGAGGAGCACCCAAAGCAGGCTCGTCTGGGAATAAGGGTTAGGTGTAGGGATTCTCCCTCCCTCTCTCTGTCTGTGTTTGTGTCTGCTCTTTGTCCTGCTGCCAAGCCACTATATCAAAGGGACTACTCAGACGTTCAAAAACTCTTTAAAGAGGAACATTTTCTAAGTAAAAACCATTTCTTTGATGCAGTTAAATTTGTTTAGTTTGGTGAGTGAACAAAAACCCAGTGATATATTTATGTTGTATTCATCCTAGGAATGTGTCTCTCACTTATCAAGCAAACTTGACAAAGCGGCAAAGCAAACCCTGGAGGTCAGGGCCGTGACATTGCCCCCTGCTGTTTAAAGCTAGTTACAGCCAACTATTGAGCAACAGCGAAACATTTTGCATAATAAATACACTGTCAGAAGAGATTATACTCTTCAGTAATTCTGACTATTTCATAAGAGGAAAATGCCAAAACTAACATGACTCACTTTCTTACTGTTGTTGCTTCACACCTCAAGCACAAGAAACATCAAGAATTGTGACATCTTGGGATTTTCTGTCTTTATTAGGATCAGCAATGAAGAACAAGTGTAAAAATGATGCATCATGGTGTAACAACTTGTGGTTTAAAAGACAGCTGGTGAATCTGTATTTGGTCATAGTTAGCTGAAATTAGACAGTTACGTGTTTGACATATTCATTCTAAGAACAAATGACACAATCCCATCATATATACAAACTACAGTCACCTGTTACCGTAAAACAGTTGCACCACCACCAGTTCAGGGCTTCCCTGATTGTGAAAAACCCACAAAACTGACATGTAATTGTTGTTTTGGTTGTCTAAATGCTAACTTAATGGTGAGTCAGTGGTAATGTTTTCATTAGCGCTAGAAATGAAAGCTGTAATGACTCAATTTTTTATGTAAAATTAGAAGTTTGAAGTAAATATAAAATTACACTTCACTTCTGGCTGGCATGAAAACACCATCTGTGCTTCTACTTCCCATCTGTCTGTCAGTCTTTCCCATTCCACACTAGGCTACAGGTCTTTCCCTAGTGACTTAACGTAAAAAACACCAGCCTTGACCCAAGGATACACTGGTGGCGTCATGAAATACTTTGTCCCACATAATTCCCCCTGTATTCCACAACAGGCCAACACAAATGCATACAATACACAAAGTTATGTAATCCAGCACCTGAACACCTGAGTCTCAAATCCTTAAAACAAAAAGAATGTTAGGGTAAGAGTAGAGCCTGAGTTTCAAGCATTTCTGTGTGTCAGGGAAAGTATGGTGCAAAGATTGAATAATGGGACTAGCAGGGAGGGATAGATCAGGTTAAGCTCACTGACTCTTTCTTCTTCCCCCACTTTATTATTCTTAGTTACCATGGAAAAAAACTATAACCGCTTCTCCCTCCATGTGCTGTCTAGACCCTCATCTTTTCCCTCTTTCCATTGTTTTCACAGAGAGGGCAGCAGGGCGCAATATCTAGATTTAAGAGGAAAATCCATCTAATGCCCACCTCTATTGATAGGATGGAGTCTTGGGGTCAGAGTTGACAAGCCATAACAGACAGACCGACAGAGCAGACACTATGTTGGTTTCCCCTGGTCTTCTGGCTAGACTTCCATTTGCAAAAACCAGTGGCTTCAAAGGAATAATTAATTTCACAGTCTAGTGGCCCTACACAAAGACCCGACATTCACGGCCCTTTTAACACATAAAAGAAGAAAAGCAGCTTTGCCACTCTGGTTCACCTTCACTCTGTTGTAATAAACACACCATTGAGATGCAATAATCATCCACAAAGGGTCAAGGTTTAGAGGACGAAAACGGGACTTCTGCAGATCACAGTGTGACGTTATCTTAATTTAAACGTTTTCAGTTCCTGTTTAATTAGAAAGCTGTCTCTCTTGTGTGTCTTCTGCTCCTTTAGCAATGTGAAGCAGTATGTAAAAACACTCTACACTATGACAAATTCCTTCTACTGCCGATTTTGTAAGTTCATAACAATAGCATATTTTCATTGCTCCTCAACAATAAGACATAAACATAGATAAAAAATAACGTTTGGACATGACTCATGGAGTTCATTTAAATTGCAACTATCTGATTTTGAGACCAGCCAGGAACCTTTAATAAATGTTGTTCCTCATCTTTCTTTCAACTCGGCACTGTCTGGTCGACACCGGCTTTTGTGGGTCTAGAACCAAGAACAGCATCACGGAAAGTCATCATCAGTTAAACAGCATCAGCGTTTGGGGCTGGGATTATTGGAACTACAGTACCACCAAATTGGGTCATGGCATAATTAGCATAACTAGCACAAACCTTCCTTCAGGTTCAGGGGGTCTTACCTTCGATGCCCTACGACGCTCAGGACACTCTGGATGCTGGCACACCACCCACTCTTCCTCTTGAACGGGTTTGTCATCTGAAAGAGGACACACAAGTTAATTGGACATTTCAACTGATTACCAAAACACCAGAGTTGTCAGCCAGCCAGCTGGAGATTAATTAATAAACTTTTCCGGGTAAAAGCTGTAAAAACACACTGTTGACATCACCACCTGTGTTTATCTAAGGACAGAGTTTATCTAAGGACAGGGTGACTGTGAGCAGAAGGAACAGTCACGCAAAAAGGCTACTGTATGTCATGAAATGGAAAGGTTGCCTGTGCTTAATGTGATTTCTTTTAAAGAAAAGCTCCACAGAGGGAAGAGGGTGGGGTGTTTTCTTGGGACGAGATCAGAAAGAAATGATAAACAACAAGAGACAGGAAGAAAGTCCATTAAATGAGAGGAACTCCTGATTCAGTTATTTGTAAAAAAGTGCGTTGACTGTGGGGAAGCTCAATGTACTTCACTCCACAATAACAATTCACCAATCCGCTATAATCTACTTAACTACAGAATCAACGCTGTGTTGAAAGCAAGATGAAAGGCATCGTTTACATCTACATGTACACAAACGATAAAAAATATCATAACAGCATGGCCCACTATTTATCTGTCTGCGTAATGAGAATAACAGGGAATACATGCACAGGATCAAGAAACAAAAACCCACGAACAGACTCCAGGCATGTTGCGAAACACTTCCAACAACATCAGATACCTAATTAATTGTTCTGATTTCTCCTGTATCCCTTTTTTGGTCAAATCGGTATTGAAATACCATTACCAAATATTCTGTAATAGAGACATCCAACTTCAAACGATAATTTGCCACAATGATATAAAATAACACAGCCAAGGGCCGGGCTTTGTGCGCAGAAATAAGTCACCTTGAGTCATCCACTTGGCAACAGCTACAGTCGCAGGTCAAGGGTGCTTGTAGGAAAGAGGGAAGACACTGTAATTGGTGCATACCACAGAGTCCCCAGCTTTCCTGGGGAGGAGGCAAGGGTCAGCATGTCTACAGTAAATTTGTTGGATAAGAGTCTGCAGTCTTGGCAGCGGTTCTGTGGAACTGTACTTTGCCAACTTGGATTATTACGATTAAACAAAAAGTAAAGCTGACTTATCGGAAATTTGATTCGCTTTGTCAAATATTCCTCAAAGTATAGGATACTGTACATATCTTCTCTTTAATTACTGTTTTATACCTTGTTGATACAGAAGAGACAAATGTTATGCTCATCAATCCTGTAGATGCTGACACATTACAGACTTGTAATCCTTCTGCTGGTTGTTAACCAGCACTACCATCCTACCAGAGGGCTAGGCCACCAACGCAGACCAAAGTAGTTCTGCTGTGCTGGGGGCTCAGCACTGAATGCCAAAAGCCCTCGGGTTCAAGGTTCCCTCAGGGTTCATGAGCAGCACACTGCAGAGGGGGCCTTGGGCTTCTCATGCAGTGTTTGTCCTTAAAAGAACAGAACATCCTTTACCACAATGAGACAAATGCTGCTAGGCTCAATCCCCAAGAGTCAACACACTTCAAGCATCTTTGCTCTCATCTTTTCTACGCGGGTGTGCTGGAGCCTATCCCAGCTGTCTATGGGGAAGAGGCGGGGTACACCCTGGACAAGTCGCAGGGCCACACACAACCATCTACGGACAATTTAGAGTTTCAAATTAGCCTACCTGCATGTCTTTTGGCAGAAGGGCCCCCGGGAATCGAACCCAGGACCTTCAGAACCGGTGGTGCTAACCACCACACCACCGTGCTGCACTTTAGTGCTATCAGCCTAACATACTTGAAAGCTTTCATAAAAAGTCTGATATTTCTTCAAAACAGAGCTGAAAGGAACCACAAGAGCGGATTCACTAATTAGATGGTAAACGTGAGTCCAATTTGCTACTAAGTTGACCTCATTTAATTGAAAATTTGAGCAAGAGTAAGTTTGTTCTCTAAATGATAAAATAAAATTGTCTATTTCAGATCGGTTTGTTATAAAGCCTGACCAGCTGGGTGTTCTATTAAAATAGAAAAAGATTCCCTCAGTAATGTAATTTGTACACTGGTTAGCATCATATTATTGAATACTTGATCATTTCCACTCCAGTGGACAGTGAACATTTCTTTGTTTATATATATTTTTTTTAAATCTACAGTGAATCTATTGTTTGATATGGCCGGGCCACGTTTAGCACCTGATTTTGACCGACCTTGGAAGCTACGCGGGGTCGGTCTGGCTAATTCTTGGTACCAATACCATGTGCTGTATGCCACTGCAACCTCAAGGGGTCACTGTCCAGTGTCATCTTGTGCCAGACCCAAGTTTGGACAAATGCAAAGGGTTGTGTCAGGAAGGGCATCCAGTGTAAAACATCTGCCAAACCAACCATGCGAGTCATTGATGATGGTGGCTGTGGCAACCTCAGCAAGGGAAAAACCAAAAAAGGAACACACACACAATGAATATATTGTTTGACTGTAGAGAGATAACTCTACAACATTACTATAACTACTATACACTGAGTTAAATCTGCAATAGGAATCTTAATATGGTATTTTTCATTAATGAAATATTTTTATTTATCATTCTTATATTCTTGGACCTGTTCACTCCTTCTTTCTCATATGTTGGAAACTTCCATGCTTTCTCTCCACGATGAACTGTGAGTCCTGAACTCAGCACTGCTGAATAAGCCAAAAGCAAACACAAGCACATGCTCTACATGAACACCCGTGACAGAGAAACAATGAGCAATGCACACTAAAGAGACAGTAGAACATCCCATCTATGCAGGTCTCTGCTGGTTTAGTGAAAACCTGCCTGGGGCTAAGGCCTATTAGACCTAAGCTATAAATAAGCCAAGGAGCAGGGTAGTTTGAAATGGGGCACACAAGTTAGATATATTAGATATAGATGTATTATATTCCCACTTTTCAATATACAGTTTTTAATGTGGTAACACAAACTGGCAAAGAGATAGCCGTATCAGCAAATGCTGGGCGGCAAACAGACAGGAGCATTAAGCGGAGAGGAATGCAGTCTGAGTTGGCAAGAAGGTGAGATACTGGGCATATCAACATCATTAATGAATTTATCACCAGGCCTGACCAAGATGAAAAGAGGAAAAAGTGCCTCAACAGGTGAATGCTTCGGGGCCTAGCGAGCAGCAGGTCACAGCTGTGCCTAATGCTGAAGGTTTAGTAGTAACAGGCAGGGTGCCACCTCACTGCTTTATGTTGTTTTACCCCTTAGTGGTTAAATCACATACATGTGCATCCCAAACTCTCCCACAAGCAGCCTCCATTGTTCGCTCTTCTTCACCACATCTGAGCGAAACCCAAGGTCCCCGTGTATAAAAACTAGAAAACAAGAAGTGTAAACTGTTCCAGAGAAGGGTGGAGGGCCTGTCAACTATTTATAATTTACAAGATTACTTTTGGAGTGACTCATTTTGGCGTTAATTACAGTGAACATAGTCATCGTCCTCCAGTCTCTCCATGCATGGAGGTCTAGATGGCATTATTATAGAGGATTTACAAAAAACTCAATCCTCCTTCACCATATCTATTAGACGTTATGAGAAGGATTATGGTCATTGCTTGAATTTTTCAGGGCATTTATGTCAGAGAGTACAGTAATTGGTCAAGCGCAAATTAATTACGACATACCTGTCAGTTTATGGGCCTTAATAGTGCTAAACAAAACAGAGTCGCATTCTGCTATTACTGGAACTTGTGTATGAATATTCCTTCTTAGAAGGTTTATGATGGTCAATTTGTTTAAAAATCTTTTTTTTCTCACCACAAAATATGGTCTTTTAGTATGTAAAGGTTATAAGAACCATTGTTAAATGTGCCACGCATCAGTTATCTGCAAAAATGCCACCAAGTTCTCTGGGGTTCTCTGAGTTAAATAAACTTAACATGTGCTGCCTGTTGTCAGATGAGTCTACGATTCAGCTGGTTTTCACAAAAACTGGGTTCTGTGTTCTGAAGTTTTCAGCAAAAAAAAAAGAACCAAAGTTAAATCCAGCATGTAGGATGGTATAAGAGAGCCTGCAGGCCGATAGCATTGTCACATGTTGAGTCTTTGGGTGGGCACATTATGCATGTGCTACAACAATGTGGCTTCACACAAAGCGTTCGACTGGCCTGGCAACAATATAAAAAGTCAAATAAAGACAACTGTGTTCTTTCTACTTTAGTCAGATCTAAAAAGATCATCATCAGTATTAGATCATCAACAACCAATGTTTGTTACATTGGGGCGGCAGTGGCTCAAATGTAGAGCTGTCGCCCACCAATTGTAGGATCGGTGGTTCGATTTCTGGCTTCCCCAGTCATGTGCCAGTCATGTGCCAAAGTGTCCTTGGGCAAGACACTGAACCCCAAGCTGCTCCTGGTGTGTCAGCCTAAGCTTCATAGCAGCTCTGCCACCTGTGTGTGAATGTTTGTGTTTATGAGCGCAAATGGGTGAATGAGACGATTTCCTATCTTTAGTATTACTTTTTATTTGACTCTTTAATAAATGCATTGCTTCAATTATCAATTCACTTATTTGCGTCTAATTGATTTGGTATCTTTTGAAGAAACGGACAACATCCTGAGCATCCTAAGCTTAGAAGCTTTAGGAGCTGAGATCTGAAATGTTTTCAGTAGAAGACTAATGCTTAATTATAGGCATGGTGCAAAGGTACAGTAAGGATCAAAGCTTCCCTGCTTCTTCTATGGCATTCCTCTTCAGAATCTGTGCCAAATAGGTCTGCCTCAGCAGGCACTGTCCTTAAACTGACAAGAAAGTAGCCGGATTTCAAAAGAGGATGGCTGGCAAAGAGGAGGCGATGAAGAGCATTCCTCCCCAGAACTGTGATATCGCTTCCCTTTCACTAATGGCAAAAGTCAGGCAGCACAGCGGAAAGCAAGTTCTCCTGCGGCACATCAAAAAAACTCTGAGAGGGGAGACAGGGAAGCGTTGCAATTTAGGATTGCACTTCTTCAGCGGTAAATATTTCATGTGTCAAGCCGGTCTCATCTACTCTTTCCTTCTCACTCTAAGGTTGTCTTCATGCCAGCTCACTGAGTGCTTTCCACAGAAGGACAGAGCAATGGAAATGGAAAGTTTCTTTTCCATGATGTGGCTAAAATCCGGAGCTCGAAATGCAAGTGAACCAGATACACAGAACAATGCCAAGCAGTTTTATGTTTAGTGTTACACACTATCATCTGTGTGAGGTTTGAATCAGATTTACAGTATATGTGGATCGGGTGCATCTTTGGTCGCTAAGCCTCACCCTTATTGGATAGATCAAATCACAGCAACGTGACTTGACTTCATCCATCTAAATAAAATTATCATATTATCACAGTACCTTTAATACAAGGTAGGTTTCACTGCAACTCATTTACAATATTATGATAATATTCCCACAAAATGTAGCTTCCTACTGCTTATAGCAACATTATCATCACAGCTAAGGTGAAGTAATGTACTTCAGAAATCTCAGGAGACGGGAGACTAAATACTGCAGACTCAAGCATGAAACGCCACATTTAATGATCACTGTGGTAAAAACTGCCTTTAGGGGTCCTGCCTACCATACTTGCTACTACAAGCCCATCCTATTTCCGTGACCCCACCTATTTGACAACGCCCCACCCATTTAAAGCTGTGTCAGTTCTTCTTAGCTTGAAGACTATTCAAATTTGTCATAAAACAAAGCACTTTACAAATCCACCAAACTTAAAAGGAATCTCGTGTTAATGTCTGAAAATGTTTTTCTTTGCCACTTTTCCCCAATGTCCACTTTATTTTTCCATATTATTATACAGAGAAATATTTCTTGAAAAGCGAATTACATTTTTTGCTAGAGGTCAATAAAATCTACAAAGGACACATTTTTCTTCCAAACTACCTCTAAAATGAAATCCATACTTTGCCAATCCAGCGCATAAACTACCTCATCTTTCTGGCTCAGTGAGAGAAAGCTCAAACATAAATCCACCACTTGAAATGAGCACGCTTGTTCACCAGCTTACCATACAGGTCACAGATGATGTCCAGGGAGGAGGACCAGGAGAAGCACTCTGCTCCCACTTGACTGAGCGAGGGTGGCAGGGCCTCCAGCTGGTAAATGCCACGCTTCTTCCAATATAGGAACATTGTTGCTTCTTCAAGCAGCTTCCGAGTTCTAGTAATTAATATAATTTAACTATTTAAATCAACAATCATAAACCAAGGTGTTGTTCTGACTCACTGCATAGGATCACTTGTTGAACAACACCCAACAAGCCCCTGACGCACAAAGAACGTTTGCAGACAGTTAGTATTTCCCTCTCATTAACCATCTTATAATATTAAACTTGCCAGCCCAGCTCAATTTTAAAATCTGCCAACGGACAATATGTTAATGATGTGAGCCCTCCACCTGCACCATTACCTCATCTAGCTAAACATCAGAACCCTTTGAAAGGTTGGTCCAAGTCTGATTCTACCTCATGGCTGGTCCAAGACATCTAAGAGATTTTCCTTAAGCACAAATCATTACACCTCCAGGGGACCATATTATTGATTCTAAACTTGGAATAAGCTTTAGTGCTACCATCCAGGTTTTAACAGCCTTAGTTCTTAAGTAGGCAGCAAGGGATATTATTGACCATACTTGAGTCCATTCAGCAAAGGCTGAGGATGTCTAACTGGCTAATTATCAATAGTTTAAATGGATTAATGTCTTTGAAGGTTCTTTTGATGCCTCTTCCTGTTGATTCTGTAAATTCGTCCTCTAGCCATCCCCTAGAAGGCTCCCACCAAGAGCTGTGAAGCTCCAAATGCTGCACTTTCTAATCCATTTAACTGAGCTATTCCTGAATAAACCACAGATGTCCCGAATCCTGAACGGTGCTGAAAATCTGCCTCCAGAAGCAAGTGAACTCGAGCCTTGACTTTATCCATGGTAAAGTATCACAGACTGTACAAAACCTGTGTGAGGCAAGCTATGGTAAAGTCCTGTGTAGGATCTCCTGGCAATAGGGGGGGCTTTCTGCCTACTCCATCAGACAAGTGTTGTATTCATGCAGAAGTGAGTTGCATGCTGGGATGGGCAATTCGGGCCAATGGGTTTTGGGCTGAGTGACACAAAGATCTCTTTTAAACCTCCGCCTACATCCAGAGAGGACTTTTTTCATCGTGTGCGCAAAATTGTAAATGGCGGACATTTTTCTGCATTAATTAGCGCCCTCACCCTTTATGTCCCCTGAGAGGTTTATTCCTTTTTATGAACGCACCAGCTGTGTTGCATACAATCTTAGTTATTTCTGTGGAGGTACAGTACACTGCACAAAACGGCCTCATGGAGATGAGAAACACCAAATGAACGAGAGGAGTCCCATTATGAAATGTTTAGTTGAGGGTTAGAGCAACATGCAGTAAGACTTGTCAAGTAAAGGCATAATATTTTCCCCAGCGCTGCTTAACAGCTGATGCACTGCTATTATGGCTCTAAAATGGGAGAAGAAATACTGTGAGAATAAACTCTGTCGGCTGAAGGAAGGGAGGGATGTTGTCACACAACGACCCACATGTCCAATTTTGGGATAAGAAATTAGAGGGTAGAATGGGAGCCGGTTTGCTGCTCAGCTCTGGGCTTTGCAGACATATGGTAATAATCTGAAGCAGCTTTGAGCATGCGGCTTCCCTTTTGAAGCTTCCCCATCATTTTTGGAGAGGGCAGTCGTGTAGCATGTTAACCGGGCTTCAAATACAAAGGCCAATTTCCACCTAGTCCAGAAAACAGAAGAGGTATTGAAGAGCCTTATTCAATTGCTCACCAAATCACATTTTCATAAGGAAAACACATTTTTTTAACAATCGTATGACCTAAATATACCTTCTCCTATTATGGGAATTTTTGTGTTTAGAGCTGATGTAATAATGTTCTGTTTTTTCAAGATAGTACAAGAATTGAGAAATAGTAATATTAAAAAAAATGTTCCTATAGCACTTCTGCGTGATCCTGTGTGATGGCAAGTGATTCATCTTATATGGTTTAAATACATTCATCCATTATTTAGTTACACATTGGAGCGTGATGGTTACTTGCATAAAACATAAAGAAAAAGCTGTACATTTAAGTAATAATGACATATTTAAACAGCTTAAATTGTGAGACTAGATAACAGTGTGTCTATGGTTTGTATGCAGCAAATGTAGTGTAGCCACCACACAAAATCAAAGCATGTGGCCCTAAACCAAAACCAAAGTTGTTGTTTTTTTCTGATAATGTATTAAAGCTTTCTTTACTGACATTGATTAACAGCTCACTGTAAGGCAGCCACCTGCATCCATGGTACTGTCCACTAAGTAGAACATATATAAAGATATATAAAAATTATAGATGGGCCTATTAATACCAGTCAGGTTATATATGGCGCTACATAATTTGCCAATCAAGCAGACTGCCTCTAAAGCTCACAAATTACATCTTATTTGTTTAATCCTAACTGGAATGTTAAACCAGTGAGCGATGTCGTTACGGAGTTACCCAAACGCACAATATTGGCAATATTCCCACCAAAAAATAGTTACAACATGCAAGGCTGGATTACAGAAAATAGCTACAAAGCACGGGCTCTGGGGCCTCCAAATTAAACCAATAATTAAAAAGAGAGGAGATGGCTCACTTAAAACTCACAGGACAACCTGTCATGCACCTGGTACCATCATGGAACTTTTTTAGGTATTCTATACTGTAACTGATTTTATGTGCTGGCTAAGCTATATACATATTGTATATTGTAGACACATATTGTGTTCATTTGTTTTCTTTGGTATGTTAGATCAACTTGAACAATGCTTTCTTCCAAGATGACTCATCTTATTTTCAGTCTCTTAAGAAACTATTCCTTTAAAATCTAACAGGTATTATATATTTGAAATTTAAACTGGGCAACACATTACGTTAATCCCCTTTTTCTTCACATGTTGACTGAACTACCTCTAATTAGTTTAAGTGTCAGGCAGAAATTGCACACGTAGCCTCAGTGAATCGGCTTGTCAATAGATTCACACTCACTAAAGTATTAATGGAGTGTTGAGAAATGAGCTTGTGAGGAGACACGGTACGACAAGAGCCTGTAAATGAGCCCGTTGGAGTGTGTGCATTGTGGGGAAAAAGTGTATGAGCTGGAGTGCTGACAGAGTGGTGCAGTTGAAGGTTTGTGCGTGCCCATGTGGAGGAGGTTTAGGGTTATATTTAGCAAGTTGGCCCATCAAATGGGCTGTTGTTAACCCTTTAGTCGTGGAGTACATTTAAGACTTCCCTATCAAGGAAAAAATGCTAATGAACTAGTGTTTTACTGAAAAAGTTGAACTGCCATTGTAAAACATCTCTAGCCAGGCATTATTTCTCTCTCAGATGCAAAGAATACTAAGTTGTTTATTTATTCATTAACTCACATAAAAGCGCTTCTCCAGCTAACTAACAGCTCTAAAAATACATATTCACATTACAATTAAAACATGTCTTTTACTGTATTTTCCATATTGGTTGGTTATTAATTATATACACCTCTGAAACTCCCTGGGGACATAAAGGTGTCACCTAAGCTAATGCACATGAACAGCTATAGAACATGATATATTCTATATTCTATAAACATGAAAAGGAAATCAGGTTCATGTCAAAAGACCACAGGCCTTTCAGTGGCCATTTCTACGTTACATCCTGAAAACTCAACAATCAGGAAGCAACATCACCTAAAAAACTTCAAACGAAAGCTACAACCACAATATTTTACACACTATACAGGTTAGTCCAGGAAGTGAATGGGTATTCAAATGTAAAAATGTAAAAATACAACGCCTGAAACAGGAGGGCAGGTTTAGCTACAGCACAGATGAGTTCTGTTTTATACAAGTGACAGCCTGTAAAATGTACCGAAAATAAGAGCTTTGCTGCAAGAGAAGGGTGTGCAGGACTGAGTTTATTACTGCGCAACATCGTGTAATTTACCAACAGCCTGTCCTTAAACCAGCAATCACTCCTCGACTCGCTGATAGGAATAATCCCATAATTGAAACAATCTGGGGAAAACTGCAGTGGGGGCTGCTGTTGAGAAGCCAATAACAGAGGCACTGGGAATCAAAAACACTTATTCCATAAAAGTACAGTTATTGACATGTGGAAACCTGCAATAAGCGTAAACAGTCGTTTTGCTGGTGCGGAGGTTAAAGCAAAGAAGATGCTAAGATAAACATGTATTGGTATGCTAAGAGTTGGAGAAGGTGTATGTGTGTATGACCATAGAATCAACTCTATTATTACCTGCTACACGCTGAAAAGAAGGAGCATACAACGTGTACAAAAGTGTTGACGGGCTTTTGATTTCTATCGCAGTCCAAATTTTTCAGAAGTTATTTAAAAGTTTAAAAACAAATCCTAATTAAAGATATAAGCCTGTATTAGTTTACAGATTCCACATGCAAATCAAATGGAGATGCAAAACAGAGCCCAACGTTTTTTTTCGCTTTTCTGTGAGCTGATGCAAAGCAGCAGTGGATCAAGGACAAAGAATGCGCTCAGGGCAAAGGAGCAGCACACACACATCTTTAATTTTGACGCCCAAAAACACACAACAATAAAAAAAGGTTAGAAAAACTACTTACCTGTTTAGCCACTATTATACGGATTTCATAAAAAAAACTGTCTACATACACATAAGCAACAATGGTTCCTGTCAGCTCTATGAACACACAATGTTGTTTCAATGCTGTTGTAGGTTCAGTGCACATATGGGGAATTTGATGGTTTAAATTCTAATCCCAATTCTATACAATAGTGAAATCTTTGTCTAGGAAGTACAGGTAAGAAATGATAAACAAGAATGGACCAATTCATTACTGCATCTAGTCAGAGAGAAAACCAGGCTCTACTAGAGGACTGGCCACTTTTGATGTGGTACAGAGGGAAAGTTGTACTCTCAAGCAGTTTTTAAGACCAAATGTATGATCAAAATTGCCTCTGGAGCCGTGTAAATATCACGTCTGACTCTGTCCCGTTAGCAACATCAAATTCACATGACAAATTAAAGACTGTCGTGCAAAAACAATATTAGGATGAGTTGCAATGTGCAACGTGAATCATGAAGGATTGGATGATTATTATAGTGCAGTTTGGAGAGAAAAGACTAAAATGAGACCAAAATCAGGAAAAGGCAAAACTGCAAAGAGAGGAAGAGAGAAGGGAAATCACTGCCAGGAAAAAGTGGAACAATGGAAAGACATCGTGAAAAAGGAAGTTTAAAGTGTGACAAGCTAAGGGCCAAGCCAAAGATCTCTAACACACACACGTACACACACACACTCAGATTATACCAGTCAGACCAGGCTCAAGTGTGCAGCAGAAAGCTAATTTCAACCAAATGTTTTTGTTTCCGTCTCAAATGCTATTAAATAGACCTTGTATTACGTTTCCCCCCCAACCACTACAACCAAGCATGAACTTCAGCTTTCAAGACTGAATAGATGAGAGTTTCTTAGTACAAGGGTTATGGTTACAATAATGGAAGTATGTGATATGGTCAAAAGCTCCAGAACAGCTACCAAATAGAACGTGTGAGGAGCTTTTCTGTGAAACCGCTGCTCTCCAGTGAAATCTACTCCTCGTCTCTCAAAGGCTGCAGCCTGAGGGAGCTTTTGGATCACGGCATCCAGCCCAGTGTGTCCTCCTGCAGAACTGTGTGTCTGTCTGCAGCACAGGTGCTCCACAGGGAACCGATGTGGCTGTTTACCGCAAACTTAAGGTACAACTCCGAGACCGGCCACCTTCAGATGTTCTGTGATACTCAGCTGTTGCAGAATGCATTTTCTTTGTTTCTCATGTTGGAGCTATTGCATATCTGTGCCGGTGTGGGTCTTTTCTGGTTGTGGTTCTTCTGTTCTTTTTCAACATGGAGCAGATGTAACAAAGCAAAACAATTTGCCTCTGGGATTAATAAAGTTTTCTGACTCTTGAATCTCCATGAGACTATGAGCTTTAAAGCAAACCTGGACAAGAAACCATAAAATCTAGAAAATATTAGTAAATTAAAGACATTAAAGACCACAACCAAACAGCTAATTACTAGGACAAACTGTTGGGATATGAACTAAAAGTACAACACACTTGAGTGATTTGTGAAATTTAAAGTCAAAGTATGGAATTTCTACAGATGGTCTTATTTATGAAGACTAACATTATACACTGAAACAACAAAGACAGAGCTGAGATTTGTAGTCTGTGCTTTTGTTTTTCAGTGGTGGACAGAGACGAGACAAGACATCTGGTCTCAGATTAGACCAGTGTATTTAAGACAAGCTTAAGACTCCAGTGGCCTGGAACATTGAAGGGTTCCAGACTCAACCAATTAAGGCAGCTAAACTTTAACTCTGTGCTCACTGCATGAACCTGTGGACTCCCAGTGCTGCATGCGTCACACACGCAAGAGCTTGGGAGAGAGAGCTAAAACCTGGAGTTTGACTGCTTTGACAATTACCGGTAGCTGAAAAATAGCTGATTAATGTGCAAAAAAAGGCCCGGCTGCATCCTCTTACATGTAGAGATTCACATAGTTTCTTTTGGTTTTGTAAAAAACAAAAAAAAGAAGAAGAAGCAGCTCATTGCAATGTCATTGTTGGAGTCTGTAAAGGTTTTGTAAACAATTTTGCAAATTTATGTCAGTGTGATCAGTTCTGTCAGTTATTGATCTGACAGTTTGATCTGGGTTATGAGCTGGGAAAGAGAGAGGGACAAAATGCTGTGGTTATTAATAAGTGTTAGTGTTGTCTGCCTCTACCTGACTGGCATAGCTGCTCAAACCACGGGCCACCTCCAGTCATATGAACTATGATAACTGGAGGAAGCCATAAAACACAGATCTGCGCCCTGGTGTTCAAAGTTATGAGAGGTCCTGTGTTTACTTCCTAAGAGGAGAGCGACACAGTGTAATAAGACATTCCGATGACTCATATTAAGATGCTGATTGACAGCTTGCTAAAGTATTCTGCACAATGCATTCATAAGAAAAGGGGGGTTTGTGAATGTGTACTTACTGAGTCGTAATCGCAGACCAAGCCAGCTTCTCGGTGGCGATTTGTGCAGAACTGAATTCATGGTCCGCCTGGATGTAATCCTCGCTGAAGAATCTCCTGCACCAGCAACAGCTCTGGCAAGACCCGGTACTAATCACACAGCGATGTTTAGCCACAATCTCCTCTGCGGTGTCTTCATAGTCTCCACGTTTCTGATGTCGTCCTCGCCCGAACGGCAGTGGCGGCTCAGGCTGTGGGGTCTGGCCGGTGGCGAGCGCAAATCTGTGCGGTGAAGGTGTGGAAATAGAGACGAGAAACGCATCCCCCGCTTCTTCGGACGAACGGTTAGCCGGAGTGGATGTTAGCAGCCGCTGAGCAACCGATCCAAGTCCGACGCAGAGTTAAGCCCGGTAATAACCTGTTGCTGACTGCTCACACGCGAAAAAAGAAATCTGTCGTCGTCCAGCGAAGAGGTCTTTTAGCTCGTTCGGTGCAGGGACGGGATCACGAAGGGGAAAAACCTTTAAGCAGCGAATCAATGCGTGATTTTCCTTCTACACAACGTGCACCTGGAATTGAAAACATACTGTTTGCTGCTTCGCCCTCTCCGATCAGCCATGGGCGAGCCTCCATTCATTCAAACTAACCCGAACCCACAAAGGCTCGATGCGGGTTCTCTCTCCAGTGGCGCACTGTTGCCGCTAGAGGCGCCACAGAGTCGAGCAGCAACATATCGACTGGAGATGCGTTCAAGTCCCCAGGACGTTCATTGGGATAGAGAATCCAAACAGGGGCTGTAGAAGTTGGAGGGGGTCACCAGAACACTGTCTAACCCTGTTCCGAAGTTGACAGCGGAACCACAAAGACACACTTTATTCATGGGGATGAAGATGAATGACACAATGACCATGTTTTTCATATTTGGCTGCAGCTGCTTGAGTGCAAAAAAGCTATTTCTTTTCTTTTAAAGCATGTCAACAGTGCATTTTAACTGAACTAATGACACGTGGTGTCTGAATCACAGCTTTATTCTGCAGGTTTATATTTGCATGCAACCGATGTTCGGGAGCAAACATCACACATAGACACATGTGAATATGTTCTATTTGCCGTCCCTTTGTAGGACAAAAAGTAAATTAAGAGACTGCTGACTTTCACAGAAAGATTCCTTTGATGCCCTGCCTTGTTCTGGCATTGGATCTAAGCAAAGGAAACACAAAAAAAAATCTATCCAGAGGCAATTTTATTCTATAATACAACTATCGAAAACAACAACCTGTTTGAACCAAGGATTGTACTGCATACAGTCATATACTGGTTAAAATGTCACTCCCTGGCTGGAATCTACATTAAGGTGTGATTATATGATGTATGGAAAAGAAAGGAAAATAGAAAAAGTCTGTAGAAAAGTTGTCTCTTGTTTATTATTTGCCCAGTTCATGTTTTAAGTGTCACCTACAAAGAACATCAGGTTTATCTACTAAGGAATGACATGTTCTTTATGTGACAGAAAACCCAAACTCTTTCACAGTGCCATCAATTGTATGTATAGCAGCAGATTGTATGAAGTAGTGAGAACACTGACTTTTTTCAAATAAACACGTCCAATAACAAACCTGACGCGAGTCCTAACTCCTCCTCGGTTTTGTACATTCTAAGCCTAAAGCTCACTGGTCTGTCATGAATGTGAAGGCCAATAAACAATTGCCACTTAGAGAAAGTCACTGCATCCCCACTTGGTTGGGTCTCATCATTCCCTTAAAAACTCGCAGCTTTCCTGCACCAGTCAGATCAAAACTGTAGTCAGTGGTGACGTATGGTACCTCTCCCTCAAAGTCAGGCTGAAAAAAACACAAATAGGTATCAGTAACTGAAAGAAACGTCAAAGAAATCTTTGGACAGATGTTATGATACATAAATAAAATGTGACTTGACTTGTCATCTGACCTGTGTTGTGAGGACACAGGAAGGCAGCGATATGGCTCCCAGCAAGAGACAGTTGACCTTACGTAGAATGAAGGGATCTACAGGTGTCAGCAAAAAGTACAGACCTCGAGCCATGTCAATACCTCGGAGCACACCTGGAAAGAAAATAGGGTTTAATGATTTTATTTTATGACTGTATGATTTTAGTGATTTTGCTTAGTTTTCACTTCCTTTAATTACAGGATTTGTAGCAGACACTAAAGAGACACCACATACTATATACTGTTACTGGATTATGTTATTTTTTCTTAATTTGTATATGCAATAGACCTCAAAACGTTGCAATTAGAATCAAATAAATAAATTGAATTAAATTAAAAAAAAACTTTAAGTGAACACTAACCAAATCCTACACAAGGACAGATGGGAGCCTGGGACAGCAGAACTGGACCTCCCCTGCTAGACAATTTTTCTCCTATGCAGCAGAGTCCCACCAGACTGGCATTGGCAGCAAAAAGCGTGTGACTGGGAGCCACCTCACAGTGGATCACACCTAAAGCCACAGCTGTATGTGGCACCTGTGGATGCAGATGGAGGATTAACACAGAGCACTTTGGGTAATCTACATTTATAAATAGATATATGTCATGTCACAATACAGTTTTGAGATAATATATAAAGGCTAATCCCCTAATGTCAGGACTTAATTAAACATCTATTTGTAATCCTGTTGCCAAGATGCTGTTGTAGTGTTCTGGTATTTATCTTGTGAGATTTTAAGCAACGGGACATCTCGCAAGAGTACTGCATTTCTCATATACCTGGTATGGGGTAAGGCTGTGTAGCGGCCTAACTGGTCCAGGGTCAGGAGACTGCAGTTGACTCAGATAGGCCAACAATGACAGCTCCCTCTGCTCATTAGAACGTTGATGTTTCCTGTCAAATACAGGGCACAAATGGCAAAAAGCTAATGACTATGGACTATGAATTATGAAAGCTTGTCAGCAAAACGAAATGACAACAGTGGTACTCACGCTGCTCCTTGGCATCCCACACCTTTAAACTCTGACTGAACAATTAGGTGAGTGTAGGTTCTGGGGGGGCTGTGTGTCTCTGAAAACTCGCTTAGAGCAGACTGAGCAGGCGGATGCGTCTGGAAGCCATGTGCTGTCCTCAGAAAATCTGGAGTGAGGGTGGGACACTGGGTGGTGCCACTGTGACCGAGCTGAACGACATGTGAGACTGGGAAGAAGCGAATCATGTCCACAAGGAGCTGCAATCCAAGCCCTGTGGCCACCAAGCACAAGAAATGGTTCAGATAATGTTTACAATTAGTACATAAACATTTTCTTGTTATTTTTTTTTACTGCTGACCTTTGACCCAGCCCATGGTGTTGATGATAACAGGAGTTTCTCTGCTTTGTGAGTGTCTATGCCACAAAGACTTCAGGGATTCCAGGTAGCGCTCTGGGTCTGATTCACATGATGGCTGACCATAATAGATCATGTGCTCTGGTGTGCACTGGTGTGTGAAAGGTGGCCCTGAAAAACAGGTCAAAATAAATCTCCTAACGATTTCACAAATGGCACAAGGAAAACATGTATATACATTAAAATGAGCAGCTTAAATATATATTTTTTGCCAAATGAAGTGCAATAGGCAAAAGATGTTTATGGTTTCTTTAAAACAACAAATGAGCATATTATTATGTAATAAAGACATAAACCAACCCAGAAGTGGTTCTCTGACAGTAGACAAAGACAGGCAACCAGCAGGGGTGAATTCTGTTTGACCAAGGTCTGCTTCCAAATAATCTACACTAGTTGTGCTGCAGACACACACACACAGAAAGAAAGCAAAGAATTAAACATTTAAAAAGAAATCATTAAAATATATACATATTCAGCTCACACGCTGTGATAAAATAAAAGTGTTTAATACAACATATGACATAGCAAGAGGTTTATAAACATTACAATACAACGTAAATGTAATGACTACTTACTGATTGAGTAAGGTGTTGATGAGGGTGCGGATAAATGTTGACTTGCCCACATTTTTTGTCCCACATACAAGAATAACCGCACAACCATCCATATCCCCTATAATTGAAAAGTGTGTTAACAAAATCAGATTGTGGATTTTGCTGAGTAAGTTAGGGCATACAGATAATAGTATATACAGTATAAAGTGGACTGATGCCGATTATGGTTGTTACAAGTTTTGCAGTGTGAAAGAAAAACATCAAACTTCCAACCACATTTACAAAAGGATTATTTTTTTGCTTGAGAGCGACTCACCTCTGCAGGCACTGACAACAGTGTTAAGAACATCTCTATAGCTCATGGAAGTTTTCAGGCCCTGGATAGCATTGACCAGTGGAATGATCCCCAAACCATTGAGCGGAGTGTCGAGGACAGCTGAAATGACTTCACTCTACAAACGGTGATGAAAAGCTTCTTGTCAGAAATATACACATGTAAGAGTTAACGCTGGCTGAAGTTCTATTGTTAATTAAATGTTTAGGTGTTAGTTAACTTGCCATTGGCGGACTGAACAATGCACTGAGATCCGTGAAGCTTGACAAAAACCGTGTCAAGGGTGTCTCCATTGGCTCCAAAAGGATGATGGAGGAGTTTGACGTGACCCTTTTTACTAATTTCTTCCGTGATGCTACAAAAGCACATTGAAAGGGTAGTTAGAATATGAAGCCATGCACTTCCACTAAACCCTCCCTTAATATACAGCTCATAAACAACTACTTCACTCTCTTATATCCATTCACCTGCTGGCAAGTACTTTTGGAGGACGGCTCTAGCTTCTGTTCTGTCATCTCTGGTGTCGTCAGAGTTTTCCAGTGCTGTAATTGTCAGTGGACAATGTGAGGCTGGGGAGAACAGAGGATATGACTGCTGGCCTTCTTCAATGGTGAACCCCATTACCTCTACACGGCCATACAGACAGGTCAAAAAGCACTTCCCACGGAAACACAGGTTCTAAAGGAGAGTTACATATTACTAAGATGGAGAAAAATGTGCTCACGTAAAACTGATCCAAATGTTTATTTCACTCTTCACTAAAGTATCTTGAAACATACCTGGTCTTTCTGCATGACAAGAACTGCATGGCTATGCTGAGTGCCTCTCTCTGCACAATGATGAAGAGCCTCTCCATCGAGTCTACCTGGCCGGGCATCCTCCACGTCCCTGGAGGCCTCCACACCGTTCCCATGAATGGACTGGGAATACTCCTTCCAGTCCTGTGAGTCATCAGAGTCTTTGTCCATTGTAAATACTGAACGTCCATTAGCTTGAAATTCAGACGGAGCAGCATTTTTTTTGGATTCAGAGAGAGACTTTGCTTTCTTCTTCAGTCTCTTGACGTTGGGCTTTTTCTTTACACACGCCTGGTGCTCCTGTATTACCCTGGCCATGACTGGTGAAGAATTGAGATCGGAGGAGCTGATGGGAGGCCTCAATCGTTTTCCTCTTACATGTTTCCACTTGTCAGATTTTGTTTGGCCTTTTGACTGTGTGGCTTTGCTCACTTTCATAATTCTGTATTGACAAGAGAGACAGATTTATTGCTTATTAATCTGTTAGTCATTACCTGTACAATATATTATTACTTATACAGAACTGAACATTTTGGGTGTTTCTCTGAAATCACAATTTCTGGGATGGGATTTATGGCATTATACTGACAAAAGTATATAGAAATTTACACTTTATCTGATTAATCGATTTACCGTGAAAACTACCCGTAGATTTATAAATAGCGTAAAATATACCCGCAACTGTATATTTGTGCATCATCTGCCCTGGTCTGACAGACAATTGACAGGACTTAAAATGATACGGTTTGTTAAGCTAAAGATGCTAAGACATGAAACAAGCTAACTTCACTGACTAGCTCTTTGTCAATTTATCAACAGTTATACGAAGAAATACATCAACACACATTCAGAGACGAACCTGCTGTCAGGCAACGATGCCGCATCAATTTCAAACTTAGGTTATCTGGATGAGCACCCTTTAAGAAACTAGTGTTAGCTAACTAACGTTAGTAGGCTAGCTATATAAAAAAGAGAAACCTACCCCAAAAACAACACAGAGCTGCAGAGCTCAGCCGTAACAATTTTATGAAGTGAAAGCGCTTAAAATTTCAAAACAATTAAATTTTAGAGACCGGCCTGGTGTAAATGCAGCAGCGTTTACAGACTAGCTTAGCTAATCTACATGTGTGAGCCACAAACAAACGCCGCGCAAAGATGGTCGACAATACTTTTACCCGGAGTTTTGATATTCACGACAATGTGGCAATATAGAACTTCTCCACATTATAGTTTGTTAGTATTACGACTAAACATGTTCAAAACTATTTATTGACAAATAATAAATTTCGATTGTTCAACTGTTTTCACTTAAAAGTTTGAGTCGTTAATTCTGGACAACATGGATCTTTTCCGGAGTTCGGTCGCATAAACAACGTCACATCCTCTTCCTTGTGCACTTTTTAGGGGCCTACAAGAAACGAAAACAAGGTGCTTGCGTCTGGGCTTAGTCGTTTTTTAAACTCTATGCATAACACACAACGCGGGCGCAGTTTTTCAAGAGATGAGAGCGAATGAGCCGTTTTCAACGAACGTATTAACGTGAGTCTCCAGATGTAGCTGTCAGGTGAGTGCTACGGTAAGGGAGCGTCCTAAAATATGCGCTAGAAGACAAACGTCGATGTCAGTAGGTAGGAAGGACATTAAAAGAAATATAATAAAACAGTTCAGATATATAATACCTACAGGGATATATGTAGTTTAACAGTGAATACATTAATATTGTAATAAGTATATACACTACGTGTATATGTGTTCAATTTGTATCTGAAGGTCTCGACAAGTCTTAACGAAATTCTCTCAAATGAAATGTCTCGAATATTAGTTTTTGTCTCCTGAAGATAGTAATTTTGGTAATACCTTTTTATTCCATCATGTATTATAATATTTTTTTGCTATCAAGAAAAACCTCTGCACTACAATAGATGCACACATTTTCAGCTAAGTAAATATAATAAATAAAACTAGATAAAACATACTAAAACTAGATATAAACTGAAATATTTTACATTTATTTTACATGTATCATTTTATATATGGGCAATTTTAATCAATCAATACTTTAAAGAAGCATTAAACATTCTAGTAATTAACAATTTATATTGTATTAATCCTCGTGTGATGATAAACAATAATAAAATTACATTATTGAAATGAAAATTGCTTTCAGAATTGCAGTATATTAAATTGCAACCATTGTATTCTGATGTATCATGTCACTGGTACACAAGCTCATTTGTTTGAATATACTGTATTTTTTAGTATTGATAGTTCTGGTTGGCATCTGTTACTGTCAAATTTGTCATGCAGTATAATACATTCAAATCACAGGGGAAATAATTAGAGTTGTGAAAGCAGCAGAACAATTAAAATAGCTTTCAAAGCAGTGTTGCATAAAATCAATGATTGAATCTGATTTGTTTTTTACCTTTCTGTTGCATAAGCCTGCATTTCGATACCAACAATGTTCAGTTTATTGACACACTAGACAAATAGATTCTGGAACCAGGAGTTAGATATCTAATTGTGCTTTACAAAAACACATCATTATAAATGAAATTAACTGAAAGATTGACAATGACAAATGTAACTGCACCAGTGCCTGGAAGAAACCGCCACAATTTTGAGCTTAAGTTTATGTATGTATGGAATAATAATAGCGTTTTCTCACTCAGCAGCAGTGTAGCTGGAGGGATGTCTGCAATGGAGAACACCCATGCACAGCATGTCCTGTCCTCCCTAAACCAGCAGAGGGCAGTGGGGAGGTTTTGTGATGCAGCCTTAAATGTGGGAGGCGGGGTGGTCTACCTTGCCCATTGCAACATCCTCGCATGTTTCAGTGAACTGTTACAACAATCTAATATGCCCGCTGTGCCACGCATGGAGTTCTGCCTGCAGGAGTGCCCCAAAGAAGGCCTGGAGCTGCTCCTGAACTTCATCTACACTGGAGAGCTGAAGTTAGATTGCGACAACCTGGACAAGGTGCAGCATGCAGCAACCAGCCTGTGTGTACCAGAAGCACTTGCACTCTGTCAGCGGTTCAAGGAAACCTCAGTGGATCCTGGGCCTTTCAAACGTAAAAGAGGTAGACCTAGAAAGACTGCATCTGAGACAGTCAAAGAAGAGAACACGCTGCCCGGCACAAAGGATGATGAGTTTAGCTTTGATAGTACCACAGTGAGCTTTAGCTTGGCTCCCACTACTACCAATACCGGTATAACTACTACCACACGTTCTGGTCGTATGGTGAAGGGCCCCAGGCGACTGGTGACGGATGAGAGCCCCACCTGTGATTTTACAGCCACTGAAACAAACAGTAGAAGGGTCATTAACGTCTCTGTGGAGAAAGAAAATGGTGATGTTGTTGTGGATAGTCTGACCTCAGATCAGCCACCGGGTGAAAGGAAGGTACAAGACAGTGTAAAAGTATTACATTTACTAAGCATGATTTTAAAGATATTATGGCATTTAGAATGATTATTTTCTTATGATTTCAGATAACTGAGCTGCATGTTGACGTAAATGACAATGCTGGTAGCCAGATAATCGAGGAAACGGAAGATGATGATGAGGTTGATGATGATGTGGGCAATTTTGAGACCGTCACTGAAGGCTCAGATGAGGAGTATGTGCCTGTTGATGAAGCCAGTCCCTCAGCCTTGTCCACATCAACAGCAAAGAAACGCAAGTCCCAGAGTAAAATGGAGAAAAACGAGTCTGGCCTGGTTGTCGGCGAAGACTCCAAGAAGGACTCTGTGCAATGTCCCGTCTGTGACAAAAGCTTCAAGAGCAAATACTACCTCAAAGTCCACAACAGGTACACAGTTGTAGCTTTTCTTTCAAATTACTATTGAAAAAAATTGCTGCTAATAGTATTTTTATATAGGCGACATACAGGGGAGAGACCCTTTGGTTGCCACAAGTGTGGGAAGAGGTACTTCAGGAAGGAAAATCTTTTAACACACGAGGTCAGAGACTGTGCCAGAGTGCAGGTGAGTAAAACAATAAAACAAACTAAAAGATATGTCAAATAAGTTACAAGATGTTTAATAAGAGTATGGTGTTGTCATTCCAGACGTACAGCTGCCTTACATGCTCCTCAACATTTAGTGGCAAAGAAGAGCTACGTTTGCACGTTGTCTCCCACACAGGAGAAATGCCCCACAAGGTGCCACTGCCATCACTCGAACATTGATGTTAAAATCTGAGTTTGTGAAAAAAGCCATATTGACGTGGTGCCATCTTTTTTTCAGTGTTCAACCTGTACTGAACAGTTTATGCAAAAAAAGAACTTAACTCTTCACATGATGAAGGTCCATGGTTATCCCAAACCACATGCAGTAGGTTTATGCTCACATAGTATAATTATGACTTACCTGTAATACTTGTTCAGTATATAATGCATTATATAGCTCCTTATGGTTTTCATTAATAGTTTGGATCAAAATGTATAGTAGGTTTTGTGATAATACAGAATCTCGTTTTTAGTGTCCCCAGTGTCCCAAAACCTTCTTAACGCGGACAGAACTGGGAGTGCATGAAGCCGCAAAACATCGAGGCGAAAAGCCATTTGTATGTGAGGAGTGTGGTCATCGAGCATCTAGTCGGAACGGCCTGCAGATGCACATCAAAGCCATTCACAGGTAGTGGAACATACTTTTTTTTTCCTTGGTTCAGTAATTCTGAAGATCACTTTTTAGATGATGAATGCGCTCATAACATTTGTGCTGATCATCTGAGCCTTTCTCTTGTTCTGCTTCACAGGAACGAGAGGCCTTTTGTCTGTAACTCTTGTGGCCATGCATTCTCCCAGAAGAACAATCTCAACATGCATCTGCGCATTCACAGTGGAGAGAAGCCATACCAGTGTCATCTGTGTGGCAAAACCTTCAGGACTCAAGGTAATAGCCTTCCACCTTCCTCTGCTGGTTTTGAACTGGTTTTAAAATTCCCAAACTTCCTTTGGAAAGAGTGACGTCTGTATCATATCTTCCATTCCTGAAATAGGAGACACTTTTAACATTCAAAGAATTTACGTGTTATGTCGAACTCATCAAAATATAAATCCAGCTGTAGTTTTCTGTACAAGCACTTATGCGTTGCAAACAGTTACTCTAAAAGTTAATTTGGCATACATTCAAAGATTCTATAGCAACGATATAACGTTTTGTTTTAATATCAGCCAGTCTAGATAAACACCATCGAACACATACTGGTGAGCGTCCCTTTAGCTGTGATGTCTGTGAGCAGCGCTTCACAGAGAAAGGAGCCCTTGTCCGTCACAAGGCCAGCAAACATGAGGAGGGCCGTCCTCACTGCTGTCACATATGTAATAAAACCTTCAAAGGTGAGATGGATCATGCTGATTACGCATAATCAACACATAGTTTTGCCCTTTTATTCAGCCTAGAATGATGACTTACTGATACTGATACGGATTGTCTTTGTGCTTTATGTTGTCACCAGCAAGGGAGCAACTTCGTGTTCACCTGCGCCGCCACAAAGGCATGAGAAAGTTCGAGTGTATAGACTGTGGCTATAAGTTCACTCGACAAGTATGTTTTATTTTGTACTTTATGTTTTTCTATACTTTCTTAATTATTTAACCAGTGCTATGAATAAAAATGAGAATATAATTATAAAATGTATGTTGTTACATACTGTAGCTTCTGGGCTACACACAGAGTAAGGTGTTCAGTGTTCCCCGAAGTAAACATTGTAAGATTTGCCCTCACAACCATCACATCTCTGCATTTTCCTTCCAGGCACACCTACGGCGACACATTCAAATCCACAAACGCACTGAGAACTATAATCCCCGGCAAAGAAAACTGAGGAATGTGATAGTGCAGGATGCAGATGGAGGCTCTGGTGAGAACAAAGCAAGCAAGTCGGCAGAAGCGCCACTTCTAACTGAAGAGACAGGTTACGCCACAGATGTCACTGTCACTAAGGAATCCACAAACCCAAAGACTGGCTCCTTGACAGGTCTCAGTTCCAGCTGCATGATGAGGGTGATGATCGAGTCGAGCGATGGCACAATGGAGGTGATGTCAAACGAGAACCTGGGGCAGGTCGAAGCAGTGGAGAGCTTCTCTGTGCCTGAGGTCTTGCAGCAAACACAGTTGGTGGCTGAGACATATGAATCCACAATAGATATGGGAGGAATAGTTGGGAATATGTCCAAGAGTAAGACATAAGGTTTGAAATAACTGAAACCGATTATTACCAAATCTAAATGAAGACAGTTAATACTATTATTGTTTTTGTAGGTGCAAAGAATAAAAAACTGCAACTAAGTTTAGGACAACTGATGCATTCAGTTGTTTATTAAAGTGAACTGCAGGCTGCTCAAATGTTAAGCATTTTTTGGGCTTGACATATTTCAATAGGTTTCCTGTTGAACCTGGAACTCAATATTAAATTATCTCCTCCCTAGAACTATGTCATGTTTGGGTTTGTTTTTAGCTTAACCAAAAATACTAGACACATGAAAGCAGTCTGGCTGTCATAACAAAAATGTCTGAGTTGTTCCAGCTATCAAGAGTTTTTGTTACATTTAAAGAAAAACTATTCTTAAAAAAGCATTTCAGAGGTGGCAATAGTTGGGTTTTGTTACCCAGCAGCTGTGGAAAAATAGACTTACTGTAACTATGGACATGAATTTAAAGAATGCAGGCAGAACCGCATGGAAAACGGTTCTTGGACCTAAAAGATGCACAAAGAATGTTTTAGATGTTCAGACACCGAGTAAACATTCAGTATACACAACCTAACCCTCACTCATAAGCATAGTTCACAAGAGTTAACAGTTGTGTCTTGTGTGGAACACTACACAGGTTCATGATTTTGTTAAAATATACAGCTTTATTAGTGAATCTATTAGCCAATAATAATAAAACATAATGCATTTTTCTTTTCAAACAAACTCTGTCTATAACGTGCCAACAGCTCATCGAATGGACAACAATAAATTTAGACCTGCCTGCAGTTTAATTTATCACCCTGTAAACATTACACAGTACATACAAGGCAAGAATGTAATGTCTTTACAAACCGATTCCACATCACAAACATGAATGAAAATGGTGCATTAACAAAACCATACAAATACTATTTCATTTAATGCTAAACTAATTTGACATGAGATTGTTTTGCACTTCCAGTTGAGAGCCGATGTTTCACTAACATTAACAGTTACTGCTTAGGTTGTAATTTCAGCAGCATCTTAAGAAACCACAGCACAAATATAGCCAAACGAACAAACATCCAGAAATACAAATCTCAAAGAAAATGCGTCATGCACATTTGGTTGGTGGTTGTAAAGGTGGAGTAATAGCCAGGTACAAGTTAACACCACATGCAACCATAATGAAATTCTCTGATGGTAACAGAAAGTTACGCTCACACCTAGCAAAGGCTATTACAACCCATGCCGCTAAACAATCTGTGTGGCGAGTCCTAAATATTAATTGTGACTGTCTTCATTTTTGGAATGTAAACACATTGTTATTTCTTATAGTTGGCTGTGTTCATGTCAATGCAGCAGAACCACAGCTAAAGTAACTACTGTTTTATTACACATTTGTCTTCTCTGCTTGAGTTTATGTCAGATAGCTGGCACATTTGATAAGCACACAGTAACAACCCACAGTCCCACCACTGCTTACACAGACATATTCGTACCCCTGGGACCACTGGGAAGCGTCACAGCTGCTGTGTGTGTCAGTCACAGGGAATCAGCTGTGCACTGCCCTTCATTTCATCACAGTTGGGGGAGTTGATTAGACGCATTTAGTCTTAATCTTTCAACGGGTAAAAGAAACTTGTAATTTACATCCCTTACTACAACTGCAGTAAGTGTTCCTCGCTGTTCAGTCTCAACAAGCACCAATGCACCATTTACTACTGAAATGCCTATAAAATTTGTGGTTGGAAAAGGTGACCAGCAACCCAAAGATCAGATTTATAATAGGGCTGTATCTTGCAAATATAGCAGAACCATTACACTCATATCAAATGACAAATGAGGAAAATGTAGCAACTTTGTAAAACCAAAAGTGATGTCACACTAATATAACAAACGCTAAACTAAAATCACATTTATTCCCAACAAAGTGATTGAGTTAGTTATCTGAATTACTTACTTCTTTTAGTTTTTGGCAAATAAGAGGCCAACATGTCCACCAAGTCGAGCGTAGCAGCCTCCCTGAGCTATTCTATTGGAACCATCCTACTGTGTCCAACTAAAGCTGATAATTCATCAACTCAACACACTTGAGTGAGTCTCGGCTGTGACAATCAAGTGTTTTACAAGGAGCTCGGACTACCTGCTAAGACTTGCTCTGCTGTAACAGCTTTAAAGTTGTGATGAGGTAAACAGTCTACTACTGATGGCACAACGAATGAGAGCAGACCGAACATGCATGTTACTAAAATTGCTCGGTCCAAACTCAGTGCGCTGGGTTTACATCCTGGTTCTGGTTGAGATTGTTGTTGAGATTGTGGAGCGCTTGATGACGATGATGGCGGTGCAGGTGAATGGCGTTCGACTCTGGTATGTTGGTAGGTTCAAACGCACTAGACACCAGAGGCATGAACTGACGGAATATGCTAACGCTGCCGTGCCAAAAGGTCGGCTGAGGCAGACGTCCAGCAAGAGACCACGAATGCGTGGTCGGGTCGTAGGCTTCTACCACATCCGAAAGCTCAAATGTATTATCGTAACCACCAGATACATATAATTTACCACCCAGAGCTGCCACGCTGCCGCCAACATGGACCTGGATTAAAAAAGAGCAAATACAAAGTTGATGAAATTACCAAAAAACAGTGAGTTTGAAGATTAAAAAGTCGAAATATGTCTTAACAAAAAATTGTCTCTAAAGCCAAATGACACCTGGACTAGCAGTCACATTATTTTTAATTACCCCTAATCACCATTTAGTGGGTTAGCACATTCCTGTGGACTTTCCATATTTCACATTGCTAATTACAACTGCTCGAAGAAGTGAGGGTTAAAGCTTTCAATACAATGATTTAGTTTATATTATTGAAAAGCTCTACTGAAATAAAACTTCCACTGAACTCTCCTAGTTGTAATCTCAGCTGCTAATCAATGAGCCTTAAACCAATTGATGTTCTGAAAATGTATATTGTAATGAAGACTAATAATATTTCCTTTATAAAACACAAATAATGTACATTCTGTCTCTCAAGTCTTCACTCAAAGGCAGCAGGTTTCTGGGATATTTTATTGAATTTGAGTCTGGGACAATACAGATTGTTAGGTGGGGGGCATGAGTGGATGTGCGTGTAGTGGTTTCAGTCTCAGTTACATAAGTGAGGTGGACATTTCTATTTATGATGGTGAGTCAGGACTAATGAAAGGGAGAAAATTCCCAATCAAGCAAGCTGAGAGATAAGACTTCTCACGTGAAATACCAACCTGGGTCATTGGACTAATTTTGTCCCATTCGTTCTTTAGAGGATTGTAAACATCAACCTCAGCTGAGTCATCCCTAGAAATAGAAACACAGTCAAAGTCAAGGCACAGCCAAAACAACCATTGCTTAGGATATATTCATGCCAGTGTCAGTTACTACTGCATCAGTCACTGCCCAACTACCCAACATTTATTTCTGACCTCTTAAATAAGAGGTTATTTCAACAGTGTCCTGTAATATGTGAATGTGTAATTAAGTCATGAATAATATGTCATGTGTTAATTTACTTTATAAACATTTAAGTCAAGTTCTGAAAAGTAGTAACGGCAGGTGTTAAATACTGTAAAAGTAATAGTGTAAATATATACAGGAGATTTAAACCAAATATTAGCAAATATTTCTAATTATCGTAAAGCTCTGACATGTTTTATTATCCCCTACCCATATTTACCATAAGTTGAGTTAGTCTGAACTGCTATAAAAGGCTAACAAGTAGAAATAAACAGGATTAAATATAACTTTTTGTTTTATCGATCCAGTAAATTACATGGCAATTTCTCTTAAAGCGTTCTGAGGCAAACTGGTTTACAAGGGACGTATTCTTCCATGTGGGTTTTCTAGAAAAACTCAAAGATTAACTACAGCTACTCTAATATAATTACAAGCACATATGATGGATATGTGATATAAAAACCTGTTATCTGCCTACCTGATAAAGTAGATGAGGCCGTTTAGGGTGACTGTTTTTGGTGTGAAGGACCATGGAGGCAGCTGTCCACAGTTAACCACTGACCAGCGGTTGGAGTCGGCGTCGTAGCTCTGGATGGCCATAGTGTCCTCTCCAGTCAGGCAGCCTATAGCATAGAGGCGTCCGTTGCATGTGGTGGTGGAGCAGTTGTCCATGGGGTGTGGCATGGCTGGTAAGGCCTCCCAGCAGTCTAGAGCATGATCGTAGCGTTCGGTGCTGTCTGATGCCACCACATAGAGCTGACCTTTCAACACGCAGGAGCTGTGGTACTCGCGGGCCTTCAGCATAGGAGACACCTCTGTCCACTCATTGACGCTGGACTTGTAGCGCCACACGCCATCATAAAGGCGAGAGCCATCAGAGCCACCTAAACAACACACTTTGAACAGTTAACCTGATTGAAAGACTTCTCGTGTTTTCAAAGTTGACCCAGTAATGAGGTTAACTATGATTTTTAGATCACTATATATCTATTATCTAAATTAAATTGGTATGTTTATATAATATCTAATGAAGTGTAAGAATGAAATAATCAAATAAACTAAAAAATTTAACTACAGAAATTTAATTGGTGCATTTGAAATAGCCATCAACCCCTACCTGAATGTGTAAGATTCCACATACTGAACTGTACATGTCATATGACACATTCAATTTCCGATTAATATTTGTCAGTTTCATATTAAAGCATATTATCAGTTGATACAAATAGTATCCCTGACTCCAAATCCAAATAAAATCCCTTTATTCCATTTAAAAAAAATATACATAACAATGTAAGAAAAACAATATAAAGTATAAATAATCCAAATACTAAACCTGATTGTCAACATCTCGTACTGCTGCCACTGCCATTGAGACAGTGAGAGAACACTGCTAATTTTATGAGCCATTCTCATGGCTGGAGGGTCAGAATGATTTCTTGGAAGAACACAAGCCTTTTTTTTCAGACCTCCAGTAAAGATGATGATGACGACGACAACACTGTTGCTCTCCTGGCAGCACACCATGTCCTGCCTCTCCTTGCCTCGTTTACACACAGAGCCACTAGCCAGAGAGCTTCCAGTTTATTTATAAGGACTGTTTCATGACCGTTTCATACATTGAAGGAGCAGGAATGGAAATGTACTGAGCTTTGACTAATAAACACAATAAACGCTTCTTTTCGTTCGATATAGAAAACAAGTTTTTTTCATTTACATATCACTTTCTGCTTTATGAAAAATTGTGTGAAAAGTTCCTAATTTCTTACCTGTGACGTACATATCATTTCCAAGGGCAGCTATGCTGTAGCCACCTCCAAGATGGTCAGGGAATTCAGCCAGGTAGCGCCACTGTCCAGTCTGGGGGTTGTAACAGTCTACTGTGACCAGCTCATCACAGTCCTGGTCACATCCCCCCACCACCACCAGGATTTCTGCCAATCCTGTAGATGGCCGTGGTCGCATTCGGTGGCATGGCCTGTCATGGCGATCATACTCGCATGACTGGAAGCTACGGGCTTCATTGACCATGCGAAGGCAGGTGGGCGAAAGGTAGACAAGTGGGTCACTTTCAACGTGAGCCAACAGAAAGAACCTTCTGACAAAGGGCAGTCGGACCTGCTGGAGCAGCTCGGGCCAGTAATGCAGTCGCCGCTGGAGATCAGCTTTCACCCAGCGTACTGCTATTTGATAAACTGTCTCCTCCTTGTCCACACAAAGCTCATTATCTGACACAAACTCAAGCAGGCGCTTCCAAGGTAATCGCTCAAAGTCTGTCCCTTTAGCCAACTCCATTATGTTTTTAAGAACAAAGCGACGAGCGCTGGTTGCCAGCTCTCTACAAGCATAAGCCTCAGCAAAGTCTTGGATTTCTAAGCAGTTAGAAACATCCAAACGCTGCTCTAGAAAAGCACAGCAGGCCTCTTTAACGGAGGGAAACTGAAACAGGTCAGCAGTCTTAAGCAGCAGATCCACATTATCCTGAGTCACGGTGACTCGACCTGTGTAACAGAAGTCCACCAGCAGGCCTAACAGCTCAGCTGACACTTCATGTAGGACGACCCGGTCCATAGCACTCTCCCTTAGCGTCCCTGCGAACATAGCTCGGAAGTAGGTGCTGGCAGCGGCCAACACTGTGCGATGACAGTGGAACTCTCGACCTTCGGCACACAAAGTCACATCGAAAAACTTTCTTTCAGCACGGAGTTCATGGATTCCACGCAGTAGGTTGAAGGCATGAGCGGTGTCGAAAAATGGTAGGGTGGATGGTTGCGTCTGCAACACTGGCTTTTCCATCTTATCTCTTTGTGGGTGTCTCAGACTCAGGTAGTTGTCCTCAGAGTGTAGTTTTCATCTAAAATAGATAAACAGCAAGTACAAGATGGATCAAACATATGGTCAATTTAGAAAAAAAAAAAAAAAAAAAAAACATTCAAATTACAGAAGCAATCGATTAGTTTCTGTCAGTTATGGCAGCTCTTGCCATGTATACCAAGATCATCATTTACAGAATATTAAAATTTTCCCTGACAAGTAGTCCAGGTAATTTAAAAAGACTCCAACACAAATGTGTTGTTTTTTTGTACTTTAAAAATCCCCCCTACCTGACGAGTCCGTACAGGCGATTCATAAACAAAGTCACAGCGTACAACAGTCTAGAAAAAGGGACAGCGAAGCTTAGCACAAATCTGTTGAACATAACCAGATCCTTACCCACGTTTAAGAAAGAGAGCTCAGTGGTGCTCTGGGCCTATAAATACACCAGCAGTGTCCATTTTCAGGGAGGGGCAGGGGTGTTAGGGGAGAACACCTAGCATGCCATGGGCTGAAGCTGAGGGAGGGTATTAAGCTCCCCCTGCACTAGTAGGTATTTGGAAGCAGTCACTGTGAGTAAGTCGTATTTTACAGGAGAACCAGCACAGCCTGGGCCTCCTCCCTACACTGAGTGCAGCAAAAGACCATAACTCAGAGCTGCACGTCATAATAATATACAGCAGACAAATTGGAGTACGAACGTCCTCAGAAATCAGGAATTTAGAAGTTGAAATGTTAAGGGAATCATAATGATAATGAAGTATTGTAGAAACGTAATAGGATAATACAAAAAGAACAACATGTCTTTCCTGTTTTGTATTTTCTTATTTTGTTAATGAATTGTGTGTAGATTTTGATGGTTCCCAGAGCAACCCACCATGACGCATTAATTCATCCCGAAATGAATAAAACAACACTTTAAATACTAAAACTGAGAAAATAATATGCAGATTAATCAATAAAAGGCTGTTTATAAGGTAAGGTTGTACAAATTGAGGAAATCTATACTGAGATATCACTTCTAAGACATATTAGCTGCCTTTTATTTTTAAAATGACACGCAAGTTTGTTTGTTTTTAAAAAAGCTGTTTTTAAGTGTCTGTACTAGTTAAACACAGGCTCTTGTGAAGGCAGTAGAGCTGAATAGAGATCTAGCCAAGATTGTTGTCAATATTTGGAGGTGATCTCAAAATACACAGGTGTCTCCTTACAGAGATTTGTTTAAAGGTTGTATTAAGTGCTTGGTTCTCTAGCCAAAACGACTTAGACCACATTCCATACTAAAGTTCAACAATGCCGCAGCCCACGTAGCTCTTTGAGGAATCAAAACTGCTCCACGCAGAGTGAACTAGGCATCAGATCCCAGACCTGCACTGGAAAAAAGTCTTTCTAACTTCAATGTAAGTGAAAGTCAGAGTAAACAATAACATTTCCTTACATGGAAGTGATGAGTCCTCTTTTAACTGTGTATGTGATTTATTTCTACCACTTTCTCCTGCAAAAGCTGAAAATGCGGGGTCATTTAGCTACATCTGTTTTATATCTTAGAGGTTTGGCTGATGATTTACTGCACGTTATTGCAAAACCAAGCGATATTTTCTCAAAAACCTCCGACACATGACTAGCTTGATACTTGCAACAAGCTGAGGCATTCAGTAATTTAAATTCAGTGTGCTTACCAACCAACACCAGGAATAGCAGACAGAAATGTATACTCTCAAAGGCGAGACAGAGGGAATAGTGGAGGTGTGGAAACAATCCCACTGCTGTGACTGAGGGGCACAGAGAGTGCAGTGTAACAGCAGCATATAAATACAAACTACCAACTCCACCTACCTTCAGAACATGGCTATATAGGTGAAAGGGCATTTGCTTTCGTCATAACAACAGTTTCAATTTTCAATAAAAACACTCAACAGGTATGATACTATTTGTTAGAAGACTTCTGGAAAACTCTGCTTCCAACTGTGACCATGTATTTCATCCATTTCTTAAAACTTAAAATGTTTGGGAACGTGTTTGTTACAAACTCACTAACTAGAGTACCAGGGGTAGGAAAAGCTGAGCCCCTGTACTGCCTCTAATCGCCACTGGATGGCGCCAAACTAACGAAAGGGGGGAGCGCAACCTAGAGCCTACCCACACACAAACTAACGAGGGAGGACCCAATTGCACAACCCAGAGACACAGGTGGACGATGAACTAATATTTTAATTTAAAGGAAAACAACACACATGGACAGAACACAAACATGGGAGACTTAGAACCAGACGTTAACCAAAACGAACACAAATCTGAACGGAACGCTAAAAAAAATTAACCTTAACCTTACACTTTGGACAAACACATAGTTACTACTAACAGAAACCAAAACCTGCAGCTACAAAACTTTAACACAAAACAAACCTGAGCAAGACGAGACTGAATGCGACATCAATACATACATACGAAACCAGGTAACACTACAACAAGTACTCACGCAACAGGAACTCTAATACACAAATGGTAACACCGATAACCAGCCAGCAAATGACAAAGGCACAGACAGCAACTTAAATACAGACCAAACAGGAAAAAAACAACATATTTAATAAGCACAAGACAAATTAGGAAGTAACAAAAACAAAGAAGAAGAAAGCGGAACCACAGCGCCCCCCAGAGGATGGAGGGACGAACTGTTACAGTGTTACTACTGTTTCTGGATCAGACAATCAGAATGACTGCAAATATAATGTCTACGATTACGCAGACTTAAATCTACTGACTAAATGAACCTTCACAGTCAACGTTATAATATCCAAGAGCAGATAAGAAAATATGATTAAGACTACTTGTTTTCCTGAAATTCCCAAACTCTACACCACATTACCCTGACACTGATGCCATATACCATAAAAACAAACATGTCAGTATTTCCATGTGTGAAACATAAGCATGTCCGTTACGTATGAATTAGAGAAGTTTGTGAATTTGTGTCACTGTTACATAAAGACTGCCAAATATTTGATGAGGGTTAAGTATGTAGGGTAGATCTGTTAGAGGGGCTGCACAGTTAAATGGAAAGGCTTTGTATGACAAAATAACTCATGTCAAAAAGCTAATCATAACAATTAAGTGCTGGAGTATTAGCTCCTCAACAACCATTAACTATATTGTCCACTTTCACCACTGCCATAGTTCACAGCAAAAAGATGGAGGGGACATGACAGCATAAATGCAACTGCCTACCACTAATGGTCAAATATGTTTAATTTAAGATGCAGAAAAACATTGCAGGATGTATCTTACAATATTTTCACCTAGGAGCATAAAAAAGTCAGGAAATGTAGCTTTTTGCTGACTTTCTTTTCGACCTTGTCCGGACTTATGGTTAAAATTGATTATTTAATAGTTCTTTCCCAAAACCTTCTGCTATGTGGCCATTTACTAACATTGGAATTTACTACATTAGCCCTTACAGCCCCTTACAACAAATTCCACAACAGTAAGTTGTTCATCTGATGATGCTGTTGCTAGATTTAAGATGTTTCCATCATCTTTTTTTATCATTCCCATATAGTTAAACAGAGGAGTGCAGACATCCTGATCTTACTGATGAACAGGTAGCTTGTTAACGATGATGCTACTACCTCACTTTGCACAATGTTAGACACAGTTGGCTCTCTGAAGAAAAAAGCAGTGAATCAGAAGCTTAGCTCCATGGTATAATTCATAGAAACAGCCTAAAGCAGAGGACCCAAAAACATGAAAGCTGTGTTCCAACAGTTTAGAAGAATCCTGCCTAGCATTGAAAGACACTAATAATATATTAAAAAGTACTTAGGTTTGCTAGAACCACATATTATTCATCATTAATAGAGAAAAACAACCCTGGTTTTCTTTCCATCACTGAGAGTTGGACAGAGTCAAAGTTGTATTGAGCCTAGTATCCCTTGAAATCATAGCAGTAATGACTCTTTGTTTTTACAGAGATAAAATGTGTCAGACTCTTCCAACATATGGCATAAATCAAAAGCTTCAGATTTGCTAGTAAGACCTCTCTTTCACTTAGAACTGTGTTTCCCCCATAGATAGGTTCAAGACGCAGACACTATCTCTACCTTTAAGACTAGGCTTTCCTTTTATTTATCGTTAGAGATGGCACGGGTCACTCGGAACCATGTCTTAGCTAAGCTGCTATCGATTTAGACTGCTCCTTTACACACCAAGCACCTCTATTTTCCTTACCTTTCCTCCTTCTATAATATCTGGACCATTATACTACATGTATACTAACTCCCCCCCCCCATAGTTGTGCTTGTGTCTATATTAGTTTACAGGTATCATCAGTCTCAGAGATGTGTGTCTCTAGTGTGCAGCTATTGGTCAAACCATCCTGCCTGTTTTTAATTTTAAGCTTGACAGAAATAATGATTTCATTTACTTTGTGAAATACACCAATATAGATTTTTATGAAAACTATTATGTATATAGGTTGGAATCTTTTCTATATATCGATTCATATTATCTGAAGTGTTCTGAGTAAGAACAGAAGTAAGTGAAGTACATGTATGTTCAGTGTACTATCTATCTCTTGGTGTCCAACCAAATGCTGCCCATTACTGGTGCAAGATTATCACTAAAAACAATTTACATGCAGGCCTGAAGACTATTTTGCATAGTTGTCATCTCAACATTAACAGTACAGTATGAAACATGTACTCAATATATTTTGGTTTGCAAATTTTGAATAATTGGTGAAATGCATAGGTTGCAAACATTTCATCTGCACAAAGCACAGGTTTTGACAGGCTACCAACCTTACTTTTGTAACAGGTGTCTGCTCTAGCTTCATGCTGCTGAAGCCAAAGCAATAATAGAGTGACACAAACCCCTGGTTTAACACAGCTGAACATGGTCTGCCCATAAAAAGGCAACCTCAGACTCCCCACACTACACAGTTCATTTAGTCTGCACTGAAGAAGGTCTGCATGAGGCTACTAGCAGTAACAGCTCAAGCTACAGTGTGAAAATGTATAAATAAATATGTGCTTTAAGGTGAAAATGTATAGAATGAAATCATACATCAGCCAAAACCGTACTACCAGAGGACTATCAAACACTTGGGTTCATTTCACCAGGTCCAAAGCAGGCTAACATCCAGGATAGGTTACTGTTGTTCTAATGACTTATCGTTTAGTTTAGCTACCTTCTGTTATAAATTAGAAATCATTGTTTTTTTCAGATATGCCTTATTTTAGTCAGTTTGCATTAAATTGATTTAAGTTTGTCACATGTAATTTAATGTCATTTTTTAATCACAATTATCACCAGGCTTAATTTTATGAAGATTGCAACTCATATTATCATATATCACTGACAGGTCTGTTTTTGGCCAAACATTTTTGTTCAGAGACACATTAATTGTATCCACAAATGGATATAAACTGATGAAATTATCATATTGTAGATAATTAATTTTATTAATTAACATTTACTGCCCATGATCAAACCTAAAGCATTTGTAGTGGAGGCTACAACTATTTAGTGCAAATGTTCAGTAATAAGCCAGGATGAGTTTAGTAGAATAGGTCAAGTTACCATGTTTCGCTTACCCTAGAAATCCTAATTCTACTTTCGCGAATTACCTCCACGTCTTCTTTTCCACAAAGAACAAACATTTGTTTAAGTGTAATGTTCCTTCATAGCAAGAAGTTTAAGAGGAGAAAATCTGGCTTTATACGACCAAATGGAAGTTTTCCTTATTTTTCCCCTTAACTGTCGACTCGGAGGCTGGAATCTGAGGCTAACTTCAGGCTCGTCCATTTCTTTACGTTGTCTATCCTGACATAATGTCTACATGCTATAACAATATGTAGCAATAGTCACATGTCGCGTACTTAGTACAAGCTAACTGCGAACAGAAAGGCAGAGACTTGTGCTTTCGAAGCTCGTAACATATTTTTCCTACAGGACGTGATGCTGGAACAATCTGCCCTACTGTACGTCTGGAAAATAACGTCGATCATAAAAACAACTTAAATTAGTTTTAGTCCACTTACCTGTATTTCTAGTCGCTGACACTTAATAGAGTGATATAGTAGAATGTATTAACGCATCACAAATCGAGCTGAACTGAAAAAATGACACCGCAGATGCTTCTGGCCTCCTCTGCGCCATGATACCTCGTACTGTGACGATTGTTGCATTCAAGGTCTATCCGAAATAGCTGTATCACCCTAACGCCCAAACATTGTTAGACCATAACCCAGGTTTAGGAAAGAAAACATGCACAAGATGTATTTAGTGTTACTAGACCATAACAATTTTAACTGTTGAATTATCGCTAAACTAATAAATTTGTAAAAACATAAATAAATAAAATGTGTCACATCAGAACGAAAACACATATTCCCGTTCATGTGTTTATGCAACCAGATTTTTGCGGTCATTGAACGCAACAACTAATACTATAATAAAATATGTGTTTATATATGTTATATTTTATAGAAATTAGAATGAACTGTTGTTTATAGAAGCTTTGCTATAGGTCTTAAATGAAGTGTGAAGTCATTTGTAAACCTGCAAGCCTTTAATAGTAGCTGCCTGTTATTAGCAAAACGGATCACTGGCATGTAATTATTTTCAGTAAAGCATCCCAGGACAAGTAAAAGAAAATATTTAAGTACAAGAAAAGACTGAACCTAATGTAGAGATTTGTAGTTTGTGAATCAGTTGGATGAATGTAATTCTTCCTTTTATCCTTTAGTTTTTTTTTTTTACTATAGACTGGGGGGAAAGGCATGTTCTAGTTTGAACAAATAACATTGTCGACTGTGGTCTTTTTTCATTATTTAAGAAGGTTTTCTTATTTGCCCATTATGCAGCAAAACGCACAGGGAATATCTAGTAGGTCTTTGACATTGTTAAATTCAATAAACTGTTTTAAATTCATTCCATGGAGGAACCATACATTCAACTTATACCTCTGCTCTTTATGCCTCACAGGGGGATAAGTAGAAAAGAAAGAGATGATGGTTATGAATGTAAAATAAGAGTGGAACACCCTTTGCAGTGCAAATAAAGGTAACCTGCTGTTGAACTTGCTCTGGCCTCATTGTGTCCCCCAGGCTGTGTAGATGTGGAAACTGCTTTTAGACATTTTCCAATAAGGTCACAATGACATTGTACACATTGCACACCCACAGACAGGTGTTTATAAATGGCATCTCAAGAGCTGATTCTGATATTCAATCGCATTTAACTAATCTTCCTTCTCATCTTGTTTATTATAAAATCCATATTATATGTTTCATTTTTGTTCTTAGTGACCTTTTACCTAGCAACGCGCTGACAGAGACTGAAAAAGACAAGATTTTGGCAACATGAATAACTCACATTAAAAATTATTTAATAGTTGTTAAGGGGAAATCTGGGTCTTTAGCTAATGATGTGACATTTAGGTGGTATTGACTTGGGGGATAGAACAGTTCTACATAATCCTCAAAGGTTCAGCTTTTTTTCCTCCAGGCCACATGTGAAGATGTCCTTGGAAAGGACACAAGATGCCATTATATATAAGAAGCCAAAATGACAGGTGGGACAGGCTCCAGCATACCTGCAACTTTAGTGAGGATAAACTGCTTCAGATGATGAGTGACCAGGTTAAAAATAAATAAATAAATCCAGTTAACACATAAACCCACAAAAACTCAGTCACTAGATGGAGACATGGCACAGATTTTGGGCTATGGCCACATTTAGCCCCATTTAGACCAACAGTAATGATGTCTCCAATTGACAATATAAATACATCATTCTAATGGGGTTCCCTTTAAATTAGCTTGGCAGTAAACCTTCCCTAAAAATATACATTTTAGTGTTTATGAGTTAGTGGGAAGACACAGTGTGTCTCTCTACATCTGGATTGAATGAATGTAAGAATATTTATTTTTCAATTTCAGTTTATTTTAAATAAATTTAATTGTAATTAAAGATGGTCACAATTATTTGCTGTAGTTACATTGTCACAGATGCTGTTGTTAACTTTCATTGAAATAAAAGTCCAGTTCTATTTTCTAATTCAAGTCCTCTTGACAACCAAATCTAATATGTGTGATGTGTGATCACAGTAACATGCTGAGTCAGCTCTTGACTGTCAAGAAGATTTATAAATTCCATAACTTTAATGTCAGCATGTGCCTAACCCTAACCCAGCTGGTTTGACAGCCAGCCTCCATCATTTCCATGGTGTCAAGGAGTGAGGGACCCACTGTCTCAGTTAGTGATGCAAAATAATGCCTTTAGTGACAGTACTCAGACACCAAATGAGAAACATCTTTACAGTATGTGATGTTGTGGGACGACAGTGTTTTGACCAGTACAGTGTTTTACAGTGTTTTTCTGTATTGTAATAAAAGAAAATATTATTTTGTAGATGTGGCATCATTTTTGTCCATACAACATGTATTAGTTCTAAAATAAACATAATAGTGTTTTATTAATAATAAAAGACTATATGAGATTTTTAATTTGACCAACGCTGATTCAGTTGTATTTATGTTAATTGTTTCATTGTAATTAATTGACTGGTTTCATGTGAGTTTTCAGGTACTAGATACAATGATTGTCTTTGCTAGAGTATTTGTTTTAAGGCCTGCTGGCCTTGGGTGTCAGCTTTCTTTTTTTGGTGTTGCATATTTGAGGGCAAAGCACAGTCACTGCGTAAATTATTGATATGACTGACTACAGCTCTGAATGTCAATACATCACCCTGGAGACAGAAAGCAAAAGAAACCCTGATATACAAGTCTGATCAATAAAGACGGAGGAGTAGTCCGACAGAACTCCAGTGGAATAACACAGACAAAGTAAAAAGAAGCCGACACACTATAAGAAATTAAAAACACATCTTTGCTGATGAAGGAAAAAAAATGAAAAGTTGCAAAGTTCAGATCCTTAAGCTTGTTAAGAACAAAGACAAAGACCTACATACATGTAGTTTTACATAATGCACCTGGACACCATTATGATAATAACCACTCACTTATGCTGTGTTACAATATCAGAGGTCAGGATGTGCTTCAGCTGATTGAATTCCAAATTTTTTTTTTGTGTTGCACAGTGGTGCCTCTCCACGGGATGATGGCTTTGAAGGGCTCGATAATAATGCACGCTGGGCTTGATGAATAAATAGGTGCATTGTGTGTGGATCTGGGTGTTGGGGAAAAGCAAAAACATCGGAGAGCAGCATAAAATATTAAACAAACTCATCTTTATTGTTCTCTTTGCTGAAGATCAGCAGGTTGCTGCTACAGCTTTGTCAGCATTCACTATTTATTGGTCAAACAAAGGCTTAAAACTTTTTTATATGCACTTGCATTCAGATTTGTGTTTTTATGTGTGCTTTAATAAATATTTATGATTGTCTACAGTCTGTGGAAAATATAACTACGGCATAGAAATATAGGACAGATTAGTGTCTGCTAAGATAATGAATATTTAGATTCAGCATGCAGAGGTTGTTTAAGTGGTTGTTATAGTGGGATGCCACCTGTTGAAGTCGCCATTATTAAGGATGGAATAACTATGAAGTAGTCATGTATGATAATAAATAAACACACAGGCACACAGCCAACTTCTATCTTGAACTGGGGATTGGGCACAACTGCAACGCTCAGTCGGTCTCTTTTATTTATATACTCACACAAAGATCGTACATAGAAGAGCACACACTCTGACACAGAATTCTAACATCACCAACCACATGTTCATCCAATATAATTAGGACCTCTTCTTGGAAGAATAATTAAATTGTACTGGCAAAATCAGACTATAAGGTCTCTCTAACTATAAGGTTTTCTGTTGTTTCACGACTTACTGTAATGGTGCAACCTAAATGCGAATCTACTCTGAATTTAACAATGACATCCTTAATTTTGTTATTTGTATTTATGATTTATTATGACAGCTGGGGTGTTCATCACATTGTGAAGGAGATATAGTAGATCAGTGTAATAGGTTCCCCCTGTGTTCAACAGTGATCCATGTCAGTTATGTTTTGAGAGCCCAGCGACGCTGTTCCATGAAGTCAGCCAGTCAGACAATGTCGTGTATGCCAGTCTTAACAGACTGACCTCTGTCATGACGGTTGTCACCAAACCTCACATGAACTACGTGGATAATGCCAAATCGCACAGCCTACAATATAACATGCAACAACAAGCACTTTTATTCACTGTGAGTCTTGGTTGTTATTGTGTATCTTTCTGGTTGCTGGGAAACTGTGCAGAAAAAGACACACACAAAGCACAGTTCCATACCTGTCAGCTATCGATGGGTCTGAAATTAAAACGATGAAATGTGTTTCTTTTTGTGTTTGGTTACCTTACGTCGCACTGAAAGGCAAGCGGGAGCAAGAGGAAAGCATAAACATGCACATTTCTGGTCCCAGTCATCAGTCCTGGCTGTGCTTGCATTTGCATGTTGTCGTTTATCTTTATGCTGTGACCCTTACGAGGACTAAGCGCCAGAACATGAGTGAGTGAGCAAGTTTATCTCACAGTTTATGTAATGGAGTTTTTCTGCTGTGGCTAATGCATTCACTGCAGTAAAAAGTGTTCTGTGTTGGTTTATTGTGATTAATTCTTTCTGAATGCACGGTGATCTGCTTGCCTGGTGATCACAGCCTACATGATAATCTGCAGTCTAATCCAATCACATGCCACTGATTAACGGAGCGCTACTTGTGGATGTTATTTTTGCTGGCACGTCTGCATTTGCTGACTGCACACTAAAAGAAATATAGTTGGAATTTGCAAACTCTTTTCAGTGCTTTTTCAGTCTTTCAAATTGACTGTGATAGTTTATGTGGCAATTACACAGACTATCAATGCTTCTAAATGGAAGATTAGAACCCATTTGTCCTGCTGAGATATATAGTATATTATCTGACGATTCCGAGAAAGTGTTTTTCTGAGACATCAGGAAAATATTCCAGAGTTTTCATTTGTCCTATACTCTCTGTCGCACTAAGATTAAACAGCTACTTGTCCTCTTTCTGCAGAGGACTCCTGACACACTGTATCCGTCGTGTTGCGTGTTTTGCCTCCAAACATGACACAATTAATCATGCTGTCATATAATCTATGCATGGGTGCTTGATAGCTCATGGTTGCCATGCGCAGAGGGACAATTAAACAAAACAGAGGATGGAAACTTCTGTGATATATGCAAAAACTAATTAGTATAATTAGCAGGGACCATACAACTTTTCCTGTAAGTATTCACATATTGGAGTATATGTTTGTCATCTTTCCTCACATAATTATTTTCAACAGTAACAGGCCAATTAAATCACTCACACATAACTGTATCTGTAACATTTTTAGTGTAGGTCTGTTAGTACATCTCTATGAATAGTGTTAAACCTTCCTTTGCCTTTCTTACATTAAAATAACAGAGTCAGTGAGTAAAATATAAAAATATATAAAACAATATAGACAATATTAGTTATATATATATATAAGTCTTGGGTTCTAAAACTACAGCTTGTCATGTGGACAGTACTCAACTTTGTGACGACTGATGACCCTTTAATAAATGGTATTTTTCTACGTTGCTGGTACTAAAATTGCTTTAACACTGTTTTTCATTCGTCCATGCTCCATTCACACACCAATGGCAGAGCAGCTACACAGCTTAACTTGACACACTGGTGGCATTTTGGGGTTCAGTGTCTTGCCCAAGGACACTTTACCACCAATGATTAGATGGTAAATTTGACATTAATTCATTATTCAATTACTGTAATGTTCTCTTTTCAGTACTAATGTTGAAAATGCTAAAGCCAAAATTTTAAACAAATCACTCATTAACCAGTTTTAGCTTCCATTCACTGGCTCCCTATTAAAGTCAAATCAAACTTTAAAGTGCTTCTAATGACCTAAGAACCTTTAAATGGATGTGTTCTATTATAGTATAATCTCCTTTCACTCTATGCTCCACCACGTGCGCTCTGCTTTCAGGGATCTTTTGTCTTTTCCTATGGTTAAAAAAGTCAGTTTGCTGCAGGGCAGTTTTCTTTACTGCACTGCCTTCCTGTGGAATAACTTCCCTGCTGAGATCAGACAGTCTGCCTCTCTAGAGCTTTTTAAATTTAAACTCATTTGTATGCTTTTGAACTTTCAGTTATATATTGTTCTTACTTGTTTCCAGCTGTGATAACAGGAAAGTCAATTGCAATCCTGACAGATTTAATACAACGCAGTTCATACAACCAACATGGTTTTTGCATTTTGTTATTATTGCTTTAATCACTGCATTCTCTCCATCTTTTCTGTTTCTTTCTTTCAGGTTCACATCTCCACTGGTGTCTGCTCAAGACGGATAGTTACAAATCCATCCCAGACTATTGGTCCTCGTAAGGGTGGTAGTGATGGAGCCAAACCCAGCAGCCATTGAGACTGACCACACTGACACAAGAATAATATGAAAACTCCACAACCCTTTACAGTTTCTACACTTCCAAGCTTCAATTGTGCAAAAGCTTGTTATGAAAAAAAATTAAATGTATTCTTTGTCCTAACCATTAATTTTCAGAGCTCATTACATGCAGTTAGAATAATGATGATAATGTGACTGAGGTAGTTACAGTTAAGTTCTCTTATCCAACAATGTTCTAAACAGAAAAGCAATAGGCCAAAGTGTTATACTGTAAGGTTTAGAGAGTCACAGATGTGGCAACACTTCATAAGTGGGGCCGCAACTGAAAGAAATAATTGGATAATGCTATATTTGGCTCCATGTTCGTGAATCCCAATCCTGAGCCTTGTTTAATTCATCCTGAGGATGTGACTTATCCTTCACCAGCACCCTCTTGTATAATTTTCACATATAAGATGCCAGTTAAATGAACAAGTCATAATGGAAAAGCGGATTTCTGCTTTTTGAGCCTGCTGCTCCCCTCTCTGTGTGTACAGCGGAAGTGACAGCAACGCTACGGCACCCCTGCTGACAAAACTGTTCATTTTGCTGCTGTCTGTGGAAAATAATAAGACATTAAACCCTGGGAGGGCTGGAGAGCATTATGTTCCTTGCAGCCTGTTTTCAAATAGCGGATTTGCCTTTTTTTGCACCAAAGGCGCTTACATTTGACCAATCCCACCTCCTGCCATATATCTGAAGCAGCTGTGTTATTATGGATAGAGATTACTGTGGTGAGAGTGGTGGTGGGCAGAAGACAACCTAAACTTATTATTAGGGAACCAAAGACCACTGTTTGCTAAAGGTTGCTGCTGGATTGTTGCTTGCACACATTTATCTCATTCTTGAATACAAAGATGGTGTGCAGCTCTCTCTGGCGCTGTGGCAACCCCTGAGAGAGCTGAAGTAGACCTGGAGGCATTTCTTAATTACTTGTTATCCATCACCTATTATCAAATGTATGTTAACAATAAAATCAAAATGGACTGCACAGCCTGTGTTAATTCTCTTTTATGCACATTTGTTTACACTTTATTTTTTATTGAAAAATTACACTTGTTGCAGAAGCAGTGTTGTTAATCATAAAGCTTCACACATCATGTGCAGCAACAAAATTCATCAACAGATCAAAAAATGATCTTAACCCTCTATGTCATAGCGTTGCCCTCAGGCAACAAACCACTATTTTGTCTTTACGAATAATAATATATATATATATATATTATATATATTATTATAATTATATATATATATATATATATAATAATTCTTAAGTACAAGGCTAAAACAAAACAAAATGTTTTAAATATGTTTTAATATCTTTGACTGAAAATTAAAATGACCTGCTGGATGATCTGCCTTGAACACTTTGAAATTGAAAGTGTTCTCAATTGCAAAGACAACAGTCAAGGCTGTGTTTATCTGTATGGAAGCAAATCTCACGCTCCTGCTCCACAGCCAGACATCCTATCATTCTGCCTGAATGATTTCATGCTTGGGGAAGCTGAGTTTAGAGTGAATATATCAGGTAGGAAAGGACAGTATGTAACTCTGGGTGCTGGAGCACCTTCTAAATACAGACAGACTGACATGCTTTGCCCTTTTTCCCTAGGTTTATCGTCTTGTGTATTGCTCAGAGGACTATTAATGCGCTATATTCTTATTATACGACTCCTCATTTGCAGTTTGAATATAAATTAAAGTTGATTGACTTAGGATAGAATTTCTCCAAAAGCATCGTAATTTTTAGTCTTATTTGTGCAGTTCACCGTTCGTGAGTTTATTCAATTACATTATGTTACAGTGAAATGCCCTCAGTGCATCGCATTTGTACCTAATGTTTCTGAAACATTGCCAACTGAATATTGATGTTTCCCTTTTGCTCATGCTACAGTCTCCACATTTTAATTTCTTAAGCCTATGTGGACCCCTAGGTTCAGTTGTCATGGTGACTCGATCACATTTCCTCCTGTGGAATGAAAACAAGCTCATTTAGCTTGTCATCTCCGGACTTTGTGTTCTTGCACCTGCAGAACACCTTACCTAGAGCAGTAGATTGTTCGGTGGACTAGTGAAGGATGTTTCCATGAAAACAGTGGTAGCAGGGAGATAATTGGTCTAATCATGAAGAATAGCTATGAATTTATGCTAACATTTAAGAGTTTCTCAGTTATGTTCTAAGTTATGTGTTGAATGGCAACTACTTTTTTTCTTGTTAAGTTTTAGTCATAAAACCTTTCAGTCCAGTTGTCAATTGTCACAACTAAGTAACTAACTAAATAAGTTGGGCAGACAGACAAACTATCACTATTAGAGTAACACACAGTTAACTTGGACACAAACACAGAAACTGTTAACTAATAAATTAATATATAGTAGATAAATAGATAAACATAGTGGTACAAAGTTACAGGTAAATGGCAGGAAGCAGACTAGACAAATGAACCAATGTTTCACAAACTGCAAACTGAAACAAAAGCCAGAGGGCCAAAACATAGATAAGAAAACTCTTTCTGGCTTTTAACTTAAAATACAGAAAATTACTTAGTTCACTCAACATTCTTAATATGCAAGAGTTAAAGTCAAAGTTATATACCAGTGTGTCTTAAACACAGGTGGGTATTTATTGTATTTTCACCTAAAAGAAAAAAAAAGTTATGTCAGCTGAAGAACTATGGTTGCTTTTTACATGTAATTGTTAACTGTCAGAATATTACTATAAATCAATCAACGATCAATAAAGATGTTTCATAACTAATTCAAATAAACATTCAAGGAAGCAGCTGATATTTTTGAACATCTTATATTTTACATGTAAGGAGTGTCCAGAGTGTGTAAAAGTCAGTCTGATGGACCAACAGACCCAATGTTAAACACTAGACCTGAATTGATAAAAAATGAAAATGAAGTCATTTTAGTTTTCTATGTGACAACTGTGAATAACCAAAATACTGGACAAACTGGAAATTTGACCTGGTGACACTAGACAAAAAGACTAATAAAGATGACTAATGTGGGAATGTGTTACTACTGTGTGCTGTTTTTATTTATAGCATTCATTTGGGTTATACTGCTTTACATAACAATTTAAAACTTTAAGAATGTAGTACAGGAGAAAACAACACCTTACTTTTGGGTTTCAGCTTTTAAAGCTGACCATCGATGTCTCAGTTTCTCTGAAAAACCTAGACAGTAGATCAAAGACAGCATTGATCGACCCTGCCTTCATTTGTGCTTAGATCTGAAGAGCAGCTCTCTGTGTCAGTGATCTCCTGTTAAATAGAGCTGCTGAGTTAATGTACCCAACCTGAGTGTGCCCTGGCCTTTTTTCTTAAAGGACAATGCCGACTTTAGCATAATTCGCAAATCTTATTTCTAAACCTAATTCTGAAACACATCAAAGACACAACTGGGGCTGTATTTGTGGTGTACCTTGAGTCACACACGCACACAGCAGGAGATGAGTTCGTGTTTGTGTCTGATGTACTGAGATGCAAGCAAAATGTAAAGTGTGCTGCCACAAACTCAATGTGTCAGATGTAAACAGCGTGCATGCTTATAGCTGCTGTAATTCCGTACTGTAGCGACCCAGGGTATCATGGGTGTTGCCACCTCCCCCCGGTGGTAAATAGTTCTGTGTTCAGTGTGTTTTAATGCTGCATTCCAGCTGTGCTTAAATGTAGGTTAGCTTAGCAATATATTGTGTTTACAGTAGCTTACTGTAAAGTAACTTACACATTGAAGCACATGGGGATGTAAATAAACAGGGCTTAAAATTCCTTAGTGTCAGATGGTAAACAACATGATGTAAATTGAATACTGCAGAAAGTTGAGTCAGTCTGTACTGTAGCTGTTCCTCCCTACTTTTACTCTCACACTTAGTTTAAATCATGGCCTCATATTGCAGATCTCAATCTTTAATTACATGAAATAAAAAATTTTTATTTAAACTGTTGAAAATAAAAACATTACTCTCGAAGATGCAACTAAATACAGATCTTCTGAATGAAAACACCTTCACTTTGACAGAAATAGCCCGGAAGGAGCACACATTTATTTAAGTCGCTGCACAATATATCTGATATTCCTTTGGTAAAAGTAGTTTTTTTGAATACAAAAATAATTAGTAGCACGTGTTATGGAAATTAAAAACCTCAAGTGGCCTTATATTCATTATGTTCAGATTAGCAGTGTAAAATGTATATACATTAGTAACAAACATCATTATATCCAGTTGGGCGATGTCACTCTAGCTCAAATGTTTTTCAACAGTACATTGCTGCAGTTTATTTAAGTATGTGGGTGATTTTTCATTCACCAATGCATTCATAATTTTCCTGATGCTTATCTGGGTCTAAAACAAGACATTTTATTTAATTATAAAATTTAAAATTTGTTTTATTTGAAATTGACCATGTTATTGTTCAGGAAAATAGGAACAAGCCCATTTGTGTGGAGGGATGGCTCTACATTGACTGTTTGAGCAACAAGATACTGCGTGATCATGCTGCGGGATTCAAATGCGTAACAGTCCCTGCTGAACATTGACTCTTCTGGACGCCATCACTCTTCTGGGCTGTGCTGACAGGAGCTCAATTAAATACATCATCCCAATGACACTCAGGACATGTTCAGAGGCATTACCGCTCTGTTCACATTTCACCTGCACTGTCCATCCAGGGCCTGATGTTTTTTTCCTATTGTGTGTATTTTAAGTCCTTTTGAGAGTCTCACTGAAATAGCATGCGCGCTTCATTGTAAATCCAACAGGCTCTTGTGTAACATTCACTGGCAGATCTATTTGTTCTCACATCATCTCTTCATCTGCATTGTAGCTACAGAGCATCATCCGTCAAATCCTGCTTACACAATTTAAGACTGTTACTAATGAGCTTAACTATGAATCAAAATAGAAACCGTCTTCTCTTTGCCCCTCAGCTGAAGAGGGAATGTTTGATTAACACACTGTGACAATGAAATGCACACACGCTCACACTGACATATGCCAATGCACACCCGCTTCATGATATAGAAATCTCACTGTCGCCCTCAGGAGAAGTTTGGAAGGTAGTGATGATTATGATTAGCATAGCTTTGACTGAGCCAACCCTTTGTCTTGCATTTGCCACGATGAATCAAGTTCAACATCTGCAGCCACGGGCTGTCACCACAGAAAGATTTGCCACAAATGAAGTTGATTTGCATATCAAACAAAGGAACTCGTGTGCCACTTCCCCCTCATTTGCTGTGAAAAATATGCCCGCACCTGCAACAAAGTTATCAATATGACCATCACAACTCATACTCATTTATTTATAGCTTATAAGCACACTCTCTAATCTTTTAGATCTCTAGGAAGCAGAAATGGACACTTTAAATCTCCAGGATTTGTATTTAGTGCCAGGCGTAAAATAAGCTCAACGGTCGACGTGATGATCGAATTAATACACCATTAGCTCACAGATAGCTTCTATTTGTTTTCTTTCTCTTTACTTGTAGCTGCTTTGAATTATTCAGACATGGATACATTTATGCAAGACACTATTTTGTGTTCTCTCTAAATGTACTTCATGAATAATTAACAAAGAGCATAAAATGGACTGCACAGTGAAATTTGATCCATTTGATCGATGTTTTATTCAGTTTAATTGCTAGACAGTGGTGGTTTCAACACGTCTGATAGCAGCTGTGCCACAAATGGAAACAACTGAGGATAAGTTTTCTTCTTTTATTTGATTCTACTGGTATATCTTGAGCCACCACTGCCTCAGTTAATATGATTGACTGTATATTATCCTTTTGAGCTTCATCCATTTGTATATTTTTCATCTTATACCCTTTTATACTGTATGAATTGTGATGTGAACTTTACCTTGATAAGGTTATTTGTACGGCAGAAGGAAGGAAGTTGGACCTGCTTCTTGGCAAAGGTGTGTTATCTTTTTTTTTATGGCAGCTTATTTGCCAGCTGTCTCAAAATGATGCAGTATAAGTTAACTAGGAACCATTTCACAAGCAGCATTATTTGTCTGAGGTGCTTGGCATTCTTGAACAACACCCTCTAAATAATTTAACAGCAGACGAAAGTTTCTCTTGTACTGATGGCACCACTAAGGGGAATTATAAAGTTGTTTTCTAACTGCAGCTTGCATTAAATCAGCATTCTAAAAACTGTGAGTTAGATTGTTTTTCTGCATTAAGAAAGGTTAAACAAATTATGTCAATGGCCTTAACCTATGATTTATTACAAAATCTAAAAGTTCAGTTGGTAGAACTTTATTCTGTATTCTTTTAGATAAGATTTGTTTCTCAATAAGTTAACTCAAATTGAATTAATATTGTTAAAAATGTTTTAAATTCAATGTAATTGAATAATATGAGGATGGAATAATAAAATGGTGGTGTAGTGGATAGCGTTGTTGCCATGTCGTTACCTACCGTTGTCCAGGTGCCTTTGTCCACGTAGGTTGTCCTAGGTACTTCAGCATCCACCCACAGTCCCAAGACAGTCAGGTCAGCTGAAGTTTCGAAACCGCTCGTATAGTAGGTGTGACTGCATGACTTAGTGGTTGCTTGTCTACGCAGTACACAGCATGTGGCATGATGAGAAATAAGAAAGATCCACCTGTCGTACAAGTCGTTGTTGAAGTTAATGGATTCTTGAGGGGTCATGTTAAAGAACAATGGTTTTCTTTGCATTGCGCAAAGCAAGATAAGCAGTCCCTCTTAGCTATTTCTGCTGTTTTTTTAATAATGTTGTGGTACGAGAAATTAATTTGAATTGCATTCTCCAAGTGGTTGTTTGTCTACATACTGTATTGTGCCCCTGTGATGGACTGGCAACCCCACCTCTTCTGGGATAGGCTCCAACACTCCTATGACAATTACAAGGATGAAACAGGTTAAAAAAAATGAGCGAATGAGTAAGTGAGTGAGTAAGTGAGGGATCAGAAGATTCATTTGCTTTTATTAAGCAGTGTCCATGCTTGTTGTTTATGCATGCTTGTTTATATCTACAGACCGTTCTACACAGCCTGAAGGTTATAAATCAGATCAACAACACATACCTATAAATTCAAGTGTCAGTTTATTATACATGTTTATTTAAAAATAATAAGTCACAAAATGTTGGATATTTCATTTTAATTAACTAAAAATGAACAGGCTCCAAGTTTTTTTATAAAGCTTAACCTCTAAATACAGCAATTTTTAATGAAGATCATCTTCCTGGAATTGTGGATTCTGATATACTAATTTGCATGAGTTTCATTTATGAGTGACATTTCTAAGTATGGGCACATTTTGTACCTGCCCTTCATTTTCTCTGTCTTCATACACGCACATACGAGCCCTCATTATTACAGGTTGTAAACATGCGGAGATTACAATCAGAGCGATGAGGGATTGGATGGGTGAGAGGCGGCGAGACCTCGCAGTCACGGGTGGTTCAACTCAGGGGATATTTATCACAGGAGACACTTGACCTGCAGGGACCAGCCATGTCAGTCGACCTGAGAAAAACAAGCTCAGTGGTTATTATGATGGGTTTTTAGTGTGTGCAGAGTCAGAGGAGAGGAGCTGGTGGTGGTATTACAGTCAGCTCAAGGGTGGGTGGTGTTGTTGGTGGGGGAGCGTGAGGAGGGACAAAGCAACAGCAAAGGTGAGAGAGTGGGGGTCATTAGGCTCCTGCGTTTGTTGGCATAATAAGTAGTACCCATAATATCTGTGTTGCGTTTACTTGCTTCTTTAAGATGTGATGCAATAATACTGCCATGGATCACACAGGGACGATTACTTCATCAAGTTGACAAACAGTCTTGGAGAAACACACCCACAAACATACATAAAATAACAAGCATGCACTCTAGTATGTTCAGTCAGTTCCCAGTCTTCGCGCCCATCTTTTGCACACACAAACTGATCTAAACACACGCGCACACTCACACACTGTATGCGCGTACACTCGAGCCCGTTCGTGCGCCAACGCACTTGAGAGCAGAAGAAGAAGGAGAAGAATCGGCTGAGGGCGCAGACAAGTTGCATTTGTGTTCTGCATCCCAGCCAGCTGCGTATGTGTTTGTGGGTGTGTTAGCCCCCCCTCGGCTGAGCACACGCGAACGAGGATGCAGCTGGGAGCATGAGTTCTGACCGAGAGGAGTATGACATGGTCTGTCAGAAAGCTGTGACCCTAATTGTTGACCTTTGCCTACACAACAGCACTCTCTTGGATCAGGATACCTGTCAGGATTTCCTCTTCCTGCTGTCTAGTCCGAACTCCGAGCACAAAGAACTAGGTAAGAACTGCAATTAACTCTTAATATTCAAAAGTAACCAATAGCTTACTTCATGTGATTTTCTAATGCTCTAATGTTCCTCAGAGGAAAGCAAACGTTAAAGGATTTTGTATGAAAGCGCTTTACTTCTCTGTGTCAATGTTACGGCAGCTACAATTGTCTGCTATTACAGTTTACCATGTTTCACTTTTTGTTTACCACATGTATAGTCACAGATGGTTGCTCAGGCAGAGCTAGAGAACTGAACATTCTAAGCTGCTAATACACCCTTAATGTGTTTTTGTGACCTGAGGGCAACCTGGAGCAGTAGGTGTATAAAACAGACTTTACACTGACTTCCCAGTTTGCTGAGCCTCTGCACCATTAATAGACGAGCCTCAAGGCTGGCTAATGCCAGCTGATGCTGTGCTGACCGCTCAGGCTTACACAGGAAAGACATGATTTTTAGAGAAATGTGTGTTACTGTGCCTGAGCGAACAAGAAATGTGAACACGTGAACAAAGAGCTAGAGCAAAGGTAGAAGAGCTGTGTGTTTAATCTGCTTTGCAACACACTAGTTTGCAACACACTAGGTTTGAGTTTTGACTAATTCATGAGTGGTGATCTACACATCTGTTGCAGCCTTGAGCATCTGTTGCTTTGGCACTTGTAGAGAGCTTCAGCCTATTTAAAGGAGTAATCCCTCTCTTCAGATGCATTGTTAATAGAGCAGCTCTGCAGTTGTGGCAGACTTTGTTTGTTCTAGGTTTTTCCCATGTGAATCAATGTTTAAAATGGTGGGTGAGTTGTCTAAAAGCTGAGGTAAAAACTTTCAACATAATGATCCAAGACAGATAACACTCCACATAACAGCACCAAAGTGTGGTGAAGAATTGTATCTTTATATATAAAAATTAAAGAAAAAAGAATAAAAAGAAAAAATAATGGGAAAACAGAAGGATTTTGAAGATCCATAACTGATTACATAATCAGTTAAGGCTGTACTAAATGAGAAAAGGCTCAATTTAATTCTAGCAGAACAGATACAGGGCTTGGCTGTGAATATTAATGCAGCAGCCATATGTGAAAACACAGTTTAATACTAATTATAGGATCTGACACATAATGGAAATACAAACTGCTAGCTTGTGTTTGTTGTATGAGAACTAAGCCGATGTTCAGTGCTGGAAAAATGAATCTTTAGCTTCAGCAGGTGCATGGCGATGAAAAAAAAAAAATAAAAAATAAGAATGATTTTTTAAGGATAGCTCCATGTTCACAGAGTACATGTCACACCAATCCTGACCAAATCCACTGTCACCTCACATCATCCTCAGCAGAGCGACTGAACATACATCACAGTGCCACTGGCATCCACTACTGAGCTGTTGGGACATAAATGCCATTGCATGTTATGTTGCCACATGGTTGCTAAACACAGGCTGCTTCTCATAATGTTGAAAGATGTGTAGGTTGTGGATTATAGGAAATGTCTCCTTGTATATATTTTCTTTGGGCTAATGCACAGATCCCACAGAGCACAATATGTGGTAATGCCGGAGAGGAAATTAAAACAGGAGTGGGATGTTACAGCATGTTTCCATCTTGTAATGCTGCAACATTTGTAATATTTGTCTATGCATATACTAGTTTTCTATTAATACTGCACACATATATTAAAGACACACACGTCAATGTTTTTTGTCCAACGTCACCGCATTTCCAACATCCATCCAGGAAGCCATCCATCTTGAGCCACAGGGTAAACGTATGGAGCTGAGCCTAAAAGATTTTTTTTAACATGAGTTTTGACAGTTTGTGCGGGAGCTACTGATGAGTCAGCAGGCTTTCAAATAATGCAAATGAAAAGTGACGACTAGCGGGAACCATACCTAACGTGGACTGACACTGTGTTTAAACAGGTAATAAAGCAAATTTTAGAGGCAGCACAAATGCAGACAAAGACAAAATGGGAAATCATGTGCCCTAGGCTGCAAATTGAAGCAGACACATCCACAGGGGTTAAGAATGTTGCTTAAAGGAGAAATGTGTCTGTATCTCAGGACTGTTAATTAACATTATTCAGTAAAAGTGCAGGGAGGTGGAAATTACATAAAGAATAAAAATTTCTGAGCAAGACATGGCCAGTTTGTTGGGAAAGCTAGTACATTTGGAACAAAACTGAAACACTGCTACCAAAAGATCATGGTATATAAAATATTTAATCAACTACTAAATACACAGATAAACATTACTACTATTTTATTTATGCAGAGCAGAGAAAGCTGGCATCCCAAGCCATGTCCTGTAACACTTAACACATATTGTATGGAAACATAACACACAGAATTTAGCAAAAAGTCAAAGTCAAACGCCCTCATTAGACCTACATGAGTAAAATTTGTAAGTAGAATGGGTGGGGTTAGGCACAATCTGACTTGCTAAGGGTTGGGTGCTAAATAAACATTGTTAGGGTTTACTGTTGTACTGCAGCATTCTAGATTTTAGTTTTTCACGTCTACAATAATAGCAACGGATTGTTACATGACTGCTTTGTTCTTGTCACATCGTCATTGTTGTGAAGGGTTTACTGATCATCCGGCATCTAGCTTAGCATCAGTCACTTGCACCTTGGTTACGCATCTTTTATCATTTATTTATAATGTATGTGCCTGTACCTAACATTTGCCATAATGCTAGAGTGAAATACAAATTTACAATGTACAATGGATCCTTTCCAGTGTTAAATATTATAAAACAGCAGCTGTCTTAAATCACCAACAGCTGATAGCTAATGCTATGCAAAAAAAAGAAAGTCTGAAGTTATGTGCTGAGAACACAACTGACATTGACAGCAGTCTCCTAGCAACGCTGGCGCTCAGATGACAATAAAATGTCCCAGGGGCTTAAAGGTTTAATGAAAAATGGGAACAATAGCTGAACTATAATGATGTTTTACCCACAAACATACATAAAAAGTAAGGTTTATTCACGTTTCACTTTCACAGCTCTCCATAAACTCACCCAAAAGGCTTTTTCCACACTTTGCTTCAAACACCACATATGCATTTGCATCTTTTATCAATTTGTGCTGCCATAATTTCTCGGTGTCTCTCTGAAACAGCGGTAAATGAAAAGCTGTTGGCTAAACTCGAGAGACTGTTTATAGATCTTCTGGTTTCTCCGTAAACAGTGACAATGAAAGAAACGCATTTGATGTGAAAACATACTTCTGTTTGAGTAGATCTGCCACTATCACACACAAGAGAGCGGGAGAGATAGAGAGAGAGTAGAACATTTCCTCCGAACTCTCTGCTGTTATCTTAATCTGTCTCCACAGTTTAAAGTAATTTATGATAAAATAAGAAAGAACATAATTAAGAAACCAAGAACCCCTTGTCCTGATGCAGCTGGGAGATAATAGCCAGTTGTCTTTATTGACCAATTTGTTGAATGTTGAGCTGGCTGATTGTATTCCAGTCAAGGCTGGATATGTTGCCTGGTCTGACCCACCTGCTGAGCATCGATGCAAGTCTTTCACATATTGATGTTCTCTCCAGGGCACTGATAGAGGTTACATTATATATCCCTTAAGCCTGTGTAGCTCCTGAATGAGAAGGATGCACTTATAACCCACCTTCCACCCCCTTCCTCTTAACACTCACCCTCATTAACAATTCCACTTTCATTATCAGCTGCAGCTTTCAGGTGTGTAGGCTTTAATTGACAAGGCTTATTTTTGATCACATTATTTCTTGCACGCCCTTCATATCTTGAGGTTTATTAGGCCAGACCTTAACTGGCAGAGGACATTAGGATCAGTGGATCATTTATTTAGTCCCACTGGTCTGCTCCTCTCTGTCTGTGGTATTTTCAGGGATGGATGGTGCATTGCAGGTTGAATCCAAAACAGAAAAACAAGAACATCAAATTAACTGCACTATGGAGATTAGAACCCCATCCGAACCACTTCGCCTTTCAATAATTCATACCCCACGTTCTACTGTCTTGGCATTTTATTGATACAACATTTCACTGAGGGACCGCAAAGAAACACAGGAGACACTGTCTGTTCCTGTTGTGAGAGATAACATGCGGAACAAATGCCTGTCTCAGCTGCCCAAATGTCAGTCCTCAAAGGCTCGCGTTATTATTGCTGTAATCATTAGAGTAATAAAATGCATTTTACAGTATGGATTCATTAAGCAAAGGTGAACAGGGAAAGGGATTGTGGATATACAGTGTAGTACTAGGTTTATATACATTCACTCAGCATTGTTTAAGGCTTTTCACAAGCTGGGAGGTAGGGTGTTATGATGACATCGTAGGTTAAAGACGTAGGTAGAGCCAAGTGGAAAACATTTTTCATTAAAATGAATGGCTCTGAATGCCAATCAGCTCTTGTTTTAGCAGTCTGTGAACAGCATTATAAATCCTCTTTGCTTTTTCTCTAAAGCCTTCTCTGGTATTTCCCCCATTTTAATTTTAGAGCTTGGTTACAACTGGAACATCCCTGAAGGTGCTAATTTCCAGTGATGTTATCTGATCCTCAGTTAAACAGCTGTGGCACCACTGTGAATGTCAATCCATCTTCATGAATAAATCATAAAAATCCTTCTTTTTGGACCGAGTAGCGCAGACAACCACGTCTTGTGTACTGTAGTATTTCACAGCTCAACACTTGCTACAGTTCCTCCTGCAAAATATATCTGTGACATTAATGTGTTAGGAGGCTGACTAATGTAGAAATCTGCTGTGTCTTACCAGGCAGTTCCCTGGACAAGGCCTGCTGGGCTATTGAGGATTAACATTGGATTATTGATTAAAGCATCAGGCATCAAGTGAGCACAGCTTTCAGAGCCTCATGGAATGAAAAGAGACACAACAGAGGACAATTTTTTATTGCCATCTGCTCTGTTGGAGCATAACCTTATACACTACTACAGTGGTAGCAATGGTACAATACAGAGTGTTAACTGACCGTTCAATATTGCTTATTCTATTAAGCACGTCTCACATGGATAGACAATATAAATCATAGTCATTTTAAAACTATTTATATTTCAAAGAGGTAGAATGAAAGAATCAAACCCAGGACGTTCTCATTTTTAAACGACACAACGAGAAGGTCCCACACCACCGCGCTGCCAGCATCTTATTCCCTGTCCTTTATTTTCTTTCTTTCACTCTTGAAGATTTATCATTTCAATCCATCCATCCTTCAGTCACTCATGTTTTGGTGCTGATTCTCGTCCCAGCAGCCTCACACTTGACCACTCGGAATGCCACGAGGGACAAGATTGAACGCCTTCGCTAGATTCACAAAACACATGTGAACTGGTGTGGCGAACGTCCATGAACCCTCCAGCAGTCTCACTAAGGTGCTTGACATTATAAAATCACCCTTTTCCTAAATCTGAGATTCGACTATCCCATTCAGTCCCCTGGCATAGATTTTGTAAGGATGCTGAGAGGTGGGAACTCCTAAATTCGGAACACATTTTCTTAAAAAGAGGCATCACCACCCCTGTCATCTGTCGCCTTCCCCCTGGCCCTAGATGCTACAGAGTCATCCAAGACAGTCTCACACCTTGTGGAAAGTTACCATAATTTCTGGAAAAATGTTTCAGTTTCTTTTAGTTTTTTTATTTGTTGTTATTACAGTACGTTTTTATGCTGATTTCATATATAACCCTTCATGGTTGAAATTATATTATGGAAATACCCATATAAATAAAATTTTTATCCCAGGATTTCCAGTGAATGGAAAACGTGGTGGTGGTGGAGTGATTCAGTCGTGAGACAAAGGGATGCAACACCAATTCCTCACATCCACTTCCTCCTCCACTCATTTCATGAGATGCAAAAAATTGTATTCGCATTTGATGACTGTCCGTCTTCATCAGATGTATTCAAGCTTCTTCAAGGATTCATATTCACTTTCTTCTTCTGCATAAGTAATTTCAATGGGAAAGTGGCAAAACAAAAATTGGCATCAGGACGTGTTGGCATATTGGACTACAAGCGGTAAACAACTGTCCTGCCCGACGTACGATTTAACTTGTCTAAAGCGCAGAATGGTTATAGGGTTAGGCCTGTTGGTGGGATTGAAAAGATCCTCAAAGTATTCCTTTCATCAATCGATAACATCCTCAGGTCAGCAGTTCTCCACCTTCACAGTAAATCACATGAAGAACTGCTTCATCCTCCTGAGGTACAAAAATGGAGTCCCACAAGCCAACCAGGCTTGATAGGACTTCTTCTTCAGCTTTTCAGTTGCATAGTTTGCAAACCAGACCTTTCAGCTACAAATGCAATGAGCTGCAATAGAGGCAGAGAACAATATCAGTTCTGGCTCCAGCCTAACTCCAGCCTGGTTGAAGCTCTACCAGAAGAGGAGGTTGAAGATTACTCTGACAATAGCTCTCAAAACATCACTAGATCCTAGACATTTGTAGAGCAACTGCAAATATAACGTTGTAGTGAACTAAGTGTAATATTTATTAGTTTTCAAGGCTGCTTTTCAAATTAAACTTATAAGAGGTAAACACAAAGAATCTAACTTAATGTCATGAACGACAGTTTCGAAGTGAAGTGTGAAGTGGAGTGAAGTGAAACTCTTCTACTGCACATACATGTCTGTTTTAATTACCTTAAACAAACAAACAATACATTCAGCAACATAAAATTGTATCCGCATGTGTCGAAGTAGGACCACGCATGGTGTGTTATGAGTCTAAAATTCATCAGGATGTAACACATGCTCTATGTCAGCAAAAATGACAAGGAACCACAACGTGAATGGACAAAAGACATGGTAGAGCCTGACAGTAATAAGTGTCAGCACTGTCCATGCTCTTATTCACACAGCCCTGCTCTGCCCATGTGTTCTGTATTATCACAATCACACGCACACACACCGACCAAGGCTCGTCTCCCTGTCCCCCTGTTTTTGATCACGGTTAATCACCACTCATATCAAGTATGTACCTTGCCCAGACGCTTATGCTAATCTTTTAGGTTGTGTTTTTGCTTCACCACAACCACTCTCCACCCTGGTACCTGACCTGACACTGTTTTGCATGTTATTGGACCTGGACCTTATTCTGACGTCCCATCAGCTTTGTCCAGCAAGGTACAGTTACCATCGCTGTCCACTGTTACTACCTGGACTGTCTGCTGGGTCTGTCCCTTGGCTTCATGAATTAGTCGTGGCTAACTCTATCTCATGGCTTAGGCTATCTTATATGTTTGTGTTGGTATCAAGACTTCAGAAGTTGAGCTTTCTGAGACTTGTTGTCTAATTGTTGAGACTAATTGTACTTTGTGTAGTTACTAAGGTTTCCCCATATAAACAGTTGGTGTGGTGTGTTACAGTTATGCATAGCTGCAGTTGCTAAGCATTGAGTTAATATCGCATGGGAGGTGTTTGGTGAAAGGCCATTTGCAAATGACTCCACTGTAATCGAAACAGTCTAGATTAACTGGGAATTCACACTGAAGGGGAAACATGACCATCTCATTATACACCTGTAACATAAAAAACCTCCTGGATTTGGAAAATGTCTCAGTTTCAGAGTTTGATGACCAAATGGAAGGTGAGCTGTAGGAAAATTAAGGTTTATTTGTGTTATCGATGGCCATTCGATCACTCATCTACGTTGTATAAGGGTTGGTTGGTCAAAGGCTGTTTGGTCTTTTCTAAAATAAATAAAGTAGAAGGTGTTTTAGGGTAAAAAGCAGAAGACACTGGTATGCTGTTTTAAACTGAGAGGGTTCATCACACTGAGTCCTCCTCTAGTTTTTCTATGATCCCTACACAAATGTAAGAAAACAGGCTTCACATTCATTTCTATCAGATTTGGTCTCATAGAAGAAGGAGTTACTTCCTTTGATCACTGATGTCGCCCTAATCTTTCTCCTCTTTTGTAACAAAGCAGCTCTTCTGTCTCAGGGTTTCACACACTGGTTCATTTCATGTAGCAGTTTTATCATAATGACTGTTGAGCTGTCTGTCACGGTTAAAGCTTTTGGCCTCTGGGGCCGACACTCCTGTCACAGTCTTGAGGTTGATGGTGCAGAATCAGACATGGTGCCTGTACATTCCACATCACACAAATTAATGTGCGGTCGTAGAGGATCATGTGCCTTAAATGAGAGAAAAGTGGAAGAGTAACAGTAATACTACATAATTCCAGCAAAGGCCAAAAGCAAAACTGAAAGACATAACCAACAATGGTTGAGACCAAAAACTAAAAGTTATTTTTATTTTCAACCATCAGAACCGTTCCACAGATAGATTAATTTACAGTAACTAACAATTAGTGCCATAGTCACTCACTCATCTTCTCAACTGTTTTATGCTTGTGAGTGCTGTAGGGTGTTGAAGCCTGTCTCAGCTTTCATTTCTGTGGGACAGGGTACACCCCTGGACAGGTCGTCCATCCATCACAGGGCCAACCACTCACTCTCGCACTCACGCCTACAGGCAGTTTCATGTCTCCAGCTAACTTGACTGTGTGTCTATGGAGTGGAGGAGGAAATGGGAGGACTTGGAGAGAACCCACACATCCACGGGGAGAACGTGCAAACCGCAATCAAACTCAAACCACTAAATCGATTTAAGTGCTCCAGTCCAAAAACAATGAAATTAGTGTGTATAGAACAGATTCTATATTCTGTAATGTCTTAAACATTATTTTGTAAAGTGCTTTGAGATTTTGTTGTGAGCTGGCAATAAATAATTAAACTGAGCTGAACTAAGTGTTTATCAAACTTAATAAAGTTTCTTTAGTACATTGGATATTTTAGTTTTAAAATATCCAATGTACTAAAGAAACTAAAGAAAGCTGTTTAGCTTACTGAGAAAAGCAAGAAATCGTACATTCAAAACTTATAAAGCAATGATGTTTTCTAGTCATTTTCTACCAAAGCCATTTAGTGTTTTTGCACTAAGGCTAAGAAAGATAGTATAGCTTGCTTCTCTATCTCAATTTCTAAGAACAGCAAATCATACCAGTACAGTGTGATATGACTTTTCTCAAAGATTTTTTATTGACAATGTCAGCAGAGATTTTTTTCACCTCTTAAACAGCTGCACTATTGACCCATACACATCAAAAATACATACAGCGTATAGCTGTCAGTCCTTCTACGTGCTTTCATCTTGGCAGCAGCCTAGGGGGAAATTCTCATATGTAGACAGTGAAAGTCTGGCAAAGCCAGTTGTCAGTGATGCCAGACCTGGACAGATGCTGTTTGGGGTTCACAAATTGCAGTTTTTCCTCATATCTTTATTTTTGTTACTTGGAACAAATAGAAACTAAACAGATATGTGATTCTATAGTGTTTCAGTTGTTTGTTGCCCTTTAGGACTTTGCACAAGTCATGTGACTTTTGGCTTATTCTGACATACGACATTTACTAACAGGTTTTCTATTTAGCCTCAGACCATTTTGAGATAAGCTTTGGCCCACAGAACATGACATGTTTCTGGAACATGCTCGCATATGGCTTCTTTCTTTCATGATACAGCTTTAACTTACAGTACATTTGTGGATTGCATGACTAACCCTGTTAACAGATATTGGTTTCTGGGCCCATGCAGTGATGTCCAGTAGAGACTCAGAAGAGCATTCACATCCAGTTTTGACCTTTATTCTTGTCTCTTGCTCTCAAAGATTCCTGCAGATTGTCTGAATCTCTTGATCTTATTATAAACTGTAGGCTGTGGGATGTTTAAAGTGTCTCATTAAATGATTTTTTTTTTTTTTTTTAGAAATTCTTTCACTTCAGTTTGTCACAGAATGGTGAACCTGAGCCCATCATAACATTCCAGAAGCCCTGACTCTCTGAGAGCCTTCTTTTACACTCGCCTGTAGCCAGTTAACCTACTTAGTTGTCAAATGTTCCTCCCGTCAAATTCAAAATGAGCCAATATTCTCAATGAAATGGTAAAATGGCTCAGTTCCAACATCTGATACAGTTGTGTATGTTCTGTAGTGAATCAACTATGGGCTGATGAGATTTGCAAATCATTGTGTCCTGTTCAGGATTTACACATTGTCATTTTTGGAAATAAGGTTGTGTTTATTAAGATTAAATCCCATTTTTAATCTTATTTGATTATTGGTAGAACTGAATGAAAACATGGGACTCCACACCATTGCTGACTTTGCATAATGTCTGCTGGATATGTAATTATTCCACTGTTTGCTTACAAAGCCACTGATAATATGTCAGTGTGACATTTACAGGTTGCTCAGCTTTATGACCAAGTGGCAAGAAAATCTATTAACACCACCCAAAGTCAGCTTTATGACCTTCATTTATCACTGTGTTTGCAGTCAGATGAATGTGTTTTGCAAAGATAGCTGGGTATGAGGAGCATGTTCTGTATGTATCGACGTGACTCCCTTGTAGCCTTATAGTTTGGTTTTATTTCCAGGGGGTGCCTGCAGGATGTGATATGTTTTCCGTCTATTAAAACTGTAACCACCCACTGGGTTTAACAGGATAATGAGAAGAGATGTTCTAAAACTTTATACACTAATTAGATATGTTCCGCACAGGATGGGCTAAATTAAACACAAATACCAGTGCTTATAGTGCAAAACCATAGAGTAATATGTGTATGCACTGCCACAGTGTATTACACTGCTATACCAACAATGTGCCAGATTCTGCTGCCATGTGTTATGACAGTGACGGATGATGTTTTTACTCATTTAAAGTTTAGCAACAGTTCATGTATTAGTTGATAAATCAGTTTATTGCAAAGTGTCTCTTTTAGGTCAATAGTGCTCTTTTGTGTCTTTCTATAAATCTTGTGTTTACAAGCTACCAGAAAATGTGTGAGTCATAGTGCACAAAGAACATACGAGGCCTTAGGCTGTCCATCAGTTTGGGCTGTAGCATTCGCATTTCCTGGAATCTCTGCCTCTTCCTATATTTTGTGTTTTCACTAATACTGCCATTAACAATCCCCCGAGGAAACATGAGCCATAAGAAGTATAATCAGGGAGTTCAGGGAAGGACAAATTAAATAACAACCTCATGACGAAAGACTTAGGCACAGAAAAGTGTGTGTGTGTGTGTAGGTGCGTATGTGTGTGTAGTTGTATAAATTTACAGGAACATCTATATGTGTGTAAGTAGGGTCAGAATGCAAGAGGTGATCATGTTTCATTAAAAGTAAATTCAGAATTCGATTTTTTCCCTCCTTCTTTGTTCAGGATGGGGAAATAGAGGTGCAATTTGAGGTCTGTTGTGACATTTCATCCTGTGATTATATTAGCACCCTGTGCAAAGCGGCCACTGCCTCGTCTGAAATGATGTTACCTGAGCTGACAAGAATTGATGGAATGACCTTACAGCTTGTCCACCAGCAGAAAATTGCTCCTCGGTTTTACCGTGAAATACTGAAAACAGGAATGTTTCTCTGTTGCATTTTTATCTTATTACATCAGTGACATCAGTGGAACAAATACAAACCTGAGACCCTTCAGATGAGCAACGAGGTCTTATAAAATCAACAAAGCTAACAGAAAAAAGCTCAACATATAGAAATTTTGATATCCACCCATACCATATGAGTAGTTATAATTACCTTGTAGCTGTACACTCTGGGGCTGTGATTCATTATTCAGCAACTGATGCATTAAATTTGCATATTCACTTATCTGTACACGCAGCAATAAATATCCAGATAGACATTGTGTTTTTTGACAAAAGTACTTAAAATTCATTCATTCTGAGGCTTAGGTACATGTTCTACCCAGAAAACAATGTGGTCAGGATATGCAAATAGCAGAAGTGGAACTTTTCTCAGACATATGAATAATTTAACAGGTTCACAAGAACAACTTGCAACTTGTGAATTACATTTTTAACACTTCTGTTCTGTTGTACCAGTTATACAGAAATCTCAAAAACATAAGCAACACAAATGATACTATTAGTGCCTTTCAATGTGTTTTATATGGACATTTTGATTTTTACACACCAGAGACAACTCAAATACGATCAACACAAGGTTTGGTGCTTGACAGCGGTAGTAAAGCTAATGTGCTGAAAAAAGGAAAAATGCGACCAAGTGCAAGAGAAACAGACCTGGCAAATAAATTCTGACATCCAAAGATATCTGATGCAAACGTCCAGTGAAGCTTCCACTTGGTTGAAGAGGTGAAAAACCAGCAGCTATAGATGTGTTCGACAAGAAGACAGTAACAGAGAAAACTCCTGCAACACTTGAAGTAAAGCTGTTTTTATACACAGAGAGTGTTGCTGGTGATTTGACCTTTTCCTATTATTTTCCCATGCACTTTTAGCAGTAGGTGATGTTGTGCCTGCTTTAATTCACAGATTCATGTAACATGTTACAATGATAATAAACAACATTTCTTATCTATAGTATGAAACAGACATGCATGTACTGTATATGCTGTATTTTGATCATGAATTCACATAGTTTTCATAGTTAGAGGCAGTATTGAGTTTGATATATTAAGAAGATGGCATGACATCCAATCCATTCCTCTCACTGTCAGCTTACTCTGAATAAGCTTCTGGCCGCTTTCTCACATTTTTGTTTTTTTGCACCCGACAAAGCATGTGCATGATAGTTTCTCAGCTCAGGGCAAGCGTGTCTGAGGTGTCTGCTGGACGAGCTGTCTGACATCCTTTTGTTCCCTTGCACATATACATGAGATCAAATCATTTGGGGATAGCTTGGGTCAACTACTAATCACATGATTAGTTCAGTTCAATTCAATTCAATTTTATTTATATAGCGCCAATTCACAACAACAGTTATCTCAAGGCACTTTACAAGTAAGGTTTAAGACCGTACACAACTAAACCCAACAAACCCCACATAGAGCAAGCTTTTAATTGTAGCCAATCAATAAATTGTACATTTTAATAGCAACAGCGGAAAAACTCCCTCTATAGAGGAAGAAACCTCCAGCAGACCCAAGCTCAATGTCTCCATCTCAATGTCTCCACAACAAGCAGCAGCAGACACAGGCAGGATGGTTGGACCAGCAGTTGATCACTGGAGACACTCGGCTCTGAGTGTGATGATACCTGTAGATGAGGACAGAGAGACAGAGACAGAAGGGGAGAAGCACAACTAGGAGAGAAAAAGAGACAAAGTTAATCACATGTGGACATGGAGGCATGTTAGTGAATAAATAGAAAAACAGAGGAACTCAGTTAAGGAAGGACGTCACCCAGCAGCTAAGCCCATAGCAGCTTAACTAAGAGATGGTTCAGAGTGACCAGAACCATCTCTAACTTTAAGCTTTGTCAAAAAGAAAGGTTTTAAGCCTAGTTTTAAAAGTAGAGAGGGTGTCTGCTTCTCGAACCTGAACTGGAAGCTGGTTCCATAGGAGAGGAGCTTGGTAGCTAAAGGCTCTGCCTCCCGTTCTACATTTAGAAACTCTAGTAACCACAAGTAGACCAGCGCTCTGAGAACTAAGCGTTCTGTTGGGAGCATAAGGAGCCATGAGGTCTTTACAATAAGATGAAGCTTTATTATGAAGAGCTTTGTAAGTGAGGTGAAGAATTTTAAATTCTATCCTAGATTTTACAGGAAGCCACTGCAGAAAAGCTAATGTAGGAGGAATGTGATCTCCAGTCAGAACTATTATTGAATTCTTTACTTCCTACAGTGTCCATGTCTAGGTTCCTGATGCCAAACACAAGATTTTCTGGCCAGTGCCTTGCACAACATCTGCGTACAAACATAGTAACACTGCTTTCATCATAATGATCAAAATCATTTCACCATTTTTGGGTACTGCATTGGCAAAAACAATGTGCATGTTTCACTTTGTCCTTTAATAAACCTTTAAATTAAACTGCACACAGTGTAGATTAAAAGGAGGTTTTAATGATAACAATAGGAACAGGATCTATGGCGAGACAGAGGTAAGTGTGGATCATTATGTCAGGTAAGGAGGTGAGTGTCTTTATAGTCTTGTCCATGGCTGCTGGGTAATGTAGTGCCAGTAGAACGATGACAGCTCACCTGCATCATTTCACTAGATTAGTAAGAGGTCAGAGCCACCTAAGCTGGCTCCAATATGTATGGAGAAGCAACGGCTCCACGCAAGCAGAGATGAAATCCTGTAGTACCCAGACCACACCCCCTCCAGCAAGGGAGGCTGAGAAGTGTGATGTGAGTAAAACATGGCACAAATTCTAGGTTGAGACTTTTGTTTGTATCTGTACATACAGTAATTATATACATTCCTTTATGAAATCTTTTATTAGATATTTAATATGAATGTCCTCAGTAGTTTTAGAAACACCATACATATCCAAGCGTGAACGCACACAAAGGTAACCCACTCCTGCCCAGAGCTATGCTGAGTGCATTTATAACATAAGACATATAACATTCATAATATACATCTAAAGGTTTCCATGTGCGAGTAGCAGATTTGTGTGTGCATTACCATCAAGATTGTAGTTACACAAACCATTTTCCCTTATGCACCAGTATATCAATGCCATGGGCTGCACATACCCATGTGGCATTTAAAGTACAACAGGTGAAGCGTGTTGAGAGAAGGACAGATACTGTATGAGCCACACTAATTTACAGGCTTTCAGTAATGGCCTGGGGGTCACATATGGAAATTTCTCAATATAAATACGTTTTCTAGATGGTAAATTATTCTCTGGTAGATCATAGCCCTCATTTTGGTCAAGCTAATTCTCAGCCATGCGTGTAATTAAGACCAGAGTCAGGTTCGCTGGGAATGTGATGCGTGACATGACAGCGAAGTAGCAGCTTGTACCATCAACATGGCAACGAATCACCTGCCATTGACCAAACCAGCCAAAAGCAGTGAAAAGTTAATGAGCCTGTTTGGGATGAAGACAAACAGCATAACCATGATTAAATTGTTCAACTAAACTGAGAATCGCTGCTTATTATTACCAAAGACATCACTGCACGCTTCATCTGCACAAGGACACAACAAACCATGATATGCATTTCAAAACGTTACACCATAGAAATAGTGGAAGGTTTGGAGCCTCAGGCAGAAGCCACCCTTTACAGTCCTGGATCCTTTTTACTGCATTACCATCGTCACATTATTGCTGCAGAAATGGCACACATACCTAGAGAGAGATGCTACGGACGTTCTCTGTGTCAAATGGCATCAGTGATAACAAAATGTGTATGTTTTAGACATTTTTATCCTTTTTATTCTTTTTATTTAATGACATTCACTATAAATTATGACAGTACAAGTACAAAGTACAGAACAAAGATGTGTGGCTATAAAACAAGCTGAGATATCAGAGAAAAATGTTTTATTAAGCATAATCATACTGACTATTATATTATCATATAATGTATGAAAAAGGAAACTAAAAAGGCTAATTATGTTACTAAGGCGACATGTTGATTATATTATAATCAACATTATTATATTATATTATATTATATTATATTATATTATATTATATTATATTATATTATATTATATTATATTATATTATATTATATTATATTATATTATATTATATTATATTATATTTGTACAGAATATAGTCAAGATGTGTTTAAATGATCAAATATCTTTAGTCTTTGGTTTTAGTTTAGTTTAGTTTAGACCCTCTCTGCTTCAAAAAGGCTTGATATTTCCATAGTTAAAAAACATTTGTATTTATCATACTAAATACTGACTATTTTAATTTAATTGATCGTTGAACTTAAGTGTTGCTCAATAATAACATAAACTGTATTAAGAAGAAACTAGATATTGAATTATAAGATGGCCCCCAACCAATTCTCAGTCTTCAAATCATTCTTAATTCTAGCTCCAAAACTTAACAGGATTTCCTGACCACTTCTTTCTCTGGTCCATTGATGAAGTTCCATAATGCTGAGTTACCCAGCTTCCTGTTGACTTCCTGCCCACATTATCAACAAAATAAAAGGATCCTACAGTATGTTTATACTTTTTACAGTAAATGACACTGGACCAAATGGAATCTGATACTCACAGGGACAGTTTCATAATAAATGCAGAAGATGTACCGTGCTTTGGCTGTTACACCACCATTTCTTCATCAGCGTGGACATTTGGGACCTATTTACACATTCAGACACAGAATGACATTAGCATTCACTTGGAGTTGTGTTTCTGGGTGGATGTAACTCCTTGAGGAACAGTGGCTCTCTACCTGCTACATGCTCCACTGTGTACATGTGCTAGTCACTCACTACGACTGTCTGCCCTTGTCTTCATGATGCATTCAGCTTCAAGGTGTTAGATAGTCAAAGCTCTGCTGCATTTGGCGGAGGCTGCAGACATACTGTGTCAGTTTTACAGAGCTGTCCTGCATTTAGAGTAGAGCAGCTCAGTCGAGAGAGAAAATTGAAAATCTTGCCATAGACTGCTCAAACCTCTGGAAGGAGAAGTCCTATAATATCTGGCACCTACTTAACTTTATTTAAATTAATTTATACAATAATTTAGTAATGTTAATTATATTGTTATTGTTAAAATTATGAATAGAACGTGCCAAAGTGAGTAAAGTAATTCTTCACTCATTAAACAAAACTGATGAGATTGCTGATAAGGCTCTAATTGTACCTGCTGCTGTTTGCAGTCCTTGAGTCTGTCCTTTAACCTTCTTCACATCCTTCCTAAGTCAACACTCAGTTCCAGGTTGGTTTTGTTGAAGCATTGCAGAATTTAGATATTTATTCTTGAATCATCAGTCCCAGAGAAGAGGTATCCTCAGTGAATCCTCTGGGTTGAGCTCAGATTGTTACTTCTTTGAACTCTACTTAGATTTTCCCATATGGAATTAATATTGTGAGCCAAAGCTAGAAGTCAGGGGGATTGGCAAAACAGTTTAACCAGGCGGGGTAGTGTGGGACCTATGAAATCACTCCTTTGTCCTTCCCTTAAAAACCAGAGCACACTGTGCCATGACACTCTGACATTTTCATGATGTAGAGAAGGATAAGGAGTGGATGAGCCACATGAGCTGCCCCCAAGAGCATACTTAGGCTTCTGCGTGTCCTTGTGCAAGAGGCAAGGAATTGCAATGAGTAAAATCTGAAATTAAAGAAGTAGAAAATGGTGAGGCCCTTGGTGGCGTATTATCTGTGCAACAAATAAACAATTAAAAAGAAAAAAAAGGCAAGTTACAAAATGACTATGCTTATATCGTAGCCCCCATAAAAGAAAAATAATTCTAATTGTCTACATAAAGTAGGCAGCATTATTTTGATAAATCCAAATTGCAAACTGAAAGAACCTGTTGATTTCTTCTTCTTGACTGCTTAAGGCAAAGTAATATTAATACATACTAATATATTAATTGTGGATACATTTGTTTTACAAATCCACAGGTAAAGAGATTTAAGCAGCAAACACCATGATAAAGGTGACACAATAATACATTTGACCACATTACCAGGAAACTGCTGACAGAGTGCTTCACACACTCTAAGTAAGTCACTTAGACAGGGATTGAATATTCACTCAATTTCCTTAACATTCGGGGCAGTTGTGGAGAAACATTCACATCCTTTACGTGTGTAAATTACAACCCAATTACAAGTAAAGGTCCTGCAAGCAAAATCCCAGCTAAGTAGAGAAACAGGTGTTATCAGCAAAATATACTGACTGAACTAAAGCTAGTTGTGCTGCAGAAATAGTGGGCTATAATAATGGACCAAAAACAAAATGTACAAGACTGTGTTCTCTGAATTTGTGTATTTTTTGACAATTCTCATCAAAACTATTTACTGAGTTCCCCTGCTAGTCTGTCCAGCTAATCTTAGTGACTGAATACACTTTTACCACTTTACCACTATCACGTGAATATGATAACTCTCATCCATCCCTCCTTTAGGTCTGTTTAACTTACAAGTAATGTTAAAAAAAACAGGCAAAATATTAAATAAATAAATACTATACTAAAATTGCAGTGCTTTAATTTGTCACTTAGCATATTAAAACTTACAAATTGTCCCTTTGAAGTACTCAAGAGAAGATCCTAAGATTTAAATAGTCACTGACATTGGGTGTCCTTGGCTTTATGGCCTGTACACACAGTAGGAAAAGTAAGAAATGCACCAACTGTTATCTCCTTGATTGATTCAAGAGAATCTGTGCTGTGTACCAGGTGTTGCAGTTGTTTGGCCCCTTGGGCGGAAATCTAATTTACTAAACATGCACATGTTATGGCTCCTGAAGGGAAAGCTTGTAAACCACTTGGGCTGTGTTTGTGATTGCTGCTGTTTTTCACATATTTTTATCCCGATGTGACTTTGTTTTTGGTTGTTTTCATGCTGGGCTGGGTTTTTATGTAAAATGGCTCTGTCATTAAATGTTTATTTATAAAGAAGACAAGAAAATAAATGGGTTTTGCCAGCTCCCTAGAAAGCCCGTAGTGCAGCAGCTTCATCATCAACCATGGTCAAATTTGAAACATCCCAGTATATAACTGTGCCAAATGCAAGCAGCTGCTTGTTGATGATGAATCCCCTATTAAGACAAAAGAACAAACAACAAATGGCATCATACAGTCGCTGTAAAAGGTTTAACTAAAAAAACATCACTTTATGATTTTCCTGGTTTCTTGCTGTGCTACAGTGTTGAAAATCAATGGCACTACACAGACATCTCTGACAGAAAGCATGTACTATATGTACAGTAATTGTTGTGGACAGTAGACACATAGACTCTCATGAGTCCCAGCACGAAGAATGCTGGGAGTCTGACTTGCAACATATGGATTTAGAGCCAGAAGGCCCTTGTGTGATTTGTTTCAGACCCCACAGTCAGGTCATGGTCCTCATTACTCTTGGATGGATAGGGATTGCTTTCACGCAGGAACAGCACAACCACCATTAGAGGTGTTGAGTTCATGCACAAACAAACCCTTAATAACGAATCTCAAAACAGAACTGACTCTGCTGCTGAGCTGATCAATTTAGCTCACTGCCTTTGTCAGTACAAACAATCCGTCCTTATCAGTGATAAACCATATCGATGTCTACGGTGGCTTTATTTCTTCTTCCAAGTGGATGTCTCAGCTTGTTTTAAAGCCACACAACGTTACAGTTTTGGATCACAGTCACAGGACATTGTAATGCCAGAAACCTGGTGCAGCTCTGGTTCACGAACGAGTTCTGTTCAAGGACCACGGAACCAAAGCCCCTGAAGTGAAACAAGGCATTTTAACTGCAAAGCCGTTACGTATTATTGTTGCAATGAGCTCTTAAAGGAACCTTCAGGCTTCTACTAAAATCAGCAGATGTTTATATTGAAACAAAAAATCTAATTTAATCAGACACCCAGGCAATATGTTTCCTTTTCATTATATCTCATCTGTTGGTGTTTTTACAGCTTTTTAGACTGGAGTGTGCTCTCTTTTGCTTTCTTTTAAAACACACCCACTGTCTACATTGTTCCTGTTCTCACATGTTCACACGCATCTGGTTATTCTGGGAATGTCAACTCTACATCTCTACATCTTCATCTCTTCTGCTACCTGAGCTACCTAAAACTGTTTTTCTCTGTTGGTCAAAAAGTAAATTTCCAAAAGTGGCTGTAGAAAAAGCTAATTTTAAACTAACTAGCTATAAAGATCTCATAGTACAGCACTGTTTCTGCTCTTCCCAACTTGACCAAAAAATTAATACTGCTTCGGGAGTTTGACATTTTTCAAATGTATTTATATGAAGAAAAATTCTAAGCCCAATCAAAGTTACGACGCTTATTTCATGGATGTCATGTTCCAATATAAATATACACCCTCATCCTTAATGTGTAATTCAGTGAGAAATGAATCATATTTGGTACAACGCTTTTTCTACTGTGACTCTGTGTTCAGCTGAATTTATTTGGCTAATTCATCGTCTACTGCACCTTTAGCTGAGGCATCACTAACTCTCTGCTTGCATCCATTAATGCCTCATCAAGTTCCTGTCTGCCCTCTGTCAACTAGCAGCCATGCTGTTCGCTTCTCATAAACCAGTCTGTCACGCTTTGTCAGTGTTTAAAGTACATTGTTGTGTTTGCTGTTTGCAGCAGCTACATCACAAGAAACTGAAAGCTGAAATTATTTCACATTACACGCACTTGTTTCGGATGTAGTTGTTAAACAAATGAAAGGTTGGTGCTGTATGTCAAAATCTCAATACGTATCACACAGACATACTCAGTCAGAACTATAACTAAAAGAATCTACAGAGAATTAACACCTAAAATGGCAACACCACCAGCTACAAGAGACTGTTTTTAGATTTAAAAAAAAAACACCCATTGTACACTGTCACACACACACATTTATAGAATAGTTGCTGAATGCAGTCGTGTGTTAAGCTGTGCGAGTTAGGAGGGACCAGAAACATATAACACACAGAATATGGCCAAACGCATGACTCCAGATGAATTATGCTTCAACCAATATTGTAAAGGTTTTTTGTACACAATTTGTCTCTGTTGCCATCATGTGGCTCTTGCAGCTTTAAGCTTCTGACACAATCAGGGTCATGCATAAAATAAAACTCCAAGACAATTTTGGAACTTCGTTATTCTGAAGGGTTTTTTTTATTTTTGCTTTTTTTTATTGTTTTCAAAATATATTTATGATTTAATTTGTGTGTACTGTTGCGAAAAATGTGCTGCCAGCAAATTTTCTTCTTCTTTTCAGTTTTCATTTACTAGATTAAAAATATTGCTGATCCACTGTCTGCCTTGACCAGTGCACTGTTGCTTTAACACCTCATGTCCTCATTACTGCATATTTATTAGAGAGCCACAGGGCTTTGTCTTTGAATGCAAACACACCGCCTGATGTAGTTCTTATTGACGGCTTCTCCAGAGCTCAATGTCCTGAAGTCACGATCAAAGAATTCACTTATAAAGGACCAGGCTGAACACACTTTCTAGGATCACAAGTTTGAATGGTTCTAAATTTGATTGAATTTCATATATTTGTGCAAAATTGTATGTAATTCAAATGCAATAACATTTTAATGCATTTTTTCTGTGTTGCTTTTCAAATTGATTTCAGGGTGCTCCTGCAGTTGGAGCCTCTGGTCACAGAAGCAGCCTCTGCAGACCAGAGGCTGTTGAGGAACTGATGCTAATCCAAACAGAGGGAAGACTAGGGGGTAGCACATCCCTCCCACCCCTTCCTCTCTCTCTCCCCGTTGACGATTGTAGTGATTGTGCTGCAATATGTCGCATGACCACGGTCAGATCTGCAGGCTGAGGCGCAGTTTCTCGCATGCTTATTAAATCAATGGTGTGTGTGCCTCTTGGAGGCTGTGGCGTGGATGCGCATGTGTTCATCACAGCAGCTTACTGCAAGCTTTATGAACACAGAACAAAGCTAAGGCTTGCATGTGCGACCCGTTAATAAGAAGAAAATCCCTTTTGATGTCCCATTACTCATTTGCCTGATTTGATTTTATTAGGAACAAAACAACTGTTGTGTTATGAATGTGCTACTGTACCTGGACGTCTATTCAAAGAAACGCTTTGATATTAATGAGGAGGTATTCATTAATATTCATGCTCTTAAACTTATGCATGTTTCTTCTTGTTTGCTGCATTGGCCATGTTTTTAGTGAATAGAAAAATATGTCCCTGCTGGATTTCTCTTTCGCTTTTCACATTCACTGCATGTTTGTACCCAACAGTGTTTTCTGCAACAGAAGTTGAAGTGGCTTGCATTTGTTTCAACGCCACAAGACTGAAGTGAGAAGCTATTGAGCTTGTCTAACTGTTTGCTGGGCTGAGTGAGGGATCTGCCCCTGGACATTTGCACTACAGTATCCTGCTGACTTGCTTGCTTCCTCACACTGCCATAGAAACAGGGTTCCAGAGTGCAGTGGAAGCTCATTCTGTTCAGGAGCAAGCAAGGGAGAGGACTGGGAGAGCAGGGTGAGTGGTGGCGATAAAAAAGGAGCCAGAGAGAGAGAGAGAGAAAAGAGAAGCGGCGAGGAAGAAGTAAAAGAGAGACTGTGGGAGAGAGGGAGAGAGTGAAGGATCAAGAGAGGAAAAGTGAGAGACACTGTCACTGGTGAGTACATAGCTGTCACAGCAGATTCAATCAGAGGTTTGAATCTGATGCTTTGAGCCTCTTTTTTTTCCTTCTTCTGTGTTTGCGTCTATTGACGATTGATTTCTCTGGCTTAGTTTCAGTGCAGCTGAGGCGCTGTGCACAGGTTGCACGTTGTCAGTTTGTTGTGGGATGTGAGAGGGTGAGACAAACGCAGTTTCGCACTCAGATGAGACAGATGCAGAGCAGCAGTGGCTTTTTGTTTGTAAATCAGTTATTAATGCTGTTGTAATGTCTCCATTTGTAATCTCTCTATCGTCTGTATTTACTTTTGAATAATACATGCGGATATAAAACTACTTCTCTTTTTTTGCAGCCTTCCTGGCTATATCATACTCTTCTCTATCATTTATGAAGCACCATGTTAATATTTGATTAGAGTTGAAGTCTGCAGCTGCACTTTCTGTCTCTATCCTACACACCTCTTCCATTATGTTCTTGGTGAAAATGATAGGATATATTGCCTTGTTCTTATCACAGCATTTATTAATTATTGAACTACAGCATTGCTTTCTGTTTCAAGCTCCACCTGTGCAGGAGAGGTGGAGACACTTACTCAGCTGCATAGCGTAAAATATTAGGTCAGGTCACTGCTTTATGCGTACGTGCTTGTTCTGTATTTGTGTCTCTGTCTGTTTGTGTTCGCACATGTTTATGTCACTTTTTCTCCCCCTCGCTCCACCTCGCTCATGCTGGGTTTGATTAACTTGCATCATGACACTTTGATGAAACGCCAGATCTGTGGGGCTAATAGGGAGAGATACAGCCGGGCACCCTGTGCCTCATGTCAGCCTGAGTGTGTGTGTGTGTGTGTGTGTGTGGGGGGGGGGGGGGGGGGGGGGGGGGGGGGGGCGGTGTTGGTCTGTCACACTGCCACTTATGATTTAACGCACTTCAGGTGTGATCATAAACCAAGATTCCTGCCTTGAATTATCATTGCAAATATCTGTAGGAAAAATGTGCAACCTGTTATGTGGAGCTGAACGTTAATCCTGCGTAGGTTTATCTCTGTGGTTTGCTCGGATCCCCAGCCTCCCTTCACCTGTTCCAACAGTGCTGTTATACTTCATATCTCACAGGGCAGCAGTAGCTTTGGGAGAAGGCGGAATTAGACAAATCCAGGCAATCTTATCAGATTTCAGTTGCTTCTTGCCATGACTGGACTCCAGTGGCTCTTCCTGGCGTAGATTTCACGTGTGTTTATAAATGCGTGCTCTAGATATATACATGGTTGCAAAGCGCATGTGACTGGGTGCATGCATGCATGTGAGTAATGTGTAGTGAACAGTACTGACATGATTGTGTGTGATTGGGATTGCCACAGGGGTCTTCTGTTTCTCTTTGTGCGCGGATTCAGGGATTGTGGCATTTTGTCTTCTTTTCTCCCTCCTGTAACATGTTTTACGACTTCTTGTTAAAATGTCACTCACTGGTGAGGATTGTAAAATGTCCCTATACAGGAGCTTAGCATGAGAACAATAGTGCACAGTGGTGTGATAAAGCTGGTAAAGCTCGCAGCTGGGGACGCAGGGCTGCAGGATGCAGGGTGAGATACTGCTGAGCTCTCTGACGGGCCCCTGAAGGCACAATTTGTTTCTATACAAAATTAAATTGGTCTGAATTTTGACAACCCTGTGGGCTGGATCAATACCCTAACTGTTTATGAGGATACATGAGGACAACATTGCTCTTGTAAACAAGTGGAAATGACAATGATTGCTCTTGTGTAAATGGAAGCAAAAGAAGAAAAAGCTGACATTAATGCATCTTTTGAGGATTATGTAGTGATGGATCTCTCAAGAAAACTTGATAGTGAAATGCAAAGACCTGACCTTGATAAACTAAAATGACAAATTAAAATCCAAAGCTACATATGGAGCGGTTCATAATTGCAGTCGCTTTTCTGTCACTTCCCAGGCACTTTTGGGTCACTTAGTTGTCCGCCATTCTCCTCTACTTGAAAGGGGTGTGAACATTCCAATGCAGCCACCTCCATCAATGCAAATCCAGGCCACAACCGAAAGGTGGAGCTTTGATCAGAAAAAGTAGGTGAACTACAGTACAGTTGAAAGTTTGAAGAAAATCCACCATCAAATTCTACACACACATATTTTGATCACTCAATGCCTTCGTACCACACCTTTCAAAACAAATCGCCGACTGGCCTGAGCATGATCTCTGAAATGACTTTGTCATTTATATTCATTTGACTAATGAGAGGCTGCCACTGATCGGTCTCTCGCGCTCTCTGCTGCAATAACCTATGACCTATATCGCTCAATATATTCTGTTAGCCGAGGCACGTCTGATCTTGTTTCTTGTTTGTCACTGCAGACACCATGATACACCTTGATACGCATTGATACGGCCTTGTTTTGATAAAAAACAAAGAAACACAGGACAAATAATTCAGTTTGTATTTCAGTTTTACATTTAAGTGTTTTATGTTAGACAGTTTGGGCTGTGAGAATGTGAAAACATGTTCAGCTAAGAGCTTATGATGTTTTTTGATGACCTGAGAGAGGAGAGTCTTCTGCCTCAGCCTGCTGCTGGTCAGTGACCTGTAAAACCAGCCCATTTTTAACACTGCTGTCATGTTGTGCAACAGCCTCCTAGCTGGTGAAAACACAAGTAGTTATTAAAGTCTATAAACAGATCTATAATGACATTTTTAGTGAACAGATCATTGTACTGTACTTAAAGAAGAGGGCAAGGCATTTTCTATAATTGCCATTAATTGACGTGGAAAAAACACCAGCAGATATAAAACCAGAACACCCTATAGTTTTTCCTGGTTTGGTGGACAGAAGAATATTTCTTCACACCAACCCAAAAATCACTACAATGAAAAACATGTAAAACACAAAAAGCATGTGTAAAGGAACTAAACATGTGTAGCGCCACTAAATTATGATTTCAATTAGTTATTAATTCATGTCCATATTGTAAGTTTGAAGCCATTTCAACTATAATACTTCACAATTATAACATGTAGAGTCTACAGTTGGCAGGACACAATTTACATCTTTTCTTTAATCAATACTCATCAGAATGTAACAGACCAGCATATGCGACAAGAATGGATTGAGCTGCTAGTCCTTGCAGCTAAACTGCTTTGATAGTAATGTAGGGATTCCTTTTTCTCTTATTCCTCGTCTCGTCTTGATAGGACTAAGGACAGGATAAGACTAGCTTGCCATTTTTGTTTTGCGTTGTAGAACTATAATGCATCATGAGGCCACTGGGCTTCGCGGCACCCAAATGTCAGGCCTCGCTTGATTCAACCGAGTCATGGTGATGGATGCATCATTACCTCATGCTGACTTGTTGTTGGCTTCTATCATTCAAAACCTTACGTCCAAAGGTCAGGCCAGAGGTCCCACCCCACCCCTAAGAAATGTGATGTGTTGGCATTTTGTACTCAAGGGTTATTATAGAGGATATACTGTAGATGTGTCCTTGAAAAGAAATAGGAAGAAAACATTATGGAGGTAAACCAATGAAATGGATGAGTTAGATGTGAAGATCAACACATTGTAGTACTGTATATTTATGATGAATATAATTTCAGGAACACTCAGCAATTAAGTGGAAAAGCTGAAAACAATTACAATAAAATTAGTTCAGGTCACATATGGTGTCACTTGGATTAAGCAACAATAACCTTTTCCCTGTTACTAGCCTTTATATTAACCCCTTAACCGACAAAGACAAGTATACTTGTCTTCGCTTTATGTGTTAACACTTTTACTTGTTAACACGTCCAGAACTAAAAGTTCTAAAAACAAGTCTATGGAGCATAGACTTTTACTGCTTTATATTACAAGTTCCCGTAAGATGACTAGTGGAGAAGAAAAAAGTCAAGTTGAATTCTCTGAGAAGCTTGAATACATCTGACAAAGATGAATGTTTGTCAAAATAAAATGTTTTGGCATTAAGTGGGAAGAGTGAGGAGGAAGTGGACTGACCTGGTTTCACACCTCTTTGTCTAAATACTGAGTCCCTGCACGACCACCATAATTTCCAATAACTGGAAATCATGGGATAAATATAGGTATTTTCATAATATAATATACAAATATCCTTTAAAAGGAAATGGTTATATATGAAATCAGCAACAAAGTGCTATAATTACAGTATTTTCATAAATGAACAAAATTCAGTGAATGAACAACAGAGAAATCTAAATCAAATCAATATTTGGTGTGACCACCCTTTGCCTTCAAAACAGCAGCAGTTCTTCTAGGTACACTTGCACAGTTTTTAAAGGAACTCGGCTGGTAGGTTGTTCCAAACATCTTGGAGAACTAACCACAGATCTTCTGTGGATGTAGTTTCTCACATACTTCTGTCTCACACTCCATGATGTTGACATCAGGGCTCTGTGGGGGCCATGCCATCACTTCCAGTACTGACGTAGTACTGTAACACCATATATTGATTTAATTTAGTTTTAGTTAATTTTATTTTGCATTTTTATAAACATTCATGTTTATATTTCTGAAAGCATTCTTTGTTAACAGCATTGCCTAATGCCTGCCTAAAACTTTTACCAAGTACTGTGCATAGTTATTTTCTCAATTTGTAAATTTTTATTGCGCTTGGAGCCTTTGGAAAATAAGGAACATATAATCTAAATGTGCCAAAACATATTACCATCTCAATTAAGCTGCTCCCACATATTTTTATAAATCTAATCTTAGGAATTAGGAGGCTTTCCACTTTCCACTTTCTCCACATCATTCATATACTGTACTCTCTACACGCGCAATTTAGCTGCTAAGCAGAACAGCTTTCATCATGCAACACAAGGCACTTCTACCTTGTGTGTGTAATGGATGTAGCATATCCCTGGTATTAAAATCCCTGGTGGTAATGACAGAAAATGAGTAAAAGCTTTTTTACAGGGTCAAATATCAGCAGTTTTGTTTTATTGCAATATGTTTGGAAACGGAATCATGCACAGCGTCACGCAGGAACCTTAGGTCAAACTCAGTTTCTTCACACTGTCACACACTGAATGACAGAAAATGTCTGATGTGTTTTATGCAATGATACAATCTGCTGGAGACCTGATTTTACCACATGCACAGGTCACAGTCAATATAACATTTACAGCTCTTTGTGTCTTATGGTTAGTTACTGAATGATAGAGTGAATCTTTGATGGATCAGACACGATGCTGAGGGGAATCTAAACCACTGAGAGTAATCTCCAAACATATACCCTAAACAATGAAAAATATGTTAGCTATAAATAAATGTTATTTACATGTAGTACACAGCATCTGTCTAATGAACCATGCTAGTCCATCTCTGCTTTATAAAAATGCTAATTTCTAATGTTTATAGTTTCCTGTAATTAGATATGATTATATAAAACTCAAGTAAATCAGATTTTTTTGTGGAAATTTGTAGTCTTGTTTGTGTTGCATGTTCTTGTGCCACCAGTCTTTCCGCTCTGGAAATGATTGTCAACTTATGTTATCTTTAACATTAGCTAATCTCAACTAGCAGCTATTTTTTTCTTCTTTTGGGTTCGCTTCATCACAGTGACACACACTTCATCACATCTGTCTCCATCTCACTTCACTTCACGTCTTTTTCTCAGATTATCCTCTCATGTCCATCTTCACAATTCCTTCTCAACCCTGCTAACCCTCCAATACCTTTATGCTGGTCAGTGTATAGGTTAAATGTTTATCATATGTAGTTAGTTAGTTAGTTAGTTAGTTTCCATATTCAGTGTCTATTGTGACATTCCTCTCCATCAGCCATAAATTCTGGAAAAACTTTTCATTTTGTAAATTAGTTTTTTATTGTTTTTATAGTAGTTTTATGCTGATTTCACATATAACCTGCATTCCCATTGTTTTTATTGCTTTTATGGTTGACATTATATTCTAAAAATATCCTTATAAATACCATATTTAGAACGTGGTGGTGGTGAAGGGACTCAAGCAGCACCAAGTCCTGACGCTTCCTCCTCACTCTCCTCAGTTGATGCTGAAAAACTTTTTTTTCATTTTTCCATCTTTGTCAGACAGTAATTTGTTATGTAAAGTGGTAAAGAATGCTGTCAGACACAGGATGTGTCGATTAAACATGTTTAAAGTGCAGAATGACGTAAATACACCAGAAAAAGATATGTGGAGACATCTGTAGCTGCTTTTTGAACTTTTACTTCATCACTGTTACACATCTAAGTCTGAAAAAGGCACAATGAATGAAGACCAGTACACACTTAAGGAGATAAAGCCGTGTTCCTCCACTCTCCTGATCCCTAACTAGCTAATTGTTACATTGTATCAGCTACTATTAGCTGTGTTCTTCTGATAGAGTAGTTTTGTTCTCTAGTTCAAATGATTGAATGATTTTGTGTTTGGGGTATTTCTAAACTGTAGCTTTTGTTTCCTGCCATCGCAGTGATTTACTGTTCAGTTATTGCCTGAGTTTTACCATTTTGACTGCCAGCCTGTGCTGCCTATTGAGTTTTGTTATTTGTTGAACTCTGACCAACTTTGCTTTTGGGTCCAAACATTTGCAAGTTAGTCAATTTCTAAAGGTATTTCCTTAAACAGCAAAGCCCTACAGTTTTATCAAATGTTGTATTAAGAATTTCATCTTGAAACACTAACATAATTTCAGCTACCAACAGGGTAAAGATCCATAACTCCAAAAGTACAATACGGTTTGGTTGCAGACATAGTCCTAGAAGACATTTATGGGCATCCCTCTCATTTGATCTAAACCCATAGAAAATCTCTGGTGGATTTGATGTAGTTTCAGGGAGCAGACCTTGTACTATACAGCACAGAGCAGCAGTGGTTGATGTCTGTGGGGTTTTGTCACTATAAACGCCAGGAGCAGTTCAACTCTGCAAAGGAAGTTCAGCTCATTGATGTGCAGACACAGAAATCAGTACAGTGTTTGTTAGCACAATTACTTCTGGGCTTGGTCTTCTACTATTTGCTAACACTGAGAAAATCATACCCACCAGGCTTACTCTTTATCTGTTTATGCTAATCTGTGATGTTTAATTTGTCACTTTACCAACAGTGACGGGGGGGGGGGGGGGGGGGGGGGATAAAATCACTGCAGTTAAGGAGGTAGATCGTTTTTACTTCCTAAGGGTACAGACGATTTCCCACTGGTGTCACACAACGGCTTATGCATTGTTATTTTAGTAGATAAGACATATCGCCAGTGTCAACTGTGACAATTTCATTCTAAACCTGGTTTATTCTTTTTTCATTCATCACAGATACAAAAAACCCCAAAACATTTGTAAATCATTAATAACTCACCGATATCTTATTAAATGTGTTTTGGCATTTATTTCATAGACGTTTCAAATGTCAATACAATGTATACATTATCAAATTAATATCTTACATCTTACTTTTTATCAAGTTAATATATCATCCAAACCAAAGGATGTCCACTCTATCACATAGGAACCAATAAAATGTAACTCAAAAAAAAATAATAAACTTAAAATAATTACAAATTATTGTTTGATTATTCATTAACTAATTGATTGCAGTTATGCCAATCTAAATTTTATTTGTGATCAAAAGGACAAAGGGTAGGCTTTCATAATTTTTAGTTGTGTTCATTTGACTGTTCTTTCATTTCTGCATGATTTATACTAATTTAAAATCAATTTTCACTCATCAGGTGCTGTTGCAAATGACTGATCTGTCATTTGTCACGTCAATATTTGTTTGGTGCCTTTTGAAGGCCACAATACGCACACAATGCATTAATGAGAAATTGATTTATTTTGTCCTACACATTCCTTGCAACAAATGTAAAGTGTAATCATCCACCATTTTGTTTCTTTCTTTGATTCTTAAATGAAATTCTATATTTTTCCTGAGCAGGCCTGTGAACCTCTGCAGTGTCTTTCAATATTTGCCAAACCTGGCAGACTGAAAGCTGTTCAACAGAGATAGTGGCTCCTGGTCAACAAGCAGGTTAATTGTGTGATTCGACCAGATGTTAATGCTGAACAGACCTCGACAATCACAGCCCTGAGGGAGGCTCCCCTGTGGCTTATGATTGGCCACAAAACACAGCTATCAAATAACCCCTGACATTAAGCTCTGGAACATTTACTGTACTGTAGATTTCCCAAGATTTGCTCAAGTGAAAATGCATTGAATTTCGTAATGAGGTGGACATCTTGGATGATTTCCCACGACTAATCTGTCGAAACACTCAATAAATTCCTCCAGGTGCTGTGAATGTTTTCCTTTTTTTCAGTTATACATTGTTATAAATCAGCCGTTTATTACAATGTTTGCATTGCAGTATCTTGCTTGATTTGCTAGATTAGAAGCCGTGAAGGCAAAGTGACTCTTTGATTAACTTCCCTCTTTTGGAGGAGATAACAGGTTTTTAAGAGTCTCTCCTCGGTGGACCGTTGAGTGTGAGCGATGGCACATTGTATGAGCCCTCTGAAGTCCATTGAGTCATTACGTAGTGAGACACTGTGAACACAAGAACACATATACATTCATTACTATGTGCCTTTTGGGTGATGGAAAAATTAACTGAGCAGTGATCACACAAGAATCCATCTGAAAACTATGATATGATTGATAATAATTTAAACCTATCCTTACTACAAAGAGGGATTAATAACGTTGATAGAGCATCTTTCCAATACTGTTCCTTATTACCTTCTTATAGTGTGTTTGGTCCAGTTCCAGAACCTGAAATATACTGTAAAATCATAACTAAAAAAGAAGTAGGGAAGGTAAAGTCAAGAGTGATTTTCCACCTTAGATAAAGCTAAAATGAGATTCCCTTGAAGAGCCTTAGACATACAGTGCGGTCTATAGTTCAGACATCCAAGAGGGGCTCAAAAGTAAAAATCTGACCTGGGCATGTCATCAGATCCAGCAGCCGCCGGCATACCGCATCATCAAGGGAACCATCATAAACATGTAATAAACATATAATTAAGGCATCATCTAATTAACTAACGCTTAATTTATGATGTCTTCATGGCATAATTCCTCAGCCGCTACCAATCATCTGTTAGTTATTCCCACTTGCTGCCATAGGTAACACACTGCTGCTACTGATACAGACTGACATGACTCACTGTAAACTAATGTACAGTAAACTAATGAACTAATTAATTTTACTACTAGCTGTTAACCTGTTTCCTTAATTTGTAAACAAACAAAAAAAACCCAAAAGGTCAAATGTGGTTATGACAGTTCACTATTTTATGGAGAGTTGTTACACTTTCATCACTGAGTTAATTAATGAGCTTTAGAGGTGCTGATAGCCAGATTCTTTATGTATTTACAGTTGGTACTTTAAGCTAATTTGATTTTTGACGTTCCTTCATATTTAATAAGATAACATTGGCACTTAACCTTTCATGTTTAATAAGCAAATTCACAAATGCCAAACTATGCTTGAAATATAAAAAATACTAAATATTAGATATAAACTGAATGTAAATATTATTTTATATTAAGCAGTAAAATATGTCTATATTATTTGCATCCCTCAGCTGTTTTAGATGAACTATAATCAGTTTCCTCAACTAAATATTTCTGTGTCATATTTTGACACAAATAAAGAAAACAACATCCTGCCATAAGTGACAGCTTTCAAATATCAGAACCATTTTCACTTGGCCTTGCAGGTTAGAACTGTCAAGCAGTCAGCATGACTGAGCTTGCAAACAGGGCAAATGGCTTTAAGTGCATATTGCAGAGCAGGTGCATTCCCTAAATAGTTTGTCAGTTCTGTTGTATTTGATGTAGTATGCAATATTGAGTCTTGCAATATTTTTGGCTTGAGGATGCTAAGTTTCCGTAATGGAAATCTTTTTCCATTATGTTTTTTTTTTTTTTTGGTTTTTGACTCTTCTTCCCTTTAATCTTTATTGCCAGCACATCTGAGTGCTCACAAATTAAGGCACAATAGAACAATGAATGATAGGTCTGCTGGTATTTTAATTAAAGTTAATTACTTAAGTAATGTTGAAAGACACAGTAAGTGAGGATTTCCAGTAAACATCATTCTCACCTTAATAAAATATTTTATCTTCACAGCCTCAGATTCACTTCTCCAGCTCTTCTGCTGGATGTAAATTCCCTTTCGCATGAGGTAGAACTTCAGGCTTTGGGGATCTGAGGGATTATGGGATTTTCTGGTTGCTATGAAAAAGACACCACGGGTTACAGAAATCCAAAAATGGCTGAGCAACCCACATCAAGATTAGACCATGTTATTTCCCCCCCTTAGGGAAAGAGGACAGGGAAGCCACCGCTGACAGCTTTGAAAGTGTTTGAGAAACATTTGCAATTCAAGAACATGTCAGTAAATTATAAAACCTGCTTTTTAATGCAGTAAGTTGCATCTTTAATAAACTTTTCCAGTTTGATTAAATGTTGCTTCCTGTTGTAAAAGAGTTATTTTTCTTAACCACTTTAATTTCCCAGAAAATTGTTACCATTAATAAAAGGCAACTGTTACTGTGCTACTGTACATTAAAACTGTTCCTTTGAGTGCTATAAGTTGGAACAACTGTTTAGTGAGGAAGAATACAGAAATATACAATACCTCAGACAATATACCATATGGAACAAACATTCCTGTTCCTGTAAAAAATATCAAGTCCTGATTTGACAGGCAAGGGATGAATTTTTGGCCTGCTGGTTACAGGCATCTCCAAAATTCCCCCGTTTCCTCTTGGCCTTGATTAAAAAAGTTTAACAGGTACTGTAACTAAAACTTAGATGGCTCTAAAGGAAGCTACAGGCGACAGTAAGGTTATTGAGTGTGTGTTCTATGCCAAACATTTTATTCATAACGCTTTCCGTAACAGATATTTCCACTGCGAATGGAAACTTAATCACAAAATGACGTTATCCAGTCGTGTTACGAAACACGACTGGATAGCTGCAAAATGAATCACTTTTAAACCTTGTGCAGCCTTTGAGGGGTCAAAACGACCCCATTGTGAACTAGGGGGCGCTCAAAGCTAAAAGAAACACAACAAAGGGTTGGATAAAACAGCCTTCGTGGGTGTTACATCCAAGCAATGAACACGTGTGGGTCTTCTGATGAACAAGTTCATGCAACCGTTCGTCTAGATAAACCGTGTTGTGATTTATTGTCTGACTGCGTCTCTTTTATCCAACCCTTGTGTGGTTTTTGAGTTTAGAGCGCCCTCAAAATTTTCCTTTTGACATCCTCGAAGGCTGCACAAGGGTTAAACGGGATTCAGTAGATCATTGCAGTAACGTCTATTCCATGAGTAAACTGCTCATCAGCTTGTTGTTGTTTTTGAATCGCATAAAACATGTGTCAGTAGTCCAAATAATGAACAATCACATAATTAGAAAAAAATCATCTGATGCAAATAAAAGTCTGTTTCTGTTTCGCTCATGGCTATTAAATTGTACAGTTACAATTAAAAGCTTTCTCTATGTGAGATTGGTTGGGTCTAGTTTTGTAAGGTCTAAAACCTTACTTGTAAAGTGCCTTGAGATAACTGATGTTGTGAATTGGCGCTATATAAATAAAACTGAATTGAATTTAATTGAATGATAGGTTATTCAAAGCGAAATTCCCTTATTAACTTAACTATTCAGTGTTTTAACTGTCTTAAAGTGACAAGTTGAAATTAGATAAAAGAGTCACACTGCTGTGCAAAACCTCACTATGGCAAAGAATGTGTAAAGAATCCTGTTCACTACAGACGGAACAGCATTGTGACATCTCTATGACCTGTGTGTATTATTCTCAGTGGAGTGGACTTTTCCTGTTGAAGAGGAGTCAGTTCATAACAGCAAACAGAGAGACTGCATATTCTCTCTAATGACCAGGTTACTATGGGAACCAGGTTAGAAATGAAAGGGACTGGACAAAGGAAAACAAAAAAAAAAAAGAAAAGAAAAGCCCTAGGGCTTCACTTTGCTCTCTCACTCATCCTCTCTCACTTCAAAACACTCACTCACACACTCATCATCTGAACCGCTTATCCTCGTGAAGGTTGCGGGCTTCTCCAAAACAAACCTTAAATAAATTTACCTCCGCTTAGAAACTCCTGATAATATCTCAGCCAAGCAAATTTGAGGTTCTTGCAGCACCTGCTGTAACGTGAAAAAGAAACTTGTCAAAGTGGCAGTGGAGAGAGTAGAGAGAGAGAGAGGGAGCTGCCCCTGCATTCATGAAGTCCCTAACATTAAAGCTCAATACTTAAATGTTGCTGTTTTTTAAACCTAAAATTCATTGCTTTAGCATTTGTAGCTGCCCTAAAACGTTCTTAATGCCCATTAGATTGAGATTGATTATTCTCCAATGTATTGATTGGGAACATTTTTCTTTCAGGTTGAAAGAATCTGAAAATACCCTTCTGATTAACTGCAAAATAGTTGTAGTCGTTTCCTATTTGCCTTGGGTGTGATCATTAATAGTAGTCTATGCAAAGCCTAGAGGTCCGTCTAGTCCCATGCTGTCAGGGGTCTGCTCCATTACCCATCTGGCTGGAGAGGAAGAACAATGGCTTTTCTATCACTCCACTCTTACATTTAAAAAATGTCACTCTCTGTCTCTGTCTAACTGTCGCTGCACCATTAGCTCACCACATATGTTGTGTGTCTCGTCTTCTCACGCGAAGGCACAGACTGAAAGGAATTAGCAGCATTTCAGCTTCAATACTTCTGCTTTTGCAATCATTATCTCAGAAATAACTTTGCTTCGGTGCAGGGGTTCTCCCATTAAACTTATCACTCCCACGGAAGTTAGACCGGTGACAGTTGCATGATGCAGATCCCTCAGATGTGATAATGAGAGAATTCATAATTGAAGCATTTTGTTATATCTTTATCACTTAAAGCATCTGTCATGGAAAGTGCAAAGATTCCAAAAGTGATAAGTGTAGGTGTCATTTTGCAGCTGTGATGTGAACAAAAGGTCATTACGCAAACACTCAAGTCACGCCTGCAACTCTAAACACACAACATGGTTTTCTAGTGTTGTTCCTTTCATGAGGTGATGTAGAAACAACAAGAGGTTGGCTGGTTGCTGCTTCCTTGCCTTGCCCATCCTGATTCTGCAGCAACATCACGATACTGAAGGCCACACACCTTCCTGTGCTAAGTTGTTAACTGTGGCTGTAAAGTGATATCACTGCCATATGTCAAGTGATGAGGTTGAGAGTTTTATGACTAGCGTTAATGATTTAAGGTCACTCCTTGACACATGACCTATGCACATCTGTTTAGAAGCATAGAAGAGAAGTCCCCAATATTAGTTATTAAATTAAAATAAGGCAAAACTAACAGGGCTTTGGTATCACTTCACATCCCTCTTTGTTGCAGTGGAAGAAAAAATATAGACTGGAGTTACATGGTCAAATTCAAATTTCTGACCTGTCAATGCATTTGATAGCGAAATATGTCGCCAAACACCTTGTATTTCAGTGCACAGCACATGGTCAACTTCAATGTGGCGTGACAGCGGATGAAGACTGCCAGAGACAGTCCAGTCAAGATGAAGCTTTGTGGAGAGCTGTGTGAAATTTCAGATGACATGGAGAGGCCCAGGCTGTGGACAGCTGAGAAATCCTCCACAGGCACAAATCCTCCAGACTTGAAATCTGGCTAAGCTATAAATATGCCTTAGTGGACACTCTATTAAGTTCAAATTTTGAACATAAAAGCCCTAAATCTGTGGAAAATGCAGGAAAAAAGTTTGACTTATTCCAGTCTTTTGGTAATTTAAGAATAGTTTAAACATAAAAGCAGTAGATTCAAAGTCATTCACTGTACTACATTCAATTTGACGAGTATTACATGTCACTGGAAGAAAGGACTACTGTTGGGTAATGATGGGTTTCTGTACACCTATGTAGATTATACATTAAAAACTATTGTATGTAATCATTCTTATATCACATATATGATTATATCTACATCATGTTTCTAATACCTAACCCTAAAAACTAACTAAATTTAAAAATTATAACAAGTTTGCTTTTCTTTCAAAAACAAAGATTCTAAATGAACTTGTACCTTTAGTGGAATTAACACAATTTGTATTTACTGCATGTGCTTAAGGACATCAAGACCAAGGTTGAGAGGGACAACATGCAGCAAAGTAATATTTAGGATTCCCATTACAGATTTCCATTTATTGTATTTAATCAATTATTTTTCCTCTATGGTTTTGAAAACTAAGCATTTGAATGGTTGCATTTCATTTCATTGCCACTTTGAATTGAATTTTCCATTTAAATGATTAGCCACATATACTGTAAGGAACATACAGTAGCTTGCTGATGCTCAGATTGTAGATGTGAGAAAGGGCTGAAGCCAGTAAATAATAAAACAAAGCTAATTTAATTTTTTTTGCTGTCATTTTGGAAGTGTGTTATGGAGGCAGGAGTTCAAGGATCCTCGGAGAGGCCACAGATACACTTTTCAGAATGACTTATTGTAAATAAGCCTGACGAGGCAGCTTGGGAAATAACGATCCAGGAAAAGTTAAGAGAGTTGAAGTCAATTTTGAAAACGAATATCAGCTGTTAAGTTGTAGTTATTTTCAATCAAGTATTAAGTGATTTTAGGAGGCATTTCCATGGCAAAACCCAGAGACAATGTGTTTTGTTTTTGCATATATTACTTGTCAGTGTCTGTGGATCCCTGTGTTTGTCAGCATTCTTGGGGCTTCACCAGCTCTTTGTATGCTACATATTCCCCAGGAAGCATGTTTCAAATATTCTGTACCCAGCTCCTTTCATGAATTTCATGGTCAAACACCCAAAAGACTTCTGAAAACCTTGCTTTTCTTCCCAGAAAGGACCATTGAAAATGAAAGAATCTAAACATATACTGTTCTATCAGACTATAATTACTTTTGTATTGACTCAAATGTGTTTGTATGTAATGCATACGCATATTTGAATGCTATGCTGCTGCAGTTTATTGAACTGAAAAGACGTAGAGGTTACATCCTTAGCATAATACAGTACAACCAGTGGCACCAGACTGTATGAAGGAAAATGAAATACTAATACGTCTCTCCCTCTCTCTCTCTCTCTCTCTCTTTGTTTCTTTTCTCTCCCTTCTCTCTCACCCCTGTAATCACCATCTGTTTGTCCATATTGCAATATCCTCTGTTTCTGGTTCCTGCGGCTTTGCCACCAGACGCTACTTTTGGCCTTCTTATCAGTGTTTTTGTGGTCTGTGGACTGGCTCTGCTGGGCCTTCTTACATTTGTCTCCTGGAAACTATGCTGGGTGCCTTGGCGGACTAAGGCCCACTTCCCCAGTGCAGCCCTCACGCCGGCCTGTGGCCCAGAGCACTACTCGCTCCAGCCGCCTGTCCTGCTGCCCAGTACCCAAGAGCTGCCAGTCACCATGGCGACAGAGAAGGTGAAGGATCCCATGGGCTCCATGGGTTTTCTAGAGGCCGCGGTAAAGATAAGCCATACATCGCCTGACATCCCCACTGATGTTCAACTCTCCATGCGGGAGCACTTCCTGCGCCGCACACAGCGCATGCAGAGACAAACCACTGAGCCAGCTTCCTCCACCCGGTCAGTCACATACTCGTGTATAAAATGCACGATGTGGTTATATGTGTGTAAATATTCTACGTCACAAAATCACACTGCATAAAAAGCACCATTAATTCGAGATGAAATAAAGGAAGAGAAGGCATCAAGTACTCATAATAGATCACTAATGAGTGTAAACAGTTTAGGCCATTTGGTAAATAGAAAAGTAATTATAATAAATACTGTGCAGTAGATCATGTTGCACTCTGCCTCAGAGGCAGGTCATTATGGTAAAGCTAATTACACTATTATGCAATGGTACTTTTGTGAACCAATGGAATATGTATGTATGTGCGTACTGTATCATACATGATGTACAGGATCATAACCCTTCCCCATGATGAGAATTTCTATATACAGCGGATGTGAAGAACATGTCTGACATTTGCAAGTTATCAATAATATGTAATCAGTCAGTGTTCATAACAATATGGTCTATGGAGTAAACGCAAAATGAAAATTAGATGTACACTGAGGCTTAAGGCACATTTGCCATCACCACTAATTTCTCAAGACAAATATTGCGCTTCAAAATATGTCACATCTTAATAATCACACACATTCTTAAAAAAAAATGATTTATTTCCATTACTTAAGATAAATGTTTTGTATATTTTAGTTAAAATATTTGAAAAAAAGTAAGAAAAAAAACTGTCACTCCAGACCTATAGAAACAGACACATATGATGTCCACCATCCTGTAATACTGTGTTATACAGTACTGTGTATCAGGCATGATTATATCATACATGGTGTTTACAAGGACCCTGTGTTAAACATGTTTAAGCAACGTTTGACCCAATGCAACGGAATCTAACAAGTTTGATTTGATTTTGACTTTGTGATGCCTGGTAGCATGAATGACAAGAGAATGAAATGAAGTCACAAGCTACAGTAGCTAGACGTGATCAGCTGCTGTAAGGATGTCTAAGGACAGACTTTATTTTGCACAGCTTATGCACTTCAAGATTACGCTTGTGTTGTTTTTATAAGTCACACACTCAGTAACGGAGCTGTACTCACAGAGCTCATTCTCTCTCTTACACTCCAAGGGTCACTCAGCATCAAAGTGTTTCTATTCCATACAGTATTAGCACTAAAGCGAATAGGCTCTCAAACTGTAGTAGTGTAATTTCATTCACCTTAGCTTTTTCTGTTATGACAGTCATTGGAGAAAAGCATCTAAGGTATATTCCACCTATGTTTGTACTTTTGTGAACCGATGGAATACAAAATAAAAAAAAAATACTTTTAGGAATAATAGTTGTTTTCCGATCTTGACTTAAGTAATTATCTCTGCTTAATATCATATCAATACAACTGTATTTTCTATCCTGGCAATGGACCACTATTGACCACTGACCACTATCTTTTGCACTCTTTTAGTTTTTTCATTTATGCCTCTTCTTTCCTTTCATACAAAAATCAAACAATCTCATTGCAAAGCAAAGTAGATCAAAATGATTCCTACAGAACAGATTAATTCCGACCATGATAACATCATACTGTATTGACTTTATCGTGATATGTTTAAAATCTCTCTTTACTACAGGTCCTTTTGTGTAATTTTTTTGTCTTCTTCTTATTTTTGTCCTTCTAGGCACAATTCTTTCAAAAGACACCTGCCCAGGCAGATGCAGGTAGGGAGTCTAGACCTTGGAAATGAATATATGGTGGATAAAGATGAGAAGCCAACCAGCATTGGCCGCATCCAGCCAGAGCTCTACCAAGAGAAAACCTCTGAATCAGAAGATTCATCCAAGAACAGTAGCAGCAAAAACTGTGGCAGGATTAACTTCTCACTTAAGTACGATTATGAAAACGAAGCCCTCCTAGTCAATATCCTGAGAGCAGAAGACCTGCCAGCCAAGGACTTATGCGGCACATCTGACCCTTATGTGAAAATCTACCTGCTACCTGACCGCAAGAAGTTCCAGACTCGTGTTCACCGGAAAACACTCAACCCCACATTTGACGAGAGCTTCCAATTCTCTGTGCCTTATGATGAGCTGGCTGTCAGGAAGCTCCACATGAGCGTTTTCGATTTTGACCGCTTTTCACGGCATGATATGATTGGGGAAGTAGTGCTAGACAACTTGTTTGAGATCTCAGACCTCTCCAGGGAGACAAACATTTGGAGGGACATCCAATATGCCACCAGTGTAAGAGTCTATTCACTTTTTCTGTTTCTCTAGATGGATGTTGCATGTAGAAGCTTACACACACACACACACATTTATTATGTTATATGGGATTTAACTCTTTAATGCTCAGTAGGAAGTCCATGACACAGTAAAAGTCCTTGATGCTAAATGAATGAGAATTGGACTGCGATATAGGAGATCTGGGATCAAATCTCAGTCACCAGGTGTGTCCTTGACCTCTGTGTCTTGCTGGCCACTCCTTAATCAAGTACATAAAAAGGTCAGCTCATTTGACATTTTGTTAGTTACTCAGCCCTATGCATAAAACATTACTAAGAATTAAATTCTCCACCATCTATGCTCAGTGGGCATTGGACAAGTCCCCAACACATACAGTACAAACTCCACACAGCTAGCCAGCTAATCTCAGAACCAGATGACTGGAAAGTCTTTGTACTGTATGTGCGTACTGTATCATACGTGATGTACAGGATCATAACCCTTCTCCATGATGAGAATTTCTATATACAGCGGATGTGAAGAAAATGTCTGGCATTTGCAAGTTATCAATAATATGTAATCAGTCAGTGTTCATAACAATATGGTCTATGGAGTAAACGCAAAAATAAAATTAGATGTACACTGAGGCTTAAGGCACGTTTGCCATCACCCCTAATTTCTCGAGACAAATATTGCGCTTCAAAATATGTCATATCTTAATAATCACACACATTCTTAAAAAAAATGATTTATTTCCATTACTTAAGATAAACGTTTTGTATATTTTAGTTAAAATATTTCTTAAAAAGTAAGAAAAAAAACTGTCACTCCAGACCTATAGAACAGACACATATGATGACCACCATCCTGTAATACTGTGTTATACAGTACTGTGTATCAGGCATGATTATATCATACATGGTGTTTACAAGGACCCTGTGTTAAACATGTTTAAGCAACGTTTGACCCAATGCAACGGAATCTAACAAGGAACTTTGTGATGCCTGGTAGCATGAATGACAAGAGAATGAAATGAAGTCACAAGCTACAGTAGCTAGACGTGATCAGCTGCTCTAAGGATGTCTAAGGACAGACTTTACGGACAGAGCCCATTCTCTCTCTTACACTCCAAGGGTCACTCAGCATCAAAGTGTTTCTATTCCATACAGTATTAGCACTAAAGCGAATAGGCTCTCAAACTGTAGTAGTGTAATTTCATTCACCTTAGCTTTTTCCGTTATGACAGTCATTGGAGAAAAGCATCTAAGGTATATTCCACCTATGTTTGACAATGTGATAATTTTATCACAAAGAACTAAAAACTAAATATGGAGCAAATTAATGGACGAACCTTCTAGTTTCTGTTACTCACATGTATTTTTTTTCTGACAAGCTTTTCCTGTAATTCAATCTCCAGCCCCCATTTTGAGAAATGCCATGACATTAAAAATGTGAGATCTATTACAATTAGAACTGAAATGCTATTGAATCAATTTTTATCTAAACTGCTTCACAAGACTCTAATTTTAATTATTTATTTCAATCATTGTTTAATCATAATATAAATGACATGATATCATAAATTAATTATTAACTCTGAGAAAGTGAAATCACCCACTGAACTGGATAATGAAATCCAAAATAATAAGAAAGCTTTTAAGGATGTCACATTGTAAGGGTAAGGGGTGTGTTGAGGAAATTAAAGAGAGCAGTGATTTTTTCACATTTCACTGCTCTCTTACAGCAAATCCATGGCTAATATTTAGATACATACTCATGTAGAATTAGACGCTCTCACAATGTGTTAACACCTCAAGCACCAAAGGATATTTCTGTCTCATACTGTAGCTTACTAGTGCAACTTCTTCTGTTTCTGCTACTTTGTGATGTCCAGGGGCCATTTTGAGGCAAGTGTTCCACATCTGTGGCACCCTGTTCGACACCTTGGAGCATTCATCACTTTATCACCTTCTCTGTGCCCTTATATCTGACAGTTTCCCCCTCTGGTTGCTGAATTTGAGCTTACTCAAGGATTGTTCAGTAATCTCAGTGTTATTGCTTAGAAGGCAAAAAAGAAAGGCAGCCCTCTCCTTGGTGCACAAACCTTATTGAACCACTAAATGATTTTATGACAAAAGCCCTTTCCCACGTTAAAATCAAGATTGGCAACATTAAGGATGCCCGGATGGTGGGATTACATAAAGTCTGAGGTAAGGTAAAGACAAAACAGCTTTAAAAAACGACTTAACGAGTGGAAAAGAGCAGACAGAGGAGGGAAGAGTGAAAGAAAAGAGCCAGCAGCTCCCCTCAGCTCATACATCAAGGAGACAAACTTATCAATAGTCAACAAGCATGAGATAAAGAGAGAGGGGATTTTCTTATTGGCTTCAGACTATTTGTCATGATCTAAGCAGATCATATTGGGGACATTTTAGTGGTATAAATAGTCTTAACTATGAATATGACTGTAAACACAGACATCATTTACTGTAAAAAGGCATTCATAGCATTTAATAAATAAATAAGTCTATATGCTAAACTATCTAACCTTTAACGTTTAACCTTTTCATTTACAAACTCCAAAGACAGCTCATAAGCTTTTCATGTAGTGTTGAACAGATTTATATTTCGAGCTGCCATCTGATTGATTAAAATGTTTTTTGCCATTCGCCACCAACAGTAGAGTTCATGAATGTGTTTATATACAGAAGCCACTAACAGCCCGTGTGCAGACACAGACATTTGGTGTGTAACTCCATGCTTCTAAAACAATTTTACATTTCTGCTGCGCTTTCACATCGTGGCTAAAACTTCACACCCTTCACAGGAAAATCCCCCGTTTACAGCAGAAGAAAACTAAAACCACAGCTGTACCGTACAAGCGAGGAGCCGTTAAGACTGCAAAGTGTAGACGTGTAGGGTTTTGCCAATCAGTGTGGCTCGCACCGAGCTCATTCACAGCGATTAGAGGACCTTGTGACATTAATACTGACTCTAGGATGGGGCTAAGAACTCACACGGGACAAATAAGAAGACTTTCAATCCACTCGAGACTATTAGCTCAGAGGGGCTTCACACAGACTGTCTCCACAAGGTAAATGCTAATATTTCAGTAGCTGGACAAGTATGACAGTATTCAAGTGTCAAGAGTTTGTCAGAGTCCATTTATACTGTACATGTGTGTTTTTGAGGAGAGATTTAGAGACTCACTGCCAATCTACTGTATTATCAATGACAATAACAATAACCATAACTCACAGAGTTTACTAAGAGGAAGTATATTTTCTCAATGTCATGATATTAACGGTCACACCACTGGTAAAAATCTTCACACATCACATTTTGTTATCAATCCTGTTTGATGCTTTATAATAATTCTAATCTTCTAGAACACAGTTGTCTTTGTACTTGTACAGTAACATACGCTTGCATCCCGGCCAAACTAGTTTTAGAATTCATTCCATGCTATGAATGCCAATATCTGACAATATTGCTGTTTTTGAAACGAGAGGTCCACATGGAGTTGTGAATGCTATAGAAGACAATTAGGGCCACAGTAGGATAGAATAGAATTAAGATTTGATTCTTTTAGCCGGGATGTTAAAACAGAATATTGAGTTTAGAACTCACAGGATTTTTTTAGTGGCCAGAGTGTTATTCCTGGCTGGGTGCTATAAACATTTTCATTTACATTTATTATACATCTCACTGACTCAGCACAGCTCAATAAAAGAAGCTCTGAAACAGAGCGTTTTGCTTATGTGTGTCCGTGTGTTTCTTTCTGCAGGAAAGTGTTGACCTTGGTGAGATCATGTTCTCGCTATGCTACCTGCCGACTGCAGGCAGACTCACACTTACTGTCATCAAGTGCAGGAACCTCAAGGCCATGGACATCACTGGATATTCAGGTGTGTGTGTGTGTGTGTGTGTGTGTGTGTATGTACCGCTGTGTGTGGCTGTGCATGTGTTTTCGTTATTGGCTTACAACTGCAATAACTCAAAGTGGACCAATCCCTCTTAGAATTTCCATTTGTAAGCATGGGAGATAAAAAAAACAAACAGTGGCGAGCCTTCTCTACTGGTTATATTCAACACTCGCAATATTAAGACACTGTCAGCAATAGTTGCAGGTGACATGTTTATTTTATCAGACTGTTGCATATTTCCTTTCTGTGTTTTGTTAAAATACTCATATCACTTGTAAAAATGTGACATTTAGATTCAGATATAATTTGGAGTTAACGTGGCTTTATTCCTCCCATGATTAGTGATATTTTGCGATTTCGATCCCCTGGGTTTTTTAGCACTGAGTGTAGCTGTCTGCTATTATTTCAATCTATGCATCATAAACCATCAGCTATCAAACGGAGCCTTGGAGCATATTAAATGATGGAGCTCCCTGGACTGGACTCTATTTATACCACAAGACTGAGGAGGAAAGCAGAAAGGATCAGAAAATTCTTGATTTGAACCCCTGCCATCAGGAAAAAGGTTCAGAGCAATAAAAACAAGCACAAACACACTCAGAAGCAACTTTTACCCCAGAGCCGTAATCCCATCACTCACCACACACTCACCCTCATATTAAAATAACGACTCCACCCCACCCCCCTCCACTTCCATGTCAGTCTGGAATTATTATGGCAACACTTGCACAATGTGCTCTACTGTTTATTATTATTATTATTAAGTTATTATGGCTTTATTGCATATTGTTTTTCCTTATTTTTTAGAAGAGAGCAAGCTTACAGAATTTCACATGAGAGCATATTTGAGCATTTGTGTTTGTTGTTAATAGATTTACAACAGCTTATATCTGACTAAAACAAGACATTATGAATTGAAGAAGATTCATCACCATTTGCTTTGTGTTGATTCATACATATACGCGCTGATGCCAACTCCTCAGGGCTGCAGACTTTTTTTTAGATGTTTTATCAGTAAAGGCAAACATTGTATATGTTCCGCTGTTAAAGAAAACCCAGAGGCCTGATCTTTTTGCCAATTAATGCCAATAATTCCTAAAAATGACGACATTATTGTCATTGCTATTTTTTGCTAATGATGTTTGTTTTGACCTTGTGTGACACCATATAGAACAGTTTGCTAAATCAGAATGATAATATGAGGAGCGTCCAAATATAATATTTAACCACGAAGCCACTTATTTGTCATCATTCTCCGTCTTTTCCCCTCTCTGATTAGACCCCTATGTCAAGGTTTCGCTCATATGTGACGGAAGGCGTTTGAAAAAGAAGAAGACAAGCATAAAGAAGAACACCCTGAATCCCACCTACAACGAGGCCATCATCTTCGACATCCCACCAGACAGCATGGACCATGTCAGCTTGCACATCTCGGTCATGGACTATGATTTGTATGTACAGACTACATCTGAAACTATTATTGGATATGCTGATAACCAGATTCAAACAATTTAAATGTTAATCTATGATCATCATTATCTTATAAACAACATTAAGATTAAGACTAAAAAATAAAATATTCAAACGCTTTTCCACTCAAAAATGTATTTTTCTTGCTTACAGGGTTAATTAGAACTTCACAGTGCAGTGAACTGTGTAGAGTCACCAAAACAATGTTTCCACATTTATCTACTGAAAATGCAAAGTTTTGCTCCCATTAAATCTGTCGTAAGTTCTGTAGCGAATAACTGTATGATAGGATGTGAAGCAACAACAGAAATAAGGGAAGACAGAGGGACTACATGCATGCTAAAGGTCATGGCATGTGTATTTTTAGTAGGAAGGGACCAGATGCTCCATGCATAAAAAAGCTGTCCCCTTTCTGTCTCGTCATTACAGTTCACCATTATGTTAAAAGCTTTCATTTACACATTGTTTATGAAGCAACAGTCTGCTTTGTTGGCCTCTTGAGCCGAGATGAGTCAATTCATCGTCACAGATCCATTCACAGAACCCAGATTCAGAATGTGCCTTTGAGTACAAAATGTCCTACTTGCAATTATAAAGAATAATTTGATGTATGAGATGTCTTGTCAGGTTAAGTCAGATGTGCTCATACTTTATGTGTGTGTCTCAACAGGGTGGGTCATAATGAGATCATTGGTGTGATGCGGCTTGGATGCAGTGCCGAGGGACTTGGCAGGGACCACTGGAACGAAATGTTGGCTTATCCGCGCAAGCCCATTGCGCACTGGCACCCTCTGCTTGAATCCAAGAAATCTGAAAAGGAGGTAGGTTCAGGGCTGGACTCATTTTGGAGGATTATTGTGCACATCTTTTAGGATGAGCAGTCATGGGGCTTAGCTGGTAATTCTCAGTGCGCTTAGCGAATATCGCTCTAGGGCAGAGGTTTTAAACTGTAAGAAGAGTTGCAGGGAAGAGAGGCAGCTGAGATGTGAGGTACTTTAGCAGAAGTACTGCCTGAGGATAAAGTGACAGGTGCCTGGCTCTATGAAGATTTTACAGTACCTGGAGGTCAGTTACTGTAGTGTAGTAGTGTGCTGCTGATCTGCCCTGCGTTCAACTCTGTCAGGACAGAAGCAGTGGCGGCTGGAAGAGAAGCACACCTCACATCGAATCAGTCATTTTTCACACATATTCTTATTCACTTGTTAAAGTTGAGTATGAAAAAATTACTTTATAATTTGGTAAATGAGCACATTTTCTATTTTATTTTCTAAAATTATCCAGTCATAGTTTTAATATGTACATTAATATGCTCCATAAAGAACCACCTAGTTTTAATTGTGATGCTATGTCAAAATGTAAACAAATTGTCCCTGTTTACATCTTAGATAATTATGGGATCCTTCTTTTTTTTCCTTCTCTATAGATAGTGTACAGTGTGATTCTTTGTTTGGAGTAACCCAAGCAAGCTGTTGCTTGAAACATGCACCATATGAATCATTGCTTGTGTCTGTGTGTCCTGCAGTGGAAGGCGAGGACAGCCAGCTTTGACAGCCAAGGCTCTTGCCCCTCACCCAGGCCTCCTGCTAGTCCCTGAGCAGAGCCACCTGTGAACCCAGCAGCTCATGAGGCGGCTTCCTTTCCTTGTATTGATCCACTTCCTGTCTGTCTGATTAAGGAGAAACACAAACCCCCACCATCTCTCTCTCTCTTTTTCTCCCTCTCTCTCTCTCTTTCTCTCTGTCTCCCTGCCTTCTTCTTGCCCTGTCCTGAAGCACTCCCAAGAACTGATCTGAGACACTCGTCAGCCAGTTAGCTGTGTGAAGCATGAAGTTTTTCAGGCTGAAGTTTTAGGGACGGCAATTTAAAATGTGAGTGTTGCGATGACCAAGAGATGCCTCAGGCTGTCCTCAGAGTAGATTAGCTGGACATTTAGTCTGCAGACAATACTGAGCTGTCCAGGCTGAGGGCAAACAGATCTCAGAGACTTTTCAGACACTGAAGATTCAGCACAGCACTGCAGGGAATCTCTTTAATGGAAAAACATATTCACTCCCAGAAAGCAGCAGAAGCTCCACAGAGGGGAGCTGGGACATGGTAATAATAGGGGTTGAAAAAAACCTGATCTTAAAACAGAATCAGAAGCTCTTTTATATCTCTGCGGTTTTCATAGGATGAATTTTACAGTGCTGTGCTGGTGTGAAACAACTGTAGCATTTTGAAATATTAGAAGTGAATCCACTCCATCAGGCGTTCTTCAAAAGTAAACTACGTTTCTTAGCTCCAACTGCGCTCAACGTCCTGACACTTTCGTTACTAACGTAAGCAATTATCTGATCTCCATCTTATTGCGTAAAGGCTGGACCAGAATGACTTATTCTACAGATTTAGTGTGTTTTCTCAAGCAGCCATGACAACTGCTCCTGTAACAGAGAGGATCAGCATCAGTGGTTTTCACCGCAGGAGAAATTGGCTCCAGATCTGTGATGTCAATTTCTGAACAAGCTTTTTAAAACAACAAATAGTTACAAACAGTTACACAATCTGAAAAAGGCACAAAGAGCTAAGACTAGAACTGAAAGAAAGACAACAGTCACTTTGGCAGGAGAAAAAGCTTTTTGTTGATAGGGCCTCTGAAGGTTCCTGGACACATGGAAATTGCGGGCGCACTTTAAACACCCTTACCTCCTTCTGTGTTTGATGTTTGCTTTTGAATCGATCTCGCTTTCTTCCAAGTTGCCGACTGACACTCATGTTTTTCTTTATACACATTACTAAAAGCACATGTTAGCTTCATCTTTTCCTGAACACACTTTAATGGACGTATATAGTTTCATGTACTGTACAGCTGTGCGTGTGTGTGCGTGCGCGTGTGTGTGTACTGAAAAAAATACTGACGTTATACATATGTAGCCTTGTTGGTGGCTAGGTCTGACAAAAGATATGAAAACTTCCTTATTTATTAAGCAATTTTCTTGATGTCTATCCATTAACACACTGTAGTATAGGGATACAGCGTATTTATTTTTTCAGGAACGTTTTTAATAAATGTGAAAGAAATAGTCATATTAAATCTTATCATTCCTTCAGTAGTTCCCCCTTTTGATTTTATTATTGTGTAGAAATACGAAGGCAGTGAAAAATTCCAACGACGACTTAAGAAGACTTAATATCATTTATTTAAAAGATTCTATATTGGAGGGTGTATATGTATTATGTTGCTTGTGATGTGAATGAAACAATGATTTGGTTTCTGTTTACCTAACTTCCAGTTTAACCTCTCATAGCGTAACTTGTTTTTGCTGTAAAAGATTTCTATAAATGGAAATGCACAAGAAGGTGATACTGTATTGTACAGTGTGTAGGTTTTAAAATGTTCCTACTACATGTAGTATTGATCTATTTTTCATCTAAACTGCACAAATCTTTGACTTTTATTAACTTTTTGCTTTTATTTATGAAACGCATCCGGGTTTTTTTAGTAAAGATTTGATAAAATAGTTTGCATTAGAAGTTAAGAGTGGAAAGAAAAGTGGAGTGGAATAAAATGAAACATCTATTGTATATTAGTAATTCTCCCACGTTTTATCGTTATTCTGACATTTACGTCATAAACTGCAGTCATTTGTTTTAGGATAGTGAAAATTCTTTGTTTTGTCTCATCCATCAACCTAAACTTTGCCTGACTGACGTTTTCAGTTCTGCAGGTGGGTGCCATTAAACAATTAGATTAGAAAAGGGTGGTTTGAGTTACCATAAATGAAAGAGGGCCAGTTAACCATCCAAAGACGAAACGTAAATGGAAATGTTTTATTTACTGTTCATTTGTGTAATGTTTTAATTTAAAGAAAATTTGACTCTGCTCATCAGACCACATAGAGCTGATCATTGCTATATTATAATCTTTTTTATGATTTTCTTTTCTTATTAAAAGTTTCACAAGTAGACTAAAAGTAAATATTACTTACTTACAACCATCTTGTTGTTGCAAAAGTCAAATGAAAGTTGAGCATAAGAATTATACAGTCTATGATGACTAACAATAAGTTCTTCACCCCCGGCTGTCTATGCATTCCTGTAGCCTTGCATTACTTTATGTATTGTATATTATATACTGTAATCAAGGTTCCAAGTAATTTTGTGAGATGAAACATAATAAATTTGAGTTTCTGAGGTTCTGTTAACTTTTTTTTTTGTGGTTTCCAGTAGCAGTATTTTTTATTTTTTTTTTACTTTATTTAGCAAACATACTAACAGTCCAAATTGGTCAAAAAATGCAAAGCTAGACAGTCAATCAGCGTGATATCAGGCTGGAAACTAGAGGTTGTACAGATTATTTCTGTTTTTAGCACCATGCAATGATTTGTATGCAGCATCAACCAGCCCCAGGCAACTTCTTTTTGATGCATAGCAATGCTCTTGGCTGGCGATTAGACTAGTCTAGACTGCTGGTGCCTCAGAACAGGACAACACAGATCACAGTACAGAGAAAAAAAAGACTTGAGATGTCAGTGAAAAATGGGGCCCAAATGTCAAGTCATGAGCAGATGCGTTCAACAGACACATACAGCATCTGTTTCAGTCATTTCCTTCTCGGTAGGTTTACACAGAGCGAGTTGCGTAATGCGTCCGCGTACGCGCGTGTGTGTGTGTTTGTGTGAGACTGAGACGACAGAGTGGGGGGCACCTGATGGGTAGACAGGTCAGCATGGTGGTCTTTCTCTAATTGGCGCTTGTTATAGTGAGAATGAGTCAGTGCATTATTGTTTATGCTTGACGTAATTCATTATAGGATCAGCAAACCCCACAAACAAACACGGCAGTTTGCCATTTGCTTTCATTCAAGCTGTTGTTTTCAGGGTGAACTTTCTCTGCAAACTACAAGCATAGCTCATTATTAGTATTTACATTTTTTATTATTATTTGGCTTATAAAAGTTCAAACAAGTGGTTAAATAATAACAGTCCCTATGCTTCCTTTTTTATCGTGCTTTAGGATGCTCATATGTTTGACATTGTGGTGTTTCAAAGTAGATAAAAAAACCTGTTATTTCCATTGCCTGTTTCACAGACTGTTTCAAGACCTTGTAGCTTTGCCTAATATTGTAATGTTTCTTGATATGATCTTGTATCCCTTCCAGCTGTTAGGTCAGCACTGAATTTCCAGTTTTATATTGAAGATTTTGTATTTGTAATAACAGAAATATTTCAGTGTCCTGGTAATTGTCATCAGTGGTTGTCGCTTATGAGTTTGTTTTACATTGTTGGTCATTATTTGGACTCAAAACATGAGTGACCCGTGTATAATAGCAAATAGAAGTAGCACACAGTATTTTTTGTTTCAACAAGGCTCAAAATTAACAGCGGAAGACACTTTCCTGTTTTTCTTCCATGGTGTGTGATGTGTTGTTGGTTTGTGACTTTATTTGTTTGTTTGTTTATTTATTTTTTATTAAAAGAGATGCAAAATTGACTATTTCTCAGTTTTTCTTTCGTACAGGCACAACAAACACCATTTGATGTCATTTAGTGCCTTGACAAGCAGGAATGGGCACAAGGGAAATTAGATTTTGTCTAAATTAAATGAGGAGTGGACACACAAACACCCCACAGACATGTGCAGTAGTGTTTCTCTGCTGCCCCCGCCCTTCTGGACAGATTTGCCGAACATTTTCACAAAAATTATGGTTAAGTTATCAATGTGGGGTAAATTTGCATAGAAAAAATGTATTGTATTAAACATGTATATAGCTTTACAGATGTCTCTTTTATCGTTGTCATGTGATGTTTGGACTGAAGGATAATCGGACTGAAAGGCTAGAAAACCATATCTCTTAATCCACCACTTACCTTCACACACTGTTCTGTGTTCCAATAGATACCTAAGGCTAACTACTCTAAGCCATCATTAGCAAGTGTGCCATTTTGTAATCATGACTGATTCAGCTCAGCTTCATGGTTCATCACCAGTTCATCAGTAACAAGTGGCATCAACCAAGAATGAGTCAAGTGTCATAAGTCACTGAAACTGTTGTTACAAAGGTTTATATTACAGAAATACATAAAACGTCAAATTAGCATTTTTTAAGTTTCATAGAAATGTCCAAAAACTATTCCTTTTGGTAAAGTCCTGAATTAGACAACCATAACATCACAAATATTACAAATTGGCCTTTGGTTTTTCTGCAGACCTGTAAAAGTGGTCGCATAGACCCGAGCACAATATTCTGCATATCAAAGCCGTCGCTTTATGTTAACTTCTGAGGTGACTCATTTAACCGTTGAACATATTTTACTAAGTCCAACAGGGGCGGCGCAGTGGTGTGGTGGTTAGCACTGTCGCCTCACAGTGACAGTGGGGTTGGATTCCCGGGGGCCTTTCTGTGTGGATTTTGCGTGCTCTCCCCGTTCTCTGCGTGTTAGGCTAATTGGAAAAACTCTAAAGCCGTAGGCTGCGCTTGACTGGTTGTGTGTCTATATGTGTGCGACAGACTGGCGGCTGTCCAGTGTGAACCCTGCCTGTCGCCCACAGACAGCTGGGATAGGCTCCAGCACACCCGCGACCCCTACAGGGAAGAAGGTTCAACAGAACATGTTAATTTCAAAATCAAAACACCAAATCACTATATGCCAGGTTAATGCTATGCTGACATAATATATCACTCCACTGGGCCAATCCATCACTAGGAGGCAGACGTACTGTATATATGCATTTGTGAAAACTTTCATAATTTAGGATTTTTTTCACACAGACAACTGCATTAACGCAAAAAGAGAAATTGGAATATACATCCCATTCCAGCAACTTTAAATCAAAAATATTTATAAGAAAAATTATGCATGAAAACAAATTGTCCAAAAGATTAGTAATAAGATAGATAAGATAATAAATTTTTTGTTTTTTTGTTTCCTTTTAAAACTTCTTGCCACTCTCCTGCTGTCACGCCAGGAGTTTCCTTTTCATGGTCAGTCTGTAAATAATTTGATAGCCGTCATCCCAGCCGTAGAGTTGTTTCTCCTCAGGGTTGTATTTCAGACTAGCGTGGGCTCCGTATCTCCTGGGAAAGTACAGCAGAGGAGCCTCCTCAGCGATCACGATGTCGTTGACGTCAAATACACACTGAACCCGGGAGCGGCTCGCCAGACGAGTGTTGTAAACGACATAGACAGTCCCGCAGACCACAAAAGCCGCCTCTGCATTCTCCCTTGGGCACTGGGTGTCCCAGATTTGCTCTATATCCAAAGTGGCAGGGTCCATCTTTGCAAGGTTAATGTTTGGTTCACTGTCACTGGGGGCGTACAGGAGCCAGAGGCCCTCATCATCTGCTGCAAGGTCCGCAACAGTCTCTTGGTTGAGGCTATACACAGCAGCATGGCTGGCCACAGGAAACATGGCTGCGTCTGTCACCGAGCCACTCAACAGGTTATATTTGACCACTTGCACCTCATTAAAGGCCTCCTGCTTTATGTAGTACAAGGAGCCATTGTAAACAGCACTGCCTGGACCGATCCAGTCGAACGGCAACTTGATTTGTCTGCTGCTGGAGACTCCATGAGAGCCGGAAAAGTCATGTATGGACTTGAACTGGTAGATACTGTCCCCAGTTGTTCCATTAAACACATACACTTTGGATGACCTTGGGTCTCTGGTCCACATGCCCTTGGGGCTGCCCAGCCTCTTCAGGATCTTCACTGATCTTATGCTAGAGATGATTTCCACACAGTCTACAATGACAGAGAGCAAAATAGGTTGACAATGAGTTTCTTTGTCACACTTTAAATCTGGTAGGTTTTAGCCGTCTTCAGTGGACTGGGAATGAATTTAAATGAGGGGACTCAACTGTCAGCACATAAAGTGGTTAAAACTAGCTCAGCTTAAGGTCAGGGTGAATTTATAAATTATGTATACAATTATATTTGACAATTTATTTCACTAAACAATCAAATGAAACAACATTACCAAATGTGTTAAGTCTGTTGTCTGGTGTTAAAGATAGTGATTTCAGGGGAAAGAAAATGACGACTTTAGTAGACTTCAAATACAGTGTGTCAAAAAGAGTCCTTAATGCAATTCCAGTAATTGAATTTAGATGTATATCGCCTCTCACAATTAGTTCCACTGGCACGTTTTGGTAAAGTCCCACTGCTGTGTGTGTGCCGTGTTTATGGCCAAACATTTAGAAAACAACAAGCGGCTTGCTGCAGTCGATATCTGGCTCTGCAAATTAAGGCAAATTCAAACCAGTCAGGGGGAAATTGGACACACAGAATCATAATGACAGGAAGTATGAGAGCAGCACACGGGCAGCGTGATGAAGCTTTCTCTAACTGAGAACTAATAGCACACTTTCTCTAAAATACACAACTAACAAATTTGGACCCGATGTGTCCTACAGCAGTATTAACAATATGCTTACAATTCTGCAGTGGGTCCATACAATGCAGAAATGTTTGCTTTGGGTCACTTCACAGACATTCACAATGGATCACTGTGTGTGCTGAGCTCATTCTTGTGAGTAGTGCCACCTCAGGGCAGTTTCCTGTCCCTCCTCTCTGCAGACACATGGCTCTAGACTGCAAAAGAGATCTTAGCTTTGTGTAAAGATTCTCTATCATCAGGTACTTTTGTATTTTAACGTATATAGATCCATATAGATCTTTAATAAACCACAGTCATTGTACTTTTTGACATGTTTAAATCCAATCTGATTTCATTCCACGTCAACAGGTCATGAATCCCTGAGGGCTGCAAAAACAAATGCTGTGCTCAAACAGCACAAACACATGGGGGAGCAGTCCTGCTGAAATAAATGAGTTGCATCGAGCCACATTTCTCCTGGAAAACATGACTACCCACTGACTCAAAGCACTTTGTTAAATGACTTGTAACAGCACCACACTTGTTTCCCATTTTCCAGTGGTATGATTTTTCCAAGACAGCAACTCGGGATGCGTGATAGGATATGTCATGCTAAAAGTAACTATTTTTTTCAATTCAATTCAACTTTATTTATATAGCGCCAATTCACAACATCAGTTATCTCAGGGCACTTTACAAGTAAGGTTTTAAGACCTTACAACTAACTACTGTATAGAATATATATTGTGTATATCTCATTGGACTGTGTGTTCTCAAACCATGTCATGAATGAAAATGAAATGCGAGTTATCCTGCTGAGAAGCTTTGGCTTTTTCTGCAGCTCACCAGAGACCCTGGAGTGCAGCTCCTCCCACTCTTCGTTCTCATCTTCCATCCCTCTGCTCTGTTCCAGCTCCCAGGCCCCCTGCTCCACCACTTTATCGGCCTTATTCGCACAAGCCCGAGGTGATGTCTGGGTCTCCACGTAGTCCATCTCCCTCTCCACCCTGTCCACTCTGACTCTGGCTCCTTCCAGGTCTTTGAACAGTGCGCTGTGCTCATTGTTCAGCCCCTCCACGGCCTCAGCGGTTACCTTTTTGAAATCCTGCAGCTCTGTGAGGTAGCGATGTGTTTCGTCATGCCAGAATTGCATGCGGTCCTGCAAGACAAGCGTGATAATAAACACATACAGTACATACCCAAAATTAACAATTAAAATAGAATAATTATGCATCACGTGTACATTAGCATACTCTGAAAACTCTGAAAAGTTATAGTAAAGATGACGATTGTCTTTAGAAGAAAAAATTATAATATGCATGTGCTATACTGTGTTTTTTTTTTGTAGTAACTGACAGTGACAGGTGAATTTATGACTGTGAGATGTAATAACGGACGACTCTGCCTCTGTCTCCTCCGTTTCATTTTCTCTCTTTACTTGCTGTGGGCCTGTGGTCAAATGGAAATGAAAGCTCAGTGAAAACTTGGTGATGAATTGCCTCGTTCATATCAATGCAGAAGCAGAGCCCGCTTATTGGAATTGAGACTGGGGGGAGGCCACAGGGGGCAAAATGAGCAGGATCTAGCTGTAAATAGACAGCTTCACGTGGATAACAGATTTAAGACTATCGTTTTACGTTGCAGCTACATGGCTGAAAAAACAGCTAAGTGTACTGTAAAATACAACTAGAGCCCATGTTATGCAAATTAATGTTCTGTCTAAACGTTCTGTCTACCATAGTTCACAGCTAAACCAACTAAGAATAGAATTGTTTGCGCAGATCAACAGATCAGGTCTCCCTCAAAATCTGCATGTTTGTGGACATGACTTCACTTCTGAGGCTCATTAGGTTCCGGATTTTCCTCACATTTGAACTTTGGATCAGCTGTGACAGTCCATGAGATACAGTCCACTCCTCAAGTTGCAAGGTTCTGCTTTAAAAAGTCATTATTATTCGCATCATATCTGTGGGTTTTCTGAGAAACTGCTTTATGTTTTGCTGAGCGGCAGCGTCGTATTGTGGGTTGAGAGCCTTGGCTCAATGTGCGTCGTGTGTCTCGGGTGCTGCTGCATGGGTCTCAGTGGCAGGGATGGCTGCTTCGCTGTGCTGTGCTGCAGTGCATTTCAGGCTCAGGCCTTCCTTTACCCTGGCCCGAGGTGTGTAGACTGAGGGTGTGGGAGATTTTTCACATTTCCTTTGTAACGTTTCTAACAGAGCAGTGTAGAGAGCACCTTTACATTCATTTTTCTTACTTTCCTTGATAATACTGCGTTATAATCTCTCTTCTCCTTCCCTGAGCCACTTTATTGTAATTCAGCTTTTGTCTACTGCACCACTCCACCAGAACACAGCCTTCTATTTGGCTGCTGGGATGTCTTATACCATAGCAGCAAAGGTTGAGCTTGTACTCATTACTGTTGTGTCATTGTGCCAAAGGCTGAAGAAACAGTAATGTTGTCGGACAAATGCTGCTTGTTGTATAAAAAGAACAGTGCTGCATGCATCAGCTGATATTCCCCAGTGGCCTTTGCAAAGTTGATGAGCTGGGCAGATATTGCATTAATTGGATGGCATTACTTAAGTAGTTAAATTCGAATAAAAGCATGAGGAGTATGCGTTAGGAATTCAAAAACACCCACTGGCACTTGAAGGACTGTTACTTCACAGAAGTGGATGCAGAAAATAAACTGTACATTGAGCAGTTAACAAACATTGAAAGTGGGATTACTTCTTACCTCTATAGCCAATAACCTGTTCTCCAGATAATCCATCAATCCCTGGTAGTAGTACTGTGCTCCGGCAAAAGCCCAGGCTGTGGAAACAAAGAGGACTAACACAGATTTCATTGTCAAATGGTCAATGGCAAAGATGGGGTTTCTTTGTTCAGCTTTTAGAGAATTGTTTCAGATTATGACCGGTCCTCAGAGTGGAATACAAACTACAGTATGATCACTTGTGTGTAAGTATCACAGAGAGTAAGAGGCCACTCTGAGAGTTTTCAGTTCTTTGACCACTCTCAGTTTGCTGGAATGTTTTCTCTCAGGGAGGAGCCTTGTGCCTCTTACCCCTCTCTCTGTCCTCTAGAAATGTGCTCCACTCACTCTTGCTTGTGTCTTTGATGCACTCAGAAGTAAATGCACATTTGATGTTAGGCTCAGTTACTGTATTTGCCCATGTTAGTGTGTACTGTTTTTCAAACATTTGAAACACTAGTGTAGATTTTTAAGACCTAGCCTATTACTGACACACTGCTTCTTTTTGTTCAGCATCTTAAACCCTTACACCTTCATGTATAATCAGATATCTACGCTGATATTCTTGCATTATTACAGTATTTTAATACTCGAAGGAATAAACACAACATTTTTTACAAATGTTTACATAATATACAGCACAGTACTGTATATGCACACAATCTGTCATGTGTCTATTTATGTTACACACAGTGCAAGAGTTAGTGAATTAGTGAAGAGTGGTGAATATTAGAACATATCTACAAAGGCAAGAACACAACAAATGTTTCTAATTGGTAGTTTGATTTCATTGGATGAATTGGACAGCATAAGTGGAGCGTTTAACCCTTCAGTTAGCATTAACAGCAATCTCAGTTCAGATTCTCTGTCATCAAAACACCAGCCTGGCTTCCAGTCCGCAAGACAGGCTGACTGAAGCTGGAGGAACCTTCTTCACTATGCTGACAGACTGAAATTTACTTTCGAAGTGACTTTCATGCAAGCTTAGCAGAAAGAAATCAACAATGTTTTATGTCCTGTAAGGATATGGATTCATTGATTTTAGAGACTTCTCTTGCCGGCTTCAAAGGTCAGTAGTAACTGGTGTTAACGCTCCTTCCTTAAGCCGTCAAACCACCAAGGCTCCATTCTTGGGGTTTGATAATCAGTTTATTTAATAATCAATTCTGATCTATCTTTCAATAAGTGCGATAAAACCTATATTAGATGGGTGATTTAATGTTTGTAAACCTTGACTCAGCAGGTATATTCTTAAGTGAGTGCAACTGCCAGATATTAAGATACTTCCTTGGACTTTGAAGCCAAAACACTGGATTTTGCACCACTCTGAACTACATCACCCATCAGCCTCGTCCATGGGTTTGGAGTAGGACAGCAACCAACCGTTGGAATACACGTCTGGTCCACTGCCTCCTCCTCCAGTATTTCACCCTGGATGGATAAAATACAGCTCATCACCATCAGAAATCTCGATGAAGAAAACACCCTAATTGACCACTTACCTTGTCAAAGGATTCATCTTAAGAGTGACATGTGAGTTGTTATAAAAAATCTAGTTTTGATTCTAGTGTCTTGTTTCTTTTTGACTGTGTTGTCCATCTGCTGCAGTAATTTCAATAAATAAACTTTTGTAACACTTCTGTGGGTCCTGCTGTATCAAATCACAACAGCGAGATCCTTCAGTCTAATGTATAATCATTCTCTTTCTTGATTGCCTGCTGCCTATTAACATTTCAGTGAGTCCTGAACTGAACCAGAGGCCTCTGTCTATTTTTACGCCAGTAGACAGCCGACCAGACTGCGAAAGTTGTCATGGTAACAAAGTGCCGTACAGCTGCTTTTAGAATCGAAATAGGCAACCTGGAGTTTGATCTAATCTGGAACACATCGCCTGTCTGGAACCAACAGGCGAGGGCACTGACAGGCCAATGACTGTAAAATAGCATGTCTGTATTGTGTGTGTGTGTGTGTGTTTTCATGCCCCAGAGATTTTTATCAATTCTACCTTGTTACTGATGTGAGTAATTACACTTTAATCCCCTTTTCTCTTCCCCTTTGTTAAATAGATTGGAAACATGCGCTTATACTGTTTGCACATGGTGTCGATTTTTAATCTATTACTAATTACTGTCTTACTTGCTCAGTTGAGCAGTGTGACGTGATCAAAGGGCAAAGCTTCTTTCAGGATTCATTATGCCCTGCTAACCATCGTGGCCGTCTTAGAACCATTTAGCTCGAATTGGATGCACAATGGGAGAGTGTAACCGTTGCTTAGACATTTGTTGAGGGAAAGGTGTCGATTCGAATCTATTCAATAAATACAGAAAAGACATTGTTTTAGTTAAATCCAATATAATGTACAGTTTGTAGCGAGGTATCCAATATATCCACAAGATGGCAGCATCTTTCTTTGTGGGAAAAGACTCGTCACTGCACCAGGTCGTCCTGCCTGATAATTACAAGGATTTTGCTTTTGGCTCAAAGAAAACAACATTATTAATATCACAAAGTGTTACACACAGCTTCGTGGGATATTTTTTCACTATTCTGAATTATATACTATACTATTTATTAAATATTCAATATGGACCATGTTGAATTTTAACTACAATAAGTGTTTGCACTGCACTAAATTTTCACACAACTTACAAACTATATATACATTGTTCTACCATTTAAAAGGGTGATGAATGTATGTGGCAGCTGTTTTCCTTTTTTTTCTTATTATAAGGATAGTATGCACAGTGGTATGTTCATATATATGTATTCTGGTATATGGTATATTTCATATAAAGATCAGCACAGCTATAAATGATTTACTCGTTCATATTGAACATATGCACGCAAGTATATGTGTACTTGTTGATGGGGACAGTGAAATGAGTCACCTTTCACAGTTTAGTTGCCCCTTACAACAAAACCGATGATGATTTAGATTTTTGACAGGAATTGGAACCAGAAGAACCCATTTGTAACGCCTGCACTATATTTGGTAGAAAAAAAAGTTTCTGTGGAAAAATATAGGTAAAGACTAAAGTAAATAAAGTTTGTGAGGCGTCACCTCAGAGTAAGAAGGACCTGGGTTCAACTTGGTGGTATTCTTTCACAGTCAAGACATGCAGTCAGGTTAAGTAGAGAGCCTGAAGTGACCGTAGGTGTGTGTGTCTGCCTATATGCGTGATGAACCACAACCTGTCTATGCTGCTGCTCCCCAATGACGTTGCTAATAGATTATGACCTATTTTGGGCCATGCTTGGTTTTGAGTTTTCAATTTTAATTTAGTTTTTCAGTTTGGGCTATGTAGCCCTATTTCTCTGCATTGGCTGTGTGTGTGTGTTGTGTGTGCTCATGCAGAGGGTCTCATATAATCTCACTTGTTTGCCTTCACACCAGCCGACAGGAGCCACCCATAAAAACCTCCTTCCTCTGCAGCTAAACAAAAATTCAAACACCCGTAAAGGCAGTGTTCTTTATTACCCCTTACGCGTATTCATTGAGAAATGCAGCAGCCTGGTGCCAGGCTGTATAAAACTTCGGGCTAAATGGGTGCAGCAACATAAATCCTTTAGTCCCTTGTAAATAGCTTTAATACACCCAAGGCGCCAAATCACTTGACCTGCGTTAGCCCTAGTGTTTGGGGGCTTTCTGGCTGACTGAGCAGTATGGAGCTAGCACTTCTCCCATTCTTTGCCTGTCAGTCCAGGTAACAGTCAAGGCCTTTACTATTGACACACTTGTGCTGCCTGGCTTCTTTGTGGCATCATCTATATTTAACCAATTACTTAGAGTCACATCTTTCTGTGCAATATTTTGATTTGTCAATATAGCTTTTAATCAATTTTTACTTGTTTCGATTTTTCTGTTGCAATTGTATCCCTTTACAGCAGCCTCAAATCGTTCATGCTACTTTTTCAATCCCACCTGGCCCTCGCCCCTTTTTTTTACAAACAATTTTCCCTGTACTGTAGTTTAATGTCCATTTAATGTTATCTTATTTTTTTCTGTCTGGCCACTCAATCTTGGAAAACTAACAGCTTTGTGTGACTACAAATCATCCATAGAACATCAGTGAGTCATGTAACTACCAGGAATTGTGAAATGGGTTGAGGTGTGAGGTGTCAGAGCCAGATTCCAATGAGGTATGCATTATGTACACAAATCCAGTACACACGGTTCACAGGTGTGTCTATTTTTTGTGGGGGAGGGGGGGCATATAGAAGTTTAATGAAAAATATTATTTCACCATGATATCTAAAGTAGGCCGTGCTCCGTAATGAAAACTGTCTCTCAACCTAAGCGTCCATTTCTTGCTGCCTTGACAGCCAACATACACTTGCTTTAGCAGAAGAGTGCCTGAGGGACTGTGGACAGCTGCTCGGATGGAAAAACTCCCAACAAAGATGCATTTATCCATGGTGGGAGCTGCATGGTAGCTTGACCACTGGAAATAAAGACACAGTATGTGAGAGAATATCCAAGGAAATGCCGTCACAGCCAGTTGTTCCTGCACAAGAGCACACAGCTGTTGGCCACACTGCTGCTCAGTCTGGACACTGCTCTCTCCTGCGATGTTACACAAAGAAACGTGCTGACGATCTGCAAAGCAATTGCTTCACCTAGTCACATAATGTAAAGGACAGGATCTTATTTTCCCAATTTACTAATTTCTGCTTATAAGTACATTGAACTTTTTTTGACAAATATTATATTTTGAACATGCTTTCAGTGTAAATGATTGGAGAACTAATATATGTACATATTATAAGTCACCATACGTCAGTGGTCTTTAAGAGGGATAACTTAACAGGCTTACAGAGGATTATTATCTGCAGTTCACAGAGCTGTAAAGTGTACATTGTTATTAACGATTTCCCTACGAGTATTATTGTTTCACCATTCTCACATAATTTCTGGTTGGAGCATTCAGTAGTTTTCAATAGACCTGCTTAGCCCCAGCAGGAAGCAAAATAAGCAAGCATTGAGTATTTTTTAATGCAATGTCAATAGAATACAATTAATAAAAACATATAATTGGTTGGTTTGAGTAACTTTACCTACTGGTATCTGTGATATGAGGAAAATTTCAATTATACTTTTGTAGAAAAAGAACTGCATCGTTTCCAGTGACAATATCCCATGAAGTGATTTTCAATTCCTAATGTGAACTTATGGAATGATTACAGGTATAAACTATTAGTTTTAAGAACATATTATGAGTTTTTTCAAAAGTACTTAACATAAACTTGTGCAAATGTTAACCAAAGAGGCCTAATATTGACTAGGTGCAGCAGGTTTCCACAGCCGCTGGGCATGCTTTTAGTCAAAACAACCCAGCGACTCTGTGCCATGTAGAAATCAAACAATGTTGCCTTCACACTCCACCAACCACTCCTCAAGCACTTCATACGTGTGGGTCCCAAGCTCGTCTTTGTGACATGTTTCGGCATTGTTCTTGTTGCTGTTTCTGCCTCTGGAGCTAAGTGAGGAGACATAGCAGGAGGCGGGCTTGTGCATACCATTATCTCACAAAGCACTCATTACGGGAGAGTCTCCCATATCCTCTATACCAGCAAAACATGTCACCTCATGCTCTCTGACTTATTCTGAACCCCGCAGCACTCGAACCCAACATCTCTTTGGCATAAGGCTTCGCTCTTACTATGACTCATGTGAGTGAAATGCCTCAAACATTATGGTTGCCAAATTTATGAAGCAAACAGAAATGTACACATGGGGCTTGGCCTTTCAGTGTAAGAAGAAGTTTGGGGGCGACTTGTCACAGCCCACCTGCAATTTCCCATTTGATCAAAACAGCAACACAGTGTTTTGCTACCATACATCAAATGCATATGTAATTTAATTTAGTGCAAACACCAGAGCGAGGAAAATGAGGTAATAGTCTATGAACTAGGACATAAAATTGTAGCTGTTATAATTGCACAGTTCATATAAGCATTGAGCAGAATGACCTGACACTGATTAGGGCATGATCTTTCTGAACTCACTCATTACACTAAATGTCCATATCCTCACTTACATTTTGCTGAATGATCTGAGTGCATGTAAATGGAGCATATTTCTTTTATACGGTAATTATATGTTTAGTGGCTCCATGTCTGGATTAGTGAAAGTATGAATGCATCCTCGCCTGAGAGTTATGTATAGTTGCTCTGTAATTATAGCAGTCCCATATAAAACCCTCCATTGCATCACGTTAGACTTAAAACCTGTGATCACACTGATAAGCAGCCACAATTAGCTGCATTACAGAGCTGGAAGATGGAAGATGGAAACAATGTGTAGAGTTCCTGGATTTCAGTAACGTGAAATCAAATGGAAGAGGAAACCTGTTTGGCGTTGTCTTTGTCCATCATCATGAGGAACAGTGTGTTCTGAGAGTACCTTATCCTGTAGCATCGTAGCAGGCTGGAGCAGGGAGCAGGAGAAATGGGCCTGTCAGCAGCTGTTTCTCTCCGTTGCACGGTGTGGAAAAGCTCTGTCATGGCCTACCTAATGGTAATTGTTCAGAGTCTGCATACTGGTATCTGAGGGGCTTGGAGCGGAGGCAACAGCAGTGTTAATAGAGTGGGGAGGTGTGTTTCTTCAAAAGTTCTGATGTATGCAAATAATATTTCAAAGATGAGAACTGCAACGGATTGTGGCATTTTTCAGGTGTGTACTGTATGTAATCAGAACAGAAAACATAGTATAAGGCCCAAAATGTCCTCCTTGTTAAACCTCAACTAAGGCTGGCAAATTAAATAAATGCTGCAGTGTGACACATTGCACAAGCAGTGGGCCTTCGATGAATGGAACCAATCTTCTGGACTGAAAGTCTCCAAGTTTGAGGGGTTTGGGTTCCAGCTACAAACATACAGTACAGCCCTCAGAGGTCATGAAAAGATGGCAGATGGCATCAGTGAAGCATGGAGGTGGAGACGCCTCCAACATCAGAAGAAAGGACTGCATCAAACACATCCTCCAAATCCACCCAAGTTATAATGTAAATTTGATAGGATCATTATTTTTCGTCTTCTGTGTTCTGCTTTGATTAAATAATAAATGTTCTGAATTAGTTTATTTATTTATATATCATATCACCCAACACACTAAATATATTGGCACATGAAAATACACACATTTATATATTTATTTATAGTTTATTATTTTTGACATGGGTGGAACCAAATCTGTGTTTATGTTGTGATTGAGTATTGCATTGTTGCAACTGGAAGGACAATATTAAAAATTAAATATATTAAATATAAGATTAAACATAAGCTTCACATCTCTTTCCTGCTCCAGTAGTTTTTACACAGTCCCTAAGATAAGAATAGAGGTGAGGAAAGAGGAAAAAGTTGGAGACTGAGAGGAAAAGGGGGAGCAAAAGGGTTGGGAAGACAGAGAGATGGCGTCTCAGACAGACTGTCTGGCTGCACCAGGATCTCCAGCACTCAGCATCATATGATGGTGGGGCCAAAGGTTATCCCCACTGATGAATATCAGGCCAAGCCTTCTCTCCCTCACAAAAGAGAGGGAGTTGTTTTCACTCCTTGAGTCTGGAAAATTTATTTCAGGAATCCATCCAAACTGTAAACTTGTCTCAAGGCAGAAGAATTATAACTACAAATATTACTTTTTGCACAGTTTTATCAGTCTGCCAAAACATCCAAGGGTGCTCCTTCTCATTGAAATGCATAGCATGTGTAATTAACCAGCAGTGAGAGAATGAAGGTACATACAGTCAGTGTGTATCATCGCTAAGCGAACATACATTTTCAGGATTTTATCAGGATTTCTAAGATTATAGTTTGCAGTTCGGACTGTTTGAAAGAACACTGGTGTTTTGTGTTTATCCTTTCATACTGAACAACTCATCCCACAAGTAATTTCATAATATCGCAAAGTATTAAGGTGGTAATACACCAGCTTTACAGGCAGTACTGAAGAGCAGCAATCCTAGCAACAGGCGTAAATGTTAGCTGTGTTCAACTGCTTCTTTGTCTTAACACGGCCTTCTAAGTTATTTTAGCTCTAGCCGTTGTTGTATTAATCCTCATTTTTCAGATGCTCAAACTCCATACTGAAAAATCACATGACATTTCAAAATACACTGTCAGCAGGAATTCTACTAAAAGCTTCTGAGAGATTATAGCTGCCCAGGAGTGACAAGTGTGATATATGAGATCACACGTGAACAAATGGATGGCAGAAGTCTGGGCATTTTCTGAGTCTTGAGTCAGTCTCCACTGGGATATACACAATCGTTTGACAGGATTCGTGTGAGTAATGAAAAACCACACTGGCTCTCCCTGCCTGCAGTGTGACGAGGGCTGGTCTGACACGGGCTTAGGTATTTCAGGGAACCAACCTGGAGGAAGAAGAAGAGATAGATATAAACAAATATAATACAGGAATGATTCATTTAAATAAAAACTAAATGTTTATTCCATATCACCCATTTTCCCAGAGAACAGTGAGCCATATAATTTTTACCAACCCCTCAACAACTACTGAATGGATTTTTATGGAATTACACTTTGTGCTACCTGTACAGTTATGTAATTGTAATTATATAAATGCCATTGCGATGGTAAAAAGAAGAAACGTATGTTGAAATGTAACAACACATTAACAACATTATCCCTTTAATTCAAGGAGCAATTTTCAAGCATTAGTGTGACTCCAGTTACGAACTGGCTGCTTCTTTGCCCTGGGGTCCCTCAGCCTTCCATACAAAATCTCTGGGCTCATCCTCACCACCGCAAGGCCCTGTCTTATCCACAACATCAACCTCAGACTTGCCACACCCAGAGACAGGAGCCGCCAAGCCATGACCAGACCAGCGGATCTCTGGGTTTCTTTACCAAGGACACTGAGTCTGAGTCGCCTCACCTGCACTACCAGCTCAGTCCTCTGCTATCAGTCGTGGGAAAAAATAAGAAGGGATATTTTCCATTATGAGAGCGAATAGTGGTATCAAAGGCGTAATCTTCTGTCCTACTGAGAGGCACATGTTACAGCATATGGATGTCTGATGTCTGTTTTCCACAAGCAGCTCTGAGTTGGTATTGCATAAGGTGTGCTGAGAGTATACAATGCTGTAGAGCCTTTAACATACTGTCTTGTCATCAGTTAGAAAAGCAGATTTATGGTGTGTGTGGAAGATGAATACAGTATGACCCAATGGTCTCTGAGGCTCGTTTAGGAACGTCACATCGCACCCTTTTTACGCAAAGGTTCTTTTTAGAAACCTGAGAGATACAGAACCCAAGAGATTATGACATGAAGTAAATATACCGTGGTACTGAGACAGATGCACATTGGTGAAACAGCAGATGACCAAAAGTGTAAAATACCAGTAACTAGCTAGTAACTAGAGAGTAACTAGAGTTTCCTTCTGGTTATAGTGTTTGTGTTAAACTAAGTTTAAAGTCATTCCATGCTTTCTGGAGTCTGCATTGCTTGTGTCATGTAGATTTTGCAACTCAGAGTGTGCAAAGAATATCCATACAACAGCACAATGTCTGCACTTCTACCAGACAAATACAGAACTTTGTTTATTTAAGCATACTTAAAACTGTCCTTGTTAAATGACTGTTGTTGTTTTTTTTACATTTTCTTGTTGTTCAGCCAAATACAACAAAGAATTCTTCTTGTTGTCTTTTGCTCAACCATAATGATGTTTTGTAATTCACAAATGTGGAAGGTGTCTGCACACATGTAGCTACAGCTAAAAGGACTTAAATACCTCCCAGCAGCATCTAATTATATAAGACTAGTATTAGTGTCCACAAACACCCCACAACCTAAACATTTTTTTTAAATGTCAAAATAGTCATTTAACACATGAACACATACAGACACAAGCAGTGTAGTGAGGCATGAGAAAAGTCAGACGAGACATGTTTCAAATGAGCACAATACGTCTTGAGTCTGCATGTGCAATTGTCCCTAATTATGACAATGATTCAAGGGAGCTCCACATTCCAATGCCTCTTATGGTTTTGCTGCTATGTGTCTCGGAGTCTGTGGAGCCATTAACACGATACCAATCTCGCCAATGGCTCCAGTTTGGGCCTCCCATGGGCTCTTGAATACAACCTGTCCAGCTCTGGGGGAATCCAAACAGTCACCCCCTCCCTCCCCTCTACCCTCACACACTTGCGTCCCCAAGGAGGTGGGCAGCAGGACAAACAATCAAAGCCAATGACAGATCCACGTCAGACAGAGGATAATTATGGGAATGGTTTTCTGAAAGACACTATGTCATGAAAACCCACCGTCTCCACTCCAAATACAACAGAGACTTTCCTGCTGCCTGTCTACATTATGAGGTGGGTGTGCATGTGTGTGTGTGTGTAGGTCGGGGGGCTTGTTGTGCGAATGTCAAGCTGATCCAGTTTTTGTGATGTGTCCCGTGTCCTCATATGACTTTTAGTGTGTTTAGTAGCTGTTGAATGAACTGGTGAAGGTGCAGATATGTAGACATGACAGAGACATGAGGCATAATTTGAGCTGCCAAGCATAACTGAAGAAGGCCTCAGATTTTCTTGACAGTTAAAATTTGAAAACTAATTAGATTAATATTTCTTACATAGTTGCTGTGTGATTGTGACACCATTCTCACGCAGACACCATAAATGCAACATTATCATCACTTCGCAAGGACAAAACCAGTCATGACACCCTGTTTGAAGATGCGCACCATGATCATGTCCTCCAGGCACAACAGAAAGACATGATCAGCGCTTATGTGTTTTTTCTTCTTCTCTGCAACAATTATGGAGCTAAGAAAATAATAAATCATGTGGCGGATCAGCTCGAAAGAAGTAAATGTGTATTATAATCTGTCACTTTCAATGTAATGCCCTCTGGCTCAGTAAATAAATCAGCAACACCAGCTCCATCAGAAAGTAAACCTACTGTACTTATTAAGCACAAAACTCCAAAGCAGAGCAGTTTATATTTTTGCATCATACATATTTTACAAACATTTGTAAAATAAAAATACTTTACATTTAAATACACACATTGTGCATGGTATAAACAAATGTTACAGTTGACAGATACATATACTGCATCACGCATGGTAGAAACTTGAAGAAAGTCAATGGAGATTCGATTGGTAATATCAATAATATCAATTCACATATTATTAATTAGAAGCTAGCTATTTCACTGCCGTATTTATGCAATATCCACTTTTTAGATATTTTGGTAAAGTTTGTTTAAATTATCTGAATTATCTGGTCAGGGTTCATGTTTACACACACATAGTAAGTGCAGTCCTTCATGTTTTGCTAATTAGTCCAGTCCTTTCCCATTTATACAAATATATATAATATATACATAATAATATAAGTAACGAGTTCCAATGCACTGCTTCTGCCTTTCATTTTCTCCACAGAAGGGAGGAGGATGGTATCACAGCAACCAATTTGTTTAGGGCAGCCTCGGTATCAGCAGGACTTCTGTTCTCTGTTTGGAGTAACTTAGGCTGCTGTGAAAACATCCAAGGCATGCTGAAAACATAATGTAGCCCACAGGAGCCTGCTGTCCCTAAAAGAGAGTCTTGCTGTCTGCGAATCTCTACAGGTAGCCATGTTTGGAAGTTCTGACAAACAAAGGAGAAAGACAGAATGCAAGGGGTCCAGGCCGGTGGCTGGCTCCGTGCCAAAATGTCACATCCCCTCATATTTTTGCTCCACAGTAACTATGGTCAAGTTTGATTATATGTTTGGAGTAAACTTCACACTTTAAACAATGACTAGGACTGTTTTGGAATCAAATTCCTTGCTTTATATGAATAAGTTATATAAGATATTATGTTTTTGTCAATATGTGGCCAAATTTTGCTCTGGCTCCCCTTTGTTTAGAGGACGCCTGTACACAAGGGGATTTGCTTGAAGACATCAGTCTGTGAGTCAGTCACTAAGGTAGAAGAATCTCATAATTAAGGCCTTATTAAAGCTCCACAGTGCAACTGTGTTAGTTTAAAGGGCAGACAGAAACCTCACAGATTCACAATGGGGGTATTCATAATACCTCACTTCGCCGAAGGAAAAGAGAAAAGGCAGTTGCTCTTAGCATTTGAGCAGATGTAATTGCAATCACTCAGCTTGTCTGATGCTGATAATGGGGCAATGGGAAATTCCTGTCAGAGTCACGGCAAAGGGTGGTTTCGCAACCAGTTTGGCACACTCCGAGTTCCACTGCAGGGCAGCGAATGTGTTAAGGCATGTTCACATAGCTGTCATTAAACACATTTTATACAACCCATAAGACAATTAAACTCATTCTGTTATTTATTCTACAATAAAAAAGCAAATGATACGTGAAAACGTGTTACGTGGTATTTTATCAACATCACATACTGTGTGACAGATACATATACTGTATATACTGTATAAATCACTATAAACATGAACCACTAGCCAACGTAGTTCATGCAAAATGCAGAAATTAGGCTGTTGGGAAATAAGAACACATTCACTTCAGTTCATCTATAATAAAGGTACTGTTTGGATTCCAAGCTATGGTAGCAGTCCAATCCTGTCTGAAATGTGTGTTACACTAGGTGGCTGAAATAGCAAGTGGGTGCAACGTTCTTGTGGTTGGTACTTGGGTACAGTATGTGACACTTGGCATCTCAGCAATGCTTCCATGACAAGCCTCTATTATAAAGCATTTATCCAATGATGGTAATAAGCTCGGTTAACTGGCTGAGTAATGTTTTTTGCTTTAAAGGCTAAGATTGCATCAATAGTGCCCTGTGAGACCACGCAAGAGACAAGAAAGCAATGTAAAATGTGTTTCTTAATAATCACCAAGAGTAGCAGTAAAAACACTGACTATGGTGCAATTCTAATGGAAAGCAGTCTTGACAAGTCATAGCCGTTAGGTTTAGCTCCATAAACATATAATTCCAAATTATGTTTTTGTATGTATTAGTATCACGGTCATGTGTGGAGACAAAATAGCAGCGTTTGATAATATATCTCTGCACAGAATATCGGTAATAAAGACAGTAAAAAGATATAATTTTATTATTGCAATAATCTGTGGTTTCAACAGAATTTAAATGAACACACAATTGATAAAGACATAAATACCACATCAATACTTTCCAATGCTACTGGTTTATCAGTTATGATAAATTACAAACATCTATATGTAAGAAAATATAATACAGTAAAAATACATTGAGGATAAATGACAACACCAAAGGTACTGTTAAATTCTTAACTCTAACAAAATAAGTTTATTTTGCAGCTTTCTTACAATTAAAAGGTGAATTTGGCCGCTTAATTGAAACAACAATAAAGCCTGAAGCCTGAAGTGTCGTTGTGGCACCATGAGGAGTAAATACTGTGCTGAGGACGCGGCAAAAGAATTATTATTACTCCATTGGGATGTAACTAGGCCATTGGTGTTTACGGCTATGCAAACATTTCTTCTGTACTTGGCAAAAACTTAAGCAGCAAGAATAATGACATAGCTAACACGCTGATGTTTAGCAGTTAACGTTTACAGCACCATGCTTGTCATCGGCAGGACTGATGACCTGTCCAGGTGTGGGATCCTTCTCCAGCAGCACCCTTACAGAATAAGCAGTTAGCATTTTAACATTGGTTACAAACTTAAAACACAGCTTCACCAACTGTCATGCTAAAAGGTTAAGTCTTAGAATCATGGTAAGATACATCCTCATGCAATCATGAAAGTCTGTAGATAATTTCATAGCAACAGACCTTATTTAGTGATGAACTGATACTGTATAAACCCATACAGCTAACATAGCTGCATCATGTACTTGAGCTGCACATATTTTAAAATAACTATCAGCCATTTTGTGTCAATTGAGCCTTTTTCTTTTGTCCAGTGTACTCACAGAGTCTATGTACCATATAACTTATATAAATGTAAAATTTAATACATCATAAAAATAACTATAGTTCATGTGTATCCATGAGCTCATGTAGAAAAACATCAGCATGTCAATACATAAATCACACACTTTTTTATCTTCCCTAGGTTTTCTGACACGTACAGCATCCATAGAATATAAAAACATTTGAAACAAATTTGGGGAAGGGGAAGTGCACTGTGGAAAGAAAATTCAGTCCTCGGGTTCATCAAATTGTCCTCAAACCATAAGACAAGCATTTAAGTCAATGTGAGACTTTCTTCCTTCAAACCTCCCATGTGGTTAGGTACTGTGTAATAGTGCTCAGAAGCAGTCAGATGAAATATATATATATATATATATATATATATATTATTATATATATACGCCAGCGGATGGTCTAGATGAAGCCCTGTTCATATATGTTAGGCTATACACCAAGCAGCATGCCCATGAAATCTGAGCCGTTCTGTATTGTAATGGAGGCACCAGCTGCATTATCCACAAAGATAGAGGTGTACTGCCTAGCCTGCAGAGTAAAAGACAAGAAAATAAAAATAAATTTAAAAAAAAAACAGACAGACAGCACAAATACAATCTCTTTATGTTTGTGTTGTTGTTTTTTTTTTACAAACTACTTACTTGTAGCTCTAGTAGCCCATGCACACTAACAGTGAATATCTTGCTGTTACTCTCCAGTCCAACGATCATCTCCAGTGAGCTGCAAATCATTTTGAAGCAAGAAAAAATTAGAATAAATACATCAACATAAACCAGTTGCAAAATATATAAAGGCACAGTTCGATATTTTGACGTTGCCAAATCCAAAGACATGAAGAGTTTTTTTCCACGGTCATGCTCTACCAGGCCTTACTGCACCTGTCTTCATTTTTAATTGTTTAGCACAGAAAATCCCCACAAAGCACCTAATGATCAACTTCCATTTTATGTGTATGCTTTGTGTTATCCCCTCACCTCAACCAGTGGAAGCAGATGGCCACCCACCCTTAGTCTGGTGGGACAAATCCGGGTCCTCAAGGGCCACTGCCCAGCTGCTAATTGACTGAACACAACTGGTCAAGGCAATCTGTAGTACCAAGGGCAGGGATAGTTGGAAAACCAGCAGGACAGTGGCCCTTGAAGACCTGGGTTGCCCAGCCCTGTGCTTAAGTCTGCTTACATTAAAGGAGGTTTTTCCTCTTGCTTCTTATATATAAGACTTATTAATGACTGGAATGGCTGTGCAGAGCATGGTATCAGCATCACAGAGTACAGAGACGGGTCAGCCAGAGCAGAGTGGACGGATTTTTGGAAATACTGCTACAGAAGGTGAATTTGAACCACTGATTACACTACAGTTTATTTACAGTGGAAGTGGATTTGCCTTACACTGTGGAAAGTTAATATCTCAGTGAAAGAAAAAATTAGTTAGTATGGCTTCACATATAACAAAGATACAGGTACCTGGAGACATACTATTTCTTTTTTCCAGTAACATACAGCACTGAGTTACTTTATTCAAAGCATCTTTCCACCTAGGCAAGAAAACAAATACAAATTATATAAAAAAATATATATTTATATTTGCTATGTATCTAACTTGTCCAGCTCAGTGCCTCAAAGTGCATCAATACATGCAGGCGCACAGCAGACTAGAACCACACAGTGAGAGCACTGGCTCCTGTTAAGTGGAAAATGCTACATTTTTATGGCAAATCAATCATGTTTGTCCTCACTCCCACTGCCATCACACTGAGGTTCATTTCACATTCTCTGCATTTTCATGTGTGGAAGGGTGAGACTGGCTGAGGCTTTGGCTTGAAAAAGCAAAAACCAGAACCTCCTCTGGGTCGGGTAACCCATCATAATAATATTATTTATACGTTCCCTTCATTGTACCACACTAGAAGGGAGGCTGCACAACTTTATGCTGTCTGGGGGAGACTGTAGGGAACAATTTATTTCAGCAATTTTCACTGACTTTATGTAAATAGAAATTTTGAAACATTGGAAAGAATTCCGACGCTGCTCCCAAGTGGACTTCGACTTTTTCGCCGTGTAGCCCATGTAGCATCATGTACTTCATTATCTGTCTCCCACATCCCAAACAAGGCCATTTCACTGTCCTGGCGAACATTGCAGAATGCCTGAAATGTCAAAGGTGAGTCTATAAAGATTAGTTAGAGACAGTGATGAGGGTTCCAACTGTGATGCTGTTTAAACTTCTGCCCTGTTTTTATGCAGGAAATGCCAAACTGGTTCCACAAAAACTGTACCAGACAAGACCTTTAACTTGCCTGGAAGTCAAAGCAGCATTGGACACCAATAACATATGTCAAGGGGGAAATAAACAGTTTTATCAAAACAGGAATGTGGAGAATGTGTCGACAGATTAATTAGTAAATACATTTTTATTGGTGAAAGGTGGGTGTGTTACTGACCTACATGTGTCACTGCCATGACAAATGAAAGCCACATGGTTACACTGGTGTTAGGACAGACTGTGTTTGATTCGGGGAATAACGTATTCAACAGTGATCCTGAAAACCTACGTGTATCTGTGACAGAGTGATTCAATGCAGATCAGCACTCGAACATTGTCCCTGGCCTTCAGTTGACTCTTGCTCTTCTTCACTTCACTGTGGTCTGTGGAGCAGTAAACATCTTCTCAGTAACATCAATAAAGAGGCTCACAGATCATTAAAAACCTATGAGATTGCTTTTTTCATGTAATTAAACAGCGTTTGTGCATTTTTGAAGAGTGAATGTAAATACTGTAAATTCAGTAATTAGGTTGTTAGGTATGTATTGCGTACCTTTCATACTCACAAGAGATTGGTCCAGTGTTGCTGTTGGTAATATTATCTCATTGATATCAACCTCTGTGTTTACTCAGAGAGCTGAATCAGAGCTGTGCTGAGTTGCTTTTAATGTAAACCAAATTGCGAGTGTGTATTTAAAGCACTGAGTTGGTGAAATATAAATGGCTTTTACTGTGAAGCAGCAACAGAAATGTATTTATTACCAGCATTAGAGCTGACAGATGTTATCTTTTTTTTTTTTGTAGTTAACATTCCCTCCGTTATAAATATAGCACATAGTCATATAGTTGTGTCTAAACAACTGAAGAAAGAGCCAAGAAAACTGGCAGAAGGATGAGGGAGTCACTCAAAAAGCACACAGTGCCAGGCAACTGGCCAGCAGATGTGGCTGTAGGGTATAGGTGTGCAGGGGCTTTAAGGTCTTGGTCTAAGCCATAGAGCAGTTACTCGTATTTACCAATGTGGACATTAGCCGAGAACTGGTAGATCCCTGTGATGGGAGCTGTGAATCTCCCAGTAGACTGGTCCATTCCTGACCCTCTGAGGAAGGCTCCTTTAGCAGGTGGCTGAAAGTAAAGAAAATCAGAATCAACAAAAGCTACACTACAGAAATGTATGTTGTTCATTGTGTCCAATTTCTGGTATAGTTGGCACCAATCTAGTCCTTGGTTAACATGTTAAATACAGTAGCTCGTCAAAGCTTAATCCTCCCCCCTCAAGCTTTATCCCAACATGGAACACTTATTCCACTACAGCATGCTGTTTCAAACAGCGTCTATTTTTGTCCTCTCCACACTTTATTCCAAGGCAGAGACAGAGTGCCTTTTGTATGCCGCCCAGAGGGCGATGTGTAGAATAGAAAAACTCAGTATTGACCAAAAAGCCATTCTCAGTCTCAGAGTGGCAACACATGGTCTGCCAGTCCCAGTAACCAGTGAGTGGATCAGCCTCTCACAAATCCTCCACATACAAACCAAGCGACGATAACCAGACACTATATCTTTCAAATCTAGTTAAGCCAGAAAAGCAAATGGGCCAGGAGCAAAATGTGCAGAAAAGCACTGGCCAAAACTGTACTTTAGTTCCAACAACATTTAATTGGCCTTAACAAACATACTGTCTGAAAGTTCTGGAGCTCCACTAGAGTCTTCTTGTCCACCACCACAGGTCCCTTGAGCTTGCAGTGGAAAGCCTCCTCTATTCGCTTGTAGGAAGTCATCCCCTCCAGCGTAAGTAGAGCTGTAGGTAGCTGGCTGGGGCTGGTTTGTCTGTCCAGCGCTGCTGTTCTCCTCTCAGTCGCCTCTGAAATAAATGCATTTAGGTTATCGCAGTACAGAAAGAGTTCATATTTATTTCTTAACTACACCAATCAGCCATATTATTGAAATTGTTGTGTTCAGCATAGACACTGCAGTAAAACTGTACTACACGGTGTGTTTGGCTTCTATTAAAAGGTATGTGTATAAGCAAATATGTTGTAACAACCCGTGGGTTTGGGTCAGAGCGAGCTGGCAAGCTAACTGGTGCAGTCAACACCACACACGAACTCCGAACAGTGACCCACCAGCTGCTCCCACAATGCCCCGGGTCGCCAATATTATAGCTTTCACTGGAAACTCGAAAGATATTTACACCTATTACTCTTTGACTGGTAGGACGTATTCTTTCAACAGGCCAACATTAAACATTTGAGTCTATAAAAGGGCCTTTTATTTTCTCAGTTTTGTTGTCGGGGTTTTACGATCAGGCTTTGCCATATCTGCAAGCCAAGTTACTTTGTTGTGGCATTTTTTGACATAAATTTCTGACATCAAGCTTCAAGCCACTTACAATGTGAGTCCACAAGCACTAGGTCGACTTCAACAAACAGTCATGCCCCCAGGGATCAACAATCACACTACAGTACAAGTATCCTGAAACAACTGCCACTTGACAAGGTTAAAATACGTATATAATAATCATAATTATAGTAATATTTAAAATTAATTACAGAGAACTACCCTGTTTCCAGAGTGACAAACAGTCCCTACACTAGAGCCTGGCTTATTAATAGAATCTTAACTATAGGGCAACTAGGGCTGCCTACACAGAAAACTAAGTGGGCCCAGTGCTGCAGCAACCACTTGAGCTCTGCCTCCACTTTCGCTTATGGTGTACCATGAATCATGATTTTGCCTTTGGGTCTACACATACAGTAATTTCACAGTTTTACCATGTATGGTATCAAGTTCATCCCTGAGAACATTTTAGCATTGTGCACCTAACTCTGCACCTAACCCTAACCCTAACCCATTTTAGCAGAATGGCTTTAATTAAACTGATACTGTATGCTTCCCTTAGGTTCATTTTCCTCAAGGTCAGGAAGGTTTGTCCATTCCCCCTTATTACAAACAGCCTAACTGAAGCCACCTGCTCTTGGCACAAGACATTAATCTTAACAGACCCAAGACACTGAATGGTATTACACAAATACAGTATGGCCCCAGTCTGACATTAGTCTCTGTACAGGCCATTCAAACATTGACTGAAGTCCAGCCTTAAAAGAAGAGAGGGTGTCTCCTTCTCGAACTTGAACTGGGAGCTGTTTCCACAGAAGAGGAACTTGGTAGGTAAAGGCTCTGCCACTTAGGCTAAGGTGGCTTCCTAATTTCAGCAGTATTTTTAAAATGGAAGTTGGCGGTTCTAGAGATGTCTATGAGCTAAAGCAAACATTTTGGTCAGAGATGGCACTAAAGTTCCTCACCTGAAGCCAACATCAGGTCATTTATAGTAACTATGTCTCTCACTATGTCTAAGATCCTTGGGAATAATATACAACAAATTTGAAGTTTACTTTGTTTGATAAATTAAAAAAACAATGTCTTCTGCATAGCAATGACAACTTTATAGTGTTTTTTGATACCATTACCTAAGGGATACATGTATTGGGCCAAGCACATAACCCTGTGGAACCCCTAAGCTGTCATTAACATCAACAAATAAATAAATAAGATTTAAACCATTCAAGTGTTGTTCCTTTAATCCCAATTGTATTGAATATGTTCCAGCCTGAGCTGTAGTGTTAAATGCAACAATAAGATCTAAGTGGATGAGTTTAGAAACTAGACCATTGTCTGAAGCTCTGAGAAGATCTTTAATTACTCTAACCAGAGCTGATTCTGTGCTATAGTGGACTGGAAATCTTCATACAGTTTATTCTTTCATACAGATATGATCTATGGGGGAAAGCACTGTAAGTAAGAGGTCTTACCAGCAAATCTAAAGTTGTTGGATCGGCACTTTGATTTATGACATAACAGGAAGAGTTTGATCAATTCTCTGGTTATAATGTTATTTGTAAAGAAATTTATAATGTCTGTTTTTATTTTCATCTATTTACTCTTCTTTTCAGTTTTCAGGTCATGTGCTTTAGGCTGTGTTTGTAACCATGAAGTTGTACCATGGCGCTAACACCCACTGTTCTACTGCCTGTTCGAAGAGGCAACATTGCAGCAAGGCTGCAGCATCATAAGCAAGATAGTCCACCTGTTCATGGGTAGCAGTAGGGTGGCTGCTCTCTGTGTAGCTACATGGGAATGAAGAAAAAGATGATGGCATAGCTACAGCCTCAACAAAGAAACATCTGCTGTAGAGTAATTTATTTCTAACTGTTATAGAACAAAGCAAGAAGAGAAGGTGATTCCTTCAACAGGCAGCTGGATAAGTGAGGGCAGCAGTTGTGCTATTTCCCTGGAGGACAACACATAGCAAGACTATGGATGCAGATTTCTTTCTCAGTCAGCTATTACACCCCTAAAATAATGATTAATATACCAAACAGGCATGAAGATGTGAATATCCAAATATTTAACTGTGGGTTATCTATGAAGGTAACGTTTTGTCTATTTTTCTAGGTTTGCAAAATGATTATGTCTTTACCTTTAATCATCTCTTTAAACTCCTGGAGAAGAATTTCCTGGGTCACTTCTGCCCCAGGGGAGCCAGGAGGTCCCTGTGGACCAGGAGGACCAGGAGGACCAGGTGGGCCCGGCTGGATAGAGGAACAAGATTTTCATTTGTAATCCACAGTGCAGGTTCACTACAGTAAATAAGGTATTGCACCACTTATCATTAACATTTTGAACATGTTTAAATTTATGATGTATTGGATTTACCAGAGGTCGCTTGCGTTTGCGACACTTTGCAGGGAAGTTACCAACAGGTCTTTTGACAAAGTCCATCCATGATCCCAGTGGGTCCACTCTCTGGTGGTCAGAAGCCTGCAGCAGAAAACATATATGGAAAAGGTTTTCACATTAATAGTGTAATATATAATAATAATAATAATGTAATAGGTGAACACATAATGATTATGAATTACAAAATATATTGTGGTCATAATGACCACAACATGTTGTCATGTTGCCAGACATAAAGAAAAGTCAAGCAAAGAAACCTTGTTTGGTTCTGTCAGTACTGCAGACTTAAATGCTAGGCTATTGCGAGAAGAGAGAAATGCAGCCTTTAAATTATATATTTATATATAATAATATTTATATTTTATAAAAATACGATATTTCAAACAATCCACTCAGGTGCCATATTGTAAGTTTTGAAATGTCCACTATGCTCAGATGAATGTAAACTACCCCTGTCAAGGAAAATCTTGGGAATAAAGACATTAGTGCCCCAGTGAAAGATTTGTGTGTACGACGTTTTGTGGAGCTCAGACCACTTACTGTATGAATTATAAAATCATGTCAATACTGTACTAGTACTCTTTTTAATGCAGGGTGAACAGATTCAAAATTGGCTCTGTTTGCTTGATTTTCTTATCTGACATAATGCACTAAAGGATAAGAAAGTCTCTGCATTTACATTGTTGTGCATAGTGCAGCTCGTATGTTTTTATTTTGTTTTAAAGTATGGCTCAGTGAATTTTAAATTGAAGGTTCACGCTTAGACTAACCCTACCCCAAATTTCAAGTGCCTTCATTTAAGACAGAAGAGGAGATAAATATGAGCCATGGAGGTGAGCTATCTGAAATGGAATCTGTTTCGGTTTGGCAGTGAGTCGCATATCACTTATCAGCAAAACCAACATGTCGTTTCTTCACGAGTAAAGAATTGCCTTGTGTTCTACTGCAAGTAACTCTTTGTTTGTCTTTTCAATGAGCTGGAATAAAACAAAATAGTTTTTTATATAGGATTTGCAGCAGTTTCGCTCTCTCTCTCTCTGTGACTTTCTCTTCTGTTTGACAGGATACAAAATAAACAACTTAACAAGCGCTGCGCTGTCTGCATGTTGGATCATTCTGTGTTTTTCTTGTGATTTTTGAGGCTTGGAAAGAGATAAAAGCAAGACTGATCGGGTCAAGACAAGAATACTTGTGCGCTACTCATTGCTGTTTTCATAAGACTTGGAGACTGTGGGATGAACAGATTTTTCTTCAGCTATGTACATGTTTCCTATTCATTAGCATGACAGCTTTGTAAGCATTTAGCAATACTGAAATAGTTTGGAACTAGGACCTGCAGCAACTGACACACCTCTTACTGAAGATGATATGTCGAATGACACAACAAAGCAGAATTTGCTTTAATTGTGTTTCGGTCAAACTGTTAAATTTAAGTTTAGTAGCTAACCTTTAAGTAATTTAAGTAAAAGGTTTGTCTCATGACGATCAACAGCGATCAAACTTAACCCAAATACTTTTGTACCTAAACTCAACCAAATTGCTCTGTTTGCATAATAGTTGTCCAGTGTTTTTGACCATTGAATTAGATTTATTATTAGTTAGATTTTAATTTCAATAAACATTTATGGGCGTTCGTTTAACAAATGAGAAAGTGCTGACTATGTACATGGATGTTAAAATTCCCAATTGAAGAGTTGTTGCTCAATATTTTTTCATAGGCACAAAAGTAAAAAAAAAAGTTTAAAAGTTTCCTTAAGGTCAAATTGCTCAACGATAATGTTGGCTAATGCTAATAGCCAAAGCAGTAAGTTTTCACAAAATAAATAATGAGTAATAATAGTAATAGTAAAACTGTCAAAGAAGTTCACTATGATCTAAAAGATAAGACCATAGAGCCAAGATTTGTTCTTTTGTTTATTCAATTCAATTCCACTTTATTTATATAGCGCCAATTCACAACATCAGTTATCTCAAGGCACTTTATGTAAGTAAAGGTTTAAGACCTTACACAACTAAACGCAACAAATCACACATGCCACGTTTATGGCAGTGATCACTGTCTTCAGCCAATTGCCCTACACATGTTATTTATAATCACACATGCAATAAATTAATAAGAAGTGAGCATATCATTGCTGAGAAATGAGCTGTGCGCTGAACCGGTTATTGTCTTTAATACACGCTGTTGTAATTAAAAGATTACAAATTTTGCCCTCAAGGATTTTCTGTTATGAAGAAAGAAAAGCTATGATCAAGATACTTATTACCCTAATTTCTGAGTTAAAACAATAGCAGTCCACTGTATAAATAATTAAATTGTCATCTTATAAAATGCCTTTATTAAACAGATTTTTTCTGTTTCTCCATCTGCTCTGTTTGAATGGTAACACACAGTACATATGCGACAGCTGGGATAAGTAATACAACTTGCTAAAAATAATTGTGATTCATTGTGTCCAGGTGAGTCCCTGTCTCCACTACGAACTTCAAACACTCTAAACATGCAGACATGAAAACCACATTGCCTGATGACACAGAAGACCTGTCAGAAGCATTCAATCTCTCACTGCCTTCCACTAAACATGGCGATAAATAAACTATAGATTCCCTGCATAGCTCTGTATCGGCACGTACAAGTCGTGAACAAAGTGGAGAGGGAGCGCATTCATGCATCAGTCTGAGGCTTGAGGAAGAACACCAGGGATCTGGCTTTGATCACCACTGATGTGTGGGTGCCTCAGTGTGGCCTTGTCTGTCAACAGGTGAGTGCACAACTTTCCACCACAGGCTTAGAATGTGTCAGTGATTCTGTCCATGTGGAGAAACTTTAAATCTTCCAGATAATGTTTATGTTTACTGATGGGACTTTACATTTTACATTACTTTAGAGGTTTGGAGGATGTAAACAGAACCTTACAGAAAGTACAGTAAATGTACCAACAAAATAAAATAAGGGGAAAACCCACAACAAGTAAAGGCTTAACTGTTATTTTAGTAAGATATAGTCCCAGGTTTTATGAAATCCAGCTGTCCAGCCAGGAATAAAATTAGATTATAACATTATTTTAAGCAGCAGGTTAGATTGACAGTTAGTAAGTTACTTATCTTATCTGTTCATTTGTACTAAAGTCAACATACTATACTGTCATCACATCATGGCTCCTGGATGATTAAATTGATGGTATATACAGGCTGAACATCCTAATATTACGAGATTTCCAAGAAATTTGATATAGCTGTACTTGTTTAACTTTAAATAAAACCACCCAAGGAGTTTAGAGAGGGAAGAGCAATTAATACTGCCACGTTAGTTTAGAACAGCAGTGAATGCAAAGGTATAAGAGTACAATTTTAAAAAAAATATGCTTTGTGTGTAGAAAAGGTAAACAGAAATGTTTTATTAACCCAGAGTCTGTGTCTGGAGCTTCTGGATCAATTAGTCCTAATTAATGTGGATCATTCACAGAAGAATTTTATAACCCAGATAGGAAGGACTTATGCCTGGATGAATAATCGTTCTAAATGCACTGCTTTAAGTGTGTTTGTCGTGAAGTTTGGGCAAAATTAGGTTGAATTTATTTGAAGCAATAAAATGGGAAAATATTTCCCTGGGGCAGTATGCCACCAAAAACACAAACACAACTGTTAAAACATGTCTCTGGGTCTGCAACCAGATACCACGCTCTAATACAGGCAGCTCCTGAATTCTTCCATGTGTGCAGTAGAACATATTTTCATTAATGTCTTATGTGTTTTTCTACCTTTTTTGACACACAAGACAACGTGAAACTTCTTGCTGCTGATAAAATGTTGCACACGGAGGTTTAAGTTTGGGCAGGATGATGGAGCTCTCTCTGTAATCCCTTGTTTTTACATCTCTGTACTGCTCCCTGTGCAGTCATCCATGCATGGGTGGACAAGCCTAACGGGCCGATCCCACCCCGGGAGGCAGGGAACCCCGGGCAGAGCAGGAATCAGGGGATCCTACTAACCTACGTGCATCCCAGTCGTCATGCATACACCCCCGTGTTCCCCATCACTGCACATCACAGAAACAGACTGCCCTGAGGATTTATCGCCAAAGAGTTGAATACAGTCAGGCATGCAATGTTGATTCTGTTCCTTTCTTACGATGTTATTACTCAACTGGCGAGATCTGCGTGCAAAACATAATTAGTCTATCACACTTAGAAGATGTTGCCGCTAACTCGACAAATGTTGCAGGCCTAATTTTACCAGTGGGTTTCACTGTTGCTCAAGCAAAGGTTTGTTAGTTTTTTTATGCATTAGAGAAAGTAAATACATGTGTTTTTGTGCTTAAAAAATCACTAGATCCCAACAATCATGAGCTTGGTTTTCTTTAAATTTAAAAATGCAATTTAAGTAGAAAAAAAACTTTGATCATGGCGTCACAGCTGTTTTGTGTACAAATTATAGCTTTGAAATTGAAGTGAGTGCTCATTTACTCTGTGGTAGGTAAAATGAGCTGTTGAAAAGCATACCACATATACAGATTTGCCCCATGACCTGACAAGGACACGAGTATGTTATGTAGAGAAGTCATTATATTTTGCTATAGATGTATTTGTAGTCTTTGGTGGTTACATTTTCTTTTCTCACTTTTAATGTTGCACAGAATGCTTGTAGGACTGCACTCATCCAAAGAGATGTCCCTGGAATCAGCTGGAGCCACTCTACTAGGTTAAGGGTCACAACTCTAAGTGTTCTGGTTAGCACAGGAAACATTGTTGCCTTCACCTTACATTGCTTTTGTAACGCTTCCCTCACCTCTTGGTATTTCTCAAACTTCTAATTTTTGGTATTCTTGAAGTGGCCATGTCTAATACATCTATCAGCAGAGTAGACTTAGTCACAGCCCATAGTCACAGATATTCCTGTACTGCATACTATCCCAGTCTATGTATACATGGAATCCCGTAACCATAACGCCATAACAACATTCTTTATACATACAGAGGATGCTCTGGATATGCTGGATTGTCTCATGGTTACACAAAATATACCTGGTTGTCCTGTCTGACATGTTAAATGGACTTTGTTCCAGCTTCTATCACACCAGCTCAGTGGGGCTCAGATCTGGTTACTGTGATGGCCAAGCTAACACAAAGAGTATTCCAATATCTGTTCTTATATATGTTCCTAAATTCCCTAAGTATTTTTACACTTTGACCTTTGGATGAAGTCAATAAACACGTTAAAATGTATTTGTTGCTATATATTTTTCTTATAAGTTCGCTTGGCGGTATACAATGTGTGCTTCTGCAGGCTAAATACAAAGCCGCCGAAATCCATGGTCAATAAGAAGACCATGACAAGAATAAAGTCCTGTGTAGTTAAAGCCTCAGTTGATCAGTTTACTGTAAAGTGTTCTAAAATCACAGTTGCAGTAACATGACCAGCACATGATAAGAATCAGGCAAGATTAAGGGATTTCTATAATGCTGGCATCAATCTGACGCTATTACAAATGAAACCCAATCCAAATAAAATACTCCCTCTGTGTCTGTGAGGTGAATACACACACTGTTCTGTTTATTTTTCTTGTAAATTTCACATACAGAGATAAAAGTCTGCTCTGTTGCCAATAAAGTTGGACAAGTTTAGATTAAAGACACATCCATCCTTTTATTCCTGTTTATACACATCCATAATCACCTTTGACCAAGTCAATAAAGGTTTGGAGGATATATACATACCCTCAACACTACAGTCGCAGCAAATCAATAATAAATCATTTGTTGCATGAAAAGAGATTCTTATCAGCTTAAAAAAAGCTTTTTAATCATAGAAGAGTTCATTTTCATGCAACACAGACTATAGCCAGTTGACACCACAAGTAGCATAGCAGTGGGTAGTCCTGTCTCTTATGTGTAGGTTGATCCAAAATGTCCCACACGCGGCTCTATTAATCATCACTGGGGATGCGAGAGAGGAAAGAAAAACCTTCACCTCAGGCTAAACCCAGCCATTACTCAACACACCAGGCGTGATGTTTGACACGACTCCCTCTCAATTACAGCCATCACTGATCCCTCACTGCTCTCAACAATGACAGATTCCTCTCATTTTAAGGGCGCCGGGCAATAAGGCTTACAAACATGTAAACTCTATGACATGTACTTTGGTCAGTCTCTTTCTAGCGGAAATGTAGCACATGATTCTCTAGAAACTCTACCAACAGCCCACACATAGAATTGGACAGATATAAAGCAAATCCCATCATGGGCACAAGGGGGAAAAAACCTAAATGTGTAGTATACAGTGAATGTTTGGCTTCTTTGAGAACACACTTTTCTTGCAAAGACAGCTCAGACATGTTGTTCTCTCTAAGAGACATGTAACTGGATAAATGTTCAAATTACCGTACCTAAGAAATGCAACTTTACCACTTTTCACACACTATTTTTCAGAAACTACTTCCACAGATGTAAAGCTTAAAGGTCAGGTTCTTGTCAGAGGTGACAATGTTTGGCAAAGATGCTATCTGGCATAACACTGAGTCTTAAGAGTAATTATGTCATTACCCACTGATTGTGTGAGATGAGATGAAAAGAATGTTAGGGAGGGAGGCGCAGGGGGCTAATCCACGCCGAGGTGTTCTCTTTCAGGACCCTTTCTATGGGGCTTTGTGAGGGGCTTACACGGCATGCTGCCCCAGTTTTCAGGGCTGCACCGCCCCTATCGGATGTCCCAGACACAGCGGAGTCAGAGTAGTCCTGTGAATGACAGCATCAGTGAGCTGGGAACAACCTCGCCATAGGTCTTTAAATATCTGCCCACCTAACTTTCCCAGGAGTTACATCACAGCAGCACGACTGTAACAGACCTCAGGGGAAACAGTGTTTGTGAAGAGAGCCTCCCCAAGAGAGGAGTGAAATCTCAGTGGGGTGCACTCTTCTGCAGGCTTGAAGGTTGACATAAGGTCATTCTTCATAGGCGCTGCTTTGGCAGGACACACCAAGTTAAATAAACACTACCAGGCCCCAACCACCTACAATGTGTTTGTAAAGCTCCAAAGGAGACCTCACTGCTTGGTTTCAAGGGAGAGAGAAAAAAAGCAGTAGAGGTTAGGGTTGGAAATGTGCAAACTGGCTCCTGGTGGGAGTTGAAGTGACGGCTGCTATATACTCTGGGCTAGTGAGAGTTGTATGAGAATGCCAACATTATGGGTGGGCTGAAAGCAAAACAAATAGCCTCTTGGAAACCCCTCACAAATATGCAACACTAGCAACAAACCAATAAATAGCAAAGTCAAGGGGCAACAAAATAGAATTGTATTACTGTAATGGTGGTTTGCCAGAGTTCCTAATAAAAACAATGACAGTTCCCTGAAGACCTGCTTGTTTTACACGTTCTGTCATTCTGTTTGACATGTATGAATTACCTGTTGCATTGATAAAAAATCTTCTCTTATCTCTAAAACTCTATGCTCTGAATGTTCACTTAGTCTGGAACACTGGTGGCAGACTCGGCACTAATTGATGCATTGATCAGCCTTTAGATGTCCACATTCCTGACATATCTCTGGAAATCACCTATTAAGGTTTTCACACATCTTGGTTTGCCTCACTCTCTGAGCCTTGACCTAGAATGACACACCTGTCCTGTGCTGCCTGTGTGATACCTGTGCTGACAGCAGTTCTTTATTTACTTAAATTTTTAACCGCAACACATTTCACTAAAACAGCTGATTTAAATCATTACCTTGACGCTTCCCCCGACTTCCTCGCTGTTGGAGAGAGTTGCATTGTATGTCTCTGTGTGTTGTGGAGTGGCCTCTTTTGGCCTCTTTCTCTCCTTCTTGGCATCCACACTATCCAGTAGGACACAGTGAGTCCAGAAAACTGCAGCCACCACTGCCAGAGGTCCAACCTCACACCACATCTTCATGCTCTTTTGATCAGCACCAGAATTCTTGCAGAAGTCACCCAAAACGTCAGTATAGGTTATTAGGCATAAAATGGGGATGCCCACAAGGCTAAAGCAAACACAAAGTCCCAAATGGGAGAAGGAGGCCAGAGGAATGCAGCTTCAGGGACTCCCTGTCCGAGAGACTGTCAGACTGGCTGCTGCCGCTGTTGCTCCACTCTTGATGAGCTCTCAGCCACCACTGTTAACTTTTGCCAGAAAGCCAGGAGAATTACTCAACTATGAAATGTGTCAAGCAGAATGGTCCCAGGGAATGACAGATCAATGCAGATCTGACAGCAAATAAACCCATTAGTGAGATTTTTCACGCTTTCTGCTCTGTTGGGAGGTGAGGTGTGTGGAGAGGGAGGGGGTGGGGTACAGGGGGCAGAAGAAGAAGCAGAGAGGAGGGGCATCCAAAGCTGAGGGTGGGCTAAGGGGCTAGAGAGGGATGACAATATTCTCTTTTTTCTCCTCTGCTCCTTCCTGCTGTTTCTCACACCGATGACTCTGGATCCAGCTGCAAAATCCACAAAAGTTGGGCTTTCGTCAAATGATGCAGTTTAGGAAATCAGTCAGTCTTGCTGCACGCCACGGACCCGAGTAAACAAAACCTCAGAGAAGACTGATCAATTCTGCTTCTGGTGCTTGTCCAAGCTTCTTCTCTTCTTCTTGAAGTATGATCTGGTCCCACTCAAAGCAAAACAAACAAAACTTCACAGGTAGCACTGTGCTCCTCTACGTTCTGGCTGACAACTCAGGTGCCCTCTACTCACTATCCTACTCCCTAAGAAGCTCAATCTAACTTCTCTTTTTTGCTCTGTTACACTCCCAGTTCCTCTCAGTTGCTGCTTTGCTCCCAAACAGAGTATATAGGAGGGCTCACAGTGGAGTTTTATCATCTCCCTTTCTCCTCCCGCTTCTCTTTCCCCCCCTTCTCTCACTCCCTCTCTCTATTGCTCCCTTCCCTCTCTCCATTGGCAACGTTACTGGCTTATTCAGCTCTGTTTTATCTCATTTGAGAAATGCTTAAGCTGAAGAGGTTCTTTGGCAGATAGGCTTTATGTGTCAACGTGCCCATGTGTTCTCATAGGTATAGAAAAGCAAAGAGAAACACAAGTGTGAGAGACTTTGTCATTTTTGCATAGCTGGCTTAGTTATAATATATATGTTTAACTTTCACTTTTCTGAATGCTCCAGCAAACTGGCAGTAGCACAACTATATTAAATTGATTCCATTGCAGGTTTCACTGAAAACCCTTTGAATTATGTGAACAAATGATTAGTCTGGATATTCCAACAATATGCTTGGCGTGAAAGGAATTAAGACCTCATGCTCCTTATTAGAAGAAATAACATGCTGGCTCATGAGTGACTTTTTTTGAACTCCACAGTGCATTTATGCTATTTAGTCTGGTTCGTGTTATTACATTTTACGACAGCACCACCCAGAGGCTGAAGCCTGAATTACCGGTACCTTTCCAATATGGCTTCATGCAGGTCTCACACTACTTCCTGTATCTAAGAAATATAACAGGTAAGAAGCTCGACTCAAGGTGGCAGAGATAAACTTGAAACTGAATATCATATTTGCGTTTGAATAACACAAGTTTCAAAATAATGTTTTTTACAGGAGGTAGGAATAATGCCAAAATACGTGGATGGGTTTATTTTAACATAGCTGTTTAAGGATGAGTTCTGAAGAATAATGTTTTTTAAACAATGTCACCATTCTGTTTTATTTACATTCTTGAAGTCATTATCTTTGCTGAAAAAACACACCATTTGGATTTTATTAGTTGTAGCTAAGCTTGCGTCAATAAAAGCTTAACTTTGAAAAGTCTGAACGGAAGTTACGCGTAAGAACTAGGCTAGGCTAGTATAACCTATCAGATCAAGGTTAGCAGGTTACCAGTACAGCTGACGGCGTGTGGACCCCGGTAGCCCACCTGGAACATCGGCAGAGTCTGAGGAACCGATCTGAACTGCTAGACTGTTGCTTTAGTTTATGTTGAGCCTTCTCACGTTTTTGGAGGGCGCTGTTGTCGGGAAGCCACGTGTACAGGAACTGAGTCTGACAGTTCGCTTTGCTGCCTGGGAGTAAGGCAGGTCTGTGATACGAGGAAGTTGTGGTTCTTAGCCTTAGCTAGCTGTCATTTCCAGAGTCGTTTTCAACTTTCTCACTGTGTCGTCGTGTTTGGCAGGTTGGTTGTGCCCTGTGCTGTGTATTTGTCACTTCTGTTTACAGTTTACTCTTTCACGGTCGTACCGTTCCCATTAGCCGTCCTAAGCTAACCGCTTTGCAGAGCTACGGTTAAAGAGCCATTTCAGTGATCTGACGATGCTAAATTCACGAACCTAGCTCGATATATATTCAAACGATCTTTTATGTAATATTGATAAAATGCGGTCAACACAGTTAAACATTATGTGTCGTCGCTGCATCACATAGGTGATCACGTTTGTTACTACAAAATACTGATTCAATGTGCTTTCTTTATGTAAATTTGGGAATATCAATTTTTATCATTTTAATATATAGTTTCTCTAAGAAAGCCTTCATTTACATATTGTTCTTCACATGTTGTATAACTTTTCCATGTAACAATGGAAAATCTGACCAGGTATGAATGCAGCATTGTAAACGTCATGCTTTGCATCAGCATTATATTATCTTGCCCTGAGCCATTTTGGCTCTGACTCTACATTTTTAAGAGTCAGTTCCCTACTGATATTTATAATGTTTACATTCATTCCTACACAGGCAATCATGATACCTCAGAGAAAATGGTGGCGCCGAAACCTTCTAGCTGTATGTCTGGTGTTTCATCTCCTGCTCCACGTCATGGACGTGCATGCACGCCCAGCCAACATGTCAGCCGCTAAAGATAAGTCTCCAGTCAGCAAAGACGAAAATGAAATTCTGCCCCCCGACCACCTGAACGGAGTGAAGATGGAGATGGATGGTCACCTCAACAAAGACTTCCACCAGGAAGTTTTCCTGGGGAAAGAAATGGAGGAGTTTGAAGAGGACTCCGAACCAAGGAGAAACAGAAAGAAGCTTATTGAAATTTTCACCAAGTAAGACATGTTTTAGGTCTGAGTCATTGTGGACAGCATTCCTAAAATAGATGCCTTTTAAAGAATTTACAGGCACCCAGGCCAAGTGCAAGCTAAGGACTAGCTATTGTAATGCAAGAAGCTGACAGTGGGCTGTATTTAGAAGTTTATTTTCCAGGAATAAAGATAAAGGGAAGACATGTCTTCACTTTCAGTTATTACTTTAAATACGATGACAACGACAGTTTTAATGTTCATTTGTTCGTTGGAGCAAACATTTTCTTTAATCCCTCTATTACAGAGTTGATTTCAACAAAGACAGGAGTATTAGTGCCAAGGAGATGCAGCGATGGATTATGGAGAAGACAGAGGAGCATTTTCAGGAGGCCATGAAGGAGAATACGAACAGTTTTCATGCTGTTGACCCAGATGGTGATGGTAAGAGAGATCTAATGCCTTGTTGTGCCGTGATGCTCTGGACTGAGCTAACAATATTTACTGTCCCAACATTAATTTTATGCTCTGTCTACAGGCCATGTGACATGGGATGAATACAGAGTCAAATTTCTGGCCAGTAAAGGTTTAAATGAAAAAGAAGTTGCTGAGAAAATAAAGAATAATGAGGATCTAAAACTGGATGAGGAAAGTAAGTTTACAATTATAAGGATGGTGTTGTGGTCTGATGATGTTTTGACGATATCTAGAATTATGCTTGGCTAAAAATAAAGCTTAATTCAATTGACCTTTCTCTTATCATTTCAGCTCAGGAGGTTTTGGAAAGTCTGAAGGATCGCTGGTTTCAGGCTGATAACCCACCACCTGACCAGCTGCTGAATGAGCAGGAGTTCCTGTCTTTCCTCCACCCTGAGCACAGCAGAGGCATGCTCAAATACATGGTGAAGGAGATTGTGCGAGACTTAGGTATAGTTTATACACCTGTGCCAAATTTCATCCTGTGCACCATAGTCAAGCTGTCATCATTTCACTTAAATTTATCATTATGTTCACATGGTTAAATTAGAAAAAGTATTATTTTGTGCCAGTGGTCACTTGGGACCACGACACTCTTCGTCGTAGGTTGATGATCACCTTTGTGGTCATGTGATCTGGCAGGCTCTTAGTACTGTGAGGGTCTGTTGGGTCTGGCTGAACCCTCTGTCATAGGGATCTTCGCCTCAGGGACAGCTTCAAATGTTGAGGTCCTGAGGGAGACTGCAGAATAGAAATGTAGTCTATACAAGAAGTCTAGTTGACTCAATTTTCAGGCAACTTCACCTGGATGACTGAGAATCGCCACATACTTGATTGGGGATGTTTTTGTATCTACCCAATGTAAGTGACACATTCTGTTGAGGAAGCAAAGATGAGGAATCTCAGATGTAGACTCCTCCATCACCATCATCAACTAAGGTGCTGGTTTGTTAGCTCCACAGTGGCAAGTCACTGGGGGTTAAATGAGATCCATCCTAGGTACCTCAAGTCTCTTGAGGTAGTGGGGCTGTTTTGGTTGATATGGATGTCATAGGGATGGGGTGGTGGTTTGTCCCTTTTAAGATGTGTGACATGTCTTGGCATATAGTGGCATAATACTTCTCAGCCTTCCTGGGAAAGGGGAGGGTAAAAATGTACATTACAACCAGAGCAGGAGCCTGGTTCACATTGCCCACATTAAGTCTGACCTGTTCTGCTGTGGATGTAGGATTCTTGCAGGACTGCCCTTTGTCACCAGTAGTTTTTATTTTATTTTATTTTATTTTATTTTTTTCTATAGACAGAATTGGAGTAGTATTCATGTTTAAGTAGTGTAATGATTAACAAGATTGTGGATTGCATATAAATCTGTTTGTGGTGAGACTTGATGCTAAATGTGTGTAAAGTATATGCTAAAATAGTAGGTTGAGTTGTGTGACTTGTCCATGTGTATGTATGTGTAATATACATGTCCTTCAATACAGGCTTTATGAACATGTGATGCAGAGTATAAATATTTTTTTTTGTTTTATTATGTTTAGACCAGGATGGTGATAAGAAACTGACTCTGTCAGAGTTCATCTCTCTGCCCGTTGGCACCGTGGAGAACCAGCAAGCACAGGACATTGATGATGACTGGGTTCGAGAGAGGAAGAAGGAGTTCGAGGAAGTCATTGATTCAGATCATGATGGCATTGTCACTATGGATGAACTAGAGGTATGTAATAGGGAAGTGATTGCTAACCGCCATTCTGCTGCTCATAAGTGTGCCATGAGAATTAAGAGATCAACACTGATTGCACTTTAGAAGGCTCTTGAAAGATATGCTCATCCCTCATGCCATTAAAGAAATAGCCCAAGCCCCTCTATCAAATACATTGACGCTAGAATTTCATTGTATATACTTTTTGTGGCATTTTTGTTCGGTGGTGTGCAATGTGATTTTTTTTTTTTTTTTTTTTTTTTTTTTATAATGTGAAATAAGTGCCGTGGCCCAAAAAGATTGGGAAACACTGCAATAGGGAAAAAAACATTCTAGTCAGAGTACTGTGCATTAGATTCGACAAATTATTTAGCTTGGTCAACTTAAAGTAACCAAACCTAATCAACTACCTAAACCTGATACAGACAGTTTTTTTTTTTCTACTCCTGACACATCTTTCTGTGTGGCTTGCAGGAGTACATGGATCCAATGAATGAGCACAATGCTTTGAATGAAGCCAAGCAGATGATTGCCGTTGCAGATGAAAATCAGAACCATAATTTGGAGATGGACGAAATTCTCAAGTACAGCGAATACTTCACAGGCAGCAAGCTCATGGATTATGCCCGAAATGTTCACGAGGAGTTCTGAAGTTTCACCCAACCTTCCTCTGTTTGCTCAGCATGCTGGGGAACAGGACGACCTAACCATAGGACGCTCTACTGTGCAATTCTGTGTTTAAAGCCTACTCTGAATGGCCTATTTCACAGCTGAGTCTAGTGATTACAATCTCCCCTCAAGCTTGGACTGTCTGCCAGCCATCAGCATTAACATGGTCTGCCTTCTTTATGCCATTGGACATTTTGACTTTAAATGTTAAGGCACTGCATCAATGTCATAGTGATTTATGTTTTATTGTGAAATGTGTGTATATGAGGATTTGTTTTGCCCAGAATAGATTTTCAATTGTAGGAGAGTCAAACTATATGTACTCACAGATTTATTCTTTTTAACTGATTTATCTGTAAACAGTGTAAATAATTACTATCACATACTAATGTCTGTCTGACAGACAGGCTGAAAAATAAGTAGAATACTGCTGAAAACAATGATCCTTCTATGAAAGAATATGACCATCTAAATGTAGGAAAATGTATAAAAAATTTAAAGGTAAAGGTAGCTGATAAATAACACTATCAATGGCAGTCATTTACAAAAAAGTCTCACCTTTGTACTTCACGTCAAAACATATTTTGTGGTAATAGTCTATTGCTATGCTCTACATTACAAATGTAAGTACAAATCTAATCGATGTTGTAGTTCAGATGTTAATTTATTTGACCAGTATAATTTGGACATGGTGCATGTATGACTATTGCAGGTTTGTACTCAGTTTGCTTTGTTGGAATGGAGGCTGATCTTTTCGTCCTTGTCTCAGTTCACAAACAATGAATGTTTTCTTATTTGTTTTGAATGCCCTTTGGGAAGTATTCTATCTAATCCTAAGTGCACCATGTTTTAAATGCATGACCAAACAATGGAATTACATTCCTCAGTTTTGTGTTGTTCAGATTGTGCTGCAGTGTCCTCTGTCTTGTAAGATAAGATTTCTAAAATATATTGCAAACATACTGGTAAACATAATTTGCAAAGATGCCATTTTTTCCCCCTCCCTTGATAACTGGCTTCTGTAAAATGGTGGAAGTAGTAATGCAATACATTAGTTAAGAAATGGTGTTAAAACTGCTGCAGTTTGGAAAAACTAAAGTACAGTATTAGCTTAAATATTATTAGAATTATCAAATGAGTCGTGTCACATCAGACAATGACATTACTGGCTTACTATACATCAATATTTTAGCCAGAACTATGAAGCCTGTTGAGCAGGTGGTTCTAGTTGATTCTGAGCATTTACAGTCCAGCAGAGCTGACTCGTGGCCTCTACACTGGAGCGTCCACCACCTGGAAGGAGCCCCGCAGCCAACCTCTGCATCCTATTGGTCAAAATCAGCATCACACACTGAGGACCACCACTGATTGGACCTGACCTCCAGTCTGAATAAACACAGACCAGTCCCATACAGCAGCCTGACAGTGTGGAGAGATGACAGAAGGTAGAACAGAGAGAGCCAAACGACAGCTGACAGATGTCCTGACTCAGAACTCACATCAGTTCATCATCCACAGCAGAACTATACACTTGTGCAAGGTCTGCAGTAAATTCCTATCTCTGGAATTGTACAGGTTCTGCCCTAAACGTTCATCTCCCTGATGAGTTTTGTTCATTGTAAACAATAATCTCGTGAGAACTAGGCAACAGTTACCTACCTGCTGTAAAACCACTTCACTTATGTAAACTAATAACATCTGCATAGACTTTTCAGCCCTGTCAATAAGAGTATCAATAGAATAAAATAGATCTAGAATGAAAATTTAAAGTGCTCTCCAGTCAGTGCATCATTCATAAAAAGTCAAAATAATACTAATAGTAAATTGCTAAAATTACTAAACAATAATAAATAAGAATAAATACACACACATACATTAATCATTGCATCGATCCAGTTACAGACTTTGAGATTAGATTTTGTGCATTACTTTTAGCAGTATTCAGAGCGGTTATTGCAGTTGGATAAAAACTGTGCTTGAGTCTATTTGTCCTTTATATAATCTGTACCGTCTGCCTGAAGGCAACAGTTCAAACAGGGAGTGGCCAGGGTGTGAAGTGTCTTTTATAATGTTCTGTGCTTTTTTGAGGCATGGGAGCTGTGTAGGTTTTCCAGTGTGTAGAGAGGGCAGCCAACAATCTTCTGTGCGGTGTTGACGACCCTTTGGAGCACTTTCCTCTGAGCCACTGTGCAGCTGGTAAACCAAATGCATATGCAGTAAGGTAGAATACTTTCTATGGTGGCTCGGTAGAAAGACACCAACAGTCTTTGTGTGATGTTATCCTCAGGAAGTACAGTCTCTGCTGGGCCTTTTTCAACAGCTCAGAGGTGTTTGCGCTCGAGGACAGGCTCTCCTCTATGTGGACTCTACTGTAGTGTTGTCCGCAAACTTTACAATGGTGTTGCTGTGATGGACAGGGGTGCAGCCATGTGTGTAGAGGGAATAGAGCAGAGGACTCAGCACACAGCCCTTGGGGGAGCCGGTGCTGAGGCTTAGGGCCCTGGATGTGTGATGCCCTACTCTGACTCTCTGTCTGCGACCAGAGAGGAAGCTGCCAATCCACATACAGGTTGAATGTGGGAGCCCCAGGTCCGCCAGCTTGGCCACCAGCTTGTGTGGGAGGATGGTGTTGATACTCAAAGCATCACTGCGTGCCTTATATTTCACTGATAACCTTGTGTGAGTGAAATTCTGGTTGAAGAACAACGTAATGCATATACAAACTCCCTCAAAGCAGATCCAGACAGTCAGAATAGATGGATAGATTCTCTCTGTCTTACAGAAACAGCAGAACTGCATCCTTCAGGATCCAATCAGATCCATTCACTGACCTCATCCTGTTCTGAACACAAAGCAGAGTCATCAGTAAAAGGTGAAACTAAGACGTGTGGGGAGTCATCGATCAAAAACATTTTGGTTTTGAGATTTTATTGCGTATATACGGGTTAAGGTTCATTGTGCGTAATGTAACACTTCACAACACAGCAGGATGGTAAGAACAACCATCACTTCACCAAAACTGATCATTTGTTTAGAAGCAGTAACATATTGAACATCAATTCCTAGTTTTATAAATTCTGTTGGTCAGATTTCATTATTCACAGTTGAAACTTTACTTGTCTTCTAAATGGCTTTGACTTATACAAGATTAATTGTGAGATCCAATCAGATTTCATGTGCACTTTACTTCACAGACATCACCACATGACAAGTTTCCCAATATCAGAAAAGTTTTGTCGTACAAATAAAAAGTAACATTATGAATCTTTCTGCAAAGGTACGCTGAAAATCACTGTAGCTGCAGTTTACGGAGTTAGTCCGAATGTTACTCCATGTTAGACACATGCAACCTTAACTGTAAAAAACACTTCTCTCCAAACACAGACATGTACAGTCTCATTCAACAGTAAACATTTAAATAGAGTCGAGTCAATGGTCAGTACTGAAACAGAATGGAAAACATTGGAAGAACACAGTGAATCACCATTACACCAGACAGCTTACATCCTTCTCTTGTTTTTGTAGTACACGAAACTCACACCCACAGTACATTCATTAAAAAAACACTTACTACAAGCTGAAAATTTAAAATGACAGAAAGTAAGGCGAGTGTGTGTGCGTGCTCAACTGCAACTCAATGAAATGTCTGATTGTGATAATAGCAGCAGCCTCACATTTGACCACAATTCAGTTTTTCTTCAACATTTGAAACATTAAGAACCAGTTTAAGAACTTAATATTGCATTCTTTCAATTAACCTTCATGCTACACTCCATCAGTTTAGGGAATATGTAAAAAAAAAAGGAGAAACAATTTACTTCCAAAAGTACTTGAACAGAAGCAATTCATTTGTTTTCACACTCAGGATTTTGGAGCGTTTACATTTTTAATGTGACTGACAAAGGCCAGGGGGGTCCTGTGAGATTGCCAAAACCATAAAATGCTTCGAATAACTTATTTTTGATTTTGGACAATGTGAACAAGCCCTAAAACTAGAGACTGAATGCAGAACTTCTATTCCTTATTAAAGTGCAGACCTAAAACAACACCCAGACACGTACGACAGCACTGTTTGTCACTGTTAACATACTGGTGTGCAATACAAACCCCTACTAGAACTAGCTTTTTAAAATCATGATTTTTCAATAATACGAGAAATTTCTAAAACCAATCAGAGAAAAGGGATCCAACTGAAAAGTCCAATCATTGCTGCCTGTGTTGAGCTTGTGCTCTTCTCTAGTCTCATCGTCCATTTGGTCTTCATGCTTCAGCATCTTAATCAGAATTTCGGTCTTTACAGGTAGGGATACTGGTTGAGTTTTCGCTGGTAGGCAGCACCGGAGCGGTGTAAAGGCTGCCCTCCCAGCTGCTGCGGCTGCTGCTGCTGTTGGTGATGGTTGCTGTACTGTCCTGCAGCAGAGCCTCCGAGGTTTAAGCTGCCACTCTTCTGGAGCAGAGCCAGAGAGGAGTAAGCCCCAGTTGCTCTGCTGTTGTGGGATGAGCCTCCTTGCATCTGGTCCACAGCTTGAGACACGGAGGCCAGGGCAGCAGATGCCGGGTAGGCGTATAGATTTGGGGTTGAGTTGAAAAGGGTGTTCTCATGAAGTCGGTATGATGAGTGGGAGGACACGGGAGGAGGGTATGTGGGCTGTCGCCTCAGGGAACTAGTGATTCCCGTTTGCTCATGGGACGACGACATTACAGACTGCTGTACCTGAAACAACAGAACACTGGGTTTAGCAACACACATTTGTTCCTATAAGCAACTAAATGGGTAAATATTTTTTACAAATAAACATCTACAGCTTTTGAACTTTACTCTGAAACTGTTACCTGACTCAGGTTAAGAGGTTGAGATCTGCTGGATGCAGCCCGTTGGTGACGATCAGTGGTGGAGTCTCCTGGACGACTGGACTGCTGAGTGGCCCCTTTCTTGGACTTTCCAGACACATTTATAGCTTGATCTAACATCATCAACCACACAGACAACTGAGAGTTATAGTACAAGTACAGTTGGACCTGTTTGTCTTACAGCTAAGCTCATTATAGTGTTTCTCAAATCACTTTGGCTTATATCTTCAGCGAACAAAGCATTTCTCCAAATGTAAGGCTCAAATATTGGAACAATTTAATTGTGTAGAGTACAACATCTCATTTCTCTGCTTCAAGGACATCCCCTCACATTATTTTATAATTTTTGGCATTGCATGCAAAATTATTAATTCACTTATCAAATTCTGCCAGGAGTGTTTGTCACTGCCATTCAAACAGAGAAAGAATAAAGGAGCTGGGATATGTGTACCACTGGTCAAAAATGCATTTATATACTTATAGTATCTGTACTATATGTAACCTAACATGAAGGGGCACAAAGATTTTACTTTTGCTTTACTTTTTTTCATTATTATGGGATTAAGCTTTTATTTAGATTTTTCAACATAATTGGCATTGGCCAACTAACTGAAAAATTGGTTGTGAAATGTAAATTAAATGTAATTTGATAATTTTGCCACCATGCAATATGATCAATCTGTACGACAACAAAGTCAGCAACAAAACCTAAATTATTAATACGAATTATTGTGGACAGAAGGGTCCTGAACACCTGGAGCTGCTGGAGCTTTGTGTACTGTGCTCTCTCCAAGCTGGCTCTTCACAGTGGGCATGATGATGGCCAGAGACTTGGTTGGCTGGGAGTTGGTCTTGGGGCTGAGGGGGCTACTAGTGGATGAGTCAGAGTCATGGGAGTCATGTACTGTCACACAGCTGATCACATTGGTCCTATGGCCTGTTCCAGAGCTGTAAGGGGGAAAAAAAGAGTCCTTGTTAGCGAAATAAAAGTCACTCTGGACTTGAATAAATGAGTACAATGTGAGAAAGGGCTCACCAGGCAGCAGGGAACTTCCTGTCATTCTCGTCCTCTGAATCACTGTGGATGGTAATGATGCTGACAGCAGGACTGGGTGTGTCAGAGATAACGATGGGCTGAGACTGGTCACCAGCTAATGTAGAAATGTTGTGCAGCACAGAGGTGGCTGAGTGCACTGATGACACAGGCCTGCAGGGGAGAGAATGATGTTCTGTTAGTTCTTTATTATGAATACTTTTACTTATTATGAATCTATTTCTTACACCTATTTCAGCTGTGTTTTGACAGGAATGTGCACAAGTTCAAAGTAATGACAGAACAATAGTAGCAACTAAAAAACACAAGCAAAGTGAATTTTGTTTTATTCTTTAAGGTAATTTGGATACATTTTTGATAATTTGATGATTTACCTGGCTCGGTTCTCAACATGTCGAGTCTTCGACTTCTTGCCCTGTTGGGATCTTACATGCGAGGCCCCTGAGGTGTGGGTTTGAGAGGCAGCGTGATGGCCCACGCCAGAGTCCTGCAGGCTGACACCATCATATTGGTTGCCATGTCGACTCCTAACAAAAGGTACATTACATTTGTTGTTTACATTTTTACTTTAAACTGAATGGGTTCTTTATTGCCTCACCTACCAATACAATCCAATTACAATCAGTCAAAACAACCTGAGGACATATCCCATCTGACTACACTCACCTCCAGCCAGACGCATGCTGACTGTCAGAGGTAGAAGCTCCCATGGGTGAGCTGGGCACTACAGCCTGCCCAGGATTATGGATGGCCATACCTGGCACCTGCTGCCATGTGGAAGGGATGAGGATCTGCTGTGTGCCTGCTGGCCAACCCTGCTGTGACACAGGCACATACACACACAACACTAACTAAAAATCTGTTTTAAACATAGATGTGCCAGTAGATGTCCAAATGTATTTATTGAGTCACTGTAAGGAGAAGTAGAAAATAAAAAATATATAATTTTAGAGAAAAAGACATGCATTTACATCCTACACCAACACATCCAGAACATGCTGCAGTAAATCTGCAGACTCATTCCTGTGCAAAGAGAGTTGCATAGGTTACTGCTCAGACGGAAATGACAAATTAAGAAAGACACATTTTATCCTGGGTCTGACGCCCACGCATTCAATGCCATACAGTCACACACGGTGAGAAACAGAGGGAGTCTGGTGGAAAAACGTGCAACTTGAAATTGGGAAAAAATGTGTAATAAGAACAAAACCACAGTTCTTACTTCATTATGTTCAACACCTGGCATTCTGCACAGCTCATAAAACACATACAAACCTGCTTTTTGCGTAAAAACAAAAAAAAAGAAAAATCAGCATTGTTAAAATGAATAGTGCAAGCTCCCAGTTTTCCCTGCACACCTAAAGCACTTCACTGATTGTCCACATGCTTCCAATGGTTCTAGTTTGGAGAATATAATATGTAGGAATAAAAATAGTACTGCTACAAATCAGCTTCCAGGATGTCATTTGAACGAATCAGCAAATCAACAGACTAGTTTCTCTACCTAGATCCTCTGGATTAGTTTTTTAGCTAGAATCAGATGGATACTTTAATCCACAAAAAGTTTATTGTATAAAAGGCGCCAGAAATATAGTATTGTGGTACCAACTAAAATGAGAATGATAATCATTGTCACATTTTTGAGCCACATCTTAGATAATAAAATTGAGTTTCGAACGTCTTTTCTTTCTACTTCTATATTTTTTAAATAGCTTGAGAAATATGGACACTGATTTTTTTTTTGCGTCTGTTTTGTTTCTTTGACTTGATGATTGATTTTTGCTTTTATTACTTTATTATTATTTATTATTTCAGAAAACGCAATTTTGTCAGTCACATAATATATATGGTTCAACTGAATACATAGCAGTTAAACCTATGTTACTAAGTTACAACCATTTGTAATGTTCTCTTTTGTTTGTTTGCTGCTCAGTCACATGCTGATCCCCAATAAAAGCACTATGGAAACACAGGGGGGCTTTTATGGTGAAACAGCCAGATGAAACAGAATGCATGACCACTGAGGTTAGTTCTGAAATGTGTCAACATGATTACCGCCATGGTTGGCACTACTGATGACAAGAGTAAAACAGCATGAAGGGGCAGCTACAGAGAAATGTCAGACGAAAAGCTGCAGGGAACGCCACAGCTCCTGCATTTTAATCAGCTACGTCTGCTGTGCTCTGCTGTTGTGTCTAGACCTACTGATTCTGAGTCTAGTATGAAATCATTAAAATTCTGGCATGGGTCTTACCTGTGCCAGCATTCCGGGCTGGATGTGAAGAGACTGGGATGACTGGTTCTGAGGAACTAAAGGTACAGAGTTTTCCATTCTCACTGGATACCCAGAGGGTTTATTGGAAGTTTGAAGACCTAGTAGGAGAAGGTGGAGAGTCATTACGGTAAAACAAATGCGAGGTACTGCATTAGTAAATAAAATTCAAAGAATGGTTGGTCTACACAATCCATTCTTACCCTGTATGGTGGGGGGGCAAACTATGAGTGTTTGTTGGAAGGGCTCAGCCTGGGCACAAAGCTGGGTGGGTCTGGTCTGCAGGGGCACACCCTGCTGGGTCAGGCCGGGGATGTTTATGGTGGCCTGCTGATAGAGGCCAGGCTGGTAGTTCAACAGCGGGACGTTGCTGCTGAGAGACAGGGACTGGCCTCCTGTAGAGGCCATCTGTACGACACGACATGCAGAAAAAAGTGTTCAGTTTTGATTTTAAACAGTGTGTGTAGAAATATTTATGTGCACAGTATGTATCACCTGATTATGCTGGTTTAATTGGCTACTGAATGTTACAGTGAGGTTGGTGGCTGCACTTGGGGTATTGTTGCTGGCGAACATATTCTTTCCATTCTCGAAGGCGCTGCACCTGCGTTTGCATATATCCATATTTTGGAAGCAGGACTTGACACTGTAAGAAAAAAACACGCGTTAGAAAACGACAGATGGACGTCACATGCACAGGCATTGGCACAATTTCGTCCTTCTCTTACTGAGAGCTGTGAGGGAAGTGCAGCAAGTGTGTCATGGTAACAAAGGGGTGGTTTAGTGTCTTCATGGGCGTTATCCGTTTGTCTGCATCTAGAGTCAGCATCTTCTTCAGCAGGTCGATGAATTCCCGTCTGTCAGCCTTTTCTGCCAAGATGTCCGTCCCCTCCAGGTTTGTCATGTTGACCTGTGGAGGGACAGAAAGGTGGCATCTGTCAAACGTGACGGCCTCTGATCAACACATACAACCTCACAAGCTGCATGATGTTACCTCCTCACCTGCATCATGTCATCAAGGCAGTTGAAGATGTATTTTCTTGCCTCCTTTGACTTGATCCCCATCTCTGCTTCGTGCTCTGCAGGTGTCTGCAGCAATAAACGTGCAGAGGAGTTCAGTCTGCTCATGCTAATGGTCGCTAAAGCAATCTCAATCTCTAGAGCCACTTACTTTCAGTCTCCAGAGGGGATAGCTGGAGTCAGGGCCTCGGTTGAAGAAGCGACTGGTCTTGGTTCCCGCACTCAGCAGGTATTCTGCTGGAAGGCCCTGGGTCTGAGAAATGTAACGAATCTGGGACAGAAAAATATGAAATAAAGTCAGGTGAGACAAGTCTCAAAAAACGCGGCTTTAACAAGACTTGTCATTAAGTGCTGTGATAGCATAAAGCACAATGCAGATCACGTGTGACATGATCGTCAAGATGGTTCATTATACAGTAGATATGTATCCATTCTGAAAATGTATTGCACACATACACAGTATTTAGCATAATTACAACTGCTGCAGCTGCACCTGATCATATTCTGAGGCACCAGGATATAGAGGCCATCCTAAAAACAGTTCAGCAATGACACATCCCAAAGACCACATGTCGATGGCTTCAGAGAAAGGAAGACCCAGAATGATCTCTGGAGCTCTGCAATGACAAGACCATACTGTAGCTGTTAATATACATAATGCGGACACACCGGGTGACAATTCAAAGCCCCTGTTGTACATACTCACCTGTAGTATCGTGACTGTAGGTAGGTGGAGCAAACTGCTTTGGATACATGGCTGGCAGAGCCAAAATCAATTACTTTGACTCTGTACGGCTGCCTCAGAGGGTCCACCAGCATAATGTTTTCAGGCTTAAGGTCAGCGTGGATCAGTCCCAGGCTTTTTAGTTTCATCAGCGCTGTGGCGACCTGCTGCAGAATCGGCCGGATACACTTGAGCAGCAGAGGGCTGAACTTGCTGTGCTTCAAAAAGTCATAAAGGTTCTGCTCCAGCATCTCAAACACAAGGCACGTGTGGTTCTTGTGCTGGAAACACTCGTACGAGCGGACAAAGTTGAACTCGTCAGCATTCTCTGTGCTCAGCCTGCTGAGAATGCTCACCTACAGAGACAAGAGAGATAAAAACATCAGTGGAGTCAGTAACATTATAATGGACCCAGGTTTTTTTGACCCCTGAAATTAGAAGCTTTTTGTTGTTTTCATCAGATCTGCGGTGCTCCTTATTGGCATGACAACACATGCTACACACTGATCTTCACCTCTCATGTCAGGATAGTTGCCACGACTTGTTCCCAGAGTTTTATGGTGTGGCTCATCAACTTTATGACCCTGTAGTTGCTGCAGCTCTGAGCAATTCCTTGTTCAATTCCAGTTAGAATTAGTACGTCTCCACTTGTCAGGCATTTTTCCAAAACACTGTCAAATGATCTGGTTTACAACTTCACTTCCTCTCTCCTAAAATTTCCATGACTCTAGTACTGAATGTCATCTGAGCCAAGAGCCTTTCCATTCTTCATCCTAACCTGTGGCATATCTTTCACACCTTGTCCCCTCTGTCTGCCAGTTGGTACAAGTCATTTTCCTCCCTGTTCACCTTCTCTTACAGCTCATCATATACAGTATTACAGCATGTATTATTGCAATACTCAAGTGTATAGGTATTTTCTCACACCTCCATGTTGTCATAAACAGCTGAAATAGTCATTTCAATAGTCATTTACAGGCAACTATTATTTTAATCCTGTAGAAAACAAGATCATGTTATGGTTCTCAAGTTATAAACTGTTTTTTAATTCACAGATGAACATGTTAATGAGGTTAAAAAGTGAGTTTTGAGTGCTTTTACTCTTAAGAATCATACTTACTTCTATCTGACCTTGTCGGGCATAAGAAGGATGATTCTTCAAAATTTTAATTGCCACTATCTCGTTTGTGCCCCGCTTCCAGCATTTTGCCACCTGGCCAAAGGTGCCGCGTCCTAAAAACTCAAGTACCTCGTAGCTGTTGGACATTGAGCACAAAATCTCATGCTGCACCAGCTGGTAGTCACCCTCACTGTGGGAGTTGCTGCTCTTTGTTGTAGAAGTGGAATGTGCTATGGACTGAGCTGTGGTGGTCCCCCCTCCTGCACCGGTGCGGTTTGAGACCACAGGGGCTGAGAGCTCCTCCAGTATTTGGACACTGTCACTGCTGTCCACCTCCTCGCTCTTCCGCTTCAAGCTGTACTGCTTGTGGTAGATGTCACAAGTCTGGGAGGAAGACTCTGCATCTTTGACGCGTCGACTGGAGGAGGAGGAGGAGGAAGAGGAGGAAGGAGGTCCATGAAGGCTACCTGTGCTGTCTGCTGCACGCACCACTGTCTGCTCTCTGGATCCTGCAGTCTGTGGGTGCACCTGGTTGGAGCTGTACACTGGGTTGAAGCTGGAGCCTGAAGTAGAGGGGGCAACCCCCTGGGTGGGGCTCTGCCGGTAGTAACTTTCTCCCAGCTGGCTAGACACATCCCAGGCAGGGTTCTCCACTTTGAGCCTCTTTGAACGAGAGTAGGCACTGGAGGACACAGACGGAGAGGAGAACACCTGGAGCTGCGACGCCATGTCTGTGAAGGAGATTAGACTATTACTAATTATGATAATTACTATGCATATTACGCTTCTGTGAAAAGCTGTAAATCTTTAAATAACAGTTTAGCATTTAAATAAATTTTACTTTACTTGCCAATGGATTTTGTGTTTATTAACAATTCAAACTAAAAACAAAAATGTATTTAATGTATATATCAATTATACTCATTATATTAATTTATCTATTTTAAAATGTAGAAACTAGTAACCTTAACACATAGCGATCCTAATTGTGAGAATTTCTATGCGCTTCTTCCAGGCTCTGGTTTGCTCCGTGCCCCACCTGGACCACACGTCTGGACCGGGGTTTTAGCTCCTACGCCCCTGCTCCTTCAGGCGCGTGTACGACGCTGTTATAACCGTAACAGCCATTTGTGTATTTATAGGTGACGGTCAGTAAATGCCAGTACCTGTATTTGATGTCTGAACACGCCGTAGCAGATCTGACATTAAGGCCTCATCATGTTGTCGCCGGGCTCTGCGCCGCGGCAGCCGGATCAGCTGAGCCGCTAGCTGCGCGCTGCAGCCCTGACCGGGAGCTGGGAGGCTGAGCGCTAACTAAGCTAACCGCTAGTTAGCTGCAAGCATCGGAGTCATAGCTGACTCGATACCGCAGTCACATCGCGTAATCAGCCGAGCGAAATTCGCCTTATGCTCTGGTAATGTCAGATATCGTCATAATGAGCAGTGTCGCCAGAAGAGACAGTCACCCATCACCACTGACTATCTGACCGCTGGAGCCGCGCAACACTTCCTACCGCTGCGACGTAACGGCGAGACCTGACAGACGTCAACTGGGCTGCAAAGACTCAGTCAAAGATCGTCTATAAATAACAGTATTTAACTGTGGAATGAATCCACTGGACCAGAGTTTAAAACTAGTTTAAGACGTGAAGACTAGTCAGGGCAGCAGAACCAGTGGCCCTAGCTGCAACAGTCTACTCTAGAACTTACAGTGAGTAATATATTACCTAAAGTAATTAAATCTCAGTATAAAAATATAATTTTAAAGGCACAAATATTTGACTGAACAAAATGTAGTCCATTGTTCCGACATGGTCCATTTGATGAAAATATATCCATCGTGACATTTTACATTATAGGATTGTCACAAATTGTCTTAAAATATGACCTTGGATACGAGCCTTCAGTATTAAGCATATGTCATATGATTAGTATAGTAGTATAAACGTCATATAACCACATTAAGTATAAAAATGTACTTGAAATGATACAATTACAAATATTGAAGTGACTGAATGCACTTCATTAACCTGCCTTACAATGCATTTAAACCAACGCACGGTTAATGATTAAACTAATTGTTTATGAATGTATCCATTGGATAGGTTTGTGCACATAAAGCAGTTTTTGTTAATAAAAGAATATAAATGTAAATGACAAAATGCACTCCCCCACCACCAGCCACACAATCAAATGCTGCTGATGCATTCACAGCAGGTACAGTGGCACTTTACTTTTACTTAACATTTGTGCCTCTGAGTTTAGTTATAAATTTGATGTTTAGCTTTGTATCTGATAAATACTTTGTAATTCCATGTGTTTATTTGATAGAACACTCCACAAATTGTGATTTGAAATGCTATTTATCTGTTATTCTTTTCCTGTATCGTTCCTGACAGACGTTTATTCTTTTAAAGGTTCATATATGAGAAATATGATCTAAAAAAGCAGGCTTGGGTTGTAAACGACCATTACCCTGTTTTAAAACAAAGATCAAGTCTGATATAACAGCCATTTATTGCTGGTAGGCATCAGATAGAAACGTCTCACTTAAACACAAGATGGCGCTGTTGTCTTAGCTACAATGAAGAACTCAAACGCGCGCTACACCTTTAGAAACACACCTCCCTTATCTTTATTTCAAGACATCATTCACCAGCGTTACTGCTCGTTCAGATATATTATTTTGCTACCACAGCACATATACAGAAACATTTGTACTACATTTTATAGTGGTACTGCAAAGTACATTGAAACAAAATATTACAACGACTAGACCAGCATAGTCGATGCATAATAAGATATTCATACAGAAATAAACCTGAAATAAGTCTGTGACTTCCAGATGATGGGTTGGTGACATGTATAGATGGCATGACTATGAAATCTATAAAATGTAATGGAAATTAATGCATGCAGTAAGCAATATGTAAATATTGATGATATTTCTTCAGTGAGACACTGATGAGAATGAAACAGAACAAACAATGATTTATACAAAAATGGTTAACTAAACAAGTGCTTGACATTTTTTGTACTTAGGCAATTCTACGTATATAAACATATACTGCATGAGGAAAAGACCAGCAATCCTCAGATTTAATTCAGCCATAAACACTTACTGTAGCAGAAATAGCATCATAGAAGGGCCATAACTACTTTACGTGCACTTTAAAGTATTAAATACTGGAGTAAAATAGACCAAATATTGTATGAATTTGTTAATGTATGCACGTTATACATTTTTAAATGCATTGAACTGTATTCTCTGGGCTATAACATGTTCAGGTTTCACCTCTACATTACTGTAAATAATGGAAAGTGGCTGTTGCACTTTTCAAGTATATGCTGTTGCTCCTCCTCAGACGCTCGGCGGACTACCTGAAGGAGTGTCGAAAGTGCACGCTCCTTCGTTTAAGCTTCTCTGGGTTGTGGGAGGCCATGTGGGAAAATTCTCTAAAGATGTCAAGATATGTGGTGTCTCCTGGTGAACAACGAGGAAGAAAAATAGGACAATTATTCCAGTTGCTTCACAAAATCCAAATGCAACTCAAATGCATTTATTTATAAAATGTTCTTTATTCTCTAATTTACTTTTAACTTTAAGTTAGGTTTGTACCAAATGCCCTCAGAAGTTTCATAAATACCAAACCTGAGTGTCACAGAAAGAAAAGTCCTGCCACAGTCACTGAACAGTCCAACATTCTTTTATATGAAAGTCAAAAGAAACCATCAGAGACAGCAGAGTTGGCCCCAGTAAGGAAAAGCCCCATCAATGAAGGAGGAGAAGCAGACTGAGGCACCATGACGCTTGCTCCTTTCAGCTTTCCAAATACTGAGCCTTTACTTTTTTGTGGTCATGGTAACCACTGAATCTACAGGCATAACAAAGGCAGTTGAACTCTTTTGTGTCTGATGAGAGCGCCCAGGCCATGCTAATTAAAAAGGGGAATGAACATTCCAGACGCTTTTCTTGTGTTTGTGTGTGTGGGGGGAACGGGGAGAGATCACTGAGTTCAAGCATTATAAGACTGTTCCTTCTTTATGAGCAGTAGAGCAGCAGGAAACGGTCAGTGTATAGAAAAACTATTAATTTGTCACTATTTCAACATTCATCGTTTTTTTCTGAGGAAGATATTTACAGGCACTTTGCTGAATTCCACTTTTATATCAATATACTTTAAATTTCTCTGGGTTTAAAGAATTTTGAAACTTCTTTAAAGATTTTTTTAAAATAAACTTTTAAAAAGACAATATAGTATATAAGTAAAAGTCCAAAAGCAAAAAGAACCTGAAGTACAGCATTCATAAAATATTATTATATAAGATTTTTTGGATGATTCATTAATTGGCAGGTGAACTGGTAACAGGTGAAGCCTGTGTAGAAATGTTGATGAGCCATTAAAAAAATTCTGATTATGTTTATACTTGCTAAAGGAATTTAAGTGATGAACTGATTATATCAGATATATCAGACCAGTTTGTTTCTTTACCCTCAAGTATGAATGATTTCTTTCTAAAACACTCATATTTATCAAAACACCCAACAAATATTCTACTATATATCTATAATATCAGTCTGTGATAGTCAGAGGTTTGGTATATGTAGCTCATAAAGTCATAGTAGTACTTTGTTAATTGTGTTAGATGTTCTGTAGTAAAAGGCTGTGAAAGTCAGGCAAAGAGGATTTAGAAATGAAGCAAAGAAAGTAGTTAGCAGTTAGTCACAGCTTCAATTTATTTTAGAATTTTAGAAGACACAAAGAAGTTATAGAAAAAAAAAGTCAAAAACAAAGACAGGCAACAGGGAAGTGTTAATACCGTAGGTTCTGTATATTCAGAGAGAAACATTCTTTACAATATTCAAAAAATTATACACATAACAGTCAGAGACAGAAGTAAGACAATGTTAAAAATTGCATGTTAGAAGCAAGCAGTTAATGTGTTAATTGTTTAAATACACAAAAGTCAACTTGACATATTCTACTGACTTATACACTGCAGACACTTTGTACCGTACAACACAGTCCAGTGATGACTTGATGTAAATGATTGTTAGGTCAGTGTTTACTCCATTCATGTAGTCAAATCTGTAAAGTACTGCACTACATAAAAAAAGCTGAATTAAGAGCAATTGTGAGATTTCAAAGTGCTTTGAGCCTATAATTGACGAGAGGTGGGAAAGAAGAAAACAAGTGAGCTCATGCTACCCCTGTTTAAACACCAAAAGAAGTCAACAAATACAAGTAAGGGACTGTACACAAATCTTCAGGCGACAACAAAGGTTTACACAATTCTTGATTTTAGAATTAATTTGCAAAATGTGAATCAAATATTTTTAAATGATTTAGCATGATCAATGCTAGATAGAGGAGAATCTACCAATCTAAACCCAATCCAGGACCCAATTGACGCAGGGTCCAATGTCTCAGTTGAGGTTTTACTCTCTTGGGTAGAAGAGAAATAGAGACGGAGGCCTGTAGGGATAGTGAATTGTCATTTTGCTTGTCTATTAAATTGCTCCATAAAGTAAAATAAACCACAGTAGATGTTCATGTTCATGCTGCATTTGTTACAAATATTATAAATGTTTAAACTATGCTTCAATACATATTGCAAGCTTTAATTTCAATGTTTGGTTGAACATACTGTATGAATAACACCTATTAGCAATAATAGAGGTACTGTAATATATGTGCAAGGTATATCAAGGTAATTTGTGTAAAGTCTCTTAAAAGTATGACGGAATCCTTCGGTGTTAATGGACAATTACAGTATGAGAAACAAAAATGGTCTAAACACTTGTTGGCTCTCTGACAAACTGTAGTCTTTGGCTTAATTTAAACCCAAACAGTCCTCAACATGTGTGAAACTGACAATGTTTCCAGAATGTTCTGGATCACTATGAACCACAAAAAGAAGTTTTGAAGAGGAACTACACAAACAAGATGAACATAAATGGGGTCAGTGAATCTACCTATGTTCACTGGCATTAAGTATTTCTGTAAGTTAATTTTTTATCAGTTTTTTAAACAATACCCAAATGAAAACCATTTGGAAAGGACTGTTCAGACGATTTCAGTTGTATCTGAATGTCATTCCAGTATGTGGACAACATGGATATTAACCTTACTCAATAAGACAACATGTCGAATATTCACATACACTGGATACAGATGTAAACAAAAGCAACTGGGCTTAGGAAGACCTCAGCAACATATGCACTATACACACCAAATAAATCTATTGTAGGCCTTGACATCAAATTACCAGGAACAAGCATATAGTACAAATACTGTATAGAATATTTAATACATTAGTGTGATTTATCAAAAATGTCAGTGTTGTGCTGCCTGTATGGTGATTATATATATTATCAAACTGACTACTGGCTCTCTTTCTGATAATTGGAATATAATACTGACATGAGCGTGAGGTTCCAGTGAAATAAAATCTAACAAAATACAGTATATGCTTAAAAAAATACCTTCTGCATTGTTGTCAAACCTAATACAAAAAATACGGATTATCTGTCCTGAAATAATCATTGCACTGTTGCTCTGCGAGTTAAATAATAACACGAAAGCATTCAAATGAATTCTGAGAGGAAAGTTAAACAAAAAGAGACAAAAGTAGATTCTAATCGCTGTTAATAAGAAAAAGTGCATAATTACGCTTTTAATCAAACATAAAATCTTTGCTTGATCAATACAGAGAAACGACTCTATGGTCATTTACTCTCAGTCACAGTTATGGAAGCCTCTCAGTAACCTGCATTCCCGTTTCCTTTATTCTTAGGTTGTCATTTTTAGTTCAGCTCATTGTGACATTTGTCTTTTTTCTATGCTACAAAACCCCAGAGCCATGAGAGGCTGACATGTCCATGGAGAGAGAGTCAGTCAGAGCCATAGAGCCCTGATCATTCCACCTGGGAAATAACATGGAGGAATATTTCACCCACGACTGACCAACAATTTGAAATAAAACGTCTTTCGTTTGTTTGTTATTATTAATAGACGTTTCTTGCTATATTGTTTACAGACTCTGACTTATAATTAAAGACCCACAAATCTTTCTCATGTAGTTGTTAACCTAATACAACTTTTTTGTTTCAGTTTCAGAGCCACCTGTGCTCCATGTAACAAATTAATAATATCTGTTTTTACTTCTGGAAACCTTTGGCAATACAATAACAACAGAATCAAATTAAACGTAAGAGTCATGAAGGAGTGAGCTGTGGCAGGTCTTTGGTTCAGAGCGCTCTATACCCTCCAGTAACAAGAAATAAAGGGAAAATTGGTCCAGAGTATGCTGCTGTTGGAAATCTACCCTTTCACTGCCAGTGATTTCTCATTTCCGCTGTGTTCTGCTGACAGACATTGTTTCACGTCTAAAGTCAAAGTCAACAGACTGCATTCAAAATATTTAGGAAATATCTAATGTACTGTTAAGTGGAAGTTAATCTGGTGGAGATAACAAGTGCAAGAAACAAGTAGACAATACCCAAAAGGTCTTTCTTGGTCGGTTTTAACCTGATTCTAGTACTGTGCTATATTTAGACAGATAAACTCCTGAATGCATTTCTTGTACTGTTGTTCAGTGGGGCTGCTAATTGGATATTGACCTGGCTGTCCAAAAGGTCCCTCCGACTCCCGCATCTCCTCATTCATCCTGGCCAGACGCAGCCTGAACAACACAAAAGGAAAACAGGCTTTTACAAATGGCACGCACAGAAAAAGCCTAGATGAAGATAAATACTATAGATACTGTAAATCAACCTACAATGTTACTATATCTGCATTGGCTTGCTGAACAGCTATACTTAAAGGATCCTGGCCGTCCTCATCCTCATCGTTTTGTGTCGCTCCCCGTTTTAGGAATAAACACACCTGTCTGTAAATGAAGGAAGCATAGAAAAAACATACAGATAATCATTTTGAAATACCTGTGCTCTCCACATCCCCTATTCAAATTCAGTTCCTATTTGCTTTTCTCATTGCTTGTACCAAGTCAGAATCACTAAACTGCACAAACATTCAGTAGATCATGTTGCCACGTATAAGTCACAAGGGAGTTTCACACTGCAGAGCTCTAAGTCTCATCTTCAGAAATCCCCAAACAAAGCCGTGAAGTGTGTAGCAGTGCCAGACGTCATGTTAAATGCTGCTTCCTGCCACATGCCTCACCCTGTGTGTCCCAGATACGTGGCATGATGCAAGGGGCCCCTCCCTCTCGTGTCCCTTTGGTTGACGTCAGCTCCATTCTGCAGCAGGAACTCGCAGGCAATCAACGAACCCTAAAATAAAAAAAAAACTGATTAAATTAGCTCAGGTCTGACGTTATGCAGAAATACAGATGCTGTAGGAAGCAGAAGTGCATTTACATTTCATCATATTTTGGATGATGACCATGATGAAGTTTAGGCACATGGTAAAATATAGGTAAAACCATTGCAATTATTTGTCAACTGACTCACCCCGATCACACCCTGTATGAGGGGAGTCTTTCCTTCGTCGTCCTCAGTGATCAGATTGATATCAGCTCCATGAGCTAGTGCTTCAGCCATGACAGGAAGGTTGCGGGCCTTTGAGGCTTTATACAGTAATTCGCCAGGATGAAGGTCCCTTATGTCCTCTGGGTCTGAAGTCTCTGGCTCGGCCTCCAGCTCGGCTTCACCACTCGAGTCCTCAGACACCTCACACGCTGAGGAGAAGGCAAGTCAGAGTAACCTGTTGTAACTACTGATGCAAATACAGCTATATTAGCATTCAGAGGCAAATTAATTTACTACTATTTAATACCTTTAATACCTTACATACTGTATATACATACTGTAATACCAAAGGGCCTATCTGCACACAACTGGACTCACCCTCCTCTGTGACGCTATCCACCACTGAGCCAAACACCAGGATGTCTGTGCTGCCATCTGTGCTGCCTCCCAACCCGCTGTCACTGCTTAGACCTGCCGGACCAGGAGGTGCCAGAACATGGACACATTAATTACTGCTGTCTCGTTCAGGGTGCTTTTCCACACACACACATGCGCGCCCACGCACACGTGATCATCAAGCACTGCACCTACAGTACATGCTGACTGGCTCTAGTCTGGATAAGAGTCTGACTGAACGTTTGGTAAGACATAGTAAAAGAAGTGATTCTCTTACTTCGAGGCCCTGATCCTGTATCAAAATACGAGAAGAGGGTGTCCAGCTCATCAGGGCAGAAAAGGGAGTCTCGTCGGAACTTAGCAGCAGCTGTGAAATGAATATAGAACAAAGTGGCTACAGTGACAAGACATCTCATATTTAGCAGAAATAATAGAAAAACTGCCAAAATTTTCAGTCTAATTATCTATAATAGTCTGGGGAAAAAAATAAGCGTAAAGAAAACTTTAAGAATCTCCAAGAAAACTCTAAATCTAAGAAAATGTGGAATTTATTTTTTAAAATATTTTTATTTTAAAACATTAAACATGTAAAAATAAGATAAATGCATGCATTTAAAGTCAGATTTGTGTAAGTACCTGACGACAGGGTGGAAGGGGAGGTACTTCCAGGATCTTGACGGTATCGCCGCCGTGTTTTGGGTACTGTGGTGGCACTGTTGTGTCTCCGACACTTCTTTACACTCCATCGTCGCTCTGACTTCCTCTCTCCATTGATAAGTATCTCTGTGGAGCCCAGTTTCTTCAGGAACTTCTTCTCGACGTACTTCGCCTTAATCCAAGCCTCTTTTTCTTGCCTGCAGGGAATCACAACATGTGACTAATTTTGAATATGATTTGAAAAAAGTGCACAAGATCCTGTTCATATTATCTGTTTTTCCACAAATTCCTACCTTGAAGCTGATGGTAGTGGTTTCTTTAGACCTTGGTCTTTGTATGAGCCTTCATAGATGTGGTTGATGACACTGTTTCCAAGCTCACACATCAACTGCAAGGAGGAACAGACAATCATATCAGACAATCGTATCTATTTCATTTCAACTGGTTAGAATAGCATACAGTAGCTTAACAGAGACCGAAAACAGATACGAGTGGTATTGATCCTATGCTCTAAAGCTCTTTGAAAAAGCAAACACTAGCATTTTCTATAGTCTATAGTCAAAATGTAATTCTCATATTTATTCAAATACAAAATGTACCTTTAATAATTCTGGTTCCCATGAGTCCAGTGTGAGTGAGCGAACCTTTGAACAGTGAACCCCAAGACTCCTACAACAAAGAGAAATTTATTTAAAAAAATCTGTTGTTAAGGGCGACCATGGGCCTTTCTGTGTGGAGTTTGCATGTTCTCCCTGTGTCTGCGTGGGTTTACTCCGGGGTCTCCGGTTTCCTCCCACAGTCCAAAGACATGCAGATAGGTCAATTGGGTAAAACCGCGTAAATTGCCCAAAGGTGTGAGTGTGTGTGTGTGACTGTGACTTGTGCGTCTATATGTGTGATGGACTGGCGATCTGTCCAGGGTGTACCCTGCCTCACGCCCATAGCCAGCTGGGATAGGCTCCAGCACGCCTCCGACCCCTTCGGGGAACAAGCGGTAGAAGTTGAATGAATGAATGAAAAATCTGTTGTTTGTGTTCTGTGATCGTACAATTCAACTTAAATGAGGGGGATTGATGAATTAAACACTGTGTTACTATGGGATGACCAGATCTTAGGGGAAATGAGAGAAGCCGCTCCTAATGTCATGCAAATCACTAAGTTCCTCCAATTAAGCTTTTTGGTTTCCTGGTAACAGTTGAACATTAGTAGAAAGAAATTATGTGTGTTTTCTCCCCCTTGATTTTCCTGCAATGCAGCAAGAGACAATGAACGATCTCACTATGAGAAGATGCGTCAAAAGAGGGATCATGAATATTCAGCAGGTGAAACAGGAACAGTATTTGTGATTATATAAGCTGTTATAACTGCAATTGAAAAATACAGCACACAGCTCCCGAGTGAATGTTTCCCATCACAAGTTTGAGAATGGACCTGATGTAACAGTGTGATGCAACAAAGCATTGTTGCAGCACTGATGGGTTTGTCTGCAGCAGGGTGTCTTCATTCAACAGCATTATTTAACAGAATTAAACTATTCAGGAAGCTCTACAATGTGTGCATCTCTGCTCTGCCGTCGTCTTTATCTTCACACTCTCCCCACCAATAAAAACTCTCAGTCCAAGCCAGACCGATCCCTTAGGCAACGTACGGCACTGAATCTCTTCAGCAGTGTTTGGCTGAACGTGAGCAGTGCCTTGCAACACAAGGTGAGGCACAGACAGCTAATGGTGTGGAGGAAAAAAAAAACATTCAGCCCCCTGCACTCGAAAATAATCTCAGTGCGGGGGAAAGAATTGAAGTGATTTAATTTGATGTTTTGTTTGTTAACATGTAAAACAAGGTTCTGAACTCTACCTGTGGATGCCAGAGCACTCGATACACAGCAGGATGCCCAGGTTGATGGAGGCCCAGCGAGGGTCAGCCTGGCCGCAGTCGCAGCACTGCTCGTTGCCTGGCAGACACTGGATCCGCTGCAGGATGGTTTCACCTCTGGTGCTCCGCTCCCGCAGCTCGCTGGCTGAATCGATACTGCTCGTGGACGGAGAGGCTGTTCTGTCCAGATGCTAAATATAAACACAGCAAAAAGCCAACCTTTAGGGCATTTAGGTGAAACGCTGCATCAGCAAGCACATATTCAGTCCACAAACATAAAGGCTTTACATAAGGCATATTACTAAGTTTGCTAATAGAGCTGGCTCATTTTGAGACAGTAAAACTGAAGTAAAAGTCCAAGTAAATATTACCTCTATATAGTAGGTATCTGGGCTTTCTTTGTAGGCTGAGGCAATGCTAGCTTGAACTGCTTGAATCCATGCTTGTCTTAGCTTCTCAGATTCAGCCTGAAGCATACAACTCCTGTAAAACAAATCAAAGCAGTGTCACTAAGTATATGTAGTTTCTTTATGTCAACATATTGTACAGTTCCTCAGTCAGCACTAGGTGAAGGGTCAAGCAACGTCATTAGAATCCATCTTCTGGAAAGCATGAATGGTTGTTGACTGGAACAAAGTGATGGAAGGTCATTGCATGCAAATGATTTTTGAGGGCACGCCTTACTTGGAGGGGGAGACAACCTCAAAGCAAAACCTCCTCTCGATGTCCTCAAATGGCTTCACGGAGCAGAGTCGAAGGTCTTCCACCACCACTGTCAGAGAATCCTGCAAACACACAAACAACCTCTCATGTTTCCTCGTTTGCAAATACAAAACTAAAATAGCAGCTTCTCCCTTAAGGCAGTTTTTTCCCTGCAAGCTGGACGCCTCAGATGACCTGACCGCACACGCTGATGACAAGCAGAGAAATAAACGTGACCTGAAAATCACAACGGCTTCTGTTCTCTGTCAGTTCCAGATTAAGTAGACCGATATCAGTAGAGATCTTCTGATTCGCAAACAAGCAACCAATGGGTGAAGACATATTCAGTCTTAAAACCTGCTTTACCCTGGAGATATCCTGCATAAACTTGCCTTGAGCTTCTTCTGGTAGACCAGTTGACTGTTCTGTATGGAGAACCACCGTCTACGGAGAAAGAGGAGGAGACAAATAAAACTGATTTTAGATGGATATTGTTTTAATGCTTAAGAACAAGAACCATAAAGGTAGACGGGTAAAAAGCATTAAAGGAGCAGTATGCCAAGGTCAGGCTGAAAGCTCGTAGTACACATTTAAATATATTACTTATATCATAAAATGCTGACAGATCATAGCTGCCACTATTCTACTTAGCAGTAATTCTATGAGCAGTCGTCTCCCATGCTAACACCACTAAGTGTAGCTGTGAATGCCAGTGTGATTTCTCAGTTAATATAGATTTGCCAACTTTCTTTACCTGTTCCATGTCTTGAAGGCATTGCTGGCCCTTTTGAACAGGTATCCCTCCATTACTACGCCATTAGGAGCATCCACATTGAATTCCACCTTTGAGTCGTCATAGGCAAAGTCCTGAGAGAGAAAGAGACCCGGCTCCATTAACCCTCTGTCCGAGTAAAGGCTAATACATCAGCTGACTGTCATGTTACTATGACATGTTAATAGTTGAAAATATAACCGCAGCATGTGCGTTGTTCCCGATACGTCATAAATTCATCGTCATCATAAATCGTGTCATCATTAATTGTGTGACTGCATGTTAAAAGTCACTTGTCAGCCCATGTATGTGCTGGAGTTTCATGCCATATTCCTGATGTGACACAGGGGCAGTTGATAATGTGTGTGTGACGCAAAATATTACATAAACCGCCTGTGATTCATGTGAAATTACTCTCTTGACCTTTTTCCTAGAGAGTAGTGCATGCAGGGCGTGAGGCAGATTCATTATGAAATAAAGGTTTTAAAAGCTCAGAAAAATATTTTGAAGTGTTTTGATATTTTACTACTGATTACACACACAATAAAAGTAATGTAAAATGCATTAGGAACAGAATATTAGTTAAATTATAATTGAATTTCATATGAATGTACTTTACGTACAGCCCTGAATAAAACCCAAACCTAGTTTTCCCACAAGAGTAGATTTAGGCTGCAGAGATGTATCAGCCATAAAAAAGCACTCAACCCATAAATAGATGCAGGTGCCTGCTGGGGTATCCAAATAAAAATCATCCTTGTTTCATAAGAGGGTGTATGTACTTGCCACAGATCCCTGGGCACCATTAACTACTCATTGCATGTTTGAATAATAGATCAACCTTCTGCTCCCAACATCTCAACATTTTAACTTTTATACATATAAAATAAAGGATGACTTCCCCACACAGGCATCACTATATGTATTAGAGACAACCAGTCAGAAAAAAAACACAAAATGAGCCAAATCTGAGAGTCAAACACTGACAAAATGTACCACTAAACTTCACTATGTAGTATTTTTGCTGCATACAGTACAATGGCATCTGCTAGAGTTCTTTTCAGCTCAGATGATCTGATGATGGACTGCAATCAACCAGACCTAGCAGCCTCCTCACATTAAAATGACAGCAGAGAAATGCCTCTAGATGACATTACCTAGAGCAGTGCAACCCTTCATGTGTATGTGTCCATGTATTTTCCAAAATAGGACCAAAACAAGCAAGTTAAAAATTACTGTAGCTTTAAGAAGATATCTTCACCACATTTTAGGTCTGCAACTAGTTTCTAAACACCTTCCAGAAAAATACAGATAAAGAAGTACAAGTACAAGCCTCATCAAATTTCCAAAATAGCATAACAACACTTTTTAATTTCAGTCCAATGCTAGTTATGACAAAAACCTTTCCTATAATATCAACATATATAATAATTATATGAATATGTAGAGGACTGTATTAATAGTTAAATTAACATTAACAAGCAGCCAGCGTTATGCAAATCAACCTACCAAACTGTGGTCCCACCAGCACAAGATCTTCATTTTCAGAATTTCAGTGCAATCCAACAACATTGCAAAATCGCACAAAGGTCCAATAATTTTAAAATACAATTGTAAAACGTCACAAATAACCCAGCTCTGGAAGCAGAAGTATGTTCGTCTTCACTCTCCTAGAGCCGGAGCTTTCACAGAACATCGTGTTGCTGCAGTGTGGAGCGTAATTCCACCACTGACGTGTGTGCCCTGCACAGCCACCTGCCTGCTGCCCCGTGAGCCTCAGGATTAGGACTAATTACCATACAGCTGCCAGTGTATCCATGGCAGGGTGCTGTGGAACAATAGTTGGCTACACTACCCGATACTGTAGCTGTTAACACAGTCAGCTTCCTTCGACACTTCATGGGTCAGATTCAGTTCCACAACTCCTTAAACACAGCTCCTTTGCTGAAGAACGTGGGCACTTCAGTCCTATGCTGACCCAGTGGGACTCTAACGGGCAACTACTGAAGATCCGATTTACAGAAATCAACAGCTCCGCTCAACAAACCAAAATCCCTGCAGAGTTTCCAATCTGTACAAAATCAAGTGCACACATCTTACCTTCTTTCAAAATGTCTCATGACAAACACACGGAGTGAACAAAACTGAATGTGAACGCTGTGGTACGCTACTCTAAAATCTCTCAAACCCGCAACAAAGATCATCTATTTTTCATCATTCAACGTCATACAGTCAGAAACTGAACATTGGTAAATTATTGAACAAGCACGAAGGCTTTGAAATGTTACGGCAAATGAATAAATTGTTGAGAGCAGCAGGAACAAAACGCACACACACACAGTGTAACAGGGGATGGAACATGTCCTGGTGCTTCATCCACCTGCTGCCGCTGCTGCTTTACGTATGTTGGCCCAGAGGCAACGCCGCTGAGCTGTGACTCCACATGGCATGGACCTGCTGGTGGCACTGATTACTCAGTCTGCCGCCAACTGTTGTCTCCAAGATCCTTTTGTGCTTAACCATCATTTGCATCGTACTGTACTGTATGATGCACAGCCTCTGCATTAGCCATCGTCAGGTAATCCTCAAGTCGCCAGGTGGACTTCACTACCAAATCTTAGATGTCTACGAAGACCTAGCTGATAATATAGCAAGAGGTTAACCTCAAGCTTGAGGTGTCCAGTTTCCAAATCAATGCTTAAAATGTTTTATTTTGTCCCTAATTTTTCTTTGGTTTCATCCACAAAAAGCCTTTTCAACATCTGTCATACTTCTGTTATTTTATATTTAAAAACAGAACTGGTGACAGACAGGCAGTATGCAGGACTGCGTTGGTGATGTGAGCACCAAGTCAACTACCATTAAATTTGCAGTTAAAAATAAATGGCTCTGGCATTTACTGAGGATGCTTGTGTGCCTCTGGGTGCTCAGCCAGTAATAGTGACAGTTGGAGCACTTTAACTCTCTTTCTGCTTCCCCTTGTTTTCATCACGCTGAGTAAGGTCGGCCTCTCGGGCTTATAATATAATCAATGTGAGAAAGTAGGATAGAAACATGTTTCTTAAGAAGAAAGGAGAACCACTGAAGCTGGCCAAAAGGATAACACATCTAAAATGTGTGATTCCCAAAGTCAACGCTGCAATTTGCAGTGCATTCTGGGATTAACAAAGAGTTTCTGTATAGGTCATTTAAACTCTGTTCAGTGTTGCTAATTGCTTTCTATAAATGATTCAGGATGCATTTAAGCTTGCCCTCAAGGATTGTGGAGTCCAGCTGAAAACTGTGGCCTATGTCTGCATCTTCGCAGCACACTATTTATATTGATATTTATGTGCATCGAGTAAAAATGAGAATTCAGATGGAAGAACAAATGGAGCACTCACCTGCATGAGCGTCTGGAGGAGATGGTTGTTGAAGCAAAAGGCGAGCAGAACAAACGAAGAACAGTGTTAGAATCACCAAAAGTAGGCAGATTTAAGCGAGGATAATGCAATAATCTTTCAGGCTCAGTGCATCGTATTATCCCCTACCCGCAAAGCTCCCCTTCATCCTTCAACAACAAAAAAGTCACCCATCTATTAAAGTATTTTCATTTTCACTCAAATCTTAATGTGGCTTCAACTTGTGACCTTGTTTATTCACTTTTACATGTCGCTTGGTTAATGGATGGGCCCTGAGGCACCGTGTCTAACAGCTCTGGCAAAAACAGATCAATAAGTTTCCACACATGTGACCCAGCTCTTCCCCAAGGTTGTACCCACAGCACGGATGCCAGTGCCTGGAGGGAGAGCACGTACTGGAGCTGCCTGACAGATGGTCACTGATCCTGGGGTACGGAGGAGCCAGACAGTGGCCCGCTGAAAATATGTCTGACTTATTAAATGAGAACCCAATATTTATGAATTCAGTTCTCTGAAATACATTAAGATGTTTAATGTGGAGAAGTACTGTAGGAATATTTGGTGAATTACATGCTCACCTCATTTTTAAAATTTAAGTCTGTAACTGATGTCATGGGGCTCCATTAAATACAGTTTACTACTAAATATCTGGTGCCACAGATGGTGCAACATCTGCATCCAATTTTAAATCACTCACTGTCATTCACCTTCCACCGCATTGTCCTTTGACAGGTTGCTAGTCCATTACAGGACAATATTAATATAAATTCACTCTCGCACTCACACCTATGGGCAATTTAGAGTTGCCAGTCAACCTGACTGTATGTCTTTAGACTGACCTTAGTACCCAGAGAAAACCCAATCAAACGCAGGGAGAACATGCCACACAGAATGGGACCTGGGTGACACCCGCCTGAAAGCCATGACACCTTGTACGATCTGTTTTCTTACAAAACCAGTAAATCAGCACTTTATCGACTAATATATCTACTCATGCATCAGCACATACAGCAGTCGCTGTGCTACCAGACAACAGTGGGATTAATATCTCTTAAAAACGTTTAATTCCACCTGATTTAATGGTTAGTCAAAGCCTGCACTTTGTTAGGCAGATTAATCATACACTTCCCAGCTGCCCGGGTCTAATCCCTTCCCAGTCACAACAGTCCATGTGGCAGACTGGACCTTGGAGGTGTGACTTGAGCACATTCACACCCTGTTAGTGTCACTGTATCAGTGTCAAGAAAGCTTCTTCAGTGTCAAAATCAATGAGTATCATTTCGATTAACATAATAGGCTCCTCGCTAATAGAAGGTTCGGTCATACAAGCTAAATGCTTTTTTCATCCCATGAGATTTATAGTTTCATATTTTGTGTATGACAAGAAAAATACAGAATATCAGTAAAGGCACTGATATTCTGTATTTTTCTTGTCATTGTGAGCAGAAATTTAAAAAAAAATTAAAACAGTAACTCACCCTCTGCTGAATGGTTGCATGTTTATGCTCCATTTCCCTCTTCTCCATGGCTGAATCAATCACCAGCTGATCCAGCTGAATGCCATTGTAAAAAGAAATATAAAAAACGGGTCGAGCATAATCATACATCCTTGATGTTGTTGATCACGTACAGAGCAAAGTAAAGGCTGAAGAGTAGCTGGTACTATGTTGTCTGTTTCACTTGCAAAATGAAAATGAGCCTTCAGTCACATATTAGGTCAGTGTTTGGTAATGGAGCATTGATGCAGTTCTCACAAGAGTTCACACAGAGGGGAAGCTTTTTATAGTATAGTGTGAAAACCCAACAGACAAATTATGCAACAGGCTCTTGTCAATAGTTCAATTGAAGACCAAAGCCTGTGGAAATGGCAATGCTCCGCTGCTGCAGTATGAGCTGAACACAGATGATGTTGTTCCTCTCACCTCAGCAGCCAGTTTCTTCATGTACGGGTCAAGCTCATCGAGCAACGTGTAGCCCTGCTGGAACAGCGAGCACTGGGCATGCATGAACGACAGCATCTGGGTTGGACAGAATAAAGCAGAGTTTAGCCAGATGACTCTGGTTGAGTGTGGAATATATATAAAAAAAACGTGTAAACGAATGCACATGTGCGTATGTGCTCTCACTTACAGCATCTAGGATCTCAAACTTCTTCTTTGTCTGTAGCACATTAATCTGTAGAAAAAAGCGTATACATGACCAAAACCCTATTCTGTGTCACATTGTGGTTTTCCTTAGCTCCCTCTACTGGAAGTTCTGTTTTCCCTCAGTGTCACATAGTTCAAGTTTAATTAATTTAATTGCAGTTGTGCAGTAGAAGAGAAAATTGTTAAATATACATAAATGCAACATTAACGTGCAAACCATTCAACAAATATATTGACCTAAAACCTTTACCTTCTATATCTTAACCAATACTAAATTAGATTATTTCATTTAACAAGACACTAACATATACAGCGCATCGTCTCACAGCTGTGTTAAGACTCTGTGTGTCAATACTGAGAGACAGATGCCAGCGGGGAAAACCAGGGAGAAGCCATCACAGTGATCACCACACTGAATCATTGTGCTTGTTCCTAAGGGCTGACTTCAGGAAGATTACAAGCTGTAATGTGTGACGAGACCAAAGAATGTGTCATACAGGCACAAGGGCACCACGGATACTGCCGCAGGCTAAAGCACTGCATCCTGGTTATTCTTACACTGTACAAGCAAGACGTGTCCATGGACTATTTGCATATGAATAGAAAATCACAACACATCGAAGCATCAGAGTCACAGGGACACAATGGTATAAAGACCTGTAATAGCTGCGCATACGTTTAGAAATGTTCACAATTAATAGACCTGCTAGGCCGCTAAAGCTGCTTTGAACATAGAAAAGGCATTTGAACGTTCCTTTAACACCCTCCACACTGTTTTGCTGGTAATTAAGAAAATGTTTGAACAATTTCTTCAAACGTGAATTCCACACGACGCCTACTGCTTTGGAGAGAATTTGACCTTAGTGTTTGCTGACCTGTAGTACGTAGTCCAGAGCGAGGTGTCGGAAGCACTTGCGGGTGATGCTGAGGGTGCTGGTAGCTTCTTCAACCTCGTGAGGTTTGTTCCTCGGCGCCTGGGCGTTTTTCACATGCGCTATCTCCACATCCTCACGCACCCTGTCGAAGTGCTTCTTGGTTTCCTTGAACTTCCGAACATCCCTGGCAGACGAGCAAACTTTAAATGAGTTACTCTTGACAACTTACTTTAAAGAAGAAAAAAATATATATAATGAGTCACTTTATAGTCAATTTGAGCTACACTGTACATGATATGACTGCCTAATATGTTTATGGACATAATAATAAATGTGTTCTCTGTTCATTATTTTAAAAAAGCTAAAAGGTTTTCAGGGGTAAGGGGATGTCTGCTCCTTAAAGGTAAAGTCTGCAGGAACTATAAGTTGTAGGTTTACTCACTCTTTCACAAAGTTGTGCAATTGCTGCTTCACGGACCTCTGAGCCTGATCAAACAGTATCTGAAACAAACACAAGAGGAGAGTAAAGTTGCAGTTGCAGAAAAGGAAATGTAAGAAAGGAAATGAATGCATGTCACACAAATTAGGATGTTCAGTACTGTATCGTCTTATTTCGGGACTTTTTTGGAGGGAAAATTGTCCTGCTGTCAAATCACCAGCAACATGTTTTTAACCAACAGAGGGCGGCAAGGAGCCACTTTGTTTCACCACCTTCAATCAAGGGGACGGGGTGGTGTGCAGTGCAAACCCATTCAGACAAAGATTGAGCATGAAGATTAGTTAGAGGTTTTGAATTATGCTTCCGTCTGAATGCTTGGATGTTCAACTTTGCATACTGTAGAAGGTTAAAGGTGACACCGCTTATCAACAGGCTGTAACATTATCGAGGTGCTGTAGGTATTACTGATCTGAGATGTGTGTTTTTGTTGTGATGTTAGGTAAGGCCTCCTTTTCATTGTTCTATGAACTCATTGGATCTACAGTAAATGTTTGTGAACGTGCCACAGCAAAGACCCCCTCACATTCTGTTTGCTTTGTGTTACCGTGATCGCATCACAACCCGTCCGCTTTACCAGACGTAATGAACCAACAAAGAAGTTCTTTTTATACTGCACCACGTAAGCCAACTTTGCTTAATAGCTTCTTACAAAGCGTTGCATTCAAAGGCCTCCAAGTTTGGCTGAAAATCACATGGGGCTAATTTTGTTTGTATGGTCAAACAGTTTCACCGGATCACGATTGAAAAGCTCTTAAATATATGGAATGTCAACTTGAAGCTTAAGCTCTATGTCTTACAACCAACAGGAGCAGTGATGTGCAGTGGTCATCCACAGCAGCATTCCAGGCCTCATTTAGGCTGCAGACCATATTTGAGTGAATGGTGGGTGTAAACCACAGGTTTCATTGTCAAGTCAACAACCACATCTCCGTAATGACTGGCTCTGGGGGAAGCACAGCTTAAAGCATTCCTGGGGTGTTTTGAGGCAGCTGCCTGTCTGAGTCAGAGCTTTCAGTGGAGCAGGTTGTTTCATATCAGTGTTCATAAAAAATCAAATGGTTATTGGCACAGTGGACTGTTCCGACTCACTGAAACACATGGATGAAGGCATCAAACGAGCAATTATCTTAGTCCACTCAAGGAAACATGAGTGAATATAATTTACTTGTTACACGTTGTTTATCTGTTACATCTCAGAGAGACAGTGGTGGTGAGGCCAGAACTGTTGTGTTACACTTTCACTAGCGAGGTTCCTTCCGGTGTCAATGCCCTATGTTCACAGTGCCTAAAATAAAACCTCCATGGTTACTACAGCCAGCCCTCTGCTGTTGCCACTAAGTAGCACTGGTTATGGACCATGAGTGATTATTACATCAGATATTTCAATTTGTGAACCTCCACTACCAAACACACACAATGTTGAGCATTTGCATCCAAATCAATCTTGCAAATGCCAATAAATATAATAATACTGTACTGTCTAACAGTGAAGAGGTAAAACATTACAATAGCACATAATGGAGAAATAAATATAATTAATAATCATAAACCTATAAAACAAACAAGTTTTACATTTGTTTCATTACCAATTCTTTGTATTAATTTGTATAAGAGCTGAAACAGTCTGTAAAATAATTAATAAACACAAGGGAATACAGTATTCACAGTATTCAGGCTAACAGGTTTGAAGGCTAACTTCACCATGAGGTTTAGTTAGGTAACGATTACTTCACTGAGCTTTCTTTGAGCATACATTGTCATGCATGTCATTTTTATTTCCCGATGACAGGATGTTGCTACAGTCTTGAAGAAATGATAAGAACAGTGATTGCAGACATCACGCCTTCCTACTGTGTCTTCTATTGTTTTCTTCAGTTTCCATATACACCCAAGAGACAGTAGCAGTGGCGTAGCACATGGGAATTCACTCACTGTGTGCATTGCCTACTGCACAGGAACGCCCCATAGGGATTAAGATTTATAATCATAATCTAAATATTTATAATTATATGCAGTGCTGACAATGTACAGTATTTGAAAATAAGATGTAACTTTGATCAAAGTCTGCACACATTTAATGCTATTTTGTGTTTCATGTTATCATTTTCCCTAGAATCTCATCACCTGCTCCTTCACCGTTCCATGCATGAAGACCTGGCAGCTCAGATGTTAGTCTCTCTGCATCTCTGTGTCAGTCTCTCCTCATTTCTAATGGATGTTCTGAGAGTCGAACATAAGTCAATAATTTATTGAGTATTCATACAGTACGGAGTTTCAGGCTTGAATTAAACAGACACTGGCCTCATTCCGCTGAAGCTTCTGCCCATTTCAAAGAAAAATCTATTGTGAAATCTCTGAACGGAAAAGAAACGCAGGCTTCAAAATAAAAAGAACTGTCCTTGGCTTGTGTTGGACTTTCATACACACAAGAGCATGTTTGTTCAGTTGTGTGGTAATGGAATGGCAGGAGAATCAGGCTATGAGGAAACAGAGGGAAAAAAATACTTCACATGTTCATGTATATGTTCACACATATGCCCCATTTGTGTTTGTTTTATGCATTTTAAAAGGCATCTGAGCCTCCACTGCGACAAGGGCAGCTGGCACTCAGCACTCCCGTATGTATGATGCCATTTATTATTGCTGAGTGTCGGGTGTGTAGGGTATGCACAGAGGCAGCTGCATGGCAAAGTGTGCACACAGAGGGACATCCGTCACAAATAGCAGATATAACCCATCATCATATCTTATTCATCGAAGCACTGCTGGAGACCCTTAGCTGCAGGAAGGTCACACTGCTAAATGCACAGTGTTTGTCCTGATTAAATTATGAGCACATAAAATATGTTAATGGTTCCGGTAAAAATATTAAACATCAGTTGATTGCAAGGCTTTTCTCACTGCATTAAAGTTACATGGCTGTAAATATAACATCTGTGAAATTCTCAATAACGTACAGTACGTGACCCCCACCGCTGCTTTATATCAGAAATAGCATTGACATTTATGTTAACATCCAGACCGAGTCTTGGCTCTAATATACTTGAGGGCGGGACCAGCAAAGCAAGAGGTTGAGTTGACATTGGAAGAGGCCAGCTGGTACCAGACCGAGCCACCCTCTCCTTATGGACTCTAAAGTGTGACACACTGAACCAGAATCTGTCAGTCTGACACTAACATGACATACTGATGGAGCTCTGTAGTCGTACTCTTGCTTTTCCTTTGGTCGTTAGAGACTTGGTCCATTTTTTAGGACGTAATTGTGGTGTTGTTAAACTGTGTTATGCGTCTTAGTTCCGTTCTCAGTAACCACCAGCTCTAAAGGGAAATATTTTGATCTTTACTGCCTAGTCACCACCTTGTTATTCTTGCCTGTCTGCTATTTGGTGCTGACCAGGAGACATACAGATAACATGCTGAAGTAAGTGGACCAAAATAAAAGTACTGTAATAAACCATCTCCCCATCATGGGAGAGAGGAGGATGATAGGCTGTTATCCTTGCTTGAGAACAACTTCCACCCTTTGTATGATTCAGTGTCATCTGAGCAGCTCCTTCAGTGACCAACTGTTAAATCTGAAAGAGTGTTATCGAAGCCATATCTTTTCTTCCGCCTACTATCAGACTACAGGTTCTTAATGCTGTCTATTCCTGTTTTAATATTTTTGAAAAGCAGTTCAAGGGCACAGTAAGGGTAATAAATTATTAACTGAGGGTTTCAATGTACAGTAACCCAGTAAATTTGGAATTAGTGGGCAATAAATGTGTGGTTGCATAGTAAAATCATGTGGTTTGCTTGTCCTTTTCCTGCCAACATGGTAGAATAGAAGCTACACAACGCCAAGAGCTGCTATTGCCTCAAAAAAGCACTGAACATTATAAAAGACACTTCACACCCTGACCACTCCCTGTTCAAACTGTTGCCTTCAGGCAGACGGTACAGAAGCAAGGACAAACAGACTCAAGCACAGTTTTTATCCAACTGCAATAACCGCTCTGAATGCTGCTAAAAAATAATGCAAAATCTAAGTCTGGACCAATAAAATGATTGATGTATGTGTGGGCTATTTATTCTTATTTATTATAGTTTTAGTTGTTTTTTTAGCAATTTACTATTAGTATTATTTTGACTTTTTATGAATGATGCACCAACTGGAGAGCACTTTAAATTTTCATTGTACATGTGACAATGACAATAAAGATCTATCTACCAATCTATCTATCTATCTATCTATCTATCTATCTATCTATCTATCTATCTATCTATCTATCTATCTATCTATCTATCTGTCTATCTATCTATCTATCTACCAATCTATCTATCTATCTATCTATCTATCTATCTATCTATCTATCTATCTATCTATCTATCTATCTGAGATGTATACAGTACCTGCTTTATGTAAGAATAAAAGACTGAGACATTACTAAATAAATAAATAATTGTTGTATTCCTGTCATCATGTTTTTGTCTTTTAGTATTAGAGCATGTCCTCTCTTGTTAGCGCATATTACTGTATGGCTATAGGCAGTAATGTCATGCACATGAACAGTATTTGTATGTACAGTATGTAATGCACTTGTGGACATTTAAAGGTTAGACAGGGTTAGTACTGTCCAAAAGCTACAGTTCAGTAAAGCTAATCCACACCAGACGGAGTGACCCAAGCCATTAGCCCTCCATTTGTAACGCTGACCTTTCTACCAGCACAAGCGGGAGTGAAAGTAATGGAAGGCATGGCTGATTTCGGATGAGACGTTTTGGTTGCAGCTTCAGAAAGGAATGTGGGAATGTGATCCCGCTCACACACACACACACATGCGCGCGCAAAGTACAAGCTAATGGACTTCAAAGGGCCTCAGAGGGGCAGAGTAGGGGGTAAAGGTCAGGAGTCTTGAGGGCAGAATGGGGAAACACCACAGCAGTAAAGAACAAGCTCTGTTTGGTGTAAGAGTGAGGAATTGGAGATAAAAAATACAGCCACATGGCTCAGAACGAGGAAAATATGACTTTAATGTTATTGTCATTGATGGTTGTGACATCTCAATTTTTCTGAGAGAGGAAACTAATCTATCTAAGTCTGGAACAAAAAAACTGACCTTTACTGTACAAACTTAAAAAGGAATAATAAGTTGTAGCTAATAAGTTTTAACCGATTAAATAGCGATGTTCTGGTCTAATACTACAGTAAGTATTTGTATTGGCACACATTGTATGTTACAGTATTGTAAGTTTAAGTGTAAGTTTAATTTTACTATACAATATCTGAGCAACACTTTCTGAAGTATGTTTTATTGATATTGTAATACATATTAAATTGGAATTTGTGTAGGTACAGTAAATGTAGGTACTGGATCAAATGATACAGATAAATATCAATGAAGGAGTCAGATTAGCATCAGTGTCAAAAAAGACTTCACTGTATGGAGACAGTCTGAAGAACAGGATTACAGTACTTACCATGTGGTAGTTGATGATCTCCTGGAGGCTTTCTCCACACTTTTCCAGACACTCCTACAAGGAGAATATCACAAAGCGTTCAGTTATTAAGGAATATACTCATAACTGTAACTATATTTGTTATTTGTTCCTAAAGTAAAAATTAAAATATACTGTAAGCTGTCAAACATCCCAGAATTTACTTGAATTCTAAATGGAAGAAAATGAAAGGATCCAGCAAGCTAAAATGAAGTCAGAGCTGGTTAATGTCATTTAAGCGCTACAGACTTTTTTCTCTTTAATGGGACAAAAAACTACTGTATGCAGGCCTGATTCAGTTCCTCATATATTTTACTATGGAAACTACAAATATGAACAAGATTTTAAAAGAAACTCAATTGGTCATATGGCTGAGCGCAAGATGAGCTTTTAATAGTACTTAATGTCAGAAGCAATGAAAATATTCCAAGGCACTGGTGGAGCTGAGCCAGGAGTGATTCCAGACCCGACTTCTTACTAACATGCTAGTAACACACACCCAGAGATGAGGAAAGTTCCTATACCCCCGGAGAGAGTGAAGAATGTTCTCCTCGTTAAATGACACATACAAATATGACAAATAAAAGCAATAAAGTCATATTAATGGTTCAAAGAGGGGCAAGATGAAATGATTTTACTAGTCTCCAACTCACAGAGATCATTTCATCTTTCTTGCACTGCTGAGACAGATCCCGGATGCCGTTGACGAAGAGCTTGTTGGCGCTGACATACGCCTTTCCTGCTTCAATCATCCCACTACATAGCTTCACCAGCTGTGGAGAAATAACGCACACGTTTCGATAATGTGTATTGAGAGACGTTTCAGGTGGACTCCAGATGTTTTTTGTTTGATTTTGGAGGCGGACAATACTGACATGATTATCCTATAGCGAGAGCAATGGTTACAATGTTCATCATTTAGTTTAGTGGGTTAGTATGCTAAAATCTGACAACATGCTTTTAAGTTTCAACCTACAGAGAGATATGCACCTTTTGTTGAGCCGGTTCATAATACATACTGAAATATTAACAATATCAAATATCTTACCTTATCTAGTTTTGCCTCAATCTCCACAACCTCTGTCTCCACCTCATCAATATTTGCCCTGAAAAAAGAGAAAAAAGAAAAAGCATTTGTTAATGCATTTACTTTATAATTTCATTAAGGTCATGTATCTTGTTAGAAAACAGTCAATGTGCAGTCTGGTTGTGATTTCCCACATTCTCAGAAAGCATCTGAACAGATTATAAATCACTGCATAACAGATGGCCGCAATAAGACGTGTTTGCTCAGAAACAGGCAAGGAACGTGGGTATGCTTTAAGTGAGTAAGACGCCGTCTCGGGAGCAGTTCTGCTCTGTCAAAACAAAGTGACAGACAGGATCTTCACTCATTTAGACGAACGTGGCTGTCTGGCTCGTCCCACCACCCGCCAAACCACCTAGCCACTGTCAACGCCACTACCACAAGCACGTATGGAACCTGCACAACTGGAAGAGGTGTGATTTGCACCCTGTGGTTAAAAGCTATGTAGATGATGCAGTCCCCAAAAACAACACTCTCTCTGCAACCAGCTCTTCACATAATCCTTAGTAACACTGTTTTACACAGACAGTCACTGAGACAGGGTTATAAATCACATCTCAATGAGAATATATCTCTGGAACATAGCCTTTATGGAGGGCACGATATGAAACTTGTATCTGTCTCATCTCATTCTCTCTGACCAGGGCTGGATTAGCCTACTTGGCAGGACTACAACAAGCTCACGAGAGGAAGGAGGCAAAAGCTCAGACTTACGCAACTATACAATCAATGCCATACTACACATGTGGATGTGTGTTATTGTAACCTCAGGTAATCTCCTACTTCATACCCACACCCACAGATAATCTTGCAGTGAGTAAAGCTGTTTTCATTGCTGATGTCATTTCTGAAACTGCCCTTTTAATGTAACCATGTGGAGCTTTGCAGGCCTCTTGCCATTGATGCTCATTCACCTCTGCCCTATAGCAGCAGCTGGACTTTAACATACAATATCATTTCAAATGTCTACAAATACCCAAAATGAATAATTGATTTTAATCTGTGTATGTGTTTTCTGCAGATTAGTTTCGTCTGCACCTTTTACATAATGGTTACCTGTAAACTAGAGCGAAAAAGACATATTGAAAAGCTGCAATAGGCTTCAACATGGTGACAGATCAGTTAGTTCCTCAAAATGTGGACGCTGTCTCACAGGACAGCTGCTGACATGGAACAACCCCAGGGCAGCCCTGTCTCACTGTACACGCCTCCCACACATGCACACATTGCACACATGTGCCCCAGGCCCGTAACCAAAGCAACCATCTCCTAAGTGGGCCACAGAGGTCTGTGATATGTGCTTGTGAGTTGACCCTCATTCACACCATGGCAAAGTCGCTAAGATAATAATATGAATCACAACAAGACCACAGTTGTGGGACATGGCCACTGCATCATTAAAGGCTCCTCATGAGACTATTACAGAGCAATAAATCTACCTCTGGTTCACATGTCATCAACCACACCAGCAACTGACTTCTCCAAATAAACATGCAGTCTGTGGTTGCTCCTAATGTCTCATCAGGACCAAACAACAACAACGCAACACATCATCTAGGCAGACGGAGGTTAAATTTCTGCAGGTTTGTGGCTGCCGACAAGATGTGCTGAATAACAAGGTGCAGTTTAGTGGTCTAAAATTACAAAACGATGGATTTAATTCATGAGCCACCAAATACATCACTTTCACATCATGTCCCGCTTGCAGGTGTTGGCCTTGTCTTTCATGGTGCATGTAATATAACCTTTGAGGTTGCTCGTACACGGCTCCATTACAAACTTTTTTTTCTTATAATTTTACTTAAACCTGGTTTTGCATACGTTTAGTGTGAACACAGACTTAGTTCTTGTCACCTATTAGTTCATATAACTTGTCACCAAACATTATTCTGTTATTATTTATTCTGTTTTTAGTGTAGTAGTAGTAGTAGTAATAGTATATCTCTGGTGGCTCACAGTAACTGTTGCATGCTCACATCCAGTGAAGCTTGTGATCTCTCTTCTGAAAGAAGCATGTTCATATTCAGTAAAGTAACTCAGCTTTGTGTACTAAATGTACTAAATTATTTTCTACCACTGCCAGTAATGTCTTGGCTGCTGTGTGAACCGGATGGCCGACAGAGCTGCAGCTGGGCACAGATGCTCCAGAGGATTGTGTTATGAAGGGTGAATCCAGGCAGGCCTGGTAGTGTTGATGGAGATTGAGCAGGTGGGATGCTGAGGAGAGAGCCAACACAAGGCCCAAATACGGACCCCTTAAAATTCAGCTACAGCTCTTCCACCCAAACCCAAAAGCAACCGCCAGCTGGGACTGTGACAAAACCCGCAGACGGCAGCCCGCTGGGATGAGCGAATTAGCCAGTGAGTGATGCAGTGATCTCGATGTGCTCTGGTCTCCGAGCCAGCATACAAATGACAACAGCTGTGGACCAGACTCACTGCTAACTTCAAGTGATCCTCAGTAATCAGCACAGTGTGTGATGTCAGTCTTGATGGTGTTTTTGCTCTCTTCTCTTTAGTATCATTACTCAAAACCTGCCACAAAAGGTCTCTGAGTATCTGAGTGTCCAAAGAGGGGGAAGCTGGGGTAGAGGGGGGGGACCACAGGGTCTGAGGGGCCCCATTTTGACAACACAGCCCCCTTTCTGGAGTAAGGGCAGTATTGATTGCGTTGGTGTCCTAATTGTAGCTGTTTGTGGAGTTGAATGGCTGGATGACAGGGGTGGGACATACACTGTACAGCAGCCCGTCCATCATCCTCGTCCACACAGGATCATTTGGGGTTTAATACAAAGAGGACGTCGTCTAGAGTCTGGATGCACTGAATACACAATCACTCTGTATAGACACGCACAGTATTTAAAGGGAAAAAATACACTTCCTCCTACATTCACCGATAAATTCTGATATTTATAGCAGATGTCACTGGATAAAAACATGACTGAGCAGGTTCCAGTGTAAACTCAGACCTTATGACCACCAAAGTAACATTTGTGCTTATTCAGCTGGTGTCACCTTAAAGTCATCATCCTAATAATTTAACTATGACATCTTCTAACCTGTAGTAACCCAACCCCAACTGTTTACAAGCTTCTACAATGACAATCATCTACGTTCAGATAGACAACCCTCCCATTCACAAAGTGAACTCATAAAGAGACCAGCACCACTCGGGCATCATCTCCCTCCGGCGTCTGGAGAGACGCTGGTATCTGCTCAGCTCATGAAAGGACAGAATCTATAAAGCAGATCTGTGTCTTGTTTTTTTTTTTTCTGATCCAATATTCTGAAATTCAAAACCTGTAATAATGTGTAATGGTCTATCCCATGGACCAAACCTTATTTAAACTGGAAAAAAAGACATCATAACAGACCTGTCAGCTGCGAAAAGAAAACTCTGTTTTGCCCTCAGTAAAGCAGTGACTGGCCTAACTGCCACCTGAGCAAATGCATGGTAGCAGGAGCTACATGTATGCCCCTGCCACAACACTCCTGACCTTATAAATCACAGACACAGACAGGAGCTAATGTAAGCCACAAGCAAAGCATCACTAAAAATGAGCCTCACGAAACGTTACCAAAACACCAGACAAATACATTATCATATACTATGATATAGTCAACATACTGCACGATACGACAGAAATAGAAGGACAAATGAACTCCTTTGAGCTAATTCTGCAGTTTTGTTATTACAAGCAATGAGAAAGCTTTGAAATACAAATTAGATTAGACAGAGCATCTTAAAATAGCTTCAGTACATGAGCTTCAAATATTTTTTTATAGTACAATTTTCTCATATTTTAGTTACGTGTGGTTTTGGCTCCACATAATGTTTACGGCAACAGATCTCTATAGTCCAATCTTCATTTTTCTTTTCTTTGCTGCTAGATATTTTTATCCAGTCCAAGCTCTGGGTGTATTGTCTGTTTTTAATTGTATAGTTCACTTAGGCATTGGTGGAACACTCCTATTATTGGTTAACATCTATTCTATAACGTCTATTATTGGTTATATTCTGTTTTTATTACCAAGCATTCAATTACACAAAAGCCCAACAGGATCCTTCTCTCTGCAGAGTTTTTCTCTCATGTGTTCTTAGTATAGCAAACCTGGATGTGTGAAAATAAGGCTTTATACTCACTTCAAAAAATTCTCCAAAACCTTGTCTGGGTTTCAGTGTCAGAAAGTTGGATGCAGTATCTGAATGTACTGGAAATGATGTGGAAGTTGGGGAAACGAGACAGGAAAGGTTTAGGAGTGTGAATGCTGAGATTCTGGCTGTATTCCTCTCCTCCATGGACTCAACCTTTCCAAAGTCAACACTCCTGATGCTTTTTTGTTTGCTTTAATCTAGTCTGGCAGTAGGTCGAGTGTTCCACCTCAGATAACCAGTCTGCCTGATGAAGGTGAACTTTTGCCTTGTCTGTTCCCTTGGCCTCCTCTGCATCCAGCTTCTTCTGCCATCTCTCCCGCCTACTTTAAGTGGGTTAGCTCTGTGGTGCTTCTTTCTATACACCAGAACACAGGGCATAAATCTTGAGGGAATAAAACCTCAGAAGGATTCATGTGTTTCTTCAAAGTAAGACAAGATTTCAAGTATTTAAAAACTATGTACCAAAAAGGACTAAAAGTGTAACACAATTTAAATAATAAGGCTAATTAAAGCATCACAACACAAACACAACACAAAATGAGAAAAGACAACAGATTTAATGTAGCTGCGATTGGAGATTTTCATTAATCGTGTGAGAAGACAGACACCATCCTCTATTTGATAAAGGGCCAATATTGGTGTAATGTACCATTTTTAATAATTACAATTTGCTGGTCTACATTAACCAACTACTGCTGAGTGCCCTGGTCTCATTTTGTGTTATATTATTGCACTTGCTCTAACAAAAACTTTAGGTGCTTTCATTGAAATACATTTTTTTAAATCAATCTCTTGTAATGATAACTCTCAACAATCAAAGTTATTTTCTCTTATTTTAAAAGGCTGCAAAAAAAGCTGTAGAAAATTAAGTTTCCCAAACTGCACAGTTCTTACATGTATGATGAATAAACTGAGTTGTCCACACAAATGAAACTATCCAAATTTGAATAAATATTCTCTTAGCTGTTCTAAAGCCTCCTCCTCCCATATCAGTCTGTTTTGTTGGACCTTGAACAGCATGTGGGAATATTTTCAGACCCTCCTTTGGTGAGAGACATTAGTTCTGGCGCTGTCCGATGATCAACAGTTCACAGGCAGTGAAGCAGCCACGCAGGCAGCAGATAGAAGGAACAACATTCCCACTTAATCCAAGGAGATGAATCTCATCTTCTCATTGTTCACATTAGGAGAACGGCAAAAGACAGATTCTTGCACAAAAACAAAAGTTTTGAAGCCAACACAATTTCTCCAAGAGCTCCGGCCAGGCTTGCTCACTAATACTGTCAACCAGGAAGCATAAGTGGAAAAAAGGTGGACTTTGTGTGCTTGAGATAATGCAAGTCTCTCTGGGTTCTGGTCTTAATAGTAAGGCTGACTAATTGATTGCTGTGCAAGGTGGCATCAAAAAAAGCAGCAGACTGTTTTCTAAAATATTAAACAACTTCTTTTAGTTATTGAGATACTGCTAATTAGCCCAAAATGCAAAGCACGTCTGCGGCTGAATATCATTAGCTTTGCAGTTCCATCTTATTATATAGGTCAGTTCTCCAACCAGTGGAGCATATACAGTACTTAGTATATTAGCTTATATTTTGATCTTATGATAAAAATCTGATGAAAAGACATGAGACCCCCAAAGTAAAACAAGTCATCCTCAGGAGAAACTGACTGATATATGTATAATAAATAATAAATAAATATATAATAAATAGTAGAATAATAAACATGAATATGTATACAAATACATGCCAGTCGGTCTGAACAATAGGGAAGATGATTTCACCTACAGAATGAAATCACAAACACTGCATTTAATAAGCGTAAAACAATGCTTCTAACATCTTCTTCAACTCGAGCACATGTACACTCATTGTGACACCCTGGCTTGACCGTGCAGTGACTCTATTAGAGTGATGTGTCCACTGAACAAGCAGTTGCCTGTGTGTGATCACAGTCCAAAGTCAGGCACCACAGAGGTACACACACACACACACACACACACACACACAGACAAGAAGTGGGCTCGGCTGCCAAAAAAAACTCATGTGCTGATTCAGCAAGAGCTGCGAAGGCCTTTTCTTTCCTGCCTTTTGAAACCCAACTTATTTAAATTCCAAACAGTCAACTCTAAAAATCCTACTTCAATCTGATATATGACAAAGAACTCCACTTAATTTAGACTAACACCAACAAACATATTTACATGAATTAAAAAAAGTCTCTTTCAAGTATAAAGTATGCGAATGTGACAACTACTGCTGCTTTCTTCTGGCAGATTTCCTCCTCTGAGATTTAAAACACCAAAAATAACATGATTTCCATTTAAAAATTGTCTGGCTTAAGGATTGGTGCAGCAGACAAATGGCAAAACATCTGGATCATCTAATTTTAGCTTCCACTCAGACAGATTTATTTAAGGATATGTGACTCAAGTAAAGCTGCAGTTATTGCCAGAAAATTCAGCTTACAGTAAAGACACAGGGAGATGTGTCAAATTGCACGCCTTAACTCTCCAATTAGAAACTTAGTTCCCAAAGTGATGCATGAGTTGCACTGTTACAGTACATCCTAGTGGGATCTGTGAGGGCTTTCTTCATGTTTCATGATAACTGTTACAAAATGTGTACAAATAAATGTGCATTACAATAAAAACTGATAAAAATGAATGAAAAGATTTACACAAAACAAAACTCTTCTATTAAATCATACTTGAAACTTTCCATTCCTTTAGCACTTTAGCACTAATAATTGAAAAGATTGTATAACTACAGCTTTAGAACAGATGTTAGGTTGCCAGGCAGCTGGAGAGATTTCCACACTGAAGACAGCTGTGACTTACTGTGACTGTCTAAAACTACAACTTTATTAGTGTTGAGAATAAACATAATCTCTTGTTCACATGGCTGATTGTTAATCTTTTTATGCTGCCTTTATAAAAAGGCTTTTCACTGCATTGTTTCACTGCATCCAAGATAACCCAATGCTGTAGCAGCACTGTATTATTTCTACAAGTTAACTTAAATATAAATTAAACAGTGGAAGCTGCACATCAATGTATCAGCGGCAAAATTAAATCAGCGTTCAGAAGTTACATTTACAGCTACATGTATGTAGCGAATGCAATCATGAAATACATGAAAGTACAAAGGAGCCTCTTCACAGAATTAGAAAACAAATGTAAAAAAGAAAATATTGCAACTGTGTGATTAGAAATAGTTATACCCCAATGACAAAAGATAATGTTCTCCATGTGAGCCAGATCAGTAATGACTTATAACTGAATGTAGTGCGGCAAAGACAAGTCAGGTTAAAAATTCTAAGCGATGAAACATCATTATACAACTGTAATAGGACTGAAGCGTAAACATGGCTCCAGAAACCTAAGCAGAGCGATACATTTAGAGTGATCACTTTAAGGAGTCCGAGCATGCCAGTTTCAGAAGTCATAGTATCCCGATTGGATTTTTAAATCATGAAGCTCCTAATGATTTAATTTATCATTTTTGTAACTAATAAAAGTGATAAATTAAGAAATAGATCAATTACAGCTTTAATTTCAGTATGACAGATCCGGTTTAAATCTATGTTCAGTGCAAGTAAAGTAACAGTCTGTAAAAAACGTCAGTAAAACAGGACCTGTCAACCAAAACTAGTGAAGTCAGACCTCATTAGGCTTAAGTTAGTCTAGACTTTATGTGGTTTCACCAGTATTTTCCACACACCATTCATCTTTTGAAACATTTATGGTCAGAGTTGCATTAGCTACTAATACATCAGACCAAAGAGCTAAATCTACTGCGTGCAAGGAGATAATCAGAGAGGAAGCTGTATGAAGGCAGAGGTTTCTATGAATAAGCTATTCATTTAAACTTCCAGTATTTACAGTCAATCTGGAAGCCGCCCGGTAACTTCCTGCTGACTTTCCAGTTGTTGAATGTTGATGAGGACTTAGTTTATAAATGAGACAATGAATGGGATTGTGGCCAACGGGTCATTCTGGAAATAAACAACAACCACTTCCACTTTGATACCAACACAAGAAGAATGAAAAAACAGCTTATATGGATACAAGACCCACTGCTGCAGTGTGACTCAGGGACAAAAAAGGAGTGAGAGCCAGAGTGATGCAATAGTGTGTAACTAAATGTCTCCAAAATTTACAAATCAGGTTGTTGTTTTTTTTAACAAACCACACCGTGTTCATTGCTTTCTGCAGCAATGGTAGGGAAATACCAAATTTAATACAGTACAAAATTAACAATTACAAGAAGAATATAATTAACTGTTAATCTGTGATTTGGGTGAACACGGATCACATTGGGTTCTCCTGGTAACATTTTAGAGGTCGTCTGGTTAAATCACACCCTCAGGGAGATAGTGTGGTTCAAAAGATGGGTGACTGATTAATAAAAGAGAGTAAGAAGTAATAAAATATATGAAAAATTAACTGATTAGAAAATTATTGGGGGGTCAAAACATGCTGAGCATGTACAGCGTAAGAAGCTGCAGCCCTTAGAAGCTGCATGCACCGTGAGTTTACCAACATGTATACGGAATTCAATATTGTGACAGTAGGACTGATATTCCGAAAGGCATGGTGCCAGCTGTTTCTGATACGACCCAATGCCGATCAACCGCATCAGGCGTGTTCAGCCAATCACAAGCTGTACAGTATTTGACTTAAAGAACTCTATTGTTGTACCGTGGGGACGAGACTTGATCACCGCTTGTTTTTTTTTTAAGATTAGGAGCTTTAACAGTGGGGGTGACCAAGTCCTTTCAGGTTATCCGGACTCATCGAACGGCTGTAAAATGTGGCAAACAACATGGGGGGAGCGCTTTAATATTGGCTGCAATTAGGCTTTTTGACAAACCAACTGGGTGTAGTGGCCATGCATAATGCAGCACCAACTCCATCCGACCCCCAGCAGCTATGGGGGTTGGGAGGGGTTTATACAATTAGGCCACCACAAACCATGGGGAAATAGCACTTCAGACATAGAGCCAACAAAGGCCCCACACAACAATACAGTGTAGCATTAACACCACTGCTGCATGATAAACTGAGTGAGTTTGGTCTGCGAGTGCGTCCTGTGTATCATAATCAAGGAAACTGTTTATTATTACATAGGACTCAGTACGTCACAACAGTATTGTACAAAAGTGTAGGGAGAACCCTGTTGATCAGGAAGTACAGTGGAAAACAGTGGAAAAAACAAAAGTTAGTTAGTAAAGCAGATTTATATTAACTCAGGGTGGTCCAAGATGACTCCAATGCACAAAAATGTCAATGGAGATATTTGGTATGGAGGAAGATGAAAGAAGGAACACGCACACAGAGGATCCAGCAGAGGCCTCGTCTGTGAAAACTGGCCTGGACAATGTTTCATTGAGGGGAGGAAGACAATAAAGCCTACAGACATGCTTTTCACTGCTTTCTTTTCTGGGCATCACACCAGGCAAGCGCAGAATAAAGTGGTGCTCACAGTGAGCCAGTCCTACAGTGTAACATCCTGACATTTTGGTGAAACATCCCAGTGAAATCTCTACACAGACATGATGTGTCCGGCTGTGGCAGGGCTGAGCTGGGAGTCTTCCCGGCATTTTTGTGGGTTAAACACGCAGCTTGGCTTGCACTAGAAAGACATACCAGACGTGTGAAGCATTCAAGTGTTTCCTGTCTCAAAGCTTGAGAGATGGTGCTCGCAGAAACAACTGTTTGAGCAACAGACTGCTTCTATCCATCATGTGAATGTCACAGTGTCAGTACAGCAGGCTGAGAGACAGTCGAAGAAGTCATGAGAGCTGCTGGATCCCGTCACTTCCTTCTGGGTTTCCCCCAGGTGCTTCCTCCTGTCTGCAGTCAGCAACATGTGCATGACGTCAGCTTCTGGCTCTACTCCATGACCCCGTCCAGTAACTTCCCAACAGTCTATGAACCTGGATGCTGATGCGATGTCCTGTGTGAATCAGCACAGACCTAACCATAACCATGACACTAAGTGACTAAGGAGGGAGAATAGTGAGAAAACAAAGTCTGTCCCTCAGTTGCGCTCAAGCAGAGATGTGATCTTTGCACATGGGCAAACAAAGTCTATTTATTAAACCCACAAATTGTGTGAGAGAAATGCTTCACAAAACAAAAAAATCACTTGCAAAAACAGAAGAATATGCCGTAAAGTGCAGGATAACCTGTCATTAACTAACAATGCTGAAACAGGACACTGACAGCGAGTCTCTGGAGAATTCCAGCTCCATGTGTTCGACTAGATTCAGATCTAAAGGCTTCTCCAGATCTGTGTGAAAGAATTATGTGGAGTCATGGCTCATTGGTGTCTTCACTAAACCACACACTTAAGAGAGCGCCACAACAATCATCAATAACAGTGAGAAAACAAGTTAAGTGGAATGCAAAAGCCAGGCAGCTGTTTGGTAAATGCAGTTGAGGTCTGATGAATATCATCTAAACTAGGCTGAGCCACCAGTCAATTCAGCTCCAGTCTGCAGCATGGAGAAGCAAATAACAACTATAATGTAACATTCAGGGTAAAATTATCCATCACACTTTTAGTGAGAGAAAGCCATGTCGAAGGTGTCTTGTTCTGCTTGACCAACAATCTGAAACCAAACATCTGAGGAGCTGTAATCAAGTAAAGTTCTATGTTTTAGCTCTGAAAGAATTTGTTTAACCAAAAAAGTACCTTGTACATTGAATAGATAAACAGAAGAAAAGCTCATCCAGAATCAACCAGCGGGCTCTCATTTACGTTGTTATATGTGATGCTGTAGTGTCTTCAAGCTGTACCTTTGAGGGGACTAATGCTGTGACTCAGGGTTGGGCGTCAAAGCAGGGGAGTCAGCAGCCTTCTCACATACACCGTCTCTCCTGGGTTTTGCCCTTTACTCTGAACCTGCTTCCAATATATGAGCGATCTGACGCATTTCCTGACCCGTCCCCAGACACAACTAAAAGTCTGCCCCCGCACACTCAGGAAGGCAGGGAGGATGCAGAGGGGAAAGGAGAAGATGAGAGTGTGAAGTAGGGAGTGGGATGGATGGAACAAATCAAAAACAGATGCATGTGCACGTGTGATTCAGCAATTCAGCACGGAGCAGAAACAGAGCTAACTGCCTGTGGAGCTCCAAGAGTTTTTCTTTTATCTCCTCGACACACTTTCAGTGGCAATGGCTTTAAAGTCGCGTTATACTCCCCAGGTGAGGACAAACAAATAACCTCATCCAATTTCCTACACCCGAGGGATGATAAACATATAAAATGACCTGGTGTTGACACACCTGGAACTACCTGTTGACAAAGCACGGATGGGTGGAAAAGTTTTGGAAACATGATATTAAACAGTGAGATCTGTCACGACTCTCTGTTCAGTCTGAAGCTCATTTTCTTCATCATAAGAGAGAAGTGGTGCCATACGGCCAAATCATCGTGTCTCTGAGTCAGCTGACGAATGAATCACAGCCACAGCAGAAAACTCACTGTTACATTCAGATCACAGTTCCTCACATGCTGCCTTGACTGTAGGGATTGAACAGAAACAACAAAATCTAAAAATGCAGCTGAGAGATGAACCACGTGATAAGGAGGGATGAGCTGAGGAAATCGGGTATTTTCCAATTAATGTTCTAACCTAATTGTTAAATATAGACTGTTAAGGCTGAACACACTGCAGCCTCTAAGGAGAAAACCTGATTGTTATTAATCTGACTTTCAAGGCCTAAACTGAAATAAATTGATGGGCTCTGCTAGATTAGGTTTGGTAATGACTTTGGTTCAAGAGGTAGAGCAGGTTGTCAGTGGTTCCATCCCGGTCCTCCTGTTCATGTCAATAGTCATGCTGGGGAAACTACTAAACAGTTGCTCTACAGTAGCTGCCACTAGTAATGTCCTGAATTTCTCCACATGCATCAATAAACCAGTTTAAATTTAGAAAAATCCATTTAACACTACCCCAAAAGCCAATTAATTAACAGGTTATGTTACTGTTATAGTACAGTTCTATTTGTTGTAAACCAAACCATTTTCAGGGGTAGACAGACAGAGTCCAGTACAGAGTTTTGGGTGGGAAACAACCCTATCGCCAAAATATTCTTTATATAAAATTATACAAAGATACTTTCACTTGTTTCCTACAAAGTGAGGCAAAACAATGTATTGTGACAAACTGCAACATGATTCTTAAGTAATATTACTGTGGATTGTATATGGATTTTTCAGTCCAGTGGCCATGTGTGGCTAACATTACCAAAGACTCTAGATAGATGTTGATGGTTTTGGTATCTTTACGACAAAGTCTGGGTTGTTACAGTAGTGCCATGCTAAGTGGTTCAATCAACCAACATTACTGTGTGTAGCTTTAAATTTATAACATGAAAGAAAAAAAGACAGGTTAGGGTAAAGAGAAGGAGGACAACTGCACTAATGTCCTGTTATATTTTGTTTACTTTATATGTGTATCTCTGACTCCGACAATTTTGCACAGATTGACATTGAAAGATATATAATAATCCAAGCAGCTTTTTTGGTTCTGGTACAAACATTTTTAAGGTTTCAGTCATGTCTTCTTCTTTGACTTCACGAGACAGGGCACAAAATTGGACCTGCCTCTTGGCAAATTGGTAGCACTCTCTAAATTATCAAGGGGAAAGTCCATTTCCACAACAGTATGTGACATGTGATATCTGCAGAATTAAGCTCAGATGTTCAGTCCTCCATTACCATAATCCAGTCTGCTAGTGAAAACAACTGCCAGTGAAGTAAAGACTCACATTATCAGCGTTAAAATTCTGCTCTGTGCGTATCAGTGTGTGTGTGTGTGTGTGGCTGCATTCACTGACCCAGCTCTTGTTTTCAGACTCTCCTGCTTTGCATTAGACATCACTGATCCCATTCACCACGCATTTGTGATAGGAATACTAATTCCACTTTAAGACAACTCATCCTTCATCTAGGGCTCAGGTGGTTGCCATAGTGCTGAATCAGTGTCTGCATCACAGCATGTGCAACCGGTAGCAACACCGGATGGCTAATTTGCAAGGAAGACAAGAGGCATTGAACTCAGTATATTAGATCTTATTGCACAGTTCACACACTCCTGCCGGTTGTGCACCAACAAATCCAGGTCTCCAACTCGCGTTCAGTGCACTCATGTGCGGGGTGTGAAACCTTCATTATGCATCCCAAATTTGTTATTTACACCAGACGCAGGCATCCTCATCCCTGCAGGTCTTTTGGCAAAAGTGGAGGTCAATACTGGGGACTGAACATTCAATGACTGGACAAAGCTGACAAAAACAACCCCCACCTTAAAGCTGGAATAATTTGAAATAGGCCACAAATGAGCCTCCATGAATGAATGAGTATTCTTAAAAAATGCATTCACCGTCTCAAAAAATGTAATTTGTGTGAGCAGATTCTTCACACAGAAATAAAGTAACAAACACAGAATGTTGTCTGGAGAAACTAAACTAAAGCTACAAGTAATGTCAGGTGGTTTTTAGCATTAGATGTTGCTCTTGTTGTGACAAATAGGCCTTGATATCCTCTAACCTGTATTTTAAATTTTAAGGCATTGGTCCAACGTTTACTAGATCTCAAAACGTATTCTGCACTGAACAGAGAAGCAGCAAATGTGTTTCAATCTATCCAGTGTAAGAGCTGAGAGCGCTGTTGTCTCTACCCTGTGGGTTTGCATTTGAGAAGACTCCTTCAAGCCCTGTGATCATCTGTGTGCAGTGACCTTCCAGCAGCTGCTCTACATGCTTTGGAGTGTGATGGGCTCTGAGGTTCCAACTGGCAGTAGCCCCTCCATCTGGTCTCATTTTAAAAACATGAATATCTAGTGGTGTGTGCGTTTTCTCAGAAGGCAACAAGGCTGTGATTAACAAAGAACCCCATTCTCATAGAAAACAGTATGTAATCATTAGATCAGTTTAAACCCATCCACATCAAGATGAAACCAACTGGATGTTAATCCTCCAGGTGTGACACCTTAGCATCCAGGCCTTGAGCTCATGAATGTGGGTCAATCCCTGATTAAGACACATGACCATCAAATCACACACTGCCGACGTAATCCCTCTTACTTTCATTACCTGGAGTTGTTAGCTCACTGATAAACTTAACAAGATGGTGAAAATAGCCTAAGGCCAGTGCTACTGAGCTTTCTTCCTCATTAAATCAAGCATACTAAGGAAAATTAAAATAATATAACAGAACAAACTGACACAAGTGGAGGAGATGCTACTAGAGCACAAGCTTTTCGGCATCTTAAGGCTAAATCAAAAGCCAAGGTCAGCTGCGAGGTCTTCATAAGACACAATCAGAAAATACAAATAAAGAAAACACTGATGCGGTAAAGGGAATTAACATGTACCCAGGGTGTTGGAAGACACAGTCCTGGATGAACAGAAGGGCCACTGAGAGTGATTCAAAACGAAAGGAGGTCGGTCTGAAATAGAGCAGAAGCAACAAGACCACACAATCCCTTCCAGCTCTGTGCAAGTGGAGATGCAGATCTTTCAGTAACACATGAAAGATCCTCCAATTTACAGAAAGATGACATGTCACAGCCACAAGTCAGATGTTTCCAAACACAGAGAGCTCAGAGTCCAAGCACAGAGACCTTAATATCAATAGTGGCGTGTTATCACTCTAAAAATCCCAAATCCACAGTCTGCTTCACACCTTGAGTTTAGTGCCATGGTTTAGTTCCTGACGCTGGCATGGATGAACTGTGCTTTGTATTGACTTTCTACCACCCTCTGCATACTGTAGATGCACTTTCTTAACATAAAGTATACACAACGAGTGACCTGTCCTCTTAGAACAAAACTTATCAGATTTCCAGAGCATTATTTCCAATTTGCTAGCACCATTAGAACTATGTCAGAGGTGAGATGTTGTCTATAGCCTTAGTTTCAGAAGTTCTACCCCGAAATGCCACCATGAATTTCTTCATCTTGAAGAAAAGAGCAGGTAGAGTATTATCTTTATGATGTACAAAATCCAGCGTAACATAAACCCTGGAGCTCAAACTGAATCTTGGTATTAAGACGGGGTCTTAGATTTGAAATTAATGAGCTGGTCAGTCAGCATCTACTCCTACTGTATTACTCCCCTTTTTATAATGGAGTTTATTTCCGTCTAAGTAGTTAATCTACAGTGCAGATTATTGAATACACAGTGTTCCTTCATTCTAGGAATCTCCAGGAATTTACAGTACCACGCCTGCACCCCTCCTCACTCACTCTGTCATATAAGTTTATGTCACAAATCCATCCATCCAGTCGTTTTCTCACAGACTCACAAGCAGCGAGTGCCAGAGGTCACTGGCCTTGGATTCCCCCAGCGTCTGCCAGGGCTCTCTGCTTCACCCTGTGAAGTCGATGACAAGTCAGCCACTGTGAAGGCGGCTTTTCCTCAGCTCTCCGCCCCCAGCTGTTCACACAGGACAGGGAGGAAGGCTCTACCCGAGGCCATTCAGAAAAATAGAGCCAAACTCACAGCGGAAGCAAGATGCTCTGTGGACAATAGTCACATTCTGCTGGATGGATGTCAGGACACGAGAACGAATGAGGTTCTGCGATCACAACCTTCTAATACAGACTGGAACATAGCACAGGAATTAAAGGAAGAGCACTTAAAGAGTTTAAATGTTATGCTCTGAACAAATTCATCATCATTCATACACACAAAAGTTGGTTTTGGAGTTTGACAGGGTTCTGCGTCTGGTGCTTTTCACTTCATACATTATTTATACATATACTGTTTCATGCTTGAAGTTCTGAATGTCTTGTACAATCACTTTCTTCTACTTAATTCAGATATGACTGGGGTTGTATTTGAGCCCAAAAACATCAGAGATGCATTATCTAATAACGTGGTTAATAGATGACTTTATGTTGGCCTCAGGTTCTACTGTGAGGAGTCCTGGCGTCATCATTGATATGCCCTTAACCACGGCTAATAACATAAATCTCTAGAACTGCCTACGTCCATCTTACAAATATTGCCAATATTAAGAGCGACCTTTCTCAAAGTCATTCTAAAAAAATCATGCATTAAAAAAGGCTCCAGTTAATTCAATATGCTGCAGAGTTCTGACCGGAATTAGAGAGTGAGAAATAAAAATCTGATTTTAGCTTGACCAGTGCAGCCTCCATTAAACATTGTCTCTATTCACTAGCTCAACCCCTCATCGCCTACAAAGAGCTCCCACTTATTAGTATGTGAGCATGACCTCAAATTAACATGTCAGTGGGGAGAAGAAAGCTCAAACACTGCGTGTTGTGCCGATGCAAACACAAACACACGGGTTCCTGCGATTGACTCATCGTTACAGACCACTATGTGCAAACAGATGGGGACAGCATTGCTGGCTGCAGTCTCACATCTGTCGGAGCATCCGTAGAGAATAAACCCAGAAGACACGCGGGACCTAAACTGAACTGATCACAATTTTTCAGTATTCAAGTGAAGAAAATTGCACCATGTAAAATAACTGCATAACTGATATTCTGCATGACTACACATGCAGGAAGTGATGTGTTATGTCAGTCCCCATAGTTAAAGGCCTTGATTTTCCTGTATTGTGGGCTGGCTGCTTCCTACCAGTCCATCCACCTCCAGGGTCGTTGCATAACCCTACACAGTGCAGAGCTGCTTTCAGCTCCATGAAGGAGCTGTTTGAACGCTTTCTGAAAACATTGTTAAAGGCTTTGTGGCTACAAGAACACATCACTGTCGGCGCCACTTCTACTTGTTTAAACATCCTGAGCAGCAGATTTTTAACATAAACTGGAAGGAAGCGCACAGTAACCTGAGGACCATCTTTCTCCAGTGGGTGTCAAGCAAATGTAGAAAGATCTGCGTAGGACATTAGAAACTCGTTACGTCTCTTTTTAACCAAGCTCCTTGAAACAGTGAGGTTTCTCAGATTGTAAATAATCTATTGTAGGTGTGCAGCTTGTCTCGCTGTTTCTTCACTGCACTGCTTTGTGTTTTCCTGAGATGTGTCTCCCTCCTGCTCCAGATGGGAGTCATTAAGATGCTGCTGCCAACTAAGGAAGCACACAAGTAACTAAGTACATATTCTACATACTTTACTCAAGTAGCCATCTGTACTTCACTAGAACACTTCTACTCTATGCTCGTAGTACAAACAGTACTAGTATCCCATTCATTTCAAAGACAAATATTGTACTTTAAACAGCACTACAGTATGTATATTTCATTGCTATAGTTACTTTGAATGTTATTTTACATAACAAATACAAAACACTGATAAAACACAAAGTATTGTAAAAAAATTTAAAAAGCCCTTGTATAGAGCAGTGTCTATTTCGGGCCTTTTGTCATGTTTTAGAGCAGCTTTCACCAAATAGTCCAGACCCCACATCTTTCATAACATTGACACTACATCTTTGTGATCCAGTGACACCTATTTTAGAAATCTACTAAACATTCCGAGAGAGAGAGAGAGAGAGGACATTAGCATCTCAGTTTCCTCACATTTTATTTACCAGATGTTAACCGAGATATGAGGAAAAACGTACTCGGTTCCATGCAACACCTTAAGATTGTAATACAGGTATTATATGATATTATATTATAGTGTTCATCATCCAATGTATTTTTGCTATGAATGAAGCTCCTGATTACTTTCTAAGGATGTACAGCCATATAGGCACTGAATAATTAAAAATTCTTACTGTACTGATAACACGAGTTGTGGGCTTGCAACGTTATGACTTTGATCAGCAGCTCCTGCTGGAACCATGTGACAGCGCATACGGTCGTAATGCTCATCATCACCGCCTTCATGTTCCCCCCAAAAAAGCGAACAAAACTAACAGATGCCTCAACCTTCACTATAATGTGACGAATATATGTGATCATCTATTATTGCTACCGCGATTTACCGTCAACGTAACGTAACGTGACGGTAAATCGCGCCCTGTGAGCCCTCCAGCGCCTGGTGTAGGTCGAACAGGGACCTGTGTGAACTGTTCAACAGTTCCAACGTACACAGCAGCGCACTCGGTTTCTGGGTCTTACCTAAATCGGGGGGAGTCTTTGATACAATCTTCAAAATCCACCGTCATCTTCTCGACTGAAGTTCTCGCACGGTTAAAATGCGGATTTCATGTCCAGTGTAAGTTAAAGTGAGGATGTGAAGTAAGTATCCGACCCTCCCTCCAGCTCCGGCTCCTGTAGTGAGTCTCTCCCGCTTCCTCTCAGTCTCTCTCTCTCTCTCGCTCTTTCTCCCTCTCACGCCCGCTTTGGCGGTAGAGTCCCTTCGCTCCACAGTGGACCATGTGCTGCCTTCATGGACTACGTTTAAAATCGAAAAGATTTACTGTCATGATGGACGCGCATGTGCAGCGGAAACACACACGTTTACTCATTCAGTTCTACTATTCTAATGTATATTATTACGCACCATACATATTGATCACTTAATTTCTAACTGCTGTTCTTTTGTTTTAACATTTTCATTTTATTTTATTCTCCATGTCCTTTTACTTATGTCATTATCCTTATTTTGGGGTAAGAAGTGATTTAAACCTATGACACATTGGTTCAAGTATTGTGTTTTTACCCTGCAGTGTTATTTGCGAATACTTGTTCTAACGCTCATCTGGAAAACCTAAAACTAACGTTAGTCCAAGTAAATAAAGGGTAAAATATATTATAAAGCATTGATATTCCTGATAGCACTTAAAAGCAACACGTAGCCAACCCTTGCGTAAAAACGAGAGACGCACACGTCACATTTCATCTGACGTGGATTAAAAAAAATACGACTTTACATATCGTCACGCTCTTAAAACAATGACCTAAATAATTTTTGAAAACTTTTTGATTGCCTTGTAAGCATTTCCTGTATATCTGATTTAGTTTTTTATAAACTTCAAAATATGAACTTGTGAAAAAAATAACATGTGTATAAAATGTGTCAAAATGTACACAAATAATAAGTTCTGATTCAATTATAGTAGACCGTTAGTATATCAATCAACCTTATAGTGTATTACTCTGCTGCAATGCTAATTATCATGATTCTCATTTTGTTCAACTGCATTTTTTTAAAATAAAAATATTTCTCCATTGTGCCTGAGATATTTGACCTATTTACATCTACTCGCTGGCGATAGTCATAATTACATAATTACAATACAAACAATGGCTTCACTCACAGCTTCCATATACTCAGTACCTATGTGGCATATTTTACTGCTGTATTAGTTGGAAACTCTACTTATTGAATATGCCTGACTCATTCAAGCTACCCACGTGACTCCTAAAAATCTAAAGCCTTTATGTATTTTATTACTTTGTCATGCAACTGTTAAATGGGGTTATCCTTTGTGCATCCATTTGCTCAGCAAGCCTACTTTTAAATCACAGGAAATGGGAAAGCTGGGACAAAGGGTGTCTGCTTGGGATTTCACGGTAGGTTTCATAGAACGCCATTGTTTCTTCCTACACTGGTTTTAAAAAGGCTGTAATTCCATGTTATGAATGAAAATGACCTCATCTACCACATGCATTCAATTCATTTAGTGAAAAACTAACTGAACTATCAGACAAAAACATTGAACCAGACACTCATGTCAAAGTGTTTCAGCTAGTGTCACCATTACATTAACATTTTTAATTTCAAGCCATATTAAAAGGATTTTCATAAAACTTCTTAAACACATTTATTCCACTATGTGGATAAATTGTTAAAGCTACTGACCTCCTCACATTTGGCTCTAGCACCATCCTCAGGTCAGGATTTTAAATTGACCATGCATAAATGAACATACTGGCCAGGTACAGGCTCAGGGGCCCAGTGCGTTGTGGGGTCTTCACATCACATAAAACACAAATAAACTATAAAGAGATCCACAAAAATGGTCATGAACTACTTCAGATGCTTGTTTTGGGATTGTTTCTTCTGTGCGCTGCTTTTGCATGTCTGCAGCCATTGTGTCATAATCTATCCCTGGCCTCAATGGTAAAAAAAAAAATTGCATGCAAACACGTCAGAACTATGATGACCAACACAATATTTGCATATCCATCTGCAAAGCAGGTGCTCCACCAAATGTTGCACGAACGCTTGACAAAAACAGCAGCTTCTCACTGCCCCCACCTTTTTAATAATCTACGATCAAAGCATAAGCTGCTGATTCAGCAGTCGGCTGATCTCGAAATTGCACACTGCTGAAAAAAGTTAAAAGCAAAGTTGGCAATGTGCATGCTGCATACATCTACACTGTTCTGGGTTTTATTACAGCAGTAGACATTCATTGTTCTGTGAATAAGTATTTGCTTGAAACTGCCTTCCTGATTACACTTTAGGGGTATTAATAGTTTTACTTGGGGAAGCATAGCAGACAGTTTAGCACAAAACCAAGCAACTAGTAAAATAGCTGTTGCGTAACGCAGCGTCAACAAGACCCATCAATGAATAAAACTTCATGACTTTTTCTACCTTTACAGTAACATTTTAGAAATCTACTGAATCTACCAAATAGCCTTAGTAAGGATCAGCACTGTTGCCTCACAGCAAGAAGGTCCTGGGTTCAATCCCAGGTGTCTTTCTGTGAGTCTGCTCGTTCTCCCCGTGTCTGCTTGGTTTTTCCCGGGTCCCCCGGTTAAGTGTAAATGTGTGAGAGGCTGTCTGTTTCTTTGTGTGACCCTGAGATGGACTGGCGACCTATTCAACATAGTGATATAAAGTGTCACAATAAAGTAAGATGGTGAACATAGTAGACATTGTATGTTAACATCGTCTTTCTGAGCATTAGCTTAGTAGGACATGGCTCATACACCGGATAAGAAGGCATTCCAATAGGGTCAGTCCTGCATTTAAACAATGCAGATTTTGTCAGACAGCCCAGCAATCACATCAGCAAAGGGACCCCATGTGAGTCATCTAATGCTGCTTTTGTTTCCAACACAGTGTGACAGGGACGAGGCTTCCCTGCCTTATTGCAGTGAAACACACAGGCAAGGAGCTGTCGGCTCTATTTTGGCTTCCATCACAGTCCCTCCCATGGCTGATGCAAGCACTGCTGCAGCGCGGAATCGCTGAGAGAGACGTGCGGGTCTCTGGGATGGTGACCTACTTTTGCTCCCCTCGTTTGGTCTGCTGGAGTGAGCCGCACGACTCAGCTTGTAATGTTATCCCTTCTGACTGCAGGTGTAAAGCTGTACAAGCCACTACCACTGAGGCATGTGCAGATGCTGCAGGAATGTTGTCCATTATGCATGCATATTATGTTTCAGCACTCATGTCTATTTTCAAGTAATTTAGTTTCTGCTGTGCTCCCGTTAACACAGCTTAGCTTGAAATGCTTTGTTGTGCTTTCTGCAAGGACATATTTCACTACAATTGCTATATGTTGCTGTATTGTTATTGTATCATTCTCATTCAGGTGACAATATCCTTGACAGATGACCTTTTTCATTTTTTAAGCCCCCATTACCAGAATGTTTAGCAGCTCTGCCAATGCACATTAAAGACCACAAAGCTACAGTAATGTCACGGGTCTAAGCATAGCTCTACATCAAAATGCCTTTGAAACTTGTTCCAAACTAATTTTCACATAACAAATAATTGTCCAAATGTTGCTAATGAGCATTTGCTTGTATTTGTAGCAATGCAATAAAAAAAGAATTCCAAAGAGAAATACAAGGATATCTCACATACTCTATATGTAAGGACATTTGACACTATACTTACTGTATTCCCAGGATGAAAACCAAATCAAACTGATGGAAAAAAAAAACAAGTTTGTCTGAGGATTCAAAGGATTTTAAATGCTTTTACATTTATTAATACCAGATTTTGCTCTAGATAATACTGTAAGTACATGTGTGAGAAGAGTTTTCTTATTTTATTAAAATAAAAACAAAAAAGAGTAATAAAAAGTTTTTATCTTAGCTCAGCTTTAAGTTGATCATATTATACTGAAGCTAACTGCATAGGCAGAGCTCAGGACGTTTTCTCTGTATGGAAGACAGTGAATGCAGAGTGTGAAATATTAAGTATTAAGTATTTTTCAAGAAGCCCGTTTCATCGTATCTGTGACTGGTATCAAATATCCAGATACTCGAAAGCATTAAATCACCACAAAGTGTAAGCATGAAGTGGAACAGGAAGGCAGCAGATGTCTTGGCTACATAGTCCTTCAGCTGTTTAGAGTTATCTAAAACGACCTTAGAGCAGTAGTTTAATATTTGGACACAAGTGCTTCCCATTCAAATTGTTAAGCTGTAAAGCCTTCACTTGCATTCTAACATGCACTTCACTTTCACATTTCTCATTCAAATGGTACGTAACTCTTGATCAATAGTAAAATGGCTAATGTGCTTTAAGTCTCACTTTATGGATTTCACAATTTCTATATGTTTTACACAAGAATCCATTGCTGTGAGATTTAAGATGCACATTTTAAACGTTTAAAGAACTTTGTCAATATACAGTGCCATGTAGCACCTGTGTGGAAGTTCTAAATGAGACATCTTCCATTCAGCTCACTCAATCTCCCTGCAAACATTTAATCAGAGACCATATTCAAACCATTCATAGAAAGTTTACTGTAAAACCAGAACTCAATGAATGATCACAGACGATTCATTTCACAATATGATTTCATGATTTGTCAACTTCAACCAGTCACATCAACCATCATATTCCTAGAAGTTCAGGTAGAGGTGGAGGAGTAGCAGCAATATATAACTCAGATTTATTAATTATTCCTAGCCCTAAACATAACTATAATTCTTTTGAGAGCCTCACTCTGAGCCTTTCTCACTCAGACTGTAAAACCCAGAAACCAGTTGTGTTCTGTGTTGTCTATCGTCCTCCTGGTCCATATTCAGAGTTCTTAACTGAATTCTCAGAGTTTTTATCTAACTTAGTTCTCAGCACAGATAAAGTGATTGTAGTGGGTGACTTTAACATTCATGTAGATGTTGACAGTAACTGTCTCAACATTGCATTTAATTCACTACTGGATTCTATTGGTTTTAGTCAGCATGTGAATGAACCCACTCACTGTCTTAATCATACTCTGGATCTTGTCCTGACTTATGGGGTTGAGATTGATCATTCAAAAGTTCTCCCTCAAAACCCTCTGTTATCTGACCATTTCTTAATAACATTTGAATTTACCATAACAGACCTGACAAAAGTTGGAAATAAGTTCTATTACAGCAGATGTTTATCTGATGATGCTGTTGTTAGATTTAAGGAGATGATTCCATCATCTTTTGTCTCATTCCCTTGTAGCTACACAGAGGAGAGCAGTCATCTGAATCATGAGCAGGTAGATTGTCTTGTTGATGATGCTGCAGCTTCACTGCGTACAATTTTAGACACTGTTGCTCCTCTGAAGAAGAAGCCAGTGAATCAGAGGAGGTTAGCTCCATGGTATAACTCAGAGATCCGCAGCCTTAAGCAGAGGACTCGAAAACTAGAAGGATTGTGGCGTTCCAACAAATTAGGTGAATCCTGTCTAGCATGGAAAAACAGTTTAATACTATATTGAAAGGCACTTCGGGTTGCTAGAACCACGTACTATTCATCATTAATTGAGGAAAATAAAAACAACCCCAGGTTTCTTTTCAGAACTGTAGCCAGGCTGACTAAGAGTCATAGTTGTGTTGAGCCTAGTGTCCCTTTAAATCTCAGCAGCAACGACTTTATGAATTTCTTTACCAATAAAATCATAACCATTAGAGAAAAGATTTATCAGAATCTGTAACAAAAGTCATAAACCGATCTGCAGATCCAACAGCCTCAGATCTGCTGGTTAGACCTATGTCTTACTTAAACTGTTTTTCCCCCATAGTTCCACAGGGTTCTGTGCTTGGTCCAATACTTTTCAGTCTTTACATGTCTCCCCTTGGTAATATTATTAGAAAACATTCTATAAATTTCCACTGCTATGCAGATGATACTCAGTTATTTTTGTCTATGAAACCAGAGGAAACAAACCAATTAGTCAAACTTCAGACTTGTTTAAATGATATCAAATCCTGGATGTCCCATAACTTTCTACAACTGAATTCAGATAAAACTGAGGTTATTATAATTGGTGCTAAAAACCAGAGAGACTCTTTATTGAATCAGATTGTTACTCTGGATGACATAACGTTAGTTTCAAGTTCTACTGTCAGGAACCTTGGTGTCATTGTTGACCAAGATCTGTCCTTTACACCATATATTAAAGAAATCTCTAGAACTGCCTACTTCCACCTGAGGAATATTGCTAAAATTAGGAGCATCCTCTCACAGAGTGATGCTGAAAAATTAATCCATGCATTTGTTACCTCTAGGCTTGACTACTGTAACTCGCTATAGGTTGTCCCAATAACTCTTTGAAAATCCTCCAATTAATTCAAAATGCTGCAGCCAGAGTTCTGACTGGACTTAGGAAGAGAGATCACATTTCTCCAACATTAGCTTCTCTGCATTGGCTCCCTGTCAAATCTAGGATAGAATTCAAAATTCTTCTCCTCACCTACAAAGCTCTTCATAATAAAGCTCCATCTTATCTTAAAGACCTCATGGCTCCTTATGCTCCCAACAGAACGCTTCGTTCTCAGAGTGCTGGTCTGCTTGTGGTTCCTAGAGTTTCTAAATGTAGAATGGGAGGCAGAGCCTTTAGCTACCAAGCTCCTCTCCTATGGAACCAGCTTCCAGTCCAGGTTCGAGAAGCAGACACCCTCTCTAGTTTTAAAACTAGGCTTAAAACCTTTCTTTTTGACAAAGCGTATAGTTAGAGATGGTTCTGGTCACTCTGAACCATCTCTTAGTTAAGCTGCTATAGACTTAGATGCTGGGGGACGTCCTTCATTGACTGAGCTCTTTTTTTTTCTCTTTTTCTTCTATCCACTAACATGCCTCCATTTCCACATGTGACTAACTTTGTCCCTTTTCTCTCCTAGTTGTGCTTCTCCCCTTCTGTCTCTCTCTATCCTCATCTACAGGTATCTTCAGACTCAGAGTCGTGTGTCTCCAGTGTTCAGTTGCTGGTCCAACCATCCCGCCTGTGTTCTGTTGCTGCTTGTTTTGTTGTTGTGGTTGTGTTCTTTTCTCTCTTCTCTATCCCCTCACCCCAACCGGTCAAGGCAGATGGCCGCCCACACTGAGGCTGGGTCTGCTGGAGGTTTCTTCCTCGTTAGAGAGGGAGTTTTTCCTCTCCGCTGTCGCTATTTAACTGTACAATTTATCAATTGGCTACAATTAAAAGCTTGCTCTATGTGGGAATTGTTGGGTTTAGTTGCGTAAGGTCTTAAAACCTTACTTGTAAAGTGCCTTGAGATAACTGATGTTGTGAATTGGCGCTATATAAATAAAGTTGAATTGAATTGAATTGAAAAGGGAAGTGCTCAAAAGTTTTTCATTGTTCAGCATCACAGTTGCCTCATAGCTCTCCCAATAATTGTTTTCAGAAATGAATACAGGTTTTTATTTTAACTATTTTACTTTTTTTGTGAACAGAAAAGGCTTTTTAAAGTTGGCAGGGAAACGCACATCTGTCATAACAATCCAATCAGCCTTAGCTTTTTGTCTTTAATGCCAATAAACATTAACATGACAAAATTATAGTTTTGATGAAGTTTCATTTTGTATTATTTTAGACATCGTGAAGAAGCTTCAAGGTTTACTGTCTACCTTGTTGTTAAGTTATTAACGCAATGCTGCCATCCTGTGGTCACTTTATACTAAAGCACGCTTAGCTGCTGTAGCATTCTCAGGCAAGTGAGCATCCTCTCAGCTGGCTGGCTTCAGCAGTTTAATGCCTCATTGTTTCCGTCTCTTCACGTCTGTGTCATACACAAAAACACATGATACACAATGATATTTTAAACTAAGCACACTGGTAAAGTGATGGCCAAGTGAAATCACAGTGGATAACCTTACTTACTGCTGGAATCATGGTGCCTTCCTCTTGTCTGAAGCGGATGCAGGGCTTGAGGGCCGTAGGAGGTACTTAGGCACATGCTGGGAAACACATGCGCGCGCACACACAGAGTCAGGCAATAAAGCACCTCACTCACACACAGTAACAATGAGCAGTGTTTCTTACTAGTAGCTCAAATTATTCCATGAGTTCAAAGTTTGCATTGCATGTTCTCAGTAACAGGCACCTCAGAAAAAAAAATAAGTCAAATGTCTGTTGAGATTGTAAAAATATTTTACTGTATAATATTTGTGTCTAATGTGTCTGTGCATTTTTACATTCATGTCCAGGCCAGCATATTGGCCAAGTGGACACCTAAATTGGTAAGTTTTGAAGGCTGCTGCTAGAATAGATCTTGGTTTTACATGGGGTCAGTGAGAGTTTTCAGACTCCAGTCAGCTTTCCTGTTCATTCCTGATACATGCCACAATCACAGTACCATCACAATACTTCTGAATGTGGCAACACTCAGAGGCCCTGTGCTGCTTAGAACTACCCGTGATGCTGTCCCCCAGACTGGCAAACTGCAGCCTTCCTGTCAGGTAATCAGTGATCCAGGACCAAAACAAACCAAGTGTTAACAAAAGTGTTGCAGTGATGTTTGCAGAAACATCAGATATCAGATAAGCAAAGGAAGCAGCACTAACCCACACTAGTAAACCAAACAGGGCAAATCAGTTTTTAGTCAGGAAGCAACCACATAAACGAGCAGCCCTTCCTCACCTACAGTATGCTTTTCTTAAGTTTGTTTCTGTGTTGCCTGTGTGTGCATCTTAACAGTACATGTCCAAGAAAAGCATCCCGCCAAGCAGGAGGTGTACAATAAAATGTTTGTTTTGCATAGAAACTATTACCCGTTAATCACACGTTAGTTCAGTTCCTCTCTTTTCCTTTGCCCTACTTACAGGTTAGTGGTTAGTACAGTAGTGGCACGCTTGAAGGTACTAAAATGAGTCAGGCGCACAATTCATGTATTACTTCTAGACTTTCACCTCGTGCTGTGAATTGAATTTATTGATAGACTCACCCAGGAGGTTTGAGCTTGATGGTTAAGATTGTTGCCGATTCTGCTGTAGATCCTTGCACTACGTCGTCGTTCTGTAGAGCTGCTGGGATCATTAATGTTGGAGGGTCGAAGGCGACTGCTGGTAGATGTGGACTCAGTTTCAGCTAGAATATCCATTAGTTCTCCATCACTGATATCCTCCTCCACCGTGGAGATAGCTATGGAGGAATTAATTCACAAACATAAACGTCTTATATCAATAAAACTGTTTAGCCATTTTGGACTACTTCTAGTACTGTAATCCTCGAACAACTACAATTAATTACTATTAAACAGCACAAGACTAAAAGCTGTACCTATCTACATACTTTTTAGAAAGGGATAGCAGATCAGAGGATTTGCCCACATAGAACTGGAGCTCGTGCATCTGTGCAATGATGTCTATATAAAACAGCTCACCAGCTAGTTTCAAATAGATGATCTCAAAGAGCAACACATACATGACTGAAGTCTGACTGACACTAAAACTAAAGTAAAGAAGTCTAGTACACAGTTACAGCCTGTATATACGGATTTACAGTAACTATAGAGGGGTGGTGTTGGGTGTATACTGACTTGTTGTGTGAAATATTTAAACTCACTGTGATACGTCTTGTGTGCACTTTGGTGTTTAAAGCCAAATTACATACTATTGCTAAGTTAGGTAGTAGTTGCCTAAAAATCAAAGCATTGTCTGATGCAGTGTATAGCTACACTACATTTGTTAGGAGAGATAAAGGTCACTGGTGTCTATGAGGGGGGGGTGATGTGTGTCAGTGATAAACCACAGACCTCAGCTCAGTTCTATGTGTGAGGATGGGATGAGGCAATAAAGAAGAAAGCTGTGGTTATAGTTAAATAAAAGGTTTCACTTACGTGTAAAATGTTTATAAAGACGTGTTTGCGTGTGAAGGAACCAATTGTTCTCTCCTTCCCTGATATGATCCAAGTGCTGTAAGTGCCTGAACCCAATTATTAAAAACTTTGACTTTGGAGTCTCAAAAATGAATGTTGTACTACAAAATACACTACATACTACTACAAAACTTAGCCCACACCAGCTATAGGTATCACCAAAGGCAATTTGTTCAGAATTGTGTTCCATGTGTTTGGTTCATATCCCATAACATTAATTTAAACTCACAGAGCTTTACCCTTAGCAGTTGATGGGGAGTGTGGAATCCCTGAAAGACTTTATTTTTCTGCTGCTTAGGTCTATTATTTTTTTCCATAAATAAAACCCTACTTAATCAACTGTATATCTTTACCTGTATGATGATCGTTCACACAATCAGGACAAGACCAGTCAACTTCAGGGCCTGTGTTTAATGATGGTGTCAAACAGTCCATATGATACCTGAACATGAAAACACTGTGATGAAACAACATTACTCTGTGGCATTAGTCCTCAAAATTTTCATTTTCTTTTGTTTCTTGTCATAATTTTCTGCAGTTATAGATCAATAGGACTATATTGAAATGCATTTGCACTGTAATTCCATACCCTGAGTCACAATGTGCGCACATTAGTAGCTGGTGCCTGCGGTCACTTCGTCCACATTCCTCACAAATAGCAGCATCACTTGCCTCCGCCTCCTCCTCCTCATCATCATCATCATCATCATCATCATCACACTTCTTTGGCATGTTCACTTTGATCTGCAATAGTAGAAACTGATAAGCAATCCGGTGTATTTGCATATGTTCAAACATTTGACAGAGAGCATCACACGTCGTAAAGAACCACCTTTTTCTTAATGCCCCCTGAAGGATTCCATCTCTGGTGGATGAAGGAGAAGGTGATTCGGTCTACTGGGCACGTGTTGGACGTCTGTGGATCAAGGCAGAGCAACAGAGGTTTTCTATTTCTTAAATGCTACAAATGCATTCAACAAATTGCCCATGATATGAAAGCAAATAATTAGATGAGCAACATTTAAATACAGTAGGTTGATTATTTACCAGACAAAACTTTGTAGCATAGCCTACTTTTGATATTGATTACTGCGAAGTAAAAGTAGCAGTTCTAGGTGGATGTTGTTCACCTGGCACCACTGAAGAATACACTCCAGACAGAAGACGTGCTGGCAGTTCTCCAGAGAGGCCACAGGCTGTTTGTCAAAGGGGCTCAGGCAGATGTAGCATTTATCTGAAGCTACACCTGCTGCTGCGTGTAACGTATCCATGCTTTGGTCCTGGCGTCCGGCTTTAAAGATGCTCACTATTAAACAATATCAAGAATCACTTTGAGAAGTATAGATTGTGTTGGTATTTACCCAGTATTTACCGTCTACGTGCGTTTGAAGCGAATGATTACTTCTAACGCAACACTACTTCGGGTTAATGTACTAAACTAGAACATTAATACTGATGATTAAAACAACAGTTTCAGCTACTGTAGCTAGCTACCTTAGCTTACTTAGTGGTTAACGTTAACGTCATCACCACAGTTTAAGCAGTTTTGGTTTACAGAACTATAATCATACAACGTCTAACAGTTTCTACGTAATGCTTTAGCAATAACTTTATAAAATAAATGTACTTCGTATTTTAGCGTATCCACTCTATGTTCCGCGGTACACAAACCGTTTCCGCTGCTGTTCCTTCAAAATAAAACTGATAATTGCCCCACAGTAATCTTATTTTTGGACAACACGTGTTATAACTTTTTATATTGTTGCATTTTCAAATCTATCTAAAGTCTTAATAATTACTTGAAAATTAAATCTACATGAACCAGTGCCACAAGGTCACCGGCGCCCCTGAAGATCTTAGTTTTAATGTGATTGGTTTGGTTGCCATTACAACCAAACTTATGAATGCCAGCATGTGACGTGCAGTCTAGAACTTTTTCTCGATTGCTACATACATTTATTTAGAGAATTCCTCATATTCTCAAACCAGTTAAAACATATGCAAAAGATTCAAATACATACAACAACTTGCACTGTATTTGTAAATATTGTAAATTTGCACATCCTTTTTGCACAGTTCATTCTTTTGCACCACCTGCCTTTTGTGATCCTTTGTAGCTGTTGTAATAATTGAATTTGCCCAAAGTGGAATCAATAAAGGATTATCTATCTCATTTTAAAAACAGATCAGTCACTGACTTTCATTAGTTTTGCGCTTTTTATCTTTTTTAAATATATATCGTTTTTTGGGTTAGACTAATTAGATTATTAATGGATACAGTATGTACAGTATTGTTTATCAAGGACTACTTGCCTTTTCACTCTCATGCTATGGTTTCCTTCCCTTCACATAACTTACACCTACAATGCGCTGAGACAGGAAGTTACAGATATCTTCCACTTGGTAAACTGAGAAGAACTGCACGCGGCACAACAACTAAATGTGACTTTACCTGATAAGTTTTGGGTATTTTTTACTTGCAGTGTAGCTTTCTGAATCTAAAGAAAAGAGGCTTGGTAAGTGATTTTCTTTTTATACTTAAGTCTGGCTTGGATTTGTGTTAATATTTCAATTAAAAAGGAAAAGCTTTATGTAAACCCCAGCAGCATGCCACTCATTCACAGGATCCATGTCTGCTTTTCATTCACAGTAACATTATATACATATATATGTATGTCTATGTATGTATGTGTATATATATATGTGTGTATAAATATATATATGTATGTATGTATGTATGTGCGTGTATAACAATGGTAGTTACTAAAGTGTAGCTTTGTGTATTTGTGGTCAGTGTTTCGCTGCCATGTTTCACTTTACTGTTTTTAGATAGCCACACTAAATGATACACAGTATAAATAGGTAGCGTGAAGTATGTCTAACCTTTAATTTAAACCTTAAAAGATTAATTAAATGATCAGTTCAGTTTCTGGATTAAAAACATTAAGGAGAAACAAATCGGATGGCTAAATGATTATTATGTCATTATGACGTTTTCCGATAGTTTCACACAATGTTTGTCATGTCTCATTGCAGAAGACAAAGCAAAGCAACAGTGTCTGTGAGAACAAACCTAGACTCTGACTTTACTGACTGCATCCACAAAACACTTATCCCACCACGATGAACGAGACAGGCAGCAACTGCAGCATCCCTGCGGCTGAGTACCAGTTCTATCTTTTCCCAGCGGTCTACATCCTAGCATTACTCGTAGGTCTTCCTGGAAACTTGGCTGCCCTCTTCGTCTTCACCTTTAGGATCACTCCACGTACCGCCTTCAGCGTCTACATCAGCAATCTGGCTGTGGCAGACATCCTCCTCCTCTGTGTTCTACCCTTTAGGATCCACTACCACCTCAACAGAAACCACTGGGTGTTCACGGACATCACTTGCCGTATCACTGGGATCCTTTTCTTTGCCAACATCTACATGAGCATCTGTTTCATGACTTGCATCTGTGTGGATCGTTACGTGGCCACGGTGCATCCGCATACCTACCTCAGACAGCGGAGCTCTTGGTGGGCTCAGGTTGTGAGCGTGGTGCTCTGGTGTACTGCTGGAGTAGCTATGCTGGTCTTTATCTTCATGGGACCTCTGCAAACCAATAACGACAAAGTTGGAAGGCACAAGTGCTTTGAGAACTTCGCCAAGATTGAATGGGACTCGCGCCTTATGGTGTACAGTCTGCTGAGCCTCATCTTTTGCTCCCTTCTACCCTCCCTGATCATCCTGGTGTGTTACCCACTGGTCGCTAGGCGCATCTCCAAGATAGAGACAAAAACTGGCCAAAGAGCTGTGAGGGTCATCTACACCATCCTGGCTATCACGTTGCTCTGCTTCCTGCCCAGCCATGTGGTTTATTTGCTGCACCTCCTGCGACGGATGGGCATCATCCAGAGTTGCTCTTCTGCCAACGCCATCTACCACGCCAGACGGGTCACCATGGCCCTCGTCATCCTCAACACCTGCCTAGACCCTGTGCTTTATTACGTCACCACAAGCCACTGGAACTGGAAATACTTGAAGAGGATGTGGCTGTGTGGAAAAATCCGAAGGAGCAGGGGTGTTTATACAGTGTCCTGAAGAACGGCAGCTGTACATGTGCACTGTAAATAATGTACTGTAAATAACTTGATCATCACAGTAAACGGTTTGAAAAATGTGATTTTCTACAAAGGTTTTTATTCAAATTAGCTTTGTACATCAAAATAAATTGAGCCATTAGAATCAATTGTCCAATCGGGACTAGATTCTCCGCAACATTAATTACATTTTAATATGCTGGACAAATGTTATTATGTTGTGGCTTACTACACAGGAAACAGAGGGTGATTCAGCCTAGATGTTATCAGTGTTTGCTGGTCTTAATTTGAAATATATAGGTTGCAGCCTCCACAAACGCAGGTTCAAAAGGGGGACACAAACTCATGTGTGAATATGCCCTCAATCAGTATTTTAGCACAGTCCAGAGGGAAGCCCTTTTTTGAGCAGAGTTGAAAGGAAGCTCCCCAGGTCCTCGTCCTGATAGAGACATAAAACACAGTTCAACATATTTGCTTTTAGACACTGAAACACGGATTTGAATTTGACATGAAGAAATTAAAAGACTGACTGAAGAAATTGATTAGGATAAAGTTGAATGCAACATTTGCGAAAAGTGCAAAGCCCAAAGGCAATCACTTGGTTTATAGTGAGACAGGTGAAGTGAGAAGAAGATGTAGTGAGTGATTTTGCATTTTATATTGCTGTATCATCATCTTGTATATTTGTAATAAATGGTGAATCTAAAAATATAGTAAAATAAATATCTTTATTATCTGTTGGTCTAATCAATAAATAGTTTCAGCATCAAAACTCTGCACCAATTTTATGATGCTAGGTTTTTATTGACTGGAAACACTGAAATCTTTCAAGTTATTTCAAGTTTAATTTGAGAGAGCAAAATTGAATCATTTGCTTATGATTTCTTTCCAAAATAACAACAGGAAATGCAGAGTCTTGATTAATTAGACACTAATACTATAACAGATATCCATTAGGATGAGATACTTAAATATGATGTGTTTAAATTTGATGGTTTGTTATAGAATTCTTTATAGTTGTTGTTCCTACTTTGTAATGTGCCTTGTAATGACTAGTTCATTTTTTCTTAGCATATAAGTGACAAAATAAACAGTATTGCTTTCTTGTTGGCCCGTCTGCTTTGCACGGAACAAACAAACCCACAGAAACCACTCTCCTTCCATTGCGCTGTGAGCAGGCAGGTTTCACCACCTTCTGCTTTCATTCTATTTACAGCACCAACTGTAACTGCCCACCCACATGAGTGTTTCACCTCTGGTAGAACACATGAGCTAGACTTAGAACTGTGCGGCAAACTACAAACTATTGAACTGACATCCCTCCGTAGCATTGTGTTGTGTTCAGACCAGCTTAAACCGACAAACCTTTCACTTTTTTTGCTACATATTACAGAGCAGGAAATTGTGTTCGCTGTATCTTTAACCTTATTTGTTATGCTTTCCCCCACTGTGCTTTTTGTACCTCTACTCACTGCGTCTTTTTTTTAAAATTAATAATGCTGGTCTTTACAAAATAATAGAAGCCTTTAAATACTTAATATCAGATTAAATCCTCAATTTGGCAGCATATTGGTGGTCCTTGAGATTTCAGATATTAAAACCAGAGAAAACTAAACAATTTTATTTAAAATATAAATGCAATGATCTGCAAATTTAGAAAACACTAGTAAATATAACAAATAAATGTTAATTTGAACTATACACTGAACTAAACATTAGGACATTTCTTGATAACAGTTATCTGAAGTGCAGCTTTTGTTTGTTTAATAAAATAACAAGATACTGACTTGTTCTTCAGGATAAGATAACCTTAAATGACTTCTGTTCTGAATTGGTGCTATATAGAAAATAAAATAATAGAATTTACTTGACCTTCGAGGGGAGTGGGGGTAGTGGTGTAACTGTAAGGGAATCGTCGTTCTATATTTCAAAGTGATTCTATAAAATACTCAGATGGATGACAGTGCACAACTGAAATAAGATATGTTGTAGATTCTCTTGGTAAAGGTGTGATCATAGCCTACACGTTTTCATCATGTGCACTATACGTGCAGGACGCAGCAACTTTTCGGGTACCGTAAGAAACCATTAACATGAAGTCCTAGCATATGCTTTACTATATTTAAAACCAAGTTAGATTTAGGAGAGACAAAGAGATAAAGGTTTGTTTTTGAGATGTGAGTCAAGTTGAAGTGTGCTATATTAAGCAATGGTTCAAATGTTTTGTATTCATTTTTTTTCCATTTGTGCATTCATTCATGTGGGAGAAAGCCGGAGACCCCAGAGAGAACCCATGCAGACACGGGGAGAACATGCAAACTCCACACAGAAAGGCCTTCAGGAAACGAACCGGGGTCCTTCTCGCTGTGGGGCGACAGTGCTAACCACCACCACATTACAAAAACATTACATTACTACATTAATTTCTATGGTAATAAAGATATTTTGACATTTGCGCCTGAAATTGAATATTTAAAAGCATTTTTCAAAAGAATAAAAAAATTATTTCTTGCATCCTCCTATTGTTATATTTCTGATTAGAAATTAAGAGGGTTTTTAACTTTCACCTTCACATTGAGCCCAAAAAGTAATAAATGGTAAATAGTCTGTACTTCCATAGCACACCTTTTATTGGTACTCTCGCTTTGACACTGCATCTGACTTACTCAAGCAATCACACATTCTGGGCAACTGGGGCTTCAGTGACTTGCCCAAGGACACTTTGGCATGGGGGAGCTAGGAATTGAACCACCAATCTTATGATTGGTTTCAATCCCCTGTAAAATAAACAACTTATAGACTGACAATGAAAATGTGTTACCTGATAACTCCATGACAGTAGCACGATCTTGGTGTTTGCGTCTTCACCGGAGGAAACTTTGATGACGATGGACTCGACTATGACGGTACCGTCTGGGAGGTGCTGGATGGTATATCCCTTTAACACGCTGAAGCACGGCATGCAGAAAAAAGGTGTCATAAGAAAAACTAAAAATTATATACTATACAGTCAATCCCAAAACTATTCATACCCTGACAAATTCTGACTTGCCACTTTTTTTTCAAATGTAAATAAAAGATGAGCAGAGTGATAATTTTTTTTCTCCACAATTTCTAATTAAGACAAAACTTGCTGGTTGGATATCTCATGGTACTGTTGTACTAGGTGAGACTGTGCAATGACTAAATGACTGAATAAAGATTTATGTTATCTTGTCTTAAAAGTAACTTTAAGTCAGAATTTGCCACATGTATGAATAATTTCGGGCTTGACTGTATATACACACACTGTCACCAAATATAGTTTTCAAAGATCTGATACTTATTTTATACAAATCATTACAAGGAAATCAAGTGTGTGAATGAAGGTAGAAACAGTGGGTGTGTGTGAAATAATTGCATGAGGATTTAAGGACCTGCCTCTTTCTGCGGTGCCACTCTCACCTCTTAAGATGTGTATAGATTCTGTGGAGTGTGTCAGAGTCGCTGTGCGGGTCCTGGAGCTGCACGCGGCAGGTGAAGCGTAACTGATGTTCATTGAGGCCCAGCTCTTTCAGTGCCTGCTCTGACGACACCAGCTTCAGGCTCTGTGCGCACATAGAAACAGCAGGAGAACAAATCATGTGTCAGTCAAATTAACTAAAACAAAAACTACATCAATTTACATCTAGTTGTGTCAACTCACATGGTCTTTCATGATCAGAGTTCCATGCATGGTGCGAGGCCTTTTGGGATCAGGCAGAGACCCTATAACAGAGGACTGGTTCAGTACTTACATAACTATAAGTTAGAAATTAATGCCTTGCTAGAAATTGTCTATCCATGGTCAACTTGGCAACACTTCATTACTGTGTATTGTGGGCAGATACACATTATTAGCTCTTTTACTGCAATTATTAAACTAGTCATCTAAGGTATCCATGAGGTTTGAGATTTTTTTACGTGTTACTGTAATGTGTACTGTAATTCCTAAAGTCATGGCGCATTACAAAAGTAACAAGAGGGGCAGAACTTCAACGCTAGATTAAAGACATTGGCCTTGTTAAAAACACTGAGAAAAAATGCTTTAAACAAAGCATGCTTTGAGAAATATTTACAAAATGCCAAATGAGCAAACAAAAAATTTTTAAATCAAATCAATATTTTGTGTTACTAGGTCAGTACTGGAAGTGATGGCATGGAAAGAAACCCTACATCCACAGAAAATCTGTAGTTAGTTCTCCAAGATGCTTGGAACAAATTATCAGCCGAGTTCCTTCAAACACTGTGAGCAAGTGAACCTAGAAGAATTGCTGCTGTTTTGAAGGCAAAGTGTGGTCACACCAAATATTGATTTGATGTAGATTTCTCTTTTATTCATTCACTGCATTTTGTTAAGTTATGAAAATAAATGTTTAACACTTATCTACACCTCCTTAAAACTTTTGCACAGTACTGTGTATGACAAATCTGGGTCATGATATTTACAGTAGGTATGGTAGGTAGGCATGGGGAACAATTACTAGCCATGCAAATAACACTAAATAACCACTTCAATTAAAACCAACAGAAATTGAAATGTCAGCGTTAACCAGCAACATTCTGAAACTTAGTAGGCGCCATGTCCTTAAAGGAACACGTTTTAAGTTTTTTTTAAAGCTGTTTAGAGTTAAGCTAAGTCTTCCAAAGTTATAGTTGTTATATATACATTATATGTTATTTATCAATATTAGAGCCATGCTCTGAAGACCATGAAGAATTCAGAATGTATGTATATTTCTCTACTAAAATCTCTGATGCAGCTATTAAAAGCTGCTCCACATGACACCATCTGTTATAACCTCAAGATGTTTATCATATCAGATAATGTCAGTTAGCCGTCGTCATGTTCATCCTGCTCTTCCAACAAAGTAACTCACAGAATCACACAATATGAACTGAAACACTGCTGGGAAAACAGGAGAATGCTCTGTAGAGGAAGACTTCCATTCTCATATAGTACATGTAATAAATAGAAATCAAATTGAGTTTCTGAACAATCAACAAGACAAACCTCCTAGAGCCATCTCTCTCTTGAGCAGGTTGAGTGAAATGTCCACAGGAACACTGGGGTTTGTTGTCAGAGTCACAGTCTCTCCATTGGCTGGCATGTAGCAGTCTATGCCTGACGTTTCAGAACCAGAGCATAAACGTGCAGCTTAATAATGACGATGTATGTATCAAATACTTTTCCCAAGTGATATGCACATCCTGTCTAAGGCCAAGGACCGACTCGCACTTACTGAATTCCTGTTCAATCTTGCCCTTAAGGAATTCCATTTTCACTGCCTCCCCATGTACCAGCAGCATGTTGCGAGGTTCTGCCATACGAATGAGCTGCATGATGCCCTTAGCATCTGCATGAGCACTAAAAGACATATACTCCACCTGTAGCTTTACATCCAACTGTAAGAAACAAAACAGAAAAGCACAAAATATCTTTCACATGGACACTATGAACAATTTTAAGTTTTGTCTACTTTTTTCAGAAATAAAATAAAATTTAGAATAAAAATCTGATATATCTGAAAACAACAAAACAAAGCCTGTTATAAAACCGTAAACAAGAACAAACATGTGAAACTAAACCACAGCAACGTATATGGAACTGATAAAAACGAAAGCTGACATTTAAAAGAGAAATGAATCTTACTGTTGCTCTCCCTTCCATCTCCAGCTTCCTCTGCCCGTTTAGGATCTTATGGCCAATTGTTCCTTGTACACAATAACCAGGCATGATTACCTAACAAAGGAAAATGTGTTAATGGTTATTGGTTATATTAAAAACATATTCTATTTTACCATCTGTCTCACCATGTTTTTCTCATTGCCTGCCCATTTCTTAAAGATCTGCAGAGACTGACCAGCGTGCAGCATGCCTGGTGTGGCAAACACCACCTGAAAGCGCACATATAATTGTGTGGTTTATTGCAGTTTTAGTTTCATGATCAGAAAAGTTCACAGCACACTCATATGTACAAGCAAACTGACTCACCATAGGTCCAGGATTATCGGCATAAGAACGATCAAAAGCCTTGATGTGCTTAAATTCAAACATGTTTCTCTGTACGAAGGTTTTTCGAATCTTCTGGTTGGTCCACGTTATGAAAAGCTTGTAGTAATGATTGGCCTTCTCCGTCAGGCCGGTAGAGAAGTAGATCGGGGCTTTTAGGTTCATTCTCTCCCTGTGTGGTGACAGTAATGTCCAACAAAAATGATTATCTCACCATTACTTTATTGAAAATATGATGGATATAGCTGTATGTGCTATTTCTTTGTCTGGACAACTGAGGACCTTTTCTATTGTAATAATTTGTGATCACTCTATATTGATAGAACTTATTATTGAAGAACTGCCTTTTCTTGACATATCACTTTATTTGCTTGCATTTATAGCTATAAGTTTCAAATTCACCACACTTTACTGGATGACTAGGAGGATATGAAAAAAACTTTCCTTCAAAATTAAGGAACAACCCTACCAAAATGTTTCCAACAAGATGCAGAGTTCCTGTGCTCTTCCAAGGGCAAAAACGGGAATGAGAACCTAATGAGAATAATGAAAAAGAAAGTTTGTATAGTGTGGTATGTAAAAAAAATGTATTAAAATATTCACAATGAAATGCAGTATTAAACTAACTGTAACTTTTACCTTTCCTCCTCTTTCTATGGTTTCGTGCACTTTCTTCAAAAAGTCTCTCTCTCTGCATCTCTTTGAATCACGAATTGTAGTAGCATAGGTTGACTCTGAGATCAGGATATCTGGGCGACACTTATCAATCCATGCAGCACTACAAAAAAGTAACAGTACAAAATAAAAGCACTGTATAGGCACAAATTGCAAGAGGTACTCTTTTAATGCAGTAAACGGTACTTACCCTAAATGCCTGTCTGGTGTCATATTATAGTCACCCTAAAAAAATTAATATGACATTAATATGAGATCTTAACAATCATTCTACTTTGACACAAGGCAGATGTGTTTTTACTTACAGTGTAAACCACAGACTCTGACCCCACTTTGATGTGCACCATTGCAGCTCCCAGGACATGACCTGCATAGTACGCCTTGATCTCCAGCTCATCATCCACCTGCCATCAGCACAACACAACAAGCTGATTTGCCATCGAAAGAGACGAGCAACTGGAGCAGAAGTGGTGAGTAGATTAGTGCACATCAAACGTGAGACCAGCACCGCACCTGGACAGTTTGATGCAAGTTCAAAGGAACCACTTTCTTCATGCAGTCCTTGATCATCTGCGAGGTGAAGAAGTTTGTTTCTCCCTTTTTATCTACAGTGATCTTTCGAAAGTCTTCCAGCAAAATAGGACATATGGCTTTGGTGGGATGGGTCATGTAGATGGGTCCATCGTAGCCAACCATCTCACTCATATAGGGCAGAGCGCCACAGTGATCCAAGTGAAAATGGCTGAGAATGTAACAAATATAGCCAAGTAAAAACTCCTCTTATATTTATAATACAGAAAACAGGATAAAAAACAGATCACACAATGCATATGTGAAACACAGACCTGATAATTACACAGTCCAAAAAGTCTGTCAGACGTCCATTCTGGATTATATAAGAGAAGTCTGGGAAACGTCTCTGGAATGACACGACAATACACACTTGCATTCAAACGAGATTAAACAGCAAACAAAATAACTGTAGATTTGCCTTTGTTGATTTTAAGTATTGTATGTAGAACTATTTATTTAATGTACTGTAAAGAAGAATGTTGTTTTTGTTTCTGTGTCTAGGTCACTAATGGTCTGAGTTTGTGTGTAATAAAGGTATTAGCCCAGTATACTCAATGAAAAACCTGAAGTATTATTTTATGCCCTCCTTTACTTACATCATCATTGTATCCCATGTGCATTCCACAGTCCAACATGATGTTTTTACCCCCAATCGAGACAAGAATGCAGCTGCGACCGACATCCTGTCCAGCACCTTGGAGAGGGAAAGTGGGGACAAAGCTTGTAAACATACTCTGGTTACCATTAGTGTAGCCCTAGCAGCTAACAGCTAGTGGCCATACAGCATGGGTTTGAATTTACAAGTTCTACTAAATTGCCCTAACAGAAAATGGTTTCACCTCTCAAAAAGTGCATGCATAGTGTAACGTTTACTAAGCTAACGTTTCAAATGTACTTAATGTTGACGGAACTAGCTTGTCGCTGGCTAGCCAGTGAAATGTTAGCATTACTCACCGAGTGGGGTTACTTTTATCTCAGGCATGTTCCTTTTCTCATCAGAGCAGGCGACTTCTTCTTTACAGACAAGTAAAACCTAGACAGACAATGCGGCTCAATTGCCTCGGGTGATAAACACTTATTTACAAATGTAGTTCTAGCTAAACTTTAAAATACATGTGAATCATCATCATGTACCGAGGTTCACCAACAGCGGTGAACGTGCGCACTTCCGGTAGCGCGTTCAAATTAAAATCCAATCTTTGCTGAATTCCAGTCATATTCGTGAGAGGTGGATTTTAAATATGTATTTCTTACTTAAATGATTATGAAAACCTTTAGGGCTGAGTAAAAATAGTTAAGATAAGTCCAAACAGCGCCAGATGCAGTGGCACTATGCTATGTACACAACTGTAAATGTGCATGCACTTTTCTGCATACTTGTGGTATATAATTTTAACTGCTGTGTGGGTTTTACTCATATTGTCACTGTTGTAAATGAAGTCATCAAAATTGGCTAACTGCTGTTTAACTGTTGCAACTTATTATTGGTTCACTACACCAAAGAGCTGAACTCTCGATGGCAAGCGTTTTATTTTGAAGACACAATGTGCCAATTTCCGCTGCTTTCCAGCTCGCGTCTGCGCAGTAACTGCAGATTAGTGCCGGAATTACTTGTCGGTTCACTCATACGAAGAGAAATGTTAAATTGTCTTTTTACTTTGTCCCATCCTTCCCTATAGGTAATGATTTCTGTTTTTGCCTTCACGCTGAGCTTACACGTGTAGTGACCTTCGGTTGTTTGATAGGCGTTAAATACGTTTGCTAATTCATTTGCTGTGTGTTTTCCGGCGACCTTCCTTCCTTATAGAAAACTATGGCTGGGTCCGAGGACCAGAAGTTCAGCTTACTAGAGGTGCTCAACACCTTCAAGCTGTGTCTTTCGGACAATAAAGAAGTCTATGTTGAACACTACGTCGCTGGTTGGCGTGGCCTTGTTAAGTACGTGGTATTTACGATTAATTCTTTTGGCATGTGTTTGATTTCGAGTAGTGGGCATATATTTTTTAACATCAATTTAACTATTTCAATATTTGCAAAATGTCATGGAAACATGTCCTCAGTCAGCGAACACACAAGCACAGTTGTGTCCCTGGTGAGATTGTACTATATTCCAAAAGTGTATTTGTATATGTTTTAACATTCATTTTGTATGTGTCTTCATTAGGTTCTTAAACAGCTTGGGTAGTGTGTTTGGCTTCATTTCTAAGGATGCTGTAAGCAAAATCCAGATTCTGGTCAACTACTTGAATGGAGAGAATGGCTCTCACTATGTCACTGTCCAGTCAATGGTCAAATATGAGCTGGAGAATGAACTTGTGGACATCACTAAACGAGGCAGCCACCCAGAGTCGGGCTGCCGTACTCTACTGAGGCTCCACCGGGCACTTCGCTGGCTGGAGCTCTTTCTGGAGCGCCTTCGCACAAGCACAGAGGACAGCAAGACTTCAGTCATGTGTTCAGAGGCCTACAATGAGTCGCTTGCCCAACACCATATTTGGATGGTGCGTAAGGCTGCAAACATGGCATTCTGCATGCTTCCTGGACGCCCCGCTTTCTTTGAAGTGATGAATGTAGGCTCCCCAGAGCAGGTCGTGGCCATGCTGGGAGAAGCTCTGCCTCTAATCTCTGAAGTATACCAGATCACAGAGGCTCTTTATGCTCAACATAACCTACTTGACTTACCATAGAGGTTAGGAAGGCCTACTTTTTGCCACTTGTGTATGCTGGGCTGCAAAGCTGCTACTACTGTTTGGTGATTTAAAGGTTGTAGTGTATATTCTGTGTCTTGTGTTAGGTAAAAATAATTAATCATCATCGACAGAACCTAATCTGTATCTATGACATTACCAGTTATTTATATAAGGCTACTATCAATTGTAATGTAGTTGTATTATATAACACTAACTATTGTTACTCATGTCTTGCTTGAAGGTTACATTTGTTAAAATGTAAATACCCAGAGGAAGCTGTAGCTGAGCTTTGCCCACTGCTAAATCTTTTTCATAGTTTAAGTAAATAAAGGCCAAAGATGATTCAAAGTAAAACATAGATAATTTAATTTGCAATTTCAAATTGGACAGTGTCTTTTTGTAAAATTAATAACTGATACCAGTCATGACTTTCAGAATTAGGGAGAAGCTTGTGGGGTCATAAATTGTTTTGTTTTTCCATTACTATTAAAATTTGATTGCGTGCATGGGCTCAGTGCAATTTTCCAAGTAATGTATAAGTACTGAATATAAGGTGATATTCTTGGACTTTATTTTTCCAAGAATGTGCTCTGTATTTTGATTCAAACTAAATATAAACAGTATAGCCTAATAGAATGTTGCATTTGATTGTTTTCAGTGTTCCCATGTCTTTGGGATGTTCAATGTATTTGACAAATTACTATTAATCATTTTGTTAAACGTTTTATATTCTGATGTTGATGATGATAAAAGTTAATTTTGAATATGTCAGACTTTTGAACTCAACTTACCACACCTTTAGTCTAATTCCCTATTACCTTAAGTCTATTACCTTAAAATATTTTTTCTTCTGACCTCCTCAAACTGATACAATATAAGTAAATGATAAGTATTGACGTAGCAGTAGTAGTTTCTGTTTTATCAAGCAGTATTATTTATGCTTTACATTAATAAATGTTTAGGAGTGAATGCAACTGTGCTCTGCAGTTCCGTATATTCAACACAAGGGGTCTCCCTACCACTGACTAAAGGCCGTTGTCATGGCAACGAGACTGTCGTAGTAACCAGTGACGCTAAATGGAGCGACTGAACTGGAGGAAAGCGACTGAGAAGTAGCTAATGCTCAGAAATTGGACTTTAGAGATACCCCTGCATATACTTACTTACAATAGTGAGTAGGCGTCTGAAGTTGTGCTACTTGGCTGTCAGTCGTACTTCTAACGCGCATGGGGATCTTCTTCTTTTTGCGAGGGTCTGAAAGAAGGAAACTAATGGGACTCGTAAGCGACAGCCTGTGCTGACTTCTAATTCAATCAACGGCTGGTTAAAGATGTATTTAACAAGGCCAAAGTCCTCCAAAGGACGAAGCAGAGCTCCTGTAAACAAGCCTATTTATGCAGCTGACACACACGGTACCCAGAGGCCACCCGGGTCTCCAGAGTCTCCTGCATGCAGCAGCAGAGCGGACAGAAACTTCCGCTCCCTGCCCCAACCCGTCACGTGGCAGTCCAGCCAGCTGAGCCAGGACGAGGTGCTTCTCCTGGTGAATCACACTCTCCCTGCTCCGGCGGCACCACAGTCCCTAAACAAATACAAAGTTCTTCCATCCATAGAGAGGAGGCAGTCGGAGGTGAGTCCTGAAAGAACCATGAACGGAAACATGTCCAAGCTCAGCCTGACTGATGATGATCCGGAGCAAAGCCAAAGCCATGTAGACCCTGGACCAGCTGTGGTCAAACACCCCAGCTTGCTCCTGGCTATCCGGGCACCGTGTGGCAGGAGGTTTCAGCAGCACTTTGAGCCTACCGACACTCTTTCCACGGTGAGGTCCAGTGCAGAAGTCAGATTTGGGACACAGTACGAAGAGGCCTCTATTGAGACTATGGATGTGCCACGCAGGAGCTTCACAGACATGGACATGACTCTGGCCCAGTGTGGTATCATAAACAAATCCGTGCTGTGCATCTCTCTTAATTAATTTTTGAATTCATATTGTATGTATCAGCAATCCACAGATTTCTTTCGGTTGGCTGTTGATCTTTGATGCATTTTCAAAGTAATGCATGTGCAATGTCTGACACTTAAATATGTTTATAAAATTAATCTATTTTAATCTATGTGCTCACCAGACATCAAAATGTCCATTCATTTGTGGTACTAGAGCTAGTTTTGTTGATCAATATGCAATTTGTGATCTGTAGAGAGTATAACCCCCCAGCACAGTCATAGCAGGAAGAGCAATAAGTGTTGACATTTTGCATTCATATCATTATCATGTCAGATTCTAGGGTTTTTAAAAGTCGTGAAAAATCATCTTATTAAAAATGAATAATGAAAAATATGCACAAAGACTAATCATTTATAAATCATACCATATAAATGGACTTATAAACTGACAAATCATATTACATATAATACATATTTTATTTCTACACAATGTTTAAACACAATAGCAAAAAAAACATCCAGTCTAATTGGAGTCTTGTTTAACTATCTGGCTCACATTTCATTTAATACAAAGAGAAATTGGTTTAGAGATTCTTCTAATTTAACCAGGCCTGATAACACATAGAAATTTATATTTTTCATTAGTGTTTGAGGCAATAAAAGTCAAATCAACCACACAGTTTATTTTATAAACTTGTGGGGGGAAGCAGACCTTCGTTTTGTTCTAAGCAGATTTTCAATTTCTTGTGCTTAAAGTCAAAACTATTTCTGGGGTGTTTGACTAAACATCGATACACAGACAACTCTTGCTCAGTATGGATTTTATTAAAACAATCACACCATAGAGTAAAGAATGAGGGGATGTTTCTTATCTTCTGAACATGTTCAATAAAACATCAAGTGGTCTACCAATTAAATGTTCCTAGGAGCTTTTTAACGACCCGATAGAATTGTCTTCCTTGACACGGGGCAGAGCCCTCTTAGCTGTCATACAAAAGAAGCATTTGTATGAAAAGAACAAACTATGACTTATTTATTTTCTTTTATCCACACAAAAACAGATTTAACAATTTAATTTAGGCATCTGATGAAGTTAATAGCCAACTGAAATAGGCATTTAAATCTTATCATGCAAACATGGATGAGACACATGCTAATCTCATCATTTCTACAACACACTGGGAAAAGCAAACAAAACACTGCAAACTTATTAAATGCTGTTTTAACAGCTAGTGGTTAGGGGACTTCAGTGATCAGTTAAAGTTGGACTTTATCAAATGAAATCCAAGTGAAAACTTTGGCTCAAATTGCTGCTGTGAAAAGAGGTTTGATGGAGTCTGCACTACCATCAATCTCTTGTAAACGATAAACCCTTGAAAGAACTCAAGTCACATTTGAAATAAAGTGTCAAACTGCTTAATTATCACATAGTGCATGTAAGATATGCATTCATCTCATCAGGTTTTCCATTTCCTCGAGATCGCTTGTGTCAAGCTTTATGATTCTTCTGTCTGTGGGAGAAGAAAGAAATTACCATTAGTAATTACTGAGCATCCCTCTTTGACACAACAAATAAAAAAAAATGGGAACATACTGAAATGCATCTCAATTTGGTTGATAATATCCATGCTGTATTTGCTGTCAACCATATTGACAGCAAACCCTCTTCTACCAAAGCGTCCTGTGCGACCAATCCGATGGAGGTATGTCTCATTGTCAGCATTTCCATCCATGTTCACAGGCAGGTCAAAGTTCACCACAAGCGACACCTGCTCCACATCAATACCTGTCATTGACATAGACACAAATGGGTTTGCAACACTCACTAATAAGACATTTCAGTTTTGAGACCATGTCTAGGATATGCTCTCACCTCTGGAGCAAACGTTTGTTGTCACAAGCACCTTCTCTTTGCCGCTCCTAAAGCGCTGGATAACAGCAGCTCTCTGGTCCACCGTCATCTCCCCACTCAGCAGTGCCACCTGGTGGCCCTCTTGGATCAAGTGGGCACACAGCCAAGCAGCCATCTTGCGAGTCTGGGGGGTAAAAGAAAAAAGGTTTAAGAACAGGTTTTAGTCTACTTAAATTGTAGTCTGGACCAAGTGTAAGGACACCATTCCTACTGTGCAACACTATTAAACTGTTAGCTAGGAAGTGGTTACATTAGCCGCTCTAAAAAAAATTAAAATAAAATAATAATAATAATAATAATAATAATTAATAAGTTAATAAAGATACAGTTCTATCTTATAATGTCACCCAATGTCCCTTCAGATTACACTGCACACACCCATGTTTAAACAGACCTTGCATGTTTTGGCACTCACTCACTTTACCACCCAGTTAGTTTTGTACATACAGTACACAATAAATATTTAAAGTAAACCTGAGACACAGCAATATGACATATTTTAACCATTTCCCTGTCCTCAACGAACATAAGGCTGCTCCATGAATATAGCGAATGGCTCCAGTTATTGCTTTGCTGAATGAACAGTGAACAATTTTAACCTAAACTAAAACAATTCAACTAGTAAATGAAAAATTCATATTCCACAGACTGTCCATGCCGATGGACTTCAGCCTCAGTTCAGCAGTATTTTAGTTCATTAGTATACTGAAACAGTTCATCTATCAATTTGCTTAAAGTCAACACTTAGCAGTAGCATCTTAAGAAAGAAATAGAATTGTTTTGTGGGCATGTCTACTACCGACTTACATGGCAGAAGATCATTGCTTGAGCAATTGTGAGGCACCCATACAGATTACAGAGTGCTGTGAATTTGTCCTCCTTCTCCTTACAGAGCACATAGAACTGCTTGATGGTGTCCAGAGTCTCCTCTTCACGCTTTAGCTTGATGATATTGGGGTCAGGAACCACCTGCTCGGCAAACCTCCACACAGACTCCTCAAAGGTTGCAGAAAACAGGAGCATCTGACAGTCATTATTCAGCTGTCTGTGTGAGAATATTTTTTTTTTATTACAGAAAATGATTGTTCAAAAACACAACACAACAAAGAAATATTTTTGTTACTGGTTGCTATATTTAAAACAAACAAAAAGTACCTATGGATACGAATACTCTGGTCTCGATGACCCTGTGTGGCAATCATCACATCGGCCTCATCCAGCACAAACATAGTAATCTTCTTGGGGTCAATAAGCTTGTACTTTGTGCACCAGTCAAGGAGTGTGCCTGGTGTTCCAATGACAATCTGCTCCTGTAACTTTTTGCCTCGCTCCACTGAACAGAAAGCAGACGTTTATACAGCAATGTAACCCACACTGACTGCCCTACTGAAGAATCATTTTTGCTGCCAATTCTTACTGGGCCCATTTCAATTAAGGTCAAATTCTTACTTCTGTTGCCTCGTATGGCATATGCCAGTTTCACATCTGGGCAAAATTTCCCCATTTGTTCAATTACTTGACCAATCTGCAGGGCAAGCTCATATGTTGGGGAGATGCAAAGGCACTGAAAACAACCATTATTAAACTGAGATGTTAAAACTGCATATGGACATTAGGAAGGACTTGCTCCTCTGCTCATGTTATGCTCACCTGAGTCCACTTATTGTCTGGGTTTACATGGCTGAGCATAGCCAGTGAAAAAGCAGCAGTTTTACCAGTGCCAGACTGCGACTGGGCAATCAGATTCTGAGGCCTGTAACCAGACAAGATAGATACACACACACACACAAAAGCACAAGGTGCACCTTTACGTAAAGAAATGTTAGAGGTTTTATAGCTTCTACCGTGAAGTTAAAATTAAACATTTTACACTAAATTGTGCAAAGAGTAAAATGGATCAGTTACATTACAATATAAACTGTTGTGGGAAAGACTAGGCATCTTGGCAAACTAATCAGTAACAAAACCCATTGAAAATGACTGTTCATGTAAACCTGGAAATAATCAGGATGTTTGAGGACATTATGGAATTAAAAAAAAAATTGTCAAGATTCTTTGTGCCACTAACTGCTTTGTACATCTTTCAGTCTTATTCCTTTCACTAAACTACTTGTGTGTGTCTGAGGATGAGCAGTATTCATAGGCAATAGATAATAATCTAAACGACTCATTTCATTGTATTTGTGTTTATGATGAACCAGATGGTTCATTCAGCATTTTTTCAAGTGCTAAGGCAGATGCCTTAGCACTTGAAAAAATGCTGAATATGAACTCACGGCTGTGCCAGCATCATGGGCAAAGCATTCTCCTGGATCCTGGATGGTCTGTTGAAGCCCATGTCGTACACACCCTTGAGAAGCTCAGGTTTTCTATTACCAAATATAATAAAAACATCATTAGAAGAAGTGTATAAAGAGGGAAAAAGCACAACTGCAGTTTATTGTGTTCACATTCAATAATTTGCTATGTTCACTAAAGGGGAAAAACAAAACAACCCCTGCAGCAAATTGAGCAAAAATGAGCCTTTCTTCAAATGCTAACGAGTTAATGAGCTTTTCATCAAATGTGTATTTTATTAAGTGTGAAAAAACAGGCAGACTTCAAACTCTTTACGAACACTACATGTCTGTTGTCTTTTGGCATATTTCTAGTGAGGAATCTTTAAAGAGCTATCCTATAGAATTTCCATGAAGTCCAGGAACTAGACTGTGAGAAGGATTGCAAAATCTTCGGGTTTCAGGTCAACTGATAAAATGGAAGACCTGCGGCTTCAATGTTAAATAACCTGTAATGTAGCTGTGCACTGTAGCTACATGTTATTCATTACAGATGCAGCAAACACCTGCAACACTGGGAACGACACCCCTGAGATAAAGTTACTGTTATGCCAAGAAATCCGACATGTAATCAGAGGGGCGAGATGCATCACATCACATCTGAAGCTTTAATTAGGGGAACACTTTTCTGAAGCCTTCACTCTGGAGCTACAGCAGTGTTTTTTTTACTGTTTGTCACTCAGATCCCAGGCCGCACTAACCAAGCAGCTGCTAATGTCTTTTGTTCATAATGGAAGTTGTTCTGCCATTATACATTAAAGATCTTTTACACACACTTAACCAATTACTGCCAGTGAATCAGGACCTGGAATATATAAGATATGACAAATATACAGTTGAACAAGAGGGTCTGGGTCTCAGTCTCTGCTACAATTCAACAAGTTTTCAACTGGGTTGAAGTAAGGACTGGACTTCAGGTTCAAGGCCAGTCAAGTTTATCCACGCCAAATTCCCTCATTCAGGTCTTTATGAAGTTTGCTTCACTAATGCAGATGGGCGCATCGTCATTTCTACAAAGTTTGGGATTTAATTTTCTTAAAGTTATGTACTGTACGCTGATGCAAGAACCTTCAGCCTCACTTCTGTCTCATGAGAGCATGAAGTCCACTGAAGAGTGAACAAAAAGAAAACTGAGATTACATTGACAGAAAACAAATCCTTAGTTGTAACCATATGTGAAACTAACAAAGCTCCTACTTAACACAGCATCTACTCAGTTTCCATATACTGTGGTAACTAGCAGGTTCTCATTTTGCTTGTTTTAATTAAAGACAAAGATTCCAGTACATTTCATAAGCCTAGTTAATTTTGGATTTATCCTATTTATATTTATTTTAATTTTGACATTTACCAATATTGTAACTGAACTTTTGATTATACTAAAAAAAACTTGAAAAACAATATTGGGGGTCAAGGTTACACTCACAGTCTGAGCTCGTCAAATGTCTTCACAGAGAACAGAGGAGAGGTGGGGTCGCGCTGCAGAACCTCCACCTGGTTTCTGTTCCTCACCAGAGAGCAGCGGATCAGTTTGTTCAGAAGGGACTGCTCAGCCAGGTCCACTTTGTCCTCGTCCTTCCTCCTGCCTGCATATTTATTCTTCTCCGGCAAAACGTTGCCTGCACACGCGAAGAACCAGCACCAGAAAACCATCATGCCCATCATCACATCAGCAAGTTGAGATAAATAATTGAGGGGAATTTATTCAGTTACCATTTATGTCTCCCTTCGGTGCGAATGGACCACACAATGGGGCCACCTTCTTTGAGAAGCCAAGCTAATAAGGAATATAAACATTTACATTATTAGCCAACAGCTTCACAAGCTGCGCGTGAGCATGCTGCTGTGTAGCAGATTAAGCTAACTTAGCCTGCTATCAAACTTGTGCCAAAACTCCGCGTTTGACTTTTTGACCTGCTGCTCACCTTTAAAAACTTACCTGTAGGGCTGGATTTGTTGCCTCCTGGTCGTCCACTAAACGCGCCCACGAGTCTCCGGACATTTTAACTGCTTAATTTTTTTTACGAGACACTGTTGTCAAAAGTTTGATGTCAGCGTGATAAAGTGAAGCGGCCGCGTACCGCTACCGTGGGCTGACCCAACTGCTGTCCACTGGACCGCATCGCTGGTGTTGCCTTCATAAGCATCGGAATTTTCACGGCCACAGGCAATGACTTGTTTGTTGTTAATTAGCCTGCAGCTAGGATATATTATATCTATATGTATTTTGCAGTTCAAGATTATGTTAACCATAATTTAGTGGCTTATGCTGTAAAACATACTTTTTTTGGTGCTATTTACAGTTTCTCGAAGACACGTGAAGCCACCGCAGTATTGTTCGTCGGGTGAACCTGCTGACACACCCATCACTGGTCTCCACTGAAACACGTGACAAGGTATTTTACCAGTAAACTACATCTAATCAAATCACAGTCGGTTTGGTTTATCAGTGGCTATTTTAAAATGTTGGAGTAAATATTACTTTGTTATGTTGCCTGAAGTTAGGGTTAGGTAACCTTATGGTTGAAGAATATTTAGTTCCTCATAACATTTATCTTAGTGATCTCTAATATTTGTAATCCTGGCAAGCACTAATATATAGTATAAATATTTTCAGTTAACTAATTTTCAACAACAGATGGGTGTTCGTTTCAATATTGACTGATGGATTGATTAAAGGGACCCTCACTTAGGGTAGGTGATATGTTTTTGTTAGCGTTGTTTGGTGTTGAAATTTATGGGGTGACATTTATATCTTTGATTAATTGTCTGGTGTGTAAATGTCACAAAGCAGAACAAAATACACCTCAAAATGATCTACAGTACAAAAAAATCAAGTCAAATTTAATTAGAATGTTGCCTTGTGTATGATTTTTTTATCCAATATACAATTCTTCTTGTCCTGCACCCTGAAAGCGAATAAAGACACATCCACCCAAAAAACTAATAATATGGAATAAAAGTGAAGCAAACTCAGGTTGAGAAGCTGAGAAATAACCTCCTTTCAGCCATTATAGACAAACAATGTATTGTAGATTACATGACATGTGTACAGAATAAACAGACAAACATAAGACAAACTCTCACAGTTAATATAAAACAGGGAGTGTTTATTTTTAGTATTTATGCGTTGCCTAATTGTTTGAGCCCTACAGCTGATAACCAGAATTGACAGATTCATCGACAGATACATTTTTCAAGCTAAAAATAGAAAGCTCAATAAATTTCTGCCTTGTGTGATTGCGAGGAATATCAGAATGTTCTTTTAGTTTTAGACTCCAACCAAAATAAAACCTGGTTAGGAATTTTCCATTGGCCGCTTCTCACCACAATATAACCTCTAAGTGTAATTGGGATATATCCTCAATCCCTCCGTTGTTTGGATGTCATGCAAAACAGAAAACACAGGTGATGGTGTATGCTGGTGTGTTTGAGAAGCTGAGAAACAGATAAGAGAAGGACAGCGGCAAGAGGGAGGAGGTGGGGGTTCAGGAGTTTTATTGGCTGCAGGTTAATTCAATTTGGAAACGGATGCTGAGATTCAGCCATTTCTCTCTCTCTTTCTCTCGCTCTCTCTCTCTCTCTCTCTCTCACGCGCACAGATAAACTGAATCAAAAATGGCTTTGTAAATAACTGCTAAAAGAAACACATGGACACGAGGCGAGTGATAACAAAAGACGGCGACAACCGCATGATTTGAAAACTTATGGGCTGTACAATGGATGAGCAGAAAGACATTATAGCTGATGTGTGGGACACATGCTGTAGTTCTCCTTCACCCACACATCTGTTCCGTTGAGCCTTCGTTTCCACTCTCCTGGTGTTACAATACGTTTCATTTACACAGATCCTCCTGCTAATAGAAAAGGATACCTGTTGTCATCGATGTCAGTGAGGGCTGGAGTGAGTGGGTGGTGCTGGCGCTGTGAATTCATAAAGGATGGGAATGTTTATTGGAAGGATGGTCTCAGCCCCCAACCCCCCCTCTCCCTCTCTTCCTCTCTCCCTCCCCCCCCTCTGTGTCTCTCTCCCTCTCGCTCTCTTTCTGTTTTTGTAACCACATGTTGCAGTGCTTCATTGAACTGCTGCTGCAGCTTTAACCCACCTTCCCTCCCTTTGCATTGTATATCTAACTAACAATGTGGCTGCTGCATCTGTAGTTCCTGCCACCTGTGGCAGAGCTTCTATTCCCTCTACGCCACAGAGAGAGAACGAATAAAAAGAGGAGGAGGATATCTTTCATGATAAGTGGACTTCTGACAGAGAGAGATCCTCGCTGCATACCCAGTTGACACAAATGCAAGGTAAGATAATGAGGCTGGTCCTGTCTTCACGTCAGATGGATTTTACTGCTGCGGTTTGTCTGCCTTATGATGCACATATCAAACATTCGTGTCATCCATGTTAAATCAAGAAAAGGTCATCCATTTAGATGATGATTACAAGTGCCATTCAATACATGTTTTACACAGGAAACACTGGACCACTGAACAACAGGTTGTTACCAGCAGAATGTGCTCCCTGTTTTGACACAAATGAGTGGAAAGAAGTGTAGCAAAGCTATTAGAAAATGTTTGGAGTTGATGCTTCGGTGGTGTTTTAGCATACCCCAGAGGGAGCCACGGTAAGTCGTGTGACGAGAGCCAACCAGAAAAGAAGCATCCCGGGATTGTCACTTTTAACACCAATTAACAACACAAGCTGGAAAAAACATAAGAAAACCTTTGAGAAAAATACAGATGCCTCCAATGCAGCTTGTGCTGTAGTTTAAATAATGTGAATTAAAATTATGTTTTACACAAGAGGGATCTTTCATTTTATATTAATTATTTACTCAATCTCATCATCACATCACTTAAAATATTGTCATGGTCAGTTCTAACAAGCTGAAATGATTTGCAGTCTTGCGTGTATACATTTCTTGTTTGCTTATGTCTGTGGATGATTGAACACGTGATGGTAATGTTGAGGCAACACTGTGTTTGTAACAGCATCGGAATAACAACTGGACGCAAGTTTAACGATTGGACAGACTGTTTGAATTTGTAACAAAATGACCTATTATGCAAAATATGGCTCAGAGTGTGGAAGTTGTATCTGATTCCGATGGAATTATTATTCGGTGGTTTGTGTGAGGGACAGAGATCATCTTCTCTTTTTAACTGCAATCAGTCGCGGCATCGCAAATATTGGCACACTTTAGAGATGTTACTGGTCAGTGTGCAGGCAAGCAGCCAAGCAAGCAGAGCTGTCTCTATGGAAATTGCTTTCGTCATAACACTTCCTATCAAGGCTGCGCTGGGGCTCTGGTCGTGCAGCAGACACAGACCCCTGACAGCCCATTGCCAACATTAGTGGTGGAAGAGATGACAACAATGAAACACAGTCCCAACGCAACTGATAATTGCTTTCTATAATTAACATAATTACCTATTCTGTGTGCCTTCCTGTGCATTTTAATGTATTTGAAGTTTCCATTTCCCTCCGTGGGGCCCTGGATGCTGCCTTTTTTTCTGTTTCAACATGTTTGTGTGTTGTAATGATGATTTGCTTTATTACTGTGACCTTATCATGAGTCAGCCTCCTAAGGTTTCTTGGTTCTACATCGTATCATAGATGTTTATTGCGGTCCGATTACTATAAAACCTGCTGAGCTGAACCGACAAATGTGCTTTAATCTCATTTTGAAGTCTGTAATGAGACACTGCTGTGTGTTTGATGTTATTACTGGGCCATAAAAGTGACTAAAAAGGAGAAGAAAAACTACTGATCCTCAGTTCGGTGTTATAAGCACTTTACACATATACATCTAAGTATAAGTCATTATATATTATATTATATATTCACTGTTGCTATTTAAATTTAATTTATCGATTGGCTACAATTAAAAGATTGCTCTATGTGGGAATTGTTGGGTTTAGTTGTGTAAGGCCTTAAAACCTTACTTGTAAAGTGCCTTGAGATAACTGATGTTGTGAATTGGCGCTATATAAATAAAGTTATAGTAATTGAATTGAATATATTACAATAAGACTATGTGATAATTAAAAATCCCAGCTTTTTTTGGATCAAATAGCTATTACAAATGACACCAATCAGGCATTAAATTATGACCACCTGTCTAATATTGTGTTGCTTGTTGACCTGACCTGTTGGCAGGTTCTCTAGATTGTAAAGCTGTGGAATCTCACAGCAGCAGGTTCTATAAGTTGTGACGTGGGCCCTTTACAGATCAGACTTGTTTAGTTTGTTGCTAGTGTGTCATTCCTTATTTTGTTCTTTCATTCTCATACATAAAAGGGGGCACATTATGTGATAGATATGATACATTTAAGTAAAATTCACATGGATGACCAGACTCAAGGATTCCCATAACGACATTGCCCAAACCCTTGCACTGCTTGGCCTTCCACCTATAATGTCCAGAGAGTTTCAATTCTAATGAAGAATCTATTCATAATAAAAATTGTGTCAACATTACATAATTAATGAAATGACTTCTTTTCATAATGTGAAAGAGAAACTGTGGTATTGAATTCAGTTCCTCTACTTGCAAGCACAAGTGGACTGTCAGGTTACTGGGAGCAGCCTCAGACATTGTCTTTGTAAGAATTTGTGCTTCAAGGCAGCAGGTGTTTCTTTTTCTAAATTGACCAATCATTAAAATGATTTACCGCAAATATGTAATCCCAAGTCTGAACTATCACTAATCACTAATACTCCCAACATCTACAGAAACTACAGATACTTCTGCAAACTGTCTATTCAGTACGTAATTCAGAGATAGGAATATTACAATAGAATTTCTGAAGCAACAGGCAGGAGGCTGGTCAAAAGTGCTATTAGGCGAAGAGAAAAGCATCCTAAATAAAAGTATCTCCAGATTTCAGCTGTGCATGTTGTGGTTACGCAATGATTTACATTTTTTGTACTATTTTGTTTTTGTGTTTTTATTTGCATGTGACAACAAACAAGAATCCTAAAATTACTAAGATGCCTGGACTCATTAACAAGGAGAATCGGAGTGCCCTGCCCCTCAGTGTCTCTGATATCACTTCCTGTGTTCGAGGTTATACTCTGGCTCTGACAACTTCCATGACCTATGAAAATATTGAGGATCATGCAATCGAGGGTGAGTGCGAGCACTGCAGGTGACTAATTTGTTTAGTTCAGTTACAGTATGTGAAGACCACTATTTTAGACCCAGCCTATACATGATATGAAATTCATTATTATCGACTGAATGTCCAGTTGCTTGTTTACTGGCTGGTTTACTGGTTCACAGTCTTGTTTCTTCTTCTTTTTTCTTTAATTTTGCCTCTAGGGATCTTCATTTATCCACTGGAGGAAAACTCCATTGTTGTGGGGTTTGAGGCTATGATATCCAGTCAAATTATAACACTGCAAATCAAAGACAAGGCAAAAATTGAGGATTGTTACCTGGATTGCTGCAGTACATCTAATGGAAACATGCAGAGTGGGAGTGGTAAGATTAAGGCTGCACCAATCAATATTTTTGTATTATAATGATATTAGTAATGAATAAAATGAATTATTATGATGGATCAAATAACAAGAAATGTGTAGTATAAAAGGGGGGTCACTCATCTTTGCAGTTGCCTTTTTGGAAGATGTTACTATGTTAAAACAAGTAAAATACTGAATATTTGTGTAGTGCATACAAACATGAATCCAAATGAGAATTTGTCCTCAGAAACTGTTGTATAATGTATTCTATGTCTGAAGAATGACTCACAGTGTCATTAGACTTATCTCAGATCAGGCTTGTGACTACAAATAAGAAACAGAGTCTATGTTATAAATTAGGGCAGAATAGCAGATATAAAGGTTTGTCTGACCAAAGACACACATTTTTATGAATGTTTTATATATAGTACATGACTAAATGTCAAATCCTTTGAAGTAGACCGTTCCTTTCTAAAGACAAATATCAAGGTCACTGTGTCATCAGGTTCAGTTTATTCAGTGCTTTCCGTCCCATTCGTGTGAACATGCTATCTCAGCACCACCTTCAGGGACTTTCATTACATCTGGAACAAACATCCACACTGACTCATCGGTGAACTACTTTATTATGCTGCAACTTAATGCTTGGTTAAGTGAGTGTAACAGTTACCAAACCAAGCGCAATATGATAAGACATTCATGGCACTACAAACATGGCTGAACTTTCTGTTACATAGGAAGTCACACACGTGAAAGTATTCATGGGTATATTGTGAATTGAGATAAGGAATAGTTGAGTCATTTTGAAGTCTTTCATGAGCAGATCTGAATAAATGCCTTGTTCAGTATTCTAATGTGGTGTTACAGGACACATAGTGATGGATGAGGATTTGGAGAGGACAGTGTTGGTGGTTAACCTTGGGATTATTCCTCCTATGGAGACGGTCCATATACTGGTCAGCACCTCCTCTGAACTACCCACCCTACCCAACGGGGGTATCAGGGTGTCATCCCCATCGGTGTGTACACCCAGAGTACAGAGGACAATAAACGAGGAGCAGGGACTGTCCCCAAACTTCTCTAGAACGTAAGAGAAGCCTAATAATTATCTTGTTTGTGTCACACCTTTTACAAGAAGGGTACAGATCTAGTTTAAATTAAATTAAACCATTAAATTTAATGGCGGTCTCCAGATTAATATGTTTTATGTTGGAAACTACAAAAGTGTTTAACAATGTTTTGTTTGACTGTAACCATTCTTTGGCATTTTTAGGCGGGACCGGCATTCCAGTGCCTCAAGTCCTCACAATCAAACTCCCAACTCTCCCCAGCTCTGGTTGGTGTCTCTCCTGGAGGAGGAGGCCATCAACTCCATTGATTACGAATTTAACTTCCAGCTGGAGATACGGGCTCCATATCTCCTTGCAGGTCAGAAATCTACCTTTCAATTGTGGAATACTGATTTTGTCCGTCTGTATAATACAACAGATCCAATCACTTGAGCTATGTTGTAATCACGCCCAGCATTTCACTGCTCCTTAACGCCTCTCACATGCATTGGATGAGATTAGTCAGTTCAATATGAAAACGCAGCCAATTACAGTTCACTTTCATTTTTTTAATAGACTCAATAAACATTTTTCACTACTACAATACTACTCAAATAGTACAACAAATGGAAGTAGTGACTTTTTGGCTTTAAATAAAATCTTTTTTTACCTTTTTATAGACGTTTTATGATTTAAGCAAACGAGATATACTGTAATGTGTAACTAGTAACATAGGTTATAGGCAGGAGCCTGGCTAGTTGTTTGCCTTTTTTTTAGTTTCGATACAAAGCTAAGTGAATTGTGTACATTAATATTAATACATTGGCAAAATTGTATTTTACTTTTTGTCTCTTAGCAAGAAATCAATCAAGTGTTTAATTATTGATGGTTCATTATTCGCGTTTGCTTTGAATGCAGCGGCACTCGAAGGCATCATCTAACATTTTCTTCCAATCTAAGCTCTTATGAGGTGAATTCAGGTTCACATTTGTGGCGCCTGCTGGTTTTTCATTAGTCATTATGACTGGAGGTAAAACCGCTGGTTGTCTGATATGCTGTGGCTGTTTCACTGCGTAGGCGTAGAGAGCCCTTCTCATGCCATCCGAGCTGATGCAGACCCTCTGGCCCGATCTGCCACCAGTATCGTCATCACTCTGGCCGACAAGTACACTTATGACTGTCCTGTCAATATCCTCATTTACCCCAGTGGTAGGTACACTTTAATAAGAACTCACCCCACAGCTCTACAATTTGTCTTTTTCCGTTGTCAAGTACAATATCTTGAAATTGTTAATTATGACAGTATTTTTTACATCATTTTGCAATCGCGAGTGTATTAATGTTAAATAACAAAACAAATGTTGCCCTGTTAATTTATCACAAGCCAGCAGGTATCAAATGCCTGTGTGGGCATGCATTGTCTTCCCTTTCCCCTCTCGCCTCTCCCTCACTGCCATCTTGACCTACACTGTGTGTGGGCCAGTTGTCTGCCAGAGGCAGCAATGAGCCCCGTCCTTGCTGATCCAATAGGACTCTTACAAAGGCTTTGTTCACAAACAGACCTGCGGCCAATGCTGGACAATTTAATTCAGCTCAGACTGGAGCTGCAGTTTCCGTCACAACATGGATGCTCAGTTCCTTTTCCTCCATGTCTCCATGAGCTGCACTAGACATGTGTATTGTAACGAATCATAAATATAGGTTACAAGTTTGAATCCTATTTTTTATGTGTCTGACACTTTACAAACCATAACAAAAACATACAAAATATTTTATTTATTAAGAAACATCTTTTAGCATAGTGAATACCTGTGGGTATCCTGTACTAAAGAGAAATAACAGTACAAGTCCCCAGCATTCCCTCAACTCTCTGAGCTCATTTTGTTTTCTTGAGACTCAGCTGTGATACAGCATGTGGTTGCACTTTTACCCATTATTTGTCTATTCTAATCTACTACAGTATGTCACAATCTGTCTTTATTATACATAAAAATGCCTTTGTCTTGACCAATTGTATCACTTTAGAGCCTCATCTGCCACATGTGCTTGTTGAGAACGGAGACATGACACAGGAGGAGTATGATGAGTATCTTCATGGCCGGAGTGATTTCATCAAAGCCACAAAGAAGGATTCTAGCAACGAGAGAAAAGTAAGCGTGAAATCAGAAATATGCATCTGAACTATACCGTGACAAAAAAAACATACTATTATGAACACAGCACAGATTAGTGTGGCTAAATGGTGTTTTCATGTTATTTTGTTATGTCTGATGCTACACACAATGCTTTAGAATATACAGCACAATTCAATTCAATTCAACTTTATTTATATAGCGCCAATTCACAACATCAGTTATCTCAAGGCACTTTACAAGTAAGGTTTTAAGACCTTACACAACTAAACCCACAACTAATTCCAAGCTTTTAATTGTAGCCAATCGATAAATTGTACATTTAAATAGCAACAGCAGAGAGGAAAAACTCCCTCTCTAACTAGGAAGAAAACTCCAGCAGACCCAGGCTCAGTGTGGGCGGCCATCTGCCTTGACCGGTTGGGGTGAGGGGATAGAGAAGAGAGAAAAGAACACAACCACACAATAGAGCTGAATCTGATGTTGATGACTCCCTCACAGTAATTGCAGAACTTGATGAAATGTGCAGGAAAGCTGTTTTTATTTAAAAAGAAAGGGAGAGTGAACACACTAAACCTTCAACTGTTAGCCCGATGATGGCAGAGGGCACGATCTGTAAGTCAGTAGGTTTTCCACCTGATCAACTTTAATTTGATTTAGTGACTTGGGTGACTTTTTGTATTTCCACTCACATTAAAGCTGTTATCAGATTGACCTTTCAGTCGATCTTTTCTGATTAGTGTGACTGAGATTGAAAGTACTCTCAGCTCAACGAAATTACAAGGGATGACCATCAGAACCAAATGTCACATTATTGAATGACACCTACTTTGTAATATAGCGCATATAAAATAAAACATACAACATATATATACTGTCTATATATGCAAATGAAAGTATAATCACAAATGTCATATTTGAGATTTATTGTCCATTTTAAATGGTTCCAAAAAAAAGAAATGTAACAGTTTTAAAGTGTTTTTAAAGTTCAATATATTTTAAGCTTTTTTCAAAATGCTTTTAATGGTGAAACATAAATCAAAAAATAAAGGCCCTACATCTAAGTCTTGACACAAATTGCTCCTTCCCAAGGCATTAATTTTTAATATTTGCCTCTGTTAGCTGCACATCAATGCCTGCAGGTGAATCAAACTTCTGGGAAATATCTAAGGTAGCTCAAAATATATGTTTTACAAGCCTATTTCAAGGAAAGGCAGGTCGGTGCCCTGTCTAGCAGCACTGACAGCTTTTTAGCTTTATTATTTTCAGTGTGTCTGGTTAAATGGCTTTGTTTAAGTGCTTAAGAATCAGGTGTGTTTCCATTCAGGTCTCAGCTGTAGTGAGGTTGTAAGTGACCAACAGACCTAAACAGAAGGAGAGAGAGCACTTAGCCATAAAAATGGGTTACTATGGAAACGCTCCAAAGGCTCGCTACATTCTGCCTCAAATTTCTTGCACATCTACAATAACTGATGAGCTCTTTCTATCGACCTAATGACTTGTCTTTTTTATTATCCTTTTTGTTCCACGTCTGAGTGTTAGATTAAAACCAGTGCACGTCCACAAACCGCCCAATCATCTCATGGCACCAATCCCCTCCAATTCATGCTTTTGCTTTTGACTCCTGCTATTAGGTAGAAATCATTCACAGGCGACTACATAAGGACATCCTCCACAACCCTGTGGTCATGTTGAACTTCTGTCCAGACCTGAAATCTATCAGCTCAGACCTGAGGATGGTCCACGGCGAGTTTATCTTCCTCATTGATCGCAGCGGCAGCATGAGTGGGGTTAACATTAACCACGTGAAGGTATTTTAGTCTCTGGTGTCATATTTCTTGTATAGATGCAGCTGCAATACATTCCTGAAGGCTCATGCTAATTTCCATATAAATTGCTATACATTTCACACAATCACCAGTTTAAATGACATTTGCAGATTCTTCATGCGCTGAAACGTGTTGTGGACACACACCAAAATATGCACATGTTTGAGGAGATTGAAATGGTTTAAAAACATGATATGTCAGTAGGAGCTATGTAAAGTGTTTCATAGACTCCTTTCATACTGTTACCGTTCTTGGGGAGATTATAGATGTGGTTAGCCAGCTGTGTGAAGGGCATTACACATAAATATTGATCAGACAAATCATTCACTATTCAACGTCTTGCGGTTGCTAGGTTTTAGACAGCAAATCTTTCAAGCCCTCTTTAATGCCTTGCCGGGACAACTCGGGGTTGCTTCAAGGGTGATATTTTTTTAATATGTGAGTTTGGTATTTGGCTGTTTGTGTTTGCCCTTTTTATATGAGTCAAGTTTTTATTGGCCGTGTCGCCTACTAAAGGGCCTGGCCATGAAGCCAGAAATGTCTGATAGGGATGTAATGACTATTTACCACTTATCATGCAATAAATCCTGTTGCATCACTTCAAAAATATCTTTAAAACTGAAGCAAGAGTTTTATAGTAGATTGTCTGACTGATCTTTGTGACCATTGTGCCTTTCATTTTAAAAAGGTTGGTATTGTTCTAGAAATTGCCCCTTATTCTGGAAAAGTACTCCTGATAGATGAAATGATACTTTGTTCATGCCACTCTCCACTCACTCCCATCCTTGAGAAAATATGCTGTGTGATGATGACAGCTATATACAGTACTGTACTACTAGCACTATGCTTCTGAACAACCTGACATCAGTGCATGTCGCTAGACTGTATTAGAAATGACCAGAGAAGGCAATGAGTCATTAAGCATTTAATGATCTAATGAGCAAAAGAAATCTGTCTTACTCTTCAAAAAATGTACAGTCTTGATCTGGAGATGAACTGTATACGCTGTCTTTCTCAGGATGCCATGGTAGTGATCCTCAAGAGCCTCGTGCCTGGATGCTTTTTCAACATCATCGGCTTTGGCTCAACGTTCAGATCGTTGTTCACAACCAGCCAGAAATATGAGGAGGTAAAATCATTAGGGGAACGTTTACTTGAAGCTTATATTTGTAGTACTGTACACTGTAGATAGTAAATACATATGCATCAATATCATTTCTATACATTAAATCATATGATATGACAATTTGACCACCTCCCATTACATGATCAGCCATGTTTGGACACACTTTGTCACATTCTCTATTTAAACATTTTTTTATTTTGTTCAACATTATACTTTAAAAAGGGCATATATACAATTGTATATTATGTTTAAATCACCCAGAATGGTTAAATAACCCAGAATGTCCTGTCCTTCGTGATACTTCACAGTAGGAACCACATATTCAGGAATTGGAATCTAGTAAAGACACAGTTGTTAGAACCAAAACCCTTAAATTAGGACTCATCACAATTACTCCTTTCTTGGCCCAAATAAGTCTCTTCTGTTTGTTGTTCTACTGAAGTAATGGTTTCTTTGCTGCAATTTGTACATGAAAGCCTCACTCACAGACTCCTTTGAACAGTGGATATGTCTGATACTTGAATTCCAAGAAGCATTTAAGTGAGTTCTTATCTGAGGTGATGTAAACTGGCAATTTCTGAGCCTGCTAATTCCGACCTTCAGCTCCAGGTTTTACTTTCTTTTAATGGTCATCTTGAGAACTATAACTATAACTATCTATACTGTAAAGCTATAGAAATATAATTGAATTGTTGACTGATACCCACCCACTGCACAAGACAGCTGATGATCTAAAGCACGTCAAGAAGACAAAAATGTCACAAATAAATAAACAAGCCTGTGAATTGAAAACTGTTCCAATACATCTGATAAGACACTGCAGTCCTGTATATATTTGTCCCTGTTTCTGTCTCGAACCCAAAGATATTGACTTTAGAAAACAAGAGCAGCATGCATCACACTAGAGAGGTAAAGATGAGACAGTGGTCAGTTTGGAAAATCAAAATTAAAATAACTGCTTATTCTTTCTCTGCCAGATGACTCATGTAATAATCAACAGCTTCACTGTTTGCTGTTTATTTATAAGTCTGCTTAATTACTTTAGTTAATTTGTTAGTGTTTGACAACATATTTACATGCAAAACTATTGCATGCCATTCATTTTCTGCTCTTCTCTGTGCCGATGCAGGAGGCCCTGGCCCTGGCTTGTGAGTACGTCAGGAAGCTCAAAGCCGACATGGGGGGAACCAACATCCTGGCACCCCTCAACTGGATCCTGAGGCAGCCAGTGATCAGTGGACACCCCCGCTTGCTCTTCCTGCTCACCGATGGGGCCGTTAGCAACACTGGCAAAGTTATTGAGCTGGTTCGCAGCCATGCACGCTATGTCAGGCAAGTAAACTACCATTATTAAACACTGTCAGAAATTTCCAGTTTAATCTGCTTATTATGCAAAAAGCAGAGCTCATGGAGAGGATAAAAATCCCATCTAGAGATTGTCACGACCAAGGATGTAACACCTGGCCACGAGGAATAATTCCCTCCAAATGAAATCTGGAAATATGCAGCTCATGTTGAGTCAATGTCAAACATCCCCCTTCGCTACAGAGAGAATCTAAATAATCTCAGCCTCAGTTCTTTGATTTGCAAAACACCTGTCAAATCGCAGAGAGGATCAGTTCTGTAGCATGGACAGAAATGATTTCATTTGCCACTCGAAGTCTCACACTGTGAGTCACTGTGAAGATAACTGACTTTTGTCTTCCCCGTTTAATGGATGACTGCCCTGAGATGACTGCATTGCTGTAGCTACACGTAGCTGGCCATTCCATCAGCACGTCAGAGGTCATTAGCGCTGCTAAATCTATGTTCAGTTTTCAACTTTGTAGAGGGCGACATTTCCATTTTAATCAGATGTCTGGGATCTTATTAAATATGCAAAGGACTGATGCAATAAAATTAACCAGCTCATCCCTGTATGAAAATAAATTAATAAAAAGCATTACAATAGAGCATCTTCGCAGCTCTGTTGAGAATTCTGATAAGCACCAGACATGTTTCCACTCCTCCATGACAATCATTTCCTGTTTTTTCCCTAAGGTATGTGTAATAGATTAGATTTTATAGATTGCATAGCTGCACAGCATCTCATTAGATACAGTATCTGCACATCCTGCAACGATGCCTGTTTCTCTGCTCACACACGTCTCGATCTGTTCTCGGAGCTGCCGTGTTGAATCTGTTTGTGCAGGTGTTTTACATTCGGCATAGGACAGAATGTCTGCAGGAGGCTGGTGAAGGGTCTGGCGACAGTTTCTAAAGGAACAGCAGAGTTCCTGGCCGATGGAGAGAGGCTTCAACCCAAGGTACTCATTTTCAGCTTTGAGAATTGCTCCTAATGGCTGAAAGCCACTGAAGAGCAGTTTCAGAGCACTGCCTATTCACCATTGATACAAATTAGGAAATAATTTGTAAGAGCTTTATTTACAAGTTTGGGGGGAATGTGCTCTTTATTTCTGAAAGTCTGTTTCAGCCCACTTATTTTTGCTCTACAGATGATAAAGTCCCTGAAGAAAACCATGTCTCCAGTGCTCAGTGACATTTCAATCGAATGGCTCTTTCCTGAGACCAAAGAAGTGCTGCTTTCGCCTGTGGGCAACACTTTCCTGTTTCCAGGGGACAATCTGATTGGCTATAGTGTGGTGTGTGACACCACTCGCTACCACGCTAACCCCAAATCTGTAAGTGCAAGAATCCTGCTGAAACATAATAAATGATGGCACCACACCACTGTCTATGTTAAGTTATGTTAAATCTCTCAAAAACATAACCTTACTGTTATGTGCCTTAAATCTATGATTTGTTACTTCTGAAATGTCAACAGGATAAGAGGAGGAGATACAGCATGATGCGCTCCATTGAGTCAGCCAGCTCTGTGTTTTACCACTCTCAAGAAGAGGATTCAGTGAAGTCAAGCGCTGACAGTCAGGGGTCTTATCGGGAGACAGCCCCTGGCCCTCTTTATGACTCCTACCAGGACCCCATGACTGACAGCAGCCCCGTCGCAGAGCAAGACACCACGGGTAAGAATCTGCAGAACAAACAGTATAACCTATAATTAATAATATTAATTTGAGTGGTCTTATAAACAAGTTACACTAGTTTCAGCTGTAAGAAATTAACTCCAGTTACCAAGTTAATTGGAGACTTTAAATTTCCCGTAGTTGTATTTGTTCTATGTGTCCACCCCCCCACCCCCCCCACACCCCCCACCCCACCCCACCCCAGGCCCAAATTACAGCTGGGATAGGCTAAATGATGAATTTTTTATAAGTATATCTTTTTGGAATTAAATTCTCTCCTATACAGCCACATGTGGAGCGTCAGTAGCAGATGCTTTAAGTGCAGATACCAGTTTAATGATTGCAGTGAGCAATCACAGCCACGACAGGGACTGACAGTTCATTATTTCAACTGCAGTATTTGCATTGTTATCGGCCTGATAGGTGTAGACAGCTGTTAGCTAGCATTAGGTCCCCAGCAAAGGCAGACTAAACACGCTTCACATCTCATAGCCAAAGATAGAGCATCTTTTTTTTTTATCTATTCTGCTTTTGAGACCCAAGGGGCCATACAACACTGGCCAGGCCATATTAACTGATGTTATAACAGCATTGCACATTATACAATGTAACGGTTTAATAGCTAAGCAACAAAACTGAACAAAATAGAAATATGTATTTGGAGGCAGGTACCATTTTTAGGCTTTAACGAAAGAGCAAAAGCAGGATACTAACAATCTTAATCTAATAATCATGATCAATCACATGTATATACATACACCATATATATTTTTAGATTATTTTAGAAATAGAAGCTGGTAGGTTGAAATGAATTTCTCTAACTTCAGCAGTAAGACGTGCACACTAGACTCCATGTTATGTATTTATCTCAGCATGCAGCTTACAGCCCTTTTTACTTATGTGTATTGTGAATTTTATTTTTCAACTTTAATGGCACCCCAGTCTTAGTCCGTAGCATTCAGTATAGAGACCCTTTGCAGCTTCTCTTTCTGGGAAGGCTGTCCACAGTTTTTAGAATAGTGTCTGTGGGCATGTTACCATGATACAATTTTTCTAGAAGAGCATTTGTGAGGTCAGGCGCAGATGTGGTCTGGCTCTAAATTATTCCAAAGATTATCCAAGGTTTTCTATTGAGGTCAGATCCGAATACTTTTGACAATACAGCATATATTTAGAATTGATTATTTCCATTAAAAAAATACTAGGGTTGGATAAGACATCTCCAAGAAGGCGCGCATACAGCACCAACCAGATAATGGAATACAACCCAGCAAAGAAGGCGTACACCCCCAGTGACCCCAGCTCTGTGGCGCCGAAGAATCCACTGAGAAGATCCAAAGTCCAGGAGCTGATAGGCCAGATGAGCCCTGAGCACGAGCTGCAGTGGAAGAATGACTATCAGGTGTGATTTCATGTTGCAGAAGGTTCATGTGATCTGCCCTGGTGTAGTTGGAGCTGGTTGTGAATTTGACCTAAAGTAAAGTAACAATGGCAGGAAAATCTTACTCTGTGTCTGGAGAAATATTATTTGTATTCAAGCTGTGCTGACACATTAACCAGCCAACTGACCCTTGTGTGGACTGGTGAATAATGAAGACCAGACTAATGTGCTCTCCTCGGTAATGAAGGCCAGCATTTATGAATTATAATTAGGTTTGAATATGAGTCAGGGGAGTATCTTAGTATAACAAAACAGTATTCACTAAGCTATTGAGGTCTAAGCTTCTTTTTGCAAATGTAACTATGCTTAGGCCATAACCATCAATCTAAATGTTTTAGATTATGTATAATATATATTATAAGTAAACAACTGTCTTAGATTTTCAATTGTGAACAATTATTCCTTTTTTATACATGAAGGTAAAGTAAAAACCTCTTTGAGATGCATCACCTTGGTCAAATAAGCAGAATTACATTCAGTAGACATACAGGAGGTTTTCATATTTTATTAAAACCCACGACACCACTCCCTTTGGTTTTCAGCCACAGTCGGCAAACCTTTGTGCCGCCTCTCCGAGAGGGCGACCTGCCAGCTGTCAGAGGCCGCTCCCTCAGCAGGAGCAGCTTCTGCAGCAGGAAGTCGACTCAGAGCTTCATTTCCATTCCCAACCTCAGGAAAACCCTCCGCCCGGCAGTGGCTGTGCGCAGCCTGCAACCTGCTCCGCTGTTGGGGAAGACGGATCCAGATCGTCCACCGACAGCCCATCTGTTGGCAGCACCGGAGACACTGGTGAGCCCACAGACAAACCATGCATCAGTGTTGATGAAAAATTTAAATCCCTTCAGATTAAAGCTACTGTATGATGTTATAAAAAAGAACAATTCACTGTGACATGGCAATAATGTCATGCAGCCTAAATCTAAAATGAGAGAGGCCTTACTCCTGCCAGTATGAGTGCAGCAGGGGCTTTTTTTCATATTTGGAGGTAAACCAAAATCACAGACTGGAAACAGTAACAAACAAATCCAGTCGTGTGAGAAGCAGTTGCTAAGGAATCTGGATGCAAACAGCAAATCAGATCGTGTTTCTGGCATCTTTCAGATGGTTATGGACACCAGTTATGTCAGGCAGAAACCCCTCAGGAGACCCAAGCGCCAGATGTGAGTGCAGCCAACCAGCTCAAAGGAAACTGTAAGGCTGTGGTGTCCGGACTGCTGTGTGGGAAACCCATGAGGTGGGAGGTGGTCTTTGACATTGAGCCCTTCCTGCATGGCCGGGAACGTGAAGAGAAGGTCCATGAGGAGCTTTGGAACGAGACCTTCCATCACCTGGCCGGAAGCTCCATCATACAGGACTTTGAGCACATGGTTGAGAAGGAGTGTGAGATTGAGCATGGTGAGCTTCATTTTCCTTTCTGTTTTCATGATTAGATTTTGGGATCCTATTATAGGTCATGATTTTGTCCTTGTTGTTATTTATAGGCTCTGGCAGGAAATACCAGCTTTATGCTATTCACACCAGCAAAGGTTGCAATATACTGAGCAAATACACAGCGTTTGTTCCCATCGACCTGGACACCAATGAATATTTGCGCACATGTATTGAATACATAAACCACAGTAAGTCATATGGATTTAAACTCTTAGTTTCTTGTCTTTGGACACAACAGTAGCATGGTCTATAAAAGCTTAAAATTACTGTGTCATGCACTTGAACAGGAGTTAGATGTGTAGACCGATGCTGAGTAGAATGAAGATTAACAAGAACCTGGAGCCAGGATGTGGTTAGTTTAGTTTAGTGAGTCTGGTTGTTTAGAATTCTAAAAAAAAAGTTTGACTTATACTTACTAATTGTTTGTTCCAAGTTATGGAGTTGTATGGTTTATCCTACAGCCTTACTGTGCACTCTTTAAATTCATACAGCATGGGCGCTAGCCATGCGTTAAATGAATGTGTGTTGCCTCGAATGCAAATAACTGTTTATGTGTGTTAGGTGAAGGTCTGAAGAGGAGCTCCCACAGCAGCTCTCGTTCCGGGAGCAGGAGGAACAGAGGTTACTCCATCGGACTGGGGCGCTCTCAGTCGGACGGCGTCTCGGAGGACGATGTCCTTCTGCCCAACAGTAGGCTGCATTTTTAATTCAGGCCCACTATTTTATAGCAGAAAGAGAGCAACTAAGGACAAGTACAGCATTAAATAGAAAGTTACATGAAAGCGGTGAGTACATATATAATATGGTTGGCATCCACAGCACTGCCAGCTTTGAGATACGGAGCCCTCAGAAGGCTGTGTACTGCTTTACATTAAAAATACTCCAACTTCACAACATTTAAAATTGGAATTCAGTGGTAGCATAGCAACAGCAGACGCTTGAGCATCTGCTTGGCATTGGCAGTTAAAAAATAAATTACACAGTGGGCACAGATGCAGGGCAGCTTCGCCTGACGATGATGTGTTTTTTTTTTTCTAAATTAAAACATCAATCTAGATTGCTACATGAAAAAATGAGAACACCTGAAAAGTCGTCTTTATAATTGTCTTAGGTGTAGATGATGGTGTCTCTCCATGCAGCACACCCTCCTCCTCTGGCTGGGAAAGATGTAGCTTCCATGAGGGTAAGTGCAGCATTTCATCAATTCCTCTCCACAGAGACCTTTGACATACAGAAAACTCAAGCTGCCTCTTGTCATTCTCCAGGCAACACTGTTGCTCTGTTTTGTATGTGAAACGTGAGATCATTGATATTTTAGTCCCTGTGATGACAGAAGTCTACACAGTTTTGCGGCTTGTATTGACAAATGCTGTCTGAGCCTTTATATAAAAAAAACAATGCGCTTGTGGTGAAGGCACAAATAGACCCACAAAGAAGAAGTGGCTTTACCTGCAGAGGAGAGACAGCTGCTAGAATATATTCCCTGTGCTGTCACTGCAATAGCTCTGTGGGTGTGTTTTCACTCTTCATTATGTGACAGTCATGTAGGAGACCGAGTAGGAGATTGGCAGAAAATGCCTTCGTTTCTTTCTCTCTTTTCTTCTTGTCTTGTATAACCCTGTTTCTGTCTCCAAGTTTCCCAAAGGAGCCCGTCTGTGACCTCGGACCAGTCACAGAAATCGGTGGAGAGCCTTTTTTCTGCCAGGTGGGTGACTGGAGACAGATTGACAGAATAATTGTTCTGTGTCTGTGGTACCGCTACATGAGCAAACACTTGGACTTCGGTATTATGATTCATGTCATCTCTTACTTAAATCACTGCATATTACGATATTCGTCTTTATCCAGTTGTCTCAAATGATCAAGACTTATACAGGGAGGGGTTACATAACTAAGCACATTTTCTCAAATGCTGTACTTAAGTACAATTTTGAGGTACATGCACTTTACTGGAGTATTTTCACATTATGCTATTTTTACTCATGTCCAATTTAGAGGAATAAGTCCACTTTTTAAGCCTGTACTTAACAAACGCATGTGAAAGTTGTACCTTCTTATACCTACTTATAGTATAATACCTAGGCAAATTAATTGCAATGCTTTTCAAGGCAAACAAAATGTTACCATATTAGTATAATATAGTAATTTAAGGATACTGATTAAAGGATTATTTCTTTTAAAGGGCAAAAATAAACATGCTTGCTAGAAGCTCAGGCTGTTTTGACTGTACCATTGCTAGAACTATGTTTCATTAAAGAAAGTATGGAGATTATAGCATAGATATTCAGATACTTTCTTCTGCAGGGCATTCACAGTGTCACGCATGGTTACCCAAAGACTTTAACATAAATAAGTAAATAAAGAGAAAAGATTAGACACTGCACGCTGTCTCATTTCAACGTCTCTTTCCAGCTCAGTAACAATGTAATTGTGGTTTTTTTTTGTCCTTAGAGCAGTTTTGAAAATCCATCTCAGGTGACCAGATTTTATAGACAGATTTTATATGTCTATTCAAGCTAAAAACCTCTCTTGCCTTCCTACAAATCTTTTCATATACCCAATCATAAAAAAACACGTTTCTCTCCTGATGGTAGCAGCAATTGAAATCCCGCAGTGGTGATTTAATCCTCCGTATCCCTCTCCTCTGCTAGACTGGCTCTCAGCAGGACTCGTCTGTTGACTCGAGCTGCCAAAGGATTCATGTGTCGATCTCATAGCAAGTCCGGTGATTCAATCGGGGAGAGTGACAGTGAGAACAAAGACTACATTCCTCTGGTGAGTAGCAGCGATGGCTGCTCTGTCAACATGCGCTTTTTTGATGGATACTTATTGATTTATTATGAATACCAATATAACAGATTTATTTTTGTAACAATTGAAGGAGTTTGTGTGTCTCCTATTCTGTATGAGCGTAATGGCATTCTATAAGACGGCACCTCAAGCTCAGCAGGGATAAAAATACGTTGACCAAATGCTCCAAATTTGCTAAATGTGCCCCCTGACCACCTTCTCACACTGCTTATTAGACACTGTAAGGTTTTAGATTTAGTGTAATCTTCTTTTTTCTCCCAGGTGTTGTTGCAGATGGCTAGCGGTGCGTTTCCTCTAGACACGGCACTGTGCGATGCCATTAAAGTGCCCATGGACAAGTTAAAGTGGACGTCCCCCTTTGCCAGCCACCGCACCAGCCTGGGCCACATGTCTCACTCCAGCAGCCGCCGCACTGACAGCACCGATGACGGCTACCGGCAACCATGCGAGCCAGAAGCACACCAGCAACCCGCGGAGCACCTTGCGGGCATCCACAGTCCTTCTTATCTGTCCAGGACCACCTGCGCGGATGCAGGTTCTTCAGCACTTGGAAGTCCATCTTCAACCGCTGAGCTCCAGCTCTCCACGCATTCCCCGATGTGCGGTGGATGGAGCTCCGGGTCGGGGGGCTTGGAAATGGCATCACCCAGCGGTGTCCTAAAGAGGATCACGGATCCAGAGAGCATGGTGTGGGCCACGGCCGTGGCCCTGGCCTGGCTGGAGCACAGCTCCGCCAGTTATTTCATAGAATGGGAACTGCTTGCTGCCAAAGCTAGCATGTGGTTGAGTGCACAAGACATCCCAGAAGGTCGAGATTTAGCCTCCATCAAGGCGGCTGCCAACCAACTCTTCATCATCCTAAGACACTGGGATGAAAATCTGCAACTGAACATGTTGTGTTACAACCCGAACAGTGTCTGAGACCAACTATAACGCAGGCCACTGAAAGTACTCCATATGATACTATGCTAATTAAGGATGCGCTAGTCTCTGTTCTGCAGTACGTCCTCTGAGGTCTGATTTTGCTGTTGCAGTTGTGAACATGTATTTGGTTCTTTTCGTGTGCAGGTCCTCCAAACATATCACAGGCTCTCCAGAGGCATTATGTGCAAGCCCTTACCTCGCTGGTGCCGTACACTGTAGCCCGATCACTGTTAGCAAGGGATCCATACACAGTTATGCCTCAGATTTGCATTTCATGGGGGAGAATGTCTGTTAAATTAGTAGCATGCTGGACCCTGACCATCAATATGTGGAAAAAAAATGTTTACTGTCATCATATTGATGTTGTAGGAAGAATACTGAAAACAAAGACAAGAGAAAACTGTTCTATACGTATTGTTTTTATGTCTTCAAACATTTTCTGAATTGGTCGTTGACAAAATGTGGGATATGGGAAAACATCTGGGTACTTTTCTGAAGCTTATTAACATTACAGTGTTATTAGTATTTATCATTTTTGGTGTTTCAGTACAAGAAAATATGCAAAAGAAAATACTACATGTATGTTAAGGTTTGATTAAAAAAAAAAACGTGTGGCATAGGTGGGAACTGAGAATATGCACCCCACTGGCATGGCATTAATGATGACAGTTCATATATTTTTTCTCATTTAAGTGTATTTTTCTTATTAGTAACCTGGAGTCAGTTGCACCATCTGTTTGCAGATTCAGAACAAGCATTAGCTACGTTTCACTACTGTATGGAAGTAAATATTTCCCCCAGCAGTTCTGACAAGGAGATGATATTTTCTTATCAGCAAATTTATGTTAAAGGAAATGCCCCAGACAAAGTCATTAACTTACATGTTTAGACTGAGGAAGGGATAAAAGGTCAACAATAAAACTAGAGGCTTTTATTTCAGTTTCACAAGAAAACACAATAATAGTATGAGACTAAGTCAACAGTTAAAGTCATGTCGGTAGAATCTGGCTTATCACAGTCTTATTTATAATTTATTTATAATACACCAAAATCCTCAGGAAGTTCAAGTCGCATTGAATCGAAAACATGTGAACTTTATAATGACTTGGATCAGGGGCAGGAATTTTGATGCAACTTGCTGCCGCCGTCCTCTAAATTCTGAAGTTGCATAATGTCCTCCATCAGCTGTGTGTCACAACTGCTGCTGTTCAGGTTGAAGGCAGGTCAAGCCGCCATAACTGACTTCCAGTTGTTTTTAGAAGACCAGCGCACACCTGTCTCTCTCCCTTTAACCTCACTCTCATTGAGAAAACACCAAGTCATATATTAGCAGAAAATATAAGTGGTTTGCTTTTGATTAATTACGAAAGATTCCCAGCAATCGATGTACACATCAAATAATTACAGCATTTTATAATGAAGATAATCTTGAAGGTTCCCAGAGAAGGTGCAACCAACGCTGTTCTGCATTAGTCACTAGTTCAAATCGTTATTGGTTATTAAAACTTAGCAAGGATGTAACACTTAGTTACTTACTTACAAACAGCTGGTGCAAAGCAACGCAAATGTGGGCAGTTACCAACAATCCTGCTCTGGGAGAGGAGAGGCCCCTCCTTGTTCGGCTACTGTCACTGATCATTTACCACAAGTGCCTAACTGAAGTTTAAATCAGCAGATAAATGCCGATCTGTTCACCGAAGGTTAATCTGTGTGAATATACTGATTGGTTCTTCTTCTTCTTCTTGAACTCTTCGTGATTCTGTTAGTGGCCTATGCAGGCATTTTCCACTAATCATTTCTCTTCCTTGTCCCATTACAGTGTTGCTTTACTCAGGTACAGTATTTGTTGATTTTTCTCACTCAGGCTGAGTTTCATATGTTCTTCTGCATGAACACGTGTTTACGTTATGACGTTTAATGACTGAATCGCCAAATTAGAGCCAGTAGTGCAGTATATTTTAACCTCTCGAATGAGAAATAAAGTATAGTAATATAGTAATATTTTAGTGCTGTAACTACAGTAGTAATTGTGCAGCTGTAATTGTAATAGGTTGTATTTTTATTTTCTGGGTCAGTTACATGGTTCATGGTTGGTTCATCCTGCTGCGTGTGCCTTTATAAATGATTGTTGACTGTTGAGGCTGCCCAAAGCTTCTGTAATGTCTTTATAACAGTTGATGCCATGAGAAGCTCTACAGGTGCATGTAATAAATAACTACAACACAAGTGCAGACTCTATGGCTTTCATGCTTTTATAACCTGTGGGATGCTGCAGGCCAGTTGGTTTAGAAGTGGTTGACTTCTAGGTACTGAGGCGACTAAATGTTGTCAGAATTTTGGGCTAGTTCATTAAAAATATGTTCTTAAGTTCAATTTTCAAACAAAACTGTAGAGTCAACTGGTAGTAAAAGAACTTAATTATTATAAATAAAGTAAATTAATTCTATATCTTGTTCATCTTTTTTTTTTACAACCCTAATAGTTTTATTGCGTTAGCATGCTGCATGCTCAAACAAAATGTGCTTTTCCAACACAAGAACAAAGTGCATGAGTCCATCTACCCATGGTCAACTCCCTTGATGAGCCTGCCCCCTCGATGAAACTGCTTACTCAGCTACTCTGCACAGCTACACACTTTGCTTAGACTCCGTGGTAGGACAGCCTTTCCGTATCTTCACCGCCTATTTTTATTTGATTCTTTCCTTTGTTACTCTTATGTGTCAGTCATTATACTTTTAGCCCATAAGAAACCAGACGCATGTCTACATAAAGGAAATGTATGCATGAATCACACATAATGGATTATGTGGAATACTATACATCTCTGAACAAACTTTTGCTCATTGCTCACATCTGGGTTCTTACGGGTTAAACCTTGTCTTCAGTTTGTTCAGGTTGTACAGTTACCTGCTAACCTTGGTACTGTTGTTATGCTGATGACATCCTATCAATCCTGATAGATGAGCCCATTAGCTGTGCTGCAGTATTTGCCCTTTCTAATAACTATCTCAGAATGGATGATGGAAAACCACCTTCAGCTCAGTCACTCTCTAAGCCTGGTCACACCAGAATACAAAGCAGTGATATTTTCTGTTGATGTCTGTTTATGAGTTAACAATTTATTACAATTTAATAAATTTTTAACACAGCATTAACGAAGCAACTTTGTTAAAACTGGATGACTTTGATACTTATTAGAGTATAAACTATTTGACAAAATAACTTGAGTTTATGGATGAGCCACTTCTTCACGTCATACTTTGACAGTGTGTTGCACTACAGTATGTAACATGACAAGAATCATGTGTAGCTGAGTGGCACTGAACTGCTTTTACTGACACTGGGCATCTCATGCTGGAATCCAAATGATCCACATATTACTGCATATGTGACCATCAAACACAATTAGGTTGTGTTATGTGTCGCCTACACATTATCCTTCTACATGTACCAGATTCACTGTCCACTATTCTTAATTTGTACGTTTAAACATTACATTACAAAGTTACACACACGTTACATTGCTTAGTTACAAAGTATTTTCCAGGCAGTGAAAGACATGCTATATAATGTCTGCCACGCAAACAGAGTAGTAGTGTCAAGGTGACACCAACTCGTGATTGTGCTTCTTCTCCAAGTGACATGGCACATGCCTCACTAGCAACAAAAGCTGCCATAAAATGGCTCCTTGAAATCGAAGAGAGTGCTGGTAATTAGGATGACATGACATAATCTACACCAGCCACCTATTATAAAGTAAACGTGTCTAGGAAGGAAGTCTCAGACTGGAAAAGGGCAGGCTAAGGGGCAACTGGGGGGAAAGAGGGGAACAGAACCGACTGTGGTGCGAGAGAAATGATGATCATCATCAGCTTATTACCGTGCTGCTTATTATCACCTTTACCACCTGCTTCAGAGATCAAACAAGACTCAAACAGCTCCTGGTCACGTATAGTGCTTTAAAGATTAAAAGCACACAGGTGCACAAAAAAAAAAAAAAAAAAACAACCCTGCATACTGGTGCATTGTAATATTATAAGAGGTGACAGCAATATATACAGTACATGCTTACTAATAATCCTCAACACACAAAAGAAAATGACAAAGTGCTGTTGCTAAGCTACTAACAATAAGGCACAGGATAATATGTTGCTTGAACTATTTTCTGTATGCTCCATGTGCTATGTATAGAAAAGCTTAATATGTGATTTTATAAACTATATATTTTTTAGTTTGTGTTAATGGAAGCGGTGGTTTAATGAAGACCAAAAAAATACCAGCACTTTTGCTGAGCTCCACACGTCCGTCACCTTTTTGACAGTGTCATCTACCTCAACTTCTCTGACTTAGGAACGGAAGCTGATTTCTAATTTAATCTGGACAATTATATCACTGCACCTTAATGTGCACATGAGCACACAGGGAGCAAACACAAGTGATTGCTGTGTCTGGCTCACAGCTAGTCGAGAGGTAAGTTGAAGGGTAAAGTAAGTGGGTCTTTAACGTTAACTTTAGGGTGCAAAAGTTAAGAGGATGATTAGCAGTTCCCATGGCAACAACTGGTGCTTGTTCTACCTGGAGTGCTGCAAAGAGACTGGTCTAAACCAATTTAGATTGTTACTGTGTTCCCCAACATGTCTTGTTGATGTTCACTGTTGGTTATGTTCTATTGTATTCTGTTAAATGTCAAACTGTTTATAGAAGTGTATATTAGCTAAAGGACTTGTGTAGGCTTTTGTAGAACGTCTGTACATTTTGTCTATATAATAAAACTAAATTAGAATTTGGAATTACTAACAAAAGTAAACAGCATAAGCAGGAACTCTGTTTGACTAGAAATAAAAATGTACCTGACTCTCTAACCCAAGTTTTCCTAACCCAAATTAATGTCCACCTCTAGAAGTACTGTACACCAAACAAAGAAACAATGTCCAAAACAGGTCAGGCCGTGACCTTTTCAAGACCTGAAGATACTATACCATGATAATAAATCCAAATTATATTCCCCCTGTCAATGTAACCACAAGCAGAGACAAGAAAGACAAGAGTGTAGGTCTGACTGTAGGGACTTTGAATGTTGGGACTATGACAGGGAAGATAAGAGAGTTGGCAGAGAAGGAAGGTGTGGTCAGGAGACCAGGTGGAAAGGTAGCAAGGCTAGAAGCTTAGGATCAGGGTTTAAGTTGTTTTACCGTGGTGTGGATGGAAAGAGAATCTGGGTAAGAGTTCTGAAAGAGGAGTTAGGAATTTTCTGGAGGTGAGAAGGGTGTCAGACAAGGTGATGACTCCGAGGAAAGAGGACGTGAAGTTAGTTGGTGTGAGAGAAGTGGAGGCAGAGAACAGGGTTAAATAGAGGAAGATGAGTCGCTGTGTCGACCCTTAAAAGGGAAAAGCCGAAAGGAAAAAGGATTCTATTCCTCCTGTCTGCAGGTTGTGATTGTTTCTGTGAATAGTATTGAGCAAAGACAAAATTCTGGATAAAGTAAAATGCACTCAGGTGTAAATTTCAAGTAGTCAGGTCAGTGCTGTTGGTGCAGCATGACTAAGGGTTGTTTCAGACTTTTACTGCGGGATCAAAGCGCGCCTGTGAAAACCATTACTATCTCATCAATCTCACAGTATACTGTAATCATATTATATTTCTACTTTGTACAAAGATGAAATCAATACCTTTTAGAACATTTTATTGACTTCAGCAAAACTAATATTTTCAAGTATTTGCCCAGAAAACTACTCCACTAGGACGTGGCTTACTCAAGTAACATGTATGAGACCTAAACATTAATCTAAAACTGCAAAAAATACGATGTAAGATTAATATATTGCAGTAAAAGAAGTTATGAAATGGAAGTTCTCCTGTAAAGTAAAGCACAAGTACCTCAAAACTGTACTGTTAGGAAGAGGTCATGTAAAAATAAATATAATAAATTTCGTTTTTGAGTTATTCAGTTCGCAACAGTGAATCTAAAATGCCTCATCCCTTACTGTAACATGCGTATTAGCTCACTCTGCCCTGTCTGGACTCTAATTCAATGGAAAAATAATTCCTCTGACTTTCCAGACAATAAAAGAGGAGAATAACTGAAATGATTCACAGGCCTCTGTTCTGTGTGAATCCTTTACATACACGTTTACATGCTCCATCCGCTCCCTATTCAACGCCTCTGTGGTGCCCTTGAGTAAGGCTGTTAACTCCAGCTGTTCTGTGCAGGTTCCAGATGTGTAACTGTGTGAATTCTGAGGATTTACCACAAGGTCAACTGGTGCATGTGCATGGAAATGTGATCTATTTTAAATTGCAAATTGGGTTTCATCTGAGAGAGTCACAGTGTGGTAAACATCTCACCTTCGTTATTAAGTATTATCACGCAGTTCTAGCACAGTCCTTGTGCGGCCATGACATTCAAAGCTCTAAAGTGGGGAGTAATAAGGGGCATGTCTTTGATGGTTTACTCAGTGTCACTACAGTGACAGCTCCTGCTGCTAAAAGCACCTCGGGCCTAGACTGAAGGGTTTCCATGGTGTTGGTCCAGTGCTGCTACTTTCATGTTTTATACAATGAGAAAGAGCATTTTGCAAACGCATTACTAGTGGTGAACCAGTCAAGTGTGATATTCTGATGTCATGTGTGCTTGATTTCTAGCCATACAGTACTGTGCAAAAGTTTTAGGCAGGTGTGAAAAAATGCTGTAAACACAGAATGCTTTCTAAAGTGTTAAACATTTATTTTCATAAATGAACAAAATTCAGTAAATTAACAAAAGAGAAATCTAAATCAAATCAATATTTGGGGCGACCGCCCTTTGCCTTCAAACAGCAGCAGTTCTTCTAGGTCCACTCGCTCACAGTCTTTGAAGGAACTCGGCAGGTAGGTTGTTCCAAACATCTCTGAGAACTAACCTCAGATCTTCTGTGGATGTAGGGTTTCTCACATCCTTCTGTCTCTTCATGTGATCCCAGACAGACTCCATGATGTTGAGATCAGGGCTCTGTGGGGGCTGAGCCATCACTTCCACTACTTCCAGTACTGACATAGTAACACCAAATATGGATTTGATTTCGATTTTTCTTTTGTTCGTTCACTTTGCATTTTGTAAATTGAAAAAAATAAACAGTCATTATTTATATTCCTGAAAGAATTCTTTGTTTACAACATTTTTTTCACACTTGCCTAAAAATTTTGCACAGTACTGAATGTAAAAAAAAATATGTAGCCTATAAACATCTTTAGCTACCTGTTTTTGGTTTATTAAGCTTTATCATGGTGGTACTTTAGTTGCCAGATGTTTGCTGTAGTGTTCTGTCTGTCTGTCATTAATGAATACATCAGTTACTGAAGCCCAATAACCCCCTAATAAGAACACGTTTTAAGTTGCCAGATTCCCAGGTTGATGTTCTATCGCGATTTACATATAGAGAGTAACATAAACACAGCACAGCTAACCTCCTTCTGCATCACACTGACAAATGCTAACACACCAATACTGAGCAGGTTTGAAAATCTTCATCATGTTAGCTTGGTATTTAAGCATCCAAACACTTACCTTGTAGCATTAAACAAAAAGAACAATGGAGGCTAATGGGAATCATAACCATAGTTACATTTTTGATCTGATGATAGTGTCATCTAACGATATGGCTGAAAATCATCAGCTTTGTCAGTTTTCTTCCAACATTGTTTTCAAATCAAGGATTCATTCATTACCATGTGCTGTAAATGCTGGACAGATGTAATTTAATGTATAATCTGACATTTGCCTGAGGTTCTATGGAAACTCAGCCTTCATTCATACCTGAACAACGTGAGTCTGCCGGTTTTGCTGTAATGCAACAATGAAGCCAAGATCTCAGTGTAGCGTTAAAAAAACGTGAATTCATGGAAATTGTGGGCTGAATGAGATTGTTTTTAATAAATCTGAATCATTTGATAGTACAAAGGACGTTCCTCAGGAGACCCACATCAATCCCTGCTGGCGTAAAACTGCATCATGCTGTGCTTCTTGTGATACAATGCTTTACGTTTAAATCAATTAGGATCTATTTTCTAAAAACAACGATGTCTTCAACCAACCAACAACCTCACGCAGGCAGTTTGAACTGATGATCAGCATTCAGCTGCTCACACTGACGCAACACGTTGCATCACATTTTCATGCCTATTCATGCTCTTCGGTTTCAAATCCTCCTCAAAGGCTAACGTCCCCCCCTTCTGGCAGAAGTCTCCACTGTCTTCTACAACGTTTCTCCTCATTTTACACAGTGACTATGATGTTATATGATTAATCTTTCTGACTAAAATGCATTTGCTATTAAAGAAGCTCCAGTTACAAACTGAAAAGCTTCTCAACCTCTTAAGAGGTGACCACACTGTTCTGGGATGTTTAACCAAAATGTATGCTGCATGTGTTAGACATATTTTTATATTTTTTAAACTGCCTGAAAGAAATAGTTACAGTGGTTGCCAAAGGTCCTAATTTAGCCTGTTATGAAACATCTAAGGGTTAGATCAAATGCAGACAGTACCTGACACACATCGCACATGTCGGTTAAAGAAAAAAACTCAAACTTATTGAAATGATTGAAATGCTAAATAAAAATGTACTGAGGATGAATATAAACCAGACTTTACATTTGCAAAAGCAGTCAATAAACATTGACACAGTAGTAACGCTAGATTTAGATGATGGGGACCTCATTGATATATATTTTTGTCCTTCTATCCGCTGTACATGCAACCAATGTACTGTATGTGATTAGCTTTGTGTCTCTGGATTTGGAGTGGTGTGCCTCCAGTGTGCAGTTGCTGGACCAACCAACCTGCCATGTAAGTGTTTGTGCCCAAATAAATTAGTACTGGCGAGACACGTGAGGTTATAAATTTGTAAACAATCCTAGAAAAAGAAGTCTAATAATCTTTGTCATTTGTTATAAGTCATATGTTATCCAAATGAGTCATGGTAATAAAAACAATTCATGGTTTTTTTTTTATGACAATTTCTTTCCATCTTCATCGTTCTCTTGTTTACATCTTTTAGCTGGCAAACCACTTCTGTGTTATCATCTTAGCTTTTATTGAGGGAATTTGGTTGCACTTTAATAAGACATGACACATATGTATAAAACTTACAGGGATTTTTGTGGCTTGATTTGAGGTTAAATAAGTAATGTTGTCTTAATGTTTATTCAGAAGTGTGTTTAGACAACATTCTCAGAAAGATCAATCATTGTTTCATTAATCATCAAAGACTAGACCCTGATTTGTTTAATCACAGATATTATCTTCTCCCACATGAAAAATAAAGGAACTAGATTTTTTTAAATCAAGATGAAGCCTCAGTTCTGTCTGCCATGATGAATTACAGATTTTGAACTGTATCTGAAGATTTTGGTGTGCAACTCAAAAGTGCAACACAAATTAAGTACTGATTATATTTTTGAAGTACATTTCCATTAATACCATGAGAGTAAAACGTTGTTGTACACACTGCATGCTTTTTCACACATTTCTATTTATTAATGGACACACTAGCTGTTGTATAGAGGAACCACCCTGTCTATAGTCGCCCTACAGATGGGGCATTTCTTTGGCACTGGCAGAGCCTCATAGCACTGAGCGCAGGTGCACACGTGTCCACACTCTAGAAACACACAGGAGCGTTGCCGGCTCAGGCAGACGGTACAGCTGCTGGGTGACACGCTGCTCTCTTCTATGTTAAGTTCGCGCATTCGTTTCTTCTGCTGCTCCTTAAACTCCTCCAACGTGCTCCTTTCCTTCTTACTCTGTTTATGCTGCAAGTATCGCTTCCATAGGATATAGATGAGCGTGGAACAGGCTGTGATGCCAAACACGACAGTCAGGATCCTCCACACTCTGACGCTGTTCCCTTGCTTCCTGAGGAGGGATTCGTAGTCCAGCCGGGTGAGGAAGTAATGCAAGTCCTGCTTGGGAGGTTGCAGTTTGATCAGGTTGTTATCCAGGACCAGCTCTCCCACACCTGTCACGCTTTCTCCTAGCCGCAACATCTCCTCAGTTTCATGGATGCCCTTGGGTCGTTCCCCGCTAATGAAGTGGCCAATAACACTAGACAGGGACTGAACTGTGGGGTGGAAGTTCTCGTAGGTAGTTTCTAGGTCCAACTCGGCAGCATCTAAAGGACGTATAATCCTAACTGTGGCAGCAATATCTTCATCATGAGACCCAAGGACAAACGGTACAGTGTTGGTGCGCTGGTGGATAACTTTCTCTGTGCTGTTCCTGTTCAGAAATATTTCAGTGATTAATGTTTTTGGAGAGGAAACTAACAATTATTGTTGATAAAGGTCCCATATTATATCCATTTATTGTGCCATAAAACAGGTCCTAGTTCTCATGTCATAAACATGGCAATCTGAATTGACTGTTTTGAGCAGGTGGGGCACTTCAAGACTCCTTGGTGATTATCTGCATACACCCCAGAGCTACATAAATGTACAACTAAAAAGTAAATTTGGCATAATAGTGACCTTTAATGAATATAAAGAAAGTAATAATATTAATTTCAAATGTCTCCTCCAACTGGTTGCTATAATTCGAAATAACATATTTACTGATCCCATTGGAGTTTTGTTAATGGGATCTGAGTAAAGGTGGTAAATCCAAATGCACACAACATATTTCAGATATGTATTTGTAAAGTCATTCAACAACTTATAATTTCCCTTTTACTTATCAACTTATGCAATTGTGTTGGTCTTTAGCATAAAATCTCAATGAAATACATTTACATTTGTGGTTGTAATGTGACAAATTGTGGAAAACTTTAAGGTATGAATACTTTCATTTTATACTGTCTTTGTGACTCACCAGATATGAGTGGTGCGATTCCAAACCATCTTTTCTTCCTTTAGCGTCAGTCTTTCAATGACTCCTTTGCAGTTATCTACAAACTGACTGCTCAGGGTTTCCTTCACAGATCTCACTACGCCTACAATGTGCGACAGATAACATTTGGATTTACAAAACAGTTACATTTGTTTAAACTTTCAAGGTGTAACAACCCACCTTCTATAACAGCATACGGGATACATCGTCCAGGGGTTTCAGACAGGATGCTTTTGAGATCCTTATCAATAGATACTTTCTGAGCTTCCTGAAGAAACAAACATTTAAAGTTAACAAACAGGGTGCACTTCGAACATTCATGCAACAAATAGCGTGTGATCAGAAATATTTCTGACCTTTAATCTGGCAACGGTAGTAGCTCTGTTCCTGTAAATGGAGTAAAAGACTGCAGTCAGGGCTGAGCTGGCGGCTAAAACCACAACCTGTGCAGTGGAGGGTTTGGAGCTAGAGTCCATCCTGCGAACTGCAGCATTCAGTGCTGTGTGAGAGGCGGAGAGGACAGATCACTTAATGCTCAGTCAAATACTGTAGATCAATAAACAAAACTAGGTTTGGGAAGTAAGTAAATATATTCAGTATTATGAAAGTACAGTTTTGTATTTATGCTTCACCTCAGAGTGTTTACGTTTCAAAGGAATCGTATCTTATCTGACAACTCACCTGTTAAATAAAACAAGAGGGACATTATTTAACCAGATTGACTGCAAAAACCTGTACAGGAACTGCAGGTTCGTATGGTATGACGACCTTCCACGACGACACCTCCCTTAGTTCGACGTGGTTAATACAAAGTTTCTCATATTATTTTGTTTGTGGTCCCAAAAGCCCTGAACCGAGCGTTATTTCGAGCGGTTGGTCAGCTAGCAAGCTAGTTAGCGAGCAAACTGAGAGTCAGTGTAACTTAGTGGAAGACACTTCATCATACCTATAAAGCTAGCTAGCTAAATTAGCAGTTAGCTAACTGTACCCCGGGTATAACAACATGGCCTAAATAGCTGCTATGTTGCAAACCACTGAACCAATTTCCAGGTTTCGCGGAGGACTAATACAAATGTGTGACAAACCTGCAAATAGACTCGTCCCTCTGCTGATAGATATTTAGCAACAGCTGCTGTCTCCACACTTCAATATGCACAGGGTACAACCCCCGAGCTGTTCTCATGTCTGCCAGTAGATGGCGATAAACAAACGTCAATGGTTTGTTGCAGTTATTATTTAGATACATTAATTGAACACTAGATATCTAAGTAAGGGAGCATTGTTGGTTTGGTTTGCCAAAGCGGGTATTTGCAGTACATTCACTACGTCTCAGCACTATATTCTGGTAACTCACCTGCCTTCAGCTGAACTGCTGCCCTCACTTCAGATCCACTGTTCTGCTATATGACGGCATCTAATAAAGCTCCTTTTTGAAATTTTTCTTGAAATCCTACAATAGGAGCCAAACATCTCATTCTAAACCCTACTTATAATTTTCAACACCTCACTGAGATTCCATTAGATACAGTAGCATCACATTTTGCCCATTTGTGCTGCTTCCAACACTGGTGTTACTCTATGATTATCCACTTCACCCATCAGTGGTCAAGCCAAGTGCTGCCATCTGCCTCCTGTACTGGATGGCTCACCTATAATGGTTAACGACATTAATTCTGCACATTCAAATAAATACATTGTCAGTGCCCTTTATGTCTTCACTGTTTGTTTATTTATTTATTTCAATTATAAAACGGTAGTGTCAATAGAAATTAAATCATATGCCTGCATCAAGAGAAAGGTTAGAACTGTTGTAATACTAATTTTAATAAACAAAATCAAGCAAATGCAAGTTCTTTGAAAATCACAGTCTATATTTACACATTTTAATGTGACATACAAAATCTTCTAACACTATGTATTTCACTTCAGAGCAGTGAAGGGTCAGAATATTTATCTGAAATTGACATTTAGAAAGAGGGGTTAACCTTAAATCTGGCTTTTGTGTGATGAAAAGAAAAATGCTATAATTGAACTTGATAAAACTGCAATAGTGTGCCAACATGAAACAGTGGTTAGGATGAACAGTACATTAGACCCACAATTATGAGTTCTTGAACTCCGTAATTTAGTAACTCACAGGCAAACAAGTCACACAATAAGCTAAAATACCTGACTATTTGCATTATGGCATATCAACCATTAATAGGCACCCGTCTAGGGTCTGTTTTACAGATCCTAATATTCTCTCTATGGCGGATGTTGAAATTCAAAGGTTGAAAGAATTTTTTATTAGCTATTACACATTCATGTTGTTTCTTCTAAACAACGTGTATTTAACCCCAACTGCTGCATTCAACCATTATTACCAATTTTAAATTTCAGATGATTTTTGGCTATTAACATAACTTGGCTCCAGCATTTGACCAAACTGAGCTCAGACATATAGTGCAAAGAGTTTGGGCTTCTGTCATAAAACTCGTTCCTTCATTTTTAGAGAACAAAAAGCCTGCTGTAAGCCTTTAAGGAAGAAAGTTTCTCAAACATTACCCAACTAAATTAGACATGATAAATGTCTGCTTGTTAAACAATCACAGCAGCGACTTAAAGCATAAGCTAAAGGCTTAGATTGATCTTGAAACTTCAGACATTAATTCTCAGAGGGTTTTCACTGCATGCACAGCATGAAAACATTCACCCACACTTCGTCAATGAGTTTCCTCTTCTCAGCAAGTCGACTTTACAGCCAGTTAAACTCAATCACCACTGCTGAGACGGTCACTATAGGAAAAACAAAGCACATGTAAATGGGGCATTCATAGACAAAGAGTAAAAGGCCAATGAACCTGTAAAAAATACAAATAAATCAAGTTTATTTTAGGCTTTTAAGAGACACAAGTCAGCCAGGTTGGTATAGGACACAGCAGCAGCCCTCTAACAGGTCAAGATAGGGGTCAATGCTAATAAAAAAGTGAAAAGAAAAACATGCATGTAGAGAAAAGCTATAATCTGTATGTCATCAACACTCAGTATGACAGTTATTAAAAAAATGCCTTTGTATATTCATGACTTTCTCTTCTCATCAATCTTTGTAATCTATCATCTTACCATCTCTGCGATTTGATCTCCCTCATCATTTGCATCCCCAGGAGAACCTCTCTGAAAGCTGGAATTTAATTATCACTGGTCAGCAATGCTAACTTGGTATGACCATAAAGACAGGAAGCTATTAGAGTTTAGGGAAATCCAGGAAAAGACCACCTTAACCCACAAGTCTACAGATCACCATCCTACCAGATGCCACCACACAAACACACAAGCTCCCGCATCTTGAATATTTGAACATGTTTTACTGTTCAACTACTGCACTGATGACACAGTCCTTAATACAAATCCATTTGTTAAAGTAACGTTGTTTTATTACAAACAAAAGCTTCAAGTTCACATCAATCATGTTTTACCTACTGGGTTTGACTGGAATTTGGTAATTTGATACACTCTCCCACACAGTCTACTACACACAAATAGCCTTAAAGAAAATAATTTCTAGAAAAGGTGTGACATCAACATGCTGCAGTTTCAAGTAAAACGTAAAACTTCACGAAAAAGGAAAGTGCAGGCTGCATTTTGACTCAGCAGTGCTCTTAAAACTCTGAAGACATTATCTGTGTAGGATTCATTAGTGAAGTACATTCCACTCATCGCTAAGATCTGACAATCAGTCAAAAACAAATAGCCCATTTTTTCTTTTTCACATTTTGTGGGGCGCACGGGTTGATGCACCCTGTAATTCCAGCCTTTACTGGCACCTGTGCTTCCTCATTAGACACAAAAATGTGTGAAATCAATGACAGCACTTGGTTTTGCAGCTACTGTATAGAGCGCATTTAAATGTGTTTGGTTCTTGGGAATCAGAACTTTCTACAGTGACATTGAGCTTTGTGTAGGAGATAGCACTGAGAACATGAAAAGCCACAAAGCCTTATGAGTAAACAGAACTTTGCCATGCAGCACAAACACAGACAGGAAGTATAAACATAAACACAAGAAACCACGACCAGGACCAAGATCTATTAATGTTTGGTTAGGGATGCAAACAAAGACAAGGTAAGTAAAAATGGTAATAGTTTTAGGGGTTAGTCTATACAACCATAAAGATGACTTTACCCTCGGTTTTTCTTATTTTTGATTCTTTTGCCCACGCAGATGGCTGTAATAAGTGCTAAGATGCCTATTGTTGATGGGAAACAATGATGTTAGATCATGATTATGTCATGAGAAAAACATAATATTCTAATGTCTGAAATGAAAAAAAAAAAAAAAAAAAAAAGGTTATTAATTGCGATATCTTTTGCTACGTACAAAACACGTTTGCTTTGTCTTATTTGTCATGGTTTTCTTTACTACAATAGTGCACCAGTGTCTGAATATGGAAGTTTATGAGACTCATAATTCATATGGGAATTCATTTGTCAATTCAATATGCAACTTGGTCATGTAATTTGAAAATGCATTTTGCAAATGGCAATTCATTAGCAAAAGTGACAATTCAAATCTCTATTTCCTTAATTAAACGTTTTGAATTGACAATTCAATGTGCAAACTCAAAATGGATTTTGAAATTGGCAAGTCAAGTGGCAATTCAATATGCAGTTTCCTTGAGTAAAAGTTTCAATGAAAGGTAAATCTATTGCATTTTATTTTGGTTTGGAGGTGTCTTATTTCAAATGTGTAATGCATGTTTGATTAAAGCATAACATTCATAAAACTTACCAAGAAGTACGCTCACAACCACCCCGGCCACAACTCCGCCACCTGTTAAAGGCAAATGAGTACACTGAAAGAGAGCAGGATTAAATCACAACCCAAAATATCTGCTTGATGACTTACCAGGCTTGCCATCCTCTTCAGGTTCTTCACGGTCATCTTTAAAACACAGAGGAACAGTGTTGTTTAATCTATCATTTATTTTAGCAATTTACATGCGTTTCCATTGCCACTTACAGTATTTGAAATTCTTGTACATTTCATGTACTCGACTGCTTTGCTTAAGTAAGTGATCTCACTACACATACTCTGTTCAATCTAACTGAATGACCTCAGGGCAGGACTTTTGGTCAAAAGCATAATATGGCCTCTACCTGTTGGTTTCTTTGTGGTGGTGGTAGTAGTAGTAGTAGTAGTGGCAATGGAGGTTATCCCTAATAAAGAACCATAAAAAGGTAATTTAGTACAGAATCACTGTGGGCGTCCAAAGGTCATGATGACATGCCTTATGACAGCCTTATATTACTGATCAAGCTCACAATGTCTAAACTCATTCCTTTCAGGTGATTGTGTCATTTTAATGATTCGAACACTCTTAATTACATGGATTTTTTTTTTTTACATGCTCAGTCATGCAGCCAAGCTAATCAGTGACAAAACGAGTGAGCTAGTTCTTATGCAAACCATCTGCTATTGGACACATATCCCAAATTTCAGCTGTTTCGTTTACACACATGAGCTACAACCTGTGAGTGAAATTTACTATGCAAAGGCCAGGATTCTGTGAATATTATAAGTGAAAAACTGCTAAACAAAATGGAAAAACAAATGGTAATGTATTTGAGCAAAAAGTAAAATTCTGTGTTTTCCCACATGGTTTACGGCTACAGTAAGCTACAGTACATCAACAAAAAGGATGCAGTTACACACTTCTACAAACTTTCATCATGTTTCAATAAATTGTTAGTGTAAATATAAATATTTTTGCAAGGTGGAAGGGAAATCAACTTCAACTCAACACTCCCCACAGCCAAACATCTTATATGGGGCAGTACAACAATACAGCACAATAAAGCCTGGACTGAGGTCTGCCTAGAGATAGTTAGTTTGTTAGTTTGCATTCAGTAAAAGGTTTTTGTACCAAAAGACTGTGACTGCTGCCCAAATAAAATGCACCAAGAATAAGGGAGAAAATTTCATAGAACCAAGCGTACTAAACAAAATAGCTTAAGTTGTCCGGCTGCCATTCACAGCTAATTTAGTTCATTTTTGGGAGAGGAAAACATTGTGACCTTGTTGGATGCTCATCGCTTTGCAAGTATGGAATAGAAATGTGTAGTATAGTCCTATATGCATCTATATCTAAAAAACAAATGAAGTGCCCTACTGATTTTTTGATGATTGCAATCTACAGTACATGAACTTGTTATTCAAAAAATTATATTGCGATTCAAATTGTGGGTCATGTTGTAATTAAACCAAACCATAAACTTGATAGTTACCAATTAACAAAATGTTCTTCTTAAAAAATGTAGTTGCTAATTTAAATATACTGGACTGTTTTGGGTTTGTTACTAGATGGCAAAGCCCTCTCTCTCTCAAGTTGAAATAGAAGCAAACTGGCAAAACAAATAAGCAACTTTATTCATTCCAAAGTAACTTCCTGCAAATTGCTAAATTACAGTTCAAGAATGCTTAATTGTGGGTCTAATGTACAGTTACTGCTAAATAATTAGCCCTATTATGCATTCATTTATTTCCACATGGTGGTCGGGGGTGTTGGAGCCTATCCCAGTTGTCTATGGGCGAGAGGCGTACACCCTGGACAAGTCGCCAGTCCATCGCAGGGGCACTCATAGAGACAGACAACCATTCACGAACACACTCACACGGGTAATTTAGAGATTCCAATTAGCCTAACGGCGTGTCTTTGGACTGTGGACTTTTTTAATTTAATTTTAAATTAAAAAAAAATTTAATCTTGAATTTATTTTAGCAATTTAGTTTCCTTTGCCACCCATGTCATTTTACAGTATTTGGAATTCTTGTACATTTAATGTACTTGAATTCGTTGCTTAACATTCGTGCAGCCTTCGAGAATGTCAAAAGGAAAATAGCATAATATGGCCTCTACCTGTTGGTTTCTTTGTGGTGGTGGTAGTAGTAGTAGTAGTAGTGGCAATGGAGGTTATCCCTAATAAAGAACCATAAAAAGGTAATTTAGTACAGAATCACTGTGGGCGTCCAAAGGTCATGATGACATGCCTTATGACAGCCTTATATTACTGATCAAGCTTACAATGTCTAAACTCATTCCTTTCAGGTGATTGAATTAATCATTAAAATGACACAAAGACTCTTAATTACATTGATTTGTCGACATGCAGAAAAACTAATGAGTGACAAAACCTAGCCTACTTGCAAAAACATAATTTTCATCTATTATAAGTGGAAAAACTGCTGAACTGCTAGTGTTTCCCCACATGGTCTGTGGTTTTTACACACAGGCTGACTTTAAAGCTCCCAGCTACATGCACTAGTGCTCCGGCTGTTGTTTTGCTGTCTTTTGATGGGTTTAATAAAAGTGGATTTAAGCTACAGTACTTCAACAAAAAAGATGCTGTTACACACTTCAGTGCCAACTTATTGTTTTAATAAATGTAGCAGTTAGTTTGTTAGTTTGCATTCAGTAAAAGGTTTTGGTGCAATTGTTTTGGTCTACAGACTGTGACTGCTGCCCAAATAAAATGCACCAAGAAGAAGGGTAAGGGAATCAAGCGTACTAAACAAAATAGCTAAAGTTGTCCAGCTGCTATTCACAGCGAATTTTGTACAATACAAGAACTAAAATTATATTGCAATTCCAATTGTGGATTATGGTGTGCTGAGTTTGTTATCAAATGTCAATGCCAGAACAACAAAAGTTAAATAAAAGCAAGTTGGCAAAAGAAGCAAACAAATCCCTTTCTTTACACAATGGTAAATCAATAAAGTAATAATTATGCTTTGCTACTTACCGTTACATGTTGGAAATGCAGGTAACCAGCTACCACTGTTGTTACACGTCAGTATTTGATTTCCATCTAAAACGTATCCAGGTCTGCACTGTATTGTCACTGTCGCCCCAGGTCTATAAGGTGGACGCCTAATCCAGTCAGCATTGTCCACAGCCGGCTCTTCACACTGAATCACTGCAGCCAAAAATGTGGAAATTTAAGTTTAGTACATCTGCTCATTTGTCCACATTAACATATTTTGCCAAAGATGAAAGTAATAATAATTAAAACAAACAAAAACACATACAGGCACATCTTGGAGGATCAGGCTTGAATGTTCCATCTTCTGAACATGTTCTTGATTTTGATCCAATTAATGTATAAGTATCTTTACACTTGTACTGGACAACATCTCTATATGAATGCTCTTCATTTTCTGGACTGTAAGTGCCATCTACAATCTGAGGTGGAGGATCACACTTCACCACTGTAAAAAAAAAATTAGATATTAGAATAGACAGACACTGAGATTATTCAGTCATGTTGTATGAACACAGACCACCAACCTTCACATACAGGCAATCTGCCACTCCAACCTTGATCTTGACAAATCAATTCACCTCTACCAACCAAATTGTGACTAATTAGAAAAGAAAGAAAGTCTAATATCAGACAATGCAGGTCAAGAATGGTCTAACAAATGGTAACACCCACTTTGATTGCACAAAATTCAGTTGGGTACATTCACACACTCACTCCCTTTATCCTCATGGGGATTCATGGGGGGTAGCTAAAATCTATTCCTGTTTTTGGACAAAATGTCAGGTACACCCTGGTTATAGACATACAATAATTTGCACCACACCATGGACATACAGTCTGCTATTAACCTGACTGCATGTTTTGACAGTGTGGGAGTATCTAGCAAAGACCCGACACAGACATGGGGAGAACATGGAAATGCAGAGGGGCAACCTCAGGAAACAAACACAAACAACAGTGTTAACCACTACACCACGGTGCCATGCACACAATGTTTGTTTATTACTTACCCAGCATCACAGGTGATAACAGCCTTATCACCAAACTCAGTCCCTTCAATGTATTGAACTTGTCCATTTAACACATCTCCAACAGGACCACAGCTCTTCCCTTAAAACAACAAGTAAATAAAACCTTTTTTCAAATATATCTAAAATATATAAAATTATGTATGTAATACAAAGTTTTATTATTGTTTACTAGAAAGTTCAATCAACTGTTAAACTGATTTTAACAAGCTGGAACTATTAATTGTCTAAATGTAAAAAACAAGGATTAATAATTACTTTCACATTGCAACCTCACTGGACTCCAAGTGCCAGAAGTACAAGTAATAGATGGAGATCCTCCTGAAGCCCGATAACCAACATCACAGGAAAAAGATACAACAGACCCCGATGGGAATGATTGTTGGTTAATGTACTGATCCCTTAAGTTCATGTTGGGCCCAGGCACAGGGCTGCTGCAGTCTTGAGCTAAAGTAAACAGGAGAGAAAGATGAGAATTATATGCGAGGACAAGTTCATGAAAGGCCAAACACCACCTTGTATACCTAATCACAAAATAAGCTTATCTACACTCACCTTGACCTATAATAGCAACGCCAAGACAGCTCAGTAGAAGGAAGTAAGCAACACCCATGATGGCATCTATTAAATCTGACTGAAGTCACTGAGTCCTCTCTGGTAAAGAGAAACACAAATTTAAATCACAGACCTGTTACATGGTATATACAACTAAAGTAACAGTTTAGTTGTTATTCAACTGAAAGACAAACATTAGATGGCTTATTGCAAAAACATCTACGCTTCAAAGTCACAGCTCCTTTGCTTGTCTCCCAACTGATTTCATTTCCACTCAGAGCCTTCTGTTTTAGCCTAATTTAGTAATTATGAATGGTTTGTGTGTGTTATGGATTTTTCTATTCAGTCTATTCATAAATTTTTTTATTTTTTTACACATTTACCTTACAAAAAAGCTAAAGGTTCCCTCTTATGTCTGCATATGATTGTTGTCCCTGCTCTTACCAAAAACTTTTAACTTACAAATTCCGCATTGGCCTGTACCACTTAGTTCTCTGTCTTCTGAGTTATGCCCCCTTTGCTTCTTTCACATAATGGTATAAACCTAGTCTGACCTCACTTGTGATTGGCCGCATGGTGTGTCATCACCTCCAAGTCACGCCCCCGTATAATGAACGAACTGCACATGCGCGGTGGAAGACTCGGCTTTCCACTCTCGCTAAAAGAATTGGCTCTTATCAAGACTTATCTTCCTGTAACAAGTCTAAAACGCAGTTTGTATTTACCAAGTTAAAGAATTAATAACATAATTTAAAAGTTGCTCTCTCCATTTCCTTCGTTACAGCGTAGTTACTGCTGGGCGGTAACATGTCGCAGACAAATCAACGCAGCTGTCGTTTCAAATGCGTTCATTGGCGAAATTACCAGTAGTTTAACTGGGTTTTACTGTATTCACCTGACTATATGTTTTTGGGAGTTTTTTACAGTTGACTATATATTGTTTCATGTTGTGTACTTCATTAAATGCAGCCTATCGGTAACGTTGTTAGCTAACTAATGGGTGGCTAACGTCGACTGACGTCGCATCTACAAATGTTTATAATTCACGGCTTTTGTCTGTCTGTTCTGTTTTTTTTTTTAAATAATTTAGTTATAGTAACGCAATTCGGCAAAGCGTCGTATACATATACTTTAAGAGCTACAACTCACCGAAATGAATGCGAAGAATGCCTGCTCTCGACACTGTTACGCTCACCTTCCGCGTCCAACACTATGAATTCATGACAGGGATGGGCGTGGCCAGCGGTGACGTTATTCTCCGCCTCAACAAATGTGACCACCTCCCTAACGGTATCACATTTTTTAATCTTGTGTAAACCATCACTTAGGACTTTGCTATAATTTCCATGGTAACATTGTGTAAAGCATTCATGGAGATTGACGTAATAGACTCAACCCAGAGGCAATGTGAGGAAGTTACATTTCCGGTACAGAACTATTAAAAACGCAATACTAAATGTATGCCATTTTCAGAACTTTTATTATAATATAACAATCACACAAACATAGTAACTGGATAGTGTTAGATATACTGTATTTCCCAACATAATGTGCGTAGCTCTTTGTCAAAAGTTTCTCCCACTGATAAAGTGTTTACTGTGAGTTCACTGTATCAACTGCTGTAAAAGCAGTAACTGGCGTGTCATATAACTGGAATGTAATTTCCTGTATTGCTCTAAAGAAAAACATACTGTTGAAATACTGTTGAAAGCAGAAGTTTACATAGACTTTATAAAAAGTCTATGTAAACTGTGAGAAAATTAGTTTTCTCACTGTCGTTCAGAGATGCTCCAACTAAGATGAATTCATTCAGACGCAGGGTAAGGTTTAAATGATTAAACATGAATTTATTCTCAGTGGTGAGATAAGAAATATGCCAAGGCAGGCAAATGAAGCCACCTCTCTCTGCTACAGGGAGGATGCTCAAAGGCGCGTGGGGAAGGACAGACCCCGTTTGGGAGACACCGGCAGTGTCTCTCAGCTCGGCACAGCACATCTCCCCCCTCTCATTTTACGGAGTGGGTTTTTAAACCCTCAACCTGTGTCAGCGGGATGTGAATGTTTCATACCAAGAATTGTTTGGTCAAATTCTTTTGTTCAACAGCTCAGGTTGTTTTGTCCACAGGTTGGATTTTCCTCTGAGCACCCCTAAGACCAGCAAGTCAGCAATGCCTAGACAGGGCCTATTCTACTCTATTCTAAACCCACACTACATACTGATGTTTTCCATTGCACCAATCTCACCCTATACTTATTAATATATACAGTACTCCTGAACAAAACATATACAGTATATGCTAAATATATATTCCACTACAAAGTCTTTTTCCACTACATAACTTTTTGACATTAAATCAGATTAAATCTTTCCTGTTTTAGGTCAGTTAGGAATAAATTATTACTATCTCATGAGAGAGATTTTTTTTCTTTATTCAGACTTTACCTAATCTTGGTTTAGATTACTACACCCTTAAAAAAGCCCAGATGATGATGTAATGTCTAAAGCTTCTAATAGGTTAATTGACACCATTTGACTTAATTGCCATAGGCACAATTCAAACATATATTAGGTAGAGAATCGTAGACCATTACAAGTCTGGTTCATCCTATAATTTCCAGATGCCTGAAGATGTCACATAAATCTGCTTAAACAATTAACAAGTATGAAGACTAGAATAGAATAGAAATGGTCTTTAATGTCATTGTCATAGGTACAACGAAAATTTAATAAAAAGTGCTCCAGTCAGTGCATCATTCATTATCTACTGCTTATTCCCCATAGGGGTCGCGGTTGTGCTGGAGCCTGTCCCAGCTGTCTGTGGGCAAGAGGCAGGATACACCCTGGCCAGGTCGCCAGTCTTTCGGAGGGCCACACATATAGACGCACAACCAGTCATGCACACAATTAGTCCAATCGGCCTTACTGCATGTCTTTGGACTGTGGGAGGAAGCCAGAGACCCCAGAGAGAACCCACGCAGACACGGGGAGAACATGCAAAAACCAGAAAGGCCCCCGGTTGCCTCCGGAAATCGAACTCCAGACCTTCTCGCTGTGAGGCGACAGTGCCACCATGCTGCTCTCACTGCATCATGTCATAAAAGATCTAAATAATACTAATAATAAATAGAGTGCTAAAATGACTAAAACAAGAATAAATATGAATAAATATACCTATAAACATCACAAGCATACACATACATGCAATACATAAATGGTATTAATATACGTTAGTACCCACGCATACATCCATAATACCATAGACTATGGGAATGTTCAGCCATCATACCCCTCAGAAAAAGAGACAGTTTCTAAGAAAAGGTTCTATGCAAAATGTGTGACTTACACATGGACATTGACTCTCCCTCCAAATTAGTTACAAAAGAGTACAATAAAGGACAACAAAGTCAATGTTTTGGAGCTATCAAAAAACCTGATCTCAGTCTTATATAACATTTCTGGACAGAGCTGAAAAGGCTTCTGTGAACAAGGTGGCCTACAAACCTGACTTGGTTGTTAAAAGGAATGAGCCAAAATTCCAGCAAACTACAGTGAAGAGCTTGTAAAAGGATATCAAGTGTGACCCAGATTATACATTTAAAGGCAGCGCTAGCAAATACTAAGGATTTCCTGGTTTTAACTGTGTGAACCACGATTCAAGTAATCCTAATGTTATTTTTATTAACTACTAAATAAGCACAGTAGGTTCAGGGTGAATAACAAAGCTTTTTATTAATAATGTCAATGGTGTATAGAGCTGTAAATGATCAAGTGTCAAGCATTGGAATTTATTGCTGCTTCCTTCTTCGAGTTCCAGAGTATGTGGGTGTGGCATTTGCATGTGTTCATGTACTGAGAATACAATGCTTGTTCACATACTGTAGACATGCCTCACGTTATTATGAGACTCACAGACTGTGACAACAAGCTGTGCGAATCATGTTTTACACTACACGTTCCTTTGTTGCCTCTTAAATCACACAAATGTACATAGACTGTAAATAAAAGTGTCAGAGGATGATTTGATGGTTTGAACATAGAATAGGTCCCTGTTTATTTAGTTAGGCTCTTTGGGTGTGATTTCAAACAGGGAAAACTCCTGAAACGCCTGTTTCCTGTTATTGTTCTATTGTATGAAACAAATACAAATAAAGAATCTTGTAGAAACTAGAGAAAAAAAAATTCCACATTATTAAATAGATCTTAAGAGCCTCCTGAATGTGTTTTTCCATATTCTGTAAGACCTAATAATCAGATAAATTTCATTTTGGTGTCGGTAGAGGACACATAGGCTCTCAGGAGAACTCTAGCCACTCTGTGACATATTTAAACTTGTGGCAGCCTCCCTTAGATTTAAATGGTAGCTGGAAAGTCACGTGAGAAGACAGCATAGCACTATAAGCCTTCGCACCACAGTATAGCTTTCCTCATGGCTCTGAGCCATCAGCCTGAAATGGCTGTAACCACACCCCCATGGGCCTGACAAGCAGCTCACACCATCTAAGTCATAAAAAATAATGTGAAAAACAATGGCCATTAAAAGCAGAAATGTGAGAGACAGTAGACTGTATTTCACAGACTGTTGGAATATATACAAGAAATCCAGCATGTACTGTATGATTTTCATTTTCACAGCAATCTGAGCTAACATGATGTCCACAAATATGCATATATTTGGAGAGACTTGTCTGTACTGTCATTACATATGAAAAGAAATTTTGTGACATTGTTGATGAACATATACTGAAGCTTCTTCAATATTTACAGGTCACTTTGATAACAGTGTCTATATTAAACAATTTCACACTATGTGTAATCTGAATTTCATCCTAACACTGTTGCAATGATGTCTTGAGTGTGACACACATGATAAAGATCACTATGATTCCAGACACAAATAATTTATTTTTCATAAACAGATTCAATAAAAATAAACCCCAGCACATCCTTGTACACAGTAACCTTGGATAAGAGCATTATAGAACTTGTGTGTTTTAATGAAAGCAAGATAAAAGTGAAGTTTTTCAATGTTTCTGGGCTTCTGGAAAAACATCTGCAGAAACATGGAAAGTCCTCATCTGGCCCTTCTACCAAATCTGCGTGCAGGTTGTAAATTATAGTATATACTATTCTGTAGGAAAGGTAACTTTAAATTACTTCTGCCTAATGATGTATTAGCAAATATATCTCAAACTGTACTGTATATCATATATTAATTAAGTTAAATTAACATAAAAATTATATTTGTACCATTATCTGCATCTGGGAATCTATAAGTCTAACTATATATCTACTTTTATTTCTCATTTGTGTTGTAATGCTAACAAACACAATGGTGAATTTTCATTTGGATATGTTTTTATTTTAAAATACCACAGTAGTAGTAGTAGTAATCAAGAGAATGTGTACTACACATACATCTCATCTCATAGATCATTAGTAAAAGATTTTAGACTTGAATCAGATAAATCAGTAAGGCACAGAATATAGCAGCGCTAACCATAGCTCATTTTGTCCATACACATTTAAGTGAGTTGCACAACCTACAAAAATAAGGTGACTACCCATCTGCATTAAATCATGTAAAACAATAATAAACAGTATAACATCTTTCACAATGACAATTATTATGATACTGTAAAACACCACACTAACTGGTGCAACAGGAACATCAGATCTCTGTCAAAGATGTACATTATTTTAATTTATAATAAGCAAAGAAGCTGTTTAAAGCATAAAACTATTCACTGATTTCATACGCATTTATCCATCTTCATTCCTCTTCTTAAGCAGTCGACTTGGACTGGATTTTAAAGGAGCGTGACAATTTAATACTGAAACAGAAGCAATAAAAAGTTAATTAGACATTTTTTTGGGAAAATATTAAAGCATAACAAATATTACCCAACAGCTAAGGAAAGGATAATACCCAGAAGATGATTTGAAACATAGTAACACACAACAGAATTCAAAATCCTTCTCCTTACTAACAAAGTACCTAATAATTAAACTCCATCATATCTCAGACCTCATAGTTCCAAATCTTCCCAACAGAACGGTTTGTTCTCAGAGCGCTAGTCTACTTGTGGTTCCTAGAGTTTCAAGATGTAGAATGGGAGGCAGAGCCTTGAATGACCAAGCTCTTCCCCTGTGGAACCAGCTCCCAGTTGAGCTTCACGGGGCAGACACCCTCTCTAGTTTGAAGATGAGGCTTGAAACTTTCCTTTTTGATAAAACATATACTGTAGTTAGTTAACAGTTTTGGGTCACTCTGAACCATGACTTAGTTAAACTGCTATAGATTTAGATGTTTCTGGACCTAATTAAAACACAATTCCTCTAGTTGGCTCACCTTTCACCCCTCTATCCGTTACATGCCACCATTGCATTGCAACCCATGCAGACATGAGGACAACATGTACACTAAACTCCACACAGAAAGACACCTGAACACCTTTTGCTGTGAGGCAACAGGGTAAATCACTAACAAATGTGATATTTTATTGCTGCCATTCAGATTTAGTTTGACTTTGGACTGCTGTAATTTGACTTATTCCATGGTAGCACCATCAATCATAGCAAGCAAAGTGATTGTCAGCAGAAGTCGATCTACCGCAGTGCAACTGTCCCAAGGTTAGCAAACATTTACAATAGCACTTACTGTACACTTCCGGGACACCAGTGTTTTTTTCACGTGATCGTGCATCACTCTGGTGCTTCCATTCCACACAAGACCAGCTTTGCTTAACTTGCAGGTCGCATTTGTCTTTGTATTTAATATATAATGCTCTCACACCTTGATGACTTGCAACACATACTTTCTCCTGCAGCCGGTTGATCTGTACTCTGAGCCATTTCGTATGCGGCTATGTTATCTTGCCGGCACATTCCCCCGAAATTTGAGCAGCCCAACTAATTGACAGCCTTAAAAATTTCATTATCAACTGTATTGATTAGTTTTTGCAGCCCTACCCAGGTCCAAGAGTGGGGACGCGTAATCCAGTCAACATGGTCCACAGTCGGCTCATCACATTTGAATCACTGCAGAAAAGAATGTAAAAATGTAAATTTAGTAACTGCTCATTTGTCCACATTAACACATTTTTGCAAAGAATGAAAGCTATAAATAAAAACATATACAGGCACATTTCGGAGGATCAGGCTTAAATGTTCTATTTTCTGAACATGATCTTAAATTAGATCCAATTAAAGTATAATCATCATAATTTACAACTGTACTACACAACATCTCTATATGAATACATTTCATTGTCTGGACTGTAGGTGCCATCTACAATCTCAGGTGGATGATCACAAGTAACCACTGCAAAATAAGAGCATGTATTACAATAGGCACACCTTTAACAGTATGACAGGTTTTCCTTTAGAAGATAAATAAATACAATTCTTACAGGATTAAATTCCTTTACTCATCATGCAAGATACCGTTCATGTTTGGTGACATATATGTGAAATAATGAGTGTAATACTATGTTTTGCAGCAGGACTAACGGAGACAAACAAAGATTATGTAGACAGATTAAAGAAACCTCTCAAGACAGCCAAGCTTGGGACCAAATGAGTCTTCCACACGAGAAATGTCTTTCCCCTCAAATTAGTTACAAATAGTTAGACAGCAAAGTCATGTTTTGGAGTAGCCATCAGAAAATAATCTCAGTGTTCAAGAACATTTGTGGACAGCGTTGAAAAGGCTTGTGTGAACAAGGTGGCCAACAAACATTACACACAAACGTACAAATAAAACACAATTAAATGCTCCAGTATAAAGAAGGCTGACAGCTACTACATTCCAGCCTGTACAACCTTTCATGACACACAATAAAATATTCAAAATGCCAACAAAAATGCAGGCAACTTAGTTTTCTGTTTCATGACATTTATTTTATAGTCCATCTTTTGTAACTTTACTTTTCACAAGTTTTTGTGAGCAAAGGCCCATCTTCTGGTTGTACCCCAGAATTGCATTATTGGTGCTAAAAATCAATAGTAGCGATCTAGTAAGCAACCGAAAAGTGCATGGGAAGTGAAAGATAAGCAGAACTTGTTCACTTGTCACACCTTTAACAGGACTACAGTTCTTGCTTTAGAAAATAAATAAATTAAATTCTTACAGAATAAAATTCCTTCAGTCATCATGCAAGATACTGTTAATGTTTTGGTGAAATATATGTGAAAAACAGGTAACAATAAGTAACCCTACAATAATTTACTTTAACCCTTTTATGTAAAACGGAAAACACATACATTAGTATTTAACATTTTATTTTACTAATCTAATCCCCTATATGAATGTGATGACATAGGAAAAAAGAATTTATCAAATTACTTGAAACTACTTTATAAATCTAAACAGAGCAGATAACTAGCTAGACACTTTCTTTATCTCAATAAGACATTCTCAAGTATGATTATCATTTGTGACTGATAGGTGACCATTTACACTTTATGTCACGTCAGTCATACGCCATTTGTCTACATTGAAAAACACACAATACTTGATACTTGATTGACTTACGTTCACATGTTGGAAGTCCAGGGGACCATTGACCATTTATGTCACATGTCTGTGTTTGCTCTCCTTTTAAAACGTATCCAGATCTGCACTGTAATGTCACTGTAGACCCAGGTCTATAAGGTGGACGCCTAATGCAGTCATCATTGTCCACAGCTGGATCTTCACACTGAAGCGCTGTAGGAAAATTATGTTTAGCACAACGCTCCGCATTAGAACATTTTTAGAAAAAGTAACAATGTCAGTTTAAACTGCTATTGAGACACTGCTATTATTACTATTTTCAAAGTCAAAACTCACGCTGGCATTTCAGCATCAAAGGACTCCAACCTCCAAAAGAACAAGTAATGACTTCAGACCCTCCTGCAGACATGAAGCCAACATTGCAGGCAAAAGAAACAGTGGCAGAGTCAGAATGACAGACTCAAACATGTAAACATCAGCATGTGTGACATCAAGCTAATCCAAAATCATCTTCTACAGCAAGACATAAGCAATAATTAGTTGCTCTTGAAATCAATTCACACTATTTTACATCGAAAAAGTCTAGTTGTATGACAATTTTAAATGCACTGAACTGTATTATTAAGGAGTGTTATTAAGGAACAATGCTTTGATTGCTACAATATGCCTATAACTGTGTAAATCTTTCATGCACTGCAGCCTGACGGAATGACAAAGTCACTTATATCCACACTCTGTTACCTCATATCCCCTCTTTGTCCCTAAAGCAATATTTAGATATCCACAATGAAAGAATAGTGTGTTACACAACAGAACATCCAGTATGGCAATTTTAGAAACAAGGTAATTTTTAAATTCATGTTCAAAACCATTATGTCAGGGCCATGTTTACCACAGAGTACTATCCCCTCATCCTTTTAAACAGCAGGGTGTCACATGTGGGAACTGGTGAGATCAGTCTACAAAGGTTGTGCCATTCCTGCCTGATCTAAAACCCTGACAGTCCTGGGCCTCCTTCAAATAGTGAAAAACCAATGAATATAATTAGCTGTGAAATGTTATCTTACCACCCCATAAGTAACATCTGCTATTGCAGCCTTCAGATGCATCTAACCCAACTTTCACGAAAAATGTGCAGTCAATATTAAAGGCACCTTATTTTAAAAACATTTCTTTTGGAATTGGGGTTGTATACATTGACCTTCTACATTGTTATGCTGTACTATTGTAATTATTAGGACAGTTGAGAGAGAAAATATATTCTTATGTTGCTGTTTTTCCACAGAGCAGTGCTTTTCCCTTTTACCTGGACCCCCCATCTCATCCCAGTACCATTGATATTTGTTTACTCTGCAAAGGAAGGCAGCTAATATTTAGAAAATGTTACCATATAAGTTTATAATCTCATCTGTTTTGAAAGATTTCATCACTAACAAAACCTCACTGGTAGTAGTGCATTTTAGTATTTATGACTTACGTTCACATGTTGGAAGTCCAGGTGACCACTGACCATTTAAGGCACATGTCTGTGTTTGCTCTCCTTTTAAAACGTATCCAGATCTGCATTGTAATGTCACTGTCGACCCAGGTCTATAAGGTGGACGCCTAATCCAGTCAGCATTGTCCACAGCTGGCTCTTCACACTGAATCACTGAAGGAAAATTGAAAAATTACATTTAGCACAATTGTTCATCTGTTTACAGTAGAACATTGATTCATTCATTCATCTTCTACCGCTTCTTCCCCGTAGGGTCGCGGGTGTGCTGGAGCCTATCCCAGCTGTCTATGGGCGAGAGACAGGGTTTACTATGGACAAGGTCGCCAGTCTGTCGCAGGGCCACACATATTGACGCACAACCAGTAACACTCACACATATGACCAATTTAGAGACCGGGACCTTCTTGCTGTGAGGCGACAGTTAATGTTTTGAAAGATTTCATCACTATCAAAACATCACTGGTATAAAGTATTTTAATAATTATGACTTACGTTCACATGTTGGAAGTCCAGGTGACCACTGACCATTAATGTCACATGTCTGTGTTTGCTCTCCTTTTAAAACGTATCCAAATCTGCACTGTAATGTCACTGTAGACCCAGGTCTATAAGGTGGACGCCTAATCCAGTCAGCATTGTCCACAGCTGGATCTTCACACTGAATCACTGTAGCAAAAAAGGCACATCTTGGAGGATCAGGCTTGAATGTTCCATCTTCTGAACATGTTGTTTATTTTGGTCCAATTAATGTATAATCATCTTTACACCTGTACTGGACAAAATCTCTATATAAATACTCGTCATTTTCTGGACTGTAAGTGCCATCTACAATCTGAGGTGGAGGATAACACTTCACCACTGCAAAATAAAATCATGTATTAGAATACATAAAAAGAATTTAATCATGTATTTTACATAAACACACAAAGATCACCAACCTTCGCATACAGGCAACCTGCCACTCCAACCTTGATCTTGACAAGTCATTTGACCTTTACCAACCAAATTGTAACTAATTAGAAAACAAAGAAAATCTAATATCAGACAATGCAGGTCAAGAAAGATCCGACAAATGGTGACACTGAATATTCAATGAGTTCTAGTGAACACCCACTTTGATTGCACAAAATTCAATTGCGTACATTCACACACCCACTCGCTTTATCCTCATGAGTCATGGGGGGTAGCTAAAATCTATTCCTGTTTTTGCTATATTTTTGGACAAAATGTCAGGTACACCCTGGTTATAGACATACAATAATTTGCACCCACACCATGGGCAATTTAAAGTCTGCTATTAACCTGACTGCATGTTTTGACAGTGTGGGCAACCTCAGGAAACAAACACAAACAACAGTGTTACTACACCACGGTGCCATGCACACAATGTTTGTTTATTACTTACCCAGCGTCACAGGTGATAACAGCCTTATCATCAAACTCAGTCCCATCAATGTATTGAACTTGTCCATTTAACACATCTCCAATAGGACCACAGCTCTTCCCTTAAAAAAAACAAGTAAATTAAATCTTTTTCAAATATATATAAAATTATGTATGTAATACAGAGTTTTATTATTGTTTACTAGAATGTTCAATCAACTGTTAAACTGATTTTAACAAGCTGGAACTATTAATTGTCTAAATGTAAAAAACAAGGATTAATAATTACTTTCACATTGCAACCTCACTGGACTCCAAGTGCCAGAAGTACAAGTAATAGATGGAGATCCTCCTGAAGCCCGATAACCAACATCACAGGAAAAATATACAACAGACCCCGATGGGAATGATTGTTGGTTAATGTACTGAGCCCTTAAGTTCATGTTGGGCCCAGGCACAGGGCTGCTGCAGTATTGAGCTAAAGTAAACAGGAGAGAAAGATGAGAATTATATGTGAGGACAAGTTCATGAAAGGCCAAACACCACCTTGTATACCTAATCACAAAATAAGCTTATCTACACTCACCTTGACCAGTAATAGCAACGCCAAGACAGCTCAGTAGAAGGAAGTAAGCAACACCCATGATGGCATCTATTAAATCTGACTGAAGTTCTCTCTGGTAAAAAATTTAATCACAGACCTGTTACAAGGTATATACAACTACAGTAACAAAGTTGATATTGGTTTTACTGTATTCAACTGACTCTACATTTTATAATGTAAGCTTCATTAAATGCATTGCGGAAGAAGCTGGAGAAGCAGCTCACGTTAAGGTTGTTAGCTAGCTATTGGCTGCCTATTGTTGACTAACGTCGCATTTATAAACGCTTATAATTTATGGCGAATGACGCGTTGACACAACGCGGTAGTTCTGTTATAAAATACACTCGGTTGCTTGGTTTTCTTACCGTTGAACTCTTTTCTTTTAGAAGTTTTGTTCCTTGTAGTCCGAACTCACATTGACGTTTTTTAAGTAAGTTTAAGTTTAGGTAGAAGCTGCGCAAACAAACATGAGGTGAGCGCTGCTGATGGGATTGACAGTGAGGACGAGCCAATCAGGTTTGAGCAAACACATGGGAATTGAACACTCCTACTTATTTAAACTCAGAGATTATTATTTCTTCTATTGCAACAGTTGTGCATGGACGCCAAACATACAATATGGTAACATCAGAAAAAACTTATGTCTAGAGACTGACGTAACAGACTCAACACAGACTTAGGCAATTTTAGGAAGCTATACGAGTTCAGAATTATTAAAACCGCAGGACTAAATGTACGCAATTTTATGTGAACTTTTTATTATAACATAACAATCACATATATAGATTATATAAAATACACGTAACCTTTGTTTTCTCACTTTTAGACATTAAATCAGACTAAATCTTTTTTTTTTTTGGAGGATTTTTTTTAGGATTAAATCATTGTTAATAAGAATTTGTGCGTGGAGATGTTCTCCTCGTGTCTGTGTGGGGTTTTTTCCCCAGGTTTTTATTGAGTACAGTCCAAGCACATTGTCCGCCGCTGTGTGAATGAGTGCCTCCCTGTGCACTGTATGTGACCCTGGAATGGACTGGCTTCAGTATCTCCACAACAACAAGCTGTTCCTTTGTTGCCTTATCTCTCAAATGACACTAATGTACATATACAGAAACACATGTCAGAGAAGCCCGATGGTTTGAACACAGGCTGGACATGAAGTTCCTGCTTATCTTGGTTAGGATCTTGGGTTTGGTTTCCCCGCAGGGGTCACGGGCGTGCTTGGAGGTAATCCCAGCTCGCTACGAGCGAGAGGCAGGGTACACCCTGGACAGATCGCCAGTCTGTCACAGGGCCACACATATAGATGCACAAGACACACATTCACACCTACGGGCAATTTAGTTTCCAATTGACCTAACTGCATGTCTTTGGACTGTGGGAGGAAACTGGAAACCCCAAAGAAAACCCACGCAGACACGGGAGAACATGCAAACTCCACACAGAAAGGCCCCCGGTTGCCTTCAGGAAAAGAACCCAGGACCTTCTTGCTGTGAGGCAACAGTGCTAACCACCACACCACCGTGCCGCCCAAATATCCACATAAAAATTGCAGGATCTTTTTCCATGCTTAAAGCACATATTATGTATTTACTGCTGCATAGATAAGAAGTTATGAACATTCATTTTATTTAATCTATAATACGTTACAGTGCAACTGATGAAAATGAAATTGTCCTGGTAAACAAAATAAACATTTGACGTTTCTAGTAAGTAGATCAACATACATTGCCCCTGTAGCTCTGTTATAAACAAACAATCAAACTATGAAACTCCTACACACCACACCCCCTTCGGCGGTACAGCTTTCCAAATTTAAAAAAAGCTCGGAGCCTGAAGACTGTCGGTATATATCCACACTTCTCCCTCGAATGTGAAGAAAATCCAGCATGAATGAGCTTCATTTTCACAGCACTCTGAACTAAAATGACGACTAAAATGGTGACTTGTGACAGGTCACATTTTATCACCATTATCTTTGATAACAGTGTATATAATATAAAATTTCAAGTGTGTATAATCTGCATAACAGTGCTGCAATGATATGTCTTGAGTGTAACACAGATGAAGGGTCACGATGATTCCAGACATAAACAGATTCAATAAAAATAAAAATTGGCTCTAGAATTAAATATATTGTAAAAGTTGTGTAAATGCTAAAATAATTCATATTGCAAACACTATTTCATTAGATTTCACATTTCAAAATACCAATATAAAAGTAATTTTAAAAGTCCCCACAACAGATGGCCTGACAATACAAGCATAAAAATAATTTATTATTATTATTATTATAGTATATTACTTTTTATTTAAAAACAAACAGCAAAAAAAAGCTAATTGAGCACATTAAAATAATTAATTCCCTATAAAATCAAACATTATGTAGAGAATGTGTAGTACATATTCATCTCATCTTATTAGTACAAAACTGACAGACATCCTTCTAAAATCAGCAAGGCACATAATATATTGTATCATCGCTAACCAATATTTATTTTCGCATTGCAAAAGATACAATAAGGTGAGTCCCCATTTGCATTAAATCATATAAAACAAGCCTTATATATACACACATACACAGTGCTAGGGTCTGTTCTACAGACTGTATTGTTCTAAAAATAATACTGCTGAAATTCTACGTAACATTCAAGACTTGATTTGGTCCAAACCAAATTTTTTTGTGATTTAAAGTCCTTTTCACGACAGGACTACATAGAACGGCCGGCTGAGCAGTGCCGTACAGTGCAAAAGATAAAGATCATCAAGGACTTTGTGTTTTCTTTTTTTTTTAAATAAACAGAAAAACATGTTTTATGATGACATAACAAAACAATTGTGATGCTGTAAAAAAGAAAACATCACTAAACTAACTGTTGCAACAGGAAAGTGAGTTCCTTGTCGAAGATGTCTTTTAATATCGCTGTTTAAAGCACAAACCACAAGAAGGCGATCGAGATTGACCTACAGCATTCAAACACCCATCTTCATTCCTCTTCTCAACAAGTTGACTTGGACAGGACTTTAAAGGCCCATGACAATTAATACTGAAAGAAAGCAATAAAAAAGTGTAAATGACACCTTTTTGGAAAGACCCAACGGCTTGTGTGAGGAAAATACACAAGGATGATTTAAATAAGTACCAAATCTTGCCAACATAATGGTTTGTTCTCAGCGTCTAATTGTGGTTCCTAGTTTCTGAGTTTCTAGATGTAGAATGGGAGGCAGAGCCTTTTGTGAACAAGCTCCTGTGGAACCAGCTTCCTGTTGAGGTTCAGGGCGCAGACACCTCTACTTTAAAGATGATATTTGGATCTTATCCAAATCTATATTTTATCAAAATGTATTTTTTGAAAAAATATCACTCTGAACCACCTCTTAGTTAAACTGCTACAGATTTAGCTGCTGGGGGACCTAATTAAAACACTAAGTTTCCTACCTCTATACCCCAAAGGGTTCACATACTTTTTCTTGCAACTGTACATGCCGCCATTGCATTGCACATCACTAACTTTGTGTCTCTTCTCTTGTTTTTCCTCTCTTCTCTATGTCATAACTCCAACCGGTCGAGGAATCCTAGTGAGGTTTTCCTGGACTGCTCTTTGCAACTGTATTTTTGCATTCTATAAGGTTTAGATAAAAACCTAAAGATGGATTTTGTTGTGTATGTGGTCTACTGTATATACAGTAAATAAACTGAGATTAGGAGTCAAGCGTCTTACCTTGATGGCTTGGAGCTCACTGTCCATTTCATCATTTGATCCATTTTTCTTACTTTTACCGTTTTTCTGAGAGCTGTAAAGGGACAATGGTTCACATCAATGCTAATGAGGTCACAACAGAGAAAAACCTAGGACAGCATAGCACAACATCAAGAGATAATACACAGCCCTCATTGCAAGTGGAGTTTGTCATTGCATAAAACTATTTCATAATAACACATCATTATGAGTGATGTTTAACATTAAGCTACTGAAGGTGGAAAAAGATTGTCAACATTGTTCAGTGTCTGAGGACTTCACGCATTTTATGAATAACAGAAATATGTGAAAGCTCTTTTCCGCAAAAAGAGTGGCCATAATATTAGGAAATTCTCCTTTGTCACTCATTAGTCAAATTAGAGACTCTATAGAGTCCACACTCGATACAAATGTCTCACAGCCTTGTAATAAGCGGACTAGTAAGGCACTTTTCAATACACCCAGGCCTGGAGAGGAGGGTATGAAAAGAACTAAAGCACAAATGCAATGATTCTAAGGCAATTTGTGGACTCATCTGGTTTCATAAAAACATTTTATGTTACATCAGATGATCGCGGTGAAGATTAACACTGATAGAGGCGCATCTACTGAAACCCCTGCAAGAATAATGTCCATTTAGTACAGTCTGTACAATTAAATGAAACTTGTTACCGTTTTTTCTTCCACAGTGACTTGGCCAGTAGTGTGCCTAAGACACCAGTAAGGAGGCCTGTTTTGAAGAGAATAATAAGAATAAGGAAGAGGCTAGCTGGTCAACATAAGAACAAAAATTCATACTACACTTGTTTTTTTTATTAGCTCATTTACTTCTACTTTTACTTCCCATAAATGAATACATTCATGAAAATGTTACTTTTGATACTTAACCATTAAAATACTTTGACTCAAGTGGGGTTTTAGGGTAACTTATACAACGCTGTATTTCATTATTCAAGGATGAAGCTAAAACGTACCTGCCACAAAACACAGTACTAATTGCCAGGCATTTCCAGTGTCTGTTGGAAAAAATAGACAATAAAATTAATAATAATTAACAATTATTTACTTTAGTACAAAGAACACTAGCAATAAACTTGTTTCCAGTATACACAGTACCAAGTATCAGGTTCACTATTTCCCACACATCACTATGTACAGTATATACAAATACAAACACCAACACTGTAAATGCTAAGTCAAACCAAGTCAAGAGAATGTGTGGGGAAAAACAGGAATTTATCTGGCTTCATTTATATGTGGGAGTATGAACTGAAAATACAATTCTTAAGTATAAATGTTTCTGATTATAGTTTTCTTGATTACTAAAACACTATAACCAGGCTTATGAAGTAAACATTTCAAAACCGTTATGCCATTAATCTAAAAGCAAACCCAAACACTACTCCCCTGTTTTAACAAGAGTCAGATGTGTTGTTCACTTACAGTAGCTCCCCAAATCCCTTAGTTTCTTATAGAAAACATCATGTGGTTATTTCGAAAGCACTCATTCAATACTGCTCACTCAAGTCAGCACAGCTTGAGCTCAAATAGCACATGATTGTCCAGGTGAAAGCATCAAGACTCAAAACTGAACACAATAGGGTGAGGAGGTGGAGAAGCCTTTTGCTGTGATGACACATACACTATTGCACTATGCTACTGTAATAAAGAAATGCATCAAATTTCCTCACATGGCTGTGGAAAGTATATGACTGAGAACCTTATATTTGTGTTCACCTCCTCCAGGCCATGTAACAAGCCTGCCTAGACATATCAGTAGATGCCTGCCAGGGGTGGATCAAGCACGCAAGAGGATTCCACCCCCGCCGCCTGGCTAGGGCCAATACAGCCTGTGATGGATACAAGATTCCCTGGCCTGGCCAGACCACAGACATGCTGAGGCATCCTGTGTTTGTGTTCATCTTCTCTTGTGGAGGAGAGGCCACAAGCAACATGACTTAGCAGTATTGGAAATAAGGTTTTGAATTTATTACACTTGTGTGTGTTTACTATGTGTTTGTTGTTGAGTTTACGTTTGTTGTGCGTAACATCTGAGAGCAACGTTTGATTTTTCAGCAAGAGTGAATGGTTTAGAGAATTGGGTGAGACTTTATAGATTATTTGTGTTTAGTGTTTTGAGAATACGACGCATAGTTTTGTTTGGGTTTTTTTTTGTTTAAGCAATTAAGAAGAAATGTAGAAACATAATGCAATTTGAAATCAGCTCAAAGATCTAATATAACAAACTTGCTTTTCTTTGTCATCCACATCAAGTAATGATCATAATTTATGACTTACGTTCACACGTTGGGAGTCCAGGTGACCAATTACCATTAGCCTCACAAGTCTGAGTATCCACTCCCACCATATTGTACCCAGATCTGCATCTGAATGTTACTGTGTGCAAGAATCCATTTGGGCCTTGAGAATCAAATATCCTATCAGAATTGGCAACGTACGGTTCTTCACACTCAATTCCTGCAGCAAAGATATAAAAAAAATTAACAGACATTTGTCTACATTGAAAAATACAAAAGAACATTTCATATTCATCTTTAAAACTGACTTTGTTCACATGTTGGAAGCGGAGGTGACCATCTACCACCTTTGTCACATGTCTGCATTTTATCTCCTTTTAAAACGTATCCAGGTCTGCACTGTAATGTCACTGTAGACCCAGGTGTATAAGGTGGACGCCTAATCCAGTCAGCATTTTCCACAGCTGGATCTTCACACTTAATCACTGCAGGAAAAAAATTTGGAAATTTAAGTTTAGTACAACTGCTCATCTGTCCACATTAACACATTTTTTGCAAAAGATGAAAGTAATAAAGAAAAACACATACAGGCACATCTTGGAGGTTCAGGCTTGAATGTTCCATCTTCTGAACATGTTCTTGATTTTGGTCCAATTAATGTATAATCATCTTCACACTTGTACTGGACAGCATCTCTATATGAATACACTTCTTTGTCTGGACTGAAGGTGCCACCTACAATCTCCGGCGGATGATCACAAGTAACCACTGCAAAATAAAATGATGTTTTACAATAGACACTGAATTAATTTAGTTATCCTCTCCTCTATAAACACAGATCACCAACCTTCACATACAGGCAACCTGCCACTCCAACCTTGGTCGTAACAAGTCAATTCACTTTTACCAACCAGTATGAAGCTAATTAGGAAACAAAGAAGACCAATATCAGACAATGCAGGTCAAGAAGCAAATGTAAGCAAAAAGTTTTACACACAAAACAGTGAAGGGTTAATTCAGTTATTTATACAGAGCCAACTACAACAATCATCATCTCCAGGCTCTTTACAAAGTAAGGTGTAAGACCTTACAAACAATTACTGTGTAGAAAATCCAAAAAATCCCACTTCAGCAAACTTTCTAATTCATGAAAAATTAAGAGTTTAAGAGAGGGTTTTCAGTGTGCAACTAACCCAATGTCACATGAAATGACAGCGTTATCACCAAACTCAGTCCCTTCACGATAATCAATTTGGCCATTTGTCACTTCTCCGGCAGGGCCACAGTTCTTCCCTGAAAACAGAAATCTCTCATTAGAATTAAAGTCCTCCTCAAAAAGTCCTAGAATAAAATATTGTATTTCATGTTACTGATCACTCATTTAAAAAAACATTTAAATCTGTTTAGAAAAAGTCACATCACCAGTTTAAACTGCTGTTGATATACTGACCAATTACACATTTTTAATGGGCCTTGAGAACCCAATTACTAATTTTAAAGTAAAAGGTCTTCATACTCACTCTGGCATTTCAGCATCACGGGACTCCAACTTCCAAAAGTACAAGTAATGGCTGCAGACCCTCCTGCAGACATATATCCAACATTGCAGGCAAAAGAAACAGTGGTCCCATGCAAGAAAGTTTGTGAGAGACTGTCCTGTAAGTTCATGTTGGGTCCTGGCACAGGTCTGGAACAGCTCTTAGCTTTAATAAAACAAAAAAGCAGAAATGAAAACTCAGGAAAAAAAAAGAAAGACATTTGAGTGAGAAGTGAAAATGACTGAATCAGCGATCCATGCGTGACGTAATAATAAGTTGTTTTTACTACCAATTCATGCTATATTACGTTGTAAAAGTCTTATAACCTCCACCAAAAATGTATTTAAAAATTTGAGATATCTTTCATGCACTGCAGCCTGAGGAATGACAAAGTCTTGAATCCACACTCTGTTACGTCATACCTGATCTCAAACTCTAAGTACTAACAATCCTGGGCCTTCTTTGACGTACTCTGCATTTCAAATGGGCAAATGCCAATGTGAAAATAGTCCTGAAATGCTTTAACATCTAGTTCTTACCAGCCCATCAGTGTAATTTACTATTCCACATAATTCTTCTATTAGATCTAAATGTACAATCTACAAGAGAAGGCAGCTAACAGTTAGAAAATGTTGCCATATTAGTTTATAATGTCATGCAGTATTGTGTTGAAAGCTTTCATTCACTATGAATACCTTACTGGCATAAAGTATTTTAATATTCATGACTTACGTTCACATGTTGGAAGTCCAGGTGACCACTGACCATTTAAGGCACATGACTGTGTTTGCTCTCCTTTTAAATCGTATCCAGATCTGCACTGTAATGTCACTGTAGACCCAGGTCTATAAGGGGGACGCCTAATCCAGTCAGCATTGTCCACAGCTGGCTCTTCACACTGAATCACTGCAGAAAATTGGAAAATTAAGTTTAGCACAATTATTCACCTGTCCACTAAACACCTTTACTAAAAATGAAGAAAAACACATACAGCTACACGTTGGAGGATCAGGCTTGAATGTTCCATCTTCTGAACATGTTCTTGATTTTGGTCCAGTTAATGTATAATCCTTTTTACACCTGTACTGGACAACATCTCTATATGAATACACTTCATTGTCTGGACTGTATGTGCCATCTACAATCTGAGGTGGAGGATCACAAACCACTTCTGCAAAACAACATCATGTATTAAAATACATTAAAAAGAATTTAGTCATGTATTTTACATAAACACACAGAGATCACCAACCTTCGCATACAGGCAACCTGCCACTCCACCCTCGATCTTCACAAATCATTTCACCTCTACCAACCAATACGTAACTAATTAGAAAACAAAGAGTACTAATATTAAACAATGCAGTTCAAGAGATTCAAGATTCAAGAGAGGTTCAATCTGTGTTTTTAAATATGACAACACTGAGTGTTCAGTATGTGCTAAAACACCCACTTTAGTCATAGACAGTGGTTTGTGAATGGCAAGAATAGATGACATTTCACGCCAGCAGAAAATACACTACCCTCACTTAAATAATTCTCTGAACAAAACTATGTTTTTTGTTGATCACTAACCCAGGGTTACATGTCATTACAGCTTTATCGCCAAAGTCAGTAGATTCACGATAATCAATTTGTCCATTTATCAACTCTCCAACAGGGCCACAGCTCTTCTCTGAAAACAGAACAGTAAGGACAACACACTGGTCACTGGAACAAATCATCATTCATCACTTACATATTTATTTACTATGGGAAAAATATTAGATACTTTAATTGCTCATGAGTACAAGTCAAAAAAGAAACTCAACAACAATTCTATATTTACTCTCGCATTTCAGCCTCACAGGACTCCAGTTGCCGGAATTACAAGTGATGACTGTAGACCCTCCAGCGGGCTGGTAACCAACGTTACAGGCGAAATAAACTTTAGCCTGATCAGGAAACATTTGAAGGAGAATGTCATTGCCCCTTATTTGCATGTTGGGTCCTGGCACAGGTGGTGAACAGTTTTGAGCTATAAAGAAAAAAAAAGTGAAAAAGACACAAGAAGTGCAGACTTGTCCATCAAAGACCAAACACCACCTTGTTCATATGATCACACAGTAACTTCATCCTCACTCACCTTGAACATTTATAGCAAAGCCCAGATAGCTCAAAAAGAGGAAGTGCATCAGGCCCATGATGTTAGCTGATATCACAGGCTGTTTCCTGTCGAAGGAAAACCACAATAAATTAACAGGCTACTGAAATAAGTAACAAGCATTAATGTATAAGATATATATATTTGTCACTGCACAGCTCTGAAACAATCCTTGGGTAAAGCCTAAAGCCTGCCAAACCGGCAGTTAAGCTACAGTATTACTAATGAGTTTGTCACGCATGCTGCTCCCTAACTTCCTTTAATAACAGTTAACAGTGGGCGTTGTGTTGGCCTGTTCCTGTAACTAAAGTAGCTTCCATCGCGTTTAATGTTCTGCTGTAAACCGACGGATGAGCGAACGACGCCTGGCTTGATCGCAGTATAACAAGACGGTTATCTGACTGTTCGCCTTGACGTAATGTCAACAAATGATACACGGTTACAGTCGCGTTAGTACAGCATCGCTGTGCGTTAAGTAGCGTAACTAGGGTTGATAACTTACCCAGCCAAGTTAACGGGGACAAGATCCCGAATGTAGTCCTTACTCTGCTCAGCCTTTATCTAGTATCTTTGTGAAGTTGACATGTCGGCAATGGGCGGGGCCTCAGCAGTGACGCAACTCGTGTCCTCAACTAAAGGTCGTCACTAGAATTGTAATACAACTCCTAGCATACCAATCCACACTCCGATCCAGTAGATGGCGGTACTGCACCACTGCTGTTTGCCAACCGCCAAGAAGAAGAAGAAGAAGAAGAAGAACTAGAAGAAGAACTAACACTAACACAAGCATGGAGACGTAATCCTGTGAGAATGCGCGAGATTCTGCGAGACCAGCGCAAGAATTCAACATGGCGGAGCGCAACTAGTAGTAAATAAAGTGAGTTCACTAGATTATCTATTAACATAAGTCTATAATAGGCTAATATATAATGTAATTAACTCTAAAAAACAATAATTAACAATCGGACCACTCTGGGACATCTGGGGGATTCCATCAACCAGTGTTTTATTAGCGTAGTCATGGGAGACCGACTCTCAGAATCTCTTGGGGGTATTGCACAAAAGCAGAATTAAGATAACCATGATAAATAAAATATCCTGGCTTGACCTCTACTACTAAGCTTATCCTGGCTTTTTCCGTTGAGCGATTGCCAAGCAAGGATAAGAAGGAACCGTTAAGTCAAGCCTGGCAAGAAGAAGGCAAAAAAGGTGACACATATACTGTGTAACAAGGGAAATACGGCCACTGTAATTAAAGAAAAGGAAAGCCTGGCAGACAGCTCGACTGAATACACCACTAACAGTTAATAAGCAGTGTTCTCGAAGTATCGCCATCTTTAAAATGCACAGTTTGTGACATTTGCACTAAACAGCCTCAATTATAAATGCCTTAGATGGGAGCATCGGTAGTAAGTATGTTACACTGAAAAATCCACAGTTCGCATTTTTTCCATTTAACCCACATGGTTTTATACTACAACTTAATGTAGTCTAATCTATAAAACGTTGTAATAATAATTTTCTCCATCAATTTATTTGTCTTATTAATAGATTAATAATAATAATAATATATTATAACATTTCTCTCAGAAAATTGTTCCAGTTGCAAATGTTTTGGTATTCACGTGTTGTATTGTTTTTGTTTGCACTCGAACAACACAAAAAAAAACAGAGAAGAAAAATTCACACAGAACTCAAAATTATTGGCACCCTTAACTTAATATTCAGTACCACCCCCTTTGGAAAAAAAACTGAAATCAATCGCTTCTTGTAAACATGAATGTTTTTCTTACACCTCTCTACTTGAATTTTAGACCGCTCTTCTTTTGCAAACTGATTTGAAGGTTGCCTTTTCCCAACTGCTGTTTTGAGATCTCTCCATAGGTGGGATTCAGATCTGGACTCATTGCTGGCCATTTCAGAACTCTCCAGTGCTTTGTTTTTCACCATGTCTGAGTGTGTTTTGGCTCATTGCCCTGCTGGAAGACCCATGACCTCTGGTGGAGACACAGCTTTCTGACACTGGCCGCTATGTTGTGCCCCAAAATTGGTAATCATCAGATTTCATGATGGCGTTCACACAGTCAAGGCATCCAGTGGCAGAAGCAGCAAAGCAACCCCAAAATATCTTTGAACCTTCACCGTGTTTGTCTGTAGGGACTGTGTTTTTTTCTTTGAAGGCCTCTGTAAACAATGCCATGATGTTCTTTAACAAAAAGCTCTACTTTTGTCTCAACTGTCCACAGTACATTCGCCCAGAAGGATTGTGGTTTTGCCACATATGTTTTGGCAAATTCTAGTCTTGCTTGTTTATGCCTTTGTGTCAGCAGTGGTGTCCTCCTGGGTCTCCCACCATAGCGTCCCTTTTCATTCAGATGCAGATCAGCTTTAATTTGTTTGGAAGTTAATCAGGGTTCTTTATCCACCATTCCAACAATCTTTTGTTGTAATTATTCATTAATTTTGCTCTTCCGTCCATGTCCAGGGAGGTTAGCTACAGAGCCATGGGCTGTAAACCTCTTGATGATATATTAATTTTTGTAAGGTTTGACTTATCTTCTCTTTTTTGTGTTGTCTAGTGCAAACAAAAACAATAAATATGTGAATATTGGAACAGAGCAATTGGAACAGAGAAGTGTTGCATTTTCTGATGAAATTGCAAGGGTGGCAATGACTGTATATAAAAAAATACCTGGCATGAGGTTGTGGCCACAAAGAGCACAGAAGGATCAGCCCATTGCCGGAAACAGTTTAATGCCTGAATGCTTTTAACTTCTACTTGTCCACTCTATCATCCAAATATATTCTAATGATCGGAAAAACTAGTAAATTAACCTTTAGGTAGGTATTAGGCTGTAGATACTATACTGCATAGAGGCTCGTCATTGACTGAAATGGCTTTTGTTTAAACTCAACAGTCACACTAATGCACATAGCGATATTCATCAAACCACAATAACATGAGCAACGATCTTCGTAAAGCTAAGGTTAAAGTAATCCAGGATAAGTTTGGTTTAATCACCACACAGGTAACAGAATAAATCTCCATTGGATCTGTAGACTAGAAAATCTTGAAAATGATGGTTTTGCTGACATTCTGGAGTCTATTGAAGGAAAATAATAGTTTCTATTCTAGCTTGTCATTAGTGGAAATACTCAATAAGGAATTCCAATCCCCTCAAATAGGAATTCAGCCAGCAGCAGATTGTGTCCCCAAACACTGAGAAAGATGCCTTCAAAGGAACTGTACTGTACAATCCCTGTCATAGGAAATGTCCAGGCTATCGGTGAGGGAACAAACAAATAAAATCTTATTGATTTCCAGGCCTGCAGTCTCTGCTCTTTGTGGTATGAATCTGTGAGGTGGTGTTTTCTAACTTAAAGCAAAGTTTTTTGTATGCATTGATCAAAATAAACTGACTAACTATATTTGTTTGTTCTGACAAAATAAAATTTGCATTCTTGTATACCAAGTACAATGATAAACAGGGTGATCCACACTTGTTATTACATACTGTATTACCAACATCCCTTGGTCAACAACAGACATTACAGAGGTAGTTATTGCTTCCCAAGAACTATAAAAGCTGAGTTTAGTCAATGAGCCAAATAGGGCAATAGCTTAAAATGAGACTTCCTCTTCCTATTGCCAATTGTTGCGCATGTTCTTTTTTTTTTTTAAGAATAATTACGGAAAAGACACAAAAGAAGTTTATCATAGTAACAGTGTAAATCAGAGTGGTGTGCTTCTCTATAGATGTAGTGTAATGGAAAAATAAATATTTAATTAGTGGGTTGCTATTCAGAGAACTCATTTCTCATTTAGCTCTTTGTTTCTCTAAAAGGGAGACGTTTAGCAGAATTATGACCTTTTATTAGTTTGACTGGTTTGTGAAGACTGGTTATTCATACAGTATGAAGGTAGCTTATCATCTTAGCTTGACATGTAGTCTTATGTAGCACTATAATTGTGTTTGTGTTAATTTTGCCCACACAGTCATAACCAGAAAGGCCTGATGACCAACATAAAGAAAGGCATTATCATGGGGTGTGACTTTTATCAGTAATGAGTAAGGATATTTCAGGATATCATGAATAATTTCATGATATCCTGAAAAACTGGACAGGAGTAAGGATGAACCTGAACCAGCCATACACACAGCAAGCTGTAGAGCACTAAGTGTTATTACACGTCATCTGTGGTCAGTATTTCCATTTCCTCTCGATCCACCACAGGATGAACACTGCTGATCTGTTTATGATGTTTTTTATTCATTTGAATGGGAATTGTGATGTTATGTAAGACTCCCCATCCACCTTCACAAAGCTGTTATTAGGAAACAATCTTGGATGATGTCATAGAAAGAACGACGCAACTTAAAAAGGAGAAGTTTCAGTGTTTTGTCACCAGAGAGGAAACCACCACGGGTTTGCAGAATCAACAAAGTAGAAAATTTGTATTTATTGTAAAATGCAATATCTAAAATGTCATGATTTTAAAAATCATGAATAACACCATTCCTCGTGACAAATATAAATTACATTCATCATTAAACATAGTAATAAAACACAGATTTGTAGTGACAAAAACATTTAAATTTTGTTGTAAAGGTACAGTAGCTGTGAAAAAAACTCTAGCACTCTCACAAGGGAAACTGAAGATGTGGACTGTGGTAGTTGTAGCTTCCTGTAGGTGCACTGTGGGTTAGAGAAAACATCTGACATATTACTATCCACTTAGCAATCAGGCTACTGAAATAGGTCATATTTTATTTTACCTCATGTCAGGAAAGGGTTTTGTTGATTGGCAACACACACAAACACAGAGACAAAGCGCATTTAGTGTTATGCAGTGCTGTACAAAAGATGTAGGCGGGTGTGAAAAAATGCTGTAAACAAAGAATGCTTTCAGAAATATAAATAATGATTGTTTGTTTTTGTAAATTTACAAAATGCAAAGTGAGAAAACAAAACAAAAATCTAAATCCAATCAAAATTTGGTGTCACTATGTCCCCCACAGAGCCCTGATCTCAACATCATGGAGAGTGTCTGGAATCACATGAAGAGACAGAAGGATGTGAGAAACCCTACATCCACAGAAGATCTGAGGTTGGTTCTCCAAGATGTTTGGAACAACCTACCAGCCGAGTTCCTTCAAAAACTGTGAGCAAGTGGACCTAGAAGAACTATTGCTGTTTTAAAGGCAAAGGGTGGTCACAGCAAATATTGATGTGATTCAGATTTCTCTTTTGTTAATTCACTGAATTTAGTTCATTTATGAAAATAAATGTTTTTTTATTTACAGCATTTTTTTCACACCTGCCTAAAACTTTTGCACAGTACTATATATCGACGGATAACTGATTCATATATAACACAACTATGGTGCATAATAAGGATGGCTTTTTGTGATACTTTACTACATAGCCACTAGATGTCACTGTGTGTGCAATGTACGTACACCACCTGTTGAACACTCTCAAGGTCATGGTCTTCATCATCATTGTGTATTATCTCACTAAAGATATTTCCTTTATATACTTTGATGGACTACATTAGGAGGTAGGTCTTCTTATGTGTTATAAAAAATATTGTTATATATAACAATTTTATGAAAAGAGCAAGCGGCAATGGTGGAAATCCAGTTTTGGGTTGGATTTGTCTTGGGCAGTGTTTGGATTGAACCTGAGGTGCAGCTTTACGTCAACAAGGGGGAAGAATCCTAAACGGACAGTTTGGCAAAGGATTGGACTAATTAGCAAATCGTGAAAAAAAGAAGGACATGCACTTCTTATTATGCAGTGCATAATAGTGGCCTCAATAGGGGGTCTCATGTTTTATGAAGGGGTTTAGTTAAACACACCATGTATGATTTGCAACCTTTAGGTTTGAGTGAGTTGCTGCTAACTGGCTCAGAAGAGCAGGATTTTCAGGATTCTCGTGCGTCTCTTCACCACTCCTCCTCCTTCCCTAACCACATCCCTCCCTCCCTTCTCTTGTGTGACCTGAATGTAGCCCAACAGGCCAAACTGCCTGCGCTGCTTTTTCTCTCCTTGAATAGGAACAAATGTTCTGATGCATTCATTTGTCGCTCACTCTTTTTGTTTGTGGGTGTTTCCCGTCCTATTACCTCTGCCACAGTGTCTTGCAATCAAACACCCGGGTGACTTTAGGACCCAGTGAGAGACACCCAGGGGGGCGCGGCAAAATTTCTAATCTGACCTCAGAACCTGTTAGCTTACTCTTGCTTCCTCTAAAACAGTTTGCATGCCTCCACGCAATAGTTTCTCGTTGTGTGAGCTGTAGTAGAGAAGTGATCTGTGTAGCAACAAGAAGAAGTGCCACAGTCTTGAAACCTGTACTCCATGATCCGTGGACGGGGACCTTCTGGGACATGCCTGTAAATGGTACCCTATCCCAGGCAGGGTACAACCAGTCATGGAGCATCAGGCCTGGATTCTGAGGAGTTTGGTGGCCCAGTTGGAGAAACAGGAGGCTGTGGACGAAGAGGCACTGAACAGTATTGCAGGGGAATTCATGGTTAGTTAAGTTCCCTCTTGTGTTATATATGTTTTGTTTCAGTTCTCTTGGGAGAAGGACTTTACATTAGATAGATTTAACAAGTAAGTGACACGAGAGTATAACATGTTCATAAATCTTGTAATTGTTGTTTTGTTAGCCGGTTGAATAAAGTTCCATAGATTCGCAAAAGGCACCAGGTTACGGGACGTAATGTCCTTTTTGAAGATCGCCAGCGTCTTCCTCTTTGCTTGTCATTGAAAGTTTAAGAACAAGGAAGTCAACTACTACAATAACACAGATTTTTCTCATGGTGTATCAGGGCTCGCCCCGACATTTTTGTTCCAATAGACGCACCTACTGTGTGTATGTACGCAATAGAAATCTGCTTCAGAAGAAATGCGATGACATCATACAGGGGCTGCTGCTATGGTGACAAGTGACATCTCGGTGCTTGAGGACTGCACGCATGTCCTCGCATGCTACTGTCATGGTGCTTCTACCACCCTGATCACCCCAAAGAAAAGGGGTCTGTTGCATCACTTCCTTTAGGAGAACAAAAAGCACCCTGTGGTCTTCGGCTGCGTCAAACAGACAGGCATGAGAAATGGCGTCCGTATAAAAACACCAGCTTCTTAGCAAAACCCTTTAAAATATGGATATGCCACGAGTTTAAGTTCAGTGTTAAACCTTTCGTGCAATAAGCTCTGGATGGAAATCCTCTGTGAGCTACCGTGTCAGGTTTTAGTAAAGTGAGTCATAGATTCTGGTCATCAGGGGTTGACTCACACACTGTAGGATCTAACCTTGTGGGACTAATGTGGAAGTGTTTACTATTTGGCCCTGTAGTTTTGCTTCTCTGTCTCTTAGTAAAACACAAATCAGCACCTTCGTGTGGAACAGTGTCGTACAGAGAACATTCAACTTAACTTTCAGTTTACTGTACACCTGGATTTTTGTGTTTTTCAGAGGTTGAAAACCCTGTCAACTAAGTACCGCACTGACAAAACCTACCCCTCCAAGGTAGCAGAGAAGCCAGAAAACATCAAGAAGAACCGATACAAAGACATTGTTCCCTGTAAGCTTTGCTTTGCCTTGACTCATATGTCTGTGTAAAATCATTAATAATTTAGCAAACGACTGACACTACTACTAAGAAAGAAAATTATAGAGCAGAACAACACATTTTAATTTGTACGACTTAGTTTTTGCTTTTTTTATTGACAGTAACATTATGTGTTGTTCCCCTTTTAGTTGATCACAGCAGAGTGAAGCTCACTCTGACCACGTCTAAAAATGACACCGATTACATCAACGCCAGTTTCATCAAGGTGAATGAACAGCGCCTTTGCGAGCAGAGCTGTTCTCTGTGTCGCATGTGCACATATTGCACACACTGTGTCTTCCTGACTCTGTGCTGTGTTCTGGCCGTAGGGAGCGTCAGGTTCGAGGGCCTACATCGCCACTCAGGGTCCTCTAGCCCACACGGTGCTGGACTTCCTGAGGATGCTTTGGGAGTACGACATAAAAGTAAAGCGTGTGCTTTGACAGTAAATGTGGTTGTGCAGTTATGAGGATAATAACTCATCTGTTGTTGTGTTGTTTAATAGATCGTAGTGATGGCCTGTCGAGAATTTGAGATGGGGAAGGTAACTGAATACTGATGCTTGTTTCATCACGCTATAGTCCAGCCTTGTTTTCTGCAATTTCTTCAGCTTGGTTGGGTTTTTACCGTCCACCAAACTGGCACACCACACATGGTCTTATCTATAGATTGAATTGCATGTGTGTATGTCTAAGTAAGTTTTTTTTTGTCTATAACACATCAGGTTTCACAGTTTTTTTTTATTTGTTTGTTTACAGAAAAAGTGTGAGTGCTACTGGCCACAGAACGGAGAGCAGGCATTCATCTGTGAGCCTTTTACAGTTTACTGTGTAAGTAATCACACTTCCCTATTTTCATGGGTTCCAACAACTGAGCAATGCAAATATCTTAGTCAACAACAAGTTTGTACTGTGCAACATTTGATAATCTTATTACTAGTAAAATACATCATGCATCATCATACGTAAGCATTTGGATATTTGGATTGAAGATGGACGGCTGGTTTGTTGTATTATAGGATTACGAGGAAAGAAAAGGAGATTATCTGACAAGGATGTTAAGGGTGACTTATCGCAACGTAAGTATGTTTCCATCCTGACTTCGAGTCAGATTCTCTTGAGACAAGCAGATTATCATCTTTCATGTTGTCAGCTGCAACAAAGACTTGTTTCTTCGTGTAAATTTTCAGCTTTCACACACTTTCAAAGCGTTGATTGTAATTCTTCTTTTTGTTTTTTTTTACAGTGCAGCCGAACTTTGAAGCAGCTGCACTATGTCAACTGGCCAGATCATGGTGTGCCAGACTCCATCTCCCCCATACTGGAAATGTTAATTGAGATGCGTCACTATCAGGCCCATGATGACATTCCTATATGCATCCACTGCAGGTCAGTCAGAATCGATTACAGAACTTAAAGGTGTCCTTTGTAGAATAGATTCAGTTTTTCTTAATAGTTTATAATGTGTGGACAAACTTGTGTAGACATGCTGTATTTTCAATATGTTGCATACATTTTTCCTTCTAAAGCTAAACCACAACAGATAATACAATATGGTTGAAGCACATTTTCAGCTCACCACACAGACGCTGCTCTGCTGTGTCGCTGTGACTTTTCTGTTACATGCGAGCCATATTGATTGTGGAACCATGTGCGGTACAGTTCACAGACGCACAATACCCTACATTTAAGTTTTGCAGTACTAGTCTATTTTAGCATCAACACTGGCTATGTTTCGAATGTCAGAGTTAGTTTTTGAGTTTCTGAATAGTTCAACACGTTCACACCAGTCAGCTCCTTCTCGCTCCGTGTCAAAGCTGCTGCATTAGGTCAGAAATACAGCAACAGTTCAGACAAGGAAGTGTGTAGAAATAGCCTTTTCTTAACATGTATATGTAATAATATGTTTGTCTTTAAAGTTGTGTCTTCTTTATTGTACAGTATTTGTGTTTGCAGCCTTTCAAACGTAGGAACTTTCAGTGCTATCGTTTGTTACAGTATCTGCAGCTAAACTGTATTAATCAGTTTTAATGTGTGAAAGGCCGAACAGTGATGAGACAAATAACACTGTGGTTAAATGCATGTGGCCAGCATGTCAGTAGGCACCTCTAGTTATTGTACTAAAAGACAGGAAGTGTGTGTAGATGGGTAGGAATGGACCCGGTATTTGTTGATGTAGGTATGTCCGCTTGTCTTACCAGAACTTACAGTGCGGCTGATTTAAAAGCCATATTATCCATTTGACTGATTTATTATCAGAAAATGGGATATTTAAGGTCAAAGGGTTAACTTGAAGACCATTACAGCGCAGTGCACATTGTTTGAGATGGAAGAATTTGAACCAAGAGGGCGATATGTGATGGAAGTCATGTTAGAGTCTATGTAGCTTAGTAATATTAACGTTGAAGATTTTTTTTTTAATGTCAAAATGAGTTTCGTCGTCTCAAAACAAAACAAGACTGCGTGGTAGGAACTGAAGCGGAAACAAGCATGATGCACAAAGACTGACTGACTGCTGGTTTAAATAACATTTAAATTAGTCACTTACTTGCAAAATGTAACATAAATACAGTTTGTCATTTGAAAACATTATGTAGTAGGTGGTGGTTTTGTGCTGTCTTTGAAGAAAATACACTACATTTCTTTATGACTAATCTAATAACTATACTGAAAATAAATAAAGGAGCTAAAGGTGATATGAAAGCACTCTACAGTCTGCCATACCTACGCCATTTAGAGGGTGATGTGTCAAAGAGGGAATGTTTAGTCAGCGGCTGGTTCAACTACCAGACAGTATCGGACAGTCATCACCATTCTGAGGGACTTCACCGCTGCACAGCTGGTACATTTCAGAAACTGTCTTGTGTTACCCGTATTGTATATTTAAAATACCTTTTACTGTAACTACTGTAAGTGGAGATCTTCTCCTGACAAAGCATCAATAAACATTAACAGCCCCACTAATGGAGTGTTCCCAGCTGGGCTGCCCGCGAGGTCGTGTTACTGAATCGAACTGTCATGGTCTACTGATAACCTGGTGTTTGAGTGGCTTCACAAGACCTTCCTCAATGTACTTGATGGTTTTGACTCTTACCCAGCTTTTATTTATTAATATATGTTGTTATGTTATTTTGTACTAATCCACTGGTGACACTTGATTATACAGGCCCAGGTAAATCAGCTGTTTGCCTGACTAACAATACATACTGTTACATGAAAAATCCAGTTAAAATGGCCTTTGTTAAAATGGGACTTTCTGCTGCTGTGGTTGCAGTGCTGGCTGTGGCAGGACAGGAGTTCTGTGTGTCATTGATTATACCTGGAATCTCCTGAAGACACAGGTGAGATACCCCAGTTTTAGCTCTCTTTGTGCATAATTCTATAATAAAAAGTCAAACATCAAAGCAAAAAGCGTCAACTGTGATGTGCTGCTTGTGTGATTATTTTTAGGCCATCCCTCCAGATTTCTGCATCTTTGACTTAGTCCAAAACATGAGAACTCAGAGACCCTCAGTGGTGCAAACTAAGGTAAGTGCATGTTTATTAGATCAAACCCGACGTGTAAAACACATTTTATTTCGTGCACTTATTAATGCCACTTTCTTATATTCTGCCGATCATGTTGAACATAACGTAACAGCTACTGTATGTTTCTTATTCAAACCCAGGAGCAATACGAGCTGGTCTGCAAAACCGTTAAGTTACTGTTTCAGAGATATCTGCAGTCAGTGGATGAACCGGCCTACAGAAATGAGGTGAGTAATCAGCAAAGCACCCTCGTGAGCCACAGTGGAAATGTTCAACTTCAATGTACATACTCCACCAACGGTAGCGCACACAGCAACTGTGGCAGGGTTTCTTGTGGTTTCAGCTGCATGATCACAGAACAAACATGTGATCATAGTGGAAAATCATCAAAACGCAGGATGGCTGATTGTGAACAGCGCTTCTGCTGTTCGTCATGCTCAAGACAAGTAGTTAGTGATTAGTTCTATTACAATGCGCAGTTTATTTGCATAATGTGGAGGATTTGACGCAAAGAGAAAGGAACATGAGACAGAGAGTCAGGTTTTGTGACAACTCTGGGTGTCCTTGTTGATTTACCATTTTTCAATAACAAATGTCTTCTTACAGTAGGTAAAACCCTACACTAACAACAAGCAGTAGCTACAGTATGAAACCTGGGCTACAAGAAACACTTGTCAGTCAGGTTTCAACACTCTTGCTCAAAATGGGAGTGAATTAATATACAATAAGATGGTTTGTTCTAATACATCTAATATATATGGGTCTTGTTTTAATTCTTTGACACATAATGGATGGCCTTGTTGTGCGTGCTGTGTCCAGGTGGCCATGCTCCCAGGGCCTCACCTACCAGTGGCAGATCCCATGTTTCCTGACCTTCCTGACGACCTAAATCTGCTGCCACAGCTGCAGCATCTGTTGGACGAGCAGAGAGCACTTTTACAGCACCACAAAGAGAACCACATTACCGTAAGAGACAAGCAGATGCATGAGCCGGCGTGGCACTTGCTGCAGACCTTTGACGATGCTCAGCTCACTGCTCAGTATGGACAAGAGGGGCCTGGCACCTCACCCGCAGAGTTGAACACCAGCCAGAGAGCCCCTGCAGCAGAGGAGACAATGCAAAAAAGCAACAACATACCACCTCCGCCTTCACCCGATGTCTCCAAAACTGTTTGTCTGATGGTGGAGGACCCTTATTTTCACACACCTACGAGTTCCCCTTCATCAGAGGAAGCACCCAAAGACTCTAATGAAGACATCAACCAATGGACAGTGAGCCCTATCTTCACGACTCCCTCATTGCTGCTGAATGACAAGACTCTGGATCTTCCCTCTGTCTCAGGTAAATTGTCATATTTGTGTTCAGGTTAATTTCAGATACAAGTAAGATTCTTGTATTCACTGACGTGCTCTTTGTAGATACTGTTGTAGCTCCTGCAGACGAGGACTCACCACCTCCACTACCCGAACGCACCCCTGAATCCTATGTGCTGGCTGATGATACAGGTAGGTGTTGTCAGCGTAAAGATTTGAAATATGAACTATGCTAGCTTTCGGGACACGCTTTTTGTGTTCTAAGATGATTTTGTCTTCCTCAGTTCCTTGTCAAAGGTTAGTCATTATTCCAGCTAATGCTGCTGCAGAGGCGGTCAGGGAGCTGGCAGGTGAGAAGCTGATTAAAACTTGTGTGGCATCTCCGAAGATAATTTTTTTTTTACAATGTAATATCCAAAACTAAGTATAGTCTCGTTTACATTTTCTTAGGCAGTCCCCCTTCACCTGCACCCCCGCTCCCAGAGAGAACACCAGAATCATATGAACTGGCTACTGACGAAGGTACAGTACTGAGAATAGCCTGTATCACTGTTTTGCATTGTACAGTATATTTTGCTTCCTGTAAATGTGTTGTGTTAATCTTGCTTGTCATTCAGCCCCCGTGAAGCAGAACTCAGTGTTGACACAGGAAGAAAACCTGAACAGAATAGGAATGTCTTCAGAATGGTCGGGCAACTCAGCAGAGGCTCACAGTGAAACTAAATCTTGGATGAGGAGTAAGGTGAGAATAAACGCGCTTCATCTGCAACTCAGTACCACTACTATATCACATATGTAGTGTTGTCCATATTGGTATAAGTAATGATCAACAAGTTTGACAGCACAAAGTGAATTGCAGCTATGAGCACCACAGCACTAAAACAATTATTTGGTTAACATAACGTAACATAATCTTCTATCTAACTGCAAGATATTCCTGTGTTTCCTATAGAGTCTGAGAGTAAAAACGACCTTCACAGGTAGGATGTGTTTAGCTACACAATGTAATATGTAATACTGATGATGTAACACATAATAGAGTCACTGTGTGTGATTATTTAAAATGTTTTGTATCTACTTGTGATGTGGCAGCACCAGCACCACGTATTGATTTTGATTACGCACAAAATACATCTTCAAATTTCCGACCTCTGAGCCCGCCTCTGAGCCCACTAACTCCCCCACCACTCTCTCAAAGTAAGTTCTAAGTTTAAAAACAAAAAAGCAGCCATATATATGTGCAGAAGAAAGAACATACAGTATATGCACAAACTGTGATAATAAGTGAAAGATGAATTAATATTGGCTGTTATTCATCTTGTGCAGCTGAGAACAACCTGATACCTGCACTTCCTGACAGGACCCCAGAATCATTCATTCTCAACACAGAGCAGAGTGAGAGCACGTCATCGTCTTTCTCAGAACAGAGGCTGCGGCACCTACTGTTTGCGACAAGGAAAGTGCTATTTTAACTCATTCTGCTCTCTACCAGCAGTTCATGAGCCAACTGTTCATCGGCCAACTGTCCAGCGCCCACAATCCTTAGAAACAACACAGCTCTCCCTGAGGGTTGGCATGTCGTCTGAGTGGGATGGCAACGCTCAGCCCAAGAAATTCCTGGATGTTGTCAAGAGCAGGAGCAAGGTAACGAGGTTGAGGTCTATAGGAGTAGCATACGAAATGGAGGTTTTCGCTAACCGATTCTCTTACTCCTTTCTCTCTATCACATGACATATTTCTGTTCGCTCAGATAGTAACATTTTAATTGTTTCTATCGTTTCCTCCAGAGTGTTCGACACAAAACTCCAACACAAGGTAAGCAAGTGTGTGTGTCTGTGTGCATGTTTTCAACGGCATGATGGTATTACGTGGGTTTCACCCGTGATTCATTTCAGATTATAAAAGAAAATGTCATCTGGTCCAACCAGATGAACCAGTGTAGTTCACTGATGCTTCTAATATTGTATTATATGGCTTTTTAGTGGTAATGAAGCGTTTTTCTTTAATGTTGCATCACTAAATAACAGTATTGACTATGATCCACCTGTCAACCAAGGTTGTCTTGTGTTGTTTGTCCTGTATGTTCAACGGCACACACTTTTAAATTCTGTATTTGTAAGTACCTATCTCCACCACAAGGAGGCATCGTTTACAAATGCTTCAATGTGAAAATAATCTTTGTTGTTGCCATTTTCATTATTTCCGTTTTCATTTATATTAGATTGTGTTAATTCACATTCATCATGTAGTTCATTAGTCCGTTTGCTTTCTGCAGACCCCCTCTCGGTTTTTCGGCCGCTCACTCCACCTTCTGTGGTCGAGGCTGCAGCAGGAAGTGGTGAGTTGTTTCAGACATTCAAGGTGTTGCACTGCCTCTCGCGCATACACTATTATTAATAAACATGTCCATACTTAGTTTGAAATAAATGTAGTCAGACAGCGAATGGTCATTGAGCCTAATAGAGATTACTGTGTAAGTGTGAGGGCAAAGTCACAAAGTGATTTCACTTCCTACTTGTTTCTATTTTTGTCAGTGCCTGTAGAGTGTGATATGAGGCCATCCCAAAACTTCGAGGTGCCGGGAAACAAAACAGACAAAAGCAATGACAAAGCTATGAGTAGAACTAAGGTATGAAAAAAAAAAAAAACGCAGCTGCTAAAAACTGTAAACTGTAAACTGTCTGTAAATGTAAATTCACCTGGCTAAATCTCTTTTCATTTTGTTTTCTTTTTGTTCAGAGTTTGAAGTTTTTTAGACACAAACTAAAACGTAAGTTATTAAAAAATGTAACTCAATGAAATGAAAGCACTGATTTCTATAAGACTAATGGTAAAAAAAATCATCCCATCAGCTAAAACTGCTCCTCCTCCACCTCCCACCCAACCTGGGCCAGCACCTGTTGCATCTTTACCTGCTGTGTTTAAATTTGGTAGGTCTGTGTCTTCAGTCTTTTTTTTTTGACACATTTATTTATTTATTTTTTAACATACTTTCATAGTACATTTCCCTTATGGCTAGGATTTGGGAATCGTTTTGGAAAGCCAAAAGGCCCCAGAAGTTATCCTGAGTCTTGGATATGAAACAGTCAGAGCTTTTCTCCAAATGACGAACTTGCTGGGACGTGTGAGGACCCCTTGAAGATACAGCACAGTACAGTGGAGGTCAGATAACAGTGGATCTGAAGGAGTCAGCACAGTATGACAGTTAAAGCAAACAGGAAATGCTGTCACTAGAGCTAATGCATTTAGTACTAAGCATCATCAAACTAAATTCAACCAGTGCCACCTTAAACGAAACAGACTCTACTCAGACCAGTGTTTTGAATATTTAATAGAATTAAATATCTAGAATAATTTGCTTAAAGAGGGCTATGGCAATGCTGCAAAACCAATGTGAGGAAAATGTTTAACCCATGTGCAGCCTTCGAGGAGTCGAAATGAAAATAGGGGTCAATAAATCACAACACGCTTTATCTAGATGAACGGTTGGATGAACTTGTTCATCATAAGACCCACACGTGTTCATTGCTTGGATGTAACACCCACAATCTGATTTTACATTGGGGTTGTTTTGACCCCTCAAAGGCCCCACAAGGGTTAAATTTGTGTACGTGTGCTCGTGTGTTTGTGCTTTTGGAATAAGAATGCAAGTATTTCAAAACTCATGTTTCTGGGTTATTCAGGATGTTGTGTGTTAACAGCGTTTACTTTCATTTTGTTCATGGCTATGAGCTACGGTATTGGATGATTTTTTTTTTAAGTAATGTGTTATGCTGAATGTGAAGCATATTGAATATGCTGTGTACCTACTTTGCTAAACTTTGTTACACACAAAATGTATTTATTAAAAATGTTGAATTCATATTATATTCATTATATATACTATATTCATACTCATTTTATTTAATCATACTGAACAAGCTACTTGACCAAGAACTGGGCAACAGCAGAACACAGGTAGGTCATCTAAAAAAAGTTATTAGTAAAATGTTTTCTACCTACTGTATCAAGGTAAAAACATCCCACTCCAAACATTAACAACAGAAACCTTAGGTGTGAAACACATAGGACAATAGGCTAATCTGATAGTGTCACATCTGTTGATTTATTTCCACATTGATTTATTAAGTCCAGGTCATATGATAGCTGACGGACAAAAAAGAGCCACTCTGCTTTCGCATTGTTTAATCTGCACAAAAGGCATCAACGTTTCATTGGTTTCAGGTGACATGCATATGTGGAAAGACACTGTCACATGTTTTTTTTTAAAATAAAACCTAAATCCACCAAAGTCGCTTGACAAATAGCCAGTACAGCTTTCTACAAATAAACACAGTTGAAAACAAAGCTCACCGTATACAAGGCACTAAACAAAATCAGTGGTAGTCACTCTCTTTATACAAGATTAATAGGACTACAGAAGAAATATGTGTGAGGTTTAAATCTCTTTTAGAGTTAGCTCATCTTCAGCTTTTGCATTATTTTTGGAAGGAATTCATTGGCATCATTGTTTAAATCTAAGTTTAAGTCTCCTCTTGTCTGATGGGACATTTGAACTCACAAACGTGGATACGTCCATGAAATCCCTCTACAACGGTGCCTTCATCCACCCAGTGATGTCACACAACTAAAACTAAATGTATGAATGGATTTCAACCAAATGACGAACTAACAGTTTTCACATATCGCCAACTAGAATACGATAATATTTACATACCAAAGTCTGAAGACCATTATTGCTGCTCTAGCTCTAGCTCCTTTGTCATTTAGAGGTGCTCCAACCTTAAATATTCATCACCGTTAAAAACCTGTGGTCATGTGTTGACTTCAATCTTAAGAAAATAAATAAAATATCAAAATACTTTTGACAGTAAAAAGAAAGATATTGTATAAAATTACTTAAATTAGAATTGATTTAACTTATAAAGCTGAAAAAATGGTTCAAGTGCTTCTAGCATAATTACATAAATGTGTGTTGTCTCATCAATTTTTAAGTCCAAAATACGTTTTTTCCTATTTCCTGTTTTTACTGTAACATTTTTTAATTTATATGACAAGCTGACAATGTCCCCAGTCTAGTAAATGTGATCTTCTGGGTTACATTAGTCTAAAAGTAAGCAGTATAATATCAGTATCAGGATATTCAACACAAATAATCTGCCTGCTTTTGTGAAGTTCATTATCAAATAACTGTACAAAATCACAGCTGAACCCTAAACATACGCTTAAAATAAAACTGTCCGCACTAAAATAAGTGTGGACACTTTTTCGTCAGTTTAAAAATACTTTTTTTTACATGAGTAGAAAGTTCCAGTTTAGATGCAACAAAATAATGAACAATCCCTAGTACATAGTTTGAATAAACATAAAATGTACCTGGAAATAAAAAAATAAAAAAACACAGGAAACATTTAAAGATTTAAAAAAATGTGAACAATAGTTTAAAGTGAAAAGTTTCCTGATTGACAAAAATGTCAGCTTTAGTGTAAAATCCTTCCTCGTATATTGGACAGAAAGACTGCGAAAAAGAGGGAGAAAAGGTCATTTTGGAAAGGCCGCAGTGTGGCCAAAAGTTTTTGGAATAGTGGGTTCTTTTGAAGATTTACAACCAGCTCGGTCTGGTGCCAAATGAAATTGCGGATCCTGGTATGTTGGGGGCAAGTGAGTAGATTTGGTGGGTTGCGGAGGGGCTGGCTGAGGTTCCTGTGGTGGTGTTGCTGGCCTCTGAAACTCTGGTTCTACAGTCTTGGCCACCCCTCCTTTAATGTTCTCGCTCTGAGGTCTTGCACAGGAGACCGCATCAGGTCTGGTAGGGGAGGAAAAGGACACTCGACCTGAGGCAGGGCTGAGGCCATTGGGCTGCTGCTCATCCTCTTTGACCTTCTCTTCCGGTTGGTACCGTTTGAGACGAATGTGCCATGCCAGGCTGCAGACTGCAGACACTGTCTTAAACTGGTGGATGACATTTCGTGGGATGAAGTAAATGTCGTCATCACACAGCTGGACACGTACATAGCGGATGCCTTCTCTTCTCAGCTGGTTGAGCTTGGCGTCATCGACCCACTGGACACACTGCACGGACACAGGGTGTTTAAATGCTTAAGCCATGAATAAACCAAACACCACACATTCAGTTTAGTTTTAACAATTCCAGTTCTCACCTGAGACACCGGGGGCTCATAGAGATCCAGCTGCAGCCTCTGAACAACTTCATTGAAGTCTCCAGCATGGAAGCACACCACGTCTTTGGTTATCCGAGGTCGGTTGTTCCTGTAAGAGGTTGCATAATAGCTGACGACGTAATCGCAAACATCCATGCTTACTCATGTCATTATATATCAAATTAAAGTGAACTTACCATTCTCCAAACTGCACTGCCTTCAGTACCCCCACAGCAGCCGTGCTCTGCCAGTCAAAACTCTGGCCTACGTGGTCGGCATGGGCCTTAGTCCGATCCTCAAAAAGAACTTCTCTGGGTTCGCTTGCCCTCGGCAAATAGTGCAGATTTTTGATCTCATTCATAGACCTGAAAAAAAACATTTTTTTTTTTTGCTTTTTCTATTGATAGATTCTGCATAATCTGGTACAATAGGGTGACATGATATGGACATGGAACTGTTTTAGTTGTGGTTGTACCTGCGGCGCTTAAAAGGCGACTTGGGCATGTCAGCAGTTGGCACCATTTGTTCACCTGGTCGCACCCACATTATAGGCCCGTCGTCACTCTGGGAGCGACAGTCCATCGTCAGACTGGACAGGGTTCCCCACGGCAGGGTCATCTATGGCAACACATCCAAACACAGCTGTTAAGATCAGCTCAAGATCAGATTTAATTTTCAATTTGATCCTGCATAATAAAGAGGTTTCAAGCTAAAAGCAGAGATACTTTAACATGGCAAAGGATGAGGAGACATTCATATCGGCTGAATTCAGGTAAATTGGGGCCACCTTATACTTCTGCCCTCAAGACTCTAAACAATTGTTGCCAAGACTGAGCAATGTCACATGACTCAGCATTAAACAGGAACCCTTAAAGCAAGAAGTATGAGAAACGATACATGCTGCAGCGTGATCTTAATGGTTACTGCAGACAAAAATCTAATTACAAAATTATAAATTATAAGATTTTGTGGAAATGAATTATTGCACCAATTTATGTATTTACAGTAAGCTGATAAAGAGTAACCTCATGATGTATTTCAACACACAACCACAAAGAGCCTGAAAGCAACTTGATTTGCAATCAATTCTATTCAATGTTCATCCCAGTCATTCAGATCAAAATTCCTTTCACAACAATTTTACATCTAGAACAAACAAGCCAGACCAATGTTTGTGCAATATTCTTAATACAAAATTAATGGTATAACAAGAAACTGAGTTACATCAAGCAGCAAGGTTCATGTTTGCTGATATAGGCGTAGGCTACAGAAGTGATGATTATTTAGTTGAATCCATGGATGCAGACTAGATTGTCAGGCAAAAAAAAAAAGAAACCCATAAATAAAGGAGAGCGAAGGACAGAGTGGGAAGAATTACAGGTAGAGTTCAACTGCAACGTAAAACCACCAGAATAACAAAATGAAAAACACTAAAACAATACCATTATAATAAACAGGCATACCGACATACTGTACACCTAAAAAGAAAAATGAACCGTTGACAGCAGGGAATAACCCTACTCTATGTTCTCATAAAGTATCCTACACACTTATTTTTTCCACATAAATAAGGCATTAAAAAAAATCATATATTGTGGCGTTTTTTAAATTTCTGATAAAAACAAAACTAAAATTACAAAAGCTGTCCCAATACAGTGGATTCCTACCTACTTCCACACTCTACACTGGAGTATTAGTTGGAAAATTGCAGAATCTGGTCATGACCAGTACTTTATGGGAGGTGAGAATCTTGGGAGCTGTTTTAATAAATTCAGAAATACAGTTGTCATGCAACTGTTAATTTAAGTTTGAGGTTATTATCCTCAGTTGTACAACAAAATGAACAGATTTTGCAATAATAAAATCCATCAGCGTATCGTGTCATGCGATACGCTTAATGAATTTCCTGTGGGTTTTACTGTATCCAGTGCATTTACTGTAGAGTGATGGTGGCTGGAGTCTAGAGCATAAAACCTTCAGGTGGCAAAATATTCAAAAAGCTGTATACTATACAGTATGGTACAATATTCCTTCTACCTTAAGGAAGGGTGACTCCTCCAGCATATCAAGAAACTCTGGGAAATAGTCTCCAACTTCCTCATCCACTGCACCCACCAAGCTGATCTGTCTCATGGGTCCAGCCCGGTACGTTCCTGAACAGTAGGTACGGTTCACCTTGGACAGAAGAGGCAGATCATTTATTCATCATTCATTTACCCCGTGAAGAAAAACACCTGTAAATACAAAGGTTTTGTCCCAAGGTGTAAACTACTGTTATTGTACGTCTCAAAAACAGAGAAGCATTTACTGTCCTGCCCTGTTACCAGTATCTGCTCACATTCAGCTTTTAAAGCAAGTTAAAGCAAACCAAGACTGTTACAAGGCATCCTCTGCAATGGTCAAGGAGATCAGATGAGCATGAGCAGGCAAAAGTGACGGCAGAACATTAGAAATATTTTGACAGTATAATACAACAATGTGAGTATTTATGAACAAAAACTTCCTGTACCCTGTTCCATTATGTACTTATTGCAGTAAATGCTTGTTCAAGCTCAAGTTTTAATTCAATAGAATGAATAAACATACAATTCATCCACAAGATATTCTGTGGGTCTGCTCAGACAACATAAACATAAAATTCTAACCTCACACATGCACTTGACCTTGTGACGTAACTTTCTTTGTAAATGATGTCGAGGCAGATATCGCTGGAAACGTATGATTTTTATTAACCTTTAGCAACTGTTCTTCAAGGATTAAATCGCATTCTGTTATTTGTAATGTTCAGTCACTGGTCAGACAGTGGATAATACTACTCTTTTTATAGAGAAGCAGCAGATTCACCCAAAATGACGACTGCTGTCAGATGATGAATCTGTGATCAAAGTCGAGAGAGAGTCCTTTCACATACCTGAGAGTGAAAGTTGGAAATAGTGGTGGTCTCTATGTCTTTCTTGCCCAGTATCTCCACCTTGACCGGCGTGTTGGGGAAGTTGAAAGCAAAATAATCCAGGAAGTCAGGTAGATAGGAAGCCGCCCTGTGCACCACTGTCAAAGCATACTTGGCCGCACCGCGAGGGTTTTCGGCAAAGGCCAGCTCCAGGAACTCCCGGGCAAAGCACTCCATCTCTGCTGGACTGAGACAAGCTAACTCATCAGCGTAGGCGTGCAGAACTGACCCCCCACCATTGGCTTGCTCCTCCTCATGCATGAAGCGTCCATACCACGTGCCTGTCTGCAGACATGAGCTACGGATGCAGTGGTCTTGATGGGAGAGGAAGGGGACCTGTCCTAGTTTGAGCTCGCGGAGGTAGTGTTGGTGGTTGTCGCCAGGCTGCTCACCGCTTTCACGCTTCACTGTGGCAGACACGGACACATCAGGGTCAAGCGGTAGAGGAAGATCTGCTCCGAGTCCTGCGCCAACAGTCTGGATTGCTTTGTTGTGCAAGTAGCGAACTTTCTTGGCATCAGGCTCATCCTCACGATGCTTCTTCTTCTTCTTTTTCTTTTTCAGGAGATATTCCTCCAGAGTCAGAGACTTGAGATTCTCATTGTGAGGCCTCGGTTCTACAAGTGAAGAAGGAGATGTCAAAAAACAAAAACAAAACAGTGAACAAGCAGAGAGTGGTTTAAGACCCTGTGTGTTGTTCAACCACATGGAAATATCTAACTCAGGTGTCCTGATGGACCCTTACCCTACCTACTGTGGATTACCTGGATTAGGTGTGTTCATCATTTCCACAATACATTATTTATATCATTTATTTAATACATTTATTTATGATATATTACTCAAATTCACCATTCATTCATTTACCAAACCTATCATGTACCTAGACCAAAAATTAATAATTACCCTTATCAGATTCATATCTACTTTGGTTCTGTGCCTCGGTTCTGTTGGAGGAGAGGTACAGTTCCAGGTTCCTAAGTCCTACACACTGGTCCCAGAATTTATTTTTCGACTCGCTCTCTAAACCATTTATAGCAAGCACAAAACAATAACACTCACCCTTGTTTTTATTCAGCTCCACGTGTTTCACATTTGCCTCCGTGTTTTCCTTCTTGGGTTTGGCTTTCGGGTCTTTATCCCGGTGCTTTTCTTGGAAATCCCGAGGCTTGGCCTTGACCGCTTTGAGGGGCGTGAAAGTGAAAAGCGCAGGTGGCTCCAACGGCACCGCTCGCTTTTTCTGCAGCTGCTCCGGTACCTTCCGCGGGGACGGAGAAGGCAAAGTGGGCTGGAGGTTCTTCTTCGTGCCGTTGGTGAGGCTGTGGCCGTGCGGTTGGTGGTGACGGCTGTGCAGAACATGTTTGTCCACGCTGAAGTTGAGCGGTTTGGGATTTGGCTGCAGCTGATGCGGCTGGAGGCTCCGGTGCTCACCGTGTTGGTGCTGACTGTTGTGGTGATGGTGGTGATGATGAAGCTTCACTTTCTTCTCTAACTTCTCTCTTTTGTCACCGGGAGGCGACAGATCCCTTTTCTTCTTTTTCTTCCTCTCTTTGATGAATCGATCAAGACTGTACCTCACCTTTTCTTCTGACACTTTCGCACGGTGCAAGTCGACTTGAGCTGCCATCTTTGCACGTACAGTACATTTAAAGGACCCAGAGGTGCTACTGCGCAGGTCCTCGAAAGATTGTAGTCCCCCTGTCAGTAATTTGTAGTTTTTGCCGCTATATTGGATCTGTTGCGCACGCGCAACGTGTTGAACTGTGGTATATGTAGTATTCTGAAACTGCAAAGGAACATGGGAGTTGACGTTTAAACAGTGTTGAACGCGTGCGGCTTCGCACGCACTCACTTCTAGTCGACTGACGTAATGGTTAATTTAACCAGAGCCACAAGAGGCGGTGCTCCGCACTTTATAGCGGCGATACTTTGTTTACAGCAATAATAATAATATCATTATGGCATAAAACGGTAGAATTATAAACTTTTAATAGTGTCCTTTTACAGTCCCTTTAGAATATACTGTAAAACCTTGTTACAAATCGACTAACATATAAAAAGATACCAGCTAAAAGACTTTTAGACGATTTTTATTTTCCTCCGTAATAATTGTTTGTTTGTCTCAAGCTCTGTATAAAAATAAGATTTAACATACATATATCACTTTAACTTTGACTCCATTATTAGGTTATCATTTATTAAATTAGGTTTTGCAGTATAGAAGGTAACTTCTCCTACAGTTGTTTCTATAACAGTTATAGTTTTTTTAACATTTGAGATTAATTAAATCTGGCTGACACTTTATTGGTTTAAAATATTTTCTTAGTGTAATACTTTTGTACCACCAGTAAGTCAGTATTTACATTGGGCCTTAGCTTTTACGATTTCTTTACTAATGCTGAGAACAGCATCAATATGCTACCATATCAAAAACTAACCCCCCTAAATAAAAGAGCACAACAGCCATTATATTTATTCAGTAAACCTTTATTAAATCAGTGCATGAACACAATGCCATGGACAGATTCTTTTGACCCCCTTTATATTATTTCCTCTCAGTTCTCTTAAAAAAATAATGAAACAATTTACAGAGGATTTTTTTCTGCATGAAGGCAAATATTTTTTACAGGTGCTGTACAATTTATAAACATTTACAACTACAACATGATGTCAAAACTAAAAGACTTGTATATGTTGAAGCTATGCAAGGCCACAGTATCATACATGATGAAAATGTGAGTAATAAAGAATACAGTAGGCCCTCATGTAATAATAAAGTGGACAATAAATTCTGAATAGTAGAGTATAAACCACTAGATGTCGCTCTACTCCACAGTAGCAACACTGAAAGGACCCTAAACCTTGTGTTCTGAGCAGGACACACAAGTAAGCCCAATAAATTATTATTATTATTTTTCAAATGAGACTAAGATCACTGTTTCAATAATAAAGTAATTTCCTATGATCCTTCTAAAGAACCAGAGCTACCTAACTAGAGTAACTAGAGTTACCTCCTTGAGTGGGAAACTGCTTACATTTGTATAGCATACATAAGAGCCATGATCCTCTTAATTATTTACGATTAAGCAAAAATATGCATACAACCTTTTTTTTTTAACTCGCATTAAGGGTGATGTACTAAATAAAGCATTCATTAAAAATACATTTCTAGCTTTTTGTGCCTATTTTTTATGATAATAAAAATATCTCTTAAAGTTTCGAGGAACTTGAAGGCGGAGGTTTCACTTCTTACAATCAAGTTAAAATATGTGTCAGTATATGCGTTTTAGATTTGTTAAATAACATAGGTCTCCAAATAAGTAGAGTCAATGCTACATGTACAGCAACATCTAAAATACACGGGCCTGCCAGTCAGCTTGTATACATACACACATAGCCAGACATAAAATACACCTGCTAACAGTAGACATTATGAATCAGGCTTATGTCACTGTTTACACATGATGAAATCATAGAAATAAAATGTATAGATTGTTTTTAGTTAGTTTTACTTATCTACACATTCTATTTACTAAGCTGAAGTCCACATCAAAAGTGAAATGACTCAGAATGGATATGTCTACTAACAGATTTGTTTATATATAATTTCAATAAATTACCTTATTCTTTATAATTAACACACATAAAGAACGATGGAACTATAACCACAAGTATCTGGTCTGCTGATTGATGCATATAAAGCTCCACGATAGTCTGTCCACCATCTGATAAGGTTATGGCATCAGAGTATTTCACAGTCTTCACATACATATGAACGCAACCCCGCACATGTGTCTCACAGGCCCTCAAGCTACAAAGAGTACACAACTGTTTGAAGACACTCTGTCACCCTGATTTACAAGATTTCAAAAAAGTACTTAGTACACGTATCAGTGACAGCAACGATGACTCAGTGTCATTGCATGTGTATGATTTAAACCTTTAAATCTTCAAAGTGACAAAAAAGAAAAAAGAAACAGGATCCTTCGTTGATGTGGGTAAAGAGGGTGTTTTAAGTTCATCCGTTTACCTGCAAACTGTTCTCACAGTGAGTGCAACATGTAGAAGCTTCTTTACAACCGGAGTCTCTGACCGGCACGAAACAAGACGCGAGCGTGACTTCCAAACATCACACTCGGAACCCAAGCATCCGCACCCTCACTGTAAAGTACAAATACTTGTAGGTACAAGCACGTCATCAGCAGCTTGATGCAAACTGACCGAGGCAAACTGGGTGAACAAAAAGAAAACAAACACACACACACACATAATCATGAGCAGTGAGAAACTATGCTGCTAGTTACACAGTGATCTTGTAGAGGCTCAGCTTTCTTTTAACAAACGCGAAAAGTTTTAGGAAGATATCACACGTCTGCGTATGATGTTTCCACTTGGGACTGGATCTTGGCAGAGCTGGGAACTTTCCATGGGCCGGGGGTGATGGGAGCCTTTTTGCTGGTGGCGGTCCCGTTGCAGCTGGGATCTTGGATGCTACTGCTTGAACCTCTGGGGTCTTTTCTATTCACTTCTTCAGTTGGCCCATGGTGTTTATTCTCCTGATACTCTTTGTCCCCCTTCTGTCTTCCACCCCTTTGGCCTAGGGTGCCGCTGTTGGCATCAGAACCTGCCCTTTCCATCTGTAATTGAGAATAGGCTTTTTGTGCTGCTGCTGCTTCTTGCTCAGCCCTTTTGCCCTTCTTTTGGCCGTCGCTGGTCACCCAAGTTTTGTCGGCACTCTCTGTAGGCTCCTTCTCCTGCCAGTAAGCTGCATCCTCCTCCCTGTATCTCCAGTTCTTCCCGTCCCTAGGGGCTGTGCTAGGCTGTTGGCCAGCTGCACGCCTGGGGCTCTGGGGTTCCTCCAAGTTATTCAAAGGCACACCAGGGTCATTTTCCCTCTTGGAGCTCTTCCTGGGGCTCGAGGAGCGGTGATCTCTCTGCCCTTGGGCTTTTCTCTCCTTTTTCATATCCTCCAAAGATCCGCTGTGGCTTCGATCTATTTGTCCAGGGCTGTGAGAGCGTTCCACATGATCTTCCCACTCTTCAGTGCCTTTTTTAGGACTAGCAGACTTGGACTCACACCAGCTTGCTTTTCCAGTCAGGGTACTGGGGCTGGTGGTGCGCTTCTGGTTTTGATGAGAGAGCTGCTGACCTCTTGACTTGTTAGGCTGCCAAATGGGCTCCGGCCCAGTGCCAGGGGACCCAGATGCCCTGGGATCCCCCCCAGATATCTCATCAGAGACGGACATTTTGGGTGAAGATGGTGACAGTTCCGAGGTAGAAAGCGAGACCAAGGATGGAGAGGCTGGAGATGACTGCCCATCAGATGCAGAGAGTCTGGGAAAGCTCAAGTTTGGAATGGTTACTTTGTCCTTTGAACCTAAGAACCAAGCAACAGAGAGTAAGAAACAGCCCCAGCTGAGCAAACAGCAGAAGTTAAAATATCTCTTAAATTTGATATTTTACACATTTGATTAAAATGAAAGCTAATTAAACATGTCTTGCAACTGAAGTCAAATATCCTGCAGAAAAAAATATTGTCCAACTGGCCCATGTTCTTTAATAACCCTCTGCTAGATCCCCCTAAGTATTTGCTTTGCTTATTTCCTTGTTTGAGATCTATATCAGTCATCAACATAGCTGTGAATGAAAAAGGTGCCAGTATTCACCCAACACTGACATTTCAATTTTCCCCTTAGCTGATAAGAATTGCACAGCTGTGATCGAGGCAGATATATGCAGCGGAAAACCAGAGAGAGGAAAAAAAGTAGAGTGATGGACTTAGTAGTGCTGAAATGAGCTTTTGGATTTCTAGGAGCAACAACTCATAGAAATTCGTTCTAATTCGGTCTTTGGGTTGAAGGTTTGATGCCAATGAAAGCACACAGATCCTTTAACAGATAGTCACTTACAGATCAATATCTGCTTAAGTTCTTAATTCACAGGATGAGGTGTGTGTTCAGTGGCACCCCAGCTTTTATAATACCCTTATAAAAACACACACACACAAAAAAGAACAAAAAACAAACAAACAAAAAACAAAACTTGAGGCCCTGGAGCCTCTCAGGGCTCCTGCAGGTCTGTTCATTCTTCTAGGACTCACTGCTTTAGTTCAGCCGTTTACCTAACTGCTCTACAGTATTTAAGATTGAGCATGGGGATGAAGTACAAGACAGTGGACAACACTTAAATCTTGAAGATGAATTATTTAAAAAGAGATGTAGTAGTACAAGGTTTACCAAGATTATTAGGGACAGACCAAGAAAAGCAGTGAGGCCTTTAGTGATGCTCTGGTTTCATGTAGAAGCACAGGGTGGAAGAAGAGTTCAGACCTATAGGAGGAAGAGATAAATAGGTAGAAAGACAGCCGTGCTGGTGCCGAAAGCATAGAGAGCAAGCTACAGAGCAGCGGTAGATCCAGACAGATACTGCAGAATGAGAGAAAAAGACCAAGAGAGAAGCTTGCAGTACATGCATGAGAATAAAAAAATTCAGCTCCCTGTCAAGCATTTCCGTACAAAGGTGTTTGTATATGTACTGTATGAATACTATGTTACTGTGGGCATGTATGCATCATTCCGCTGTCACTCACTGTGATCTGGGACCAAGCCCTGGCCAGGTCGGAGCAGCAGGTGAACTTTATTGCCTCCAGCTTGGATCAGCTCAATGGCCCGGGTGTGCGTGATGCCCTGGGTGGCTTCGCCGTTGATTTCAACGATCTGATCTCCAACCTGTGACATTTCACAAGCAAAATGCCTCAGAGAATTTACGAACAGGTGCAGGTGCCGCTGTTTTGTAAGTATGAACGGTGTAGCGCAAGAGGGGAGAGCGACAGTTACAGTACACGATGGAATTCCAAAATGATATATTAGTTATCGAAGTTTGGCTTGTTTGTTCCTCCTCTGGTCACAAAGATCAAGATACACATATTTTTAGATTCAAAGTGAGATTTACTTCAAGGATATTCTTGCCTTCAGGTACGTGCTGTAACTAAAGCTCCAGAAACCAGAAACTTAAAAAATCTCATGAAGTTTTCATCAGTATTATAAATATATTATTATCTCTACACCTATGGAAACTTTGCTTACAAAACATGCTTGTAGCTCATGCGGTGCATCTTAAGTGACAAAATAGCTCACATGTATCCTGCCGTCTTTCAGCGCAGGTCCGTCCTCGGCCAGTCGCAGGATGAACAAGCCCATGTTGTATTCTTTCCCTCCCCTCAGACTGAAGCCAAAGCCCCGCTGGCTCCGCTCTAGCTCCACGACAAAGCAACCCTGTACAGTAACACACAGACAAGAGAGTGAGTGTTGGATCACACAATAAAGCTCCAGTCAAACCTAAGAACCTGTAGTGGTTTGACATCCATTTTTACTCTTATGGCTTTCACAGAAAATGGTGGGATCAAAACATTTACAGTAGAGAGGTCAAGACAGTACAATTGAAACTGTGATAACTGTGACAAATGAATTTGTCTTTGGTTTTACCTGCTTTGGGCCTGAAGTGATGAGTGTAGCCATGTCGCTTTGTGGAAAAGAGTTCCTCCCCTCACTGTCACTGTTCCTACAACAACACATGCAACAGTTTTAGCCTTGTTGTGTTGATATATACATTCATGTCATGCTACTGGTGAGGTTTTTAACAGCATTTTTTGTATATGGATAAAGCATTTAACATTTACTGATGCTATATACATGTATTGTGAAGGCAGAGAATGGAAAAACACAACGCACAACAAGCCTCTTTGTGTAGATTTCATTATACAAAGACCAATATAAATTCTCCAAAGGGCTGTGTTGCTTTTACAGTTTAGAGGCAGATAACAGGGGCACACTTGAATGCTTCACAGAGCTTATTACAATGCCTTTGTGGGAACTTAGCTGTGCTAACACACCATCTAAAGACTCCAGGCCTTCTTAGCAGCTCCGGCATAGAGAAGAGTTTACACACTTGGTGCTGCCAAACTGACGGCCTCAGCTCATATCAAGCCTGGGCTGACCCAAAGCATGTGCTGAAGATTAGACAGGGGGGGAGAGGAGGGAGGCTGCTGCTGCTGCTTCAAAATGGACAGAGGGCTAAATGAGGAGAAGGGGAACACATGCTTATAGACAGCGGGCGAGGGTGAGAAATGATGGTGGGGAATTGCTGCTACAGCAGTGGATTAAAACGTCTGCCACAGGTAATCTTGTTTGAGAAGCGAGATCAAAGAGGAAGTGAAAACCCATATTAATCAGTTTCTTTTTCTTTGCTACCAAGACACTGACCATGAGGGGATTTAATGTCTGTCTGGATAAAAGGGGAGCGTGTCTCCACAAGAGATAGTAATGGGTCACATTACACTGGAGGGATTGGGGCTAATTTATGGTTCAAGTGGCAGAACTCGTGTTAAACTGTCTCTATTAGCGTTTGAAGGAAGGTCTAACTACGTACCTGTCGGGATAGCTGGGGGGCTGTTGGCCCACAGCGCGGTGCTGTGCCGAAGGACTCTGCTTGGCTGAATTTGCTCCAGATGGAGGAGTGCTGTCTGTAAAAACACGATTCACACAACATAACAATTTAGTACGACACACAGGAAGACCACTCTGTGTTTGTGTCCATGAACCTACCATCTTCAGGCACAACCGTGAGGGTGACAGAATTGCCGGCATCCTTGATGAGCTGGACGATGTCGTTGTGCGACAGCTCCATGATGGACAGACCATTGACAGCTGAGATTCGGTCTCCAACCTTCATCTGACCAATACGGTCTGTAGGGCTGCCCTCAATGATACGGCCAATCTTGTGAGGAATAACTGAAACAAGGTCATTTTAAAAGAAGCATTAAACATGATTTCTGTGACGTGGACAGTGAAGAACAAAGTCAAGACCTCAGCTTTGTAGCTTTGTGAGCAGTGTTATTACTGGGGAGCTGATCATACGCTATGGATGTTATGTATGTGATATGTGTTTAAATGTAAATAAAAGAAGAAATGCAAAAACCCTCTTTGACTCTTTTGACTCTTGACTCTTTGGTCAAGGCTAATATCAAGACCTGGACGAAGAAATCGTTAGGTTAGGTTTCATCTCACTCCAATGTCTTCAGTGTGAAGCAAACAACTCTCACATGCAGACCTTTAGATCAGCTCTGCTGTGATAATAATACGCACATTCACTTAACATACCGCGAATAACAGCACAGTACATGGGATATGCGTCTGCTAATTTCTGACCTCCAGGTGGGGGTTTGTTCTTTGACGTCAGGATGACAAATCCAAAGCCCTCGTTGTCTTTGCGGTTCAGTGTAACATCAAAGCACTCCGGCCGAGAAGGCTGAGTGGGCTGGACAGCGCTTGGCGCGTCGACGCGAGGCATCTTGGGGGAGCTGTTGATCAGAGCAGATGCGACCTGCTGGGGCTGCTGACTGCTCTCCTCCCCACCACCATCTGGCGGTGACAATCAATGGAAACATTCATTTTACAGCTGTTAGTGATACTGAGCTTTTACCATTTTTGTCATCTTTTGTCCATCACCCATGAACAAACAACATTGTGTCCCTAAAGCAAGTCTTTGTTGTATTTATTGCACACACACAGTGCAAAACATTCAACTTTACTCAATTTGTTATTCATATGACAAGCTAATCTACTCCAATCTCTGCTCATTGGGTGTTTGTTTTGCTGAGTCCCTGTTTTGTCAGCCGGCATCAGTGAAGCTCTTTCGAAACCCCTGCTTTGAAAGCATAAACCCTTACATGATTGATGCTTAATTTCTGCATCGTGATCAAAGCTGTTGTTGCAATACATTAAGTCCAAAGTAATTCAAAAAGTGCTTGTAATATTCATGGGGTGATTATTTGTTGAGGTAAACAAGTCTGAATGCAGCAGGGCTGTTTGAATATGCTGAGTTGAAAAAACTCAGCATATTCTTTTTCCTCAGTCTTTTGAGATGTAAATCAACTCCAACAACTGATCTAATCTTCACTGCCCTTCACACAACTACAATCATTCTCAAAAGATAAACACAAATGATATTTAGCTATTTTCTGTGAGCCTCTCACCCTCTTTATGGCTTTCCTGGATACATTTTTACTTTCACATTCCTGCGATGAATGTAAATTCTGAATAATTTTTCAAAACTTTCTTTTCAGGAAATATATCACACGAATAACATCCTGAAAGTCAGTTTCGCTCCAACTTCATTTATTGAGATTTATCCCCAAGGAAGTCATGCAGAACAAATTTAAAGGATTAGTGAAAAAAAAATCCCAGATCAAAGCCTCTGCTCAGAGGTTCTCCTCTGGCATACTGAGCAAAGTAAATGGAGTAGAAACAAGAAACGGTGGTTTAGAGAAACTTAGAGCTGATTATACACAACCAGACCCACCTAAGTGTGTCAGCTTCCTGCGGACTGTGAGCATCACTTGGCCGTTACGGGCAGCATTGGTCATCAGTTCCAGCACTTGTTTGTGGGATTTACCCTTGACTGGCACGCCATCGATACACAGCAGCTCGTCCCCTGCCCGCAGTCGCCCGTCTTTCTCAGCTGCCCCGAGAGGCACAATGGCACCGATGTACACCTGTGAAAGCAGGAAAACATGAGAAAAAAACTTGACTGAGCTTGAGCACGAGCATGTGAACTGGCTGAGCATGTAATCGGATGCCCTCTCAGATGACCATAGCATTTGATGTTCCCTGTGCAAAACAGGGGTTTGCTGCTCTTTTAAGTGTTATTCTACAGCTGTAGCAATCATTCAGGCTATTAAAGTAACCGACTGGAGCTTAAATATTGATTCGCTTTGTGTGGCTAGTGCTCTCTGGTACTGAGGATTTGGAATTTCAGCCTGCCTGTAAATAGCTGTGCTGAGCTGGTACCTACCGGCTGATCTGGCCCCTCGCCGCCAAGGACTCTGAAGCCAAAGCCTGACTCCTGGTTACGTCTGATGAACACATCCAGGTCCTTTGTATTAGGAGCTACAGAATGAGCAGACAAAAGACAAAACCTATTAGTTACTGTATGTTGATGTACTGGCTTTGTTACGATGTTTGCTGACTATCTGAAAAAAAGAATTTGTTGCAGATAAATATCCATAAATTGGGGGTGGGTTAAAGAACACTCCTGTCCACGTACGCTTGCTGTCCAGCAGGGCTCTGGACTTGAGGTAGAGCTCGGATGGATCGGGTTTGGGAGAGGACGAGCGGAGGGTGTTGGCAGGGAAGTGCAGCGGGTTAGGGGGTATCTCCTGCTGACCAAGGCTCTCAGTGTTGTTGATGATCTCCTGTCGCTGTGTTAAAGGCTGGGACGGCTGCTGGTGTGTAGGGTGAAGAGCCTGCTGAGGACCAGGCTGCGATGTGGGTTGGGACATGGGAGCTGTGCACTGCAACACAGAACCAACAGCTGTGAGAAGGAAGCTTTACTATGACATCAAGCGAAGTGCAAATTTGTTCCTCTTAAATTGACTTAATATATGTCAATTAAGAGATTGTGTGGATGGCTTAGGCTTTTGTACTTTTTTCATTTCACAGCAAATAATTCTACGTTAACCCAAAAATACACCAAATAATTCTATGTTGTAACAACAAAACAGTATGAGTAAGCGTGTTGCTGCCTCAGCTCCTCTCTATTTTAAGATGTTATGGAGAAGCAGCACAGGAACAAGCTGTTGAGCATGGCATATCATCTTAAACACCCATACACAGAGGGATGTTAAGTTGCCGTTTGCCAGGAGCCAGCATATTTACACGCATACAGCTCCAGAAATAACAGTCTTGCTAATGTGGGCTCCCTGAATAATGTATCGGTGAACAGTGAGAACAGCACACATACTGAGTTAAAACCCTTTCCGTTTAATCACCCAGCAGTTTTATTATTACTATATTCTTTTTTTTTCCTCCCAAAGACAAATGAAGAAATAAGCTACGTCAGCTTCAACTTACCGGTTTTAATGATTTCACAGGGGACGTCTGACCTGTAGGCAGAGAATGTAAAAGCTGAGTTCATTAAGAACATAAAGATTTTTTATGAAGCGCTCGCCTGAAAGCTTTAAATGATGAATTGTAACTTTTCTTCGCTCAGCTGAACTCTTGGCCTCACAGTGCTTCCTCTCCCACTCATTACATGGACTGTGCTCTCAGTGAACTTGCCCAGAGGTTTTGTAATTATTGTTTTCACAATTTACTTTGATCTGTCTGTGTGTGTGTGTGTGTGTATGCAAGTCATAATAAAAGTCGACCAGTAGGGGGCAGTATACCCCAGTAACTAGAAAGGGTTCACGCTTGTCTACAGGATGGGAGACATTGAAATGACCCTGAGCCATGGGAAAATATTTCTTCTCCTGGTTAAACCCTGACCCACCAACTGTTCGCCACACTCCCAGAACCCTCTGACTACCCTGGTGCTGTTCAGAAAATTAAAGAAAAGGTTCAGAACATTAAAAAGCCATTTAAGTTTTATTACTTTCTTTTCAAATATGCATATAGTAAGTGTAGTGTCTTCCTATCCTATCCTATCCTATCATATCCAAGACCAAGTGAGGTGGTTTTCCCAAGGGTTGCTATGTCTCATTACCAGATTTAAATCTAGAAGAGGGGGGGATAGTCCTATAATTTCCTGTTTCATTTCTCCCTGCTGCTGTCGCCAGATGGGAGCTCTCCTCCTTTGCTGGGAGAAACACCTCACCTAACCCAAGGGGAGCCCTCCAGCACTGTTCCCTTTACTCCTGCAAAGATGTGATCTCCTGCTCCTTTTAGGCACTAACACATCAGTTCATGCACACGCAGTTAGATGACAAACCCCCCGGAGCTCAGCGCACAGCCCAGCTGCGTTCATCTGATATGTGGGTGCAATGCCGATCTCTCTATCTAGGCTACTGCACTGCAGTAAAGTCAAAAAGGAACGAGCCCTTCAAATCAGTTAAAGCCTGAAGTAAGAAGAAGCGCGACGATTGCCCACCATGCTCTCTCTCTCTCCTGTCTTCCTTCTCTTTTTCTTTTCAAGTAGCAAGTGAATCACCAAAACTGCCTTCTTGCTGTGCCTTCCCAGCACAGCTCCCCACGTGACTAAGCATGACTTACTCCCCCTTCGAGAAGGCGCATGGTGGATGATGCAGAGTTAGTGTCGACCAGAGCGTGAAATTGCTTTATTTAAAATTGGGAGACTCTGTGTGTCCAAGCAATAGCTACAAATGCCTCAATTCTATAATTATCAAAACATTAAATATAACGTTATTAGAGAAGATGATCCAAGATGTTGGGCTTCTCACCACTTGTTACACCATGCTACTTTACTACTGTAAGTGTTTTCAAAGTAATGGGAATAGACCACCAGACAATATCCAGACATTATCTGTAACCATAGACAATAAATGAACAGACAGCAGAGGTTGAGCAACCTAGATGTTGCAGCACCGGCTCACAATCCCCACCAGCTGTGACGCACCTTCTGAAGATTAGCTGAATGGTGCAGGTGTACTCATTCCTGCCAACTCACCTCCTCTAAGCACCAGTACGTTGACCTCACTGCCCACAGGCAGGTCTTTAAGGATGTCCACCACCTGGGTGTGGCTCATCGTCTGGACGTTCTGTCTGTTGATCTCCTTGATGACGTCGCCCTTCAACAAGCCGCGGCACCACTGGGCATCCAGGATCATCTTCACCTTTTGGCCCAGGGGGCAATCTGCGATGGCGAAGCCGAAACCTCCTGGACCTTTTACCAACGACACGCTCACTAGCTCTGGTTGCAAAAAAGTGGGGTCTGGGCCTTCTTGGTTGTGAACCTGAGGAGGAGGATGCTGGTGATGATGCTGGTGGGGATGAGAATGATGGTGGTGGCGTCCTCCATTGGTCATAGGTGGTACTGCAGCACTCTGCCTAGAGAGGGCCCCTCCGTCTGTGACTGTGTAGTGAGGGTCCTGTGGTGTGGAGGTTGAGGGAGTAGGGGAAGCATCCTTAGAGGAGCTGAGCCCTACTGAGGGGTCCTCATTGCTGCTGGAATCCTCAGGGAGGGGGTAGCCCCGGCACAGGACCATGTCCACGTACTGGTTGATTGGGATACACTGGAACATCTGCACCACATCAGCGTGAGTCTTCCCCAGCACACATGTCCCATTGATATCCACAATCACATCACCTACAAGAACAACAAAGACCTCTTACACACGAAACAGCCAAACGAGTAAGAAGAGTGAGGACTGTGGGAGGAAAACAACACACTTCTAACAATAAGCTGGGTTGCATAAGTAGCCTACAGGCTTTCAACTGCAAATAACCATAGATGTTAATGCTGATGGAAAGAGTAAAAGAAAGACTTTTTCACCATCCCTGGCCTGGATAGCTTACACTCTACATCAGGCCTGCACAGCTCCTCAAATTGCTGACTGGCTAGCTGGCTAAAAGCCCAGTGCAGAATTCAGTCCACCTACACAATCAATATCTTCTCCTAGCAAACAGCACTAAGGTTTCACTCTTGAAATGAGCTCCATGTCCTAATGTAGTGGCTATCGAGAGTCCCTGTAATTACTTATCTAGTAACTGAGCATCCACAAGATAATAGGGCTACGGCGAGTGAATGACATGGTCTCAAAAAGACATTCTACATCTAACTTAAAGAAATGGCCTGCAGGCAGAAAGTCTACGCACAGCTGTAACAGTCCACTGCTTTCCATTAGAACCTAACGCAATTAATTATACTAATTTTTTTTAGATTTAAATCAATTGCCCTTCTTCTCAAGGGAAATGAAAAATAGAAAATAATTACTCTGTTCAATTTTCATGTTGATTTGCAAGAGCAGCAGCCCTGGTTGTAAAAGCATTCAGTGCAGTCGATATTATTATAATTCAAATTATTACAAGTACTGTATGTGTGTGGGAATTTACGGGGCTGCTGCAGGAGTTCAGTAGCATATATGTCTGTGTTAAAGGCTAATGTATACATTGCAGAAACTCTCTAGGCAAGCAGGCTTGTCACCCTCCAGCTGGGCAAAAAAAAGACGACCTGGCCACATTTTTCATACATGCCTAATATATGGCCACAAATAAAACCAGGTGTCATCCATAAACTGAACATGTGCTTTATTGACAGAAGTGTCCTATTTTTACAGCTCCACTAAATATTGCCTATGCACATTTGTCTTGCTCAGTCGGGCAATGTGACATTCACAGTGAAGCGTCTGCTGTGTGTTTTTTCTCTAAATGTGTTTGTTTGTGTGTACACAGAATACATAAAACTGTTGTGGTATTTTCAAGCCCCAGTGCCAAACCTGAGTGTCACTCAGTGGACGCTCAGATGTAATGTGACACTGGATTATGTTTTATTTAGATGACTTAGAGAAGCATATTTATCTTTACTAAGTATTCTTTGTATGTATTTTAGGCTCAGGAAAAGCAGGAGGGCCGTGAACTGTTGAACCAGAGCACATTCCTGTAATCAGATTCTGGTACAAACATAAACACCAGGTGTGGACAGTGGAAGCTTACCTGGGGCGATCTTGTTGTCATGTGCAGCGGGTCCGTCTGGAAGGACGTTTTTGACCTGAAGGAACTCATCGGGTCGGTCCCCTCCGATTATGGTGAAGCCAAAGCCCTGGGGACTTTTTCTAAGTGCTGTCTGCAGGATGGAGCCCTGCAGCTGAGATGGATCTCGTGTGAAACCCCGCAGTCCAACAGCGGGTTCTTCTTCTGCAAGAATGACTGTGGAGAAAAGGGAGAGTGATTGACAAGCGCTAATGGACACAAACATTTGGAAAATAGCAATAATGGCCCGATTACTGAACGTATTTTGCTTAGTAATAATTGCTTTTGTTTTCCTGCTCTAACATGTTACACGGTTCTACCGTAATAATAAAATCCAGATTTTAAACAAAACTTGAAATGAAGTTATTACCAGTAATTGTATAGATGAGAGCAGCACATCTTTACAGTTCAGAGGTTTACGTGCTGTGACTAACTACGCGCAACAGAAGCATGTGCGCGTGTATAATAATGAGAGTTTGGGATATGAAGAGAAACAGAAAAGCTTGCTCATAAATTACCATCTGTCCTTGCAGCGAAAGCGTGCGTGACAGCACGTCACTCACTGCCAATCATAATACGAACTTCCTATTTAATTCAAACAACTCCTGCACACACGGACAAATACATCTTGGGATTCTGCTGCTTTGTTTGCAAAGCCAATAAAGTTGCAGTTATTGCAAAATGTCTATAATTTGCCTCAGTAACTGCAAACAACCAATTCCTTTCACTGCACTGATAAATCCGTCTGGACATTTCCCAGGTAAACTTTCATTGCAAATTTCCTTTGTGGTGCCTGCGGGATGTGTAAATGGAGCAGGTTTATAGAAGACAACGAGGGAAGTGTATTAGATGGAGTGTGTTTGTGTTTGTGAAAGGGAGACAGAGACAGCAAGATAAGGGAATCGAAAAACCGAGTTAGCCTTGACAGAAAGAGCGAAACGCTAACTGAATTCTAGCTCGCCCGTGTCCCTGTGGTGTGAGCCTCTGAGCCTGGGAGTTGTGCGCTTCGTTCCTGCATGCTGGGCTTCGTCTCTGGCAGTTCCCACACTGATAGATGGTGGGACAAAAATCTCATAAGGGAGGGTAGAGATAGAAGTCCCCCCCCCCCCCCCCCCGGTTCTCCACGCTTCCTCTGTCGCTCTCAATGTGTCATGGTAGTGCGATTTGCATAATTGCATTGCAATTGGCAGATTAACATGGCTGTGCTGAAGATAAAAAAAGATTATGCCAAGTATGATTAAGATGACATTCCTGCATCACACCGGTCCCAAAAATCTATTTTTGACATTGTATATATCCAAACCTATGATATAATCTCTGCACAGGGCTGCCTGTCAGAGGGAAACCTATCAAATACATAAAAACCTCTGCATGCTGTTTAATATATAATCAGTACCACAGGGTTCATCAAGTTCAATACTTATAGAAGTGCTTGAAGGTTTGTGAACCGTTTAGCAGTTACAGTTCTTTTGCTTAACAAATGATTTCAAATGTATAAGTACTTTATTAACTCTTCTTTTTAACAAGGTGTTTATCGTCCCCGCACATGGGCCCTGAAGGATTTTAGCGAGTTAGAGAACGGCTCAGGGATATTAGTTGTCCTCGTATGAACTGCGTGCTTCTGGTCTCTTTACAGCTTTTCTGTGAGGTGAATGTAATTCTGTGATAGAATGTCTTGCTGCTGTTTTCTGTACCTTAGGGTTCCACGTGACCTCCTGGACTATTCCATGCCTTGGTTTAAGACAGACTTCTGTAGGTCATTCAATTCATGGAGGGTAACAGTGGTATTGAATGTTCAGAGGAGGAGCTCAAACTCTTTAGAAAACACAATTCTCTTAACGAGAATCAACAATTCTTCTTGTACGATCTTAGAATCTCGAGCCATGATAATTCATGCCAGTGTTGTTAAGGCTTTGATGGCAAAGACACAGATTTTCTGTCTTTACTGTATCTTAAAATTACACACCTGAATTTTTTCCTGAAAAATTTATTTTGCATATGTGCTCAACACATAACCTAAATTATTTGAGAGCTTTCATTAAAAATATAAATGTACAAGTATCATAATTTGTCTTTTGGGTGAATTAGAATGCCTTTTAGCACTTCTTGAACTGCATGAAAATCTGATTGGATGATAAACAGAGATAAAACTGTTGGTCAGCAATGTTTGATACTGTACACGATCACCATGCCAGCAACATTGACAGAGGAGCAGAGAGAAGGGGGGAGTGGGATGAAGAGAGGGTTGCTCACTAAACCCATGTTTACATGGTCCTGATTAAGCTGTGGGCCACAAAGGGACAGCCTGCGTTCTCAGGGGTGAAGTGATTATATGAAATGTCAGGCAGGATTGTCAGCGCTGTAATTATGGCTGGGCATAGTGCTGTGCTTTGCTCCTGTGCTCGGCAGCATTGTCTGGGAGGTCAGGCTCGCCAGCCTTGTCAAAACAGTGTTTAGAAGCCACCTCACGCACGTTCACAAGCTTGCATCGCACCGCCAGCCATTAATTCTCATTAACAAGGGCGGGAAGGTGCGGAACGGGGCGCGGAGAAGGCAAGCTGAAGCTGGAGGCTGGTGGACTGCAGAGAGGCTCAGCTGTGAGAGATGGGGCGTGCGTGCAACAAAGAACACCAATGTGTTTGTGCGTTTGCGGTCAGAAAAATCGAATAATCCTTACTTGTGTTGTTACAACAACACGAGCGCATTCACTCCTCAGAAGTCAATGTGGAATGAGAAGAGGGTGATCAGACCGGCCAAGTGGCAGCATTCACCACGGGGTTATAAATGATGAACAGATGACCCAATAGAAATGCAATTCGAGATAAGTCACTTTCAGCAGCAGTCGCCTCCTTCTCCTTCCCTGTCTCTGTTATCTCTGTTCTAATGACAGATCTTTGAACTGTGGCAAAAGACTGGAAGAAAGGCATTTTCAAAGAGACCTCAGAGCCCTGCCCATTTCATATCTACTTGTCAAAATGAATTCTGCCTCCCACTGAAGCGCTGCTCCATAACTCAAATTGAATATCATAGCTTCATAGGCGATGGGCTGTTTATCAGAAGCCTGTCGACTGTTAGAATATCTCCCAGACAGACATCTCAGCATGACGGAGACGATAAAAGTGCTTCACTATTTGTAAAACACAATTATGACCTTGTTATAGCTTTCTCTTCCCTTTCCTTCCTTCTGTGAATAAAAATCTAAAACTATAAAGCCCAAAAACTCTTAATAACTCTGCTGTCTGAGAGGAGGAAACACAGAACAATGTAAAAGCACAGTGGGCCAAGCTGCTGACACCACTTACTGTCAGTAATGCAAATTTGGTATTAGCTGAGTTCACTAGATTCAGGTTAATTAGCACGTAACACAAATGTTAATGTAGGAGCAGCTTTTCATGTTGTTGTTGTGTCGAGGTAATTTCAGGTTATCATTTTTTTATTCGACTCTAGGTTCCTGTTAAATAGTTCTGGACGAGATACGTTTGCAAATGCCCGCCTAACTTTATGATCTATTTCAGTAGATATTTCACTCAAACGAACATGTGTCGAAAGACTTTTTAAGAAAGTCAGTCAGTTAAAGGTCTTGCCATGATATGATGCAGTACCTCTATTCCATCAGTGACACATACAAGGCCAGCGCCAGGCCACTGGTGTGCCTTAAAGAATCACAGGATTAAGCAAATGCTTCTAAAAGCGAGAATGGCCATGTGTTAGCTTCCAGATGCCAACACCACACTTCATTTTCTTTTTCCCTAATGACCAATTAGAGAAAAATGTCCTGCTGCTTTAATTTAAACATTGCAGAAGCTGAATTAGGATCGGTTTAAAACCACAATAGCCTTATCTGTAAATCAAAGAGGGCCCGCATTCGATTCTTACTTTGTTTTGGCATCTCTGAGTGTTCCGTTGGTTTCCAACACCTTCCAACCAACCTCAACTTTTCTGAGCTGCCATTTTCTCTCTAGAGCCTTCCTTCCTGTCGCGTACTGTTTACATGCATTCGTGAAGAGGTGTGGCGGGAAATGATGAGCACAATGTTTTTCCACTGTAAAAGCGGTGAGGGCAGTTACCTGAGGGTGTGGCGGCCGGCTGCGGAGCTGCAGTGGGCGTATCGCTGCTCAGCTTTCGCTTAGCTTCCATCACTGGATTCTCAAACTGGGTCTTCTGGTTGATGTGGCTGTGGGTTTGAGTTTAAATACCAGAAATGGTTACGTGAATCCTGACGGTGTACAGCAAACACGCTTTCATCCCGCTTTTGTCCTCGTCCTGAACCACGTCAGCGGTTTTGTGGACCTACCTGTACCTGTCGGTGTCTCACACCACAGCTTGTCCACACAGTTTACACTGTTCTCAGTCTGTCATGCAAATCTGTAATTTGACTATGAGGGTGTGACATTTTCTATTCTGGATAGACAGCATGTCATGCACAGTAGTATACAGACTACTCTACTACTGTGTTAAAGCGCAAGCCCAAACATGTCTGAAGCAAAAGTAAAACCAACAGAAGAAATAATACATTTAATAAACGGTTGACAGACAGTGTGCCATTGATCGAACCATAGGCCTTCAGATGGCCTTTTGTTCTAATGTTTCTCAAAATACCACAGGACAAGCAACAACACCTTGGAGATTTAACACCCAACTCAATCTAAAAAATATATATATATCCATGTGACACCTGTGCGCTGAAACATTTCCTGCTACCAAGAGTGATGTCCCTCCATCGTTAGACGGTAATGGAGAGAGGTAGCTCATCTGCGTAATGAGCTATAACGGTGGTAAATCCCGGTCATGACAGCACCTTGGGACGACGAAACGCACTGATGCGGCACAGTGAATCAGCCACATGCTGAGACACTGATATGTGTATGTGCGTGTGCGCGCACGCGTGTGTGTATGTCACAAAAACTACTCTGTGCTCTCGCCGCGCATGACTCATGCACAGAGATACCCTCCCCATTATGTCTGAAGAGATAAACATTCCCCTCTCTTTCATTTCCAGCCTTTTCATTTCCTCCGCTGCTCTCCGTTTCACTTTCTCGCTGATTGCTGTGCCTCGCGCTTTGTGCGGCAGTTGAGGGAATAATGAGACTTTGTGTCACGTTGTTGCGTTTGGTCAGTCATTCCCAGCAAAACTTGCCAGACAAAGAAGCAGAAACAGGGGAAGCAGCCTCTTAGTGACCCTTTCGGCATAAACAGGCGCGTAATACCCCCACCCTAACTGGAGGTGTCTCCCACTTTATCCACACTAATGGGACTAAAATAAAACATTGTGTTCTTGTTTACACTCTCAGTGGAATCTCGTCCTCATTTCCCTCTCTGGGACCCTAAACCTTCATTGTTCGTTGTCTTCACTGTCTCTTCCCTCTACACACACAAAGCTGTAACCTTCCAGGGTTATCAGTATTGACATAATTGCTTTCTGCAGAACTGTGGGAAACTCCTTTATGGACAACTGCATAATATGGTATTAGTATATGGCCCACAAATCCCTAACATACAACACCGCAAATGGGATTCAGTAATAATGTGTTAAGATGCAGAACTATGACTGAAACAAAACATTTTGAAAAGACTGCCTTGACAAAATCCAACTTTGAAACATGCACATCCATCCTGCTTCACATCTGTAGCCCACTGGGCCCCTCAAGGCACAGGGAGATGTTTACTTACTCGACGTAGTAAGTGCCAAACTGGGGGTCTTCAATCTTCTCCCAGCCATAGGGCAGCTCTAGAGGTAAGACGCATGAAAAAAAACACAACAACAGGCAAATCATTTCACATACTGCTGAGGCACTACATGGACAATTGAATTCACGCGATGAGGCGCTGTGCTTTGACTGGCAGCTTCACAGTGTGCTCACCTACACCTACAGGGGCCTGCTTTTATTTGTCACCACGTGTTTAGAGCTTAAAACACACTACAGAGGGGGAAGGGAGAGATGGAGCAAATGCTACCTCCCAGGAAAATAATAGTCTGTCTTTACAGCGGTGTGTATGTGAGCAACATATTGAGTTTGCTGCTGCTGTGGTGACAAACACATGCGGCGCAGAGGAGATCTTTACGCAAGAGGGACCCTAGAAAATTGCCTTTTGAGAGATGCTACACTGATGAGGTCCCTGCATGTGTCCCAGAAGCCATTAGGAGAAGAGGGGCAAGATGGCAGCCGGAGCTTTACGCTGCGTCATGGGCACGACTGTGACCACGCTTGCTGATCTGTTTAATCTGCGTCTGTTCGCTAGCGCCCCCTTCAGAGAGCCAGGAGCGTGACCCACAAGCACATCTGCAGCAGGGAGTTGGGATGGGGTGGAACGTTGTGTACGTGTGCCAGTGTTAAATCCTTTCTGCTGGTGTCGCCTCACCTCCTTCGTCACATTTCTCAGGAGGCTTGGCTTTCTTGGCGAGGCGCGGGTCCAGCCAGGTGGTGGTTTTGCTGTTGTGACTGAAGTTAAAAAAAATAAATAAAAGAAGACAGGGCTTTAGGCAAAGAAAGACTTAAAAGACAAATATTAAAAACACTCTTTTTTTCTATTTATTAGCACTGGGAACTCTCAGGAGCCACTTTACCCAGGAGCTATCTGATATCTAACAAACATACAGGCTCAGTGAATTTAGAAGTGTGGCTACCATCTAATCCTGTGGGATCAAATGGCTTATTAAAGAAGCCTTTTAAATATTAGTAACATTTAAACAAGGCTCAAAGGATCCTTAAAGGCACAAAGTGGGAGAGAGAAAGGGAGCGAGTAGTTTCAGAAATCATAAAGAGCGAATCTGTGAGAGCCGGTCAGGGGTGGCGAGCTCTATTTAGCCTGATTCACTCACTGGCAGAATGAGCTATTGATTTAGCGAACAGCAGCACCTGGCTCTGCCGGTGCCTGAGCACTGAATGCCTGCCTCACTAACAGGCCAGGTAAACAATGTGAGGCCCGCTGCTGCTTTTACCAACCGCCAAGGAACAGGGGAAATAAAAGAGAATAAATGTAATCAAAACACAACAACAACTGCTGAGCTTACAAAGAGCCCGACCATCACCTGGTTTGATGCAAATGAGAGGAATGTGCTGGGTAGGTACTGTACACAGATATGCCTGATTTCTGAGCATATTCGGGTTGGAAGAAGACGGGAATAGTGGGAAAGGGATTAACACAGTGGTGATGTAATAGGAGGGTAATAAGACCAAAGCAGGACAGGCAAGTAGCAGGAGAAAGCCTACTTACTCTATGAAATAGACCATGCCAGTCTCTGTGTAGGCCATCTCCCAGTTTTTAGGCAAGGGCTCCTGACTTTCATCCTGGGTCCACACATGTAAGTCCATGGCCCCGGCAGACTGGTTGTAGCTGGGCACCGTCTTTCTCCATTCGGCCTTGTCTTTATGCTCTGGCACCAGGCAGGGCACGAGGGACAGGGGCATGGAGACAGAGAGAGGAATGGGTTGGGAGTAAGGGCACGGGAGATGGTAGAAGGAGAAAGAGACGGGAGTTGAGATTGTGGCGCCATTGGAGCTCCTCTGGGTTCTGTGCATCTCTCCCCTGTTGCTGCTGTACCGCTTGAGCTGCTCTTCCTCTGTACACTGGCTGGACGGTTACATCCACAGTAGAGGAAGGGGTAGAGAGAGGAGAGGGAGGGAGAGTACACACAGAGAGGACGGAAGCGCAGCAATTGCCATAGGATTTGCATGTCAGCAGCAATGTGCTGGGAACTGCCCTGCAGGCAGAGGCAGAGCTGACCAGCGCTCCAGTCCAGCCGCAAGCGCCACAACTCTATTAGTATCACACAAGCTGCTACATGTGTGCATTTGCCTCGTCTTGATATGCGTGTCTCTGAGTGTGTGGGTCCGTTTGTTATCTGCTGGTTTTCATCTGGCTGTGTGTGACCTAGCTTCACCGCAGCACTCTGTCTGTTTGTCTGGGCTAAGTGAATGGCAGGGATGGATAGTGACAGCTGTTGACTGGAGGAAGTCAAGAGCTTTTTGTGCTAAAAATCAAATCTTTTTCATGCCGGAACCACGAAGGGGTTTTTGCACTTACATAGTCAGAATAAACGACTGCATACAGATATTTTCTGTAGGCTATAGTGTATTTTGGCCCTTGCAGAGAAATATAAACTGGGGACTGTTCTGCAAAAGAAAAATGTTCTTTTCACCGTAATGCACCGGTATAAACCACCTTCCAGGCACAATGATACGTCTTTTTTTTTTTTTTACATGTTTACATTTCGATTGTCACCCTTCAAACAATCCAATGCACAATAAACTGCATTTGCAATTAGATGACTCATGAGCCTGAGAATTAAAAGTGACATCTATCTACAATGAATGAATTCTCTTGGCTGGGTTCCACATTGTCATCATTATATCCCATTATATCCCAAGGCCACAGAGGCGATGAATTTATGACAATGTTTCTCCCTTTTGCTCTTGGATGTGAGGATAAGCAGCTCGTTCTACACCCTCCTCCCCCGTTCCTAACCCTCTTCAGGAACATTTTGCTTTTAACTTCCTCTTGTCCATACCAGTGGTTGACATTATAATAAAATTCCTGTTTACAGGATGGCAGTTTTTCACAAACCACTACAAGAAAAACACCTAAAATTGACAAAGCCAGGCAAAAGCCAGAAACTACTACTTTAATCAGATCTGGGTTAGGACGCGTGAATGGTATTATACATAAGCATGTTTACAAGTTAAGTGTTGGCATGTAATTATGACTTACCCTACACTTAGAGCTTTACTAATAGCTTTCACAATGTGGTCAATAATTTGCCATTAGCTGAAACACAGTTGTACTTGTTTGGGCCATCAGCTGTTGGGGAATTAAGGACAAAGTGCAAAGATTTAAACTAGGGATTGCTTCTATTGATCTCAGATGCTGTTTGGCTATTGCTCAACTTCGCTGGGCTGTAATTTAGTGCTGACCTTGCATACAGAACAGCTAATCCTGGGAATGTTTTGAGGAAAGAACGATAAAGAGGAAGAACGACGACCCGCTGTTTTGCATTTAATATTATTCTATGTATTACTGAGAGGCAGGAACTGACTTCCAGTACAAGCTGTAGATGCAGTGAAAAATGACAACACTAGTGTCTCTCACCAGCCAGGCCATTGACCATTGGAGGCCTCTCTTCCTCCTCTTCTTCCTCTGGTGCTGCACTGTCCTTTCTGTCCATCTTACTGACAGAGGTTGTGCGTTTTCGCTGGACCTCCGTGTCAAATTCCTCATCAAATAGAACCTGGTCCACCAAGTCAGGCTGCACAGGGCTGGGCTCTGCAGAGGGCTTAGGGGTCCCATAGTAGTTTCCTGTAGTGAAGAGATGAAGACATTGGAAACTTCTTAATAAAGTAATGGGGGTTACTTTATTACTTCTAACCATAACTTAATATGCATAGTAATAAACACAATTACATCACATCACAAAACAAAGCACAAAACCACTTTCGTTGTACCGGATATGGAAAAATGCATCATTCAGTTTGTAGCAGGTGGTTAAACTTCTGTTAGGTTGTCCAGGAGTCTGGCTATTAGCTAGAAATCATGGTGGTGCAATGGTGCTGCTTGGAACCAAATGAGGTCAAGCCATTGGTGCTACTGTGTAATTCTTTGGCTTTGGAAAAGTGTCCCAGAAAAGAGAAGACATTTTCCAACCAGTTTTGGATGCGACTATTGTATATGTATATATTAATTTATTACATGAAATATTACAAGAAAGATGTGATCCCACTATTGAGTTTTTAAATGTAAATGTTTCACGTTAGGCTTTACATTGCTGCGGTTGCATTCATTATTAAGACTAGATTCCCCGTTTGCAGCATCATGGTTTACGGCTGCAGTTCCAGCCTTCACAGTGTGACAACTCCCTGTATTGTCAGAATTACTGATTCACTCCCTGAGGAACTGTGACTACAGCATTTATGCCAAGGTACATTCTCAAGCACTTGATTGCCCCTTTAAGTCCATGAGCCTGCCTTTGCTGTCATGTTGGCGCCCAAGGCAGCAAACAGTCTTACTCCACCAAGCAAATCTTTCCTCAACTACTGGAGAGAGGTGACCCATTTTAGCACTCGCTACATTCGCTCTCTGTGCAAGAAAATAAGACATAAAGGACGAAAACTTCATAGCACAAGAGGTGAGAAAACCGTTGATAGAAACACGGTTTCACTGGTGATTTGTGCCTACGGGAAACAAAAGTCCTCAGGCGTTTGTTGTGGTTAAGGACTGAGCTGCGCCCGACAGCCTGAACATTATCCTGTAACAGTTAAATGGCACATTGGGAAGTGGACAAGTACCGTGATGAAGGCGTCCAGTGGGAGAGGGAGTGAGAAACAAGGGAAATGGGTACTGTAGACAAATGTCTAAAAAACGAGAGGACATATATACACAAAGCCATCAGATCATTTAAAGAAGATGGGAAATCATAAGTCTTACATGTAAAATATACTGTAGTTACATTTTACTATCACACCTTTAACACAACATCACGTAGTACAGTACAAGTACAGTATGATACGCTAACTGAACATTTGCCAGACCACTTGAACTGTCACTGATCTGAGCATTATATTAAACCATACAAAATAAGAGCTTAAGGTAATTACATTGATATTTTTAATTCACAAGGTATTATTAACGATACCTTATTTAAAGCCATTAAATCCTTTACTAGCTCTATAATTAATAGCAAGCTTAATGATGCAAGGCAAATTGAGGGAGTTAAATTAGAAGTGGTAATTTACTCTGTGCACTCCTATTCCTGTAGCTCACACAATAGTACACACTGCCTCTGTTAGTCTCCGCTAGCTGGAGCTAAGAGGCAATTCCCACAATAAAGCTGTGCACTAAGATGGATGGTGTTGTAATTATACTGTACTTTATGAGCCTTGGTATAAAAAGCAAGTGTAAAATTTGTCACTTCATTCAGTGCAGATGTGAAACCACCAAAACCCACAGAAAGGAATGCAAACGGCTGGAGGTCAGCTGCTTGTAACATTACCATGTGTGGCTCTGAGCTGGGTCTTACAGGTTTATCAAGTGAGCAGTTAGTTTAAAAAATGCACCATGGCTCATTTTTCATTTTACTTCAAGTTAACCAAAACTGTATTTATACTCTGACTTTCAGGAACTATGTTGTCCTGGAGTCTGCTATTAAGATCATGTATGAGGTTGTCTTCTATTAAAAGATGCCAAAGATTATTTCAATTCTATTTAACCCTCGTGCAGCCTTCGAGGATGTCAAAATGAAAATAGGGGGCGCTCTAAGCTCAAAAACCCCACATGGGTTGGATAAAACAGACGATAAATCACAACACGCTTTATCTAGATGAACGGATGGATGAACTTGTACATCAGAAGACCCACACGTGTTCATTGCTTGGATGTAACACCCACAAAGGCTGTTTTATCCAACCCTTGTGTGTGTTTTTTAGCTTTGAGCGTCCCCTAGTTTACAGTGGGGTCGTTTTGAGCCCTCAAAGGCCCCACAAGGATTAATACAAACAGTAGATGAAGGGCGAGTCTTCCAATAGAAATATTTAGGTTAAAAAATGCTTGGACTGTTTAAACTCACATAACTTCCTTTTAAGTGAGGGTAGACTCTTTTCATGAGTGCGTTTTCTTAAAAACACTACTGACTTTTAATTAATTCAATAAAACATACAATAAAACGTAAAGTAATAAACTCTAAAAAAACAACACAGCGAACAAGCAGTAATATCTGCTAACATCCACTGAATAGTTGAATTAGCAATGATGATTGCTGATGATGATGTTTTCTGAGACTAAAAGAAAGAGAAAATGCTAATCTGTCTATTGTTCTGATATATATCTCTGTCAAAGTATCAGGAAAAACACATTTATATCAGGGTACCAACACTATTTTAATAAAATGTCCTGATGTGAAGAACATCTGGTCACCCTTTGGTAAATCCTCTGACAAGTGGCTGCCTTAAATCTTCAACCTTAATTATAGCTTATAATTAACGTGCGGTTCTTCCTTGGAAAGAAGGAGAAAAGGAGCCTGGAAGCCACTGTGCTAATAGCTCTCTGTTGATGTGGGCATTGAATCATTCAAACTACATATTGTATTATATTCTGACTTTAACAATGACACTAAGACCCAGAAAGGAATCGTTTATCCAACCATAAGGATTCCATGATATTAGGACCTACTGTATAATATGTTACACTATAGGTCGCCCACGCACAAGCATTTCAGCTGTACAAGCATTTTCAAGTTGTAAGTATACAACACACACATACTGTATACAAAGTGTTGTATGTATGTCTTTAAAGTGTTGTATGTATGTATTTATTTATGTAAGGAAGTATTTTAGGTCATCCCTCCTTGCAGAAGCTTCAGCTAACGGATGCTGGTTGACTTGTTTAGGTGAACTGCTTCAGGTCTTTACACTGCCTACGCAAAGTTAAAGGTTTATATAGTAAATATTGTTTTGGAATCTAGAAATTATTATTATTATTATTAAAAAATAACTACAATTACTAAATGAAATACACTGTAATGCAGTGTTTACTCATCACCACATACATTAATATTATTATTATTTAAGCCAGATGTTCTACTTTGGTTTCATCTGTCCACAGAACTTCCTTCCAGTGAACATTCAGATTTCTCACCTTTAAATACAGTTGCAAGAAAAAGTATGCGAACCCTTTGGTTATGACATGGATTTCTGCATAAATTGGCCATACAGTAAAATGTGTTCTGATCTTCATTGAAGTCACAGAGAGAATGCTCAACAAGGTGAAGAAGAATCCTAGTGTCAGCTAAAGACTTACAATGGGGTATTTGCAAGTTGTCCCGCTTAAAATGATGACAGATGTCTGTGATTTTCATCATAGGTACACTTCAACTGTGAGAGACAGAATAATGTAGAAGTAAATACAGATAACGAGTTCAAACAGGTGCCACATAAAGAAGAAGTTACAGGTTTGTGAGAGACAGAAATCTTGCTTGTTCGTAGGTGACCAAATACTTATTTTACGCAGGAATTTATAAATAAATTCTTTAAAACTCCTACAATGGATTTTTCCCCACATTTTGTCTCTTACAGTTAAAGTGTACCTATGATGAAAATTACTCTGTCATCATTTTAAATACGTTTTTGCCCCATCTTACATTTTTGTGGACAAATTTGCAATAAGTAAAACATTCAACAAGAATGGAGTATATGGGAGGACACCACGGAGGAAGCCACTGCTGTCCAAAAAAAATATGCAGCACGTTTGAAGTTTGCAAAAGAGGACCTGGATGTTCCACAGCACTACTGGGAAAATATTCTGTGGACAGATGAAACCAAAATTGAGTTGTTTGGAAAGAACGCACCAACATCAAAACCTCATCCCCACTGTAAAACATGGTGGAGGGGGCATCATGGTTTGGGGGCTGCTTTGCTGCCTCAGGGTCTGGACGGATTGCTGTCATTGTAAAACGTAAAAACTGTTTATCAAGACATTTTGCAGGAAAACTTAAGACCATCTGTCTGTCAGCTAAAGCTCCACAGAGGATGGTGATACAACAGGACAACGAGACAAAGCATAGAAGTAAATCAACAACAGAGTGGCTTCAACAGAGTGGAGTGGCCCAGTAAGAGTCCTGACCTCAACCCGATTAAGATGCTGTGGCATGACCTCAAGAGAGCAATTCACACCAGACATCCCAAGAATATTGCTGCACTGAAACATTTTGTAAAGAGGAATGGTCCAAAATTCCCCCAGTCCGCTTCACAGGTCTGATCTGCAACTACAGGAAATGTTTGGTTGAGGTTATTGCTGCCAAAGTTATTAAGTCCTAAGGTTCACATACTGTTTCCTGCCTGCACCGTGAATGTTTACATGTTATGTCAAAAACAAACATGAAACATATCATGTTTGTGCCGTATTAGTTTGAGCAGACTGTGTTTTTCTATTGTTGTGACTTTGATGAAAATCAGAATTCTTTTATGAACATTTTATGACCAATTTATGTAGCAATCCATGTAATCCCAAAGGGTTCACATACTTGCATATTGTACTTCATAAGTGTACTTCATATTTTAACCCTGGAAAAAATCCCCACAGTAAATTGAGCTTGGTTGTCATGTTCAACCTATCAGAGGAAAGCAGGATCAAAATTCAACTCTGCTGGTCATCTACAGCTTATGTAATTTCTATCTCACTTCCTCTGTGTCATGCAGACACTACGTCATAAAAACCAAAGGTGGCAACGGTAAACGCAGCAGAAACAGAGGGCTGATGATTTCACTGCAGTGTTATAACGTTAGAGCTCTTTGTCGCTTCCTGAAAGTGGTGGGTGGACAGTGTGAAGCAAAACCATTTTTATTTTAACACTCTGGTCCAACGCTTGTTTGGCACCGTCAGTGAGTTACTGTACACAGCCATTCACTCGTGTTACAACGTTTTTTTTTTTGTTCTAACGATGCTGCGCACGAAGAATTTCCAAGATTAAATGTGTGCGTGGATGTGGTGGCATGTGTTTTGCTCAGCAGCTGCCACCATGTCTCATCTACAACTCGTGAGAATCTGAGGGAAATGTGGGAATAACCGTGACCACACTCTATCTGCAGTGAGACAGAACCTCTTAAAAAGACACTCAAAGTCTCAACACTAGCAGTATTGGAAATACAGCCAATGCAACCACCGTCACTGAGAACTGTGATGGATGCAGGCAATTAGTTTAGCGTTTATTTTGTTTTCAAACACGAATAGATGAATAGAAATTGGACACGGGCCTTTTGTCATTAGGGTTTATGAAAACCTAATGTATCAAGGGTTTATACTTTGGCTCAACCTCCATCTCTCTTCCAGAAGCCTCTGAACCCTCCGTCTTCAGCCTCACTCTGTGTTTATGCCCCTGCCAGTCAAAATCACATGCCCTCATTAATCATTAAGGAGGGGGCTGCACTCTCTTGGGCAGTGCTTTGCCCCCCAGGCCTCATCATTTACTGCCACTGCCCCTGGCGGGTAAAGCCCATCTTGTGCTCCAGCCTTGGCACAGGGCTCCGGTGCTGCTTGGCATGGATGCCCACACTTCGCAAGCCAACCTTGTCAACCCTGCATTCCTCTGCTCCCTCTGCTTGTGTGTGTAGTGCACAGCTGCACAATCCACGGTTAGAGGTGATCCGCCGCTCATAAATAAACTTCCTTTGTGGTTTATGTTCATCAAGTCAACCAATCCAGTGACACCCATTTTAAATTCCACGTCCTTTCCATCTTTACCTTCATCCATATTTTTCTTACTGAGCTCCTCTCATCCATCCTAATCCCTCTTACTTTACCCTTCATTCTTTGTTCTTCCATTTTCTAGTTCGGCTTTTAATTATTTCTTGTGTTTTTTCTTAGACCATTTCAAAAAACATTAATCCAACTCCTTTATATCAGCGGTGGGGACGTAAGAACTGAGCTGCTTCTTAATCTTTTGGTTTCAGCTGTGTCAGGTCTTAGGAGTGGGCAGCTGTTACCAGTGCAGCACCTTTGGCGCACGCTCTCATCTGTGACTTCTGGCCCGGTGCACTGATTTTTAATCGAACCCACAGCTAGAGGATGAACCATATCTGCAGAATTTCCCAAAGACTATAAAGACCAAGAAGGACCCTCTTATAAAACTGTTTTGATAAATGTGTTTCAGCAAAAACAAGGGGACAGTAAATGGTTTGGTTTTCTTTTCTAAGCAATGCAACTACACTCAAGATCAGACATTGAAGGTGCTATACTGCTGTCTTGTCAATAAATCATGTCCTCCTTTCTTTGTTCAAGCCTTTCATGCTTCACTCATAGAGGGGCGTTCTGTATGATTTCACATTTCCAATGCACCTTTCCAACAGGCCACTGACCCATGACGCCATCTTAAGCCTACAACATGTTATCAACACTGTGTTTGCTGTAGCGGTCTTCTCACGAGGCGCTGCGCCTAATGGAGTGTCACGGCGATATCGTGTGTGTGAAATGCTGTCGCCGGCTGATTTTCAGCGCCTACTTTGCTTTGGTTTTGCTCGTCCATTTCTTGCTCCATGTTTCTGCCATGAATGATTCATACCACTGGCTTTCCCTGTATGATTCGCAGCGAGGGCTGCAAAACTGAACATGCCCTGATTCACATCCATGCCCATATGATCTGAACACATGCAGGTCTTTTTCTTGAGACACCCAAGGTATTACTTGCGAACTGATTGGTTGTTTTTTTTGGTGTTTTGACTTCCCTGTGTGCATCAGCAGTAGCTGAGTCAACTTTGCTTGGAAGGCTGAAAGCAAAACTCTTGGGAGTTGAAATGTAATGGATTAATGCTGAAGACTGGTTTCATAAACACAGACAATTTTCCTCTCTTGTGCTTGGTTAAGAATTGTAATAGGTTTCTATTACTGGTGAGGGATATGGCAACCGATCTGTGAAATACTCATTGTTTCAGATATCAGCTCCAGCAGAGCAGTGGGAGTGAGTGTCGCTCTTGGTTACAGATTAACTGTGGCCACATCGAGACAAGTTCACAGGACCGGAGGATTAGTCACAGAAGTGCCCAGGTCGTACGTTTCCATTCGATCAATCGCATACATGTACACAGTGCGGCCTTGTTCAGATGGACACTTTTAACACGCCTGGAAGAGGCTGAGCAAGTCACACGAGGTGAAGAGAGAGATGAATGATGACACCCTGCCTTAAAAAAAAAAAAAAAAAAAGGAGGAACGGAGTGTGGTTTTCCCTTGACGCTCAAAGTTCAGTTCAGTTCAGAGTCTAGCCCACAAGCAGGAAACTCTATTTGCAGCAAGATAGAAATGAAAACAAATAAAGAAAAAACAATAAAAGCTTAGACCACATAAAAAAATCGAAATATCATCAACAAAACACAATAAAATAAAGACTCCTTGTGGTAAAAGAAACATCTACATTAACATTCATGTACCACTAGCTGCAGTAGTCTGGGTATCTGAGTGCCTAAAGCTACCACTCACGTTTCCATGAAAATATTTATAAGTAGTAAGTCAATGACAGGGAACGTACTGTATTCATTGTTTCCACCGCATTCAGTATCAGCCTCTGTTTGTGTGTGGAGTTTATGTTGTGTTTATCTGTATATACTCACAGGTCAAAGATCTGAATATTAATAATTAACTTTCTGAGGGCATCTGTGCCTTCAACACACACTTTGTTGTGTAACATTAAGCCAAGAAGGGCACAGCCTATACATTATTCATCCTGTTGACTGGGTCATAGGTCCAAGGTTGAAGCGGCGGCGTCGTCCTCCAGGGCTGCATGTGTGGGACAAAGGGTTCATACACATCTAGCATTTTCTGGACACCGAATCTAAGGGTCTGGAGGGAGGCTCTGTAACATAATCACCTGGGGATGCATTATCTTCAGTTCCGTCACTTTTACAACGACAGTTTGATGACGTGGGCTTTGTGTTGACCGCACCTGATGACCTGAGGCTGCACAACTCAGCGAATTCACAAGAGAACTAATAACCAGTGCATTAAGGAGAATTAACCCTCAGCTGCAGCCATGTCCCCACAGCTGACTGGTACAACATATCAAGCTGTTCACCTAATGGTCTGTTTCTCTACAAACTCTTCATTGTTTGAGCGGTAGTTTTTACAGCTCAATGTTCTCAGCATCCGGACGATGCTAGAGGCATAATGTCACTGTTTTCAGAAAATCTCTTAGCATTTAATATCAACTTGAACACAAGGCAAAACTGATCTGACTTTGTGACTCCTGTTCTATTATTATATCTTCTTTTCTTTCCAGATGTGGCCTTCCTTTTTACCTTTACTACCTGGATGACAACCAGCACAGTGTTACGTACAGGCATCTCCGACACGCCCCAGGGGTTCCCTAAAAGTAGTCTTTAAGTGGAGACAGCATTTCCTCACTGAAAATTACTCACAAGAATCATAAATGTTATTATATACTAATAACTAAACTCATTTAGTAAATTCCTTAAAGGTCTGCTATTACAGGTGATAACAGCCGTGCAATTTAAAGTGTAACTTCTCTGGCTGGAGAAGTCATGATGCCTTTCTCTAACAAGCTACAGTACTTGAGCTGCAGTATTATTTATTACCATATATAATTACTCTGTGTATTCTGGCATTTAAGGGAAGAGAATCATATTAGTCATAGTAAATATCTTCTGATCTGTTCCTCATCTATTCCTATTCAGAACATCACATCAAAGTCAGTTTTGTCATTGGATGTGAAAGTATTCGGTTATTGGTTGCTGTTCAAAGAGTGCTGAGATTCAACACACAATATTATCAATGCACTCGCCTTGGTGTAGTGTTGGATGCAATGTTTATGAGACATACCATCATAGGTGCCACTCTCCAGCAGCAGTCCACTTTCATCCAGCTCTTGGAATTCTTCCACGCTGACGAAATTGTAGTCCACTCCAGGAACCTCCCCCTCTCTTGGCTGTCGGGTGGTACCTGCCAACAAAGACAGTGGTTTAAGACATGGAGAATCTTGAAACAAGCGGAACGTGCTACTCACTGATTTAGATGGGAGAAGAGAGAGACTGACACTGTACAGTATGTCACATGCCTGCAGGGATGCGATTCAAGACCAAATACAGCACTCAGGGGAGAATCTGAGTCTACATCATGAATAGTCAACAGAGCTGGGAATGCAAAGCCACAAATTCATTATTCAAATATGAAACAGAGAAAAAATAACCTCCACACTGCAGCACAGTTGACAGGATAACGAGGAAGTGTAACTGATGATAATGCTAATGAACAGCATTTAAATTGCACACCTTTTACTTTAACTTTTGTGCTCAACAGTACCACTTTTATTCCTTAAGGAGGCAATTAAACCCTGTATTAATGCAATAAATAAAAAAGATGAGGTGGAGGAGGAGGCTTTACTTAGGTTTGCAGATTTCTCAACAGAATTCCATATACTGCTGGGTTTCCATGGCAATGTAATGGAATATACTGTAGTTATTATAAGATGTAGTGGTGACCTGTCTCCATAATGCCTTGTTTTTGCCAAACCGTCTTTTGGAAGATCTCTATTTGTAAGCGTACAGTAAAAGAATGAATTTATGAACTCGCAGAAAGAACTCATAAACGTGCGTCCCGAGAGCAGCATTTCTGTCAAAGTCCTTTCCAATAACAGATTACAGCCTTACTTCTTGTTTCCAGCACTGGGGAAAATCTGTTCAGGTTCATAAAACCAGTCTCTGAGGTCAGAGGAGTAAAAGTCAGTGGCATGTTTTACAGTGTATTGTCACCTTCACATGAGCAGATTCGTTGAAGGTCGGTCTAAATCGCCCTTCAGAGAACAGTTGCAGTAAATCCTTAATGACCCCAAGTCTTTAATTTTTCACTTTTTTAATAATTAAGCTCTACACTGCATTTCCACTTCCTGCAAAGTTAAGTCGTTAAATAAATAATCTGCCATAACTGCTGGGTTAAAAAAAGGATCATGTTTCCCCCTTGTTGATGCGTTCACCAGCTAGACACTGAAAACATACTGTTATGAAAATGATTTTACACTGCCTAACACGTCAGCTCTGCTTAGCATCATTTTAGATGTAATCAGGGCTTTTACCCTGCCTCAGCTGAACTTGCTGTGCTATCTGGCTCTGCTGCAGGCACAAGGGATTGTAACTCAGAGTTTAATAGGAACCTATCCCCATTCTTCATTTTCTCTGTGTGTCAACATCCATCCTGACTGCAGTATGAGCCATCACCATCTGTAACAGCTTAGTCTGTTGCAAAGCCGATCTTTTATTCTGTGAAACAAAGCAATCGGGAGGATCCAGCAAAGCAATGAAAGGAGGAAATATGAGCCTGGCTTTGGATGATGACATAGGTAAATTTTACTGTTACTGTATTTAGCCTTGTTAGTGTTTATTTGTTTACTTCACCTGATGACTTTCAGCCAAGCTGTCATTCCAGTGCTCAATGTAATTTCCTTATCTGACATCTGAAATGTGTAACATTTGTGCAAGAGGAGATGGAACATGTTAAAGTTTGAAGCCGTAAGAGGCAAACTTACGGTGGTGTAGTCGCATTGATCATTTTGCATCATCTCGAAAGCGGTAAGAACATACAACAGAAGAAAATTTGCCTCCAATTCTCACTGGAAAAGCGAAACATGCTGTTTTAACGGTTCCTCACAAGTGTCTCTCTAAAGAGATAAAGCAACTACATGGAAAGAATACAGGACCAAAGTGTCAAACCACACGAAATAAAAACAAAAGCAAATTTTTCCATCTGGTTTACATGGGTTATTGTAGCTTAGAACAACAACAAACAGCTCTGCAGTGTTAGGTGTGAACTGCATTGTGTGCGTTTCCCTCCGAGCTGGTTGAACACCCACTCAGCGGGGTCGCAGGAGCCAAGCAACACGTGTCTCCCCCCCAAAAAAGTGCTCAGATGCTCAATGCAGATGAACAATAGCAAAGGAAAAAAATCAATCCAGAGGAAAGAAAACAATTGTCCAGCATAATTATTCTGACACATGAGACATCAGGCAGTAGCAACTTTCAATTTCCACACAAACAATATCAGAAAGCATTAGCAACGTCTGGTGCAGTCTATGATGCCTCTATCCTTCCCATGGTGGCAATTAGCGCCATTACACTCTCGTGCCATAGAAAATTACACTGATGCTGTTTAGTTATTCAGAATAATAATATGATCAGCTGGTCCAGACCTTTTGCAGGACTAATAAAATAATCAGCATCAGTACATCAACACAAGATTTGTGAGGCTGCGATGGAAGAATTTTCCTACAGTTGCGTCCTTACCGTCACATTACACTGCAGGACAACTATGTCACATGTTTATGTCAGGAAATTAAAAAATAAAACAGGAAATGAAAAGTAAAAAAATGCTCTGCTGCATTGATTAGCTATAAAGGCAAACCTGATCTTTGCCTAAATAACTAATGCAGATAAGTAGCACCTAAATCTACCATAAGCATCTTAATCAAGTGCACTCTACTTTTGAAACAAACTGGCTTCATTGAACGCACCATCACAGGCTAGACCCAAATTAATTTAGTGGAGTAAATATATTAACTTTTAGGATTTGATTAATACAACAATACACAGCAACAAGTATAACTGAAGAATTAATATATGACATTGCATGATAATGGAAACTTTATTGCAAAAGGTGTTAAAATTAGCTCAATGTTTACAGCTGCAACAGTAATGTAAAGCAATGAATGCATCAATGCATCAGTTACAGTAATTTGTTCCATCTATTCACAGAAGTGAAATGAGACATTCTGTGAACTATTACTTTGATTGAGAACTTCACGTCTTCTGAGCTTCACCATCGTGACAGTATCACTGTGTGGACTATACACAGCACTGTGAATTCTTCCCTAGCTATTCAAGCTTAGTTTCTCAGTATTGTTGTGGACCAAGCTCCATGAACCTTGCATCATAATTTGCATATGGTAAAGGGATTCCCATCCACTACTTAACCCACACTGTGTAGTAAATGGTTGAATTTTTTGTGCAATTTATTCTACTGATGTTTTATACCATAAAATATGTTTGGTCTGTCTTGGCTCAGAGGTTTAAAAACGTTTCTATATTCATTTTCACAATCCTTCCTTATTTTCTTATCTTGCCCTGATACTCCTGGAGCTAATTGCTGTGCTGTGACGATATTAATGCTCAGGAAAGGAGAAAGGTAGCGAGCAGTAGGATTGGGGATATGGCAGCGGGCTTTAGCCAAGCGCCAGGGCTTCCAGGGTGCCCTGGACCGCAGGTGACGTCCTGAGCTCCTGTCATCTTTTGAGAGTGGCAAGAGTGACGCCATAGTGTGTGTAGATGGAAGAAGCGAGTTAGGCTCCTCTCACTGCTAGATGCTGCAGGGCTGCTGTAATGAGCACAGGCATCGTGTTATAGTGGCTATTTAGGCTCCTTGCAGGGTCACTGAGGGCCTCTGTGCTGTGATAAGCCACCGGCTTGTGGGCAGGGGACATGTGCTAAGCTACTAAACACCGGCTGCAATGCATCTCGTGGGATCAACATGGACCAACATTTCAATAAATTGCTGAAGTTGAATTGGGTCAATCTTGGACACAATATTTGTTGATGTTAAGAAGAATGGACATTTATAAGCAACGGTCATGCCTCTTATGGTATTTCATATTGTAAATATAGCCTTTTGTACGACAGCAGGGGTGGCACTGTTTCAATATACTGTACATTAACCTTAAAATATGCCTTTAAAGTACTGTTCAAATGCCACTATGCAAAATGTCACCAATAAAAGCTTTATAAATGCTAAATGAGAGATACACAAATAATAAAGACGTGGCGGCGTGCTGAAAGGCGTAGAGAACGCATCTGTTCTCTCACTGAAGCCTATTGGCCTTGTAGACCATTTGAAAATCAATTAGGTACAGTATGCAAACTAAATTGTTGTGTCTTAGTAGTTGTCTTGCTCTATATTGAAAGATAAAGCAGCGTAATCATTTACAGCCAAATCTGTTAATCTAATGTACTAATTCTATTATTATTTTACTAGTTTTCTGTCATGCATAAAGCAGAAATTCCAAGTGTCCCAAGTGTTTGTATCCAGAGGCATGCGGTAATTAATGCAGGCAGGGAAAACCTAATACATGCTGTGGTTGGTTGTAGAGAAGAAAAAAGACCAGGCTCCATCTGGAGGGGTCATGGGATAATGAAACAAACAGGGCCCAGACAGAGAGAGAGGAGACTGTTGAGCCTACTCACAGGGAATGGTACGCAGGTATAGGTTGTCCCTGATCCTCTGCTGCAGCTTATGGTCATAGGAGCCCTTCTGAAACTGCAGACTGAGGTAGTGCCGCAAATCAGTATTCAACACCTTACCTAGAAGAAAAGAATGAGAAATCTGGGTCAGTCCAACAAGTAAATCACGTAGGAGGGCATATACATGGCGCTCCTTTACAAAACACCCACTCTGATGATGTGACTCTGAGACAATTAAAAAGACATTCTGACATTTGAATTCATAACATCCCCCCTTTGCATTTGTCTGACGGACGACGACATGAACTACACGTCTCAAATCAAACGTGTCTGGACGTTGATAACTTGAACCTGAGAAGACAAGCGTTGCACACTGAAGCGGTTATCTGTGATAAAACGCTATTTGGGTTCTACAATCAAAATGCAGAAGCGTTCGTGATGAAGAAAAACATCAGCACTGAGATAGTGTAGGGGATGGGAACTTCAAGAAGGAGGAAGATTTCCCAAGCTCCTTAGAGTGACAGCGTCTTAGACATACACTAAGAGATTAGGAGACACACACAGAATTCCTTTGCATTTGCAGCAGCACACTCGCGCATGTGAAACAGGAGACTGAACATGCTGGATGTGCTTTGAATAAGACATCAGTTACCCTGTGGGCATCAATAACCAGGAGTTTCTTGTTAAAGCTCCTCAGCAGGGGGTACACAATTAACCTTCCGCAGCTGGTAGCAATGAGCCTCAACCTGCATACGCCGTCACTTCGCAGTGGTTCTGACAGCACAGCTGCAATTATACCTGAAATGGGCATCATCAAAATCTACTTTTATGTTCAGCATCTGCTCTTTCTGTTTTGCGTGGCTTTAGTTATTGTTCTACACGACCAGAATGTGGTAATGTTTGATGTCAGACTGTTAAGAGCCCATAGATCTTCCCCAGAGCCCAAGATGTTGACAAATCAAAATGGAGCCAGGCTGTGAGTAATGTCATCCAGACTCCAAATGAGACCTGCGATTACCACAAGTACCATCAGTCAGCAGGCTAATACTCTCCTAGCCAGTAACCTGAAGAGATTTTAATACATACATTTCCCAGTGTTGACTAATTCCGCCTTCGGCAGATCTGTTGATGAATATTTTATCATATTACACATATATGAACTCGTGTGCCAGACACTTTTTCTTGCTTCTTGTCTGATCACAGTCATTGCTGATTCGAATTCTTTTTTCTCATACCACGCACGAGCAGTAAGAAACTGAACTCTTCATACCGTGTAGTAACAAAGAGAAATGTCCCACAATGAAAGATTCTGAAAGTGTGGCATCCTACGCATTGCACACAGGCGTTTTACTCTGAAACCTGAACGGTGTATTGATGACATTCATTTGCAGCATGAAGAATTCAAAAATTGTTGTAGCTGCTTGGGTATAAAACAGACAGCTATACAGCACCTAATTCACAAATATTGTTTGTTGTAGAAAGTTGTCTCATTCATAGAAGGAATACGCAGTATTAGGTTGGCTGGTTAACAGAGCTCATTGTACCTCTGGTAACATCTGCCGCAAATATTTTGAGTTTGTGTTCAACACAACTCACTACTTTTGGGGATTTGTTCTGAAGGCTGATGCATTTTGTTGCTTCTAGCCCATGTATTGCCTGCTGCTTTATTTAAGCTGAAACAGTCCACAAGCTCCAGCGCTGCAGGGGTACAAGTAAGGATGCGGGGCCAAGAGGAACATGGTTATTATGTAACTCTATAGACTTTTTACCGTCACACAATGAATGTGAAGAATTTAGGTCAATGAAACAAAAGCCGGGTCTGGCTATGCATTGCAGCTTGAAAGCCACAGGCCTGTGGTCTATGTTCCCAGAAGTTATGAGACATGAAAAACCTCAGTACCCACACAAACAATACCCACTGGGACAGGATTGTTCCCACGTTAAGAGGGGATGGGGATGATTGTGCCTCCACCAGGGTTATTCATCATCATTTTCACGCACCGAATGCAAACATTGGTCGGTTTTACTTACAACAATGACGGGTACTAATTACCACAACTGACCATGCAGGGTCGACAGAATCAATCTCTCTCTCTCTCATACACACATACCTATAGAAACACATGCAAATCACTACCACTAATCACACAAAGCAAACTCCCACTCAAGTGCCTCTTAACAGGGTAGTCTTTGTAGCCTGCCTGTCAGATTGTGTTAGTGTGCTACATCATATCTCCAGAGATGGAGACAGAGAGAGAGAGAGAGAGAAATGCAACTTCCCACTAGGTTACAAGGCAGCACATCACTGGTCTGCCAGGCTGGAAATGAGAGGCATGTGGGTCACAATGAAAGCTTTTGTGCCTTGTCGTCTGGCTATTAGACACTCTCTGAAAGAGGTGGGGACGGGGGGGTTTACAGTATCATTAAAAGTGGGGGGGAGATGGGGAGGACAGAGGGAGGAAGGAGTCAGGTGGCGTTTGCAAAGAGAAGATGTATGTCTCTTTCATCATTACTGTCTCTTATGTGTGTGTGTGTGTGTGTGTGTGTGTGTTTGCGATTCATCAGCCCTGGCAGATCACCCCATAGGGCTTCATATCTGAGATCGCTTTCTGAATAGCTCCCTTCCTTGCTGGTCTTTTTCTTTCTACCACTCCAAGCCACTTAACCTATTGTTTCCTCTCATATCTAAAGACCCTTCTTTCAAGTGATATGAGCATCAAGTATCACAACCTCCTCTGCAGCACCTCCCTGCTCGTTCTGTTGTTCTTGGATTGGAGTAGATCAAGGAAAATGAACAACAAGAGGAAAGGGGAGGAGATGCGAGGCAGGGTTTTAACTCAGATGTATAAAATTAGGAACATATTTTATGGATGCACTAACAGAAAGCCACCCTTTCTGTCGCTCTCTCTTTTTCATACACATAAACAAAGCACATGCTGCTGCCCGTCATCCCCCCCTCAGTCCCTCCGGACACATACATTCTGGTATCTGTCATGGGAAACTGCTACTCTCAGTTCACCTCACCATCTGTCATTTTTAGTAACTGATGTCAAAACATTTGAAGTGTGTTTTTTTTTTTTTTAGCCAAAGGACCAGACGACAGCTTTGGTCACCCTATTCTACAAAAGAATGGACGTTTATTCTTTTTACACGGTTACTGTCCCACAGTGTCAGACAATTATGTTTCCCACATGTTTTGAGTTCATAACTGATCATTTTGACAAGAGGTCCCACGGGAAGCCAACGCCATTCCCCCCAAAAATCAAGGAGCGATCCGCCCAATGCATAACATAGCGATGAAGGGCTTTGATGTATAAATCGTCTAAAGTCAAACCTACATCCACATATGTATAAACCAACTTTGAGATGGTGAAGGAAAAACCAGCATGTTCATCAAATCAGTAGGTTTCACCTTCTAGAAGCTATGAGAAATTAACTTTAAAATTGTTATGGCAACGTATGGAGATATTTTAACTGGCACCACCAGCAGCTGGTATTTCATGGCAAACATTCTCAAATGAAGCATCAGATTGAACGCTGAGTGGATTTGGCACAAGAATAAACATGTGAAACACTTAAGGAGCCGTCTTTTAAATCTGAGAAACTAAGCATTTTTCCTGGCAGACCAGCAAGCCCTCACTTCAACTGGGTTAAAATAATTGACTAGCAGTGCACTTATTTACCCAGCAGCCAGCTAACAGGCAGTTAAATTATAATGGGCTTGCATAGACACAATGCGTTTCCTAAATGAGAGCGCAAGCAATGTAGAGCTGTCACCAGCAGGGGTGTCAGTGGGCGTCTAATGAGGCAATTCTCTGACAGTGGTAGAGCTCCAGAAGCTGTGAGAAAGCCCCTGCCATCTGTTAATTACCACCTTGTTAGGTTCACTTGGCAACTCAGGGCAACAGAATGTCCTCTTCATTCTGCGTGACAGGCAGACACAGACAATCAACAGTTTATTCGCAACTAAGCAGCACCCCGTCTCTTCGCTTTCTGAAGATTAACAGTTTCAGCCGACACACAAAGTCACGTTGAGTTCCGCTGCCAATAGTCTCGTCCCCCCACTCCAACCAATGTACATCACCACATAAAGCGGACAGGCGGGGATTCCCCCCTCCCCTCGAACACCTCCATCCAAATTGCCAGAGGTCCAAAGCGCTTTCTAGTCCTGGGAAGAGCTCCAACGCTCCTACTGGCTGAGCGCTGTAAGCGGTTAAAAGGGGCCGGTGTGGAGCCATGTACGTAGCCACCAAAGATTAATTGTGAATGTAGGTAAGCTTTGGGATTTGAAAAAAAGTGTTACATTTGCGGAATCACCGTTTTTTCCTCCCCTCTTGAAATCCAATTAGAGGGGCAGTATCTCAGCATAAGGTCGGCCGGCACATGACAGCCGACGACGAGGATACAGCTACCCTCCTTATACAACATCAACGTCTCCAACTGCATGGCTCTGTCAAAATACAGGAAAGTGACTCGCAATCGCAACATGCTGCATTTTCAAAACGCCTCATTCAGAAAATTAATTAGAGTTTTACAGTGATAACGCAAGATATAAAGGATGCGGTGGACATGTGGCTCCTAATGAGACTAGTTTGAGCTTGTTGGATAACGACAGTAGCATTAGCCCCGGATCATTGGCAAAATAGCTCGATCAACTCTTTTAGCAGATAATTGAAATAAATCGTCTTGCTACACATTGTATGCTGGCGTAATGTTGCCGGCTTATTACAGTCAATATGATAATGATCAGCATTCTTGGCACAGATGGTAACCCAAAGCGGTCCACATTTAGAAGCACTGTACATACTTGGCTCAGGGTGGCTTTTCTGCTATTGTTGGCTGACTGCACTAAATATTCATTAGTGACGGTACCTGTACATGCCTGATGATACATGCACGTATGTGGGCTCGCACAACATCAGAGCAGCCGGCCAGTGTCGGCAGGTTCTGTGTCTTCCCAACTCCCCATCACAAAACCATTCAGTATTTTTCTTTTTCCTCATTTCTTTTTGTCAGTCACTGGGGTATGACCTTGAAATTGTCCTTTTTAATCCCATTGTGGCTTAGAGGGAGACATTTAACAAAAAGCTGAAATAAAGCTCGGATCGAGCCGCACTGACTTTAGCTGGGGCATGGAGGTGAAAGAACAGTCACAGCCACCCTGCAGTCATCCTGAGCAGGCGGGGCCTTGTCCCCCTTCTCTTGTAAGCATCCTGTGATGTGTCCTTCCTCCAGTGTCTATGTCAAACTGCATGCCTGAGCCCAACTGTCTGCCCTGCAGCCTATCAGATTCTGTACAGATGAGGCAATCTATACATCCATGGGATGAGGCGCTACTACCATTGGCTTGCTACTGATTTTGCCTGTGACAGTAATGATGCAGTTTACAAATGTACTGAGCATGTCTGCAGTTTGTCCTGTTGGCCCCTCTAGAGAGATATAGCATCAAACACTGAGCCTGTGCTCCCACCGCTTGGGAACGCCATTCAGAGCACTGCCAAAACAGAAAGAAACATAAAACCACGAAGAACAAACAGGTCAATAAAGAAAGACAGAGTTTAACGAGGCATAGAGACCTCTGCTGTCCACTACTGCCAATGGTATTGCTCAAGTATGCACTTCCAGAATTATGGCCAGGTAACAGGCGAATGAGAGAAAGCACGAGAAACAGGATGAAAACAAGAATGATTTTTAACAAGCTGTATATGGGCTATTGCACCTGTCTCTTAGCTGGTATTTCGCTTTCATCTCCAGGTTCCAATTTCCCAGCAGCTCTGGTCCACTCTGAAATGCACAGCTCGAAACCTCAAACAGCCAGGTTAGGCTCCCTCTGATGCATACAAACAACATGAAGTAATAGCTAAGGTAATGCACAGAGTTCAGGAGGGGAGGAATGGGATTATCTGCCAGTGCATGTGCACGTGCGAGCCAGCCTCTGAGCACATTTCCTCCTCAGGCTGATCTGTTGTGTGGCGGCCGCCTAAGAAAGATGCAGAGAACAGAGATCGGGAAACTCCCATGTGCACTGTGGACCTTCACAGGCCTGCTCCTGTTTGCCATCGCTATAAACGTCAGTCTGTCCGTTCGCACACATGCAGCTGCTTTACTGTATGCACAAACAAACAAGACGGCTTCCCAGAAGACCAGATGGGAGAAAGACGCCAAAGAGCAAAACAAGCTTTTCCACCTCATCTCCATGACAGAGAGCGATTTTACATGTCTGTTGTGTGCGGAGAACGACAAAAGGCTTTCATGTTATGAGTCCTTTATAGAGAATGGAAGAAGCTACATGGACAGAGATCAATCAGTATGTTGTTGCAGGATCAAAGAGAGAGGATGCACACAGACATAAATGGATTGAGTCAAACTAAAGCATTAGCTGAAAGATGCTATACTACACTACAACTCTAATGAAATCATTTCTTTAGAGTAGTTTTACTAAGAAGAAAAATTGATAGTTTTCTTTAAATCGCATGAAGACCTCAAACCTAGATGTGCCATTTGATTTCTTACTTAGCGAATGCTCTAGAACAGCAGCAGCAGAGGCAGGAGGGGCTTTAGCTGGATTACAGTTCTGCAGAGGAAGTAAAGTGATGCACTCTAAGCCTCAATAACTTGGGCTGTCACTGACAATATGGCGCCCAATGCATCGAGAAGAACCCACAAAAGTCTTTATATTGTTTTCCTTTCCTGCCTCTCTCACTCACACACACACACACACACACACACACACACACACACACTTAAATAGCATGCATCAAAGGCCTTGTTTAGTCAGCACTGATGTTTTAGGCACATCTGCTAATAATATGCACAACCAAGCAGAAGGCATTATATTGGAAAGCACAGCCTGAGGAGCTGCAGTGGCTGACGTAAACGTGCGACTCTTCTGGCCAAGCTGACCCAGATGCTGCCTCGATCCTCGAGAAATAGTTGCTGCTTTACATGAAATGTTGCTCACATTTCTTTGTTGTGAAAAAACATTGCTCAGGCTGAATAAGTCCTTGTAGGTTCTGCTTTTTAATCAACTGAATATTTTTAAAAAAAGGTGTCCTCAGAATGTACCTTACCTTTTAAATACATGTTTTTTTTTTTAAATGAGAAAACTATACTTTAAGAACTTTGTCCACACTGACTGAAGAGCTACGGTTGAAATGGGAACATTGAATAGAAGAAAGTCTAAATTCAGGCAGGAAGTGTTAAAAAATCAAATTTTGGAAATGCAATCTACTAAGAAAGATCAAGAAAGCCTCACAACAGCCATGGTTTACCTTGTAAAAACTAATATTTGAATAAGAGAAGCTTAAAAACCAATAAAGGAAAGATCCCTTAATTTTTTTTTTACACTGAGGAGCGTACGTCACTCTGCTTCCCTGAAACATTACCATATTGGCACCAGTAAGGGACAGTAAAAAAAATAAATTATTTCCAGGTCAGAGGAATGGTTTATCCACAATTTCTCACACCCGCCCACCACCTGATCCTTGTTGTCCATCTGTAGGCAGTGAGGCATTGACAGTGTACAAAGAGAAACCACTCTCCTACATTACATCCATCCATCATGTGCAGCTGTAGAACATTGTCGGCTGGACCTCGGACACCTAACATCTGCCTATAGAGATGCATATCCGTGTATCACTTTAGTTTAGTGAGGCCTCTGGACATTTGCTCGGCCACTGGATACTGACATTTAGTGCTTGATTTATCTCGGTTTCTTTAGACGCACACAGAAGGCACTGTTGTAAGCTGGGCAGGTGCCCAGGGAGACGAGGGCAGCCACATCAGTCATTAGGATGAAAAGGAGAAGATATGATGAAAACCATAGGCAAACCTTCCCCTACAACTGCTGAATGTCACGCTGCTTGCGAAGCGCTCTCTGATGACTGAAATTTGTATTTTTCCAGTTGCACATAGAAGATGTTAATTACATCTAATAAACAACTTTTCCACATGAACGGTGGACTGATGGATGGGGCCGGCAGGGGATGAGGGGCCGGTGTGGGGTAGGGGTGCAACAGAGTGAATCAAAACGAACATCTGTGTGCTGCACTGCTGTTACAAGACAGAAGGAAATGTGGTTCCAGTGAGTCTGCCAACAGCGTGTGGAGCGATTACACCATGTGTGTATCTGCGTGTGTACTCGTGTGCTGTTTTGTACTGTAGGTAAGTGTCAGGTGGTGGTCATGCACATGCACCAACGCAGCTCTGCAAACACGGATTCAAACTGCTCATTGAGGAGGATGAGACTACACTGGAAGACAAAGGCAAACACATTTGTTAGCTTAACAGCCACATGCCACCACGATGCGGAAACGCCTCAAGCTTTTTATTCTTATTAGCATCTCGAAACTATAAGAGGCAGTGATGACACCAAGCCCGAGTGGGTGAATCACGATGCTGCAGTGCTCAGGAACCGATCCAGTCTGAAGTGATTCCAGACAGGAGAGTTCACTCCCCGCTGATCCATACGTCTTTGTTAATAGTATGATGTCAGAAGCTCACTGGAGCCTTCCAGTGGGGCAGGGGATGTGGATTTTTGTAAAGGCTGATTTGTTGCATGTGTGACGGTTCCAGTTGACTCCCACAGAGCTGCCATTTACTGGATGCAGTCACACACAAACAAATAAAAGGGGGGGGGGTTAACCTTAAAAGAACACAGGGAAGAGGGGGAGGGGGGTTAATCAGCAGAGGGTGAGCAACTCGGCGTACAAGAGTTAACCAACCCTGGACTCAAACTGCACACACAGGGAACCATAAAGATATTACTTCAGACATATTGGAATGTCAATAGCTGGTTGAGTACATGATCACTCCTGACCACAAACACTTGGTCACAAACACTCAATACCGCCGACTCACTCTGTAATTATCCCTGCAACTTTGTGAATGACGCTCTTCTGATACACCCAACTGGAGACACGCTGCTGTGTAAAACTGGGAAAACACGGAAACACGAAACCATGCCACTGAAATAAAGTTCAAGAATGTGAGCGAGAGGTGGTGATGGAAAAGAGGCAGGAAAACAGAAAAATGTTTATGAATGCGTTGACAGAGAGCCAACGCGGCTCCGTAGACGGCGAGCTCGTGTCCATCTTCAGCGCGCCCCGTCACACCTCGAGTCAGAGGTGCGCTGCCATGCATTCAGAGACAAGACTCCTTGGCGCGCTTCTCATGGGCTCCTTGAGGTTTCTTGTGACAGCTGAAAGCCTCACCGTCTCTTAGCGTGGAGAAGTGTGTCTTGCTCTAGCAACAAAACAACCCTGCTCCCATGTGTCGAGCGCTATGAAAAACAAGTTTGGTGCTGGCGGCACTGAAGGAGAAGAGAGTGGAACAGTGAGACAGCACAGATTCCCGGCTGCATACACAACTTAGAGTTCTTAAAGTGGATACCAGCACCTTTCCTTGTCTGAGGTTTGTTATTTTTTTATTTTCATTTTCTGGATCTACAGCAGGCACTTAGGGACCTTGTTGTGCTGTGGACTAGATGTTTCTTCTTCCCAGCTTTCCAGAGAAGAAAATTGTAGTTATTATCTTCCAACATAGACATCATTAAGGAGGCTATAAGTAGGCAGGTTTTTTTCTTTGCCACATGAGAGAGGCAAAGCAGTAAATGTCTTGGTGACATTTGAGTTTTTTTGGTGTCCACTTAACAATGGCTGGTTGCATATAGTAGTGTGGAAATGGGCTGTCACTCGTAAAAAAAATTCCCTTTTTCAGTTCAGTGTGTTTGAATGAAATGCTATTACACGGGTGCTACAGTACAAAATGCACTCTGTGTGTGTGTGTGTGTGTGTTATATAACTGGGGGAAGGGACTGTTACAGTGTTATGTGCTTTTTGTTTCTCACAAAACAATAAGCAAAAGACAAACGCAGGAACACAGGCCCACCAATTAACCATGTCTCTGATGTCTCTCACACACTTTTACTGACAGGTGGATGAGCAGATAAAGGACATGAGTCCCCAGGTGAAGGAAATCCATTAAGTTTAATTTGTTAAACATTGCGCCCCTTTATTAGAAGACACATTCCAGCGAGGCAGAGGAGAAGAAAGATGCCTTTGCTGGAGACAATGATAAATTTAATTAACTGTGCGATACAATCTATGATTGCAGGGAAATAAATACCTATCTGCACAATACTCAGAAAATTTCTGAACACCATCTTTAAATGGAGAAGGAGCAAAGAGCTAGCAGCTGAATGAGCTCAGTGGCAAGGCACTGTTTAGCTAACATATCATCAGGATGCACCCATTACTTTAAGAACTTTGATGCATATGAAGGATGTTTTCCTATATCTCTGAAACCACTGTTAGTTTCTGGAGTCCATTTTAAATCCATCTGCCACTCAGGCATCAAAGGTGAGCTTGGATCTCCCTAAACTAAAGGGTTGCCCTGTCAGAAACAGACAGGTCTACAAGACCTCTGAGAAAATAGTTCATTAAAAATGGTTTAGATGGGCTATGGCCCATTCATGATTCTTCAGAATGGATATTATAGTATTAACCAGATGTGTTCAACCGTACACACCCTTTTGTGTCAGAACAACATGGGAGCACGGGAGACGTAATATCAAAATAATGAGAAAACAGGCAGCTGTGATACTGAGCCTGTGTGGAAGCCACAAAAAACAAGCAGAAACACTTTGGGTACCGGTAGAACAGTTTCTGCCAATGCTCTGTTTTTCCTGTGCACACTACATCAATCCAGGGGTACACACTCCACTGCCGGTCTGGAAATCCTCCAGTTTAGGGTTAGAAAACTGTCATTTCAGTCTGAACAGGAGGCCAAAATTGAGAGAGAAATACAGGATGTCCACATGGCATGATGTAATAGAGGATTGGATTTAGGGTTGGAGGACTGTACACCTAAGTGTTTGCAGACTTCACGAGGTATGGAGTCCTGGAACGTGAGTCCATTGAGGATCATAGGGTTCACAGGAGCTTCATGTTGCAGTTTTCACAAATATCTCACAGCTAATTTGAAAATTTTCTTAAATATGTCCTTTGCCTTTCCTCAGTGACACTTGTTTTGTCGTAGAACAATAAACCAGCAAACTACAGTAAGTAAAATTTAAAGAAAAGAAAAAGAAAGCAGTAACATATGACCTGGATAAATACTAATACAAATGATAAAGCTCGATAAACCTCACTCTGTTGAATAATTCCATCTTTGCATGCCGGGGGTTCGGTGCTACTGTCCTGTGTGAATGTCTGTCAGGAAGCAGGTGTGAGGAATCTATTAGCTGCCAATGAAGAGACAGCATGCTTTTTATGGTACAACCCCTAATTATCAATTACAATAGTGAATTAATAGCAGCAAACCCAGGTGGGGCCTGTGATTAGCTAATCTACAGAAGCATGCATGATGACATCTGTTCCACTCTAAACCTCATGCCAGCTCGCCCTGGTTAACAAACTCTAGAAAGCAAGGGGCTGGGATGGGGGGGAGGGAAATGTGGAAGACATACTGTACTTTTTCATGAGATCTTACACACGCCCTACATTAAAGAAACACAAGGATGTCCGTAAGTTCCCGCATTCAAATCAGAGAGTCAATTACACCATAAGCCAAATTTGCTGTGCTGAAATGGAGCGACATCATGCGACATCTTGGAATCCTCTGCCCCCATAAAGCTTCTCTTGGGAAACGCTGACACATGTGCAAAAATCTGACTCTAGCACTTCAAAGACATTTTGCCACTTAATCAAGCACACAAACCAGCGGCAATAATGACTTCTTTTTTTTTTTTTTTTTAAATCATTTCACTAGCAAGCAGATGGAGTTAAACACACACATACAGCCAATCGCGTTAATAGGAAAGGAGGGAAAGCTGAGAGCAGGCGCTAATTGAGAGGAATAAATACATTTTCAATTAGCCAGCAGTAGCAGCAAAGGAGGCGCCATCATCAAGATGTCCACTTTTCATCACAAAGCCCAGCTCAAATTGAGGCATCACTCACTGCTGTGTTAATGACTTTTAATTAATTGAATCCTGTCCTCAGGGCTGCTTTGACTTTAGATCAAAGAGGACAAGAGTCCAAACTCCGGCTGTAAAGTTTATTAAAGTGACTTTTTTTTGTTATTGTTCTATTGTTACTAAAATAAATATTCAGCAGAATGTTATAACAGTGAAGAATAACCCAGCACGCACAATCCTTAATTAAAGCAGAAGAATCACCATGAAACCAGGGAACCAAGATCTATTTGGTCATGCTGAAAAGAAGCTGCCTTACTGTCAGCAGAGATAGCAGTTTCATTTTGTGACCCGTGGGTCAGATACGAACGCAACAAAGCAATGGGCCATCGGACTGATAAAGCCTGCTCTGAAAGAGAAGCAGACAGGCTGTAAATACCAACATCTGAAAGAACTGCAGCGTTGCTTTTCTCTAAATGTTGTTTGTCTGAGGGCAAGCCAAGTGATGAAGCAGCCTGTGATTGGAAGCCACTTATATCTGTCCTCCCGTCCTGCCCTGGGCAAAACCATGCTGAGCGTGGTGTGAAATGAACACAGACTCTGAAGATACGGTTAAAAATATAAAAGTGATCTCAAGGGTTTTGGGATGAATGAGAAGTAAATAGAAAAGTAAAACAACAGTGTTGTGTAAAGATAAATGTTGGAACTCGACTGTAGCTCATATTGGATGTAGATTGCTGTATGGACTTTTTGAATAATTTTTGAGAGTACTAATAAAGAATAGGAAATAAAGTTGGAGTATCAAAGGTTGGCATCTTCTATGTTATTATATCAAATTCAGCCTGGCAAAACTGCATATTCAATCAGGGCTCTACAGGCTTTTCACGTGGCTGCTTGGCATGCCACCTTCATACTTTCTATAAATATTAGATGCAGTGCACATACAGTAAAGCTGCAAAGCTGTCTGATGGAGCAAAGACAGACAGACTCAAAGGAAGGAGAAGCAGGAAAGTCAAAAATACAGGTGCCAAAAACAGAAACAGTTAGAAACAAAAAAAACATTTGAGTTTAGCACCGACACAGTGACGTCAGATTTGCGTCATATGGTTCCAACAGGTTGTCTTTTCATTGCCAGGCTGTTTTCAGAGCTAAGGGATGTTAGGGAGAGTAAGGACTGAGACAATCAGTAGAGAGAGGCATCAATCATTGTGATGCCTTCGGGGGATCTTAAGCCTGGTGAAAGTGCAGGCTGTAAAAGCATTGCTGTGCACAGTCCCTCATTATGCTGGGGAAAAAAAAGCTATGGACAAGTATTTATTCAGTTTCAAAGTGGGTGACTAAGTTAAAACATCTATTTTAAACCTTAAATCACCTACACAAACACTTTAAGCCAGAATCAAGGAGCAGCAATTATAAATCTGATGTTTTGGGTACTAGAGGTGGAAAATCGCTTAAGAGAACTAAAATGCTGCCTTCGCAAGTAGCCCACACCTCTAGCAACGTTTCACTGTGTTTTCTTTTCTTTCTTTTTGGACAGTACTGTAACAGCCTCTTCATGTTACCTTTCATTCTTGCTTCTCACCATTTCAGCCTCAAACTGAAAGAAGGTAACTGTGTTTTTCAAACCTAAGATGTCTTCTGATAAAGGCCTGGCTACTGATGCGGCTCAGAGTGAACACAGACAGTGGAGGAACATTAAATGTTTGCATAATGTCCAGGTGCTCTGCCCATTTCTGCGCTGGGACAGGAAAACAGATGTTGAAGTCAGATTTGGAGAAAAAATAAATAAACCAAGGAGCTTTTTGTTGCTTCCCCAGCATCAGGACAGTAATTCTATGGATACACAAAACCCTTGAGGAGAATTACAGCTCCTCTTAATACTGCTGCTGTAGAGCAACGGCTGATAAAGTGGTGCTGCAAACTGCTCAATACAACCTCTAGCTAAAACCTGACTGTGATAGACAAATCACAAGGACAAGCCACTGTCACGCATGCTGCATCAAGTACAAGCACATACATATGATTACCAAGGGCTGGATGCAGTATCTAACCATATGGCCTAATTCTCCCTGGTTGTATATAGTAGAATGATTGATGCTGGAGTGCCTACGGTATACTTTATACACAGATGAGAGGCTGCAGTTTGGGCACTTGAGGCCAATCAGACAGGCTGCCTGTGTGCAGAGAGAACAAAATGACTTCTGACTGTCCTTGAAAGCTGCCACCGTGCTAGTTTGAAAAGTCACATAAAAAGCTGGCTGGATGAGAGCAGCAGGAAATAACAACCAGATTGTTGGGGTTTGCAACAGGACTCTGTGTGTGCAGGGCTACAGACAGGTCACAAAGTAATTAGAGCTCACAAGCTGAACCCCCGGACCCAACTGCCCAGCAGTCGCTTGGGAAAAAGGGGCTGAGCTGGACCGGAGAGATTTTTGTAAAATGTTCCTCTCAAGGAAACGACGCAGCCGTGACAGGTTGCCTGTTCTGCTCCAAACAGTCGTATCACTACAGAAACACAGCATTACTCGATGGAAGTAACCTTTTCCTGTGTGACACAGCAGCTCAACAAGGTGGGCGCGCTGAGTTAACCTACTTAGAAAACCGATTGATGGTACTGACGTTAAAGGCACGGAGAGGAGCAGGAAAACACTTCATTACAGTTGAAGTTGCGCTCATGCTCAGATCAGTGCTTTGGTCAAGGACTTTTAAAATAAAAGAAAACCAGCTCTTACCTGATATGGTCACAGCCGGTTAAGAATCCGTGAAAAGAAGCAGATTCGCATGAAAAAAAAAGAGATTAAAAAAGTCCAGTTAATCAACAATTCAAGCTTTGCCTTTATTTCTAGGTAATCTATGGCTTTCAAATCCAACATTTGACATTGACATTTAAATAATAATTATGCAGCAGCGTGTCTGGCAGGCAGCAAAAACAGCATTCTTCATTAACATTCATCCAGCCATCTCAAGAAGCCACCTGAAATATATTCCCTGGGAGAGGTGAAAGGAAGAATTGGTTTGATTTGGTCTTGAATTAAAATTTTAATCCACCTGCCACAAGAGAATAATGCCCAGTGCCTCCTGATATTATGATGGAGAATATAATATCTTCTAAAGCAAATCCAACAATATGATAGTATTCCTGCAGCCTTTATTTGATTTGACTTGAGATGTGCCATGTGTGCGCAAAGTGTGAGGAGAGTTCTAAGCAGGTTTATATGAAACAAATTACCAAAGACAACAAGCGCAATTCATAACCCTTCCACTGAACTGGCAGCCTGCCTTCAGCTGGACATATTGTTTATTGGATTCTACAGGATGAGTAATAAAAGGTGCTCTGTGTAATCCACTGCATCAGAGTCGGTTCAGCCTATGGGTGAGTAAACATATTTTAGTGAAAAACTTATTTTTTGGGATTAAACTGATTTCAAAGAGCATAGCTGAAATTTTCTGCACGTTTCTGTCTACTGTGATGTTCAGACTGGCCTCTCACCTTCTGTAATGGCTCAAAGCATGTGATCACATCTGCCCCGTTTAAACCCAAACATGACTTCTAAAGTGATAGCCCTACTTAATTCAAACCCTTACGCTACATACATAACCTGACATGGTATATTCCAACTTCTGAACTTCATACCCCCTCTCTTCAGTATATACATATATACACAAATTAAAGCCAACACACATGAGTAAGTATCTCTGACCTTTGCGTGGTGACTCTGGTCCTTATCAGACAGGGTTTCATTATAATGCCTATCATACTTTATTGTGCATCATGTTTTGGATCCCACCAGTGAGATATTAGACGTCAGCTTTTTCAGAGCCCCAAGGGTTTCTGTCAAGTTTCTCAGAGGTGTGGACAGCTCGGAACAATCACTCAGACTGCAGACCGCCTCTCTCATCATTACTCTCACTGAAACCTAACTCGGGAGGGACTGATTTTTTTTTTTTCCCCTAAGCAGCAGGCATTCTCTACACACTCCTAGCAGGGCCCTTCGTCCCCCTCCATCCATCTGCTGGCTGTCCCTCACACTCATTAATTCTGCCCGTCCCCCAGGTGGCTGCTGGTTGGTGCGATGTGATTAAGCTCAAATGAGCCACCAGGAATAAATAGAAGCATGAGCCCCACAGAGAAAGTGCTGGGAGAGAGTTAAGAGAAAATTCGGACAGATGCTTCTGATCACAGGTTGAAAAGGGAAAGTCGACCAATAGCAAACAGTTTTAATTGCGGATTTAACTTGATTTACAGGATTTCTTTAGGGGCTTTTGGATAAATTTGTTCTCTTGTTTGATCTTCAAAATATTAACAGTTATAGAGCTATGAGAATAAATGGGCACTGATCAGTTGCTGAAGCTCATCACTTGTCAAACCTTTCTATTCTGCCCACCACCTGTGTTGTTTTGTGTCATCTTTGCATTTCTTTGTAAAAGCTATTATTGAGTGACTTTCCAACTTTTGTCGTCATTTCTCTGAGGGCTGCTCCATTCAGGGCTTTCTCTCAAAGGCCTGTCAACCCTGCTCTTTCCAGTGACCCAAGATATCGACAAGCTGTCCGCAAAGAGGCTGGTCCATAAGAGGCGTGCGCCTTCGACCAATTGGGTGTGTGAGTGCAGATACTGGCCTGGCCTTTTGAAGGGGATGTGATGGAAATGATATCAGGACAGGTCCATCTGTTCTGCTGGCTTTGGTGTGTGTGTGGCAAAGCAAAAGGATGATGTTCACAGTGACTGCTAATACTGTCTCTCTGCTGACTGTAGCTTTGGGGGAGACTGGAGAGAAGAGGTGCTAATACTGTGTTTTTAATGAAATTAGATATGAGCACTTGTTTCTGTTTGTGCTGTGTCATTTGGCATTTCTCCATTGATGTGATGAAACTAAATCAGACTTGAAAGAATGAAAGGTTGGAAGGTGCCCATCACACTCCCGGAAGACATTTTGGTAATTACACTCCTTTTTATTGGACATGTAACTAACACTGTCCCCTGTCTGACGAGGGAATGTACAACAGTGGATCACTACCGTGGAAGCGTCGTTAAAAAACAGACGGACTTGCGATCATCGAACACATCTGTTAGCAAAAATAATGACTAAGACTATGACATTAACAACCCGTCCCTTGAGTCAATGTGACACAGTCCCACACAGCCAACCCACCTATTTTTCTTCTTTCCTCTCACAAGCAGTATTCAAGATTCTTGAAATTAGTACAGGCTGACCTGCTTCTCTGTCTCCTCCTGCAGGACTTTGATCATCCCTTCAGCCTTCATTATACCGGTCTAGTCCTACTAATCACAGCCATATGGGCCACTTTGCAGTTTGGACTGTGCTGCTGCATTTATGCACAAGTCTGATACCAGATTTGAGTTTAAAATCCCTCTGAGGCTCAGAACAAACTAATTGTTTGGAGATAGCAGTTTTGCTAAAACAAATAAATAAATACAATTGTACAACAATAGCTCCTCTGTAGGATGCAATCACTCTGCATGTATATAAGCCTTGGGAAGCCACAACCCTGTCACCGGTTGTCTTTTTCCAAGAACAGTTTTGAGACCCGTTTGTCTTCTCATTGGAATTTGTATCGACTTCCAACACATCACAGTTGCACTATATTAACAAAAGTACTGCCCAGACTCGCATAGGAACCCATTCCCAATCCATAGGGTTCAATATGTCGTTGGTCCACCCTTTGCAGCTATAAAAGCTTCAACCCTTCTGGGAAGGTTGTCGACAAGGTTTAGGAGTGTGTTTATGGGAATTGTTCACCATTCTTCCAGAAGCGCATTTGTGAGGTTACACACTGATGGACGAGGAGGCCTGGTCGCCGCTCTGAATCATCCCAAAGGTGTTGTATCGGGTTGAGGTAAGGACTCTGTGCAGGCCAAACTCTGTCATCCATGTCTTTATGGAACTTGCTTTGTGCACTGATTTTCATTATGGCAATATGGTGTATCTAACAGACCTAAATAAAGATTGAATGAATAATTGCTGTTCCCTCTGCTAATGGTTTCAATATGAGTCTGATTGTGTATCACTTTAGCTGTCATGCTGCCCTATATTTGCTGTATAACATTAATCTTGACACAGGGTTACCTAGTATAGAAACCGCTTTCACTTCAGCAGCAAGAAATTTGAGCGTACATCCGACGCAACCATCCCTGAGGTGTGGATGTACAACATAATGAGTGTTTTGAAGTCACTGCAGGCTCTAAAAGATCAAGAACACATTCACCTTTCTATTCAGACATTATGATCTATTGTAGATGAATGTTGAATAGATCCATTTCTAATTCTGCAGAAGCTGTTACTGGAACCTGAAAGACAACCTGCCCATTTAGTTTTAAATTTAAAAATCATTAACCTCGAGCAGAAATAACGTTCCTTTGTTTCTATGTGCTTCTATCCTTTAAGAAATCCAGAATTGAAAAAGCTTGACACTGTCTCCATTTGGCTGCAGGGTGGAATTTGTTTCTATAAAAGAAGGAGCGCTAAAATAACATTTAGAGAGCTGACCTTTGCCTTGCTGAAGGGAAGATCCATCTATGACAGGAGCTGTACAGCAGGGGGCAGACAGCCAGTGAGCTTAACGCCACCATGACAAGCATAGCGCCTTTCATATATAATTGATCTGTGAACCTGAGAAACAGCACACCTATAGGGACACAAAAACATTATTTCTGTCTGCTGTGGTCATGGGAAATTTGATTCATGTATCATGGTCCTGACCTCTGTTGATTCTGCGTGGAATGTCTGTTTCTTTCACAGCAGCTGCCACCTTGCTACATTTCCCAACTGCAATTTGAGCTGGCTGCGATTTTATTATTACACTCTGACACCAAACCTTGACCTCTCACCAGGCCCTTCTTGTCAACAAGGGTCCCAGGATGTGAAGAATGTAAATCTCTGCCTCTACATTATGACCTGAAACCTAAACTGGTCTGATTGAGAGTAAGCCAAGCAAGAAACTGCAGCAGGAAAGGCCAGCCACTGAACATTCTTTAATTCTCCACACATTCCAAATATTTAAATGGGATGAATATCTACCCCCGCAATTGATGAAAAAAAGGGGGAAAAGAATTGGACTGCTCCAAGCAAGGCAGAGTGTTCATTTATCAGAAATACACACATGCAGCCGCGGTAGCGATATCTGGTATGTGTCATTAAGATCAATGTTGAGTGGAAGTGCGGTTTTGCGTAACGAGGCAAAGGACGAGTTCTGGAAACAGCTCATGCGAAAGCTCCCATTCTCATTCAAGAAACACGACCTTTGTGAATTAGAGCACACATCTCAGTCGGCACTAAAACGCACCCTGCCATAAATCACACATTGTAGCGCAGAGGTTCATATTCACACCTGCTGTACTCACATTAACAGGCTCTACGCATGTACGCAAACGCCGATACTCACACAGATGTTCTGAGAGGCTCACCGTGGGAATACAGAAGTGCGGGACGCACATTTAGAGGACGACACGCGGGCATGTGTGGTGTTTGTGTGTACAGTATGAATGAAGGGATGACGGTACTTAGAAAGGGCCAGAACTACTTCCACAGCTTAGTGCTGGTCTGTTACTGCCTTCACGTACCCTCTTTCCTTAAGTCCAGCGCATTAACTAGATGCTGATGAATGCCAGTCGTTAACTCACATCATTAGATTCACCTCAATTTCTGGACTTATCAGACAAAATAGGCTGATTTTGAACTTCAGTCAGTCAGGAGGATGACACTGAGAAAGGAGCTGTGGATGCTGCCGCAGCAACGCAGTCACATTTTCCCCCCATGCAGCTGGATGTAGTGGTAGTCAGCAGCATCCAGGGGGACCCCTACTGCTTCTACTGCGCCTTCCTGTCTAATAAATAAAAAACACCACAAATTACTTCATTAAATGCTAAAGCAAGTGCTTGAAAATTGACTCTGCTTTGATAACTAGAAAAAGGGAGGAAAAATTCATCCCTATACACAGAGGAGGGTTTTCAACGTTAAAACCTGAACATGTCAGACAGGTAACAGTGTTGCAATCTTAATGCTTAGCTGAAAACAGAAACAGGAGCAATGTTCTCTGGCTGATGCATCTGCAGAGACAAAGGGTTTAAAGGCCATATAGTACAGTGTATGTCAAGAGCCATGCATACTTCAGAAGGGTATAAAAGAAAGAAAATAATAAGAGGGAGAGTGAGGCAGAAAGGCGAGATACAGAATGAGATAGAGAGGTGGACAGTGAAGGAAGAAGCACAAACAGAACACAAAGCAGAGATTTAAACATTATGTGTTGAAATTGTAATTGTATCAAAGCTACTAAAAACTAAATAAACCTACAAGCATTTCAGCTACATCTTAAAATGGTTTCCTCAAACTATGAAGACCCAATTTTATCCCATAGAAATACCAATAGCTTCATCTTGGAAGGAAGGGACGTATACGGGGGTATAATTTGGTGGTTGTTGACACACGTTATGGTGGTGCTAGAGGAAAAGTCAAGGGACCCCCTTGAGTCTGGCAAGCATGAAAAAGTTCAATAACTGACCTCAAGTGAGCATGAGTTGAGGGTTGGGGCTGGTTGGAGGGAAATGCAAAAGAGCACCCTGCTCCGTACTGTATATTTGCTTAATTAATTCCAAGGCATTGCAAAAGAAACTGGGCTGGGATCTTGTTTATTTACACAAACCATTTTTGAATCGTCTGATGCTTAGAAGAGGGAAATAGCTGGACAAATAGTTTCATGCTGGATTCCAAAGAGGTAAAGGAAAACAAGCAGCACTGTACTGCTTCAGAACATACATTATCCTTTATTATTATCCCGTTTTATAGCTAAATCATACTGTAAATCACAAATGAATCAAATGAGATCTAATAATTAATGCTGCATTGATGGACATAGCCAGTGATAAATATGGGAAAGGGGATAATATATGCCTGACAAAGTGTGGTCATGTTTTATTTAGATATGTAATAATACCAATTATCATCTATTTCAATTAAATTCATCTTTATTTATATAGCGCCAATTCACAAACAGTTATCTCAAGGCACTTTTCAAGGTTTAAGACCTTACACAACTAAACCCAACAAATCCCACATAGAGCAAGCTTTTATTTGTAGCCAATCAATAAATTGTACATTTTAATAGCAAGAGTGGAGGAAAAAACCCTCTATAGAGGAAGAAACCTCCAGCAGACCCAGGCATTGTTACATTGTGCATTTGTTTTCACAAGCACACGGATCCTTGGCTTCGACTCTCCAGTCATGGCTGACAGGCTCAGCAGAAGAGTTCAGCGAAGGCGCCACGATTCAGCTGCTATCTGATAGGCTGTCATTCAGCTCGCACTGTGGCAGCACTAAGAGCTCTCACCGTCCCTATAATGTGCCTTTCTTCCTTTTTACCCTTCTCTCTGTCCCCTGCTTTTCCATTCCCGGTTATCTTGTTCCTGTCCACTGCATTGAAAGGCATCTTTTTTTATTTTATTTTTTTTATTTCATGACCTTTCTATCTCACCCGCGTCCTTCTAATCATCAATCAAAGTCCTCACTGCTATGCGAAAGTTCTTATTACTGGTTTCTTAAGATATACCAAAGCTGCAGAATCACAACTTTATTTATGCATATTGTGTTTATGGTGAATGAATAGCATGTATAGTTGTAGGTATTAATTTATTCTACAGACACAATATTCACAATTAGGGTCAACACTGCATGTGCCGGTTACGTTTTTAAGGATTTAATTCCCACTCTGATAACCATCATTAGCTAATGAGTGACTATACTGACCATCATTATGCAATAGAAGCTACAGCTCAGCCAACCTAGAGCTGCGTTTTCGTCTTCTCCTAATTAAGGCTCCCTGATGGTTTACGCCTCAGAATTTGTCTGGTTCTTGTGGCACTAAAAATAGGGCCGACCCAAAGGCTCTGACACTTTCTGCCCTGTGCAAGTACACACACAATCTGCTGCCTAACCGACAATGTCCTCAGTCAAAGGCGTCAGCGTCCTTGAGAGAGTGGCATGTTGGCTCACTTGGCAGCTAATTCTCTCTCTGTTTATCTCCCTCTGCCTCTCATATCCTCCCGTTTCTCATTCGTCGCTTCCTCTACAGCAGGCTGAGTAGATGGTTAACAACAAAACACTGCTGGAGAGGGCAAAACGGTGACTTGGACGCGGACGTCTCTCCTATACCCGATGATCCGCTTTATCTGGGCCTGATGCTGGTCCCATATTGGAAGGAGACTTTCTGAAAAAGTAGGAAAATGGAATGAGGGTCTTTTATCTAGCCTCTCTGGAGCAGTTAAACTTTGAATGTTTCATTTATTTGTTTATTTTTTTTATTTTTGGACCCGCTTTGTGAAATAGTTGTGCGCTGAGAGATTAAGCAGCAGTTTGGAAGGAATTCGGGACATTCTAGACGCAGAGTTGTTGAGGCTGTTTGGTTAAACATATAATCTAAAGGTTCCGAGAAACAGCCTCAGCAGAGTGGTCTACAAAAGTATCATTCATAATATTCCCCCTGCTCAGCTTAACTTACTCCTTTCACACATACACATTTACGCACACCTGCCACAAATGATCGTCAATTTCTAAAATGTGATGAATGAACATTCTTCCAGAGTCTAGCTCACTTCTAAAGACACTTCTGATCTGGAACAACACTTAGAACATCTAAAGCACGTCTCCCGCATGACAACAGAATCTGGAATACTCAAACAACGGAAGCCTCAAGGTAAGGCTGTGTTCCCGCATGTTTGTGGCCCCATAAATAGCACAGAATTAGTGAGGGGTCAAGTTACAGGCAAAAGTCAACAGATGCATACAGAGATGAAAGGACAGTATGTGCACTGCACACACACAAACAACAGCTCTTTGAGATGTTGACTCAGGGTGGTCTGATTTATTCAACTCGCTAAATCAAATGTTACATCACTCTCAGTCAAATAAATCCTTTTTAAAACCTTTAGTGCTGCAAAATGAGAAGGCTTCATTAACATCTACAGCAGCGTCAACATTCAGTACCTGGAACACTTTGTCTATAAAGCTTTGCCTCAGATCGCGGGGGGGGGGGGGGGGGGGGGGGGTACATATTCGTATTTGGTCACAAGGCTGAAACCTCGAACAAAGAGCAAATATGACAAATCAACTCATATTGTTGCACCCACACTAAGGATCTACATCTGTACAAGCAGCTCTGAGAGGCTCCAGCTCGCTACAGTAACAACACTTAAGTGGGTGTCATGTTAATTATGCTCACCGTTTGTGTATTTTTTGCATGCCAGCATGTATTAATTAGCATTTAACGCGGGGCACAGCTTTTTCTGCTCATATGACCTTGTTACATTAACCAAGCAGGAACAACACATTGTAATCAACGTGCTCCCGAACACCCATGACGATGAGCTTAACGAAATTATTTTATCCACGCACAAACACAATTAGACGTTCCGTAACAATGGGAGGCTGAGAATCAGTATCAAAGTTCATACCATTTAACATTTCTAAGTCCTTGTTCTTACAGCTCGTCTCAGTGCACAAAAATACTTGGCCCTGGTTATAAATCAATCAATCAAGAAACTATTTCAAAAAAAATTCTGATGCTACTGCGGTGAAAGAAGCAGAATTATTGGTAATATCCTTGTGTCTTGTGGAATCTTTTTCTATTTTTCATGATTATTTCAATTTCAATTTCATCGGGAGGATCAACAAAGTCGCTGCTTTCACGTTTAACACCACAGCTAATGGTGCTAATACTGCTGTGATAATATTAAAGCTCCTGGGAACTGGGATTTATGTCAACAGATATCATCACCTGGTATGGCTGCTTCTATTAACGGGACTGTTTTCCAGAATCTTTCATTAAACCAGTATTTATCCGCAGCCCACAGTGAGAGCTTTTCTTAACCAAACTGTGACTTTCCACTACCATGACACATACTATGAAGGTAGAGGAAACTATGCTTATGGTTGAGCCTGCAAATATGACTTGGGACGACAGTGGGATGTTTGTTTTTACCCATTCAGAAACAGTAGACCAGCTCAACACGGCTCATATTTAAAGTCAAACAAACCTCAACAAAAAGGAACAATACCACCCCCCACGTTTCTGACTCTCACAACACGGCAGAAAGCGATCCTGGCCTCTTCCCTAACAGCAGTGCTGTTGTTGTTTCTTCTTGCACATGCGGTTGACAGCTTGCACCACACAATCTCTTGGGCAGCCTCATTTCGCCTCATCTGAATATTTATGAATGTTGTTGAGCGGCCACATTCCATTATCGGGGAGATTGCCTGGCATGGGGCTCCCAGTCCTTTCACCCTGCTCACGTCTCAGTCTGGAATCCTTACACTTCATCCAATTGCAGTCTGTATTTCACCGTGCCTGGCTGCCACCAGTGTTAACGGTGTTATAGAGAAAAATGAGAGGCAAAAAAACAAAAAAAAAAAACCAGCATGGGGGAAGAGGGTAGTGAGCACTGGAGTCAAGAAAATCTATACAGGAGAAAGATGAATGGCGTTTTCAAGGTTAGAAAGCCTAAAGTAAATCGACTAATCTTCTGAGGTGGAAACACATGCTGGCTCTGCGCCCCCATGATTCAAAGATATGAGCCAAACTTTAAGGGCAACGGCAAAACACGAACACACCTAAAACAGGAGACGTGGGTTTACGTCAGTGCATTTACACTCGAGTTCTTTCTCAATATCGGTACTTCCAGTAACAAGGCACTCGCTCTGAGATTTATTAGCCGTCACTGCCGTCTACAGAACCAAGCCAGGAAGAGGTGGCCAAAGAACAACAGGGACTCCGCTCCTGCACAATGTTCCCATTGTTCTCCACCTGGTTCAAAAGTGGGTGTATTTGGCCAACATCCTCTCCTAACCCTGCTGAAAACAAACACTCACGAACTGGGAGGGAATGTCTGAACCAAAACTGCCCGATAAGAATCGAGTGCACCACTCGATCATTCGGCCTTTTACACGTATTATCTGTGGTCAAGGACAGATTTCTTGGGAAGATGTAAAATACATCAAGGTAGAAGGTTAAGAATGTTCCTTCAGGTTTGCAGCCAAAGAGAGGTTTATATAAAGGAGTTCTACTCAACTGACAATAAGCTACTTGAACAGCTACTGAATGAAATACTGGGATTTCTATTCAACCTAGCTCTGCCACTGTGTGATAGATTTGACCTCATAGGTGTAACTGAAATCACACATGGATAGTTTTGTATGAAACACTTAATAACAGGAAAGGGCAATTTTTCAATTCAGAAAGAATTCTCAACAGATCTCACAACCCCACCAGTGACGCCACTGTGCCGCTCGCAGGTCTCCCTCAAAGGCTGCTGCTGTTGTTGTTGCTTTTTTTAGATACTTGTTCAAGAACACAAAACGACAAACGTTCTTATCATCCTACTCACATAACCCAAAGCAAATGCTGATGAATGAAGTCAACATGGCAAAAATGCCACTGTTGACATGGTTGTAATAAAAAAAGGAGGAATTACAAATAGAGCCAAAAATACACACAGGAGATTTTTTTTTTTAAAGCGAGAGGCGTCATTTCATCAAGACCTACAGTACTGCTGCAAACACACAGACCCGATTTCACTGTGCATTCCTCTGCCTTCTCCAGTTTTGTAATCTACATTCAATGTAATCTATATGTTGTGAACGGGAACATTAGAGTGATGTGAAAAACAATCCCAGGCCAGGGAGGAATTTAAACTCGTAGTTGAAAGAGGAAGCTGGCTAAGGAATGATCTCACACTCACAAGACAGATGACTGCAGAAGAGGATGCAGGGCACATAAGAACCTGGGTATTTTGCACTAATACATGCTGTTATGCTGTCAAGGTCTTCGTGTAATGTTCCCTGCACAACAAACTCCACTTTGTAACCAAAGCATACACTACAAATAAATGGATAAACATGGATCTCCCTCACCTCCTGACACACGCACGCACGCACACACCCCCATGTCGACATATACCCACTGAAACGCATTTAATCTAATCAGCTTGTCAACAACTCTTCGCGCTGCTCCAAACGTATCAATCGGATGTAAATGTGCGTTTAAGTGCTGAGCTGCGCAAAGTGCATGATGAATGGGCATGTGTTGCGCTTGCTTGCACGTATCGACAGCAGGAGTGGAGGTCAAGCCGACGTAGAGATGCCGCCCGCCTCTTTGCGGCTCTGCATGCATAACCAAAGAGAGCGCTTAATGAGGCTACAATGACTTTTGCGAGTGTCAGTTGTAGATCTCGCGTCATATCACGGCCTTTCCCAGGACGTCGCTCTAATTTGTTTTTGCTCTTTGAGAAATGACCTTCCCAAAAATGCCACAACTGTCTGATGAGCCCTAGTGTTTGTGCAGAAGCGAGATAAGACACAACAATGCTCCCTCTGCTTGTTATTAATGTGACGGGTCGGGTGTGGGGTGGAATCTTAAAAAGGGCGTGGAGTCGGACACGCCCGATTCCTCTAATACTACAGGAGGATGGGAACATGCAACCTGGGAGGCATGAGCCATCATCACAGGTTGATATGAGTGTTTAGCCAAAATAATCTACCAGCGATAGCAATGTAGACTACACACGCATCTGGGTGGAAATAAAGATAATCATCAGTGGCGCTTGCTGAACTACAGCCACATTTACACCAACATAAAAATAAATGCTGCTGACTCATTCAAGAGCACATCAGCAAAAAAAAAGATCAGTCATCACACCATTGGTTGAATGTGGCTTTAATCTCTGCGTTTGCTTGCTCTTTTTGGGTGTGAAGAATGAGAACTGCTGCTGAGTTGTTCAGTTTTAGGTTGTGAAATCAAGCTCATGCTATTTGTCAAATTTTGCCTTTTATCTGGCACAACCACAAACCCTCAAGTAGCACTTAGCAGAAATTAAAGAATTTCCTTTGGATCTCGTGGTAAAAGGGTGAATGGCTCAGCACAAGTGTTAGTCCAGCCCAGTGATCTGAAAGGGTCATATGAGCAGCTCTGAAGTGATTAGGTCTGGGAGCAGTGACCCATGAAAGACAGAGCAAACAGAGGGTGACAGGCAGCAGAATGAGGCTCTATTGTGCGATCAGCTGAGGTGGAGGCAGGCAGAGCTCAAATCTCATGGCTTTAGTTACACTCTTTACATTGACTCATCCGTCCTGAGTCAATTAGGTGTTACAATGTATGTTATTTTGAAGCTGAATGAAAAACTGCAGGGACTTGAAAGCCTCACAACTTGGTCGCGAGAGCAAAACAAACAATGTGACAGCTTCGCTCCCTAATGCAATTGCATTTAACTAGATCACGAATCTACTGCAGGTAGATCGAGTGCCATTCAAATAAATTGTTTTAGTCTATCATCTATTCTCACGTCACCTGGTTGCCATTCAGTACAATGACAGGCTGATCAGCAGCCAATCTGAGATGGCATCTCTTGTAACATCTGGGTCCTGTCAAACAAGAAGCTCTACAGAGCAAGCTGCGTAATCTTATGTATTGACGTGTCCTGTGCCATAAGGGTTCACGTCAACATGCCAGATGATGATTTTAAAGCTCACACCCTTGATGCAAGTCCTTGACTTATGTACAAAACTACTATAAACCCTCTTGTGAAGTTGCTGGCAATCATGAAGTAACATAAAGTAACTGGTTTCATTTATGAAAACACTCTCTTGGAATCGGTTATGTTCCTCTGAGAGAACAGAAAAGGAAGGAAAACTACGCGGCACCTGGATCTGAGCCCCGACGGTTGAAAACACCACTACAACAATAATAAGATTACATCAAATGTCCCTGGGAATTCTGCTTTGAGGTGAGACAAATCAGAGTTATTGTGAAGGGACAGAATGCAAAACAAACAGGAAGTCAGTGTATTTATAGAAGACATACACAGTTGTCACACTGCAGAAATAAGATTTTTGTGTCATGTGATCATGAATGTGTAAACAGAAGCACTTGAAAGCATATTTTAAACTTGGAGAACTAAAACCCAAATGAATCACACAATCTCTACTCTGCCGAGGTTTGACTTTGTCTTGTTTTCTAGATCTGAAAGTTACTTGATGTTTTAAAATCTGTAGCTACAACCAGAATATGAAATTGGAGCAAAAAGATACTTTTACCAAATATCTCAATGAAGCTTACACAAAACAAGTGTTTTAAAGTTATGATAACTTAAACTAGCACTAGCATGACTCCCTCTCATGCTCTGTTCCTCTTTTCTCTTCTACACTCAAATAAGAGCTTTATATATTAGTTATCACTAATTACAATAAATAAGGATGAAGTTCAGTGAACCCAGGCAGAAATAAGTATAATTCTGTTAATTTGTTAGAGCCTTGCTCAAAAAAGTGAATATTTCTGTACTCTGTGATATTGATATTATTATATGCCATCGAAGCTATTAAGCAGCATCTGGTTGATGCTGCTACAGGAATAACAATTATTGATCATTGTCTAATATTTTAAATGATGGTAATGATTTTTTATCTAAAGGATGGTTCACTTTAGTAAGATGATACTGCAGATCCCTTATCCACTGTATACAGAGAGAAAGGAGGGAGAACAGAAATTAACGCTTGCACGTGGGGACACGCTCGGGTCAGTACGACCTCATCAACTCTTAAATAATGAGGGTGGTCCAGACACCATGTTGGTAATGAGACAATTAACTCCTCATCTAGCACTTTCATCCCCACAGCTCTTCAGCAGTCAACCAGCCAGCAGCCATGCAAGAATCAGAAAGAAGGTAAGGGCGATGAAGGTGATGAAGGTAACGTGGGATCAAGCGATCAAGATAAATAAAAGGAGGCAGCACAATATCTAAAGCAATTACCGTCCATACCATGTTTCTGTTCCTGCTGCTCTATGCAAAACTCAAAGAGGGGGGATGAATGTGTGAGATGTCAGCAGTGTCTAACCTCATCGTCAAGGTTCCTGGATGAGCTACAGGACAGTAAGAGTATAAAGGTTGTCTATGCAAGCAGGGAAACCGGCACCAGGTACAAACACGAATGCACTGCACAAAGGTCAAAGACAAAAAGTGGCTGTGAAATATTGTGGATTTCTTTCAGCTGCTGAGTTAACTTCTAACATTGTTAATCAATATAATGACTCTCTAAACCTCCTTCAGTTTTCACAGAACCCGTTATATGTTGCTCAGAACGGTCTATTATTTGTTCAAGACTTTTAATAACTGTTCAAACTAGAACTTAAAGAAAAATAGATTAGAATCTTAATCACTGTTTTACTTTGACTCCCTTCTTACACACAAATACACAAAAAGCAACAACGTTTACTTCAGATCTCTGAGTCAAGTTAAAGCACTATTTTAATTTAAGTTTATTTAATTACAGTAGTATAATTGTATTTTAAACTTAATGCAGTGATGTTGGTGAAGGTCCAAGTTTGAATTTATACTATTCTATTGTCAACTCAACTGTAAACGCCTACCTACTGCATGTCAACATGAACCGTGGAGGTTCATACACAGTACTATGCAACGGCGCCTCTATGGATCAGCTCCTGGATCATTGCTCCACCGCATTGTGCAGTTAAGTGGTGCAAAATTCGGATATGTATGAAGGAGGTGCTGCTGCTGTGTCAGGGACACAAAGGAGAAAAGTCTAGGGAGGATTATTATCCTATATCAAGTTAGGAAACGAGTCTGGGTTGCAGGAAGCTGTGGGCGTATGGATGTTTAATCGATCTGATCCCTGGTGCCAGACAAAGCGCAGGATTATGGATGTTTGCATGGTGAAAAAAATGGAATGGAGAGTGCACGCAGGTTAGACAGGCAGACTGAGAGATAAAGACTGATTGGACAGATGCAGCGATGGGGAGCAGCAACAGGAAAATGTGACCCGAGCGATTGAGACACAAGTTGTAGATGTGCTGCAGTTTACCTCATGGAAATGTCAGTATTAATGTACGTTGAACACAAATTTACAAATGATATTTTATAACTTGGTTGCAATTAGCATGGAACAGCATGTTTGGAGTTAAGCCCAGTTACAATCCCGCCAATGTGTGGACAGAGATCATTACTGGGCTCAATACCTTAATCCCTCTTGCTCAAAAACTAAATGAAACATAGATGCTCTTAATGAAATAGAAATAGTAAAAGCAACACAGCAGTTTGTATCTGTCAGACATTCAGCCCGTCCTACGTCTGCTTCTGTTTGCGTACCAGGGAGAGCATCAAAGATGCACAGTCACAGATGGGGAATGACATTGACCAGATTGCATATCCGCAGCCTCATGAAAAAAACAAAAAAAACAAAGAGCCTTAAAACCTGCGTTCTCCACGGATTACCAATGTCTTGTTTTTTGGCCCAATCCAAAACAAATCCGAGGGGATAATTTTCTAGGAATTCATTACGTGTGGTGACTGTCCTTTTAAGCTGCGCGTTGACACGTCTAACGGAGCTTTTTGTTCTCGTGCTTCACCCGCTGCGGCCTCAGGACATCAATCTCACAGACGTTATTAGCCAGCCGGGACTCGCCTTGATTACACAAGAGCCACATTAGAGATGCACGATAAGTAATCCTTTGCAGATAAATGATAAAACGCTTCAGATGCGTATACAGTTGGATGAATGTTACTGATTTCTGAACATTCATCAGCTAAGATGTGATTTATACTGACATTTTAAAAGCATCATCCACACTCATGACTAACTAGCTTTTCAGACTCCTATGAGCTGTTATGGCACATCTAGAGTGTCTTGGTCTATAAGCTTAATCTTATAGTTTGGACTAACATATGTCATCATCTTGAACTGCTACACACTAAAAACAGCAGACTGCTGGTGCTATCAACCACTGTGTCATGGCAACCTTTGTTAACTGCATCTATGCCTCTGCCTCCATCTTCAAGCCCTTGGTCCCTCCTTTGCTCCCGCTGCACCCAATCTCCCTCCTCCAGCCTTTTAAATTAGTTTCAGTAGGGCCATATTCATATAGTCACCCATTTTTTTTTTGGTTAGAGCCCACCCTCTGAGTAGAGTGGCCCCTGCCAATTAGTCTGAGATTATAACCAACCGCAACCATGCGTTTCCCAAAGCCCTTACGTAAAAAGATTAAGAGTAGGACATATGTCCCTGTGTCTCCTGACATGGCTGCAGACCCCTTCACCCCCGCAGCCTAAGCTACGGTAGTTGGTGACAGATGATGCAACAAAGACAAAAAGAAACAAAAACACACAACCACAAGTTTTTGGTGTGGATATAGACAAACCGGTGAAGTGACTCCTTGCTGTTTTATGTTATGATGTGTTGCATTGCAATCGGAAGGTTTCTAGACATATCCACAGAAAACACGATTGGGGGCTTTATAGCTTGAATGTACAGTGCCCCCCATCCGTGGCAATAGATTGTTGCAGGCATGTTAGCAGGAACAGCAGAGCACATCGTCCGTTCTCCTGTGAACTGTGCAGAGGGGAGTGTGGGACCCACATACGTCGCCATGGAACAGGCTGCGCATAAACATGTCTTTGAAGGGAGAGGAACAGACAGAGAGGATGAGAAAGGTTTGCTGCTGTGTGTTTGCAAACACCGAGCCTCTCTGATGCTCCCTGTCTGAGGCGGCTCTGATTTTACTGTACTGTACCTGCATGTGCTGTCCAGAGATGCTCGGTGTAATATGTCTGCAGTTTTGCAGAGAAGCGCAAGGAACAAGGACAAGAAATTAGGAAAAGGGGACAAAATGAGAAAAGGAGGACAGAAGATCCTACTTGATGAGACAAAGGACATTATCAGCCGGGCATAGTCCCAGATCTACTGCCCTCTCTTTTATTTACGGTTTTGTACAAGAAGCTTGCAGTGTTCTTTATCTAATCAGCTAGTTTCCCTTCTTTTCCTTCCTCAGTTGTCCACTCTGGTCTTTCATCACCCACCTACCTTGCAAGATGCTGTAGAATAATAAAAGCTGCCTCTGAGCCAAACTGCATGATGGGGAGAGAGTAGTGAGCAATGATTAAGGCACAGATTGCAGTTTGTGACCTCACTCTGAAAGTCAGAACGTGGCAACCTTCACAATGTGTCGATGAGGGATGAGTAGCTATGTCTTAAGCCTCTTCCACACAGACATTACCCCAAATTTTGTTGATTTGTTCACGCGTACAGCTCTCAAACAGGCTTTGCCTCTTTTCACTTAATCTGTTTGACTTGGACGCATCAACAATATCAGCATTTTTCCCGTTTTACAAATTTGCAGTCCTGTAAAGTGCATATGTGAAAGAAGCTTTGGAAGGTTTGAGGCTCTATTTGACGACAGAGCACAAATACCTCTTCTTGGGCGGCCGAGGTCTCCATTGTCCTGGTCAAGAAAAACCCGTGATTGAACCATCAGGGTTGACCCAGAGAAGAGAGTGGGATCACCAGAGGTTAAAATAAGAATGGTAGTTCACAACGCTAGATGGTAACACATGAGAGAGAGTTACTGTAAGCCTTGCAGTAAGCCTGTCCTTGTTTAGTTTTTTTATTTTGGACCCCACATCTGAGCACAGGGACCAGTACATACAATAGATAAAATTACAGTAATGAGGCCCCTTTTCCGTTGTTTATCTCACACAATTGCCTTTAAAAGAATCAATACAGTACGTGAAGCTGGTCTCTGAACCAAATTGCGTTCCCGCCTCACACCAGGTTAGGTGGAAAAGAACGGAACAAAACAAGCAAATGGCGGCGGCTTCATCAATTAGGTCTGATCACTACGCCTGGAGACCAATTTACTGTAGCTCAGCGAGGTCTGGACTATCGATGGGCATCTGGGCTAGCGACATTTCTTTTTAAAAATCAGGCTTTAGTGTGAAAAGCATCAAAGTGCAACTTGTCAACGATTTTTTGCTTATTTCACTAAAGCTAAAAAAAGTCAATAACTGGCTTTGTTTTTCCTTCATAGGCAACAAACAATCTTTCTAGTGCGTTATTGTGTAGCAGGCAAATGCAAACATCGTTAATTTGATGTTTTCCCTCAATATGTGCAGTGCCCAAAGTCTAGCTTGTTATATTCCAATCTCCAGTTTTTATTACAATACACATCAGTGCTAACATAGTTAACATCAACACTACACCGTAAATAACTCTATTCCACAAAATCAAGCCTAAATTAAATTTGTATGGATTATAACAAATCGGCCCCAAGAAGCAGCCACTGCTTTTTCTGCACTTCCCCCACAGCACTTGAGGCTTCGCATATTTTTTTTAATGCTCACTGTGAAGAATAACAGAACATGGATAAATTGCAAGAGTCTTAACTACATTGTAGGGCAAAGGGCCTTACTGTGGTCACTAAGCAACTACAGGAGACTTGACTTATGTAAAAATTCTGATTATTGCCACTTGGAAAAAAAAACAACAATATTTGCTTTGCCGCAAGGACTGAAATTGATTTTAACACTCTCCAGCAGCAGACCATGTTGTTTGTCCTTTGACACTTGAACTGCACACAATGAGCCCGGAGGAACAAAGCACTATTGTTGACAGGCATGCACTTACAGGACTGCACTGTGGCTCCGCAGCTGTTTGTGTCCCTCAGTGCACAGATTCCAGCACAAATTCTCATGAAGTTAGAACTTAGGCTGCCGGTAAGTTCGGAAACGCAGTTAATGCAAGAAAAGCCCCATCAGACTTGATTGCTGCTACCGTAGCTTGATATGCAGTCAAACGACACAGAGAACAGGTTAGTGGCTCAGCTGTGCTGGACGCTGACAGTTCTAGGAAGGTCCGGGCAGAAGTAGGTTAAAAATGTCAGAGTTGTTGGTTCACCTGTGCAGCAGCTGCATCACAGACAGACAGGACCTTTTTATGTTCAGAGATACAGAATATCTGGTGTAAAAAGAGACTGAGACAAGTCATGTGATGACCTGGCTGCACTGAGGTCAGAGATGGATGACGTGTGGTCTGCATTACCCTTTAACACACACAGCGCCACAACTGATCAGTAGGGAACAGCACTCGATTCAGTCGAGGCTATATGAATCCATGAATCTATGCAAAATCGACTCAGATACACATAAACATGAAAGGTCTTATAATCAAACTGTTCAAGCAAAACGTTGCAGGTCAAAAGGTCAAACATAATCTAAATTCAGATGTTAACACGGTGTCATAATGAAGTATTGCCCTAATGTGTCACATGGTGGTTAACAACTGCTAAAGCTTTTATTCATGTCCCACTATATTCTATTTAACGTCTGGCTTACTGCACAGATCCCCACACTGCACTGAGGTAAAAGCTGACATACAGTAGATCCTCATCACGCACAGCCAAGTGATCAAGCAATACCGTCCAGTACCTTGAATCTTGGCTTTTACTGTCTCAGACTTGAAGCTGCATTGTTGACCAGGTTTCCTTTATAACGGTTCAAATTTCAATTTCGTTTCAGTTTCTCTACAGCCACCAGTGAGAAGAGGCAACATACTGTAAGAAAACAAACACATTCATCACTCTGAGTGTGATGAATATATAAAATATGGTAGGGGCATAAAGAATGAATCCTATGTTCAGCAGGATTTTAGTTTAAAATCAAACTTGCTTCATATTAAGTACAGATAATACTGAGATATAAGCATCATTTAATGTATTGTAAGCACATGAGCTCAATTAAGTTATCAAAATTGTCACTCAGGAGAAACACTACAACTGAATGACCTACAATATCTATGAGCTTTTATGTTTCTTTATTCCCTCCTCGTCCAGGGATCGTTTCTCATTCTATTAATTAATCTCAGCTGTTGCGTCCATCTCCTGTGGTGAAAAGAATGTCTCCTCCTCAGTAAATCACTGCGAGTAGCACGAGTTGTCCTCCGGGTAGCCAGGAAAGAAAAGAATGACGCAGCACTGAGGCATGCGTGGAAAAAGGCCCTGAAATCGGCTACCCCACGGAGCAGGACTGGCCCCCGGAGATTAGTGAGGAAACACAGAAGACCCGGGTGGAAGGACAGATCTAACACACACACACACACACACACACACCTGTGCACACACCTGTTAACAGCCCTACTACAGGGACAATTCGCCAGAGTCATTCATTATATGGTTCTGCACCAGTGGACCTTCTTGGGAATTTAATAGGAAATATGGGAGAAGCCAAACGAAGCACCGAGGTGAGATGAGAGACACAAAGCATAAAGCTCTGCTTCAGTTCACACACGCTTCATACTTGAAACACATTCACAATTCCAGACAAACACACACTCACGTATGTGCACCAATTCATAGCTGGCTTAGCAACAACTTTGAACTATGGTCACTGAACTACAAGAAACTATGGGTCTGTATGTGTGTGTGTGTGTGTGTGTGTGGGGGGGGGGGGGGGGGGGTTAAGTAATCCCCCAGCTGGGTTCCAGCACAGGACAGCATAACACACTCCTGTTGTTCTTCCTGGCCCCCAAGACAAGGCTCAGCCAGGCACGCACAGCGCCTCACAGACCCTACACACGCACACACTTTTCTCTAAAGTGCTTCCTCCCTCCCCAAAGCCTCTGAACATAACAGAAGAACAATAGCCCACCCTCAGCTCCCACCCATTCTCAGGAGGGAAATTTCCTTTAGTTGTGCGATAACTTTGAATGAATAATAACACCCCTGAGCATTAAACAACTGCCTGACGTTGTCTGAGGGAGGAGATCTTGGCCCGAAGGCAGCAGCAGCAACTGTTTGTCTGTCAGTATGTGTGAGTTGCTCCTCTTGGCTGAAAATGTGAGCGTAACTACATAGTACAAGAATCTCATTTCACTTTCTTTATAGTTTGTTTTTGCACACATGAGATGAGATGAACAAGTGTTCAGCTCTAAAAGAACATTGTTATATTGATTACAGGATTATTTATAAAAGGGTTCTGACTAAACTTTCACCACAGCACACACACCATTCATTAAAAAAAATACAAGCTCATCATTGATCAAGGCCACTGCTGTGTGTCATGCTGTGCCAGCTAAATAAATGAACTTGCATCACAGTGTTTGAGAAATTAAAAAAAAAAAAAACTTCCTTTCAACCTCAGCATTTCTGACAGGAACAGCTCTCGAGTCAAGCCCTCTTCAAAGCACAACCACTTCAAACAAACAGGTTCACTGCACCAATTGGATTTTGGATAACTTGGCCAGTTTTCAAAGGGAACATGGTCCTATTACGGCCACAGCGAGGGCGATATTCGGTACTACTGCCACTGTGCGTGCACCCTGTGGGCATTGGCTCAGGCCCACAGGGTGCATGCATGTGACCGCCTAGAAGTGACGCGGGAGCTCCCAACTTAAACCATCACGTGCCTAACTGATGCTTGCCCAGTCAGCGGTAATCTGACGTGATTGGCAGACACGTTAAATACAAGAATCACATGCTGCCCTCGCGCTGTGGGCTAATCCCAAATCACTGATATTCATGTCAAACATGAGGCAGGCTGTCAGTCAAACAGAGCAAAATACAGACATGAGAGCAAGCTCTTAATCAGTGAAGAGAACACAGTGAAATACAGCACAAGCATTTAGGTCTTCTTAGGTCGTTTGAGTTTCAAAATTAAGTCAAAGTAAGACATGTGGATAGAGAGACACTGTTGTAGCACTAGGCTGTCACCAGAAAGCAAACAGCTGAGTTTCACTTCGTAGTTGTCCTGGAATATTTACACAGACCATGTTTTCTCACTACGAAAAGACCAAAGAATGTATGACTGAGTGTGTTTTTGGGAGTAGTCACTGGGTAAATACGTGTCAGCCACATGTCTGCTCCAGGCAAACTGTTTCCTTCCAGAGCAATTAAGCTGTTAATTCAGTTTCTTGCTCCATATCAAGCTCGGTAATAAATACATCAGGAGCTGGAACGGCAGGGAACAAAGGAGGTGACATATTAAATCAGCAGGACATTTAAGATTACAGTGGACTTTGATAAGTGACAGAAACACAAACACAGGAATGAACACGCCCACATACACAGAGGCCTCCCCACGGCCTGCTGCTCTCCAGCATAATGACCCAGAGAGATATACGCTGGACACTGCTGAGCGACTGGAGCTAATAAACACATGATTGTTGTGACATTTCCAACTAGACATTATCTGCAATTGGCTGTAATTCGGTGCCGATGGCTTAATTTAGCCCTCACTGCAACTAACAGACTAGTAGCACGGCTCATCTCCTGCAAGATGGGGTGTTGGGTCTGAGCTTAAAGACCTCCCCCCTCCTAATCCTCTAGTCATTTTTTCTTCTCTCCTCTAGTCAGTCCTCCCTCGCTCTCACTGTTTCCCTCTTCTCTCGACTCCAGCACTCAATTGAAACAGCCCGTAGCCTGCGACAGAGAGTGTCAAACGCCTTCTCATCCTCATTACAGAGTTTCCCGAGGCGCCCCTCTCCACAAAAAACGCATTTATTTCTCAAGCACTTCCACCATGTTCGCCCCTGTTGTTACCTACTAAACACAAAAGCAAACATTTCTGTCTGAGAGCAGAGTTATTATTATGAAGCTACATCCACAGATATATATTTTCCCCACATAAACTCATTACACTGACAGTTTTGTTTATGTCTGACAGTGCGGACGAGTTATCATTACCAGCGACTAAGGCTGCTGTTACAAAGGAACTATATCATTAATGCATCATCAAATGGTCTTTGATTCCCCGGCATTGGCAGCAAAGGCTCAAAATAGACTACACAGGGCACCTTGAGGCTGGGTTAATAAAGGAAAAAAAATATAAGAGAATGCTGGATGTGAAGCAGATCAAAGACATGCATGAAAGAAGAACACTCACAAGCTTGACTGTAGGAAAAAAAAAAAAAAAACAGCCACAAAGCGAAAGCGTGTGGTTTGACAGAATATTATTTCATGCTGCAGCGGGCAGCATGCGTGTGCACACGCTGCCGGTGCTGCATTGCTGGAAAGAAACCCAGAAAGTATTCTCTCAAACATCCCTGGTAGGGCTGGAATCAGGAAACTAGGTTATGGGTCTCACACCTCACTGCTGTTGTCATAAATGTGCCCTGAATGTAAATTCACGTGTGTCCGAAAGCGCTCGGCCCAACTTTGCAGTTCCACGAAGGTCTGCGTCTGCAGGTGAGAGGGCCTTCATTCTTGCATTTTTAAAAGGGAGAAAGAAGATATGCCATATCCCCATTCTCAGGGCTTGGATGTCACCTGGTGTAATGAATACCAGTTGATAGTTAGGCACCATGGCTCAGTAGCTTCATCTGCTCTACGCTGGTGTCACCTACACCAGGGGACTGTCAGATAGCAACAAGACAGAATGAGATGTAAACAGGCATTTAGATGTTTTCCTCGATCTTTAATCAGCTGGAGCGTCTCCAAGTGTCACAGGTGCAATGACAACCATCACCATCTTTCAGTCTGGAAAAACAGGCTTCGACTGGAAATACAATAGCACTTAGGAACTCCCCGAAACCAGCAAACAAGTGTGGCTAGTTTTACCCACAAGGCCAGTAGGCAAGGCCTCTGGAGACAAAGGGGAAGCGCTGATGAGTTTTACCCGATGAGACAAATTGGTGCACCTGCTGCCGATGATGTGAACCGTTTTGTTGCACAGTGTTGCTCATTCCAAACTGCGGGTTCACTGAACGTGCTCTGTTTTGATGTTATTTACATGAACTCCACTGGGGGTAATGCTCCCCTTCACACGAACAAAGCCCGTTTTATGTCGGGACCAGTGCTATAACCCACACGCCTGTTGGGCTGAATAAAGCTCCCTCTGCTTTAGCCCGTCTCCCACATTAACCAACCATAGAAGAGCTAAAAGAAAACAGAAGGACAGAGAAGATAAATAGAGGAAAAAAAAAGGGGGGGGGGGGGGGGGGGTTGAGATGAGTGAAGTGCGGGGCCACTTACGCGTCCTGCCATCCTGCATCACAGAGCAGCCAATGATGGATGAATAGGAGCACATCCCAATTATAGAAACGACTTAGGCACCGAGTAGGATCATTAGCTGAGTAACAGCAGGCTTTTGAGGTATCGTGAGAGTACATGTGCCTGTAAGTGTGTGTGTGTGTATATATAAGTATATGCTCTGTTTTATGTAGTTCAGCGGGGCTTCATTTGTCACCATGTTCAGCAGTACACCTACAGGGGATGTATGCCAAATGTGTTTCTATTTCTGAAGTAGAATCAAGGTCTGCGGATGTAAGTGAAAACACCAGTTTTACAAAAATCCTAAAAGTATCACCTTGTCTTTACGTTAGTTTTGTTTGCACTCCAGCGCTGTTGTCGCGGCCTCGTTACCGACTTCTGTTCATCAGTTATTCATGCATAGTTGGGATCACGCTGTTATTTGCTGGAGACAAAGCTGGTCGTGCATTTGCATAACGTAGCAGCGGTGCTCACTGTAGCACGGAGATAAAAAACAGACAATAAATCAGGGTAAACAAACAGATGGCGGAAACAAACAGAGCACCAAGACAACAGAAGGGGTGAGATGGAAAAGAAAACACAGGTATCAAGGACCTACACAGGCTGAAGACTCATCTGCATACACCATTTAAGAGCTACTGTGTTTTGGGCCATTAACTTTAACAAACTCAAAGCGATGCATTTTAGTTCATAAAATCTAACCTGTAACTTTGAAGAATCAGTGACATCTACCTTTAGACAACCTAAGGTGCGACTCACCCCTGTATGGCTCTATAGCTCTGGATGTCTTGCTGAAAAACTGCATCTGGAATTCTGATGATGTCATCTGGTTGTTCCTACTACACAGGATGCAGTTTTTGGTTGACGTCTCCAGAGGTGTTTTTCAGCAGAGGAGGAATTTTATTACCACCCATATACTTGGGACTCCTCAAACAGAAGCATAGGAAGCTATTAAACTTGACAAAGTTTTGGTCATCACTGTACGTAGGAAATGTCATTTAGATTTGGTTTAGGTTTAGATTTGATTTTCTGACAATATTTCAACATATAAACTGCATTTTATAAAATCTAATAATAAGCTTTCAAAATAGTAATAAAAAATGAAAGAATACAAATAAAACTGGTGGTTGCCTGAAATACAGAAAATGACTCATACTCTCAGTAGATAATGTGTTTAATGGACTCAAAAATGAAAAATGTTTATTTTGCCCTTTAGCTCTGATGTATATTTGCTATTTTTCTGCATCATCTACCATAAGTAGCTACTGACAGCAGTGACGTAAAATTCCTCTTAGTCAGGGTGGACTCGACCACGAGGAGATCCTTCTCATCCACCAGCTGCCTTCAATGCACGACTGACTCACAGCAGAGGTGAGTAACTGCATCACAGAACAACCGCAGCAGCGTTTGAGTCACCAACACCCTGCTGGGGTGTGTGTGTGTGTGTGTATAAGACAGATATCAAGAAGCTTGAACCCTCATCTCATTTAAGCACTGAGGTGGCAGAGACGGGGAAACGGTGCTGCAGGATCATATAATGTTGTACGTTTGCGTTGGGTTTAGTTTTTAAATTTGTTTCTTTGAGCTAAGGTTGGTGGATAGACGCACGGAGCACGAACGGCACAAAGGTGAAATCCTTAGATGCTGCTGAAGAAAACATCATCCTTTTATATCATAATAAAAGTTTTTATCGAACAGCTCAGCTTCAAAACAATAACTACCAACACACTAGTAATCTGGGTTTTTGTAGCTGTGCTATCAATTCTGTAAAATAAGTGGAGATATTCTTTTCTGCTGTACATGGAATCTGAGCTATTGTAGGTTACAGCTTCATTTCACAGGCACCAGTAAGTAATTACAATTTGCAAAGCAAGTGCCAAGCATGAAGCACAAACACCTGAAAACAACAGTCTATACTCCTGTATGTCCGATCTGGAGCTGCCCGGTGCCAAACTGTGGGGTCATGCAGGCCAACAGGCCAGTGAGTGGCTGTCGTCAAGAGTTTAAACTTTATTTGTCATTTGTTCGCGTGTGCCACCGCCTGCACATGTATTTACTTTTCGACTTTGCTGTGGCGCCTGTCAACTTAAATATTGAATCAATGTGAGCTGTTAGTGTGCAAGCTACTAAGGAGCCCCCTGACACACAGCTCTCAGGCAGCTCGGGCAAAGATTCAGCACCAGCCGTCCCATAACAGCTCTGCTAAAGCCTGGACCAGTCAAGAGGAAGTCTGATAACATGAAAGCTGGACGAGGCTGGACATCGGTCCTCCCTAGACCAGCTCTGGTGAAATCTTTTTTCCATAGCCAAGTGTTAGACCTTTCAAGTCAGCAGATTTGAGCCAGTGTTGCTTGGGTTTTCAATATTTGTTCAGCCAAGAGGAGCAGTTTGCTCGGTTATGGGATCTCTGAAGAGCCTATAACCAGTCTGTGCTGTAAAGACACTAAAGACTGAATCAAACATGCCTGGTAGTTTAATATGCCACAGCTCTGCAGTATTCTCACTTAGCAGGTGAAACGACATTGTCCAACTAAAAAAAAACAAAACATTAAGACCAGTTTGACCACATTCCTCCTCACGAAGTGGATCCTCCTTTAATCTAAAGTAAGTAAATACAACCTATGCGTACAATGATTCGAGGCATTTAGAGAGACTTTCAGTGTGATGGCTGGAATCAAAATCAGTTGAGTGACCCTAAGGCTTTGTCACCTTGAAACCACTTTTCATTCGCGGGACATGTGCCAGAGATGTGATGAATGAGTAGCATACAAATCATGGGCCTTGAATGATCCTTCATGTGCTTCTGAAACAATAAAGCAAAGGTGCAAGAATCATCTTATACTCAGACACACAGGACAAAAACAGGAGTAAAGTATTAAATTAATCCTCCTTTGTATTAATCTAATTGTTCAACCATGTGTTCCATGCAGGGCACTGAGGTGTAATTCATAGAGAAACAACATATTGTAAGCTAGAGGCCTTGAAATCACATCAGAAATATCACAATTAAATAATATATATCAGCTTTTAGAGGCAGCTGTGTTTGCCTGGTTCAGGATCAGACGAAGACGCACATTTTCGGTGCTTGTTGTCTTCATGTCCCATGAAGAAAACATTTTCACTGTGATCTCCTAACAATGAGGAAAATGTGCCAGAAACAGCACCTGTTGGTAACAATACACTGGTGGAGCTCAACAAATCCAAAGTAAGTGTGTTCCACACATGCCTGTCATTTCCAGATAAATACTCAAGGCCCTCCTGTGGGATGGGCGCTGATCGCAACAAAGCAATCTGTCATGGCGCTGTACAAGAAACATCATTTCCGGTTTCAAACCATGTCATTAAACTTTAATGACAAATTGTCCATAGCGCATATAAGTTATATAAATTTCTCAGTGATAGGCTGACATTACTTCCTAAAGATGGAATGTATCCTGGAAACACAACAAACCGAGTCAAAACGAGTGATGTTTACTCAGCAAACACCATGCACGGCTGAAGGTGATACAGAGGACAGGAAATGCAAATAAACAGAACTTATTCGTTGCTGTTGAAGTTTACAGTTTACCTCCTAGGTATTGAGGGCAAGGTTTGACAGGAAATCCACAAAACATTTGACATGACCTGGATACTCCACTCTACCAACTAGGACAGAGAACAGAACAAAAGGGGTTTGTTTTTCCCCCCACACGCTTTCTTCAAGAGCTGAATTCGCCACGTAAACACGATCATCTGGAAGTTATTCAAACTATCTGCCTGGCTATTGTTTAGCAGGCTTGAATGACTGGTAGTAGTAGATGCTCCAGCGATTGCGTCACTGCAACGCCAGGATTGCAGAGAGACACGTCCTTCTGCTTACTTTCAAGACTGAGTAATGTGCATGTGATCGCTTGAGTCAATTTGCTCGCAGATCTCAGGGAGCTGGCATAGGGCCAACTGCTGCCAAAAGCCTTGGGGCAAAGTTGTCACTGTGTGTGCGTGCGTGCGTGTCGACCACGTTACAAACAAATACACGAGAAGTGAGAAGGTCTCCTCGCAGAAAGATCCCACAATTTGCACAATGTGCAAGGGATTGGCTCATTAGCAGAGAATAAGAAAGAGGGCAATCACACAAAGAGCCCAGAAAAGGTGAGCTGTCAAAACGGCAGAGGCAACATCATGAATACGAGTTGCAAATCACATCAATGCGCTGTAAACAAGCTGTCCTCCCAGTTTCCTTCACTTTTTCCATCAAGATCAAGCCCTCGGGCACGTGCAGGAGCTCTGAATGCGTCAGCTGACTTAACGGGCATGACACACTGGACTCGATCAATAACCTGTTAGGGAAGCTGAGGAGCACAGCAAGCTAAATTGGCTGGGCTGAGATCCTGACACCCATGAATTCTGATGAGGCCGTGTGCAGAGCCTCATCTCAACGGAGCACGACACCACAGCAAGAAGAGGCGAAAGACAACGGTGTGTCAGTAAGGTAGAGCATAAAATGTCTAAATAACATCAATTCAGGCAGGAGCCAGGTCTGATTCCCTCTCATTCCCCTGGCAGAAACACTAGCAGTGCTGCAGCTGAGTCCAGCGTGTTGGGAAGACAGCGAGCTTTACACTGTATCCTTTTGATATGAGATCATGTCAGACTGTGCTGAGATCAATTCTCTAGGGTGGAGGACCGGGAATAAACAGCTGAGTGGGCTGCACTGGCAGAACGAGCATTGACGAAGGCCCATCAGCGCAGGCAAAGGGCCAAGTGTGAAGTGCCAGAGTAAGGCAGAGCCCGAACTCTGAGATTGAATCTTCTCAACTGATTTATCACCTGAGTGTAAAGAAAGATCTCAGCTGAACAGAGGTAAGTGTAAGTCCACACTACAGACAGGTAATCCATCTCAGTCCTATCGTTTTCCTCCAATTCAACAAAGTCAAAACACTGCCGCCTTTACATACGCACTGAAAATAGAAATACGATTTCAAAGACATTCTGGCAGCATTCGAGAGCACGCACAAGGAAGCACATTGTCTTTTTGTGAGTTTTTGTTTGGTCTCCACAGACGACCAGACCAGAGGCGAGAACCAATTCAGATATGGCTTAATTTATCATTATCATGCATGCTTGCACACATACGTATGCAGTGGGCTCACACAGACTGATTACTTGCAGACGTGACGTGAAGCCTGTGTCGGAGATGCCGTCCTAATGAATTCAAAGCAGCGGCAGAATTATTTCAGACAGACATAACTGAGAATCAATGGTGTTATTGTTATGGTTTGTAACATCATCTTCTTCATCCGTGTGTTTGTTATTGCTCTTTTTCATCGTCTTTGTCCTCTCCACATCTCAGTTTCTTCTCCTGCTGTTCTTGCTGCATCTTCCTCTTTCCTCTGCCTCTTACTTCATGCACTCCTCCCCTCTTTGACCCCATTTTCTCTTCTATAAACCTGTTCATCATTGTGTTTTCTCTCTCCCCCCTCCCTGCTTAAATCCAGCATATCCTTCAAAAGAGAATCCTTCTCGGGGAGATATCCAAGGCTGTGAGACGGATGTGCCAGCTGCTTCTGCTGGCAACACCTTAGGGATGCCTCTTACAGTTCCAGCCTTAAACAAAGTCCCTGAATAGGCTTTCCTCTGAGGCCAGTTAGTGTGCATCTGGAGGGAACCCGGTTCAGTCACTCTCAGCCAATCCATCTTCTATATCCTTCTATCCACATCTGCTCTGGTGTATTGATTCATGAAAGTCAATTTCCGTCACACTGTCTATTTCCCTTTGCTGCTTCACAAAAGGGAAATTTTCTTTAATGAATCGACCTGTGGCCAATCACTTTTTACACACACACACACATCAGCACACTGGCTTCTTAACTACTTATCAGCATAGCAGCTCACTCCTGTCCAGCTACCTCCCAATGTTTGTCTTCAGGCTTTTTATCAGGAGTGTGAGAGATCTGCCTGCTGCACAGACTGGAACTCTTTTGTACACCGTGTCCCCATTTCCCCTCGCTGTCGTCCATTAGTGCAGGCAACATCACAAAGACAACTCTTTTTCCAGCTGTGGTGATTAATGATATGCAGCGAACGACACAAGTTTTAGCGACATGGCAACGTACGATCACAGGGAATATCAGTTCAAACAACACGGATTTCCCAACAAATGTCAAAAACAGTTCGAGTTAGAATCATTTACATTTTTGTATCCTCGTGATTTACAAGAAGAGCTGCCAGGCTGAGGTCTGTTGTGTATTTGCACTGTTTAGAAGGTGGACTAATCTTATCTCAAAAGGCATAAACAGCTGCGGGGATGGCTTGCTGTTGGAGAAAGACCAATTAGAAGTCAAGCTGAGGAAGGAGGGCAGGAGGCTCTGATGTGAGAGACTGTGTGTACCTCTGAACTACGCGTCCATTTTCACCAACAGCAACCTGGAGACACTGTTGCTGCTGACATGGCAGCACGACCACTCGGCGAGTAGAAAACGGCAGTCCGCGTGAATCAGCACATTCTCAACGCCACTGCCTTTAAACCACGTCTGCCAAGGCAGGGCGCCTGCCAGTGAGAGGGACGCCTCATATGAAAATGCTATCTTTGCTGTTGGCCGACTCATTACCGCAATGCAGCTCTCTAGACAGAATTAGTAAGAAAGAACAGTAAAGAGGCAGGCACCTGGGTAGGTCTGGAGAGCTCTTCCATTCACTGACAGCTCAAAGGCAAGATGAGAAACTAGTGGACCAACATTCATTCCTCATCAATCACTCATTCTCCTCCCTGGCCTCTCTTCATCCCTCTCGCACTGCAAGTCGAGAGAAAACATGCAAGACGGCCGCTCTTAGACAGAGGGAGTGCAAAAGAGTAGGGTGAGGTGGTGCAGGGGTGGGTAGTATTTTGGTATTCACAACAGCCGTCATCATCTGGGATGTTTAGCACATCTATCGGCTTGTGCCGCCACCCCTCGCCCCTGATGCGCTGGCAGAGTGGATGGCAGAGAAGTGTGACAGGTTTGGGGAATGAGCCAAGAGAGCAGGAGGTGGGAGGGAAGTGAAGGGTGGATGTCACATCAGGTGTATAGCTGCAATACACATACGCTCAAACACACATATGCTCCTTTAAAAACAAAACAAAAAAACACAATTGCAGGTAGCAATACTGAGCAGCCGGGTGGTATTGTTAATAAAAAACTGCCGTTTCCTCTGCAACTCTCACGCATCGTCTGATTTATCACGCAGGGAAACTTCCCTCTTGCAAGGATGAAGTGTTCCGCTTCTTCGCGAGCAAAATTCTGTTGCGATCACGAGCTTCGCTGTAGATGCAGACACGACGAAGTGTCAGTGACTGGAAGCGCGGCCACGTTTACTGTGAGGGGAAGGAGTCACCGAATCAGACAGGTCCTGACAGCTCCCCTCTACTGGCTTAGAAGCACCTGACTGCACCACGGGGTGAACTTATTAACAAAGTCTGTGCTCTTCTCTGCTGCACTGCCAGCTGGAAATGTTACCTTAATATGATGCCACCAGCATGAGACAAAGAAACTACTGAGACTGACTATTCTGGAGAGGAAAAAAAGGCAGCAAGGAAGAAAAGGTTTACCGTAACTGTGGCTGTAATGATTGTGAAACCACCTGAGAAGAGGCCCCATGTAAATACTACTCCATATAAATATAAATACACTACTACTACTAATAATAATAACAATAACACGAAAAGGAGGCTTAATACCAGTGTCTACAGCATAATGCGTAGCTTAAGCTGTCCTTCAGCTCAACCGTGCTGCATGTGAGGCGTTCAGTGAGCAGAGAGCTCTCAGAGCCCAACAGCATGTAGTGTGACAAACTGCAGTCAAGTGATTTTAGTCATGTTTAAAACCAAAACGACACATTTGAAAACTGTCCCTTCAAATCAAAGTCAATTTATCATGAAGCATTAGATGTTGGCGGTCAGAGGTTAAAAGGTCAAGATCACTGTGATGTGATTCATGTTCTCGTCAACTCTATTCCTGAGAAGGGACAGACACTGACACGTAGTTATTAGAATATGAGCCTGACATGCAACTTTACTGGTGGGCATAGATAACAAAGTGGTAAAGGTAGCTCTCTATGTAATGGCTTTTGGGGTAAATTATATGTAATAATTGTATGTATGTAGTAAATTAAATCAGAAAGAGGATATGAGAAAAGAGACAGTGTCATTAGAGTGTCTCTGTTGAAGAAAGCACAACAGGTGGAATTAAGGGCCCAAAGTAATGTTCTCACACTCAACTATCCCACCAGGATTCTTTATGGCACCTTATGGCATTCAGGATGCGTTTACTAATAAATACAGTTTTCAATTTCATAATTTAGTGTCTATGTCACAACAAACGCCCCAGGTCAAGTGGATTGTGATTGTTTACATAAGAACCGAGACCATTAGAGCCATATCTAAAGTATCCAGTGAGATATAATTTGTATAAACTCAAAATGCTCCTGATATGAGACTGCTGGGGACTCTTACTGAGCTTCATCTCTCCTTTAAAGGAAAATATACATGTCTATAAAAAAGTTTGTTTTCCTTAAAATCCTTAAAGTTAGAAAGAGAGATCACATTTCTCCAACATTAGCTTCTCTGCACTGGCTCCCTGTCAAATCTAGGATAGAATTAAAAATTCTTCTCCTCACTTACAAAGCTCTTCATAATAAAGCTCCATCTTATCTTAAAGACCTCATGGCTCCATATGCTCCCAACAGAACGCTTCGTTCTCAGAGCGCTGGTCTACTTGTGGTTCATAGAGTTTCTAAATGTAGAACGGGAGGCAGAGCCTTTAGCTGCCAAGCTCATCTCCTGTGGAACCAGCTTCCAGTTCAGGTTCGAGAAGCAGACACCCTCTATAGTTTGTGTTCTGTTGCTGCTTGTTTTGTTGTGGTTGTGTTCTTTTCCCTCTTCTCTATCCCCTCACCCCAACCGGTCAAGGCAGATGGCCGCCCACACTGAGCCTGGGTCTACTGGAGGTTTCTTCCTCTATAGAAAGAGTTTTTCTGTTGTTGCTATTAAAATGTACAATTTATTGATTGGCTACAATGAAAAGCTTGCTCTATGTGGGATTTGTTCTGTCTAGTTGTGACTTTACAAGTAGGGTTTAAGACCTTACTTGTAAAGTGCCTTGAGACAACTGATGTTGTGAATTGGCGCTATATAAATAAAGTTTAATTGAATTGAATTAAAATCCATAAAATATATCCCATCGCCGCTCTTAACCGTGTACTGCTACTAAACGTGTGCTTGAAATTTTGGTTTTATTGTGTGTGAACTTTGGAGATTTGAAGAAGAACTCCTGCCATCACTGGGATAGACAATAAATGTTTATCTTAGATATTTCTCCCAGTCCACAAAGAAAAACACTTGCAATAAATATGCTGACCTCTGATGAGTGTATTTTCCATCTAGACCTTGCCTTGACAAATGAATTCATATACAGTCTTTAGAGAGGCGCTGCAAAACGTGAACCTCAGTCATCTCAGAGTATTATTGTTACGATCTATCTTTCAGACTTGTATGAGAAAACCCAATTTCCACGATTCTCCTCCTGATTGGAGAATTGAGTGTGGCCCGGGACCTGAGAGCTAAATGGTGCATCCATTAAGCGTCGTGAGGTAAAAGCATGCAGATCTAAGTTTGTTTACAGCATTAGTCAATGATCTGCCCACTCACAGGAATCACTAAACTGCTCCGTCCCCTCAAGGTTACTCCCCCCTTCCCTGCTTAGCAGGATGGGAGCTGCACTGGCTGGTCTGACGCCAGAGAACCACTCAAGAAAAAAACTTCTGGTTTTTGTCTTGACTGTTTAAGAGATGATTCAGGAGAAAGTCTCAGCTGTAAGCAAGGACTTAAAATTGTGTTTGATCCAGAAGCTGCGGGATTAACTGCTATGGCAGGTAGGTAAAAAAAGACTGCCTTCAGTGGGAATAACTAAAGGAAGCACGAATCCGAGGATATGCACATCTGTCAAAAGCAAATATAGAGTATACACACAGTATGCATAGATTATATGTAGTTGATTTGAAGCTGGCTGAGGAAGAAGACAAAGTGAAACCAAACCGTGAGCAACACAGCATCACCTCTAAAATTAACCCTAAATTCTTCAAGACAAAACATTCATCCTTGTCCTCAACTTTGCAACCTCCTGAGAATAAGTTCACATCCACTCCAGTCGCTAACATCTGATCCGCCCATCATCTCACCTCATCTTGGCACCAAGCAGCCATAAATGATGGATGAGGCGTGAATTAAACATGAGACAGGGGACAGAGATATAAGCACACAGCAGGGACCCATAAGGGGAAAACAGAGGAGCCTATGATAAGCAAAGTGTAGCTTGAGCATCACTGCAAAACACAAGGTCAAGAGAAAATGCTAGAAAGCTGGTAGCAGAGACAGTAGATCAGTGGGTTTACTCACTTTTTTCAAACTTGACTTGAATGAAACATGCAGTAAAACTTGACTTAAAGCCTAAATTAAAGCCAGGTGTTTTTAGTAAACAGAACCGTAAAAGTAATGAGAAGCATTCTGCATAACCAAGTTTTATTTGGTGTAATTTTTTATTCCTCCTCTGAGGAAATCACAATCTAAAGTTTGAACAACAGAACTAATCACGTGTACAACTATTCTTCAAGTCCACAGCTCAGATTGACAACCTTGAATTCCGAGCTGGTTCCATCTTAGTGGAAAGAGGCCACATCCAAACCATGAACAACAAAAAAATGAAGCTAAAGCCAATATGAATCTTGGGTAGTCTGATTTTCTTTAAAGGTTAAAGTCTTGTTGTGTGAAATCTAATGAGCTTAAACAGGGTAAAGGCTATTAACAAGGTGAATTATAGCTCCACCTGTAGAAGATAATGCATTGCTCTATGAGTAACTGATTTTGAAGTTTGAAACCGTATAATGTTTTCACAGAAACATTTAATCCACAGCTGCAGGACTGTCTATCTTTTGGAGAGAACGGTCTGTGTTGGGTACAGCAAGTAAAACCTGTTTCAGTGCTCATTGTTTTAGGACAGGCTTGAAAAAAAATGTGACCTGAACCCATCCTTGACTAAAGTGTTTTTTTATTTTTTATTTTTTTTTCAGACTATAAAAGACCAATCTCCTTACAGTAAACCACCATAAAGCACAAGTGTCGTGTGTCAGAAGCATGTTGCCAGGCGAGCGCAGCATCCTGGGGATTTGAGGATATGGGTGTAATTGATTCAATTAGACTTGGACTCACCTCAATGCCACGAGCACACTGACACTGCCTAAGCTGGCAAGGCAACTGTTAACAAATCCCTGCTAAGTGTTTCCAGAGTGCCACACTCAGCGGTGCCTCTATCAAATCCACCCATCCACGCAAACACACACAGACAAACTCCTCCTGCCCCACATGGCCAGAAGGCTTTGACTGGTTTGTTGTGGAAAAGAAAAACACATGTTTCAGGCGTGTGTGAACCATAAAGGAGCACACGGTGATGAAGTGATGGTGCGAGTATGCGGAGTAATAACAGGCTCAGGAATCCAAATCAGTCATGCTGAACCCTGACAGTGACTTACAACGACTTAAAGGCAGAGTGTGTCCTGTGGAACTTAGAGAGTGAGATCTGGGCACCACTGTGCTTCAACACTACACATACCTCACCTACATTGTCTGGCAGGATTGTACCAGCGTAAAAACAGTAGTAGTGAACTGTAAGATGCGCCCACAGACAGAACCTGATCACTGCCCTACAGGCAAACAGTGGCTCAGCTGTGCTGCTGGCCCCTCAGGCGCCTTATACTTATTCGTGTGTCACACCTGTCTCACCACGTTCCCTCATTTTGCGGGATGGAGGGTCATCACTAGAGATAAAGGAGGATGCTCGCACATACCTGGTTTCACAGTCTTGAGGCGGACCGGCTGTCCAAAGTATCGGATGACAGCCAGCGTGTCTCGGTTGGTGAGTCCGCTCACCGAAGTGCCATTCACCTCCAGCAGCACGTCCCCGCTGACTGGAAGCCTCCCGACGTCGCAAACCATCGCCTCCGAAACTATGTGTCCAAGGTAGGGGAACTCTCCCAGCTCTGCGCCGCCTCGCACCTCGACCACCGCGATAAAGTCCCCGGATCCGGCCCATGACACGGTGGACTCTTGCACTTTTGTGGACCAGTGCTTCTTCTTCTTCAGTGTCTTGGACATTATTATGAGTAAAACTGAAAGCAAGTCCAAGAACGATCGTCCTTCAGCGCAAAACCTGCTCTAACCCTAAGACGCAATGACGCACGGACTGGTCATTGCAGAAGTTGGGGCTCCTTATTATGTTGTATTACATCCCAGGACACAAACGTTTCTCTAATGAAACTCCCTCATCTGACAAACAGTGCTTCCATAGAATTAGTCGAGCATCGCCTGTCTGCGACGGGGATACGAGACCAGCTGCGTCAGTGTCGCATTGAAGAGGAAAGTACTGGTTCTGATGCTGAGGCGCCACAGCAGCTTCCTCCGCGATGTATCCGCGCGTGATGAGCCCGGTGAGCCCGGCAGAGTGCGCGCACCGGGAGCCCGTCCGTTCCAGAAGCGTGGAGTAAAGATGTATTCCACGGCTTAGGGAAAAACGTCACGGCGCAGTGGTAACACTGCCCCGAAAAAAGAACCGAAAATACCAAAACGCTGGTTCCAAAAAGTTCAAAAACTCATTGAGAAAGATGAATCAGCTGCTCGCGATTCTTTATCCAAGTCAAGTGAAGACGTAAGTTTATGGTGCGCACCTGTCCTCGCTCCCTGCCCTCCTCCTCTGTGACATCAGCAGGGCAGTCCCTGGAAACGGGAAAACATACCTGGTCCTCCTCTGGTCCGGGCGGTTGCCAGATCCCTTTAAAAACACCGAGCCAATGCTCCTTGGACTTTGCTGCGCGCTGTGCGCCCTCATCCGCTGCCCCACGGGCTCAGTGGGGATTTGTTTCTACTAAAAATCTACACAGCAACGTGCAACAGACGGTCCGATTAAGCTTCACTCCATAACTTTTTCCGCGTCGAGCTGGTGATTGCAACAGCTTTAGTCCAATCAGACATGAGGGGGTGGTCCTAAAGCCTTTCCGATCAACCAATTATGAACGGCAAGAGGCGGGTCCTGCTTGATTCGAAACGCTGGAGTTCGGTTTCCATGGTGTGTTAAACAAGGCGGAGTTCCCGCAAAGAGACTTTTCATTTTAGTATGAAAATATTGGTTAAGTGCTTACGTTGTGCTGCTGATGCAGTAAAGCTGTAAAACTTCAAAAGAGTATTGAAGTCCTATAATGCAGGTTTAGGTCTACGACTTGGGTTCAGAGGTTTAAAACGTTCCAAAACGGAATAGAGTGTTTGCTGGAAGCAATGTATTGTGCAATGTTTCCCTCTTGTGGTTATACCGTGATATTACATGCGCCTATATGCAAGACAGGATCTCAACTGACCACTGTCACAGTGTTGAACAATTTATCATCACATATACTATTGGAACTATAAAAACTATTTTAAGGTCAAGTGTTGTCGCATCTTTCCACATTATATTGTGATGCACCTTTATTTTGACCCTTCATACACACATCACTAATTTTTATTCAACATTCTGACTATAACAATGCAAAGACTCAAAACTCCAGTCTGGGTAATACACAAACCAGGTCACACTTTGCATGTTGGTCTAATCAGTGAACTTCAGTGAAGGTAACAGTAGGCGTGAGATCAACACCTCTTAGTGTTATCAATATGTCCTTTGTTAATGATTAACACTGACTCAACTTTCCAGCTCACCCCTCCGGTCAGCTCCCTCGCAGGCAGACACACAAACAGCAAACGGACAAGCCAATATTCTGAAGGCAGCTGATAACAGGGTTGGTCTTGTTATGCTTCAACTTCTCAGTTTCTTTTCATTTTGATGTTATAAGGCTGGGAATGTGTGTTCACCCAAACTCATTGGCATCGATGCTCAGGTAGGAAAGCATTAAACAAATGTGTAGCCACTACAGTGCACATCATTTATTGGTTTGACTCTCTGCAGGGAATAGTAAACGTCTCCAGTGTCTGTGTTTGAATTTCTCTTATATATGACAAATACAACCTGCTCCTCATAGACGTGGACACAAAATGTAACAACAATACCTCCCTGTCCATGTACTGTAAGATGGCTGCGCTGCAAACAGCTGGATGATGACTCTCTTTTTTCTCTACTCCAAAGATCTTATGTTCCTTTAATGTCTTTTACTACTTCTATGAGAACGTGGTGCAGATGTTGTGCTGTCAGACCAGGCGGCTGCCCATGTATCTGGTCTTAGAGTCCTGCAGTCCAGGAAACCTCCTTCACTTTCTGTGGAAGCATAACACAGCTGAGCTAAAGCTTGATGAGACAGTGCATATAATCTCCAGTTCCATTAATTTTCATTGTATTTTCTTACAGACCAATTCACAAAGTGGTAATACAGTGAACTTCTGTGAGAGGTCAGTGTTTCAGATGGCCAAGCAGGTTGCAGCTGGTCTGATGAGTCATTTTCTGTAGCCCATTATTTTCTAGCAAACCACAATAAAAGCAGTTCAGTTCAGTTTCATCAAATATCATTGCATACCACAGCAGATCACCAATCTGTTATCCTCCTACGGAACAAACAGGGGCATATGTTGCTTATCTTCAGTGTTGCTAAACAGTTCAACCACAGATCGATATTTCTGGCCTGTAATTGCTCCCTCCCTCAGGATTACCTGATGTCAGAGCACAGGCTGGTGCATGGCGATGTTGCTGCCAGGAACATCTTAATTGGCTCGGGCCTCTCACCTCGAGTGTCTGGACTGGGTGTGGCATTTAGCGGACGCAACATGGATGCAGCAATTAGGCAGAGGGCAGCAGAGGTCCCTCTGAAGAGCAGGCTCCAGAGACGATTATGATGCAGCTCAGCATTGACAGGAGCAAAGGGCAAAGTTATGGCCCAGAAAACAAAACAAACAATTAAATTTTACAGAAATCAATCTAATATTAGACATTTGTTAATGTTTTCCTTTGTCTAGAGCATAGGTGTCAAACTCTGGCCCGCGGGGCAGATATGGCCCGGAGCATAATTATATTTGGCCTGCGAAGCGATACCAAATTACTATTAGAGCTGGCCTGCCGGTAATTAGCATGTACGGCTAATTCTAGAAATCCCAGAATGCTATGATGGCGTTTTGGCGCGTCAATCACAACAGGATCACTGTGAATGCTGTGAAGAGACACTTGTCTACGTGCTTACTGTGCACATAGAAAAACCGAAAGACCGACGCATTTCTCCGTATTTATCTCGGAGTGGCCGGAGCTTCTGGGCCATTGAACGCCTCATTTTTCTGCCTGACTCGCGGAGCAGAAGAGACAGATTGAGCGTTTTGAACTCGCTGGGAATTTCACAATTTCTGTCTTTGGACATGAAACTCACACAAGTTGCAGATTAAAGTCTCGGCTTTCGGGTGGTTTTTGTGATTACTGTTACGTTTCGCTGCAACGAGCCCGTTTAACGGGCTTCGTTTTCATCGGAATTGCCACAGTCCATAAAAAAAGGTTCATTGTTATATCTGGAGGAAGATTTAAAAAAAAAAATACCAATGTTGGCCCACAACTTTGTTCCAGTTTTGAATTTTGGCCCACTGTGTATTTGAGTTTGACACCCCTGGTCTAGAGGGTCATTTGGAATCTTACTCTATGAACTGGTTACGTTAGGTGAACCATGTGTCAAACTGTCTATTATTTGTGTTTACATTTTAACATGTTTTTTTCAGGAATACTTTTTGTTTTACCCTCCTTATCCAGAGGTGGAACCTGTGTCTGTGCTTCCAAAGTTACTGTGGACTTATCGAATGAAAAGACCAGAAACGTGTGGAGGATCCCTGTAAGTAGACTTCCTTCATAAACAGACCTACAGTACACAGCCCTCATCATGTGGGTTGACATACAGCAGTGTGAGACACTGAGGCAACCTCTACCGATGGTTTCAAACATCTGTTGCCTCACAGTTGCCTACATTTATAGTCCTAGACATTACAAATTCAGTTAAATTACAACCATTTAATATGACACACATTTCAGATGTTGGTGTCATCTTTTAATTTAGCCACAATTATAAGAAACTACAAATTTTGAATACATTATACGAATTACATATCTATAGTAATGTCTTAATATTGCACCAATTTCCAAACAATAATTAAATGTAAATTACTGGGTTACCCAGCATCCCCACTCAGGTACTCAGTAGTGATATTTTGGGAAATATGCTTTTGAACATAAAGCCTGAAAATAGAGGGGAAACTATTTAGCTTTGTCTAGAAGTAAATTAATTGTATAATTGTACAAAACCTACATTAAAACTTTGACCAGAGCAAAACCTTTTCTTTGCTCAAATAAATATATTTATTTGCAGAAATGTTGAATTGATCCATCAACATTCTGTTATTATATCATTGCAGCTATGGCCTGATGAAGTACTGTTGGATGTGGAGTTTCAAGGACTGACCTGCTTATCATAAATCTGTTGGAATCATCACTGCACCTGGCTGATACTAAGCCCATATGTGTTACTGAGGGCATAGACATATTAGAGTATAGCAGAGGGGTTGACCTCATGAGCATGTGCAACCAAATCTGACAACCCAACAACAAAACTACAATTCAACACTTCATATGTTAATGTAACACACGTAGAGTGCTTCCCCCATACATAAAGCATTATAAGTGAAACAATGACATTTCTGTTTATTGTCAGAATGTACAGAGTTAAAAGCACACATTTTAATATTCTTCAAAATATGGGTTCTTGCTCTTGGCATGTTTACATTACTGTACCTTTATAGTCTGAAAATCAAAACACTCAGAGGAAAGCCGAATGTGCTACTGTATGTACTAGAGTAAATTTGTATTCATGTGCACTTTATGCAATAGATTTTCTTCATTACATCAATTATCATAAACCATGTCAACAGCCAATATCTGCATGAGAAGACATTATTATTTGTACATTTTAGGGAGTCTGCTCTGTACACAATGTCATGTACACAATCAGATAAATCACTAATAATATAACGTAGGATATGGCGTCCAAATCCATAAAAATGGGGGGAAAGGGAATTTAAATTCAAAACTGATCATTTTTACAGATGGACTTAATAAAAAATAAAAAAATAAGACTACCTTTTACTCAGAACAGATACCTTTACCTGTTACTCTTTGCTATCATCCCTGAACAGATTACACACACACACACACACACACACAGATTAAAACAGCAGGTTAATTAATGTGGATGGATGTCCAAACCCTCGTGGTCATCCGTTTTTTATGATCTGAGAACCCCACACAGTGGAAAAATCCGAATCCAATTTAACACCATGAAAATACATCAATCCCAAACAAGACACAAACAGGAGCATGCAACCAGTTAATGTAACGCTATTCACAGTGCTGCAAAAATGCCCATTACAGTGCTGTAGATAAAACCAGAAAAGACATCTTGAATCTTCAAAACTGCTGCTGAATAATCATATGATAGACTCATTGGTCTAAGGCTTAACTTAGTACACAACACGCTGAAATAAAGGTTACTGTCCAGTGTGAATACTAAATTAAATATTTAAAATCTGGGGCATATCTTGTTCTGTGTCCAACAGCTACATGGTCACAAATTCAGCAAAAGTCTGGATTAATGTTTCATTTTAAAACATGACCCCAGTCTTGATAGAAAATGCAGCAAAAGACAAAAAAACAAAACAAACATGATTGTTAATTTTCACCAGCAACATTAAAATGTTCTTCCCAAGCATCATTTAGAGTCTCTTCAGTTCAGGTTCTCTCTCTCAGAAATGTCACATCAAATAAAGGTTAAACTGAACAGTCCCGCTGTGGTGCATGAGCAAGTTCAGCCTGGCACGGCATGTCTCGAAGCCACTGCTCAGCAAGACAGACGGAGAGAGGTAAAACTATTTTTCTAGAGTTGTCTAGAGCCTTAGGCAAAGCGAGCTCCCCTTTTTACACTTTACTGCTCCAAAGGGATGTTGGGAACAAAATATAGGAGACGGACCAGAGCAGGTAGTAAATGCAAGCAGGGGAGAAGGAAGAGCAGAACAACATGATGACTCCTGAAAATAGAGGAAAAAAGGTGCAGTTGAGTCAGATGTGGAAAAGAAAAATACACACATCAAATACTTTTATTTATAAAAACAATATCTTGATTAGTCATGATTATCCTCAAGAATCACTGTCACTACGAACTAAAGAGGAAACTTTGAAAGCTTTGAGGACGCTTCCTATACGGTGTCACATTCACCACGTTAGTGTTGCATTTTTTTACTGTTCTACCACTACCCAACCTCACCAGGCAGGACCAAAGCACCCTGTCAGCCCTCTAGAGGGATGAAGGCTCCACAACAGCCTACAGACAAAGCAAAGAAAGCAAAGCCCTGTAGTTGAGCCCTAAACACTGTGGATTATCACGTGAAAATTATCTGTGGAAGACCAACAAACTGAAGAGTTCCCACCATCAAAACAGTTGAAAATAGATCATATTAACAGGGTGACTTACTGTACAGTAACAACACGTGCATCCACATCGAAGGTTAAACAAAGTTTGGTTCCTAGTCATAGGAACCAAACTTTGTTGAACTGGACACTGATGAAACCACAGCCTCTACTGATCACATCACACTTCAGCAGCTGCCCCACCGCTGATGCCTTAACAGCCATAAGCGGAAGATTAGAAGAAGGCAGCTTCAACAAAAAAACAGATAAGCTTGTTCCTGGACCTGTGCCTGTACACCACCTCCTTCTCTCACAGAGGTGACTTTTACAGAGACCGTGTGCTGTGGGTTCACCAATGTCACCCACTGTAGCCAATGTATACAATGAAGAGTTGGAGAAGACCACTTCCTGCGGATGGCACAGACCCTCTAGATCACACATTTATCAGGTTCACCAGTGGAAGAAACCAAAGAAAACCAGCAGCCCTGATTGGACCAATAGCAGTTGAGAAGCAGAAATTTACTGAAAGGCCACCCACACAGACAAGTACCTGTTGACTGAAGAAGCTACTTGGAGGAGCAATGGAATGCTCCCAAAGTTGCTAAATTTCCTGAAAAGGTTGTTCGGATGACTTGATGACGACATCAATGAACATACTAAATGTTGGCTAATAGCTACAGTAATAGAATGCTTAAATAATCCCTGTAAAAGCATCTGACAGTGAATTAAGCAACAGCCAGAACCAGCTCTGGCAGTCAGTACTTTTAACATCTATACTGTCTACGGAGAGAGAAAATGCCATAAATTTACCTCCAGCGTACACTACTTTCTTCCAAGCCTGAGATTCCAGGACTCTGTCATGTGGGTAGAAGTTTTGACTGATCATGAAGAGGATCATGGCCACTGCGATGACCCGCAGCATGGCCATGTTACCCCCTGACAGCAGAGAGGCACTGGCCAGAATGGCTGATGAGTAGATGCAAGGCAGGCCGCGGTACATGAACGGGATCCCTAAGGTCCAAAAAAGAACAGACCTAAAGTGAGTCCTTTAAATAACAAAGTAGGGTTGAACTGACAGAGAGAAAACAAAGAAAGAAAAGGGAAATCTTCTTATATAATACATTGCACGTAATGATACTCCGTTTTGGAACCTACCGCTTGAGAAAAAGCAGAGGCGGACGAACACGGAGAAGGCGTAGAACATGCACAGGATGTTATCCATCAGGTCAGGTGTCCTCAGGAGCAGTGACGTGGCAATCCCGAAGGTTGTGAAGTCAGCAAAGTCATCCAGTTTTGCACCTGAACGAGGAAAATGTGAGTACATGCAGTTCTGAGGTGTTCAAATGAGTAAAGTATGAATTCACTGAGTAATAGATACAATCCAAAATAAAGACCTTCCTGATGTGGTCCTACTCTGTTACGTTAAATCTGACTTTAAATTGCCTTATTGGCAACTTTATTTTATGAAGTCTCGTGTTTTCTCTATAGAAAATAACTGTTGGTGCTGTTGAATGTCCAAGTTGAAATTTCAGTGTCAGCTCAACAGGCAGCTTTTCTATAAACAACATTCTCCGCGTGTCTTTATCGCTCAAGAGCACCGAGCGTGTATTTTGAGCGCATGAGGATGAGGTGATTCAGGCAACGTCCACAATGAACGAGGTGGAATTCGGGCACCCGGGGTCAACAATTTTAGCAATTTCAGATATGCAGGGAAGTCAAAGCAAGAGGATAAATAGACAATCGGAACATGAGCCGGTGGAATTAGGCTGCTTAATCACAACACAATTGTTCATCTGACGAAAATACATAGCACAACAACATCCACCTGCAAAGTCATGCAGAAAAAGTTCTGTCAGGGCAAAAACACGCATGGGTGCTATTTTAGGCATGTGAGAAAATATTTCTGCCAAATTGACTGCATTTGATGCTGTGAAATCAGTTGTGAGCTGTACCTGCTGTGTATGTTAATGAGGAAACATTAAATAGTTTGGTTCTATGTCACTTGAACGAAGCAAAAATAAAAAAAAATGTGTAAAGTGACGAGTTGTAGACAAATATAAAAGCTAGATAGAAGAAGAAACTTATATGTTAAAGGCTGGATTTGCCTCTCAAACATATGTGTGATTCCCTGTGTAAAGACTATCGAGAACAACCTTTGCTGGTTCCTCTTGTTTATTACTTTGTGGAGCCAAAATACAAAGTCCAGACAAAAGGTCCACACAGCGACTCCTGCCAGCACCCCAGTTCAAGTTTATCTTTTGCTAAGAGCTACTGACCAAAACACTCCGCGGCACTTACCGAGTGCAGAGCAGGCGTCAAGTTGCCTGGCAACCGCTCCATCGGCCAAATCCAGCAGGTAGCCAATCAGAACCAGCCAACATGCAGCATGATGGTGCCTGATTAAAAAGGAGCGAGTGTGAGGTTTAGCTGTGTGACGACAGCAGTCCATTGAAAAGCTACAATAGCTGCAGCTTCTTGCCAATGGAAAAGTACAGAGAGGATTTAATCAGCTTTACAAATAAACTGAAAATACTGATTCTCTTGAAGAAACCTTTTACCTTTAGGGCTTTACACAGAGCTTAATACTAAAAGTTTATTTACAGACACCTGTTATCAGTAGGCATTACTTACTCTATGGTAGCCCTGAGGGACACAATACTTCTAATTTACCTACAGTGTTATTACTATCTACTGTATCTTTAAAATGTATTATCCTGACTAATAATTGAAACTATGACATGATCACACACCCATTGAGACTGCAGAGAATGGAGGCCATACCCATCACCATGTTGGCAACTGACAGAGCATTCGCTGCATTTTTACGCACAAACTCCTTGATCTGTAGCGCTGTGACCTTATCAGTCAGAAAGAGCTTGTTGGTGCACTGGAAAAAACCTGAAACCACACAACGGTAACCATTAGTAGCTGTATGTGTTAGCTTAATAACCTCAGATTAGGTGAAAAGCTAAACCCACGGCTAACCATACCAGGTGACCTTTTCATGAATGAGTCTTGATGGGAATGCTTTAATACTCGTATTTCTATCCCACTTTGAATAAAACTTCTGTGTAATGTGTAAACATTCTCAAAGCATCTTAACGAAGTAGCAATTATATAGTACAAAATAATATTTTGTATTTCACTGAATTGCAAGATATTTTAACACGTTTGCTTTTTTTGTATGATAATTATATTAACTACAAAGGTGATCGCCTTGCCTTATGTAAAAAAAGCAAAGAACTTACCGAGACGAATGATTATTGCACAGAGACCAACCTTAAGATGCATTCATCCATTTTCAGATCACTAAAATGTATTTGTTACTGAACATTCATGTAATCAAAGGTGTGCAATCTGTCACATGCAACATTAAAAAAAAGAGTGTCTCATAATCTATTCATTACATCATCACTTATAACACAATATGCAGTCTTTGAACATATTCTACATAGTATTAGAAAACACTTGGCCACGTGGCATGCATTAAAAGTCAATCTTTACTTCACATTTTAAAAATGTCAAAGGATACAGTATTAGAGCAAGATGTATAGGGCGTGGTTATAAGGGGTCAAATAGACACAAGTACTGATGTGGGGGACATTTAAGGGACTATCACATACACCACAGGCTACAGAGAGCGTGAGCTGGACTGCTACAGCACTGACACATACCAGACGTGAGATCAATTGGGCTGTTAACTCTGATCAAACAGAGTGACCTGAGTGAAGGACATGGCAGCAGAACTGCAGCTAACTGCACAGATGTCTATAGCTGACAGCTTGAAAGGCCATGTTTACCTAATTACAATTAAGTTGTTCTATTGGTGGGAAACTTATGCAGTATGACCGCTATAGAGTATATTCACTATCCTAGTCAGCAACATAGAATAACTGCTGACACTGAGTTGTTCCAGCCAAACACCACCTCTGTTCCCACAGAGCTGTGATGTTTAAATAAAGAACAACAAACGCTTCTTTGTTTTCCATCTGTCTCCTCTATTGTGAGCTTATTCTTTTCTCTCAAGTCATAGTACTGTCCAAGACGTGCACAGATAATGACCTGCAAAATTTAGGTATATTAACTGTAACAGTAGCAACCCCTTCAAGTGATTTTCCCCCTGAACTTCCTGTGATTCCAAAGCCTGGCGAGTTCAAGACACTCTTCATCTGAAAGAAAACAGCGTATGAGACACAGAAAGCCAACAATAACGTACACGTTTACTTTTATTCTGTCTTTCTAGATTTGAACACAGATTGGAGCATGGAGCTCCATTAGGTTAAAAGGTCACAGTAAAATCAGGATTAGTGATTTGACTGTGTTCCTTCACATGCAGAAAAGCTCTGGGGTTGCAGACATAAGGTTGTTGTTGTTTTTTTTTTCCTCTGGTCACTTTCTCTGGTTATCCACCAATAATCAAGAAGCTAAACACATGGCAAAAATTAAGCAGGTCTGTTTTTCTAGATTGTTGCCTAATGAGTGCAAGGCATGATGGGAGAACCCTTTGTTAAATCATAGTCTGGTATGCTACCTACTGTAGTAACAACTAAAACCTTTCCCATTCACAATAGGAAGAATTATTGGGGTTTTTATCAAAATATATAAATAAATTGCTATACAACACTAAATTATTAAAATGTATGTGCACTGTGTTAATAATAAATAACTCATCTTAATTTACATGTTCTAATAGACTTTATTTCATCCACACTATTAAAAGATAGTGGTGCCTGATTTTATTTTATTTTTCTCAATTCGAACTAAGCAGGTTTTACATTGTGGCACTGACATCTATGCATGGAAAGCAGATATGAGATGAGATTGAGAAGCAGATATATACCAGAGCAGAAAGTCAGGATCATGATTCTCTCTGGAGCGAAGCACAACAGCTGAAAGATAAATTAGGCCCTTTTAAAACACACGACGATTGACAAGTAGGCTTTCGCAAGATCTATACATTCTACAATACATCATCACGCTACACATAGTCCCTAATGGTGACTCAGTTTAAGAGTAGCAACAACGTTTGTTTCCAGATATAAATTAATTCATCTGCATCACTTGCTATAAAGTTGCTCTGTTGTAGATATTTTCAACTGATCGTTTTGGAGCCGCATTGTTCGTGAATGGTTTGTTCTTTTGCGCAGCGCCTTGCAGCCCTTCCCTTATCTCCCCTTCTCTTCCCTTATTGAAACCTTATCGGTAAAATAACCAGACGCTTCATAAAATTTATCAGATGATGAATAGTAACAAGTGCAGCTTGTCAGCACACAGTACATTGTTCTGACGCAGTTGCGCCATGGGCCATGCGCAACTGCGTCAGAGCCAGATGACCCCACTAATGTAAATACCTGCATCTTGAAAAGAAAGAAATAATAAATAATTGTCCACAATTGCAGATAAGAAGCCGACAGTATAAGCAGTCTATAAAATGCACCTCATCTTACCTGAATGGAACCGCACAAATAATTTCCTGAGTCTCTACAAGTTTTAAATAATGGAGACGCCTAAAAACTGCGCATGCACACCTCGGACTTTACAGTCTCCTCCTCTTTTCTTTTCTGTCTTTTCAGCGCCTGCTTTTAAAGACCAGGCGCAAATCAGCTGGAATATTCCACCGGAAATGATGCTCCCATAGCATCTAGGTTTTTCTGTGAGGTTGGCGTTAGATCCCAAGTCCAGTGATGTCACGTCGTATTTCCAGGCAGCCAGTACCAGAGCGGATTTAGGACAGTGACATCATTGTCGGTTCTATCAGAATAGCGAGCGATGGAGGCTTAAAATTATTAGTTGTTGGGCTAGCTTTTGTTGAAATAAGATGACATGGCGGGTTTTATTATATTTAAGTTATATTTACAGTATTACAGTATCTTGCTAGCGACAATAGCACAATGCCGCAACTCTTCCGTGTCTACAGCTCTGGGCAGTGTTTGTGTTTTGCTACGTGCGCGCGAGCGGTGCGGCCGGTTTGATCCACGCGCGTCGTCTTACGTTACGGGCGTGCGTGGCTTAGAATGCGACTGTGTAAATTCACCTAAGCAGGAATCACATCACACCCCAGAGCAGTACGCACTTTGTGGTTGGACGCAGTCTGACACGCCTCTCTGCAGACTCTCTACAGCCGCCACCCCCTCGTAGCTGTAACACTCCCATTGAGACTGCGTCTGCTCCACCTAAATGATATGAATCACAAATAAATAAAAGAGGAGTGATTCACAGGAATCTAATAAACATCAACACAGCTCCTCTTACAGAACAAAGTAACAATAAAATAATTAAATGTGCTCTAAATATCAGATCTCTCTCTTCTAAATCCCTGTTAATAAATGACTTGATCAGTGACCATCACATAGATTTATTTAGTCTCACTGAAACCTGGCTGCAGCAGGATGAATACGTCTAAATGAGTCGACTCCAACAATTCACATCAACCATCATATTCCTAGAAGCTCAGGTAGAGGTGGAGGAGTAGCAGCAATATATAACTCACATTTATTAATTACTCCTAGCCCTAAAATTAGCTCTAATTCTTTTGAGAGCCTCACTCTGAGCCTTTCTCACTCAGACTGTAAAACCCAGAAACCAGTTGTGTTCTGTATCATCTACCTTTTGTCTCATTCCCTCGTGGCTACACAGAGGAGACCAGACATCTTATTCATGAGCAGGTAGATTGTCTTGTTGATGATGCTGCAGCTTCACTGCGTACAATTTTAGACACTGTCGCTCCTCTGAAGAAGAAGCCAGTGAATCAGAGGAGGTTAGCTCCATGGTATAACTCAGAGATCCGCAGCCTTAAGCAGAGGACAGTAGCGTTCCAACAAATTATGTGAATCCTGTCTAGCATGGAAAGACAGTTTAACACTATATAACAAAGCACTTCGGGTTGCTAGAACCACATATTATTCATCATTAATTGAGGAAAATAAAAACAACCCCAGGTTTCTCTTCAGCACTGTAGCCAGGCTGACTAAGAGTCATAGCTGTGTTGAGCCTAGTGTCCCTTTAAATCTCAGCAGCAATGACTTTACTAACAAAATCATAACCATTAGAGAAAAGATTTATCACAATCTGTCAACAAATGTCATAAACCGATCTGCAGATCCAACAGCCTTAGATCTGCTGGTTAGACCTATGTCTTACTTAAACAGCTTTTCCCCCATAGATCAGACTGAGCTAACTTCAATAATTAACTCTAAATCAGCTACTTGTCTCTTAGACCCAATTCCAACTAGATTACTCAAAGAAGTTTTTCCGTTAATCAGCACATCTACATTAAATCAAATCAACCAGTCTCTGCTAACAGGCTACGTACCACAGGCTTTTAAGGTTGCTGTGGTCAAACCTTTATTGAAAAAACCTACTCTTGACCCTAGAGAACTTGCAAACTATAGGCCTATATCCAATCTGCCCTTTATTTCTAAAATTCTTGAAATCTGTAGCTAAACAACTGTGACCACCTGAGTAGAAATAACCTGTATGAAGATTTCCAGTGAGGATTCAGATACATCACAGACAAAGGTCTAGTTTCTGTACTTGTCCTATTAGATCTTAGTGCAGCATTTGATACGATGGATCACAAAAGTCTATTGCAGAGACTGGAACATAGCATTGGGATTAAAGGCAAAGCACTGGGATGGTTTAAGTTTTATCTGTTGAACAGATTCCAATCTGTTCATGTTCATGATCAATCTTCCATCCGCACAAAAATTAGCTTTGTTGTCCCACAGGGTTCTGTGCTTGATCCAATACTTTTCAGTCTTTACATGTCTCCTCTCGGTAATATTACTAGGAAACATTCTATACATTTTCACTGCTATGCAGATGATACTCAGTTATATTTGTGTATGAAACCAGAGGAAACAAACCAATTAGTCAGACTTCAAACTTGTTTAAATGACATCAAATCCTAGATGTCCCATAACTTCCTACAACTAAATTCAGATAAAACTGAGGTTATTATAATTGGTGCTAAAAACCACAGAGACTCATTATTGAATCAGATCACAGAGAGATGCTGAAAAGTAAATCCATGCATTTGTTACCTCTGGGCTAGACGACTGTAACTCTCTACTCATAGGATGACCCAATAACTTCTTAAAAAGCCTCCAGTAAATGTAGAACGGAAGGCAGAGCCTTTAGCTACCAAGCTCCTCTCCTATGGAACCAGCTTTCGAACGAAGCGTATAGTTAGAGATGGTTCTGGTCACACGGAACCATCTCTTAGTTAAGCTGCTATAGACTTAGATGCTGGGGGACGTCCTTCAATCACTGAGCTCCTCCTACTTTTCGATTTCTTGTATCCACTAACATGCCTCCATGTCCACATGTGACTAACTTTGTCTCTTTATCTCTCCTAGTTGTGCTTCTCCCCTTCTGTCTCTCTCTATTCTCATCTCCAGGTATCATCAGACTCAGAGCCGTGTGTCTCCAGTATTCAGTTGCTGGTCCAACCATCCTGCCTGTGTTCTGTTGCTGCTTGTTTTGTTGCTGTTGTGTGTTCTTTTCTCTCTTCTCTATCCCCTCACCCCAACCGGTCAAGGCAGATGGCCGCCCACACTGAGCCTGGGTCTGCTGGAGGTTTCTTCCTCTCTAAAGAGGAAGTTTTTCCACTGTTGCTATTAAAATGTACAATTTATTGATTGGCTACAATTAAAAGCTTGCTCTATATGGGATTTGTTGGGTTTAGTTTTGTAAGGTCTTAAACCTTACTCATAAAGTGCCTTGAAAAAACTGATGTTGTGAATTGGCGCTATATAAATAAAGTTGAAAGATGGTAAGTACATGATTTCCTCCTATGCTGACAAAATGTAAACATTTAAAAAACTTGTCCTCCGAGCTTTGATTGTTTACATGGGTTTTTGTAAGTCACACATATTTGCAGCGCAAATGTCCTTAACAACGCTGTTTACCCAAGTTTAGATCTTTTATTTTTTTGGCATGCCAGCAACGGTGTGACTCTCGTAGAAAACACGAAATAGAATAAGAAATTAAAATGTAAGAAGAAATTGAATGGAAAAGTTCAGAATTTGCATTGACTCTGAAGTTCATCCTTTAAATCTTAAAATAAATTCCCATACAGTAACCTCCATTTAATCCTCTAATCAGCACATTCTATCACAACCCTCAACCTTCAGTCATCCATCATTTCTTATTCTTTCAAATTAAAGCCTCATGTAGTAAATCCTGGCATGAATGGTTGCCTCTCTCTGTACAGGTATGTCAGTCCTACATTAGACCAGTGTAAGTAGTATAGATACAGTAAGCTTGGTTTTTGTGTGCACACGTCACGTGAAACTGTGTTATATAAATAACCATAATTCAACTGAATTATGTAACCACTGTCATGTGCACATGGAAATTATCCACCCTCAGGCTCAACGCAGGAACACAATGAAAATCACAAGATTACAAATAGCACATGAATTTTGTTTTTAATTAAGAAAAACCAAGGGGAAGGGGAGCAACCTTTCAACACTGGAAATGGAACAGACAGCTCATTTTGACAGGGACAATATTTCATTTAGTACAGTTTCAAATCATCTGCTTTTTTCCAGACCTTTAAGAATTGATACAGTAAGTGTTAAAAAAAAAATCCATCATTGCTAATTGTAACCTTTTATGTTGTAATGGTGTAAAAACAACCAAAAAAGTTGTGGCAGTTTCATGACATTTGGCAACATTGTGCAGTTATTAGTATATATGAAAATCCAGTTCAAGAGCAGGTTCACAAAGGTGTCCAACAAGGGGAATGCACACACTACAGCCTACTCTTCTTTAGTGTCCTAAACCAGGACCAAAGGATTGTCTCGCCTGCATCCACGTTGATGGTGACACTATTCACTTTCGATACGTAAATACGGATATGAACTCATTGCATTTGGAGCTAAGACGTTTGTCATGAAGTGAACAATAAAGCCAATTTCCAACAATTTTACCAGGCAGCTCCAGTCAGACAGAAGCTATTGACCATTAACAGAACATCATCAGGGCGAATTCTGAAGAATTTTCTCTAGAACCCTAATGAGTCAAAAATAAGGGGATGTGGGAGGCAATACACAAAAACCAGCAAAAAGATAATATATAAGATAAGAACAGTGATCTCTGTAAAAGCAGAACAAAGCCTTGAAACAAAAGTCATGGGAAAAAAACAAATAAACAAAGAAAAAAAATAAATAAAACTGAAGAAACTCTACAGGGTGAAAGGTTAGTGCTCATATTAAGATTATTAATACAAATAATACCCATCTAAAATTAAAAAGAAAAAATGAGAGAAAGGTTTGTGAACCCCAAAGTGATCGTGCAGTTGCTGTGATGTGGTGTGGTCGGGACTAAAGGCGGAGGTGAGCATGCTTCCTTTTTTCTTTAAGAGCTGCACTGATGATCGCAGGCGTCCACTGCAGTTACCCAAGAGCAAACATTACTGTGTCTTACTGAGACTTTCCCTCTGCAGAGAAAACAATCTGGTCACCACCAGAGTTTTAGAGCTTTATGAACTGTCGCTACAGCTACCAAACCTGAAAATGAAGACACGTGATACATGCACGCACACAGACAAGACATTTTGGGGGGGTTAACGTGGGCTGAGACACACTATATCCAAAACCATTTACCTAACTGCAGTCACATTGTAGGCTGATACTAATCTACCTGACTGGCAGATAGTTTTACACATAGAACAATACACATAAAAAACAACACAACATTCTGTTCTTAAAAACTGCTTTTTTGAGATCTACTCAATCATAAATGGCCGTGAATGCTACAATCCATGCCAAATAGTCACAAAATCAACCTCAAACACCATGCACAATAACAAATGTGATGCTATTGTCATCTAACAAATTACTCAAGAAAAAGACCACACCTACTGTACGTGTGACAGACCGTATGTTGCTATATCTATGTTTGACATTAGCACCAAGGTTTTCCTCCTTTGTCATTAAAAAAAAAAAACCAAACAAATATTGTAAAGGCACAAAAGCCGCAACAGTGCTGTGAATGACTTGTGTAGGGAATAAGATCAGTTAAAGCAGCAGTGTTTAGTAGTTATTAATGTGTGCTGGACGACCTGAGTGTACCAAAGCTGCATGTGACCGTGACCGTGTGCTCCTCTCCCAAAAGACTGTAAGCATGCTCGCGCAAAATAAGGTTCCTCTACAGTAGTGAAGAAAGAAGGCCTAAACGTCTTCAAGTATTAATACAGTTAGGCCAATAAAAAGCCCTGAACACACAGTATTAGAACCCAGAATAAATCTAGGAACGTTGAAAAGCAATTATGGTTAGTTTGTATGTTTCCCCCCACAAATATTATATTTATATGTATATAAATAAAAATTCAGTGCTGTAAAAATATCTCCAACTCCATAGGATCTGACCCATCGTAGAAGGCCTAATATGTTTTACTCTTAATCTTCTCAAGGCTAAACTATTGCATGAAGTATGTAAACTGTGCTGGTTCTCCTGTGTTATTAGTCCTTCATTGAGAAAACAACACTGTCGAAGAGAAGACTTTATGTCACTAAATTCTTGTATCTATTTTTGGTTTTACTGCAAACACAGAAATGTTTTCCGTTGTTTCATGTGGGTTCATTTTTTTTGTTTTTTTTGGTAGCGGCAAAGCACCAAGTTTGCGTCAGGCTCTATATTTGTAAGTCTCTCTGCATGTGTATGACATCACTCTGTAGTCTCTCTATGTGTGTATGCGCGTACTGTACGTGTGTTCATGTGTTTGCTGCGCTCTATGAAGAGCACGGGTGCACGTTGATGCCGCTGGCTGCGTGGGTTCGCAGGTCGATGGCCTGGGCCGGCTGCTGGCCCGGCCGAGCGTTCATCAGTGTCAGGTTTCTCAGACAGCCTGCCATTCCCGACGAATACTTCCCTCCTGTCATGGCGCCCATGTTTGGGGCTCCACCTGTCACATGAGAACACAGACGCGAATGATAGTCAACATGGGTTTATATTGATTTTATAATAACATAAAAAATAAAATACTTATACACAAATATAAGGACAAATATAGAATTCTAAAACACACACAGTTAAAGGTTAATACAAAAGACATTAAATGCCAATGTTAACCAAATCATACATTCTACTGTATGGAACAGGCACATGCTCAGTACTGAACTATTATGTGCTGGACAAATATAAAAACTTGTCTTTATAAATGTGTTTTATTCCTTGACAAAACAAGCATGGTTTTATGCATGCATTCTCAGGTTTTTGGAAGAATAAAACGTTTTGTTATATTTACGTAGGATTTGTTTGATGAATGCACATAATAATGAGTTATTTTAGAAAATATTTAAAATGTAGATCAGTGACTGCAATATAGTATGGTAATGGGAAACTAAATTGAAAAATTTCATCCAACTCACAAGAGATTAAAGAAAAATAATATCTACTATCTACTTGGAATGCATTGTTTATTTATATCATTAAATCTCCACAGATCAGACTCAGTCATTTGTTCAGAATGTTGAATTTTCAAAACTCTACTGTAAGTTTCATAATGCTACTCACCAACGTATATACTGCCTTTGGTGTTAACCATGAGGCTTTTGCCTTTGGACTGTCCATGCAGCGCAGCTCCCCCGTCAACGCGAATGTATCCATCTTTCCCAGTTCTGCAAGAAAAGAGCAACATAGCATGAATAAAACATACAACAAACATATAACATGCACAATATATTAACATTTAAAAGATTCCCAATACTGCATATCCTGGCAGATCATCATCCTTAACCCATTTCATCACCCGTAACAACTTTGCTCTTATCTGTCCAAAGGACATTGTACCTAATATCCTGTGCTTTGTCCTGTTCAAACAAACTGTATTGTACTTCATTTTTGAAGTGAGCTGTCATAGAATGTAGAGGTACAGTACAGTATAATCCTCCATCTTTTTCCTTTCATTACGGTGTTAACAACCCTTCTACTGTACGTACTGTATATAACCACATTATTTTTCTTATTTTTATTAAAAAGAACACAAACAACTAAAGTGTCCACATTTATACACTGCACAGTCTCAAACCAAAGGATTAGTATATGTACTCATACCTGACTGCTGTGATCTTATGCCATTTCCCATCATTCACAGACTTCCGTGACAAGATGTTTGCTTCTCCACTGCCCAACTGGTAACTGAATATCAGACAGATAATCTAGATTACCACATCATTTTGAACTATGAATATTAATGCAGACGGATCAACAGAATTACAGGGCAGTCACCTGAAAACAAGGCGTCCGTTCTGCAAACCGAGGCTAATGAAGTCTTTTCCTTTGCCATGTTCCCATGGTTCCTGAAAATACATGTTTGTCTTTTTTTTGCTTCTTTCAGAAGAGCATGCTTCAGGACAGAATACTGTGATTTCCCACACTAAGTTCTATAATAACATAAAATTAAGGCAGTTAAATGTCCCCAACAGGGTTTGTGCATAACAAACCCACGACGCACAGTATGCAGCACAAACACAGGCACCGATTTCTCCAGAATCATCTCAGCATTTATGTTCTCGTTAAAATGCAAGCTACGAAACATGACAAAACAGTAGATACCTTTTTATTAGCATGCACCTTTCGCAAATTGCGAGCGCCAGTGGTCTCCTGAGGGAAATGGAGGGTGAGTTAGACAAGCAACATGCACTTATTTAGTAATGTCAGGCTGCATGCCCAAGAAAGCTTGAGTGGCACAAGTATGAAATGAAAATAATGCAGACACGTATTATGGTGATGTAAAATAATGCCTATAAAAGTATTCACCCTCATCGATATTTCACCACATTATAAATCATAAGTCCGTTTTTCTGTAGTGGCCCAGTCCACAGAAAAGGGTGGAAAACCTTGAAACGTCACCAGTGACTGAGGACACCAGTGACTAAAAGGATGATGGGGTGAATACTTTTAATAGGTACTGCAATTATTATCCTTAAGGGTGAAAGTGATGTGAGACTGCAGTAGCAAAGTTAAGGTGCGGATGAATTGACGTAAGTGAAATTTGTGAGAATTAGGTTTAAGGTTTGAATTAAACGTGAAAGTGGGACCGTCCAACGTGGCACGAGCACGAGAGCACAGTGACTTACCACTCCCTGCCAGAGGATCAGGCCCTCAGCAGACTTAGTGTTGATGTCCAGTTCAATTGTCTCTGGTGAGTCATGGGCGCTATAGAGCAACAGAAGAAGAATTTGTTTACCCTTGATGTATAAACTTTACAACTGGAGAACTTGTGAAACTACAGTTACCTTCGTGGGAAAATGGATTTAGGCAGCGCAATGTAGCCATCATTCTGGAAATGAGCGGCGTATTGAAAAGGGGAATCTACAAACAGTAAAATATAAATTAGTTGGGAATCTTTTGGTTTCATTGTGCCCTCCGGTGGCGAAAGCACGGAGAAACTCTAGTAAGACAAAACTAGTTAAACACAACATAAAGGTCAATAACATTGCTTACATACATAACATAACAGCTGGTTTTTATTTCTTCTTTTTTTTTTTTTTTTTTACTCGTGAGCAACCTCTTTTTCACCTCTTTGTTTCAGACTACGATGGGGTGTTTGCAGGCACATGACTTACACAGTTTGCCGACGTTAGTTACCACTTTTCCAACACACTCTCGAACGTCTCTGACATCCGTAACGGAGATCGGGCCAACCTCACCGAAATCATGGCCCCATGCACAAGTTGTTAGTAACAGCACAAATGTGGAGTCATGGAGCAGTTGGAACTTTTCAACTCTTTCTTTTCTTGTTGTACAGAGAGGCAGTTGTGGATCATCTTAATAAGACTGACATTAAGCTACGACAAAGGAAACTCCACATTTGTAGCATTTCAACAATGGAAATTGTGGTGAATGCCCCAAAACACGCAAAAAAAATAAAATAAATAAATAAATAAATAAAATCAGTCCATCTCCCAGTTTACGCTGTTAATTTTTACTATAGATGCTGAATTCCCATCTGACAACTTTCCAACAGGGAGAACCTGAGTTCCCAGTCAAGTACCGACTCGGTTTTGTGATTGTGTACAGTATAAATGTATGTTAAGCAGCAGACAGCTCGGATTGAGTTTGGAAGGGATGGGGAGGGTCCTCAAGTTCAGACCAGCCCCTGTTAGTCATGATCATGTCAGGCATATTGAATATTAAGATACTGTACCATTAGCCTCGCTAGTTTCCAAACTCCTCTGGGCCTCTGGAAAACTGGAAAGCTGGCCTGTATGTGCAGGATATAGCCATGAGAGCGCAGGGGTAAGACACACGTAATCATTTCAAGTCAACCCTGCCAGCAGGACAGGGTTACCAGAAGAGGGCAGCGCACTGGATGTTCTTAAGGCTCTGTACTAAGGCCAGTGTGTGTCGCACAGTATGGCCAGTGGTTCTGCTATGATGAGTAACATTTTCTCAACAGAATGCATGGATTTGCTAATGAATGTATATGGTGAAAAAGTGGACCCTATTCCTTTGTACACAAATGAATTAAACAGTATAAGTTAGAGTCAGTGTTCTTTATTAAATGTTGTGTACTTTATTACTTACTTTCTTCACAGGTCAAGCCCGTGTGTCCAGGTGTACACACACACTGGCCGTCAACACAGCTGCCGCCATTCTGGCACTGCAGGTTGCTGTGGCACGCGTCTTTCGTCACTTCACAACGCTCCCCTGCATGGTCACACGACAGCCATGGGTTGGAGGGGGGTCAGGTTCAGTGAGTTTGGTGACAATATGTGAAGAGGGTTCATTCATCCTGCTCTGTGTTTTTGTATTTACGCAACATCAATACAGCTCCCAGCTCCTGGGCAGAGGTGACTGTTGCTAAACGGTTTCACTAACCTTCAAATCCATCCTTACAGAGGCACTGGTACTCGTACTCAGCCGTCAGCATGCAGTGGCCACCGTTCAAGCAGGGCCGGCGGTCGCATGGGCTGTTATCCTTACACTTGCGGATCAGTCTGCTTTCAGTGAAGCTGTAGGACAGATCCAATTTTTTGTTGTTGATGGAAACCTAAGCACACAGGGCAGACATGTTAAATCCAGAACCTGTAGCATTTAACATTTAGTGACATAAGCTGTAAGGCTCTCACCTCTCCAATACAACCCTGAAACATTTCACTGATATTTGCAGGCTTGGGCAGCATCTCCATGTTGGGGACTCCTCCCAGGTACATGGGGGTGTGGATATTGAGGCCCTGGGCCTTTCCTGGAGACATCTTCCTCTCCACTACGCCTTGGTCAACCTGCAGGTTGCCAGCTCTTTTGTTTCGCTCAGCCACAACTCTGTGCCACTGGCCTAAAGTGACTGGCTCAGGACTGAGGAGGATCGCTTGACCCGTTCCCAGCTCATATCTGAACTCTACATGTCCGTCCACCATAGAGATGGCAACAAAGTCCTCCACCTTCATTTTCTTCCCTCCACAAAAGAACATGAGGCCGTCTCTCTCTTGGGGCTTGAATTCCAAGTCAACACGCAGGTCATCGTGGATGTTGGTGAGGGGAGGGTAGGCAATGTATGACTCTTCACCGTCAAACTGCGGAGTGGTCACCAATTCCCCTATTTAGAAGAAAAGGAAGAGATAAAATCAGAGTACTGTGTAGGGAATTCTGTATCAGTTGAACATCATCCTAAATTAAAAATAATTTTCTATTATGTTCATGGGAGGTGAGTGTGATTCTGTCTTACCAGCCATGCATTTGTCTCCGAATTTGCCAAGATGGCAGCGGCAGTCGTAGCCCAGCCCACTTGGACGATTGATGCAAGTGGCATCTGGTCCACAGGCCTCTGTGGAAGTTATACAGTTATACACAAAGAAATCACAAACATTTTGTACAAGTTACCAAAATAATACGGCTCTGATTAGTCTTCAAAGCACTGTGACTGACTGTTTACCTGAGTGACAGTGCAGGGATGAATGATGCTGGCAGTTGCTGCCAGTGAATCCTCTGAGGCAGCTGCACTTATACAAGCTGGTCTCTGACACCTCACACCTGCCATCGTTCTGAATTACACATCAGAGGCAATCTGAGTCTAGAGCAGTTAAACACTGGTAAAATTCAACATATGCTCAGATGATGATGAATGACACCGACCTGGCAGGGGTGATCTTTGCAGGTGGGACAGTTTGTGACCCCCGTAGAGCTACGGTCAAGATCTTTGAAGATTACCTCCTCACCCTGGATGATCAGCTGACGGATGCAGCCTGCATAGTACCAATGTTCAGTATGGCTAAGTCATCCAACAGTGTTTTCTCCAAACTGTACTAATTTCGTGAGGGATGTCTTACCAACAAACCCAGTCTTAATGCCTGCAGTTTTGGCGAGAGCTGTGTAGTTGGGGTATCCGCCCACATGCAGCTCCTCATTTAGATCCAGACCCTGGAACTTGCCCTGAAAAAACAGAAGGAAGAGCCTGATAAGCTGGTGCTGTTCAATGAATTTCCTAAACACATGGGTCAGAGTCACATTCAGTTTCCCATAACAACCTGTGAGCTGCCGTTGATGGGCTCCCCTCCATCCACAAGGATGTAGCCTAGGGTGTTGTTGCGATGCAACTCAACAGTGTGAAACTCTCCCAGTTTGATGGGGTTAGGGTCACGAATGGTGGCCATACCGGAGCCCACATCAAACCTGAACCAAAGCAAAGTGAAGCAAATAAAAATGTGAAAAGCATGATCATTGACTTACTGTACAACATACACTTGTATGAACTGACCTAAACTCCAAGCGGCCGCCCACAAGTCCCAGAGAAATAAAATCAGCTCCTGTGCTCCTCCTCTGGCCGTTGTAGAGGATCATACCTGTAACCACAAAAACAGGGTTAGTGAGTACTAGGAAAAACCTTATCCATCATAAGAAGTCTGTAAATCTACACTTTACGATGAAGCAGCATGCTATTATGAGACAAGCCAACCAAACAAACAGATTACATATGAGCATACAGCTTGTCTGGGCATCGCTGGGAACAGAAAAGTGCAAACAGCCACATCCATACAACCAGTTGGATTTTGTCTTTCTCCGCATGCTTAAACTGTATGAAGAACACATCTTCATGGGGAAATGAGAACACGCCTTCTCACGTCCGTCTAGATAGTTTAACCAAGCAGTGCTCAGGTGAGGGCATATGTCCTAAATGTGTGACGCAACTGCTGTTTAAAGTCTAAATATGCTGACGTTACCCTGGGTGGATCTGTGTATTCCAAATAAACTAAAAAGTTGTGTGAGCAGACAATGCGTTTGTAGCTTTTTACATGCAGTTTGCAGCCCGATTTGATGGGGTGGACCGAAACAGGAAACACATAAGCAATCAGCTAAAGCATCACTACACCTTAGGTTTCCACCTGACATTATGCAATTATTAAGTACTGCAATACCAGTAACAGAGCAACGGTGACAGCCAGACGCAGACACACTGACAGGAGGGCAGCTTTTACGGAATGGTAAAGAGCTCTTGTCGGGCATTTGTCGTAAGAGACCCGCGGCTGGAGCGTATCCCTGCTGGCGTTTGAGTACACACTAAACGGGTCGAGGAAGCCGGAGAAACAGCTACAACATTGTGTTGCCTGTGCTAATGTCCATCTTTCCAAAAATGTTAGCTTCCAAGACAACTGCTGCTATGGTTGCTACCACCACTATAGTCTATGTAACAGATAATAGATATAAGATGTGGGTGGGTCCACAGGATTCGGCTAAACAAAACACTTTCAAATGACAAAATCTGGTAAATTTCAGTAGAAAGAATGACGAGTTTTGATTTGATTGCATACCAGAAATATGTAATTATGTGTAAACTACAAATTATATGGTGTAGAGTGGCCCTTAAAATAGACTTTTCTAAAGTAAGGAATGACGTATCATAAATTACAGTCATGTCCCAACAATCTGGCACTAACTGCAAAAAAGACAATACCACATGCAAAGGTCATCAGAGGTCAGTAATTGCATTATTGTTGCACTGTACCAACACACATGGAGTCAGACTTAAAGCAGCAGTGCTGCTTAGTAGGTGGTGTAAAAACGTAGTGGGAAGTAGATCATGACCATGATCATGATCATCAGCTAGAAAGGGGAAAAACTAAAGCCAAGCACTGTCTTGCACTTCTTTCACAGCCTTTAAATAAACTCTGATGCAGTATGTGAAAGTCTGATGCAAACAAGAAGCAGAGCTGCCGACATCAGGCTCGAGCTCCTGTGGATCTCAAACTCACCAGCGTACAATATGAGACCTGCCCACCAGTGGTGAGAGGAGGAGGCAGGAGAGAGGGAAAGACATTATACATGAGAAAATAGGACAAGAAAACACAACATACTGTACAACAAACAGCAAAACAGCTTCAAGATATAATACACCAAAGCACAGATAAGAGTACCAAGGCTTTACTTGCTTACCATCAATGTTATCTGGTCTGAAGTTGATCTTAATGCTGAAGGCCTTGTAGGCATTTTTGATGGTGGGCAGGGTGAGGTAGGAGAAGGGTTCCTGGGCAAAGTATGGCATCACCCTCTCTAAACAAACACAGCCCTCACAGTTAGACCGACAACATTTATCTGTTAACTGTTGTGTTCTCCACTTCACACAGACTAACCATGAACTTGAAGTGTAGTAAAGGCTTCTACTTTGCCCTGTTTATTAGAGGCAGTGCAGACGTATGTCCCAGAATCCTCTTGGGTGACGCCGGGAACCGTCAGGACATGAACTTTCTGGAAACACTTAGAAGGAAGTTCTGCATCCAACTACATATAGAGACAAACACAACTATGATATAACATGACCATCTACAGCTACACGGTTGCTGTATACTGAAGAAGTTAAGAAAGACAATTTTTTTATGAATCATATCATAAAAAAAATCTGACCTTGGACCACTTGATCTCAGGTGCAGGGTATCCTGAAGCCACACAGGGCAAAACCGCATCAGACCCAACTGTGACCTCTTTAGTTTCAGGAAGTGCAGCAATTTGAGGAAGAGCTATGCAAACAGACAAATCATTCCCTGTAAATACTTGAGACTCCTGAATAGCTAGAATCAATCTCTAATCCAAGGACAATGGTACAAATGGTCTACTGCAGAATAAACTCATTAGGGTTTCCTGGTCAAAAGTCAAACTAACTGACCTTTAGTATTTGTATTAGTGTCTTTGATGAGTGTCATGGAAACTATGACTACATATACTCAATGTAGTATGAAACAATGGGAGGGAATTTTATTTAGTTTATTTGTGCCCATGCATAAACTGCTCTGTCTGGAAATAATCTGTCTAGATTTTATTATTACAATTACTCACACTGGACATGGAGGACCACTTGGGACTGCACTGAGCCAACGTCGTTGGTGGCGGTACAGCGGTACTGCCCAGCATCAGCCTCTGTCACCTGCTCAATCTTCAGCATGCCACCTTTCACCATGATATGAGCCGGCAGAGCCCCGCCAACTTTACTCCATTTGACCGTGGGCTCTGGGTCGCCAACAGCCTGGCACTCAAACTCCACAGAGTTCCCAATCATCACTGTCTGCACGGAGGTACGGACGTTGATCATCACCTTCGGCAGAGCTATGTAAAAAAAGAAAGAAAATGTAACTTTGCATTCAGTTATTATTATAATTCAATTATTATTTAGCATATTTGCAGTAGACGAGACAGACCTTGGATGGTCAGCCTGGCCGTGTCCTGAGCCTGACCATACACGCTGCTTGCTCGGCAGATATAAACACCTTCATTGCTTTGCTCAAGGTTCTCAATCCTACAGAGAAACATTAATATTATTAAACAAGCCCTGGTTAAGTACTAATGGCAGGCACATCAAGGCCATACATGACATTTTGCTTGGGAATATGTCAAACACAGAAATGAGTGTTGCACGTTGTCCGTTTTTGACTTTCCTTCCAGCAGATCAGTGACCTGACCAGAAGCATTGTCTTTACAGTCAAAGACCAAACCAATCAATTTGGCCGAGCTGGAACAGTTTTCCACAGAACAGTCGAACCAGAGACTAGTGACTATGAACTGTTTACCATAGAACAGGTAAAGAGGACTAATTACCCATATTTAACTAGATGCTGGACTCACCTGAGCACCCCATCCTTGACATGGTGGTTTTGTGGCAGGGCACCTCCTTCCTTCAGCCACTCTATTTTGGTTTCTATACCACCTGCAGCTGAACAGGTGAACTCCACAGCACTGCCCAGTGCCTTTACCTCAACTTGGGGGGACACCCGCACAGCCAGAGGAGCTGGATAGGAAGGAGACGTGTAATTGATGCTATGGTTAAGTAAAAAAACACTCTCTTTGATAACACTGAATTGAGACAAAAAAATACAGGATTGACAGTATTTCTTCTGTGCTTCGTATGTGCCACAAAAGCTTTTAGGTGACAAAACGTGATATTATCAATCTAACTTACATCTGACCGTGACTTTAATGACCACTTCGCTGTTGCCCACATTATTGCTGGCCACACACTTGTAGCTGCCAGCGTCCTGTGCAGTAGCCAGGTTGATCTGCAGATCACCTCCGCTAATCTGAGCTCTTGGCGGCAGGTTTCCATCTATCCTGGACCAAACGTAGGTCAAAGGAGAAGTGCCGTGAGCCAGGCACTGCAACCTGATGACCTCCCCGACACGCACAGCTACATCATTGGCCAAAGCAGTGGCATAAGGAGGAGCTAGACATTAGGGAGATAGAAGGTGTGTAAGAGATAAACATTTCAAATATAAACATTGCTGAATAGAGTAAAATGTAAGTAAAACTGCAGAAAACTGTAATGCGCAGTTCAAACCTTGCCATTAAGAGGCAAAGAACGCTGATCTTCAGGGTTTTAACCAAAACAGCAAAACTCACTCTCTACATCTAGCACGATGGTGACTTCACTGGTGCCCATTGTGTTGGTGGCACTGCAAATGTATTCTCCAGAGTCTTGGCGACCAACGCTGGGCAGCACCAGACTGTTGTTCACCACCTTGTGTCTCCAAGGCAAAGGAGACCGCAGCTTGGACCAGGAGATCTTTGGAGATGGAAAACCTACAAACAAAGTTTTAGCTCAGATCTGTTCCTCAGATATAGTTCAAAAAATTGACCACCATCTCTAGCACTGGTCATTACCATGGGCTTCACAGTGCAGCGTTGCAGTCTGTCCCTCCACCACAATCATCTGTGGATCAGGAACGGAGGCTCTAGGTGCTGATGGCGCTTGAAAGCTTCCCTCAACACTGACCTCCACCTTGGTTTCTGTCGTGCCCTCACTGTTGCGAGCTGTGCACACATAGATGCCACTGTCTTCTGGACGCGCTACTAGTATCTGCAGGAAAATTAATATATTTCATTATCAAGCTAAAGACACTTTCAAAATTAAACTAAATTAAATTAAACATCAATACAAATTCAATAAATGGCCACTTAACATATTCTGTGCATGCTGGTATCATCAGTTGTGCTGTTACCTGCATAAGTGCACTAGACTCCATGGGTACAGGGCTGCGCAGCATGGTCTTGCGGTTCCCGTCCAGCCTGTGCCATGAGACTGAAGGACGGGGTTCTCCTGATGCCTGGCATTCCAGATTAATGGGTTCACCCACGCTGACCCGCACAGGTCCAACAGGGATGACAACAGCAGTAGGTATCTCTGAAATCACAGAGAGAAAATGCTACTATTGCTATGCATTTAATTAGCCACTAGAGGGCAGTATTTACCGTTTTGGAGGGGAGGTCATGATTGAATCTGACTGGCTCAGCTACCTTTCTCTGAAGCCCCGGTCAGGTTTGAACAAAAATCAAAACTTTGGCATCATAGTCGAGCTAAACGTTGTTTACCTTTAACAATCAGAGACACGATGGTGTGGGTGATGCCGTAGAGGTTGCTCGCCACACAGCGATAGGCTCCATGGTTGACAAGGCGGGCGTTGTTGATGGTAATGATAGAGCTGTCAGGGCTGACTCTAACATTATCTGAAGGACACAGACACAACTGAAACAACTATGCATAGTTCAGAAGAATGTATTCACTTTGTTTATGCTTATCTTGAAAAACGTTTACAAGATGAAACATTAAAAGTGTAAAGCAAATGAACGTGATACAAAATAAAATGTCATAAAACCCTACCAGCCATTACTAAAACCATTCAAAACTGTACTTATGCCAAAAGGTCATGTTTCCAATTAAAGATTAAATACAATAACTGGATAACATAACAACTTCATGGGTGGATTGCAATAGTAACTGCCTGTAAATAATGACTGCATAAAATCAGTAGTCATTAGTCAGGGTTATTCCTCAGAGGTGGTTTGTGGTTGTTAAAGTACCTGGCAGTGGCTGGTTACTAGCCAGTTTCCATTCCAGTCTGACAGGCGTGGCACCGCTGTACACTCTGCACCTGAAACTGGCCGACTCCCCCACTCGCACTGCGGCGCTGTGGGGCTCGATGCCGATGACAGGACTCTGAGGACCTGCAGCACAAATCAGACAGCTTTAGTTTGACTGTGACTGTACCACGATGTCACCTCACTGAGCTGACTTATTTGTTGGTTGTGAGTTTCAGCAGGATCAGAAGTCAAACGCCATGAATGAGTGAATAACGGTGAGATCATGGGACAGTAGTGAGGAAAAAAATCATTCACTCTGAGGTCACACTGGAAAGTTCGTTCATCAAGGGAGGCAGTGTTAGTCTGAGAACACCACCCTGCCGTTATGCTCAGCCCTTACTGCGTTTACTATATGTAAACTATATGTATTTACTATACATCACGTACAGTAGATTTTCTTAATTTTCTTAGTGTGAAGTCAGAAGTTCAGCCAGTAGTAGTAGAGTTTAAACAGGATTTAATCCACCTCTCTACACACAACCTACAACAGGCCTAAAGTGTTGACAAACTTACGAGACAACGGTGAAGTGACAGACACAGACACAGACACAGAGGCCTGCTGAGCTGCGTTACCAGCGCCCTGCACGCGACAGATATAGTCTCCTGAATCCTCTGGACCGGCGGACAGAATACGCAGCTGACTGCCAACAACCTACAGACAAGGGACAAGATATTGACATTTACATTAACAGCATGTATTTAACCAAAGGTGTGCACATATACAGTATCCTGCATATGTGCACTTCCCATCTGCGTTATTACCTGGTGGTTGAATGAGAGACTTCCAGTGGCTCTCAACCAGGTGACTTGAGGAGGAGGATTTCCAGGGGCAAAGCAGTTGAGTTCCAGATCCTCGCCCTCCTGCACATTAGCTATAGATGGTTGGATGGTGACCACAGACGAGCTAGAGTCTGCTGCACAAAAACACAAGCACCACATCATCTACACGAGTCATTCTGATAAAGAAAATCCACAAATAACTAACTTATAGTTATATAGTTATAGTTAAGATATGGAAAGATTTGATTCACACGTTTTTTCTTCTTATTTGCTCACTGCTCTCTTGATGTTGATGTTCATTACTATAAAATCCATTTCTATAAATTAAATGTAGCATATCTGTTATTGTTTTCTCAGATTGCGCAACCCTGGTGGAGTTATTGTCACATAACTCTAACCTATGAAATCAAATCTTTTATTGCTGCACTAAATCACCTTTAAGGACAGTGACTTTGATGGGAGCACTGTTCGAGCCAATGCTGTTGCTGCCAACACACATGTAAGTGCCAGAGTCAGATATCTCGAGGCTGGGGATGAAAAGAGTTCCGATGTCGGTGCGGTCCATTTTGGCCTGGACAGGAGACATTAAGAGGTTACAGTAGGAGATTAAATGTGAATAGGAATAATATTTCATCATCTGTCTACCACGACGTACAGAACAGTACAGTTCACTACATTACAACATACAGTACACAAATCAAACAGCGCAGTGGAGACAAAGTACGTCACTTACCGGTCCCATGTTGTTTGAAACACAAATGACACTGTATTATGACAGTTCTAGCTAATAGTAACACAGAAGTAGCTAACACAGAAGCACTAAAGCAAAGATCTCAAAGACAAGACAAGAGCTGTTGCTACAGTTTGTTTTTGAATGGATTCTGGTTTGTGGACCTTGAGTTAATACATTGTGATCAGTCATAATTAGGAGAACTACACTATAATCTTTTGGTGTAAAAGACTGATGATTATATGAATCGATGAAAACATTAGAAGAGTTAGAACTGACAGTTGGTGACACAATGATTTGAACCAGAGGTTACTCAAGAAGCGTTAAAAAAAAGAAGGTCCTAACTGTAACGTTTTAAGGAATAAAAATTCACAACCAACCATTAGCCTCTGCCCTGAAAGACAAAATATCCAACATCAAATAAAAGCAAATACCAAGTGAAAACACAACAGTGTTTAAAAACTCTCATGACTTTGTGGCTCTTGATTAATCAACTGATTTGTTTGTACACTACTCCACATGGCGGTCAGGCTGAAAACAAGCTTTTGTGAAGTTTGGAAAGATCTCAGAGGGGAGTAGAAGCAGGACGGGAGGGTCTGGGGAGGGATTACTGTATCCGGGGGGTGTTGGGACATCCATGGACAAAGCTGCTTAGCTCCAGCCCATTCAACCGTGAGGGAGGCTAAACTGAGCAGTGGCTAAGGCAGACCCCGGCTCAATGTATGTCTGAACCCATTGACGAGTTTTCAAAGCAATCCGTTTGCTAGAGCACACAGAATGTCTGAGCGGTCGCACGGCAGAGCCCGGCTTCCCCTGGGAAAGGCTGACACAACGCAGCAGCTCTCTGAGGCAGAACTAAATAGGCCCTGGAGCCCTTGCCGAGCCTGTGAGCGAGCAGACTAACACAAAGCCCCCCGAGGTGGGGAGAGGAAGGGGTCTGCGCATGGCGTGGAACAAAATATGCCTCAAATACCGCACCTAATGTGTACTTAGTCCTGTTAATACACTCCATGAAATGAGGAGGACACACCAAACATGCCAAGAATGGTCTGATGTGGACAATCTGATAGCAGGGACTGACGAGCACTTAATGAAGAACTGGATGACAGACGCCAACCAGACCCAGCTAGTTGGTTTTAATGTGCCAGTATTTGGCACCAGCTCTAAACGCACTTGGTGAGCACCTGTGGTAAACGAAACGTGAGATGCGTGTCAACGACACATATGAGCATGCACTTAGTCGACAGCATGTGAAGACAGGGTCAGTAGCAGACAATGGATATGAACTGTGAGACGGGACGGACAGACAGCAGACAGATGGACAGACCTGCAGCTCCTCAATACGTCTCTGTAACACATCGACACTGTTGCTTTTAAACTGATGGAAACCGTGAGAAGGAATGGCCTGAGCAAACGTAACAACGGGATGGGTTTAAAAAAAAAAAAGGAGGGGAGAGGAAGAAGACAAACAGAAGGGGGGGGGATAAAGGTAAATGGTCAAAATAGTCAGAGAAACGGACAGTATGCTGAAACACCATCGGCGCCGGAGGTACAAAGTAGGATTATAACACAGAATATTGTAAATGCAGTTATTTTCAATCCATGTTATGTTATTTCTCAGGCAGCGAGATGACAGCAGGTGTCTTACCCGTGAGGGCATTTGTCCACCGTTTTTCAGCCAGGTGAGTGTTGGAGTGGGGGTTCCTGATGCTCGACAGTACAACCTCAAGGTGTCACCCTCATGAGCTTGAATATTTTGGGGACTGACTTGGACTTGGGGCACGGTTCCTAGTACACTTGGATTAGACCCTGACCAAAGAAAACACATCTGGATCATCCGTAGACTACATACATCTTTGTGATACAGCAACACATACAGTCACCCACCGAGACCCTAACACTGGCCCGAGTGACAGGACACACAGTTTAAGGTTTAGCATACTTTGTACAAACAGGGAAACCCTCGCAGTGTGCTCGCCATGAGTGTTCAGGGCCTTGCAGGTGTATTCTCCCTCATCGGCCATGTCCACAGCTGCAAAGGTCAGCACACCACCACGTATGATGGCTCTGGGGCTCAATCTGTTTCCTGGACCTCCTGTAGCAAGCACAGTTATTATTGAGGGATTATTTTTAGCTCAACCAGACAGTACCAAAAGCAGACAAACGTGGAGTTTATACTGGTCGTACCGATCCACTCAATGGCAGGAGACGGGTTCCCAGCGGCTGTACAGCGAAACTCCACCCGCTGGCCTTGGTGGACATTCAGCACCGAAGGCGTAACGGTAGCCAGAGGCTGTTCCCCCTCTGCAGCTACAGAAGGAGACACACTAGACGTTATAATGGACACTTCACAGAGGCACAGAAAAAAGTGTGACGATGCTTCTGTCTATGCTGTGACGAACAGGAACAAAGTGTCTAACCCCTGCTTGGACATGTGTACATGTAGTGCAAGTTAATTTAGTGAACTGACCAGACTGGGAGAGGAAGTGTGTAACCCCACCCTCACCCATGGCAGTCTAGATGCTTAGGGCAGACAGACCAGATGAGATGTGGCAGGCAGGCCTGGGCATAGCCTCTAGGCATGCTGCGGTCTCCACCAGTTCGCCTGGCTTCCACACTCTATATTCAATCCTGTGTGATCCCAGCGTGACCAAGCAAAGAGGGAAGAGTGTGAGGCCGACCAATGCCTGTTGTAGCATGGCCCAGGCTGAGACTCTGGGACCTTAGCGATACTAACACTCCAGGGCAGAGAGAAACTTAATTGGAAAGGAAGGGGGATAAATCTACCCAGTGTAGTTTGTTGGCTTTTATATAGTTTTGTGTAAGGTTTTAAACCTTATTTTGTAAAATGTCTCAAATTGACTCACAGGTCACATTGACTCTACAGAACATTCATCTGTTGGAAGGATGGTAACAATGCCTCTCCCATCACTGGTCTGCCACCCGCATCAAGCTGTGATAGAATGATGGTGTGATGAGATGTATTAAGCACAGTATGATGTTTGAAGACCAGATGACAGCTGTTTCCCAGTACAGCATGTTTCCTGAGGAAAAGAAGAAAGAGCAGTGTGCAGAGAGTGGAGAAGAAAGGACACCTCCTGTTTTTGAATGTGGAGACTCTGGCCCATTGGGCTGGACAAAGCAGCCCCATTAACTTGAAGTAGATTTAAATAATAAATACAATTCTACAATTTTTCCAATACAATACGGTTATTTAATGATGGTGTTGTGCATCATGAATACGTCCAGTGCTTTGAAGTACATATAAACTACTTTTTCGTATTTAGTGTGATTGCTTGTGATGATGGGAAGTAGACTCAACATTCATGAGGAGCTGACCCTAAGAATGAACATGCACACTTTCCTGCAGTGATGGACCCCAATGACCCAAAGACTCAGGTAGGAGCCAGTAATGCTCATGTACAATCTTATAAGTCTTACTGAGAAACCAAAAGTTAACAACTAAATTCAACTAACGGTGACTGCGTATAAACAGCAGAGCTGTTCGCGGTCATCGTGTGAGATAATAAGTGTGGAGAGCTTGGGTAATTGTACATGGGCGCTATCAGCATATCCATGCTGTGGAAAATGAGTGCGAGCATGACAGAGAGAGGAGGAGTCCAGCAGAGAGGAAATCATGCCCATGAGGACTTACACTTTCTGTGTCCTTCAAACATTTCATAGGCTGTGTAAAACATCTGAGTCTGTGAGGCCTCTGGAGATGAGGGAGGAAGGAGGGAAGGGAGTGGACAAGTACACTGACAGGTCAGTTCTCCAGGGCAACAGCTGTTTACCTCCCGCATCCCTGGAGAAACCTACATCCATCTCTTAATGTGAACTGTCATGACTTTGTCCAGCCGATTCCACACACACACACACACACTATAAACAAGTAAACATGCTAAATCAACTTCATTTCACCTGGCACCAACTTGACCTGAAACTTGGAGGCATTTTTTTCAGCTAATTAGAAGTTGTCTTATTTCATGTAATAATGATTTAATGCTAATATTTTGTTAGGTTGTGCCATTTCATTTACAGATCTATGCATTCACTGTTCATACTTACGTGACAATATGCAGCAAACCATGAACATGAGCAGGGTGATGAAAATGACCATGTAGTTTGAAACATTTAATCACTGCATTACTCCAAACTCAACACAAGAAAAAAAAAATAACACAACAAAGCTCCAAAATGCATTTTCAAAATGAAGATACAACACATACAATGAAAAGGTTGGACCAGGAGAAATGTGCAGCAGCAAATATAGAGAGGAGGTAAGAAGAGCTACACACGAGACATGCAGGTTAGTAGCAAAGAGCCTGTGAAAACATTGAAACACTGGGTTCGTTTCAGATGTTAAAAAGCTGACATACAGCTTGTGGTGACCCTGAAGTAACCAATAAGATATATATAATTGAACTGCATTCATGAATTCAGAAATCGCTTTGATCTATGGTGATTATTTTTTAATCATTTTTCTCGGTTTCACAGTTAGGATAAATAAAAAAAATGTGATATATTGCTGTACATCAGTTCAGATTATGTTTAAACAGAAGCATTAAAAAAACAAGTTCAAAATCCTTACAGAGGCACCTTTGGATGTACTGTATGTGCAACCCTATATGTTTTGACTGTGACAATGAACAAATATAAAAACGTAGGTACTGCATGTTTAATATAGACTAAAGGGTTAAAGATTTGACCTGTGAGGTGTACTATGTTCTCAGACATATATAAAATATTTTCTTATGAAAACAGCTGAAATCATTTACAGGTAAATGTAAACACACATAATATACAGTAGTGTAATAGCATTCATATATTTGATTACGCTAAAAAAAAACTTTCACTTTATCGCCAGTCAATCAAAACAGAAAATGTGCCAACAACATTGAAATTATGTAAATAAAAAGAAAAGTGTGACAAGTAACAAATGCAGGTGGGATATTACAATAGTACAACATTGGTTTAACTGTATGGCTGATAGCGCTGTTTATTTGTTGACATGTATCAACAGGACATGTAAGAGAGCAACACATCATTTAGACCAAAGAATACTGTAATATGTTGAATAACACGCGGACACGAAACAACAATCAGTAGCAGTGAGCTTCTTCCTACTCCAACTTTCCAGATTCAGTGAAGTCCTCTTTGAATGTCAGTTATGGAGTCACTGAGGACACATCACGGCACCGCACTCCGCCTTGTCATTACACACTGCAGCCCAGGCAGGGAGGACGACCCAGCAGCCCAGGGTTAAAGACAGAATCCTGCACCTCACTATCAGAACCTCTAAAAACAGCAACCAGCGCCTCTACCCGTGATTGAGAAGCAACCAAACCACCACCAGATTAATTAAACCCAGGTGAAATAGAAAATCTGTGTTGGCAGAAGCATGACCTACAAATCACGGATTCAAACCAGCCATAGTCTAGTGGGATGTCTCAGAATTTGTTCTTGTCTATTAGTTATTGTAAATGTAGAACTGGATATTTGACCTCATTGGAGCAGTTCTGTAGTTTGTAGTTTTCTTTCAACCAGACCCACAAGCTGTATTTCTTCATCTAAATCCCAAAACATTCACTGATCACACACACATTAGACAGCAAGCAGTAAGAAAAACTGGCAGCCATTAAGACATGACTTAAAGCAGTGGGCAAAAGCATGGCGGGTTAGAACAGCAGGCTTATCATGTTTACAATGCATGATGAACTATGCAGCCAAACTGAGAAGCATGCACCATTCCAAGCTGAACAGGAGGCCTAAGGTTTAGAGTGTGGGTGATACTATGGTAGGCAGAGCTGGTAGCACGACAGAGGGACGAGAGGCAATGGAAGGGCGGTGCCGGGGATCACAAACCTGGCACATAGAGATTCGCTTCCTTATTGTCCATGTCAAACATGTTGGAGCCAGTGCAAACATAAATGCCTGCATCCTCAGGTTGGACGTTCTGGATTGTCAAGATGCCGTTGAAGTCCATGGCCCGGTTGGGTAGTTTCCTATTACCTCGCCGGGTCCACACCAGGGTGTAGGCTGGTGACTGCAATGGAGAAAGAAACAGAAGGACACAGAAATCAAAAGCTGCAGGGAATCTTGAGTTTTCAATTCTACAACAATTATTGAATTTTCTTGCTTGTTAGAGTTTTCTTATTATTATTATTACTACAGCTATTGACGTCCTCTCGACAGGAAGAGCCCTGTGTTACCTTGCTCTTTGCAGTACAGATGAAGTTGACAGTAGAACCCACTCGGACAGTCTGGGCCTTTGGCTCCTCAACTGTCACTTCAATAGCTCTGGATGGGACTAGTATAAAGCAGACAAACAGGTTAGTATAGCATATTACTATGTGAGTTAATGTCAGTTATGGCTTATCCCAACACCTTTTAGCCCACTACATAGACACTGGTCTATGTGCAATAAACATCATGAGTGAGAACAAGAATAAAAGAAGATAGAGACACACTTATGACAACAATTTCAGCATGACTCTTGTTGGAGCTGTGTTGGTCTTGGCAAGTGCAGACGTAAACACCAGCATCGTTCAGCTTGACACTGGGGAAGTACAGCTCTGCTCCTGTGCACACACGTTAGTAACAGGTGACAGGTTACACAAAACACCCGCTCATGAACCAAACCAGAAAAATCAGTGCAAACATGATCATATGAGCCTGGAGCCTGGAGACACACAAATCTGAAGTATGCACCTTGTTTACGCCTCTCGGCACTGCTGGAGATGGGCCGTCCATCTTCCCTGGACCAGAAGAAGAAATGTGGAGGATAGCTGGACACCTCACAGCTTAGAGTGACAGGGCCACCTTGAGACACCTTGATCTTTGACGGGTTAACCTTCACCATCAGAGGTGATGCATCTGCAAAATGCAAAACATCACCAGGTCCAGAGTTTTCCACAAGTTCTTCAGCACAAGCATTGCTACTGTCTTTAAGTTAAAAAAATATTTTGTACTGGTTATTCAGACTCTTACTAACTCTCACCAGGATATTGATGACACTTCCTTCTCTCCTGTGGGTTGCCAACATATCCAGGAGCACAGCTAGGGATGGCAAAAACCATTTATAAGCATGAACTGATTGAGACCATTTTAGAAACTGTTTCAGTAACGTGTGATGAAGTCACATCTACAGTAGAAAAGTGCTGTTACACTACCGTTCACAGTACTGGCCAGTGTAACCAGGCTGGCAGGCAGTACACTGGTAGCCTCCATCTCCAATGCTCTCACAGGTAGGAGAAAACCTAGTACACAAGTTAAAACACACAAAGAAGAAATTAATTTCTACTTTAGAAACAAGATGTGATTGTTATGTCACTGCTAATTTCCTGATTTCGTGTTGGGTCCCAGCTGGCGGAAAACAGGCAAAAAAGTTTTTCTGGCTTTCTGGCTAAACAGAGTTACAACAGCAGTTACAAAACAGTGGAAATGTTGTGAGGACTACGTGAGCTTGTCTTGAGCTATAATGTGACGTCTTAGTGTCTGTGCCAGGACTCACTGGTTGTCAGGGTCTGTGTGAGGGCAGGCGCAGGGCTGACAGTCCTCTGGAGTGCCAACTGTGGGGTCACCAAAGAAGCCTGGAGCACACTGGTCACAGAGCTCACCCTGGGTGTTATGCAGACAGCTCTGGCAGAAGAAGCACATTATGTTAAATATCGGTCCATTTTAGTCATCTTCTGGATGACTACTGCATAGACTAGCCATAACAAGGTCAGCTATCTCATCTAGTGCCTCATACCGTGCAGATGCCAGTCTCCGGGTGGCAGGAGTCAGAGTGGCCATTACATTCACAGAGCTCACAGTGACCCAGGTATAAACCTCCTCCAGTGCGGGTATATCCTGATGCACAGTCCTATGAAAAGCCATTGTGTGATGTTCATCAAGGAGCATTTTACTCAAGCAACAAACTATAAAAAAGTGAGGTGAACACTTACCTGGCAGGAGAGCCCCTGGTATCCAGGTGGGCAGCGGCACTGCTCCACCTCCAGGGCCTGTGCCAAGCCACTGTAGTTGGGCACGGCAACTTCCATACTGATGTCAGAGATACTGGAAGAGCGCATTTCACTGGAGTAAGTTGCTCGGATAAGGATGTCATCCAGATCAGCCAAAACCATCATCAGGTGCTCTCGAGTGGCGGGCATTCCATCAGGACGTTGCCAGTATTCCTATGCAAAAAACCCAAACATGCCCTACTCTGGGGACCATATCGCTTCAATAGGCCAAATGTTTCCCAATGCAGTGTGTGCCTTTGTTTCTGTAATTTTGAGATGCTCACCTCCCTGAAGACAATCTCGAACTGATGGGTTTCTCTGCTGCCTTGCTGCCTCCTCTGCCACGACTGTCGAGCTACCAGAGTGATGTCGTTACCCTACAAAAACGCCACTGTCAAAAAAAGTTGTGTGCAGGTAATAACAATAGATAAACTGTGAATCACCGTGAGGATATACTCACAATAATCTGCACATCAGCATCATCAAGCAGTGTTCCCCTTGGACCAGCCACATACGAGATAGTGTATTTGAGTTTGCCACCATAGGAACCCACCTAAAGAGTGATGAGCAAATCAGAAGCTTAAGATTTTTTTGGCAGGTCTTGTGCTGAGCGGATTGACTGAACGGGATCGGACGGATTCGCCATGTCCACAGAATTGGACATTGTATACCAGTAGGTATGCTGGAAGACTTTAACAACCACATAGCATTGATTGAGAAACCTTGAGGGGTGATAGGAAGTAAAGCCCTGCCTGATCAGAAACTGAATGATGAATGTTTCTTTAACTATGGCGTGGTCCATGGACATTCCTGACCCACAGACACGTGTCCTAGTAGGATAAACATTGCTGGTAAACTGTGTGACCTAACTGGAGCCTCCCGTCTATATGGCCTATTAATAAAATTTGGCAGCGGCGCTAGGTTGTTGCAAGAAGGTCAGTTCATTACAGTGACAACCACTTCAGTCGTGAGCCAAGTGCAGAACAGAAACGCTGCAACTCTGGTGATCATGCACACAAAGGCCTGGTGTGCAAGGTGTATGGGGAGACTACAGAAGACTTGTGGCTGGCCTCATGGAAGTTGTAAATGTAAGTCAGTTCATTAAAGCAGGACTTGTGTCCGTGTATGTCCACCAGGGGGAGGAGGGTTGCTGTCACTGAGTGGGGTTTTGATGGCACATTGGAGAAACTATGTTTGTCTCATTTAGGATAAACAATCTTTGGGATACCAAGTGGTGCTGACAAGCGTGGTGGATGGGCATCTGAGTTTCCTAACTTGAAGTACAGCAGTGTGCATTAAGGCAGAAGAGGGAAGGATGTATTGAAAATGGCATCTGACATTTTAATGTTATGATATTTGATTCATTAAGGACACAACAGCAAAGTCGATTGTCCTATGTTTCAAATGGTTTGTGGCAGAAGATGTGCATATGGCTTATGAACAATATGTTACAACATGGTACAAGCCCTTGCCCCTGTTTTTATTACAGTGGACAGAGGAATTGCTGTGATGAAGTCATGGGGCATAGGGAGTGTGGCTAGGTGGGGCACTAGAGAAAACATAGTATGAGGACTGGAAAGCGTTGGCAAGACTGAAAGGGTTGTACTACTTATGCTTTTATTTAATATTAATTGGTAAAGGGAGAGGGTGAAACTATGTCTCATGTTGTCACAGTTACCTTATTCCCCTTGAACTGCACTGGGAGCTGCCAGTAGAGCAGATCATCCTGGTGCAAGCTGAAACTTTTGTAGACCAGAGCATACTGAGAAGCAAAGAAGGAAGGAGACGTAGAAGAGAATAAGCTGAAGGCAGAGAGACAAGCAGTCAGCAGGCAAGACAGGAAAGCAGATAAGCAAGTCAAAGAGCAAGTGCAACAGCTAAATTCTTAAGTTGTTCTAGTACAAATGTTTTCAAAAACCTCACTGACCGTTTAACAACTCTATAGAAACCACACGGTTCTATCTGAAAACTACACCCACAACTTTCATTGTGCACAATGAAGAATTGACAACTTAAGATGTATTTTAATGTAGTCAATATTGTAATAAAACAAAAAAAACATCACTAATTTGACATTTTTAACCTGAACTTAACTTAAACACACTAAGGACATGACTTTTCTCTGAAGAGCAGGACATGAAGTCAGACATAGTGTGTTCTGACTCTGCTGACCCACCGCAGAGCTATGAGTCAGCTTCCAGACTTAATGACACTTAATGTTTCCATCGTTTTCTCTCCTCTTTTTAATTTTGCCTTTGAACACGCATGTTAAAACATACAGTGAGTCTTTTGGCCCGATGCCTGACCAAACAAACAGGTCACCAAAAGAGCAAGAAACAGAAGTCGGCTCTTTGAGATTTCATAAACAGTGTACCTGCAGATGAGGAGCGTGACCTGGGGAGTATGGTTGGGGTCTGGTTGGTCTAACTGGAGACGGGTTACCGGATGGAGGAGAAGGGGGACTCAGGTCATGCAAAGACCATCGAGAGGTTGAATAGGAAGAAGAGGAAGTTGGGACCCGAGAGGAAGAGGAAGAAAAAGAGGATGATGCTTTAGAGAAGGGGGCGGGAAGGTATGGAGGGGAACCCGCTCGTCCACTGGACACATTAGAGAGGATAGCCCAGACCTCATCATCCAACTGTCTGACATCACGCTGCAAAGGCAAAAAGTGGGGTACCATGGGAACAGTCACGTTTTCACTCCGTACTTTGTTCAGTACGATTTTAGACGATGAATGGAGCAAGTTAGTCAGGTAGTCACTAGGTAATGCAGGTCAACAAAAACGTGTTAACATGCACTTTAGTTGCCTCCTTGCCGTCAATAATGCAGATATTTAGATTGTTGAACTGATCTCAGTTCTACGTTGTTGTCACAACGTTAAACACTTTGCATGTCACCCCATTTCAATTCACACACATGCAAAAGAGCGCAAACTAGGCAACACAACAAACTTGTGCTGAATTATCCTGCAACAAGCCAAGTTTTTTTCCATCTTGCTATTTCTATAAAATGAAACAATAAATTTCCATAAATGTCCACTGTGTGAGCATAGAACTTTAGAAGCCGTTTCCACAGTGTATGAATTATTCTAATTAGATAGCCTGAGGGTTTATTTTAGTACAATAAACTACCAGCGCAGATCACAGTGTACAGCACAAAATACCTGGCTAGCTCTTTTGGATCTGGTGTCTTTATGTTCAGAGGCCATTAGTTTCCAAATGGAGGCATCCTTCCTTAGCTGCTCCTCAAGCAAATATGAGTCGATTAACATGGATAAAAGAAGCTCTTTGATAACGTTCCTAATCACTGAGCTGATGGTATTTGGGAGTGTCAGGGCAGTGTTACTGAAACAAAGTTAAAGTGTATGGAACTCTTTAATGATCAATCCATTTAAATAGACCATGTGTGTGCAGTAGACGGTTTGATGAGCTTCAAATACCATGCTTCTTATAATATGTAACTTCAATCAACATCAGGAAATCCATGACAAAACATGGTGGACATCAATAATGCTTGAAGAACAATCCAGTCTAGATCCATGGGATCCAGTAATATGCCAGACAACACAGAACACAAAAGTCATCACATTCCAAATTGCCAAACTATAGTCACAACACGACAGCCACTGACATTACTGTACCTGTTGTGCTCGTCTTGTGCGAGTAAATAAAGAATTTTTCTAAAGAGATTGAGAGGAGTAAACACAAAAGTTCTAAATTATATACAGTAAAAGAACACTTAAAGTAATGCACAATATTTTGCCCTTTAAAAATTCAAAGAAGTTATAAGCGCAAGGAGAGAATTACACATACACTGAGAAAGAAATATGCCCAAGGTGGCTTGAAAGGAAAGACTGGGATAAAAAGAAGGAACTAGCAGCTAAATGGAAAGAGCAATAGTAAGAGTGGTCTATGTGTTTCTGATGCTGCCCGGTCCATCATATAAAACATCAGGGGATTCTTGTTTCTGCTTTGGCTGGTTCCACTGACTTAGGCATTGTGCTGTATGTGCTTTTTGATACTGACCTTGTCTCCCTGGTAAACGCCTGGAAGCTGCCAGTAGTGAGGCTCCTGTCCCAGATAGTCAAAGTTGCTGTAGGACAGCTGAGTGCCTTCAGTGGAAATCTCCACAGTAAATCCAGTGGAGATGCGGTTGGTGCGCTGGCGGTTCACCAGAGCTAACCCCTGGAAGTTTCCTGGAGAGAAGACTGAGGACACCTGCAGAAGCACATTTGCGAGCATGTACAGTAATTAAGCTCCAGTAAATGGTAAACTATACGTGAAAAAAAAAAATCACTTCTAATCTTGTAGAAAGTGAATAATGAAGCTGTAGAATTCTAAGTAGGCATACAGTAGGTGTCAGAACTCAAGTCAAACAGAAATATAAAGGCACATTTAAATAATCTAAATTGTAGACAGGCTGTGACACTAAAAAGATACTGTGTTAACACACTGCACCTACATTTGTTTGACTGACCTCTGACAAATTATTTGAATGTCATTTTGAATGAACTAATATAATCACAGCTACTGTGTAGCTGCTATGTCCAGTGCAAACATTTTTTTTCACAGATTCTTTTCTATGAACAATTGCCCTGTTTCTTTGTGACTGTCACAAGCAAACTTCAACATCTTACCCGGTCTCTGTAGTAGGTAGAGCTGGAGCACTGCTGAGTGACCCCCATACAGAAACAAGACAGGCAGCCGTCTTTGTTTTCCTGGCTGAGATGGAAGGTTCCAGGCTTACAGCTAGAGCAAGATTGACCTTCAACATTTATCTGTAAAATAGTATCAGAGCAAAAAGATACAAGACAAATGGTTTATGCCAGGACAAACAAATGTAAAAACACCAAGGGGCGTAAATAAAAAGTGCGTTTGTAAGATCACCTTGCAGCGGCACACACCACCACTGCAGCTTTCAATTCCACTTGGATCGCATCTATGGCAGTTACCTGGAAGAGGGCCATAGAGCATATCATTAGAGAATGGACAGTCTCTCAGAATCCAGATTACTGAAACAAGTAAACTTCACAACTTCTGTTAAAGTGGCAATACAAAAAAAACCCCAGATCAAAATACACAATGTACCGTTGATGCCATTGTCGACTTCGCATCTCTGACCGAAGCGTGGGTTGCCAGTGTATCCTGGGGCACACCTGAAATAAAATAAGACAATGTGTCTGAATAGGTTTTTCCAGTCAAGGAGGACACACTTGATAACACAAAGAACAATGAGACGGGAAGCTGGGGAGACTGCAAATGTAACTAATAATGTCCTTGGGAAGTCTTGTTTCCAAGGCAAGTCATACCGACAGACAGACTATTCTTTCATTCATCCGGTAAATACACCACCCACGTTAAGACTAGTGTCATATTATTCACATATACCAAAAATGACATGTGAGAGCTTTTGCACATCACTAACAGACCCTAAATTGTGTAGATAGATGCACATAAGCTGCATTGTTGTGGTGGGGGCAACACCTGAGGTAGCCCAGCCAGAACAAATATAAGTGGTCCTCATGGTAGGCTACAGTAGGATCACTATAATCAGCCTAAAATAAACTTAATTTCAAATAAACCAGCACCTTCAAAAAGCGTCACAGGTCTGGTGTTTGTAACAGATTTATATCAGATATAAACATCGGAAAAAAATAAAGTTAAAGTCATAGAAACACTGCTTTAGTCCTAAGGGATAATACTAAAAGGACTGACTAAGCTTCCCAGGACAACACAACAGAATCATGTGAATCCTTTTTCTTGTTTGCAGACAGATCTCCTTGTAAGAGGAGGTCTTCTTTTTCTTAGAGGATGTCTTTGAAGCTTTGGTTGGAGTTCTTGTTTTGGAATTCTTTGCAGTTCTGGCTTTGGGAGTCATGGTTATGATTTTGTCTTTAACTGTCATTTTGGTTAAAGCTAACTGCAGATTTCTTTGAATGCACTTGTAAACGCTTCCCACCCTTCTGTGCATCTGAACTACATGTCTTATTATGGCCAGTGTTTTTAATAGCTAGTACTTTTTACTGGCCTGGTCAGATTGTTTGTGCAGCTGAGGAGTTCTAAGAGGCTTTGATTTGTGAAGTGGTGGTTCCAATTAAAAGTTTGTGATTGTTGTCTCTTCTTTAACTTGCTTTGGCTTTGTTTGGTTTGGCTGAATAACATGTTTATCTGTCACAGTGGACACTCTGCCCTCTGGCCTGTTTCTTTCAGGCCTCACTGCAGTTTTAGGTTTGGTTTCAGACACAGTCTCTGGTTTACTCAAGGTTGTCTTCAACTTTGTTCCAGCCTTTGTTCCAGTATTCTCAGCTGTCTACTTGTCCATGAAGATGTCCCCACAACTTACAATCTTCAGTTCAGAATTTCTTCCCTCAAGTCAGAAGAGCAGAATCAGGTATGATACATTAAAAAAAAAATCCCCTACATCCCTTCCCCATCCCTACTGTGAATCACACAGCACGAGAGGGTGCCAACACCCACCCCTGCTGACCTTGCTTCTGGTCCACCTGGTAATACCAAACACTGACCATGTCCAGACAACACTGACAGGAAGACAGACAGGACAAGGAACAACAACAAAAAAACAGAAAGAATGGGATGCACCTTTCACATTGTCGGCCAGCGTATCCAGGGGGGCACTTGTCACAAGTTGGCTGACCATCAGACTCCAGATAACAGGTTGGGGAAAACCTGAGAGGGTCACACACAAATAACCATGTTCACATGTGAGTTGATTGTTTTTGACCATTTGAGTAAAGTAAAATTATGCTGCTGATCTGCACACTGTTTATTTAGCCAAATGTAGCATTAGGCACAGCAGTGATGGAACAGAATTAATCTGTCTGAAATTGGCATGATTTTTTAAGTCTGAACTCACTGGGTGCTGGATGAGGTTCCAGGACAGGGGCAGAGCTGACAGGCCTGCGCACCACCCGTTACTGGGTTTCCATAGAAACCAGTCTGACAGAGTTCACACCTTGGCCCAGCGGTGTTATGGAGACATTGCTTTTGATAGGGGGTACACAGAAATAAAACAAAGGCTAGGATCCAAGCGACAACTAAAGTACATCATAGTAACGCTGTGATTCCACATGATGTGATTTCCCAGGAAAAAAAAAAAAAAACATCAGTGCAATTAGGACACCAAAGCAAGTTTGGTTGAGGGCATAAAACCTACCAGGCATGTGCCAGTCTCTGGGTCACAACTGCTGGCATGGCCATTACAGTCACACCTCTCACATGTGCCCAGGTAAAGGCCAGAGGTCGTCCGAGTGTAACCATCATCACACTCCTACAACCGCGCGGGGAAAACACAGTTAAAAAACAAGTGACTACAAAGAAAACCAAGTCTTTGTTCCACTGCAAGACAGTGGCGCACTGTAATTCTGAATGTGGACTGGAATGTGTAACGGAAACAAGCCTTGAAATACCTGCAATCCCCTCACTTTTGTTAAACTAACAATTACAAAAGTTAATTTTTGACCATGGAAAGGTTTTGCCCCGATCATATCTGTATAAGTCTTCTTTAATGACAGCAAAAACTAAGATGCAAGTACTTGTGTAGAACTTATAACAAATGTGCACCTGGCAGGAGGATCCTCGGTACCCCTGAGGGCAGGCACAGTCTTCCACCTCCACAGCACGTTCATTCCCAGTGGAGTGAGGCACAGCAATGTCCATCTTGATGTCTGAGATGCTATTTAACCCAAAAATATATATAAAAATACACTTCCAATGTTCTTGAGAAATAAAATATTAATATTATTATTAATAATATTATTTTAAAAAAAAAAAACTATACCTGCTCTCTTCCATGATTTCTGCATAGGTGGCCCTGATCATGAAGACGGTAATGTCAGCCAGGGCCATCAAAAGGTGCTCGCGAGTGCATGGCTGTCCATCAGCACGACGCCACTCGCTCTATTAATCAGAGAAAAGAAAAATGGTTATTAACATTGTACAAAGATCAACATTCAGCTAACAGGCACTGTGTTAAGAATACAAATCACCTCTCTGAAGGTCACAGTGATGGTTTGTGGTACACGAGGGATCGCCTGGGTTTGGGAGTAGTGCTCCAGGAAGATACCGCTACCCTGAAGGACTACATCTGGATGACCGGATGTCACTTGAGTGCGTTGAAATGGTTCAAAGCGCAATGTGTAGTGAAGCTCCCCACCGTAGGCTGTCACCTGGTAGCAACATTGTAAAAAGGAAACTTGATGATATTTCACTATGAAAGTCAGGGAAAGTGGAAAGTAGGCCACAAGCCAACTATGTTGAACTGATCTATTCTGATTATCACTTGACATTTCCTCTCACCTTATCTCCTCTGAAGCTCTGAGGCAGAACCCAGTAGTAGGTGTCACGGGGGATACTGGAAAAAGAGCGGTAGACTACTTCAGAGGAGCCCCTCTGGAAGATGCCCTCAGAGATAGTTCTACTGTTGGCACCGTTGGAGAGAGTATAGAGCTGGCCATTCACCCCTCCATGCACCTAAAAAACATTTGTTAGATTAAGATGTATTTATATGCATAGAGTGCTATTATTTCAAATCACCCATTTTTTATCTGGAAGGATCTGCAGATATGGCAGGACAATGTGAAACCTTAATATTGAAAATAATCTGCCCTTCCTTTAATAGCTGGCAACTCACCTGATCTCTACTCCAACTAGAGCTGGCACATTCTTTAGAGACACCCATACAGAAGCAACGTAGACAGCCTTCAGGGTGGGCCTCTGACAGATGGAAGAACCCAGGCTTACACTCATCACAGAAAGCGCCTGCCACGTTGTTCTGCATCATACACACACATACATGCACTGACACATATGTAATCCATCTGCCTGATAAACTCATTTTACTTAGGAAAGATGACAGCCAAAACAATAAAACTTTAAAATGTGTCAGCCTCACAAATCACAAACATGGTGCAGATTTAATAGATGTTTGTAATTAAATCCTTACATTGCACTTTACAAATCAACATTTATACCTTGCAGCTGCATGGCCTGCTGCTGGAACTAATGGTTCCTCTGTTATCACAGGTTACCATTTCTGCAGGGAGAGAGCGGAGGAGAAAAGATGACACATTGAGAGGAAAGTGCACCTGGGAGTGTTCCAGCCATTTTGCATTCCTGAGCTGTGACCACATACTACATGTGGTTACGTACTGTAAGACCAAGGAAAATCCTAATGGTAGTCATTACACAGAGTAAGACCTTCTTGGTGCTCTGTCACTGGATGATTGAAGTGAACAAAAGGTAAAACAATCCATATGCAGCTGCTCTCAATGTCATGGCTGGAAGTAATAATTTTATTTTTTTAAAGTTCTTTAACTAATACTCACGGTTACGAACACATTTTCCATTTGGCAGCATCGGGTTGCCCTGGTAACCGGGGGCACATCTGAAATTAGACATAAGCACATTAAAGATATGATTGATCTTTTACCGCAATCATCAGTTACTTCCTGTGTCAAGCAATCCTCATTTATCAAAGGCATATTCTAAGCTAGCCTATGTTATTAATCATCTGAATGAGATGATTACATCCATGACCACTACCTATATCACGACTATATGTAATTTAAAGACACTGGCAATACTTTCAATCTTCTTACTTGTCACAGCGTCTGCCTGTGTAACCAGGTGTGCAGGCATCACACGTTGGCTGCTGATCCACATCCAAGAAGCAAGTATCAGAAAACCTAGAGAAGGGCAGCAGAGCAATCAAACTTACAACTGCACAGCATGGTAAAAAAAAAAACTGTGCTCACAAACATCTGAAAGAGCTCAGTTTATTGGGAATGAAATAATTTATTTTATTATAAATGATACTATGGGGGTGGAATGTATCTGCGCCCTCATTATATTATTCATAGTAAACATATGGGGTCTGAGTGGGTCTGTAACCTTACCGCCGTGAGGTCTCAGAGTACGGGCAGGGGCAGGGCTTACAGTCATCGTGACGACCTCGGCTCGGGTCACCAAAGTATCCTGGGCGACACTTGTCACACTGAGGCCCTTCTGTGTTGTGCTGGCAGCTCTGTGTCCAGGAAAAATAACCCTGGTCATTCTCTCAAACATATGCCATTTCAGATAGATGATGAGTTTCCAACAAAGATTTTCTTATTAGCTTTTCTTAATTATCATTAGACAAGAAGACTGAAACTGCACTCTCTAAGGGGTGATTTGTTAAGGTTAACATGACAAGTGGAAGCTTGTATGCAATACAACATTTATATCATACTATATGCCAGCAAAAATTAACATTATGTGCTCTTAAATTTAAAGAAAAAAACTGTGTACTAACCAAGCAGAAATGATTAAAGTTCAGCTTAATTAAGGCAAAAACCTTTCACCTAAAACATTTAACAATGAATGTGAACTTTGACCTTTGAACACTTATAAAGCATGAACTTGTTCAACACTAACTAACACACACAAGGACTTTACCAGACAGTGTCCACTGATTGGGTCACAGGCACTGGCATGTCCATTACAATTACACCCAGCACAGGTGCCAAGATAGAGGCCATCAGGGACACGTTCGAAACCGGAGGAACACGTCTCACAGGACAGGCCGGAATATCCAGGCGGACATCTGAGAAAGACAAATTTAGCCACAGCCAAATTATGTTGTAAACATAACCTCTTGGTATGAAGCCTTGATTTGGGGTTTTTGTTCTTACCTGCATTCTTCAACATCCGTCGCGAGGCCAAGAGAGCTAAACTCCACCTCGGTGGTATCCATGACGATGTCGCTGAGACCCACGCTGACCATGTGGTTGTCATAGACCGTGCGAATACTGATACTGTCCAGGTTGGCCAACGTCATCATCAGATCCTCACGGCTCACAGATCGCCCATTTGAGTGCTGCCATTTATCCTACAATGAGACAGATAGATATATTTTTCCTGTTCTGCCCTGTTTATATACAGAACTAGTTGTGCTACTTACTTCAGTGAACAGGATTTCTTTCTGGTTGACCACTCGGGCAGGCGTGGCACTGCCTCTGCGGTACACTAGCCTACGTCCATTGCCGACCAGAATCACATCTGGCTTCTCCACGGGCTCAGACAGGCCGCGGGCCAGTGTGTACCGCACCTTGTACTTCAAGGACCCTCCATAGGAGTCAATCTAAAATGTAAATGATTTTCATGTATAAATATGATAGGAAATGAAAATCATATAAATCCAGCTAAGGACCCCTTTACCTTGTCTCCCAGGAACTGGCGAGGCAAGGTCCAGAAGGACTCCAGGTTAAGAAAGCGGCGAGAAAGGTCAACAAGCTGGAACTCCTCCATTTCTGGGTTAATGAGGAGTTGAGTAGAGGACAGAGGAGGAGAGCCTGGTCTGGATGGGTAGGTGACATTCACTCCTGGAAGTAAAGTTAACAGCCTCAGTCAGTTTTAGCTTGTTCTTAGTCTTAGGACTATAGTACATATTTGAGTTGATAAATTACCAAATTCAGCTATTTAAAATAAACCAATAGTTTCAATACCTTTAAAGTTTTCCTCTTCAGTAAATTGCAGACTAATCTGGTCACGGTAGCGACCAGTGCTCTTGCAGTTTTTGGTGATTCCAGCACAGAAGCAGGTCACGCAGCGGCCCTTCACACTGAAGTGACCATCAGGACAGTTGCCTGAAGATAATTTATAACTTTACTCATAAAACTATAGTGACTGAAGGTTCAGAGTAATGTCCGTAATGTCTGTTTCAGTACCTGGGTTTGGATTGGACGTAAGAGTTAACACTCCGTCTGGGATACCAAACACCAGACCTTTAGCGTTGATGGCCTCACAGGTGTATGCCCCTTGATCTGCCTCTTTTACATCAGTAATGATTAGGGTGCCACGGCCATTCTCGCTAATCATGGAGATCCTAAAACATAAACATACAGCACATGTACCATTTACAGTATAGCAACAAACTCAGCAGAGAGATCCACAACACTAGAATAACTCTATCCCAGATGTTCCTGACTCTCGCTGTAGTCTAAGGAACTACTATTATGCACAAAAGAATCCCTAAAATTCAATTGCAATTGCCAAACCACACACAGCAGGCGACGCCCAGACTGAAAATTCTGAAGGATTTCACAATAATTAACTCTGTAACACAATCACAGGATCTAAATTTATTAGGCAGTGTTGAAACACTGATCAAAAAGAATAGTCTCTGAGGATGCCGTGCCAAAGAACATACTGTATCATGAAAATGTCAGGTAAGAAGAAAAAAAAAAATACATTCATGACTAACTCATGATGTGCTACAGATCTTTCATAAAAACCAGCCTGCTTCAAACTTTTTCAATTCAATTCCACTTCTGTAATGTAATAAGTTTGTTTACTAATAATTTCAAATTACAGTACTGATTATAAAAAGGAATTTGCCATCAAACCCACCTGCTGCTGGCAGGAATGTGTCCCCAATTGAGTCTCCAGGTGATAATGGGTGTTGGCACACCAACGGCCTGACAAGTGAACCTCACAGTTGACCCCCGTGCTGCCTGAATTGACTCTTCAGGTGGTCTTGTCACAGAGGGAGGGGCTAAGGTGTCAAGAGGCAGACACTAAATAAATGCACATGTACAAAAAGGCTGACCTGACACAAAGGTAATTGTCAATCCATGGTGCTTTGCATTTTTGACAGAGCAGTGATTAGCTCAGAAACAGCTATGAAGATCATCATGTGATGATGACAGGCCATTTTTCACTGAATACAAAGCAACTCAGAGGGTGTCCCAAAGATTCTATTGAGTTTCAAATGCACTTGCTTTTCTTCTTGAAGATGTTTCACCTTCCATCCAAAAGGCTTCTTCAGTTCTGAGTGACAAGCTGGAGTAGAAGTTTTATATACGTCGTGGACTGTTAAGTCGTAAGTATTCAAATGGTCGCCCGTGGGTGGCATGTTGTTCCAGCTGACTTTGTATCACTGAGATAATTCCTTCCAGGAGGGTTCGACCCATTGCTGCAGGGTTCTGATGACTCACAGTTTGTTTCAGAGGGTCCAATAGTTAAAGAGTAAACAATGATCAGTGTTGCGTGGGTTTCCAGGAAGCGTCAGTGTTGAGGCTTCTGTCTTGCTCAATGTGTACTGCACAGTAGGAAGAAGCCCAAGCAGTTTCCTGTGACATCCTCTCCTAGTTGAACTTGTTTCTTGTTGAACTGGGTTTTGACTCAGGTATCATCTATGTACCTGAAACAGTGACTGAGTGTAATGCCTAGAAAGTATTTCAGAAGGGGACACAAGTGAACCCATTGCAGAGCTGTGTTAGTGTGTGTACTATTGCAATATGTGATACTAAGGCAGATCTCCAATGATGCATGTACTGTATATGAACCAGGTATAAGTTCACTTCACCAATGGCATATTGAAAGGGAGGAGGACCACAAGCCTACAACCACTGAAATCTCTCCAGTGCAGTCCTGGAGGGGGTCTGTTGAGTTTCAGTTCTTAAGACGCAAAGAACTTATTAAAAATTAAGCAGTGTCCCTGAATTAGCCCTGTAATTGGCTTGTTAAAAAGGGCTTAAGGGAGACTGTAATGGTGGAAATGAAAAGAGTCCAATATGCATGAGAGAGAGAGAAAAGAAACCTTATACTTACTGCAACCATACTCATCAGAGCGATCAGGGCAGTCTGGCTCTTCATCACACTGGTAACTAGCTGGGATGCACGTGCGATCGCTCAGGCATTCAAACTGTTCAGGAGCACACCTATCATCAGGACCCTTGGTGGCTGGATTTAGAATAAAATGGAGATGTTCAGCAAATTGTGGAGCACCTATGCTTTTAGTAAAATGTCACCTGGTTGTAAGTTTAAATTGAATATGTGAGAGGTTTTGATCTTCTCATCTACTTAAAGGCCAGGTTCCCCAAAGAATTTAGACTTACGGCAATCTGTTTCATCTGAGTAGTCTTCACAGTCGTTGTCTCCATCGCAACGCCACAGCTTCAGTGCACAGCGACCATTTTTACACTTGAACTCATTAGGTTCACAAGGAGATGGAGTACCTGTGTAAAGGCAAAGGACATTTGAGCGCATGTTGCTGTCTAACTGGGTACATACTCAGAAGGATGTAGTACTTACCACATCTAAATTCATCACTTCCATCTGAGCAGTCTCTCTCTCCGTCACAAACATAGTCTCTAGAGATGCACTCTCCACTCTGGCATGTGGCCTGATCAGCTCTGCAGGGTCCAGGAACGCTGGTGGGGCGCGGGAGCTTTTTAGTGGTTTTTGTGGTGAGGGGAGTGGTAAAAACCGGAGGAAGTAGAATATCACCTAAAACAAATCTCTGATTAAACTAAGCAAAATTACACCCAAAACGAACACTATATTCATACGATATCTGTTGGTGACAGAACCTGCTGGCCAGTCACACAGAAGCAACCCACCACAACTGATCTCATCACTCATGTCTCTGCAGTCTGGCCGATTGTCACACACGTACTCCCTCAGGATACATGTCCCATCACCACAGCGGTGCTCATCAGACAAGCAGGGTCTCATGGTGGTTCGTACTAAAAGAGGTGCAGAAAGAAAGGGATTGGTGTTAGAGGGATTAAAGAAAAATCAAAGCTACAGTACAACTGGTTAACTGCATTTCTTAATACAGTAGCACCACACAAACAAATCACATTCAAGTGGGGGAAAAAACTGAGCTGGATCTCTGAGCTGCAAGTATTTGTTCTGTTGGATTTAAAACAGATTTGTCTAAAGGAACAATATTAGAGGCACAATAAAAGACTGGACATACTAGATGCAGATTAGATAAAGCAGACTAGGCTACATGTGCAGATTGACAAGGCAAACTATAATAGATTAGATACACAGACTAGACAGAGCAGAAAGACAGACTATGAAATCAAGTTTTGTCTGTCAGGCCAGAACTAGACAGAAAACTAGGCTTGACAAACCAGATAAAATATACAAACTTGATAATAATGTACATGGCAGAACCAGACACTCCCACGGAGTAAACAAGACAACACAAACCACGCTAAATCCAGACGACATTTGAGTGAACAAACTATTTAACAAAGACACAGTCTAGACATGAACAACAGACAGAGGACAGACGCCGACACTGTAGATAAACTAGATACAGTGAGTACAGAAGCATGTTGTCTGCTACTCAGTTGCCATGTCGGATTGAAGATTTGGTGGAACCTGTACCTTAAAACTGGTGTACCCGTATGTTGCAGTGAACAGCAGCATTCATAATCAAACGTATGCCATGCACAGGCATTCTTATACGCCACTGCTAGCAAACTATAAGGAAACACCACACTCACAAGCTTACTTTAAATAAATGGCCCATGCAAAGCTATTCTCAAACCACAAGTGTTTCCACAGTTCATGGGTATTTCAGCATAATATGAAAAGAAGTGTGTGGTTGTTCTCTTTGAAGACACTACAGCTCTCCTACTGTCTGCAGCACAGTCAGTTCAGTTACCATGCAGCAGGCATGGCACAGTACAGACCTGGCACCCATGAACTGACTTCTTGAGGCTGAGATTCTAGAAACCAGAAGCAAATGTTAAGGACTCTGACGGAGACACTACCTACCTGAGAGCAAACCCATGTGCAGAGTCAGTCACTTCACAGCTGTGTAAACTGATGTTCTTCTTGAGGTCTTACCTTCTCCAAGCCGTCGGAACTGAAAACCCTGGACTGATGTGACATAAGAAGCAATGGCCCCCTCCACCACTACATTGTACAACACACTGCGGATCTGCTCATCATCGCTGTTGTTGTCAGAACCCACGTCCAACTCAACAAATATGTCAACGCCATCCTCTCTCACGATCTTCCTGTAAATTAAGCACAAAAGGCGGATTGAGAATATGAAACAGAGAGATCTTTAGGCGTAGGTTTGCTGTTTGGTTGCTTTAACTGGAATTACTCACTGCTGATTTATTTCTGACTGCACAACTCTACACTGTTGGTCTTGTGCAAGAGACAGAAATACCACCTGACCAGAGTAAGAGATCCTGCACCAGCACAGATGCAGAGTGTCTACTTTAGACGTCACAAAGTGTGATTTAAAAGACTTACTTGATGAGCACCACGTTAACTGTTTGGACACCTGGAATCCTGTTGTACTCCGACTCCAGCTGTCAAGACAAAATCAGAAATGATTAAGTTGGAATAAACAACTCAGGCTCTTATTTTTAGACACAAGGTCACACATTCTTAAATCAGCTAAATCATAAATTACATGTCTCATCCTTATAAGGAGTAGTCTTACTGTTTATGGCCACTATTTAGAGTTTTATGCTACAAGGAAAACATACTGTGTCCACCACTGCTTCAGAGATCTCATTAAATGCTGGAGAATTGATGTCCTCAAGCTCAGGGCCATAGACCAGGGAGTCAGTGAAGTTCACGAGAGCTCTGTAATAAACTAGAAACACAGAGAGGGAGGAGAAGCTTTCAGTCAAACCACACTATAACAGCCGGTCACCGCAGGCTCAGCATTAAATGTACATGTGTTGCAGAGTTCATATATTACATGGAAAGCTTATTTAAGTCTACTAAAGTCAACTTGACAGGGATCACATTAGGTGCTTATCTGATTATTAAACATACAGGTCATTTTATACAAGGAATCAGTTCCCATTCATAGTCTGCAAGAAATTTACTGGGTTTCGGGACAGTGAAGTAATGTTTCTGCAGAAGTGTCCTACTGTAGAGCTCCACTGCAGCTATAAATAGGTTACACTCATCTCTTTGAAGAAATGTACTGTAGCGAAGAAAAGACTTTACATAAAAACACCTCACCCCTCTCCTATTGTACCACACTCGGCCCAAATAAACAAACTCCAATCATCTGCTATAAAAAGGGACAGATCATAAAAACTGGTTTAGGAAATGTATCATGATGTCATGCTGGCAGAGTGGATGGTTCACAACTTCATAGTGTTACCAACACTCGGCAGAGCTATCATTTAAAACTGCATATCTTATAAGCCTGCTGTTTTAAAGGATCAGCCTTTTCCAAAGCTGTGTTGGCTTTGGAGCATTGTGCTTCTTTTATCCCAGTCTTCCATGCAACTGTGCCAAAAACAGACTAATTGAATTAATTCATTTGCAGTGCAGTTTTTGGAGGCAACTTTGACCCAGCATCAGCTGTGAAATCCTTCATGTAACCCTCCTTATGACAAATCTCAAACAGCTTTAAGAGCAGAACCTTAAAAAATGTCAGATGTATAATTAAACTTTGTCACTCTCCTGCCAACACGTTTTAGTAGAGGCCTGCCAGCCAGAGAAATTAGGCTGGCACTGTGGGTTTAGGGAGGAAGTCAACATTTGTACTGTTCCTTACAGTGAGATGCTACTTGCATTGCCATCTGCTGACACTCTAGTTAGTTGCCAAACAATAACAACAAACTTTGCCAAATCCTTGCAAAATAAAAAACTGTTTGCAGACGTTTGCCAAAACTCAACATTGTGGTGTAAATCCCTTTTTCCTTACACGTAGCATTGACGCCACCACACATCCTCCTCTTTTAACAGAGAAGGGACTCGTTTATGACAAATTAAAGCTATTGCTGCCTTATGACGGCACCGTTAGATGTGCACGTGCATCAACAGAACTTCCAGCATTAGCAGAGTTAGCCTGGCACAGTGTCTAAGTTCTTGCTTTAGGCTACTCTCAGAATTACATGAGTAATTGTTAGGCTTGAATGTTAAACCAAAAGACAGGGAACATCAAAGTTACTCATCAAAGCAACTCAATTCACCCGCACATAATCTAATCACTTCAGTGGGTCTTCGCTGCCAGTTCAACAGCAGCCTGCTTAGTGCCTCTCAGTTTGCCGCTTTGACGTTAAGAACTGGCAAGCGTGGGACTGCTGCCGCCTGAGATCCTTTGATTGGAGATCCGGGTTGTGCCCTGTTGCTAACGAGCTGCTCTTTCACTCTCCGTGTCCATTCTGCTATACAGTACATTGCTGACTGTTTCCAGTGTGGGAGAAACCCCCTCATCAAGGGTGATGTAGCTGTCAGAGTGCAAACATGACGAGCAGGAGTGTGGACAGAAAGCATTCCACACTCTTTATTCGCAAACGTATTTTGTCATTAAAGCTGTTCACTAGAACTGTGGCGGCTTTGTACAGTGGGCCCCATCTGAGCCCATAGTAGTCTACACACAAGACAAAGACTTGATTGAGCAGACGGACCCGCCTGGCCTTTAAAGCCTAACTACTTTGGGTTTGACCTTCAACCCCCGGTAGCACCCACGGCATCACCCCAACCACTAAGAGACAGAGCCAGAGAAAGCCAGAATCTATAAGAACAAGTGCCAAACCACATGGCGCTAATGACCTCATCAAAAATCTAGTTTTTCCCATCTATAGGGGTTTCCCTCTTCCTCTTCCTCGTCTCCATTTCTTTCGTTCTGTTGTTCTCACATAACATATTCATATGCCAGCTGGCTTCTTCTCTAGCTTAACTGGTGTAGACAGAATCCTGCTACTTCAGACCTTGAGCTGGTGTGCAGCCAAACTACTCTGTCTCAAGGTTTACTCACTGCCTCTAGGGAACTCTTGAGAATAACTTCTAATTTCCATATTAAGCTATCCACTGCCTCCTAGCATCAGACATAAGCCTCAAAGACCACTAAAGTGCATAATAAAGTACAGTGTAGACTCCTCTTGGGGTGATGCTGTTAAACAGCTGCTTTGGATTGGGATGACTCATCTGAAAGAGGCAACAAACACTTCTTAAAGTGGCCATCAACAAAATTAAATAGCTACATTATTCCATAATCTCTACAATGTTTTAGCTGAAAACATCACTGATGTCAGTTGAGTAAAACTAAATCTGTTACTGGATGGAACAACCCTATAATTTTCCGCTGGAACCAGAATACACTGGGAGACACCTGAGAGCCTCAATGAACTCAGACAGTACATGCCCAAGATGAGCGTTGGAATTTTATCTGATAGTGAGTTTGAAAGTGAGTGTATAAAAGGGAAGAACAGGTGAAAATCAAGGTAGGAGACAAACAAAGGCATTAAAAAAAGAAAGAAGGTCTTGACTTACTGGAAACTGGTTCAACTGGGTTCTGTATGTTTCCCATATATGAAGAGTCCAGCCAGTGTGCTGCAGAAAGCAATGCAGGGCAAGGACCAAAAAGCAACAGAGGGCAGACACATATTGCAGAGGTCAATGGAGCAACGTGGGTCAAGGGCCAAAGAAGAAAAGCAACATAAGGAGCAGGGAGAAGGGTCCAGTTAGTTAGACAGGTGCAGAAAGGTTTAAATATCAGAAGAGTTAAAAAGGAAAAGATTGAAAGCGAGGAGAGAAAATAGAAAGTAACCATCAGAAACTGCCAAAAGAGTTGTCTTAACAAAAACAGGAAGTCAGAAAGAGTAGCAGACATTAGCTAATACGACAGGAATAAAATATAATAAAGATGCCATCATAACTTTGGGAGTCAGAAATGTCAGCTTTAATTTACTGTTATCAACCGTCCCAGTAATCATTACAATCTACATGTTGCGGATAGCCACACTTAATGGGACAATGGGCGTGTGGAGACTGCGGGTTCTTGTCGACTGGGACTGCTGAGTGCAGCCCCCTGCAGTGTTACACCAGGGGTATGTCGGTGGGGGTTGAGGAGGCATAGGGACTTCACCCACTTTCTGTCTGGGAGGAAGTCTGTTTGCATGACAGTATCAAGGAGAAAAGGTTAAAGGGTATCTCCTTAGAAATTACTCCTCTTCAGTCAACAAGAACAAAGAGGATATCCTTCAAACTGCACACAACACACTTCCACACATAGCTCTTCACCGAGACACACACACATCCACCCTGGGGCTTTGCAGCGATGCAGGGAGGAGCCGTTTCCTGTTTTTCCTCCTAAATGGAAAGAACTAAGCAGCACCACTATGACATTTTTAACCAAAATATAAGATTCTCTGCACTGGCACTGCCAACAATGACCGTGTTCTACTTTGTGGTGACTCATTTATTCTTCCACTGTCACTTTGGGGCATTCTCTTAAATGTCAACTGAGGCCGTCTCTCTGTTCCTCATGAAAAATGTGTGTGTGGGCTTTAGGAGTGGGATCCAAGTGCAAAGACAGTTTTCTGATTATCACTGGTGTTAGCTGGGTTAAGGTTTTGTGTTGATCTGACCAGTCATTACCTTTTTTTATGTCACTTGTTGAGTAGATGGTGTGTAGTTTGCTATGATATAAAACTTTATTTTGACATCTCTGGTCACATACTGTAATATTGTCCATTTGGATATATATGTAAAAGGCGAAATTAAGTCTAAATGTCTCCAGTATACAACAAATATTGTTGTTTCAATACTTTGAGACTTTTGGATATTGTACAGAGACACTTACACATGGTTTGAGTACAGTTAAAAGCTCATTCAGCTCAATAAATGTCATATAGTAGCAGAAACATTGAAAATTATTCATAACAAAATTTGAGTCTTGTAAGATTTTAAAAAGTTCAACAAATGCAAGGAAATGGTTTACAGAAAACTTGCCCAACCCAAACCATTTAAGGTTCCCCACAAGAACAGTGACCCAGACTAATTAAAGCTAATGAAGCATCCGCTACTTCAAAGTCTGCTGATATGTTGTTATCTACAGTATGTCAGAAATAGAATGGGTGTAAGAGCCATTACACACCACTCTTAAGTTTAGATCACACAATGATCAGTGTCTAAAACAAAGCAGTCACTGTATGACAGCAGAAAATAATGATTATTCAGTAATAATTATTAAATAAATTCAAATCTGAGAACACTATTGTGCAATTCAATCCAGACAATAACTATAAGTTTGTTGCTTCATGGATTACTGTGAAAGTCATCAATCACACAAACCAACGTATCAGTTACAGGCCTGTCTTTGACTGTGTGGTGGATGGAAAGAGTTCTTACACACACACACATTCTCGTTCTATAAAATCTTTCCTGAAGAGGAGCAACAGAAGCCAGGTCTCTAAGGCAACACATTTGTTACTGGTACAACAGTGTAGCATCAGAGGCCAAGGTGCAGTAAGTGTATGGGGCTTTTATCGATGACTAACTCGCACAGTTCAGACAGATGTTAAATCACATCATCACTATGCGTCAGTGGAAGGCCACCTTGAGGGCCCTCAGCAGTGCAGCCACAAAGACCTCATCAAAATAACTGCGGCTGCCACAATTCATCCCTCTGTAGAACTACCCAAGAGACTTGCTGTATATGGCAAACATTGTCAAACACAAACGCACACTGTGCTACTGAGAAAACGCATGATGCCAACTGCATGTGGGTAAAGCTGAAAGACTGAGTGGGTGGCCCAACATAGTCTGGCCACTGCCTGGGCCAAAATGACAAACAGGGGACATTACCCTGATGAATTGTTCACTCATACGGCAACATCTGTTCTCCTCCTGAGACGACTTGAGGGACCTGAGCACAAATTGGGATTTGTCAGCCAGAGACCAGTAGCCACTGATACAATTAAAAGGTAAATCCAGCGGAGGCTACAGCAGTAACTTGCCTGCGAGTCTGCCTCTTCTCAAGTGCAAAGGCATCAAGGACAGTTTGGCTTGTGAATATAAGCAAATATCTATGAAGACTAAACACAGAATGCTTATCCTTCTCCTGAATAAAAAGGGTACATGTTTAATCTCAAACTAACAGAAAACCAAATGATGGGCACTGTAAACCTAAAGACACTTACTGTAATCTGACTTTAAAAAGTACAGTTATTAGTCTCTTCAGACTGTCTACTGAGACGCTCTATCTAGAACAGAAACACACCTGCAACAAACAGAACTAACTGGATTTAGGTCAATCACAGTACACACCTAAGCATTAAAGATGGACCATTCACACTGCAAAACAAAAGCCAAGCTGTGAAGTTTAAGGAAGTTTATGTGTTTTGTGGGCGGCACGGTGGTGTTGTGCTTAGCACGGTCGCCTCACAGTGTTCGATTCCTGGAGGCGACTGGGGGTTTTTCTGTGTGGAGTTTGCATGTTCTCCCTGCAACGACATGCAGTCAGGCTAATTGGAAACTCTCAGATTGCCCGTAGGTGTGAGTGTACGCGTGACTGGTTGTGTGACAGACTGGCGACCTGTCCAGCGTGTACCTCGCCTGTCGCTCATAGACAGCTGGGATAGGCTCCCCTACGGGGAAAAAGTTGTAGAAAATGAATGAATATCCTGGGAATGTCTGTAATGGAGCCTGTGGTAAAAGAAAACGCTCTCAGATGAGATAAGATGGATTTTGTCTCCCAGGAATCTCTTTGGGGCTGTTAACATAGAGGTCAGGACAAGAGGTTAAGAGGACATGGGACATATCTCCAGAGAAGATTTCAGACTATGACACCGAGCACAAGAACAAAAATGGTTCAAAATAGTATTAACAGTATAGAGTTTAGATGTCATTAGTTTATGGGGTTAAGAAGGAATTTCTTCATTTTCAGCAAATGGTAACAAAACAGGATACAGGCTTAATGGAGGAAACTAACACCTACGTCTTCCTTTTCACAGTGGTGGAGGGTGTAGGGGGAAGGAAGGCAGAGGCTCGAGTGAATGGTCTGGACAGCCGATGGGATAGAGATACTCAGCAAATGTATTCAGCATTCAGCACAGGAAACCAAATTTCCTTCCCAGCCATGCTCATATCTAAATATGGAACGACCCTGCCACCTCCAATCTTAGCACAGAGTAGCATGCAAATGGCTAGCCACCTTTAGAATAAGATAATATATTTAAAATAGTGATAAATAATCTAAGCCGCCTGTTTAACTGCCACATTAAAGCAACACTGACCTTTGTGTGGGTATAAAAGATAGAATGCTGACGGGACATTAAGCAATAAACCAAAATAACGGGGACAATTTGTAGGTTAGAAATGTGAGATCATTATCACAACACTTTGCCATCTTCTGTTCTCAGTATAGGCTAAATTAGCATTTTATCTGCCAAACAGAGTTGTTTACACACACAAAAAAAACTGACATAGCAATGGATCAATCAAACCTTATAATATAAATTATGTGAATATTATATTCATTAATACGCAGCTATAAATGGGCTCCACTAAACTGAGCTAACATGATGCATCACAAATGAATGCTGTCAACCAAAGACTCATTTAACATTGGCTCCTGTATCTCCCCAAATTCAGCGAGGCCTCACAGCAGTGCTATTTTTGTGAGACAGGCGCATGCTTCTTTGTGCCGCAGCTCTGATGTCAGCTTGCAGGCCTGCTACCAAAACAATTACTGTGACATGACACGGTCAGCTCCAACAACCTGTCAGGACTAAATGTCCAAAGTTCTCATTGTCTCAGTCCAAAGCCAAATTAAAAGTGGCGGGTACCACGCCTTGGAAATTATCCGATTTAGTATGTTAGGATGTTTAACTGTTTATTAACTGCCTAAAATGCTCTACAACACAAACAAATGAATGCTGTAGAGTTATTATAGATACACTAAACTGAATTTGGGCAGGAGTATTAATTGTGTGTGCCAGGCACAGTGCAGTGGCTGCTACCTAGTGAATGAGGCTAAATAAACCTCAAGTTTTGTGAGTGTGTGTGTGGATTATTATATACATGAAGGATGAACACATACTGTGCGCTATGCACCTTATAGAGTGTATTGTCTCCACATAATTTACACAGGAGATAGACAGAATGGCTACAACTATCATTTTAACAAAAAATCTTAAAGCACAATTCAGACATCTTTTGTTAAAAAATTCAAGTGGCTGGAAGTTTTGCTGTCTGAATTTTAAAAAATATTAAATTATTTAAAAAATGTTGCAGAGTACAAAAGCTTATCAAGCAGACGCAAACTACAGTGATTAGAGATTTAGACTCTTTGTACAAAGTTTAAAACTTATGATGTGATTTATTAAACTACCTGAGTATAAATATTTGTCAAGTCAACATCAAAATAAGAAAGGCTGGGGAAGGGTGCTGTAGTGAATGGAATGTAAAACTGAGGTTCTCTGCTGCAGCTTTTATCGTTTGTGGTTTCACGTAACTTATCACGCTGTCACCTTTGCTGCTGGGTAAAAGGATGAAAGAGGAGAGGAGATGTTTGTCTCAGAGACAAATCTGGAAGCCAGTGTTATGACCAGACTCTGAGAGGAGGTAGCAGGATGTAACGGCATCATCATTCAGGCTCAGACAGACAAAAATGCATGCACGCACACACGCACAGCATACAGTCACAGGTGGGGGAGCTTTAGAAGGCAGTGTAATCTTTCACACATAAGTAAAATCTGTCAGTTGTTAGATTCATTAGATGTACTAGTCTCTTACTTGTGGTGTCGAAGCCTGAGGGCCACGGTGCACTTCCATCATCCTCTCCATGGTCTTTGTACATAAAAACACAGGTAACACCATGTGGTCAGTGTGACTGTCTCACGATAGGTGAACACATACTTTACTCACTTATAGAATCATTTAGTGTTTTTCCCTCATTTTCACTTTTGGTTTGGTTTAACAAGAACATCCTAAGTATAATAAAATAACACTCCCATAAATTAAGGACAACTGTGGTTTCTGCTTAACCCTTATAGCCTTCGAGGGGTCAAAAACAACCCCACTGTAAAATAGGGGACACTCAAAGCTCAAAAACACACACACGGGTTGGATAAAACAGCTTTCGTGGGTGTTACATCCAAGCAACGAACACGTGTGGGTCTATGATGAACAAGTTCATCCAACCGTTCATCTAGATAAAGCGTGTTGTGATTTACCGTCTGTTTTAGCCAACCCTTGTGTGGTTTTTGAGCTTAGAGCGCCCCCTATTTTTCTTTTGACATCCTCCAAAGCTGCACAAGGGTTAAACTGTGTCTAGCTCACCGCCCGAAGCTTCATCAGCAGCAAAATCCTCATCATCATCCAGTAAGCTTCGAGACGCCCGGACAGCCTTCTCCACTTCCAGGTCTTCTGGCAGAGGGACCTCACCCCACACCTTGGATGCCTGAGTCACCTGCAGCAAACACAAAGATATTTATTGAGGCTTAAGCATTGACAAAGAATGTTTCAGTGCTGGTGCTATACATGGACTCTGGAAGGGAGGAGTGAAAACAAACCCTGAGACAGGAAATGAGGCATTGTTATATGTTTACTTATACCATTTATTATCTGTCAGAGTCCTACTTAAGACTTGCGTGCACGTAAAAGTTCATGACACCAGTTGGGACAGCAGTCCCTCAAGGCTGAAAGGTTTTTAACAGAGCACAAACGACAAATCTATTAAGCTTGTTTTAAACTCTGTGCCTCTGGGTAGAAAAAAAAAAAACCCAACCTTCCAGCATACCATGACTAGTGCTTTACAGCTCCTCGCTCTGGAATTAGGAAGGAGTCTATCACGGAAACATTTTGTCACGTTCAGCAGCAGAAATAACACCTCAAATAAACACAAGTCCAGTGAGAACAGGTTTTTTCATTCCCAGGCCATGATCGTTGTGTCATTTTATTTGTTATGGAGGGGTGTTACTAAAGGTCAGGAGAGAACAAAAATGCAGTGTCTGACCATGGCCATAGTAAGAATAGCTTTTATTTCACATAAAACTCCATCATCCAAACCATTAAAACAGTCAAGCCTCAACACCTGTAATTAGCTTTTACTTAAAAACTAGTTAATCAGTAGTAAACACAAAGAAATAAAAAATGTTGAGATCAACAAAGTGGCTGCACTTTGAAAAGCAACAGAAATGTGTGCATCAAGTGTAAATCAACAGACAAATGTACTGGAATCACACTTGGTGCAACATTTGAAGTGGTACAAAAAGATATGAATGAGTAGAGATACTAATTCAACTTTCATACACAAACTAGTAATAAAACTGTAAAAGCTACCCATTCATTTGTAATTAAATTCTATATTGCCTTTCATGATTATTATTAGCCATCAAACAGTACAGAACTGATGGACAACTATCTCAACAACTATCTCAACAGGCTCATATCAGTTTAGGCCTTTCTATATGCAGTCCCTGAGAACACCCCTCCACATCAAATGAATCTCTTCCTGTAGTATACATAAACCCTCTCAGTAACAAAAAGCTTAACTGGCTGCGCTCATATCTGATGATCTTGATAAAGCTCACTATGCCAGTCGAAGTGGAGCACAGTGCGTTTTATTATCACCGCTGCTCTCACCGTCTTAGCATGCAGACTGCTTAGACTCCGGCTATAACTTTAGATACAACGCTGGCAAGAAGCCATCCCTGGCATTTCCAGCTGGCATGGCCTGCCAGTTCCTATTTCCACCCAACTCATCATCCTAGATTTCCTATTTAAATGGCTCCAGCTAATAAATAACTTGATCTATCCCCCTAAATCCTCTCTTCCCTGACCGAACACCCTTACAACAACAGTTTGGGAGCATTTTCAAAGGGAAACTGCTGACTAATCAAGTTCTTTTCAGTGGTGCCAACCAGCCAACCATTGGTGTAATCATTATCTCCAGCTTCCCCGCTCCTTTGGGATGTGGTGCCATCTGTACACACACACTGAATACCATCTGGGCAAAACCTGTCACTAATGCACAGTAGGCAGCAGTCCATATTTGAGTCTGATCCTGGTTAAGGTTCACTTCCTTGAGAATGTCTTGGCTTCCCCTTATAGAGAGAGCTGAGAAATACGCACAAACTTGCCTTCTTAACATGCTACTGCAATTTAGTTCCACTGTGACCTTTACTCTCGGTGCAGGGGTTGGGGCAAGTAATCTCTACTTCAAGATAAAGGTCTCCATCAAGTGTGTCATTCTTTGAACCCCACCCTACCCAGAGGACACTGGTCCTGGTTGCATTCCTTGCTCTAGTTGCCCGTTAACATTTGAAAATGTAGTCACAAATATCAAACACACATGAATACAAACTTTTTACCTAAAACAAATTGCTGAAACTGCTAGAAGTAATGGTAGTTGGGAAGCAGATAATCCATTGATAATCACTGACAGGTGACACTGTGCAGAAACCCGAGGACAGGCCTCAAGTTTGTCCAGCTGCTGTTTGGGGAGACCAAGGGAAAACACAGCATTTCAGAACCTACTCAGAGAAGACTAGTCGGCCTAAAATAACCGAGCCAGGATCCTTTCAAGAGAACCTTACGGACAGTTTTACTATGTTGCAGATGGAAACCTCCTGTCATCTACATTTTCAAACTAACCAGCAGGATGGCCCTTCGCATATATTTGAAAATGTACATGCACATGGTTTGTGGCAGCACATGCAAACACACACCCACACTCTCATGCATACATGCAACAACACACGCACATTATCACACGCCCACACACTGGCATCCCATCATGGTTGCATCTCTGTGACAGCCAAAGCCTGTCAGAGAGACAGCGTGAGAAGAATTCTTCAGGGAACTTGATGCACCCGCTCTGCTAATAACCCCACTGATGCAGCTGCAGGACAATCTGTGAGAAATTTCTTACATGCCTTTGCATTTAAGAAAGGGCAACCACACTAGGCTCATACTAGACCCTGAGATATTCTCTCATGAAAACAACTATCACCTGAGCTCACACAACCTCACCTGAACTACTTTATCACAAAAAGACTAAATAAGGCAACGGGTCTTATTGCTCATTCCTCTTAACTGATTCCAACACAGCACATATTCCCAACCTCCTTGACCTTCCACATGAAGAAACAGCAGAAACATAAATGGAATGCAAACTACAGAGAGCATGAAGTGGATGAAAGCTTGACACTTCTCTTTAGGTAGACCAGGCGGAGAGAGAAGCCTACCGAGCACTACCAGGCACCACAGAGGCTGACCTGCATAATTTCCTTTACTTTACCATCTGTAGTAGGTGCAACAGCATTAGAAGGTTTGCATTAAATCAAGTCCATTATATTACTTTGATAACCCAAAAGGAACTTGTGTGCACATGAGCTTACAGAGATCTTGATGCACACAGCTTGACACCAGGATACAGAGCTAAAAATACAAGGACTTGGATTGTAACTGCAACCTGAGACATGCCTCGTTTTTGTGAAAATAAGATGAATATAATTCATCAAAAGGCTCGCATTGCAACATGTACAAGTTACCACATGTATAGTGACACTGGTGGATTTGTGTTTGGCCTCTGTGTTGTGAAAGAGTTCTGAAAGCAAAGAAAAAGACTGCATGAGTCCAGGAAAAATTGCCTTTTTCCACACACCAGAACATATTAGGCAGACATCCATCATTATCTGAATTGCTTATCCTTGTCAGGGTTGTGGGGGAGACGGACATCTCAAGATTTTTCTTTTTCTTTTTTGTAGGAACAGAACACGTTTGTGTATGTTTTTGTGCAACAGAGACAAGCTTTCTGATGTGTTGACCCTTGCTTGGAGTGCTGGGCGAACTGATAAACTGCCACTTCTAATACTAAACCTCTGCCTGGGCCCCAGCTGCATAAAGGGCCCAATGAGTGAGGCCCTTCTGCTCTCTGCAGTTCTTTGACATTTCTACAGGACTTAAGGCTCAGTCGTTGGATGAGAGGGTAGTGGAGGGCGCCTCTTAATTCTACAGACAAACAGTTGACGTTGTGTTCCATGAACTGTTCATGGACTAATACTGTGGGCGCAGCAAAAGCGGGATTTTCTGGAATGAAGGACTTGCTGAGAGAAGAAAAGGAAGAGGATAAGTCTGCATTTCTGAACACATGCTTGGAGCGCCTGGCTTGCCATCTTCCCCTCAGGTCATTCATTCCCTTTCCCACACATGCCATGCAGTTTACAATAAGCTTGGTCCCAATGGAGTTAGGTCAGTCAACAACTTCCAGCTGAAGCAGACCTGTCAAAGTATGATTTGTTGTTGGGTGACCAGTTAAAACTAACAGCAGCCAATGAGGGGAGGCTCCTTACAACAGTTTTAAAAACACAATGTTACCACTCAAACAGAATTTAGCTGTGGCAGTGTATCTACAGTGGTTTCTGCTGTCCAACATCATGGGCAGACCTGGTTAGCACTCCACCTTTTTCAGCATCACCCCTTCACACCATGTGAGGTGCTTCTTACAACAGGCTTGAGCAAACACTGCCTGAAGCTACTCAGCATCTGCCACACTGTTTAGGGAGGCGTGTCAATAAGCAGCCAGTCTGTGTATGAGTACGTGCTGCTAGACATGACGAGAAAAGGCAACTACAGAGCAATTTGTCAGTTTTCTTTTTCTTTTTTTCTCAGCTGGGATCGAAGAAACATGAGACTAAGATGACTAATGATTCCTACCATGTATGCGCTTGAAGAACTTATGACCACACCTAATTAAAATAACATTTGCAGACTAACCTCAGACTTTACTTTGATCAAAAGCTGAACAGAGCTGGCACAGTAAACTACTGTACAAGTCAGCTTCACAAACATTTTAATTACATATTGATTATACTGGTGTAAATAATACATAATCAAATAATTCACTGGTGTAAAAAATTGTGTCAAAAATGCATTCATTCGCAATAGTGTAATTCAGGCCAAAGGTCACAGCCTGGCGACAACATGGCAAGACAGAGGCCAGAGGCCATAAGCGGCTGGGAAACAAGACACCCCAGTCTAACAGTAAGTGAAATACTACCTCTGATGAGCAATTTTCAGCCTTACGGCGCACAGCAGTGAGGAGCACTGACTCACTTTTATCACCGTTTCAATGTAGGTGGCACAATACTGTGAAAACATTCTAACGTCCCTAAGTGTGAAGGACCGGTTGACACACTCAGAGGCCTGTCTTTTCAATTACCACACCAGCAGGACACATAGACCACCAGGAATCAGTCACTGCTCACCCAAGAGTGGAACCTGAAAAAAGGCCTTCAAACTACCCCCTTTATTTACACATGAAGATAATAAGGAATGCGCACACGAACACAAACACACAACCCTTGTTAATACACACACAGTTTTCAGCTGACTAATTCAGCCAAGAATGATCTTATTTTGTCACAGGTCTCAAGTTTTTGGGACAAGCCAGTTTATTACAGTGGAGGTTTATGCTCTATATGGAATAGAAGACAGACATAAAGACATTAGGAATGCAAAAATCAAAACTGAAGCGCCAATAAAAAAAACAGAGTAATTTGTAGGGTGTATAAATATTGTGCACGTCTAGGAGCATTTCTGTAAGTGTGACCTGCCAGGACAGGCAGGGGCTGATGAACCAGCTCCAGTTCCCCCAGACGACAGCTGAGAGGTGAGATGCTGTGAATGGTGGTTTATTTATTACAGAAGGCACTGAAAGCACTGCTGTATTACCTACTGTACAATGTCCCCCTTCCTTGACACTGTAAAAGGGATGGGGAATCTGACGTGCCCTAACCTAGCTGACACTGTAACCCAGCAACATATCAGGACAAAGACCTACTTCTTCTCCTGCAGCTGCAGCAAATTAATGCATAACAACTGCAGACTTATTCAAAAAGAGCTATTCACATTTTTTCATGAGGAGCTACAGGACACAGCTTTCAGGACTGAAGTACAGTACAACTAAAACTGATTAAAATGTTATGGTTTGGTGATTATGACATACGACATGAACGTCTGAAACCATGTGAAAACACTTTAAGTTTAAATGTTAATCTGGTAATAAAGACAGCCTAAAAGGACCCAAATGAGCATTTGTTTGTTTATTCAGTTTTCACCCAAAAACCAAAAGTCAAAAAGCAACACAAAAAGCCACATAAACATAAACAAATTAATCTGCAGTTTACTGTTAAACTATTCCTCCCCTAAGTTATTACAATTAGTCCTCTGGTGATCTTAAACTAAATAAAAGTTTCTTTAGATTAATATGTCGGTCTGGACGTACCACCAGGGTGTTTCCTAGAGCTACAATGCCTTTAGTGGCAGCTGCGCTATCACACAGCGTAAGTGAATATTCTGGACTCCTAGTGGTGCTAAGTCAGTTAGGATTGATCCACTAGGAAACATGAATGTTACAACTGCTGCAGATGAAAGTCAGTCAGCTTTATCCCCTGCCAGATTCTGCAGGGTTGATTTAAAAGCAGTTAAGCTTTAGAACGGAAGTTGCAGCAGCTGTTTGATGGCTCTGGTTTCTTTATGTTGATAGGAGCAGCAGTGTTAGATTTATTTCCTCTTATTTCCTCTTGCCCATTTCTCAACTCAGGACCAACTAAACTAACGCCACCTGTTTCTTTGGCCATGTTCACATTGTCCCACATAATCACAGACCAGAACCAGCTCTGTCTGTCAACTCACTCCCCCTCCTGTGTATCATATTCTATTGGTTCTTCGTTACGCTGCATTGGAAAAGTAGGCCAAGTCGACTTTCTGCCCCTTTCACACACGCTCTGGAATCCTGAACACTTCAGGTCTTTAAACGGGTAAGCTGCATATATCAAATGGACCAGCTCCAGCAAGCTACAGTACCTGGACCCAAGTCTGTTTAATGAGTTGATGTGTGAATTTCTGCACGTAGTGTTCACCGATCATCGTCAATAAAACTGAACATGATGTAAAACCTTAAATTGATTACAATTTATCCAAAGGGAGACCAAAAAGTCTGAAGGTAAGTAATTCTATAGAAAATAAATAATTAGCATCTTTATAGTAAGACACTGCTAAACAACTTGACTTTGTGAAAACAGAAGCATATCAAAGCCCTTTGATTATAATGTCCTCCAGGCATCTTGACCGGAGAGAAAAATTTGATGTTGGTTAAGCCACTTTCCACCAGTTCCCAAGGTCATGCTATCGGAGATGGCAATCTCATAATTAACTGGGGTTTTGGCAGGGTTTCATGGTGAAGCTTTGCAGTGCAAAGCAGTTCCAACATGTTGATCATCTCGAACCGTGAGTTATAAATCGGTTTGGTAACTCAAGATGCATTTTGAAAATACATCAAAGAAATCCTGTTGAAAAGTGAACAGGCCCGTTTTGTCGGGCACCATCTGTGCATCAAAGTGTTACTTCTTCATAACTTAATAAACTCTGCAGAGGTAAAACTAAAACAAAATCTGTACATTCACAGATGTGATTGGCTCAAGTATTAAAGTATTCTAGCTGTTTATTCCATTAACATAAACACACCGGAAGAAAACATGGCTACGCTTCTCTGCAGATGTTCTGCATCAAACAGGAAACAAACTGCAGTTTGATGTTGACAAAGTCATCAAAGAGACGAAGAAGAGGATGGTATTCAGGGTTATCATTGTTTTCAAACGCCTCCTCCATCTTCTCCAGTGGAAATTACCTGACAGCTGTTTTTGCTTTTTTGCTGTTTTTGGAACGCCATAAGTGGGAATAGAAAAGACACTGGGGTGGGAGAAATCAGATCTGGCCTCAGAACAGCACGAAATATCCACAGGCAACAAGAAAATATCCACTTTCTTCACAACCCCCAAAGACAAGTCTTTAATCTTGCATCAGTATCACATGTTTAAGACCACGGCAAAAAAAGAAATCTGAAACATATTTACACTAAACAAAGCCATAAACTGTGAGTACTTTGCACCAGTGTATTGTCTGATATTCGTGAAACCTTATATAATCCCACAATGGGGAAATTTGTGCTCTGCATTTAACCCATCCTTAAATGAATATACTGCAGTGAAACACACACAGACCGTGAACACACACCCGGAGCAGTGGGAAGCCACGCAGTTAAATAACTCATGACAAATATACTACACAGTACAAAATACAAATACTTTTGGCTTTAATACAGTAAATTTAGCTATAGCTGTATGTTTAATCTAAAATTCCTTGAAATTTCAAGCAGTTTCATGTCTGGCAATCAAGATCTGATTAGAAGGTCATAATTTACAGGCAAGGCAAAATCACTGCAATAATAGATGAACTATGATCCAGCAATAAACATTTTGAAGGACGGTTTCTTTACCGTAGCATTGATCTCTGAGAAGTGAATATTTACAGCTGTTTCTCTGACGGTATGTAATTGTTATTATATAGTATGACAAATATATATTGTAACTGAATTGTAGTCAAGTGTAATTAAATGTAATTGTAGCACTGTCCTTGTAACGTCCAGCTACACAGAGTGTTCCTAGCACCTACATTAGACCTCAGAGTAATACAATAAATCAGTTCCACACTGAACAGTGTACTATTTATACATTTGCCATTTCTCTCGCAAATAACAGTGTATCTTCCAAGGCATCTGCATATTTTTGGATTTGGTCTTGACACTGCTGCCTTTTGGGAGAAGAAGATTCAGTTCCAAAGACATTTGTTGCAGTAACTCAACAGCTGCTGGTAGTTTGCCTCATTGTGATACAAAACTCTGCTTTCGTTTTGATGGGAAGTTTTTATAGTTCATGTGGCTTTTTAACATTAGCACAACTAACTATCCTCAGAGATTCATCTATGAACTTGATCCAACAGAGATTTAATGTTTCCCAGGAAATGTAGCAGACAGGACTTTTCGAAATCTGTGTCATGGACCACTGCTGCCTGTGTTCCCATGCATTAAGACACAAGATCTCAGAAGAGAACAGAGGTGGAATTCCAGGGGGAGATAAAAATACCTCAGGATCTGGGTAGCTGCAGGTATTATTACACCCTACACCACAGGCACTGCGGCCAGAGTAGGTCAGAATAGGCAGAAGGCTTCAGGAAAAACACTTGTCCAGGCCATTTCAGCCAAGTGGTGTTTTAAAAGACTTTTACTATTACAGAAAGTTTTATATCACTAAATACTTTTCCCCAAACTGAAGCAACAAGGTTAGTTTATGTAGTCACAACGCATTCCTATGGATTTCGAGCTACTGGTGTTTAGAACAGTTGTGTTGGATGGCTTTGTGTAGCAACTGGAATATGTTTATCCAGGATTTCAAAGCTCCCCTCGATGTAAAACTGTACATAGTCAGCTACGATTCAATAAAATAGACAGTCTGTGGCCATGGCTGGCAAACCCGTATTACCTCTCCCCACCACTCCACATCTGAGGTTAGTGCTGGACACGAACCAATAAACACTGAAGAAAGCTATGTTTCAGAAAACGCTCTGAGTGGTAGCAGACTCAACTGTTGCACAGCGTACAACAGTCCCACATGTTCTCAGCCCATGAAAAACTAGTAAACATGAAACTAGGAGGCTCCTGATCATAAAACTTTCACCTACAGCAAGAGAACGGGAATCTGTAAGATGTTACACACAGTACATGATTTTCTGCTTTTAAAAGTAGAGTAACGTAACAACTTAACAGCATTAAAATTTTAATGACCAAAAATAGACATGAATGTTTTGAAGAAGATCCACCCACACAGGCAGCAGAGATGTGACCTTAAGCTTCAACCTAAACGGGGACTTTCCTCCAGTCTGCCTTCTAAGTTTGGCCAAGGAAGTAATTTATACACCCCAATCTAAAGACCAACTTATATATTAAACCGACGCTTGAATAAGCCAGTGGGCTTTACTTGTTTCACGATAACCTAAAGCAGAGAAAACATTCCTGCAGTCAATAATTGGGTTTGGAGAAAGAGAATCAGGTGCACACTGTGTCAACACGTCTACTTTCCGACTGGGTCTCACCTTGTCCATTCAGTTTTAAATCCTTCATTTAGACTCCCTCTATCTAGGGGCACGACACCTGCAAAGAATGGGATTATATCCTGGAGGTTGGCTCAAAAAGAGGGATCTGGGAAATCCCAGCAATTTAAATGTTTTACCAGATTTCTTCAGGTGCAAAACAAAAACCTGTTGTTTTGCGCAGAAAGAAAATCTAACTATATAAACAGGTTTATGTGACCTGTAGTTTTCAATATAACGTTCCATTCTTCTGTAATTACTTGATCTCCGTAGAACCATAAATGTGCCTTCTAATTAGTCAATTCATCTAATCACACAAGCAATGAGTCATTCCCCGTTTATGGGGGAAAAAATCTAATGGTTCACTTGGCTTAAACTTTTAACAGGTTTTGGCAGATGGTGTTTGAATTTTCATTGTTGCTGTGCCTCTGATTTTGGACAACATGCATAAAAAAATCCAGGCAGTTTAAAAAGTCAGCCAACCTCAGAGGAGACTTTGGATAAGCAAACAGAGAGTGGAGGATGAAGATATGGTTATGAATGCAGGTCAGGGGAAAAGCTGTTGGATGAGAGATAAACAGTAGTCCTGTGTTTTGTCCAAGGTCAACAAGTGCCTCTTGAGATGTTTCTGACTTTTCCTCCATCATTTACAATTCTACGGACCTGATGGCTAGCACCCGGATTTCTAATTTTACACCTCATACTCCTATCAAATGCAGTGGCTTAAGCCCTGAATATCACACCCTGTTATTGCTTTAAATGGTTTTCTTATCTCCTGACTACTTATCCTGTTTAACGTCTGATGGCACATTTCAGTATGCGTCATGTTTAAAAGCTATTCCATTCTGTATCGCTTTTCTTAGCAGAAAATTCTGTCTACATCATTTAAGGGATTACTTCTTACTCACTAGTTTCACACAGACTGAACAGAAGGTCGTAGTGTGGTTTCAGCTCATTCAAAAACTAATGGAAAAAAGAGCCTAATAACCCCTCTGGGACAAACCGATTAATGAATGAGTCATGTATCTACATTTGAAGCACATCTGGTTCATTTCCTCTGAGAGCAGTACCTAATCCAAGATTTTCAAATTAAAAACACATTAAGAAATCCAGAATCACACATTTATGGCTGTTTTGAGGAATCCACAATTTCTCTGATGAAGTCAGGGAAAAGGAATTCCCCAGACAGGACCACGCCTGCTGAATCTTACGCTTTGAGAGCCAGATAAAACCCCTGAACTAAATTAAACACTTCCTCCACTCTACTTTGCCAGACCTCACCTCTACAAGACAGATCCAAAAATAAAATGGCTACATATCCAGAGCCAAACAATGGCTAAATTCAAGCACAGATTTCACTTAACAACAAAAGGCACCAAACAGGCTTAATTATTAATTGTGACTTTACAGTTGTTCATTAAATATGGCATCATTATCATCCATAAAACAGATAGTGTACAATGGTAGTTAATAAAAACGATGCACATTTAGGACATTTATGCAAGAACTCTGTGTTATATTCAGTCTATAAGTCATTGCATTTGATAGGAGTATTAAGGAAGGTGAAAGAAGAGAAACCATTTCCAGTTATTAGCCATAACTCAAGGTTTGTACTCCTACTAGTGTCTACATTTCCAAGACTGTGGTGTTATGGCGATTCACAGATTAATCTGGGCCCAGAAGTCAATATAACTGACTGACTCATACCAAGGGTAGGGTTAACGTCAAAATGTGAACAGGAGCCCCAACTCTTTTTATATTAATATTACCAATTGAGGTACTTGTCAACATTTACAGTATGTCACATTAAGAACATGATTGTGCTCTTTATCGATATATTATACCACATTTTGGTTTCCTATTGTGTCCCATGTTGTTGATTACACATGTGGAGACTATTAAACGTGTTACAATCAGGACCACGTGTAACCTTTACCTAGAGCCAACGGTCGTGAACAAAGATGCAGCGCACACAGCAGTCTGTCACTTCAGTCACTTTAATAACAGTCTGCATTAAAATGGTACAGGAACTTAAGACGGTGCATTTGGCATTATATCAACATAACAAACGCAGTCTGGGAGTATTTTCCTCTCAGCAGTTGACAGATGAATTTCACCTGTCCTCATAATTCTACTACAGGCCTTAATTTGAAGGTGTGTTCACACCTACAAAGACATCTGTTTGCCAGGGGTTTATGCAATAATACAAGAAAGCAGGAGAGCTAACCTGCCTATTCATTGGAAGCAGATGTGAGGGTTATATTTCCTACTATTATGAGAGGTAATTACAGGCATTGGACCCCGAGTGTCCGTGTGAAAATACATAGAGCTCTGGTGGTTAATCAGAGGAGTGAACCCCTTAGGTATACAGAGAAACTGCTGTCTGTTCCATGACTGACTCATCACTGTGCTAATGGAAAAACCAGCACAAGATATTTCATGTAAAACATAACTAAAAGAACAGAAAGAGAAGAGTTTAAGTTGACTCGGCTTATACCTTTGATGTAATAAAACACTGTTTCACATTACTGGTTGTTCTTTACAGTACATTGTTTCACATGAAAGTATTTCATGCTGTAGTAATAAACACTATAACTCAACCCTTAAAGTATTTAGTCAACTTAATTTCCTGCCTAGGGGACTCAGTGAGAGCATTGCATGTAATTTTGTACCATTCTGCGCAAACACACATTAAAGTCTCAATACTGACAATATGAACTTGAAAGATTCAGTTTTTTTTCTTTTTAAGCTGTTTTACAGGATCTCAGTAGCCATGTAGATTTTTATGTAGACTTTATATCCAGAGAAGCTATGGGCTGCAAATGAAATGCTACCTAGTCCACAGGAACACAACATTCGGGCTCTTCATCCCACTAGGTCAGAATAAAGCCTCAGCAGGTAAAGTTGGAGAGGGAAGACAGGGCCTCTTCCTGGCACAGCTGAAAGAGTTTCATCTATGTTTACAGTGCCCCTAAATCACACAAGGAAGAACCATTTAATTACCCCTTTTATAGCAATAATTGCCTGACATGCCTGAAGGCGCTACTTTCATGACAACAAACAGAAATGTGAGATTTTCACCATCTGATTACTAGAAAGAGGATAAAACATCAAAGAAATTATGAAACAAGATCCGGAATTTAGTTTAGTACATCCAATACGCATGTCACACAGTTTAAACAGCTGTGCAGTGATTTAAGAGACTTAACAGAGGCTCTTCCTACATGTATCGTGCACATGCAGCAGGCTATTTGATGGCATTGTTGTTAAACTATATGTATTAAATGAGCATAGGCTGACTTGTGATTCACCTGGAAGTTGAACAGTGCCATGTCTAAAATGCGACACATCTGATTAAGCAATAAACTAGGATTCTGAGGTATATAAATATGCTTTTAGATGCATTTAGATGACTCCTCGTTCTGTGGAATCAACAGATGGTTTGGGTGGAGACAAAATTATACACAGCCACTTTCGTCAAAAACCACAGAAACTCCCCATGCTTTACCAGCTGCGTTGCAAATCAGCCTTATTAGGTTTGCTTATGGATACTAACCTACTAATATTAGTCAGCAGGGTTTGTATTTACTTTGCAAGAGCCTATTTGAATAAAGATTAGATGTGAATTCTCAGTTCACATTCTCCCTGACAATGATCAGGAACAGCTTCAAGGGAAGGTTGTAAAATCAGAGGGCTCAGTGGTGAAGTTTTGCAGCAGCATGCAGGACTGGGATTTCTAACTTAGTCACAGAGTCAACCACCAGCAGGAACCACATTCCACTATTATCAATGGCTTGATTTTCTTTCCTAAAAGTTCCCACACAGAGGCCTATGTGTATTCTAGGTACACCTCCTGGCCTGTCTCAAAAAAAGTGCATCAAGAATTCAATGAATGCGTCAGTCCCCCTTCTATTAAAACATCAGTATGTGAATGAGAGTGAACGTATTTAAATGTTTTATCCATTACAACACATTTTGGCTCATGGCATGGAACATGCATCTTCGAACGCCTAAAACCTGGATGGAAAATATTTCCATCCGAGCAGCTTTGCTCAGTTGAAGCACACTGTGATAAATTCAAATATGACTAGCTAGGAGAGAAAAGGAAAAAACTAGGGCTTATACTTGGCATAATTAGGTCCAGGGGAATTCATTAATCCTTAGTTCCAGCTTGTTACTTGCCACGTTATAAAAGCCTGTGAAAACTTCTGTACAGCTTTGCAGCTACGCTGTGTGGCAAGCTGACAAACACACTGACTGCTGTGGAAAAATAACAACCTGTGATAAAGGCCTCCAGGTTGTTACTGCATGAGACACAGGGATCATGATTTAATAAATATATATAATAATGTACATTAGCTAGATAGATTACCTAGATATGTAAATGGAGAAAATAATTGTGTGATTTTTCACAGGTAGTTATACATTGATACACATTTCTACATTGATAGAAACTACAATGAAGCGGAAAAATTAACTGGTTGGAAAAGCAACAATTTATGGGTTATCAGCCTGTCTAGGACACAACATTTAAATAGTGTGCAGGAAAGCAAAGTCAACTTCACTACAGGAAAAGTCAGGTCCTCTTGTCCTGTGGCTAATTCCATGTTTCACTTCCTTCACAGGATGGTGACTCGGCAAGGAACAGATGTTTTAGACCATCACAAGCTATTGCACTAACTACAATGCGGGTAAATCAGGCATTTAGAGCGTGTTACTTGTTCACGGCCTCACGGTGTTACTGAAGCACCAGTTAGTCAGGTGGCTTCTCTGCAACAATAATGCTTCAGCATTTGTTTACAATGTGCAAGGATTTCATAGATTATATCAACACAACGGGTGGAGAAAGAGGAAACGACAGAAGGCGAAAAACAGCAGAAAAATTCCCCTGAGAACAAACAGTGCTCACGTCGTGCAAGGGGTCATGTACTTATAACAAAGAGAACGATGTTGTGTCTTGTCAGGCGGCAGCTGACATGATAACACAGACCAGACTGACGCTGGTCCTCCCATCTCTCCGATGGGCCTCTGGAGGCTCGGTGAGAAGCACAGACGTGATGTGCATGTGTAGTAGTGTACCTGTTGCTAGATTACGCGCTCTACTTTCAAGTTATCAAGAGATCCCTATGACTGTTATTTAAGCCTCATCAATCTACACAGAAAGGATTTTTTGGTCTTTCGCAATATCTGTTGTTACAGTTCTGCTAACACCTTGCGCATGCGACTACTAACAATGCAGAAACAGAGTAAAAGTAGCCTTTTCGCTGGCTAATTGAACTCTTGTGTGATCAGAATGGAGAAGAGAGAGTTTTCCCTGTGTTTACTTTTCACTCAGCCATTACACCCTGAAGTCTGCAAATTTCCTTCTGTGAACATTAAGGGTTTAACAGCAGCTTAGGCGAAGTTGCAGCTTCTTAAGGTTACAATAACGTGTGGCAAAGACAGATGGCTTTAACTTGCACAGGTAGAGACTTGTATTGTGAGGAAGTGGAGGAAGCACGCTACTAGTCTGGGCTCAGTGTCTGAGAAATCATCTGCTTTTGATTAGAGGATGCCAGGGTCAAACCTGGTTTACAAAGATAATGGAGAAAAAAAGAACGATAGCATTCCATTAGTAAAGTGTCCTGAAAAAATCTATTGTGTTCACAACATGCCAAAATATCTCTGGTGAAAAGGGCAGCAACCCCCATTAGAGTGGCTGTGGAAATAGGGAGGGACTGAAGAAGACAATGCTTCCACATCCCTTAAGTAGAAAGTGAAACGTTCAAGTGACTTCCCATCAATGCCACTGGCAAAGACTAAGGCAGATTCAATAGGGCACAGACAGCTATAGAGCTCCTTTAAAGACAAAGTGCAATATAGTTAGCATTTCAATGACTCTCTAATAAGTGGAAGCCTCCGTGTGGCCGGAGGAAAACCTGTGCAAATCAATTACATTTTGTTCTCTCTATAAAGGTGTCGACACAGGATTGATTTACAGTAACGCTCAACCTCTAGTACAAAACAAGGAGCAATAAATTCTTCAAGTATCATGGACAGAAAACATGCTAGTCTAAGAACAGGGTTCACTATTGAAAGTAAATCTTTTGGTAGATCTAGAGGTAGACAAATCTGGTTCACTATATCACATTATATCCACTTTCACTAGTAAAATTCAAACTTTAATAAGTATTTTTCTCCTTGTTTGCAACCTCACGAAGAGATGCATTAAACGTGGATTTATTACAGAATGAGACACAACCTGGCAGAAGTTGCAGCTTGTCAGCAAGTCAAGAGGAGGCAAACGTAAACGTGTGATGGGCTGTGGACGGAAAGTCACCAGTTACAACAGGCCACACTCAAGAGCATGTGTGCTCATGTCAGCACATGCACGCCGATGCCGCTGTACCAGTTGAGGTGCAGCTGTGTTTAGATTGGGCTCTTCTGTCTGACACGGACACGACACTGGGCATGAATACACAATGCTACCACAGCCCCAGAGCAAAATGCACTGAGAAAACACTAGTGTATGTGTGTGTGTCTCAGACGAGGGCGAGTTAAAACCCCTAAACATATTTTTTCCATCTTTAGGGCTTTGATGTTTCTCTGCAAGCTAAATTCCTAATTTTGCAGCACACTGATCTCTGAAGTTAGGGCAAAATGTTTTAGGAGAATGTCTGTGCTTGTTGTTTTGTGTTTTAAGCAAACAAATTAAATGTATCAGAAGAGAAAAAGCTGCTTTCAAGGCAGTAAAACCTAAAACACTGCAGCATCATTAGCAATTCTAATAATTTCCTTTAGCATAGACACAAGAGGACAAATGTTGGTGCCATTTACTTACCACATTACAGATTTTTCTCACATTGTGAAATGGCTGCCTTGCACAAAAGCATGCAAGATATGTAACGTTAAATGTAATTAAACTATGAAGTAGATGCACAAGATGTTTGGCAGGAAGGGGATGAGGAAGTGGCAGGTATTGGCTGTGGATTAATCATAGAGGGAACCCTCCTAAACTGAGACATGAAGTCAGGGTCAGAGACCAGAACCACATATTGTCTGAAGTCCCACCTCAATACAAAATCAGCAAAAGTCTGGACTCCATATGTGCCAGTGTGCTTGGCCTGTCTCCTGGGGCTATAATTCAACAATGAACTGTTTACTGAACACCTCTTTGAGCCGTTCTGTGAATGGGTTTGACGGAGGAAGACCTTCCCTACTGTTCAAACTGTGGAGTGGAGTTGGTGTTTGCGCTGCTCGTCTTTGAAACCCACAGAGTCCTTGTGAATGGGAATAAAGCACCAGTTAGCCATGTCTGCAAAGACAAAGTGCCACACGGGGAGATCAAGCATCTAACCCAGTTGATCCATTACCCAAGACAGACTTAGTAGATCACATGATAAAGCTATCAATGCAAAAATGTTAACATGGCGATGATAAGGTTGAGCAACAGAACTATATTTGCACACCCCCTGCACTTGACAGTCTACTACTCTATACTGCAAGAGATCTATGTGCCCCACGTGCCTACAGTGTGATGTAATACAAGAAAAATCAGTGACCAAAGAACCACAAGTATTTTTCACTTGTAAACTCGCCCAATACACAGCAGTAAAAATACTTGACTTGGGTAATTCCTCACACTAGCACTACTGGTGGTTCACAGCAGGTACCAGGACCCTTTTGTGATGAAAAGCTCCTATCCATGAAGAGACTTTTATTGACTTGGATTGTTTGAGTTAATGCGCGTGAGACCGGCCCACCAATGGGGAGAAAGCTAGCGGCTGTAGTAACACCACAACATGTGCTAAATTGAATCAAGACACCCTCTGCTACAGTGCAAAGTCATGGTGCAAGAAACACATACTTGCGGTTTCACATAATTCAATTACGTCAGTGAAAAATGTGGTAAAAGTGTAGAGGCCATCTCCAATTACCATCCAGTGTCAGCAGACAATAGATGATAATAACGTCGCCAGTGACTTTTGTGGATGAAACATATTTAAGGACCAGTGTTGCCTTTAAAGACTTTCATCCCTGATTGACTGGTACAATTCCTATAGACAAAATCATCCACCAGAAAAATAAGGTGGCACCGTTTAACAGAACGCTACTGCTAGATGTTAAATACACCTTAAAGACCTCAAAGCAGGACCTCTATAGCTTTTGAAACGTCAAGCACGTCCCCGCAGCAGTGAAAGATTCATATCTGCTGGCCACCAGAACAACATCCCATCATTCAAAAAGGCTTTGCTTCTGATCAGATCAACCCAGAGCAGTCACACAGATATCTCAGCCATGACAGCTCTGTTTATTAAAGGGCATACTGTAAAAGTCAGAGACCAGACGGGATTTCTGAAGGGTAGGGGGCTGGAGGGGGGGAGTCTATTCTCAGGAGCAAAGCAATGGTCATCCGCTACAGGAGTCAAAGATGAAACTACTTATTTCAAACTGTTTGTTAGAATTTACTTGTTGATTAACTAAAAGGTAGACGAAACTTCTATTAATGTCATTTGTCATTTATCAAAAAAAGAACAGTTGAGATGTAGGCTACACGCTAGAATTTTACTTGTTGTTAATAAAAACCCCTTAATATAATACAGGTAAAAGCTGAATGAATGAAACAGGAAATATGGTTCACACTCCCAGTTGTAGTGGATCTTGAATGGCCGAGTACACAAGTGGGAATAAATGCATATTTCCATCTATTGGTGATCGAGTTAGCTCCGTGCATATTGTTTAACTAACAGCGAAATGTGGCCTGACTGAGTCAGTTTGGTAGGAACAACGCGGGACTCCAGGGAGACTATGAATAGCTGGTTTCTGTGGACGGACTTAGCCTCATTCACTCGACGGGAGCGTCCAGTTTTTAAAAGTATCTTTACGGTACATGTTGATATGACTGTGTGCACTGGAATCCGCTCTCCAGCCCACCTGCAGCCGCAGCCATCACTATTTACGGAACATAAATAGCAACATCAACACGGCTCCGTTTGCCTTTAATAGGACATAAAGGCGCTGATTTGGAACTTTGGCTGCTCCCGTTCGTTTTGCATGTCAGTGTTTTTTGGGGAGTGAATGAAACGTTCATGCCTGGCTGGAGCATGAAAAGTAGGAGTAGTTAGAGGAAAAAGTTGAAGCTCACTTACAGTAACCAGCTGGCATGTGAGTATCAGAGTCAGGGTGAATCCAGAGAGCGACGCGGTGCCCATTTTCCACCAAGCCAGCAACAGGCTGCTAATGTGGGGGAAGAAGACAAGCCCGGCGTCCTTTACTCGGCTCCTCCTGGCCGCTACACTGCGCCTCTTCCACACTTTCCCTCTGAGGGGAGAAACTCGGCTTCTCCTCTGCGCCCACACACCCGGCGGGACTTCATCAACAGGTAAAAGAAGAACGAATCCGGCCGTTCGCGCTTTTTTCTTGTTTTTTTTTCAACGTGAAGCGAACGGGGGAAAAAAACAAATCTCGACTCAGCGCGGAGCGTCCACGCTTCCGAGCTCCTGCTGCTGCTGCTGCTGCTCCTTCTTCTCCCGTGCAAACTTGTGACTGTCTGGGCTAAATGCGGTCCTGCACCGTGCGCGAGCTGCCGTAAAGTAAAGCGGAGCGGAATTCAGACAACTAATCCCAGCGCGCGGAGACGCCACCTAGTCGCGCGTTAGGTCCGCTCGAGGCTACACACTCCGAATAAACTGCTTTAATATTTTGTTTGTTGACTCAGGCAGTAAAACACCACATAAGGAAGATTATTCAGGATATAAGTAAAACAATAAACAGTAGTAATACAGATTTAAAGTTAGTGTGGCTCGTCATATTCCAAAATAAAGTCACCTGAAGCACCTTTTTGTTCAAATGATTTTTGAGTAAAGTTGACACATAACACTACACCCTCCATGGAATGAGCATCAGAATGTCACTGGAATGAAACGTCCCTCTAAATGACATCAGCTGGAGTTTTTATTTTTCAGATAAAAGAGAAGCTTTGGGAGAAGCTGGTGTAGGCAACTGTCAAAACATTAATTTTGACAATTAAAACCTTGCAGGTATAAAACACCTCTTATGTACAGTACTTGGATGTACAGGGTTTGAACACTTTATTCTTTCCTTCCACCCATGCAGTACCATGGCATAAAGTGATGGAAGAAGTATTTAGATATATTCTTACATTTAGGTTAATGTGAGAGTCTCACGCCTGACTGTCAGCTGAGATAGGCTCCAGCATGCCCCCGACCAGCAAAAATGATGAGTTAGTGAGTAAGACTCTAAATTGTCTGCAGGTGCATGAGAGTGAATGATCGTCTGTCTGTGTAACCTTATGATAGACGGGTGACCTTCCAACAACAATGACCCTCACGAGCATAAATCAACTCAATAAAACTGTATTTGTAATGGTGTAATAAACAGAATTGTTGTTTTTTTATTCCTAAACAAAATCATTTTTAAATAAGTAAAAGAGTTGATTATTTCAAAAGATTCATCCAAAGAGTCTTGTCATTTTCCTTAAAGCAACAAATCTGCTCTACACCCACAGAGCTCTGTTCATGCCCCTAGGTCATGTATTTCCAAGCGCTTCTTGAGATCTCCTAAACTAGTTCCAGTGCGCCCTCTACTGGACTCACAGAAGATCTACATTAAAGACTAAAGGACAGTGGAGACAAAGCACAAATTCAAGCATCAAGTATAACTAGACTAAGCATTTCCAGATGAAAATGCACTGTGAATGCTGTACTGCTGAATGTTTCCCCGATAACTGTTGACTGTAGCTGGAGAGTTTAAAACGTTCTTAAAAGTAGTTTAAGAAAAATAGAAGTGTTTAAAATAGAGCTAGTCTTAAATTTAATAATGAATCAAATGCATAATGAAATAACAATAATTAAATAATTTAATAAAACATAGCACTTGATCCAAACAGTAGAAGTATAGAAAACCCCTAAGACATGTTGATAGGATTTCGCAAGTGTTCCCTGACATTGCTGAAGCTTTAAAAGCATTGCTAGAGCAAGCAGAACATTCAGATTCAATTTGCTGGTAATAAACATCAGTCTAAAAACACATGTCGCATGTTTTGAATGTAGTTTTACTTAGGAGCAACAAAGCTGAACTGCACGACAGGCCATGCAAGAGTAAGTTGTTATCAATCGAAACTTGCACATTAAGTAAAATGAACTATTTAAATACTATTTGCAATGCTTGCAGTAAAACATTTATATTACACAATTTAACTCACAAATCTGGAAAAAAAGACACAAATGTTGTGGTTACCTCTTGACCAATATTGAATTATTGATTAAATAAAACACAGGGACTGTGTTTAAATACAAAAGAAAGAAAATTATTTGGGTCATAGTACTAATTCATGTGAAAAATGTACTTTTCATTTATTAAAAGAAAATAGCACAGATAATTTTATAAATGTGTGAATCTTTATAGACATGTGCATTATGTATTATGTTATAAGAGATAAAACTGAGATAAAAATCATCATGATTCAGTGTCATTTGATGCATTACAGCATGTAAATTTACCTGCTGTTTTACGAGTCCTGCAATAACAGAAATTCACAATTGGACAAATAATGAGGAGACCAAGTAGACCAAGGAGAGCACAAGCAACATAAATAAGCTCGATCGATTCATGCACTGAAAGTGATGACAAAAAGTTAATGCAACACTCATATCGACAAAAGTTTCACATTACACAAAGATCAGTTTGTCCCTGCTCCTAAAAGTATATATCACAATGATGTGATAAATATATGCTAGAACTCAAAGTAGAAGCCATGATTTAGCAGTGGAGTTTGATTTTGTTGACGACAAAAAGAAGCTAAACTTGTCTTTAATTCCAAAACTTTTTTCGCAGTGATATTTTTTTTACTCGATACAGAAAATTTGTGAAAATTTCTTTCCTGGCAAATTGTGTTAACAATAAACATGATGTTGGTCCATGAGAATGAGGACACTTTCTCAGACATGAACTCAACCATCACTTCATATGTTCAAACGTCATATGTTTGGTCAGCACAGAGTACAAGGATGAATGAATGAATACTGGCATGTGGAAGCAAACAACTTCAAAGATCCTTTCTTTGTAATGATTCAACATGAAGTATTCTTTGAAACAAGTGTAAGCAAAGGTTGGCTTTTGCAGGTGATCTTTGTACATACATACATTCATACATATACTGTGCCAAAGTTTTAGGCAGTTGTGAAAAAATGTGATCTTCATGTGATCCCAGACATACTCGATAATGTTGAGATCAAGGCTCTGTGAGGGCCATGCCATCACTTCCAGTACTGACGTAGTAACATCAAATATTTACACACAACTGAGGGAAAAGCCCAGTTGAGAGTGATTATGGTGATTGGTCAAATTGCACGAGGCAGAAGGGACAAATAGGAAAACTGTCAAAAAATGGCTTGGAGTTAAAATGATCGTTACATTTCTAGTACCAATTCACAGCAAAAGTCATCTCAAGGTAGAAAAATATGTCCAAAAGTCAAAAATCCCACTTGACCAAGGTTTTATTTATTTTGTTTTATTTTATACATCAATGATGATGAGGAGGACTCTTTACAGTCTCACAGTAAATGAAACCTCTTTTATTACAAAATGCTAGTCTATCACGGAAAACAGCAGAGGAAGGAAAACCATCTTCATCATTGCGTTTATACTCAGATTAGTTGTTGTTTGTACAGTGTATGGGTCCCTTTCACTTTCACCTTAGTTGGATTTGCTGTCACATGGTTTAATCCAGCATCTGGAGCAGATGAGTGTAAGACCTTTAAAACTGTGACCCCTCTGTAAACTAACACAGAACCTCCAGAATAATGTAATGAATACGTTCAGAGCTCCAGTCAGTTCTCTCTTCTTTCCTTCTCTTCCTTTTCATTCCTCTCTCTCTTCCTTCTGTTCTTTCAGCTCCGAACCAATTCTATTTTTTCTTTGAGCCATGTTCTTTCCTTTTCATTCCAGGAGACTGAAGTGCCACTCTGAATCGTAGTCAGGTGTGACATTAAACTTAATGGATATCTTTTCATGTAATTAATCGAACGTAGGACTTACCAAAGCAAAGTCTCAGATTTAGATCTAAACATTGGTTGATGATTTCACAACTGCGATTAAAAGGGCCATGACCATGCAGTATCTGGAATATCACCACACTGAGCCGCCACACTATGGTCTGGTCTGCCTTGTAACGATCTCAACTGCTTAGGGGTGAAGTAATAAGAGGTTCCTACAATATATGAGACAAAGTGAGATGGTGTTAGACTCAGACAGAGGACAGAGAAACAATGCTGACTTGTCTCTTAGAACTAGACATTAACAGCCTACCAGACAAGTCCCAGTGTAATTCCCCTCTCTCAGTAGTGCGCCACAGCCAAAGTCGATGAGACGAACACGAGGGACACCAGAGCCGGTTTCTATTAGAATGTTCTCTAGCTCGATGTCCCTATGGAACACGCCTTTGGAGTGCAGCTCGATGAGAGCATCTAGCAGCTGTTTGACAATGGCCCGAGGTAGAGACATGTGAGACATGCACACGTGCTCCTCAAACACAACCACATTTGTTGTCACCAGCTACTTACTTGAACCTTATGTTCATACTTGAGTCTCCTTTTAGATTTAATGTAAGCACAGAGGTCCATGCAAGGGACTGTTCTTTCTAGAACGAGGATCTGCTCCTCAGATCGAACCAATCCAGGTGGGACGAGGCTGCACTGGGCTTTTCAGAGCCACTTCTATGGGATTTTTTTCATCCCCAGTTTCCAGATACTGTAAGAGAGTGAAAGAGAAGTGAAATGCAACCCTTAGACAAAATGATGGAACATTTTATGAGTTGTAAGCATGTGAGGGTGATTTGGTTGAATTACCGTAATGTGGGAGTGGACAGTGGCAGTGGATGTGTTTGATGTCCAACTGCAGGACACAACAACAGATGTATTAGTGGATGTTACAAACACAGTGCTTACTGGAATGATACAGGCTGTGTGCATGTGTGTATCTTACTGGCATGTTGTCTTCTCTATGGAAGCCTTTGTAGACGCTCCAAAATCCTTCCCACTGTCCAAAGAAGGAGTGTCCCCCTTTCCTAAGTAGACACTTAGAAAAGGGGGAGACACATTCGTCAGCCAGCAGTTGTGCTCCTGGACACCTTCCCGTCTTTTAATGCACAGTCAAGCTGGCTCGTCCTCGGGTGGGAGGAGGGGCGATTGTTCTAGAGGTGACACGGGTCCTGCCTGGGGACACACGGGTTCCAGGTCAGAGACCTGTTCTACTGAAGAATGGGAATGAGTGTATGTGTATAGTTCCACGTATGGGTGTGCATGTGTTTATGTAGTGCAGTCTGTTCTTGGCTTGGGCTACAGGGTCCTTCTACTGGACAGTCTCTTCTGTTGACCCCCCCAAATTTTGGTTCTGTTCTCTGGGACTGATCCTCCCAGCAGGTGGAGCGTTCACTTCTCCTTTCCCTGGGTGGGCTGGCGCTGACTCATGTGTGGCTATATCTGTATGTATTATTATTAGGACAATTATTCATATTACAATTAATTACATTATTATTGCTATGACTCATTACCTAATTATTCAAATTAATGTAGGTACTAATGTTTACTTTAGTCACTGTAGGCCTCCTAGCTTGCCAAGATAGAGAAGGAAGTCAATAGCTGTTGTTGTGTTGTGTCCAACCATGTAACCAGTGTAAAGACTGTGTACTGGACAGAGACTGAAGAGAACAGCTGTTGCCAATTAAAAGCTGAACCATATATAGAGATGAGCTGCTCTCATTTACGCCTCGAAATAAACCAAAAGGAGAAGCACAAAATAGAATCACGATGATGGTTGGTATGTTGTTGATGTGACACTGATCACATCTTATTGTCACACTAAAGGCATTCTTTAAAAATGTTATGTTGTCAGTATTACTGGAAAAAAAATCTTGTATTGGCTAAATGAAACCGATATATCCTGTATGTTTCTTTATTTAGACTTTAACCTGACTGTTGTTTTTAGTTAATTATTAACTAATTTTATTATTGACCCATAAGAAGCCATAGAAGTAGAACACGTGACAAATACAACTAATTTGTTCAGACATACTGTATGTTACATCTAATTTTCAAATCAACATAACAGTGGTCACAGTCAGAAACCTAAATACAAGTGTATTATGGTTGAGGCTTCTAAATTTGGCACCACAATCTTTGGACCTCTAATCTTATCTAGATGTAAGAGAATGCTGACCAGAGTGGTGCAAGTCAAAGAGTCCTCCCTTGGTTCACGCCAGCATTAAAGCATTCAGTTATATTTAGAAGAAACTGTTAAAACTGGTTCCAAAACCAAACACTTTAGGAGGATATGGTCCAAATCCTCTGTGATTAACAATATCAGTGAAGTAATGTAGTTTTCAAGAAAGCTAATAGTGTACAGAATTCAAATAATGTAAAATAATCCCAGAACAAACCCATTTCAGAAAAACTGCAACCTCTTTTTGGTCAAAAACAACATGGGCTCTGGAGCACTTTGGAAAACGTCTCTCACCAGTTTAATTGGTTGTTAACGGTTTTTAATTTACAGTGGCTACTGTATTGTGATCTGATACTGATAGGACATGAGAAAGGCACGTGACATTGAACTGAGAGGACCCTGGAGAACCACGTCTGACCATCCAAGAGTTTGGACCCCTGAGAGAGAACTTGCATTATTACAGGACAAGCACTGTTTGTATTCCAGATGTCAATTTTCTTTTAATGTCCTTGCTCAGGTCACGGAGGCTGTTTAATGTGAATGCTCATTCAGCCGCCACACTACGAGAATCTAATGTAACGAAAACAAAGATAGCAAACACAACAGCTGACACTGTGCTATCTCTACATGTGATCCCTTTCTTCCCCAGCACATGTTCTAGTGGAGCTGAATCAAAGAGAATCAAACATATACGTACAGCTTTCCAGAGCAACTGTTTTAACAGAAGAAACACAGTAAAGTTAAGAAGCCTACTCTGAAAAGTAATCCAATAGCACATTTAGTTAAGGTCTTCATTCATAAATCAATCATTACATACATACATTAAATCTTAATGTCTATCATCTTTCACTGATATTTGACCTCACCACACAATACAATTATTAAATGATTCAGCTGAAACCCATTGATTTTCAATCTCAGAGCTGCCTATAAAAATAATGTGCTTTTGGTTTGTGGTTAATTAATATTAATATTCAAGTGGAGAGTAAAAAAGGATCAATATACCTTTGTCAGGATTCTAAGATGCAAAGATACAGAACTATATCTACATCTATAAAAATACATGTACTCCATAATACACAGAATATTTTATTTTGATTTATCAACACTCTTATTGTCATTGATGTTATTAGAAAATTACTAGTAATGTCTGTTGGTGTCGTTTCATTGATTCTATACATCACTGACCTTTGGCCACATTTATTGTCTTTTAATCAAATGTTTTGTTTTAAGTGAATGAAATCAATAAATATCTTGGTGTCTTAGAAATTTTCTTGATGAATTAATAAATGTTTGTCCTGTTCTGTTGGGAAGGTCAATAATATTTCATTTTTGGGAGGACGCACAGCATTTCAAAGAGGAGGTTGGCACCAGTCAGTGCAGTATTCCCTGTTAGAGAAAAAGAGAAGCAGGCACATACAAAGGCTTTAATGTACAGTAACATGTATAGAGTGTGCCATGCTGACAAACGTGCTAATTACCTGTAGTGTCATAAGGTGGAGAAACCTCCACCAAATCACATCCAACTAATTTCAGACCACGACAGCCACGGATGATCTCAACTCCCTACATCAAACCGAAATACGAAAAATGTGTTTTTTTTATAACGTTTTTCTAAAACTGTGTGAATATTTAACTCACAATTTTACACTTGGTGGTGGTCAGTGGTGAACATTCCAACATAACCAATAAGAGAATTCATACTGACCTGGATAGGAGTCAGCCCCGCAATCTCCGGTGTGCCTGTACCAGGAGCAAAGCCTGGATCAAGAGCGTCAATGTCAAAACTGAGGTAAACCGGACCTTTTCCCATCTGAGCCCTGACCTCAGCCATCAAAGGTGCGAGAGATTTGAACCAGCACTCCTCCACCTGGACCACACGAAACCCCTGCACAAAAGGAAAACACAACAATACCAATGTGCTAAATTATTACTGGCCAAAGATAATGACTGGATCTATTACAGTACTAGCTACGGCATATTGTTTATCGAAGAACAGAGATACAGTATAGTTCTGCTTACATATAAGGTATCTGACAACAGCTAGATTTAAACGTTTCAAAAGCTTCATTCACGGCTGCAATTAGCAGGAGACAGCAGCAACGACTTGAAAGGTTTCACCAGGTCAAGTAATAGTCCAATACACAAACTTACTGCCTTGTCATGTTTAAGCTGAACTGTCTATGTCACTAAAAGCACGTCACATCATATGTAGTGAGCTGTAAGATCCCGTTCCTGTATACAGATGCCTCGCTAAGCCCTATGAGACGTACACTATAATAACCACGGGTTACTTGGGAGGAAGATTTTAATGGCTATTGAATATTTAATTGAAATGAGTAAATAATTTTTTTCAGACACCTAAACAGACGTCACACATGACAATGTGGTTCACATACTAAGCCCCACACCAGAAAGCAAAACTGATTTATTGCTTACTACAATGGCTTTGAATGTTGCCCTCTGTCTTAAGTTAACTGTGCTGTATTACTGCACCTATAGTACCTGGGCCCGACTCCACTCATACGAATCTGCAGAGTAACCTGAACCACGCAGGCCAATCTGGACCACTCTCTTACAGTCCAGCAGTCCTTCCTCCACACAACGTCTGAATGGCGTCCCATGTCCGATCTTCTCCCCCAAGACCACATCACTAGTATCGGCATGAGCATCAACGTGGACTAAACCTACTGGTCCATGCCTGATCAAACATTCCAGAACAGAGTGATTTGTGATGGGCATCTACAAATTTTTTAATAAATGCCATGTACTGATACAGTACATGACCTTACCTCTCAGCAACAGCTTGCAGGATTGGATATGCAATTGTGTGATCACCACCTGCAGACACCAAAAGCTCCTTAAAATACGACCTTTGACCCGACAGCAGTCAATAATTGTAAGATGTAGCAAAGTTTGTCTGAATCAGTCAATCATCCTTTAAGGTCCTGGTCTCTAACTGAACTCACCCATTGTCAGAGGGATGCAGCCAGTAGCCAGGATCTTCCTGTAGGCCTGTTTGATGCGTTTGCAGGTGTCTTTCAGGTCATACACATTCACGTTGACATCCCCAATATCAGCTACCATCAGAGACTCATAAGGCGCTGCCCTGGTGCCGCTGTTGTACGCCCTCAGCAAGGCAGATTCTACTCTGATCTGACGAGGACCAAACCTGGAGTTGTGGATTAAAATATGCAGCTGTTAGAAAACACAGAATGCAACATCCATCCACTCTGCTCTGGGAATGTTAGCAGAAAGTAGATATACAGCACTTTATATATGTTTCTTGCAATATAGTGGATATATTTACACACTCAGTATTTGAACAGTGGACACAGTGTGTACTCTATGGAGTGATTTAAGCACAATAGGATGAGGTTTAGAGACGGTCCAAATTTCTTGTCCAAACATGACCTACACTAACATTTTGTGGTGTTTTACTTGTGTAGGCTATTGTCCATTCTATTCTATATTCTTCCACATCAGGTTGTTGGTAAGGCGTCATTTTCAAACCTCTGTCATCCTTAACGTAGATAAAGTGGCTATTTCTTCATGTTCAGGTATTTAGAGCCCGTCTCAAAGACTCAGGTCTACCTAATCATCACACCAAACTAACTCTAGCCTAGAAACAGAACTGTGTTCAGTAGCCTGCAGTATATGAGCATGATCCAATGCATGACTGCTGAACTTTGACCCTCGTGCAGCAGCAGAAGGCCCAGATGTTGCAGGGAAAACACCACCTTGCTCCAGGTCGGTTGGAGGTCCCGGTGTCGATGGGGACGCCGACAAACGCCGCGTCAAGCCCGTCCGCGGTCTCCTGGAAGGGTAATTTGGCCATGGTGGGGATCCCCGACACGCGGGCGACGAACTCTGCGCTGGGCGGCACATTGTAGTGTTTCCTTGAACACCCTCTGGTGGGGTATCTGCGTGGGTTCGTTCTGAGCCTGCACAGAGCCGGCGTCTGTAGAGGGAAGAAGTCCGCTCCACACAAGGTTACGGCGCGACTTACATTCGAGTTTCTCACAAGAGACAACATGTTCGCTGAGCGTGAGTGACGGCGACGCTTGTACAGCGATTTTAAATGCTTCTTTGCAAGCTCGTAAAATTCCAAATCGGACAACAAGCACGCCAGGGACAACGTGTAAGGTTTAAGTGGTCCGACTTCTTCGTGCGTAATTTACCACGTATGGACATCCAGTAAAGGTTTTACAGTATCCGTCACAAAATGTAATATAAAGGTAATATATTTCATATTCATATCCACTGCTGTGCGCGGTATTCAAAATTACGACACGACTGTGACTGTGAAGGCAACACAAATTGACAGCCTCTACGTACAGGTGGGCGGGGCCGTGTTCCTATTTATTTATTTGTTTATTTGTTTATTCATTTATATTAGACAATTATTTTTAGGTCACTTCTTTACAAAGATGAGAAATAAGAATATAAAATGTGATTGCGTTTATATTATATCAAATATCCTATTTACATACAAATACCATACTTTAATAACAACGTAGGATTTTTGTTATATGATTCTGTTTCTGTTTATATTGAATTCTGTCAGGCTCTGGACATTACGTAGAGGATGTGAAACATCCATTGTAGACGAACGAGGCTTTTGAAATGTGTGTACTGCACCTGTTCTCCTCAAGAGGCAGAGTGCGGTGCATCCTCAGACCAGCTCCACACAGCGCGCATCTCAGACGCCAACACTCCTCAGACCTGTCTTATTACATTGCATAATATCGACAAGCCATCATGGTAAGTGCAAGCATTTCTTTGTTTTTTTTTTTCAGATCTGTTGTTTCAAACGTTTAACCTGTGCGATCAAAGGGAAAGGGAAGAAAGTAGGTCATTCTGTGGCACCTGTCTATTGTCACCCGTCGTTATCTTCTTGTCGTTGTTTGCGGATGGATATAAAGGGCTTAATTATCGATATGTCTACCGTGAGACAATTATTTGGGTAATATTTGGATATGTTTTCAGGATTGTTTTTTTTTTTACGATGTATTCTGACACATTCCTGCACGGCTAATGTCTAATCCTCTTCCCACGCAACGTCCACCGTAAATCAGCTTACATCGTGTTACTTCAACGCTTCAAATCAGACACCAAATTCCAGTTATACAGTTATATATTTTCTCTTTCTTTTCGTAAATGTGCGTCATATTTGTCCAGTGCTTCTTGTCATTGGGATGATCGTGATCATTTTATTGAGACGTTACAAATCTGACTGCATTTCATAAATATAAGCCCTATAACGTCACCATTTACAATATAAAAAAAAAAAACCTCTAAAAATTATACAACAGAAAATGGAAGAAAGGCTGTGAATGTGGCTTTTTAAAGAGACAGCACACTGCAACATGCCTGACCTAGATAATCCCCTCTGCCCACAGTATTCCTGCAGTCTGCACTAGCAACAGTCTAATGTCGCAGCAAAAAATGTCTGCGCTCCTGTAAAATTCTGAGCTGTGCCTCATTAAGACATGACGTCATAGGAAAGGGCGTCATCGAAAAAAAAAAAGTCACATTCCTTATTTTTAATTCAGAAAGATTTTATGGTCTGGATTCTGATTCTTAAATCAGAATTGCAGCTTGATATTAATCATCTTTCCCTTCTCTGCAGCGTGAGTGCATCTCCATCCACGTTGGTCAGGCTGGTGTCCAGATTGGCAATGCCTGCTGGGAGCTTTACTGCTTGGAACATGGGATCCAGCCGGATGGCCAGATGCCCAGTGATAAAGCCATTGGTGGAGGGGATGATTCCTTCAACACCTTCTTCAGTGAGACTGGAGCTGGAAAGCATGTACCCAGAGCTGTCTTTGTGGACCTGGAGCCCACGGTCATTGGTAAACCCACAAAATATAAGTCTAACTGTTTGCTTTCGTTTGGGTAAACCCTGAGGTTATTCCTGATTCATTCTGTCACTTCAGATGAGGTACGCACTGGGACCTACCGGCAGCTCTTCCACCCTGAGCAGCTGATCACCGGCAAGGAGGATGCTGCCAACAATTACGCTCGTGGACACTACACTATTGGCAAAGAAATCATTGATCTTGTGCTGGACAGGATCCGCAAACTGGTGGGTAAATTCAAAACAGGGTTAGTTTATCCTAATATGACAGTGACATAACTGAATCTCACCGTCTCCCACTGTTTCCCCAGGCTGACCAATGCACTGGTCTTCAGGGATTCCTGGTTTTCCACAGCTTCGGAGGTGGAACTGGCTCTGGTTTCACTTCCCTGTTGATGGAGCGCCTGTCTGTCGATTATGGCAAGAAATCCAAATTAGAGTTCTCCATTTACCCAGCTCCACAGGTGTCCACTGCTGTGGTGGAGCCCTACAACTCCATCCTGACCACACACACCACCCTAGAGCACTCTGACTGTGCCTTCATGGTGGATAACGAGGCCATCTACGACATTTGTCGTAGGAACCTTGACATTGAGCGTCCTACCTACACCAACCTGAACCGACTGATCAGTCAGATTGTGTCCTCTATCACTGCCTCCCTTCGTTTTGATGGTGCCCTCAATGTTGATCTGACTGAGTTCCAGACCAACCTGGTGCCATATCCCCGTATCCACTTCCCTCTGGCCACCTATGCCCCTGTCATCTCTGCTGAGAAAGCTTACCATGAGCAGCTCTCAGTGGCTGAGATCACAAACGCCTGCTTTGAGCCAGCCAATCAGATGGTGAAATGCGACCCTCGCCACGGCAAGTACATGGCCTGCTGCCTTCTGTATCGTGGCGATGTGGTGCCCAAAGATGTGAACGCTGCCATTGCCACCATCAAAACAAAGCGCTCCATCCAGTTTGTGGACTGGTGCCCCACTGGTTTCAAGGTTGGCATCAACTACCAGCCCCCCACCGTAGTTCCTGGTGGAGACCTGGCCAAGGTCCAGAGGGCTGTGTGCATGTTGAGCAACACCACTGCTATTGCAGAAGCCTGGGCCCGACTTGATCACAAGTTTGATCTGATGTATGCTAAGCGTGCCTTTGTTCACTGGTACGTGGGTGAGGGTATGGAGGAGGGAGAATTCTCTGAGGCCAGAGAGGACATGGCAGCTCTGGAGAAGGATTACGAGGAGGTCGGAGTTGACTCCATTGAGGGTGAGGGAGAGGAGGAAGGAGAAGAGTATTAAAAAGCATGAAGGAGCTGGACACAATTAACTCCAGTGTCTCCCTAAATACATTCTAAACAGCATTACTAGTCATTACTAGTATCTGTCAAAAACACAAAAATGACAAATTGGCTTGTTCTGAATAAATGTCCTGTAATGTGAAGCTGTTTGTGTGTTATTTATCAAAACTTCTTCTCTCTTTTACAACCTGGAAATGCTAAAACTTATATTATCAGATATCACCAGATGAGGACACAACTGTGTTTGATAAACTCAGGAAACATTCCAGGGCCAGTTCCCTCCCAATTAGCTTTTGGCCAGCAAGTAAAGCAGGAAGCAGAAGACAGTTATAAGTGCATAACAGTTACTTGCAGTACTGGCTAAACCTTGAGATGATTCAAGTGTTCTGCATACACTATAGCACCATTATTTAGTATTATTAAATCACTTGAATAGGCTTTTCCTTACTATGCATTCACTTTGCTAATGAATTCTGGATTATTTTTAGTAAACAATCACAGTCATGCAAATATTAAAGTTAGAAAAGGTAAAGTGATTTTCATGTTTAAAACTTCCCTAATGCACACATACATGCTTTGTTATTGTATTTATCACTATATTACCAAGAAAATACAAATTTACAAAATCTCCAGAAACTGCAAAGACGCTCACACTCCACAACAAAATGGTGGCAGTCAGAAATTTCTTGCACAGGTTAATTGCATGTTAGCAGGACAGCTTGGTAAAGATTTGTGGTAGGTGGCCACGTTGTCACAGTTTATCTTTCATAAAAGATCATTTTTGTTTGTTTCTTGAATATTTCTAAAATAAACATACAGTATACTGTATTAAGTATAGAAATAAAGAAAGCCACTTTTTAGTCACTTTTATTCTGAAACCCATCCAAAAATATTCTATTCTAATCTATACTTAATTCAATTCTATTTATACAAATTCTTTATATTCTCTATGATACACAGCTCATAAACAGATCATCAAAGTAATCACCAGAATATATTGCTCTGTAAGATGACAATAACCAAACACTAGTATGCAATAATAGTGGCTTTGAGGACAAGCAAATATGGACATAAAGTGCAAACCAGGACCACAAACGCAAGGAAATTACATCTATAGGCTCTGTCAATATAATGTGTCATAAATGTGTTGATGCCACATGCATTGCACTGTGAATGACAGTAGTGTGTGACAGAAATTTCACCTGGCAAACGTTTTAAAAGTGCTTTAGAGCTTTGAAGAGAACATACAAATTCTTACAACAGAATTATCATTAGCTGCAGGTATTTTTCTACATTTCTGGTTTGAGCATCTAATCTGGGGAGCAAATAAAAGTAGAGAGAACTGTCAGAAGAGTGTGAGCCACTGTTCAGAAAAGATAAGCTAAACTTTGCATAAACAAAACACATGACATACTTTGTTTAAAGTCATAGCCATGCATGCAATGTTGAAATGAACTGACAGCTCACATATTATAGACAACACAGCTTTAGCCACAAGATGTAAAGGCTAATACTGTAAGAATTACCAATACAGACGTCAGACTAAAAATCAGAAAGAATTGAGTGAAAGTGGATCTATGAAGACAATATGCAGGGCTGACGTTGCTCTCGTCCGTACAATATGAAGCCCACAGCAGTACGCAGATCTTCCAGGTCCAGATGGGACAGGAAGCTCCTCTGAAGCTCTGCCTCCACCCTGTTCCCACTGGGTCCCCTGCAGCCCTTCAGGAGAACCACAGCCGACTGGCAAAGCAACCAATCAGTCAGCTTCTTCATGTCAGCGCTGTCCTTACTGGCCAGAGCCTTTCTTCCCCAGAGGCTGAGATGTAGCATGTTAGCAGCAACGCGGGCACTAGGTCGCTGCAGAGGAAGAAACAGTGTCATGATGTACATCACTTGGTTGCGTAAGTGATGCTAACTAATCTCCCCAAAAGGGGATCATACCACTGGCAGGTAGTTTACTGTGCCTGGAAATTCTAATAAGAAGATACTGCTACCATTAAATAACAAGCTTCTCTGAGAATGCAGCTATGTGTGTTTTCCAGGTTACACACTTACCTTGCTCGGGTTCCTCCTGAGGAGTAACCGGATGACTAACTGCACATCAGCCGGAACCCTGGATGGCAGAGGAGGGAGCTGCTTCTCCTGATAAGTCCTGCTGTCCAGACCCACTGGTCTATAGAATGGGTTGTGCTCTCCAAATATCTCATAGGAGATGGCGCCCACAGCCCAGGCATCTGCCTTGCTGTAGTCAATCACCACACCACACCCTGGCACGGCAGTGACCACCTTTGGATAGAAACATTTTAAAATGATAATTGGTCATATTACAGTTGGTTACAGGTATTATCATGCAAGTAGCTGTTTCTAATTGAAAAAGTACATTTACTCTTGATATTTTGAATTAATTTGTTCTAAAGCTGTTCTATGGTTATGATCTCATTTGTTTGAATATTATCCCTAACATCACATTCCTGCTTTTCATTAAGTCATTATTGTTATTCCATTATTATAGAATAAAAGAAGTTGCCTCCAGTTAATAGATCCACCATGTACACAGAGCAAAACAAGGAATCTTGTTAGTCTTGCTAGTTGTACAATATGAAGTCATAAGAGAATGAAAGACAGCTACAGTAAGAAAGCCAACCTCCGGTGCCATAAGGCAGCTATTTCCTCCTCTGCAAACCCATCTGGAGTTGTAAGGCAGCTGCAGACTGGAATCACTCTGAACCAGGCAGCAGCCAAAGTCGGTAATCACTACACGAGGGCAACCATCTGAGAAAAACAAGACCAAGTGACATTTTAGTACAGATGTGATGAAAATAATTATTGAAAATGTTTCTTCTACTCATTTGACATTTTCTGACCTGAGTCAAACTCCAATAGTATGTTGTCAGATTTGAGATCCCTGTGAGCAACACCCTGCCTGCAAAGATGGTCGACCCCCTCGAGGAGCTGAAGCGTCATCAGAGAGCCCTGCCTCTGGCTTGGTGTGGACACTTTCAGGTACTGTCGCAGTGTGCAGGGATAGCTATGAGACAGAAGACTGGCTCAAAATGAAGGCGGTGACATTTGTTTCACAGCATCTTTGTTCCGGTAAAAAACTTAACCATGAGGTTGTGATGTCTTACTTCTTCATGACCAGGAAAAGAGTACGGTTGCTCCCCAGACCATCAGGGTTAAGCCTGGCAGGCAGCACATCTGGATACTCTTCTTTGGCACCAGGTAGCAATGGGACATCTGCTGTGAAAGCCCGGTACACTCTGATTACATTAGGATGTGCTGATACTCTTTTGGGCAGGACTCCAAATTGTCTGAGAGATACAATTAGAGTCATGTGTGAGCACTTCTTCCATAACCATGGTCACTACTGCAGATCGAGTAAACAATGAAAAGATATTACTTACCCATCCAGGGGAATTAGTCCTTTTTCCTCTTTTAAGGCCAGTGTGGTTGCTGGCACCAGCTCATGTGACATGGATTTGAATATAGCCTCATTTGATGAACCTGCCTGCAAAGCAAAACCATGGAAAAAAGTGCTGATAGATGAATATTTGTAAATAAAACTGGGAGGAAATCTAACCTGTTGTAAAATACCCACCCCCATGTTCCACATCATCTTAATAGCCAGAGGGAAGTTTCTCAGCGAGCAGCACGTGAAAGATCGGGGTGCCTTTTCTTCCTCTCCGTCTTCTCCCAGCTGCACCACCGAGCACAAGCTGTCGCTCCTCTTGGCTGGGGCGAACTTAGCTGCGGCCTCATACACAGCTGCATTGGACCCTTTTCCAATCTGGTTCCCAATAACGTAATCCTCCAGTTTGTACCCGGAGGCGAACGGCTGCAGCGGGCTCTGGAATCTTTTCTTCCTAAACACAGCCTGCAGATTGGAAGCATCACTTAGGATGCAGAATGGTACCTGGCATATCTCATGCTTAAGCCTGGTAAAGCATTAAAGACTCTGGCAAACATAGAATAAAGTTAAAGCTGCAGGTGTATCAAAAGCGTTGACAGAGGTATGTCTTAAATTCTACTACTATTGTTGTAGGCCAACGTGGAGTTTAAATTCCTGTTATGTTTATTTGTAACAATACCTGGATCTCCTCACATGTCGTCGCAGTCTTTCTGTCATCCTCCAGCTGCTGTTCAATGAGTCCCACGCCGAGGCCGAAAGCCAAAAACACGGCTCTATTTCGCGGGGACCCGCCGGCGAACCTCCTCCTGAAGCCGGCGGACTGAAGCTGAGCGGCCAGGCCCTTCAGCGAGGTGCGGTAATATCGGTACCGAGACGGCAGGAAAGGCCGAGGCTGCGCGCTGCGGACCGACGGGCCGACACGAAAGCGGTCGCCGCGGAGCTTTGCTACGACTCGGCCACACGATTTGAGCAAACCCAGCTGAAGCACCGAGCGGCCGAACTGGAGCCCGCGGCCAATGGCGTGTTTCACAGACATAACTTACTGTATGTCTGGCTTTGGTCTAACTTCGAGATGTGCCCGGGATCAGCTGCTGTGACTATTAACGAGTCCTGACTTTCCAAAAACAAGGAAGGACACGGGCGTAAACAACACAAACGCTACTGAGCATGCGCGGGAATGGCAGCTGACCCACAGTGACTGCTCGCTAAAGAAGTTTCTCTAGTTTTCTCTAGACCTTAGTAGCTGACGGTGATGGCAGAGTTGGGTTATGATTGTTATTTGACATCTGAAGTAAAAACTTTAATATTTCTAAATGGATAATTCATCATTTTCGTGTACCCATAGGCCAGTTTTACTGAAAATGTGGACACAATACTTTGTACAACGTCTCTGGCTACAGAGACTTTTAATTATTCATGCTTATGAACAGGACATGATAAAAAATGATTTTATGTTACTAAAAGTGCAATTACTGCAAAGTACAACTAGTTGTATTAATACTTACCCTCTAAAGATTGATTATTTAGGTGTTGATTACCACCCACAGTCCATATAGAACATAACAATCTTGTAACAAGTTTATTATGTGGCATCTTGATGTTCAGATTACATGGTCATGAGCATCTAGGGACTTGTATGCCTCAGTTTTTTCATGGCTGTACTCACATATAGTTGTGTAGAACTGGCCAGTGAATGTTGAGGCACTTACTGAGATTTTTTATGGGTCTCACAGTTGATTCCTGTTTGCCAAAGTCAACTTATTTCAGTAGCTTTTGCAATCGGCAGTGGCCAATGCCCAGGAGTAGCTTGATTGTGATGTACATTAGCCAAAATGCACACTCATCTAACCCTGATGCTCATATGTCATCACTGCTTGCAAGCAGTAAATAGGTCTATAAATATACTAATATTAATTGGTTCATTTTTCTTTCTCAGTAATGAATGACAGGCAAGAGATGATTAACAAAGAATGAGTTATATTCATATAAACATATTTCTAAACTAGCAATTTCATGCCTATAAATGACACCTAACCCAGGCTTAGCATAGCAAACATCAGCATTAAATATTACAAATAAACTAATGCTGATAATAATATTGATAATAATGCTTTGAATGAGACATTTGTTGTGTCCTGCAGCCATCAAGGATCACGGCGTCTGTCTATGGTGAGTCATTATCAATATACCATTTAATCCATTGGACATAGCTCCTCACTCGAGTGTACACTCCAGGGTAATATGGGTTTGCACAGCTGATACCCCAGGAGACAATGCCCTCAAAGTAACCATTACAGATAAGGGGGCCACCAGAGTCGCCCTGTGGATAACAAAGGAAAAAGGTTAGGACAACAACCCAAACATCACAAGATCTCCATACACAATCCACCAAATTCCCATACTATATATACTGGATGTACAGTCAACACATGCATGTACATGTACCTGGCAGGAGTCTTTGCCACCCAGTTGAGATCCAGCACACACCATGTTTGAGGTGATCCTTCCCCAGTAGAAATAACTGCAATAAGGCTGTATTTTCACATCCACGGCACGTAGCACAGGGGAGAGGTACCAGCTGTAAATCTGTGTCACGCCCCAGCCGCTCACTGTGCAGGGGTCGTCAGTAAGCGGTGGGAGACTTTCATCTGGCAGATTAGCTGGCTGGACGTTGGCATTGAGCACTGCTGGTTCGCTCAGCTGTTACACAAATCAAAATGATGACACCACATCTGTATCATTCTTAGCCTCCATAAAATGTATATATACACAGTCTCAATATTGAATTATTTACAAGTTCATTTGTTCATTTAATAATCTAACGTGGCCTGCAACGGGCAGCTTACCTTAATGAGCATGATGTCATTGTTGAATGTCTTGTAGTTATAGTTGTGGACAAAAATCTTTGAGACATTAAAGACCTGTTCAAATCTTTCTGTTACGATTAAGCTGTGTTCACTCAACACCACCCTCAGCAGGTTGCTCCTGAAGACCAAAAGCAGATCTCAAGTGCTTCAACATGTACAGAAATGCCAAAAACATGCTGAGTCAATTATTATAACATCTAGATTCTGCTCAAAACGTTGGTGTGTTGTGTCATTACTCACGGTCGCCAGCAGTGGGCAGCAGACACCACCCACTGTTGGTCCACCAATGTTCCTCCACAGTAGTGTTGGCCGGTCTCAGTTTGCAGGGTAGCCTGATATTTAATGGAGTACGGTACAACCTCCTGACCCCCAATGATCCTCGCTGCGAATGCACCTGTGCACAGTGAGAACAGACACAACCAGACTATTGGATTTCACACTTTTTGAGTGACAGATGAAAAACGGCCACAGAAAAGTCATGAAGGTCACATCACCCACAATTTGACACCTGAGATCTGATGCATATATTCTTCTTTCAAGCTCGGTTTATTGCTGTGATACTACATTTACATAATGTCAACAGTCACGGTTCAGCTTGTCACTCATCTCAGTATTTACTATATCAGTGATATATAGTTTTAAACACAGAGGGGAGAGAGAGGAACTTACTTTTTGCTGAAAGTACCAAAAGCAGCAGCACAGTAGACATCTGCAGTAGAGCCATATCAACTGTAATGTGACACCAGGACGTTTAGCAACTTATATTTGTAATAATCTATTTCTCACAGAGCTGCAATTAAGTCCACAGACTGTGGGTTTGACTTATGTGAGCTTAACAACATAGATCTTGAATTGATGATTCAGATGTTCACTGTCTTTTTTTATTATAGCTATAACTAAATGCTAATTTACAGACTGATACTGGTTTACTAATGAATGCATACATACATTATGAGCTTCACAGTTTAACTGAACAATTAGAAATGCTTTCAAAAGCTATGGTGTAATGTTACGATATTAGACATTCATCAATTAGAAAGAAATATAATTTTTTAGTCTGGTTTTCAGTTATTATTCAAAGCACCATCATAAACTAAACCGGACAGGCTGTTAAATGCTGATTATTAATTTTGATTAACAAGGTTAGAATCCCTTTCTCCTTACCTACAGTATGTCCACACCCAACGGCCTTCAGAGAAACCAACTGATTGGATCGATGTTTGTCTCCATCCTTTTATAATGTAACTAAATCCTTAGTCAAACCTTTTTTGATATTCATCTTTTTTCGTCTTACTCTGTCCTCCAACCATCTCACTCTGCAACAATGACACTGACCTACTACTTGACAAAGATAAGGAGTTCTCTTGTATTATTTCTAAGCGCTGGTTCTTGCTTGCACCATGGGATGCATTGTGTTATTTAGGATGGCAATACCTCAACAAGATCATCATTACGAACACTATCAATTTTCTCATCTCTGTAATGGAAATTTCTTTGAATAATGTTATGACAAGTTGTCAGTTATAATAATTTGTTGACTGGTATAATCAATAAATATTATTTTAAAGAAACAGATCCGTCACAAAACCTGAAAAAGTAACGTAATTGGAGAAAACGTTTTTTTATGTAACACAATTTTATAATACTTTTTATTGTTATTATGTCATTCAAACATTAATGACATATTGATGTCTTTAAGTGTCATAACAAGCAACATCGGCTCATTACACATCACATTACAAGTCTATAAATTATAACCATAATAAGCAAAGCAGGAGACCAACACACAATCAAACAAAATAACATTCTTGAAATTTATTTTACTTATTAGCATTTCTATTATGGTTTATGTAATTCTATTGTACGACTCCGTTCATGTTTGCTCTGGTTCCAGGAAAAAGAGATGTGTAGAGCACCATCCTTGAGTATGGAGACAGCAAAGCAATTTCTGTGTTAGCTGTGTCCCAACAATCAGCAGGCATTAGATTAACAGCCTTGGAACAGATCATTCTTTGTTCATCTGGCTGAACCCTCTCATGAGAGTAGTTGTGCTGTATGACTCAGAGGTGTTTTTCTGTTATTGTAGGTGTCCAATTTATATTGGGAACATAAAGTCTTTTATTCCATCAGCTACTACTGTAGCAGACACATTTTGTGTTAACTGGTGTATTACTGTTTATTTATGTATATATCTTTTACTACTTAGTTGTTTATTGCTGGGTGTTATTCCAAAATACATAGCGTGCCAGTGTGTTAAATGTCTGCCCCCTCCACCCAGTGCCGTATCCCCACCGGGAGGTCATAAACACAAGGTAGCACAAAACATTTTGTATGTGTTTTGTGAGTTTTCTATTTCCCTAGGACCCCACAGGGACAGGTCATATGAGATGACACAAATGAGAGCAGATTATTTACAGTAGTTTGTGAGACTGTTTATTCAAACCTAAGTTAATATTTGTTTAAGCCTAACCACTGTCATTCGATTTTCCTAACAGTAATACCAGTAATATGCATTTATTTGCTGCTGTTACAAATTATCCAGAAAGTTGCATTTTATAGGAGTGAAAAAGAAAGTGAAAACTGCTAACTTTAAAAGATGTTTAGCTTTATTGATAAATTGTTTGTATTTCTTAGTCATACAGTAGCTTTTCACCTGAGGTCTTGGACTCTAACAGATTACATATCTGCACATATAGTAAAATACTGAGTGGTCTTATAACTTGTAATTAATGAGTAATGTATTGAAAACTGGTACTGATCATTTATTTCCTTTTTTGCCTTATTTGTACAAATGTTTATTTTCCACAACACCTAAAGCATTAACAACAATAAATACTCATATCGCAGAGAGTTATTTAATTTTCAGACAAAGCACCATTTTAAGTAATACTGGATACGTAGATGCACAATGCAGTCACGCAGCTCAGGCGAGAACAGTAATGAGACAGTAATAAACACAATCAGCCCCTTGCACCTCCGTTCTAGTGAGTGCAGTAAAACATAGCGGCCAGTTCTGGATTAGAGTGTTCTGGGTTGTGATGTATAGCTCAGACATTTCAGTCCAGGGTCAGACGTGAGAACAGGGAGCTGACAGTCAAGTGATATAATGGCAGCACTTGCACTGAAGAATGGGTCATGCAGAAAAAGCAGTGGTCAGCACTCAGGGGATGACAGAGGTACCGAGGGCTGGACTACAGCTATGAGGAGCAGGGAGGGCAGCAAAGCCGGCTATTAGCCATCTGAGGTCAGGAGCCCCACAGAGGGATGGTAGCAGGGATGAGACCCGCCTAAGCTGTGCTCCATTTTTAATGATACCAGTCCCAGAATAGATGTGGAAAAGAACAGCAGTGACGGCTCAACCTGGGCTAATACAAAAGCTTTTACTGCATGTCATCAGTCAAAACCCTCATTAGTCCATACTGAGGAAATCAATGAGGGAAGACGACAGAAGTTCTTCTGTCAAAAGCTGAAGAGACTTTTACTGTTTCAGCAGCTCATTTAATACAAACCATGGGATTCATTCACAGGCTGCAATATGTCAGACACTGGACATTCTGTACATCAGAGTTGCACAAGTTCAAGATAGGCAATAAACCATACATCCTTCATCCTTAATGTGACAGTGGATGGATAAACTCTGCCGTAATACTAAAATGATGAATAATAGTAGAAGGCATAGTAGACAACAGTTTGCTTGATCATGCAGGGGGTGAGACAGGAGACTGTGCTGGGAAGTTTCAATTATATATCGGTATTGGGCAAGGTGGTGACCATGGAAACGGAAATAAGAACTATAAGAAACCCGAGAATGCAGGTGCGATGACTCCCCGTTAAGATTAGACCGGTAGCACACAGGTGAAGTGTCTCCCGGCGTATAGACAGCTCTTCCCATGTGTCACTATGGACCTGCCATCTTTGCTGCTCTGTGTACTGCTAAAAGTCTTTGCTGTAAACTGTAAGTACACAATCAAGAATTTGTAGCTTATTTATTGTATGCCTCTAGTTATAAATGTGAATAATTTAAAGTTAAGATTTTAAGATTATAATTTCAAGAAAGCTGCAAAGATGACATGTTTATATTTTAGGGTTCATAAAGATTGGGTGAATATCTTTCTTACATGCGCTTCCTATCCCTCCAATCATTTGTTGAAAATATCTCCTTTAGCGATGCCGCTTCCAGTTTTGGTGTTCCCTTGAGATAGTGCTTTGGCAAAAAAGTATGTCTGGGATCCATTTCATCAGGAAATGGCTGAGCATCTCCCAACTTTAACTCATGAGGGAATTTAAGGAATACAGACACGTTTGAGTTGAAATGAAAGGATGAGAATAGTTGAAATGAGTTTTTTAGTGACTGTGTGAGGGGAATTTGTAAGATTTAGTTAGTTTCCCACAAGAAATCCTTTATAGTAAAAGCTATAATATACAGTAGGCTGACATCCAAAAAAAATTACATGGATGCTGTTTGTTGAATTGCAGTTTCAAAGTATCACTTGAAGTGAACAAGTCAGCAAAACAGAATTTGAAACCACAGGATCAACAGCTGAAAGCAGGAAACAAAACAATAGGTAGCAACAACCAACACCTGCTTTTGTGCTTGGTAGTTATGTCACATGGGTAAAATATAAAAGGGGACTCTGATAAACATCTTGCGCAGGGCTGTGACAAAGGATTAAACAGAGCTCGAATTTTATATTCTCACATGGGACTAATCCTGAACCTCATTATAGACTCTGACCAGGAAAACCAAACGTGTGAATGGACGTGTGAGGGGCTGAGGCTGGTTGAATGCTATTCATATACTGCAGATACAGTCTGAGATCAGTTTGTGTGTAGAGTTACCGTTTTGCTCTTGACACTTAACATTGTTGCTAATTATAGACTGGGATCAACATCTATTACATTAATGAGAAGATATGGTTTCAGGCTTGATGGCACGTCTGGGGTTGAAAGAGATGGCAGCCACTTGGTGCATGTACAGCATGTTGCTCAGTGCACCAGTGGCATCTTTTTATTTTCAGCCCACTGTTTGTGTCCTTCTATTCACTATTCCCCCCTGTTTTTCTCACAAATAGAATAAATTACTTTCTCCCCAAGGCTAACAACACTCATGTAAAGCTAGTAACGAGTCTCTAAGCCTCCCTTTCAATAGCAAGAAACACCTGTCATTCACACTGTCTTCTAAAGCTTTGCCGACCAAAAATATAAATAAAATAAATTCAACTTAACTTTAATTAAAAAAAACTGTGGGTTGTTCTTAGATATTTGTGTTAAAAGTAGAACGGCACTAAGAACAGTTGTTCGGTTTCGGTCCGCTTCCCCTTACACAGGGAGCAGGAATTGTAAAGTTTAATGGCCGTTGGAAGAAATCAGCTCCTGTGTTGCTTTGGGGAGCAGTTGGCAGTGATCAGGCTCTGGGTCAATGTGCTCCTCTGTCCAGCGAGCACACTGTGTAGCGGACACAATTTAGAGACAGCATCCTCCTCTTGGCCACAACATGTGCAGGGTCTTGCACATGCTTCCCGACCAGAACAAAGCCAGCCTTCATCATTAGTTTTTCTAGTCTGTAAACATCTGGTTCAGGCTGCTACCAGACCAGACCAGACTAGACCCCAAAATAGAGGACGACATCAACCTCCACAGATCATAAAACAGAATGAGGCTGCAGATGTTCATAGACTTGATCTCTGCAGATAATGCAGAGGACTGTAGCTCTTAAGTTGAGTTTATCGTCCAGTCCAGTTTACTCGTCATTAATTTGAGTAGTTTTATATGTTGAGAAGACACTTGCTGAAGCAGCATTTATTGGGGTTTCCATATCATCCCATATTGTCAAATGCAGTCTTAAATCCCAGATTGTAACTGTCTCTGTGTAACTGTCTTCTATTGATTTGTTTAGCCAGACGCATGTCTGCAGTGAGGTCCTCTGTTGCTTTTTGAGCTGCTGCAACGCCATTTATGAAATAATTATGTTAGTGCCTCATGGGCTGTGTTTGTGTTGCAGGTCTGGACGTTGAACAGGAGCGTATAGTAGGAGGATACGCACCAGTTCCACATTCAATCAAGTACATTGTGTCGATACAGACAACAGATCGTCAGCACTTCTGTGGGGGATCCTTGATAAATAAGTACTGGGTAATCACAGCAGCACACTGCAATAGAGGGTGAGATCATTTTCCTTCATTTGATTTACCTCCATGGAGCAGGTTACATAACCTCAGGCAGACGCCTGATAAAATGAGGCTCAGAGCAGAGCATTCTGTGCAACACTGTGCCTTAATGGACACATGTCGACCTCCACTTGACTTCTCTGCCTTGCAAATTGCTTTAAAGGATTTAATTAGAAACTTATGTCATTTCACGCCATTTCTGTGAAAAATCTGGGCTGAGGGCTTCGAGGCACAGCAGAGCTCTTTTGTGCTGCAGACTGAGATGGGAACTTAGCTTTAAGGCTTGACACGCTCATCATCTACTATAGGTTGTTTAGATTAGAAACAGCTTTGCAATAAGGAAGTCATCAAATAACCAATGTCTGTCCTCAAAAACTTGCTTGCTTACTTTCTACCACTTAGAATTTTGCATAAATGGGCAGAACACGCAAACTAAACACACACAAAGGTTCCTGGGCAACGTGGGAATCCCAGGTCCTGTGCTCAAACAATCTGACTGCATCATCCTTCATGTGTTATCTACTACCGGTACTTGTTAAGGGTCATGTCAGGCGCTAGAGCCCAACCCAGCCGTCAAACACCAAGGCTGATACCTAGAGACAGGCAACTATTCACACCCACCTTCACACCTAAAGGTGAATTTATAAGATGTGCGAACGCTAAACAGAAAAGTCACAGCCATGACTTTCCACAGTAGCTGTGAGGAGACAATGTGAAACATTGATCCTTTGTATCTCATGGCATGTATTTCGTTTAACATGTAACTAGTTAGATCACATGGTCTTTAGTTGCATAAAAATGTCTGAGGACAAAAGACGTCAAGAAAAGCTAATAAATGTAATATATGTGCATATTTTTATTGCGTTTGCCAGAAAATGTGATGTATGATGTAGTCAGATTTCTTTCCAGAGAGAGAATACCCAAAACAGGCTACAGGTAGAATTACTGTGCTTGTACAACTGTTAGTGTTCATCGCGTGTAACCTTTTAACCTGACAAACCTTTGTTACTGCAGACAGTTTGTTGCCACTGCAGGTAAAGCAGACACGATAATAACTATAATACAATAGTCGCAGTTAAGCTCCTCAGTTCCAGGAATTCTTCAGGAACATGTCATCTTACCAGCTGTCTCATGATATCACTTACACCACTTCTCTACAGGTTCAATGGGCCACCTTGAAAAGAGAAACAGACCTCAATAGACCTTTTCTTATCTGGGGCTTTTGATTTGTCTCAGTGCATAAAGCTCAGGTGATACTAATAACAATAAGCGCTGCGCTCTGAGAGCTCTGCTTTGTGCAGCTGTTACACGCTGAAATCTTTCATCTTTATTGTCGATGTATGGTTATATAAACTATATGCTGTATGTTTTACTGTATATGGTTTACTTCTCTAATTAAGATGTTTTTTTATCTGTAGACTAAACAACATGTTGATAATAGCAGGAGATTACTCTCTGTCTATCTATGAGGGCACGGAGCAAGAAATCATACCTCACCTTTTGATACCTCACCCTGGCTACAACAGCAGCACCAACAACAACGACATCATGCTTATAAAGGTAAAGTAAATAGATCGAAGTTCAATAGATGCTGCTACTCAGCAGGTGTCTTTACTCATCACACAGTCCACTGTCTCTCCAGCTGAAGGCCCCAGTCTACCTCAACAGCTATGTCTCCATCGCCCTGCTGCCCAGGCAGGGCGCCTCCGTAGCAGAGGGCAGAGTGTGTCGAGTGTCGGGCTGGGGGTACACCAGCTCCATCGGAGAGCAGATCCCCTCCACCCTCCGTACCGTCACGGTCCCCATTGTTTCCACAGAAAAATGCAACAGCAGTGACTCGTTTAACGGCAGCATCACAGACAACATGCTCTGCGCTGGCTACACTATGGGTGGAAAGGATGCTTGTGAGGTACGAGGGATGTTTTGCTCTATGTACGGCAGTTAGTGGCCATGTGAACAGTTGCTTATTTTAGGCTCAGACCATTTTATCACATGAACAAAAACATAAACCTGATTCTATTGACAGAAAGTCAGTGTGACTTAGGGTTAAGTTAAAGGTATAATATAGTGCAATTTTGACATTTGTCTTGCAAATGTTATGCACATTTGTTGGATCTTTGTGTTTGGTCTGTGCTGTTTCAGGGTGACTCTGGGGGTCCGCTTGTATGTGAAGGTCGGGTCTACGGTGTGGTCTCCTGGGGGAGAGGTTGTGCTGAAGCACAGTATCCTGGAGTCTACACTGCTGTGTCTCGGTACCGTCGGTGGATAGACAACACTATATTCAGCTACTACAACAGGTGTACTAACGATTAGAAGAGGACTAAAATGAATCACTCAGTGGAGATTTTAGCTTCTTCAGTTAAACCTGCCTTCATGTAACATGTACTGTACTATGTGCTCATTTTATCGCATGTACCGTACATCTTATAACATCTTCATGTGTTCAGGGAATGGTTCAGCATTTTGGGAAATTGTTGACAACTGGAATTTCAACTGGAAATCTGTGTTGAAAATGTGTGTGCCTCTTTTTTTGTTTGTTTGCATTTTGCCATGAGGATGACATTTATCCCTTTCTGTTGCTTTTCTATTAGCTGCATTTTCCAAAATGTCAAACTGTTCCTTTAATTTTCAAGTTTGAATATTTATCATATACGTTAATGATCCATTCTAAGCATTTTCCAAAAATCAAACCATGGGATTATCGACAAAACATCCCCAAAGATCACTCACCACATTATTACATCATCAAGAATGAGGTGCCATATCACTGCAGCTGTTTAATATCAGTGTCTCCAAAACCTCCTGAAGAATGTTGGAACTATCTCAGTGAAGCTTTGCTACCGCTGCAACGTAATATTTAATGCATGGATGGAAAAAGACAACAGTGAAATACCACTACATGTTTGGGTTTGGGTTAGATCGTTGGTTTACTTTGGGCTTTAGGTGGAGATTTATTGATATTAGAACAGAAGACAGCCTTTTATGCCTGGAAAATATAAATGTTATAAATATAAATATAAATTTTAAATAATTGTTTATTGTTAGGTCCATGTCCATCTACTTACTCAGTTTAAGTCAACTAACTCCTAAAATATACAGTATAGACACTTAATCATTGTGATAGTGTGAATGGTTGAGAAACAGTGATGAGGGGGATTAGTAAGTAAATGATTTATGCCAATTATCTGTGGCTTAAGAATGGAAATGAAGCTAGAAACAGTAATTTTGTTTAAAAACTACAGTATGAGCTGGGGTGTATTTCTTGTTTTATACAGTTCAATAAACAAAACATAATCTCCTTTTGTTTCAATGTCTGGCTCCTCATTTCGAATTACAAAACCAGTACTGCATATCAGAAGCGTGTTGGCTTGTGAGAGGAGACTTCAAACAGAGGATTAGACAAACTTTTTACAAAGATAACTTCTTCATGCTGCATCCTTTAGACAACAAGTAGAAAGTCATTACAGGGATGGAATCGAGGCTTCGCAGTTTACTACCAGCCTAACGGAGGATTTATGCCTGATCTGGAATATTGTCATAAAATATGCATGGGGCCAGTCTTCCCTCTGTGCAATCTGGCTTTGAGACGTTGCTGAACTGCCTCCTACTCCTCACATCAGCAGTGATTCCTGTAAAAACGAGCTGTTGCCTGGCCATCTGAAATCAGCACAGGCTGCAGCACATCTGATAGGTGCAGCTCTACCACAGAAGAATAAATAGTTGATGGCCTACTTGGGAGACATCTCTGGTTTCACTGCTTGTCCCTGGTTGCTCTGTGTTGGCAGGAGCCCCATGTGATTGATGGATTTCAAGGTCTGATGCTTCTGATTTTACAGGCTAGGTTACATGAAGGCGGATTCCTTTTGTTCTGACATGAAGAGGCCTCCCTGGAGAATGTTAGAGACTATATCGGTTGACATGTTAAGCTCTCTATATGCTCACTGCCTAACAAAGGGAACTTTCCCTTACTAGATTTCCATATTACTGGTGTGTAAGTATCGATTTCACCAGACAGACCACGTGTGTCAAACTCAAGGACCATGGGCCTCGGATGGAATTATCTTTGGCCCTTATGATCATTTGTAATTATTATTAGATTGGGAATTTTGCCACACTATTGGAACTTTAGGAGACAGTGTGGCTGTAATGAAAGAATATAACCTAAGACTGAGATGGAGCAACTGTGATGTGTGGTCAACAGAGTGGATTTTGTCGCAGGATCCGGGAGAAGATGTAGGAGGAAAACAGCGCAGGTGAGGGGACAACGTATCCCTGCATTATTCCCCAGGAAGCATTGTGCGGCAAATTCTTGAAAATGGATGGAACATGTTATGAGAACCATAACACAGCAGTTAACTTCATAAGAGCCAGAGGTTTAAATGACCAGTTCAAGGCTCTTCTGGAGGAATTACGTTCAAAACCTGACGACCCACTGTTTATTTGAGCTGACACCTATGATATAGACGATGTCCCGTCCCCAAACAGCTTCTCCCACTGGAGTTGTCTTTTAGGCAGATAAAAGCACACAACCTTTTGTAACACACAATGAAACTGGCTTCTTCTCCAAACAAAACAAGGAGTCTTTTTCCCCATTCATTATTTTCCCATATGTATTGTGTTAGTTTACTTAAATCTCCTAACACAGACTGGGGATGTCACCCAAATTGATATTATGGCCCTTTTTAATGTTACTTTACTGTAGTTAGTATATGTAGGTATATGAAACACACACCATGTATAACAACAGTTGATCCACTGAGTGGATGCAGCTGATGCAGTATGTTAGATTCCAGATCTGATCCTGGCTCGAATTTGTTTATCCCAATGTCAAAATCTAATATGAAAAAAAAGCCAAAGTGAAATTGTAAAACTTTGGCTTGTTTCTGTACAGTATCCTGTGGGGACAGTGTAACAACATGGTGGTCAGTCATAGCCCAGCAAACCAACAAGGAGGGCAGGAGCTAAAACACACTGACCAGACAGAGGGTCAGGAAACATGTACCATAACAGAAAGAGCCTAGAATAAGCTGTGAACGTGAAGTTATGCTTAATATGGTCTATTTAAATTTGTAACATAATAATTTGTATTAAGACGTACCATAAACAATCAGGTGTTAGGATTGGATATATAGTAATTCCTGTCAACTGCTAGGTGCATGTGTGGGTATAAATCAGATTAAATACAAATTCACTCAGTAAAAGATGTCCGTTGCTGCATTTAAACCTTTTGTCTGGGTAGGCATACCTGCATTGAACCAGCAGAGGGAGTGTGACCATTATAGCACAGGGAATAAAAAAACAACAGACGAAGTGCAGGCCTGCTGGCACTTCCTCCTCCTCGCCTCCTGTTTGATTATAATAAGCCTTTCGTCTGAAGTGCTGCGTCTGCAGATGAAAAACTTACATCATATCTGAAACGATTATGACTGTAGAGAAATGTGGAAAGAACAGGAAAGAAGCATGTCTCTTATATGCTGCTTTTAGTATAACTGAGCTTTGGGAAAGTTGCAGGACAACTGCTATAGCGTCCTCGCCTCAAAAATCACAGCGCCTTTGAAGATGACAAACTTTCTTTCTTTCTTTCTTTCTTTCTTTCTTTCTTTCTTTCTTTCTTTCTTCCTTCCTTCCTTCCTTCCTTCCTTCCTTCCTTCCTTCCTGTTTGTCTGTCTGCCTTTTTTAGTTTGGCTCCCCAGCCTGCAGAGATTCATGCACTTTATCTTTTAAACTATTTCTCTCCCTAATTCTTTCACATGTCTTCAGCCAGGAGGCCTTTTTTATGAATCTGGGACGACGGGCATGTACAGTAACATATGCACAAGATGGACTGATTGGCTTACAGGCAAAGGCTGAGTGATGATTTTTTATTTTTGTTAGTAAGAATAATCATGACGAGATGACTTAGAGCAATGGACAGAGGAGAAGCCAGAGAATGCTCCCTCACGTGTTCTTTATCTACTGTTTTATTGTTGCTCTAAAAATGGATTTTGAGCCACAGGATTAGGAATTAGCTTAGTGAGGGAATCTACCAAATACAGAACTTGCAGTCAGTCATCTTGAAACTGCAGCCAATACAGAATCTAACTGATTCTCGACATAACCTACACTTATAATAATAATAAGATATTTACTGAGTTAGGAATGGGAAGGTGTAGTCAGTCCTTGTTTTACCAGAAAACAGGCCAAACAACTTGTTAGGAAGTATTCAATCACATCTGCTTCTTCTTCCAACTTCACAGAAGCTCCGCCTGAGAAACTTTTGTCTGATTTTGTTGTCCACTTGCTTCTGTAGAAGCATAGCAGCTAAACAAGTTATTAGTTCTGTTGCAGAGAGAGATAGACTCCAGAGTGTGATTCTGGGTCATACCAGTGTGCTTGCACTCCTGCAGAAGTATCAGCTATTGATGGCTTGAAGGCCAGGGAGGAAGGTACAAGTTCACCTGCGTCATAGAAGCTGTACACCCTGTACTGAGACCAGAACTAAGCACTTCTAGACGCATTCAGTTAGACTGGAAACACATTGACTGTAATTTCAAGAGCTATTTCATTATGTGGAAAATGGGAATAATGTGGTCACTTCAAAGTGAGTCATTGTGCTGAGTGTGGACATTGGCTTACATCACTTCAGTCTTGCATAGTCTTTACATAACACTAAACCCTCAGACAGTAGACATCTGCTCAGCTACAACACAAATAATTATTTCACTGTGGTAAACAATTATAAACAGACATTGAGGCTTAAGAACAACATAAAATGTCAGAGTCAGTTTGCATGAAAGAAGATAAAACGATTACGATGGAGAACAGGAAGGGGATAATAATTCTAAGTTTAATTTATTTCATTTTAGTCTCAGTGTGAGACATCACGGATGGTGAGAGAGATGTGATGTGTTCCACCAATCTCACTGAGGCAGTCACAGATGAAAATCTTCTTATTCGTCAAAAGCGACGGGAAAATGCATCTGTGCGTTTGGTCTTTAATGCATAAAGAATGAATGACAAGTCATTCTGAGAAGCCGCTTCCATCCCTCCTGCTTTTTAGCCTTGTTCTCCTCCATGTGCTTTTTGCTGCTCAGTAGATTTATCAAGTTCCCCCTCAGAGAATTAGCAGAAAGTAGAGCACTTTAATCATGTTTCCTAACTTAGGGCCGCCATCAAAGCGAGGCAGTGCTTTGTTCTGTTGCAAAGCTATTGCTGATAACCCCCTCGAAGCCTTGGATCACAGCCCCCTTCACCTCTTTAACCACTAATACACAGATTCCCTTCCCAACATGCATCAGGCCTCATAGTACTGTTTTAAATACACATATTCGGAAGGAATTACAAAAAGCAAACTAAAAAATTTTTTTAGACGCGTCACATGTTTGACCATAATCCAAATATTGTACATGAGATAACATGCATCATTGTATAAGAAAACATTTGTAATAAATTGTAAGTATATAAATGTGTGTTACAGCATTTTTCCTTATACTGTTGAATTTTCTTGTTCTATAACTTTCATCGGTGTCATCGCCTGTCAGCGAAAGATGCTTATAAATAAGCAAGCGTGCTAATTTAAAACTTGACTGAGCACAAGTGACGCTCATGTCTCCCTCGTATTGTGTCACTGTCAGATGGTGGGAGAGGGAACATTCCGGGCGCAAACGGAGTTGTGAAGAAAATGAAGACAGCGACAGAGAGGGGCCGACAGAATGTCCAAAGCCAATCAGAGCTGACAGAATGTTTCAAAGCAGCCACGAGGCTTCCTGTGTTTGCATGTGAATTATTGCCACTCTGTTTACTTTAATAATACACATACGCTGCCTCCTGTCTAATCAACTAATACAATGCAATTTTATGCAACCGTGGCTGTCAGCGCCACCGCAGCACGGCTCGTTCTCAGCGTGTTCTCGAATGTAAATGCCCGACGCACAGAGGAATAGAGCATTGGTTCACACTCAGTAACAGAGCACAGGTAAGTTTTCAGACAGCTACTGAAATGTTCTCTCTAGACAACAGTGATTAAGCTGAACTTTGTCTTTGCAGAGCCCAGAGACTGGTGTTTTGACATCGATGAAAGCAGACACAGTTTTGTAAGGCAAAGGTAGACGGAGGACGAAGTGGAGCAATTAATCTTCATGTGCTCTGAAGCTACGCTGTGAAAACCTGATGCTGCCACTCACAATAGGGACCACAATCACACTTCCACCAGAGCGGAGGGAGGGCGACACAGGAGAGCTCTCCAAAGCTGTCACGCCAACACGACCAGGAAGGTTTGACAGTGATTGGTGGGTGTGCTGTAGATTGGCTCGGAATTTCTTTTTGAAGTTGAACTGCTCAGACAGAATCTTAAATGTACTTGGCAAACAGGCTGAATCTTCAATGACCCTCCCCACAGGAAAGCTCCCAATAACAAGCTTCCTTAGTTTCACGGGGTCCTGTGGCACAGAGCGCACACTGTGCCACTTCTACACCAGAGCTGCTTTCATCACGCCGCTCGATGACCAATCTGAGAGAGGACGTCAAGCTCTGTCTCTGCAGAGCCGCAGTGTCAGGGGTGTTTAGGCGACTGGAGACTTTTTCAAATATCATCATTACGGAAATAAAGCACTAAAGCAAGCAAGCAAAGCTGAACACCAAGAGGTCAGCGGTCACAGAGTCTGCCTGATAAAACTTCATAGTTTTACTGAATGCTGCTGATCAAAGCGACACCCCCCTTAGTGCGTGTGTGCGTATTTGTGTGCAAGCAAAGTCTCTGAGCTCTGCCTTCTGTCCAAAAAGCCTGGTTCGAGAGAGAACAATGATTGAACAGAACAGAGTCGTTTCCACTCCTGTGCCCCGTAGACATCGCGTAGCACTTCCAGCTGTAGATGGCAGACAGATTACATCTCATCCGTATGCAGGATGCGAGAACCGCCGTCGCTCCCTCTTTGCTGCCAGCCAGTGATTACTGGCAGAGAAGAAGGAGGGGCGGCAATCAATACGCTGAGAGAGAAACTGATGGGGTATTGAAGTACGATGCATCGATCGAAAGGGATTCACGTTTTACCTCTTGGCCCGTTCCAATGGTGACAGGTGTTAGAGGCCCAGGGTGATGCACCGGCTGTTGTTTGATGAAGTTTCTGAGAGCACCAGGGCAGGAAGAGACAAATCGGTGTCGTGATAATCCCCGTCAGAGTTGTTAAGCGCTTCTTTATTTTCTCCAGTTTAAAATGTAGAAATGTGTGAAGGGTGTTTTTGTCACGAGAACCCACATAACTTCACTGAGAAGAACAGAACTAATACCAGCATGATAGCGCTGAAATACTGTGACACAATACACTTACTGGCCACTTTATTAGGTACACGGTTACATTTTGTACAGCAGTTCTGTCATTAAGTCTAATAATAATACCGTCAGATAGGTTATCATTCTACAGTGTGTTTGTTATTGAGGTGACAGTGGCTGCTGGAGTCATACTGGAGTGCATGACAGTATATGAGGAGATTTTTCTGATGTTTTGGACAGAAAAAAGAAATCAGCAAGTGGCCAAAACATGAGAACCATCTCTTAAAATAATAAGCTAACTGAGAAACTATATACTGTAAGATATAAAAGTAGAATTAATGGCACAGTTGCTGTATTCATTTGCATTATTTCATACTGGTTAATCTAATGAAGTAGCCTTTAGAGTGCGATAGAATATCCAGGTGACGACTGACAGTTATTATTACACACAATGTTTCACTGCAGCGTCTGTGGGATGGTTCTGCTTGGTCTTAGTCCATCCAGCCACCTTGTCCACATCCATACACAGAATCCTAAACCAATACATTTATGCAGCGACATCACATCAGAAGTTATACTGTACCAATATCTACCTGAATAAAACAAAGATGTTTTAAAGTAGCATATCTGTAGTGATAGTAAGGTGATATTTCATAGTTGACTAACTGATTTTAGCTTTAATATTCAGAACATATTCGTAAATGACAAGGTTACATAATGTTGTAATGTATAGTTAAGTTGAACTGTCAGTTTGATTCAGCAGCACGCTCGGCCACTTGATGATAATGATGCTTGATTACCGAATAATTCATGCAATGACTTTCCAGCACTATGGGCAGATTAACTGCCAAGATAGTCTTTTATTCATTAGCATTTTGGCTTCCGCTCAGATTAATGAGCATTCAGCCTTCAGGCAAACTGTATCTTTTCAGCACAAGTCCAAACAAAAGTCCTTGCAAACTGCAGCTAAGGAAAAAAGTTACTGTTCAGAGGCATTGTATTATATCAAGCCTTCTCAAGGTTTTCAGTTTTAGTAAGTTGCAGTGGCCGCATGAGCTGCATGTGAAAACTGATCAGGTGCAGTATTACAGAAGCCAGTGTCAAAGGTGAAACAGAAAAAATAAACACGTGCGTCTAACAACCGCAGGAGCTGCATGGCCCAGCACAGCGATGACCATGACTGCACAACGAGGCTAATGGCTTCATTAGTGAAGGACACTAATTAGGATTAATGAGTCTTTACCCTCAACAAGCCGAGATCCCCGCACTTAAGCCTCCATGTGTTTCAGGTGAAAACCTTACACGGCCCTTCTAAATGAAGACTGTTAGTTCTTTTCAGATTTGTCTAGAGGGAGGTTGTCTAGGATAATGACATGCTTCATTGAGAACCTATTGTTTGCATTATTATGAATAAGGTGTTAATTTGTTACTAAGTTTATTGATTTACACCAATAGGCTGACATTTTGAATAATATGCCTATTTGCTCTCTTGCTGATACAGTAGTTTGAAAAATCGATGCGACTCATGGCTGTAAGCAGCTTCCTGAGCATGAATTTAAAGATGCATAAATTGGCCAATTTACTAATTATTTTATTATAAATTATATCAAAGTTGTATATACTACTACTACTACCACTGCTACTGCTACAGCTGCTGCTACTGCTGCTGTTGCCATCATTTGGGTTAGAGCCCACACTTAGAGCCACCCAGTGGGGGCCACATACAGACAGACATCCTTTCGCAGTGAAAGCGTTTACCATCACCATATACATGACATGACCTTCAGCTGGTCTCCTGGTGAACCTGTGACAAATATCCACTTTTCTGGGTCTGGTTTTGGTATCTACCGATGACTATAATATTTGTCTTCTACTGTATAATTAATTGCTGATAGTGTTTTCTTTCCCTTTAGCATGCAGTTCATACACTTTCCTTTAGACAGACTTGGACTGTGGGACTGCGTGGGTTCAGTTTCATTGGCTATGGATACTGTGATTTATGTTGATATAATATCATCACAGTGAAAAACTGCTGCTCTCTCGGAGGGAAGCCCCAGCTCCAGGGTGTATTTTCATCATAATACTCCATGGTAACACTGTTCTTCGTGTCACAAGTTTCATGAAAGCTGAACCGTTAGTTAGCAGCATGATACAAATGGTGTGAATGCACAGTGATCGCTGGCAATTTGATTTATTCAAGTCAGAAGCTTCAAACACGTGCTTGTTTCATATTTTGAACTTGAAAAGCTGACAGACCACAGCTATAGTATCTTTTTCAGTGCCGCACACTTTGCTGATACAGTTTAAGTGGAATATTGCTGGTTCAGCTTAAAATCCCCAGTGAGAATACTGAAAAGCTGTGATTCTCTAATCTGCTGTAGAGTAAATGTGCTGAAACGGAGCAAAGGCTACATTTTGAGAATACGGACTGTTACACTAGGCACTAGGCTACATTAGATATGTTTTCTACCCACAGTTCTCAACACAATACCTGACCATTTTCTGTTTTCTATGAGTAAAGCCCCCAGATCAAAGTGCTTCATTCTATCACGAATGTTTTCTGGCAGTGACAGTTCATGTCCTCAACACCGAATGACGGTGTCTGGTTAAGTAACTAGCTTGTCCAAATCATTGGGTTTTTTGTTTTGTTTTTTTTTGCATTATCCTTTCCTACAGTTCAGACAAATCCACAGATAAATAACCCTGCAAACGTATTGCATTCACAAACGTATTCTGGCTATATCCCCATTCTCCATAATAATTATTCAGAATCAGTTTGGTTAGACTTTGTTAGTAGTTATTACTACAAAGAGAGGTCCATAGAGAAAGACATATTATATTATTATATATTATTATTACACACATCTTATGATTACATATTATTATACAGCAGGAGGAGCTTTGTAGCCTACAGAATATATACTGTAGTTCGTATGAGAATAAACTGTGCACAAAGCTATGATGTGTCTTATTGTCAAGAAGGATGTAATACAACAGTACTATCTAGTAATAAAAAAAAAAGTAAACAGAATAATAAAAAGACATAACACACTTCAACACTAACTTACTGTATTTAGGATAACGTTGTTACGTGTGTGTTTACTTGTTCATAGCGGTTGTGCAGCATGTACCTGTGTGGCCTATGGAGCTGTGTATAGCTGCAGACCTGGCGAAGTGCCCACTCTGACATCTGTTCACAGCAACACTGAAACCCCTCACGGGTTCAACGTTAATAAAAAAGTAAAAACAAACAATAAATAAAAAAGTTTGATGGCGGAGTAGAGCTCTCCTGCCCAAAAACATGTTCCTGTGTGTGGGACACAGAATCATGACAGCTTCAATAAAAGAAAGAAATCTGTAGGCAAAGAGCTAGGAGTTACCATGGTAACTGACTTAAATATTTTATAATGTGAAATGTTTCAGAATTTTGCACGTCTTAATTGCTTGTCCTTCTAAATCTAATCAAAATGAGTTGGTTTACATAAAAAAGCTCACAAAGAGCCAGACCCTCCGTCATATCAATTCAGTTTATCCTCGTCTGACCAAAAAGTCACATCATCACATTCTTTCTGCTGCCCTGATCATTTTCACACAGTCCATAACTGACGTTACTGAGTGACGTGAGTGCGTAAAGCTGAGTCAGAGACCATCAGGCACGAAGGTACTTGCATGTTCTGTGATCAGTAAATACAAGGAAGGGTTGTTTAGCTCATTCTATTCTTAAAAACAAAGTTACATTTGTTGATGTTAATAAATGAAGTCGCAGCAGCTAGTGATTAGTGCATCGTCTTAAACTTGTACTCTCAACGTATTATTATTATTCATATTATTCTTATTGTTATTGAGTTGTTGAGCAGGGTAAGGCAGACTATGCGTGTGTGTGTGTGGGGGGGGGGGTATCTTAGGTGGGAGAAGAAAATTGCAAACCATCCCTCTTTCCCACCCTCTGTATTAATGTCTCACTTGGGCTCCCTTGCTCAAATTGTTCATTTTCCAGCTGCTGCTTTTTAATAGGAAGGCTGTCCTGTGAACCTGGACAGTTGGTTGAGAGTAATTTGACAAGAGAAGCTCTATTTCGACTTAGACATAATGGAAGTTGAAAGGGTGATGTACTGTATATTCCCTGTGCAGTTGGCAGCATCTGTTGAAATATTTATATCATACAAACTATGTATCAAAGTTTACAAGAGACCAGACCCAAGATGATCAAACAACAGGTCATAATATAGCTACTGATCAGGCTTCGTGACAGGGAGCACTGTACTGCCTGGACATAACATTTCCCAGCATGCTCTACTGGCTTGCTTACTTCCCATAGTGCATCCTGCTACCAAGCACTGGTAAGGAACACACACACACACACACACACACACACACACACACACACACACACACACACACACACAGACATCCACAGAGTGTAAAAGAAAGTGGAATTCATCAGACCAGGTCACCACTGCGACAACGACCTATTCACTGCATTGTCTGCTGAACTGGACCACATGGACCAGCCTTCACGCAGTCCAATTCCCTCCAGTCCATACACATTTTCAGTTTTCCTGTTGTCGACACTAACACATACTTGAGATAGTCATTCACAGTCTGAAATCAGAACAAAGCCTGGGTCTAAAGTGTGATGTCTAACACCTTTTAAAACATTACTGCTGAATGAATCATTAAAAGCTTCTGATTGTTTTGCGAGACATGATTTGGTCTGAAAAGAGACAAGACACAGACTGAAGTACTGTGAAGTTACAGTAATAATTATGGAGCATTGTTTATATTATATAAACAAACAATGATCCGTCAGCAGAAAGCACAGTGTTCGTTAGGAAAATGGTTGGATCTACGGGATTCATTGCAGATACACACTTCCGGTATTTAGCTGCCTGAATGTGTCTTCATCATGCAGCTCGTAACTTCAGAGGTGCAGCTTATTGAGCTAACAGAATAAAAGCACAGTGAAGAGGATAATGTGTTCTCAGCAGTGAATCAGCTCAGCTTTTTCCTCTTTTGGCAAATGGGGTGAGATTCAGTGTCTGCTATTGTGAGGGCTTTTATTTTTAATCTTTCATTAGCTTGAGTCAGACTTTATTTGGGAGATTTGCTGGTAGCTTAATTACCAGCTGCTAAATTGAAATGTAAATTTGCTCTGTCTTTCCCTAGTGAAGCAGAGCACTTCAGCGGTTAGGACAAAGAGAAGCACTTGCTAAACTGAACTTAAAGGATGTAATGTCACATTCGGGGCAGAGCAGCATGGGTGCAGAATACAAATTGCATGTATGATCGTATGTACGGTGTGTATGTCCACTAAAGCATATTTAATGCTTTAGTGCTTAGTAATTTAATTTGAAATGAAGTTTTTCCTCAAGAAACCCTGTTTGACTCCATTTCAATATTTAATCTGGTTAAAGGTCTGCTCTGTGCTTCTGGCTGTGGATGTGTGTAGCAGCAGAAGGTTTTAGTCTCTTGTTCTGCTCTACATTGTCAAAACTATCACAAGATTTATAAATTCATAACTCTGCTGTGGAAATCATCTTTTCTGATATTTCTGTATGCGTGCTCTGAGGACTGATCACCACTGCTGATGCCACATTTCCTGACCTACTTCCTCTTTTGTCACATTGTGGTTTTCCAAAGCTGCTCCTTGTTTCGTCTGTCTCTTCCTGTCCCTTTTCCCCCGCTGCTATCATGCTGCAGATGGGTGCTATTATTGTTTGCTTCATACCATCAGTGAGATTTAGACCCCATTCAGTCAAAATATAATAAGAACGAAGGTAGGCTTATCCCCAAACACTTCTCTATGCTTTCATTATTGGCTTTTCCATAAGGCAAGCCTCTCATCAGAGATCAGGTTTCTTCCATCTTTGTAGTTGTATAAATATTTGGTTGATATTTTGGTAAAGAAGTGAAGTCAGCTGAATTTTCCCCAGGGAGCTGTGCTGACAGGAGGCTTCACCGCCTACTCTACTTGTTCCGTTCGCTGATTATGAAACATTTCTGCTTGAAATAAAAAGAAAAATGAAAACGCTCTGTCTTTTCAACAGGCATGAGACACACACAGTAATCAGGGAATTCTACAGTATATTACACTTTTGAACCCATGTGGATAATTTGATTTTATTCGATCCTAAATCTGGATGTGCACGCAGTAGCCTTACTGTAGTCATCATACTGAAGCTGTCGCACTTTGTACTATCTGCTGATGAGCTGCAACATTCAAGTGACGTGACTAACACTGATTATTCTGTGGCAATGGCTCCTGTCTGGGGATACGATGTGTTAGGCAGTGAGTGAGCAGTCAGTTCTTCAAGTTGTACGTTGGAGGCGGGAAATTCCCATTTGAATGATGATGAAGATGTGCTTCAAGGTTAAGAAGCACATTACGAGCATCATGACAAAACACATTATGAGCAACATGACATGAGTTAAATGTTTCTCTACAAACTTCAAGAATGTTGAGTCAGAGTTGATCCTGCACAAGTGAAGCTTTTGGCAGACTTGCCATTTTAATTACCTATGAATATCTGATTAATGTGTATATTTCATGTAACTGTGGTGTCTGCATGAATGTATATTGGCATTTTAGTTTTTTTTTTTTAAATGATAAAAAATGTAGAATTGTAAGTGGCCCTGAGTCAGGGAGCATTGGCTAGAAGCTACATGCACATGCTAAAATAGTCATGATGGATCCCTGAGCTGAACTTCAACTTTTAGTAAGATGTGTGAGCTTTCTGACAGTCTGTCACAGTTCTGACTCACACAGCTCAGAGACTGAGCACACAGCTCATTCTGCAACAGGAATGAACAAAGATGTTGAACCTATAGCAGGTTGTTCCAAGTTCACAGCACTCACACTGACAACATGATGTTATGTGATTAATTTACAAAATAAGGCAGCACTGTTTACTGCACATTATGACAAACCCCAGAATCTCTATATTATATGTTATTGCTATAAATTTATGTGATGAGTCTTTAATCTGCTATACATATATAGTATTTCGACGTTTTTATCGGCCTTGACTAGTTGGGATAAGGCACTAGAGAAGAGAAAGAAAGATTTTGTCATCAAAGAGATGGTCATCATCATTTCATATGAAGACAATACAAATTATGGAATATATTGTACACAAAGTCATGTTTTGTTTTGAGTGATCGTGGAAAACATAACGAACACGCACCTTCTGAGGCTGTGGTTTGTGTCCAAGAGGACCTTCCGGACCAGTCTTCCTGACAGAACTGCTTCAGCTTTGGTCGTGTTTAAGATTCTCTTGAGGGCACTTCACATTTATCTCTACTGAGTTGAGATCTGGTCTTTGACTGAGCTGAACAAACATTTTTAATGGAGACTCACTGCAGTGGCTCAGTGATGCAGAGGTACTGTAGGAGGAGTTCATAAAATCTGTTTACCTATTAGGCCATTGCTTGCCTATTAATGTTCACGTCAGGTCTCTTAGGGACGGCTCTGTGGGGGAGCTGGATTTTCAACACTCTGACAAAAAGCTCTGACACCTATGATCTAACTGACATTTACAACAGCCCCTGTCTGTCCTTTTAATGTATGTCAGCTCTGAGATATGACTCACTGAAACACCCAGTGGGATGCTGATATGACTCTATTAGCAACAGGTGATTTAATTTTGAGGTCAATAGTGTGATAAGGCATAGCTTCAGAAGTATTAAAGGTGCAATAGCAAGGTCCAGGCTGCTTGGTAACAACATAACTTTAGCCTCAGTCAGACGTCAGAAAAGGCTAAAAGGACTTTAAGAAGAATTTGCCTTGTAAAAATGTCATCACAGTTTAAACTTACCCCAAAACATGAATAGTTTTCCTTCACAGAGGGACATGTAAGGCAGGCTTCCACACCAGCACTAGGGAATCTCACCAACCTGACTGAAACGAAATATGCCAAATTTTTGTAGTCGCAGCGGCGCCGTCCACACATCTCATACAGAACGCAGAGGCGTGTGAACGGACTAATATAGAACTATTTATGGACATCAGTGAGAGCTTCATGACTGAGTCAAGTGTGGGAGGCAGCACTTTACTATACCCTTCATCTTCACTAATTCAACCCATCTGCCTGCATGCCTGCCTGGTGCCCTGTGCTTAATGGAATACTGGATGGGAGAAGAAGGCGGAAATAAGATAGACTTCAAATCCACCTAAATTATAGTGTTGCTGCGTAATGCATGCAAATGTGTTACTGCAACGACTACTCCGAAGGTTGCAGTGGGATGCAGCAAAGGCTAAAAGCAAAATAACTGACTAACATTTACATGCAGTAGTTTGTATCTGTCTCCTCTTATCACTGATATACTTCCCTACCCTTTAATTTCCATGTCGACCCCTGACGTTCTACTGTCTTTACTGCTGATAGTACTAATACCTATTTCATCAGTATTTCGTTATGACTCAGCTACCTCACACAGTGACTCAATTTTTTCATTACTCACTATATTTATCTCTGTGTTTAAATAATGATCAGTTAAAAAAACCCTCACTGACAGAAACACCTGACACAGAAGTCTATAGTATAAGTATACATATACAAGCCTTGATACAAAAATACTGTGTGAAGTCAAGTCAGTTGTATTTGTATATTAGTTTTCTGCACCGTGGTAACTCAAGGTGCTGATGAATCAGAACACAGGGGCCAGACGTTGTTCTCTATCTGTGAGCCTTGACCACCCATTAGTCTGTCACCGGTTCACCGTTGCTTCGAATGAAGAAACAAAAGAATATGTTGACATTCGCTCTGGCCGAACTGAATTTGGCCTTCAAATGCCCCAAAAGCCAAGAAAGCACACACTCCCATCAAGTTACAGACTAGAAAGTGTACACCTGAACACAATCTGAACAGCAGTGACCAGAGGACTTGATTAAACTACCCCATATAAAAATCACTCTCGTTAAAGGTCGACAGTCAATCAAACTCCATGTACAGACTAATCAGTTTAATAAACTGCTATTATAATATGACCTACTGTTTCAAATGGAGTCAACCACCTACTCTGTGGATGCAGTAGATGCAGTAAAAACCTTCAGCAGGGTGAAATGGAAATTAGTCCCCCTCGCTCTTTGCAATCTTCATGAAACCACTACAGTTGCTGCAGCAAATAGACAAAAAGAAAAACATGTCAAATAATATAAAAGTCTATGCTGATGAGGTATTATTGTTTCTACTGAATACCAAAAGATTATTATTATTCTCTTAGACAACTTCTCATCTTTTTGTGAATACTCAACTGGGCAAAACCTACTGTGTTGCCAATCAGCCTCGACTTCCGAAGCACCTCTTCTACCTCACTTCAGTCAGGGAACATTAGATACTTGGGCATTGAATTTTCCTCTCAGCTGCCAGATCTGACAGAACAAAATTATTCTGGAATTATGTTACCAGGGGCAATAGAGAACAACGTCAAACAATGGTAGTCTTTAACCATATGCCGCACATATTTATATCTGATGACCTATGATAGGAGGGAATAGTATTAATTATTAGTATTAAACTTCTGACTTTTAACAACTAACCTATTGGCACACATGGGCAGTTATATTTGAGAGAATATTTCCCCTCTAACAATATCTTCCCTCCTGAACCAAATTTCAGCCGTTGGTTTTTGAGATATTTCATTGTAAACTCGAACATCAATTTGCTGGTGCTGCTCTGAGCCATTCAGTGAAACGACTACAGCGGACACTGCTGGGGGTACAAACAACACTGTGAAGGAATCAAGGAATGAGGCTCCTTGCTTCAAGCAACCAAATGTGATTTTTACATTTCTGCACTTCGCATCTGGCTCCAGCACAGAGACGAGTGTAGCTACAGATCACTCGCTCAGAACTCACATAGACGAAGGACTTGGCATACCCTGCCTCTGACAACCACACTGTCTACAGCTTCAGGAGATTAGCTGAGCCACAGTCGCTGCCAGGCACTGATATGACTGCTGCATATACAGCAAACCCTCTGAAAGGAAGCTGGGGCCTGCGCCGGGCTCTCTGGGGGCCGTGACAGTGTGATTATTCCATCTGAGAGTGGAACAAGGGGTTCGTTGAAAAATGTCTTTGCTGCTGTCAGGGCTGCAACGTCAGAATGGGAGCGGTGTTTAGGGCCCTCCAGTGGTGCCCCCCACCCAAAAGCAATCTCACTTTAACGGGTTCTCATCACCCCCAAGCTGCTGCAATCAGGTGTGCTGTAAATCCTTCGGATCCAATTTATTTTGGAGTGGGCTGACATGGAGCCTCCACGCCAGCTAATAGCAGTGCTGGACCTCCAACCTCAGACTCCCACCCACTGATTATGATGCCTGACAAGGGGAGAGTATTGCTACTCAAATGAATTAATACTAAGTGGGTGTCATGTTCATTATCTGAACACTTCATTAATTTCTCACTTCTTCATTAAAGCACCACACAGCATCTGCTGTTGTAATTTAAAAGACGTTTTTCATCTGCGGTTATCGATTTAAATGTTATTAAAATTTTACTGTGTGCTGAGGTTCAGTTGAGCCCATTGTCACTTTTCGGCATCTCTGTTCATTCCCTCAATGTGAAATTACTGAGGAAAGAAACTGAGGCAGATTTGTGACTGTGTGAATGTGTGAATGTGAATTTTTAACATTTCCTTGTGGGAAAATCCAAAACCATTGCCAGCAATTAGAACCTAATCTCAGCAGCTATAACTAAAAGAGGCCCTTTAAATTTCACAACATATGCTCAGGGAGCGCGACATATGGTGCAGAGGATCTGAGCCATGTTTCCTGTCCAATGAGGAAATATTAATTATTGTTTTTGTTAGTAGAGATACAGTAAAAGCAAAATGAGAATACTAACTGATTGAGATGACTTCAATTATCTGAATTAAAAACCTTACAGAAAAAACAACATATGGTACTTTATGACATGTTATGTCAGGTTCTTGTTTATGCAGACATTCCCTGAGGGTGTGCTTGTTTTTGAACATTAAAAACACAGAAAGTCTTGGTTATGTAAAAAAAAGCTTAACTGTCCAGGAATAAAAACAGAAATAATGTTTTTCCAAAGAGTTCAAAGCCTGTAGCACTATATCCAAAAAATTAAAAAATAAAATAAAACATCATTAGGATGTAAAACTCGGCTAAGCTCAGAGTCCCCAAATCCTCCTTTCCATTAATTATTTGTGAAAAAGCTCCAAGTTTGGTCTCATGATGATTTCACAGATGGAGGCTTGGGCTCTTTGGCTCCTAGCATTTTTATAAAACATATGTGAATGTAAAAATATTACACCTTCATCCAAAATTGTGTGCATCCTTACAGCACATGTTTCTGTATATTTTAGATTCGATCCACTAGTGGTCCAATCTGGGTCATTGTGACATTATACAGGCATTGTACCATTCCCCACTAGCCCCTTATTTTTCAGCATTGTACATGAATAAGTAATAAAGATTTGATATGGATGCTGTGTGCACTGTGGCATGCATTTTCTGCTGGTAAATATCTTGTTAGTGTCACATTCTGCTACTCCCTACCTCCCCAGCATGATTGGAGGTAATTGTTTCAGTGAAATTATCCTAGAACGCAACAAAGGCCCAGGAAAACCATGCAGTAGCAACACAACAGTGCAGACAACAGCACACTGTTAAGTTCCGTCTTCATTCTAGAAGGGATGGGGAAGATTCAGGCATCAACTTAGTAGCTGTTGAGTTTAGCATGTGCATTGTTCAGCAATCTTTGTCATTACAAGTTCACATATGGTTTTTGTATCTCTCTCGGCCAGAAACTTGATTTTTCTTCGTTTTCCACACATCAAGATATTTATATTATTATGATGGTAATTTTTTTGTTTTGGGACCTGTGAGGCTTTAGGGATAACTATTATTGTCAATATATAAGTCCAGCTAGTTAAATCTGAACATAGGAATAAATGGTTTGCCAAGACACATATTTGCTCAAATAACCTAATGAGTGTATTTCTGTCTATTTTGGGTTAATTGGGGTCAAAGCTCTGCCTCTGCTGAGCAAAGGAGCAGCTGCTTCAGCCTGATGGGTCCCTTGAAGCTGAAAGGACACCACAGAGTAAAACCTGATCCCTGGCTGAATGGAGATGATCCTTGGCCACGCTACACCTCCAAACAAACCTGCCTGGCCTGTTGGTTTCCTGCTGGCCTTTTGCTAACACATGGTATTTCATTCGTATCTGCTGGGAAGCAACGAAAAAAGAAACAGTGCCACAGAGAAGGACAGAGAAAATACAAAGTGAACACTTTTGTCATTGTTTTTATCACTGACTCCACAACACTGCCTAAAAACAAAAAGGTTTTAGGCTTTTTTTCTCAATAACCTCGTCAAAAAATGAAAACACATTGCACAGCTTTTTAGGGCATCATGCATTATGTATTAATATTCAGCTATCTTGCTTTTAACAGTGCTGCTTCCCTACTTCTCTAACCCCTTAAAACAGATCTACTAGCAGTACGACGCGAGGCAGATCAGCTGGTTGGACGATGTTACACTCAAAGCAGACTCAAACTTTCCAATTGTACTCTCAGAATTGAAACACAAATACAATTTCCCATGCAAACCTCTTTCATGTTCACTTAAAGAACCTTTATAATGCAAAATTGATTTATGGAGCATCTTGGTACTGTTTTGTGGCTTTGGGGTGAATGGAAACACGCACAAGATATTTTGAGAGAAAGTGAAATAGGCCAAACCGAGAAACACCTATGATGCACTTCACACAAAGTGCGATGCCCTTATGAGTTGCAACTAATGTCAATCACAGTTCGCTCCCTTCTGTAGATGTTGAATTCCACAGCATGGCAGGAAAACAAGCTAAGCATAGTTGTTGCGTTTAAAGATCAACTCAACAGTCTGTTTTTTAACAAGACAGGACATAGATGCAGTTCGTGCTATAGACACGATATGCTATCCTTTATGCTGGGGAAGCCTATACATCACCTATCAATTAATTTCAATAAATGTTCATGAGGTATATGTGTATGAGGGCCCAGTGTTTTCGGTCTGTCCTCGTGATGTCACGTTCTACCAGTGTGCTCCGCCTTTGCAATCAGTGGATTCACCTGTGTTTAATTTCCTGTTTATTCTGTATTTAAGCTCCCCTCCTTGTTCCTGTCCTTGTCTGCTCGTTTGGTGGTGTTACAGATGACGTCATGTGAGGTCCTGTTCCGCGTCCTGTCACTCCAGTTGTCGCTGCAGGGAACGATGCTCCAGTTCTTGTGAGAGTTCGTAGATGCTCTGGTTCTTGTTCCAGTCTTATTGCTCCAATTCTAGTCATGTCATGTCTTGTGCTCCGGGTTTCAGTTAAGTCTTAGTCCGGCTCCATGTCTAGTCTCAGTCAGGTTTGAAGTTCTGTTTGTACCTCGTTCCTATTTGAAGTCATAGCCTGTTGGAGTCTGTTCTTATCTCTGAGAGGTTTTGTCCTGTCCTGAGTTATGAATTAAAAAGTCATAGTCTTAGTCAGTCCTGGTTTATAACAGAACGAACCACCCACTATGGACCCAGCATACCCCGTTTAGTTCTGTGAGTGTTGTATTAGTAATATATTGTTTTGTTTAATTACCCAGTGTGTGTTTAGTGTTAATTGGTCTGTTTTGTTTGCTGCCAGAGCGTCTGCTTGGTGTAACCATTTAATCTGTGTAAGTGAGCTTCAGGTTGTGTTCAGAGTGTGGGACTTCTGAGTTGCTGGTCTCAATTGTGCCCACAAGTCTCTGGACAATTTATTTGGGATGGTCAGGATGGCCTTAAAGGGACCTAGTAGGCAAGCTTAAATTAAAGCCTGCTCAGACTGTCGGCCCTGTCCTCACCTGAGGATCTGATCCATCAGATGTCTGAGGCTCCTCCCCCTTCTGTCCCTGTTCCTGCCTTAGTCAGTCCTCATTTGTAACAATATGCACGTCTACATAAAGGTAAATAAATAATGTAAAGTATGTGTGCTAAGCATTGAGAAACATCTGGGAACAGCGATTTAAAAAAAAAAAAACAAAAACCAAGAGGTGAAATCAATGAACTAATGATGGCAGGTGAAGGTTTAACCTGAGCCTGGAGACGGTTCCTGTTCTGTGGAAGACCTCCTGTGTTCCCAAGACTACGCACACTAAAGAGCCACTTCAGACAAGTTGCCTTTACCTCCCACCTGATGAAGACCACGGAGAGGCTCATCCTCAGCCACCTTCGCTCTGTGGTGAGCACGGCGATGGACCCACTGCAGTTGCAGACTGAACAAGCTGGTCAGGAGCCAGTTCTGTCCTGGGCTCCACTGGACTCTGTGGAGGAGGTGGGTGAGAGGAGGATGTTGGCCAAACTGACATCCATCATGGACAATACTTCTCACCCACTGCATCAGACAGTGGAGACTCTGTGCAGCTCCTTCAGTGGAGACTGATCCATCCCCAGTGTAGGAAGGGGCGATACCGCAGGTCCTTCATTCCCACGGCTGTTAGACTGTACAACCAATCAATTCAACAGCCCCCACTGTGCAGATTATCTTGTATAGTCTATTTGGACTTTTATGTATAGTATCTTGTATTTGTAAAAATGTGTATAACTTGCACACGGTCCACTTGTGGGATGAATAAAGACTTATCTTATCTTATCTAAAGCAGAATGTTAAACACTCACAGTTCTCCAGTGTGTACCTCACTGAATATCTCCGCTCACATACATCTGTTTAACATCTCCACCGCTGATAAAACTGACAAGTTCCATCTCCATTCATGAGGGTGAAGTAACCAAGATACCAATTTTACCCCCGGCTGTGTTTGAAATTTGCACAACTTATCAAGGAGAACTTTCCATGCCCTCATTTATCAAACCTCAAGCCTGCTGTTTTGAGTTGTTTTTTTTTATGCAGTCCATTTTACCTCGGGTTCATTTTGAGGGGTTGAAGCGTCCTAAGGCAATATTCTCAGAAAATCTCTATACCTGTGTATCCAGTTATGCAGCTTGAATATTCTACTTTTCAAGGAGTACACACAGTATTTTTCAGTCTTTCAGTGTGTTTGTGCCATACTAATTTTGCCTGTTGTTTACGCTCTGTGGTTTCACACATTTTACTTAAATAAAAATGACAAAGCCGAGCATTAGATACCCAGACACCAGCGGGTTGAGGCTCCTAATGCTTCCTCCTGCAGGTAGCTTGTAACTCCATTGAGTTGTTTCTGACTGCGCCCCATGAGACAAGACCTTTCATAATGTTGCTTCCCTTCAAGTTCCCCTCGAGGGTCTTTCTCTGCGGGGATCCAAACTCAACCTTAGAGTACAGGCATCTGGAGGGGCCTCAAAGCAGAGCTCCATCTCCCTCCAATTTAAAAATATTTAACTGGTATTTAAATTGGTGGTTTGGGCTTTGACCGGAATGTTTCCTACACGAGGTGACTCCCACTGGAACAAACCCCGAACAGGCTCGAGGGATTATTGATCTCAGATGTCTGGATTATCAACAGTAGATAACCCATAATGTAAACCTGGATCAGACAAACAATGAATGGATGTTAATCAAAAAATACCTGGACAACTACTGTGCTGCTGTTTTTGCAGCCTTCGATTGGGCCACTTTGTCTCAGTGGAATAGTACAGTGGTAAAAGGCAGTTTTCTGCCTTTCTGAACAGAACAGAGGAAGATGTTGCAGAAGTTTCGGTTTTACTTTGCCTTGTTAATTGCAGATCACTACCAATGTTAGGTTCACTTCCTAAAATATTTACCCAGACTCATTTAAGGCTGTTTATTCAAGTAAAATTTGAATTTCAGTTCCGCTCTAAATGAGACTGTTATTAAACCAACAGCTGGAGCCAACGACATTCAGTCTCTACCTCTGAAAGGTAATGAAGACTCCTGATGAGACAAATCAAGCACAGCATGTGCAGGAGGCTGCAGGATACAGACAACATTGTTGTGAGGAATCTGTGGTGATGCCTGTCTGTTTTCTTAACACAGACAGACGAGACGATGAGTTTGAAAATTAATTAGCATTACAATGCGTGTGAACGTGTGTGTTATGTTTTCACATCAGTATTTCCCTCCAGCTCTTGTCAACATTTTCAAAGCATGTCACGGTGGTGGCGGGATAACTGACAAAATGAATACAAGGACATTCACCACGACTGAAAACATGAAGAAAACAGAGACAAAGCTGTGAATAAATGTGTGAGCTTGGAGAGGGGCTGAATGCATACGCAATTTGAGGACACATGAATATTCAAGCAGTTTCAGTATGTGTCATTCACTGTAGTTATAAATAAACAAAGCCAAGATTGTACATACTGACTTAAACTCGTGATGAACTGTTTCATTTCTTCAATCCATCCTATTTTAAATTTCGGTGTCCATCTAAAAATGTCCCTCTCAAACTAAGCTTCAACTGCACGCAGAGGTTGTCCAGCTGATCCCAGATCAACACAGACACTGCCTGAGAGAGCAAGAGGGATTGGTTATGCATGGAAGTTGCAAAATGGGGCAATTCAAATGTGATGTTGGAGAAACTTGACTGATGACACAGTTAAAGAAACATAAACATTTCTAAACTTCTGTCTTGAGTGTCCATTCATCTGTTAGATACAAATTATGATGTACATACATTCACCATAAAAACAATAACCAAAACTTTTATTTTAAGTTAAAAAAAAAACTTAAACAATAATTAACAAAATATAATAATAATATTATATAATATATATTTTTTATTGAGAATAATATTTAAAGAAATAAAGTAATGATTCATGATACACAACATTTTGGCATCAGTGCATGCAGGGATGTTAATATTGTAGCTGCCCGATCGAAATATATATCCTGGTGTATGCCCTCCCATCGCCTGCAGAGGTCCAGCCTTAATTTATTTATTTATTGTTTCCATATACACAACCTTCTCTTTGGCATGTGCCATAGCATTCACATGCTGGGAGTCCACCCACTTTGCGGCTTTCTTTAGCCACGTGCTGCCCTCTGAAGCTCATCAAATTGAGGTAAAAAGCATCTTTGTATCCTGTAACACTATCTATGTGGATGAAATGCCCCCAGCCTTGCACATGCGTATGAGAGTCTTGGCCTAAATTCTTTTATGACTGTGCATGTGCCTAAGTGATTGCTTTCCGGGAGCTTGTTTCATTTTTCCTCAGGTAATGGAGAAGTTGGACACAAACAGATGCTGGACTGATTGGACCTTCTCTCTATCCAACAAAGTGCTTTAGGGATAAATAGGAATCATTTCTTTCTCTCTGATGGAAACTTCTACTTTGTTGAACTTTGTTGCTTCCGTTTGATCATTGCATTAGTCATACTAACTAATGCCAAAGAGCTGTAAGACTAAAGGCAGCAACCCACAGGTATAATGACATGCACACCTCCGCTGTTGACGGCAAATGATGATAATCACAGCCAATTACTTTCCTGTTGCCCCCTGGTGTTTTGAAGGAGCTAAATATACTGAGCCTTTAGCGGCAGTGTTATAACTCCCCTTCTGCAGCAGTGACCTCAAACAAAGACACTAAAGATGGAGCAAGAATCCGAGGGAGGAAATTAGTGTGAGGCGATGATTAGCTTAGCATAAAGTCTGCGTCAATGCAACTAGTGTTTCGACCATGTTTTGCATGTCATAGTCTTTTAGGCCAAACTATTTTTTTCCATTAAAGATCACTAAAGCTTGCTACAATAAATGGGTCAATTTGAATACGATAAAACTCATACATGCAAATTAAACATATTATGACTTTTCTAAAGTTATCGAACCACTTTAAAATTAATCCTCATTGTGACATTACGTAATAGACATTAGACATTAAAACATTTCTCAGAAATGTGACTTTTTTTTTCACAAGTCACAAGTCTGAAAAAAAAGTTTTTTTCTATGGTTGCTAATCGTCTTCTGTAATAAACCTGTCTACGGACTGGGACAAAAATTAATTAATTCAAGTTGTAGTAGGTAGGTATATGATGCTTGGACAGTTTTAATGTCTATACAGTACCTTATGTCCAAATTGTGTTTTTTTTCTGTGAACACAGCTGTTCTTGTATGTTCACATCACAGGTGTCAGATGAGGTTGATAAAATACGTACTGTACATTTCATCATTACCATCAGTGCTGCAGCTGACGCACAAGAAGAGCAAACAAACAAACAGAAAACTGATTATGCAGATCCCGCAAGGATATAAGCTGCAATGCTTGGAATTGGGTGCCATAAAAGAACACTTTGGAAGCACACACCTGTACTCCCAGGTTATTGATTTCATAATTACTCTGTGTAATGGCCCTCTGGTAACGTCAGAGGAGCAATTCCTGCTGTTGTTCTATAGCCTCTGGTGGAAACACGGGTGCTGTGTGACAGGCTTATTAAATTTCCTCACGTAGGTTTTATATATAAGAGTAATTTGAAAGTGTTAACAGTGGAATAGGGCAGCAGCAGCAGCTAAAACAAGTGTGCAGATGACGAAGATTCTCGACGAATCTTATTACATTTAGATTTCTTTGTTCTTAGCTTAAGATTTGTCACTACTCCATACAAGCAGCTTCATCAGTATGAAAAAATATGGCTGGAGACCAAATTTTTCCTAGTTTCACTTCACACCTACAATAATCCTGCTGCTGTCAGACTTTACAATCAGAGCTGCTTTCAGTGAACCATCAATCACCATTAAACACATTAGAATCCGATTAATTGTGCAATACAAATGACCCACAATGCAACTGCTAGTATGATTTGTATTATTGATCTATTCTTATTTTGTAATTATCTAATGCTGTAACACGGAAATTTCCCCAGTGTGAGACAAATAAAGGTTTATCTGTGTTATATTATCTTATGTCCATCAGAGATAAGCTTCATCACACGGTCGTCCCTTTCTGGTGGACCTGTGAAGTGGCCTTAATCTTTCTGGCAACTAATGAAAAGGCAGCATGATAAACATAAGAGCGGTTGTTAATGACAAACACAGGTCTGTCCAGCCATCATTGATGCTGCTTGGATGAGTTGTGAAATGTCAAGATGCCATGACTCAACTTCCTCTTAGGACTTGTCAGTTCACCACCATCATTTTATCTGCAGCTTTTACCTTGCACCAAGAAGCATGCACTGTTCCCTTGAGAAAAGAAGGCTTTTCATTTCATTTTCATTTCAGTCTTCTATTTCAACATTGCTGATATATTTGTGGTATTAAAACAGGCATATTTCATGGCAGAAATTAATCCCGTTTTCTCATGAATAAGTTGTAAAGTTACGCTCGCTGGAGCTAAAGTATATATCAAGAGAACTGTTGTGGCCCTGGGATATTATTTGACAACTTAGTATAATGACTTCACAGTCGCTTTAAACCCATATTTGAAGTCGTGCCGCATGCGAGCAAAAGGAGAGTTTTCTGTCAGCACCAAAAGAAAGACCTGCCTCTGCCTTTGTGTTTTTGACAGAGTTGCAACACAGCAAAACACACAGCACCTCATTTGCAAACTGCCAGGTGTGCAGGGTCTTTCTCAGAACACATCATAAGATATGCATGAGATAATGCTTGTTAACTTGCAAACTCGAGTTTGCACGGAATAAGGTAAGCAATACAGACTGTCCTTCCAAAAATAATGATGGCCTTAGACATGTCTTAAGGGGAGACAAATCCTAGTAATAACAGGAGCAAAGGAGGAAATACGGCATTAATGTAAGGTGTGGTATTGTATCCAAGATAATTAGCATCATTCTTTAAAGGTTAGATTGACTCGTGCAATAGGCTTTGTGGCTGCAACTGCAGGAAGTCACTAGTCATCATGTTCTGTGGGGCTAAACACAGCAAAACAACAAAACTCTTCAAATCGCTCATCTTCAGAACCTGCTTATTATCCTCGCAAGGCTTAATGAGGGAGCCCATCCCAGCAGTCACTGAGAGAGGCGAGGTACACCCTGGACAGGTCACTAGTTCATCACAGGGCCACACTTACCATTCACACTCACACCTATGGGCAGTTTAGAGTCACTGACTGCACATCTCTGGGAGGTGGGAGGAAGATGAGATACCCGGAGAGAACCCACGCAGACACGGGGAGAATCAGCAAACTCCACACTGTGAACTGCATTTACGATTAACTGAAGAAGACAAAGACTTTAGCTTTGGATCATAAGAAGTCTCTTTCCCCGTAGACACACACACACGCACACACACAAGGTGTGTTTACTGTCCCTCAGTAGTATGCACTTGCTGCCAAGTGCTGCTGGGACAAAACATTTTGTTCCAGTGCTTTTCCTCGTTGGGATGGAGACGAGGGAGCCTGTGGTGCTGTCACTCATTGCTCCATGTTTGCTTCGCAGGTGCTGGAAGAATGAGAACACCCCTGAACAGATGTGTGCCGGCAGAAGCAGCTTTGTGAAACTCCAAAGGCATGTAAAATGGCACCACACGGTGATATGTGTGATACTTGACTGTCTGCCATGTTTGATTAGGTTTCGTCTTCAAGCGCGTCTCCTGCAGCTGACAGTGTGAGAAAACACAGCCCTTGCATTTGGGCATGTGCCCTTGTTATTATGGAAGACGAGTGTGATAAAGCCCAGCGTGCACCTTGCTGCAACCATCTGCTCCTTCACTCCCGGTTGCCTGACAGTGTTCTGTTTACATAAAAGCACGGTGGCTCCTCTGGTAACCACTCCACATTAAAATAACACACATTGTGCATTTGTACACGTGCGAGAATAGTGTGAAGTCACCAAAACCCAGGGAAAAAACAATAAAGCCCTGGCGTCTGTTGGTGTTAGGGGGCATGTGACAAAGATATAAGAACTTTCTCAAATGTTTTCTGAAGCATTCACATACCAGTAGGTATTCCTCTTTAAAAGCATATTTCTCAGCCAGACGTGTCTTATCAATTAATGTCTGATGTAATGAAAAAATGAATTAAAAAATATTTGTAACATACATAATTGCAGCCAAGACCTGACGTTGCCTTTGTCACTTGAATACACCACGACCTTTCAGTGCCAAGGTCCTTCTTACTTTCCTGCATCGATAAAGAACTTCGTCTCACAGCACTGAGGTTCTAGCTAGTGCCAGTAGCATGGCATACGCCGTAAAACATGTATCATAAAGTTAGAAATCTTTTACCGCTTATTCCTGTACGTTTGTGTGCTGTCATCACTAAAATGGCTTAGATGGTTGATGGATGTGTCAACTTTCCTTTCCCTGTTTTGGATCATTCTGTTCTGTCAGAGCCTGACAGCCATCCTGCAGAGGCAACTGCTTTATGCTCATTCCCTGAATAATTCAATCCACTGATTAATAGCTCCCCTCAGAGTAAAGGGCCAAGAATTCAGGACATGCTCGACAGGAATGTATCAAACTTTACCTTGTGGCAAAAATGCAGTGTAATATATCATATTATAGCTCAGGAAGCAGATCGTCATCAGTGGGACTGCATTGTTTTTTTATCTGTATTGACTTTAACTGTAGGTCAGACGTGTTTTCACATCGCAAACATGCAAATGGTGTGAAAGCAGAGCTGCTGGATTCATTTGAATAATCTCTTTGATAGCATCTAGAAATACCCTTCCTCTGAGACTGAAGAAGGAAACCCAAGTGAGGGTAATTTTTATTCATCAGATTTGGAAAATAAATAGCTTCATCTCATAGTAATCACAATGCGTTTTTTAAAACAAGTAGTACAGACATTATCAACAGGAATTTTCAAAAAACTGTAAAATTGTGGGTCCATCTGTTTTTTGCAAGGGTTCGTGTGGAAAGAAAAGAGCATTTTATCAAAACTTGGCTAACATGAACACAGCAATGGGAAACTCAGATCGGCACGTTTTGGCAAACAGGACGACGCTGCAGTTGATATATTTAAAAAAACAAATCCATTACATAAACCAGACGTTGCTGCCTGAACATCCATGAGTCAAGCACATTTATCACAGTGTTCATTTTGAAAAGCTGTAGGATCAAAGACGTCACATGACAAAATGACAAAAGCAGGAAAGGTTACTGCTGACATGTCATGCATAAATGATAAGGAGTGTAACAAATGGCAGCAATAAACATGTCGACTCAATGGCTTGCTTCCTAAATTATAGCCTTATTCATTAGTCAGCTGTGATCATTAGTAAAACCGTAATAAATTCTTCTTGCCATTATGAGCACTCAGAAAGGTCAGACTCTGAACAATATCAGGAAGGATTGTCATATTACAAAAATTACACACATTTACAAACAACCCTTCATGAAAAAATATCACAAGTCTATTGGAAAAATGTACCTGCTGTCAACACTGTGTTAATTATTCTCACAATATTAAGAGCTAGAGGACTAAAATGCACACCCTGCCTGGTGCTGTAATCAAAATGTGACCCACACGTCTGTGATGTCAGTGACGTCAGCATCAGCGCTCTGGTGTTTTATGAACACACTGTCCTTGTTCGTCTTTGTGCGATCGTTAATCTTTGTGCATCACCAGCTCTCTGTGTAAACACACTTCCCAAGCTGCTACTGTCAAACGTCTGAGCCATCTCGCCTGGATAGAAATTACTCCCACTCAGTCGCCAGGTAGTAGGAGAAGTTTCTATTAAACACCTCACATCAAATGGACGGGGCCAGGAGGGAGCCTGAGTAGGGTACCGGTGAGGGGTGGATAGAGGAATGTGTTGCAGAATTGCTCTAAACCACTTCATGGTCACACCAGAGAAGTTATAAATGTAAACGTGTTGTTGTTGCTGTCACTGACAAAGTTGATTTGACACTGCTCCAATCTGGCAATATCCCCAATGTCCAACTCTGATAATAACTGAGTCGGGTCTGTGTTTGTTGTAAAGACCTTCTGTTTCTCCTGCTGCTCCTCCGCATCCTCTTCTTCTGTCTCTAGCTCCTGTTTCACATCTCTGCTGTCCTCCGTGGCCTCCTCCTCCTCCTCCTCCTCCTCCTCCTCTGTGATCGAGCAGAGGCGGGTTGCGCTCCCGGGGTTGTCGGCAGGCGGTCTGTAGTGGCACTGACCGTTCAGAAGCCTCCTCAGCGGCATGAGGGGCACTGCTTCCTCGCCTAGCAGCTGCTGCTGGCAGTGCCGGAAATCACTCTGACGCTTCAGCCGTTTGAACTCACTGAAGGCGGAGGTGGCGTTCTGATACAGGCTGTGAGCAATGGCATGGGCCTTCTCAGACTTGGTAACCAGCACAGCATGACATCGAAGCACTACTGCCATGTTCTTGACCTGGTGCCTGTAGATCCAGGCCAGGATCTTGGGTCGATAAGGGTCAGCCGTGCAGTAGGTAATTCTGTTCAGAGAGTAAAGATGGATAGGCTTCTTTTTTCCTGACTTGTCAGCGCTCATTCGGATTCCTTGTGGCCCCACTGTTAGCCTCATCTTGACACTCTGGTCCCCATAGTTACTCCTCGCCCAAATTTTGGCAACTGCCTCCTGGGTGCAGCCATCTCCCTTGGCCGTGATGGTGACAACACTTCCCAGGTAGCGCACATTGTAAACAGGATCCTCTTTGTTCAGCTCCACCTTTTGCCTTTTGGTGTGGAAGATGCTGCCCACCCAGTCAAAGGGGCAGTCAGGCAGCAAGTCGGGACAAGAGCGCAGCAGAGAGGAGAGAATGGAGTGATAGGTCAGCCCAGTCCCCAGGCTCTTGGGTTTACTCTTGGCTTCATCTTCCACCAGAACAAACTTATTTCGCCTCCAGGGCAGCATGGCGTGAAAGGAGTTGGAGCAAGGGAGCCCCTCTGTCGCTGCTGTGCTCGCTCTTGTCAGCTCAGTCGAATAGATCAGGAAAGTCGCGTCGGTGCGTGGAAGCAAGGAACAGAAAAGAGAAGCTGCTTTACGAAGCGCTGAGGAGAGACTGAGAGTGGCGAGGCTCAACCAGACTGCCCCCCCCTCCCCTCCTCCTTTTCCTTGCTCCTCCTTCCTCTCCTACGCCTCCTCTTTTGCCTCTGTTGTCTGCATCATGCAGCGCTGATCAGTGCAGAAGTCTCAGCCCAGCACACTCCACCCCCTCCCCGTCGAGTTGTTTTGCTTCCAAATGGCATTGTACCAAATCATTATTTATCCAGCTTTGCACCGAGGTATCGATGTATTTATGTTTCTTGTAAACCTGAGGAGGGTATATTACCTAGTCATGCTCTCCTTGGGGACACATGTGACTACTTGTTATTTCTGGTGTAAAGTCAGAGGTGTCTGAACAGGGTTATTCATTCTTCTTGTTTAATGTGACCTCTAAATTAGTATGTCTGTATACTGATCCTGTATCATGCTGTATCAGCGTGTGCACAGAAGAGTTTTGTAACTTGATATCACGTTCAAATTTTTTTTAGAGGCTGGACAATAAAGTCTAATGTAAATATATGAATAAAAAGCTTTTATTAAATGATCGTTTTGTAAGCAAATCACATGAAAAACCAAATATGCAGAACTTAAATAATCATCAAACTATTATATTTCTTCTTTGGACTTAATGAATAATTTAAGACAAGCCTTAAAGACAGAGCAAATTCCTGTTTATTGCATTCAAAGACAACAGTGATGAAACATAAATTATGCATTTTGCTGTAATTTATATTCTGTGCAGTCCAGTTCATCACCAGGAGCCTGTCTACTCCCGAGATGAAGCGGTGCAGCAAAACAATATACATTTTCCATCCTGTCTGAGTGTTGCTGTTATTTTGTGTTTGTTTATTCTTGCAGTAAAGCACAGAATGGAATGAATACACGCACAGAGGTGCTCAGGGTTGATTTATGAGGGTTGTGCATGGGATCAAAACAGGGGCATCCACACAGCAGTTGCTGTAAATGTATCACACAGATTCCAGCCTTTAACATCACACGTATGGTCCCCACACCTCGTAGAGCAAGTTGCACCTATCGTCTCATTGTGCACATAATGAGGATGAATAAAATAACCTAGTGGCTTTTCAACCTTCCAAACAAAGTGTGACTGACTGGATCTCTGTTCACACCAAGCCGCCAGTGTCTATAACTCAAACCATATCTCTGTTCGGCATTAGCACGTGCTGTTTCGTGTATAATCAGTCTAAACAGGCTGCTGAAACATATTATAAAGGCCACAAATGTTTGTTTATTATTTATTATTATTTTAAACGTATATAGTGTACGACAGACCTGAGTATAGTGTGTACTGACTAGCATAGTCTTGCTCTCTCTCACACACAAAAGCTTATTTATTACGGGGCTGTTTGTGGACAGCTGCTGCTATCTGGGCTGTCGATCACAGAGTCCTTACAAGCTTGCAAATAAACTATTAGCAACCATGTAAGCGCCCTGGCTGGTAAGGATGAGCATGCTCTGAATACCTGCAAGCGACGTGAGTCCAATTTTGTATAAGACCCTAGTGTTGTCTGTGTTTGGAGGGAAATGGCTGTGAAAAAACACCTGTGTTATGCCACTGCTGCTTCGAGTCTGTACAATAAGAAAGGAGGGAATTCAAGCCTGCCACACGGTTACTAGATGTTCCAGTTTCCGCCTCAACTATTTTAACGATGTTGTTAGCGACTTAGTCAAATATCTTAACTGATCTCGATGATATGATAATTATAATGATATGATACTTGGCTGCATTTTTATTTCATCTATGCATCATTTAAGCACCACAGATGTGCACATGTTCGCCTTGCCCTTAATTACATTTACCATTTAATAGATACTGCCAGAGCTGACTACTCTTAAGAATATAAATCATAATCAACCATGCTTTTGTTGCAGATATTGCAATAAACTGTAATGAAAATCAAACACGCTGACTGGCACTGGTTAAGTCGCACTTCATATGTTGGTGACTCTGCAGTTCAAACAACATCTGTCCTCATATTATTCTGGTGTCCGAACAGTTGTGTGGTTGGCTGACACTTCATAAGGAGTGCAGATAAAAGCTGGCTGCTCCTTTCAGTGGATTCTGCAGCAGATGAATCAAATTAAGTATCATCTGTGTCTGACACTAAGCTGTGCCAGGCTGCATGGGCCACATTGTCATGTGACTGCTGGATGAAGTTCTCTGCTGAGAGGTTACTGTGGCAACAAAAAAATCTTTCTCCTTCTGTTGTGTACTGTGAATACAGAAAGCACCGAACAAAATGAAATATTTTGCTTTTTTTTGACAAAAAATATAATCTATTCCAATTAGTGTGTTGTTTTTATTTTTATTTGAAACACTTGACTTTTGTTTATAGTGTCTTTAGTAGGACATTTGCTGTGGAACCATGATCTGATCCGAGATGAAACGGTGTGGCCAGAATCTTCTAGATTCTCCACAGACAGTCTGATTGAGAGGCCTTACGTGTATAGACCCATAAATCACTTCTGCACCGTGAGATAGCTCATCTCTAACTACACACACACAAGATTAACGTAGGCGCTGATATGCTACAGCAAATTGAAAAAATCCATCATGCTCTGGCTTTTACAGAAATGGGTGGAAGTACTCAAGTATTGACTTATCTGCCATCTGAGGCATCATGTTGTATGTGATATTGCTCAATGAAATTAGGAAATGTCTTGGACTGCCATGTATCCTGCCCTTTCTTCCTGCCCTGTAGTTACTTATATTATACCTGTGAGATTGTTCTGAGCAGTGGACACGGACAGATGTTTCTCAACACGTTGAGCCATCCCTCTATCTTTATTACAAGAAATAGCCTTGTGAAGCCACTATTCCTCACCAGGTATTTGTAAAGAAAAATATTCTTAAAGTTCTATAAAGTCATTCTTTATTCTTCTCATCTATTTCTATTCATCTTAACCGGTCGTGGAAATTTAAAGTTGATACATTTACATATTTGTTGGTGGAGTAACTTCATCATGTGACTTATTTCTGGCCACTTTAGGCAATGAAATCGTTCGACATCTTATGTTCTCATTAAGGAGAATTTCAGACCCCTTACTATGTCGCAACCGTGCAGTTTAATTGAGCATCAGTCGCCCACTTCTGAGCACAGAGAAGCAGCAATTTCTCCTAATTCTATCTCCTTGACTTGGAGGAACATTACTCAGCGCCTAATGATCTGACACAACTGTTTCTTCTTTGTCTGTTTTAGCTCTAAAGAGGTGTGAAAGTTAGTTTGTAGGAAGAGTTGTAAATGTTGTGGAACAATATAATAAACGATCTGTGTATGCGTTCAGTTTAAGTGAAAATAGCTGTGAACAGTGGGCCAGAAGGAAAATAATTCAATAAAAATTAGATCTGTGGTGCGAGAGTGTGCTGTCTTTAAAAATCAAGCTGTATGTTATGCAATATTTTATATATCAACATGTAAAAATATTATACAGCCCAACAGTTCTGCTAGAAGTAAAGTTTAAAGCAGTCAGCAAATCAATCATGGCTTCACATTTAAAGTCATTTTTTGAAGGGGGAGAGAGTATTACACAAGACTATAGGTTTGCAGCCTCATAAACAGCTCTGGGATTTTAAAGAAGTGGAGGAGCATAAACTTGCTTCACTGGCTAGTGGAGCTGGTGGAAATTTAAAGGCTCACTTTAGCCATTAAGAAGGATCCTCTCAAAATGTTGTTCAGGTCTGCATTTCCGGAGATGTGCACAGTTTAAATCATTTAAACTGTGTCAGGTGCTATATTTACAATGGCTGACAAGTTTTGACCCACCTTCTGCATGACTATCTTTAATCTTCAATTCTGCATTCAAGGTGTATTTGGACCTGTGGTGGACTGGTGGCCTGTCATGGTGGACTCTGCCCTCCACTGTAACACCTGGATTGACTTCAGGCTGAGCGACAACTATTTGTTTCCTTTTTGTTATCCTTTATTGCCTCTAAAGGTAATGATATACTGTAACATTGGTTGCTTGGTGATCACAGGCACTGACACATTATGCCCCAGTTACGGCCTCCAATTCACACTGCTGTCAGACTTCATATAGAAAACTATAACATGCTTAGGATGAGACTTGTTTGGCTACAGTAAAACCTGCTAATACGACAACACTGTTGTGAAGTTATTCTGCCCCTGTGTGGCCAAAATTAAATCAGTGGATTTGGAGCAGAATTATGCGCACAGTATTTTGGGATGTTTAATAATGAGGATGTTTCTGCTTCTGGAGCATCAGTGCATGTTGGAATTAAATGCTCAGTGTAACTCCTGCCTTTTTTAATTCAGTTTCATTTGTAAAGTAACCTGCTCAAAAACCTGATTACTATAAAGATTTTATTGCAGTAATATGGTGCATATAAAAACTGCTGAGAACATGAGTTCTCTCAAACAAAGTCTGCTCTTTAGTCGTTTCTTTTCAGTGAACTTAACCTGGAGAAGTATAGTTTTTCTTTAGGACTGACTATAATTTATAAAATATGCTTAATACTACGGTATTATTCATATTCATATACAGTATTAACAGGTTTGGGGTATAGAGTCAACAAAAGAAACTGATGCCACACTGACTTGTTAGTGTTTCTGTTGGCCTCTCTGTTTTTGGGTTGTTGTTTTTTTCTTTTTTTTTTGTTTAATTAATTTTTACTTGTACTATAAATCATTTTTGAGACACAGCTTTAATAGCATCCCCCCCTTACCGCTACTCTATTATCAGACGTCTCAATAGAACCTTTCTATTTGGACCTGAATGGAAATAAAACCAGTACATGAACACATCAGCCAAAACAGTTTGAAAGCATCGAGCTTCCTTATTAAAATGTATTATTGTTACATGTCTTCTAAACTTAAAAAATTCGCAACTATGCCTAAATTTGAATGTTAATAAATTTATAAAACATGTGCTGAACAAACAAATTCACTAAGGTTATAGCAACATGTAAACAGAGTCTATGCTTATACGGTCAAGTATACAGAAACACATGCAGTTCAGCAAATTCAGTTTAACTTGTGCTGCTGATATACATATTATGGCTAATTTAAAGTGCTTCCCTTCATACTGTTCAGACACCGTTTAATGTTCTTATGTCCATTGTTTGGCACAAGGATAAACAATTTAGGTGCATTGTCCACAGACATAGCCTGTCATGCTTTGAAAACTGCAAAAATTTAATTGCTCAAATTAATATTAACATTTAGAGATGCTATTACATCATTAAATAGCTTCTCACACAAATTCGTCTTCTATACAGTAACACAGTAACACCTTACGTCAACTATATACAATATAATTTTTTTTCTTCCTTCTTTCAGTTTTGTTGAGTTTCATAATCGTTGTTCAACTCTTCCTCTAGAGTGTGTGTGTGTGTGTGTGTGTGTGTGTGTGTGTGTGTGTGTGTGTGTGTCTCAGTTTTGTAACTGTCGTTCAAATCCGTTTGCCACTTAGGTCAGAAAAATAAAACCGGATGTTGTGTGTCTGAGGTTTTAAGGAGTGAGGGGCGGGGCTACTAACTACTTCACCTGTGACGAGCAGGGCAGACATTTATAAATATCACTTTTCTCTGACTTTATCTTCTAACGCGTTTTTTTTTTAAAGCTGGTGTAACTGTTCAGGTAGGCGCCTGGTCGCGGTTCTGCTAGCAAACCTAGCTTCGCGCAATCACTTGTTTTTGTGTAGCCCTGATCTTTTATTGGATTCATCCAGGTGAAGACTGTTGCACCTGTGACGCACCTGTTGTTACCAACCCTAGATGTGATCCAGCAGCATGTGTCTGATTCTTCTCGTGCTAACCAGGCTACGTCCACGCGGTTTCCGGCCCAGCTTCTCCGTTGACCAGTAGACCAGCGCAATGGCGACCGTCAGGTTCGGAAGCGCCTGTGGCCCAAGCAGGACCCCGACGTCTGAGAGAGCATTGATAGCGGAGGAAACCGGTAACACGTTAATGTCCTTCTACAGCTTTTCATGCGGTTCTTGTAAGTAGGTTAAAGTTTGTGGTTGTTGTAATTGTTAAGACTCTAAGGGAGACTGTGACCCAGACAAACTCATGCAGTGCCCCTACGATAAGAACCACCAGATCCGGACCTGTCGCTTCCCCTACCACATCATTAAGTGCAGGAAGGTGAGTCAATGATCAAGAGCTAATTCTAGCAGTTGGTCATAATGGAGACATGTTGGTCTATTGTACTATTTATCATTTTTAAAACTTTCACTTGAGGCTATGCAGTGAACGTGTGCTAGTATAATTTACTGTGGAAGCTATCCCGAAATACCTGATTAACAGTTTCACATACACCCTGGATAAATTCATCTATTGAGTTTAATCAACAGGACAAATGGGAGCCTAATGAACCAAATGACCTAAAGTCTATCAGTAACTTTTCTGTCTTGGGGCAGACCATTTCTGGAGGAGAGGTCTGAATTTGGTACCGATTTCTTTGTCTGAATAACGCAGCTTGCGTGTCTGGTTTTAAGTGTAATGCATCTCTCATGTAGAATCATCCTGAACTTGCCAAGCAGCTAAAAACCTGCCCTTTCAACGCTCGCCACCTGGTCCCCAAGCATGAGCTGGCGCGCCACACCGAGACCTGCGAGTACAGGATGTCTTTAGACACTCCCAGTAAGTGTCATTAGATTCTCTCCACCTTTCAGAGAACGCAGTTTGAGTTTGAACCGTGCTTTTTACAGATGGAACCACAGATGGACATAGTAAATGGCCGGTCCCCTGCAGTACTTGGACTAACCCACACATGACTGAGGATTGGGACAATGGTATGATTGGCTTGGCTTTTTTGTACAACCTTACCCAAAATGCATATATTGCTTAACCCTCGTGCAGCCTTCGAGGAGTCAAAGCGACCCCACTGTGAAATAGGGGGCGCTCAAAGCTCAAAAACACTCACGAGGGTTGGATAAAACAGCCTTCGTGGGTGTTACATCCAAGCAATGAACACGTTCATCCAACCGTTCATATGGATAAAGCGTGTTGTGATTTACTGTCTGTCTGCGGCTGTTTTATCTAACCCCCCTTTTTTTTTTTTTTTTTTTTTTTTTTTTTTTTTTTTTGGTGCTTGGAGCGCCTCGTATTTCAATTTTGACATCCTCAAAGCCTGCACAAGGCTTAATGAGTGGGGCTGCTAGGTGTTTAAATTGGTGCACAGTGTCTAAAGCAAAGTGCTCACTGTTTTGTTTTGTTTTTTTTCTCCAGATCAAGTCCATATGCAGTGCGTGTAAAATTAACAGTATGTGTGTTTTGCAGAAATTGATGACAATGCTGCTCCGTTTGTGTGGGGTGCAAGAACCAATGTGACTCAACAGTAAGTGCTTGTAACGCTTCACTGGTACATGTACGTTGTTGCTTGATCATCACTGTCACTTCTCTTTGCAGACCAGACAGGGCACCAACCAGCAATCTTGGTATCAGAGCACCCAATACCCTCCCATGGTCTATGTTCAAACCATAAGCATTTATGTATGGACATAAAAGCTTAATGGGGGGGGGGGGGTTATGCCCGCATGGACATTTCTTCTTAAATTTGTTCTTAACTCTTAGGTTACTTAGTTTTTAGTCTTTAATGAATCTCTTTGATAATTACTGTGTGTTACACACTCCTCGTTTTCTTCTTGTATCATCCCCAGTTACAGTAACAAATGACAATGTAAAATGATTGTGTTGTTGGTGGGAAATGGTTTGTCAAATCCTACTCAACCAAAGTAGTTATACATCCATGTAACTGTACAAGTATACTGGATGTGAAAATAAAGCATTCAAAATATTGTTGGTTAATGCAGCTGCTCAGTGTATATCCATGTGCAGAGTCCTGTGCCAGCACCTTCTCACGATTTAATTTCAATAGGTATGTTGAGTATACAGTATTTGCTTTCAATGGGTGACCACTAGATGGCACTGCTCTTCTATTTAATACTAGAGTAGCAACTCGAATTACATGATTTATATCTTTACAGCTACTCCCAGTCCTTTTGGGGGGAAGTTTCCCTGTGATTCAATGCACTTCTGATTAACAGTTATTTTTAACATAAGCCTGTTCCACGGATAATTTACATCTGACCATCTGTGTTTTGAGAACATGCTGCCTATAGATGCACGAGTGTCAGGGTAATCCCAGTGTGAGGATGTCCTTTCCTGTCAGCACAGTCGTAATGATGTGACATTATTTATTTCATGTGATGTCTGTCTATTTTAGCTGTAGCTATTATTGGAAGTGTTCAGGGGAGCTCTGCGCTGCCCTGTGTGGGTCTAATGTACTCTTGGAATTACTAAGGAACAGACAAATCTCTTAGGTGTACAGTAAATGTTACTACCCAAATGGTTTTACTACAAAATTGGTAACTAGCTGACATCTACAGAGCTTCAGCTTCGGCACCTTTTACAACTTAGTTCAAAATGTACTCAATCACATATTTAACAAATTTGAACACTAATGCCCTTTTTGTAGGCTTGATAATCTGTATGTCCTAGTGTGTTGATATCAAGTGATCAGTGTACAACGCTTTTATTTGTAGGGCTCTTATACGATAATGATCTGAGAGGTGCAATAATCGAATTAATACAATTTTACATGTGGCATTAAGCTTTTCATTCCACCCTGGCTCAGAAGATAACTCACTTCATTCCCAACTAGTTACATAATGTTTATCACATGATCTACGTTTTTTTTTTTTTTTAACAAAATAGGTAGACCTTGAGTCTTTGTAAAGATGAAAATGAATAACTGAAAGATAGGGTTAAACTATGAAAAAAAAAAAAAATCTACAATGAATTAATTTTCCAGGCTTCCTGACCTCAGTGAGCTCTGACCGTCATTCAGGACACTCAAACAGGTCTTAGACGCGCATCCCAGGCTTGTCAGCTGCAAGTGAAACCGTAGCTTCGCAGTCGTCTTATAAATGTGACATTCTCATATTCTCCCAGACATCAGAGCTCTATCTGAAGCTTGTGATCCTCTAATCTCCACTCAAGCAAGCTGTCAGTGAGGCGTGACCAGTGGACAGTCTATCTGAAAGATCATTATCAATCTACTGTCACATGCATAAGTTCTGTATCCAGAGGGATATAGATCACTTTAGCCCAAAGTTCTTATAATGAAAGATAATCAAGTTTGTAAATATTAAGTTACTGAAGACAAGAATAGTTTTCTTCTAGTGGTTAAACTACAAGTTATTGGTTCTAAATTTCAAAGCATAGTTTGTTCTCTGTGTTTTATTGGACCTACACTCCTACAGTACAAGTAGTCCTGCACTACGCTGCATGTTACAGCTGCAGCCGAAGCTACTGACAGGGACATATGATTTAGTGTGGCGTTTGGTAATCGTACATGAAGTTCAGAAGACACCCACACACTGTACACAGACCAGGCTCAATACCAGGTGGATTAAATGATGAGCAGGGTGCAGCTCCTCACCCCATAGTCAGCAGTTAAAATTTGTCTCGGTTATTCAACAGAGGGTATAGATGAGTAGGAGCTAGAAAAAAACATAATTGATAGTGTTGAAATGTGGGGGGAAAATAAAAACAGCTGCTGTGTGTTAAGCATGTCTGTATAGCAAAAACAAAAAACCCAACCACCATAACAATAATCAAAAAATGTACTAATAATGTTAACAACAGCAACAATGACAACGATAGAAGTAATAACAGTGATATAACTGTATCAGCTTTGGACTATGTAGTGGTCAGTCTATATCTCTTTACTCTGGATTTGTTTTCCTTTTCTTTTATGTTTGTCAGTGCACACATCACTGGGGTTCCCCGCGTTTTTAGCCTCACAAGCTTTAGGGATACAAGTTTTAATCAGCCTGACTGTCTGTGGTCCAGACTCAACAATCTATTGTGATGAGTTCTGCTTTCAGTAGAAATGTCCTAAGAATTACTGGATGGACTACCATGACATCTGGTACACATGTTCATGGTCCCCTCAGAAGGACTTTGGTCTGCAACCTGTGGGAACACTTTGTGCAGGGTGTCCACTGCACTACGTACAGTGCCAAATGAAATATAAAGCTGTCTTAAAGAAACCATCCTGTCTGGGCCCTTCACATAGACAAAAATAGCAAAGAATGTTCTATTCATGTAAACAAGATTAGAATTTGTATTAACGTATTTGACTACACCAAAAAAGAAAAAAATGTTGAAATTTAGCAAATGGGTTGACCTTCCAGGAAGTATCTCAAAATGTGGCCAAACTAGTTTAATTACGTACATTTTACCCCGCAGCATTGTCTGTAATCTTTAAATAATGTTTATTGCTGGGACACATAGCAGTTATTTCTGTAACATTCACTTCTAGTGCAGAGTGTACACTCATGTTTTGATACACACTTGTATGTGACACCGTGGCACTATACAGTGAAAAGCAGTCGAGTCACTCGAGCCCGCACAAGGAATTGCACCTGCTGCTAAAAAGAGACCAGTACATAACTGGGAGGGAAGTGAGCACGGGGGCATTTTTCAGCAGTATGTTCTGTTGCCAGACGTTGGACCTGACTCAGGCTGACAAGCTGGCACCGTAGCAGGACAATGTACACGGCCACACAATGGATGTGTACGAGAGAGAAGATTGGTTAAATCTGTATTTATCTCACCTACTGTACAAACACTACACAATGGATGTATTGTAGTGTATGATTATCATGTATTCTTATCTTTGTGCAGGGAAATAAAAATCCCTCTCGGTGTATAGAAAATTCACTACTTTCTACATCAGCAATTTTCTTTAGTTATAATTTTTTTGTATATACTACTACTACTTTCACTGCACATGATTTTTAACCAGCACTAGCTCTTAGGGTGCATCATTAACCTAATTTCATTACATTTTATTTCTGATTTCTGACAATATACTAAGTATCCAAAGTATAAATGGGACAAATTACATGGTCTTGATGAAAATATAAAAAATTACAATCTTCAAGTGTTCAGTTCAGAATGAATGAAGCAATTTTACCTAAATGATTTGATAATACATGACGGGGAACTAAAAATGTAGTTATAATTAGTTTCACTTTTCCACAATTGGCCACAATATAGTATTGTATTCAGTAGATTATTGACAGATTTAAAGAGCTGAATTTGAAAATTAAAAGATCCCCAGACCCAGGGAATTTTCATTCCATTTTGCATTAAAACAGCTAAAACGTGAAAAATGGCAAGAAATGGCCCTCATAGAAGCCAGCGGGTTAAAGAAGACAACAGCAGGTAAAACACGAGTGTCACATTTTATTTCATCTCAAGCTGCTGTAAAATATGTGTTATTATTAGGTAAAAACAACAAGTCCAAAGTAAAATCAGAATTTCCCACACTGCAGAATGCAATGCACGTGGTGAAAACATCAGTAGGTTTTATAGAGATTCAAAAGAATTTACAAACCAGTGCATAAGACTGTACTGGATGATGCACAGTATATTAGCTGCTCTCTGTCTTTTCATGATACATGAATTACACTGCTTATTATTACTGTAGGTGTAACCTACTTTCTATTCACCAAATACACATGGTGGCAATAAATATAAAGCTACCCGGAGCTTTGACTGACTCGCACTTCACATGTCAATATGTAGACTCACAAGATCTGTGGAAGTTGTAAAGTCTTCAATCTCAATGTGGTTTTGTGAAATTATTTTGTTGGAGCACCTGAAATATAACGTTCTTTTATAATGTTATAAGTCAATAATTGACCTAAAGATGTCATAATAATGCTTTGTTGCATATAATATATGCAATATACAGCCATCCAAAGCAGAAATACACACAATTACAAAAGAAATCAGTTTGGTACCGTCTGGAAAGTACATTCATCTTCCCACTTCAGAACATTTCCATTTATGGCACCTTGTATGTAAACAGTCACATTTTGGTCCACGGAGTAGTCTGTCACAATTTCCAATAAAACAAACTAGACAAGAGAACATTATTTGCTTCACAGTAGTCATCACCACTTAAAAATACCGCTTTTTTCTTTCTTTCTTTCTTTTTTATTTTGGAGCTGCATTGTACATAGCTTCTCGATGTTTATCTTCATACACCTTGAAGTATGAGCCCTCAGTCTGTTCTCTTTGGCTCACAAACAAACTCCAGATTTTGAGATCAGAGGCAATTAATGTTCTGTCTCACACTCAAAAAGGAAGCGTGTCCAGGAAGATTTTCTCCACAATCGGTGGCGGAGGAGCAAGATTCTCTAGTTTAAGGTAAAAAATACGCTGCAGGCCTTGAGTGCACAGTGTTCTGAGATCTGGCAGCATCCCAAGAACTCTGGACAAATAATTGGGACGCATCGTGTCCGAGCTGCAACCAGAGATGTGTTCTTTGAGGCAGGTTATGAGCTGGTTCTGCATGTCCTCCACACGTTTTGGTTCTTTAAGACCATGTCGGTCTGCAGAGAAAAATACATCACATATTGAGAGTGAGTCTTGAGCAAATCAGACTCAAGCGTTTCTAAAATCTTCATGAGTAATGGAATGGACATGACATGACAGCCTTGCTAATCCTGCTACCCTAGAACTATTCCTTTGATTTAAATCTAAACCTTTATTGTGCTTATCTTAGGTCTGCTGTGACATATATGAGATCTTCTCGATAGCATACATGAGCTTGTTTTAGAGTTTGTCATGCACCTGTCACGTCAATCCTGTGTTGTGTGCGTGTCCACAGCAGTGAAACCAGATTCCTCGTGTACTTTAAGTTAGATAAAAGTAACAGTGGCAAAGGGAGGGAAACAGCTGATATAACTGAAGCTCTTACCAGTAATGATGACCAGCGCAGTGAGACAGGAGAAGGAGGAAACGTCTAGCTTCATGCGATGGAGACTTTGAGAAAACTCCAAGATGGAATTAATCCAATCCCCGAAGCTTCGGACACACTGCATTTTGTGAAGCACAGCTCCGTTGCAGAAAACGAGCGTGTCTGTTTCAGGATTGGAACTTTAAAAGAAGATGTCTAAAGGTTACATAATGTATCAGGTACGCTGATTGTACAATATGCTTTTATAAGGAGCTGCACAAACCGATATGCAAGACGCAGAATGAAGAGCTCAACAAATGCAGATTCAATCAGCAGTTCCTGGTCTTCTGAGCAGAACTCAGAGAAACCTGGGATGCTCTTTGCCCAATTTCTGATGACTTCCATGGAGGTTGTGAGTTGGTCATAAAACTGCCTGATGTCACCAGCATCTTCCTTCTGGTTCGAACTGACCACTTTCTCATCATACTGAAATGGAAAAAAAAACAATTTGTTGACACAAAGGAGGGATGTGATCAAAAAGAAACATGAACATGTGTGGACTTTGCTTCTTACTTTGGAATAATCCAGTTTCCCAACACTGGGGTTTGAACTAATGTGAGCCCTCACAAGTGAAGCGATCATGCTCGTCGGAGGACCAGCGGTTTTCACATCTGGGGCAACTTTAGGCTTGGACGGCAAGCGACCTCGTCGTCCTTTCAGGCTGTCAGTTCTCACAACTAGTGAAGTGGTGAAAAAAAAAGTTAACTTTCACTTCGCTGATATGAAATGGATCTACTGATTTCTTTGTGTTTGTACTAAACTCACCTTCTCTGACCATGCCAACAGCCAAACATTTCTGGAAACGGCAAAACTGGCATCGATTTCGCCGCCTCTTGTCAACTGGACAGTCCTTGTTAGCAAGGCAGACGTACTTTGAATTTTTTTGTACAGTGCGCTATAAAAATAGAAAGAAGAAATGTTTCAAAATGGTGTTGAAATACTTAAACAGATTAATTTAATAAACAGTGACATGTGATTTTCTCACCTTGAAAAACCCTTTACATCCTTCGCAGGTTCTGACCCCGTAGTGTTGACAAGAGGCATGGTCCCCGCACACAGCACAGCAGCCCTCATTGGCACCTGGACTTTTTAACTTGGGCGATAAGCTGCCATCTAGCTGGTCAGTGCCATCGAGAATGCATGCTTGCTCCATCACCAAGCCACTGAAGTTAATAGCAGATGGGTGAGGTTGGGCCAAAGAGAAGGATTCTGACTCGCGTGAATGTAGTTGCCCTAAACGGGACATATCCTCCATAGACGCTGAGCCAAATGTGAAGAAAGAGGGAGCGTTTGGCACTGAGGTCTCCTCAGCTGCCCAATATCCTGGACTTGGAGAGTAAGGACCAAAGGCTGAATCCCAGGTGGACCCATGCTGAGTGTGGAACCCAGGGGTTGAAGGAGACGAAGTCGACGCAGGACTGCCAAAATAATCTGACCCACAAGGAGACATGGCTTCATCAGGGTAGTTCAGCATGAACGGTCCAGGGTAGCAGCTGTAAACCTGTAGGTCATCCAGCTTTAAGGGAGTCTCGTGGCCTGACGGTGGAGGGACGTGGGCAGGGGCTGCAGTAAACTGGCACGAATACGTGTCAAACTCGCCTAAGTGCGGGCTAGTGACGTTTGGCTGGGATGGAGCAGAGAGTTGGTCCCGTGTGCTGCTCACATTCACAGCCAACCTGGACATAAAGTCTGCGCTTTGAAGCTCTGAACTGTCGAGGTTGTTTTCATATGCCTGTGATCCATGCTGGGGATGGATGCAAGTCATGACTGCAAAGCTGAAACAGATGCAATGAAAACAGAACCTTGTTTTCAATCAAATCTCAACACACTGTGGCTAGTTAACACAAGGTAATGGGCATGATGGCAACTTGAAATACTTTTCTGATAAATTATTTTCCATGATCCAATCTTGTCATGGAGACATCGGTCCCAAATATATTCTACAGCATTTCAACAACCCCACAGCTAGATTCAAACAGCAACCAGTGGAACAGGAGTCCTCTAACAGATGACATGCCCAACTGAGACTAACACCATGGAGTCAGTGTGCAACTACTTTTTAAATGGCTATAAACTAAACATATCAATTGATATACATCATACAGTTTTGAACACATCCTCGCTTTACAGCATTTCATCTAAAAAACTGTAAATGTGAGACTAAATCATTACAATTGATTGATATAGAAACAAAAGTCTCTTCCTGTGCACATTGAGTCAAGGTAATATATCTGTAAAATAGTTTTAAACATCTTCTCTCCACTTGATGTTTTAACACTGCATGTCAGTAGCTGGATTAGCCAGTTAGCCGACTGTACTATTAGAGAAACAGTTTATTAAGTCAGATTTAAATTACTTTCAGTTGTTGGCTTTGAGAAAGAGGCTGTTTTCTATCTGGGTTAATATCCAGAAATGAGTTTTCCTTTTTTTTAAGTCAAAATCAATAATCAACTTTCTTACCTGATGGCTCCGTCTATGAGTGATTTGAAGTGTTAGTACTCCACAAACGACAGTCAGTCATACTCCGCGTCTCCCAGCTGAGGAGCAGTCCCGCTGCCGGCACTTCTACTTCGTTTATGTACCGATTCGAGCGTACCCATTACGTCAGAGACAGGATTCCATACAAGGCCGTGTGGTGGGCGGGGAGATTTCCAGTCACGGACCAATCGCAGCTTGCGTTTTAGAGAACAGTCGTTGAATGACGCACTATAGGATTCCGTTGACGCGCGTAAGGGAGAACCGCAGCGTTGATGGCATTGCACACGCTCACACACTTAGAACGAGGCAGTCTGGCAAGTAAACCAAGATAAATATGAATAAAAGTTATTCATTTAACGAGCAGACGCTGACACGCGGTGTGTTTGTACCGTCGCTGTGAAATCGTCTCTTCGTTACGCTGTAACAGGTTTGTTCATTTTGCTGAACAAATGGAAACATATGATTTCGTAATTCACAAACAGGAAGTCGCAGATGTTTTTTCTCTTTCTGTAAGCGAAAACTGGCAAAAGCGAAGTTTTTTAAATTTTACTTAGTGCGGTCTGCAAGTCACAGGCATTATAAGGCAGTTACACTCAATCTAAACCTACAGGCCTAATGCCAAAACTAAAATAAAGAGGCGTTCTCAGCTAGAATGTACTACTACTCCCTTTGAAACTCAAATTGCCACTACTTATTACTTATTCTTTTAATCAAGCGAGGAGAGCCACGTGGGTGACTAATAACACAGTGAGCTCTTTACAGAAGGTCTTATAATCATGGTGTGAACGGTCCATCATGTGCAAGCGTCAGTCCAGCAGTGGAAAGGTGGAACTGTGCTATCGAGGGAATGACAGGATCATCTGTCCCAGGACTCTCGATCCTGCTCATCCATGATCCTGCTTTTTCTCATAGTGACCTCTGGAGCCATGGAACCTGTCACTGAGTGAGAGGTAATGTACGCACAGGACTGTTCGCCAGTCCATCACAGACACTGTTTGCATGCGCCACACAGAAATACACCTGGGCAAGCCCAGTACTCAGTATATATAAATAAATTATATCGCATCATAACAGACCACAGAGCTACTATTGACATAACACATGGTTTATGAGGTAAGATTTGGTGGTGTTGTATTGCCTGTACCTTATATTTTATGCAGTAGATATAGGTATTATACCGAGCTTCCCTCAATGAATTATCTAATCCTACAGCAGATCTTCCCTTCCTTTAGTTTCACAGGCCTCTGAACGTCATTCGTAAACCCATGATGGCCCAGTGGGAGGAAGAGCTTTTCACCAGCTGGTGCAAGGGAGGAAACACCTCTTACACACACACACACACATGCGCACACATTCACACATCAAGCTGAAATTCTCATTTTCATAAAGGGAAGTTTAGCTCTAGGCCAGTTCTGTGATCTGTGCGCTTACTTCGCTTAAGGTCATTTTTAAGGGAGCAGAACATGGTCTTGCCTGCAACTTGGTGACAACCCTTCCTGTACACGTTTTTGGGTCATATGCCACCCGACGAGTCTGGAAATTACTCACCACCACCACTGAGATTTTTTTTGACTCAGTATTGGTGATTTCATTCCAGTGCTGGCAGGGCCTCTCTGCTACACTGAAGTTATTATTATTATTAGCCTATGCAAAAGAAACCCCCACTACTACTACTTTTGAGCTAGTTCTATTCACTCAAGGCATCATTTCATCATCAGGACCAGCTGATTAGTGCAAACAGCAATAAATAGCTACAGTATAGCTGTCAGAGTCAGACTGTATCTTTTCTGTGCTTACAGGTTGAGGTGAGAGCCTGTTGGTTACAACGTGACATGCTAGAAGTGTGTGACTGTTTCCACTCATGCACACACACATATTTGTCATGTGTGCGTGGTCAGAGTCTCTCCTCACCACCACATGCTGCTCTTGCAGAATGTTGTTTTCAGTTTGACAAGATGTTTGTAATTGTGGAGAAATTCTCCAGCTTGTCATATTCCGAAAATATGTTTCTATTCATATACGTTGATTCTGGTCAGATTTCACCACCTTCAGAGAGCTTGGCTGTGTCATAAGGCTGATAAGAGAAGAGAGCACCGGCACAAAGCGCTTTTCATCAGATAACCTAACTGCTCAGACTGTTACAGTCGGAAAAAGGCTGTTACAGCTGTGGTCTTTTGCATACAGCTGTAAATGAGGCAGAGGTGATGTTATCAGCAGTGCTTTGCATTTTTTTCCAGACTTCAGAGGATTCCACTGCTTACATATAATGGTTAAACGCTTAATTTAGCTCTGTGTTTAGGATCAAGCATCAATGAAAATTCTTAAAGGTATAATAAAGTTAAATTCTTGTCATTTTTTGAATAATTTGTAGTAGAACAGTAGGTTGTTTAGTAAAAAGAAAAAATATATAACTTTAATATCACTGCTAGATTTGGGCCAGTGAAAACAATGAGGACACCAGTGTGACATAAATGACATTTACTCAACACTTTTACGCTGCGTGTTCAAACACTCTGTTGAAAGATTTGCATATATTATGTCTGGCATAGTTTCATGTGCTGCACCCAAAATATGTGACTTCCTAAACAAGGTGATCTTGTTCAGACGTGCCTTTGTGCCTGCTGTTTTTTTTTCACGCTAAGCTGTCACATGACTGGCTTTATGAAGGGGTGCGAGGTGTGCATTGTTTGCTTGCAACACGATATGAAGGCATGCTCTGTACATGCGGGAATCCGTATGTGCCGCCGTGCGTGTTTTGTTCATACATGCATACTCCTGGTATTTACTGGTTGCAAAGTTATTCTTATATATGGACACGTGTTTGCTCAATGTCACCTCTTTAATAAATCAGTTGTTATAACTTTCTCTTTTTTCATTAGCTGTGGTACGTCTGCTGTGCTGGCATTGCATTCAACGTATTCCATCACACAACCTCGCCACAGGCTGGGAAAGGCCGCTACTCTGTGCTCAACACTACAAATTAAAGTAAGCATCAATATGTTGTGTATTTTTTTTTTATTTTAAGTCTTATCACACAATAACACATAACAACAAAATGAAATATGTATTTTAATTATGTATGAAATGATTTTTCAGAGCTTGGAAGAAATGGGTCAGGAGTTTCGTTCCCCTTGTGGTAAAAAATATTCTGGTTCTGCACAAGGCCTGCAAGTCCCAAAATTCACACAGTCTGTCACAGTCAGGACAAAAACCATACAGTGAAATCTCAAGAACTTTCTTTGCACCTTAACATTTAAGTTGTGGGATGACACAAACCAGAGCAAGGTTCTTAAATAATATGATAATAATTCTTATCATAATAATATGATAATAACTCTACTCCTTCAGTGCTTAACGCGCACAGTGAAGCCAACACTGGTGTCACACTGTGGAGAGAGAGCTGTCTAACACATAGATCCAGAACCCCAACATGGTCCAGCATCTGTGAACAGCCATGCTCTGTATGATTCACGTCTTAATGAGCGATGTCTTCATACTGCCATCACTCGTCACGCCCTGCATTTATTTATAACTTATCAATTTAATCAGCTGTTTGTGTTGATTTGTCAGGTCACCAGTGGTGACGCATTTACGTATCTGTCAGGGACAGTTCAAACAGTCACATTTATAAATAATTCATTTGGTAATGTTTGACACAAGAACAACTTCCTCGGGTTTTTGCACGTTCAAATACTGTATATATAAAATTGCGTGACTGCATTTCCTATATTTGTCCAGGTAGAAACTAAATATTAGAATTTTTACTCAAATTTGAAAAAGAAAATTACAAAGTAGGGGAACGTCTGTCTAACTGTCAGCAGTGTGCTGCATGCTCACTTCAGTACCACAGGATGGAATATGTTGCACGCAACAGACTCTACAGCCCATGAAACTGACGCTTTTGGAGAAGCTGCTGTAGCCATGACGAAAAACTGTATGTGCCTCCTAGTGTCTCTTCCCCTTTTCCTAACCAAACACGAGACAGTTTTCTATCACTCCCACCTTCCAACATTGAAGTCACCACTGTCACTTCCATGTTCCACTTTCCATTGTCAAGTGAAAAGATATCACACCTTAAACACACTTCATATGCTATTTTGAAATACAGGATGAACATCATTTCCTCTTCTGCCGCCCTTCTCTTACACAATCTTCAATATCATTCAGTGTATTCTAATTCATTCACTGTGAATTAGAGTTATATTCAGTGATCATCCACACAGATAACACACATCTGTACAGGACTGATTCTCAGTCTGCGGTCACAGGTCATCTCATGCAGCTGATGCTTGGAATAGGTATGTTCTTCTGCTCATACTCCACCTGGTGGCGGGAGCAGAGTTAGTTTTGCTGCTGTGGAATTACGTGACCCGTGTGAAAAATGAAAGCAATAGCTGCATAAATAAATAACTCTGCTACTTGTCTTTTAGACCCAGTTCCAACCTGAATCAAATCAACCAATTTCTATTTACAGGCTACGTACCACAGGCCTTTAAGGTTGCTGTGGTCAAACCTTAATTGAAAAAACTGCTACTCTACTCTATGTGACAGTATGGACTCGCTTCCCCACCAGGGGGAGCTATTTTGGACTTTGAGTTTGTTCCTTGTTTGTTCCCATACTGGTCTCCCATACACACCTGTTTGTCATTATCATCACCTGGTCTTCATATACTCCCTTCAGTCTATCATTTGTCGCTGGTGTGTCATTCCTGTTCGCTTGGTTCGTTTGTTCTCCCTCTTCCCCGACCTCTAGCTCTACTCAACTTTAGTAAGTCAGTCAGTTTTTCATAGCCTGTTCGTTTTCCTGCTTTGCAGTGTCTTTTGTTTGGTAGAGATAACTTTGTTTGTTTTTTCCCGCTTGCGGTGACTTTGTGTTTGTAGACAGTTCAGTTAGGTTCTTTAGAATAACGTTTGTATTATCCCGCTTTCGGTGAATTTTTGTTTGTAGGATTTTCATAGTTAGATCATAGTGTTGAATTTGGCCCACTATCGTTTTGTGTTCTTGTTTATTCCAATTTGTAGTTTCTCCAGCTCAGCTGTGATTTTCTGTTTAATGAAATCTTGTTGTGCGGAACTTCAATCTACTGGGTTCATTTGCACCTGGGTCCGACCTCACCTTGTGTCTGGCTCGTAACACTCTACTCTTGACCCTAGAGAACTTGCAAACTATAGGCCTATATCTAATCTACCCTTTATTTCTAAAGTTCTTGAAAAAATTGTAGCTAAACAACTATGTGTTGTGGTTGTGTTCTTTTCTCTCTTCTCTATCCCCTCACCCCAACTGGTCAAGGCAGATGGCCGCCCACACTGAGCCTGGGTCTGCTGGAGGTTTCTTCCTCTATAGAGGGAGTTTTTCCTCCACTGATGCTATTAAAATGTACAATTTATTGATTGGCTACAATTAAAAGCTTGCTCTTTGTGGGATTTGTTCGGTCTAGTTGTAAAGTGCCTTGAGATAACTGCTGTTGTGAATTGGCGCTATATAAATAAAGTTGAATTGAATTGAATTGAATAAACAACTGGAGTGCTGGTGCGCTGTACTTAATAATTAGCAGCCAATCATGCTCTGTGGTTGTATTAACAGCTAAACACATCCAGCTGATGCTGACTATGGATCAAGACAGTGAGATTGGGGCACAAGCGGCAGGAGCCTCAGAAACAGCTGTAGTGCAGTCAGACGAGTGATCATTTGTGTATTTTTGACAAGCGGGCGAGTGCAAGTGTGACGTACTCCTATCGAACAGTACAGGCCTGAATGCGGGACCTCTACAGCGGGGGGATCTGGTGGCTCTGTTATGCTGCAAGAGACATTCTGCTGGCACGGTTCGTGTCACCTTAATTGTCCCCTCAGAGGGAAGAGTCACTGCAAGTCAACACAGAGTTGTTTTGGGTGACTTTGGGTAATGACACACTTCGAGACTGATGGGAGGCTTCTCTTCCACAATGAAAATCCTCCTTCTGCAGGACACGAGGCATGAGTGAATGGTCTGATGAGTATGGAAATTATGTGAATCACATTCTGTCATCAGTCAGCAGATCTCAACCTAACCGGACGTTAACACAGCGATGGTGCACAGGGAGGTGTTACATCTGTCAGATTTCACACTTTGTGTTGGTTCTTCCATCTTCCTTACTTACTGCCACCTTCCTCTCTGACTTTACCACAAGGTGGTTTACCATGACATCAAACATGATAATAGTAATAAAATCTGTATCCGTAATAGTGAATATAAATCGCAGGTCACATTTGAAACCCAGTAGAGTAATTTTGAATATCTTAACTGGTAATTTACATATTATTGAGTCATAGTGATAAAGCTCTGGGTTGACTCTCAGAGACAGCTTTGTATTAAGGTGTGAGCCTAAACGTTATTTGATTTATATCCCTGGAAACAGATAAATACAACAAATGATTGTTCTGTCTTTCCTTTACTGTGTATTTATATGTTATGGAATAGAGATTTTATTTCGAATTTAAAACAAGAATTTAAAAAATACTAAAGAACCTGTTCACGTGCTCATTGTGGACAGCGGGTTAAGTACCTGTCTATGACCCGATTAACCACTAGGGGGCAGTACTCCACCACGATGGACTGACTACCTCTGTAAATTCAATTGTAGCTTGGCAGGACAATGCTGCCCCATGTTGTTTTAGGAGAAATTATAAATGATTCGTTAAATATAAATATAATAATTCATTTTAATGACTGTGGAATATTAAAAGGTTACTACATAATCATTAAGGGACTGTGCTGTGAAAGTGCTTCAAATTGACTGGGACCCAATATATACCAATTGTACTAGCAACAAAAATAGCATAATAAGTCCTAAAAGATGTAAGTTCTTTAAATATCTTTTACAAGAAAAAAAATCTCTCATACTGATTCATACTGATCAGCTTCCACGTGACTCGCTACAGAGTTACAGACGAGCTGTCTGTGTCAATAAGTTTCCTTCCAGTTCACGCTCAGAGAAGATGATGCAAGGTCCAGCCAGGCTGTCATCAGAGACGTTCCATCGCAGCACATATTCAATAATGACCTCTGTCTTCTTGCCCAAGAGAACCAAATCGATTCTGTCGTCCATTAGCAGGTCACAAGAATGTCTCCTTTGGAGTTTTCCCACTTTTAAATTCCTCCCTCATCCACTGCCCCCATACACTAGTAACGCTCTGCCTTGTCTTACTTCACTGAATAGAAGGATTGGCTGTAACGTGTACTTGAAGAATGAAAAGAAAACCGACTTTGTGTGCCTTGGCCTTTATGACAGATTGGTATTAATTAGCATCTTATTATTAATTTAATAACAATGAACTCATTACTTGGAGAGGGAGGAAGAAAAAAATCTGTTCTTCGAGACACTCACTGGTCCCTTTATTAGGACCAACTCAATGCAATACAAAAACTATGCCATGAATTCTTCAGGTTGGAACTGTTTACAATTCTACTATATGTTTATTATTGAGGTCACAGTGAGTCATACAAGTGTATTATATTAATCCCAGACATTTTGTGGGATATGGTCTTTGATGACACCTGTGTCACGGTGGGTTCTCGTGCCATAAAATGCTTAGATTATAATCATATCATAAAAAAATGTATGAATAATTCAGAATTTTGATTTGAAAGGTAAAGTAGCAACTATCTAATACATGTAGTCGAGTAAAAAGCTTGCTAGAATATTTAGACAAAGACTAGTAAGACTACAATGAACCATAATGAGGTCAGAGGAAGCTTACACCTCAGTCTTTTAGGTTTCACTTGGTGTCACTGGGGTTGCAAAGAGAGGAGGCGTGGATGTTGGAGGGTGGGGAATGTTTTCCAAGGTCCACAGTAGGGTCTGGTAATGTTACATAAGGGCCAGAACACTCAGTCAGGAGCCGCAAATCCTCACAGAGGGTCCTGGCTTTGAGTCCTCTCCACTCCTGGGACAGTCACTATTTATGACTCACACATATTGGCTCCTGGTTGACTTTGGCCACTTTTCATCTAAAGCGTCTTTTTCCCTTCGGCAGATTTCCTCTTGTTTTTTTCCAGATACAGTACAGGGATGAAATACAAGTGTTATTGTCTCAAAGTTTCCTGGACGTGTTCAAGGTCAAAAGCTAGTTGAGTAAGCAAGGCGACTTTATAGAGAGTTTGTGTGTGAGCAGTGGGGGTTGATTGCACTGATGCAAGTAAAATCCCCAAACAATACAAAGCCTTGGTTGTCAGTATTAGACAGGGACTGAAGAAACGTGAAGAGGATGTAAAAGAAATGCCAGCCGTTACAAACTCAGCTGCCATTCAGCTGGAAACAGATAATAGCTTTGCCTCAGTGTGCTTATGTTTGGCCTCTTTTCAAATCACAGTGAATTCCCAGGTCTCATCAACATGCATCGTACACCCACTGTGTGCTTTGGAGCTAAATTCAGCCCAAGAAGCTGAGACTAAACGAAACTAAACACAAAGTGACGTTAACACGACAGGTCTATAGGTCCTGTAAAAACCCAACAATAAAGAGCTGTTTGGTTCCAGATCTGATGGGACATCACCTCAAAAATGATTGGCTTTAGTGAGAAAAACATGAATGCGATGTCTGATGCACAGTAAAAACCACGGGATCTGAAAGAAGAAGTAACAGCCTTGAAACCACAAAGGGACTAGACAAACGTGTGAACTTCCTCGTGCCCAAATTGGCTTTTTAAACGACTGTCTGTTAAACTAGCAGTACGATATCACAGCTTCTGTCTCCTCTCATAGTCGTCATTCTCATTTTACCGCCTCCTCAAAAACAAAACCATGCCAGTGAGTGGGTCCTCCTAACCGCAGGTGACTCAGTTCTACCTTCTTGGATTGCGAGTGAAAAACTTTGAGGTGAAATATGTGTGGGCAAAAAAAACATACTCTGATCCGTGTCAGATAAAAATGCCTGTATACACCCACTCATTGTATAGATATGTTGTTCTAGTTACTGTAGGTTGTGTGATATTATTTACCATGTCATCTAATGAGTTTTCCTTTTATTTGTTGTTAAAGTCTTGTCTATCACGGTGGTAAGCAAATTTTATTATATTATGTCATGACCCTAGTAAAATATAGAAGAAAAAGAATACTGTTACTTTTATTTTCATTACATCTGGCAGGTATTAGTTTAAAAAGTCCTGTTAGTTGTTTTGGTTGTCACACCAAGGCCTGGATAGTATCCACCCACATTAGCAGCTATTCAAGCAACTCCTGATTATTAGTATTATTGCTCTAATAAAAGTCAGTAATGACAGAATATATCGTCACGGAAACACTCATCATCACAGCTTGAAAACATTCAGCCTCAGAAGCTTCTTGTTTATGTTTAGTCAGAAATATTGTAGCTTGGCCTAAAATAGGCACTTCCTTAATATTATGAGATCTTTGTTCTGTGTTCATGTCACCGGGCACTTCTCTCTCTTCATAACACAGGGATGTGAACACAGACACGTTACAGTGTCAACGCAGACGTCATGTGCAATTAATAAACGATATGAATTCACAGCATAATCTGAAACATCCCTATGATTACTCTCTCAACATCTGTCAAAAGCCCCAAGGGCAGTTTAGGCGATACCAGCAGAAATGGAATCTTTTTTTTTTTTCTGTCAGTCTAACTGAATAATCAGCTAATTTACATGGAACTGGGCTGTTTGTGACTTTTGTTACCACGTTTATGTTACCATCAGTCAAAATCATGTTGTCGTCTTCCTGACAGTCGTTAATTGCAATCATAATATTTTCTGGGAACACTGTACAGTATCTCTGGGTTCCATCCTCTCAGTTTTCCGGGAGCCGGCTCTTGGAACAAACCTGGTGAGTCAACATCCTCTCTCCTCTTGGACAAACAGCTTCCAGCATTCCTGAAGCCCAGACCCTCCTGCTCCACAGCCCGAGCGTTCAGCCAGCCATGATGTTTTCATTTGCTCTGACATGGTGGGAGACTGAGACAACGTGCTGTACCCCTGTCTGTCGGTACTGTACTGTTCACCCTGTGTGAACGTGCTAGCTTTCCTTTGTTCAGTGTCCTCCGGAGAAGAAGAAGCAGTAATGACGCTCAGAACAGGCTGATCCCCACCACTTCCCCTCACTGGAGAACGCAAGACTTTAGAGAAGTTAGAAAGAACATCTGCATGTCTGTGTGATCATTAAAGCGGCAACGGTTTCTTGGGAAAGCCTACAATCTTTTGAAAAGGATTTCAAACTGAGGCCACTGTGTGATGGAAAGATATGACCCCATGACACTTCCTGCTATTGTATTTGTGTACTTTCTCTATCTTTGTGTGCACATTCACAGCTGTCACCTTTTATATAACACAGCCTTGCTTCCTAACCCTGTGTGAATGTTTGTTGTTGTTGTTGTTTGTAGCAATATTTTGTGACAAATAACATTATTATTTATTTCAGCCTATTGCTTAGCTTACTCTCAGACTGTCAATTGTGCGTGTGTGTGGGGTGCGGGGTGTGTGTGTGTGTGTGTGTGGGTGTGTGGGTGGGTGGTTGAGAGGCTATCAGGGTAGAACAACATCAGCAGGTGGTTCCTTATCTAACTCTGTGTTCTTAAACATCATAAAACCCTGCTGAAAAAAGAGGAACACGTTTAATAACCGAAGGTTCAGGCTGTGGTCCATCGCACGTCATGTGCCCACGCTTGATCTACTACACGTTTCACATCCTGAAAACTCTCTTAAATCCCCCAAATCAAGTATCCTGCAGGTGTTACTCTCACTCTCTGCGGATGCTTTTGCTTGATGATCACTTTTGCCACAACCACTGTCAGATATGTGAATTAAAACACGCACATGAATCATTCACCCAATGCATTTATTCTCAAATTAGCCACACGCAGCTGTTGTGCTTCCTGAGTTGGCATCAGGACTAAACAGTCATGACTCCCTGACACATGAGCAGTAAGGGAAAGTGAAAAGTATATTAAATAACACAGACTTTTACACCTGTCACCCCATTAGAGCCAATAAATGTATATGTGTGGATCGTAGTGTGTGTGGGGAGAGGTTTATTAAACAGATGGTGAGAGGATGCACAGTGTTCTCCATCTCAGCAGGATTTCACCACTCGTGTTTTACAGAGCATTGAATTGGCATTTGACTTTTTGAGACAACGCTGTAAAGAAAGATCTCTACAAAGACATATTACTTATTTTACTATAAATAATAATATGAGCCACGAACAAGAAGTACTGAGGTGTTGCTTTAGAACAAGCTGTGGATTTATCGAGATAAAAGAACGACCAAAGTGTTTATAAGATAAAGTAGTTTAATGGCTGAAGATCTTTTTCACTGCGCTATGTGGTTTCAACATTAATAACCATATTGATTCCGAAATGTTCCTGAGCCCACGCACTTCTTCTTTTCAGAAGGACTTACACAAGAAAGGTTGAATGACGTGCACCCAGACACCTGTGGCTCTTCATTAGAATATAAGTAAAAATGTTGTGTTGCAGCACTGAAACTTTCAGTTTACTCTTAAAACTGCCAAAACGTGACTTGCTTCTGAGCTGCGTAGAGGCTCCGGCAACACTTGTGAGACCGGATCGTTTCGGCCTCATACACCAAATAAAAGACTGAACACACAAGCAGACTAAGCTTTGTAGAGAAATGGTGGCTGTCTCTTTAAATTACAACTTAGAAATGTCTCTAAAACTATTCCAACTTTAACATACAGTATCATCACACATATCATCACTGTCAGCCTGGCCTTCACATCTCTCTGCTGCAACATTTCACACTATAATTTAGCGGCTCATATTTAGCACGTCTGCATCATTTAAACTGAGGATGTGGGTTTTATTTGATTTCATCAACGCTGCCTGGTAAATTAACTACCCTAACACAGACATAAGATTGTATCTTAATGCTAAATGTTTACTGGTGCACGAGTGCACTGTCTCTGATCCTGTCCCACTGCTGATACAGGACCTTCGAATGTTCTTTCATACATGACCTAATATTTTTATATCCTCAGTAATATGCTGCCAGGCATCGACTAACATACGATGAGGCCATTTTTGGATTTGTTGAGTTGTTTAGCTAGTGGAAACCTTTTTTTATGGAGCACATTAAACATGCTGTCCAGCTCTTAAATAAGAGTCACTGTGAAACTGAGCTGTCCATCAACAATCTGCTGCTTGGAAAGTTGGAATTTGAGCGTCAGCTACAGGAAAGAAACACAACGAGACAATTTAACCCATAAGATATCAGCTCACTGCTGCTGCTGGGAAACACATTATTTGTCTCGTATAATGCATCAATTTCAGTGTTCAGATCTTTTTGTTGTTTGTTTGTTGTGTTTTTCACATTTGCATTTGTGACTTCAGACTCTGAGGTATCTTTATATTTTGCACCTGAGGCAGGTGTCCAGTGTAGAGTCTCGCATGTTACTTTTACTGCATGTTATCTGGTCTCTCTCATTATGAAACTCTCTACCTTAAAGTCAAATACGAAGATAATGACGTGTGATGCTTTGCTTCTTTTATAACCTGCAGCCAGTTGTATTCCCTTATCTTTATGATGGATTTCCGGCACATTTGTCACCCACATCCTGCGCCTTGACAGCCCACGCAAACGCTTTTCCCTCTGTCAGACACAACTCCAAAACCACTCACCCACAGTTTATGATGCCAGAACGTTTTTATGTTCTACGCTTAATCTTCCTCCTCCGAATGCGTGAACGTCTTGCATGAGGACAACATCTGAGGTTTTGTCTGATGGATATTTCTGTACAGATAAGCATTAATTGGAGCTTAGCACAAACATCGCACCACTTCCTTATTGGTAACCACCACGGACATCTGCACGGATCCAGTAATCTGACCCGTCATTAACGGACCAGCAAAGTGATGCAAACCGTGCCTCAGAAACAGTCGTCTGCTCTGAGCTGTTTAGCCACAAAGGCTTAAACTCTGTCCTGCAGGCTCTGCTGCTTCCTCTTTACAAAGGTTCTGTTTCATCAGTGACACTGCAACTTTGACAGAGCTTCGAATGTGCGACTGGTTGCTGGTTTCATGTGACTCTCACATAGACAGCATGGTTTATAGAACATTTAACAAAAGTGTAACACAAGTCAAATAGCTAAACAAACCTTTCCTATCCGCTGCAACAGGAAATCAATCAGCTGCTGCATAAATGAGTACTTTTGACTACAGGACTGATTTCATTCAAGACTTTATATATTTAATACTATTTAAGTAGCAGAAATAGCACAAGAGCCAGAAGCTGACCTCCAACCTGATGCACAGACAAAACAAATTTACCACTTAGTCTAAGAATCAACACTGGCGTTTTAGCAGGAGCACGACATCCAAACATTGGCAACATTAGCTCGACAACCCCCGACCTTAACCTCCCGCTGAGTTAGTCATCGAGCACCAACTGCCCTGGCCTTGTTTGGCCCCCTCTCTCTGCTAAATGGCCCATTTGCGCATTGTTCTAGTGGATCGTCATCTTGACTAATTAGCCGCTCGTTATGAGCTCGGCCCATTCAATCTCATATTTCAAGTGTCAGTAAGCGCCCCCCTCCCCTCCTGCTTCTCTTTATCACGACGACACATGGCCACATACCATCGCTCACCATTTTCAACACGGCTGATGCATCTGTGAATGAGCGGCCGAGGACAAAAGGGATAAATGCTGCAGAGCCAACGGAGAGAGTGACCACCATGACCTCATGGGTCAGCTGGGAGCCAGGAATGAAAAGTGTCTGTGCAACCCCCACCTAGCACACACACACAGCGAGCTCCTGGACAACTGAAACTGCCATGGGAATATGGGAGCATGGAAGAAGAGAAATCAACATTCGTCTGCAGGAGCTGAAAGAAAACGGTTGTGTTTGGAATTTTGGGTCATGCCTTTCTCCGCACATTCCACACTATTCTCCCAACAATCAAGTGTGTCAGAGCCAATACAAGAGCCTTCATTCTGAATACCTCCACCGCAAAACCCCTCAAACCATCCATAACCACACAGCAAACTCCATCACTCGGCTGATAACATTCTTACACGGTTGAAGAGGTAAAGCCTTGCTATATTTAAGCATCAGATGAAAAACAGTGGGGAAATTACAAACGGATTCCGTGTAGACACGGGGTCCGCAACAAACAGTTGTGGCTTGTGGAACCACACACATGTAACCGTTCTTTCAAATTTAGCACAAATTAATAGTCATGTAATCTGGAAACACCACGTTTTAATTTTAGGATCTGTGACAGAACAAAAACCAATAGGACATGATCAGTTTGAATAATCTAAAGCAAAAAACACTGTGCCATTTACTCAGTTGACAGAATGAACGTTGTGCATGCAGTAAAACAGAGGAATTGCAAAACATTCAAATAAATAAATAACTTAACCAACAAACAAAGTGAAAATAGCATTATGTACAGATCTGAAACACTGGGAGCTACTGGATGTAGCCAAATATTCATAACATGAGACAGAGGTGCAGCTGCAGAGGTTTTATACTTTGGTCTCAGTCTTTTTAGTCTTTGGGGTAGCTGTTTTCTTTGGCATTTTTGTTTGACAGTCACTGGTGTTTTAAGTCTTTAGGTCTGTTCCCTGTGAATTCTAGGTGTGCGCTGCTCACAGTTTGCTCTCCTCCTCCTCCAGCGGTCGGTTCAACCCAGGGATGAATTTGAGGAGGCGCCTGCGAAAGCTTTTCTGTTTGGGCTTCTTCTGGAGCGAGTTGAATCCCCCCTGCTTCTCCACCGAGGTGGACGAGGGTTCCCTCATGTAGCTGCGCGTGCTTGCGCTGCGGGTTAGCTGCGTTTTGGCCGTTGTGAAGAACTCGCTGGCTGGCCGGAGACGCTGCTGCCTCAGAGGTGGCTGCTGTTCTTGCTTTTTGCTGCCGTGGTCTAAGTTAGTGCTGCTGTCTGCCTGGTACAGGCAAGTCTGGTACAGAGGGTCGTCCTCGGTGGCCGTGCTGAGGAAGCTGGCGCTGCTGCTGGTGCTGCCAGTTCCGTGAAGGGCTCTCTGTGCGGCGGGGCTGGGAGCACCAAGGCTGCCATATATACCCGCTGACTCCAGGGACTCGTACAATGCAGCATCACTCATCACTATCCCTGCAGGTAGGAACAGCACAGTCAGGATGGTGGACCACCACAAACAAGGTTATTGGACACAGACTAATAAATATTATAATGAAGTCTGAACTAAAACTGAAAAGATGCACAAAAAGCCAGACTGTAGAGAACCTACCGTGAACAAGTCTCTGCTCCTGCACCATCAGTGATCGATATTCATCCCATTTCTCATGAAGAGTTTGCTTAAAGGAAGAGAAACACATGTTACGACAACTTACTATAAAAAGAAAGTACGTTTGTCTGAACTATAGAAGTTTAAAGCATCTCAGGAGCAAACCTGAAACTCCGGCACATTCAAAACAAACAAAAATCAAGGGGGGAAACTGTGTGTTGTGTAAAATTCTGTCAACAAATAACGAGTTATAATTTGAAACAGGATGAAGATGTATCAGAGGGAATCCCCAAACCTCATCACCACCATCATCATGCTGGGGGACCTCCTTCATACACTGAGCTCCTCTGGTTTTCTATTCTATTATTCTATCCACTAACATGCCTCCATGTCCACATGTGACTAACTTTGTCTCTTTTTCTCCCGTGTGCTTCTCTCTTTCTGTCTCTCTCTCTATTCTCATCTCCGGGTATCGTCAGACTCAGAGCCATGTGTCTCCAGTGTTCAGCTGCTGGTCCAACCATCCTGCCTGTGTCTGTTGCTGCTTGTTGTTGTTTTCTCTCTTCTCTATTCCCTCACCCCAACTGGTCAAGGCAGGTGGCCGCCTACATGGGTCTGCTGGAGGTTTCTTCCTTTTCCTCCACTGTTGCTATTAAAATGTACAATTTATTGATTGGCTACAATTAAAAGCTTGCTTTATGTGGGATTTGTTGTAAATGTCACGGCATCAGTGTTTCAGCAGTGGACTCTTCTCAAAATGTTGGATTAGTGTCTCGGAAAGTGGCTGTGAGGCAGCAGATTAGAGGCAGACAGCTGCTGTAATCTTGGGTGAAAGCTCTCTCACTCGAGCCTCTTTGAAAACAGCCACGGGTTAAGAATTCAGGCGGCTGCAGAAACTGCTGATGCAACAGGTGGTGGTGCTGCTGCGGAGACAGGTGTGGAGGGAGGGGGGCTTGGCGGAGTCTATATCTGTAATATTGTGTGCTTGTGAGGCTGCTGGATGCACAAATTGGGCTGACTCACTGCTGACAAACAGAAAAACAAAACTACCGCGTCAACTCAAAAAAAAAAAAAATTAAAAAAAACTTACCTTCAGATACTGCAGCCGGGCTTCCAGCTCCGCTTTTCGGATGGAGTCGCTGTAAACCGTCTCCAGCCTTTAAGTGAAAAAAAGGCAACAGAGTTAATAAGCGTAACAGGAAGCGCTCATAAAAACGAAACAGGTAGAAAACAGTGACTAAGAAAACAAGACTCTTTTCAAGCTGGTGGCCTGAAAGTGTCTGATATCCAACAGTTTACAAGAGGATAAGGAGTATATACACTTTCCACTGCGACAAACCCCTGAAACACTAAGTGCTCCACTAAGTTAGAGCTTGTTTTCACCATTATAGTTACTACGAGTTTGACTTGTGAGTCTAATTTGATGATGTCAGTCTATAAAATCTATCTGATGTGGTTCACCTCACTTCTTTACATCTTTTGCAGCAGCTCTCAAAGCTTAGACGGGGCCTTGCTAACTGCCCTTTTAATCAGAGGATGAGGAAGAGAGTGTGGCTCAAACTAAACATCCGCTCAGCCAGAACGGACCTGACACTACTTTTGCAGAATAAAGTAGTGTAAAATACTACGCCAATCAAACCACCAGAGCAAAACTGAAAGGGTTTTATTTATGATGCGTTAAAAGCATTAGGTAGTTGGTGTAGCTTTAAATGACTTTTATTGACCACAAAGTTAATCTTTGCTCAGATGGACACATTTGTCTTTTTGTCAAACTTCAAATTAAATTCAACATCAGACTTCAAAAGCCTCAACATCAGAAAGCCGAACACTGTGGATTTCTAGTTTCCACATAACCCAGAGACTTTTTACATCCCATTTAAGGCCTTACACCACCCAGTCACTGTGTTAATAAACAATTAACCAATTATCAAGATTTATGGCCCAATTAAATTATCCTTCCTCGCATTACTAACAGTGTGTAACAGATATAAACTGGCTACTGTTGTTTCAGACTCTGTGTACCTGATTGTGTTACCGCAGGCTCGAATGAGTTGGACGATCTCCTTGTGCCGGAATCCCTCCACGGGGGTCTCGTTCACGCTTGCGATGGTGTCCCCTGCACACACACACACACACAAAACAGCCGTTAGTACTTCAATCCACTGAGGCTTCGGTTACTGCGAGCTGCAGCCATCTGAGGCCTGTTTGATTCTAAATGAAACCTCCTCACATGTGCGAGGCAAATGTGGACGGCCGCACTGCTTGTGATGTCGTGGCACACGACTTGTCATGAAACCGCAGTGAAGTCATTTGAAGAGAAACCATTTCAGGCATTTCAATGTGTTAAAGCAGAGACAATCTGCAACTAGTAGAATTAAACAAAAATGGGACTTGATTAATTATCAAACAACATTTATCTCTTTTTGACCCATTAATCATCATGCAGTAGTTGTTCATACATTCAACAGTGAGAATCACTGCGTTATTATCACGAGTAGGATTATTATATCTGCCGTGGACTGGTGTGGTGATGTGTGACAGCAGCCTTTGTTAGCCGTCACCATGGAGACGGCTTCCCTCTTAAAAAACGCTGAGGCTTAATCTGCTTGATACGATGAGGTCATTGTGTTTGAAGCAAGACACAGGAAAGAAAAGGCGTAAGCATGCGAAGAATGTAGGAAGTGAAACTGACGTGACATACGCAGAGTGGATGAAGAAAGAGCCTGGTTTTATACTTGTTTCAGTTACCTTTAGTAACAAGGTGTATGTATCAGTGACAATTATCTACAGCAAAGAGTGTTGCAGCTCTGCAAAGATGCTCCTTGTCATATGACCTTCACAAACAATTTGTGTATAACCTGTAGTTCTCCCAAAGTTAGTAAATACAAATGTTACTTCCTTAAAAACTGTCCGTCTTTCTGCTCTTTAACTGAAACACTGGTGAGGCGAGCTCGCAAATACATGCGATTGACTAAGTTGTTTGTTAGCTAGAGCAGGCATACAGGCTGTATACTTCCCTAACCAGCGTCTGTTGGTTCATGACAAATGTCAGCTGTCAGAAATGATGATGAGCTGGACCAAAACCTCATGACATGCTCTTTTCCCTTCATTTCTACTTAAACCGCTTTCCAAACAAGGACAAACGAACTCACCAACTTTAAGTCCTGCTTGCTGGGCCGGGCTGTCACCGTGAACCTTGCACACAAATGTACACATCTCCACTGAGTTTTTGTCCTGATGATGGAGGCCGTACGTCTGAAAGAGACAGAGCAACTACGTTCAACATCCGCAAAAGCAAAAAACGGTTTTAGAACTACTTCGTTTCCTTCCTTGTATCATTGTTTTCACAACGCGATTGATGTCAAGAAGTTTGGAAATACTATTACTCTTCAAAGCAACACTGATAAACCACTGAGCAACCTCATGACGGACAACGGAACCCAGATTACATCGCTCAGTGCGCAGACGCATGGCTCAGGCTGATGCAAACTCTGAGGTCTGCGACGCTTGTCTGGTTCAACTGCTGTTACACCATTCAACATAAAACACTGGAATCAGCTGCACTGCCTACACGTCTCATTCAAACAAAACAGTTGTATCCATTTCTTTTTAAAAATTAAACGTTGCGTTACATTTTCTGTTGTGAAGTAATTTTGATTGCTTTTCTTAAAATCCAACTCTAAACGACTTGATGACAGTATTTGCTACCCTTTAACTAATGTTTATACAATTTGAGAACTTCCTTCACAACCAGATCTAATATTTTGTTTGTCCTGGAAATACTGTGTCACTTCCACGTGTGTTCACATTAACTTCCCCATGTCACAGATACTAGTCAGCCTACATACGAAGTAGAAAACTAATTTTCTCCCAGCAAACAGGCTGAGACACGGACAGTGAGGGTCTGGAAAAGTTTCATGCAACTTATCAGCATTTCATCTGTTGAAGTTAAGTCTTGCTACGACTGAGACTCCAGACAGGATGTGTTTGTCTTATGGAAATTTGAAAGGATTCAAACCGGTCTGTGTTTGCTGCTGAAAGATAAACATTAAACCATGCAAATGTCGTTGAAATGCAAATACAACATTTACATCCCGGATGAATGTTAGTATTAAAACAACAGACAGTGAAAGACCAGCATCAAAATTCAGCTCAGTCTCACAGTTTAAACTTGGCTGACAGTTAAACTGACTCTCACTTCCTTCAGGCCCCAGGCGGACAGGAAGGGTGGGAACCTCCAATGAAACCATAAATAGAATGATATATATATTTCCTTGTGACGGTTCTTCACTTCCAGAAACATTAACTGACCACCAGTGTTAGAATATGCATGTTATTCTAAACAGATAGCACAGAGAAGCCAAATGAGGAACCTTTGCTTTTGGGCACTGTACAACAGAACCTTGTGAAGCCGAGCTTCTGGGAGACATGAGCCGGATGAGAGAGTTCACAGGCAAATGGAGGACAAATGTGCAAAGTGACAGTGAAGCAGGTAGTACATGGGAAGCACGTGAGTAAACCACACAGCTTAAAAATGCTGATGCTGGGAGAGTAATAAAAAACCATCTCTAAAGTCATGAGACTAACATCGAGTTATCCGACTGATGCGCGACCTTTCAACCCCACCCGTGCAGGCAAACACTCAGATTAAGAGATGTTCATGAGGATTTTCACGAGGAAGCGAAATAGGTACGAGCTTTAGTCACTTAAGTTTCATCAGCTGTTGACATAGATTTATCCGATCAGGGAAATCCTTTTAAATGGCACTCGAGAGGTTTAGAAATCCCCCCCTACCCTGGATCCCAGTGTTTATCCGCTTACCTGGATCTCGAAACCATAAGTCTCCTCTTCCTTTTTTTCAAGAACCACCACCTTTCTGGAAAAATAAACATTTATTAAGAGATAACGTTTAAACTGCAAGCAACAAAAAAATGAAAATGTACTGTGAGAATCCTTTTCATTCTCAGCTGATTTATAAAATGTCAGCAATAGTGAGGAACATCCTCTGGTTCCTGACTTGACACACAGGTTATAGCCAAAGATTCTTTGTACAGAAAATCCAAGCTGCACCAGTATTAGAAGAAACTAACATGATTCATTTTGTGTGTGTGTCCTTATCGCAACTGCACTACAACATAAAGCGCATAATTTGGCTGGTTACACAGGACTTTCTTTGTGTCCAGTTCAGGGTTCTGTTAGACTGAGACGTCAGCACAGTGTCCCTGCTGCGTCAAAATGTGACAATTCATGACCAATTACAGCAGAACCAGTAGAAATGTCAGCGGGCATCAAAGATTAGAATGAGTGGCTTTCACTCTGAGATGATGCAGCTTATCAGGGGAGCTGCTGGCATGACGAGATGAGTACACATGTAGACGAGAGGATGCTGAAGTTCAAAGATTAACGTCAGTGCGATGAGGGAGTTTGTACCTTTGCGGTTCTGGTGACTGTGTCAAGGGTTTCCACTTCTGCACCCCGCCACCCTGCAAGGAGAAAAGCGAAACGTACATGGTGACACAGAGCCTGTGTGAGGTTCATTGTGCGATTACTCATGGGGGGTTCCCCCCCAACGTTTCCAGCACACCTCAGCGCACTGACCGGTCCATCGAGAGCTACAGCTGCATACGTGTGCTGTTTGTATTTTTAAGCCAATGAGCCATTGCGCTGGCACTAAAACCAGAAATACGTGTATGGCTGCTTTTTGTTTACCTCAAACAGTCACAACATCATGTGATGGCCTCAGAGTGTCTAATTTTAGCGACCGGTCATCGTCAGATCTTGTGCCTTAAGGCACTCAAATGTAGACCTATCTTCTATCCTATATTTGCAAAAACACCAACCTATTCAAGAGCCACAGAGGTGAACGCTTCATCCATAATAACTGCATTGAGCCAAGCGGGTCAGGACCCTGCTCTACCTGACTGTGTACATAAGGACGGTATCTGCCCTGAAGGCTCCACTAAACCACATAAATCTATCCAGCTCTGTTTCAACTCCATCATTTCTAAAAGCTGCTCCTATGAAAGGCTGCCTTGTGCTACAGTAATAAAATGTTGCTTTCTTTATGTCCCAACACTTACGAAATTGTCCCACGCCCCTCTCAATGAGTGCATTTATTCCCAAATACCCACAGAGACCTACGGGGGTGGCTAGAGCAGGATCTCCGTCACTCTGCGTGTACAATGCACTATTGTAGCTGCTCAGTCTGGCCACTGGATCCTTGCAGCCTGTGGATTTGAGGATAATTTTGCACAGCCGCTGTGTCTCGCTCGTCCGTTTTGACCCTGGCCCCAAACTACATGTTCTCCTCCACCAAATCCTCTTGTATCACTACTTAACAGCACAGAAGAAACCTGTGGCTTGAAACTGTTCTTAGCTGAATTGAACTTAATTTCTCTTCAGTGACACCAACTTCAGTGTGCTGTTATTTTGAAATCTACAGATAATGGAGTGAAAACAATGATGACAGAACAGATAGCAGATGTAACAGATGTCGTGATGCCAGCCCACAGTAAAATGCGAAAGTAGTCAGTCTGGTTGTAATAACGTGACCGTTATTTCGGGCATCTGCTTTGTAAATAAATAAACAGTCTGCACCATAATACAATAACATTCAGAATATATTTAATATAATGGACCTGTTTCTGTTTACTTCTCTGTTGCTGGTTTCAAGCGCAACGCCTGAATTTGAGCTCCCACTTCCGAACAACTGAACCGAGCGTGGTTTATCTGACACGGCATAAATCAGACCCAGTGTTCGGGTGGTCCACACTCGACCCTGCATGTGCTACTACAGTTTGAAGTCCTAAGTGAGACGCCGCACACTGAACAAACATGTGTAACAGATCCGTTCAGAGCGTCTTGTCTTTTTGTGTTGAACGTTTTAAAACTTCTATTTAACTTAGCTGCATTTAATACAGAAATCTGAAGCGGATCAAATGAATAATCTTTATATTACGCGGACGTGAAGTTTAAAAACAACAGAAATGTCTAATAATAGTAAATAGTAGTAAACTCAACCCACTGCTGAACTTTGTTTGTAGTTTTTACCTTTTTGAAGTTTCTGGGCAGCGTCCCACCAGAATAAGCCAAAGTCTTGTAGTTGTAAACCTCTGAGGAGTTTGTCGGTTGGTCCACTGTCCTGCAGCTGTCGGACTTGGACGAGGGGAAATAAATGTCGTCCTGAGAAGCGGGTCCATTCTCCGGACCGCTGGAGTTGACTTTCTTCAGCCTCCTGAACGTCATGTTGACTTCATGTGCGGCCCGGAAGAGTTGTTGAAAGTAAAACAAACGGAAAGAATTAACTGTCTCGTTGTCCTCCGGTAGAGCGAAGCCAGCCGAGAAAGATGCTGACCGAGTTGTGAGCGTGCGGCCAAACACAACCACACTTGTGTGCGTTTCTCAAGAATAAGCCGGGGGCGGGGTTTGTTGTGAAGGACACAAATGAGTGCCAATAGCGACGCTACTTTCAAGTGCTCTTCTGTGGCGCTTGTATTGAGCCCCACGTGTTTTCCAAACATTTTGGAAATATCTTGTCCTCATAATGTTTCAACCGATTTCAAGTATCTTCTGAAACGCACATCTTTACAAACTTTCGCATAGAACATAATAATGTTGAATGTGCCTTGCTTTAATCAACGTCAAACATTAATTAGATTAGATACAAAATATGTTTCATTTTATTGTTCTTACATGTTCAGCGTGTGTGTCTTGCCTGAAACTGCAGTCGTGGCACATGACATTAAATTGGTCGCTTACTACATTTGAACAGTAGAAATCTTAGACCCGCAGCTGCTGAGTTTCCTATCACATGCCATTAAGTCATTTGTCATGTTTGCCTGACAGTTCTGAAGGCAGCATTTGATAGCTTACCAACCATTACCCTATTCTAATGGATATTACTGCCAGAAAGACACCGGAGCGGAGAATCTGTTATCATAGTTCAGATATGAAAAAACAAAGTCATTATTTGCTTTTTGATAAGACACAATAAATGAGTTATGAATCAGTGGATGTGATCGTGTTGCAGCCATCTATGACCACAAACTAAAAAGTGGATGACGCCCCCTTGTGGTCAACAAATTTAACACACTTTATATAGAAGTTAGACAAAATTACAACAAACATCGAAATTCAGATTATTTATTACAGTCTTTATACATTGTGTTATTTCAGCCATATAGACTTAACATCCCCCAGAAACTATGAAATGATATGACTACCAGAGCATTTAAATAAGGACTATATATTTTAAACTGAAATACTCACAATCATTTGTTAAATTACAAGTGAACGTACCTCTCACACTCACACACGCAAACAGCAGAGCGGCTGCAGTGGGTCAACGTGCAACCATTTTGGAAATGCTTGTCTTGATACTGTTCCAAACACTTTCAAGTATCTTCTTAAATGCATGGAAATGCACCAAACACTAGCTCAGCCACTAAAGTCCTCAAACGTAACCTCATCAGTCCTCTCTTGGTACCAAGCTGAAAATAAAACGTATGTGGCTTTTATATTATGTCTACAGCCACAACAAAACAAGAATACTACATGGTCTATATCCAAAGTGCATGCCTACACAGTGCTCCGTATACCATTTTACCTAAGCCATAACCATAAAGAACAGAATTTAAAGGCACATTAAGCTAAATAATCTCCTCTTAACATGTTATTGACATTACTTTATCCTTACTCTACGTTCCGACAGAGCAGCACACCACTAACTGTGAAGCTTTTGAGACACAGGCAGCGAGGATTTTAAGTACAGATTAAAACGAAATTTGGTCAAATTCATTTAGTCACAATTCAAACATATCTTAATACACAGTTTGTATTCATACATGGCATGCTTTGATAATGTGTTACAGAAATGCAGAACCTTTAAACCAGTTTGTCTCAGTTTGATTTTTGTGATGCACTTATTCTACAACATTCAAACACTTTGTATATAAAAAGTGCCAGTCGTTTATACAGTAGACACAGACTACATGCAAGTCTGTTGGTTTTATTTGTAGTTGAAAAAACCTGAAGATTTGGCCTGAGGAGCCATCAACATCTTGGCTTGATTCTTGTGTGTGATGTGAATCTGAAAAAATAATATATATAACAACATTATATATATATATATACATATGACAATATAATGTTTAACTTCTGGTCTGCAGTAAAAGCAGTCACACAGAGTGCGTGTGTGGTATTTACAGTGCAGGGAGGCTGCATCCAAGGCTCTCCATCTATCTGCATTGGTAATGCTTTCTTTGTCCTGAGGGTAAAGAAAACAGGGATTAACATGGGTGTGAGGTAACGAAATGACTGTCAATTACAATACCAAAAGGAGGGCCATCATGCATATTTATGCTGGGTAACGATCCAACTAGCCATCGTCCTCACATGGTGATGGCAGTCAACTGAAAGCCATTGTCAAGTGTTAGAACTAGTCTGAACAAGTCTTCATGGATGCCTCTTACCTGATGGTGATCTGTGATGTCTTGGCGATTCTCACTGCACTCTTGAGGCCTGTGTATATCTGTCCCATCTCCATTGCTCCTTCCAGACCGACCACCTCTAATCGACGATCACTGAGATCTGACACAAACAGAGGAGCACAGTGACCATGTGGAGAAGAACATCCCTCTCTCAGAGAAAACACAAAGTGTCAAGTACTTGATGTTCATTGCTGAATACATGCATGTCTATACTTAAACCTAATTTCCCCATGTTATGTTCACATTAAAGCACATAACTGATTGTTCAACTCTGACCTTTCTTGAGTGGACATCAGTGCAGTTCTAAACTAAATTGATTATAATGTTTTTGTGTAATTTCTGTAATAGGCATCTGTTATCAGTTTACTATAAACCTAAAGAATGAACGTTCAATCCTTGTTCCTGCTGCCCTCTGCTGGCCATAATTGACAGCACATCAACTGCAAACCTTCAAATGACACATTTACTGTTATTTACAAGAAAAACACTTATTAGTGTCACTTCAGATCCAGTTTCAGTCCACTGAATATGCAGCCTCTTTTAACATCACCATTTTGCAGAGTTGAGATCAAAACCAAATACCTTGGGAAGACACTTTCAGGATTTCTGGGTCGACAATCACCTCAGGCTCCTCCATACTTGTCAGTCCCTTAGTGTCCACTTTTTTGGTCTCACCCCATAAATTGGAGCCGCCATGCATGCTGGGAATGTTCAGGACAGCAACCCCCTCTAGAGACAGGCCACTGAGATCCAAAGGAGTACCACAGCACTGAAGAAGGTAGAGTGAGGCCAAAGACATAGACTACATCATTGTGGTGTCTGTGGGAACAGTGATCTCGCTGCAGTTTAAAATAAAACATTTCAATGACGCGCTGCACACTTCTAGCTCTGTAACACTGTTGTGTTCTCACCTCAATTGTAAGACTTTCGTTCAGTTTCTTGCAGGAAGCAGAGATGGTTTCTGAAGTGGCAAACTCAAAATACCACAGCTTGTTCTTCATTCTGTAGTCATATGAAAGTACGCCTTTCACATTTAAGCATTGTCTTATTTTCACAGTACATTTTCTCAGTACATGCTGCCACAGACACTTGCTGTCAACACCTGCATTCAGTTGGTGTTTTTTTAGGTTTCAAAATGTAACTTTATTTTATTTTAACTTAAATAAAACTTACATCTACCAAAGTAAATTTGTTTTAAAAAATGCACAGAAGCCGTTACAGATATGATTTGTACAGTATATACAGTGTTGTAAATTGTTGATCTGAGTATGAGTCGCCTAAAGACTCAAATCCATACCTGCTGTTGAATTTCTGGGGATGTTTCTCCCTCATTGTGTGAAACCGGTGGGCAATAGAAGCATCCTATTGACATAACAATCAGAAGATGTTGTTTCAGTTGTTGCTCCTTCAGTCACTTCTAAAGAAAGTTAAATGCTCTGTAGGGTTAAAGTCTGGATTTGACTTGGCCCGTCTAAAACCTTCCACTGCCGCCACTGACGGATGCTTCGTTTGTTTTGCTGCATAATAAAGGATCCATTTGTTTCTTCCTTTCTTTAAACTTTGGTAAAGACTCATCATTGTCTAACCAGTATATAAGTACTTGCATATTTTGGTGGAGTCTCTGAACATTTGTCCATGACGTTTTCTGCTAGGAGTAGACTGTGACATCCTTATTCCTGCCCTCTGGAGGTTGTGGTCAGTTGTTTTGTAGTCTTTTTTTGCAGCTCTCACAATTCTGTCATCAACAGCTGCTGTTTTCTTGGTTTACCTGTTTGGCAACCAGTGGTTTCTTCCTTCTTCAGGACTTTCCAAATGGTTGTACTGGCTATGGACAATGTTTGTACACTGGCATGTATTGCTATTTATTGTCATCTATTCCAATAGTTTTGCTCCTATGCAAAATGGTTGGGTTAAAACAAAAGCTGTGTATTAAATTCAGATGTAAATACCTGGAAGCTAAAATTTTGGTCTCTTGTCTATCTTGATTTCAAACTGTTTTCAGTTTACAGCAAAAATAAAGGAACTGGCCTGGCTACTACTCTTGATAGGGAGTGTATGTAAACACAAAACAGTGACAAATAAAACTTCCCCTTGTTTGACATAATTTCTGAGAAACTCACAACTCCTATCGAGAAGTAGTTGTTAATGATCTCATACGGAACTGGGTCGCCCTTCTCCTCATTCTCATCTGTGATGACCTGCACACTCCAGCGGTCCATCAGCACCTGAGAGCTTCCTTCGATGTCTTTAAGAATTCGAGTCAAATCCTCACCATCATACCCTAGAAGATTAAAACATTTAAGATTTTTTGATTGGCTACAATTAAAGGCTTGCTCTATGTGGGATTTGTTGGGTTTAGTTGTGTAAGGTCCTAAACCTTATTAATAAGTGCCTTGAGATAACTGCTGTTGTGAATTGGCGCTATATAAATAAAATAGAATTGAACTGAATTAGCGTGTTTTGCTAAAACAGATATAGTCAACCACACACACAGCAACACACACACAGCAACACACACACCATTTTATTGTTTTTACAGTAAGAGAACAAGCCCATTCCAAGTAATTTCTCACCTCCTCCCCATCTCAGGCATCGTGCAAGGTCATTTCCTGTTCCCAGAGGAAGCACGGCAACAGGTGGCCGTACCACCAAATTGGCTTTATCTGGTTGCAAGAATAAAAAAAAGGAAGTGTGACACAATGATTGTCATCAGAGGCAAAAGTTGTGTGTCTTTTACAGAGCTTTCACAATCTCACCTATTGCGTCAAGAATCCAGCCGACTGTACCGTCTCCCCCGCACACCAAGATCCTGTAATCCTGCAGATTTCTGAAAAAGCTAAGTCTGGAAAAAAAGAATGAATGGTGAATGTGGCAGAGCTGAAAGACATATATACAGCAAGAGAAATAAACTCATGGCTTTTCTTGTAGTGTAGTTTGTACTGTGCTATAAAAAATGACTCACCCTGGTCCAGGTCCACCATTCGAAAGGTTATATACCTGCCGTGGATTCAGTAAATACTGAAACTTACGCAGGACTCTGAAATGGATAAAACCAGGCTAAACAATGTGCGTGTGTTAAACATCTGTTTTTAAATGAACATATTCTAGTTTGAACTCACCTTTCTCCTTGTTTCCCACCACTTTTTGGGTTGACAAACACTAGAAGAGGATGGGTGTTTGGCACAGGGCAGATCTGTTGAATAATACAGAAAGTATTACAAAATTATTATACAAACAAATATACCTGCTCAGCTGCTTAGATGGTGCACATATTCAGTAAATAACAAGCCTTGTGGGCAGAGTAATACCTGAAGCACTTGCCCGTCAGGAGTAGTATTGAGGTCACTTTCCTCAGATGAACCTGAGCAGCCGTTCTTTACGTTGTTTGGTCTCTCCTTTAGGAACCAAAACAGAAGCATGGTGTGAATAGCCCAGAGAAAACTATTGTTTTTTGAGAACAAAGAAAACCTCTTTATGCCGTACCTGTTCAAATGCCGTTCAGGTAAGAACAACAAGAACAGCCCTGGGCCGATTTTTTTCTGATCTGTGTTGGCGTGATAGGTTCTGTTTATACTGTATGTGTGCTTGAGATGTGCCGGAGGATAATTTCATACCTTTATAATAGGATATATTGCCCACGGAGGCAGGATATGGTCTCTGAGCGGACCACAGGTACACTCTGTTGGCTCTTGGTTTGCACACTTATCGTGCCGCTGTACAAAACAAACAGTGACACATTACATAAACAGTACATCAGTGACTGTTACAATGTACTGTAAATGGATCTTTTGCATTTTTTCTGAAACAGATTTTCAGGTTTTAGAGAAAGAAGAGTAACAATCCAGGTTTAAATCCAAAGAACCATGAATATGCAAACGTCACCAAAACGCACTTTTACTCCTTACTAAACTAAAATGCCTCTTAAGATGCTTCCTCACCATCGTGTGGCACCACACGCAGTGTTTGCCTGTTAAGCCTTGGTAGCTCTTGATCTTCTTTTGGCATTTATCACACTTCCTAGCATCACAGTTTCCACTCACCCAGTCATGCACAGGAACCTGAAACATCAGATTAATGTTTTAACTTCCCTATATTAGTACTTACACACAGAGTATAGTATGATGTAATCACTTACAGATTATTACTGTAAATATTCATGGAGATACTGCGGTGGCATACCCCAGTTTCTTTCTTTGACTTCACATACGTCCTAGTGCAGGGTGCAGGGTTCCTGTTAGCGCAGCGTCCGTGGACTGTGTATTTGCAGCCTGCACAAGAGGACACATAAACCAGATATCATATCACTGTACAACGCAAAGCTGACAGTTAAGTACTAATAGTAGCATTTTGCGATAGACTAGAGTGTGGACGGTTCAGGCACTCACAGGTGCAGCACAGCCCTTGCTTCCTCAGGCCCAGCAGCATGTTCTGGCACACATTGCAGTAAACAGGCTTGTTGAAGTGTTTCATCCTCCAAAGGTGCTGTCCGTCTGACTGGGTCATCTGTTTGGCAGTCAGCATGGTTTGATATGTTTGTTACTGTTCTAACCTTTGTATTTTGACCAAAAACACATATGTAACAAAATAAGATGTTTCAGTTGTTATAATTTGAATCAAATTACACAAACTGATTCAGTAATGTGTTGTGGCGCAGGCCTACATTTCACAGTTGTTTTTCACGCCCACTCATGAAACCTTGCCCTAATGCAACTGCTGATTATGCAGTATGTAGTATCTCTATATATCGAAGCATAATGATCTCACTACACGATATACACTCACTGACTATAATCCCAAATTCTTAGCACAAGATTATAATCGGTTTAAAGCACAGCCAGCACTCCAGATTCCATTAAAGTCCTTTTTCACTTACTGCATGAAGCACAACACACAGCCTGTGAAGTAGCACACAGCAAGCGTGAATTCATGCTCCCCAGGCTTCAAATGTCCATCGGTGGCTAGAAATAACCCAAGGGGAAGTCCCTGGCATTGCTATCGTCCAGTTCATGTGAATATTCTAACAGTAAGCACTTTTTGTATTCTTAGCAACGTGTAAAATAAAACCATAACAAAATGTTCTTGGTTTAGGACATTTTTTTTGTACTGAACCGAAATTAAAATGATTCATTTACTTAGTCAAAGGGAGTGCCTCAGCCCAAAGGTTTCCATTTCATGCAGGCCATTTGTGTGATGTGGGCACAGATTGTGCAGACTAAATGGAAAACACTAAAGCACTTTAATAGTGCAGAGCTTGCATGAGATAGAGTTGACTTTACCACACCCTGTAACACTGAGTCTGCATAAAGGCCCCTATACAGGGAGGACACACAAGGGCAGTGAAATTGTTCTCATCACTTCATGGTACACCTGCTGTAAAAATGAAACGCATCTCTGTTAGGCTATTGCAGTGAATGTGTAGTGGAAGCGCTGCTTTAAAAGCACCTTCAGACCCAGCAAGACCAGCAAAGGAACGTTGTTCATGCCTCCTTCCACCCACTCATCCAGAGACACTGTGCCACTGCTGTCAGCATCGATTGCTGTCATCATGTCCCTCAGAACCTGATGAAATGACATTTAGTTACTATCCAATCAGCAAACGCATTTCTATTACTTCACATGGCCATGTTCATCTTCTGAAGCTCGTAATGAGTATTATAAGTCACACATGTCAATGAGTAACTGATCTACTAATGCCACATACAGGTCATGTCTTGCGCAAACATGTGTATCTTGACATATATTTACTGCATTATCGTGGCCAAAAGGACCTTGTGTACAGGTGTTTTGAGTCTATCTGGGGCGTTTATGATTTTGTAGCATTCTGGGACTTACCGGCTTCAGCTCTGACACATCCCAGCCGAGGTATTCTGCAGCATGCATCATTTGAGCAATAATCCTATCCACTTCCTGTTTACAAAAAGACTTATTTTAGCACTGCACTGGATATGTCACAGTATCTATCTTCATAATCACACCTTACAAGATTTTCTCCCCAACTTACCGAGCTGTCAAGGACACCGTTCCCATCTCTGTCATAGAGTTTAAAGGCAACTAAGAGAGAAAAGGAAGAAAGAAATCTAAGACTAAGTCATCGCTTAAATTACTTTTGTGTAGAAAAAGACAAAAGACTCACATTCCAGTTTGTCTCTGGGCTGGCCATCTTCCAGCAGAGAGAAGTAACATGAAACATCCTTTAGAAACACCTCTTCTACAGAGGGCGAGAGGAGAAGTGGCTGTGAATACTCTAGTTACTCTATCTGCACATGCAGTACAACACAGGCATGTTGTAATAAATAACTGTATGCCAAATAGGCCATACTGTAAACTGATGAGCCTGCTACAAAGTAGCTTGGCGTCAGTGACTTTTATTAGTACATAGTAACTAGTCTCACTGGCACTGTCTTCCTGGGCGGCTTCAGGGTTTTGGAAAGAGCGGAAGAGTCGCTGGCAGAGATCGACAGGGAAGTCCTCCACTTCTAAATAAGTCTTCAGGAACAGACGGAAGCCTTCTTCATTGATGCACTACAAAATATTGAATGGGAAAAGCCTTTTTTATACAGTGCTTCTCCCATGTGCAAAATCAAATGTTTAAAGTGTGTGGGTGTGCGTCTTCCGCAAACAAAAGAACATGATCGTTACATTGTTACTTCAACTGGAAACTAAAGTTTAGTACGTCAGTGTCAGACAAGTGTTATAAAAGTTCTTCGCTCAAGACGAGAGTCAGTCTGTCTGGTCTGATTTTTGGTTCTCATATGATAATAGGCTGCAGGGCTAACGAGAACCAGTCTCTTGATAACGTTGAACCACAAACCCATTTCTTGTCAACATAATTCAATTTCCCTCGTTGATACCCGGCAAAGCTGCCCCAGTAATAAATAATGTCGCTCCTAACCCTCCAAATGAAGAAAACGGAAATATTCTCTTCCTATGATTAATTTCAACTGCATGTAGCCAAATTAACCAAGAGGAATGACTGAATTAGCTTCCAGCACAAATTAGTTGGCACTGTCAGCCAGTAACGTACAGGATTAGAAAGATCTTTTATCTATTACATTGGGCTTGTTGTCCCCTCACCTCTCCATGTCTGTGTTGGGCCAGACTGCCATCTGCGTCAAATTCCCTCAGCACATCTTTCACCTTCAAGCTGCAATCTGGAAGCAAAGACGCACACAGGTCACACAGAGATGTACGTGCACCTCTGTACGTACGCTTCTAAAATGCTACCCTATCGTGTTTGCAACCCACCTCTCTAAAATACCATGCTTTATATTGTTACTGTATATATGTATAAGAAGAAATGCAATATGTGCATACTTAGTTAACAAAAAATAGAATGTGTCAGACAACTACTTCTTGTAGATATGATAAACCATGAGCGAGTGTAAATGAGCATGTGTGTAGGTGGAAGTGGAAGTGAAGGGGGGTGTTAAGTGCTGAGAAAGCCGCCTGCTCGCCTGCCTGGCTGTCTGTACTCACATTCAATGTACTGCTGTAGCTGGATAAAGTCGACAGGGTTCAGTTCCTTCACCTCTGGGTTTGTGGGGGTGGACATGGTGCCTGCTTCTGCACTAACTGCCTGTCTGTGCACATGTGAGAGACATATTGAGACAGAAACACAGAGAAAAGAGAAGGTGGGTGCAGAGAAGCCTGCTTCTTTGTAAAACATGAAAGGATGGCTGCAAGCAAAAGATAACATCTTCCATCCAACGCAGAAAAAAAATCCATGATCATAGACTGGGGAACACACTCAACATCCAAACTTTGATGAGCCAGAATACGTAGAACTATATAGAACATCCACCTCCAACACTGTACACATATAAAATTTTCCATGTCCTTTAGGTTTGTACAGACGTTTGTACAACGTTTTATAATTGTGGATGAATTTATATTTTCCTTGTATGACAATATGAAATGTAGCTTTACTTGTTTGGTCAAACTATTACAAGCTGTTTTCACTGTCTATCTATTTTTTACACCAGCTGTAACATGGGACTTTGTGTGAATATGAAGCTGGGCCAAACGTCTGGTATAAATTATGTCAGGCTAAAGATAACCGTGATAACAAGACCCTAGGGATTCTCCACACAAAACTCTTGATCCATATACTCACTGGCCCACATAACTTTTATAGTGCCACTATTTTAGCACAACAGAGAACAACAGTGCAAGAATAAACAAGAATAAACAAAATCTTGCAGAGGTCGGCGGGACCTCCCCATTAAAGAAAAGGAAGAGAATTAAATGTCATACAAACGCTGTGACGAGTGAGTGTGAAATGCAAATCTGACACAAAAATAAGCATGATTCTCAATCCAAAGCATGATTGTTCCAGTAATCGTGCTAGTAAGGAGACATACACAACGAAAGGAGAATTTCTTATGACGAGGAAACAAACATAGTTTATTAATCATTTTAAAAAAAGAAATAATGGACGGATGAAAGGTATAATCCTGATATCCTGTTTAATGGCACCCTTGAAACTGCTGGCCCATAAATGATGCAGCTACAAACATCAACAGATCAATGAAGAGTGACGGTTTGTTTTGCATTCATCCAAGCCAAATAGATCTGTCAGGCGTATACATCTAAACTGCTTTCCTAGTAAGCACATTTAAAAGATGCTCAAATTTTATTTGCGTTAATTATTTGTGTTGTGTGTGACCATAAGAGCTATATATAAATAAAGGCACAATAAATACACATAAGGCATAATAATTTGAAATATTTTGCAATTCTGGTACAGTTATATTTAAACTCTTTAACATTTTTTGAGTTGCATAATTCATCATAGGAACATGAATTAGAGTTTTGTCTAAATTACATTTCCATTATGACAGCGTAGTGTAGTGTAGACTTCCTGAGTCAATTTGCACTTTACCTGTATTACTATAATGATAATGGACTTAGGAAAGCAATAAATGTGCTACTCTCTTGAAGTAAACAAATAAAATGTTCAAATAGTCAGATAATTGATATTAATACTGCATGGACATAGATGACTATGGAAGGCTTGATCTCAAAACAGAAAACTCTGTGTTCTGCAATACGTATATGTACAGCAGACAGAAGTAATGGAGAGTATTTTAGGAGCTACAGTACCTTAAAGGCCAGTCTGTGATTCCAGTAATCACAGACTGGCTGCTAAACAGTATCCTGCTAAACAATGTAATAACCACTAAAGGACATTACAAGGTGAGGGAGATTTAAATAGAATAGAATAAATAAATATACTTGACTTGGTATCAAAGCTTTTGAGAATTAAATAAACAAACTGTAAATCTAACTTCATGTTTGATAACAAGACTGCTCTCATAATCTACCTAAACACAAAACTAGAGCCAATAAACGACTGCATGGTCATTTTCTACCTAGGCTGACAAAGTGGGCTTTACTCTAAATGTGTTGTTCACACTTCTGTCTACAGGTGTTATCACACATTGATGTGCAGTCAGTGCAGGTATTAGTGATCGTTGCCTGTATCGGATAGAAAATCAGAGCACATACAGTACAATGACAACACAAAGAAAATCTGAAAGAACCCGCACTCTTCATGTGTGCTTTGGATCCATTTAGCTCTGTTTGGATTCTGAAAGGTTCACAGTGTCCTCACTTAATTCCCTCAAAAGGTCAGCAGCGTTGCCTAGCACTTGTGTTTATGCAGCCGATCAGGTGGGCCAGGTCTGTATCGACAGCGAAGTGACACATGAAGGAATCATGAAAAGCCATCTGTTACACATCACCTGATGGCAGCTTAAAACAGTTTATTTTAAAAATAAGCTCCTGACTGAATCTTCAAATACTTTCTCATAAGTGAAGTAAAAATAGGCTTCTGGGCTTTATTCACACACAGAACCCTGTAGCTCCTGCGTGTTATTTTTCCTTTCCCGTTTCCAGAGGAGTGGGATTTCATGCGCAGCATTTTGTCTACCTTATCTACTTACTGAGTATCATCATAATTATTTTTTGGTTCAGGATCATCTTGGGCCTATCTGAGTAATCTGATTCCTCACTTCCTGATTAGATAATGATTTGCATGCGTGATGCAGAGTGGGAATCAACGCCAGTCAGAAAATGGAGCACCAGAGGAGAGATTCTTTACGCTTAGAGGAAATGACATGAATATTGTAATATACACTGAGTCAGTTGTGTCCTCTGTCTAAGCTCTAAATGAGCTTTTGCACGCAAGTATAAATACTTCAGGGGGCTTTGGGAATGTTTTGTTAAAAAACACCATGTCACTAATTGGTTCTGGTCTGATTCTGGTTGCAATGCTTGGCTAAATGGTTAAATGGCAAAAGCATTATGATAGAGGAGGTCATTTTGATTTATTGAAACATTCATTTTGTTGGAGTCTCTGCGGTGTAGGCGGAAAGCATTTTAAACATGTGATAACATGCCACATAGCTTAATTCGGTGTGATTTACTCTGGTTCATTCTAGAGTCTGAAGTGTAATTTTGTTTGAACAAAACGTCCCTCCGTATAATCAGTACGGGATAAATGGTGTGACACTTGTTTTATGCAGGAGCTTAATCACAAAAGCTACAGCCTATTGGTTCAATGCTCGTGGTTCTTCAAACAAGAGTGCAGAATAGCTTAAAGTGGTTTCTCAAGCACCAACAACAACTTGTGAAAGCGAAACTCACACTGCTATAAACCTATAAAGCTGTCTACTTTAGCTTTTTACTTCTGACCACTCGAATGCAAAATACCAAAATAACTGCTTTATAAAAATCCACACAGTGAAATGATTGGATTAGACGGGTTGGTTGGCATTTCTATTCAAATCCTTTCATGCATTTAATTATTAACCATTAGTGCCTCGCTGTAAACCTGTCAACAACCATAAAACACTTTAGTCACAAGAACAATCTTAAGGTATACTTGGGAATGACCTTTTTCCATACAGATTAATGTTTCTGCAAGCTGCTGTCAACACCTATGCCTTGTGTCAAGAAAATCTGCTGTTTTGCAACTCTTGCAGGGTGCAAGTTCATAACTTTCATTCTGTGGTTGCAAAAAAAAGGGCAGGTTCTTTCAACACGGCATAATTTTATGTATTCGTTTTTCTCATGAGTCTACAACAATGCTCTTCACTGCAGTGTGTGTGGACCGCATTAGTCTAACAGAAGGGGGAGGATAGACATGTTTGGTTGCTATGGAAAGTGTTTCCCTCCATCAGCTGCTCTCTGTCAGAGTGCTGCCACGGGTGACTAACAGGTAGGAGGAAACACAGGCAGAGTGGGAGACTGCCAGCAAAGCGAAGGGAGAGCCCAGTCGGTAGCTTTATGTCTTCCCCCTCGTTTGGCCTTCAGAGCCAGAGGCCACGCTCTAAATTGCATTCTACATGCAGATGCTGCTGTGACTCACTGCATGGACGGGGGAACACTCCCTTACTACAAACGGAACATTTGCTCAAGGGGTCACTTTAAATACTTTACAAGGTAGATGTCATTCTGTTGTTAACATGTGAAACTATATAATGAAGAGTTCAGTACATGATCAATGTAGTATTCATAAATGTATGAAACTACTGCTGTGCAAAAAATAGTCAAGTGTATAATGGAAGGTCGTGTATGAACTTGCTGTTAAATAAGGCTTCTCCTTGTCTAACACTGTGATGAAATATTTCAGGAATTTATAAATTCCATTGTTCAATATGAACACTGAACACAAAAAACGTGAATATTAAATGAGACAGAAAGACATTACCACAGTATGAATCACGGATTTCTTAGAATATGTGGGCGAGGCTTCACTCATCCCCCAGCATGAAAGCGAAGCGAGGACTGCCCATCCGTCAGACATGAATGTGGCTTATGTAATATTTTTTGTCTTTGTGGAGGCAGCTTCGTAGAACACCATGCTGCGTGACAAAAACCTCAAACCTGCCCAGACTTGCGAGGGTGCACGCTGCTTCTGCAGCAGAACTGTTTGCAGGCAGAGTAACTGCATCACAGGTTCAAAGTCGAAACCCCTCCATAACACAATAATAACAGATTTACTTTGTTATTACAGAATTTAGGCCAAGTCTATGCGATGATATAATCTAGGACGTGAAGGATAACTAAAAGCAACTACTGTTTGAAATGGACAAATGAAACAGACTATAAACAAATGGCATTCACACTGTTTCTCACATTACGTAAGTTAGTTGAAATATCCCAAAAATGTTATGGTCTCTTGAATGTAATCTAACCTCAGATGTAAACATTAACATAGGGACAATTGACCTGCCTACAGTATTGATTGTCTGTCCCTGTAAACTCTCTTGCAGCTAGAACCAAATGAACACTACTGAGACCCTCCAGCTTTGAAATAACCTCCTCATAATAAAGGCTGAGCTGGGCCAGGAAAGTGTCCCCTGGAAATAAAGCGGTACAAAAACTGAGAGGTCAGGCAAAAAGGGAAAATGCAGTGCTTTTTCCGTGAGGGCTGAACGCTACCCTCACCATTTGAGAAAAGATTAGAGTACGGTAAACAATGATGGCACAACAGTGACAGAGCTGACCAATGCCTCCATCTACTTCACTCAGCAGAGGACTTTCCTATCCCAGAGTACAACAGAGTAAACAAAAACAAAATCTTGGGGGGGGGGATTTTTCCCCTCACCATGTCCTCAAACATACACAATCTCAGATGGGAGTCTTCTCAGATAAGATTGCATCAAATATGTGGCAATAACTATAAATCTGTTTGCACAAGAAAAACAAGTTGTGGAGCTTGTTGGGAAGTTTAAATGAAATGCACCATGGAAGCTATAAATTATTTATTTCTATGAAATCTCTGAATGCTCACCGTTCTCTAAATAGCCCAGACTGAGAGAAGGGATCCCCTGAAGCAGGTACCTCAAGCGACCTGACATGAGCAAGCATAAGTCACAGCTAAAGACAAAGTGATAAAAAAAACGGCTAGATTACAAGGATGACAGTCGTATAGGATTCACTCAGATGGTTGTCTGTCGGATGGGCTGTCGCGCTATGTGTTTACCACTAGGAACAGAGCTCTGTCTCTGAAAACGCCTATTCACAGTCCACAGACGTCAGTTAAAATGATACACGTCTTTTAACACTAGCTCTCTGACATCAGCGCTAACACACCACACAACGATCTCCGCGTATTTGATTCTCGTTTATGTGCAGCTAAATGCTGTCCAGCGCTGCAGTGAAACTTCAATCGATACGCCCCGGTCCGGGACCACTTACTGTTTGTTTTTAAGAGTCGTTTACCTTTCGCTTCGCCGTTGCGGGTCTTTATTTTAAAAAACCGTCCAAAATCCTGCTTGGAGACGAGAAGCGAAGTGGCCGTTAACTTTAAACGGAGGCAGCAGACCGGCAGAGTGGAAGCAGCGAACTACTGCAAAGCAGAGACTGGGTGAGACGATCCCTCCTGTCAAGCACCGCCTCGTCTGCTCCGCGTCCTCTCTGCCAAACAACACACACGCGATACATCAGTGTGCGATCCATCAGCAGAATCACAAAGTAATGACACATTCAGTGTCGCAATCCTGGCTAAAATAATGAGCTCAGCGTTTAGCTATATCTGGATTGCATTCTACAAGGTTTTCTTTTCTCCAGAAAGTAATGTTTTTAACATAATAATGTTTGTAATTGTACCAACAGGGTCTCTGGTGCAGGTGGTTGTGAGTGTAACGAACTGCAGTAAAATTAACTGTAGACATGAGCAGTGTCATGTTTAAGGTTTTATTTAAGCTAAAAACTAAAAGTGCTGGCATCAAATTATAATACACATAAAGTACCAAAGGTAGCACATGAGTATTTCACAATACGTTATCTCATTCCAGTCCCTCTGTAATTTTCCTTTCCATTACCATAGTAATTAACGCAGGATAAAAGTAACTTTCTTTGTAGTATTTTTATTGTGCCCTTGCTTAAAAGTTAGACTGAGCTAATTGCATGATTTGCAACAGATACTCATGCAATGTGATTAACAAATGAAACATCTCAATATATTCGCTATATATATTATCCTACTCTACCTGGCTAACACAGCTATGCTAACCTCGTTAGTTAGCGCTAGCATATAGCTGACGCCTCTATCATTTATCCATTAACTGAGAGTTACTTGCCACTTGGCGTAGCTATAACACAAATATGGCGAAAATTAAGTAATTAATAATAATTGAAAAAATGCGTTGTTAAGTATGACAAACTTCTCAACCGTAATGTTAATTCCTTTACAGTAACTACTGTCGCTATGGACACCTGTAGTTCTAACGAGCACTGATTTAGTGGGTGGAGTTACTTGCAGCCAATCAGAAAAGAGCAATTGTCAAAAGCACATTTTAGTTTTTATTTATTTTTTATGTCACTTTTATTTCATTTCAAGTACATATTTGAAGAAACGTTTTTACTATATCTTGTATACTATATCTTATATGCATAGGTAAAAATACTAAATATTTATTTAATTCTTACAAATAAACATTTTCGGTGTAATTTGAAACCACTGGCTACTACTGTCGAAAGCGTAGATTATATACTATGATTATGATGTAAATCATTGATATAAGACTCTGTAAACTGTACAGCCTAGTCTCCACTTTGACTATAATAGTACAATAATACAGTGAAACATATGTAACAATTTACTTCCCAGAGGAGGTAATATTTTACAAGTTGTTCTGTTGCTCTGACTTCTCTTTTTACCTTAGTTTTACTTGAATACTTTTATAATTTGAGTGCTATACTGCTACGTTCACTGCAGTTGTTAGATACAGTGACATTGCACACTGGTCTTAGATGCTGTGTTTATTTTAAATGAATGAGTTGCTATAAATGTTTCGTCTCATTTTAGTTAGTGGAACAAATTCTGAGGGACAGGAATGTAACATATTGGCCAGTATGGAGCCTGCTGTACCAACCAACCAACCACATAATGATGCATGTAGACAATACCAGAGCCACAGTGTTTGGTAAAGCACGTGATTTCACATTCCATTGACAACAACAGTCAGGGATTTGGCTCTACAATGTGGACGCGTCTGGCAAGAGTGAAAAACAGACATGCGAGTGTTGCGGTTAAAATTTCTCTTCTCTTTGCTAACCTGTAACCACACAAGAACAGCAATTATCACTCTACATCTTTCCTCACTGTCCTAGTTTTTTTTAATGACCAATCATTTTGAGTGAAATCCTTATATAATATATCCAGCTGATATGCCCTTGAGCTATTCAGCTCCCCACAGATCTCTGATGACATAGTGTGGTAAAATAAAGAACTGCATTTTACTTTATTAAGACACAAAACATAATTTTTTAGATCCAACAAACAAGGAACTTTGACATTTTATTATTTTGTCTGTACAACACAATACATAACAAACACAAACAAATAAAAACATTACTACGAAAATAAAAGGACACAATCTAAATGTTTCCACTTACTGCACCTCTGTGGAGTTTTTTACCACATATCTGGAGTTTTGTTTATATTACCACAACATTAAGTGACAAAAGGTGAAACATTTTACTGTTCAAAAGCCATTAGAGTGACTTTGCAGATATATATTTTTTACAATTGGTAAACTGTGGTTTTCAGTGAGATGAGAGTGAATAGTTTGCTGCAATGTGTGAAAAGCTCAATAGTCTAAAATCATACATATATAAATTTTCATACTTCAAATTTAGACTTGAACTGAACCCAACATACAGATTATGAATATATACATACACGTATGTGTATATAAATGTGTATATATATACACACACACAATTGGACAAACAAAGAAAGCACAAAAATAAGTTTTTCATTCTGCAGTGAGCATCAAATGCACCAAAAAAGGCTGATTCTATACATCAAATGGTAACAATTTCAAGCATGTTGGTGTAAAAGGCAACACAATAAATAAAACAAATGGCACAGAAGGTTGGGACAATCTAAACTTAGAAGCACATTGTCTTGTGAAATGTTCACAGGAAACTGTAGACTAAAGCACGTACACACACAAAAGAAACTAAACTTCCAAGTCCATGTCTATGCAGACACTAACATAAGACTTAAAAAAAAATCACAATTTAATTACACTGAGAGCAATAAGAAAATTACGTATATAATTCAATATAGTATTTGTATTTACAAGTATTTATACAACTGTGGGCATTAAATGGGGGTTCAAGCTTATTCATATATTGGGACTTGGAGCAGAACAATCAGATCATATAATGCACTAAATACGAACCTTGTAAACATCACATCTAACCTTTTATCATAGATATCAGTCAGATTAAGTGTTTTATTTGCTATCTTCATAATGCATCTGTCCTTAAGTTAAGGCATAGGTATCAAGCATCAAAACCTCTTAATAGATTTTATTTTAAATAAGCCAGATTTATTCAGAAGGAATCGACTTAAGCGAGGCAACACATAACTTGTCACAGCAAACCCCCAATCAAAACGTCCCCACTTGTCTCTTAATCAGCTCAGCTAGCAGTACAGTTATAAGATCTCCTCCACTCCGTGAGCAAAGATCATAACCAGGCCGGGCTCCAGAATCATATCCTCCCCCATATGCTGATTCTCACAGGCCATCACCACCACCGCCTGCTTGCCAGGGATGCGCTTGGCAACATAGTTCTCGTAGTAACGTCTGTTCATCTGCCGCGTCTCGAGAGTGGCCAGTCCCTGAGGCCAGTTCCGCTCATGGGCATTTTCAATCAGGTCATTCACGATTGAGAGAGGACAGCCACTGTCGATGAGAGAGCGTTTGATGACTGCCTGGAGCACAGCATCAGGAGTGGAGATCATGCCGCCCCAGCGTGTCACTCTGGCCGGCTGCATGGAGTTTACCCACCTGAAGAAGAGACAGAAGGAACATTTTACTTAACTGCAAGCCCGAGATGAATTAATTTTACAATATGGTTAATGGGAGAGGAAGAAAGTTCACTTACTCCAAGATCTCATTGTATTCTATGCTCTCTTCAAGGTTTTGTAGGTTGGGGTTAGCACTGCGTATTGCCCTCATGTAAGCTTTTAGCAGCTGAATGTCTCGTTTCTGGAGATTCAAAACACTTGCTTTAGTGTACATGTGCTTGGTTAGTTGATTAAATCAATGTTTCCCCATTTTTGCCTATTACTCTATACTAAACAGAGATTAAGTTTCCTATAGTTGGGAGAATGGTCAAACTTGTCATTTAAAAATACCGAATCCTAAATAGTTTTAATAAAAACATTAAAAAGCACATTAGAGTAAAACCGAAGTATTTAGTGGTAAATACATTTATGTATTGAAATATTCTTACTTGTTCGCCTAACTGGTGTTTATGCTCAGCCACGGTTTTCTCCAGCTCTGAAATCTTTGTCTGCTGCAGCTGGACGACGCTCCGTAAGTGTTTGATGCAGTTATGATTGGGCAACTCATCTTTGGGCATCTCAAGCCTGCAACAGCAGGGAAGACAGAACAACAGGGGAGAAAATAGGGGAGAGAGTGTGAAAGACTTTAGCAAAAATGTTTTAGTGAGCAACACCGTTCTCTCAAAACTGAAATTATACACTGGTCATCTGGGTGAAGACAAATTCATCACCAATGCATTTCTCTGCCAAATGCAAGCCACTCACCCACATCCATCCTCACAGTTGACAGGCCTTTTAGGGTTGTGTTCACAATCTTTAAGGTGCGACTGCAGCTGGTCCAGTCGCAGTGTGGCTGTGCAACCAAAGCTTGCATTGTCACAGCTGATCTGCAGTTTGGACAGCATGTTGCGCATGATGCGGGGCACAGGCCGGAGATGAGCTAGCGTTACTACCGTCCGGTCAACAGGACATATCTGCTGCTGTGCGAACCACTGTGTTATACAGGCATTGCAAAACGCATGCTCACAGTGTGGAGCCTGAAAGGAAAATGAGGCACAGAGAATAATTTTTAAAGGTGCCTCAAAACTAATTATTTTAGGGCGGCTGACCTTCACACAGGGACTTGCCTGAACTGGTTCTTCTAGCACTCCACTACATATAGGGCACAGCAGGTCTTCATCCACCTCGCCTTGGAACCTTGTAACGTCGTACCCCATGGTACATTACTGGGACCCACAAACTCCTGAAATAAGACACAAATGAGCACATAACTTAGATATAGGCTATAGATATGCATTTTATTACACCATCAACTACAAACCCTTCAAGCCTACCTCACTCACAAAAGGTGTGAAATTCTTCCATTCAGCTCTTGATGTATTCCTTATACATCACATATGGCAGGAATATTTTTCTGGTGAAGGAGATGTAGACACTCCCTGTAAAAAGTGATAAGCACAATCCAGCCAACCAGTAATTTTGTCATATTATAATGTATAAAAGACAGGAGCTTAGGAAATATGAGAACACATCCAACACCTTAAAAGCGATGTCCTTCGTCTGTTTTCTAACGTGATCCTCGACATATGAAACTGCAGTAGGTTAGATGCAACCTTTGAGAAGATCTCCTTGTCCCAGCTGACTAGTAGCTGACCCACTTTTAGCGGTAGCAGTACATACCGGTCTGGAGGCGACTCACAGATCTCTTTTCTCCCATGGCACTCAGCATGCTTTGCAAACTAGCCAACCCTTCATGCGAATGCTAGGTACGTGTGTGATCTTTCTCCCCGTTATTGCCTCATTACATCGCAATTCCTTTTGACTTACAGTCAGCTTAAGTGACGCCGACTTGTTTAGACAGCCCAGCGCTACCAGTATTGCTCGCTCGCTATGAATTAAATGTGGTTGACGTTTGCTAATTGTCTAGCCTTGTTAGCACCTATGGTAGCTTTGGCTTAGCTATAGAGCTAACCAGACAGACTTCAGTCTGGGAAAACTACAATGAGCGATAGCTGTTTACAGTCAGCGACATTATGAGAAAAGACCCCTTCGGACTTATGGACTTACCCGAGCATGTACTAAAACAGCTCCTAAGCACGATTTTTATGTATTTTTGGGCGTCCTACTATAAGCAGTAGCTCATTAGCCACGTCCTGGGCTACATCCTACACGTCTGCGTCACCGAGGCGAACGTATCGGACGTCATGACGTAGCAGCAGCTTCTCTCTGTTGCGTTATCTCAGGTGCTTTGATAATTTTGTGATAAACCACTTCCATTAACTGTTACATTAACTGCAGGGTGATTGTATTTTTGTAAAATATTATACAGTTATATATAATATATAATTATATATTATAATTTCACTATATATGTCACTCAGTATAACCTATTATCTTATTACTTTGCAAATATTCAAATTAACTTCTTGAATAATACTCAAGATGGAATAGATTCTACTTGTAACAGTATTTCCACCCTGTAGCTTTGCCACATGTTTGAAATAAAAGATACGAGTTCATCTTTAATTTGTATTCATCAGATGTTACAGTTAAACTACCGATGTGTCAGCAGTGAAACAGGCCACTATTCTACTATACTATACTTAGGGACCCAGAGATATCTGTACCATGTGTAATACAGATATTAAATAGACATGTATACATTTCTCAGTTTGGCAAACTGTGCATTTTGTGTAATCACGAATCATCACTCTTGGATTTGGCCTTCAGACAACAGTGGGACATGCCTTTGTGTTGGCTCCTGCTCTGTCTGCAGCAGAAGGTACAGGAAGCAAGAACCAACAGCCAACACGCAGCAAGTAATTATACCACACTCCGTCCCAGTCTATAAATAATACATACAAAAACTTGTGCATTGTCATGGCTTAAACTATTACTATGTAATGGATCATTATACATCTACAGTATATATAGTATATTTCTTCAAATCTAGTTGAAAATACATAGACTATTATGAATGTTTACTTGCAACACTTTACCACTGAAAAGATTTGACAATTCCTTCACATTCTTTCAAAGCCAACCAAGTTGTCAGATTCAATTGAGAGTCTTGCTTGGGCTGATGACATACAGCTACGAGTAGTAAGATCAAGAAATATCATTATACTGAAGAGAAATGTGGGTATTGTGTTATGGTTTGTAAGATTGCAGAGGTCCGCATAAACGTCATAACTCACCCATAAGAAGGTACAACAACGTATTTTTAGAGCCTTCATATGCATGACTGGCCATGATTTATTAAAAAAAAAAAAAAATCACACTTGGGAGATATTTAGCAATAGCACTTTATTGAACACAAACAACCCTAAGCCACAATACTGAATGACAAGACCAATTGGCTGCAGCAAACATTTTATAAAATAGGTTCAGATTTAATGTCACTAAATTGTTTTTTTTTTTCCTTTTAACGTCAGAAAGACAGATGCAGGTTTTTCCAAAACAGTGAATGATCTTTTACATATTTAACATTTTTGTAACAAATTATCATTCACATGTTCACACAAAGGAATAACAAGGCAAAGTGCTTTCAGGATTGCATTGTTGAAAAACAAAAACAGAAAAATGAATGGCTTGAGGTTTAGGTGAAGTCAGTCAGGTGGGTGATGAAAAGTGGGACTGGTCCTGTACTGGAGTAGGCATGGGTGGGGGGGGGGTGTTGGGTTGTGGACCTGGTCAGAAAACCTCAAACTTTTTTTTTTGCCCTGTACCTCTTGCATCAAACTGAACATGAAATGCTGAGGCAGAGCTAAGACAGACGCCGATGTAGCAGGATTTTGGTTTGAAGTGGACAAATGGATTTTGAAGGCCTACGGCTCGAGGGGCTGGAACTCACCCTCGTACAGAATTACAAATCCACCTGTCTTCCTACAGACAACCTGTGGTATCGTTACTACTGCAGGGCAAATGATGGCTGACCCAGAATTAAGCTATAATGTTGAAATAGTGTGTACTATAGGGCTACACGGGAGAATATGCACAGACGAAAAAATAAACTAAAACAAAAAAGTCATGGTTATTCATTTTCTATGAGATGATTCCTCTGTCCGTTGTCCACTGAATGTTAAAGGGGATAGACTATCATTATAATCTGCATCATAACATGGTCTGGCTTCACATTCCAGTGGTATTTTGTCGTATAAATGCTTCTCATAAATATTTTTTCAACGTCAAATAGACATATACACATACAGTACAACCAAACACGCTTTTTTAAATGTAGAACTACCATTGCTTATAATAAATCTGTATTCCCGTACTGTGATACTTTTTTGTCAGAACAGGTGGAGAGAAACAATACTCAAGGCTGCAAAACAAGGAGGTAGGAAAATGCTACTGAAAAAACAGCAAAGTGACGCTAACATGATCATTCACTTAAATAATGTTGACATACACAAGGCTTCGGCTTCTTGAACCATGCTAGTGCAAGCAGTTGCTATTCCAGTCAATGCTTCAGGAGTGGTGTGTAACAACTGTAATACCAGCCAACCCCCCCGCCCCCTTTTTTTTTGGAAATGATGTGCAATAATTATTGTTCTGCCAGATTAAGACATCTGCAGTTCTGCTGATGGCTCCTAGTGCTGACTGGGGTAGCAGCTGTGGTAAATGACTAACCAGGTCGCACTTGGGCTTACAAAAGAAAAATTAAATCAGGTGTTAACCTTTATTACCCAACTGGCCATATTATAATTTGGCTAATTTTAACAGAGCAACTTCATTGGTCCTGTTGTCATCACAGGTCAAGAGACCACACTGCTGGTGATGGCATTGACTCCCTTACACACAGTAGAGTAATATATTTGCAGATTTGTAAATGAGGTAATCAGCGTTAGGCGAAATAGGGAACCCTGTCATTGATACACATGCCCACTTCATTCACCAGCAAAAGCAAAAATGATTTCCTCAGTGGGACAGGACTGTGGAAAATGAAATCAACTTTGGAATGTTGGGTGGACAAGCCAACATTGCTTTTTTTCTCCCCTTTCATGAAGGTGCACTGTGAAACTATTGATTGTAACTCATCACATGCCCTAATTCAGAGTCCTTCTACTCATGATAAGGGCTGCTTTGTATTTCCCCAGGGAAGTCACTCGGTTCATCAGACGAACCATTACCTACTGTGTTTTCTTTCAATTCTGCAGTGAAGTAAGGCTGCCTCAGCAGCAGATCGGCGTCTGCTGTGAGTGGACTGTTAATAGCTCATGAGTTGCAATCAGGTGGCAACATCTACACAGAAACAGAAAGGAAAAGGGACAACTACTACTACTAAAATGTCACAGAACATGCAGTACACAACCTTTCCTACAGTGGGCTACTCCTAATAGCACATTCAATGGGACTCCTAATGGGCAAATTCTCTGATATGGCTCTGCTTTAGAGTGATCAAGCCTCGTGCAAGTCCATTTCTGTGGTGGACTCACAAAAGGAGCGAGTCGATAAGGTGCTCCATCAGAAGATTGCTGCCTTATTTCACCTACACAAACACTTTGTGTCATTCAGTTCAACCGGTAACACTGGAAAGTGTTTTGAACATTTTTCTCCCGCCCCACAAAGACATATCTTCTGCTGGTGAAAACAAACGGCACTTTCAAGGGGAATGTTTCTCTAAAACCACAATCACAGGACCTCCAAGTAACAAGTTCGAAAACACATAGGCTATACAGTAGATATAAATCTCATGGGTTTCTTAACTGTACAAGCTTTAGGCTACACGCTGAAAAGGGGAGGGACATGTCAGAACCCTTAATGCTTAAGAATGAAACAAATATAAGGCATTTCATATTTCCTTTTATCCACGTACATCACTGACAGCAGGTCTAAATATCAGGTCTAAAACATTTCAAAGAGGAAGGGGATGCATATACACACACACACACAGATCTACACATGCAAATGAACGTGTCTACCAGCTATAAACCAGAAGTCCAAACTACAATATCATCCATGTCAATCCATAAGAAAAAGAGAAAGGAAAAATGAATGCACCTACTCAAATTGATTGGTCAACTTGTGCACGGTTCTTTCTGAGCAGGCAGCTTTTAAAGTTGGGTTTCAATCACAGTTTTAAGAATGGAATATCACACACTCCACTGTCAAATGCCACCCCTCTGAATACAAACAGGACCGCTTGAAATCCTTCATCTGCTACAGACAAGTGACTTTTGGGTGTTATCAGAAAAAGGGCACATTAAATAATATTTCATTTAACCGAGAAAGTCATGTTAAACAAAAGGTTATTGCACTTTTATCTATTTCAACCGAGGTCAGCTTAAGAGAAGATGATTCATGCCTTAATCATAGTAAGACAACATATGTTACGTCACTTCTATAGTATGATCACACTGTTATTAACACTGCACACAGCTACTACTGCAAACCTACTTGTAGTCCATTTACCCTAAAAAACACAAAACAAGCTCTACAATCATTCTGCAACACAGTCACTACAAACCGCTGGTCTTAACTTGATCTTCAGTGTCCTGTAGATACCGCATCATTTCACAACATGGTTTGCACTGTGAAGTTACTAATCTTCGATGAATACAACCAGAAGCAGCTCTGTAAAACGGTCTTTCTACAGTGAATGTGTTACTGACAGGCAAACTTCATTGTTTTCTGCACCCACTGGGGTTGGAAATTCCCCCCCCCCCTCACACTGCTGCCTACATTTGGTCTATAGGCCCTTTCATTCCTTGGTGTTGGGAGCCAGCTGAGCCCCGAGGTGCCTTCTTTGGATTTGTGCTTACGTGCTATTGATCCCCCATTCATTCAGCGTTTGATGTGCCCTAAATCGCATCAGTGATGTGCAATTTATTTTGCTACCCAAAGGGAGCACTGAATCACCAGAAACACAAGAGCCAGAGAGTTATTTAAAGTTTTTAAATAACCCAGATCCCATAGTTGAAATAATCATGCCTCAGAAGGGAACCTGTCTATTTTAGCCGTGTACGTTCAGTGTAATTTATTTTCCCATTATAAGGCTATAATACAAATGGAAGACCGTACCTTTTGGTAGTAACAAATAAAAGGCACCATGCCACCACTGTGCTCGATATTACACAGACCTTGTTAGTGCGTGGGTGGGGTGGGAGGATTAATAAAGTGTTCAGTCAGGGAAGGTGGTCAAACTAGTCAGACAGTGAATCTGCATTATTTTAACTCACAGAGGTAAAGTTTTATAGCTACCTTCATTTCCCCTTATGTTATTCCCCTTAGTACCCTTCAGATAACGAACTCATCTAATGGTTGTAATGAAGTGAACCATAATCAGATGTGGTAACTATGCTTCTGTGCTGTAAAAAAACTGACGTGTGCATGTTAAGGTTTCACATGCATATATATATCTGGATATATAGATATATATAGAGAGAGAGAGATTGAAAAGTCACTCACACGCTAGAAGAGGAAAGAAATCTACACGACTGGCATTAGGGAAAACGAGTAAATCACAAAAGAACCAATGTCAGCGTTGTCAAAATCACTGTTGAGGTAAAACTGCAGGTCCAATAAAAAGTACAAGGTGCAGTTGGCTGCCGCTTTGTAAGGTAGGAAACATGAGTCATCTGCCAACAATAATCTAACTCTCCCTCGTAGATGCAGCTCACATTTAGGCTGGTTTAAGCAGATTTACACTACCCACGACATGATGAATCACAAGATTTTATCTCTTTGTTAGCATAGCTGTACAAGAATTTTTACAAGAATTTCCTTCTCAGTATATTTTGAGGTACACCACTTTTATTCCCATTGTCATCTGGCTTGTAGATAACAGGAGCCAAAGTTGATTGTTTACGAGTGAATTCAGAATTCATTCATTCACAGTGGCAAATATGGCGATATCCTAACCTTTCACAGCAATCTCTGCACCCTGGCAACCTTGAGCTATGTGCTACCTCTACTGATTTGTGTGCTTCTTGACACCCAGAGATGGCTTCGAGACATCTGTAGCAATCCAATCACAAAGCATAACACAAGTGATGTAACTCGCCAGGTACTGCCAGGTATCATTTCCATTTTCTGTTTTAAGGCAAAGGGCTAAACAGTGGATCAGAGAGTTGAATTGAAATTTGCCATTTACTTCAAGTAAGAACCAAGACATCCATTGAGGCAAATCAATTCTATACTGTGTATACCATGCTTTTATCAGGACATCAAAATCTTTTTTTTTTCCAAGGTAACACACACACATTATAAACCATCTTACACACAACCTAGGGATTGCTTTGCCAATACCAAAGGGACTAACTATGTTCTCCAAAAATGTCCAATTAGAAAATACTTCTACCAACATTGAGTTTTCACAGAATACTTGCATTAAAGTACTAATGTTCCATGCAAATATTTATAGTTTTTCCTTTGACTAGTATAACTGGTGAAAAGACATGCAGCTTCAAACACAAAACTGTAATAATCCTGCCTACTTCTCAAGTTACTGACTGAGAAAATATGATTTATGTCTAAAGGCAAATAAAGGTTTCTATGGCACTAAATGGGTGTAGCTTAGGTGCATGTTTGTCAAATATAGGCTATTTATGAGTATGTGTGACTATATCTACTGCAGACCTTTTTTGTCCCTCTTGTGACACTATACAATAAGGCAATCTCAATGGAATGGATGAACACGAATGGTAAATTCATCTGCACTGGTCTTCTGTTTACCTTGTAAGCTACGCTTCACACAAATAAATGTGAGGAGAAGAATGAGATTACGCAAAAGCAGCCTATAGTCCAGCAATAATGCCAAAATTTAAAAACTGTCCAGACCCTCAACGCAGGAAGACTACTACACATACTGTATAATAGGTAAAGAATTAGGATATGACATGCTACCTGTATATTCATATCGACGCAACACAAATGAAGAGTAACAGTTTAAAGTCGGGAGAAAACAAATTGTCCTGCTTGAAACTGACCCTACATTCATTTCAGTCAGAAAATTCATGGCTCAGATTTGATGGTCAGACTGTAAACATATGCATAAATCCATTGCTGTTTTACCAAGAGGTTTCCCTCTCGACACATTTTGGCAAACAGGCCTTATTTTTGACCAAAGTGTATAACATCTAACCCGCATATTAATCTTCCATTGGCATTTATGCTATGATTTACTGAATTGGCCTAAATGGATGGCAGTGCAATATTTGTGCTGCACACTATTACACACACTCTCTATTGCTACAATTGGACCTTTCATTGCTTTCTGACTCCAGACATAATGTATATTCTCCATTTGTTTCAACTTATCACCATAGCAAAATTGTGATCTAGCTCCATGTACAATCACTCAGTTTGTCACTAGTACACACAAATTAAAAAAAGCATGTATAAGAATACTGTGATACAACAAACGGATTCGGTTACAACTTGTACAGTTGCGAGGGTCAACGGCTCTATGTACTGGTTAGATAAAGAAACCACAAGACAAAAAAAAAATCCCTGCCCAAACAGCCTGGTCTGGCAGCACCTTCAGATGGCAGAGTGAGTATGTAGAGTAGTTTGAGTCTGAGTCTGCCTGAGGTGTCTGCTAGATCCCCGGATTTCACCAACCTAGGCCAGAGTCTGTATTACAGTAGGCTGGGTAATGTAACCATGTTGGGCCAGCTGCCCAGAAAAACAAAAACAAAAAAAAACAAAAAACGTGGGCAGTGGACACTGTCCCGAAGTGCTTAGAGACACTTGCGTTTTATATAATGCATTGTTACAATTAGCCTTTGCTTATTTACCTACCTAGCTTCCTGTATTCAGCAGCACAACACATGCATGTAAACATAAGTACATACATTACATCTGCTCTAGTTTGCACACTTAGAACCTGAATGTACTAAAGTGCGTGCTTAACTATCTAATTAAGTGCTGTGGGATTAGGCTTTAAAAAGGAATTCAGTAATGGAACACAGCATCAAAAACCTGTAGACGTTATCATCCTGCAAAGATCTGATTGGATTAATAAATTCTGCCTTTAGCACAGATCCTGAGATTACAAAAAATATGTACCTATCCCTAAAGTTAATAACATAACTATCAGCAGTATACCTTGAAATGCGGGGGAGGGGGGGTGTCACTAATTAGTCCCATGTCATTTCATTAATTGTAGAGGCCAATAGAAGGCCAACAACAAATCTACAACAGTATCTACGAGAAACTGCTGCTCCGAAATGGACTTAATGTCAGTTTTAGTAAATCAAGTAAAATACAGGAAAGTGAAAGACTTTTCGCAAGGGTGTTAAACAACGCAGCCTAGACTAGGTCCTCGTCTTTCATCCAATCACCTCATGTGTGCAATTCTGTCACTTCATTACCAGTAAATATGAAGTTGACTCTAATGAAAACAATTTGACTCAGTGTAATTTCGCCACCAGTAGATGGTTTAAAAGAAATAGCATTGATATAACATCTAGAAGTCACAAACAGCTCTAGTGGTCCTATACAATCATCTTTAGTATGCTTAGTACCAGAAATGGGATGAGGAGACGACAAAATGTATAACAACAAAAAAAGCACATATTTGGATATTTGCTATTCCTGAAATCTAAACGACAGGTATTGGCCTAAGCAAAAGATCCCTCTCCTTTTCCTTTTAGCCCTATTTGCTTCAACTCCCTAGTTACTGATAATGCCAGGACATATAAAAGATATGTCGGGCAATGTTTTCCACTAGATATCATGACGCAACCGTAGTTCAATGCTGTTGCAATAAATTACGTGGAAAGACTGTCGGTCTCAGGGCTGGTCTCACTCTGCCACTACACAATCCAACTGAAATGATGTGTTACGGAAGGCATGGGTCAAAAGGCATTTCATGAGATGCCATAAAGGCAATCCAGTGCATTTGTGCTGACACTGACAGTAAAATGCCCGGCACACACAGAGCCATTCGTTTAGTCTTTAAGTAATTTTTCATGAAATAACAAAAATTTTAAGAAAACAAAAAAGAAAAATCAAACACATTCCCGGGAAACAAAAGCCCTTGTGACAGTGATTGTCTATTCAATAACGTTAAAATAAAAGGCCAAAAAAATATTGCTTGAAAACTGCCCATTAAAAATAGCAGACAATACTTCTCTCTCTCAGTAACAATAACTGATCAGAGTTGACCACCGAGAAGTGGAGATATAAACTATTTGATATTTAAGACTAGTTCACCAGCTCCAAGAAATACTTAGTTTTAGTGAGAGCTTGTTAAACTACAATGCTTATGGCCAGTTCAACTTCTGAAACACAAGAAAAAGAAAAAATAAATCCTCATTAGTGCTTAAAAACCAAAACTGATTGCTCTTGTTCAATTACTAGGCCATCTGAATTCTGAAGTAGAAGAAACAAAAATTTAAAATTAACAAAACACTGTTAAAAAGATGGGAAATAAATTGAAATGGCTTGTTCATTTATGTGCTCAGATATATGATGCTTTGATGAGGTGTTGTTGGCAGATATTACTAGTAAAGCCTTCATCTAGAACTAAACAAGGCCTCAGTCAGTCACTATCCTACAGTAGTTCTCTAGTCCTACATACTGAGAACGTTAGGCCTACGGACCCTGGGTGAAGATGAAGCAGCTGCTAAACGAGTTGACGAGGTATATCAAGATCTATTTTCTCTCTCTATACAGTACAGTTCATCTCAAATAAATAAATTTATAGCCATAGTAGTGTTGATCAACTTTGGTCATAACTTATATGCTTAGAAACATTCTAGCTTAACAAACACTTATTTAGCATCTTTAAAACATGAAGTCAGCCTTAAGAACAAATCGATGTTACGATGCAGAAACGTGACCCTTCTTTGGAAGGCGACACGCTCATGTATTCAGCAGCGTTACCAAATTTTCTTAAATTGCCAAACAACCCTATGCTGTAGCTTTAAAATACACTACGGAATTAATATCATTGTGACCCTTTTCCAAATTTCGGATTGTACTGTAGTACACAAGCATTGCACTCTTAAGCAAAAAATTTTCTCTGGTGTGGTTCCTTCATAAAAATCTAGGCTAACAGACAAAAACAAAACAAAAAAGAAAATAATTAAAAACGAACTAACTCTTTGATCATTCTTTTGGGAAGGCTGCATGTTCCTCTACAAGGTCACCACAACTGATTAAACATGATATGACTTTCATAGTGAATGACGCGAGGACAGTCGAGGATACAAAGATTTCCGTGCTCTTAAATGTTGGTTATATAATTATGTCAACATGATTTTAAAGGGTTAAATGATTTTGATGGCCAGATTGCTAGTGTTTGTTTTGGATGCCACAATTCAGTGACCTTGTAGAGTACTCCGCCTTCACATATTAAGCACTACTAGGAGATGGAGGAATGGGATCTAGTTGCATATTAGGTTTGACTGCACCTCAAGAGAAGACCAAACACTCACGCATACACCGACACACAAACACATACATACATAGAGAACAGACATGTGGGTGGGTGCTCTCCTGGTCCTCTGGGCTATGTTAAAGGGAGTCGCCCCCTGGTGGTGATGATGGTGATAGCAGCTGACTGAGGGGGGCGCTTAACCTCACTCAGACAGACACCCGTCCAGGCCAACTGGTGCACCATGACGATCTTTGACGTAGCCGTTGTGGAGGCCATTGCTGGGCAGGGGGGCGCAGGCAGCAGTGATGCCGCAGTGCTTCAGCAAGTTGAGACCCGGGGAAGGGGAGACTGTGGGAGAGGAACAGGAGCAGGACGACGGGTCCCGCTGGGGGAAAGGCTTCATGGTAGAGAGGATCAGAGCCAGGCAGTCAGCCACATCCTTGTTGGGAGCACAAGCCAAAGCTGGTGTGTGGCCTGAAAGACAAGAAATATACTCTAAATACACACATACATCTGTCACAGAGTAATTCATATGTAGAGTTTAACTGTTCTTTAATTGCTTTTGTGTTTGAGAGACCACAATTTTACTGTTTTCTCAGAACAAACAAAAGAAAAAAAAAGTTTGAGCCAAAATGAACACACAAGATCTGTGTCTACTGTTTGCTGAATAACAAAAATGCTTGATTAGTAAAAATCCTAGATTCAAAATTGTTTGCCTTGAGGTTTTGTTTTAACCATATATTTAAAAACAGCCCAATTTGCCTCTCACCAATGAATATTAATGTTGCACAGAGAGCTGTATGACAATGACAGAAGAGTAAAACCTACAGATTCAAAACCCCCACACACACAATAACACTAGTCTGGCAGAGTGAACCAGAGAAGATAATTAATGTCAGGACTGTAACTGAGGTGGACTGTCATTGGTATTGTGCTATTGTCAAGAATTACTAGTAATATCGTGTGAGGTGAAATAATAAATATACAGAAACTATTTACAAGTAAAAATTGGATTAAACTCTGACACCAAGGAGATTTGTTTAGCCACGCAAACTTGAAACATGTAACAGTGAAAGTAGCAGTTAGGACACGTGGGTGCATGAGTAGTAGATTTTTTTTGTAGTTTCACAAACCTGGAGCTGAATAGTGAGTGAGCTGAAACAGATTATCCTGAATGATAGGTCAGGTGGGGATTTGATTTAGAAGTAGATGCGGGCAATGGGTCAGATCGATACCGAGTTCTGTGTGTGTTTCTGCAGCATTGTGAAAAATCTTTTCTAACAACCCAGAATGTACAGAGCGAGCAGGCGTTAAATGCACTATATGGGTTTCGATTCGACACACAACATTATGGTTGGGTAAATAAATTGCAGACAGGCAATTTTAAACATTCTTTCTACTCATAAACAAAAGTATTAAAAGCTTCCTCACCATCCTCATCCACAGCCAGCACAGTGGCTCCTCTACTCAGCAGTGCTTGCACTACTGTAGCCAAACCGTTACGTGCTGCAAGATGGAGGGGCCTGGAAGAGAGGAAGGGACTTTCAGAGAGAGCTAACAGACTTACTAATCCCCATCTGATTTACAGTTATACCACACATACATTTTAATAAATATTAAGATAAACGTAATAGCTAGTAAAGTGGCAGCTGCATGTGTATAACACAACAATAAAACTGATCTCAATCTTGACAATATTTATTCTCCATTTATGGATTGAATAAAACAAATGGTAATAGTATTTAATGGCTGCTGGTCAAAAACAATATAGTTCTCACATCTGCAAAGCACTGTTGGTGGCATTTATCAGTGTGGGACTGTGAATCTCTCCCAGAATCAGCAGGGCACACATCTCATGAGCCTGAGGACAAAGAAAAGAGAAAAACGTGATTCCTTCTGTTCATTAGAGTAGAAGGCATAGCACACTGTACGATTTAATCCCCACCTTGCTACATGCCAGGTGCAGGGCAGTGTTCCTGTTTTCATCTAGCACTGTCAGATCAGCCTTGGCCCGGTGAAGGAGGATGGCTGGACAACACCAAGACACAAAGACATTTCCTGTGACTACAGACTTGATGATTCTAATTAGAGAAAATGGATAAACAGACCCACTGAAACCAGCTCGAGTGTGACTGGCTGCCATGTGCTGACCGTATGTTTAAAAATAATAATTCGTGTGAGACTTACCCACAGTGCCACTGTGCCCCTTGTCAGCAGCTACCATCAGAGCAGAGCGCCCAGTTTTATCGACTGCATTGATCTCTGCCCCATGACGAAGCACCAGCTGCAGTCCTGCAACATCCTCAGCAAATGCAGCAGCATGTAGTGGGGTCCTACAGGCGCACGCACACACACACGCACACGCACACGCACACACACACACACACACACACACACACACACACACACACACACACACACACACACACACACACACACACACAGAGACAACCAACCACTTACTGTATGATCAGCTTTCTACCTTCACATGCTGTGAAAGGATTTCACTGCAGATATTTCTCTACAACCCATTATTTATAAGCACACAGAACAATAACACTACAAACACACTTATTTATTCATAAAATATAAACATTTTTACCTTCCTTTGGCATCTCTGGTGTTAATCATGTGGACCCCAGTAGATTCCAGAAGTCTCTCTCCAGCACCACTGTGGCCATTCATCCTACAAGCAAGATGGCACAGTTAACATGTGCAGATTATTATCTAAAACCGGCTGTAGCCCTGGTTCTCTCTCTTGTTTTGCTATATAAACATGTAACCAGTTTACATTTAAGAGACATTTAAAAGTAGACATTTAAGAGACTATTTAAAAGAGACATTAACCAGAAGGTGGATAAAAAAAAAAAAAAACTAAAGGACCAAACCTAACCAAAACTAATACAAAGTTCGCCACTGATGTCTAAAGAACTATTTTTTCCTATGCATTTCTTTAATTCTGGCAGTTTGTGCTATTTGCAAGGTTTTCTCACAGCAGTTTCCTCACCCACCCAAAAACATTCTTCGCTCTCTTTACTTCACCATACTTCTGATTGTAAATGCAGATGGTTACTTACCGGTACGTCCACCTAAACCTGTTCCCTGATTACTCAAGACTAACCTGGTTACCTCAATGCATGTAAACACAGTCACTGAGGCACAAGAAGGTCACTTATGTCAAGGTAATACTCACAGAGCACAGTGCAAGGGGGTGAAAGGGTTTCCCTCTTCATGGATAAATGTTTTAAATTCAAGTAAAACCTCCAAACAGTCTTCATGCCCTAAGAACAAACACACTCTGTAATATATACTGTATATACAACAAATGGTACTTTGGTTAATTGCAGCAATTAGGTTTGAGGTTCAGCCAATTCCAGTCAATCAAATAGAGCAAACCTTTGTAAGCAGCCCAGTGTAATGGGGTGTATTGTTTGTTGTCCAGCAGTTTGTCTTGTGGATCTGTTACCATGGCAGCCTGCACCAGACTTGCCAGAATCTCTGTATGGCCTCTGGATGCAGCATAGTGCAGCGGTGTCCTACCCTGGGTATCCCGGCACGTTGGAGAAGCTTTTTGCTCCAGCAGGGCTGTCACGCAATCATCATAGCCCAACACCGCCTGAGGAAAGACCACTATGGTGTGATGCAGGAACTTTCACTGATTAAAATGGAAACCGTTTTCCTTGCTTCCAACATTTCCACTACTGTTATCACAGCAGTATTTTTTGGATATACATCCTCAGGGTGATATGGCCACAACTTTTAATAACTAACTATATGCAATGTGGCAAAGCGTGTATTCAAAGCAAAAAATCAGTACATCACCAAAAGATGATGAGACATTTCAACAGCCTAATGCAACTATATAAAAACAATTTCTAGTGTTTGGGTATAAAGCTTATGCTCAGTCTTAGACCTACCCCCCTGTGCAAAGCTGTACTGCCCCGTTTGTCCTTGGCATCAGGCAAGGCTCCCTTTTCCAACAGGAAGACGACACAATCCGTGTGACCTCCCAGAACAGCTAGCATCAGAGGTGTCCTAAAGAAAACCGAAGAAACTTTAACAGACTGCTTTGCATTTGGGATTCTAATCTTATAGATTATAGAAATTTATTTGAACAAACTTTTAAAAAGAAAACTCACTGGCCAATTTTGTCCACCACATTGGTGAGATCCCCCTCCTCCCCATAATCAACCATCATACGAAGGCAGTCTGAGTGACCATTGGCAGCTGTTATGGAATAAAGTATACAAGGGATTGTTGTAAAATGTATAATCGTTGTAATACAATCCTGGCTGTATTTAGGGTAGTAACAACATGTACCTGCAACATGAATTGGAGTCCACATTAGGCGGTTGTCACTGAGGAGACAGGAAGCCCCCTGCGACAACAGCACCTCCACACAGCGGGCGTAGCCTTTTTGTGCAGCCAAATAGAGGACAGAACGGCCTACGGCATCTTGCATGTCCACATAGGCTGCCGTTTCTGTCAGCACACGCAACACCTGCCGGTGACCTTTATCGGCCTAAAAACACAGAAAGTCAGTCACGTTGCAGTTAGTGAAGATAATTAGGTCAATTACAACCAATATCTACCAGGACCAGTTAAATGTTCAACACTTACAGCAAGATGCAGTGGACTGACTGGAATACTGTTTTCTATGTTTCCTAGTGCATTAAAGGACATCTCCAGGAGCTAAAAACAAAAAAACACAAAAGCAGTTTAGGCTGTGTACTGGCAAGAATCTGACATTTCAACACATATCATAATACAGGGGTTGTGATTTGACTGCAATACTTTTTAATATATAAAACATACAAATCAAAATGAGTGGATGGAACAAATGAGCAACAATTAACCATATGCATACTGTAATCCAAGTAAAAAGTGAAATTGGTTGAAGGGATAACATAGTATAATTAGTATATAAAAGACCAAAACACTATGAGAAATGTCATGCTGTCTTAAAACTCAGGGGTATTAACAAAGACACAAAATGATTAGCCCTTTCATGAAATCACATGAAAAAACAACATAATAGATGACTTCCATTAAAAAACACGGCCGCCAAAAAAGCAAACAATATTCCTCACTCTCTTACTGCAAGCAGTGTCAAACTAGAACTAGGCAGGAACTGTGGGACAAGGTTTTGTCTCTTCAGGAAAATGACAGATTTTGTCTTTGCTTTTTGTATAGGAGTAATTAACCTATACACGCTTGTGGTTATGGTCATTTTCTTGAAAAGGGGTTTGTTTTGTTGTTTCGGGTGCTTTTTAGTTTTTCATAAAGAGGGATACTATTTTTGTGTTTAATTGCATCTTGTCTCATGTAACCAGTGGTTAAAAGCCCCAAGATATTCACTTCACTATTATGTGGGACACCAAAAGGCAGGACAGCCTCATGTGTGAGAAGCTGAAACTATTTGGTATTTTAGTTTGAAAATTACTAAATCAAAACAGCTGTTGTGTTGAGTGATGAACTAACTGTAGTAGCTTTATTTTGACTTGTAGGCTTGATTAGTACATGGGATAAGTTGTGTTGTGATCTCAGAGAAAATACACACCAGCTCCAGGTTCTGTTTGTTGCCATGGTAAGCTGCATAGTGAACAGCACTGTAACCCTTTGAGTTGACCATTGATGGATCAGCGCCATTGTCCAAAAGATGCTCTAAACAACTGTTATATAAAAAAACAAATTAAAGAAAAAAAGCAGAAAACAAGTATTTGAAAGAGGGTCAATAGTAGCAGCATTAACCATTTCCAAACAAACTGAGTCGTCTGAACATGAAACTTGAATCACACAGTTCAGTAAGATAAGAAAAACTTTAAACTCACAAGTACGACTCCTTCGCCTCATCTTCATCATTCTGATGGTTTCCAGAAAAATTACGATCAACTCTGAAAACGAAAAGCAAATTCTAGTTACTGGTAAATAGTTCCAATCAGGTTACTTCACAGTGCTCCGTGAGTATTAAATAAATTAATTAAACCACCCTTCTACCACAATTTCCCAGAAACCGGCTACTTGTATGGCTTCCTCCATTACAGAACGAACAAAGAGGGAGAGGTAAGTTCTCTAACCTGCTAAAGGCTTGGGAGGCGGCAGAGTAGTGCAGGGGAGTGCAGCCTGTCTGGTCAGGCTCGTTGACCTCAGCGCCAGCGCTCACCAGGGTCACAGTGCACTGGTATCTCCCATTTGCAGCCGCATAGTGCAAAGGTGTCCTGTGGAAAGGGTACAAAAAGAGAGAATAGCATCATATTAAATATAATCAAATGTGGTTTGTACAGTGTCAAGAAAACGTATGAGGCACAAATTTTGCAGAACAATCAAAAAGATTTACATGTCACTGAATATGGGGAAATGTTACATAATCAATTTAAATGTGTCAACAACTTATAGCAGGACATAACAGACATCCAACTGAAAAAAACAGGTGACTCACCTTCCCATTATGTCCCTCTTATTCAAGTCAGTACCGCTACTTAATAGCAAGTTCAGACATTCAACATTTCTGTAGAAACAGACAACCATGAGGACGGACATTTAGTGGGATGAGCAGAAAATTTGCAAAATATAACACAGTACTTTAGGTCAATTGAAATTTTCCACTGACAAAGCAGATTCTGCATCTTACCCTCCAGAGGCAGCAGCGTGTAGACAGGTCCTCCCAAAGTTGTCAGGGGTGTTTATGTCAAAACCAGCCGATAGTACGTGCTCCTTACTCATAGATGAAACTATACTATAAAGCTGACCTGGAGTTTCAGGATTAAACGGGTGTCAAAATTCACACACACACACACACACACACACAGAATATTTAATGAGTGTGCAGGGCTGGGTATCATCAATTCTGATTTTCTATTCCAAAATGCTAAAAATGTGAGCAAACACACTGTTTCTATTCTAATTGGAAACGTGATAAAGCAGCCCTGTGGTAAACTGACAACATTACATAAGAATGTTTCAGATACTTTTATTGGGAAGCGAATGATTATAACACAAAAAATGTGCTTCATGTGCATCTTACTTTGTAGTTCCTCCCAGATCATCATCGTCCCTGACCAAATTCCTCCGCTACATTAGTAAATCTTCCTATGGACTTCTCCTATCTTGCTTAATGTTACCTACTGTAAATGCAAGACTTATGGCGGTTGAGAAAGATGCGGTTTCAACTCTGATGGTCCTCACTTTTCTCTGCTGTTCCTGAACTACTGAAGGTGTCTGTGAGCAGCTGTTACTGATGACTAGCTCAGAGTGCGTGAGACACCAACCACTGAACAGTTTTAGGTCAGTGTTGTGCAGCTAAACTTGCAGATAATTAGCATGTTGCAGTTTTCTTGAAGCCGCCTGTTGTTCTATGGCTGTGTTATTTCACACATCGCTATCTAACAAAAACATGCAGAATTACACCTATATTTCAGAATCGATAATGAGAAGCCAAATTAAAGTTTTGCTTTCCATCAATTTCAAATGTGTTTCCAGTTTGATTTCGGACCCCAACCCTGAAATATTATGTATGGATAAAGAAGCAGAACCTGAGGAGAGTAACTTGCGACAACAGTCTGAAAACCCGTACAGCACAGCTAAGTGCAAAGGGAACATTCCATGGATCCCACGTCTAAAAGGAAAAATAAATAAATGAAATGTTAAAAACAACCCCACACATATTCAATATTAAGCATAACTTTTAACCTTAGCTTTTACACTGCATGAACTACACATTCTTGCTTCCTTATATAAACCGCTAAGCATTAATAAGTTAGGAACCATTACACTCAGTAATCAGTAATATCACTTAAAAGCTTTTTCAATACCTGGCCGTGTCTGCTCCGTTGGTCATCAGTGTGCTGATCAGCAGTTCGTGGCCGTACTTAGCAGCAACGTGGAGAGGAGTATTGCCATACTTATCCACACAATCAATTTCCCCACCTGATGGAAAGAGGAAGTGAATCAAAGACCCATTAGTAGGAGAGAAAAGTAAGCCAACATATCTGAACAGATCAGCGCAGTCATCGTTACCATTTTGGATGAGGATCTGAGAGCGTGTGAAGCGTCCGTGAATGGCTGCCATGTGCAGGGGGCTCTTCCCTTCTTTGCTCTGTGAAAAAAAAGTGATGAAATGAAATGTCAAACACATCAAAATCTGACTGGTGGTTTTTATCAAGTGGTTTAAGAAAACTATGACATGGCTGGTTTCTGTCTCGCCAGTTTATAGTTCAGCCAGTACAGTACAGAAATTAGAATCACGTACGGTATATATATTGTCTGCTGTTTCTAAAAATAGCAAAAGCTAGAGTTGTGCTGTGGTCCGGGTTTACTTTGTGATAATAGAAAAAAACTTTGTATTAGAGTAATTGCGTTCCCAATAAAACTTCTGTAGGACATCCATTTTTTCCCCCACAGCAGCTCAGAGGTAGAGCGGTCATCCACCAATTGTAGGATCTGTGGTTTGATTCCTGGCTCCCACAGTGACCTTGGGCAAGACTAAAACCAAAGCTGCCTCAGTGTCCGTTTAAGCTGGATAGCAGCTCTGCCACCAGTGTGTGAATGTACGCGAATGGGTGAATGAGAGTTTGTGACACAGAAATCCTCCACACCTTGACATTTAAATAACTACAACTACAAAACCTGCAATTAGAAATGTTGTGTTATTATTTGTACCTGCTGGTTGACATCTGCCCCATTGTTGACCAGCAACTCCAGACACAGGGCACCATTGGTGGAAACGGCAGCCAGGTGCAAAGGGGTGTAGCCACACTTGTTGGGCTGGTTAACATTAGCTCCATGGTTGACAAGCTCAGTAGCCACAGCCTCCTGTCCCATGTAGCAAGCCACATGGAGCGCAGTGTTACCAAAGCCATTGGGCTCATCAATCTGCCAGTAAAATATGATATAAGATCACACTTAGCAAACAGCTTAATACAAGTGTCCTCTGATCAGATTTTAACCAATAGATTTAATCAAATAAAACAAAACTACTGACATTGAATACATCAAACAACAGAACAGACATAACGGACCAATTTAAAAGGCACTGTTTGAATATAGCTTATTGTAAAAATTACTCACCTCTGTCCCCATCCTCAGTAGGTACTTTACAATTTCGATGTGACCACTTGCAGCCGCAGCATGGAGAGGTGTGTAGCCCTGCTTATCCTTGCAGCTCTTGTCTGCACTGCGGGATACCAGCAGCTTCAAAATCTCTACATGCCCTACACAAAAAATACAGAAAAAGAGAAATATGTCAGAATTCCAGCTATCATTATACTAATGACCGGTACTTGCAACAAAGTTAATGTTGTTTACCCAAGTAAGCAGCGCAATGAATAGGTTGTCTTTCCTTCTTATCAATGGCACTCAGGTTGGCCCCTTTGTTCAGCAGCAGCTTCACCATCTATAACAGAGACGTGTATGCTCCTTTTGATTTCGTATTTACAATAAAATCTCAAAAGTGAAAACCAAACAATTCAAAAAAACCCACCTCCTGGAACCCACTCTGAGCTGCATGGTGCAAGGCAGTTCTCCCGGTGCGATCTGCCATGTTCAGGTTGCTCAGCTGGGTTAACAGGGCCTCGGCACAACGTGTGGCACGGTTGGCAGCAGCCACATGCAGTGGTGTCTGCCAGCATTTGTCCCTTGCACTTGCATCAGCTCCGCGCCTCAGCAGCAGACCCACTGCCCTCTGGTGAGACACAAGTGTTCAGAAGAGCTAAATGCATATAACATAACTGCATTTCCTTTAGTCAGTGCACAAATCAAAACATTTATACAGAGAGTGCAAACGTAATCCACTTATAGGAAGAAGCCGTCTGACTGGGACAATTGGCAAAAGGATAGGAGCTTTGCTTACCTCATTTCTGGAAGCAGCTGCCCTGTGCAACGGGGTCAACCATACATGGTCTTTAGCATTTACACTGGCACCTGACAAAAAGAGGGGGGGGGGGGTGATCAACCGTTTCAGGGGCCATTTAGGTGATATGAGTGAAAAAGTGCAGCACAGTGAAATGACGGCATGATTAACTGCTGTGCTGGCGAAAAAATTTGCACCAAATTCCTCTGACCGGTAGCTCAGGATGAGAAATGGTTGCAGTTCACTTACCTGCCTCGACGAGCAGGTCCATAATGTGGACATCACCCACACAGGCAGCAGCATGAAGTGGCGTACGACGCTCTTGGTCCTGTAGAATAAACACTAAATCAACCTTTCACACCCAATTTTAGTTAATATTGCAGAGGCCTGGAGTCCTTCAACATATGGCTCCGTTAACGTAACGTCCTTCACACATACCAGTGCGTTGACATCCTCCTTTTTGTGCAATAAGAGTTGAACTTCTTCAGCATTACGATTGAAGATGGCCTGGACCAGAGGAGGCTGCAGAACAGAAAAGGCGGTTATCACCTCAATAACATCGCAATTTTTACGGTAACGTTGGTGCAAAGCGACGACTCGATTACAACCAGCAGGCAAACGTTACGTGGTCTCCCAGATCTTGTCAATCGTAGCTAAATCCGACATGTATTCAATTAAATTGTTGAATATATTTACTGAGGCGAAGTGCAGAATTTGTTACATTTACCGCATAAAAGAACTGAAAGTAAGCCTCGCTTGCTTCCAGCAAATACACCGAGCCTTGGCTGAGGCCTATAGGCCCTGTTCTGGCTACCTACGTCAGCTAGCCAAACAGCTCCAGCTAGCTCATTTTGCTAGCGAGAGCTGGCTCTGACCCAAAGACTCTGAACCTACACAACATCCACAACGTATCCGTTAGGTGCAAATGCAAAGCATCGACTGCAAAGGAATATAGCATTGAAACGCCGGCTCTCATTTAAACACACGTGTACCACCAATAAACTAAATGGGAATAAAAGACGTTCAGCGAATAAGACGTAGGTATGTTGCGCACAACAGCAGCTATCTCCCAGCAAATAGACTGCGCCACAGCACAATCACGGAGCGCTTTTTTTTTCCATCGTACCTGGTCTGCAATGTTGAGTACTCCCATCTCCCAAACTCAGTCAGGACGGAGCTCCTTCATGAGGATAAAAATTCGAGGTATATTACGGTGAGCTACTGTATCCACTTTTCAGACTACACCCATAACTGCCTGCAAACAGAAATGCGGTCTTGATCTGTCACTGTTGTTGTCTGTATCCGATGTCTAGTCTGACGATACGGGCTACGACTGCGCTGGTCCGCCTACAGGCGTGGCGGGCTGCTTTCGGTCTCTTTGGTGAAGTGGCGCCACCATGTGGCGGAGACCCGAAAACTGCTTTGGGGCTATAAATGGAAAAGCCGAATGTAGGAGCAACATCAGTTATTAACGTCGCTCATACTTAGCGCAGTTTTAATTTAGGAGCAACTTAAAACCACAGACAGTAAAGTACACCTGTAGCTTTTACTTATATAGCAATATTATAACATTTACTCAGGACTGTGGGCAGTGACCCTGGTCATTTAGAGTGACTCTGTCTAAATCGATTTCAGAACTTTAATTCATATATATTATATTTATTGTGCAATGGCGTCTCAGTAAATTGCTTTGATCTCTGATGTGTCTTTGATGAACATCTATCTATCTATTAGTTCAGAAATTGTTGTAGATTTTACATAAATATTGGTTTCTGGCAGATATTTATACATGGTCTCCCTGTGACTGCTCTGATTTCCTCCTACTGTCCAAAGATATGCAGTCATGTTAACCATAGTTGTGGTTGTCTGTCTATATAAGTGGCCTTGTCACAGACTGGCGACCTGTCCAGGATGTAAACCTGCGTGACAGCATACCTTAGAGGACAAAATGGTAGAAAACGAGTGTGTGTGTGAGAATGACTAATTATATAAGGCTGTGGTATCTTGGGAAGATAAGTTTGACTTTGAGTCTCTACGCGTTTTATTGCTGGATTCCAAATCATCACAAGGATGAAGATGTTGTCAAAGCGATGGCTCAGCTGTGGTCTTTACATTATTGATAAGGGATCAGAGAGTCAGAATAATAGATTTAGATAATAGATAATAATAATAAAGTGCCTCTGAAACAGCACAGCCCAACACAATAGCAGTACTTATTTACTCTGGGCTAAATCATTTAGTTTTTAACACTGGTGTGGCAACAATTCAACATTATACAAATGTCGAATATATAATACATGTTCAACACTGTAACAAATACATAAACAAAATTATGTTTTGTACATTATTTTAGTCTTCATATTTGACGATAGAATAAATTAATATTAACGATTAGGTGCCCGCCAGACCGCTAGGGTGCAGTATGTCCCCATAGAGCCATTGGGCTAACGCTAAACCGAATCCTATAGAAGAAGGAAAAGCAACAACTCGTCACACCGGCGTTTTATTGAGTTTAGCCGCAGAAGGTCGTCCGCGGTTGGACGGTGTTTTATCTTATTGTAAACTAAAGCTAGCTGTACTAAATTATCCTGCCGTGTGTTTATATTCCGGGGCGCGGAGTGATGTGAGTACAGCTCAATGCGTAGAAGAACGCGGCTGCCCGTCGCGTTTGTTCGGCTCGTTATGAAACCCTGCTAGCTACCGTTAGCCCGAATTAGCAGTTACCATAACCAACGTTGATTACGCTGGCAGCTCCAACGCGATAAGAGACGCCGCAGGGGTGAAGAAAGTCAACTAATTTCCAGGTGAACCGTTTGTTATTGTTGCATATCTACATTAACCCAGGGGTCAAGTTATCTATCCGGAGTGAAGCGGGGCGTTTGCGCTGGGACCTCGAACCCCTTTGCCCACGGTCTTCGAGCAGACCCCCTGGCTCAGTTTCTTAGACACAAGACCCACCTCGCTTCAGTGAGCGACTGTTTTCATGGCAGCCACAGCTAGCGCCCGACGGTTACCGATGGGTGTGCGGACATTCAGTGACTTTCTGCAGATTGCCACTGTAGGCTCCCCTCGCTCCTGTCGTACAGTGGTGCAAAGAGGATGCCATCGACAAAACATCAGGTGAGTTTGTCACAACAACGAAGTCTTATCAGTGGAACTGATGACACGCAGCTAGTCCTGCTATAGCGTCACACTGTTACTTGCTAAGTGATGTGCCTTCAAATGCATTAGATCTGTTTTATACTATGAGCCATGTACAGAAATAACAATATTTGGCAACCCACTCACTTTGCTTAGTTAAACTCTCAACCGAACGTATCAGTTCCTTTTGCCAGCACCTTAAGTTTTATATTGTTTTTGTGGGGTGTGAATGCCCTGCACTTCATCCTGATAAAGAAAGATGTGCAAGAAGGTTTTATCTGGTCTAGCGCAGCCATGTTATGTTATAAATTGACACATTTATTACTTATGTTTCTGATAACATACATTAAAAAATGCAAAAAAAACCCTGTTCCCAATCAGTCAATCACAGTGGACATTGTGATCCAAAATCAGTGTTGGATCAATACATAGCTCAATATATAGTGTGTCAAAGCTTTTATCAGCTGAAAGAAACAATATTTTCTGTGTGTGCATTCCTAACAAGGATTGTAATATCATGTGCTCCAAGATAATGTATTTTTCAGTTTCTAACAGAAGTTTGGGTTACTGATAAAAACAAGAATCTAAACTTAAAAAGTGTCCACAGCAGCACATAAGCTTTGGAGGAAGAAAACAATATAATGTTGTGTGAAACTTGGCTATAAAGACCTGCAGCTACACATCTAATCATACACACAGGTAGAGGTCACACCACTTTTTCATAGTGGTAATCAGTAAAAAAAAATCTTTTGAATATAGTAACTGGGGATGTGTGCACCATTACATAGCGTTATCTATTCACATAAGAAGCCTAAATTGGAAAAACACCAGCACATGGACAACAGAGAATCCAGTGTACTGTGTGTACTCATTGACATCAGTAGCCAGAACAAAGGTAGCGTGCTGTTTTGTTTATTGTGCAAGGGGTAGATTTCACGCTTTCCAGAATGTGGCTTACTGTATTTTACCTCTTACCGTTCAGACATCTGTCATCATGTGGCATTCTGATGACCAGAACTCCCAGAGTGCTTTGCCTCCAAAACTTGGACATGATGTCAGCTGTTGCCCGAAGTAGGAACTTCCTTAGCCTCACCAACAAAAGGCAGGAGTACTCCGAGCGTAGGATACTAGGGTAATTTCCCAGTTTCAGTCAAGAATAACTGAAGGTGTTTTACTTAATGAACATCTTAACCTCGCAGCGCTTTCTTTCACAGGTATTCCATGCAGGAAATGTATGAAGTGGTGTCCAATGTTGATGAGTACAAGAACTTTGTGCCCTGGTGTAAGAAGTCCCAGACTATTATGAAAAGAGCAGGTCACTCCAAAGCCCAGCTTGAAGTAGGTTTCCCTCCAGTGTTGGAAAGATACACATCAATGATCACCAGTGTTCGGCCTCATCTGGTCAAAGTAAGTAACAGAAGTCTCTTTGTGTGGTTGTATATAATATATTAGCTATTTTTTAGAAGGGTATAATTTCTCAGTTTTTAAGTTGAAGCTGAATGTTTAGTTGATGGTGGAGAGAAATTGGAGAAAGTTAAAGATAGTTCTAATATTTGGACCACCACATTTAAAATGAGTGTGGGGGGGGCAAAACATTAGAACCATTTATAATTGGCTATTGAGTGTATATTAACTGTTTGAAATGGTCAGAGTCTTCCTAAATATGAATTTCTTTAGATGAATGTTTGGAGATTTCGACAAGCATCTGTTTCTAATTTATTTTGGTAATTTTTAGGCTGTATGTACAGATGGAAAGCTGTTCAACCACCTGGAGACAATTTGGCGCTTCAGTCCTGGCATTCCCGGTTACCCTCGCACCTGCACGGTAGACTTTTCTGTAAGTAATGGTATTTAGCGGAGTGAAATTAATAGTTGGTGTTGTTGTTGGGAGTTATAATAGAACTTTCTATTTAGACCACTGTATCCACGCCAAATTTCCATCATCATTGTTTTTGTATCTTCAACAGATATCCTTTGAGTTCAGATCTCTGCTGCACTCCCAGTTAGCCACAATGTTCTTTGATGAGGTCGTAAAGCAGAATGTCGCTGCTTTTGAGCGGAGAGCCTCTAAGATCTATGGCCCAGAGACTCGCATCCCACGAGAGCTGATGTTTCACGAGGTGCACCAGACGTGATCTAGGCAACTGAGCGTCGTCATCTGGCCTTAAACCACAACAAACCTTTATTCCCTTTATCCACACAACCTGCATGATGATGCTTAACCGCCCTCCACTTCACATCTTCAAGGCCAGTTCTTCCTGAAGATGTTAGCCATCCAACATGTGTAAGGTTTATGCTGGAATATTTCTAGTCCTTTTTATTCCATCGTCAACAAATTATTGCTTTTCTCCCTCCAGTTTGTGTTAAGTCTGTTCACTTTCTGTCTACCTCTTTTTAAGGGATCCTTGTTATGCAAAAGGAACCCACATTTGCTCTTGTTCCATGACAGTTACAAGTTGTCATGTAAACAAAATAGTAAATCACTTCAACATCATGTGACCAATGGTAGAGAGAGTCGCCTGTTATTTAATGAACACCACAGTGACACGGAACAACATAATTTCTTTTGTCTTGTTTTAAGGAACAGAGGTCCTTTTAAGGCAGTGCTTTTCTCATGAAGTTCAATGTGACCTTACGGTTACTTGCTACACTGACACACTATCAGTGTGCCCAGTTTTTAGTTTACTTTCAGTACTTCAGTCCGCTGATAATAAGGAGACATTCTTTGCCTTTTCCCATTACGTTTAATTTCAAATGGAATTCTAATATATTGAAGTGAACTTAGTGCAAAAGGATGATTAATTTCATCTTTATATTTATTCACTAGTTAAATTCTTTCAAATAAAATAAAAAGTGCCATGTTTGGGATGTTTAGAGAGTTGGAGCTATATGATGTAACCACATCCCTGAAGAGCAAATGGCAGTTCCTTCACTAGGAAGGTGTGGGCTCAGTTGGAAAGTTTGTTTTAGCATGGCTGTTTTTATGCTGTGAGGAGTGTGGTTTTTTTTTTTTTTTTTTTGACACAGATACTTGGCTGACCATTTTTTAATAATGCCTTATTTTACAGCCCAACCCTATTAGTGAATACCAATTACGTGATTGGTAGAAGTAGGGATAGTCTGTTTTTGCACAACAAGCACCATGATAAATTCCTGAATAGGATAGATATTCCTGTGAAAACTTGTGATTGGGATTATTGGAAAATCTTAAAATCAAAGGACCTTTTGTGCTTGATAAATGGTTAGGCTGACTTCACAGACTTGTTAGGGATTAAAAAGCAATGATTGCATTTCTAAAGGCATATCAAAACAACATGCTGCTTGATATTTTTCACATTCTAGTTGATATCTAGAATAACTAGTTGCTGAGTAGATCTTCACTGTAGCCAAGTCATTAGTAATCTTATTATATTGTAGTTATAATTATTAGGTTAAAATAGCTAATCTAACAAATGTAGAAGATCCCTGGTCTGCTTTTTGAATTTTGTTGCCAGGAGCATTTTATTCCTGTAAATCTTTAAAATAAAACACATGGTGGGCTGTAGAATAAAACATTATTCATCATTTATCTATGTGTATGGGTCTCATGCTTATTATTGGTCTTTTGGTTTTTATTTATATAAATAATGCACAGATGTACAGTAACTAACGAGGCAAAAAGACATGTTTGTAATGTTTACATGTAAAGGTGTGACTCCATTTTCATATTTCCAGTAAGTAGCCCATGTCTTTATTCCAGGATAAAGGGCTAACAAAGATTGATTGTATCTGACATGTTTCAGACATTATGGATTAATCAAGGTAGCCACAAATCAAATGAAAGTCATTTAGCGTGACCTTCCTCACAACAGGCAGTTAATTTCGTCCATGAATCCCAAAGATGAACAGTTGTTTAATAGTTTCAGTGCTGCATTATGGTTTGTTATAAAGTTTTTTTTCTGTTAATGGTAATGTGGAAATGAAGGGATATTTAATCATGAATGCATAAAGATGATGTTGAAACGTTTATTACACCCACATGGGTCTGTTAACGTTACAATAAAGAAAACCTAACTTATCAAAACCCATATAAGAATATGGCAAATCTTCACCTCAGGGTTTTTTCTGTAGAGCTACTGTATGCTGCATGCAGACTGAATTGTATTTTGGTGCCAATATTCTATAACTCAATCATTAAGAATGGAAGAAATCAGAAATTCAGTGGTTGACAGTTGTAGCCCTAAAAGTATAAAATATAAACTATTACTCTAAGTGCTTTTACTGCAGAATTGAATAAATTTTCTTCATGCATCAGTCACATCACTTTTTGTTTCAAGTTGAAATCTCCTTGTAAATTAAAATGTGCATTTTACAGCTTTATTTAAATAAAAATATTAAGTGTTCTATTTTGCATCTAGAGCTGTTCTAGTTACTAGTGTTAGAATTAGTTGAAGTTTTATTTCTTCAACACACAAGCGAAGGGAACATGGGAGCACTGAGACAGGGTGGACACAGCACTTCAGTTTCTGACCTGCAAGAAACCAGAGTAGAGTGACTGTATGTCGGCCAGTTATTAATAACAACACCCTTCTTGGCGATTACATCCCCCCCCCACAACAGATACACCTTTCATTTTCTATACATAGCTTGTATTGACACTTTTCAACACAAAGAAAACAAGACCAAACAAACGTGATAAAAACCTTTATTTTTCATTTGTTTTGTTAAGGTTCTCTAATGCTTGCTCTTCAAGCTTTCCTTGTCCGTCTGACCCATCCAGCCCCATCCCCCACGTGTTTGTCTTGAGAATCCAGAGAATGAATTCTCCCAGTTATCACGTACACTCTATGATCAAAATAACATCATTCCTTGAACAACTTGCCACATGGAAGAACGCCACAACACACACACATACACAAAAAAAGCCCAGTAAAGATGGGCAGAAGATGGTTGCAGATAGAATCTAAAATTACGATGAACTAAAACGTCAAGAGCAGTTTAACAAAAAAAGATGCAAGAACAGAAAAAAAATGGAGTGTTGACAAACCAAGACTTAAGAGCAAGCTTGAAAACAGCCAGGTGAAACAAAAAAAGAAAAAGCACCCGCCAACCCTGCAGATCTACGCAAAATGTCTGTATTTACAACATAGCTGCAGTTTGTTTTTGTTCATCAAAAATTTTATAGTGACCAGTGAGACTGAACGTTACAGTGCAACTGGACACAACTCTACTATGGGTCATCTATGGTAGTCAGTGTGGTTGTTACAAGCAAGTGATCAAGCTCATACATTCAAGCTATACATATACATACCTATGTACACAAAGTATAAATAAACCACCACTTGAAAACCCATTGGTTTTATACATATTCAATAGCAAAAATGATATATCAGCCTGGGGGGGTGTGGGGTCTACCGCTACTTAGGAAATCTAAGTGCTCATTTTGGAGTAGTAGATGGTCACTGCGTTCCCCGGTGGGAATGGACTAACGTACACTGAAAAACGACTTAAACAAAAAACAACCCCCCCCACTTCTCATTCAAGCTTGCTCTTAACGATTTACCACAGGTTGCAAGTACAACACCCTTTACTCAAATCCTTATCATTACTGTACTTCATTTAAGCTCTCTGCTACTGAGAGAGAGAGACCCATTAAAAATGTAAGCGTGATAACAAAAAAGGTGCAAGGGGAAATTATTAATACAAAGACAAAATTATTTTGATCATAGAGGTAATTTAATTATTTATGAGTAAAAAGAAAAACAGCTATATTTTGGGAAAAAGGGAGACTGGAGATTTAAAGGGGCAGTATCTTTTAACTGTTTCTGAAGGTTTTTCTTTTCAGGTCTTTTGCTAAGGACCTTTATTTCTAACGTGGAGTGTTCATAGCGTAAATGGGAGTGAAACGCATTGATAGACTGGGTGGTAACGAACACGGCACAAAGAAGAAGCAGCCGAGATAATTAGAGCAATGCCTTCTGCCTTGGGGGCATCATCAAAACAAATTAGCCACAAGAGCAAAAGGCTGAGTTATTTAACTTTACATCTTTGAACAGATAAACGTGTAATTCACTCCCACAGTTCCATTTGAATGCCACTATTTATCGATCAGCGCCCAATGACAAACACACAGGCACTGCACAGGGGAAAATCGTTAGGAATACAAACTTGTAACGGAAAACAGTTTGAGCCTACGGTTTATCGCATGCGTGTCTGACTTTTTCACTTTCCATGTTCCAAATATGGACACACATGGGAAAACATGTTAACTAAAACATAACACATTTCAATTTAAAAGGCCCTTCACCTGAAATGGAGTTAAAAGCTTACTGTCTCTCTGAATCCCACTTAATCCCTAGGGTTTGAAGTGACGGGGTCAATGTATGTCTGCCTTCTGATTTTACCATCTCCTCCCACCCTTCGCACTAACCCCCAGCTCCTTTCAGGTTGTTCTTCAGCCTGATTTGGCTCCCACCAGTGACATTAGTCCATCTGTGCTCATGGACTTGGGACGCTCCAAGGGGAAACCCAGGGCTCTACTCCACACCAGCTGAGCCAGGACGCCAAGGGCTCGGGACACTCCGAACAGCACAGTGTAGTAATTCATCTCAGTCATTCCGTAATACTGCAGACGTGGCAAAGAAAGGGATGTTAGCATCTGGAATAAGATGATGAATGTATGACCAGCAATAAAAACCATCATGTGAGCTACCTGCAGCAGGACTCCACTGTGAGCATCCACGTTAGGCCAGGGGTTCTTGGCCTTACCCTGCTCCAGAAGCACATTGGGAACAATCTTGTAAAGCTGGGAAACCAACTTGAACATAGGGTCGTTGGGCAAGTGCTTCAGGGCAAACTCGCGCTGGCAGGTGTAACGTGGATCAGTCTTCCTCAGGACAGCGTGGCCATAACCTGGCACCACCTATGGTCAAGTAAGAGGGTGTTTGTGCTTTCCTGCATTCCACCAACACACTATTATTGTTTGTACTTAAATTATAACTGGTTTATAAAAAAGAGAAAAGCAATAAACCTTTTAAGACAGTAGTAGAAAGTAGAGAAAAGGCCACTGTTTCTCAGTTATTTAGTTATTGCATACGTACAATATCAATTGTTTTTTAATCCAATGTAGCAGTTTGTTTAGTTCAGACAACTATAATGACATTAAAGGAAGTAAATTTATTTTTAAATGACCAACTTCTACAACAGAACAGAACACAATCCATATCCTGTTGCTTGCTGTCTGTTTTTGTCATAAAATAGATTATCTAAAGGCAAAGGTACAGCTGGTGTCTTTACCCTTCCAGACTTCAGTGTGTTCCAAATGTAATCCCTCATCCTCTCATCAGACACTTCTCCTCCCAGCTCCTTCTGCAGGGCAGTCAGCCACACCAGCACCTCCTGTGAGCAACCAAACAAAATACACGATGAAGCTGTAAACAGTAACTTGACGTTTCTCTGTCATGAGCAGAAAAAAGAAAAACCTGCCTGCAGCCTGCACACTGATACACTTCCGGTCATGTGAAAAGAATCTATACACAAAGTGTCAATAAATCATGCTGGTGTTAGAAAAAATAATATACAGGTGTTATAACTACTAACAGATGTCCATGTACACTAGAGTAGCTGCCATTTTGGAATCAGGTTGTGCATTTTAATCTGGGGCTCAACTGCTACAAGACTAAATGTACAAGGAGCATGTTTCTCACCATGCACATGGCAATTTTGAGTGACTTTCAGCTTAAGAAGCACAAACAATTATTGTAGATGGAAACTGAAGTTCATGTTTAACTGCACATGTAATCTGACTAAATGCTTAAAGCAGCAGGGTAATCATATAAAAGATTAGTGATTAGTCTCATAGCATCTGACTCCATCATCAGTGCTTCAAACAAATTCAACAGAACAGAGAACAGCCATGAAACATAAAAAGAGAGAAACCTTTGAATTTGCTTGGTACAAACCTGATTGGCCAGACCGTGCAGAGGACCAGCAAGTCCGTTCATGGCAGCGCTGAAGGACAGGTAGGGGTCAGACAGGGCACTACCCACCAAGTGGCTGGTGTGGGCACTGACATTGCCTCCTTCATGATCGCTGTAACGTTACAAAATGTATATTAGTTTCCAAACCAAACTTGCAACAGTGGGGAGCAGTTCTCAGAGCACGTCGCATCATTACACCACCACCATAGATCTGTCCATTATCAGCATCTTACAACATGCCCAACTAATTTACATTCAAAATGAATAACTGAACTGTCAAGAACGTGATGAGAAAATAAAACACCATATACATAAGGAAATGCTATGAAACTAGCTTGTCTTTATCTGTTCGGACATGTTCAAGTCATATATTATACCTGTGGATGGTGAGGTAGAGCCTCATGAGCTCGGTGAACTGAGCATCGCTGTAGCCGAGCATGTTGGTGAAGTTGTGTGACCAGTCCAGGTTAGAGTCGATGGCTCCGATGCTGCTGCCTTCACGATACAGGTTGCGATAAATCTTGGCAGCAATGCAGGGCAGCTTGGCAATTAAGTCCATAGAGTCTTCATAAATGAACTGAGAGAAAAAATATTAAAGAGATACATGTGTCATTAACAATGCAAACTGGGGTGTTGGTTTTAAATGGATGTAAACTAGATTCTGGATCATTAAAGTCTTCAGTAAGTTCAATAATGATTGCTCTGATGATCAATTTCACTACCAGTTCACTAATATTCCTACCTCAGCTGCCAACAGTCTCAGAGTTAATAGATAGCTCACCTCCCAGTACTTGGACTTGTGAACACCCTCAGAATACGCCCGTGCAAAACTGCTTTCACTGTTCAGAGCTGTGATGGCAGCACTGAACTGAGACATGGGGTGCAGGTTTGTAGGGAAATTATCCAACATGGTGACAACGTGAGAGGGAAGTGCAGCTCTCTTCGCCCATTCTTTGGACACCCAGTTCACCTGCAGAAGATCAGAAAAGCTATGTTTAGACACGCACTGGAAAACTGGAACGCTTAGTTAGAACGATAACGATTTGTTATCTAGAAACTACCTGGAGGGGCTGTATGTGTGAATGCAACTGTGTAATGTCTGACTGAGCTCAAATGTCATATACAAGCAGGTATGTTGAAGATGTGATGTGAAAGTCCAGTGTTTCCACAACATACTTTGAGTCATTATGTCTCTCATTATTCTTAGAAAAAAAATCGTATTAAAGTGCAGTTTTTACTGTAACGAATTATCTGGCATAGAATTTTCATAGCATCTTTCTGTTCAAAAACCTGAACCAGATTCCCCAGATGCAAATTAAATGTGAAAAAGCTAAAGTAGAACAGTAGGATAAAACTTGGTCTCCAGCCAACTTTTCGTCAGACCGACTAATCTGACTAAATTCAACATGCAATGTACCAGCAACAACAAATGGAGTGGACAGCTAAACAGTCTCCCATCTTAACGACCCCAGTGTACAATAATATATGCTAGCTAAAATGTGGCTTCCAATCACCTGCTCCTCGCTGGGAACCTGTCCAGTAACCAGCAGCCAGAAGAGGCCCTCAGGTAAAGGCTCCTCGCCCCCTGAAGCTTTTGGCAGCAATTTCTGACACTCGGGAATGCTGTAACCCCGGAACCGGATTCCCTGTATATCAATGGAAGATAAGGAAAACATACAAAACTTATCTTACAAATGGACACGAGCCCTACCTGTACCAATAAAATTGATTTGACTTCAGTAAAAAAACAAGTGAGGGCTAGGACAGCCTCTTACCTGGGCAAATAGCAATTTAAAATTTTTGTGTGTGCTATTTAGACTGTTATCCTACAGCCTATGATTTGGAGAATTGCTACCAAGATACAGACTAAATAGTTGATCATTCTATTATACAATTATTTTTATTATTAAGGTCATGGTAGGTGGTAGATTTACACATTAGAATATGGCTCTAATTATTTGGCCATCATACCTAAAATTAACAAATAGCCAAAACAATACATCCACCTCTTTATATAATGCACTGCAATAACATTCCACCACCCATTGTGAACTCAGTATCTTAAAAAAACAACAACAAGAATTTATAACCATGTAATGACAAAGTTGTACAATTAATTAATATTAGTGGATATATAGTGGCCTACACTAAAGCCTGTAGTATATGTTCAGCTTTCATACTGACCTCCTCAGGATCCAACACAGACGTCTCATACACTAGACCCTTCATTCCCCTCATACCTCCATAGACCTGTGGGGGAAAATATAACAAAATGCAATTTATATATTTATATATTAGTTCAAACATGTTTTAGGCTGTCAAATGTAAAGATAAAAGATATTCAACTGTATATACCTAATAACACATACTGGAATAAGACATCTGAATACAAGTATTAAATACAAAGCTAACAGTATATGGGCTACAGCTGACTGGTTCGCTGCTGTTTAAACCATGTATTTTTCTACAGCTCCTATGGCTACCATTGAGCTCACAATGATAAACAGAGAGGGAAACACTTGTTAATGTGGGGTGTTAATGTATACGGGACCAGTGAGATTGGCAGAGTACAGTGGAGCTTAGAATGACTAAGCAAAACTGTCCGTTGGCAGAGAACAGGTTCATATTTTGACCCAAGGAACAAGATGAAGCATTGATAACAAACAATAAATGAGGCTGATATGACTAGATGAGGCCACCATAGCACATCTAATTTTCATCCAGTCCAATGGCCTAAATGTCCCTTCCTTAATTAATACAATGGTTATAAAACACATATGCATCAGAGTAAACAGGCAGCACAAAGCTAGACTTGCATATCCCGGCTCAGGAGGTACTCACCATATCGACAGTAATCTGCCCTATGTTGTTTTTTCCATACTGTTGTTTGAAGTTTTTGATCCTGGTTTGCTCTTTTGGGATAAGATCTGCAAGAACATCCTTCAAGTTCTGTAGAGACAATTGAGTTGAACATTGAATCAGCAGTGTTGCAGATCACACATTTCCCTAAAATTGCAAAATGGTATGGCGAAATAAACTGGGAAAATGTAAACCAAGCAGATAACTTTGAAGTGAACTTACTGTTGTTGATGCACTGGCGCTTCTGGCTGCCACAAGTAGTGTGGCATTCTGTGGAGTACACAAGAAAATAAAACTTTGAACAATAGTAACATGACAAACGCTCCAGCAATACATATGTTAAAGTTATAAAACACTACGAGTAATCTGTAGATTGTGTAAACCAAGACTTCACATTTATAATCAAGTGCTTACAGAGGTATAAATAAACCACATTCATGCATAATTTGCACTGAAATAAAACCGACAGAGATCACAACAACTGCACGAACATGACCTGACCATCCCTACTAAAAACAAACAAAACAACTAAATAAGCATCCATCCACAAACTGAAGTCCCGTAACTGGCTAATTGTTTACAATAAACATTGTTCCACTCTCATCAAACAACACACTGTGCTATTAAAAGATAAACATACAAATACAACATGCCACCCTACCACACCACCCCGTTGACAAGGTTTGATACACATGCATGTTTCATGTTTGAATTATTACCCTCATACTAATCATTTTTAAATTAAATTCTTAAAATACAGGCCTAACATTTCAAACACACCGTGGTCACAGGCATAGTCAGAACTTGTTATATTATAAAACACATCTTATGCATAATAACTCCCTTCTTTATAAATATGATAAAAATCAAAGCAGTCGGGCAATTAATGAAAAAAACAACAACCCTTTTTTAAATAATCTCAAATGATTCATTCATTCCTCAAGTAAAAGACAAATTGTTTTTTCAGAAAACAGACATATTCCAAAACATTTTTATACTTTAAATATTTGATAAGGCTCCAAGTGACCACTCCCCAAGCCAGCTGGTTTTGCTCCCAAAGGAGGGGGGTGCCCATACCCACAACTGGTGGGAGGACAAAACACTCATATAGTTTAGGAAACCATAAGGAAGAATCTTGTGTTGCCACAATTCTATATAGCAGTAAGTGACATTATGTAACAGCTCATGGCTCAATTACAGAGCCATGTCTGCACTTCCACCTGCCTTGGAAAAGGGTTGGCGCTACTACTTAACAAGTAGATGCAAAGGCTCTTTACAACAAACAAGAAAACTCATCTACATAATATTTACTCTTTAAATTATGTTGGTATAGGGAAAGACCTTTTAAGGTTTGTTGACTAAACAACTTGGTTTAGTTTATAATAAACTTGCCTGCAATTAGAAAAATATATATAAATATTCAACTGTGTCAAGTAACAAACAACTTACTATAAAATATATGGGCAAAGTTTACAACTGATAAGAGAGAAAACGTCTTGCGTGACAGAGGTTAGCTGCACCTGTTTCTAACTACAAGATTGACACCCCTCACTGCACAGTTCCACAAAGATATAATTTAGTCACCGATTAACTGTGAGGTGGGGCACCTAGTGATCGCTTCTGGTGGTGGCAAATTGGTAGGAGTGTCATCAAGTGTCAGTACACTGAGAGGTCAGTGGAGTAAGCCAGTAGGTTACAGACACAGGAAGGTTACAGTGAGCATGAAAGGCAACTAACTTTAACTCCGATTGGCAGCGTTTCAGTAGGCTGACCAAAGCACACCACGATGGCATGACCAGTTAACCATTGCTAGCAGACACTGAGCTCAAAGACTAAACACGCAATACAGAAGTCATCTCTGCTCTGGTATACGGTGATCTTTTGCAAATAAGACAAATTAAGGCCCCCATCAAATGATGTGCCCATAGATAACTTGACTGAAATCCTACACGTGAAGGTCAGCAAGGCTGGTTAAAGAAGCACACGCACAGCTCATACAGTCTTTGTAAGAAATCCCCGTGTTCGATACTAAATGGATTATAACACCCATTTCTAAATGTAAACAGTAGACTGACTCTTTTTATAACATAAACGTGAGATGGTCTAGACTGGCCATTGCATCTTATAGAAACATGTCCAGTCTGTTAATACCAGGCCAGCATAGCCCAGCGGTGTTCAGGCAAACGTTAGCTAGCAAGACACAACTTTACCAACCGTGCAACAACGACATTAAAGCACTTCACACGTTATACACAACAAACGAAACAACTGAAGGCTTAAACTCCTTCATGAATCGACACAATTTTATCAATTGCTAGCCACGTTATGGGTGACTAGCGCTCAGAATGTGGTACAAAGAGATAAGTTAGCTAGCGTTACTTAGCTAGCCGGCTAACCTTGCGTTAGCTTGTAGGGTAACGTTAAAAGCGTTGAGTGACAAAAACGGCATCGAAGCAAGTTCTCATACTTTTACCTTTGAATTTAGAAGTTTGGATGTTAGCCTGCTGGCAGTCAGGAAGGACATTGTGTCTGTCTAAAAGGGTTATTTCAACTAATTCTTTACAAATAAGGAAGCCGCTTCCAGTGCACCGCGTAGCTGGTTGAAGGTGCCCCTCCAGAAAGCAGAAGGTTGAAGAGGGATTCGGGCCCGCAAGCAGCCGCGTCGTTGATAGGACGACGGGCAGAATCGGTGCGACAGCGTAGAGAGATTTGATTGGCTACACACAGTAGCCTGGTTGGTCAGCGCACAGAGAGGCCAGCCCTCTGAGTGTGACGTAATCTGACGACCAGGGCCTGATCAAAAAGGAGTGTCGTTCACCTTTCTATTGGGAAGAAGCAATACTACTACTACCAATACGATTAGAACTATCGACTCTTGTCAGGAAAACCAAACAAGTCTAACGACTCTAACGCTAATCGCTGTTTATCAGGTTTCAGTACACTCTCTTTGCAAGTGTAGATCAAGGTTATCTTATCTCATGTCAATGATAATATACATTTTAGTTCCACCAGCATTAAACTTGGAATAATAGCAGAAAATACTTACAGCCATGGTGATAAGCAAAGGAACCCACATACAGTTTTTGCTGTAAAACAATAGGTTCAAACTTTATTGTCAAGTATTTATGAAAAACAATGAGTAATCGGCTATTCAAACTGAAGGGCATTCAGCTGCATGCAGTATACCAGTATGGTTTGGTTCATAGTTTGATGGTCAGTCCCGCTGGCTTTGTGGACAATAATGTAGTTCCTCAACGTTTGTTTAGGGAAAAAAATTAAAATGCCAAAACGAATAAAAACTAAACCTTACTGTACTTCCAGGCTAAAAACAGAACTGCACATAAATATTTCTTGCAACATTTTTTTGTGTGCTATAGTCAAGACTGCATCTTCATTTTTGCATTTTCATTTTAAATCACACATGTAAGCCCCAACCAATATAACCATGTATTTGGCACATTAAGAATGATCCATATGATCCACTTATTTATTTAGGCTAGGCACACTACAAAAGACCTAAACTAGTGCACATTCCATATAGATCTGTATCTCTGTCCTGAAATCAAAGATTCAGATTTCATTTCAAGTTGGGCCTCTCCCATTTATTTGATTTCCTATGAATCTAATATGGATAAATCTGACTGTTCATCTACACTGACCTGATCTTTTATATACGTTTGCATGGGAAATATTGAGCATTCTGTGAATTTATTAAATATACAATATAAATTTTCTTAGCACATCAATAAGTCCAGTTTAAAGACTTCCAGTGTCTTACTGGCCCATATGACATTTTACATTTTTAATCCCGATGGCCAAAACCTAAAACCTGTAAAACACAGACAATGCAATGTAAACAAATGTACATCATGCAGCCATTATGACATGCATGCTTTAACATCTTTGTAAACTTCTGGCAGAATCAACCATCCAGTCTTTGCGATCTTAAGTAAATCTTGTAAACAAACATACAGTATAACGGCAAAAAAAATTGTACGCCACAAGGTACATAGTACATCAATTTTCCAGAAGTTGTAAGTGTTGATCTGATGTGTTTGGTCCCCACTCCACCTGATAATTTGACCTAAGGTAATGCATAAGATGACATACAGTCCTAAAGGAGTCCTTCCAAGAGGAAGAGAAGTAGAACTCTGGGCTCAGTCATCTTCCTCTTCTTCTTCCTCTACGGTATCTAGGAGGGTGCTATGTTTCAAGCAGTTCTGCAGGTAGTTCACCACTGTCCGCTGGAAGTGCTGGATACTGCGTGACCCTCGCAGGATGTGGCCCTCGTCAGGGTACAGTTGCAGAGAGTAGTTTGCGTCAACTTTCACCAGTCGGCTCAGGAGCTCAGCACTGTGCTGGAAGTGTACCCTTGCTTTGGCAAAACACAGTGGCATTGAAAACTGAAGTTAAATACATGCAATACATACAAAAAAATACATGCAATGGATTCTAAACCTCAGCATTAACGTGAACAGATTCTCACCATCTGCAGTTCCATGAAGAATGAGGAAATTCTCATCTTTCAGCTTGTTAACCTCCTCCAGCAAAGAGGCAGTCTGAAAAGAATCAGTGCTTTACTAGGTACAGCTACTGCACTAAGGCAGCTCAACCTACCAGCCATGGAATCCTGGAGTCTACTTTCATGCAGTTCAAAATTTCATTTTAATTGAACCTGTTTGAGAGAGGTGATGACTATACTTTATGGTAATTATGGACACTGCGGATTGTAGTGCACCTCTTCATATGGGGATGGATAAAATAATAAAGCTAACAGTTTAGCTACAGCTCTAATTAAAACTACATTAGCTTTAATCTTTACCGTGTATGCATGCTCGTCCTTCGCTGGAAGGCCTAGATACCTCTCTGAGAATGCAGCGCCTGAAAAAAAAACTTTTAATAAGTATGTTTCATCACAGTTCCCATGGCCTGACTGTATTAATGACATGAGTGGAACTTACTATAGAGCCTGAAGTCAGTTATCGGGGCCACAGTGGCTGTGCACTGAAAGAGCTTATCTGTTGCAGCTAACATCTTGAGAGTTAAATACCCACCGAACGCCTGAATGGGGAAAAAGAAATCTGTAAATAAATAAAGCATGTAACACTTTCATAGTTTCAACAGGAGAGGTTGAATTCCTTAGTTTAAAGTAATCGTGACCTTGCCATAGAGAGCCATCCGACGATCATCAATGTAAGGCATTTGCATTAGCAACCTGTGAAAACATTATAAAACCCACCTTAATGTATTCATCACAGGCTTTATTTTCACAACCATTTGATGAATCAAACTGTACTAACTCTACAACTGCCAGGTAATCTTTAACTCTAAGTGAGCCAAGCTTGCGTGAATCCACAGCGGTGGTCTTCTGCCCCCGGCCAACCCCGCTCCTGCCATCCACCCACGCCAAGGCCACATTGTATGTGCTGGAGAGGACCTGAGGCCAACCAAGGGCAAATTCCTCCGTTACAGACTGACTCCCAGGAACGCCATCTCTGACCAACAAGACAAACAGGATGCGCTTGTGTGGCGACAATTGTTGAATGTGAAACTTTAAAGAAACGCTTATGAGCCAAAGGTTGCAAAATAGGTCAATGAGGGCTGTTGCTGGCTTACACAACGATGAGGAGAGGATGCAGGTTGGCCTCGTAACCTTGAGGTAGGGATAGTTTCAGGTGAAGATCTAGAAAAAGCAGACGGGTTGAACAAGCGAGGCCACATTACTTACTAAATCCAAGAAATTATTTCTCTATTTATACGTTACTGTAGTTGCTTTATTTCTTTGCCAATATGCTAAATATGTGTTTTTAGCTATTTCACATCAAAAGGGTCAAAACCAAAAACATGAGCAACATTTCTCTGTAATACCATGGTTGTCTGCTGAAAGCGTTCTAAACAACATCTCAGGCAGACTCTTGTCCTCCAGGGCTTTAGACAGAGGGCTGTTATCCTCCAAGACGACATATCCTACAGAAGATAAAACACCTTGCTGTCATATTTGTCACCCTCCACAGCAAGACAGACACAGCAGCTCTTTGATATTTGATATATCTACAGACAGAGGGCAGTGTTCACAACCGTGAAATGAATACATCTACAGTTTGCTTGGATAAACCGCCCTCTGCGGGCTGCTGTGAGACACTGCAAACAGCCTTTGTGCATGTGTGTGTGTGAGTAGACTATTAGTCAGGCATGCAGACTCACTGGAGGGGTCCTTGGTGCTGTGAACTGTTACTTTAGGAATGCCTGGGCCTGCAGATTTTTAGATTAAATTAATTATCATTATAAAACCAACTGTCTCAGCAGCGTGACATTTCGTCATTTGTGTCTCATTTACCTAAGCAGTAGAGGGTGAAGTGGGTTTGATTGGGACTGAATTCGGCTCTGAAGAAGTGACATCCATCTATGAGGTCGCAGGAGATGCACCAGCGCTGAAACACTCCATCCAGGTCCACACTTGGGAAATAACAGAACAGAGTTATTGGACACATTCGAGAGTAAAAGGACAGTTAAAAGCAACTAGATAGGGTCAATTGATCACCCTGATATCAAGTATCAGTGTCTAGAGACAACTATTCAGGCAACTGACTCTGCAGTAACAAATAGGGTCCGATAAGGTAATACATAAAAGCAGTTATACCGATTGCTCTGTTGGGTGGTGTCGACTGTCTCAACGTCCTCATCCACTCCACTGCTTAACGATTTCATACAGGATTAATCACATACCACCTTCAACCCAGCCGTCCCCCCTCCTCCATAACGCTGAGCTGTCTTCTGGCCCTCAGAGCTATGTAAGCTAATAAAACGATATGAAACCTGGGAGGTACAGTAGAGGCGATAACACACAGCACAGAGGGTCCTTGTGCCCCCTTTTTTTATTTATGTGTCTATTCGGCTACAAGCCTGTTGGGTCTAACACACACGGAAGAGCAAAAATCTATGTCACGTATCAATACTTTACTGTGCAGAAACTCTGTGGATGATAATTCCAGAAAGTTCAGTTTTCACATCTTGAATGGTCCTTGACTATTTTTCTAGCGTTGCTAAGATTGAAATACATGTTCGATGAAATTATTGAGTGGATTGCCCTAGATGACAGATATCCATGGTTACCATAAGATAATTACTCACAGCTTTACTGATCATATGCCCAAGAAGAGCCCAATGTTTTCAGTCAATATTTACAAGATGGATTGTTGTTTCTCTTGCAGATATTTATGACGTATCTTCTAGCGCCACCATGCTCATGAGGTGGGCATGGGTTTAATTTTAAATGTCTCAACGGCAGTCCCATTCGCTCAATAACTGCTGTGACATACATACAGTCAGGTCACACAAAGATGAGTGCATAAGCAACTCCACAGAAGTTAAATACTGGAATCTACCCACCAGCCAGTTAACACCTAAGAAACCTTTTGGACAAGAGATGAAACACCTCAGGCTAAATATTAAGCAATTCTAGATGTTCGCATCACCTTGTGGAATCTGTAACGGATACTAATCAGGAAGGTGAAATGGCATAAGTAAGGAAATTCTCATCATTCTCATTTAAGCAACTGGGTTTAGTTTAGAGTCGTACATACTGATGTGCAGACGCTATGTATGCTTTAAACACATAATAAAAAGGTACTAAATGAAAGTATGATTGCATAAAAATGGTAAAAATAAAAATGAGCAGCAAACAAGAGGGTCTGTACCTGTAAAGGTGTCTGGCTTGCCTGGACTCCTCCGTGCTCAGGAAATAGCTGAGGAGGAGAAAAAAAAAGAACCACAGATGCAGAAAGTTACTGCCAAAAAACTGCAGAACCTTTGGGGATCTTATCTCCATCCTAATTATTCTGAAGACATCAATAATTCACAACAAGATTCTATTTATGCATATTTACATTATTCATTATGTTAATAAAATCGGCTTTGTATTACATTTAATTAGTAAAATGCAACTGGCAGTGGTACAACATGTGAGCAGCAGATGTACAGTACATCACAGTAGAACTGCCGCTGTCTATAGTGGGACAGGATGATTTGTCGGGTGGTGTCAACCCCTGGTCTCTGAGGTTGAACCAGGTCCATCGAGCTCCAGCACAAATGATCTACTTTATTGCACATGGAGCTCACACCTCGGTCCGTATGTTCATGAGGGGTTTGAGCTCCCAACAGCGTGAAGACAGATTGAACCAATAATCTGCTCTGATTAGGTGTAATCCATTGTTCTTGTCAGTGACAGGGCACCAGCACAAGCAAAATCACAGTTAAAACCATTTCTATGGCTTAAACTGACTAAAAATGTTAATACAGCCTTATTAAATGATGACGTCTGATAATCTAGTGTGTACCATTCATGCAGAATCTGACCTAATGAAGGAATTTGCTCTTCAATACCAAACGCATGTAGATTAGCTCTCGTCTTACAGGGAATTATTTTAATCACAGGCACTGTTCTGCTTTACCAAATCGCTGGCACATTCATATTACAGAGCTACAAGCTGATAAAGGCTGTGAGGGGAGAGGCGATCCAGCCCCACACACCCTTACATACATTTTTCCAGCCTTCTCATCTAGGGCACAGAGCAAGGTGACATCCCAGCTCCCCGATGTCAAGAAGCGAGGAGGGACAGAAGGGATGGCAGGCTGCGTTAGACAGAGAAACAAAGATGAAGAGAAATCTAGAAGCAGGCAGATATAGAGAGTAAAAATAGATGCAGCAATATAGCAAGTATGTGTCAGAGTTCTGGGGGGGGAGTTAAATACAAAGTTAGATCAAGCAGGTGGTGATACATAGAACTCTGTAAAAGTCATGTAAAAAAAGTTTAACCAAGACAGAAAATTAAGGGCACCAAGAGAGAAATGAAATCTATCATCCCACACTGTTTTTATCTAACCCCTCTCGAATCATTAATAACCAAGGACGACATGACGAAGAAGTCAAAGTTAACTGTGCAAAGGCTGACCTGAGCTGAGAGACCAGCTATGTGGTGAAACTCTCCACGGGCGCCCTGTTTTGCAGGCAAGACCGTATAAAACACTGAACCATCCGCGGAAAACAGTGGAACGTCCTGCGGAAGAAAAGTATTTAGCCAAGAGATTGACGGCAGTAAAAAACATGGGTAACCAGGCTTTATCCAACACAATACAAAATGGAAATACGAACCTGTCGCTGATTTAGCGTCATGTCCATTGGCATTTTGTGTTTCTAGGAATTCAAAAATCACACACAGGAAAATATTAATCAGGCCATTTAAATGCACTTGCATACAGACCCAAAGCTCATTTAAATAGACTTGTGTAAACAAAGCTTATCATTTCTCCTAATTATAAAAAGATAGCATTAATAAATAATTGGAAAAGGGTCATGAGGATTTGGAATAGGATAATACAGAAAATCACTAAAAATTCATCTCATGCAGCAAATGACCTTAAATATTAATCCAGCCAGTAGAGATCTGAAAAAAAAAATCTATTAAACATATGTTGCACAGTGAGGCCCAGTTGGATTACTAATGTGGAAAGACTAATGACCAATCACCTCTGAGCAAGCTCCTGTGGTGGCCTCGCACACGCAGAGCAGCGATTGGTTCTGGGCGCGATTCAGCCAACGAACCGCGAGTCGGGTGCTGCTGATCCAAGTCACCATGGAGATGTAGCGGTCTCTGAAGAAGCGATGCAGAAAATGATACGCAGTGAAAAGATTAGAAAGTGGTGAACGGGAAAACAGAGCAGGGGAGAAGCGGAGTTTAGACACATGAAAAACAGATTTCTGAAAGGCAATGTTGACAGTGGTTTTTAAACTTTACAGAGGCGTATTCACCTGGTCCTGAGAGAGTCAGGAGGCATCATCTCCAGAGTGTGAGCTGGGCCATATAGATTCACCACAAACAGACTGACCAATGGGATATTTGAACCAGCCTGTAGGAAAAAGATTGCGAAATTATCAACAGCAATGAAATTTTGGCTGGATTTGTTCAGACAAGTCTTTGATTCACTCGCCAGTCCATCACAGGGTCACACATACAGACAAACAACCTTTCACACCTACGGGCAAGTTAGAGTCTGCAATCAACCTGACAGCATGTCTTTGGACTGTGGGAGGGAACCAGACTGCAATATTCATGGGATGTGGAAAAAAAAATGTTACTTTGTCCAATTTATATGATAATCAGGCAATGTTAGCGTGCTGTCAGGGTAAAATAAGATGGTGAACTTGGTAAACTTTATATCTGCTAGACATTAGCATGTTAGAATTCACTCTGCAACCATGTTTGCATACTGACATTACCAGCAAATTGCCGTTTGCTTCACGTATAGTTATTAGCTTGGAGGAAGATCTTTTTCACCTTGGGGTAGTGGAAGAGCACATTGGATGGATAGAGACCCCCTAAGAAGTGAGGTATTTCCATCACTGGCGTGGCAGAGTTGTTGATGCTGAGGTACGCCAGCCGGGCTCCATCCACGGACCACCAGTGGGCAACGTATGTCAAGAGCACCTCCTCTGTTTTTAAAGACAACACACACTGTTAAAGTCACACACACTCAGTTGTGTGTTTAGTGATTATTTATGTCGGTGCCATCCATCCTACCCTCATACGTCCAGTCAGAGAGCCCGTTCACCACATTCTGCTCCGGGTCAGTGTTTGTGAGACGCAGCGGTGTGCTGGTCACAGTGGGCTTGTAGTAGATATCTCCGTTAAACACATAGGCCTGGCGTGAGGGGCACACACAGAAAGTGCCAGTCCATTATCAAAGCCAGTGCGGTTGCAGGCTTTAATCCTGGCTGCCTGAACTGAGTGTCGGACACTGTCCAAAAGTGAACAGATCCTACTGCCAGCACGCACATGAGTGAAAGCCAGTACTTCATATGCTACAAATGAGCACTGACATAGCTGTGAACTCTATAACGTATGTAAAACAGCCCCATTATCCTAACAAGTCTTTGGAATAATCTCTCAGGCAATACGCACATAGAGTGTATTATTGTAGACTGTAAATGTTAAGAAACTCTTCTTATCATATTGACAGGTATAGATGATGCAGATGACAAGACATGCATCAGGTAAATGAGTCAGCGCCTGACTTACCAGCTGGTTCCCCTGAGGCCCCCAAGAGGCATACTGCAGCGCCGCCTTCTCTCGCTCTGCAGGGTTAATCTCCACCAGATCCCTGGAACACACACAAAACCTCAGGCATAAGCCCTCTATTAGTGACGACTGTCTCGTTTAAAGCCCTCTGAGGTCCATCCATGCCCTGGCCTTGAGAGATACGGTACTGTGAGGACAAAAGAGCAAGATGCAGAGAGGGTCAACAGAAAGAAAAACGGGGCTGGTTCATGCAACGGTGCAACACTTCCCTCCTCGTTTTTATTTTAGATGCGTCTCTTTCTCCCTAAGAACAGGCAAATATTTCCTTCCAAGGCATACTCAGGCAATGATCGATGTTAAAGCTCTTCCTGAATTCCTCAGTAGTTCCAGAGATGCTCCACAGCGACCACATCTGATAGAATGCGGAATATGAGTATCAGGCAGTGAGATCTGAGGTACGATACAAACCTACTTGAACCTGGAACCAACACTGATGAGTGACGGATGCACGTCTGACAGAAACATGAGGCTTTGACTTGATGAGACACACTTCGGGGGGGGGAACTTGTTCAGTCCGTGGGTCTTCTTGCATCGGTAACACTCATGCCCAGTGCAGCCCATGCATTAGCATTCATGTTTGCACCTACCCATTAGCCACATTGTAGATAGCATAGGAGGCTGTGAAGGACTGAGAGAACACCTGAAAGAGGTAGAGGACATCATGCACACTGGTGTGTCACACTTATATGACAACACAAACATTTTAGTGCTCTCGCATGCTTACACGGATAAATACAACCGAATGCAAATGAAAGAGTTTATGAAGGACAATGCTGGGGGCGACCTGGCAAACAATTAGTTGGCCTCTAGGACTATACAACACAATAGCAAGTATTCACTGATCCCTCCACTGTTTCGCCTAAAAACAATAATGTCAACAAAAATCATTGTGTGTTCATGTTTAGTGTGACATGTTTTTTCATAAAACTCAAGGGGAAATATTATAAAATATATAATATTTTTTCCATTATCAACAGTTTCAGCCGTATTAAATTATCAGCGAAGAGCAGAAATTCGGATCTCAGTGATGTTTTCTAGAGCATCAGCAGCTGAAGAAGACTAAAGGGCCAAGATCAATGAATGCATGCATGTGTGTCAGCTGCAATAGATTAAAGCATTACCTGATGAATTCTAGGTAATATATTGATTTATACATTTTTTTCAAGCAAGGGGTTGGAAGCTATTTGCCCACTGGCCTCTGAAACCGTCAGCCTCCTGGAAAACAAGTCCCTAAATAAATTAAATGTCACATTCTCCACACTGCACACTTAACGGTGAAATTGGATTTCTCCTTTGTGTTGTTTGTCTGTTGTTAGAAAATGCAAGGATGGAGCGACACAGGGGTGAAGCTGCAGGGACAAAAAAAAAAAAAGAGGGGGTGGGGGAAATGCATTTGGTGGCTATCTGAATGAAACGAAATCTAATTGCGGTACAGGGTCTGAGCGCAAGGGGCAACAGCGTGTACAGGAAAAGTGGCGCGCTACGAAATCGAGACAACAGCAAGAACGGGAAGAGGACGGAATAAACTGATCATACGGCAAAAGGAAAAAACGGGAGAGAGGGAGAAACAAGGACAGGGAGGCACAGAAAACGCAGAGAGGGCAGAGGCGTTGGCTGACAGCCAGAGTTGACGAGTGTTTGGCACACAACACAATATCGCCCTGTAACGTCAAATGGGGCAGCATTGTTGTGAGCACCATGTTCAATCACCTCCTTATGATTTGTTAAAGAACGCAGAGATTCTGCTCATGATTTAACATCATGAACCCCGCGTCAGAGGCCATACTTTACTGTGTGTTTGTGTGCATCTGTGTGATAAACAGACAGGGAGAGTGAGAGCATCTGTCACAGAAAGGCAGCATGAATTCTAATGTGGCTGCCAGTAACATATCATAAATCCTCCAGATTGCTCCGCTCGTCACCCCCACAATTACAGCCCGCCAGCTCCCCAACACATGCAGCCGGAACTGGGGGTGGGGCAACAACACACAGATGAATCGCTCAGAGGATATCTTGGGATAACATGACAAAGGAATGTATAGAGATTACAACAGCCTCTGCACGAGCACGGGTATCGGGATCAGTTCTGACTCGTAATACAGAGATAATAGCATCCTTCCATCCTAAAATTGTTCCTGCCACACAAGCATTTCTTAGCAGTCTCACGGTGCGCTGTCTTTGATACCGGCACCCATCAGCATTTGCTGCAGAGCGCAGATACGACACCCTTGGCATTTTATTTGTCCCTACTCTGCAACGTCTTGGCACCATTCCGTTTGCCTCGGATCATCAATCCCAGAAACCTCCATCTCCTCAAAAGTATCTCACCATCACTCCTTTGAAAATATGTAGGTCTCCTCTCTTACACACAAACCTGATTAATTCAAACAGGCTTTTGTTTGAGGAAAGACTCTCCTGTAGGGAATCTGCTCTCTCTTGTTCCTATGTGGCCAAATCCCTAGCTCACTTCTATGTATACCCCCTCTTATCAAAATCCATTCATTTTCACCCACCAGGCACAAAACCCTTCCTAAATCCTCCCGTGCTAACACAAAAGCCTTTTAACTTTAAACACAGTCTGTTCATCTATTTCTATCTAGTGCAGCTCCTTCCTTTTCACATCCCCTGTCATCCTTTGATAATCAATCTTCCTGGCTTCAGCTGGGCAGTGTATCTAAGGGCAAGTCGTGCATATCACCGTCTTTCTTTTCTAGCTATCGCTCGTGGCCTTTCCCACCGCTCTCTCTGCAACCCCCCATCGCCCCCCCCCCCCCCCCCCCCCAGGTTCTCCGCCACTCTCAGCAGCATGCCGCCCCTCTTCCAAACAGCGGAGTTAGTGCCTGGTGCAAACTGCTTCAGTCAGCACAAATCCCCCCAGAGATAGACAGAAAAAAAAGTGAGTGAGATGGAAGAGGAAGAAGCAGGAGAGAAAAGGAGGGAGAAAGGGCGCGCATGTATACAAAACGCCAACACATCCATCCACTGAATACAGTGTACAAATAACAGCAGGTGGCATGCCCACCACCTCTAAATTCTTCGAGTGTGCATAAACACTGAGCATGCGTGTGAATAGACAATTCCTGCTGATATAAATGGAGGTTTAACCACAGCAACCCAACAGCTGGACCAACATCCAACCCTTTCTCTATGGAGCAATTTGAAAGCGCGAATACAAGTTAAGAGCTTAATAATTCAGTTAGAATTGATGCGCTGCATTGTCACAAATGCTGTAACACAGCAACAGGCTCATCTGCTCCCCCCCACCCCCCAAACACACACCGGGGCAAAAAAAAAAAGATATGCAGTGATTAGAGCAAAAACAGATCTCTAAAGAAAACCCAGGCAGAAGAGACCGAACAGATGAGAGTGTGAGAGAGCAGCAAAACCTGCTTTCAGATTTTTAATAAAAATGCAAAGAAAATGTGCTGAGGGCCTTCATTTCCTCCTAATTCTGTTTCCCTCCCTTGCAGATTACTTGCACATTACACAACTTGCCTAGCCTTTGGGAGCAAAGTCAACTATTTATTAATGGTGTGGATATTTACTGAGTGGGTGGGTGGTGGGTTTGGGTACTGTAAAGTAAAATAAAGAATCTGTGTTTCATCTGCCCTGATGCTTATCTCAAACCAACTGCAACTGTGTTCTTGTCAGCTTCTCATTAAAATTCCCCACTAGCAGGGTGATTTCAGTAGAGCAGCTTTAACTTTGCCTCTTCATCCTCTTGGTCTACCCTTCCCCCCCGCTCCACACTGATTACTCACTCCAGCCCACTGCACCTTTCGCCATCCAGCCAGTTTAAATATTCAACTGTCCATATGTTATCCCAGTCATTTTGTGGGTGATGGGAAAGCAAAAGACTGCTGCAGTAGCAAAAATCAACACACAGAGTACACACCCCTTCTCCTTCACGTTCTCACTTCTTCTTACAGTGCTTTCTTTGGGACTCTGATTAAGATGCATGTCATCACTGTCTCACAGCCACTAGCAGCCTGGCAGACATGGGGAGGTTTGAGAGCAGAAACAGCTTGCCTTTGATTTTGTAATTTATGGCCCTGGATATTTTCTGAAGGAAAAAAAAATCTTAACAGTGATAAATTCGAGTCAACTTGACATTTAGAGAAAACTCACCGGTCGAATGCTATGCGCCAAGAGGATAAACCTCTTGTCTGCAGACACTTGGAATTTAGTTGCGGTCAAATCCTGGAGGAAAATAACAAAGGAAACTTTAAATAGTTCACATCACACTTCAGTTATAAAATCAGACCTTTTTTAGTATGTACTGCTGACAAACTGCCTGTTCCTCAAGGCTCATTGCTGGGGAATGTTTTGTTCTCCTTTCATTTTATGCCAGTTGGGTTACTTCACTTACAATATGATTTGTATGCTGATGACATCCCCTTTTACAATACGGTGTTAATCTTCTCTAATATGATGTATTTCTTGGTAAGAGTGAATATATAGACAGTGCATTTTTATTGGTAAATAGAATTAAAAGAGTTCCTTGGGGTAGGAGCTGACTGAGTTTTAGGCATGAGTGGGATATTGATATAAGAAAAATTTAAAAAGATAGATACATAATTACACTTTCTGCTTCTGAAGGTGCTGTGCTGAGATGAGTGCTTGGATGTTCTGTACTTTCATATGAGATGGACTCTATATTCTACACTTCAAAAAAGTTGTGATTTGAGGAAAGCCATTATGCTTTTTAATATTCATACATGTTCATACTGATGTTTTTTTTCTACAAGGCACCGATGGGGATATCACAACACTGAGGAGAGACTTCCCAACCTGACAACACAACCCTGCTTTAAGCTCCTCTGCGATGACCCACATAAGTCTGTCAGTGTCGTGCAGAGGCGGTGTTCAAAATTATGCCCTCGCTTGGAAAATTCTCTTTGAAGGCACATGTTGAGGGCTCACAGAGCAGCCAGATTGGGGGAAAACGAGTTGATGGCCTCACTCTGCCAGGTCTCTTTTTTTGTCTCGTTTGCGGGACGTGGAAGAGTGGATCTCTACAGCTTCTCTCACTCAGTGTGGAGGATCCCCCTTGTCTACTGGACAGTCAATTTGTCCAGCTGTCTGTGGATATGAGTCAATCAATACCGATAAGTCTCCTCATGAGCCGTGTTGCCGCAACTCACCAGGGAGCTGTTGTCAAGCAGAGTTGTGGTGAGGTTGTTGTTAAGACTGAACATCAGAACGTGTCCCTCTCTGGTACGGAGAGCCACTTCGTTTTCTGACAAGGGTGGGACAATGCAGGGATAGAGGGGTGTGTGTCAGTCATGTAACAAGCTAAAGGCAGAAAAGGTTGATACAGCTGTATTTCAGTGTTTCAGCTCAAGGTATGATTACAAAACATGCATCATCTACACAACGAGGATTCTTACCGTTCAACCACGCCACACAGGGATCATGCACTTTGAAATCTTCACTCTCCAGATCCTCCATGGTGAGATGGGATCGGAGTAACAAGTGAGATTCATCTTTCAAGGTAGAAAGAAACAGTTAGCTCATCGGTAAACCGCTTTACTCGATGCAGAAAGGCCTGAGCGCGTATGCAGCCTGACCTACATTCCTCCTTCAGTTTTAGCTTCATTTATTTGCATTTTTAATGTCAGCGTTTAATATGTTTGACTGGACTCCAACATGTGTAAAAACCCTTGAAAATAGTGGAAACATTCCACATTTTGTAATGATGCTACTGCTACTAATAAACAACAAAGATTAGAAAAAGTTTGAAAACAGTTCATGCTGAGATCAAAAGATATAAAATCTACATCTCAAGCTCACTAATTAAAAATTAGTTAAACCATCAGTCCTGAACTATGCATGACTTTCCTACCAACTGAGCATTGTTAGTTTCACTCTGCAGTGAAAAGTGTTTATGGATAAAACAACAAAGTGTTAATTTGTGAGCTGTAGAGGTGTTGGCAAGAGCTTATATTTCTTTTGGAGGCAGCCGCTTCCCTCCTGTTTCCAGTGATTGTGCTAACTAACCAGCTGCTTGCCATGGCTTCGTACTTTACACTCAGCTTAGCATTAAATGTCCCACCTTACTCTGAATGAGAGTGAATAAGCATCATTTACCAAATGGCAGACTATTGATTTCAAATCTTACATTATTCCTGCTGTTGCCAATTCTTTCTTCATTCACGTTCTTACCAGGTGTAAGGAGGATTACAGAGAGAATGACCAGGGACATAACAGCCAGGATCACCACCATTGCAATTCCTATCCCCTTCCAATTCCGCGGGGGACCATCTGAACTTCCCATGTCCTGACATTGAGGGAACCATAACACACACACACACACACACACACACACACACACACACACACACACACACACACACACACACACACACACACACACAGTTGAGAAGACAGACATTAGTATTGCATCATTTGCACAGTCACAAACAGAAACTTGTGAGCCTCTGTGGGACTGAGACCAGCTTTCCTGAGATAAGAACTCATTGATTTACTTTAATTTTCCTGCATACAAAACATTGCATGTCGGAGAAAAGGGTTTAATTGCAGCTGCAATTGTTGCTGCACCATCATTCTTCCTCACCATTGCCTCATTTCACCCGTTACATGACTAATGGGCCCTGTGGAACCTCTAAAATGGCGAACGCCTAAAACATCTCAGGTTTGTATATCGTGCTCAAGTCTTTGTGTACCCTCTGTATGAGATCAGGGGGGACCTGATTAAATGACTTGGCATCAGCATCAGTCACAATTACACAAAATTGCGCGCAGTTCCCAGGCTGCGCTCCACTCCCTCATAATAAGAGGCTGGGACTGCTGGAGCCACATGCCCACTAGGGTGTGAGAGTTCAATCACAGAACAGCCATAAAACTTTGCCATCATTATTTCTGCCCATCTACTTGGCTTAACCCCTCGCAGACCCGCCGCCTCTCATCGCTCTCCTCCAAGCCTTGGGGAGGCAGGCAACGGAAGGAGGGCATCTATACGGTTCAGTGGCCAACATATTGCTGCTGCTCCGCACTCCCTGGGTGACACCAGCTGTCCCTGAGTTTGTGCCGTTTGCCAAATGAGTCTTAATACCCCCATCTAGGACTAACTCCACACATAAACACATCCACCCCACCCTCCTTTCTATCAACAACATAATTAAAATCTGACTTTACACGCATTTCACATGCTTCCACTTGTTAATATGGGAAGGATTAAGGTTTAGTGTTTACTCGATGAGACATACTGCACACAGTCTACTCTATGTAAACTGGCTCCCTGGGCTGCTGCCAAATCTAATATTTAATAGGCTGCTGTATCATAATATGTTCAAATTAAAATCACTACCAGTGGCACCTACAAGATGACTTTCAAGTGATGTGAACTGTGAATTCATGTCTCTGTCAGTAAACCTCTATTATCCTTCCATCAGACAGCAAAGCCTATAGGACTATATGAAGGCTTTGGCAGAATATACTTCATAACCAATCATACTGCACATTCAGCACTTTCGCTCGGACTCAACTGTTTTTATTTAACCTTCTTAATATAACATACTGGGTACGTCCTGCATAAAAACCAGATCCTTGAACAGCCAGGGTTATGTATCATGGTTGCTTTTGTAAATCCTGTTGCAGATAATTGTGAGTCTAGATTCTCATGGTGAAAAGGAACATTTCAAATTCGGTTCCTCCACTTCACTGATTCCATGGTTGTTTCATTTCCAATTGCACAATCTAATTACTGTGTGTTGCATTAAAGCTGAAACATGCGCGTAATAGGCTCCACGTGTCCTATGGTTCCACCAGCCCAGACATTATACTGCTGTTGTTAAGACAGACAGGGAGAACACCACGTTTGTGTGAAAACCATGGTCACACTTGCAAATGAGACGATTCTGGTACATATTTGCTGAGCAGAATCCATAGCATGACCACAGTTGAAGCAGCATAAACTTGCTGGCACAGGTGAACTGGTGATGAGTTGGGCTGTGTGACGAACCTTATCTCAGTTGGCACTGTGATGGACGGGGAAACATATTTCAAAGTAGCTATTTTTTGCTGAGCCACATGAGAAAGGAATTACACGTAGACCTTCCACACCGAGCTATATATTTTATTCAGCTGCTGATCCCACGGGAATCGGACTAGAGGACTCGATAAGGTGTCAGTCAAAACCTAAGAGTGTGAGAATGCAAATAAAAAGGTTCCTATTTTTCGGATACTTCTCCTGAAGGAATCCCCTGGAGAAGATTTTTGCCAAACGATGCAGAACTGCACTAGAAAAAAAGCAGAGCTTTCAGACTTGCCATCAGAGCTCTGGGAAATAAGAGAATCGATAAGGTGTACAGCTGTACAAGGTCCAGAGGGAAACAATTAATAGTGGAAATACAGCTGTAAAAGAGACTTTCAGATAAAAACCCTGTGTTAAACATTGTTTCTGGCAAAGTATGACACTTCCATGAGGAATAGCAAGAACTATTCTGACCTTTTTTACCACTCCAACTTAATAATTTAACTTGTTGGACTGGAACAGTTTAATAAACTGCATAGAGACTGATTCCAACTAACTGGTTGTTCTCAAGGCACTGCACACAAAATCAAACAATTTCAAGTGTATTGATTGAGTTCGCACACTAAAAAAGCAAGCCACACCAAACACAATTACTCAAACTGCACAGCACACACCACAACTAGGTTGTGAAGATTCCAGGTGGTGCTAGCAATTTATAAATTAGACCCAGGGGACCTCCTTAACTCCATCTTCTGTGTCTGTGAGGCGGGGAGAACCCAACAAAATCACGTACAGATAAATTAAGGAACCAACGCAAGCTGTTTGGGGGCCTTTACCATCATGCAGGTTTACTGCCACATACATGACTGTAGCTGGGCCATCAGTGAGACACCTTGCCTTGATTAACAGTACAAGACATGATTTGTCTCAGTGAAGGTCATCATCAGAGCAGGTTGTAACTTTTGTGTGACTGGAATAAAATGTAACCAACCAGCTGTTGTAATGAGATAGTACAGCTCAGTATTGATTCATATCTAGGCTATATTTTATCACATCCAATAGAATGTCTGTGCTCGCTCTCACTGCGCCACCATTTCTCTCTTTGTGTCTCCTGTTAAAAAAAAAACACAGTAGGTGGTATCTACACTACATGGGACCAACATTGGCAGATTTTTCCCCTCAAGGCTATCGCTAGACAATGCAGCACAAGCCTTAGTGAAATGAAAGACCTGCCACTTTAGCCTCTGCTGCTGCACGGCGGCCCTACTGTCTTATTCTTTTCATGCTCCTCTATCACGCATAAGAACATTACAGCACAAAAGCACCCTGCGTAAGGGAGCTTTTCTTTGGCATGTCCGGCAGCCAGTCACAGCAACCCTGTTCCTGCCTTAGGAAACAAGCAGCATCAGTAAATCACATGGGGCATATTACTGAATAAAAAAGTACATTATTTTTCATGAGGCTCAGACACTTTGGCCAAATTGCAATATACCCACAGTGTAAATGTAAATCGATTTATGTCATATCATCACATTGTCATTGTAATGTGACAACACACAAAAAAAGTTTTATCACTGCTCTTTTCTTGGCCAAGGATTAAGTGAACCACCACCAACGCATTGTACTTGTGTGGTTGCAATCTGCACCCCAGTGACCAACAACAAGCCCATCCTCATTGGAAAAGAGCAACTGTGGTATGTGGTATGAATTGTTTTATAGCGTAAAGATTATTGATTGGAGGCTGTGGTATGAGATGTTGCGACATTTGCAGGTAATGATTGCCTCTAAGCCTCGCAGATTTGTATGGCCCTCCAATGAAACGATAATGCTGCAGGATTATCACACAGGTGCTTTTCTACAAGATGTATTCACATTAGAATGTAGGGAAAAGAAGAGGAACGCGTGTCAAACATGATTATAGTCATATAGCAAACCATTAATGCATAATTAAACAACCATCCTAACACCTAGTCTCCCCAATGCTTACTCCATTGAGGCAGCTGTGCATTATGTCATGATTGAAAGGGTTTTCTAAGCATGGTGACAGATTGATGAGATGATAATTTGTTAATTAGATTTTAAACCCTTGTACTAAACTGTAGATAAACAGAAGCAAAATAAAATAGCTGATGCATCATAGAAATGTTTTATTAGAAGGAATACCACAAAATCATAGATATTAATCATATAAATCCAATTAAAATCAAAGTCCAGTGCAACGAGGAATCTGATTGTAAAATTAAACCGCTGTTTATCAGATATGAATTCAACACAGTTTAAGTTTGTACAAGTTGGTTCTGACACAAACATAGACCATATAAAACATACCTGAACTCTGAAGTTACAACTGAGTATACGTGCACAGATCATGAATTAGAGAGGACCAGATAACATATGTATATATAAATCAATAGTATCAGCCATAAATACAAGATGTTGGTCCATATCTGTGGGGCTGATGCTTGGCTCACTGGCAGAGAGATAATCAGTCAGCAGTGCAGTGGGTCTGAGCCCCTTTGTCATTGTGCTAGTCCAAACTGGAGGAGACAGTTTTCGGCTATATACATATGTGAATATTAAAAGATATACTGTTTTGTTTTCATTTGTGCAGATGATGCTCTGTAAAAGTGTGAACAGAGTGAGAGGCAGCGGACGTCGACTTACTCCATCCTGCACCGCAGTGCACGGAGTCAAGGTGTCCGGATGATTGACTTTGATGAAAAAGTGTGAATGGGAGAAAATGACTCGAGCGCTAATCGATAGTCACTGAAGCGAAGCCATACCTGAGGAATCCCCCACCGCACAGCTGAGCGCACGCAAAACCGCGCTCACACGCGCAAACCGCAGCAACACAGTCTGGAGAAAAGTGGGAATCGAACACTTAGGAAAAGAAGGAAGAAACGCACATACCAGCTCCGTGGTCATGTTTTGTTGAGTTGTGGCAATCATTGTAATCCGCTAGAAGCTCTGGTGCCGCCGCAGCCTCAAACACCGCCGAGCAGCTGCACTGTTGCCTTGCGGAGCTTTTTCTGCATGCTCTGCTACTCGCAAGTTTGTCCTATAGCTGGGTTGGTGGTCGCTCTCTCGCTTTCTCTCCCCTTTTCTGCTTGGCTCGTTTATCTTCCTCCTGCTTATAGGCTATTGGCTCAGAAATTAATTATGACTGGTCTTGGACGTACAGACAGCTGCTTTATCATTCCTCCAGCTAAATGTTGGTAATTGTAACGAAATACATATTTTTCACGACCTTCCCATTTTGTTTCATCCCAGTCTCTTCATCTGGTTTATTTAAACCAGATACATAAATAAATTTATAGATTAGATTAGATACAACTTTATCAACATTGTATGTTGCACGTATGCAATTCTGTTCACATCTTACCAGAAGTGACAAATTCACCATGTAGGGAGTATTCAAGGACCAAACATGTGCCTTGGGCCCTCTCTTTGCAGGGCTCTTGAGCTTGCAACTACACTTTTAAATATTAAACAAAAATGTGCCAAGTTAAACATCACAAAAAATACGTTGACCTACATCAACCGTACATACAAGAACATAATGCAATTAATTATGTAAAATGTCCTTTCTTGGTATATTCATTTGTACAAATGTACACATCTGAGCAGCACATTTATTGTATTGTAACTTATATCATATATCAAATGTTTTTATAAGAGCAAGTCATTGACGCCAGAATTTTCTCATCATGTCAATTACAGTAGCTACAAGAATAAAAGACCGGAAGTCTTGAGAATTTATTGTTTGTATGTTATTGTTTCTCATTTCTTGCCTTTTTAATTTTTAGCTGAAAGATATTATTGGCATTAATTTGACAATTTAATCGTTTAGATTGTATATAAATATATATATAAGTGTCACGATTGATGACACGACAGGTCTCGAGGTGGTTTTATTTTGGAAATAACGTCGGAAGTTACGTTTTATATCCTAACTTGACACCCGCGGAGTGTCTTTCACTCATTGGCTGAAGATGAAATTTGAATTGCAACGCGCGTAAGGTAGCTGCAGCCTTCGGGGGGGAAGTAGAGGACGCTACGCCAAACGTCTCGTTGAAAGATAAGCAAAACAAAAGGGAAACACTGATTCTGCTGAACATCACCGAACGATCGAACAGACAGTCCAGCATTTGTCCAGCAGCTACACGGTAGGTAACGTTAACTGCTGCCGAGGGCGATAAAATAAAAGCTGTCGTTAGCTTAAAGTGCCTAGCTTACGTAAAGGCTCGACCCAAACCAACCGCCGTGTCACGTTGTTGGCTATTCGTTTGTTGTCTCTAATGTTATTCCCCGTGGGTTTCTATTTTAACCGGCAAGTCAAATGTAGAAAAGTGAACAAATCATATGAAACGTTTCCACCGTTAGTTTGGTCACGCTACTACACTACGCTTTTGTCTGTAACGTTATAGGAGCACATAGGGTTTCTTTGTTAATGTCTTATGTCCTGTAATAATTTTACAGATTGACTGCTATTCAAAAACTGGTAAAACACGTGGTTGAGCTATATTATAGCTGTATATTTCTATTGATGACACAGATCGGTAACACATCTCGTTCTGCTATTGTAAATAGCCTTGTGCAAATTTCTTAAACTAAATATTTATTGTGGGTGTGTGTGGGTGTGTGTGTGTGTGTATAGCATACAACTAACTAATAGGGTAGGCAATTAAGAAAATATCTGTTGATGTAACAGGACTATTGCATATTAAGATAAAATTTGTTGCTTGCTATTCCTACTAGTCTGTCTTAATAAGATACTTAGATCAGCTACATGATATGAATGTTAAGGTCAATGGTCACACCCAATTTATTGTTGACTTGTTTCTTCTGTTGCTATAGATAGCTATCACACTATGATTTGAGCTAGTTGTCAGTCATGCTGTGGAATGAATGTGGGACAGATCATTTCATTTAATCTTTTTTTTTAAGGTAAACATCATGGAGACTGCTGTGGTAAACCTCCAGAGCCTGTATGAGAACATGAGGATGCAAGTTGACATTCTGAACGAGAACATTGAACCCAGTAAGCAGTTTATGATACTTGGTTGTATCTTTACAATGCATAATTTGACACAGCTACTCTAGTGTTGCTGTCCCTACTACATCACTATATGGATCTTCTTTCCTAGACTTTATTCAAATGGCTCAAAACTTTGATGACTGCCGTCGTAAATGGCTGAGTACAGAGCAAGAACTGGAATCTTGCAAAGAGGTTCTCACCAAAAAGGAGACGGAGAGAGGAGCTTTGGAGGTGAAACTGAAACATGCCCGCAACCAAGTAGATGTGGAGATCAGACGCAGACAAAAGGCTGAAGCTGACTGTGAGAAGTTGGTATGTTGGATCAACTGGCCACCCATGTTTACAGATCACTGCACATATTGATAATTCTATTGTGCTATGCTGGTATTGCTTATGACAGGATCGTCAAATTCAGTTGATTCGTGATCTTCTCACAAGCGAGGGATCCTCTAACAGCATCCAGTTGAGTGCAGAGCAGCGCTCAGCTCTGGCCTTCCTGAATACAAACTGCCAAGGAGCCACCCACCTAAATACCAGCAGGAGGTGAGATGCTTATTGTAATGCAAATTCTAGTAGTATAATTTGTCTATTGTTGCTGTTTTGGTAATACATATTGTGCAGTTATCCAAGATGTCAAGTCAGATCTGTTTCTGCTCTGTCAGATATTGTTTGACATTTACGGTACCAGAATACACCCGAAAGAGCTACATGGTGCTGTTGTAATCTTGTATGTTATTGTCTCAAACATTTTTATCACATAATTGAATTTGAAAACAATGTGTAAGAGAGGTTTTGGTGAAAGCAAGGACTGAGCTGACTAATATTGTATGTTAGAAATACCTCCTGTTATTGACACAATTTCTGTTGTTTCTGATAGACTGACAACAATTGATGAGTCTGCCTCCATCTTGTCAGATATCAGCTATGACAAAACAGATGATTCTCTTGTAAGTTCTTCATGTTCCAGTGTCTGGTAACATAATTGTACTGTAAAATACCCTTTATTCATAAGATAAATTACTGATGTGCTTGGTAAATTATAGGATTGGGATTCCTCTAATGTGAGGAAGGTGCGACTCAAGAAACGAGAAAAAAGGGTATGCAAAGTGTTCCAAAGTATTTGTTTTTGGATCAATAGCTTTACTAGAGGTGCAGATGTCATGATTTCTGTTTTGATTTCAGCGCTCCTCGAGAAATCTTATTGATGGCCCACCACTTGCCTCTAAAAGGTCTCGATCCACAGGCAGAACTTCAGAGATGGTAGGGATGTTGCTCTGATCATGATATTGCCATTATTTTTCAACATTTATAAAATATTGATTTTTTTTTTTTAAATACACACACACATATTGAAAAATAATGGAACTGGAACTCAAAATTGGTTTGAGAAACACCCAATTGGCTAAGATAACAATAGCCAGGATTTGAACGTGCAGCAGGACTCATTTGACCTCAGATTTGATTTGATTTGGCGTAAAAAAAAATGTGTCTAGCCGTTAAATTTGGTTCTGTGCTTGTGGTTATATACATATATATTTATATTTTTTTACAGACAAATGAGACCCTTGTGACAAAGACAACAGTGACTGTACCTGTGAATGGAGGACCCGTTGAGGCAGTTTCTACCATAGAGACTGTTCCATACTGGACCCGCAGCAGGAGGAGGACTGGTGAGAAATGTTAGGATGCAATGTGCACAGCTCATTCAAACATGACCAACTGAGCTTGCTTCATCCAGCTAAGTCCGTTTTTATCTGAAAATTCAACAGAATTAGTCTACTTATTAAAAAGTTTCCATTACTCCCCCTTAATAATTTTGTTAATTTGCATACAATCTATTAAAAGATGTGTGTAATTTGACACATTTTAGGACATTTATGCAAGAAGTGTTTTAATGCAGTGGGGACCTTACTCATCTACATATTGTTTAGAGAAAAAATGCTCTATTGTGAGTGTGACCGTGCAGCAGTAGTGATTCAGTAGTAACTACAGCATGGTCATGATGTGTAACGCTGATATTTGTTTACTTTCTCTCCCATGTGCAGCTGCCATGGAGTGGGACTCTGAATCTGTCCAATCTGACGATGTCTTCAAGCAGCCTGGCATCGCTGAAGGAGGAATGAAAGCTGAGCCCAGCACTCCACAGAGCAAAGGAGGTGTCCGTCTACATGAGTTTGTCTCCAAGACTGTAAGAATGTCACTTTATTAATTAAGTTAATACTAGATCTTTAAACAATAATTGTTCAGATTTGCACCAGCATTGCATGATTTCACAGCATTTGCACTGTTTGAATGCAGTACAATTGTGTCACACATGTAGTTTGGCGTATATTAAGAAGCACTTAACAAGCTTGTTAAAAGAGCTGATTCTGTCCTGGGCTGCACACTGAACACTATCATCATGGATAACCCCTCCCACCCCCTGCACCACACTGTGGAGGCTCTGAGCAGCACCTTCAGTACTAGACTGTACACACACAGCACAGGAAAGAGCACCATCGTCGTCCAATCCTCCCCACAGCAATAAGACTTTACAATACATTTCTGCAGTGACATACAATGTGTAATACTCAAGTTGACTTGTTTTGCTTGTGGATAATGCATACTATGTACTACATTCATTTTCTGCAATATTCATCCCTGTGCAACATCTATATTATGTACAATGTCAAACATACATCTTTTCTCTCATTACATGTTATCAAATGTAAATACTATTGATCTTACAGATTTCTGTTCATTTACGTGCAGCTGCTGTAAACGCACAAATTTCCCCTCGTGGGATTAATAAAGTATTATCTTATCTTATGTATGATTTCTAAGTTTAGCTGTATATATACAGTAACCACAGTAACACTCATTACCAGCATATTAAACCCTGTCTTTTGGCTTTTATAGGTCATTAAGCCTGAATCCTGTGTTCCCTGTGGAAAGAGAATCAAGTTTGGCAAGATTTCACTGAAGTGCCGCGACTGCAGGGTAGTCTCGCACCCTGAGTGTCGCGAGCGGTGCCCTCTGCCATGCATCCCTAACCTGGGTGGCACCCCGGTTAAAATTGGGGAGGTGTGTTTGAGCATGTTTTTCTGGCGGATTTCTCTTTCTCTACTTGCTCTGGTGAATTGCGTTACAAAGGTAACACATTTCATATTCATTGCTAGGGAGTGCTTGCAGACTATGTCCCTGACACGTCACCCATGATTCCCCCTCTTCTGGTCCACTGCATCAGTGAGATTGAGCAACGAGGCCTGCATGAGGTGAGTGGTATTTTCCAGCCTAATAATCTTAGGACTCAGTAAAACCCTACATCCCATACATACATACTATTTATTTCCCTCAAGCTGAAGCAGAGAGCTGTAAGTAAGGTTGTTCAATTTGTTCCTGGGAGATTAAATAGTAATTGCAATGTTGCTTTTGACACATTTTCATCACAGATATTTCATGTCCTATTTGATTAAACTAAAGAGATCATAGGATGTGACCAAAGCAAATAATTAAAAATATATGACTTTAGACTGCTCTATTAAAAAATTTCACTTCTTGGACTTTTTCTGATTTTTTTTTTTTTTTTCTGATTTGCAGACAAAACTATTAGTTGAGAAAACGCAGCATGTTTGTCGATTTTTAAAAAAGAAGAAAAAAGTAATTGTTTTACTGACAATTATTAGTTTACTGAAGTAACAATAATCTTGATTTCCTCCTTCGTAGCCTGGTCTGTACCGCCTGTCTGGTGCGGATCGCAGTGTGAAGGAGCTGAAGGAGAAGTTTCTCCGCAGCAAAACTGTTCCTGTGCTCAGCAAAGTGGACGACATCCACGTCATCACCGGCCTCATGAAGGACTTTCTGAGAAACCTGAAGGAGCCTCTTCTCACCTTCCGACTGAACCGTCCATTCATGGAGGCAGCCGGTATGTTTGAGCGTTAACGGAAAAACAAAAGAGAACAGTACATTGTGTTTCTTCTTCTCTGCTGACCAAAGTGTTTTCTCTGCTCACCAACAGAGGTTTCTGATGATGACAACAGCATAGCTTTGATGTACCAAACCATTGGTAACTTGCCACAGGCCAACAGGGACACATTAGCTTTCTTAGTCCTTCACCTTCAGAGGTAAGCTGCTACCCCCCTGCAAATATACAACACTATAACTAAGCTATTCTTAAAAACACATTGACTCCACAACAAATGAAGTGTTACTGACCTTTTCTAAATTTAGCTGCGTCCTCTAAACTTAATTGACTCTAAATGTGCCCAGTTTTTTAAGAAACCTCTCTGTTGAATCAAATTTCCTGCTGTCTCATATTAATATTTATTTTCATGTACATCAATCAGGTAAATAACAACTGAATTAAACCTTTCAGAGTTGCAGATAGCTTGGACACCAAAATGAACATCAGTAATCTGGCTCGAGTGTTTGGTCCAACTATTGTTGGTCATGCACTTCCTAACCCAGAGCCTATGACGATCCTACAGGATACCAAACGACAACCTAAGGTAGGCCTGAACAATCTGATATTTATATTGTATTATGTTTTGAACAAGTGTGTGTATATTGTAAAATGTATGTAATGTAAGCGACTCTAAACCACTAAAAAAAATATATATATATATATATATATATAACATTGCACTCTGAAAAATCACCACAGACTTGTTGGCAATTCCCCTCAAGGCATCTTCATATCCAGTGTGGCAGAATTGTAAGAGGATGAGGCAACACACTGCAATAACCCCAATGGTTTACGGATGTCTTTCTGTTAGGTCGTGGAGCGTCTCTTGTCTCTCCCAGTGGATTACTGGCGTCAGTTTGTGATGGCAGAAAATGAGCAGCCCAACTTGGACCACCTTGTTATTGAGAACGCGAACTGCTACGCAACCCCTGAGAGAAGTATGGACGCTGTAAACTTCCTGTCGAGTTTGTGTGGTAGTGGGCACACTTTTTTTTTTTAATGGCTGACTTTTCATTGTGCTGCAGTGAGTATACTTGGACCCTTGACTACTCCAGAGCATCAGCTCAGTAAAACCCCATCTTCCAGCTCCTTGTCTCAGCGCATGAAGTCCACTCTAACACCCAGGTAAGCGCACAAAAACATTCCACCTCCTGTTTGCTCGAACTATTTTTTCAATTATATTCAAATTATTGTCTCTACAATGATTACTACATAAAATGCTTTAAATAACTGATTCCTTTCATAAGGAAAGATGCTAGTTAATGTACTGTATAGTCTCTTTGCTGACTGCTTTATGTGCTGTGTTTCAGATTTGGAAGCAAAAGCAAATCAGCTGTGGGCTTTTCTCGCCAAGGAAAATTCTTTTCATCTCCGCTGCTCAAATAATTCAAAGTAGCTCCACCTTTTTGTTTACACTTTTATCTGCAATAACAACTAATACTTGCTGGCAACCCTAACCTTCACTGGCATTTATGCATGACACTTAACAAGGTACTGCGTTCATAACTGCTATAAACGTCTTCCTCCATATACCAAACTGTTTTAATATTTCACATTATAAGAGTTGTATTTAGTTTTTACGTGTTTTTAATTACTTTTTAAAGCAAACAGTAGAATTTCTTATCTATTCACACTTGTGTCTTTAGAGGCGCTATTGCTCGAGGTTTAATATGGCATTGTCATTTCACAACACAAATGTACGTCATTTTGAGACGTGTGTGTGATGGGTGAAAATACGTACTGTGTATTCAGTTTTATTGACAGGTTCTCAACTCATGTGTTACTCAGAAGTTACGGAACTTGTTTGTAGGCATTTCGCTGTGTGCGGTCATTTAATTTGATCGCTAGTAATGTTATCGTTTAGCTTGGATCTTTGTGTTGGATTTCTATTCAGTTTTGAATGGCTTTGTAAAATGTTCATATTTGACTAAAACTGAAGTTGCAAGTCCTCAGTGGCATTGGTGTCTGTTGACAATGATGTTAATCTTACAGTTTACCCTGCTGTGCTAGTGAGCAGACACATTATTTACTGGGATGTCGCAGGTTGTAATTGTCGGATCTTTTTGCTCCGTCAGTCTTTATTTCTCTGTGTAATGTTTGTACTGTGGGAGCTTGCTTGTAACCAATCCTGTGCAAAGGGCAACAACTTTGTAAGCTTAGCCAGTTAATTTACTGTGGCATTATTTGAATAACTATTACCACAAATACAGTTTAATATTGTGATGTATGGATTACGTTTAAAATAACATCTACAACAACAGCCTTGTGATTCTTTTTGTAACTTTGTGGATCTTGCTACTAACAGAGTTAAATATACTTACATCTAACACGGTGGCAGGTCAGCCAACTGGACTTGTTTAGGATTTTTAAAATGTCTACTTGGTTCTGATCTAGTGAAGATTTATGACTTGGGAGCATTGACAATAGCACCGTTTATGATTAGAGTTGCTAAAGATAAAATACTAGCATTGATAATGTATTTTAAAAATGTATTGTGTGGGGCAGCTGTTTGTATTTTAAATGTTTTGAATTTGGTCTTTTTGAGCTTCCAGAAACCTATTTTCCAGTTATAATAATCATAAGTTATTACTTAAGGGCTGTGTTAACCCTTGTCCCATCTTCAGAATGGTTGAGGCCTGATGTGGATTTTTAGTCAACCACTCCTTCGTGAAATTTCCTTAGAAATAAGTGAAGGTAAGAAGCGTGTGGGAGGGGTTAAGACAGTGTGACTCCTCTTTGAAGAAGGCGGCTTCCTTCAACCCATCTATTCACGCCACGAGTCTCAGGTGACAGTAAAATAAAACTTGTTAATTTACAATATTTAAAATAAAAACGGTTCTTCAAAAAATGCTCTTATCGATCTCATTTGTAATATTCTACAAAGATTACACAAATATTTGTCAGGCTGTTATTTTACAGAATTCCTGCAGTAAACAGTTTGTCACAAGGAGACAATGAACAATATTCATTCAGAGCACATTATGACTATACAGCTTTATGTGAGGCAGTCCTCAGTGTAATACTTGACTGAATGTTCAATAACATCAGGATTTTGACCATGGCCAAAGCAGAGGAGTGTTTCTGATGTAGTTCTGGAAGGCTGGGTCAGATCCCCACCTCTTCGCTGCCTGCCTCTCCAGGATGGGGATTCCACTGACGTAGCGTAACAGGAACCAGACGAAGAGAGGTGACACCACACTCAGGTACTGGGGTCCCTGCATCACTGATGAGGCTGAGAGCCACAGACCTGACCACTGCAGGATCTCTCCAAAATAGTTGGGATGTCTGCTGTAGGCCCATAGTCCACTTTGAATGAACTTCCCCTAAAGGCACAACAGTAAATTGGGCAGTGCAGCTGTAAACTCGGTGAATGAGACACTAATGTAGTTTGGGGTTGCACAACATGTACTCTGTTAACTTACAGCATTATCTGGGTCACGCTTGAAAAGCCATTTCTGTTGGTCAGCAACCGCCTCAGTAGCAAAACCGAGGCCCCATAGAGTCCAGCCAATGTAGTCCCTCGCTCCCAGAGGCACATCTCGCTTTTCATTGTTCAGCATGAGGGTGGGCAGGAGGGTCATAAATATCCACACGGCTAAGAGAATCAGGAAAAAAAATGAATCATCTTCAACCGGCCCTGCCTTAATGCTTCCAAGAACTGAATACATTTAACTACCTTCCAATAACATCTACCTAGAATAAATGCATATAAAGAGCAAGAAAGTAGACAGTGATTTATATAAGGCAACACTTCCTTCACTCTGGACTGAGCCGGTCAAGGACTATGAGAACAAGAAAGAAAAAAATCATATAAATTCCTGGTACCTTGAATAGTCCAGTATACAAAGAAAGTCCCTGGGCTGTCTCTGACATTATTGAACCTGCGATCGTGACCGTCCTTCAGGATCCGCATGAAGAGGAAAGTTCCCAGCCTGCAGAGAGAACGCGGTTAACGCATGTTCACATTAACCAAGACATTATTCATTAACTTGAGTTTCAAATTCATCAGTTCGTCCTGTGACCTTGTCAAGGGCCCTCCGTGACTACACTACAAATATCTACACAGATTTCAATACTAAAACTTAGATTTCTTACATTGAAATTTTACTTAACTGCGTCTGTGACTCCATGAGGTTACTGTTGATGGAAACGTTCTTACCTGAGGCCCCATGCTGTCACCAACCCAGTCTGCACCTTCTGGCGGCCATGGCTGGCTCCTCCCCAAACACGACTCAGGTGGGCAAGTAGTATAAATGTGCCAGACCCTGAAAAAAAGAGAAAGGAAAAACTGCACACTTAGAGCGGTTAGGACATGGGCGTGGCAGAACTTTTTTCAGAGTAAGGCGGACACAATAAACTTTTTACCCAGAATACTTCAGATAATTGGTTCCAAAGTTCAAGGGTAAGAATATCCAGGAGAATACACACAGCAGAACAGAGAACAAGAGGAGGACGCGTCAAAGAGACGTTTTAAGGTGATTCAGTTGTGAAATTATTAAGAAATCATTTATTGGGCTCGACAGGTAAGCTTGGCTGTTCTATATGCAACAATTCATTTGATAGTTGACTGTACTGAGGCACAGCAGCAGCCTGTCCTGAATTATTTGCAAACTATAACTTCCTTATTGGTCTTGAATTTCACTTTTCTGCATTAGCTGTCACACAAGTCTCTCACGTTGTATTAAATCACAGTCTGGATGGGCACAATGTGAGGACGTACGGACTGCAACTAATGACTGCGACTATCGGTTAACCATTCTTTAAAACATAGCGTTTCTTAAAAGCTCTTCTTCAGGACACGATTGACTAAATGCCAAATAGGCTAATGACATTTCACTTGTTACAACAGCTCTACAAAATAATTTAGTTACCTTTAAAGAGGAAAGTGCACAGAGAGTGCTTAGGACAAAAGTACTATCTCAATCTTTAAAACATTTTTATTACTAAAACAAGCAAATGGCAACACAATAAGGGTACAGTTTAAATCTTGCCCTGCATTTATGGCATTATCATATTTAATAGAACCACACAGGATAAGCTTAACCCAATAAATAATGTACATTAGTCTTTGACATGGTTCACCGTCATGTCCTGCTGCAGAGGCTACAGAAGCAAGGCATTGAGCGTGGTTGTTGTCCAGCCATCTACGTGGTTGCCGAACAATTTCTACTCCAGTGGTTCACTCCCAAATTTGTATAGGGACGTCTTGTCTTCTATACTGATGATACTAATGTGGTTACACACACACTTTGTCGTTGTTTTCAATACACTACACTAAATAATATAAGCAAATAGTTTGTATAAACTTTGTATAATTCTGAGACAAAATCGTATTTGAGCTTAACTCAAGAAACAAATACGACAAGTGTTTATACAGGCATGAATATACTTTTGAATGGCACAATTTTATTTCCACTTGTTGCTGAGCCACTTATGGTTTTTACCCCAGCAAAGTTACAACAAAATCCCATTATGATTTGCTCCTTTACCAGCAGACAGGTTTAACAGCCCCCTTTTGACTGAAGGGGGCTGGATTGAGCTCTAGCCTCTGCTGGATCCATATCCTGAGTCTTAGGCTGGAGGAGAAGGAGGAGGAGCCTTCTGGCAGTTTCACAACAAAGCTGTTTTAGATAACACGGGTTTTGTAATGATGACTGATCAGCATCCAGTCGCAATTTGTAAACAACTTCTACAGCTGAATTATAGTTTAATAACCCACTTGGATGCAGCTCTGTTCGATTCGCTTCCCGTTTAGTTAGTTTAGGTTGATTATCAAGACAAGCTGCAAAACCAGTCGGCACTTGGCCGTAAAGCACCATCAGTCGTTAACGTTACCTGCCAAGTCGTAAAATGTTTCGGTCCTGAAGGCTGCAGCCACGGCCCAGCACATCCACTGGATGCCCAGGTCCGTGGCGGCACATTTCACCAGAGTGCTCCCCATGGTAGCGTCCCGCAGCTCAGCCAGCAGCCCAGGGTGTCGAACACACGAACAACAGCTGGTCAAAGTTCACAGCTGGGTGTGACTTCGCTTAAGGGAGGGGCTTAAGGGTGTTGTAGTCATCAGAGCAGTCAGGTTCCCGACATGTGGGTCAAACAGCAACGGCAGCAGGGTGAATACTTTCTGAAGTACTCATACCCCCGTGATGACCTTAAACCTTTACTCTGTGGCACAGGACGTAATTACACAAGTGGAATAAGGTCATTGTTAGTAAAAAATCACTATCAAGTATAATCAGTTAACTACAAAAAAATGTATGATGAGAAACGTATAATTGTAATACTGTAATACAATTAACGAAACAAATACTGCATCGCAAATGCATTATTATAAAGGTAAATGCATTTAACTTTGATATAAATTGTAATATTTTTGCTGCACATAAAAGGAAACAAACTAATTTCAATATAATTATATATCTACATAATAATACTAATATCCATTTGGGAAATACTTTTGTCTATATCATTATGAAAAATAATAAAATATGTGTTATTTCATATATTAGCTTATGTGTATTAAAGCAAAACAGCTGGTGTTTGTCCACACGCTGTAGTCAGATGCACAGTTTTGCAGATTGGAGAGCACAGCGAAGGAAAAACGCCATCGATTTTAGAAATATTTATTATTATAATGTTGAAATGGCTTTTGGGCATAATGGTCACTGTAATGTTTTCATTCTTCACTGATCTTCATTTCATCAGCTGGAACACACACAAACAAGACAAAAGATGGCAGAGAGCACGAGTCCCAAAGGCAACTCTGGTGAGTTTGCCAAAAAAGTTCAGAGACAGCTGAGCAGGGGCAAGGAAAAGGTAACTGGTGTAATATTATATATTACATATGTAATATGCAGCAAGAGCTTTCTCCCCCCAAAAAACAGCATAAGGAACTGTAAGAGATGTCATTTATGCAGGTACTGCAAAGGCTGGGAAAGGCCGTGGAGACCAGAGATGACCAGTTTGAACGCTGCTTCCAACGGTTTAATGACCAGCAGGTAATTATTACCTTGCTTAATAAAAATAAAAACAAATAAAATGCAATACCTTATATAAATCAGAGGAAGAGTACAGACCTTTTATCAGTGAGCCCAACATCATAAAAACAAAAAATCAAACACATTTAATACTGGAAATCATTTTAACCTTCTGTCTATTTACAGACTGATGGAAACCGCATCTACAAGGACTTAAGAAACTACATTAGTGCAGTTAGAGGTAAAATGTGTTTTGCTTGCAGATGCTGCAGAACTGTAGGAGTGAGTCCTCCGTAGGCTTCTTACAGACATTTCTGCTTTTTACAGACATGCGTGAAGCCTCCAGACGCCTTTCCCAGTCTCTGTTTGATGTTTATGAAGCCGACTGGGCTGGCGAGGAAGACTTAGGGGCCATTGTAGAGGTTAGGACAGTATGATCAAAAGCAGCAAGATTTATACATTGCCAGGGGAGCAACTCCCCCCTCCTAGTCTCCCACTCTTCATACATAATTAATCCAATATTTATACTGCGCCTTTTAATAAGGGGGAGGACCTCCTGTGGAATGACTACGAGGTGAAGCTATTAGACCAGGCCGTGCGCAACATGGAGTCTTATGTGGGCCAATTTCCAGATCTCAGGGTAAGCCAAGAGGAAGCGAGCACGCGAGCAAACATAGCTGAATATACAGACAGACAAAGGGCCTGAGAGTAAACACAGAAAAACCAACCAGGCCACACAAGCAATTCACACACAGACGCGCACAGATCATATACAGTACTGATATACTGCATGTGGATCTCTGATATTTTCTAATCTGTAGGAGAAAATTGCCAAGAGGGGAAGAAAGCTGGTTGACTATGACTCTTCCCGTCACCACCTGGAGGCACTGCAGACTGCGAAGAAGAGGGACGATATCAAGATAAACAAGGTCACGAGTAATGACATGCATGATATGTATTTCAAGCTTCAGTTGTACAAAATAGAACTGGTTCAGTTACAATATTTCATGATTCTTTTCAGGCACAGGAAGAGATGAAGTATGCTAAAAATGTGTATGAATTCATCAACAATGACCTAAAAGAAGAGCTGCCCGTGCTCTATGACAGGTCTGGTAAAATAATATCTGTTGGCATATGATAACAATGCAGGCATTTTTTTAACCTGTTGATGTGTTTCGCCTTTAGTCGCATTGGATGCTATGTGACTGTCTTCTCGGCTTTGTCGACTTTACGAGACACCTTCTACAAGGAAATGAGCACGGTGCGTTCTGCTTTGTGTTGGCTTTGCTTGGACACAACGTTCAGTTATGTTTTAACCATTTCTTTCTTTATTTTTAGCTCAACTTCGATCTACTGAATGTGATGAGAGAGCTGCAGGGTCAGCATCCGGACAAAGTGTTTTCCTTGAAAGGAATGCAACGGTAAGGTTTTATTTAACTTCAAAGACCATAATTGTTGCAATGATCCCATCAAATCTTTCTTAGCCTTCTTCAGTACGGTGGGAGTTTTCTGTTTTATTTTTTCGAATTGTTGAGCAATAGGAGTTTTGAATATAAACAAATGTCTTGTTTTGTCTTATTTCTTATAAATATTTCAGCTATGGATCCCTGAAGAGACGATCTTTGATCTCACCTAGGGCCTGGAAAAGCAGCTTTTCTGAGTTTCACAAGAGCTACAGTCCTAAAAATGGCCAGAGGTTTAGTTTTAAGTCGCCTGACAAACCTCGCCGCGGCACTCTGTCTAGAGAGAGCAGCACCCATACAGTCTCCTCACAATCCCCACCTGCAGGGAGCCCGACCTATGAGTCCAGGGACCTGGCAGCAGATGCAAGCCACAGAGAAATCCATAGCTTTGCTGTACAAGACGAGACTGTAGCAGAAAAAAGCGAAGACAACACTGAAGTTGAAGAGGAGACAGTCACTAAAGAGAAGCCTGCTGCAGAATCTGATAACAGAGGAGACGGTGAGAAAGCTCCACCAAGTGAGAGAAGCTATGAACTGAACAACTCCTGTGATTCAGAGAGTTTGGAGCTGCAGCTGTCTGCTGCAGACGTTGGCCCACTGCACATCCAAGAAACAGAAGACCGCCAAGTAACCGCTGCTGCTCCTAAGACGAACCGACTGGAGAATGGTGTTTCTGGGATTAGCTCTGAAACACAGGACCTCAATAGTCCACATAAGGTTTGTTCTCTGATTAGCATGTGATTGAGGGTAATTGGATTCACCAATGTATTGTGTCATGACCTTCCTGTTTTACAGTGTTTCCTCTTTCTTTCTGATTCAGGATGCTCCGGCAGAAACCTCTGCATCCCTGAACTCCAAAAGTACTGAAGTTTAAAGTTCTTCATCTGTGCAAGGAGTTGCATATGATCAGTGTTCTCTTATTTGTGAGTTTGCATTTTTCATAACTCTGTGTCTGCCGGAGCACAATCACTGCCCACAATAGACTGAAGTCAACAGCTGCAGACATGTACAGCTGTCATGAATACCAAAAAAAAAACCCCACACTTCCTCAGTTTTCTAATTTACCTTTCAGCCAAATTATTATAAATACAGAACCCACTGACCTTGTGTAAACACTTAACTGCAGTGTCAAGTTTCAGTCAAGTTTCACCGTTATTCATTTCATCATGTATATAACTATAACAAATATGAAGGCAGTAATAGGTTTACATTGTTAGAGAATATGCCGACTAGTAAAATAGATGATGGCCAGAAAAGCTCTAATGCTTTGTTTGAAACGTTTATTCTCAAAGCTGAGGAAATACAAGTTTTATCAGGCTGACTGACTACAGAATGGGCTTGTTGCACCACAGTGTACAGTGTTGTGTTTTCAGTTTCATGGAGAACTGATCTAAGCTCCACTTTAATGTTGCCACTCAATAAATAGCTGAAGGTAAATGATTTGTATATTTTATATTGACTATTCTGAACTGTATTCTATTTTGTAACGGCATTTGAAGGCATCGATTTATTGGGATTTATTTTTAAATTCTAAGAGCTAATTCCTTATCTTCTACATTTACATGTGTAAAATCTAGTAATTGTTTTCCTTATATCATGTTTATTCTTCTGTTATTTCTTTTTTCTTGTTTAATTTTCATTATATGATAGCATTAAAGACTCAAACATGTAGGAATCACGATTAAATGTCTATACTCCAATAATAAATGTAAATTTCTTTTACATTGTTTTAGCAGGTTTTCTTACGTTTCTGCAAACTGACGTAGATGAAAGTTTTATCCAGCCCAAATTCCAGTGTTGTACAAATGACTGCAACATTACATACATCCACTGGGGGGATTTATTTCTTTTGAAAGAGGCACTGGTGTTATACATGATGAAGTCTATGATGATTTGACAAAGTGTGCATGGAGCCTGACATATTAAACTACTAATAATCAGGCAGGGAGGATACTTTACAAGGATTCGTGCAGCCCGTCGACACGGTCCCACTTTGACAGTGTGTGTATCAGCATTTTTGAAATACAAAAAAAAAGTAGCAAGTTGTTCGTGCCAACCTGACCTGATCGCTCTGAACTACAACAAAACACCACACGGTCCAGAAAAACACACGCAGGAATTCTCAGGCTGTGGAATTCAAATGGAAAAGATTTTCCACTTTCCCAAATATGATTAAATCAACTCCACTCCCTGCTGTAGTACTGGCTGTCAACCATTTAACCCTTGCTGCCATGACGCCAATGAGACATTTTGAGCGTCTTTTTTTTTTTTTAAACCAGCGACAAAAATAGTTACTGCGGCGTTTTTAATGGTTGCATCTTCTCTTGAACATCCATCTGGATTCGAATTGAGTCTGGTCGTTTTGAAACGCAGCGCAGCAAACTTTAGCTCAGGGCTGGCACGTGTTGCTCATAGACGATCTTTGATAGGGACACGACGAGGAGAGGCAGGGGCGGAAATCGAGAGCGCGTGCGTGATTGAGCGAGTGCGCGCGGCGGACGACTCACGAGTGCTGGGGGGGGGGACCTTACCGTGTTTCACAGACGCAGTTTTAGACGTCCCACAGTCACGCGCAGTTTAAATTTCAAACGTCGTTAGCTCCGTCTGCCAGTTTTCTCCGCCACAGAAGTTTGACAGAGGGGGGAAAAAAAGTTACTTGGGTGTGTGCGACTCTCCGCTGCGCTCAGGTAAGACACGACAGCTGGGATGAACAATGGAACACGTAGCGTTGTAGCGTCAGCACTTTACCGGAGTTTGTGGCTCACACGTTGCCGGTGAAGTGGATTTGTCGAGCGAGAGAAGCGAACGAGGACGCGACGCTGAAGTTTTGTGTCCTTAAAAGGTCCCAGTGCCGGTTTACCGACACAAAGAAAGCGAAGTGTCGGTAACAATGGAGGACTGAGGTGTTAACCGGCGATTTTCCGTGTGTCATAAAACATACAAGGCCTAACGCGACCGGCCACACGCAACCATTAATCAGTTGGTATTTTCTAATCAGTAATCGATCGAGTCGTCTGTCTAACGAAGCGTCAGTCCAGAGAGACGCCTAAAGTTTAGTTGTGTCCGATACTAACAAAGTTCAGTTTACTGTGACATGACAAAAAACTGCAGCAACAACAGTTTGCCTAATAGTAGTAATAATGATCATAGTAATCTCTGTAGTTATTGGTCAGTCATCGATCATGTCAGAGTAGCGACTCTACAGACAGTGTTTCATTCGGATCTTAATGGCAACAGGTAAAAAGCGATGAATGGTGATTTATCTGCTGAAGTGCAGACGCCTGTCACTGCTGCGCTGTGTGGCACATTTCCGCAGCAGCTGGTTCATCGCATGGAGCCCAACAGACTAGGATTTCTGTCATAGCTTTAGCTTTGTTGAGAGGAAGCATAGCGAACTTTAAGAGAGTCATTATTTCTCTTTTTGTATTGTGCTTTGTTTTTGTGTCTGTGACCTGATTGTATTTGTTTATTTAAGATGTTGACCAATATTTGATGGGTTCACGTTAAAATATGTAACTTGCTGACAAAACACTTACCTTAGCCATTCTTGTTGTGATTCATTTGAAAAGGTTTTATTTGATGATGAATTTGCTAATAGGTAGTAGTAGTAGTAATTACTTATTAATATTCCTTACATTACTTTGGAGAACTGTGATGAATGTCCACTAATTCAGTTACAGTAGAACTGCAAGCAAGTGTTGATCTAAAGTGAGACTGGCTTTCATGGTTAATCAGTGACGCACAATGTGTGCAGATTAATGATCTCCATAATATAATAATCAGTGATGCTTTGTTAAAATGTTACATGTATAATGGAGCATTTATATAACAATCGAAATCGCTATTTTTAAGATGTTTACTTCTACAAATGTTGTTTTCTGATTAGGTCCTTGTACCACAGAGGAAATAATCTGGTTAACATCACTTTTTCTATCCAAGTCCTTAATAATCAGATTATTGGCTTTTTATTTCTTTGTCAGCCAGCAGCTATGCAGTTACACAAGTTTCCTCTAGCAGTGTGTGTGTGTAGGAGATAGAGCCCTGGGGCATTTTTAACATGCTTCTTTATCTTCCAGCTTCAGATATGACGACTTCTACTACAAGACTCTATGTCTTTACAAACACAACTGTAACAGAAGGTTTGTTCACTGTTGTTTTCCAGAGCTCATATGAATGCATCATGATATAACCTTTGTGTGTGTTTGTTTTGTCTTATTGACACATTATTTTCCCATTATTAGATAGCGGACCTGTTACAACACTTCCCACAGAAGCAAACACCACAATGATTCAGGGTAACTCCTACACTTGTTGGCTTGATGTTGTATTACAGCCAGTATAGTTTTTACTTCGAGGTCAATCAGTAAAAGAATAATTTTGTTGCATTACCTTGTATTTATCCTATATATCACCAGTGGTTTACAAAATGTCTGTTTGTCTTCACAGTAGTAACAACGGCGGTGCCCTCGAATAGCGTAACAGACTCCGTTATTATTGGAGGTACCGGACTGCCCTTTGTCGAACCCGTCTTCTGTTGCATTCATAATGTCTGAAAACAACATATAATGCATATTGTTTTGTTTTTTCTAGTGGTTATTTTTCTCATACTGCTGACTGTAGCTGCGTTGGGTATCCTGCTTTATCGGTATCTCTGCCACAACAAAGGAGCCTATAGGACGACAGGGGAACTGGCTCCAGGAGAGGACCCTGAAGATTACAGCAACCAGGATGTGAACCAAAAGAAAGAATACTATATATGAACCTGTGGAAGGAAACTGAGGTGGAAAAAAAAGAACATTTACTTTTTTTCTTTGTGTATTATGAGGGATGGCTGCTACTTGTTGCACACTGGTCTAGTGAATACCCTTGTTTGAGATTTTAATGTAAAACCCCATGCACAAGTAGAACCAAAGATAAAATTATTGTAAGGGGTGAGTTTTGATGGATGTGCAGCAGGTGGAACGGACAACAGGCGTGTTCACATTAGGAGAGCAGAGCATGAAACAGGTGGCCAGACTTTAAAATGTCCAATCACAGTTGCATGATCACTAAATACTCGTCAACCATTCTTCAGTGTAAGAATGTGTAACACTCTCTCTCTCTCGTTGTTGTTACATTCAGACGCTAGTCTGTGCATTGTATGACATATTCTGGCGCTACTGGGGGCTTTTACATTTGTTTACTTTTAAAATGGTAATTTCTTGCAGTTCTTTCATAAGCTAGTCAAATAAGGTCCTGCTCTTGAAGGCAGTCAAAACGTTTGTTACATTGGATCTTGATGTGCCTGGTTTTGTAACCTCTAACCAGAAATGGTTATGGATGATTTCCCTCTGTGAGAAAAACATGGAAGGCAATAAAACTTGTTCTTTGGACTAGTGCCATTATATAGAAAGAGTTTATATTGGTGTCTTATTTCAAATGTTTTAGCTAAGTAAGTAAACTAGAATTACTGCCTTGTTGTTGGATGCATCTGCCAGCCAATCAAGTTGCAGCGTCCATGGTCCAAGCTGACTTAGTGAAATACATTTGAACTACTGAACCTAATCAGTTCATTACTGAAATCAAGTGACAACTTTTCCAGCTGTCAAGGAATTTCCGCAAAGCTTTTTCTGTGATTTCCACCAGCAGAACAAATATTAGCTCACATTGATCTTGATGACCAAAGTTGAATCCTCAGGGCCACGTGTGTGTTTTCTGCTGATTTTTAAAGGAACGAATACTTTGAAGACTTAAAATGCTAACTTGTACAATTTATCGATTGGCTACAATTAAAAGCTTGCTTTATGTGGGAATTGTTGGGTTTAGTTGTGTAAGGTCTTAAAACCTTACTTGTAAAGTGCCTTGAGATAACTGATGTTGTGAATTGGCGCTATATAAATAAAGTTGAATTGAATTGAATTAACTTTATGCTATTGTCGAAGGTGAAAGTAGTTGTTCTACTTGCAATGTGAATTTGGAAAACAAAGCCAAGGAACATAAAGTCTACATAGTACGTAGAGCAACAAAGATAGATGACATAAGGCTTGTAGAGGAATTCACTTGAACTCCTACTTGTGACAGATTGAGCCAGGAAATGAAACTTAAGCCCAAAAAAACAAAAACAAAGTTGCAGTGTCCAAATTCCTTTCATTACCATTTTATGAGTAGTTACTGGTACCCGTCTTGTTTGAATATAGTGAAGATGTGAATAAGATTAAATGACAAACTTGCAGAATTTCAAATTTCCAAAATAACCTTTATTCTAAACTTACATTTTAAATTTTAAGTTTAGTATAAAAAAGTTAAGTGCACCTAAGTTCTTTTCCAAAGTATTCCATCTTTAACATGTCTCAGCAAACTGTAGTGACACTCATCTCCTTTAGTAATCTTAAAAGATAGAATGTGTACCAAAGTCCATCACATCACTTTAGTACATACATCTATTTTACAAAATATTGTAAAGAGAATCCCTGAACTATAAATGTCCATATTCCTTCAACAAAGAGTGATCCATTTGCTGGCTGTGGTTGGCATAGCATCTACTGGTCAGCGGTAGTTTACAGTACTTCATATTGCTGAGACAAAACCACCATTATGCTGTTTAAACTATCAGAGCAGAGATGGAAAAAAGGAAAACACTTAACGAACTGTATGGTGAAAGTTTTGATAGCTGTGGCCTCTTCTCTGGCAAAGCTGTACAAAATTAGCCATTTTGAAAACACTCCAGCGACGTCTGTCGTAGTAGTTGGCGTATAAATGGCACAGAGAAGGCTCATCAAATGAATGAAACAGGTTTTCAGACTACTCTTTCTGACTCGAATAGGACTCAACATTTCCTAAATGTTTGTAGACAGCAACAGGGTTTGTCTCAAGGCCACAGCTGTTAAAACTTGATGACATGTCGGATACCCAGTGACTCAGACGCTACAAGACACCAGAAATGAAGGATATCTACAAATATAGATGGTATCCATACTGACTTGTATAGTTTTAGATACCTTATTGAAGTTAGCAGGATAACATATATTGTAAAGATTCTAAAATTGTTTAATTAGCAGCACAAAATTGTCTTTAAATTAACAATTATGCTGACAGCGATATATCGCCATAGCAAACAGTTTGCATACATTATCATGCTCTACTGAACAACGACACATCCTGACATTTCTTTACAATGGAATAAATGCGATGATTAAGAAGAATTGTAAAGGTAAAATGTTTAAAAATGTCACAGCTTCTTTTAAAAAGACATGAAATCAGAATGTAAAAAAAGACGTAGCCCCTTTATCTGCAACGTTTCAGATTTGCTTAGCAGTGCATCTCAGATAAAAAGTTTGAATCAATTTTGTACATAGTAAAGGTGCAAAAGTACGCAACAACGCAAAGATGCAACTGTCCCACGTAAAGTGACATCAACATAATTAACTATTGCAGTCATTTCGGAGTGAGGGTTCTGTGTACAATCCCATAACTGCCTATTCCATGATATGTTCGCTTTTAAATTGTGACATTTAAAATTTCGAGTCACAACCAAACATGAATGCATTGCAGACCAAATCTTTGGTACAACCAGCTCATTGGTTATACTAACAAATGCATTAGCCAAACTATGCATGTAAATCACTTGTGAAGTGAAAAACGAATGAAGTAATAATAACAACAAAAACAACACTGAAATATTCAATTACGTCCCCTCAACCTTAGAGAATGTACTACAAACTAATGCTATCACAAAGGTGACGTTCCTCTACTATGAAAAAATACTTAAAACTGGTTTCATTATACCAAATTATACTGAAGCACAGAAGTGTACTTTGTGAAAACCTTTATATAAACATTTAGTGTATAGACTCTGGGTATCCGACTGAAAACAGGAGACAAATAAGCTAAAATGTTACACCAACCACCCCTTCCCCTTCAATCTACTATTTGGATTTATTTTAATTTCTTTCCTTTAAGTTTACTGAAGTTGATTTGCTTTAAATTAGGGATATCCCCAGTGCTCTTTGGCACTTGACTATGTTCATCTACAAGGTGCCCAAAAAGGTACAGTAAACCACTTTGAATATTGTATCGAATCATTTTTTAATTATTTGTTTTAATTTACAAGTGATTTAATTTTAACAATCTGTCAGTGGTATTTCAGACACTGTGCAAAACACAAGACAATTCTAGCTAAAAGCATCCAAGATGCAGATTTTTTTTGTAGTAGAGATATAATTTTAATAATGGTCATACTGGAATACATGGGACTATTACACATCTAATAGTTGAACTACACTAAAGGTTTTCAAAAAAGACAAGTGAAGATTTCTTTTTTTTTTTCGAGCTTTGACTGCAACTTTGCTACTGCAATTCACTTTCACCATAAAGCAGCTAAACTATATAACATGGGTCTGATATTTAAACATTTAATGTAAATAACTTTACAGGTGCACAAATAGTCGTAGTTTGTGATGTACTCAATCAAAGGAGACCAGGTCTCTCTATCAAATGCCTGCTTAAAAAGGACCAACCTTAAAGGACCACAAAGGTTAAAGCCAATGAAGATTTATGGAATGAATTCTATGACATTTGTTTAAATAAAGATCTGCATTTATCATCTCCAGGCAATCGCACATTTTGTTTGATCTCTAGGTCAGAAGTGGAGTACTGTACCTTTAGTCAGGGCTCTAAAATATTACATTCCGTTAGGTGATATCAGTATTGTGGCATGGCCAAGCAGCCTGAAGAGGGAGCCGTATGGGATGGGGAAGAAACTGGGGCATCATCTGGGATGGGGACACGGATTAGGCATGAGGGAGAAGTTGAGGAGTTGCTGTTACCAGATGGTATAACCTCCACTGGATCCACCCAGGAAGAAGTTATTCTTGCGCTGTGTCATTACAACATTGGCACCCTGCATGGCAGCCAGCTGAGCTGCGTTAGGGGGATGTCCAGGAGGTGGGGGCTGAACAGGCAGAGGAGCAAGCAGACATAGAACGATATTAAATAAAGTGACAATGCAGCTCAACACCAAACTAATTGGCCCCTTTTAAATTCACTGAACTAGGTGGCTACTCACTGGAATGGAAACACTGCTGCCTGTTGTGAAGCGAGCACCAGCATCAAATCCGCTGTCCACGATCACTGTTGAACCATGCGGGTACATAGCTCCCATGGGGTAGTAAGCCATTGGGACATTCTGGCCCACTGGCCCAACAGGCATGGGTGAGTGCATGGGCATAAACATCTGAGCACCAGGGTAGGGAGATGACATCTGAGGCACCTGACCAGACACCTGAGGTGGAAGCACATATCTGGGCTGGTATATCTGCAAAAGCAAATACAAAAAGGTTTAATATGGTTAACTATTAACTAGTTAGCTATTGACTGCATATTCGCATGACTTATAAATGCAATATTTACCTCAGAATATGCAGGTGGTGTGTCTGTGTAAGGAGGTGCCTGAGGAGACATTTGCATAGCAGTAGGGTATACAGGTGCAGTGCTCTGCTGAGGGTACACAGCCTGCTGTGGATAGGAACCTGTAAAACAACAGTTGACTTAAGCAAGTAGTTCCATTTAGTTTGAAACCGTGGGAGTCACTGGAGTCTGACATGGGACTATCAGAGTACAGCTAATCGGATTTTTAGTGGTACAGTTTCTGTTCCTCAGTGGTACACTCTTGCAGCTCCCATTTTGTCAAATTTATTTAATCATCAAAAAGAAAGCTTTTTTTTTTTATTCAAATGTGGGTACAGCAAACCTTTCACTCTTGGTTTAAAAGAAGAATCTTGAAAATAGGCATCGTGACATACATAACCTTAGAACTATCCAATCCAACTACGCATATTTCTAGACAAACAAATACGCAGATTTTGATACAAATTAAAAAATATTTAGTGTTGATACAGATTTAATCACGTGACGGATCTCACAAAACAAGAGGAGACAGCGAACAAAAACAAGGAAACGTTCAAGCTCTGTCAGTATCTACGATGCTAACTGACTGGAAATATGCGACCTGCTAATAACGTTATGTGAACGTAAGCTGACAGTAAATCGAAGCGCTCGTTGAAAACAGCCTCAGAATTTCATTAGACGTGTAGGCAGGCAGCGTCCGTTTTCGTTGTCGTCCGTCCATTATCTTCACCGCTTTTTCCCCCCGTTAAGAGCGCCGGGGGCCACTGAAGCAAATCCCTGCCGTTACAGAGCGAAAGGCTGGGTAGACCGTGGACGGGTCTCCAGTCTGTCTCAAGGCCGACGTAGAAAGACACCTAGCTGCGAAGTCAGGTCCGTCTAGCAGCGAAGCGGCAGTGCTAACCAGTTTATTGCCACATACGTAGCTAAACGAGCAGCCCGCTCCTTCAGATGGCCACAACGACAGCCCGTCACCTCTACTTTTACCGTCAGGGCCGCATAGCTAACAGCTGACTAATCATATAAACGAGATATGGACATTTACCTTTGTTGCTCATTGTTCTGGGCTGATTCGGAGTCTGGGTAATATCAGATTAATCGGAAACTCTGCGTATCTTCTCACGGCCTTAGAACAGGTTACGACTGCTTCACAATCATTCACTTCCTTGTTTTTCAGCTTCTTGTTGTTGTGGAAGTGGTGACGTCACTGTGGCTGGCTCGACGAGCTTCACCTACGCGCGCCCCCTACAGGCGGAAAGCCTACAAATCAATCTTATATGTGTTTTAGGAAATAGCTGTTAAATAGACCGAGATAAGTTTAGTGTAACCATATAAGAAGCCACTAAACGCAAAAGCGGCTGATTCACAGTCACAAATGTAAATCCAGATTGTACCTTTGTTCTACTTTAAGATGTAAGACGTAAACAAACAAGCTTGGTTGTGATAGACCGATGATTAGTCTATTTTCACAACATAAAGTAACTAGGGCTAGTTACTAGTAACTAGAACAGTTTTTCTTTCATTAATACTAAACGACACATTACATATAATAATGAATTATAAACAACAATGAGATACATTATGAGTTAAACGGTCAATAGAATAAGATACAAAAAGGCATCAGAGATTAAAACTAAAATTTAGACCTACAGAACAACAGTGCCAGTCAGTATTCTGCACAGGATCAGTGACAGCATAGTAATACTGGACACTGTCTTATCTTGGCTCGATAAATCAACAGAGGACTTGTTTTATATTTATTAGTTCACGATGCAGGCATTTTAACTTTCAATAATAAGAAAGATACAGGTTTTAGTAATAACAATGACTCAATCTAGGCTGGTCTCCAAAACTATCAGAGTTTGCACTGTGTACACCCTAAAAGTAAAAAAGAAACAACAGGAGACAAGTTTCAGGAACACCAGTAATGTTTTGTGAAAGGATTGAGATGAAAATAAAATGTTGTTAATGTAGGATGTTCAGGCAGTTAAAGATGTAATCAGGTTTTCTTCACAAAGCACATGTACTATGAACATAAAAAAGCACCATTAATATTATTAGCAGCACCAGTGCATGTCCTGTCGGTAAATTATTTCAAAAGATGTATTTAAACTGATTACAAGTACATAAAAACATAACTAACAAATAAAATGGTAGTGTGCGTTTACATTTATAATGTTTAGATTTTTTTAATTAATATTTTAATAAAGTTTGAACTATGTCACAGTTATGTTAGCTACAATTAGAAAAACACAGAGAATGGAATATTGCCCCAACTGTAAGCAGTTTAACCAAACACAAAAACGCAGCTGGTGGGACATTGTCATGTTGTTCGGGCAGAGGGACGCGAACAAGGCTATTTTTGTTCGGTCTTTATTGCCCGATGGTGCATGTTTGAAGGAGAAGCTGAAATGATTTTGTGCGGATGTACACACCCACGTCAACGAAGAGCAGGACTCAGAGGCTGGTTCGCTGTATCTGCGCGCCACCGCTGTTATTCGAGGCGCGTCCCCTTTAAGAGAACCATGGCACCTCTCAAGTCGAGGCAGACATTTTTCAATGCAAGATTTTTTCTTGCATAAATTATGTTCATGACGTAGTGCAATAGGCCAATTTTCTGGCAATTTTAGCCGACTTTGCTGCTCAAATGGGATTTAGTCAGACACCTCAAGGATTCCCGATTATCTGAACTGTTGCAGAAAGAGCATCGCCATTAAATATTAAGAGAGAGAGAGGAGATCCTAACGTGGCTACCCTCCTTATCAATGCAAATACCTCTTTTGTGTGCAGTCACAGCGCCTGTCTGGGAGCTGAGATGAATTTTTAATTATGTGTGACTGAAACAAACTGTGACAAGGAGCTTTTGTAAGAGCGGGGGATTACAGAAAATAAGCTGCGTTTACGCGGTAAGTTGAACGTAACAACCGGACTGTATTCTAGCCTGCTGTTCGCGCATAGCAGCGACATGGCGAGAGGAAATGAGTTTTGGTTAATATGCAATGGTCGTAATTAGCATAATTTATATATTTATGATAAAGAGAGGGAAATACATAATATTCGATCCCCATGCACGGGTCGAGATGATTTCTGTCGTCTGCGCTTGGTGGTCGCACCTTGTCGGCCAAAGTGGCCGCCGCGGTGAGACTTTTATTGGACAGGATGGGGGTGGGGAGCCCCATCAACAGCCGCTGAAGTTTTGACAGATCCTTGTGTCTAACGGGTCATTGCAGCAGGCAACGCATCACCTTCAGTCTTGTTTTCGATGGGTGATGAATTTGTAACCACTTCGTGTCCGTTGTCAGCGTGTTTCATCCCGTTTCCTGCAGCTTTAGTGTGGCCTGTTTATAGGCCCCTCCAAAGAGTCTGGTCGAGCACTGACAGAAATAGCCACGAATAAAAGCCAGTCCCCGGCATTTGGCTCTATTTTAACCAGCATTTGCCTCCTAACTACAGATACTGTAGGCTGTTATGAAACTTTTAAAATTTTGCAAGAGATTGAAGTGGAAGGAACTGAAGGGTGATTTAATCAGTTCTCAACTTGCTTTATATAGTGTAGTTTATGATAATAAGACCACAAGTACATGAATTATATTAAAGCAACGCTTATGTGTCATTTTAATAAAACATCTCAGTTCCTCCAGATGGCATCATCCAGAGGGATGTAGTGGTTCTAAAGTTGTAGTTTCAGACTATTAGCACCTCCAGATGAGATGAACTGAAACTTTTCCAGATGATGACTTTTTTTTTTTTTAGCTGGAAGCAGTGAGGCAGGAGGAGGACAGAAGATGTCTCCAAATCCTTCGGTGAAAACTGTACAGTTCCCCTTTGAATCGCCGTCCCCAGTTAATTCATTCAGTGTTTCTTTGCTCAGAATGCCAGGACGGCAGCACGGTGGTGCAGCGAGCCATGAACTCCCAGGATCTCCCTGCCAAAGGTGCCGCACTCACCGTCAATGAGCAGGTAATGCTCACCTGTCTTCTCCTCCCACTGTAGCCACACTGAGCTCAGGCAGACCCCGATAACGTGCCGCCTTGATGTTCTCTGCTGCTGTTTGCTGCCGTCACCCTCCGTGTGCCAACACACCATATCATAATGGAATGATTCCACACAGCGTCTCATTGAGTTTAGGACCCATTGCTGTTTGCCTAATATTATCTGCTATGCCTGACAGGTTAATAGGTCTTTAAATTGCTATGCTTAATAATTAATTGTGTTTTTTCCCCTCTCTAGTAACAATCTGTGTAGATATAGTCAGCAAAACAGCAATGCTTCTCACACATGCATGGAGAGGAGCCTGGAGAAAGCATTGCTTGAGCTCCTTGTTGGCTGATGCCCTTATCATTGTGTTGGTGTACTCATGCTCTTTTTCATTTGTGTCTCTTTTTGTTGTGCTTGTTTTGGGTCATTGTGTCCTAACGTGCTTGGCTTCTCTGTTCTCCTTAGCCATTCACTGTCTGACTGCAGAAGTCTTTTTTCAGCCATTTAAATCCTGCACTTTGAAATTCCCTGCCAAAGACAACCAGGTATGCATCCTCCTCTCTCTTCCTGCATTGTCTTTCTGCACCTTGTCCTCCAGCCCAGGTTGTCTTGCTGCTTCTCCTGTAGGGCTTTCATTATTGCACACAGTACTGTCAATCACTGGTTAATTCAAAGGCAGATTAATACAAGTGCGTAAAGGGGAAGCTGACAGTGGATCAGTGGTTCAAAACATTTAATTATTGTCTTCTTGTAGTTTGTTTTTTAACTAGTTTTATCCATTTATCTGCAATCAACTTTTTCTCCTTTAAGTTGTTTCAGCTTCCTCCTCTGATCACGCAGGTCATTGTGATGTCTGGCCAAGAGACCATTCGTGTGCTTGAGGTAGAGGTTGATGCGCCTCTGCCGTCATCACTATCCGATGTTAAGAATGAAGGCAAAGCTGAGGAGGAGGTGGCTCGGCCTGCGGCACATCCTGAGGCCACCAGCACCCAGGATAGCGCCACTGTGGCTCAGAGCACTGGGGGAATAGGTAAATCATGGCATTTTTATATGTATATGAAATACAGTCCACACAATCCAAAGATCATAGCATGGCAAATCCAAATCATATGTATGCTGTACACTGAAGACACATTTAGTTGATGTCAGTGAGCAAAACTGGGAAACGCATAAAAACAATTATACATTTTATTTACTTGTACTTGCTACAGTACTTTTGCTCACCGAAGGAATAGAGAAGAAAGAAAACAACACAACAACAAAAACAAGCAGCAACAGACACACGGCTCTGAGTCTGACGATACCTGTAGATGAGGACAGAGAGACAGAGACAGAAAGGGAGAAGCACAACTTATAGCAGTTGGCTGCTATGTTGTATTCTTTTAAATAAATGTCTGCATAAACACAGTTATTATCTGCCTTTATAAAGTGAAACAAAACAATCAGCATGGAGATAAAGGTTTTGCTTGATTTTTGTAAGGATTAATAACTTTGTGTTTAACTATAACAGTAAATATCAAAATCTGAAAGCAGATTTTTACATTTGGGCTTTTAGGCTCTCTTGTGAGCTTCTGTCATATTCCCATGGTTATTTGTTTTATATTAAACTCAGATGTCCTTAGTTTAGAGCGCACATGGGTTTCAGTTTTACTGAGCTGTTAACAAGAGCTATAAAAACACTGCAGATGTCACTGAGAACCATTTGTGTGCTCCTGTAGTGCTGAGTGAGCAGCAGGTGGTGTCCGTAGAGGCTTCAGCCACTGCTGTCCCAACGCTAACTCCTGCTGTTCCCATCAGCGTGTCCCTGCCGCATGCCCAGGCCACAATGCCCATCACTGTACAAGGCTGTCCACAGGTACTGGTTTGAAATTGAAATCCATATTCATCATTAGTCATCAGGAAACACGACCGTACTTGTAGCCACTTGGTTCTATTGACCTAAGGTAGGTTGGAAATGAGCTAGGACTTGTAATACTTTGGCCCTGAGAATAATGCCTGTTACTGCCATGGGGCAAATGACCCTATTTGTGTTCCATCTTTTCCACATCATATTTCTTGTTCAATATCCGCATGTCAGAGGGATTAATGTCTGCATTGTCACCCATGGGCTGGTGTCTGTGATTTACTGAAGTTGTTTGGGTAATTGTCTGCAGTGCATTGAATGGAAAAAAATGGATTTCATCTCAGAATCCGCAATATTTGGAGCAACTGGGGAAAAGTCAGCTCCCACCCCCCCAAAAAAAATATATATACATATACCACTACAGTAACAGCAAAGAAAAAGCCTAAAATATAGATGGAGACTCTGTGTTGAGGTAGAGAAAGATGGAGTGAAACAGTTACTGTTTGGCTCAGTAATTTTTCCCTTGTGAAAACACTGGAATGGTATAAAGGTGGGGAAAATGTCTGCTTGTATTATGCTGCTTTAGGTGCTAACCCAGGAAAGTCTGGCCACGCTGATGACTAGTATGATGGCTCAGACAGGGTCCCTGGGCCAGCCCCTGCTCATCCCTCTCAGCATGGGGGGATCCATCGGAGGCCAGGGGGGTCTGGCTGTTCTCACCCTTCCTACCACAAATGTAGCCACACTGCCAGGCCTCGCAGCAGCGACCCCAGCTGGAAATCTGCTCAAGCTGCCCTTCGCTGGTCTCCAAGGTAAAACACGAACTATCAATATGTGTACGCTCCCCCTGTTGTTTATATTGTATGAAAATCAGCGTTTGTATTATGCACAGCATGCTGATATGAGAGTTTAGTTCAAAGCATCAATTCATCTCACTAAAATAAAACCGCTCATTGCAAGTGATACATTTGCTTTTGGTCTCACTCTGTATAACACATTTCATTCTTAGCTGCAACTGTCCTGAACTCGGTCCAGCCACAACTGCAGACAAACCCTCAGGCAGTGTTTCAGCCTCAAGCAGCTTCAGTGCAGGCCGCTGTGTCTCAGCCATCACAGGTTACCAATGCTCAATTAGCAGCGGCAGCAGCAGCCCAAGCGACTTCGCCTTCCACCACGGTCTCTCAGTCCAACATATCTGTGGCGGCGCTCCAGACAGCAGGACTCTCCATCAATCCTGCTATTGTAAGAAAGCCACTGCGAGGTTTCACCTTTTTTTTTTTTTAATCTTTCTTTTCTGTGCTGTTTTCACCCGTGTGAGCCACGTGACCGTATACAAATGATAACAAATTATGTTATTATTTGCTCAGATCAATGCTGCTTCGTTGGGAGCTCAACCTCAGTTTCTCAGCTCCCTCGCTTCCACTCCCATCATCACCAGTGCTATGTCTAGTATGGGTGGCATCACCAGCCAGATCATCACAAATGCCCAGGGACAGGTAGGTGCCATAATCTATAAGCTAGTGCAACTGATACCCAGTGTCCATTCTAGTGCGATGCTGTCATTCTTTACTACCATTTGCAGTGTTAAGGACGGGTTTTCATGTTTGTTCATGTCCTAAAAAAATGGAATTGATAAATAAAACACATGACACAGGGTTATACCCACTTTTAAAATCTAACTACTTTTACAGGTAATAGGAACCCTCCCACTTCTAGTGAACCCAGCCTCTCTAGCTGGAGGGGCAGCTACTCCCACCCTCCCCCTGCAGGGTCTGCAGGTCCAGACCGTCACCCCACAGCTGCTTCTCAACACACAAGGCCAGATCATTGCTGCTGTAGGCAACGGACCTGCCACAGTGGTGACTTCTGCTGCAGTTCTGCCCAAAGCAACTGCTCCTCCAACACTTAGCAAACCTAACACACAGGTAACTCACTGTAAGGTAAATCACTGCATTTAACAATTACGATAGGGTGTTCAATACAATGATCAGTGGTGTTTACGTCTAAAAATAGAATGAATTATTTCCGTGCTAGGCTTCAGTAACAACTGTCAGTCAGGCACCAGTTGTCATCGCCCCACAGCCGTCTGTACTGAAGACACCCACCACGCTCTCCTCCACGGTCCCCATCACCTGTGGAGACATAGCAAAAGTGGGCCAGCTTGTCAGCAGTATGTATAGCAGCTTCTCCCAACCAAACACAGACCCATTTAGAGCAGGCAGATATTTTTAACCAGACTCTTTACATTTGTAGAACCCCAGCAGATAGTCAGCAGCGAGGAAGGCATTAATCTGGAGGAAATCCGAGAGTTTGCCAAGAACTTCAAGATTCGCCGTCTGTCCCTGGGGCTTACTCAGACACAAGTAGGACAGGCTCTGACTGCTACCGAGGGTCCAGCCTACAGCCAGTCTGCCATTTGCAGGTAACGTTGAAGCGCTGCATCTTGAGCAATGCTTTATTTTCCATATAAGTGTAAGCAATTAACAAATGACACTTATGCCTAATTATTTCATTTGCATGTATGTTCACACTTGAGCGTAACTTGTCAAAACAAGACTTAGCATTTTCATTGCACTGGATGTTTTCTACATGAAAACTGTGAGTATAACCTGAAGCAATGTAAAATGTTATATGTTCTAAAAAATATTATTGTCCAATTTAAAATGTATTTTGTCACACTAGTCCCTCCAAAACAGATCATGGGCTCCCACAAAATACTTTTTTTGTGAATTTTCTTTTGACTACAGGTTTGAAAAGCTGGATATCACCCCCAAGAGTGCCCAGAAGTTGAAACCGGTGCTGGAGAAGTGGCTGGCTGAAGCCGAGCACTGGAACCAGAAAGGCCAGCAGAATCTGATGGAGTTCGTTGGTGGTGAACCGTCCAAAAAACGGAAGCGGCGTACTAGCTTCACACCGCAAGCAATAGAAGTGCTCAACTCCTACTTTGAGAAGAACGCGCTGCCGACCGGCCAGGAGATTACAGAAATTGCCAGAGAGCTAAACTATGACCGAGAGGTTGTACGAGTGTGGTTCTGCAACCGCCGACAGACACTGAAGAACACAAGCAAGATCAATGTCTTCCAGGTCCAGTAGTAACCTCGTTCTGTGAGGTCGCTACTGATCTTCTGTCCCTTTGGGAAGCTGAGCATTTATTGCTGCAACACAGAGTTGCAAAAGAAATTTTATCTCCTTTGAGACTGAAAGAATATAAACTTTTATAAAAAAAAAAAAAAGAAAAGAAGTTAGTTACACATGGCTGAAGTATTTTAAAGCTTTCCGTGTGTACACTACTTTTCCGTACGGTGGGTACTAAATCAAACTGCATGGCCCTCTCATCATATAGACTTTTAATAACATCATATTCATATTTAAAAATATATTGAGCTTTTATACCAGTGGTTTTTATAGGCTGCTCCTATCAATTCTATTTAGTGGGCGTGCATTTTAATAATATAAATACTCACTTTGACACGATGACTGACAATAAGCTCATATTTGAATAATGTGAATGTTTTCAAATTTTGAACTGCTCATTTCTTTTATATTTACATGGTATTTGTTCTGCATGAGCAGCTCTGCAAACATCGTTCTGACTGACTATAAGCAGGTGTCGCATCGCTAGTCTTATTTTTATAAGAATTAGTTGTTGAAGGAATGCCAGAAATCATTTTCCTCTCTGTGGGCTCCAAAAAGTGTTTTAGGACAATCTTTTGCTTTTAGTATTTGTGATGAATGATCAAGAAAAATGTAATCTGACTTTGGTCATTTTATTCGGCAGCAGGAAGCGCCACACACTGCTGGGTGCTCACACAGAGGTCAGACTGACGTTCTGACAACATCAAGTTCTTCTCAAAATAAAACTGTAGTTTTGGCTGCTGTCAACTTCTGTTAGCTTTTTAGATATAAAGTTTGTCTGTAAGTTACCGATGTGAAAATACACATACTGTGTGTGTGTGTGTAGGTGGCGTACGTTTGCTGCAGTGTGTCTTGTTTTTACACCTAGTGTTTTATGTGTTTATCATACTCTGAGAGTATCGTGTGTTTTCTCATTGCTCACTGTTGTGACAGTGCCATTAATGGCTTAATGACACTTTGCGACATTTTTCATCTTGAATTAGACACAGTGTGTATGCAAAATAAGAACTTAATAGGTCTATTATGAAGTCAGCTGAAACATTAGTGCCAGATTTTCTTAGGTTAATATGAATCAAATTGATTAACTGCCATAAAAAATGTAGCCAACAAATGAGGTTTTGTGGTTTAATGTGTTATTTGTTTAATCTGAATGAGATATAAAAGTTTGCATGTACAGTATAAAGTTATTTTATGTAGGAACAGTGCTATGGCAGTTTTCTTTACCTTATGTAATTCAGCGAGAATTCTTTGCACTTTAGTGAAGATGGGAAGTTAAATGGTTTTTAATGCACAGTGCAAAGTTTCAATTACTGTTGACTCAGTCCTTGTTAAAGAATTGAATTTCTGTTGTTTTGGCAGTTTTGGAGAGAGAGAGAAACTTTGCTTTGAAAAATGTAGCAGTTCTGAAAGTTTATGTCAACTTGAGGAGTAACTGTCATTAAAACTAATTAGCTTTTTATGCAGATGAATTGTAATATACTGCAGAGGAAATAAAAAGCTAATATGTGTTAATCTTTAAAACATTTTCTTTAATATTTGTGAATTGTTTGTTAAATTTTATGTTACAAAACACATCTATAAAAGAGTAGGCCTATATTGCATATCATACCGTTAAACTAATAAATATTGCAAACGTTTTGCTTTAACTTGTATGTCATCTTTGATGTTGGCTGACAATATATATAACTGTTTAATGTTCTAAGTTATCAATAGAGGAAAAAAGAACTCAATTAGAATAAGATATCAGCTGTTAGCTATTTGACTTTGCAAAGCACATTCAATTTCAGATCTAGGTGAGATAAAAGAAAAATAAAAGTTTTATGCTTTTTGTCATTTTCTGTCAGGTGATACAATAAAACTAAACTATAACTACTCAGTGTTGTGTGTTGATCTATATTTTAACCTTTGTATCATATAATTACACAAATACCTTTTAATCTATGGATGTGTAAAATATCACCATCAGAATGTTTTAATCTTGGCCAATTCTCAATCTGAAGTGTATATTTTAGTATACACATATATGATGATGATTATAAATGATTTCTTTTTTCCAACAGTGACAAAGGGCAACTTCATGTATTATAGACGTCACCAATAGGCGGCAGTAATGAGCCCCGCGGCTCGTTGGGTGTAGTGTGTCACATAAGCCCACGAAGAAAAGTGTTAACCGGAAATTAAAGCGACTCTTTTTTTCCTGAGGAAGCCAGATAAACAAACAAAAACAAAATATTTGCTTGATTACTAATAGTTAGGCGTTTGCGACATTTTTATTGCATTTGTATGTTTACGAGGACGTTTTTTTTTTACGAGAACGGCCCGTGAATCTGCACTAAAGAAAGGCTCGCATCCTACGAACTAGGTTAGCGGGAAGGCTACGTAGCTAAGCGGTTAGCTCAACATGTTTAGTTTAACGCTGGGGCGAGGGAGCGCGACATGATGGCACGAAACTCTGCCAGTGGTAACAACTAACGACACCATTTTCGCCTTAAGGTACGTTTATTGTCTTCATATTACGTTTCACTTAAGTAAGACTTATTTAAGACGTATATTGTGACCAATTTCAAGCTGTTCGGATCCATTCAACGCATCAGTTCTCAGCAGAATAGATACATCAGGGGTTTACATTGTTCAGAATTATAACCTGTTACTGACAGTCACACACACTCACTCGTTGATCCTTTCGGGTCTCTTTTGTTGGCATGTCCTCCTATCAAACGAGGAGCTGTTGCCGTATTTTCACCAATTTATAGTTGGAGGTAGACGCGACTGTAAAACGTGTCATATTTCACATTCTTCACTAAATATTGGACGGTCGGACTAAGTTTTAACCGGAACTGCACCCCGCAAGCTCGGCACGTCGTCATCATGGCTTGGGCTCTGAAGTTGCCTCTCACCGATGAAGTGATTGAGTCCGGATTGGTTCAGGACTTTGATGCCAGTCTCTCGGGCATTGGTCAGGAACTTGGTGCTGGAGCTTACAGCATGAGGTACAGTTTGATTTATAATGACTATTAACCACACTCGGCCTTAAAGCGATGTGTCCCTCTGTGAACTGTGTTATATTGTCACTTGACCCAGCATTTATAACTGTCATTTTTGTTACAGCTGCAATTATCAATTTTATGGAAGAACTTGTTGACTGAAAACTGATTTGGAATTGTTTTCATGATCTATATCTTGTTTCAGCAGTTTTTCAAAATGTAAATAAAGGTCTCTACTTCTGGACTGTTGGACAAGCCTTAGATCATGATTTATGGATCTAATTATTAGAAACAATATTATTAAAATACATGTCGACATTTGGATTCAAAATCACCTGTAGAATGTGAATTTCAACTTTGGTGTGTTTGAGAACTTTTAAAGATTTCTGTTAAAGTTTCCTTTATTTATGTGCAATGCTGTGCATTTTAGTCCAGCCTTGTTTGAATGTACACTTAGAGCCACACGTGTGCTGTCATGAAAAATGAAAGGATGGCTAATTAACCATGACATGCAGATGAACAGCAAATCAGTGGGCTTCATTGTGACGATTAGATGAACAATAGCCTTTGATTAATTGTGAGTGGGAGATTTTATTTATTTTTTAATATGTATGCAGTATAATCCTGGTATAGGTATAAAGCTCACATAGTTCTGTGGTTCTGTGTCTTTTTTCTTCAGTTTTTAATAATAACAAACACAGATGTTGTCCAAACTCCTTTCTGGTAATGCTGACTCATACTCTTTGCTGGAGAAAGATTCCTATCCTTTGAGTCTCTTTCTGTTTGGTTACATGCTCTGTTATATGATGCCATACAAGCTTCAAAGTACTAATTTGTTTCTAAAATGCTTCTGTTGAGAGGAACAGTGAGACACTGACTAGAGACACTGACTGGATACCCTGGTATTTAGTGGTGTTGCCCAAGTTGTCTTCATTAACGAACTGTAAAGCTGGTGAACATGGCAACCTGACATTAAGCCTCAGGTGTTGTCTGGTGATGATGCATAGTGTGAGACTCGCAGTATGATTTAATGCGTTTTACTAACGCATCTTGCAAAATAAAGGTGTCTCAGAGTTAGTCATTATCAGTCAGCTCACAGAGTAGTAATTTTTTTTCTGTTCTCCAGCGATGTACTTGCCCTTCCCATCTTCAAGCAGGAGGAGTCCAACCTGCCTCCAGACACAGACAACAAGATCCTTCCCTTTCAATATGTTCTTTGTGCAGCTACCTCTCCAGCCGTTAAACTGCATGATGAAACACTCACCTACCTCAACCAAGGTCAGCATTAGAACCCTAGTCACAGTGTGCCTTAACTTTATCTAAATTTATTGAGCTATACATACTAAAAGCCTTTGACAGCAAATTATGCTAGCTTTAATCTCGTAATTTTTATTTTAATGCAAATCTTTCACAAGCAGATCTAATGGCCATAGAATAACAATTATTATTATTATTATTATTACATGTTTTATTTATTATTTTGGCTGTACCTTTAAATTTTAGATCTCACTTGTTGGGTCTTTTATGACAGCTTACAGAAATTAAAATTGAAACACTTTTCATTACAGGGCAGTCGTATGAAATACGAATGCTTGACAATCGGAAAATCGGGGAACTTCCAGAAATCACTGGTAAAATGGTTAAGGTAAGGACAGCCCAGCTCACACAAACACTCCCGTATTTTTGCACAAGTTAGTGGCTGCCAGGCTAAGCCAGTGGGTTACATATATACCCTTATTTAATGCTTTCTCTGAATTTCAGAGCATTATCCGTGTGGTGTTTCATGATCGACGACTTCAGTACACAGAGCACCAGCAGCTGGAAGGCTGGCGCTGGAACAGACCTGGAGACCGTATCCTTGACCTGGGTGAGCATAAGTCAAAAATTTCTGTTTTACTTTCATAGCTCCTGAAAGTTCTGCTTCTCAGGTGTTACACTGTGTTTGTGTATGTAAATACTTTCTCCAGCCTTGTGTGTACAGTAACTAACCAAGGGCTTTTAGACCAAAACTTTAAAATTCTGCCAGAAATGATGATGATAATATGTTGGAGAAGATGTTGTGCGTTAAGAACGCTTGTGATAACAGCTTGTTTCACATTGATCCATTCCAGATATCCCCATGTCAGTCGGCATAATCGACCCCAGGGCTAACCCTACTCAGCTTAACACTGTGGAGTTCCTTTGGGACCCATCAAAAAGAACCTCAGTTTTTATCCAGGTAGCATGATGGGCAAAACTACTGTTTTCCTGAATTTGTATCATAGGCCCAATTCATAGCATTAAGCTAATTAACTTTTAGTGCACTCATCATTGTGTTTGGCAAAATGGCCAGTAAACAGATACTGACACAACAACTTCGGCAAATCTGTTAATTTGTTGATTTCACAAATAGAACTTTCGTGTCACATCAGTAAACTTTATATTTCTCTTTTTATTAAAGGTTCATTGCATCAGCACAGAATTCACCATGCGCAAGCACGGTGGAGAAAAGGGTGTACCTTTCCGCATCCAGATTGACACATTTAAAGACAATGAGAATGGAGAGTACACAGAGCACCTTCACTCTGCCTCCTGCCAGGTCAAAGTCTTCAAGGTGAGAGGCATGAGAAAAAGAAACAGACACTACAAATAAAATCAGAAGCTTGGACGCACTGCCATGCTAAACATTTGCTGCATTGTTGTTTAACAGCGTTGTTTATTGCCCACATGACCTGTTTCAGCCTAAAGGTGCCGACAGAAAACAGAAGACGGACAGGGAGAAAATGGAGAAGAGGGCGCCACAGGAAAAGGAAAAGTATCAGCCTTCATATGAAACCACTATCCTGACAGAGGTTAGCATTTGTTTATGTTATTTTATGTTTATAGCAATGCATTTTCTGTCAGTTTAACACTTTTGTCTTAAGTATTTTAAAATAAGAGGTATGTTTTCAGTTCGAGTTTTCTCATCTTAATAATCCACTGAGACCAACATAAAATTATACATCTGACACGTTGAAGTAACAGCTGCATCATACAAACTACGTGACTGACTGGATGTTTAGGTTAAAGTACTAGATTTTAAGCCTAACCAAGATGTTTTTGCTCCGGCGACTGATCTGGTAATTTAGAGAGAAGATCTAACAGAGTGGATGTTTATCTTTGGTCTGTATTACTTCACTCACAGTATACAATGCATCTAATGTTACACTTTATCTGTGGGTTAATTGCTAATAATACTTCAGCGTATGAATGTGAACACTTACAAAGCGCTAAGTATATTACAATGTTAATAATGATTACCTATTGGCTGAGATAAGGCCAGTCAATATCAGTCGTTCATAATGTGAAATAAATTTTAAGGCCACATGTGAGGAATGAAATATTAAAAAAAAAAGCTGCAGTTTACACAAGGTGTCAGCAGAAATACAAGTTTGATGTTATTTAGTTTCCACAATAACAAAAGTGATGTTCTTTTCCAGTGCTCTCCCTGGCCCGAGGCCACGTATGTCAATAACTCTCCAACTCCCAGCTTCAGTAGCACACACAACAGCTTTCCAGTCGCAGAAGGGTATGAATGTTTGATGATTTTTGTCTATAGTTGGTGGTTTACAATTTGAATTGTTCCACACTGTGTCTGTTTTTGGTTAGCGAGGAGCACGTGATTCGTCCTAACGTGCATTAATATTGTTTTTTCCATGGCTTTAATGTGGTCTTTTATGCAAACCGTTTTTCAGAAACGGATCACCAAGCCATCAGCCTGAGCCGGTCATTCAGGTAGCAGATGTGAGTACAAGTGCTTGTTAACTTTGTGTGTTATTGTACTAGCCTGGTAACGTCACATCTTAAGGACAAAATGAATTACATGAAGGACAAGTAATCCTCCAATCTCGAACAAACAAATTTCTGGTAAAGCGGCTTAATTAGTTGAATTGCCGCTTTTCATTTCTTAAACTTCTTAAAGTTTAAGCTCTGCAATGATATCTGAGATTGCTGCTTTAATTAACTTTGAAGTGAGTTTGGTCTTGCTTTTCCTCAGAATTTGTTACCCACGGCAACACCACAGGAAGCACAACAGTGGCTTCTAAGAAATCGCTTTTCACCCTACTGTCGACTCTTCACCAATTTCTCAGGTAAAATGGTTCCTCAATACAGAATTGCTGCAAATTGCACAAAACCCCAAGATCCTTTAGCTGGTGTAGTTGTAAAGAAAAGAGGAAGCTGAAATAGAGAATACATTTTAGGGTGGTGTAGCCAGTGAGAAATGTCATGACTAACTGGTGAAAAGCATTCATAAACTCTTTGCACAAGGCACAGAGTCACTGGCAGCAACTTAGACTGTTATAGCAAGAAAAAAATGATTGTGACCTACGCAGGAATCTGCCGACTGATTATTATTTTCTTTTTAGTTTCGCTAAAACAAACATTGTGTAAATCAGGTTCTGGCAGAAGTGGTTTGCGTCAAACGTTGTTTCTGTGTGTACCAGGGGCAGATCTGCTGAAGCTGACCAGAGAGGATGTCATTCAGATCTGTGGGCCAGCAGATGGTATACGACTGTTTAATGCACTGAAGGGACGGTAGGTCTTTTAAGAAATTCTGCATAAAATTTACTGAATTTATCGAGACAATCTTCATACTTCTACAGGCCCGGTGTTTCTTGTTTTTGAATTGTTACAGGGTGGTACGACCGAGACTGACCATCTATGTTTGCCAAGAGTCTCAGCAGGCACGGGAACAGCAGCCGAAACATGAAAACGGAGATGCTGCCAGCAACACGTTCTTTAGTCAGTTGGAAGTGGTTAACAAACTATTGCTTGTGTTTGCGTGTTTGTTCAGGTATCCGGTCAGATGTGGTAGCTACTGCTGTGCGTAGCTAAAATCCAACAAACTGTCATAGCTTTAAAAGTAGAATACATACTGGTTGGGTGTAACAGACGTCTGTCTAGAGTGACATGTTATATATACTAACATGTTAGGTATACATTTTATTGAAACTATTATTGTAATGGAAGGAAGAAAATGAGTACTTACTTAGTTTTTTTTTCTCTGCAGTATATCATGCAATTTACCTGGAGGAGCTGACTGCTGCTGAGCTGACGGAGAAGATTGCTCAGCTCTTTAGTATCTCACCGAGACAGATAAATCAGATTTTTAAACAGGGTCCCACTGGCATCCATGTGTTGGTTAGTGATGAGGTAAAGTCAACATCGCCAACACTGCCCATGTATTTGACTGTGCCAAAGTGAAGTCACAGATGAATTGATATTAGCGGCTGTTACTCGACATTAAGATTAACAAACAGCTTTAAGTGTTTCTTCTCTTTCCCACAGATGATTCAAAACTTCCAGGAGGAAGTATGTTTTGTTTTGGACACAATGAAAGGTATTTGAGCATGACCGTAATAAATTATACTTTATCTTGTTTCTATATTGAACATTACACAACCTCGTCTTCTCCCTTTTTTCCCCCAGATGACACAAATGACGGCTACCACATCATCTTAAAATGAACACTGGGCAGGACAATAGTGTAGCCTCACTCTCTTCTTTAGAACCAAACCAGTCAGCCCTCTAGAGCACACTCCTCGCCGTTCTGGGAATATGTGGAGATGCCCCAAGAAACCTTTTCAGGTTTATAGGAGGAACATGCGACTGAAGCACTCTGCCCTCTCCTCACTGAACCTTATTGTCTTACTTTGGACGGAGTGACTCTGTTACCATAGTGATGTAACATTCTCCTTCTTGTCATGCCATTATTTCCCTTATATCGTTTTTTTTTTCACGTGGAAGAGGTTAGCACGACAGCTGCCTTCACCGTTTGTTAGCTAAACATCTGGTGTACCAAAGCCCTGTGCTTCATAATCAACAGTTTGCCATCTTTGTAAAAGAAGAACACAGACAAGAACCAAACAAAATCAACAGAAACCACACAGTTACATAAACAGTACTTGATTTTCAGTCTGTAGTGCTGCATGACTTCTTGTTTTTATGCTACGAACCTTGCAGGATCCACTTGCAAGATCCAACCTGCAAGAAACACGGTAGGGCTCACACTATCACAAAGTTGCATCAAAGAACCACCAGAGGCATCAAATCAATCAGCAATCAGGACATTAAGGGAAACTAAGGGAGTCCAGCTGTTTCCAAAACATCTGTGATTGTTTTGAAAGCTAACAAGATCAGTCTTTCACTGGTTTGAACTCTTATTTTTGAGAAATAATTTTTTCCAGCCCGTTAGGTCCTTATATAGTTGCTGTATAGTGCATATGATGGAAGTTGAAAGACAACAAGCTGTCTGTGCCAGTGTCACACCAGCAGATCATCTGTGTGCTTATCACTGACGGCTTATCTAGCATTTCCTTTATGTTTATTTTGGGCTCTTTTGTAACATTGTTGTCTTAAACTGGATCATTGCTCTAAATGTTTTGTAGGGAATTATGTTTTTTTAAATATGCTTTTAACAGATATACATGATTTTTATTGTTTTTGGATGTTGCCAAATACTAATACATGTAATGGGTTGTTGGGCGCTTCAGAGCTGCATGTGAAAAATGTGCTTAGTTTATGTTCAGTCCACTGTAACGCGTACATTGAATTTATAGCTCGACATGATAGCCATATTTGTCCCACCTCATCAGCATTATTAAAATACTTAAACCACATGCCATCTTTTTTCTGTCTATGTGAATTTAGCAAATTAAATTGCATTTAAAAGTGCCAAATGAATTTATTCTCATTATTAAATACAGCTGTAGCTTGGGTAGGTAGAAGAAGGAGACTACTGGAGACAGGTATTTGGTTGTCAAGGCAACTGTAGGTTTTAACAAGGCACTAATAACAATCATGTCGGATAGTGTGAGTCAAGATGCAGGTTCATGTTAAATAACATCCATGTGACATTTTAACACGTCTCTTTCTGTTCAATACGAACAAAGAAGCCAAAAGGGGAAAAAAAATTCCCTTCATTTCCCAGCATGCCCCGCTGCCCGACATGCATGTGATGTCACAATAAGTGTATATATACACGGCTACAGGGAAGAATTTCTTCCTCCATTGTTACATTGTAACAAACGGGGCCGGGCGAAGCGGGGAGAAAAGCGTCTTCTCGTTAGAAAATCCTGCAACATTTTGATACCGAAACGAAACAGACCAAAAACCTGCATTAATACGAGAAGACAGCGAAGTAAACCCGGTTGACCGAACCCGCCCCGGCGAGAAGAAGGATAAACGAACACAGATGTCAGCGGATTTCTCCAATCCGACCTTTTCCAGGCTAATATCAGGAAGATAAGGCAGTTGGATGTTAACGTTGATTAGACTGCACCGAAAAGAATCGCAACCAATGATACAGCGTCAGTTTTTCCTGCTGCTGTACTTTAAATAGATAGGCATGCGACATTTAAAGAAAACCGGCAGATCCAACAGACAGATCCCGGTGTCTTCGTGATCCTCCGGTGTGCAGAACAATGAGCATGAAGCCTAAGTAGCCTCATATAGTCACATATAAAGTGTTGCAAATTGACAATCACCCAGTCTCTCAGCCAGGTCAGTTTCTCGCTAGCAGAGCTCCACGGTCGCAGTCTGGATACTCGTTTTCAGGGAGATCGGCTCTGGCGCAAAGAGGCATCTCTTGGGGCGTTGAAAGATTGATGTTTAGCTCTCGTTGAGAAGATAAACGAGCCACGAGTGGGCTGGAACAAGGGTCCCTGCTTCTGCTCCAGGTAAGAGGGTTCAGTATTTCATTGACCGCGCAGTCTGCCATTGTGTGTTCGCCTGCGTGTGGATGTGTAAAAATGGGGAGAGCTGGTGTAGTAGAGAGAAAGGGGGGGCTTTGAACGCACCGTGATCAGCTGCTGCATAAGTGTCCACACTGCATGAAGTCACAATTGTCTTTAAAGCTACCGAAGCTACAGTCTAATGTGAGGAGTCTTCACAGGATCAAGAGGGTGAATCTGTTTTTATAAAGGAAAGAAGCCTGTCATCCAAATTCAGCCCACGCTCCATTTGGACTATTTATGTTGGAGTCCCATTTAGTTAAAAATGCTGCAAACTGGTTCTGTAATCCCTCCAGTATCTGCATGGAACCTTGAAGACATCTACTTGTTCCTCACAGTCAGAACCTCATGTCCAAATCGTAACATAAATGTAAGCCTCATATTCAAAATCAATGTGAGTTTCATCCGAGATTTTGCACTGCACCATCAAAATAATAAACTACACTCAGCAGATAATATGGTCCCATTTTGGAACGACCCCAGACCAAGTTTGAAATTTACCTACAGTAATATCCATGTAAGCCATTAGTCACCTTTAGTAGCGTAGTTTTCACTAGGTTTTGACCCCGACAACGTCTCTATGAAATATTACAATGATAAATTATAATTTATTTGGATTATGCTTTGAATATACAAAACTTTTTCGAGATGGAGTCAAACCACAAAGCCAGAGGGGAAAACACATCCTAACACAGCTGTTCAGCTGCTTTCATTCTTGCTCGACTTCTTCTGTTCGTGTGATTGATCTGCTTCGTTGTCCAGATTTGCTTGTATCGATCCAACCTCTGCACTGTTTATAGCTTCTTCAAATTCTTCTTCAATTCTTCAAAAAACGACCCAAAAAACCTGCAAAACTCTCATTCGCAACATCATTCGCTTCAAGGCTTTGCTTTTAAGTCGTGCTTGTCTAGTTGCCATGGTGACTTTGCTAGACATGATGTTTTCAACGTATGATTTTTCTGTGAGATGGGGCGCACACAGAGGGAATGATGGAGCTGAAAAAAAAGACGAAAGGCACCGAACAGCTGATGACACCTTTGTTGGTTGTTTTTGTTTATATTTGACTTGACACGAACAGCTGGATACAAATTATCCAGGTGGATGACTGACATCATCCTCTCTGGCTCTGATTAGTGCCACCTGAAACCCCCTTTTCTGCTGCTCAGTGTGTTCCTTGTGTGTCTGCCTCTGTGCCCTCAGACACTGAGTTTCCATGGAGGCAGGTTCGTCCCTCAGCCTCAAAAGACGATATGAAGAGGTGGACAACAACTCTCCATTCTCTACACCTAAAGACTCTGACGATGACATCTCCAGCAGTGACAGTGCTGACAGCTGCGATAGCCTCAATCCCCCTTCCAGCACTACATTTACCCGTAAGGAATCGCAGGCAGTTTACTCTAAAACCCACTCGAACAGGTAATTCACAAATTTGTTTATTACCCAAGCATAATATTCGAAATCTCTTTCCTTCAGCCACCTCCATCCTCAGGCACCACAAGCCATCACCGGGGGGTAAACGGGTCCGCTTTGATGTGGTGACGGTGTATTACTTCCCCCGGCGGCAAGGCTTCACCAGCGTGCCCAGCCAAGGGGGAAGCTCTCTGGGCATGGCCCGTCACCACTCCTCCATCAGACACTACACGCTGGGCGAGTTTGCACGTGAACAGGAAACCAGCCACCGTCACACTTTACGCCAACACCTCCGCCAAGAGAAGCTCAATGCCCGCAAGATGAAGGTAAATTCAGATTCAGTCAAAGGCATGAGTTAAGTAATATCAGGTTGTGCTCATTCTACTACATATGTCATGCAAAACAGAAACTAGAAAGTAGTTCAATTTAGAGCTATAGTTGAGAAACAGCAGTAAAGTGCAGAATCTAGTAGTAGTAAAAGTTATTAACGATATCGCTTAGCTATTAAATCTGTATAACTAGATATAGCCATAGCTCAACTTGTCTGCAGATGTAGTACTTTTACTTTTTACTTAAAACTGCAACATACTGCTGTACATTTCTTTAGTTTCAGAATTCAGAACTTTAGTATAAAGTAGACACAGATCCATCTGTTTGTCCTGTTGAAGCTGTTGTGCACAGCTCCCAGTTCTTCACTAACTGTCTTCCACAGCTGACGAGGAATGGCACCGTGGAGTGTGCTCAGGCTGACCTGCTGACTCTGGACGACGTCTCAGATGAGGACCTCGATGTAGATGGGGTGGAGGTGGAAGACTGTTTCTTCCTGCAGCCGCTGCCCACCAAGCGCCGCAGGGCTCTGCTGCGAGCCTCTGGCATCGCTCGCATAGACGCTCGAGAGAGAACCGAGCTCAGAGCCATTCGCCTCTCACGGGAGGAATGTGGATGCGACTGCCGCTTGTACTGTGACCCGCGCCACTGCGGCTGCAGCCAGGCTGGCATTAAGTGCCAGGTAAGAGCTGTTAGCTTGTGCAGAAAGATAAGGGCTACTGTGCAGTGTGCCGAGCATCAAATGAGTCAGCAGGTATTGCTCAATAAATGCCTGCACCATTTTCATTTGAAGCCATATCTGGAAGCATTCACTTTGCTTGGAAGATAAATTTGAATCATCCCTTTAAAAAAAAAAAGCACACGTGATGGATGAATTCCATTAAGCTGCTTCAGTTTCTTGGTTCTGGGATAGTTTATGCTGGCACACTGTGGCACTGTTATGGTTTAGGTGGGGCACTGAATAAAGTAGAGCCGTTGGTAATGTAACACATATCCTTATTGTCTGAGAAGGTAAAATGTTAACACATGATTGCATGAATGTTGTAGTACCTGTAGAAGTATCTTCATGTTCACCAGTCCTATGTCCTTTATACTATCCTGTTATAGGATATAGAAAATCACGGGATAATACTAAAAAACGTCTAAAGGTATCAGGTTATCAGTCAGGTGGCATTAATATGAGCCTTACTTATGTGTGTTCTCAGTGCTTAAGAAAACTTTAAATGTTAACTTTAGGCATACCCCAAGATGAAGAAAGTCAAATATGAGTGCAGCCGGGGACAACTGGTATTTCTAGTAACGGAAAGCATTTAAGAATATTACACACTGTACTTCAGTACTTTTCTCTTTTTCCTTTGATACATTCAAAATATTCAAATGTATTGTCTTTATTTGATAACTACTCTTCAGAGTAATAATACATAATGCAGCATACTTAGAAAACCTGATCCTCATCCTACCAGGAACCACATGAAGTAAATTAATCAAGACAGAGTATAAGGCTGCTGCTGTAAAAAAAAGATGGAACACATCAATAAATTTAATAAAATAATATATTAGATATATTACTTATACACACACAGTATGTGTCAGCCCTCCTCCCAGGTGGGAAAGCAAAAATGCAAGGAACTCTCCAGATCTGAGTAACACACTTTAGAAGAGTAGAAGAAGAGCAAATGCTCATCTTGGCGCCTTAGAAGGCAGCCTGTGTGCTCAATAAGCTGAATGTCTGAGTCGTTTTATTGATTAATGCCATGCAGTCAGCTGAAATAAAAACCAGCGATGATACCATCATGTTCTTTCTTTTCATACATTTTCATTTTAGTTTGTTGAAATGAGATATAATAAAGTATCTCAAGCTTCAGCTTATGATACATTCATCATCTCATCATGTTGTACTGTGTTGTACTGTCGTCTACTGTGTAGACTCGTTGAAGCTGCATGACGCACGTTTGTATATTGTAACACTTGTAACAGTTGAATGGCACTACTTTGTGTTTACTGTGCACATAACATTTGTGTTTTATGGTCTGAATATGGATATGATGAAAATTCTGAATTTCTTACACACATTGCACCTTTTTTTACATATCAACAAATATGTAAGCAAATGTACTGGAAAATGTGAATGACATGTGGTTCTTGTTACCCAGGTATTGAGATTGATTTTCAAACAGAAATAGCCATAAATAACTAGTCTTGGTTCTACCTTTGTGGGAGAAAATGGGAGAAAAGAAAATGATTACACAAACACTGGGCATAAACATCACAAAAAGAAAGAAACCACTGGTTCACTGAGCAACATATACAGATTGAGTCGTGCAAGGAAAACGACAACTGATGTTTGAAACTCAAAATCAACAGCCAGTTCCATCCCTAACCTCAAGCTCAAAAGCAGATAAGTCACCACTAAAAGATGAATTTGTGGCAAAAATATAAATGTCCTAGCACAAGATGCACATCCCTCTTCAGTAGAATCAGAGAACCAGGTTGGAATTTAAAACCACGTCATACACGTGACAGTTTAAGATGGTTCACATCACTAGAAAAGCTGGTGGGGGTAGCGTCATTGGCTGCCTGGCTGCTTCTAGAACAGCCTCACTAAACTTTATTAATGATGTAACCAATGATGGCAGCAGCAGCAGGATGAGTTCAATATTTATATTACTATGTTAGGTGATGTAAAACAACAGGTGCTATGTTGTTTAATATATATATAAATGTTAATGTCCTTATTTCAGCTCAAAGCGCATTTCGTAAGAATGACACATGAGTGGTTCTTGTCTTTGCAGTATGTTTGGAGATAAAAATAAATAATAACAAAAAGTGAAACTGAAATTGTTACTCTTCTTCATTTCCCAGGTGGATCGAATGTCTTTCCCGTGTGGCTGCTCAAGGGATGGATGTGGCAACGTAGCAGGTCGTATAGAATTCAACCCTGTACGCGTCAGAACTCACTACCTGCACACGATCATGAAGCTGGACCTGGAGGAGGGGAGGATGCTGATACAAGGGACTGGGAACCAGTTTGTCGAATCTGACCCAGTGTCATCCCCTTCCTCTACCTGCCCTACTTCCCCAGACATATCCTCCATCACTGGCCTGGACTCGGAGCTAGATGAGAACGAGGTGCAGACAGTGGTGGAAGTGCAGGATCTGCTGGCAGAGCAGGATGTACTTGAGCGAGAGAATGAGACAGCTGTGTTACACCTTCAGAGTGCAGAGGAACAGGAGAGGAGGGAGAGGGAGGAGGCTGAAGGGGAAACAGTGCAGCAAGAGCTGGGCGATGGTGGCCTCCCAGAGCAGCCTGTCTGCCTGCTGCCCAATGCTTTGGGAGGAGAGCTGGCTGAGCAGACAGAGGTGCCAGGTGTGGAGCAGGTCCTCCTGCAGGGCCCATTCCCTACTGGGGCCACAGTATTGTGCATCACTAATAACCAGGAAGAGAGTCCCTCAGATATGCTCAAAGACTCAACTTCCCTGCTGTACTATCAGCTCAGTCCAATAGAATCTGAAGCCTTTGAGACTATGCCCAAAGCAGAGGAGGCTGAACACGAGGAGCGAATTGCGAGCGCACAAGACGCTGGAGGAGTCCCATGTACGAAGAAGACACAAGAAGGAGGAGGAGAGGACCCTGATAATGATAAGCCTGAATCAGTTGTGGGTAACTCTATGACCAATGCCAATCTGTGCTCAGAGGAACGTGTGGCAGCAGCGGGGGAGAGCTCCTCGAATCATCAGCAGAGCCTCCCTGAAGAGCAATGCCAGAGGGAATCCAGCATGAAGGAAGGAGCAGCTCCACTGCCATCCGAAGTTTAGTTCCAGCCTCTCTGCAGATATTTTGCACAACAGCTTAGTCTAAGATGAACAAATTACACGTTTCACATTTATTACTCCATCAACTATCATCAAGAGTGATTAAAGGTTGCAATGTCTTGTAGTGACTGCCACTGATTTACATGGACAATGAACTTGAGTATTATGATACATAGAGGGGAGATGCTGAAAGCACATACTGATAATATGGATGCAGTTACGCTGCAGCGTTGTGCGTACGTCTTGTTTTGGGGTTTATGGACGCGGCCTTAATGGGGAAACAGTAAAAACACTCATGCGCAGGAGAACTTAAGTCGATAAGTAGTATAGCAAGTAGTGCTTTGTTCATTTCCAGCGCAGCAAACGGAAAATACAACGTGTAAATGCTGAAACAAGAATTTTATCTGGTGACATGTAAAGCTGTCAACACTAAACACAAGATGTTTTACAGTGCGTGAGAAGCTGGTGTATTTAGCTCCTCTCCACCGTCTATTCCATTACAGCAGTTTGTGCTGCAGTCAAGCCAAAAGAAGGCCTCTGATCACACCTTCCACTGAACATAGACTTACTATTAATCCTGGAAATACTTGTTTTCGTGTACTGTATATGCATTTGCAATGTGCAAGACAGAGCCAAGGTTGCTGCTTTTTTGATGCGTATGCACATTGTGAATTGAGGGCAGCAAGTGTTATGCACCGAGACATGAAGGTAAACCAACACAGAGCAGCAGATCAGCACTGGCAATAGACGTTGCTGTTGCTTTTGTTGTTGCTCACCTTGGGCTGCTTCTGCAAATGCAGTCGATTTGTCGAAAAAAGAAATAGATGTAGTTGAAATGCCGATGATATTATTTCGTTGAATAACGTCTTTTGTGGATTAGATGCCGTTGGTTTTAACGTCCTTGCGATCTTAGTTCTTTGTTTTGTTCTTGGTTTTCTGACTGAAAGGTAATTCCTTTCCTACTGTTACACTATAGTACGATGTAGTCAGTCTTGTCAAGTCATGATGAAATGCCAGATTAGCCCTAGTCCTCTGTTAATGAGTTGTTCTGTGAGAAAGAGATTATTCTAAATCAAATTCACAAATCCAATTTCATATGAAGAAAATAGCATTAAAGAGTCAAAGTAAAAAAAAAAAACAACACAGCATGTGCTGTTGAAAGTAGTTATATGAGATTATGTGATGTTACTAAACAGACTGACAATAACCAGAATCTATATATGTTACGTGTGTGTGGGGGCGATGCATGCGTATGCTTCCTTTAGAGAAATGTATGCGTCTGTGTGTGCGTTCTGTGTTACGGGGGGACGTATATTAGTATTTTATTCCTGGAAGGCGCTGGTGTCTTTGCTTTCCACATCATAATTTGATCTCCACACCATCATGAGAAATATGATTTCAAAGAGCTGTTTGTCTGTGTGACAGCTGTCAGAGAACCTTCGACTGGGGAACACACTAGCTACTGCACCGTAAATCATGACTATGGCTATCGTGGAACAAGGAGTTGTGTCGTTGCGCATGTAAATGCCGTTGTGCGACATTTCTGGTCTTTAAATGTATATTTTCAGCTCTGTCTAATTATTACTGATCTACGATGTGCTGACTCTTCTCACACAAAATCAGTCCTTTTGTTCCCTCAAATGACAGCATTTGCTAACCGCTCGCCTAACACACGATGTGTTGTTGCGTATGAGACGTCTGATGTTTTTTTTGTTGCCTTTTTTATGTCTTAATATAAACCTGCTTAAGAGTTGCACCAAAGCAGTGGTTTCAAACCTAATGAAATGACGCTGTCATCCATCACATTTAAACAAAGCAGTCTCGGTAGTTATTGTGAGGCTGTAGATGTATTGTGGCCATTCGTGTCCGCGTGACTTTGCCTTTACATAGTAACATCTTTGAAGCGATGATGGTTACAAGCTGCCTATTGTTGAGCTTTTTGTCGCTTGGCTTTATACTATAAGATTTAGGTTTGGGACCACTGCATCATTTGAACTCCACTACACTATGTAATTGTGTATTGCTCTGTGTGAAAGGGTTGTTTGAATGTTGAAAAGACTGATAAGTTTAGACTTCATCGAAAAGCTGTGAGAACTACTCTCATGCTAACTGTTGCCTAAAGTAGACACAAAAGGTTTTATACAAAAATAAAAACAATAAAATACTCACTTAAAAAAAAGAAGGATTTCATTGATGGATGATGACTCGATTACTTAGCAGATGTTCATTTTGCAATGACATGATGACATTTATTACTGAAATAGGTTACTAATATATTGTACATTACCCCCATTGCAGTGCTCCTAATACCATACGATCAGCTTTACATATCAGAAGATACTGATGATGGCGATGAAATGTTTTATAATTATCATCACGCATTTACATGCCACTAATCCAGACAGGTTAGCACTGTCGCCTCACAGCGGGAAGGTCCCGGGTTCGATTACTGGAGGTGTCCTGGGGGCCTTTCTGTGAGGAGTCTGCATGTTCTCTCCGTGTCTGTGTGGGTTCTCTCCGGGGTCTCCGGCTTCCTCCCACAGTCCAGAAGGCATGCAGTTGGTTGTGCATCTATATGTGTGGCCCTGCGACAGTTTCCCAGCAGAAAGTTTTAATATTTAGTGTTCAGCTTAGGTTCAAGGTTCGATTCAGATTGAAACCTGATACGTGTCAGATATGAACACACAGTGAAACAAAAAAGAGGCTTTTGACACTTTTACCTGAAGCCTCTGCTGAATGACTAAAAGTAAATGGGGAAATGAAAACAACTACATGTAAGTGAGGATCAGTGTCCTCACTCGAACACTTGATGTTGCTGTGCTTGCGGTAGCACAATCACTGCCCTCTAGATGGCAGCGTAAACTCAGTGCTTTCTGTTCTGGCAGCTTGTGTCACGGTGTTCATTCACTGTAGCCGTCACTGTGAAATCTGAGGCTTCGTTCCACTCAGTTACCTCCCAACTGGACACAGTAATACAACAACCTATAAGCCATCGAGAGTGTTTATTTTGCATATGTGATGCAAACGGTCTACTTCCCCTCTCTCACTGATCTGGATTTTATTCCCCGTAACTCTCAGTGGCAGCAAGAAAACATCCAGTCATACCCCTGCACAAGTAGATCGTACATCTTACAGATCTCACTTGAGGCTCAATACAACTGCCTTTGGAAGCAGCAGAGTATTTACTGTATTTTCCAGCTCAATAGCAGGAAGCTGTTTGTTGATTAAAGTGACACGGTGCCTTAAGCCAGTGCTTTGGCCTCAGTGCAGGATGCAGGACTCCTTGCTCCGACATTTACTTCCCTTCAGCAAACTCTGCAAATAATACATAAGCCTGGCACAAATAACACTTACATGAGCAAATGTGTACCTTAAAAAAGCATTTACAACAAAGTCACCATGTCCAGTAACAAAATAATCATGTTCGCAGGCCTGCAACAGGTCATAAGAGAGACCTGTGAGAATATTAACTTTTCAGCACTCATCTGGATTTGAGAGGTTTTTACAGCGTTCCTACTGTTCTTCACTACCTTCCGTGTTTTTTCCAGGCAATAATGACAAGAACGAAGATGAATGAGTGAAGTTACACTGATTAAAAAAATAAAGCAAGGCATAAACGACAGCTCCACAATCTCCACTAGTTTCATTTTGATCGTTTCCATTTTTAGCTGTAAGCTGTGTTTCCCAACAGCAGCACCAAATTGTAAAATGTTTTCTTGACATAGAGTCGTGTAAAAATTCCCCTCCTAATGGTGCCAGTCCCTGTGTTTGTGTTACTGTGTGTGCCATATTCAGCACTGAGAACTGGCCCACACACCACAAACAAGCAGAAACTTATTACCCCCTGGAACCTCTGGAACAATCGTGGCAACAGTACACAGCTCAGAGAACTATGCATCATGAGTTTAACCTTTCCGGGCTCTGGTTTTCTATTGTTTTAACTCCCTAATGGCCGGAAGCAGTCGGCCGGGCCTCACGGCTTCAGGACTGATGATGGAGCACGTCACAAGCATGTGAAATGATTACATTAAAAACACACAATAACCGGAGCAGAGAAAAGCTCCTATAGTCAACTCAGAGTGTGTTGACAGATGGATTTTAATTTTAGTGTTGTAACTGGACATATCCACAAAGAGCAACTGGCCGTTAGGAGTGACGCATGCAAAATGGATGCTTGCCACACCACCTCGCTCCAGTGTGCCAGACTGAACGTGCCGCACCAGTGCCTGTGGAAAGAATGCTCTCGCTTTCCTGTGACGCCAGTGTTATAGCATCATTAGGCCTTCAGTGAAACCAATCACTTTTAAATGGCACTATTCATAAAACTGGCTCGTGGTATTTTCACTAGGGACAGAAATCCAGACACTCCTGCAAGTTCATTCTATGGCCTCAGGAGACAGGATTCTGATCCATCTGAAAGCAGGAAGTGGGAAACAATGAGGACAGGAAAGGCTTTCGCTGCGAAATAGTCATGTATGTCTCAAAAGCGGCATATGTGGAGAATTAATGATCTCCTATAATCTTTTATCTCAAATATATGCTGTTCTTGATTTACATATACATTTTCATAATGAATGAATGAACTTTCCAAAAGTCTTGTCTGTGTAGACACACAGATGTTTTTTTCTCTTTAATTATTTATATTGGAATTAGGTAACTTAAAATATATTTAGATACAGAATCAGATCGAGAAAGGAAGTCACGGAACAGCGTAACGATGTATTCGTCTGTGTGGTGTATCACACAGATTGCACAGACAAATAAAATGGATGTTAATTCACATAAATAGTTTATAGGATTATATGTCACGTTCGTGTTTTGCTTTGTGTGCTTGTTAGGTCCACACATCGATTAAACAGTTTCGTTAAGGATTTTTGTCTTTTGTTTATTTTGATATTAGTTAGTGGTTAGTGGGTGATTTATGGTCACGTTTATGAGATCTTTTGGCTTCTGTATTAGGAAATTCCAGTACCAGCTGGCAGTATTATGAACAAGAGATTATACATTATCATTCTTATCATTTGAATGTTTTGTGAGTAAGGGAATTCACAGTTACATACAATGTTTCTGTGTCCTTGAATGCATCATGTCTAAAGTGGGTTTGGAAAGTAGCGAAGCTGAGAGAATTTGCCTCTGTGTACATGATGCCACTGGCAGAGCAAGCAGAAACCGAACTGTGCAGTAGAGCCGGAACCAGAAAAGCAGCTGTGTCCACAGCTGTGTGAAATATGGTGTGTCTTGCTCTGCCTGCTGCTCCCAGAGGACATGTCCGTCATCGCTGCATCCAGCTTCCCTACCAACAACCGTAAAACACCAACAACATAAAACTATGCCTGTAGGTTCTGCTCTGTGATTTTTGGATGTATCGCATGTTCTCGCTCTCTTCGAGTCCTGTTTTAAATCCATCCCATTAGCTAAGCAACTGGCCGTGTGCCCAGCTTTTAGAGGTGGAAGCCCAAATATCTATATGCTTACATAGTCACTTAACAACATCCAGTGGGAGGCGCGTTGCAATCTCCACGTTTTTTGTCTTACCCGAGGACAAATGTGACTTCACATCAGAGGTATGTGGAGAGAAAAACGTGTCTCCTATTGGATCTTTTAAAAGACGCGTTTAATGCATTGAAAAAACATGACTTGACAATGTCTGATTATATTGTCTTCGCTTGATTGACTTTTTTATTTCACGTCTGTCAGCTGAATACTTACAATGCTATTAACGAGGTAAAAAGGTTCGGGAACTGATGGATTGATCAATTTTGTTTCCAACTTCAAGCTGGCCTGACATTTATTCCAGTGTGTCCAGTGCCGATACAGATGTTTACGGGCAGATAATAAATGGAATCTTTATGAGCACATCAGTTTTATCTTTTGTTTTAGAATACAACACAAGAAATTGGATTTTTAAGCTCATATATCTTGGTCTTTAGCTTCCAGCTACAGTAACTGCCAGCTGTGTGTGTGGAAAACTTGCTGCTTGCTGTAGCTGAGAATGATGCTACAGAGCGTCACATGCTGTGAACCCATTGTGTTATTCCATAAACACAGATTACGGCCACATTAACCTCTCATCAGCATTACGTTTGCCTGAGTTGTGGTAGGAATAAGAGGGACACATGTTTTTGGAAAACCTGGGAACGGATGTAGAATCACTTCCTGTGCAAGTTCCCTTTTCCCTGGTGGACAGTTAGCTGAATTATCTAAACGTCCCTGTTTGCGGCAAACCCGATCCAATCCCATCACAGCAGGCAAATCAGTCTTCAGCCTTAATTAATGCCATATTTTTTAATCGTTTTTTCTCTCTCCTCCTTGTATGAAAGGCAGCAACAGTCTGTCCCAGCAGGACCAGGCCATTTGCTGACATTTATGGTCGTGCAGCTTTCGGGAGCCTCCTGTAGGCTGTTTTCTCCAAGTGACCTCATTTCCTTTAACAAAAGGCTGCACTGATCTACCTGCAGAAACAATGCCTTGCCCTGTCGTCTGTGTGAGGAGGACTTTCCGTGCTGTGAGTGGTGGGCCGTCTGTGGCTTTTCCCCCTCTTTCACCACATTTCATGTGATGGTTATGTGCGTGCAGAGGCAGGCAGTGGTGGCGTGTTTGTTTAAAAAATGTTAAGGGTTCCTAGGGGAGCGTTCTATTTCTGGAATAATCTGACAGCCAATACTTATAGATAGCTTTAGTTATGATGCAGAAAAAGAAGATGATACAGGAACCCACCAGGTTCAACGTGGATGGACTGTTTTTAAATCACGATTGCTATTTTTTTTTACTTGCTGTCTCATCAGTTCCCATCTGTGCTGGGAATCAAGGCTTGCTCTCAAGTTTCTGCTGGGAAAACAGCCGTGGTGTGAGTCCAACAGGTGATGGGCTTGATGGAGGGGCTTGTCATAACACTGCACCGCTATATCACTCAGGAAGTACTGCTGAAAATTAATTACGCATCAGGCATGACTTCAGAGCATTATTTATAGCCGCTCTCTAGAGTTAAGTTGAAAGGGGATCCCCCCTCCTGAAGAAAGGAAGTATCAGAGGTCAGACCAGTTCGCCTGGATGCTGAGAAGCACCCCCAGCGTCTCACGCGCCAAACAAAGAAATGTGAGGTAATGTAGAGTTTGGCCTTTCAAAACAAAGCTGATGCTGTGTTTTAATCAGTAACAGATAACAGATCAGGTAAATGAATACAGGGCTAAGCTCTAAACGCACTGGAACACGCAATAGCTTTGCCTTCACTGTGGCTTTTCTTCCTCATTTTGGAAGTTAATGTTTCCAACAAATAAACTTCAAAGCGCACCAGGTGCTAAATAAAGGCAGTTTTTTAAATACTGTACATGGCTGGAAAACACTAAAAGCTTTAAAAGAAAATGTTGCTACAGGGTTCAGTGCTGGCGTGAAGAGACACCGGATCTGTGTAAACTGCTAAAGAGAAGGGGTTATACACCAGCGAGAGGGGGAGAGTTAGGAGGTCACAGCACTGCTCAGTGTCGAGCTGATCTCCTTCTTCCGCTAATGCTCAGACACTCCCAGACAAACTGTTCTGGTTCAGCACATCCATGGGATGGCGATGCCCCCCCCCCACGTAGGAAATCGCAGAAGATAAAAACATCTGGTTAAGTAAAGTGAGACCAATGAGGCGTTACAGAAAAACATCCGACATCTCCACTGTGATCTTGGTACAGATTTACTTGACTCCCATGTCAAACATTATCCTGGGAGCTGATAAAAATATTTCACAAGAATCTTCATAAAATCTTCCCAAAGTAATGTGAAGCAGCGAAGTGGTTAATGAGTAAGATCCTACATATCCTGATCCACTTCACTAAACTGTGTTGAAAGTGTTTAGGCAGTTATTATGTCCCAGTGAATGATGGGTAATGATGGGACTTTGTTTCGTTTGTAATTTAGCCAAACTTGAGTCCTTCATCTAAATTAAGTTAAAAAAACATTTTCTGATTTGACTTCTGTGTGTACTAATGCAGATGTTTGTCTTCCATCACAAACGAAAAGATTTTGTAGATGAGAATCATGTGAAAGGATCAAAAGCTCCAGAATATCTATTCTAAATGAACCTTAAATTAATTTAATCTAAAGAGTTTTCACTTTCATAGCATTGAAAGATAAACCCTTTCAAAGGAAATGTTTCGTTTTGGAAACAGTGCTCCGCTTACTTTTCCAGTATTTCCAGATATTTAGATTTCCAGATTTCCAGAATGGAACTTCTCATAACAACAGACAGCTCTGTCTTTTTTAAAGCTCTGTGTTGCAATAGACAAATTGACCAATAAGCTGTACCGCTCCTATCGATATGCTTCCAGTGTTTCCGCCATGAGCTCCAACAAAACTGCATACTGTCTGCAGAGCTGCAACCTCAGAAAACAGGTTTAGTGTCATTTGTGTGAAACGTAAAGCTCAGACACGTGTCACCAGGTCTGTAGTTTTTCACCCACATCAACTTCTGACCCTGCAGGCCTTTCTTTGCGTGCAGACCCCTTCATTAGGCTCCTGCAGAGTGTGACCACTCACCCAGCGAGTGGAGGTCATCTCTCAGCCCTTCACTAATCAGCAGCCAGACGCCGTCACCGGCAGCTGGCAGGTGAATCAACGCAGCCTTTGTTGGGTCACCTGAACATCTCCCCCACCTGATTCTTTTCTTTTTTAAGTTTTGCTGATTATGGGCTAGGGACCAATGAGTCATAGAAGTACCTTTGTTGGGTTTGAACTAACAGCTGCTCCTCATTCATTACCTAAATATTTTCTTTCTTTATTTGTCATCAGGGAGGAAGGCAAGTTTCTGTAGCTATGTGTGAACACGTACGTGCTCACGTCTGGATATCTGACTGTCAGGACAGGACGGAAACAGGAAAAAAGAGAACGATGAGTGTGAGGCTGACAGAGGTTATATATGAATATAATTGGGAATCTTTACTGTAAAAAAAACCTGTGCTTGAAATGATTAAAACAGGGTGTGTTCTTATTAGGCATAAGGAAAGATACACCTCATGCTGTGTTAATTATGGCACTCAGTGCCTTTACCCAGCATGGACGCGCCTACATGCGAAGGAGGCGGCGAGAAATGTATCCTCGGACCTGCAGCAGTGAGAGGAATGTTCCACTGGCCAAAACCAGGAGAACCAGGAGGACTGTGTGTCTGTGGATGCACCATTTTTAGTCGCAGGTTTAAAACGCAAACTGTAGGTGTAAACAAATCCCTTCGTGCTTTAACAAAGACTGCTGCCTATTCAAATAACATGTTCTGATAGTCAGTGCAGTTGTCAACACAGAGTTTAGTCCTTGGCCCCATCCTTGAATTGAGACAGAGGTGCTGTGATCTCAAACTGACAGACAGGAAGAAACACACCCTGAGTTTTAGCTTGGCTTGCTGTCTGTGAAGTTCTGTCTCTGCCAAATGGATTTTTAGCCTTTTAGTTGAATGAACACATTGTTTTGGGTTTTGCTTTTAATTTTTCTCTTTTAGTAAAATAAAACTGTTTTTATTAATCTTGCTGTCACTGTTCCCAGTCTGCCGGCTTAAAATCCTGGCTTTAAATCCATATTGAATATGATGAGGTGGGTTTGTGTAGTTCCTAGAGCTAACCTATAATTACCTTCATGCTCATTGTAAATGACATGTTACTCACTTGTGTGTTGCAGTTCCTCCATCTATTATCTAAGAGTTTGCTATGGCCAAGCAAATCAAAATAGTATTTACAGTTTTCCTAATATTCATTTTGATTAGTGTGTTTGGAGGCGACGCCACAGAAAGATTCAGCAACCTCACAGTAATACGTCCAGAAATCATAGCAACCACTGGGGAGATAGTTACAGTACATAGTTCTGTGTTGAACCACAACTTGTCTGTGTTGCAACACTGATTTGTTGAACTCAGCTCAATCACACCAATGAGCAATTGCGTTTGCAGCTCAACCCTCAGACAGTGGAAGTGGGAAGGAGTGAAGTCACAGACTGCAGACAAAGACGTGTCTCCCAGCATTTCCTCATCTGTGGTGTAGCAACACATTCATTTGTCTTATTAACTTATGACCAAAGTTCAATCTAAAGGCAGCAACTTTAGATCAAGGTATATCTGATGCAGAATGAAAAAAGGTCTTACATCACTTAATTGTTCTGGTTGTCAGAGTAAATGTTCTCCAAGAAAGATCATCACAGCTCTTCTCTTAAGTCTCTTCGGGTGAGATGTGAACACCACTGGCAGACGGAGAGTCTGAGGAACCAGACGGCACCTGTGGAATCCAGCCTCCTCACCTGGTGCCAGGGTGTGGAGTGTCCAAACACCTGGATGGAGCCTGGACATTGTTCGCCTAAAAATATCTGTGTGACTGAAGGTTTAACAGAGTGACAGGTTGATACGTTTAAAAAGAAGAAGCATCTTTTTAAAGCTTTGGCCGATCTCCAACAGAGCTGTGGATAAAAATACTTTCTACATTCTCTTCACTCTGTTTCAAATCTGTATGCATCACCTTCAGATCTGAGGTCCTTTTACAGTTCACAGAGCGAGGAGAGGTTTCCATGCGCTGAATCTACCTCGTGTCTTTTTGCTAAGCGTGTGGTGGCCTTAATTGGCTGTAGGAGGCTGCGGTTGGAGATGTAAGGACGCCCGTTATGACTGCTATGGAAATAGCCTGTTATGAGCAGAGCGCACACGGAAAGGTCTCTATAGCTGTGTCATCAAGGACCGAGAGCTGAGAGACTGGCCCCTTCACAGCCAGTAAATGGTCCCACCCACTTTTCTGTGTTGTCCTCATCTACCTCTCGCTAACATCATCAGCATAGCCTGCACCACAACTGAGAGACATGGAAGCAATTAAATCGGCAGGCACGAAAGTATACAGCACAGGCAGGGTGCAGGGCGATCTGAGTAACCCAAGAAAATCACAGCTTTGGCTCTGCTTTATTCTGAAAGGCTTATTACAAGCTTTACTGTTTATGAATGCGCTGCACATAGAAAAGAGGACGTTTGAACGTCGCGTTGTGTTAACGGACGCTGCTTCTACACGCAACAGGATGGGTTTACTCATCTCAAGTCTTAAAATGAAAAACATCCCAGATGATGTCACAAAGGTCGTCATTCCAGCAGAAGGCCTGCGTTTCGTACGTCGATGTGGGAAGAACCATGGAAGGTCCGTGTGGTGACATGGAGTCATGGGAAATGTAGCACCCAGATGTTTAGAACTTGACTCAGCTTGTGAACTGTTTTTCAATTTATGGATATGTTCACAACTTTTTGTCTTGGTCCTCTGTATGATTTACAGTTGCTATTTGTTTTTTGTTACTATGATGCCAGTGTGACTCAACCTGGGAATAACGTAGATGCAGACAGAATTGTTTACTTTCAAAATAGCTTTTATTAAAATGTTGGGTGTCCACGAAAGGAGAATTTTACACAGACAAACCTCTTCATATCTTGATAGATGACTGAAATTACTTAGTTTCAGGATCCACGCCAGCAGCTTCATACATGTAATTATTTATGAATAGAGATGAAAGCTTCATTTATCACAGGCTTATTCAACATTTTCTCTGATCTTTTCCATCCCCAGACTGAGGTCATTACTCCTCACATGGGATATTACAAGACAACAAGGTAATTTTTCCAAGAGTAACTCAACTCCTAAGAGGCTGTGGTTCCACCAGTTCCTGATGAGACAGAGTGGGTCTGTCCAGAAAAGCTGGACGCGCCCATGACAAGAGCTCCTCAGAGAGTCCAGCCCTCCTTGTTACTCATGGAAACCAATGCGTTAATACACACAAAGTTACTGGGAGACTCATATGTTCCGGGTTGTTCATGTGTATGGAGGAAGCGGTGGGATAGTGGGGGGCAGGATTTCTTCAACGTACATATGAATAAATGGCATGTGCCCGTTTGTGCAAGTCAAAGTGAGAGGGTCAGACTGAGGGACGGGGGTCGATGTTGTAAAAAGGGAAATTTCTGCCCTAGCAGCTCCCGTACCTAGGCATGATGCAAGCAGAGGGCTTCACCAAATCGCTAATAGAAACCAGACACACAGGGAGTGAGGGCTGTAACTGCACAGTTCCAGAGGGAACCACGGGATGGACAGGAGGAGGAGGAGGGAAGTAGGCAAAAAGGAAGACGGAATCTCAAGAACTGGACACATACTGTAAACATTCACTCATTGTTTGCCCTCGGAGGCAAGCTGAGACGGAAGCATCGACCCTATTTGTATCAGACGCTTTGCCATCCACCCAAGAAACCAGTGCAGTGGACTGATAAGGAGGAAGCCAGTGTAACACTGAGATAATTCCTAAAACATGAGCCGGCAAAGCAACTAACTACAAACACATGCACCCACATAGATAACCACCAAACTTCAGCTCGCTGACATCAAGCTGAAACAGAGCCATCAGTGTGAAAAGTGGAGTATGGTGTAATAGTGTGCTTTTATTAGCCAGACTTCTTCTGGAGTAGGGATAGAGTGGGAAGAATTGTGAAATATGCGCATCACAAGCAGGGGCAGTGTACTAGTGAGCAGAGAAAGCAGTGATAAACACTGCAGGCAAGTACGCTGCCTTATTTAGACTCACAGTTGGACAAGGATTTGAGTCACGAGGTATCAGCAGTAAAGGCTCCCCTAAAGGAATACATCAGGAGGAATGAGTCAGTCCTTTAGCCCGAACACTAAGTGTTAAAGTTTGTGCTCAGCAGTCTTTGTCGCTAATAAAGATTATGAATGGTCAATTTTTTCTGGAAGTGAGACATTTAGTCTCCAGGTGGAGAATGTGAATCATTGTCTGGGACGGAAGGTTTGAAACGGTTGTAATATATATGTAGTATTTTTGTGTGAAGTTGTCTTTTACTTTAGCCAAGTAAGTTTTAACCACTTTTTAAATTTGAACATTTCCATTCAGAGAAAGAGATTTTGACTACTTGGAACAATCATAAGTAAAGCAGTCACATTCACAGCTGCTTGTACATCAGGGTTTCTCTGAATGCTCACCTGAAAAAACTAGTTAATAACACAGAAGGACAATATAGTAAATATTGTCATATAATATCAGAATTGTCCTTTTGTACAATTTTGTGGGTTTTGTATACTTTGTATTTTATACAATGCTGCTGCCTACTTGTCATTTCTTACACTAAACACATTACAGACTATTATATGAAAACCCTACAGAATGAGTTACACTATTCAGATTCAGGTCTTAAATGTGTCTCCCACTCAAACCCCTGTTTGCACGTTTGTTAAAACCTTCCATCACCTCTGCAGTTTTAATGGCAACTTAGTTACTGACACAATAGCCTCTTCCTGTTGTTCCACCTGGGTGTTCCTCTATTATTTTTAGTGTCATAAAAATGGAATCTCTGTTGTTAGAATGCATATCTTGTCATTTTCTCCACAGGATACAGGGTCCAGAGTGTAGGTGGTCCTTCACTAAGCCCTAAGCGGTGGAATATTACATTACCAGCTGCATAATGCCTTTAATACAGCTAAATTGGTATCATACAAGTGGCACAATTAAGTAAGCTGATGGTGTTTGACAAATGAAACTAAATACTAAACTAGAGTTGCAACAAAAAGTAAAAATTAAAATTAAAATCATAAAAACGTGAAAACATATCATGCTGTGCAGTATTAGTTAAGCAGACTGTGTTTTTTTATTGTGGCAACTTATTCTAGTCCAGATAAGCCTGAATAAGGGATCCCTTACAGTAGGAGCAGCCGTGGTACAGGCAGGTTCCATCTTAATGACCGTTCCAAAGCAAAATCACCTATTAAAGTGATTTTTCCTAAAAGTGTCCCAAAACTGGATTCAGCAGCCATAAAAGTTTTTCCTTTAACCAAATAGTTTGAATTTTAATGATGCAATTAACGTCTGTGTTCATCTCATGTGCTTGTCTGCCACTTAGAACATCAGCTCAAGAAACAGGAGGATTCTGAGGAGATACTTTCAGGTGGATGAGCCCGATTCCAAGCGGAGCATAAAAGCTGCCGCTGAACCGTGATAATGCTCCTAACCTTACACCTTTTCACTACAACAACACTTCACTTCCCTCCCGCCGTGTTTGATTGTGTGCATGCCTTGGTTTGTTTGGGATGTAACTCTATCCGGGCCTAGGGCAGTGTTACTTACCAAATGTTCTCTAATGCCTTAATAGATCTTGCTCCCCTGCCAGAAACTGATTGTACCATGCCAGTCACCTCCCAGGACGCCTGATGCTGTGGCTGCTCTGGGTAATTCTCATCCGGTGATAGTGAAAGAGATCGAGCTATTACTAAACATCTTCGCTGATGTGACCTCGCTGTGACTTGATGACAGATTGCCCTCCACATGTTGGTTCACACTACCTGATACCACTAATGCACTGATCATAAACCGCTGATGGCTTCTATATAAGGCTGTTCAAATGTGCCTGACACCTTGGTGGCCTGGACAGTGTTAACATCAACAATGACTTATAAGGAGGACCAGGACAGATTAACTGGAATTGGGGGGGGTAGGGGGGGTATCGCTTTAACGGGCACCGTGACTCAACATCCCAAACATTGTTGCTTCATGTTTACAGAAAGTGACACACATAAAAGACGATGCATTCTTTCGAGCCCTCCATGCTCTTCAATGTCCAAGGTTTAGACAGGACATAACACAATACACCGGGAAGTAATACGGAAATAACAGCTGAATCTTTCGCTTCACTATTCTGAACCAGAAATAAATATCTTCAAAACTGTGTCCATAAAATGTTGCATAATCATCTGTCGACCAAACATGCATGATAATCACTGTGGTGCTCCTCTGTCTCTCCTCCAGCAGCACTTAAGCTCAGTGGTGTCTCACACTAACTACTAACTAACAAGCATACAGCATAATTGTCATTGCCATTGCTTTTATCAGCTTAAAGCACCACTAAGTCATTTAGTCTCACAGCTGTGAGTGGGGCTGCAGACTTTTATCAATAAATTGATTACCTATACCACTTATCCTGTAGCGGATAACGAGAGTTATGAACGAACCGCATCAGTTAATACTGGCCCGAACGTCCGTGTTTTAGAAAATACGGAATGAATTCATATTTGAGCCTCGGTGTTTTTCTGTGTTGGTGTAGAAATAGCTTGTTCTATAGCTATAATGGGAAGCATTTCTTTCTGCCGTCGTCAGTCATTGTTTGATCAAGGAACGCCTCAGTCAGTCATCGGAGGAAATATACTACTATTGTACTATAGTGTAGTGTCTACCAGTGTCATGAACTGTTCCTTATCCTGACATTCGTCTGGATTAAGAATTGTTGAAAGAATAATATGAACAGAGGCGGAAAGCGCTTTGAGGGAGTTGTGCCCGATGAATGTGAATGGGCTTAAAACAGCAGTAGTTGACTTTTAGCCCACAGTACTTTGGTAACAATAACACAAAGCTATAAAGAACATGTTTATATTTTTGTCTATGTGTATAAGAAGAGACGGAATCTATGTTCTCTTTAGGTATTGTTTGTTTTGGTCATGGGAAGCTGGGTGGGACTGTTTCCATATGCATTGTGTCAGACATGTTTGGCCAGGGGAGTGGGTGTGGGAAAACAGAGGTGGCAATTTGGTGAGAATGTGTGAATGGTTTAAATGCACGTGTGTATTGTGTTTGGGGGTGAAACAATACCCCGAGGCTCTCCAGTGATCACAACGAATCACTACCAGCTCCTGGTGGGGTCTGAGAGACAAATAGACCATCCACATAAAATAGGACAGTGGAACACAGAGAACAGTTAGAATGTTGCTCGCCGTAACCCAGGCTGTGATTGTGAGAGATTTAACCGTGTGTTTGTTCAACCCACTATAGTAGCAAACCCCAGGCTGTAGGGTCCTTCTTCAACCTCAGCTCTGATGCAAACCCAGCGTTGAATGAACCCATCGCTGTTGAAGCAGTCGGAGGTGACGTAGTGTCCACAGACAGAGGTTAGGGTTATCCCTAAACCTGACCCTTACACCAGTCCATTCACAAAAGTTAGCTTCCAGGCTTATTTAAATCTATCTTAAAAGCTTATTTTGCACAATAGGGGCCTTTTAAAGGAAAACTGTGTGGGACATGAGCCAGCAAAATGGACCATATGGAAAACATTTCTGAGCAAATTTGTATTTGCATTTGTGTGACTATGGGTGAATTCAGTTTTAAAATCCTGCTCTGTGATTTATTTGTTGTTCTTCTCTTATGATAACCTGCAAATATTGCCTGGAATAATGCTCTAGGCTCATGTTCCACTGTTGTTTCTGGTGTTTAAGAGGATTTTCTTATAATCCCAGTTTTGCAGCTGAGCGCCTTGCTTCGTCGATCCGGCCACTCGGACTCAGTGACCTCCCATCAAATGATGTCAAGCACGTCATGCTGCTTCTTAAGAAAGCTGTGTTTGTCAGCAAACAAATTTAGTAAGTCCGGCTTGAGACTAAACAGTCCATGAGGCACAGAGGGTTGCAGCTGAAGGACACTTTGTGTGTTATGATGTGTGGAACGAGACTGGTGGAGGTTGTGGTGGGGTCGTTTTCCCCCCAGCACAGCGGCGTAATGCAGCTTTAGTGCCTGTACCCTCAGACTGATTAACAGACGTACATAAAAACACAACCACCCGTTTTCAGGGGTTTTGTGAGTTTTTTAACAAGGCAACTAAATAATGGACACTGGTGGGATCATCTTACTCTACCCCCCACATGTTGTCGCAATTTGTCTGGATTGACAGTAAAAGCTCACAAGAGGAAACATACAACGCAGAACGATCTTTGTCTTGTAAGAAGCCATGAGGAAGTTTTTCCATCTACTTTGAAACAATCGCATGATTCATGCAGCCACTGATGTTGCTAAGAACCCTTGTAACAAATAACAGTCAGTCCAGTCAGCAACAGCCAGGTCAGGACATCCACCCTGTCATGACCAATCTGTCACCCAGAGTGCTGTGTCTCAGCCTGGCTGGAGCAACGAGCAGCACCGCGCCACCCTCCCATTCCTTGGGGAATGTTACAGGACGGAGAGGGAAGAGCAACGCACATGGGAATGGCATGTCCCTAAGGTGTGTGTTTGTGTGTGAATGTAGCAGAGACGCAAACCGTATGAACCTGGTGAAACAGGAAGGCCAGGCTGGCTGGTACATTAGAGGAATTTCCTGTCTTTAAGATGTGTATCTACAACTAAGGAGAAACGGAGAGGGAGGCACGAAGGAAGGTTCCTGTTCTGCAAACCACTGTAGCTTGTTCTTCTACCTATAAGACTGAGATTCCACAGCATCCATAAGCCACATTTTCCATCGTCACCCATTTCCGTTTCTCTACATCCAAATGAAATGGGTGATGATGAAAAAGAAAAACAAGCTACTGTGGTTTGCATCCAGACAAGTCCAACACAACCTAGAAGAAAATGGCAAACTGTTGAAAGGAACAAACAAAGGTTAAATTCCTGACTGTAAACTCCTGATTGTTTTGACTGGTCACTTGTGTGCACGAATCATTGAGTGGCCCGTTGTGGTCTTTATTTGCAGCCTATTCTCCAGTGATAAAATGGTGTTTACTCTGCGACTTAAAAGGATAACAGTTGCCTAATGGCAGCCACCAGGGTGTCTCCCCACCCAGCCCCCATGGAAGCCTCCTAGCCATCACAAAGAGAAATGAAAGGAGGGTGGGGCTGAGTGCCTCAGGGATGAAAGATTATTTAAAAGCGGTGGTTTGATATACCGATTCCTCGCTGAATTCATTATTTTTAGCAGGATGAGAAACGATACATCGTGAATAGAAACAGCTTACAGCCGGTGGAAACAGAAATAGAAAAGCAACATGTTAATTGGCAAATAAGCAAATAAATATAAATTGGTGACGGATTTTTGTCACCTTTGGACAGAGTCAGGCATGCACTAAGCCCTCGCTGCGGGCCTTAATGCTAAACCTAAACCCTAACCCCGAGATAAGCTAATCAGCCGTTATCTAAAGAATTACATCAACATTTCCAAAAACAGCCCTACTGTCATGTACGTACAATAAACCATCTAATGACAGGAGATCGCTGGGCTTGATTTGGAAAACGACCTGTTTTGTTTTGTTAAGATAATGAAATTCACCTACGGGGAAACTGAATGCTCAATATTTAAGAGACAAGCTGATTAGAACTTAATAAAACCACAACTTATGCATTTCTTTACCTTTTGGGTTTTGTATTAATGAAATAAAATAAAATACTTATGCTTAGGCTTTCTGATAGTACTAACTATTTATAGTTAATACGCATGTGTGCATGCTTGTGCATAGATAGGCCTGGCCCTGCATAAGTGTCACTGTGTCAGGTCTATATTTAAACTAGTTGACCAGCTGTGTGGAGCTCTGTGAAATGTTCCATAAGCGTGTTGCTGCACTTCAGATCTGTTGCCATAGAGGCCTAGTGATGATGTCAAAGTAGAGGCATTGGAATAAAACCACACCCCTTTTCTCAACGGAAATCGCCGTTGGAGCAGGATGGAAAATGCGATTCAGTTAGCCAGACCCGGTTACGCATGGCCAGAAAGAGAACAGACTCTGGCTTCACCCTCAAAATATGCTTAACCGAACATTGTTGTGTACACTGGCTTGTAGTTGCTACTGGGTGACACACATACAGGCATTCAGGAGAAAGGGGCCACTTGAAAGAAATATTTCTCCTATGTCCAAGGCAAACCCTGACAATACAAGAGGTCAGATAGGTTCTTGTGAGAGGGAAGATAACAGAATAGCTGTACTGTACAGCTGGCAGCCACCGGAGTAGACAGTCACACTGAGGCTATTTGGACGACCAGTGGCGTCAGACTTCCACAACATCCAGAAACACAAATTAGAGTGTTTGAATCTAGATGCTTATTATTTTAATTCATCAATATGTTTCATCATGTTCTCATTTCAACACATGATGATTATTCTGAAAACCAAATCTTAACTGGGAAAAGTAGCTCGATGAATCATTTTGAAGGCGACATGCAGTCCCTCCCTTGCATGTTGGTTCTTATTCATCGAAAATCTCATCGTGAGGACTTAAAACAGAATGAGAGAACGAGACCCCTCTCAGGATTAGATCTTTGAACCATCACATGCCCCCAACAGCTGTGAACGGGCCCCTCTAGATGCTCTGGATTACTCCCATCAGTCTACGGCCAGACCGGGACCCTTCAGACCAGTTATAAATACGAACAGCCCTTCACAGAGTTCGTGTTGCTGCTGCCACACAGCCAAATTTGGCCCCTTGTGTTCAATCCCAGAGGCTTCAAGTGAATCAGCTAAACCAGCAGTCACTAATTCCAGCTCAGCCTGGATAGGTTTATTAAAGGTCTCATGTCAGCGAGCAGTCGCTTTTTCACAGGCCAACCACTTTCCTCAGTCTCGTGTGACTCAGAGGCAGGAGTACGAAATCTTCCCACACACCCCCTCAAAGAGCAACAGAGGACATCATATGCCCAAATCAGAGCAATGCTGTAATTAGATAGAAATACATATGGATCACATGTTGACTTACCAAGGCGTGAGATAAAGGTATAATTAGTGTAGGGTTACACAAATAAGTCACCGTTTTATAATGAGAGCAGTGGCAGTTTACGTTCCTGGGTTTGGCAGAAAAACTTTATGGAATAATTAGAAGCTGGTACCACATAGCAAAACAACCTTATAATTATTATTATGGAAAAAGTAACACGGGAGATGTGCTTCACAACATATGGGCTGGGCATAAATTATCACTGACCTTCCCATCACCCATCAGTCTGCCTCCCCTGACTGCAGCTTCAGCCTCAAAAGCTCAAGATAAGTGGGAGATAAAATCGAAAGGAGGATTTGAATCCATTGTTCTTTCAGGTTAATAATCATAGTGTTGAGGATAAGAAAGAATAAGGAGTCAAACGTTCACGAGAAATCCTAGTTTTACAACATCGGTAAACATCTAGGTTAGTGGATGAGAGCGCTCTCGAAGTTTTTGCTCAGGGAATCACAGGCTCCTCCTCCTCCAAACTTCGTCTCGGCTGTGGGAACTCCCTGCTTCGCGTGTCGTGAGTAGGTGAGCAGAGAAGGCGTGGGCCTGGAGGAGCAGAGGGAGCGAAACGCAGAGGAGCGAGGACGTCCAGACGAGCTGACGGAGCATTCATGAGATACGGGCCAGTTATTTGATACACAGGGATGCAGTTCTAGCCATAGCCCTGCTCTATTTCCAGGACTGATCAGCGGAATCGAACGCGCGTAAACTCGGAATTGCTCCAATTTGAGACTAACTTTAGCCTTATCGATTATTCTGAAAATGGGATTTGAGCCATTTCGCAAAAAGACGCCGGGGACTGCAGAGCTTCTGGCTCGCTCACTCCTTTGTATCGCCGGACTGTTATTCACTTTATCTCAGCCGGTCTGCGAGGCGTTTAACTTGGACGTGGATAACCCAGCTGTTTACAGCGGACCAAACGGGAGCTACTTCGGATATTCTGTTGACTTTTACATGGCTGATTCTGCCAGGTGAGTTTCTTTAACACGCGGGCCAATTAACGTATGTTTCTAATAGTTGGTGTGGTAAAAAATTAGCACCATATGTCCATTTAGTTCGTTGCGCGCCGCGTGTAAACTCCATCGAATCAAATGGAAAGTGCTTCTTTCAAACTGGAGAACATTTACATTTTCTCTGGTAAAGTTTCCGACAGCCAGGACGCAGTTCATGAGCAGGATGTTGGTTTGTTCTGATATTAAATCGTTTAGCGCGTACTGTGCCTTGTGGAGACATCCTTTACGCACGGCGCACACGCCCTCGCCATGCACGCTCACTGTAATTGAATATTTCCAAATGACTGCTGCCCTTCACTTCGACTCATACCAATATTCAAAACTGGCTGTTTCATCACTAGATGCCGTCAACCCAAACAAAGAACACAGCCTTTAGAAATCGCGTTGACATCTTTATCTCGTTGCTCTTGCAAAATGACATTTCGTTCTGACCTTTTGATCCGCTCCTGCCCTGAAACGCCAGGAAAAGCCTGTTGAGTGCAGGATTCAGTAACCACGTCTTATTGGATTGAAGTCCTGCAGCTGATTTCGGTGCTTCCTGGCTCCATGGGGATGTGACATCACTCCGCATGCTGCCACTGTCTCAGCATTCTTTTTAAGAGATTTTGGCACGACATGCCTGTGGCCACGTCTAATACCCCAGTGGTTTGAGGAGAAAATAATAGTATGGGTATGTCCTGACTGTTGCAGTAGCATGTAGACGTTGTGTGATCCACTAAAAAGTGTGTGTTACTATCCACCCAGTTAAGTTCAGTGTGTTGAGCCGTGTATCCAACCCTATAATCCTAATAATCATTAACAAGAGGTTATGCACCCACAGTCAAGGTTTCTCTCAGACATAATTAGACTTCCTGGCCGTTTGTGTCTGCTGAGCACCACCAGTCAAACAGCCAGCATGTTGGGATTTGAGAAAAGGCTTTAAGCGCAGTGGCTGCCAGCAGCAGCTCTAGTTTCCTTGTTTTTTCACCCTACTTCCTTTGACTGCAGACACTCAAACATGGGGAGATTTCCCCACCTCTTCCACTGGCCCTTGCTTTCTCTTTAAAAGCCCGCTGCTGTGCATTCGTTTTTCTGTCAGAGAAGATGGGGCTTAAGCAGTGCAATATGATTTAGTATGTGGGGATTGTATGCATGTATGCAACACCTCCCTCCTCGCTTCCTCTTATGCTGATGTCATTCTGCAGTGCTTCCCCCCACCTCTCTTCCCCCCATCATCTCTTCTCATTAAGTGTGATGTCAGCGCACTGATGGCTTAATCTGAACTTTTCCACAGTTATGGAGGAGGGAATAAGGCAGTGGTTGGTATGGTTGGAGCAATATTCAGGTGGAGGTTCCTTCCAATCCTGCACTTTGTTCACCTGTGGATGAAACAGCAGTGCATTCATAATTCATAAATTAAAGAAGGTGTGAGTGAAATGTATAAGAGCACGAACAATGTTGCTTAATGAGCAAACCACACTTTTTTATCTACTGCTCCTTGGAGGCTGGTGCATTAAAACGTATCAGTAGAGTCATGAAATGAGTTTCTGTTATCTCTGGATTTTGCCATCACGTCATCATCACCCATGCTTTGGGTGGGGGGATGTGGGGGAGTAGATGAAACTCTGAAGAAAGGTCAACTGAGGGTTGCACGGGGAGTTTTTTCTAGCCAGGATGAAGTGCTGTTAGCCTGACTTCACACCTAGTATTATTCATTTGACAAAAAAAAAACTTGTTCATCACCGGTTTAGACTTTGGTGGTGCATTAGCGGCACAAGACTGATGGCAGACATAGATGCAGAAAAAGAGACCCCCCCCATCCATATGCTCCTGTCAGCCTTTCTAACACAAAGGCCTACTTTCTCTCACTGTGATGGTCATGCTTGACAACGCGTTTATATATGTGGCTCTGTCATGCCCTCGGGCCTGACATAATAACATTAGGGTTGGGCACTGGCAGGCGGCCCACCATGGGAGAACGCTGGAGGTTAGCGCCTGTGATCTGTGTGCAATGGCTTTTGTCAGATGCACACACGAAGGGCAGGAAAATATATGGTCACCTCCCGTGTGTGCATGTTATTGTAGGTTGAGTGAGGATGGAGTCCTTGCAGTCTGTAGACTATATATCAGTCACTGCGCACATCCTCCTCTGTATCGTGGGAAAGACTTCTGAGAGTTGAGTCTCTCCTCAAACACTTAATAATCAAACGGCGATTGACTCTGTTTTGACTTTCTTCGGTGCCAGGCAGGGATAAGGGGAGTGAATCTTACTAAGATACAAAAGGTCAAAGGCCAGTGGCTGTAAATAATAACAGTCCTGGCCTGGAATGTATGAAAAGACGAAACGGGTTCTGATTGATTAAAAAAAAATGAAGAACGTGATGGTGAGGAAAGATGTTTGAACCTCTGAGGTACCAGACATTTAACGCTGTTCGAGCATGTAGATTATAAAGCTGTGTACAATGATAGAGATGTTTCATATGCTGTGACGCATCACGAGGTCACGGATGGTTTGGCCATGACACATGCCAATGTCACCAGGTCCGTGTAGGTCACTGAAGTTTACCCTCTCAAACAAGATTAGAGACGAACTAATATTGACATTGGACCAGGGTCTCGCTTGGCCACAAGAAAAGGCTTCTCTTGTTTTCCCTGCGTCTGCGCAGAGGCCGGCCTCTGTATACGATCAGTCTCGTTTCTGTTATTGTTTTCACTGGTGCCCTTTCGTACGTACCAGTAAGCAGTTGAGCTTCAGAAGTGCGGCTTGTATATTTGGGCTGCCAAGCTTTTCTTCATCCAGGTTTTTGTAGTTGCGTGCAGACAATGGTGCCCTTTGTCTGAGGGCAGAAACTGTTTACTGTTTTACATTTGACCGGCTTTTACAGTGACTCAATTCTTTCTTTATTTAGTGGTGGTCTGAATTTGTGATTGTCTAACTTTGTAGACACCTATGATAAGCAGCTAGTAGGTTGGAAAACATTAGTGTCTGTTACTATAAAAGCCTATAAGGATATGTACAGAGTAACTATGCTGCAGTCTGCCTCAAACATAAAGTGCCTGTCTAGCTTTTACTGGTCTGTTAGTAAAGGGGGCTTTAAATAATGAGCCTGTATGCATTGCTCTGGAAAAAAGGGGCTCTGTGTAACTGGTGATGATGTGTTTAAAGGGCCTGTGGACCCTGCAGTCACGTCTGCTGTATTGGATTGGGAATGCCCTGAGGACGTCATGTCTACTTTGGAATGGAGTTGGCTATTGGTCAGGGTCGCTTTGACTCATACTTTGCTAGATTTCATCTCTGACTGCCAGCAGGCCTGGTTTGTTTTAACCCCAGGTCATGAAATGAGTCACAACTGTGGTAACTCGATAAAGTCTGTCCTTTATACGGCACTAAGCAACAGATGCCATCGTTCGCTGGTGAGTGTGTAACTGGCTGAAATTCAAATTTGCAGCAAGTGTCAGATTTGAGATAAAAATAAGATGTAAGCGTTGCTCGTTACCGTCTGTGAATGTGTTTGCATGCGTGTGTGGGAGCCGCTGGGCGTGGTGTGTACAGAGTTTTTCAACAGCTGCCCTCCTAATGATGCCAAACCCCCACCTACTGCATCACCATGTTTAATACAACAGCCTCTCTATCCTGAGGTGAGACGACAGGACCCCCTGATGTGCACATTGTGGAGAGGTGTGAACCACCAGCAGTTACACTCCCCGTAGGAGGATTTTAGGGCAATCACAGTCTGAATGGGACAGAGGGAGCTGTTTTTGGTGGGGGTGGGGGGGTTGGTATGTGGAAATGCATAGACTACACCACCAGTCATTTGGATGTGCTGCAGCGGTACCATTTCTCACTTGCCATTTGTGAAATGCTTGGTGGTTTTGACAAAACAGCTGCTGGTTGTCGCATTAACCTTAATACAATGTTTGCTTCGTGCTAAAAGGAAGTAGAAAATACATCAGATTGCTATAGCAACATGTCAGCTTGCTAGATGAGTAACTCGTAGCAACTACCGGGTCTTGTGAAATCATGGAGTTATGGGAAATAACAGCATGAGGGGATACAGATGTCTTATCAGGCTTCCTCTTGCTCTCTAGTAGAGAAGTAGTAGTTATTTTAAAAAGTAACTGCTGTTCAGTTTATTAGGTGCAAGTGTAGCAGGATCTGTTTCGTTTTATTCAGCATTGTTTGTTGTAAACACTTTGATAAAGAAGCTCAACTTCTCAGTTGTTGTTCACCTGTTGTCTTGACATGGCTTTGTAGGAGTTGTGGGATCAGATCCATGACAGATTGTGCTGTTGTATTTGATAAACAATGGTTGCTGCAGTTTAGATCTCAATGGGTCTATTCAAGGTTATGCTTAGATGTGGAAATGTCTACAAATTGCCCCCAGACCTGAGGAGCAACATATAGATCCTTTATCCAGTCCTGCAACCACAGGCCAGCAACAAAAAAAAGTGGCCAAAGCTCAGCACAGTAGACTCTCTGTTGTCAGTGCACGGCATCCCAGCAGGCACTGCTACTCTCATCAGGCATCAGAGTCCTGGACAGCAGCACGGAGAACATGTGTGTGTGTATGTGCAAATAGACGATCGTCCATATGGCAGCCGTAAGAAATCAAACGGCTTCTGTCTGGCCTCGGCGCTGACAGGACGCGAGACGATTCCTGTGGCTCCGTGTAGTCTAGAATAAGTCATCACACTCCACCCGCTCTCGTTTCTGTCTTTCAGCTGATCTCACTCTTAAGTGGCCGCACATGCCGTTACGTGACATCACCGAGCGTTCATCGTTTTGCAGAGCATGTCCAGCTTCAGGTCATTTCATCATGTTGTTGCAGTCATTTTCCAGAGGTGGCGGCGCAGAGATGTTTTCATGTACAGTACTGTAAACACAGAATGCTTTCTAAAATGGAAGTGTTAAACATTTATTTTCATAAATGAACAAAATGCAGTGAATGAACAACAGAGAAATCTAAAACAAATCAATATTTGCTGTGACCACCCTTTGCCTTCAAACAGCAGCAGTTCTTCTAGGTACACTTGCTCACAGTGTTTGAAGGATCTCGGCTGGTAGGTTGTTCCAAACATCTCTGAGAACTAACCTCAGATCTTCTGTGGATGTAGGGTTTTTCTCACATCCTTCCGTCTCTTCTTGTGATCCCAGACACACTCCATGATGCTGAGATCAGGGCTCTGTGGGGGCCAGGCCATCACTTCCACTACTAACAGTACTGACGTGGTAGCACCAAATATTGATTTGATTTTTCTTTTCTTCGCTCACTTTGCATTTTGTAAATTGACAAAAATAAACAATCAATATTTATATTTCTGAAAGCATTCTTTGTTTACAGCGTTTTTCCACACCTGCCTAAAACCTTTGCACAGTGCTGTATGTTGAGATGCTCCGTATGTCCACCGTGGGTGTGAGAGTGTCAGCAGCGGTCTCAAGTTCACATCAGGTCACAGCGCATCGCCGTTCTTTCACCGTTATGGAAGCACTCCAGTGTTTAAGCAAGCGTTGATGGCTCAGTGTAAACTCAACTGCATGTTTTACCTAAGTAACACTGAAGTCAGGACAAACCCAACACCCACCCCCACCTGCTCCTCTTGCATCTGTGCCATATCATTTGTTGAGCCGTGTTTATGACCGCAGATGGTGACTGCATCCAGCTGGCCGGCACAACTAATGTGATTGACATTTTTTTCCATCTTTCTAGTTTCAACGATTATTGAAGCGTTAAAGTGACATCAGCTTTTGCAGCTGGGTGGAAGACAATTAAATGTGGAATGGGAGGAAAAAGTTCGGTTGAATTGGGGGAGGGGGTTGGGGGGGTAACAGAGGAATCTGCCCTTTGACAACCTTTTTTTGTAACCTCATCATAAACTTGTATTAGCCATGGCCTTGCACAATAGTGCCAAATCAGCAAGTTCCAGCTCTCTGCATTACCCTAATTTCTCAACCCCTACATAAAATAGTGGTTAGGTTAGTCTGGCAATTATGGTGTGGTGAAAGTTTTTTTTTGGGGTTAAAATGTCTTCTGATTGCTTGAGCTTCAAATGAGACAAAGTCAGCCCTCTGTTGCAGCGAAGCTGTTGTGTACACATTCCTCACTTCCACCAGATCTTTTACTGTAGTTTAATTAATGCTTAATTGCGTGCCGGGTGCTGGAGGTTATGAGTGGCTGCTGTGTGGCAGCTGGTGGGACGCTAGACACTGTAAAAACGTTTCATCTGCGGCACAAGTAGCTGCGCGTTCATTGCTGCAGGAAACTAGCACTGGCGGAGCTTCCTGAAACAAGTGGAAGACTTTAAACGCAGCCTGAACTACATCTGTCACCATGGCCGCCCCTCTGCTAGCTGGGATTCTTATCAGGACTGTGATAGTGCTGCTTTCACTCCCCCTATGAACAGTTCTTTGTCTAGACTCACCTTTTTCACCCTGGCTTGGGTAAATCCCAACGAGTATGTCTGCCAGTCAAACAAACAGCCAAGCGTTTCTCACCCCCTGCTAATTACGCACAGTATATATTTGCATACCCATCCCAAGTGGCCCTATGTGCACAAAGGAATTTCTAATGCGCTCGGCAGACTGCAGTTAGCGCTTCATGTAATGCAAATGTTATAAAAGCCTTCTGTAGGTTCCACAGGGTGAAGGGGTGGGGAAATGCCATTGTCAGAAAGGTAAATGCTAATTGTTCCTCATTTGCAGCATTTTCAGATAAGCGTCAACCGGTGTTTGTGCGTGAATGACTCTCTGCAAATTATCTTTTTTTGCCAACTTGCTGATTAAAGCGTGATCTGCTTCTTTTTTTTTTTGCTGCATGTATTTCTGCCGGGCAATTAGTGCGGGATGCCGTTCAGATCTGATTCAACAAACGATGCTGTGCTTTCCAATTCTTAAAGTCCTCTTATTGTGTACTTGTAATTGAGCACTGTGATTAGTAGAACAGATTAGCTAATTGTTGTTTTTGAGATAATATCTCTCAAAGAAGCTGCCCTGTGATTTAGGTTATTGTCCAGGTGGAGCTTGTGCTTCTCTACAGGGATATTCCGGCATCTGCTTATGTGGTCAGAAATAAAAGGCGAACTCTGTTTCTTGTCAGGCTGATTTGTTGCTTTTTGTTTCTTCCAACACAAACTGGAGGTTCCTGCTCCACATTTTCTGCTGTACTGTATCTGAGGTATTGCGACCACAGAAATTGTGTAATATTAAACTCCGAACTCCAGACTTGTAATCTTGCCACGGTCGTGTGTTTTCAAACCGTGGATGCTGAAACGACATGAAACACTTTGTTCTGACCACCTACACACTGTGGCCCGTTTCTGTTGGATTAATTGTTATGGATTATAAGGCCTTGGAATACTGTATGGTTTTACTTCTGACTCATGGTGGCTCTTAGGTTTTCCCCTCTTAACTTATCCATAGGGACTAAGATGCTAAGTTTAACCAAAATGTAAACGTTCATGCACTATTAGAAAATCTGGGACAGGAAGGGGTGTGCTTCCTGTTTTGGAGCTCCCCAGATTCCATCTTGTCTCAGTGGTTGCATGGCTTTACCCACATCAGTGCCAGTACATGTAACGTTTGTTAGGTCATCGTTGTAACGGCTAAACCATCGGCTTAAATATTTTCGCGCTGACATAACATTGGCACCACTCGTTTTCTCTGTCCCAGTCTTTATTTGCACCTGTAACTCCTGATTCTATGTTAAAGCGGTCGGCCACTCTTCCGGCAGCGTAGCTTCAAGGACGTGGAGATTAAGCGCCACAGCTGTAGAAACAAGAGTGCGACTCCACTTAACTTGTCTGCTCTCTTGTTTTTCTATAGAATCACCCCATAGGGATGCATACTTGACCGTGTGAGAGTGTCTACCCGTGTGTCCTGTCTGTGCGCAGAGTGTCTGCAAACGTCACGTGGACACATGTCGCAGGGGGGATGCATGGAATTATGTAAAACGGTGCTGCAACCTGTTAAAATGCTTTGGTTCTGAGTCAGGATCCAGCTCTGTAGGCGGTAAAACGTGCACGCTGCATCACATTTAAAGCAAGTGGGAGGTCTGGAATGCAGTTTTTAATTAATGCCAGCGTAAGACCTGCAACATTTAGGAAGGCTTCAGGTTAATGGGGTTGTTATGTAAAGTCACTTGATTTCACAGCGTGTTGTCCTTCTTTGTGTCTCTCCTCTACAGTGCGAGCGTGGTGATCGGAGCTCCCAAGGCCAACACGAGCCAGGTCAATGTTACAGAAGGAGGGTCTGTTTTCTACTGTCCATGGAGCCTCGAGCAAACCGACTGCCACGCCATTGAGTTTGACACTGAAGGTAGGACGCACAAATGCTAAACAAACGAGCTCTCCGTCAGTTTTCATTGTGCAAACTTCTTAATGCGGCTCATCTTTGCTGCTGCTGTGTACACTTTTGAAGCGTTTTCCCGGATCAGGCGTCAGCATTCCACTCCACCGAGCTGTTGTCGGCTACGCTGGTTCCTGAACTCGACACGGTCATTTGTTCCTGTTTGTGTCCTCTGTTTGGGGTTGAGAGGCATAATGGGGTCATGAAGAGCCATTTGAAGGATATTCCTTCCTTCCTCCCGGTCGTGTTTGTGTTGCCTTGCCCCAGGAGGTATAAGGAGATAAGCAAACAAAAAAACAATTAGGCCAGACAAAGAAATTTCCTGTTTGTAAGACAGGTGAACATTGGTGGTCTTGACGAAACGGCTACAGATGAATCAGATTTACTTAAGGTGTTTTGAGACATCACAGCAGAGTTTGCGAGGTTGTCTAACTAATGCATTGGTGTTGTAGCGTGTTGACAGAGCACCCATCAGCCTGTTCTGCACAATAGAGACAAGTGAGTGAGGCTTTTAGGCTCAGCATACACAGTATTAATCATGCAGTGGTTGGACAGTGGCACTATTGGCCACTGACCATAGTGAACAATGAGGAGAAATATTTCACAAGCTTGGTTTAACAACATTCTTTTATTGGTCACACATAAAAATGTGTTGCACGTTTCTGTGTCCTGGCTGGAGGCCACAGTGCCTGATGTCATGAACAAGCAGCGAGGGCTCACGGTGAAGGTTCGTCTCCCGGGACGTCAGAGAATGTCGTCCATATCTTTGAAAGGGGCTTTGAAGAAACTGATTACACTGCCAGAGCAGACTTTGACATCTGGATGATGACAGGACTGCTGCACGATGGAGTAACACTCAATACAAAGACATCTGCATGCAAATATGTCCATGCCAAACAGCTGTTACATGACATTTACTGCTGCAGTTCATTACGTGTGGCTCTGACTGTTTTCACTGCCAATTCTGAAGTAATAAAACTTCTTTTCTTTTTAAAAACGTTTTCATGCAATGCGTGCTTGAATAGATGAGCTCTGCTAAACCAGAGGACTAATATCTGGGATGTTCCCAAAACAAAGTGGTGTCATCAGTATCCTTGTCTTTGACCCACAGGCAAGAGATCCACTTAATTAGCCTAACTAATTGGGTCAAAGTGGCCAGAAACCCCCTCCCTTCTGAGATAAGAGCCTTTCTATGAATCTGAGAAGAGAGGGTAGCGAGGGCAGTAGGGAGGGTGTGAGAGAAGCATATACAGGATGGGAAGAAGGGAGGGAGAGGAAGGGGGAGAAACCAGAGCCTTGTTCCTCAGCTATGTCCCCCTGTGTTCTCCTGCTGTCGGTACTCCCACAGGGACAGCTGATGTGATGAGTGAATTTGACCATTTGTCTTGCATCCCACTGACACACACAAAAATACACACACACTCACACTGAGAGGCTCTAACCCCACTAATGGCTGGCCTCTCACACACAGTTCAAAGGCAAGCGCGAGCCTGTGGATGCACTCCAGACCCCCACGTGCTCCTGATGTTCCCGGGAGAGGCTGAGTTGGGCACCGTGTCACATCAGCACGCCGCGCTAACCGACCTCCCATGGGGCTCTCGGTCACATGACATGTCAATGTGGTCTCTGTGTTTCCCTCGATCTCCTCATCTCGGTCTCTATTTTCACACGGGAGCCTTTCACTTGGTTCCTGCTTTCGGTCACCTCCCAAACAACAAATCCAAACCTTTCACAGCCCGCGACAGTGACACAGAACCAACACGTTTTAGTTCCATTAAGGGGTTACATTGATGCAACTTCTTGCTTTTACAGAGGCAGACGATTGATCACACTTGCATAATTTGGACCTTTTTATATCTGCTAGTGCAGGTTGCCTTAGAAACACAACTGAAAACAAACCCTGTCTCTGTTCAGCTCCTACCTGTCCCTAGTGACTTTGACCATATCCAAACAAAGACCAGTGAGTTATGAAAATATTAAGAAGGTGTCTGCTTTGAGAAACAGAACCGTGCAGCTAAGTCGGATTAGTTAGAGTAACACACTTGTGAGGAGTTGTTTAAAGATCTATTAATGTTATTGCCTGTATGGCTAAAGCGCTTGTTTTCACACATGGACTCTTGTACATTTTACACACTGGCTGCTGTTGGACTATGATGAATAGCATTAGCAGGAAAGCCCAGTGATGGAGATTAAACAGAAATAGAGTTGAGTCATTAAAAAAGCTATAATCTCACTGCTTAGCATCCAGGGGTTCGGGGGTGGCAGCACTGCTTCGACGCAAAGGAGAAAAATGGCTCCAAAAACTTGGGAAAAAAAAAGAATAAGAAGGTGGAGATAATATTGAAAATGAAAACAGAGCAGAGAGAAAGGAGAGAATTTCCAAACTGAGATGACTGAGAGGTTGCTATGAGGAAGCAAGTCCAGAGAGTGTATGTTTTCCTTGGACCCCAGCCCCTTCGCTGTTTCCACAAAGACATGGAGCAGGCCTTCACCAGCTCCAGGCTGCCTAGTTGGCTTGGAAGGAAGGCGAGGGGGGGGATAGAGAGGCTTGACACGCATAACCTCTGCGTAAGGCATGATCTCTGCTAGTCCCTGGGAGATGCTGCTCTGCTCTTTTGCTACACATGTGTGGTTTAACAGCGTGTAGAGGAGGAATGAGAGATGCTTTGGAACTGAGCTATTTCAGTTCTCTCATATATGCACAAGCTATTGTCCGACATCATTTTAAATGCTTCTTTCTCGCCTAATCAATTTGTTTGCATGTCACTCTCCATTGCAACACAGACGTAACATCTGTCTTCGGAAAAGTTGCATTTAAATCTAATTCTCCAGACCATCTGTCACATCACCTGCTGCTGTCAGACTGTCGGAGTGGGAGATCAGTGTTAGTGACCAGGTGGTCAAACGGAGCTAAAGGTCAGCAAGGTTCACCCAGGCCGGTCGATTCCAGCTCAGACCTGAAGAACTGTGGGGTTCTTCTTCTTCCTCTAATAATCTTTGTATGAAAATGAGTGTATCTGAAATCTTCAAGCTTCCTTTCTGCCAGGTGTCCTGATGTTTTCAACAGCTTTGGAGGGATGAGGATGTTAGTGCTACAGCTGAAGGAATGCACGTATTGTCACAGGGCCATCACTTAATGTCCTCTTTTGCGTATCTTCCCCAGGCGATCGCGTCATCATACTCAACGAAACGGAGCACCAGGCTGATTTCAAGTCCCGCCAGTGGTTCGGCGCCACCGTGCGTTCCCACGGTGACACAATCCTGGTAAGGTGACCTAGGACAGAAGAAACCGTGCGCCAAACCACAGGCCTTCAGTGAAACCTGCCCTTTCACGTGGCCGTGAGAAACGTTCTTCCTCTTGTGGTGTTTCGCTTTCATTTTACAGCGTCTGTGTGTGTTTTTGGTTACAAACGAGTCTCTCAGATTAGCGGCTGTCATTGAGTTCCAATTTGCACCTCCACACTGTAAAGAAATGTCTTGTGTGCCCCCCCCTCTGACATCAAAGTTGAGCTGCCTGTTGTTTCGTCTAATAAATCAGGTTGTGACCTAGGTTGCGCTATGTGGTTACTCTGCTCCAGATGTAGCACTGACTTCAGCCTGGTCCCTAGTTCACGAGGGTGTTGTTGCAACTGGAAAAACATCTCCCACTGAAAACCTCATTCCATTTATCATTCATCTCCTCCTTTCCCCCTTTCTTCTCCACCAAACCATTCCTTTGGTCTTCAACCCAGGCTTGTGCCCCTCTCTACTCCTGGCGGACTGGGAAGGACATACCCCATTCAGATGCTACAGGAACCTGCTATCTCTCCGTCCAAAACTTTACCAAATTTGTGGAGTATGCTCCCTGTCGCACAGGTAAACGCCATCTCTCTCTTATCTCTAAATTTCGCAAACCTGGGGACAATGTGAAATATGTAGTAACTATAAAAGGAAACAATCCATGATGCAATGCGCCACTCCTGTGCGTTTCAGAGTTTAGTAATGCGGAGGGACAAGGATACTGTCAGGGAGGATTTAGTGCCGACTTCACAACGGTAATGACTACGTTCTTCGTTTATTATTCTTTCTGGGATAATCTTTTCCTTTTCTTTGTAGTAATTGTCAGGTTTTATCTTTCAGGATGGTAAAGTGGTATTGGGTGGACCGGGCAGTTACTTTTGGCAAGGTTTGTGAGACATCAGGAAAACCAAGCCTCAAAATGCCCTTGCAAGATCAATTTTAACAACATTTTCCTCTGTGGTTTTACTTTAGGTGAAGTGGTCTCTGCAGCTAAGGAGGAAATTATCAAGGCATACTACCCGGGCTATTTCTTGCAGTCTGTGATGGGTCAGATTCAGACCAAACAGGTCCGGACCGAACATGACGACAGCTTCCAAGGTTAGAAGGACCGTGTAAAACTGCCTCCACGGTGAATGATCGTTCATGAATAAGTCGCATAGTTGGAGGCTGATGTTTCCACTCGTCTGTGTTGTCGACAGGTTACTCAGTGGCTGTGGGGGAATTCAGCGGCGATCAGGTGGAGGGTAAGTTCATAAAACAGGCCACGTACCCACATGACCTGTGCTAGCTAGTTATAATACACATATTGCTGTTGCATCGAGCATAAAACAAAGTCAGCTTCCATATTTTACATGATTATTGGGCTGGAACTGTTGTCAATACTGGAACACTCTAATGCCCCTGCTGGGCCTGACCTGCATATTTTCCCTTCTAAATCTTTGCTTCATCTCTCTGTGCGCCTCTCAGATTTTGTGGCGGGTGTTCCAAAAAGACTCATGCTTTATGGTTTGGTAAGAAAGCCTAATCATCACTCTCATTTTGACTTTCACTTTGGTGCTTTTGGAATGGAAGACTTGAGCTTCAGACTTTGACCTAAACGAAAGAAAGCAAACTCTGTGATATTGTCGCAGTGGGAATAATTTTTACAGTAGGCTCCATACCACAGACTGTGCTTGTAGCAGACCCTATAAATAAACGTTCACCATATGTGACTGCTGTGTTGCAGGTGTCCGTTTTGAATGGTTCCGATCTGAAGACCATGATTAACTACGCTGGTGAGCAGGTGAGTCAGAGAACTCCTGTCTTCATCTGGAGAAAGCTCCTTGCTCATTAAAGCTCTTAATTCCCTCAGTATAAACAAAAATAATTTCCTTTCCTCCATCATCTTTACTAGTTTCTTGGTCTCGTTCGTGGTTTGCCATAAAGCTTAGTTATTGAGGAAAATGTTCAGTGGCAACTTAGAGTAAGTGGTAGCACTAGTTTACACAGCGAGGACTGACTGAGCTAGATGGATAAAATAAGAAGTGAATTTGCTTATACACAACTAATTTCTAGAAAATAACATAAATCTGAGTTTTTCAGACTGAGGTTTGTGGAAAAAAAAACCCTCATACACACTCTCACACACACTCTCACACACACACACACACACACACACACACACACACAGAACTTGAATCGACACCACACCAAATCTGCTAAACCCATCAAGCCTCCCTTACTTGTAGAAATGCAGCAGGCAGACTAAAGTTTGCAGTAAGGTATCGAAGAACAAACCAACAATATGTATATTTGCTGAAGTCATTAAAGCACTTTTGTTTACAGATGGGATCGTATTTTGGCTACGCAGTCGCAACGACCGACATTAACAGCGATGGGTGAGTCTTTTGTGCTAAATAATTACCTTGCACCATCTAGATTAGATGCAACCACCAGTTCATTACAACAGCAAGCTTGGGCGTCACTGTGTCTGAGTTTAAATAGGTTTGTGTGATCTTTTTCTTTTCTGCCAGGATGACCGACCTCCTGGTGGGAGCTCCCATGTTCATGGTCCGAGGCTCTGAAAGCCGCCTGGAAGAAATGGGCCGGGTCTACGTTTATCTACAGCGAGGCCCCTTGAATCTGGAGATGCGCCTACCTCACCTTACAGGCACCCAGGTTTTTGGGAGATTTGGTAGCACCATTGCACCTTTGGGGGATCTGAACCAAGATGGATTCAATGGTAAGAATGGACGTTGTCGTAGGCCCCTGGAAACCATAAACAAAACCACAAACGCACAATAAATATTAATTCACTTGGAAATTAGCATGTTTAGTTTAGTTTTAAAGTTTTAAAGGTGTGTTTCACTAAATCTCTAAATCAGTGTTTTATATTTCCACAAATACCTTGTTAAAAAACGTATTATTTTCCGCCTCTTCTTTGCAGATGTGGCTATCAGCTGTCCATTCGGAGGGGAGGATCACCAAGGCCTGGTTTACATTTACAATGGATACGCCGATGGACTGAGAGAGAAGCCATCTCAGGTGATCAGTGGGCAGTGGGCTGCTGGATCTTTTCCTGCCAGCTTTGGATTTGCTCTTAGAGGTGCTAAGGACCTGGACATGAATGGATACCCAGGTAAGTAAGGCGAGAAATCCTTATGTTGGCTGTTTATCAACTTTTAATATCTTCTGAATGCGTTTGTTTATTTCCATCAGATCTGATTGTCGGGGCCTTTGGTGTTAATAAAGCCGTCCTCTACAGGTATGTTGGTTTGCACTAGAAAGTAGTTTACATGTAGAATTAAAATATTTGCGTTATCTGTACAAAAGAGCTTATCTTTCTTTTCGACTGCCATTTCAATTCATACTCCTTCTGACATCCGCAGATCCCGCCCCATAGTTAACACCAGCGCCTCTCTCACCGTGTCCCCCCACATGATCAACCCCGAAGAGAAGAACTGCATGATCACGAGTGGAAACAGCAGCATTCCTGTTTCCTGGTAAATGATCGGTTTACTCAGTTCCAACACGTGGTTTCCTGTGACAGTGCTGTTCTGTTGGTATTTGTTTGACCCAGTGGTCGAAAGATGGGCTTCCCCATTTCCCCAGTACATAAACACTTCTATCCTGCCAGGAAGTTCTGATAAGGAATATCCAGTCACGGTATTCTTTTGTTGCCGAGGTCTGATCTTGTCTGACCTATACTGAAAATGTCTTTGAATCACTACTTGAGCTGAGAAAAAGAAGAATATCAGGCTGAATAGCGGCTTTGTTAGCAGTTTTTGGCCTCCTCTAAATGTGCACAGGCTTCAGTTCCAAAAAGGGGAGAGGAAACAGATGATGGTTGCTTTGCTGCTCGACATGGTTGACACTGCACTCATGTGTCTGCCCCCCCCCCCCCTCCAGATCCTGATCCATAAAGGAAACTGTTGTATACACATGTGTCTTGATTACGCTACGTTGCCTGGTGATGAGGAGTTTTTGGTGGGGGTGAAAGGAGAGCACAAGGGATAATGGGAGGGAGGGTGGGAGAAGAAGGGGTTGGAAGGGTTTTTTCAGTTGCTTTGAATGAGATATTGTTTGGTGGTGGAACACAGCTGGGAAACATCAGGACACGTACACTCCCTGTGTGCGCACAGTCGTGCAGGAACAGGAGCACATACATAAAAATATTACTACTTTTCAGAAGTCCTTGTATTGTCTGTGTCTCTCTTTCTTTTCATTTATGTGCCTTTCACTCCACTTTCTACTCTCCCTTGTTCTGTATCGCTTATTCCAGTTTTTCCTCTTCTCGCGTGGGTTTACTAGTCGACGACCAGGGCTTTTGGGGTTGCAGGCTGTAAGACAGCAGCAGCATGTTGCGCAGCTGATGTCATGGGAGAGAGCTATATAAGCAGCCATTGACTGGTCAGCAGTGAAACCCGAGTCGTTGCCCAATTTCACCCTTCTTAACTCCGCTATTTCTTCGAGTGTGGGGGGGCTGCGGGTGGAAACGGAGACACTGATTTGTCGGCCTGGCTGGCGAAAGCAGCCAGATGCCAGTGCATCTCCAAAAGTTTGGCATAGTTTTCATATTATTCATCGTATTCCCATGAACCGTGTAAGGAGTTAACTGGATAAAGTTGAGTTGGAGAAGAAGTGAAGTGCCGTGTATGTGCGTGTTGACACTGAAACTGTGCCTAAATATGCTTTCCTCATCATGTCCTTGTCCCCCCTGTCCAAAACAGCGTCAACCTGAGTTTCTGCATTTCTGCTGATGGCAAGCACCTACCAGACGTCTTAGGTGAGCCAATTTTTCACATCTGCACTTTATTACAAGTAACGAAACTGTCAAATAGCCACCAGTGGCAATGTTTTAAATCCATACAAGTGTGTAGGAGAAGTGTTTTGGCAGATGATGAAGCTTTTTAGTATTATGACAAAAAGTGTGCAGCACCATAAATATTGTCTGTGATTTAATGATCAAACTTCATCTTTTCCTATCAACCCTTAGTCATTACTTTACTCCTTCTTCTATACACAAGTGTTCCCTGTCATATTATGTTTGGTTACACTGACTACATAGTGTGTGAGTTTTTATGGTGGTCGTTTTTTTTTTTAAAGCTGCCATTACGTGACTCAGAACATTCATTATGCCATGAATGCCCATTTGTGTTTGTGTGTGTTCCAGATTTCCAGGTGGAGGTGCGGCTTGATAGTCATAAGCACAAGCAAAAAAGCGCAGTGAAGAGGTCCCTGTTCTTAGATTCCCATCAGCCTTTGCTGCAGAGGAGCGTGAAGGTGCGGCGTGGCAAGCGTGTGTGCAACCAGACAAAGATCTACTTGAGGGTATGTCCCTGTTTTTCTACGACTGTTGTTCACACATCTCGTGCATCAATAGTTTTTCATGTTTTCTTCAAATGTATATTATTTTTAAAGAAACATGCACTTTTTTTGTAGGATGAAAAGGACTTCAGGGATAAACTCTCCCCCATTTATGTAGCCTTGAACTTCAGCTTGGATCCAAAAGCTGCAGCTGACTCTCATGCCCTGAGGCCTGTCCTCAACTATCAGACCACCAACGTATATGAGCAGAAGGTACGTTATTGTGCAAAGCATCTTATTGATCTTCAGCCCAGCACACTTAACTAACCTTACAGTGACCTTCAGAGCCTCCACCATAAATGTTAATGGACTAGTGTTCGCTAATAATGCGCATATGGTGCTTTGATTGCTCGCTGTGAGCCGATAAGAATATCCGCCGCAGTCAGTAATCACTCTTTGTACCGCTTGCCAGCCGCTCACTGATTTTGTCCCTGATGAAAGACTTCTGTTCGTTTTAATGTCAGTCCTGGAGTACTCAGCTGGGATGAGATCCAGAGTGTCTGGAAAGCTGTGAACACGTATGGCGTGTTAGCCTGTGCTAGGCAGGCTGCTTCTCTGCGTAACGGTACATAGGCGAAAAGGTCACTAGGTCATCCCATAAGTTATGTCAGAGCTGAACACAGGAGCTTGGTGGACTTATCAGGGCGGAGCACAATTCCATTATTTACCCATCTGGTTGGAATCGCTCGTTTTTCCACTGGCAGTGAGTAGTGGGCATTCTTTCAGCCGTGGCACCATATGCCATGAGTTCAGCAGCAGCCACTGGATTTGAACACTTCTTTCGCTCTAGCTGTGAATGTTTTTTTCCTGTTAGCTCAAGTCTGAACCCTGTCATTGATGGCCTTTCTAGATATCAAAGCTGTTAGGCCTCCAACAGATGTGGTCTCTTTCAAAAAACCAAGACCTTGAGGCAAGCCTGAGCCAACATATCAACCTTAAACCATAGAAAAGCCTTTTTTTAAAAAAAAAAAAAAAAAAAACAAAGACGCACAGAGAGAAAATATGATATGCATATGTGTGAAAAGGGGAGTGGGAGCAGTGTCTGCCAGCCAACATATTTCATTAATCTTGCTTAATACTGTGTGAATATAACGGTGCATAAACAGTCAAAGTGGACGCTGTATGGAAGCCTTGGTTTTGATCAGACACATGATGCCCTGTTGATTTCACATATGTGATGAATATGTGGCAGGACATGTAACGTGTAGCCGACTCTGCCAAGTTCTTACTTTCTTCAAGCTGGAGTGAGAACGGGAGATTGTCGATGTGCTCGACACAGTCCCACTTTCCCATCTTAACAAATTCCACATGTTCCTACAGAGACTTCTGGTGATGTGAAGGTTTATTAATTGACATCATTCTCAGATTTGGAACGGAGGAGACAAATACTGTGCTAAACCAGACAGGATCAGAGTTGATAGAAATATCTGAAACTGTACATCAGCACTTTTATTATCATCAAAATATAATGAATCATAAGATCTGTTGGGATTTTAGTTCTAAGTTTGTCTAAGCATTTGCATTTTGCTAAATTATACTTGTCTGCATTATGTCACGTGTTTATCTCGTTGTTGTTGTTTAACTGCAGTGATGGGACCTGAACAGTTCGCTCGCTGTACACAGACATACAGGGTGCACATGTGGCCAAGTCAGCATGGTGGTTACCACGGTGTCCATAATTAGAGCCCCTGGATGGTGTAATGACAAGGGGGGTTTTTGGGCCCTCTCTAATCTCCTCCACCATTTCTATTTATTATCATTGTCGTCACGAGCATCATCGCACTGTCAAAGTCATAACGAGGATGCAATTTAACCGTCCGCAGGGCTTTCCCTGCTCCTGCCCTGACACACGCTCAGCGGTCGTCCTCCAGTAGTGTTTCTTTTCCTTCCCTTCCACTGATGGCTCACAACCCCTGCGTCTGCGCTCAGGTCAACGTACACATCCTGCGTTTCAGTAGGGCTCCTCCAGCTCCATGCGATCGTATACCGCTGTGGTCGGCTGAGTGGCGTAGGGTGCGGTGAAACTGTGGGTCGCCACACAGTGCTGTGATGTGGGACGCTTTTAAGGGCTGAGGACTGGCAGCTTCGCATGTTCTCCGATTCAAGCTCTGGGCTGGACCCCCGCTCGTCATTTCCTTCTCTGGTGTCGCAAACAGAAAGCACGTGTGTTGTGTGCCTGGACAGCTGGTTCAGGGAAGAGTGTCTGCGCCTGTCATGACCTCACATAGTCAGTCATTGTCTCTCCCAGCCACAACATTTCTAACTGTCTGATGAGCAGTGATGATGTCTTGTAAATAATGGCGGACTGCGAGCCAGGTGTCTTCGAGAGGCTTGGGGTGGAACGTGTTAGTCATACCACATGTGTCATCTTGCTGTACACATCCTGTTGTCTTCTTTCAACTGATATCTGATTTATCTTGCAGCTAATTGTTTTCACATGCAAGTTGTGTTTTCAGACAGAACCTAATGTGTGGTCATCTAGTGAAACTGTTTTTTTTTTGTATCTTTTAGGCCCACATTCTGTTGGATTGTGGAGATGACAACATCTGTGTTCCTGACTTGAAGCTGGCAGTTCAAGGGCAAGTCTGAATTTTCTTCTATCTGAAACATCGTGAGCAAAAGATATGAGGAAACTTTCAAATGATGTGGATAATACACTGAACTCTTCACCTGTTCTGTGTAAATGGGTCCAGGGATTTGAGGGCCAGAGCATAAATACAGCTGGTTTAGTTGTTTCGCTGCTTTGTTTGGTTTAGCATACCAGAGAGGGGCCCTTAATAACACGGAGTAGGGGTACGCCGTCCTGAAAACGGGGCGCAGCTTTACAGGTGCTGTGACAAACAGCTAATGGTATAGGAAGAGATGAAAGGGATGTGCTGGGGAATTGTGGGAGCCGTGTGCCAGAGTGCAGCCTCGCGTGCTTCTGAAGCTGTCAGGAAGGACCCTGCTTGCCGCAGTTTGACTTAAGAAATCTGTTAGCATTTTTCTCAAAAATAACAACCTCCCTGATACTCCCTTCCCTGCTCTGTCATTTTGATTTTACATTCCTATATTTATCTGCCATCTGCCACCATTTCTTTTTCTTCAGCATACTGTATGGCTGATCCATCGCATATGAAATAACCTGCTGTGTGTGTGTTAGCGCTGCGCTCCATCCAAGTGCGTCTGAAGACTTTTTGCCACAAAAAGTGTGATTAATGCAATTAAAATAATAGCTTGGTGTTTTTGTCTGCTCTGTAGCAAATTATGGAAGCTTAGTAGTTAGAGGGGTTGACAGGATGGCCATGATTTAGTGGAATGTCAGAAAAAAAGCACCCATCATTTCTACAATGTTGTTCCTTCTGTTCTGCTGCCAAAACACATAACCTATTAGACCAAGGGTCCCTGTGGGGAAGCTTTAAGATTTTGTGGCGTTTTCTGATTTTGAGCCTTCTTGGTTTAAAAGAGAGATGCCATTTTCGATTCAGACGGGGGCCGAGTCGCAGGGCAACTAGGGATCAGCCTGAAAAATCTTCCCTCTTGCTCTCCTGCCTTGCTTTATGAGAGTCGAGCGTAATTAAAAGCGTCTGTGTGGGCCGTCCATATGGAATTTCTCATTGTTCTTAGCTGTGGAGAACGGGTGGGAGTGGGAGAAAGTAAGGAAAGGGGGAGGTGTTTAACAGACTTGCACGGTGTTGTGTAGCATGTGTGACTTTATTACCCTATTGGAAAGTTTGTTCTAAACGAGGACAATCTAATTCATGATTTTCTTTTTTATAGCCAGCTGTAAATTAAATCAATGTTTCGTGCGCCAAGCTCGAAAGAATGAATGCAACAGAAATTTGTTACCCACTCCGCTGCCAGCAAACACAAATAAAGTATCTGATTGTGTACTTCCATTCAAACACGTGTTTATCCACATTGTATTGTAACTAAACATTTAACCTGACCAACAACTCTTAGTAATTAGGTCTTGGTTTGGTTGTGCCTTCAGGGACAGGAAGGAAGTTTACCTGGGTGATGACAACTCGTTGACCCTAACATTCAACGCCAAGAATGAGGGCGAGGGAGGGGCTTATGAGGCCGAGCTGTACGTGGAGCTCCCCCCTGAAGCTGACTACAGCGGCATTGCCCGCAACAACGAGGTGATTGCTAATGCAAAGCGTACACAAACCTGCAACTTCCAGGCAGTGGGACGTGATTACTGTTGTCTTTGGCTGTGGTTGGACCAATCTGTCCGATTGTTCCCCAGAGCCTGACCCAGCTGACCTGCAGCTACGAGACAGAAAACCAGACTCGATACCTCAGCTGTGATTTAGGCAACCCCATGAAGTCTGGCGCTAATGTAAGAATCCTTGAGCCTTGTTTCCGTTTGTGCCTGTGTCATAGTTTCTTGCTTCTGTAGGAAAAAGTTACACTTGTCATTTTTATGTCCGATATGAACATTACAGGAAAAAGTGTGAGTTTCTTCTGTTCTGTTTCACGACGATACTGATTAACATTCTGATATTTGTTCTGGCAGCTGTGGGCAGGTCTGCGTTTTACAGTGCCTCGGTTGAAAGACACACACAAAACTGTCCAGTTTGATCTGCAGATTCGCAGGTACAGCACAAAGAAATGAACAGTTTATAGAATATGTGGCAATATTCAACCTGCACAACGCTGGAATGACCTCAGCTGATCAGAATTGTTTTTCTTTGTCCTCTTGTTTCCACAGTAAAAATGAGAATAATTCCCACAGTGAGGTTGTGCCTTACAAGCTGGAGGTGGTTGTTCAGGCTGATGTCATTCTACAAGGGTGAGCTGAGTGCTAGGGTTCCCTCATTTGAACCGTTAGAGCTTCCTCAGGTCTCGAGTGCCTCTCCTTCACATGTTCTCACACCCCCCCCGCTTCTCTTTTTAAGCGTGTCGCGTCCAGATAAGATCTTTTTCCCGCCGGCAAACTGGAAGCCTACCAAAAGTTATGGGGTGGAACAGGACGTTGGGCCTGCAGTGGAACATGTCTATGAGGTAATCCGCCATAGCTGTGCAGACTCGCTGGGGTTGGAAAGCAGATCCACCTGTCTTTAAAGCAGTTCCATTTATTCTTAGATTGCGCAGATCCACTTTTAATTGGTTAATTAATTTGTAAATGTAACAAATGTGTCTGATGGGGAAGTTTCACCCTGGGAACCTCACAGCGAACTCACTTTTATTGTTTCATTTTTCCTTTCCAGCTGGTGAACAACGGACCGAGTCGCATCAGTCAGACCGCACTTGAGCTTTACTGTCCCCTCAGTGTCCAGGGTCACAGTCTGCTTTACCCTCTGGAGTTCTCCACTGAAGGGCCCGTCAACTGCACGACAGACAAAAACATGAACCACCTTCGACTCAAGGTGAGTGGCATACAAATGTGCACGGACGCGCACCTCTCGGGGTCAAATGGGGTGAAGATCTCCCACCGATTCGCTGTTAGATGTATAATTAACATTTGGATGCTCCCGCTGGTTGTTCCACACCCACCTCCTCCCAGCTTCTCAGCCCCACCCAGGACACTTACCCCACCACTACTTTGAACTTCCAGCTCTTCCCTTTGCTCGGCACAGCTTGATGCCACCTCACCCTGCAATGCACTCACTCATCTTCTACATCTCGCCATGTTCCTCCTGTATGAATTATATCTTTGGGACCTTGTGGGCAGAGCATCTTAGTGCATTTACATTCAAAGCTTGACAGATGTTGCGCAGGGCTGTGAGCCGTCATCTATCTTAGCTGTGATCTAATGTTGTTATTTCCCTAGTGAATCGCTAAGTCTGCTGTATTTCCACGGGAATCCACGTGGAGTGGAGCTCACATGCTTCTGATTAATGACAAAAAGCTTCAGGGTCACGCTAACATTAGGTCTTCTATTGACAGAAAGGGTGGCGTGCTCTTCTGCCCGGTGAGGTCACTGTTCATGTTGTGCTAATGGGTGGTGTACGTTTTGTGCTCTGTCTTCCTGCAGCTTCAGCACACATCCACAGAACCTCCTATTCTGGCGTTGAAGGCCCCTGAGCATCATGTTGAGAGGAGGGATGCACATAGGAGTCAGTTTGCTCATTTGACTAATCTGGTAAGCAGCTTAGAAGGGAATTATTGCCTTCTATGAACCAAGATGTTGAATGTGTGAATGAATATATAAACCATGGTGTCACTTAGAGAGTAGGTCAAGACTTTCTACAGTATGCATATCTGGACCGGTTTCAGACTGTCCTGAATCTTACAAAGGGCTCCTGGGATTTGGGTAATTAGGTTATAGTGTCGTTAAAAGGGAGGGCTAAAGGGCACAGGTTGGACTCATTGTGGCAATTAACATCGAAAAGCCTTTTGTATCAGGAGTCAAGAGGCAGGGAAGACACGGGACACAGGAGGCTTTTGCTATTTTTACACAGATTTTTAACTGCGAGTGTTGCGAGGCCTCCCAGCCCACACACACACTGCCCCCATTCAACCACCGACCCGCAGGTAGCTGCCGCGAATACCTGCCTCCATCAAAGATGCCTTTGTCCGCCTGCCTGTCGCTCCCGACCGCGCTCGTCCATCAAGCATGTCCAATGACATGTTACCGTGAAGGACCCCATTCTCTACCTTTTCCCTTGTGTCTGCACTTTTGTTTTTCACACTCTGTAGGACAGGCATCTCCATTTAAAGCAACTGGATTAAAGTGTGTTGGTGTTAGCAACGCTCGGATGAAGCTGGCGGCCTAGGTCATAGTTTGAGGATTTAAAGTGACCTCCTTGGTGTTTGAAGAGCCGAACTGTGCATGGAGAACAAAAGCTGGGCTCTAGAGCCACTCTTTCAAAATAAAACAACATTTCATCATTTCACCAGAGAAGTTTTCTTTTCTTTTAATACCATCATGAAGAAATATATTGGCTATAATTGTGCTAACATCAATATTTGCTTGATGTTGTATATGGATCAATAATTTCACAAAATTGTTTCCTGTCAGCTATTATACCATGCTTTTATTATTTCAAACCCACCCAAAGTGAGCCTGTTTAGTCAGGCCAGACATGTATTTTATGTAATTGTGGGAACAGCATCTGTGAGATCTCCATGACATACTGCCCACACAGTATATGTGGGAATTGAATCTGAGGTATATTTGGCAGTGGACCATGTTCGTGTCATGTCCATAAACCTTTGTGGCCTCAGTAGCCCTTGAGCATCAAGGAGGTCCACCCGAAGGAAATGGATTGATACTCTCACTGTCTGTCTGAGCGGCCTCATTAAGCCTGTCTAAGACCGAGCCCGGAGGAGCTTGGCGGGTCCTGTCCCTCCACGTCTGCCCCGCTCAGTGCAGTGAATAATGAACGCGCGCCCGCATGAAACCCGCCGCAACTTCTCAGTCTGGAAGTGGTCTGGCTGCAGCAGCAGCTCGAAAGCACACAGTTAAAATGGTCAACGCAAGCTGCTATACGAGGATCTAATTAAGCTGGCGTATTCAACATTCAAGAGTCGAGTCTTGGTGGTTGGACAATAACGCGGAGAGTGGTGCATGCTGCATTTTTACAGTCTCATGACATTCCTTCAATCTAATTCGAAGCAGGCGTGGAAGAGGGGATGATAACATTGGGCTCTTTGTTATATTTATTCAAACTGCAGAATTAACAAGAGGGTTATTTGTCTTTACTTTATAACCTCCACCTGCATTTAGGTCCTGTGACTCTGGTGAAGGTTGGTGGGAGGGCGAGGGTAGGAGAACTGTTTTTGTAGCTCTTATGACCCTCTTCTTTCTTCTCTCCTTCTTTTTGTAGTCCTGCTCGAACACAGAATGCTGGGCGCTCAAGTGCAAAGTGGGTCTTCTGGAGAAGGGGACGACCGCTATCCTCAAAGTCCGCTCCCGTGTCTGGGCCGAGACCTTCATGGAGGTTAGTGGGAGACGACCTTTGGTAGACGTACACAAACAGAGTCGAACCCTTAAATTTGTGGCTTGCAAAGATACGATATCTGCACTTGTCATATGTGTGTTTGCATTGTCTAGGTGTCAGCGCTGGTTCTGGATCAGGCTGAAATATTTTATGAATATTCTAGAGATGCTGTAACACATGACTCCTGTGAGAATTTTCTGATTATTTATTATCCAGTAGTTGCAGATGCTCATAGAATAGAAACAGTGAAGGAATTTTCTATGAAAGACGTAAGAGGTCTGTGTCGCCATCTAGTGGACACATGACGAACTTCATGCGATGGTAAGCTGACGGGACGTCTCTCTTTCAGAAAGCTTATAAGCAACACGTGCTGGAATGCTTGGCCAAGTACAGTGTGGAGAAGATGCCCTACGCCATCCTGCCCAGACATGCACCCACTGGACACAAAAAGGTTTATAAATTCTTTTTTCATTCCTCCTACTGGTCTATGTAATGAGTCCACACGTCGACTTTTTGATGTTATGACTTTTTGAGATAAAGACTAGCTCTTTTTTTAGGTGGTAACGCCAGTTGTGTGGAACAAGCCTGATATTGAAAACTCTGTTCCTCTGTGGATCATCATCTTGGCCATTCTGGCTGGTTTGCTGCTTTTGGCTCTTCTCATCTACGTCCTATATAAGGTCAGTGCGGCAGCGAAACACTGTTAGACTGAAAGATAAATAAAAGCACAGTTAGATTTGATTAGGCCTGTGCCATTCATGTCTGTCCTCTTTTTGCAGTTTGGCTTTTTCAAGCGATCTCTACCTTATGGCACCGCCATGGAGAAAGCTCATCTAAAACCACAGGCGGCCTCCGAGGCCTAAAGGAACTACAGCATCAGGCCATATGATTGCAACAGAAAAGCCAATCAGAAAACAGTTTTGGAGTTAGGCGACAAAGAGACCACTGGAGCTCCACTGTGCTGCACTAAAGGAAAACAAATTATCCAAAGATCTCCAAGCCAAATGAATGTTGTTTTTGATCATCTTTTTTTAATTTATGTCTTGTTTGGGCAGGTTGGAAATGATATCAAATATAAGTAGAGAGAGAGAGAGGCCTCTTTCGTGGACTTTTGTGATGGACAGTTCTATAATACCCCCTGATCTACTTTATTTTGGTGCTATTAATATGATGTGTTCACTGCCTCTGACAGGATATGGCCACAAGTAGCTTGTGGGAGCTGGGAGCTGTGAATTACGCCGCCTGCTGAGGTCTGAATTTCTTCCCCTGATATGTCCTGAACATGTTTAACATTAACCATGGTAATGGATATATTACATATTTAGCCTAGCTTAATTTGATCTTTTTTACATAAGTCCTGACCTGTCTGGGATGCCCCCCCATTGATTTGTTGGCCTTTGCATGCTGGAATATGCACCAGCAACCCACAGCCCAGAACAGGATGACCGGGTGTTGAAAGTGCTTTGATGGTTGTTTCTTAGAACGATCTCTCTCTGCCTCAGGATGGTGGACAGCGCTGCGTTGAGTTGTTTTTGCACTCAAAGGAAATCTACTGATATATTTCCAAAGACACCAATGACTGACTGACTGAGCTTCCTTTGAGTTCTGACTCGACCCCTAATAATCACGTTGTTTTAAATCCGGTCGTGTCCAGAGTTAGCAGTGCTGGGATGGGACTGGAACCGCCGCAGACCTGTTAGAACGGGGCTCAGAACAGGGTGGTGCTACTGTCAAAAACTGTGGCGTTCACCTCAAGTATGTTTTGTCTGTCTGTCCTCCTCCTGTCTGGGTTGAGCTTATGCAGTATACGCACCACCCACAAGCAAATGATGCTTGGAGGAAAACCACAGGCGTAAATCGTGTCTTGAAGCAAAGAGGTGACAATCAGCAAAGTTGTAGCCTTGACAGATCATAGCAGGATCTTTATGAGCATGAAGGATCCATTTTTTTTAGCTTACAGTGTACATTACTGTGAGATACTGTACTTTTGATTGTCTTCTGAGTTCTAACTGCTTATGTTGTGCGGCTGAAGTCATCCCACTACAAAAAAGGCTACAGGGACTGAACATTTAAATGCTTTTGTGTTGACTTCTTTTATTTTATTTCATTTACACAGATTTAATGTGCTTTAAATGTAAATACTTCATGTCATGGTTAGGGATTGAGACGCGCGTGGTGTGTGTGTGTGTGCATATTTACATATGTGACTTCATGCGTATGTGCATGTATGACTGGCGTATTTATGAATGGCTGTGTTGTGTTTGGATCTATTGTTACCTTTCTCACTCCCTAGTCCTGTTTATCCCCGTCACCTCCCAGGTCAGTGAGGTCAATCCATCCTGTGATACTATTGAAGGGCTAATATTAAAACACTCAGTATTCAGGTCGACTTGTTTAAAATACTTACCTCAGTGGAATTTGAAACAAGGCTTGGAGATGTTAGCATACTGCAGGATGCCACGTACCTCTGATAGGATAACAGCTAGGCACTGGGAACTCAATGTTGTTTGGAAGTGCAATATTTATATTCACTCTTTTTAAATTTGACAGTGCTTTCTTTTGTTTTATGTTGTTATTGTGTTTGATTAAGCAAAACGTAGGTGACAGAAATATGTGATAAGCACATCGACTAAATGGTTTGTGAGGTTCTTGGCTTTCCACTTTCACTTGCTTTCTCACTAAGTGTAAGTGTGATACTGTTTTTTTTTATAGGATTTTCCACTTCAGATGCACTCACCACTTCATTGCTGGATAGTTTTTTTTTTTGATCCCATCAGAATGTATCTAAGTTGGGTATGTCGACATAGTTTGACAATTTCTGTTCTGCTGTTGCACCTATTCAATCACAGCCATATGTTTCACATTTGTTTGACCTATTACACTTTTTTTTTCATGTGCTCCCTCTTAATGAACAGTAATTTTCTGTCAAAGCATCCACAGATCCCCTAATTGATTTAAATCATTTAACGTTGTCCATATGAAGATTCTTTACCAGTAATGTCAACTTATTTATAACGACAGGAGAACTTTTTGAACTACTTCCTCCATGGTCACATCAGGAGAAGGCACTGGGTTTCTTTATTTTTTCCTTTTTTTTTTTTTTACGTCTTAGCCCATTTTCACTCTCCAGAACTTTTTAAAAACCAGTTGTACATATTTATGACAAGGAGAGTATTGAACCTTAATGAGAACTAATGATTTGTTGTGAAAATGTCTCACCCCATATTGGGGAGAACATGTTTATCAGGTGGGTCTTACAAGTTCAATTTTTACCTGTTATGGTTTTAAATAAAATATTTCTCTTTTTACAAACTTGTGCTTTCACTGAACACATGTACATGAGAAAATAATTTATTTAGAAAAAACATCCTATGTCTCTCTCTCTCTCTCTCTCTCTCTCTCTCTCTCTCTCTCTCTCTCTCTCTCTCTCTCTCTCTCTCTCTCTCTCTCTCTATATATATATATATATATATATATATATATATATATATATATATATATATATGCACGTCGGTTGTTACAAAATGTAATGTGGAAATACTACTGCTCAAATAATTTGTGATTAATTATGGCAAGGATGTGAAGTTACTATGGCTACAACAACAGTATAGAAAACATAAATTACAATGAGCACACATATACTCATATTGCCTAACTGTACATAATGTAACGTGGCCTTTGTGAGGTTTCCACTGTGGCCAAAGGTTTGAACACCCACAGAATTGAGTTCTCTGGTTCAGCATCAGAGGTCATTATAATGCACAGCGCACATATTCACTCTATGCTGGGATAAAAGCGTCTCCACTGGGTTTTGAATGGAAATCATTTCACTCAGTCAATCAGGCAGCACCTTCAGGTCCACCCTGTGTTTTGTTTATGCGGCTACGATGTGTTCTCTGGTCCAGAGTTGTGCTACAGCTCCACAGTCTCACGGTCTGTCACTCTATTGTTCTTGATAGCTGTGTCAACCTGCGCTGGTTGTCAATCACCTTCAGGTTCTGAATGTAGTGTCGGATGTTGCTGGAAGTCCGCAGAGGAAGGCCGAGGTCAGAGTCTGGATGAGAAGAAGGGCTCATGGTTTGTAAAGAAAATGAGAAAACATGATAAAGAACGCCACTTGCCACAGGCATTAAGTACGGCAAAGCTAAAACCAACATACAACGGCGATTATCACATAAGAGCTACTGCTTACATGTAGATATGCGTGCAGCAGGCCCTTCCAGAAACATCCGATCTGCCAGGCCCCTCTGTGGAGACGAAGGCACTGCAGCAGACAGATAGATATATGCCACGTTTGTAGACACAGACCTGACATTATCCATGCCAGTGACGCACGTCTGCTTTTAGCTCTTCAACTGGTCGACTTACCGTAAGGCTGGCTCCTGCATCCTCGTACAATTTTCACTGTCTTTGCAATCATTCGCTGCGAGAAAAGGAGGAAAAGTTCAACGCTTCTCAGTTGAATCTCATTCTGAGGACTTCATCCGTGAGGAGCGATGCTACAAAACCATGTTTCATTCTTACCATCTTCTCAAAATTGACCAGTTTGTCTACATAGTTTTGGTTTCCCTCATGGATGAATGTCATGTCTGGGCAAAAAACAAACAAACATGTTACTAATCAGAATCGTGAGGATATTGTGAATTAGTTGCTGGTTAGCGTTACCTTTGAGGAGCAAAGGCATGAAGGGAATGTAAGGAGGACTGAGTTTGGCCACAGCCAGTCTGTACGCCCTGTGGTTGCGTGATGGATCCTAACAGCAGCAGAGAACAAACTGAACTGTAGACGTGTGTCAAGCGCTTTGGGATGTCTAAATAAATCTGAACTCACCATCAGCCTTTCATAAGAACAGTAAATTCGTTTTATCTTGCTGGGAATTCTCTGCAGTGGGATATAATGAATACAATGCGAGTCATGAGCTAATATCGCATATTTATAATTTCACCATGGATGTTGCATTCAGGGACTTCTCACCTCCCAGGTCTTGTAAAGCCTCTGTACTGCACTGTTGCTCAAACCAAACATCACAGCAAAGAATGAATTGAGATTCTTCTGCTCCTTTAATCTGTAACAGAGAAGGCACATGACTCTTAGTGATTAGTTTATGATTAACCTGAGACTGGCAAAGTCCTCCTTTAAGTATTAACAAATTATTTAGGTCATATGCAAACAAGACTATGAGTCTCAGCTGTAGCCAAACCAGCAGTATTAATTATGCAGATTGTGGTCAAATAAAATGCTGGAAATAAACTTGAACTCAGAGAATCATTAGTTTCTGTCAATAAACCTTTGGGGTACATGCATCAGTCACAGCTGACAGTAGATCAAATGGTCTCTTACACTGCAGCGATTTTGATGAACTTCTTAAGCAGTACGGCTCGTTTCACCAGGTCTTCACACAGGCATAGCTCGGTGACCACCCAGTACTGCACCTCATTGAAGCGACGCACAAACCGCTCCAAGTTAGCAGTGATGGCCCCCTGAAATTTATGACGCCCAAAAATGTAGTAGACAAGCTCCACCTGGAGAAACGAGGATGACGAGAAGAAAGGGACAAAGAGAACCTTGCTGTCATAATGCCAGTTTCATCTTTGGTTCTATTGATATAAAATGTAACTGAACCCTGGTCTGTGACTTTCTATGATGTGACCAGATGCAATCTAACCTCATGCATAGCAGTGAATAGTTCCCAGTCGTGATTGGTAAGTTCACAGGCAATTTCTTTAGAGCCCATCGGTTCAAGGATGTCAGCTGCCCCCTGCTCTGGACCCTGCTGCTCTGTCAGAGGCATCTGGGAGACAGAGAGAGAAATAAGTGACCATGAAGAAGATGCTGAGGTGTGTATTTCATGGCGTTAGGTTGCTATAAAGCTGCTTTAAATCCAACTATCCACCAAAGTAAATGCAGGCATGAAATACAAAAACAAAGGCATCCGAGGCAGATATTCCTCACCAGCTGTTCCACTTGACTGCTTGCACAGATGAAGAGTCTCTCATTAAGCCCCAAGGCGGTGTAGACTGCAGTAGCCTCCAGCTTTAGCTGAGCTCGTTCTGTGCACATTTAACACATTTTCAGCATAATGAACTGACAAAGTACAGACACAAACAAAATGTTTTTTCTATTTCTAGAAAAGCTAACACGTTTTCCAAGATGAAATAAAACAAAATACAAAGTTTTACTAAGTACAAAGAAAAGCCTTTTTGTCATTGTCCTATCATGTCATTTGCCATAAGACAGTTGTACACAGTCTACAGTAGTTTCTGGCCTTGATGCGATTTGATATGAGATTTTCCATTTGCAGTATTTTGTACTGTAGATAGTGAAAGACTAAATTTTTTGCAATGTTGAAAAATGTTCTCTTTGTACTAAATTCTCTTCATAGGTTTGTAACTTTAATCTATAAATACCAGTAAAACCATTTAGACTATATAAGGTAGGAAAAATGTTTTCAGTGAAAAATCTGAGATTTAACAAATTTATTCATGTTCAAAATAGATTATTATATTGTATATATATATTGTATTGTATTAATTGTTTTATATATATATATATATAGTCCTACCTCCCATGGAATTCATTTTGACCAAGACGTGGTTTCCACCAGGTTTCGCTACTGCTGAAATCACATCCTGTACAGACGTATTCACAGGGAGCATCAGAGTGAGAGCTTTGTTGTCTGGCCTGTAGATCTCATACAACACTGCAAAAAGAAGCCAAAGTGATATACTTCTAGTGATGTGCCACACAAATGACAAGGACAGATTCTCATCATGAGCGAGCATCAGGTTACATGTACTGTACAATATAGAGATTTGTCCCCGAACCGCACTCACCTTTATCCTGTGCTCTGATTGGCTGCAACCTCCCCACTGACTCCTCACAGTTGGAAAACCAATCAAATTGCTGGTTCTGTCAACAGCATTTGAGAAACGAAAATCAGTGACATATAAACTACAAAGACAGCATTATGAAAATCAAACTGTTTATGAAAACCCACCCTGCTCAGTGACTGGCATCCATTCTCCAACCTATAAATGTTAATGTTAAAGAAGGGTGAGAGTTGAACTGGGACTTTTGCAGAAAGTAGATTGACTTAATAGGTGTTGATAAGTTAATGGTATTATAATATTATATTTTACACTTTTGTTCTCCTTCTGTCTCTGAACTGGTCTTTCATCAGGCTGGACAGGCGAGGATCTCCTGCCACCTCCTTCTTCAACCTCTGACATAGAAACAGATATACATATAAAAAAAAGGCTCACAAAAAGTTTATTTTCCATTATAGACAGTAAAGCATCTTTGAATGCAAGTCTTGTGCAGTTGCTGTCTCACCTCCAAGAAGTCCAAAGCAACAGGATCTTCTTTCAGCAGAAGGCTGAACAGTGCCACCCACTGGCCAACCAGCTTCACTACCTTCTGCTTGGTGTTGAGAGTGTAGGCAGCTTTCTCCTGATCTGAACCTTCAGAGAGCTCTGCCTGGTAGGTGCAGGGATGGTTAAGGCGGATCATATAAGGAAGAACTTGAGACAAAACTGCATGTGCAAGTTGAATTGAATTGAAATTGAATTTCAGCAGAATTTACTTATGGCAAATACATGCACTGCAAAATAATGCTTTCTGTAGCGAGTCATTATGAAAGTCATCACGGCCGTAGCACAAGCTGAAACGATGGCAGCACACATTATGCTTATCTACAGTCCATTGTGGAGCATAACAGGATATTGGTGCTGTAGTGCAGAGCACAACTGGCTGGAGGGCATGAAGACCTTATGGGTGAGCAGAAAGTCGCTCACACAGGGATCTGCAGGAAGGCAAACATCATAGCAACACACAGCTGATGAGCTGACTGCTCATTGTGAACACCTCCGTAAAACAAAGTGAAAGTTACAGCCCAGTGTCTGCAGGCTCCCACCTGGTGCATCATTTCCATTTGAGTCCAACTTGACCGTTTCCAGAAGGTGCTCGAGGATTTTCTCCGGAGTCCCTGACATCACTGTGTATCTGCACAGACAGATACGTCACAAATGTTTTATTTTCCCACAGCTATTCTGCTAGTCCCTGATAATTCAACACATTCTTTTAGATTTTACTAGTTATTAAATATCACTTCTAATTAAAAAAAACTAATTGCAAGTGCAGTGCTTACAATAAACTATTTATACAGAGGCTACTGTCATCTGGCACCAGTACCGAGACATTACTTTCTGAATGTAGGAGTGAGGCTCACCATTCTGACCAATCAGAGAAGACCAATAATTTCTATTGCTGTTACTTTATGTGACTGCTACTTTAAGAGCCGGGGCAGAATGTGACAGCGCATAGCAGAGCAGGCTGAGCGAGTTGTAAAAAAGCTGAGTGTAAATCTCGAGTCTCATGCTGTTGGTGGATCGATTCCTGAAAGTTGCATTTTCTAGATTAGGCACGGACACAATTCTTAGTTCTGTGTGGCCGCATTTTATGTTTAGCTTATACTTTATGTACACCCTCAAAGAAGAAGAAGCAGAAAAAAAGCCCTTTGACGTAATCACTGCAGGGCCCAGTTTGTCCCGCAGACGCCAGTGTTTACAGGAGTAAATACAGGCCAGTTGGCAGCTGAGTTGTTTACAGTGCCTTCAAAAACAGAATGTATAAAATGGCCTTTCATCTAAAAATGTAATACTGGCTCAGATAATACATGGAACAGTACAGAGAAGAAGTTGGCTGTATTGTGTGTGCAGCTCAGAAGACACATCTTAAGCTTAAAGATTTGTCCAGTTAATTCACTAATAAATTCACTGAAACACTTTGATAAGAAGTCATTGAACACAGCAGGGTTAAAGTCCATTTGTTTGTGGCTGTCAGATAACAGCCCATTAATAAAGCCTTAACCACATTAAACAGAAATCAGGTTATGGTGCTATTACTGGCGTGATACACTATCTGTCCACACCCAGGTGAAGTGAAGAGAACTAGTAATTGTACGCCCGGGTGTGAAGTGATTGTTTTGTCGCTTTTTGCACGTGTCTCACTTGCTGTTGCTTCCGGCGCCTCCCTGCTCGGTCGAGCCGACGCTCTTCTCCAGCACCAGCACAGTTTTCCCATGCTCCTCCAGTCGCACCGTGTTGGCCTCCACATCCTGAAGAACAGGACACAAAGACGTAAACGATGACCCGTCAGACACAGGTTAATACCGTCTAACAAAAGGTCAAAGTGCTGGACATATAGCAGCCATGTAGTCAAACACACCTTGAGGATGCGTATGAAATCCTGTTTATCAACTCGGAGAAAATGGCAGTTGTCTTCTCTTAAGATGATTGTGGCAGCTCGAGGTGCATCATTCAGCAAAGCAAGCTGCCCAAAGTCCTCACCCTCATGTAGTGTAGTTACCAGCCCCTGTAAGCGCACAGTCATCCACATTATGACATCACCGAGGACAACAAGTCATTTCATGAGCGTTTTATTGCTGGCGCGCTACCTTTCCGTGCGTGATCACGTTCACGGAGCCTTTCCAGATGATGTACCAGGAGGTTCCTTTATCCCCCTGACTGAACACTGCAGGAAATACAAAGACATGTGGCCAGAGAAGGACGTTAACAAGGCATTTCACTCAGTGTCAGGACAGTTTAGCTACACAATGAAACTGTTTGTGGCTGTGTGTGTGTGTGTCTCCATGTGTCTGTTAGATTTCCTATTTCAAAGCGTTCACACTCACACACTGTTCCAGCCTTGGCATGTGATTCAAAGACCAGCACCGCTGCCAGCTCCTTACGTACCTGCAGGCACAACAGGGCAAGAAGTGAGACTCGACTGGATTAACAACTGGGTTTGCTGGTCGTAATACACCCATTATTTTGCTAATAATAATTATCCTAGATTATGTAAACTGGTACATAATACATAGATCCTTTAATTACAAGGACGGTGGTGTGCTGGCCAGCGACTTACTGAAGTTGAGAGATGGGCAGCAGCCTTGACATGGAGCAGCTCCTCATAGATGACCTCCAGGTCCTCAGAACTCCTCTGGCTGGGACTACACACAGGGAAAAGTGAGTTGAAACATGTGGCGTGTTCTCTCGTAAATGTAAGACAAATTATGACATACAAAATGATTTCAAAAATAACATTAGAAAAAAGTGCTAACCATTTGCGTAGAATCATAGTTAGGAGAGCATCAGGGCCCAGCTGAGACAACAGCGAGAGAGACTCCTGAAGCTCGTCCTCAGAGTCCTTCTCGTTTGACACAAGATTCAGCCCAAAGTCAGAGTCCTTGAAGCGGTAGAACTGTGTGTCCTTGTCATGGAAGTTCAACTCCTGTTTCACTAGATTGAGACAGAGGAGGAAAACGCATCTGAGAGAACATCCGCAGCCTCACACTAGCTGATTTATTTGACGTAGAGAGACAGACCAGGAAAAAGAAGCAACGGGAAAGGAGATTTTTACTTGTCATGTGTTGAATTCATACAATTCTAATACGATAAAGATAAGTGCAAATGCATTCTGGCACATGCTTCTCATTTAATGATGAAGCATTTCTGTCCTGATTGGAGTGGTCTCCTTCAGGAAGCCAGTGTCCCATCCAGAGACCAGCAGCGGTCAGTGAATACTTCACTGAGTGAGAACACCCTGTAAAATAAATACTGTGGCAGCCCGAGCGGCCAGATTTGAAGCTGCCTTAAGCACTTCTGGGAAACACTTAAGTGCTGCAGAGACACTATCATCAGAATAAATTAAACATACCAGGAATTGGCTAGCACATGTCAAATGTTATGTTAATGTGTCCTTAAGATGCCTAGAGCTGCCTGTATAATGAACGAGGACTAAACTTCCATTCTTACCGTGAACAACGATCCGTTCGTCTACCAGGACCTGCCACATCCCAACTGCCTGGCTTCTTGATTGGAAGCAATCATTCAGTTTCATCAGCCAATCAACTAGTTCTTTACCCGAACAACACTGCCTGTGAGAAAAAGTGAACACATCGGTTTGTTGGTATGTTTAAACACATCTTCCAGTTACTTAAACCTTTTATTGACTAAATGCATTGCGTTAGGGTGTGTGGGTCAAGGGGGCTTTGATGAGCTTTTTTGCCCTGGGCCCCCAAGACTCTAGGATCCCCCCTTGTTAACGTGAATCCCATAACACCACAAGTGTAGATACCTGTATGTTTTGAGGTGATACTTCCTGTCACGGATCAGGCCAGGGTTCCTCTCCATCATCACGCTATACAACGATCTCGCTGCTTTTACTATTCGATCTGAAAGAAACTTGGTAAACATTAAACAAACAAGTTTAGAAGCAGTTCGACTATATATTTGTTGTACTACTAATCAATTAGAGCAACGTATGTTCGATGTCACGCCCCCTACAAGGTAGAAAAAGGTTGTGTATATGTAGAAAGACGACATGTAACAAATGGTCTTGTTTACGAAAACCGTTTGAATTTGTGCTTGTGAGGCAACAGAAAGAAGTTTGTTTGAGTGGAAAATAGTTTCTTTGCATTCCCCCACAGCATGGAGATCATGTGTGATTGCACATACGTCAGCGGCGTGAGTAGAGATTTCTGTGGGCGTCAGAGCGTAGTGTGTGTGTGTAGGGGGGGATGCGGGGAGGTAAGAATGTGGTAAAAATGTCTCTGTTAACTCCCAGCAGCCCCCCCCCCCCGACCTCTACAGTTCACTCTCTCACTTTCACTTTCTGACCACCCTCAGTGTTTTCCCTTTGAACTCTTCTCAATATTCTTCCACCTCACACGTACACCACTCACTCGTGTCTGACCTGGAACACAACACTCGGGTGCAAAACCTGCCAGTCGCTGGTGCAGAAGCAATGTGCTTAGTTTGCTTTTCTAATACCAGTGTCTTATTTCAGACCTTTTCACGCTTTATACTTTTGTTGTAGTTTGAAAAAAAGAGAACAAAATACAACTCAAACGTTTGTTTTTAATGACGGACAGTTTGCTGCTCTGTTAGACTCCCCCTCTTGCGCCTACTGCACCCTGTCTTGTGATTTCACGAGTGACTCAGACGTTCGGCTGTTTGTTCTTCAGACTTACTATCAGGCATTGCCGTTTATGCAAGGTGGTGGTCTTCAATACATGTTCCTGAATTTGTTCTTGTTGAGTAACAACCTGTTTTTCTTTCTGTTTTCAATTTCTGCAGCTGCTGCTGGCCACACAGTAACAGCCACTGCTCCTTCACCTGCACTAGGAGCTGTAACACATGCCTGGTACTTTAGATCCAGCTTTCACACAGGCCTGCTAATAATAATGTACAACCATAACAGACTACAGTGAAGTACATCATCCTATCATCCCCACACTTGCCTGCTCCCAGAGCTGCCATCCACAGAATAAATGTACCCAAGGCGTCTTCTGTGCCACACTGGAGCTATGTTGTCTAGAGGTCAGCAGTGTTCCCAGGGGCCCAATTCCCCCGTGGGACTCCCATAAAGTCACATTCTCAGGCATGTCAACGCTGAAAAGTATTATTTGAAGGGGAAGTTTCCCATTAGCTAGTCTAGTCCTTATAAAAATATCATTCAATTTGAGACTGGGCTGTCGCTGCTAAAGCTGATGATCATGTAAGCATGCATGTTGGATTCTAGACTGGGATGCGTGTTTGCTATCCACATGTAGGTCACCTAATGTTATCTAGCCTACAAGCCTAACTTTTCCAGATGAGTCAGATTACAGAGCAAACACCTTGCCCTCCAGGTGCTCCAGCCGTCAAGTCTTAAAGACTCATACGTACACACTGATAAGTCAACACAGTGTGTGTTCCTTCAGCCGGGAGGTTGGTGTTAATGGTGTGGCAACAGGTCAGCAATGGAACAATTCGCTGTTGGCCATGATAGACAGGCCAGAGACCACAGCGTGGCGCAGCCCTAACTGAACATTTCACAGTGTGTAGTACGTATGATGAGCAATTCATCCTGCAATACATGGCAAATGTAGGTAAAATGTTAATTTCATCATATAACTGCCTGCAACTGCCCAAGATACACAAAACCACAAAGAAAAGTGTGACTGTGAAATGTAAATGAGTTTTACAGTCAGAGTTTACATCGTTTTGCGGTCGCTGCCTGGAATGTGTCACTGTGTTTATCCTTAAAAAGGAAAACGACATGGTCTGAGTCAGAATGTATGACGCTCACTGACTTTTATTTTCTAGGGCCAACATTTTACAAGGGAACCACACAAAGTTCCAGGAGGACAGGCTCATTGTCACTTCCCTCTCTATCTTCTGTCTCCAGCACCAAACTACATTTGATTCAGGGGTTGAGAAGATGCTCTCTCACGTCCTCTATCTGGAGGAACCTTTCCTTGTCAGACTGTCTTATCAGTGTTTTAAAGGTTCTCTCCTTGGCATGCTGTTGAAGAAGCTGAGATAAAGCAGTGTGAGGGGCCTGGAACGGGTGAGGTAAGGCTCATGAGGGTGGGGAGGGTCAATTAAAAGTGGGCTCTGAAGTGCCCTTTGGACTCCTTGCCCCGATAGGAATGTGTTTTGTTTTTTTAAAGACTCGCTTGAGTAGTAATGCACAGAGTTATAACAAGAAAAGATCTAGTTCAGCAGTTTGAGGCAATGTAGGGCTGACGCTAGCAGAGGTCAGCAGACCTCAAAGTGAACAGGGAGATGTTGGACTAATGATAGTTAGAACTGTGGTCAGCTGATAAAAGTTACAATCACACATACATAATCCAAATAAAACAATCTAAACAATAAAACCCTGATGTTTTCAATAATAGTCATTTGTTTGAATGCATTTAGGGGCTAAAACATAATAAAATAATGCTTTTCCTCTCCCAGTTTGTCTCCAAATGTTAGTGACCAACCAAATTACTGTTGGCTGTGACACAGAGCATCAATCCATGACATACACACCTGCTTCATAGTGTCCTTTGAATCCAGGGCCTCTGGCAATGGAGTCTAATAAAAAAAAAACAGAAAGAGAGGAATTTCTACATACATATGAAATAAAACAGATCAGAAACCAGCCGTTGATGATAATCTTACTCCAGTTTCACCAAATAAACAGATAAAACCAAGCTGAACTGTCCAGATACGCAGAATAATTATTTTCCTTTCCTTGGGATTGAGGTCAATACAAATACATTATCTCAACCTGTTGCCATTGGCTCCTGTTGGTGTGGGTGGTTGTCAAGTCAGTGTGGTGATGTGGGAGGCAAAAGCACACAGACATCAGCGAAGGAAAGTACACAGCCTGTTGCCGTGCGTTTTGTTAAGTGAAAAGTCTGATGCGCAGACTGTGCTTTCTCTAAAAGGCTTTAAAGGTAAAAAGCATTTAAAGGTGGGTTTTAACCATATTTAACTTCAACAACATGTACTTAGAGACGACTCAGCTCCATCTTGACCTGCCGTGCGCGTATGCTCAGCATTCCCGTATCTGCTCTATGGCTCAGCTTCGAGTTCCCCTTTGTTGCCTCAGTTTTATGTGTTTATGATCCCACTGTCGCTACCGCTGTGTGTTTTAATTCCCAAGGCAATTGCTCTCAGCGAATATAATACAGTGACGTATAAAGACCTTTTTTCAAGGCAACTGTTAAGATCACATATCTCTCTGGGGCTCAAGAACAAACAACACACCCAATGGCCACAGTTTTTCTCTGTAGTTTTGCTAGAAGTACAAACGATTTACTAAAGACGTGCTCTGATGCATAATATGAAAAGCTCATGAAAAATGTAAAACATGCGTAGTAGACACGAGATACAGGTACAGTCGCCAAACGTACTGATCAGCCCTCACATCACTGATATTCATCTATGAAGCATCTCCAGACTTTCTGGCATGTTTGGTCTGTGTGCTGTGCAGCCAGCTGTGTCACATGACCTCTGGGTGACTGGCACATTGCCCAGAGGACACTGACTCATAAACTGCACATCACACTGCATGAACCTAAAGCTCAACTTTCACTGATGCCAATTTTGTTAAATCAATTAGATATATAATACATAGTCCAACCCTACACTTAGTTTCTTGACTTGTGTCCTCGTACACAGTTAGAGGGCTGTGGAGCATTTGATTCTGCCAGGAGGCCAGGAGGAACAACGTTGTGGCATCTCCTAATGATGACAGCGAAATGAGCTCACTTTGCTCCTGACTGTATAAACCCAGAGAAGAACTCAACCGAGATCCCCTTTAATTGGGCTCGATGTTGATATCACACAACAATGAACAGAAAGGCCAGACTGGGCCCAACGCTCCTGCAGCACCAGTGAAAAGCATCACTAAATAGATGTTTATAGTCAGCTCCATAGCTCCATAACATAAATCTAATTCATAAGAATGACATCACTGCACAACATTTGCATTGGTCAGGCAGACAGTGCAATTGATAGCATGTTTATGGCATGTTTTTTTTTACACTGGTTGAACTCATCGCATGTTAGATAATCGCATACATATTACTGCAACAATTATCAACTTGGCCATAAATAAACCATAACAATAAAAAATAACCAATATTCAAGGAAATTGTTTCGTGACATCAGCTTTGTAAACAGTGTCCATCCTTCAGACGCCTGCTGCTGAGTCCACTCAGGGTTCCTCCATTACCAATAACAATGTCTCAGAATACTTACAGTAAGACTGACGGACAACAGCAACATATATTCATGGCTAATTTTATGAATTCTAACAGAAAACTATTAAACATCTAGCTAAATGTTTTTCACAGGTGACCAGACAATCCACCCTAGTGAAACACCTGTGAGACCTAAACCTGTTCTAAACAAAACAATTCCTTCTCTGTTTGTACTCCCCGTCGTTACGCAGCCGACGCGAAACATGGCAAAAGCCTTTCACTACCTGGCTCACTCTGCAAAAAACTTTTAGCAGTCTGCTCCAAAACACAGGTGAAGCACTGGTTCACAAGTATATAAGATAACCTGAACAAACACGGGCCGGTGCGGCTCAGTAACAAGGTGAGCTGATCGTTTGGCTGTGTCACAGTAAGTGATTATTAAGCCTTGGCTGGAGTCATTTAATGATTTTAAATGTTACATATTGTACTGACATCTACTAGGTGGCAGCGGGAGGTTCAGGATACAGTGGGACTTTACAGTTGTCTCTGACCTACTGAGACTTAAAAGTCAGGTCGACTCAAAACCCACGAGCCTTCAGTGTCTTCCTGTGACCTGGAAACAACCCCCCCTCCTTGTGCATTCTTCCATCAACCCTTTTGTAAATGCACTGGGGGTGTTATGGCGAAGGTGAACAATGAACAATACACTATTTATAACCTGAGGTTGAAATAAAAACTGTGTTTGGTTACCTTCCTGTGCCCCCACACCCAAGCTGCTAAAACAATAGAGAATCTCCTTCATAAGTCAGATGGAAACGTTCTCCACCGATCTGCATACTGATGTGTTTGGGGGGTGACCAGAAATGTTCCTACCACCTTGTGAAGTGCAGACGTTGAGTTACACCACACCGTGTATCGGATGGAATGTCCTCCTGTCGCTTTAACAGAAACTGGGGCTTTCAGAGTTATTAAGCTTTCATGCTCTACACACCTTAACAACAATTCAATCACAATTAAATTAGTCTCTGAGAGGCTAAAGCGTGTCACCGGTTGTCTGGCTCATCAAAAACCAGCCGGTATCTACTGTGGGAGAACTTCAAGTGTGTTGCAGCTAAATGCACCACACGAAAATGAAGAGATGAAAGAAAATATATGAAATAGTCACCACCTGTATATTATACACAGACGACCTGCTTCGGATCAGATCGATTTTCTATGCGTTTCTGTGAAGTCGACGTTAAAGCGTCATACCCAGCTGATGCCCCGTATGGTCGGTGTCTCCCCCGAGTAGCGGTCCGGGAACACTTGGTAATTATGGCTCCGAAACAGATGCATCTCGTCTCAGATCAGATCACCCGACGAACAACTTTCCCAGTCAGACGACGCGCGCACAGGCTCCCGCACCTCCGCGCATTATTCGCGTCACGGTGGACCGAGCCGCTCATTACCGCACGACCCGACACTCTGCGTCGGCCCCGGATCCGGACTACATGCTGTCCGCTGGCTTCGTTTCTCCCTTTCCCTCCCACACGCAGGTTTCTCAAACTCCGCTCTCAGACGTGCCAGCGTCAAGAGGGACGACGCGCGGAGTAATGTTCAGCCATCCCTCGCGGCACAGGCGCACTTGGTGAGCGGCGTGAGCGCGCGTTTCGGCTTTTGGCAAGGAACTGCACGCAGTCATTAGGGAGACCTCCTCCCCTGCGTTTCTGCTCTAACTAATAGTATCCAGCTTGACATAAATGCACGGGTATAGTTTTACACTTTGACAAAAACCTTTAGTCCAAATAAATGAGTTACTGGCCTATATCACAGTTGGCACTGAAGGTAAAGTGACATATTGTCAGAATGAACAAAAAATGCAATGACGACATGTTTTAAAAACATGTCGTCATTGCATTTGTTACTCATTGACATGGTTACACTTGGATTAACCTGATGACACACAAACAGCAGCTTCAGTTTTGCACAACCATCTACCTGAGACAACTAAATGCCCTCGAACCGAGGCTGGGTCGGGGTTATTAAGCTGCGTAACCTTCTGGTCTAGTTTGTTCAGTACAGCGGTTCAGAGCTGCAGAAGCGAGACACACACTTATCAGGTTGTCCAGCCGCTTGGCTCGACCGTGTCTGTCTGCACAGACGCGCAGATAAACTTGACCAAGGCCAGTTTAGCGTATTTGGCGTCTGCCATCCTTTGTTTTGTCCACTGCAGGTTTGTGAGGTCGGTTTAACAGGTGCTCAGCTGTCCAGTGGTTTATGCATTCATAAAACTCCAGCAGGACTAATGTGCATCAGTGCCTGGAGTCATTTATTTTAATGACTTACTTGCTCATTCTCTGGTGCAGAGCGTCTTGGAGGAGAACAGGTGGATGTGACCAAGTTCTCCATAGAGAAGATGGTTTGAACAGCACCTGCGTGGACAAACAGGATAAAATGAGTTTCTTTAACACCAATCAGTCAAAGCAAAAGCAAAAAGATAAGCGGAGCCCCTGTTTAACTTCCCTTTCAGTTGTAACTTAATCATGGTCAACTGTGTCCTGCAGGCTGGAAACGTTATGTAAGACTTAGACCCAACTATTGTTTGAGTGCAGGGCTGCCCTTCCTGTACTGACCTCAACGCCAGACTGAGTTTACCTTGGCTTTCTACAAGAGCACCCAGTCTCTCCTGCTCAGCATGCTTTCGTTTGCTCCTTCGTACAGCTGGTAAGATGTAAGAGGGAGCTGTTCTTTTTTTTTTTTATCAAGAACACAGCCCCTGAACATTTTCCATACTCAGAATGTTAATTGTTTTAGACATTGTAGACCATATCTTGAAACGCATCTACTGCAGCCTCTCAACAAAAACAGCAACTTCCTACCATGTTTAAACTTCCGTGGAGTCATGAGGATCCAGTCACATCTATCCCACAGGCCACATTTAAGACTAATTCTAAATTAAACAGAAAGTACTGTGTGACTCTACACACAGAGACTCAACAATGTCATGTTCAGTATGTCCACAATGAAGGAATCCAGTTGTGCTTCTTATAGACATAAACACGACAGATTGGCCGATAAGGAAGAAAACATTACGACAACAAAGTGACTGTCTTGATATGAAGGTGCCTCCTGATTGAAGGACTGAGCTTTAGCTTCAGAAATCACACAGAAGGAAGAACAAACAAACTACTTTGTAGAAGGTTATTCTAAACCATATGGGGATAATCTGAGGATTGATGTCTGAGTAAAGCCAGAAAATTCAAATAGGGTAACAGCTTTGTGGCCGTGGGATTGAAGCGAAAGCTCATTAACACTGCTGCATTGTGTGGTGACCTTGTTCAGGGCAAACTGTATCGCTGCACAGCTGAGACAATGCATCCTAACGCATTCAACTCTTTAGTGACACATGTCCCGGGTCACTTTGCATTACATAAAGCTCCACTCGCCGTCCTGCTATAAACTAAATGCTGCCCTCTGTTGGGGACTCAGATGTATTGCAACGTGTTCACATCAGCTGAAGCACATTCACAACAAAGTCACTTAAGTGTCTTCTTCAACTGTGAGATTTAAATCTATTAGATATTTAGAAAAATCATATTCTCACTGCCTGTATACAAGGCAGTAAAAGCAGCTCTATGTAAGTACAGACTACACGAGCGCTGTGTTAGAGATGGACGATAAGGGTGGTTTTGCACTTTCTCTCATTCTGTATTTACTTATCTGTGTGTTAATATTCCCATCTCCTGGGAATGGGAGTGGGATTTCCTGCATCACATCTACGCCCATGGAATGTGCACTTTGCCAACTGTCTTTGTTGTGCCTGTCTACACTACACTGGTACACACATGCACACACACACACCCACAAACACACACAGACACACACACACGCCTTTTCCTTCCTCTCTCCTGACCAGTCAGCAGTGACAGGTAAAGACATATTACATCTGTATGACCCCACAGTCAAATAAGACCCGAAGCAGAAGGCGAAGCATTAAGAGCAGAGACGTCAGCTCTGAACCCAGCGAAGCCTCCTCACCGTCAGCGCTGATCTAACGTCAGCCTCATGCTGTTCAGTCACATGGTGAACTTTACCGAATGCATTCAGTACAAGTACGAAACAGTAACTAATAATTCAGTGTAATATTTCATACATGATCTTCCGTGTAAATTTCCTAATATCTCTTGCTCATAAAATCTTCTGACATATATACAGACAATTGTTCATGCAATCCCACATTTATACAACATCACATGTAAAAAATATGAAGCTCATCTTCCAACTATAAGAGCTATATACCTATAAGAACTATATACCTATATATATATACTTATCAAATAATCTGTCATACATCCTGTTACATTGTCTTCATTACTGTAACTGATCAGTAACTCACCGGTGTCTCACTCCTGTGAATCCAGTCCAATCTCCTCCGTGCCTTTTTTGGTTTCTCCTCCAGCCTTTGCTGCTTTCATGGGTCTGGGGATGATTCGTCAGTCGGTGTACTTTCTGTGAGTTGTGGGGAGTGTAACTAGACATAGTTTCCTGTATCTTTGTGATTGGTCACGAATGGAGAGCCCTGGGGGCATGTGCCGACTGCAGCAGTGAGACACAGCAGCATGTGAACAGACGATCACTACAATATACTGTATCTTCGCAGACTTTACTTCCACTGCACAACTCACTGCTGTGGGTTTTTTCTGTGTCATACTTGCTGTTGCTAAAAACCACAGGAAAACTTTGAAGGTTTGCAGTAGAGACTGCATTTCAATTGAATTTGTGCTTTGCTTTTGTGTGAATTTCTCCTCTGTTAAAGAAACTTTAAAGCTTTCATTTTTCACTTTTCCATTATGTGATATATATTTTTCTAGCTGCAATGCTTCTGACTTTATGATCAAATAAACATATGCAACCCTTACATGGCCACACTTTAGCCAAAAATGTAACAGGAGTGCAGCAAATGCCAGGAAAAATGCCAGCAACGGCTATTTGTTGGCAAATGTCATACCTAACTATTCCCTGACAATATTTAAATTAAGTTCAATCCACTATATTACAATCACAAATAATTGCTGAAATATAAACTGTCCCTGATTTACTAACCCCTTTAGTAAATTAAAGTAAGTGGGACACTGCTCAAAAGACAGTTTCAATTACGTTTTAATATTTCATGTGTGTCAAGATATTTCCCAGACAAAATACAAGAGATTTTATATTAATAAGTTCTGCTGAACTGAAAGTTAAAGCTTAAATGTCACACTTTTACTGAACACACATCCTCTACATACTAAATTTGTGCTAAAAGGTTTGGACAGTGCCTCATTGAATATCAGCTCATCAATGTATTACGTCGTTAAGTCTGTGAGAGCTTCAGCATCAGCGACCCACAGCGGCGGTTCTCCTGTCGTCCGCTAGGGGCGGTGTTTCAGTTAGTCGGGGGTTTCCTCAGTGCAAAGATATTTGAAACGTAAGTGATAGATAACTGTGACACAAAAAAGTGTGCGGCTTCCCTTCCACAGTAACAGCCAGTGCTTTGTATGTCAGGCGTTTAATAACAGTGTATCAATCATATATATTTAGAACTTCGCATAGATGTAATTGCTATCGGTTCAAACGCCCATTCTTTCGTGGTGTTTTGTCCCCGGCTGAAGACAAGTGCTGACGGTGAGAGTGTTCTCTCGCTCGCAGCCTGCAATCTTTGAGGTGTGTCTCAGATAAACGCTTGTCTTTGCTGTGTTTGGTGTTTTGTTGCCGCTTTACAGCGCAGAAGCAGATGTTCGACACCGGCGCTTGCGTTTTGTTAAAAGGACACAAACTAGCGATCGGGTTCTTCTAATTAAAGCTAGTTCTGCAGGTCGAGGCAGCCTGTTTCACTGAGGGGGGGGGGGGGGATTTCATCTCGCCTTTCCTGTCGCTAGCGTTCAGGATATTACATAATGTGGCGGTAAGCGGTTGATGTAGCTTAGCACCAGTCTGTTGACAACAAAAATACGCGGTCGTCTCTCGATCCGGTGGCAAACGCGAGCAGTAGGTGTGTTTTAGGATGGGGGTCAGCAGGATCTACATTAGCATAGGCTATGCTATCTTCGGCACCCTGGTCGGACTTTCGGCTTTTCTGGTCTGGACTATCTCTTATAAACAGCCATGGACGGCGGCGATGGGAGGCCTCTCAGGTATGTGTTCACCTGCAGCCTCAAACTCAATAGAACATGTCGTTATCATTTCTCTCATGCTGACTTATTCACGTCACAACTGTAGTTCTTCACCGATGCTGTTAATGTGTTAATACGGCCTGTACCCAGGCCTGTTCCGTCAGGTAATAGCACACGGACCTGTTTGTGTTTTTACATCTTAACGCATTATGGATTGTTTATGCATAGATGTTATATGTTATAAACCTAGTTAATGAAATTAAGCTGTTTTTATGTTTAATTACATAGTGAATTGAATGTTTTTATTGGTAGATGTTATAGTTTTATGAAAGGATCATTTTTACTAAGTGAGGAATGAAGAAAGTCGAGTGCAGAATACTTTAAATTAAAGCGTGTGTGTGTTGTGTTCTTTCATATGCCCAATATAAGATGATTTAATGTGTGAGTTGTAGTTTTTCAAACTAAGTGTGTGCGTGTTTGTATCTTTTCACAGGTGTCTTAGCCTTCTGGACTCTGGTTACACACATCATGTACCTGCAGGACTACTGGCGAACCTGGCTCAAAGGGCTCCGGTTCTTCATCTGTGTTGGCGTACTCTTCTCAATTCTGGCAGTGACAGCCTTCATCACCTTCCTAACTCTGGCCCTCACAGAGAAACAATGTAACTCTTATTTGATTGTCGCTTGCTTTGAATATTCATAAGAAACTAGTACGAAAAATTCAAACTAAGACATTTTTACTGAGTATTGTGGCAAAGAATATTTCTTAATGCCAGCTGTCATCACTGTTTTTTCTGTGCCGCAGCTATTTCTGACCCGAGGAGCTTCTTCCTCTGCTGTGTGTGGAGCTTCCTGACTCTCAAATGGTCCTTCCTCTTGGCCTTGTATTCGTACAGATACCGGCAGGAGTTTGCAGACATCAGCATTCTCAGCGACTTCTAATAGTTCTAACTTTATAGACTGTGATGGACTTTGAGGGTTTGTAGGCTGCCAGTGGAAGCTGGTCAAAGAGCTTTTGTAACAAAGGAGGAATAACCAGACATGACTAGTTTAGAAAGTCATCTGATTCATATCACGTGGAGTTAGAAGCGTAGAACTTGCTTAACAAGCTCTGTATTTGTGTTGTAACTTGTTCTCCTGCTTTTAATGACCCACATGTTATATTCCCCTAAACTGCCATAAGTTTAAACCTGAGACTGGAGCAGCTTGTGATCAAAGTGTTCACGGATGTAAATGACACGAAAGGCTGGTGGATTTTCAAAGAGGTTTTAGCTTAATATTGTGTCATGTTCGAACAGCAGATGTATGAAAGGAAATCCCCACTAATTCAGTGAGTAGTTGTTAACATAAAACAAAAGCTAGTGGTGGTAACCTTGGTCCTTGGGAGCCCCTGTCCTGCTTGTTTCCCCCCCCTTTCCCTGTCCTACCAATGTTGATCACCTAGATCAGCTGTGCTCAGTCAGTCACAAGGTGGAAAAGCACCGGTGGCGGTGAAAACAAGCAGGACAGAGGCTCTTGAGCCCTGTTCTAAACCAAAACTACAACCTGAAACAACTCTACTAATACTAGGCTGACTGTGTATGTTCGGGTGCTTGATCATTTTAATCGAAGACCCTTTTCTTGGCTGCAGTTTTAAATTGCAGACTATGTTACTCCCACACTCATGTCATAGTGTGTGCACATGTAATCTTTTTACTGCGTTTATCATAACTAAAGCAGTTGGAGAAAGCGTCTACGATTTAAATAGTTTAGTTGTAAACCGTCACCTAAACTTCTTTTTGTAAAGTAGTGTGAGGTGCACGTTATTTTTCACTCTGAACACTTTATCTGCCTAAGAATGTTTAGTATAAGTTGTACATGTATTTCATGCCCAAAGAGAAGCATTCCTGTGGAACTTGTGCTTTTCATCTTTTGTTCCACCAGGGGGAGACTCACTTTTTCTGTCGAGAGGCCACTTGAAAATGGTGACATTCCTCTTTATCGAAATCACAAATGGATTTGAAAAATAATTGCACTTTAGTCCTATTATGCCATCGTTTTGCACACAAATCCTAAAACAATGGAACAAAATCATGTTTTACACATTGTCATCTCTGTCTCACCCTTTTTATTGTTAATACACTATTTATATGTATCATTAATTTTACAGTTAGTATGATTTGTGAAGTAAGTCAAGTTAAACTAGGCTTTGCTAGTAGTTAGTGGTTATGTCTGCCTTTTACCAGAAGACCTGTAAAACTGTTCTTTTGTTTTTTGATGAATGAATGTGATGATGCTAAATGTGTATGTATAGAGAAAAAACCCAACCCATTAAAGACGCATTTATTGTTAAGTGCATCATCTTGTTTCTTTACTATCTTAAGTGACTCAGGTATGTTTGTTATTTTTTAAGATGCATGTGCTGTTTTCCATATTTTCAGTCTTAAGCTCCACCCACAAGGTGTAGAGGGTCTTTGATAAGAAATCAGACAAGTGAGCAATACACACATGTGCCACATGCCTGCGGACGTTGTGCTTCAACAGTGAGGTATGGAATCGTATGTTTTCACTGTTTTCTGTAATATTTTAATACAGAGTTATTTCTTCTTTACAGATAACTTGGTAAAAGCATTAGAGTGGATGTTTGCTTTTTATTTGCAATTTCTGTTTAAGTTAGTTCATTCGTGCGGTTTTTATCGGTTTGTAGAAATAAGAAGGGCTGTATTTCATTACAAATGAATAATGTAATTCAGACTTTAGCAAATATTGCCTGTTTTTTTCTGCCTTAATGCTGGGATTATGAAGGACGGGGTGAACTTGTGTGTGTGCTATTATTTATCTGGTGCTGATCAAATATTTTAGCAGCACGCTGACCTGATCCTTCAAGGTTAGATTAGGGTTTTACACTAGAAGTGTTTCATTCAAATGTAAAAAAAACACAGGTACATTTTTCAAGATTAAAAACAAAGTTAATGAAAAATGTGTTTTCATAAATTAGGCCTAACCCTAAAAGATCAAATCAACACACACAAATGCACACATTTCTATGTTTTGTGTTGTTGGTGTTTCTTGTAGGTATTGAAACTAAATTCAAAGGGTTAAATCACCTTCTGATGACGTTAATGGGAAGAGTTTTTAGTTGTAGTGATGGCTTCTCAGACTCCTCCAGATGATGCCATCAGAACCATTTATGATACACGCACTGCCCAAATGGATTCCTGTTTGTCAAGTTTGTCACATTGCCTGTTACGACTGAGTTTTCTTCGTAGCCATGCAGCAGGACCGCCCACGTTATGTGATTGACAGGTCGGCATATAACCTCCAAGACTTCGACATAGAATTTGACAAGAAGAGCAGACAGTTCCCTGTGGGAGAGAAAGTAAAGAAACTGTTCAGGTACAGCATTACGCTCTTGTTTCATAGTCAACACGACTCAATATCTTCCTATCGCACAGTTCTCTACTTCTGACAAGCTTTGTGCTGTGATCAAACAGTACAGATCCCTGTAGCTATACTATAACTCAATACAAACTTTAGATGTGTCTTATGGACTTTTTCAAAGTAGCAACAAAGAACCCAGAGTTCCTCAAAGAGCCTCTCGTGTTTGTTTCTGGCAGATGCTCTGTGTCTAGGCTGAAGAGCTTGTTGCTCAGACACCTGCCTGTGCTGAGCTGGCTTCCGAAGTACAAAGCCAAAGACAATCTGCTGTGTGACGTCATCAGCGGGGTCAGTGCTGGGACCATTCAGGTTCCTCAAGGTCAGTCAGGCAGTCTTTTCTACTTCTGATGCTGCTGTTTAAATCCCCACACACTGATCTGCAGTAAATGCAGAACGTCTTGTGATTTATTTGACTTGTGATTTGTTTTTCCAGGCATGGCTTTTGCTCTGCTGGCAAACCTTCCTCCTGTCAACGGTCTCTACTCTTCTTTCTTCCCCCTCATCCCATATTTCTTCATGGGCACTGCTCACCAGATGGTCCCAGGTAAATCATAGTGATGTATCTGTAGTGATTACATATGATGATCTGGTCAGCAGTGATTAGTTTCTAGAGCTTCACAGTGTTGACTGATCAGCTTGGCTCTGCCTGGTGGGATGTGAAACTCTACTATCTCTGTGCAGGTACTTTCGCTGTCCTCAGTATCATGGTGGGAATCGTGTGCCTCCGTCTGGCCCCGGAGTCAGACTTCAGTCATTTCAACGCCACTATTAATGCCACAGTGGTGGACACAGCCAGGATGAATGACGTCCGCTTGGGAATCTCTGGAACCTTGGCCTGCCTCACTGCAATCATACAAGTACTGTATGAAACCTTAGTACCTTTAAAGTGAAATTTAAACTCAATTCTAAATGTGACGCATGGAAAACACTGATTCATCCGCAGATTGGCCTTGGCTTCATGCAGTTTGGCTTTGTAGCCATCTATCTGTCGGAGTCTTTCGTCAGAGGCTTCATGACGGCTGCAGGATTGCAAATCTTAATCTCAGTTCTCAAGTACATCTTCGGTATCAAAGTTCCACCTTACAGTGGCCCACTGGCTGTTATATATGTGAGTGATGCTTTTTATTTAACGCAAATAACATTGAAAAAAACAAGCAATTGATTTGATGAGGCAAAAGTGTTTCTTGATTCTTTTTTGTAGACTCTTGTGGATATTATATGTGGACTTCCAGATACCAACATAGCGTCGTTAGTGTTTGCTCTGGTCAGCAGTGTAGTTTTGATTGTTGTGAAGGAGCTGAGTGCACACTACCGCCACAAACTGCCCTTCCCCATTCCCATGGAGATCATCATTGTGAGTACTCGTAAAGGAAAGTTATTGTTTGGAATTTTCCTCATGACTCGAAGGCGTGTCAGCTTGTGGCGATCACGTCGTGATTGATTTGTACTGACGTTTGCCACAGGTGGTAGTGGCCACAGCCATCTCAGGCCCTTTGCATCTACCTGAAAAATATCACATGGACATCGTGGGAGAAATCCCTCTGGGGTAAAACATTTATTAGCATTCTCATTATGTGTGACTGCCTCATTCGTTGAAACTACTCATCCAAGTCAGTCATATCTGTCACATGTTGTTTCTTTTTTTTTCTTATTTACTCTACATTCAAGGTTCCCAGCACCAATCCTGCCAACAGTCAGTCAGTGGGAAGACATGTTGAGCACGGCTTTCTCTCTGGCTATTGTGGGGTACGTCATTAACTTGGCTATGGGCAGGACATTGGCAGCCAAGCACGGCTACGATGTGGATCCCAACCAGGTAGCGAACCTCACGTTTTACATGGCTCAAAATATGAATCTTATTCCCTTGTAATTATCACATGCATGTCATTGTGCAGGAAATGCTGGCTCTTGGCTGCAGCAACTTCCTTGGGGCCTTCTTTAAGATTCACGTGATTTGCTGCGCTCTGTCTGTAACCCTGGCTGTAGACAGCGCTGGGGGAACCTCCCAGGTGATTATAGAACATTTCTTTGCTCCTGTAACTCTACTATCATAGCACCATGACCCTTTCAATCGCTATCAGCCGAATGTCTGGTGTCCACTCACAGTTCGCCAGTCTGTGTGTGATGCTGGTGGTGATGGTTACCATGCTCGCATTGGGAGCCTTCTTGAAACCACTTCCAAAAGTAGGTGCATGTACAGTTATGTTAAGTTACAGACATTTGCATAATACATTTAAACAATAAACCATATGAATACAAGTATTAAAAAGTCTTTGTTTTCCCAGTCAGTGCTGGGAGCCTTGATCGCAGTCAACCTGAAAAACACTCTCCTGCAGCTTTCTGATCCCTACTTCCTATGGAAAAAGAGCAAATTAGACTGTGTAAGACAAACTCAAATCTTGGATACAGTAGTGCAGAAAAATGCTGTGTGTTATTAGTGTTTATGGTTTGATTGTGTATTTGTGTATCTTTTCCAGTGTGTTTGGGTTGTGTCGTTCTTAGCCACGTTCTTTCTTAGCTTACCTTATGGAGTTGCTATTGGAGTGGGCTTTTCCATCCTGGTAGTGATATTCAAGACACAGTTGTAAGTAAATAATGTAATGTGCTGTGCTTTAACTAAATGTTTATGGGAAAGTGTATTAATTTTAATGTTGTACTCCTTGTAGTCGTAACGGTTCAGCAATGGCTCAGATTATGGATACAGATGTCTACAAAAATCCAAAAGTCTACAGTAAGGTATGAAAACAAAGATGACTTTGTTGTTGGAAAAATATGCAGAACATCTAATTTTTCCATAATAACTCCACAGGTCACGTCAATAACAGGCGTGAAAATAGTGAACTATTGTTCGCCACTGTATTTTGCAAATGCCGAAATATTTCGCCAGAGGGTCATCAGAAAGGTACAGTTAACAATTAACTTCTTTTGCTGTCACCTAATGTTAGACGAGATTAGAACGAGTGTGTTCATGTGGAGGGCAGGTGTTTACACAAGCGTGTTTGTGTCTAGACCGAGTTGGATCCTGGCAAACTAATTCTGGCCAGACGGAAGTTTTTAGAAAAAGAACAAAGAGAACAAGTGGAAGAGGAGAAGAAGGACAAGGAGACAAGAAGGAGGAAGCCCAGCTCTCTGGTTAACATGAAGGCTCAGGTGTGATGACACACAAGATATGATACACACACAGATATGTAGTGTATGTCAAAACTGTAGCCATTTTCACAATTTCCATTTTGAAGCATTACACTGATCTTGTGACCTGTTCTGTTCGTCTTTTTGTGTGTATTTCCTTTTAATCTAGACCTTGTCTCAGCTTGAACTGCAAAATGACTTCGATGATAATAACGGCGGTGCCAACAAACCTGAACCTCCCACCAGCTATATCAACATCCACTATAGTGACCCTGAGCCCAATGAGCAAAAACTGGAGCAAGAGCCACCCAGTCCTGCTGCTGCCACCCTGGAGTCCCAGCCAGTGCCCTTCCACACCCTCATCTTGGATCTGGCTGGGGTCTGCTTCATTGACCTGATGGGCATCAAAGTGCTGATAAAGGTGATAACTTGTGAACTTGTGCAACGTAGATTCATGTAAGTAGTGGTTCTACGTTGTGCAGCTTCATATTTCAGTATAAGGACAGACCAGGTTCTATTAATATTTTAGGATGTATTTTTCAATTGCCATAGACGACTAATCTGCTGTGTAGATTCAACACCAATTAAACTTTTAATGAGTTTCTACCCTTTCTTTTTGATTCCACATAGATGAACTCAAGTTATACAAAGCTGGGCATTAATCTGTACCTCGCCAATGTTCAAGGTAAACTCTTAAAGAATTCCAATCACACTGCTCATCTGACTCACATGAACAGTTGGCATGGCAACAGAGACTTCATTTACCACCACTGTTTACTGTGTAAAGCCTGTGGAGGACACTCCTGTAGTTCAATGGAAATAATGAACATTATTTCCACTCTCTATTAGGAACAAGGAAGCATCAGCAGTCATCACAATTCGATTTAGTGCCATTCTGAACATATATTCACATAAACTACAAATTCCCATGCTTTCTAGAAGCCGTGGGGCCCCGCTGTGTCTCCGCACTCATGCATATCTTGTGCGATGCCTGTTGTCTTGCCACCTGTAGCCCAGGTCTATGAGGAACTGGAGGCTGGGGGAGCTTTTGAAGACGGCAGTATTTCGCGCAGTAATCTTTTCCTTACCGTCCACGATGCCATTCTGTTTGCTCAGCACAACTCTGGAGGGAGGCGAATCTCCCTGGAGGTAGGCCCCAGTAACCTGATCAGGTTTGCCTTCTTTTGTAACATCCCATAAGAACACATGCTGCTCGAAGGTTTGAAGCTCAGCGAGACAGAAAGACATTAGGAGCCGAGAAGCAGGTTTTACTTTTTTGGAAGTTTTTTGAAAAACTTCTTTGAGAGTAGTTCCTGTCACCGCTCCATCAAAGATAAACAGAAACATCACATAGACTTTTATGCCATAGCAAAGAGAGGTGTAAGTCACGCTGAGGTCACCCTGCATGGCACAGGCTGCATCTCATTTCCTCTTTCTGATTCTTCTCTCTTGTCATCTGTAGTAAGGGAAACTTCAGTCTAGTGAGTCATCAAAGACATATGGAACAACTGCTATCTTCTCAGCAGCCTTTTTATGATGTACACCTGCAGCAGCGGCCGTGGCAGTTTGGCGCCCTGGGCTAGACCACAGTCTGGGCCATTCTCCGTCCTGGTCTGAGTCCAGGACTAAGCCTAGAAAGCTGGCCCTGTACGAGCGCAATCCATCAAAATAACTAGTCTGTCTTTACGTTGTTTGCTCAGATAATACAGATTTATCTAAAGTGACAACCACACATATAATTTGTTTGGTCCCCTCAAAAAAAGTTGACGACAGCCTGTGTCCTGTTGGATGCCTGAAACCATCTTTCATTAATCACATTAAACTATATAAAACTATATATTTACTACACAAATCACTTCAGATTGTAACTGCTATCATGCGGGTAAGGCAGAGCATATTCAATCGCCACTATTTCACAGGAAGGAAGGAAATACCATTTCTAAAACATAACTCACTGTGAACTAACTCTATTTTAAATATGTATTTTTACTGTGCTGGCTGCAGACGCCGAGAGCGAGACAGGAACTTACCTTTAACATTAACGAGGAGCTGGACCTGGAGCAGGTACTGTATGCACCACTGTGCCTATTAAAACTGAGACAAAATGCTAGTTTTGCCTCCTTGTTTGTACGTCGTGAGCCGTTGTCTCATGTCTAAGTTATTTTACTTCTTACAGGAAATGTTTTGAGCTATACTTGCTTCGGGCAGAAGGAACACCCTAATCTTCTACGTCACCGCCATTTATGAGTTTTTGTTGCCAAAACTCTTTCTGTGCTGTTTTTTTGCTGACTGTCAATTATCCAAATAAAAATGTTTTACTGTGTGCGTGACAGTAATCAGTAGATGACTGACTCCACTGACAGGTTACTGCAAGGGACCCCAACAACAAGTGAGTGCGGAGCAGATAATGAGCACAGTTCCCCCACTACTCACAATAACCCAGAAGTGAACCTGCTGACTGTGCGCCCATTCAGAAGTGCTCCTGTAATTAACAGTGAGTGTGCATGGGTATAGCTGTGAGCTACAGCACAGCCAGCTGAGCAGTTTGGCTAAGTCCCTGCGGAGGCAAGACACAAAGAAGAACTAAAGGCGTGGAAGGTATTTTAAACTCCACTGAAGCAGAAAAAAGTTACAGAAATTGAATGAACACATCGTATTATTGCTTGTTGTAATACTATTAAAAAGTCGTCATCCAGTCTAGGGTATTTTGGCACAAACAGCAAGGTTCTCTGTGGCCATCGGCTTCAAATGAGTGCGAAAAAAGTCGCTTCTCACCTAAAGTGTATTTGTTAAATGTCATCATCCTGTCATCAACTACATCCAGAGATAAGCCTGTGGATCAAGGAAATTATGATATAGAAAGTTTGGTCAGTGCTTGTAGCTTGTTTATGGATCTGACCTGCCACACTTGACATAATGTCAAGTTGTTTATACATAGTAATTAGGCAAGTGTTGAATATAGTCTTTGTTTACAGTGGGAAAAACACATAATATTGCTATAGATATGCAGCCACATCATATCGCCAAGAGCAGACGGACTCTGTGGAATTCACTATACGTGGAAAGTGCATCACAGTGTAAAAAAAAAAAGCTAAAAACCATGTTAGTATGTCACAACGTGGTTCTCACGTAGCTCCTCAGCCAGAAAGTTCTTTCACAAATGACATAGGCTTTTACCTGCTCTGCACTGTTTGGCTTTTTAATTTGACTTCCTTCATACTGGGCCGTACAATTACCTCTTATCAGTAAAGCTACGGGTAGACGAACAACCACAATCTTTCTGGAGGTCATACAATGATTGTATTGAATTATGAAACGCTCCAAGCTAAATCCCTTCGCAAATAAGATCCCGTTATAATGGACGAGCTTCTCAATCCCTGTAATTGCAAGTTCACATAAAAATTAATTTTACACCTCTTGCACATTCATTGATCGTGATGGTTTAATTAACACAGTCCCTTTTAAAAATTTTCGAAGGAGAGATTTATGTATTAAATTTGTTTACACGCCCAGTGGTTTCATGCTATTGAGACTAATTGCATGGTGTCAGAGGGTATCTCCTCGTTGAGTCATGAGGCCTTGTCATTTAGGGCTCTCTGCCTTTTATGAAGAGCCGCCCCTGAGAAAAAATTCAGCCCTGACCTTTGCGAATCAAGATTTAAATTTGGAGCATTTTAATAAAGAGCCAAGAAGCCAAATCTTATTAAAAGATTGTTGCTTTAATAGGCTGGGGGCTTGTAAAAGTCATCTGAGGGAACGAGGATGATAGAGCAACCGAAGCCACTTCTGTAAATTTAAATAATGGCTGTTTGACATTGATCAAGCGACAGCAGTTGGCGCTCTGCATACGCATTTGATAGACCCCTGTTTGGGGATCCATTCTGCTTCATTAACAAACTACTTTGCAGCCAGGGAATCATAAATCTTGATCGTGCAATGTCAGCAAATTCTCTTTGTACAGGGTTTGTTTACAGAGCAACTCAGGGCAAATCTGACCACTGATAGCTGGTATTAATTAATGTTGCGCATTGTTTCACTCCAGTCATTCGACAGCAATTAAATGCACCAACAATGGGCATGTTCTCTGCTGATTAATTAAGGCATGAAATTATTGAGTCTGCATTTTTGACTGGAGGATTAATTATTTAGAGTTATATTAAGCCACAACCCCACGTTTGGTGGAAAAAGCCGTTTTTGTTTGTCTCTTTAGCAACTTACAGAATATTAAATCTAATGAGTTCTTTCATTTCATGATGCTGTTATGGTGCTAATAGTAATCACTGTTAATTATGTCTGAAGTCACTGACCTTTATGAAAGAACAGCAACTACAGACAGACAGAATGAAACACAGGTTATAGAAAAGCACTAATATGCCTCTAGTCCGATCTTTTTTTACCACAACCAAGAAAGAGAAGGATTTGCACCCATCATGTTGGACAGGAGCGAGAGTCGTCGGCGCAGCTCATTAAAGGCACCGTTTGCTCTCCCGTCTTCTTATTAGATCAAATCTGCAGTGCGATGACTGCAGCTCCTCACTGAGGCATCAGCGGGGAAATTAGACAAGACAATGCAAAACAAAACAGCGCAGTGTGGTGCAACACTGAGGGAACTCATTAGAGCACTACAGCCTGGGAGGTAGCTGCATGGTGCTTTGCAGTATGTCATCAGGGGTGTCGTGAGTGTTAATGCACAATCGTAATTTGATAGTTTGTGTACAATTACATTGAATTCTGAGAGTCTTGGTTGCTGAACACGGTCTGTCTACGTAAACAGGGTGTCACTGTGTGGATGCTCATACATGCATGTAAATGTGCTTTAGAGGGAAAATTAAAAAGCTTAGTTTCATTTCAGTTGGGCCTCAGTGTACTGAGGCCCAGGCTGAGCTGTCTGTGACAAACAAACACCAGACGACAATTAACCGCACACGCATTAGTGACACTGACTCCCGCTTCAACTGCATGTTATATCTGAACCATTAACACAAACATTTGCAGATTAGCTTTGCAGAGAGCTGTATAGGAGAGCATTTCATACAGTTCTGTGAATTATACTCATTAACCTCCAAACAGAGTGCTTGCGAATTGAAGATAATGGAGAAAAAACAAAGGGGGGGGGGAAGTAAAAGCTGTGTTAAAACCAGATTGGTTTGCTGTCTCTGTGTGTTGGGTGTCTCATGGGAGTTTCTGTCTGTCTCTTAACAGGAAACACACCTGTCTGAAGCTCAGAGGAGAAATCTCCCGCTTTTGTCCCAACAAATAGACGACAGAGGCAGCCATTATCCAAAGCGCCACTGCTTTTGTTTACCTCTCTATCACGACTCAGGGGAATTTCACTGCACTGGTGATTTATTAAAACAGGGCTCAGAGAATTCAACTCCTTTATCGGATGCTTAAAGATTGACATAAAACATATTACTTGCAGGTATTTTGGATATTATTAAATGTGATATCGATCGCTGTTTAATTTGAAGTCAGGATTGGTCAGGAGGCCAGTGAAACCATCCTGACAGGAAGATTTGGAACGCGAGCTTCTTTTTGTCTACGCCTGCGTTCCGCTCACAGCTTTGGCCGTTTAACGCGTTCAGGCTTCTGAAGCGTTCTCCTGTTATTGTGACAGCAGCACTGCTGGTGATTCACTGTGGCTTGTGTTCTACAAACAGCTGTCTGACTCTGCCACATTTTTATCTCTCTGTCGCTGTTCATAGAATAATTGCCTTCCACAGCTGCTCTTACAGTTAAAGCAATATAAAATAATACACGTTATTTGGTTGGAAAACAATTTTAGAAATTTGCATAAAAGTCAGGCCATGTGCTTCCAATTATATGTATTCCAGTATTTACAACAATGGAAATAATGACAAAGGCTTTACTATATTCAAACTTTTATTGCTTTATCTGTATCTGTATATTAATATTTAATATTAAACTGTGCTACTACGGTAAACACATTTATTACAGTCATTTAAAAGACATTTTTAAGCAAATTCCTCTTAATGGGCTCCATCTGTTGCAATGATCCATATTGACCACATGATGACACTGTGGCTTTATCTGAAAACCCACAGAGTGGGTTTTGTCTGATCGGCACTTAAAACTTTGAAGAAGTCTCAGATTCCCCCAAGGAAACCATGAAAGACAAAGTTGTGAAAGCTGGAGCTGAGGCGATTAAAAAAACGTATGACTTTAAAAGAGCTGGTGTTGTGATCTTGTTTCCTGTGATCCATATATATTGAGCAAACGGAGAGTGATGGCTGAGCGGGGACTGCAGCACCTCAGTGGCCCTGCAGATGAATGAAGATGCAAATGGAAGGAGGGGAAAGCAAAAGCCTTTAGTGATACTAAGCACACCCCAGAGGCTCTGGTGCAGAACGCTCAGCCTCAGCACATCAAGGACGCTGCCCCTCTGTCTGAGCATCCCCTTGGCATGCATCACATCTGCGTCCATCTAGATTTTCATCCAGACAAACACTTGACTCTTTCTGCTGAGATGAGCCAATGACAGCAGACAGATGTGCCCTCCTCAGAGGATCCACTTTGATAAGCTGCTGCACCACAAACTATTACAGTTTTTTACGATTGCTAGACGTCAGTGGGCACAACTGAAGTCACATGTGCAAAACTCTAACTACAGTCTGCACAGCATCAGTTCATGTGGACCAAACTCTAGTTCATTTTTCATTGCTTGAACACAGTTTTCAAAACTCTACACACTTATCCCACGACTTTAATCACAACCTGCACAACACTGTGGATTTACAGCACTTTTTGCAAATGCTAACACACTGCTGTCAAAACTGTGAACCACACGTTCAAAATGGAATAGATTGTCACTGCTGATTGCAGTTTCAGCTGAAAGGCTAAACAGGTGACTTGTTTTAGACTTGTTAGTGCCCCCCCCACACACACACATATATATATATATATATTTGCATATACATGTGTGTGTATGTATATGTATATATATATAGGTAGAGCTCAGAAAGAGTAATTTTGGAAATGGATCAAGGAAGACGGGTTTGTGGAGGGAGAAGGTGGCAAGTTTTGTACCTGCCTGCATATTCACCCTTCCTCAATCCAATAGAGGAGGAAAGTGTTTGATCACCACCCACATGACCAAACGTCTCTTCTGGAAGCCACGTTACAGTTACAGTGCTGGATGTGAGGACACGAGTCCAGAGGATCCAGGGATGGATGAGGTTCTTCCCCAGATTCATGGCAAGAGAGAACGTTAGATGTGATGTTGGTGAAAACCTGTGGCCTGATGCTGGAGAGAGGCAGGATCAGCCCCTCAATTATTTGTTCAAATTACAGTATATAGAGTATGTTTCTACCTTTTTCTTCTCATTACTGTAATTCCCATAAATGACTATCAACTATTGAAGCAAACTGCTAATTTTCATTTACCTTAAAGAATTGTTATGTTCCAAACATTGAAATAAATCATGTGACAGAATGTCTCTCTTTTCTTTGAAATTCTTTCAACTGTAAAGGTTTTAGTTGGTATTTTCTGTATTGGTGCTTGATGTTAGTGTTTTTTCTCTCAGTGTTTTCTGAGTGACAGTGTGTGTTATCTCAGTGAGGGTTGTCATGGTGTTATGCTGCACTGAGCTGTTTTGAGCCATGTGTTTATAGTTGTGTTGCTTTGAATGAGTTTTGTAGGTGATGTGAACTGTTCAGCTCAGGTGACTTTTGGTAGAGCAGACTGTAGTTAGAGTTTTGCACATGTATCTCCAGTTGTGCTCACTGTCGTCTAGCAATCGTAAAAAACTGTAAATATACCGAAGAAGCCGTCGGTGTGAAAAAAGAAGAACCGTAATTTGTATGAGAATGGATCCCTGGAAAACGTAGTCTCACATGGCGGCTTCGCTTTGGCTGTAAATGTCAATTTCATGTCAGGTTCTCTCTCTATTCATCCATGACGTCTGTGATTGCTTCATCCTTTTGCATGAGAATGGCTTGAAATGAACGCACACACAGATGTCTGCAAATAAAATGCAGACAATCCTACGATCAAACTGTATAGAATACGAATCTGAGCACATTTGTGACTTTAACGCTTTAACGTGCTCCAGGTGCTTCTGTAGTTTTTCTTTACCCACTAAGGGAAGCTTCCTGGTGGGACCTTGGCTGTGCTAAGGAGTGTCACAACCACAATGCAGGTCCCATGCGGCACGCTGTGTCTGTGAGTTATTCAGGCATACAGTTCTCCGGCTTTCCTCTCCACTGATTTCAGAAATACAGGTGAGCCCACAGCAGGTGAACCTGTCATGGACAGCACCTGCAGGATCTTAACAGCATAGCAGGGGGAAACTGAAGGACAGAGGAAGTTTTGTCGTGAGGACTGCTGCTGGGCCACCTGGGAAGCTCACTGCTGAAGGTGAAACACGGTGCTGTCTGAAGACACATGGTGAGAAAGACAAACTGCTAACACAATGTCATTACCATGGAGTGTTGCTTAAAGGTTTATGAGCCCGTCAGACTTCTTTCTGTCTCTGCATAAATGCCACTTCAAATACGATCGTGTTTTCATGCAACCTCAATTAAGCAACCGTTCTCTCCTTTCTTCTGCTTTTATCTTCTTTTATCCGAGCAGAGTTTTGACAGTCTCTGTAAAATCTCCTTTAATTTGGACTCTTAATTAACAATCGAGACTTCCAATCACGTCAGATCGAAGCTAGTTTAGAAGAAGAGCGCTGTGCTTAAAGAAGTAAGCCGGTGATGAGTTTAACACCTTGAACGATGTGCGGCTGATGACGTCCGACGCTTCAAGCGTCACTTGCGTTAAAAAAGGAGCTTTATTCAGAAAATCAGAGGGCTTGAAAGTTTTACAGATAAACTGTGTTATAGGCTCATAATCATAAGTGCGAGAACATTTCCACTTGATAGAAGTATAATTGAATGAATTGCTCTTTCCAGTCACAGCACATGACTCATGCGACTCACACGAAACCACACTGAACCTGAACTACGTCAATAAGCTGCACAAATACCAAGGATCAGCAAAAATAATTGGCATGATCTATATTTAATTATTATGATCTTTTGTACTTTCTCGTGCTGGACTGCACCATATTGTGCTGCACAAATCCATGACACATTTGACAATAAAACAACATTTCCTTTGTTTTACTGTGCTTTTATGAAGAAGACTATTGAAACAATGGGTGGGCTGTGCTGGTTTTAAAGACCTGCCACCAGAAGTCACTGTGCTTGTTTTTGTGTGAAGCATCAACTCTTTTCTGGGCACAAACCGAAAGAAAACCAGAGAGCATCACTGTTATCTGCCCATCACTAGTCCAGACTCCACTCCATGCACTTTTCGTCTGTTGTTTGTTCACGCAGATCTGCTTGGCACTATAATTTGTTTAAATGTTGATTTATGAACTAATTGTCTGTAATTGCCGCTTAGTGCCACTGTTAATCCGAGCTGTCTGTCTCCTGAAGCATATTAGGCCAGATTTGTGTAATGAAGTAATTACTTCAATCCCAATGAAGAAACTAGAAGTAGTGTAAGAACAAGTCGACGCCAGAACCACTTTCTTGTCTTTCCATCACAAAGCTTTTTGTCTCAGCAGAGTTTGATGCGGAGGAAATTGTGTTTTTTAATTAAAGCACGTGTCTGCACAGTTAATTGTATTTTCTAACGTGGACAGTTTGTCTGTTTGGATTCTGATGCCTGTTCGTGGACCTACTTTGCAGCAGCACATCATATATCAGGTTATTCCAGCTTGCTAACCATTCTCAATACTTCGTACATTCAAAGCTCGGAGCGTTGTCTTTCTTGGCTTCTGTCACCTGCCAGAAGCTGCCATCGCAACCAAGTGTGCTCCATTGTCTGCTAGCATTGTCATTGTTATTAGTCTTTTGGATTGCCTGTGGTGGTATCGGCAGGCTCCAGGGAAGCAGGCGCGAGGCTGGATAATTAGTTGTTGTTCAATGCCAGACGGGCACGTTGCCGTCACTTGGAGGGGAAATGGAAAGTGGCATCACTATCACAGTAACACCGGAACAACCTTTGGTGTGAGGGCTGGGTTCCAGCGCATCTGTCACACGGCTCGGCATCTACAGACTGGCAAGACAATAACGCTTTACTGTAGCAGTCTAGAAACACACTGCATGGAAAATGACTTTTATCTGAAACGGCATTATTCTTGTCACATTTGTCACAATTAGCTAGGGGTTGGTTGCTGCTTTATTTCCGTGGTTCTGCTGCTGCAGAAATGGGACGATTTAGAAATTTTACATCGGTCACAAACAGATGTATCTTAAAAAACGAAAGACTAATATGAGAAGTAATCAGGACAAATGATCTGGTTTTATTTGTCACGTATTAACAGCTTACAGTACTCTAAACTGTTCAGCCGCCCCATCGGCCAAATCTTCAACCATCCGCCTATAACTTGAACCGATGGTGACCCTGGGGTGATGGCTCTGCTGGTCTCAGCGGGAGACGCGGACGACGAGGAGGAGGATGGAGACGCCTGCGAGCAAGGTGCCGCCAAAGCCCAGCAGGATGCCGTACAACAGTGGCAGAGCCACATCTAAGGGCCCCTTCTGGTACGGGGGGGCAGGTGCCCGCTCTACAATCAAGTCCAGGTCCTGCCATGTCAGATCCCTTACTATCACAAACACAAACACAAACACTTAACCTCTCAAAACACTGTGGGAGCATTTTTGTCAAGTTCTAACTTGAATGAATCACCCAGGAGAAAAAAAAAAACAAAAGAAAAATGGACAGGTGATAATTACATTTTTGAATTTCTGTGCGTCTTGGGAAATATGTCACATATAGTGAGAGTGTTGATACTGTGAAGTAATGAGCTGAACGCATGCCCACGGCCACCAAATCTAATCCGGCATCTCATCTAAACACTTATTAGATTCAGGGTTCAGTGAAACATTATATCATATGTCACTCAGACAGTCTCCAGAGGGATAACCCAAAAATCTCCTCTTGACATCAAAAGCCCGAGATATTCTGGCTTAAAGCCACGCGTATTAAGACTCGCTTCGCCACCATTTAGTCTATTTCGTACTTGAACAAAATAACGTGTCTCTTTCAGGCTTCAGGACATGTGATCGTACCTTTTCTCTTTGTGACCCTCCGGCCTAGATGCTGGTGGTCGTTTGCATCTGATTGGATTGGTGGGACGTTCAAAGAGCTCACGAATTTGTGGTAATCCTCAACGTAGTGTTTCAGGCTTAAGGCCATGTCCTGGTTGATGTTCTTTCCAACTTCTGAAAAAACAAACACACACACACACAAGCCCAGTCTAAACATATTCTCTGTCACTTGTCTATGTACTTTATCTTCTCAAATGTTGTAGTCCTTATAGTATTCTTGCTCCAAACATAATTATTTTTGGCAGGAGAGCAACTGTTGTCCTTTCGAACAACAGTAAGAGCCACTGAAGTTTCAACACATGACTGAATCTCTTCAGAACAGCAATCAGCTGTATGATAATTGCTGCATTCTGCATCCCCTCTTATAACTCATCTCTTCTTGCCTTTTTTCTTCCTCCTAAGCTACTAATGAAAGGAGCAGATGGTTTGTTCTGTGGCTGGTGTCAGCTCCACTGAGTCCTCTGTCAGATCATTTACACCTCCTTCTATCCAACGCCACTCGTCTGTGGAGTTGTGTGCACACTGGACTGCAACACATGCCAGAGACTGGCAGTGTGCAAAATATGCCACATCTGAAGTTCCAATTAAAAGGAATCTCAAAGTAATGAAGCAATTACGCGCTGTTGTTAAAGTCTTAAGGAGGCCTCCTTGACCGAAATAAACCAATTTTCAAAATACATCACTATGTACCCAAATAAGGCTTTGTTCCAATTTCTCTTTATCGGGGGACGTGCTGTGATGTTTGCTCATGAGATTTGCTTCCGCCAACAACATTGTTCTGAACATAAAAATATTAATTTGAAACTCATTACATTAGTAGCGCCACACAAAATGATTCTAATTCCATGCTGCAGGAGACTCGACTTGTTTCTTTCTGGCTCAGTTTGTTTCTCACCGATGGCGATGTCTGTTCTGCCGATGTGCTGCAAGGCGCGAGAAAGCCTGTCGTAGTAGGTCTGCTCACCGTACTTCAGCAGCCAGTCTGTCAGGGCTGTTCGGCACTGAGCGGCACTATCTGGTAAACAGAAAACATATGGCGCTCAGACACACAGGTCTCTGACTGTCAGCCTGCTGCCAAAACACCCCCCAAGCCGAGCTGGACGTGTGAGAAACAAACGAGTCTCAGCTTGGACTTTTTTCTTAATTCTACTTCATTGTGAGCTCTTTCCATCTCTGAGAACTCTTTCTCTCTCATGGTACCTATTTGGGTTTGCTGCACATGTTTGGCATTTCTCATTTCTCCATGATGTACACCAACCCTCAGCAGATGTGGCGTCTCGTTTGGATCGAGGCACGAGGTCTAGCTGGTTGTTCTCTGCTGAGAGACGCTGCAGTCGCTGAAAGATGTCCTCCTCCGGGTGAGACAGGGCGAACAGGAGGTCTTCACACTCCTTAGATGTCAGCAGCTCGACTAAACGCTCCAGTTGATGGACACTGATGTCTTTCGCCACTAAACACACAGAGCACAAACTAATTAAGAGTGTGTAGCAGCTCCTGGAGGAGCAGGAATAATACCAGTTTAACCCAACGAGCGTGCATTTAAAGGTCACACGGCCACACTGAACACTGTATATTCCACTTAATGAAGCGTGCTGCTGACACTACACAACATCTCTGCAGCCTGGCCGTGCTCTCAATTAACAAGCGTGGCCTGCGTGAGGTGAAACTGTCATATTTCCCTCCTCAACGACATTTCACAGCAGACTTATTCAGACTCTCACCGGTGTCCTGCTGGACCGCTGGACTCAGGAGTAGAGACACGAAGCAGACACATTCAAGAAACCGTCTGCCGACTTTCATGTTAGCTAAAGTGGCGGAGCCTCAGCTTGTCCTGCTCCGATGAAGGGAATTTATTTTCAAAACTTCCAGATGATTCCCAGTTCGTAAACAGCTGTTTGTCTTTGAAACAGCCAATCACAACACAGATCAAATTCATGCAAATCAGGTTGCTGAAGCTAAAGCTTCAAGGTATAAACCCACAATGTTTCTATAGAGTGATTTGATGAAAGAAATCAAGCTCTGGTTTAATTTCTTCTCTGTACTTTCTTCTCTGATGTAATAGCAACTTGGCCTTTGGGAAATATTATTTATCCTCATTAATAACTATGTTGAAAAAAGTACCCAACTCCATTCATAAGCTTGGTTACTAAGCTGTTCCTATTCCTCTGGGTATATGGACATTATATGTATGAAAATTTAATATTAATACCAGGTTAAATCACTTTAAGTGATCATTTAGTGACATGACTATAAAACATGAGCTCACGGTTCCATTATGTCTGGTTGCATGTTGGATACGTCTCTGCTCAGGACTGTGTTTGTGCTCACACCCAGGCTAACCTGCTTGTAGCCGTGTTGATTTCTTGAATTGTTAATGTTTCTTATTTGACAAACAGTCTTCAGAGGACATCGACTGTAAGCAACCGGCCGCGAAGGGGCATTCTCACAAAATGTGCAATTCTATTGAGCTTAGAAGCTTTTCCCCAGACCAGGTCTGACTGGAAGCCTCAGCTGTTACAGACTTTGAGACCTCGACTGCGTAGAAGGTACAGTAGTGTGCGTATTGTGGAGTTGCAGCGAGGTATGGAAAAGCCAAAGTGAACTGCACTGCACTCCCAGCGTTGACATGCGTCTCTCCAGCAGGGAGAAACGTGTTTAATGACATCATTGTGTGTGCTCCAGTCAGGGCATGTTTTAAATTGTTAATAAGCTTCATTTGCCAAACAGTAAAGGTTGTTTTGTGTGGGCTGAGTCTCAAATTCTCCACGTTGGCTAATGAAAAAAAAAAAATTATGCTTTAGGGCTGAGATCCACAGAAACTTGGGTGTGGGTGGTATAATGGCTCTGTAATGATTCGAGATGTTGCACTTGCAAAAAACAAAAAACACTGGGCACAAGGTCAGGAGATTTATTCACATTACTGAGTCACTCAGCACTCTGTGTTATGGATGGAATTGCATGCAGTACAGTATATTTTGCCCCACGTGTCCACAGGAAAAACACAGCGTACGTTACCACTTGGCACATAAACAGCAGGCTCCTGTGAAATGACTTAACATGATATCCGTCGTTCAAAACGCAGTCTGGAGTTCGGGACGGCAGGGAGGCGTCGACATGAATACCTTCCGGTATTGTGACCGAATGTGAAGATGTATCCCCATGTCTCTTACACTTCACGCCACTGAAATCTGATTAAGTCCTCATACAGACTCCGGTGGAATGAAGGATAGAACACATGGCATATTCCTGCAGAAAGCATCTGAAATTAAAGAGAAAAATTTACATTATCAAAAAAAAAAAGTGAGTCTCACATTTTCTCTGTTTCTGATGGAGCACTAGCTTCTCAGTTCAGCAAATTGTTAAACTTCACTTTCAAGGTTTAGCTTCGGGATGGCGGCTGAGCCTGGCATCTGGTGCAGAGCAGACAGTTGGGACTGTATGATTTATGAGGAAGCCTCCAGGTTGAGGGGGTGGCTGTGAACGCAGCAGGAGCTACATGCCGACCTCTCCCTTTTCTGGAGCTTAAGTTTGCTCCCGAGTCTGAGCGAGACCAGGCCTGCCCTGCTCCGTTGCCCGGGGCTTTCAGGCTTCTGTTGAAATCCTGGACTCTGGCGCGTTATCACAGGCCTGACCTGAATGACTGTTTAGTCATCGGCGATGCGAAACCCCACCATGCCACCAGACACCGCAGTCCTCGGTGCCACGTGTGGCTCAGAGTCCCCCCTCACGGGTAAACACAACACCAACACTTGCTCCAACTGCTCAATCAACACACCCAAATCTGGTTGGAACGTTTCTGGAGTATTTGTCTGGATTGAACTTGTAGCATTTCTGTTGCATACGTACCCCTTGTTTAAATCGCGTTACTCACCTTATCTGGGCCTTTTGTTTTCCAGTCACTCTGTGAGTTTGTTACAAAAACGCTGAAAGCCGTCTTCACTGGGTGACTCCAGTCTCCTCAGTGACGTTTTTCTCTACCTGACACAGGTGCTGGTGTTTTTAGAAGCCTCTGTTGACCAATGAGATGCGAGCACCTGAGCAGGACCACCCCTGCTTGAGTCACTACACGTTGCCACACCCTGGCATGTGGTTGTTTTTTCTGTTTGTTTCTTTCTTCTAAGAATTTGAGTGAAGTTCTGAGACTCTTGTGATCATACAGTATTGTTACATTTATTATTTTTTAATAATAAATACATACATCTTATTCAAAGAAGACTCCAACAAAGGCATAAACGTACAACTATTATAAGTGATTTTGGTGTGATAGCCAACTCACAGCACCTCCTGTTCATGATTTGATGAAACTCTGCTTTGACTTTCTCATTATTGTTTATTCTCCACAATAAACTACATTCTTCATCAGGCGTGTCTGACGTATTTCAAAAGGCCTCGCGCTCATTTACATACAGATATTTATATCCTAATATGCAAAAGTGGCCTTTGCTGTCGCTGAGACATAAGCTGACACGCAGACGTCGTCTCTTGCTGCGTGCACACGTCCTTTTCAGTCTTAAATGAGAAACGGGCCGACACCCGGCATCTCTCACCGTGAAACGACTGAAAGGAGGACTTTTTGAGCCACATTCCTTCCCCCTCACAATAGCTGAGCTGAGTGGGGGTTGGTGGGGAGAAGCAACGTTGACACATTCCTGAGGTGGAGAGCTGCACCAAGCCCCACCTGACAAGATATTTCTCTGGAGAGCACATTCGTTTGAGCCCAATCTTCCTTATATGTGATTTTATTGACAAGGACACCAATATCTTTGAGTTATGAGCTGTTGTTCTCAGGAGACAGACTGTGCTTTACCTCTGTGTTCTGTGTGGGCCAGATAGTGGTGGACAGTGTGACTTGTTCAGGGTAATCTTGTGGACCACTGGAAGGTGACAGCTGAAAAACGAGCCCCTATAAACACTTTGCTCGAAGGCAGCCCAATGTCTGCCTCACTAACCACAATGAGACACACTCCATTTTTTTTAATTCCACTTGCTGTGAGACGTCTCTCTACAGGATTTTCTGCTCCTTAGACAGTTCGACTTTAGCGTAATATCGGCATCACTCACTGTGCATCATACATCTCATCCCTGACAGAGGTTTATGCTTTTTTTTCCTACACCGCCTCAGATGAAATCAAACACCCTGTGTACATTCTGTCCAGCAAAGGCATTGTTTACTGTATTTTTGTGTTATTACGACTAAAACAATATGCAGTAATGTAAACATGAAGCATCAAATGATAACAGCTGCCTCTGAAGTGTGTTTTTGGCTGCGTGCGTTTTGATTGCTGCTGGTTTATGACTAAGCTTCAGATCTATCTTACATGATTTAGACTCTTAAAAATCCTTCGAGGTTGCTGGAAAGTAATCTCCTCAGTGTCTTTCTGTTTGCTTAATATTTTCTGATGTTCTCTACTTTTTATAACAAAGTTTTCCTTTTCAAACACTATGTTTATCCCAGTGGGAGGCGTAACCATGTGCCTACAGGTTGGTTGACAGTGCATTCAGTTCTGAGGTTTGTAAAAACTTGCACCTTCATGTTTCGCTGGAATGCGACATTCAGGGTTACTGGTGAAAAAAAAAAAAATCACAGTCATTCAGGTATGTTTTGGCACTGATCCTTGGACAGATAGATTTGCTGAATGAGGAGGTGCTGTATTTCATGGCCACGCTCCCCGAAGGCACGACGAAGGCTCCGTTGAGACACGTCACTGAGAGGAATGCAAATTTGAACACGGAATTCAGATTTGTAGAAAGCCTCGGCGGTGGCGCATACATATATGCTAGACTGAAAACTATGTTTTGTGTGCAAATCTACAGGTGGCTTGGATGCTGTGTTATTTTAGTTGTCCTTTAAAACGCTACAGTATTTTCCTTAAACTCGACTAAGCACAAACCACAAAACATCTGGGAAATAACCCTGCACAGTATTTAGCACAACACAGGAAGTAGAACATCTTAGTTTGAAATCCTGTGGTAAAGATAATCAGATAATTCATTTAGGATTAGAATTACTGTTATTGTGTAACAAGAGACACCTGTGGTAGTGTCCACTGCTTTGCACTATACATCATAACAATTGTAAAGTGATGTTGAAATGTGTGAAATGCCTCCTATTTGCATCGACATAAAAATGTACATTTTATGTCGCACACTAACACAAATATAGTGAATGGTTCAAGTGAAATACTTAAACCTATTGCAGGTGCCATGGTTGCTCACTGTTCAGCTGTGTATAATAGTTGAAACATGCACGTAATAAATCACTTTATTGCTTTACCTTGTGCAAAATGAGAAGCTCAGTAGAACATAATATGTAAATAACAATCCTAACTTTAAATCACATAACAAAAGCTCTTTTCATGCCGTTAGTCTTTTGACATTTACTGCATTTTGACTGTGAGATTCCTGGGTGTCGGCCTTGTCTGGAAGCTCTATAGCCCAAGGACTCTCAGCGGTTGCTTCTCTACCTTGATACTCCCCTCATCTTCCTCCATTTCTCGCTCTCTGATGCCTCATTGGCTGATCCTGTTCTCGACTTGCCTAGACAGGAATGTGCCTACCTTCACTAATGCACTTTTCTGTTCAAGCAAATTGACAATGAGAGTGCCATCATTTTGCAGTATAAATATTTCATTCCCCATTTGGATGCAGATCTGACATGTCCTACCCAGAATACAAATGGGCTGTCTCTCCCTTGGAAAATAAAGGAGGCCCCTTGTGAGAATATGCTTTGTGAGCTTGAGACAAATATGGTGCAATGTGATTAGGGCTTATTGAGAATCACTGCCACTGTACAAAAACAAAATAATAAACAATAAAATCTGAGTCATAATCATATTCCAGGATTTGAAGTATTGGCAAGAGCCCGGAGATACAATTACTTGAATGGCCCACAGTTCTGCGTGGTTTTAAATAACGACATTAGTAATAACGCTTTAATATTCATTTCAGTCTTAATTATTAACACTACTTTGAAAAGAGCTTCAAGACTTTTCTGATGTTTCTACAACCTCAGAAAACTGTACTTAGTCATTTTTTGGTCTTTATCGTTATGTATGAAGCTAAATGTAAATGATTTTATTTGAACACTTAAGTGCAACAGCCATGTTAGCATCAGCATTATCAGCAGCTTGTCAGAGTGTTAAGTTCAAAGACTCAGTTCAGTGTAGGATAAATACTGTATATTGACTAATCTTTTTAAATGGGGAAATCAATGAATCAATTTACTCATCAAAAATGAATTTAATTCTCAAATAACTAAAATAGTTTTTGACCTGAAAACCCATTTTAGTTTGTTGTAATAATTAAGTGTAATTCAGTGTCGTTTCACAATACTCTTAAAATTCTGCGTTGTCTTAGCAATAATAATACTATTCACTTACTTTTCAATCTAATTTTAGTCAACAAAAAACATCCAGTTAAGATATTTCAGTCAATGTGAAATTGGAACATATACAATATTTAGACTAGTTTTCATTGTTATTGGTTTGCTCATTTGTCAGTCCAGCAGTTTTTAGTGATGTACACTTCTCATTAATCTGCCCATGGCCGCAAGCAGCTCCAGCAGAAACCGACGAGTGACATCACGTTTCACTGCATTTCTTTGTACAGCAAAACGCCTCAAATTCCAGATAACCTCAGTTGAGAAGGACTGACTGAGAATGTTCATCTAAATTTCATTTTATTATGTTCACAGCAGTTTTGGGGACATATTCTGTGCTGTGCTGTGTCCAGAAACAAGCTAAACATAGCAACGCGTTCAAAGTTGCTTCCTAAAAATAATGTCTCAGAGCAGGAGGCCGTGCTGAATAATTTCCCCATTCGCGTGTGAGACAGGGGGTCTGTCAGTACCCTGTGTTTATGTACTTCTCTCACTGACATAGTGTGATGGAATGTGCAGTAATAACGTTGGAGAGACGGCATCACAGCAGGACTCAGTGAAAAAGCTCAGTTTTGCTGCGACCATTCTGCTGTATTTCAATATTACTGGCGCATGAATGGCTACTCAGGGCAGTGTACACCACAGACTCCAGATCAGTTCTCTGTTTATGTCCAAAGCAATGAGATGGACAATTAGTTGTGTTGCCGTGGAGATTCCACAAAAATGTGCTGATTTTCTAACTTTTTGTCAGAACAAACGTGTTTTTACTTTAAGTGAAACCACTAATACAAAAGCTTCTAAAACACTCCTAGTTTAATGTTGCACCGCAGCCTCATCAGTGAATGAGTCTGGGCTTGTCTTCAGTTCAAAAGACCGGTCTGGTTTTTCACTAAGTCTCTTCTTCTATAGAAACTGGGGACATTCCAGCTGCCTGGAGGTGCTGATTAGCGGTGGTTTGTTCTCAGTGACAGTCGATTGGACTGCTCTGCTGCTGTGGGAGGAGACCGTGGGGGCAGGTGTAGTTGAAAGGTCACTTATCTGTTGACAAAGGTGAGACAAACATGACCAACATCCTTTGATTAGTTAGTCTGTGAGTTAACCTGCTCTAATGCTGGAGCAGACATTCATGGCAGCTTCTATTGCAACTGTATGATTGCGATTCAGGCTTCTGCGTGTTTGTTCTGGCTGTGTGGTGGGTTCAGTGTCAACAACTGTCTGCCTAATATAAATAACATATCTAATATTCACCTCCATCTCCACCCTTCAGTCCAGCTGTACCTTTAATTTTTACTATAAAGTTATTCCAAGTGTATTTCCTGGATTTCTTGTTTCCCGGCATACAGGTCACTGATGGATTGATCTTCTTTGGTTCCTGCTAACCTTAAGGGGGGGGTCTGGGCATCCTAAAACATTGTCTCAGAGACTGAAAGGGGTCACTGAGAACCAATACAGACCCTTCACCCTCTGGAGTCAAATGTTAATCCAAACACAAAACAAGCTGTGGAAAAAGGGAGCAAGGTGTGACAGGCTGCACAACTGCACCCGTTTCTTTCATTGCAAAAGTTATTTGGTCGAACTCTGCAGGCGTCAGAGAAAAACACTTGGCCCAGTGTTGGTGGTGAAAACGTGCAGACTGTAACAATGAGAGAATCCTCGTTGCAGTGGTAGCTATTAATTTCTTAATTGAATCAACACACACTGTTTCTGTGAAATGGGTGGGAGGTGTGATTGCAAAACTGTACAAAACAACAATTTAGCTGAAAGATTTCTTTTCATATCTGGCCCGAGAGAACAGAAGCAGAGGCAGTAGCATGTGCCAGACTGTTCTCAGGCACCAGTACGATCTCACCTGAAGGTATTTAAAGCTCCCGCACAAAACCAGTCAGAGTGAAAGTGTGACTGTGGGCTGATTGCACAGGAATGGATGCGACAAATGCTACAGTAACACTTGCATTACTGTGCAAAGCACCATCATTTGCTTGCCTTGTAATAATCTTGAAGATGTTCTGAATAAACTAACGGCCGGCAGTGCTTTAAAAGAGACTAGCGTTCATATCATTATGAAGCCGTTTGCCCTTTTAACACAGAGCACAGTAAAACGTTTGATACTAGTTAGTGTTGCCATCCTCTCTGTGCCTTCTAATCTAAAACAACAAAGCTAATATGACAACACTAACATATCATATATTTTTAATAATGTTTGGGAATTTCAAGTATTACAGTGGCCACTTTTCTCTCCGTAGAGGCTGCTGTACGTATATATATATGTGGTGAAAACTAGGATTTAACAACCTTTGCTGCAAGGATTGCAGAATTAGGTAAAATCCACCAGTGGTGATGCCAGGATTTTAGAATAGAACCAGTCTGTCAGAAAAGAACATGGATACTTTGAACTGGTAACCTCAGTAAAAAAAAAATGCTTGTATTTGTCTCTATTACTCAGCAGAGATCGGTTGGCAGTGCAGCTTTCAATGAGCCCGACATTTCCTTCAGATGATTGGATATTATAAGACATCAAGATGACTTAGGAAGACCAACATTACAAAAGCCTACACTTACACTTTTTGGTGGTCAAAGGTCAAGTTCATAAGATTCCTCAGGAAATCTCAGGAGGAAATTACCTTCTGGCATTAGACCGACTTCCTCACGTTCACATTTTGTCACTCGCTCATCGCTGCACTACAACAAACTCTACGAGCCAGAAAAACCTCTGTGTTTATAGATAAAAGCGATGGGAACTGATCAGGTGATAATAATGTGTTTGTTCCCATGACTAACAGGCGTAACGTTCGGTTCCCATGGGCTGAGGTGTGAACTGTAGTGAAATGTGTGACAGGAGGGTTTCATTCAAAATCATTTCCTCTTGAGTAGGAGGTAGGGAGGGGTGGGAGAGGTGGGGGTGTACGTGACAGGAGCATTGTGCAAGTGGGGTGTGTGTGTGTGCACATTAAATGCTGGTGGTTCACTTTTTAATCTGTTTAAAACCACAGACAATGTGACATTTTTAATAGAATAATACGTTATAACTTTCACATGGGTCTGCTGTAAGGACAGTCAACCCAGATGAAATGAAACAACTAATAAAAAATGCTGTTTGTTGCATCAACACTGTCCTGCATGACAAACCCACAGTGGGTGGTTGATATTTAGCCCACAGACAAATTCTACATCATTCAATTTCTAGAAGTCATTGGCACTAAATTGAGAGTTCGTAATCTGGCACTGGCTATTTTCTAGCTTCTGCTTATCTGAATAGAACACGAGGAGCAGAACGAGTTTCCGACTTTTGAAAATAACAGCCACAGCCGCCGGCTTTACATATTTATTCTGTAGCAAAGGTTGAAAACTAAATTATGTATCAACATCTAATGTTGATTCCTCTTCACAGGACTAGTTCTCTAGATGCGGCGAGGGCAACAAGGATGGCAGTTGTATAGCTCAATAAGTGCTTATTTATCCTGCTGAAGTACGAGAAGCTAGAATAAGCACGTTCTGAGTTGGGGGTTTGTCTACTCTACTGCTGCCTCTATTGTCCAGTTGTTGGTGGTTTCATATTGAGGGAGGGGTTTGCGTTTTATCCACGTTGATTTCTGCTGACTTAAAGAACATGGTTTGTCTTTCTTTGCCACCCCATGTTTTCTGTCATCTTTCAGGTGGGAAATTTCCATAAGTGTTTCAGCACAACTTTGGAATGCTGACAGGATGGAGCACGCCTCTGGTTCTGCGCAGTGAGTGGAGTATCTGCGCAAACATAACACACAAAATAGAGAGAAATTGACTAACTTTCCATGAAGAGAGCAACGTTATAGCTCAGAATAAAGGAGGTTTTCCTGAAATTCATTTCTTTTGGAATTAATAACAAGCAACTTTTGGGAAAAGCGCCTTGATCGTTGCAATTTCGGCAGGACAATACAGAGACGACGGAGAGAAAGTAATGGGGGAGTCTTCTACTGATGAGCATCCAGCAGCACGATCTGCTGCTTCTCTGATTCCTCAAGTCTCCCAGCTGACAGGCTTCAGGTCATGCCAGTGTGAAACTATGAAATAAGATGTTGCACACTGAGGGTCCACCAAGACGTAGCTCAATGTGCGCTTTAGGATGACTCACAACTGTTTCGCTTTCACCTCCTCCTCCACCTTCATTCCTCACTCAGTGAAGTAACGCTCTGAGGCTACTGCAGGAATTTGACAGGAGGGAGAATTCCTTTATTTTCTCCCAGACCGTGCTGACAAGGGGCAACATGAGCTGCAGCTTTGTGCACCTTCTGTCCTCTGTGATCTGCTCTCGTTAAATCACTGGACCTGCCCACCTGAGAAACCTGATCCAGTAGTGAGAATTTCTTTGAATCGGGAAGGGAATGCCTCAACTGGAGGCAGCCCTTCTTAACACTCACTTATGTGGGAGTAGCATCAAAATACTGAATCTGAATTAGACGATGTTTCAATGTGAACAGACACTTCCAGCAGTTTCCCAGTTTATCCTACTGGAAAATAAACACATAACAAAGATAAACTGATGACTTGCTGGAAGACCATTTAGTATTTCTTTGGCCTGTTGAACTGTAAGCGGGTAAGTGCACATGTGCGCCATCTACTGAAAGAGAGAGTATGTGTGAGGATCTACGGTGGCCAATAGATGCCACAAAAAATGTTTTCTTTTAGTCAACAATTGTGTATCGTTTTTAATTTGTTTTAAGTAATGATAACTAAATGGTGGCTTGAGCCTAAGAATTCATCAAAAGCTACACTGTGTAAAGACAATAGCCAAGCAAGTGTAACCTGGTTATATTTGTACTTCTATACTTTTGTTATAATTACACAAAATGTGTTTGTTGCGTTGGTTCCAGTATAAAACCTGATAGCATTTTTTTCTATTATTTCTTCTTTGTTGGTGTTTTATTTTCATTGGCTATATATATGGGTTGCAGCCCCTGACTCTCCCCTTTCTGTACAATCCTGCGGTGGGAGAGGTGGGAGCTGCTTTACTCGTCTCTTTATATTTTCATACTTTTATATTAATTTGTGTTACTTAATTTCTTTATTGTCATTATATCTGTCATTACTGTTTTATGTGAATATGTTGATTTATTTTTGCTTCATTTTCTGCCACTCTGTAAGTTGCTGCCCTCCGATCCTGCTAGCTTACAAAGTTAGTCAGTCAAGCTAACTTCAGTTGTGCTGTTATAGGAACTGGAGCGGGCAGATGTTACAGGAGTGTGTTTTTGTTTGTCTATGCATCAGGTATGTGAACTTTATGTATTTTTATTTTATATTTGCTGCGAGTATTTTCTGTGTTCGCGCTCGCGGCTGTATGCACTGCCCCGCCCTTTCTGTACAATCCTGCGGTGGGAGAGAGAATAAAAGGAGATCATTCCAACAACCGACTATCCATATGAACACAACGCAGAAGTACACCGGTCACACAAGAATACTAAATGCATTTCAAAATCTACTTTGAGAGAAGAGTGGACTAGCACAGAAGTCCCCAGCCTTTATTAGGCCATGGACTGGTTTCATTCAGAGTTGGATAATAAAAGGTCTTTTTATTTAGCCCTTCTGACGGCCCGGTACCAAATGACCCACGAACAGGTGTTCACCTCTGGACTAGCAGATTAAAGGAAACATATGCAATGTTTACACTTAAATCACTGACAGAAACATTTACCATATAGATTATATCAGAACATTTGTATTTGTGTAGTTATAATACAATTTTTTTTCTTTTCTTATTATGTTTTGCTCAGCTGTCCCACCCATCGCAGCTGGTGGATGGAGGCATACTGACAGTGAAGAACGAGTGCACAACATGCACACACCCCGAGGGAAACGCAGACACTGCACACTCCCCTCCACTCCACTGCCTTGCTTACTTACGCAGTAACATGCTGTATAGCAGGTACCTTTTGCTCTGACCGCTTTGCGGCTCCACTTCCTCTTGTACTGCTTTTCAACATGAAAAAAGTATTGAAAAAAACAGAAGCTAAAATCGAGCACCTCTTATATTCTGTTATGCAAGATGATCTGAAATAGTTTAATGTCATGCATTGCGTTTGAAAAAGCAATCCTGATATAAAAGATATTACTGTGGTAAAAAAACAGAACAACAACAGATCAATACAGTCTGATAAAAAAAATCTGAGTCAAGACTTTTTGACTTTATTTCAAGTGGTATGACAAAATTGTGGCATTTTGCATTTTGGATTGTACTGTAAGAATGAAAAAAAAAATGGCTTGGATGACCAGGACTGAACTGTTCCCTCATTCAGTCTGGTGAACAGTGTGGTCAAATGTCAAAAGGTGAAAGAGTTAGAACAGATCAGATTAAACTGTAGGTGGTTGGTGCAAAACTAATGGAATAATGGTGTGTTTCAAACTTGGTATTCAGTTGGATTTGTTCAGATATTCTTCCTGATTGTAGAATTTGATCACCTCTGAATCTTGAAATTGAAAATATGCCAGTTTTTATTCTTTCCTTTGCAGTCATGTTTTATTTAGTTATAAATTGTAACAGTTAAGTCTTTTTTAGGAGATTTGTTTCTACAGTAAATTAATCTGCAGTAAAACATATATTTTTTATTTATTATTAAAATTTATTTTGTTTAGCTGCACTGTAGTCATGGAACAGACTGTTCTCACTCCTAAAATGTTTCTCTTGCTTTTAGAACTCAGATATATATTTGTGAAGAAATGTACAGAAAGTATATTCTTGTAACTTTTGAAAGTTACAAATGGTTTGTGCAATCTCCTTTCTCTGTATGAGGGTAGGCAAGGCATGCAGAGGAATTTTCTGCAGCCGGGGGAGACACATAAAAAAGAATGCTGGCAATATTATTTCTTGAAACCGAGTTGACGTTATTGCAGTTTTATGTGTCATGGGAAATCATTGTGTCCTGGGCTGCAGCAAATGATTATTGAGAGCTAATAGTGTGCGATGTTTAATATAAGGGAAAGAACAGACAAAATCACTCATAGCACCTCAGGGAATAAATTAAGGTTGAGGGAGAGTAAGGGTATGAGGCATCTTTCCAGGAAGACAATCTTTATTACCACCTACCTGGCTTTGTGTGGTGTCATTACTGGGACACAACAAATTTCACACTGTACAGCTGGTTGAGATCTCGGTTCCCAGGCTCTACTGGAGGGAGCATTGCATGCAGATTGCAATATTTACTGGAGCCAATACATCCAGCAAATATTGACTCGTGAAATGTAGTGGCAAACCATAGTCGCTGCAAGCTCCTGAGGCAATCTGCAGTTTTACTTCAATTTCTTTTGCCATATGTTTGACTTAACAAGACCGCTGTCCTTTCATTACCCACCTCATGTTCTCGAGTGTATGAAGCCAAACAAGGATAAATTTGCTGTCTGCAAACTGAATCATACATAATTTACTTCTTTAAGTTGTTGGACTGGTGCAGCCCAGCGGACGGTGGTGTCAGATTGTTGAGTCTTCTCTGCATCCTGGTCCCCAGGCAGGCAGAGGCAGCTTTCTCTCTCATTGACCTTCTGCAGGGCAGAGTACCGCTCATGTGTTGTGGAGAAAAGCAGAGTTGTCTCGGGAGGCCTTCCTGCGCCTGGGTGTGCTTATCAGCAAGAGGAAGAGAGAAGCTATTTTCCTCCATCCTTCAGTGAAGGGCACCTGGAGAGGCTCTGCACAGGTTAGCCTCACTGTGAAGGATTACTACAATACCAGACTACAGAAGAAACAACACAATGAAACGAATGCAAGAAGTGACTTTGAGTTAATTAACATCTGACTTTCTAAAAAGATGATCGATATGTAATGCTATATAAATAAATCATATGTTATTGAAGATATTTATGAATTTGAAAGACTTAAAAAATAAACAAATTAAACGTAATATGCTAACAGTAACACGGCAACAACGTAAACACATATTTCTTACTGTAAGACCCCTGGAAAAATATCAGCCGATGGATAATACTGGCTTAGTCTCACATGTGATAGAAGGAGCTAGAAAGGAATTTAAAAGCTAAGCTTTGGAAGGTTGTTGACAGAAAATCTGAAAAGAAGAGGAAAAATAGACAGTTGAAGGTTTAGAAAAGTAGTTTAGAGATCACTGAAAACTGTTTCTAGTGACTCCTCCCTGCATAGCTCAACTCTAATGACCATTACTTCTGTATTTTAAAAAAACTTTATACTTTATAGTAAAATATTTAAAAAATAATGTTTTTGACATTTTGGGTTGTTAATTGAATTCGTTTTATTTAACTTAAATATGAATATTAAAACAAAAGCTCATGATGCTCTACATTTGTTTGGTTAAATGCATTTCAATATTCATTATTTATTCATTTATTTGGTGAGAAGCAAAGATTTACTTTGCAGTGATGATGTCTGTTTTACTGTCATTGCACATCATGGATGTTGGCACCAGTCACTTCAGCGTCTTCATTTCACAACTACAAAAAAATAATGAGAAAATGAAGTGTCTGAGAACTTATTGGTTCAGACACTGAATCAAAACTGCTTACTGTAGCTTTATCCAGTGACTTTTGGTCCACCGCAGGCCTTGCCCTTTGCATCACCTCACAGTGCTGGAGGTCTCAACAGAGCAGCAGTGGAGCGAGTGGTGATTAAGTTGGAAGGTCAGGTGGAATTGATTCTTTTCCCTGCAGCACATCCTCGCAGCACTTAGACTGCGGACGAGTGCCAATTTGTTTTGGGAGCATAGGATTATTTTGAACATGCTCGCTCGCCTTCTTTCTTTCTTTCTGTTCTTCCCCCCCCCCATCTGCTCGTCCGCTCCACCGTTGACCCCTCTGGTGCTGCCCTGACAATATCAGCTGCTGGCTGCAGGTCAGACAGACAGTGGTCAGACACTGGAAGAACCAGGCGAGCCCCGCGGAGATCGGCTTAATTGAGCTCAATTACTTCATGAAATGGCATACTCTAACCCGGAATGATCTCTTCTAATGATTCATTAGTGCATTAATCACTCATTTAACTAATGGGAATAACCCCCTCTCTTTTAATAGCTGCGACCATTTGCCTGGGACATCCAGTGATGAGACCACTTAAGTATAGCCACGTCTTGTATTTTATATAAAAAGCTTTAAACGTTCTTTTTTCCCATCATCATGTGCGGCCTGCATGGTGGGAAACAAAAGCGGGCGTCACGTACTGTATTTCATGTCATGTATACAATATCTGAGCAGCGCAAGCTTCAATCTGACAACTTGTTCTGTTGTCTTAATGGCTCATCAAGCCGTGACAGCGAGCTGTAATTGTGGACCGAGCTTCGTGTTTTGATAGAGCTGACTGACACAAAGCTGACAGCACATTCAGCTGCCATCAGCTGTGATGAAGCCACCGACGTTGCCTACATGTTGATTAGGGTGAGCTGATTCAAAGACCCTTCATCCAACAGAACCGCAGAGAAGCAGGCATCTGTGGTCAACGGAAAACACTGCGCTGAATGAATACATATAGAAAAGTTCTATACTTCTGCATAAATATATAAACAAGTCCTGAGTAAGAATAAAAAATTAACTAAGAAAATGATCTTACCCATTTAAAAAATGTGTGTTTGGCAAAGGTACAGTATGGATACATGTCTTCACTTAGCAGCAATAACGTTCTGCTAATATTTCATGAGCTCTGAAAATGTGCCTGGAGGGACCTGAACTCGTTTCTTCTTGCAGAACTGCTTCCACTCAGGGAGGCTGGTTGGTTCAATGCATTGACTCCCTGTCTCAGGTTGGTCCACAGCATTTCTATAGGGTTAATGTCAGTCAATTTGACTCAGACGTTCCAGTATATGACATTTCTTCTGCTCAACCATTGGTGGCTGGATCTTCAAGGTTATTGTCTTTATGATTTTTATTGCAATGCTAATTTGTTGTTCAGTGCTTTCTTTAAAACAAAGCACTTGCTGTGGTTGATGCTTGTTAGTAAGTAAATCGGGAAACTATATATATATGTATATAGCTCTTTAGATAAGATAGAGAAGACCCAGATTGCAGTTGACAAGCTCTTCCGTGTGAACGGCTAAGTCTAAAGTTTTATTGTCGTGTTTGTTTAATTGTATGCTCTTTATCCAGCATTAGGGTTTTAGGTTTAGCTCATATTTATGCAGAAATGCCGCAAAGAAAACTCTAAAATGCTTCGTCTTTTCATACACATTCAAATGTGGGGACATGAAAGCAGTGAAGGAACAGCCTGAAGAAATTCATGTCTACACACAGGTTCAGACGGTGGGAGTTTGTATCAGTGCATTATTTGCCTTTGTACCCATGAGTGTTCCTAATGTGTGTGAGAAAGAGAGATTGCGAGGTCCACTGGGACTGTGCCGTTTTCTTTCTCTCTATCAATTCACCCCCTTGCAGATTGCTGTGCCATCTCTGCGAGTCGGCCAGCTGTCCCACCCATCGCGGCTGGTTGGATGGAGGCATACTGACAGTGAAGAACGGGTGCACAGCACGCACACACCCCAAGGGAAATGCAGACACTGCACACTCCCCTGCCTTGCTTACTTACATCCATAGAATACATGAAATAACGAAAGTGTGCTGGCTGGGTGTGTGGCCTGGTTGGGTGGAGGGCTGGCGGAGCAACAAATGCAATCATGATGCAGGTAGTGGGTGTTCGGAATCACAATACTATTATAATGATTTGGAGGGAATGTCTTCATAAATGTCTGCTCTCTGGGGAGGCAGAGGGGATGTGCGGGGGCCCCTGCATTTTTTTTAACCATGAATAAATTCATGTCCACTCCTGTGCGCTGCCGCCGCCTCTGTTTGCTCATTTCGTATGCAGCTGGTTATGCAGCTCGTCCCAAGAGATGAAAGTTTGTAAACATGAATAATAATTAGGAACAGGTCGATGGGCAGGTAATCTGCATGTGGGTTCCAGAGGCGCACTTGCCCAGCGTTCAGCCATTTGGGTGGCCTTCCATTAGCATTTTGTTTGCACACAGGCGCAGGTAGCATTTGATCTCTTATCAAGGCAAACAGAATAGATGTCATTTCTAATTGCTTTCTGAGGAGATTAGAGGGAATGGCAGGCGATTTCTGGGCATCCTTGGTTTTTGATGAGACTTTGTTGAACATTTAACTAACTATGTCTGCAAAGTCACAAAAAGCTCAGCAGAACTACACTCACACGTTTTGGGCCTGTGTCAGTTTGAAAATGATACAAACACGGAGTCTGCGTTATCAGAAGGATGCATGTACACAGCAGCTGTGTGCAGTAACACTGTGTTTACCAGACAACATAGCTGCCCCACTCGTTTTTTGTTTTTTGTGCAGACTGGTGCATGGAGCTTCTGTGGGACTGCTACATTAGAGCTCTTGAGTTTTACGTATTTCATACAGTCTCTGGTGGCCCCAGGTTCCTTACTTGTTAATGTAATGACAGGGTGCTAATGATTAATTAAGAGGCCGATTCTCATTATTACTGTGGCATAAAAGAGGTTTGATCTTGAAGTGACTTTGGAGCAGCAAGAGAAATCAAGGATTTTTCTATTCTGCAGCCGTGCCTCCTCCTGGCACTAACAAGCCCCCGACAGCAAACAAATCTTTGACAAGTCCTCCTCGTGGCCCGTCCCCTTTTTATAGATAGTCTTAAGACTTTAATCCGGACCCAGTGACAGGCTCATCCTCAGTCAATAGGGTAACGAGAAGCTCATGCAAGAGATGTGTGCGCTTGTCCAAAGGCTGGTTCAAGAGGACATGCTCCGAATCTTAACGCAAAGCTCATCTCAAATGAAGGGTAGTGAGGGAGCACTGACAGATGTTCTGAGAGTCACATCCCACTTACTTTGAGTTTGATCACTCATTATATTGTAAAAGACATTTGGAAACGTCAGATGATCAACTGAAGGCAAACACTGACACAGCTGCCTTGTGTGTATTTGTTGTCCTTGTCCATTTCAACCTTGTCGCTACTTGCTATGCTATTCTGCTGCCCCCTTAGAAATACACACTGTATTGGCTGCATATGTCTCCTGTATTTTATGTGTGTGCCATCTCTGTCCTCCCAGGAGTGATCCAAGTTCAGTAACATTTCAGAGTTTTAAGCTGGATTGTGTGAGGATCTGATGTGCCCTGCAGGTCTCAATCTGTCTTTGTTAGGCCTCCCGCGCTCCCTATCACACCTGCCCTGCCGAAGACTGATCACCTCCATCTTCACCAACCAGTGCAGCTGCAGCTAATATAACAAATGTAGAAACTAACTATTGGCTTGCACTTTGTAATTGTCACAAAAGCCACAAAGACCCTCTTATTCATAGTGACAAAATACTGTACCTTCACATAGGCCAACATTGAAATAATTATATCTAAATGACAATTTATTGATCATTAGTTTAAATGCATAAATACAGCTATTGTGATTTCATCAGATTTCATTTTTGTGATGCTTTATATTTTAATCTAAGATTATTAAACTGGCTTTTTGACTTGTTATAGTTGGAAAAGCACAGATGCTACAGGTGATACCAGCATTACACGTGGTTGGTTATTATTTGCACTTAAGTTGTTCCTACTGTTCAATTCTCTTTTGAGTTAACTGCCAGTTTCTCAAAATATATAAATACTTTATTCTTTGTTTAAACAAAAACCTGTAAGTGATGAGTAGAAACATTTCTTATGAAATCTAGAATTGCATCATGGTTTTACCCCTTCACCAACCATCAAGCTGCAGTTTGTCCAGCCTCACATTCTGATAAGACAAAAATTCTTTACAGGTGCTGTATAGAACAGGTGACCTTGACCTTTGACACAGTTCTGTCTTCACACCAGACTGGCACAAATGTCACCTGAATGTTTCTGTCAGTCTTTAAGAAACTCTCTCAAGGCTTTCCTAACCTAAGGTTGGCAACCTAACTGCTGCCAGTGTGATACTTCTTGGTGTCAAGTTATGGTTAGTGTCATGATCCACACTTCAGCTCCGCCGGAGGCTTTTATTCTGAAAGGCTCCGGCGGAGACACTCACCACACCTGCTCCGCTCACCTGCCCATGATTACTCTCATCTGGCTTGTTAACTCCCTTCTTAAGCTCTCCCCTCAGCTCACTTCGCCGTCGGACCGTCAAATGTTACTGTCACGACACAAGACCCGCCTAGGACCTCGTCTCGTCAACCTAAGTGCGAATTAAGACTCTGTTCGCCGGAGCGGGCTACGAGCGCCTGCGGTGCGCCGTCAGCTTCTCCGACTATTCTGGACCTATCGGCCGTGTTTTTGTTCGGCTCGCCTTTTGTTTCCTCCTTGGATTACTCTGTCGCCCGGTGTTTTGTTTTCCTGTCTGCTAACCCGCTTTTCAAGCCACAGGAAGGATCCGTCTCGTCAGTTGCAGCGCGGCGATCCGAACCCGGAAGTTCCCGAACCCACCCTCGGCGGCCCGGTGGAGGTTCACCCACTCTGCGAACCCCGACCAAGCCACGCCTCTCTGCAGACCTTCCCGGACCACTTCACTTTCTATCATATTCCCCAGGTTCTCAAGCCATTCCCTTCTCGCCTGCCGTCAGCCATCACCTCTTCACTCTCCACCGCCTTCCTGGGCTGCTGACTCCCACACGCTTTATCATATTTTCCTCCATCTCTGTTACTACTGTCATAATAAACTCGTTAATATTCATCCCTCGACTTGGTTCAGCCTATTCCATCACCCCCCCTAAGTTTTCTGCCACCGTAATCATAACAGTTAGGGTTCATTTTATTTCATACCGTAGCAAGTAATTTGTAATATTTTTGTTTGCGATCAAATATTGAACCTTTTACACTTTGTAAAGTTTGCCCTTAAGAAATTCTCCAACCAACAATGAAAAAAACATTACAATTTACTGGGCAATTTTTCATGTTTCAGCAGCGATAAGCCTGTTTATCATTGTAACATTCTGTACATTGAAAATAATAATAATAAGCTTTGCATGCACTGTATGGCAGGTGGGCCTCATTGTTTAAACATAAAGCATCTCTTTATTGACTGGTTGTTAACGTTATCAGGATGCCAATAGCCATTATTGCTTATCTTGTCTTGATTATCCTCTGAGCTGTAAAATCAATTAGACATAAGCCAATCCCATTCTGCAGGTCAAAAGTTCATACTGATGTTGCTTCACTGTTCCAAGTCAACTTTCTTACAAACTGGGCCTGAGATTTATTCTTTAAGGTGGATTTTATCGCATTTGACTGTGGAGAATTAAGTGTTGTTCGCCTATTAGCGGCTTTGTTTTATGTACTGCTCAGTTGGACGAAATGCAAATCACACGGCTAATCGCCATGTTCACAATAATAAACAGGAGCTACACAGAATGGCCATGATCAAGGTGGAAGTCGAGACCGTATCTGAGGACAGAGCTTTCCTCGTATCCTCATGCTCCACCAGTGGAAACATCTTCACGTTATTAACTCTGTCAGTGACTCCATCTTTCCTTGCCTGATTATGTGATCAAATACAAGAGTGACAGGTAGCAGTGTACAGAAACAGACCAGCGAAGTAGCAATAATCCCCTTATTTCACCCTGCAAATCCAATTTTAACAGCATATTGTGTCTGGATAGGTGTTCATCCTTGACTAAATTTGATGGAAACTTGCAATAACATGCGGACATGCCTGAGATAATGCAAAGTGACATCGCCATGAGAGGCTTTGTTTTCTGCATTTTGGTCCTGATTTAATTAAATGACCCAACATGGTAATTACTTGGATACATCATTCTTCATCATACATTTAAAAAAAGTCAGACCAAAATGCAAGCGTCCTCTTTAAATCACAACACTCTGCAGCTTCCATGGGTTGGTGAAAAGCTGTATAGATTATGGAGGAATCGTCCCTGCTGCTGCCCTGGCCTCAGCCCTCCTCGTCTCTGGATCAGAGTACACTAATTTGATTTCACGGCAAGCCGTTGAAGATGCATTAATCTTTCCCAGACCATCGCGTGCCCCTGAGCAGCTGGAGGAAGAGGGAGAGTGAGACACATGGAGGGAGGTGAGGTCGGAGCAACGTGCTTCCCATGCTAACGATGTTCTCCTGCCAACAGAAACGCATCCCTCCAGGCAGGTCGTGTAAACAGTGCACACCATCTCTAAATCACATTCGAGACTTTCCAGGCTCTCTGTCCCTCTCCACGCGTCCCTCCCTCTGGGTGAGGGCCCAAACAGCACGGTCATCACTTGGCTCCTCCTGCAGGTGCCAGGAGGTGCTTTTTAGATTTTTTTTTCTTTTTGCTCTTTGGCCAACGGTGCTGTTTCTCAGGAAGTGTGTGAAGACAATTATTTATATTCAAAAATATTCCACCTTGACAAATGGCTTCATTTGATTTTCATTCTTTTATTCAGCAGGGTGGAAAACATTAGTATTCCATGCAATACGTGCCCATGTTTTGTACATACTGTATACTATAGTCTGGACCCTATACGCTGGCCTGGAGACAGCTGTGTGCACTGATAACTTTTGTCACATAATCAAAGCTAATCCATAGCTGTGGGGCAACTTCTCACATGTTACTTTAGAGCAAAGTGGGAATAAAAAGATCCATCAGTGAGCAAATGTCCCCAAGTCGATTTTGGTCAACAGAAATCAAAGAGAAAGCGGAAGAACAAAGGGGGGAGATAAAGAGGCCCACCAGACTCTCTTTCTTGCTGGTAACCCCCACCTACCTGCTGTCCCATTGGCCAACCCAACTGTCATCCCACTTTGGGTTTACAGCAAAATTCTGCCAACTGCTTTCTTGTCTTGTACCATTGATCCGTTTTAACACGCGGTGGTGAATGCATCAAACGCCGCGTGCCATGCAGGAACCGTGCCCCCCTCCCTTCACGCTTTTCAAAGGAAACGATGAAGGCATGAAAATATGAAAATGCTCTTCACAGGGGTCTGTGAAGGAGGCAATTTCCATCATGCCCATGTCTATTTCCTATGTAGAGGAAAATAACACATTTCTCTGATGTTCCTGCACACAGAGCAACAGCGACTCTACTTCTGCTGAATCTTACAGAGAGGCTAGAACAGATTGGGGGAGTATTAAATTACTGAGGAGGCTGACATTTTTTTAAAACTCTTTATTTGGTTTACACCCCTGGGGTGTGTAATCATAGCCGCAGAAAATCCTTGGATTGGCTTATTAGCATATTCATATATCCTGAGTTATTTGCTCATATAAAACTTTGTGGTTGTCCTTGATAAGCATTTTAACTGGTTGTTTGATTACAGCACAGTGGTATATACTGTATACAGAGGATAAGCAGCGCTGTGGCAGCAGTGCAAGTAATGAAGACATTATTTTTTACCTTTTTTAGGCAGGTTTAAGACTCTGGTTTTGGAAAATGAGCAAAGCAACTCGCACAGCGCAGATAATGCCCCACACATTAAGACGGGATTTGTGCTTTTATTGAGTAACATCACAAGATTTATTTCAGGTATTTACCTCAATAAAGAATGGATTTTATGGGACCTACTCACTCCACCACACGCTGTTAACGTAGGTTTATATTATGCCTGAAACAATGGCGCATCCCCTACGACGCACTCACCCTGCTTGATTTGCCCTTTAAATAAACGCTGGGCCAAGGAGCTATCGTGGCGCTGAGTGGGTGAACTGTGGTTGGAGTAAAGATCCATTTAAATGAAGGAGTTGTGCCTATATCCGAATTTGATGAGCCAAATAAATGAATTAATCCTGTCCATTGTCATTGAGATTTATTCATCTGGTGTCCTCAGAGGAGAGAAGAAGTTAATTAAGATCATCATGAGGGAGGGTGGTTCGGTCGAGCTTCTCATAAAAGAGCTTGCGCTCCAGTGGAGGAGTCCTAAGGCTGACTGTGGTGTGCACGGCCTTTTATCAGAACATTTTATTCTTTTGATGATGTTTGTAATCTGAGTGAAATGATTTAATCCAAATGCACATGGCAGAAAAATAACTTAATGGTATTTATTAGAGGCGGGACAGTGGTGTGGTGGTTAGCACTGTCGCCTCACAGCGAGAAGGTCCTGAGTTCGGCAACTTGTCCAGGGTGGACTCGCCTATAGGTGCCTGGGATAGGCTCCAGCACACCCGCGACCCCTACGGGGAACAAGCGTTAGAAGATAAATGGATAAATTTATTAGAACAACTCGCGTTAAAGTCTCACACCTATTATTCATATGTGATTTGGCAGCGGACTGGGGTAGTGCCAGGGTAGTGCATGTCTAGATGCATGAGTCCAAAAATACAACCTGGCAACATTGGTTTATCTTATAAACACCACCCACACGTCCATCCATTTTCATCTTATCCAAAGTGAAGTCACGGTGGTATCAACCATCCATCTACATGCTCTCCTGGGCATTCTGGCTCTGCCCCAGGGTCTTCTTTCAGTTGTACAGAACAGTCCTGAAGGAAGGTGCCCAGGTGGCATCCTCATAAGACGACAGAACCACCTTAACCTGATCCTTTCAAACCCAAAGAGAACGATCCACCATTTTCTGGCAGAGAACCACAGCCTCTGACTAGAGCTGTCAAATCATCCCAACACATGCTGAAGGTCACAGCTTGATGGAACCAACAAGACTACATCATCTGCAGAGTCTGAGGTCCTCATACTGGTCATGGTTTGTTCCCTTTGGAATATAAACCTCTACTGTCCATCCAAACCCATCCGAGCTTTAGATGTTCACAGTTTACACAAAATTAAGTCCACCTCATCAAATTCATAGCCTCGATTAGAGAATGGTTAAAGCTAACAGCTGACTTTGCTCTTTAAGCTAACAGATCCTTTGTGATTGGTTTTAGTGACAAAAATACATTTAACAAAAAGACTAAATACTATTAACACTGATCTACTCAAACTCCTGTTTATTTGATGACAGTGAGAAAAAGATGCACATCTCAGTAAAGTGGTCAATGTCTAATCCAGTTTTCAAATTCCAGTTCTCGCATCTTTGACAGATGGAGGCACCATCCTAAGGTGTTTTGGTTCTGGTAATAATTGCGTTCATTCTTGTGTTAATAGTTGTTCTGCTTCAGAAAATGACTCCCCCAGTTTGAGCCAGCAAAATTACTGAAATTCAAACAGGATGCTGTTATAACTTTATTAATTATTTAACGGAGCAGACAGTCTTTTTTGCACTGGTCTTTAATGAGCCTGTGTTAAGCGTATGAATAATTTAAAAGCTAAACATAAACATATTCCCTCAGGATTGATTCCTACTATGCATGGTCAAATAGATTTGCCCATGTACTACAGATGGTGTACAACAAGATTTTCTTTTGATACATTTGTTTCTCGTTCACACAATCATTAATTGTACTGGAGACAAATTGCATTTTGTCGGACATTTCAGAATAGTGGTTATGTAAAGCAGGAGTGATGTTGCTCGAGATGTTTCCTTAACCTTTTAAATGTCCAGCCACAATTAAATACAAAATGGATCTGCAGCCAATAGATATATTACCAACTCCAGAAAGGGACAGTTGGCTCAGGAAACCCAAGGGTTTCTCTGTGTAGGTTGCAACATTTATGTCAATATGGGGGGGGGGGAACTGATGTCCTTTAAAGACAGAAATTCCATCTATGGCTTCTTTGAAGCGCAGTGTGACTCTGTGGGGGGTAGAGTAGCTGAGCATTGCTATGATATTCACACTGGGCGATGGAGGCAGAGAGGTCATAGGTTCAGACGTTAGAGCCACAGGTTATCTAGGCCACTTAAAATTCATATGATGAATAAATTAGGGTGAAATGTATCATTTTATATTTGTTTTCCTTATCTGAACTGTAACATCTGGTCCTTTTCCTATTATTAAACGTTTGTTGTCAGTAGGGAAGCACAGCGGTGTAGTTTTGTTTGTTCTTTATGTGTCTGTGTGAGTTATTCTCTGGTTTTCGAGCTTTAGTTCCGCTGCATAGTTCAAGGACACGTCGTTGGGTTAACTGGTGAATCTAAATTGCCCCCTGTTCACACTGACTGAATGTGACTGCGAATAGTTTCATGTCTCTGTGTGTTGGCTCTGTGATAAACTTGTGTAGCCTGTCTTTCATGTAATAACAGCTGGGATTGGCTCCATTACACTTGTGAAGGGAATAATGGATTGATGTTGCCTTTACTGTAGGTCTCCATGTTTTATATTTTTATATCTTCATTCTTTATGGTGCACAGCAGGTCTTGTGTGTGTTTGTGTATTTACTGTGTGGTTGGACAGGCTTAGGCAAGGGGCCTTATACTGTATGTGTTGGTGTATTTTTGTATTATAGTTCATACAGTTATTAAGGCATTTTGCTATCATATACTTCTACATTTGCAAAATGTTACATCCATTTAATGACAAACATAGCTACACGTAGCATAGAAGTTCTGTTGTTACCCAAGGAAAAAATAGATTTTACATAATAGATTTGATCTTAAATGGGTTTTATTCATATTCAAATAAGACTAATGACACAAAAATAGACAAGTGACAGAAGTTGTTTCGTTTCAGGTTTGGACGTTAAATATAAAATACAGTAGCTGTCATGTCAGGTACAACCACCATGTTCTGGTTCTGGCCCAGTAGCAACATGAACCAACAGCTGTTTAATAGTTAGAAAACAGTTGAACATGCAGTGATGCATGTATCGTCACCTGAGTGAACACTACTGTGCGTCGCCATCCCTGCTATATTACCTCCTGTCTTTGAACTCGCTCTGCCTCGTTGCTTCTCACTTTGAGTGAAAGTAAAAAGACTCAGACCTGTCTGACAGTCACTCCAGGGAGCTGACACCTGAATAAGTCGCCAGCATTATCACACCCTCCAGCTCATTCACTCAGCTTATCCCAATCCCATTAGCAAATACTGCACTGCTCCAGGGTCACACTTGTTCCTTTGAAACATTTAAACATCATTTATAACCAAGCGCTCTGTAATAAATTTTGATTAATACAGACACTGAGGTGACAGTTGCATTCTTAATCTTCAGTTAGCAGAGTTAATAAGATGTGCAGTTTGTAGCTTTGTGGACTAGATATTCATGTAATTATGTTGTTTAGGGACAACAAATGAAACTAAATTTCTATTTAAGGTTTAAGATCAAAATTAGGTTTAGATCATTAAATTCAGCAATTAGTGACATGCAATCAATTGAGAAATCAAATTAACATTCAAATAAACATAATATATTGTATATATTTATCGAATAATTGCAAATCCGATGTTCAGACCATTACAGTTCTTTTAAATCATTTTTATTTTATCCATTGCAAATGTCTGTTGTGCCATTACAGCCAGGAACTGTAGCTATATTTTCTTTTCTTTTCTGTGTGGTTACATAGTAGCAGCACAGCAGTGATTGAAGCGAAGCCATTGGTGGTGGCACTTCCAGCCTGGATATTAATGGAAGCCTATATAATTGCACATGCCATTAAGGAAGTACAGATGCTATCAGGGAGTGCACACATCGTTATTTCTCAGTGTAACACCTCATTAATATTTGTTGTGTTTTAATTTTTCTCTCTTCACCTCCCTCCCACTTTGCGAGGAGGAGGGCTGGAGTGGATGCTGAGCGCGATGGAAAATGACAGAGCGATGAATCTTCCTGACTCCAGGCAGATGTTTCCTGTTTAGCATCCAAATGAGAGACACACCCTCACAACGGCATGCAGATTCAAAATAAAGAAGAAGAGAAAATAAAAAGCCAAATATTTCTAAAGATCATAAAGGACAATTTGGCGCCTCTGCTGCACGCCTGAATCTTCCCAGAGTTTTTAAAGGTCAGATAGCTGAGAGCGAGGTGTGATCTATTCACAGACGTGAGCAGGAAGTGCAGCATCCCTCTGTAACCTTTCGCCACTATGAGGTCCTTGTTGGGTTTTGTTGTCACCTGCGATTGTGATGGCCTGTGGAAAGTGTTTGGACCTCATGTGTTGGAGTGGTGAACATGCTAACGCTAACATTTTAATCATGTCAGATGTGATAAAAACCAGCTGAGCAGCTCAGCTCAGCTCCTGCTGAGGGGACAATCGATTTTTTTCAGTCACTGAAATGCTGCACTGTTCTATTCAACACCTGCACTTCAAGCGTGGAGTGAGTCTGAATTTGATTATGATTCAGTCGACAAAACATGGAAGATATTGGTATATACTCATTAATTTCTCTTCCGCTCTCACGTTATAGCACAACTTCAAGTATGTTCTCTCTGTTTTCTCCTCACTATAAGAACTTTGCCTTGTTTTTTATGGCTTTAACATGCGGTTCCTGGTGTTGTCATTTGCTCGTAGGAGGTTATTTTCATTACAACTCATGCTCGTGTTTTTAGTGCTGGGTCATTTTGGCATTTTGCAGTTTGCCACGCGGGGGTTCGCCGCATCAGCACTTTTTACAGGCGACAAAAGAATTAAGCAGCAGATTAGAGGAGCTGCAGCCTGACATTGTGAAGGTGCTGTACAGTAGCTGTGCGCGTTGCACTTCCTCAGCTCCCGCTGGCATTAGAGACGCGTGTGTGGCAGCTGAACGTAAAAGTCAGCAGAGGCACGAGTTCAGCAAACTGACCATGCAGCTTCATTCAGCACTCGCTGCTTTGAGCAGAGGCGTTCGTCATCTTTCTTCTATTTACTCTATGATCACCTAAAACGAAGCTGTCGTTTAGATTCTGTTTTCAGAGCCACGTCCTCTTTCTTCACTCTTAGTGAAAAAAAAGTAAATAATAGATAAAATGTGTTTATTCAAAACTAAATGTAAAACATCTTGATTAAAACATGTAAATCACACAAAAAGCGAAGAGTTGCAAGCACAGAATTCACCCTTTGATGCCCTCAGTGCTTGTGTGGCTGCCCCACACATTAACATTAGTATAATATACGGCTTTGTTTACAGTTCAAACTCTTAGTGCCACTACAGTTATTCATCTCCACCACCTTATTACTGTTATATGCAATGAGGTAACAATTTCAAGGCAATTTTCCTGCATCTAACTAGACCTACTGGGAATATGTTTGTAGAGAATGATATGACTGGGACACATCCCCATCACTCCTTCCCATATTACTGTCATGTTATGGCACTCCAATATAATTACTGTATATGAATAATGCTGTGCAATACCTCTCTCTAAATGAAGCAGGCCCTAAATTGGCCCCTGAAGGAAATCTAACTCTTTCAAATTGAGAAAATATTTGATGAACTGGTCAAGTTTTATATTATTTCCACTTGTAAATTCAGTTTCTCAGCATATATTCTTCTTGACAACAATCCAGCTTAGGCCACGGCGTTGTGTTGCGCGTGCGGCTGACAGAAATCACGGTGCACGACCACAATCAGATAAAGATTAAATTAAATTAAAATTAGACTTTGAAGCCTCGCAGCCGAGCACTGACGCCGATCTCTCATCAGTGGAATATTTTCCCTGTATACTCGCCTTTGCTTTCGGGTTGTGTGTGTGTCAGGTTGTGTGTGTTTTACTCTTAGAGACAGCAGACGCATTGTATTTAATCTTTTCTCGCCTACCTTTGCCTCTGTCACTTTGTTTTGCCTTGGAACTGCTTTAGGAAAACTGAGATGTCCTTAACACTGGACAAGATCAATTTCCAGGTCAAATAGAGGATGCAGGACAAGAAAAACTAGAATGAAAGCCAAAGGTTTGTACATTTAAAATAGCTTTTAATTAAGTGTATGCAAATTGTCTCTACGGATTCTCTACACTGGCCAGTGGTGACTTTGGGATAATCATTGGTGCCAGCCAAAATATAAAATGTGTGTTATTTCAGAGCGAGCTGCTCCCTGAGGAGATCACACCACCTGTGTCTGCTCTTCATTGTCTTAATCCCCTGTGGGCTGAAGCCTTCTCCAAACACAGGCCAGCGAAATGCAAACAGCCTAATGAGGGATTTATCTACTTCCCTCCCTCAGACGCATACATCCCAGCTCCACTTATGCCCTGTATTAGCATAGTTTTTGTCCACGGCGAGATCATGAGCCATTTATATGTCCTTGAATGTAACGCAAGGAAAATGGAAAGTCTCAAATTTTTTGTCAACAGCGCTGAAACCGTCCTACTGTTGAGTAATCCAATTAAAACGATTCCTCAGCTCTGCTCACGAGAACCTTTCCCTCAGAGCTACCAGCAGATCAGCGATGCAGGGGGTTGTTCAGCATGTATTACTCACCGTGGGTGGTTTACCAGTAAAAGACAGCAAAACCCCATCAGAAGAATTATTACACTGTGCCGCAAATACCCTCTGGTCTACTGACATTTCCCACAGCTAATAAGAGAAATACTTTTGTTTTGACACAGATAATGTTTTTGTTGGGAGCCAGGCATAAAATTACTGGTGGTGCGTTGTTCTTCCTGTAGCGTCCTGGTTGGTTTTTGACACCATCTGGTACAATTCGGCATTACCGCTGTCACAGCTGCAGTTCGAGTTAATTGTAAAAGAAATCGTCAATTACAACCTATAATGGAAAACCCACATGAGCATCCAGAGAGGAAGAAGAATTCTCTCCACAATCATCCTAAATGTCTTTACACTCTTTATCCACTTCCATTCCCTCTGTTTCGCTTCACCTCCCTGTTCATTTCCCCCCTTTCCAGCACATCCATTCTTTCTAATTGGGACTGATGAGGACAGGGACTTCATTACGGGCTTGCTATGAATTATTATGTGCTGTAATTGGCCCTCCAGTCCCATAGGAGGTGCCCTGCTTCAGCCGGTCTAACTGGAGGATGCTCTTCTGGCTCTTGTGACTTTGGTACAGCTCACGTCTAACTTTACCTCAGCAGCAGTTTAATCCAACAGATTCTTACCATTAGTTTATCCTATGCGTAATAAATTCCAATGGGTTTCTGTATACTTGCTTTCAAAATGCCTTTGTTTATACTCCTACTTTCAGAGCTAATGTTGATTGAAATCTTTCAGTTCCGCAATCACAGGTTAATTAACAAGTGTTGATGACTTATAAGATGCTAATTGAGAGCCAGTGTTTACACCACAATAAGCATTAAGGCAGCAGAAGAGAGTCCATGACGGATGGGTGGCTGGCTAGCTCTGCATGGCCCATCGCTCTCTACAAAGTACATTTAATAAATCATGTCGTCCTGTCGGTGTGACTGGTAATTACCCCAAAGATCACACACTGAAACATTTCTGGGATTCTCAAATGTTTTCCTCTTCCACTCATTACAGTCACTGCTGTCTCCTCTCTCGTTCAAGCAGATAAGTAAGTCTGAATGTGATGAGGTCTCCTGAAAAAAAAAAAATCTAATGTTGATTGCTAATTGAAAAATTAGAAAGTCAATTAGAGGCTAGATCTAATTAAACCGGAATTGAATGGAAATCTTGCTCCAGACTCGATTGCTCTCTCTCCAATTTATAATCTCCTCAAGGCTCTCATTTGCCTGGTGAGTGAATGCTGCTCTCCTTTGTGTGTTGCTAAAATGCAATTGGCTTTTCTAGCGTAGCCATCTGACAGACTGATTTGGATTCAATCACGGTTCCATCCCTGGCTGTGAGAAGGATGAAAATAATAATGTAAAGTCATTACGTGGAGAGGAAGTCTCTAAACAAAGACAGGCCTGTGTATTTGCCCCTCCCATGAGAAACCCTCACGGAGACGTTTTCTAATTCGGGCCTGAAGCTTACAGGATGGAGGACGCAGGGGAGCGTGCTGTGAGCTGGCATCCTCAGGAAGCGCCTCCAATGTTTCAAGACATCACTGGTATTCTTTAAGGAACTTCCAGGCAAAATGAAGATGTCACTCATGACAAACTAGTGTGCTTGAACAAACATCAGTTATTGTCAGGCTCAGCTGGCTACAGTAGCTGCAGCAGCTTTCTGTGCTCGCCCAGCAGCACCGCAGCCGTAACAAAACGCAAATAGTAAAGTGATAAGAAGCAAATTCTGCTGTAAACTGATGTTCAAAGATTCAAAATATTACTAGAAAGTTATTCTGTGTTGACTGTGGAGGTCAAACAGATCCTGGAACAAACTGGCACATAAACAGATAATGTAACATGCTCAGATACGTCATGCACAGTACTCATCGAATGGCTATAATGTATTAGGGGATGTTTATGGATCTAGTTAATTATTGTAAATCTTTCTTCTCTAAACACGTCTTCCAGACAACATCTGTACAATGGATGACAAGATGTTGTTGACGTTGTAGGTAGTTGTTTTTTTGAATCTTTTGTGTTATGTGTATATTTGGCTTGAGCTTTAGCTGAAAGATGTTAGATTAGGTTGTAGTTATGCAACATGTAAGATGCTGAGCTGTGTTTATGCTGTCAGCAGTGTTTAGTATCTGCTCTTTGCTGCTCCTTCTTCAGAGAGGAACAAAAAAGAGCCACTTTTTTTTACCCTGTTCCTCCACTAAACTAAATTAAATTAAAAATAAGGTATTAAATAGCTTAGATTTTGTGATGAGTTTTGTGATGAAAATGATCCTTGTTCTCATGTTTAATCCTGACTGGTTTGCAATACTAAGACACTGAAACCAAGTTAAACATGCTGTAAATAAGGAGTTGGGGTAGTTGTGATAAAGATGTCACTGGAATGAGTAATTCAAATAGATTGTGTCTAATCCCCAAATGGAGCACAAGCTTTATTATGTAAAAAGCTCTCTCCAGACAAACTGAATAGTCATTTGTTCAATTTGCAGTTGGCTCCTCTTAGCCATTTATCCCCTCTCATTATCTAAAGCATCCTCTTTGACTGGCAGGAAGAGCAAGGACAAACATTCACCTTCACTTCTCCGTTGGATCTCTCAGGTTGACAGAGATGAGTGAAGCAGGACACACTGGGTTCTGGTTGTAGCATTGCTTTATAATCCCGCTTTGAAGCGCTCAACACGATGAATCGGACTCTTCTTTAAAACACGACCCCAGCTGGTTTTCGTTTTTCATTCATATTTTGAATTGAGTGACTTCATTGCATTTTCATCCAGTTTTTTGACCGCTGGCTTGTTAAACCCTCACTACAATTTGAATTCAGCCTCACGATATAATGCAGCTGTGTAACCTAAATAGAAAAAGGAAAAGAAACCAACTGTCAGAAGAGCTTTTTAAAATAAGTTTTTTATAAGGACAAGACTTCTTAAATAGCTCTGTGATTGCCTCATGGCGTTAAATACAGTATGTTCCACTCTTCTGCTTGAAGTATTACACACTTTTAGTTGAAGGTGACATCAGGTGACATCATTCATCTTTTATTTACAACATGACTGTAGCACCTTGTTACTCAATTTCTAAAGGTTTCGCTCTTCTTTCAGTGCCATGATACACAGCCATGCGTTGTTTGGGGTTTGTATTGGTACTTTATCTTTTTTCTCACAGGATCTGAATTCTAAGTAGACTTCTAGATATATTTTATATTTGACATGCCGGCCTCTTAAGTAGATTGACTTGTGGCTATTATAGAAAAAAAATATTGGGGCTTTCTGTAATAGTTCTTTAAAAAACCATTAGGGAGTCAACAGTGATAAATTATGAACAATGCGGTAATGAGCTGTAAGAGCGAACCCCATAGAACTTATTAATGACGACTGCTCACATGCGCATAATTTAAAGCACTAACTCTGATTCATTTGTTAATATTTATCAGAATTTCTAGGAGCTGAAATGTTATTAAGCTTGGAGCTGAAACGGCTTCTGCTGCTGCCTTTTCAGGGTGCAGACAAACTCTCAGTCCACAAATGAAGTCGCTTGAGTGCCAGTTCAACCTTATCCACTGCTTGCTGCTGTACATGTGTGACTGTGACGCTTGGAGGAAGAAAATAAGAGACAAACAGAACAAAAATATCTCCAAGGGTGTGAGCGTGACTTCCATAACCTACCCTGAGCGGTAGAAGGCCTGTGCAGAGCCCAAGGAAGACTAGCACCTAAACATTCAAATCAAAGAAAGCGGGAAGAGATGTCGCGTGTGCGCCGTACAGGTCACCGTCTCAGTCCGCTCTCTGGTGGCACATCTCCCTTCGCTGAACGTGGGTTGCTCCCTCACACCCCCACCCTGTCCCCTCCTTTGTTGTTTTGCCCCTGCAGCTGTGGGTGACAGGGCCTGAAGAGAGGGGTGGAGGGGGAAGTCACTCCCATCTGGTACAGTCGCATCAGCGTGGTCTGAGATGAGGGCGTGGGGGGTCATGTGTCCTTCTGCATCAGAGACATGACCACTCTGCCAATAATGACATCCTGTCCACTGGGAATTATTATTTGATAGAAATGGGACAAAGGCTTTACGTTTTGCATTATTTATGCATTTATACACACAACTGAATCACATCTGTGTCACACAGGTAATTAAGCCAATATAATAATGGTAATAATGTAATAAATGATGATTACATAAATTTGTTGTTTTGCTGCTTTTTATTCTATTGTATTGTAGAATTTGGGCCGTTTCCACAGAGGTGGCCGTGTAGCGGTTTGCTTAGATGTCTTACAGATTCACCGGTTGACTAAGGGCAAAAATCACTCACACCTACACTACAAATAACACACACTTAGAAGCTACATACGACTAAATAAGTGTTTTTTAAACTGCTCACTGTTCTTCACTTGGAATACGAGAGTAGTCTATTCCTCTACCAAAGGCGTGCAGGTAGGTTAACTGGTGGCTGGTTGTCTGTCTATGCGGACGGACAGGTCACCTGACCCAGGTGGGTATCCCGCCTCTCACCTGGCTCCGTGAGTGGTCACAAGTAAACAGGCATTTGTTCAAAACATTGCTGTCAACACTATCGTGGTGGTCATTTAACCACTCATCTATCAGAATATGTTGTATCTGTTTGCTTTTGCTTTTGCTTTTTTGCACCCACACAAAACAGGCCAGTACTTTAAACACAGACATAAATCCAGCCGCCTACTGTTAGAGGTAATTGAAGTGATGTGTTTGCTTTCTGTTCAAAATGCAACAATAAAACCATAAACTATTAGATGAAAAGTAGGACGAGAAAATAATGGAGAAGTGATACTTATAAATTTGTATTTATCATATATGCAAATCATATCGTTCAATAAATACACCTTTTTAAAAGCAAGTGGTGTTTCAGTGACTGAAAGATTTCAAAACCTCTTCATATTTGGTGCATGTTTGGTTATTCCCCACCTGGACAATATGTTTCCCAAACTATTATTTAAAAAGGACTCACTAAGGCCGTACTGAGGTTCAAGAACTGGTAAAATAGCAGCCGTCATCCAATCTCCACCCTAACTGGATTAGTGTGGCTATCGTAATTATCGCAGGGATTTGTAATTATTAAATGACAGCTCTCGGAGGATTAATTTGGGGGATGAGAAGTCAGACTGCATCGAGAGCTGCATGTCTCCTGAAAAAGCAAAAAAAATCAGAGACCCTCATATTCAGTCAAGTCAGTTCCTATTTGCCCTTCTCTCCTGGTTCACTTTACCTCTATGTCTAATCCGCTCTCTCCTTTGGTGATGAGCGGGTCAGTAATTGCTTGATGAGAAGTCAGAGAACATGAGCTACAATTTCACCTTGTTTCCAGAGGGATCCTAGTGTGAAGGGCACAGACAGAACCTATAAGGTGACTTCAATTACTAATTATGCCTTGTGCTTGTTAGCGGCCGGATCAGTGGACCGTGCCAGCTGTCCTGCCCTCTGCCCTGCAATTACCTCAGCTGTTAATCACAATCTCATGTGGACTGATTGCTTGGCAGCAGCCTACATCTAATTTTCATATTGAATATAAGTAGAATTATAGGAGAATGTTCATTGTAATGACACATTTATTGATCATATGAGACCAGGTATTTTCATACACACATCTGAATCTTTGATTTCATTGATTTTTGACCTTTCTTCAAAATTTCCCTGAATCTACTATATATATATCTGAGAGTTCAAGAAAGTAACTGCGTCAGTTCTTTTAGAAATGATGACAGTGGTTTCTCAGTGTCATTTCAAATCTATGTCTAAGTTTCCTACATGGCTATTCCAGTAAATCAAAGTGAATAACAGTGATGAAAGTGAACAAATGAAATGAAATAAAACAGGGTCACACATCACTGGAAGGGCAACAAATGGGCACTGAAATGGAAGTAATATTTTTTCCCTTGTGTCTCGACGAAAATGGGAAAAAAAAAAGCTGTGAGGTTTGGTCAAAAAGCAAGTTGTCATTTTGCCTAAAGCACCGCTAACCGCATCAACAAAAATATAGGTCTGCGTGGAACTTTGTGTGACAGAGGAGGGTCACTCATTTTAATGTGAAAGGACAGTTCTTTTGTGAAAAAGCGCTGAGCGGCCCAAAACGCAGGCGAGGTAAAAGCCATTTGAATAACCTGAATTTTCTGTTCTGTTCTGCAGAGGCAGAGGTATATCAGGACGCAGGAAACCAGGTAAGCAACTAATCTGCTGCATAATGAATCATTCACTAAAATGTTTGCATATTTCAATTTTAATCCACTCTTAGAAATTACAACTATTCTATTAAATTGAATGGCTTAATAACGTGAAATAATGCCCAATAAAATTCCCTCACAGCAATGCAAAAAGGTTACTTATTAAAATAACACTTATTACATTAATGCAAGTTAATGAAGTTAATGTAATGACTGTTTTTACTCCCATTGCTGAAAATATTGGAAAAAAATTACAAATTGCAAAAATAACATAATAGTTTGTCCAGTGCTTTAGAAAACTTCTGACATTTGAAGAAGAGGTCTTTTAAAATGGATCTTAATCTTATTTCTGTCCAAACAGAGCTGATTTCTCTTTCCACTCTAATGAAGCCGCATTTATCCACCTACTCATCTGAATTATTATTCTTTAATTATGATTATTATTAAATTTTCATCGTAATTTGTTGCAGAAATGTACCGATGGCATTCAGCCTGCGTTAATGTAAGACAGTGGGAGTGCAGGAAAATCAACATCTTGCCAGTGTTTATATAAGCTTATTCCCATAAGAGTTTATTTAACACTTCTGTCAGTTTTGAACAGCTGCCCCAGAACCACATCTGCTGTGAGCGGACAAACATCTCCCCAGTCAAATAATAACTGACGAATTATTCTCAGCCCAATGTAAAAACAAACAGGGAAAAAAATGATTTCTTTCTGTGTCTGCGTCATAAATTTGACCTGATGTAGCACTGTGTGAACAATAGTTCCTATTCTTTATGGTAAATATTAGAAAGCAATTTTAAGTTTCTCAGGCATATTTTCTTTGACCTGAAGAAGAAATCCCATCCCAGCAGGTGACCTGGAGAGCACAGAGTCGTACAGGTGGCCAGCTTTCCCTGTGAGGGAAGGTGGTGGCCCACTAAGAGCCAATAAGCACCGTGTTAAGCTCACAGAACGATGCCTCGCCTTGTCTAATGATGGAAATGCTCGCTGACAGCATCCCCACACACAGATGCATTATGATTCATGTGGACCGGCTAAACAGTGAGTATTACAATACCAGTCTCGGGCTAATGTGGCAACAGTCCTTATTTTATACCACGGGGGTCTTTGCGTCAACTTCTAATGCAGGCACATGTTTCTTCTGCTCTTCCCTCACTTATCACAACAACTGTCACAAGGCAGCTACTAAAATAAAGTGGAGTGTTAGCAAGTATCTCTTCTCTCACATATCCCCACTCTCCATTTCCATTATTCCACACAGCTTCCGCCCGATTTCTGTGGTTTCTTTATTTTAGCCTTATTCTGACTGACACGCGGTCGTGACAGGTCGTACATGAGTCATGTGGGAGAGAAGCGGGACCGGCGTCAGCGAAGGCCACGCGCCTGCGGGAAACCCAAACCCCCCTGCACATTCGGACTCTGCGTTTCTCTCTCCTGCCCTCGCCACATGTCCCCTTCTGCCCCTGCAGGCCTGGCACATGTGTGACATATAATTGATTCATTAATAATGCGAGCAGATGTTCCTGGTCCAGTCTGCAATCCTGCCAGCATGCTGTTTCACTGCCACAGTGTGACTGACAGCCTCCCATTAAACGCTTATTGACACAAAATGGAGGAAAGCGATGTGTTTTTGATCGTTATTAGGATGGAGGTAAAAATGCCTTCACGTAAGTTATATTTATTAATATATGCATGAGCATGTCAGAGAGAGGCGTGAACTACCAACAAAATAACACTTTGCCCTGGTGCTCACAGAAATTGTCAATTGTGCAAGCACATTATAAGACAAGCTGCTGCCCATCATCCATTTCTCTCTTTTAGGATTCAACACCCAATGACTGCTCCTAATAAATGCTCAGTTTGATAATATACTGACAAACTCAGGTAGCAGCCTTTTGATTAGTTACAACGTAACAGTAGTGTCATAATGTTTAATCACTGTACTGCGTGGACGTTTATGTAGTCATTCATTATCAGCTCCTGCTGCTGAGACCAACTGGCCTGTCACACCTGTTCAGACTCCCGAACTGCATCACGAGCAAAGTATAAGATCTGCATTAATCAGAGGGGACTGGGATAAAACACAGTTGTGGTTTGTGCTACAGAATTTAAAAAAACATGTCATCTCCATCTATGGGACCAACGTCGTGCACTTGAATTTTATCACCGAGCAATTGTGCGTGCAGACAATATCAGTTTTCAGTAGTCTGAAAGGATAATGTTGTAGCCAAGATGTGGGGGCTTTTGTTCTAATGAGATGGAAAGGAGAGGCTTTACAGCTCGTGGTGAAGGTCTAATTAATCAGTCTCTGTGGCAGTTTCCCACAGCTATCCATTAGGGTCTTATTCAACAAGTCACTGGAGCTTCAATCTCACTTTCATTGTTGGAAATAGCTCCATAATAATAACATGATTGTGGATTGATCACTGGAAAGCTCTGAAGGGAACTGCATGCGGTGAGGAATAATGATGGGTTGCATATATCTGTGTGGATAGCCCTCAACAAAAAGATTCAGGATTCAGAACCAATTCAAAATGGTTCCAAAATCAATTATGTTTTTCCATTAATGTGAAACAGCTTGACAGCAGCCATAAAGGATTTTCACGACACTCGCTCATACTGTGCATATGAAGTACAGGCGAGGGCGCCAGTTTTTGTACGAGGTGGGAACTACTGCTGAGAGCTATCTGGGCCTTCAACGTAACGTCTGAGCTCCCTGTGGCCATGAGACAGGGAACACGACTAATACAAGCAGTCTGTTATCATCTGCTGCCCTGCAAGGTGTCACCATGGTGAGTGGATACGGGGCCAAGGACCAGGTTTCAAGATAGAGTGTTGCGTTTTTTCTTTTCTTGCTTTTATTGTGTCAAATTCAACTGTCTTGCAAAAAGTCAAACCAAAAACATCTCTAAAATCTAAAATTCTTTGGTGAGGTCGGCAAAACACTGTGGTTCAGCTGTTTATCTGATAATTGAAACTTCTGCTCAAAGATTCTGAATTACTGCCACAAAAGACCTGTGTCACCATTTAGCACCAAACACTATTTTGGCATATTATTTAGTTTATTTCATATTGGATGTCAATCACCTTTGATTATGCGCAGGCATTGTTGGCACATTTTTTGCTCTCAAAAATACAGATACAAAGCAAAATTTGCCATGTATTTTTAAACTATAGACAATTTCTGGCAGATTTTTCCTGAGAAACTCTCTTGGGTGTCAAATATGATACAAATAGCATTAGCGCGTTTAGGCTACTTGGATTTTTGTTACTGTCCGGCAGTGTCTGGTAAACGGTGGGGTTCTATAAGCACATTTAAGCTGTGTTAGCAACAATGCATCCACAATTTGTTTTCCCTCTGCAGAAATAAGTCAAACGCATGGATATAAATTTAAAGCTGATCCATCGACAGCTGACAGGGAAGAGCATCAAACTGCAAATATATGTGTAAGTGGAATAAACCATTATGATGTGCATCCCAAATATTTTCACTTAATCAGACATTTATTTTTGATTTGTCAAAAAACTCACTCAACACAACCATCAATACACTTCCTCCTTCAAAGGTCCTTTACCTCAGATCCTCCTGAGAGTTCAGTGTGGTTAAATGCCTGTGTCAGTAAAAGTTTGTGGCTTATTTTTGCAGCAGCTGGTGATTGGGCTAAAAGCTGCTCCTTAGGCTTAACACTGCAGGCCTCATTAATGCAAATCTAGCTTTTACAGACTGAGGGGAAATTTTGCCTCCCGGTACTCCATAGCCTGGCTGCTGAAAGAGAGGGAACAAGGTGAGAACACTGAGAGGTTCAGCAGTCTGCACAGCAGCTTTGAAAGAAAAGTGTGTATCAGTCAACTAGTGTGTACCTACAAACCTAAACCTTGATATACAGCGTGTGTATGTAAGGCCCATTTTTCCAAACAGTAGCTTAGTATCTTAGTACCTAAAATTAAGTTCATGTCGTTTTCTTCAACAAAAGCAAAACAAAAGGAGTTATCGTCTTAACAAAGGCGAGGACACTGAATGTTTCTTTTTTGCTATAATTAGAAAATGTTAGTCACAGTGGTTGTTGTTTCTCTCAGTTCTTGTCACTTCGAGGTTCTTGGATGTTGTCCTGTCATGCAACTCAAATAAATCTCAGACTCCCCAATTAAATTGACATGGCTCAAAAGATTCCATCAGTCGGAGCATTTCATAATGAAAATAACATGTTACGTGCAAACAGGCAAATGCTGTAGTACTATTATGTATAATAACATGTTAAATAAAAATTAAATTTCTCTACAATTACACAATTCAATACATAGGCCTGTGTTGTGGGTTAAGCTTAGTTAGTTTTAGTTTGGTCAGGGTTAGAGAAAGATCATTGTTTTGTGTGTGAGGTGACACATAAACCAAGGTGACACGTCTAAATTCTGACTGCTCCATGCATTATTATGTCTGCAAAGCGTGGGTAATTATTGATCTGATGAAATTAGCCACAGGAACATCCGACTGAAGAAAATTAGGCTGACCATGACGATTGTTCATGGCTCCATTGCAAAATCGGAATAGCACAGAAGATCAGATCAGCACAGAAAGAAACAAAAACAACTATGTACTGAATGTAGTTGACTAAAAACTTGTAACATAATAACAGTAAAGACATAAGAGCATAATATCTAAGCGAGAGAAGCCTTGCACAAACACACTCATCACTTATAGTCTAATCATCTCAAATTGTCACTTGAGGCGCAGCAGTGAAGCATGCACATATGCACACATTGTGTTTTTAACACATGGATAAATTGGTTCCTGCCGAGAGCTTAGACAGTGACATAAAGTGAGGATGAGCAGTCATGTGGTCGTTTTAGGTGGGAGGAGGCCCAGCCTGTGTCCATCAGCCCCTGCCACTCCATAATGAGGGACACAGCAGCACTGCAGGTTAACATTCTGGCCATCTCCCGGAGACGCCGCGTCAATATGGATTAGGCCACTAAAGTCCCCTTGGAGGGGGAAAAATTGAAAACAGCGCCTGAGAAAGTAAGCGGCTGAGAGGAAAAGCAGAAAGTAAACATTATTAGCTTAAAAACCTTTCAGTTGTAACCTGCATAACCTAAAACTAATGGAACACAACGCCCCAAACAAAAGAAAAACATTCCCAACTGCAACATAGTTTAGAAACCGTCACAAAGGCCTAACGTGAATGTACAGAAAGTACATTTGTCTAAAGTAAATTTACTGTGAGTGAAGCTCGTCCACAGATTATCCCAGCACCACACAAGCGTTAGTAAGAAAAGGCTGTTCCTTATAATAGTCCCATTACCTGGGCTTGCTTTGCTTCGACCTATATGCTACGGACTATTACCACAGCCCTATTGACGACGGTGCCCCTATGATGTGTTGATGGCACATTATGGTGAAGATACACTTGTCTGAACATTAACTGTCTACCCTCAAGTGTTCTAACAGAGAAAATGAGATTCAAACAGTTTTATGGTCTGAGCGGCGTCTAGGTGCCGTATCTGAAGCACCAGTTACCATCTGCTGTCACTATATCATTGGATTTTTTTTTTTTTTTGCTTTTGTGCCTATTCACTGAACATTGATGTGGAAATTTACATTTCTACCAAATACTGAGACGGTGTGTAAATCCTCAGACTCATTTTATTTTGTTATTGCCATCCTCGTGTCTATTTGTGTGGTCTGTTTTTTGTAAAAATGAAGTAGTTCCATGAAGTCACTGAAAGTGTTAATGGATTGGCCGCTGTGCCACAATCGCATTTAATGAGCACCAGTGGAAAGACCACACTTGTTTCCTATTGTGTATTTAAGGGCAAGGAGGATCTTTACATGATGTCTGGGCTGTCGCCCAAGTTAACCGGCCAGCACCAGCCCCAGAATAGCTGTCCACATTCTCTCAGCTGCCCACACAGAGGCTGTCACAGCTGGCGGGAGCATTTGCTGAATAGACCAGCAAAGACAACGTGAGAGCCCATCTACTCCTCAACGATAAAGTTTACTTTTATCGTTTAGCCGCTTAGAATTAAGAGACCTACACAAGGATGTTTTCTAAGTTTGTTAGTCTTCAAGTTTTTTGGAGTCTGTTCACAGTGGTTTGTATCTTAATTTATCCATACCTGTATTATAAGAAAAACTCCAATCAAAGTCAGTGTTTAGATGAAGATAAGCAGATTTAGACAGCTCAATCGTCTTAAGTGTTCTCAGCAGGGGGGAGATGTCTGGGCTCCCATATCTTCTGGGAGTAGCTTTAAATGGTTTTTACTGGAGAGTCATTAATATTTTACAGAGTGTAATAGGCCCTGAGCCCTGGGACTGTGTTTGCACCATCATTATAGCACACACACCCATTAAAACTGATTAGCTCTGATGTGAAGGGTAGCCCATGTCCACAGAATGCTTTGATAATAATTTTGTTCTAAGTATTAAACGTCAGGGCCTTTTGAGTCAAGTGAATAAACACTTTTTCCTCGTCGTGGCTTGTGCGAGTGATAAACCCCTCCCCCGGGTGCTAAACAACTTCCATTAAAGCCTGACAAACACTTTCACCGCGTCTTTATTATGCATGCCATAACAGTTGGGGAAAAGAAATGACTGTGTTTAAATCGCCTGAGCACCGTGAAATGATAAAACTAATATGCACAAGCCACTTGATCTGGTTCAGAAATGTTCTGTTCAAACGCGTTCCACGGTTTGCTTCACCCTCACACCCATCTCTAACTGTGTATAATCAGGCAGAAATGTCGTGAGGTTCCTTTACATATCTTTAGACAGTATTGATTTTTTATTATGTGAACATAAATTCAATTCTTCGTATATTATACTTAGAAATATTCTGATGCATTGCTGAGCCTAAATGGTTCACAGGTTAAGACTGCAGACAATCAGTTAAGATGAAAGACATGTGAAGGTAATTTGGTAGAGCTGCTGTGCCGTGCGCGGCATGTGTGTCATTTCCTGCGGCTTTATGGAGACTGTGCTGCACTGCGAGCTGCAGGGAGGATTCCTGAGAGCTGGACACCATGTGGGATAGATACGGCCATTACTGACAGCTATCCCTCCAGTACTGGAACAGGCTACGTCAGTTTGGGGGCTGTGGGCCCTTGTTATTGGCAGGTGGTGCGTGAAGCCAGTTGTCCTTGTCAGGACCCTAAGGGCAACTTTCGACTGCACTGAAAGCCTGGAGACCCTGTCAGCTCTCTGTTAGGCGTAAGCATGCGATGATGGATCAGCGAAGGAGAGTTTTCAAGTTGTTAACACAAAAATATGAGCAACGGCTCTGAACTGTGTTGCATAGTTATTTAGGTTACGTTGACATATACGTGTTGTTTGACAAAATATTTGTTTGTGTCACTTTGCATCAAATATGTAGGTGTTTTTGTGCATTTGTCTTGCACAGCATCATCAGAGATGAGACAGTCGCATGCTCGATTGATTGATTCCGACTCTAGTTGGTTAGTATTTGCCTTGTTATGAGACACTCAGGTTTTATTTAGTTTCACAGTTTGGCTGTTGCATAGTTCAGGGATTTTGTGTTTACAGGTCTCCTATCATGCTTTTCTGGCTAAAGAATATTGGACCTGGAAGTTTTCATGCAGATGAAAGATCACCTCAATCAGTGAAAATGTGCGCTTCAAATGCTCTGACAGAACGAGCAGCTGGGTGTGTTGCTTAATATGCCAATAAGACGTGATCACCTACCAGTGACCATGACTAGATTTCACCTAATGGGGTAAAACAGTTTGTTAGTTAGTTAGTGAGAAATTCCGAATGAAGCATTCTGCGAAATAATTTAACTAATTAGCAAAATGTGAAAAAAGCAGAACGAGCACTTCCAACATACTCAGTGTGTGTCTACATGCACAATCAGGTCACATAAATGTACCTGAATGTCTAAAAAGAGGATTTTGCATAATAGGGGACAATTTATGATTTTCCAACTTGCAGTTTATAGTTAATGAGGTTTTGTTTTGTTCATAGAGCAATTGTTAGTCCCCTGCTTGTGCAGTAATTTTGTTCTCTGCTTTGCCTAAATTGTAGTTTTCTGTCCTGCAGTGTGTGCTTGTGTTTGTTTGCATTCCTTTCCCAGAATGTGCTGGTGATTTTGTGTTTTGTTATGAAATACATTTCCCACCAGCCTTTCAGTGTGTTTGCGTGTGGGTTCCTTTGTTTGCAAGTTTGTTACAAGCGAAGTCGTTCTCTAAGTCCATAAACAGCCTCCAGCCCGATCGAGGTGTCAGGACATCACATCTCGTACAGGGCTGTGCAGCAGCTGCAAGCCGGTCAGCATTTGTGTTGACCCTAAATTTCAAAATGTTCGAAAACACTTTTAACAACTAATAATTTCTATGGCTGAACCTTTTCATTGTTCTCTTTAAAGGTAAACTACTGTGAGAGTAAAGTTTGATGATCACATTTATTTAGAGTTTCAGATTCTCACCACTTATTTGACAGCCAGCAGTAAGACAGAAAATAGAAGATTTATTTCTCATTGCATTTAAATCACAATACACCTTGACAATGTTGTGTGGCTTTTTTTCCACATGTCCTGTTGTCAAAGGTAACCCCTGCAGCTAACCTCCTACAAAAAGAAAAAACTCAAACCTCGCCAACTGCTGGAGAAAATGAAACTCTGACAAGAGTTTTCTCTCCCGTTCCACTGACAGCCCATATGTTTGCTCCTAGATCTCCTCTCCAGGGGCGTCTGCAGCTGTCAGCGTGTCTTGGAGTCCAAGTGAAACCAAGAGAAAGACACACTAGAAGATCTCAGCAGATGAAGTGCTTTAATACTGGCTCCAAATCAAATCCAGATCCTGAACCAGTGCACCTAACCTCATAAGGGTGGATATACTGCATAAGTACACATGCAGATGTTTATTTGCTCTCTTACTCTGGCAGGTTATCTTGAACAGATTGTGTCTCTTTAGCACTGACACATAGGTGCTGACACGTAGACAGATGGGTTGCTAGTCGCCCCCTTGGTCTCCTTCTGATGGTCTCAGCGAGGATGGATGGGCTTAATCTTAAGGTGCAATTGGTCATCTCACAACCTGCGACATATTTACTCATTTATCGTTTGCATAGATTTTTTTTTTTGCTCTCTATGAGAAGGTTTTTCACACAGCAAATAGCCAAACAATCCTTTCAGCGCATATAAGGCGTAATATAAAAGAGACAGCAGCGAAAACACACAAAGAAATCTTTTGGCGACCTCAGTGCTGTATTTGTGAAACATGTTGCAATGCTTACGCGTCTGCCACATAACACAGCTGTTCACAGTTGATGCCAGTTCGAAGCTACAGCAAGTAGAAGCAAGCGGCTTTATAAAGACGCTACTTTGCATTTCTGTGCTGCAGTACGATAAGGCATGCGCGCGTGTGTGTGTGTGTGTGTGTGTGTGTGTGTGTGTCTGTCTGTCTGTCTGGCATGCTGCTGTGCCAGTCTGGAGAAGGAGTCAGGAACTGTTCCACAGATCTAGGCATTAAACTAATGTGCTGGGATCAGGGGCCAGCGACTCGCAAGCTGTCTCTTTGGCTGAAGGCTATAATAGAAATGGGCACTGAGTGAACACTGGCAATGGCACAGAAACCAAACACCTGCCGAAGTTCCTATTCCAGGCCAGATAAACACATCTATTTCCATCTATCCCAACATCTCCTCCGGTTGTGATTAGTGTGATCAACAGTGGACCCAGGTGATGAGATTAATGCCCTGCATTGTTGGCCAGAGGAATTGTTGAGAGCCCATGACTGGTGACAGTCATGGGTGGGACCATGCAGACGAGACTATGCACCATTTTCAGCCAGCACCTGCTACTATCCTAGATTCAGTTCTCTCTGACCACAGCTGGTGTAACCTATAGGGTTATAAAAGCATTATCCTCTGTTGTTAATCTGTTACATGCTGCTAATCAATACAAAATAGCCTGTATCTGTAAGATGAAAAGTTCCCCTTACATCAAAATTGTATTTTAAAAAGTGTTCCTAGTCCTAAGACTATTAGTTATTTAGATACAATATTACTAGATAAGGTATCTTATTTGTAAGAATGAGGGAGACGGGGATTCAACAACTTAATATGAAAGGAGCTTTATTTTTATTCCCAGTCATGAATTCTTCTTGACACACTCACAGATAGAAGAAGTTTCGCAACTGTGCTCCAGAGTGAAGCTGCTTCTTCTGTTCGAGTGTTTTTTTTTTCTCCAGCTGCTTGAGTCATCTTTATATCGCTCTAATTTCATCGCTGATCTGTCTCTGCCGCAGCATCACCGCATTGGGCACAAGTAAAGGAGGAATGAAATAGCAAGGATGAATTTGTTGTCACATCGCCATCAACTCTGAGCCCCTCTACACTCAGAGTAAGGTAAAGAAAATGAAACCAGGATCCCTCACAGTGTTGTGTCTTTTCAAAAGGATATGATGCCGAGTTTATTTTCATTAATGTCTGAGCTATCTGTGCAGCGTGGGGGTGATTAGGTTGCACTTACAGCTCCGTCAAGCCTGCAGGCAGACTTTCTTTCCTGAAATTGTGCCTTTGTAAGCTCCCTCTCCTCCGTAGCTGACATCACTGGTCTCGACACTGTGGCTCATAAGAGACTTACATTCTCTCCTTGTCTGGCATTAGCAATTACCGCTACCGTGGAAAGGTCAGGAGATGTTTTTAAAATGTGACCCAGGCCTTTACCCGACTGCTCCAGTGAAATGTTGTCATACATTTATTGGGTATCAAATGAGGCTTTCGCGAGTAGTGCCAAGTAGAAAGCCTTGACATTCTGACATTTATAACCAAGGTGCACGTCTGTAAGAGAAGTTTCTCTCTGTGGTTTGTCTGTTGGGGTGTAATGCCAGAAGTAAATTAACAAGTGAAACAGTGTGTTTTACCAAGAGAAATTCATTAAACGAAGAGAATACACACAAAAAAGAACGGAACAATATAAACATGGATGCAGGTTTTCTGACTGATTTAAATGACTGTGCTCTCTTCTCTGCTCTACAATACTTTAATTTTAGCAAATTAAACAGGTTGATAATAAAATTGTCAAATATGTGCAGTAAGCACATCGCAGCCCATCAAGCCAGATTCCGTCACACACACATACAGTACAGATAACCCTCGACATCCTTATCTGAATTATATCACGTCGTTTGAGGTTTTTTCTTGTTACGCTGCGTGTGTTTTATATAGCGTCGGCTCTTTCAGCGGAGGGATACGCTTTGCCCCGCCGTCGTCCCTTTTGATTGTAATAGTGAAATGTAAGTCCTAATGTGAGCCTAATTCACTTCACCCCTCAGCAGTTTAGGCTTTGCCTCATCCATCTCACTTAGAAACTGCACAGCTAGCCAGATCCCTGCTGTATAAAGACATCAGCTTTATTACGCTGCCTAACACTGGGATGTTAAATTATTTATCTTGTTTAGCTATGGTACTGCAAATAACCACTAGACCCAAGTAGAATTCTAGTTACAGTCTGTCCTGTCCACTGTTCTGCTGTAGTAAATTGCAAAGGAGGAGCATGGATTATGAAAACACATTTAAAGGTCACATCTGTATAAGTCAGGTTTTGTTTAAGTTTTATTGTAATGCTTTTATAAATAAATATTTCAGCTGCCACATCTGGCAATCCACTCCTTTTTTCAAATCTAATATTTCAGACATGCTTTTATGTAAGACATGACAGCAAAACAGGTGTTGTATTCACACCAGTAACTTGATAGGAATATCAACAAGCAGCGGCGACAAGCACATAACATGCACGAGACAAGATGCACATTACATGGGTTTTATGTTTACATATGAACCAGCCCAGTCCTTGAAAAGATGAATACTGTCGGGTACAGGTATATAATTATAGAAAATGCATGCTGGGGTATAGATTTGCTGGAAGCTAAATGGAACACAAGATGGATCACGGCCTTTTGATGAATACATTAGATGTCAATAACAAGAGAAAGCATTAGGTGCAGTGCATGGCAGAACCCTGCTGCTACTGCCTCTACTGTGGTTGCAGTTTTTATTTTCCTTAAGCACTCATCACGTGTAGCAGCATTTTAGTTAACCTCTGAACAAAATATTCTAATTTCATTGTTGTAAATCTGAGAACGCCCATAAACTACAGTACCTTTCTCTTTTCTCCTGTAGGGTCTGTAATGAATAGATGAATATATTCATAGGATACACTCTAAGTACTACATGTAGCTGGGTGAGAAGAAACCCACTTGTATGGATAAACTGGATCATTATCATACAGTCTGCTTAGGCCTCTGTCTCTGCTGGCCTTGTGCTCAAGCTCTCTTGTTCTACCACCTCACAGCCAGGAAGAGATAACGGCACAAGAACAATGGGAGAGCCAAGGTGCATTGTTTCTTTGGCTGATAAATTATGGATAGCATTTCTGAGATGATACCATGGCCTTTACCTGAGCATGACACCACCCCCATGCCCTTATACTGCCATATTCCCTGGCTTATCCACGGTGATATTAATTATAAGAGGATAAGAAGGCCAGCTGTGGTGGTTCGAAGAAGAAACCTGAAAACTAAAGCTTTGATGTCCTTGAATCTCTAAACAACTGCTTTATGCATACAGTAATGAATACAAGGGAAATCCCACTATACTTAATTATTTCATAATTTTGGATCTTGTTTGAATGAATTTTATGCTGTAAACTTACCAATGCAATAACCGGTGCAGTTTTAACACCACTGTAAGGCTGTTACAGAACAGGTCACACACAAGGCAACACCAAAAATAAATCACCCCAAAAACACAAGCTTCAATAGGCACTTTATTTAGACAGCAGAATAATAATAGTAATTGTATGGGAAGGGGTGTTAATAGTGTTGTCTGTTTGAGGAATGAATCATATGCCTAAAAGTGTTGCCCTTCCACAACAGTGTATGGCAGACAAACAAATCTGAATCACTTATAACAACATAACCTTAAATCTGTCAAATAAGATGCTTTTTTTATATAAAAAGAAGACTTGCGAAATACTATCAACAATATTTTCATCTTTATATCTGATAACAGCCTGTAGGAAATAGAATTATTTACATAATAGATTATCTGATTGGTGTGTATGAGGAAGAACAAATAAAACCATGTTAAATTTCACTTTAATGGGCCGTGTGCCATGGGAGTAACAAACACAAATTGGTCACAAACAAGAGGCACAGCCTCTAGAAAAAAATAATCAAAGCTCCCACAGAGAAAATAGAAAAATAACACCTTGATTTACTGTGTGAGACATCCTAGTGAAAGACATGCCTCTGAAAAGTATTTCTGGGAGTAACATAGAAAGATGTGAGCAATTTTGGAGACTTAGTCAGGAGGCACAGAAGGAGGGGAGTGGAGAAAGCTATTCGACTGTCACCCTCTTCCTTGTATTTCTATCTGCCGCTCAGTGTAATTAATGCCAGCTAAAAGCTCCTGTGACCTTTCGGATAGATTTATGGACTTCACGGTGCAATAACTTAGTTTTTCCTTGTGCATCAATTTTCCTTACATTGACAGTTGTCATTTACAAGGTTCAAATTTTGGCCTTTTATCTCCAACATGAATTGTTTCCTTCCTACGCTGATTGCTTGGCTGTCCCTCAGGCGTGTCACAGGGAGGTATAAATCTGGTGTCATCCCCACAGGAATGACACAATTCACCCTAAAGGTTTTTTGGAAAATGATATGACATTATAGTTTTACACATTAGACTCATTATTTGAAATATAGAAGAGTAAAGCAATAAAGAGTTTCAAAGTGTAAAAACATACTGTACAAGGATGTGGGTTAAAATGACGTGTGCGTATCTGTACAGTTTGCGTCCTAAGGATCACAGTTCTAATTCTGGCCAGTGTAATGATGCTTTGTGTCCTTATGAAACATTTGTGTACTAAAGAGAACTCAGGTTTGCTTAAAATTGTTGTCATCAGTCATAGTTTGCATATTCGTCCGTTCTGCCTATGTTAGCATTCAATATTTCAATAAAGCATGCATGTGACTAGAAAACCAGTGCTTTGTAAAAACCCACTAAAAACTCAGACCCAAGTGCAAACACCACCAGAGAGATGCCACTTTGTTTGAAAAAAGGTTTATTTGAATAACAAAAAATGACAGCAATGCTGGTAATGCAGATGACACTAACTTTGGAAGTCTTGATAAGAAAATAGAGGGGTACCAAGGCAGGAAAAACACAACTAGAAACTTGGATGCAAACTAGAAACAAACAGTTCTCTAATTACAAACACTAACTACAAAACTTATTGTACCGAGGATTCTCAAAAGCTAGAGGTCAGAGGTCAGGGAACAAGGAGACACTGGAGCAAGGTAGACACACTTAGCAAAGTGGTCAACTTTGAGGTGAATGAAGACAAGGATTACTGTAGCACGTGAAACAGACTCCGGATCAGTACTGCATTTCACTCCTGACTATTATAGATCTATTCCGTCCGTCTTTAGATTTTCTTTACTGTTGAATTTGTCTGCGTATGATATTTTTCGGGCTGTTGTTTTCTGCTTTTCTTTCAGAGTGAAACCTCTTACCTGATACAAAGACAATCTATGGATGTGCGCTGCAATTAGACGTGTTAAGCAGTTACGTAACCTACAGACATGGTGGGCGGCGCACGTTCGCCTTGGGAGGAATTTTGAATTGGTGGCCAAATATAATGTGTATATCCCATAATATCACGGAGGAGGGCGCGTGTGGCAGCGAATTTTCTTAACACTACCGGTCGCCGATTGGCCCATTCACTCACCCATACAGTTACATGTACCTTGTTCCAAGTAACATGTTTTCCAGCGGTGAATATTTAAATTTATACTGAAATACAATGCAATGAGATGTTTAGCGTTTGAAAGCGTGGTGTGGTGCGAGAAAGTAGCGCGCGTGATAGGTCAGTAAGCGTGTTAGCATGCTAACGAGATTATAGCATTAGCTAGTTAGCTATGAATGCATCAATAAAGCTAAAGCTAAGATGAACCTGTTTCAGTTAGCAGCTGAGTGTTGCTTAAAGTAACTGGGAATGACGCTTTTTGGTTACAGTAGCCTGGTGCGACCTGGAAACCTTCCTTCCCCCATCTTGCGCAGGATCCAGACGACCGTCCATGGATCTGTACTGTAAGTACTAGGACATCAGCAATCAAAACTACATTAACAGTCATCCTAAAGTTTTACTCTCATTTTTAAAGACTTAACGAGTTACAATTAAAGCTATATTGAGCCTTTGGGGAACAGTGAAACGCAAGCTTGTATTAAACTATTTTTATCCACGCATGTGCATCAAGTTGCTCTTGATGCAGTGAAATTGATGCAATCGGTCGCAGCAGCTTCTTCTTTGCATAGTTTCTACATCAGAAAGAAATGTGTGTACGCTAAGTACTTTTTATTGTATTTGAACACACCATCAGCTGTTGATGCCAAACAAATGCAGTAAAAAAAAAAAAGAGTCTGAAAACGACTCCCTGGCAGATATTTTATCAGAACAATGTCACTGCAGCTCTGTGCTTGTAGCCTGATGTAGAGATTGCTTCAATGATGACAGTTAAGTGCTCATCTGTTGGTAGCCAGTGTGGTGCTAGTGTGGTAAAATTCCTTACAGTATGTCGTATCAATCAGTTCTGTAATTTTTTTCTTTATGGTGCACAAGTTACAGATGATAATACAGTTAAATTTACAATTATTACATGACAAATTCCTTAACCTTAGGACATACAGTAGTATCTTGTTCTTCTTTGCATGTGTAATGACAGAAGGCAGCTATACTGGGTAGTCTCGCTGTTCTTTACTTAATATTGTCTGAAGATAAAACATAAAACTGCAACGTTTTGCTCAAATGTGAGAAATAATTCTGCATGATCAGCTCCAGTGTCACTCCTTCAACTGAATATTTCTGTTGGCCGTTAATGGTAGAACAAGGCTTGCTCAGCTTTCAGAGCTCATCAGCTGTGGTTAGTGTCATGAGTTTGTTGGGATCAGGGGCACTGCTTCAGGCGACAGTGAGACATTGCTTGATTTACACCCATTATTTTTTGTACTTTCCACTGGGATTTGAAGGAAGAAAAAAAACAACTCTTGTGGCACGAAATATCTATTTTGAAAGCAAATGTAGTACTTTGATTTGATTTGATGTGATTTATGGAAGGGACAGTTTGTACAGAATTTTTACAAATAGTTAAAACTTTGAAAAAATATATACATGAGCTTTATAAAATACGTTGAAAACTTTGATTTGTGCAAGTATAACTCTGCCTGCTATACAAGTGAACACAGGACAGTGAGATAGACCAGAGCATTCAAGGTTCACAGAAGATAGATTTTCTGTTAGAAAACTGTATCTGTTATCCCATAAGTTAACAAGTACAGACGGCTTCCTATTTGTCTCCAGTGATTGTCCCCGCACCTCAGACAAACCCTTTGTGAAATTCGGCTACATAGAGCTCTCCATCTCACTGAGTGAGTGCAGCCAGGTCCCAGGCAGACACCGTGAAATGGGCAGAGCTCTGGATCACAGAGCAGGCCAGTAAGCCCATACTATCCATAGCTGGTCCATTTACCATGGCCCATTAGTATGATCATGCTTTGCTGGTTCCACAAGCCTGCCATTCAGTCATCCTGCTGCGCTGAGAGCGTTTGACCACACTAATGTTCAAGATACTCTGTTCAGCTCACTAGGTAGCTTCGGTGCTAATAGCCTTGGACTCTGTGGGCTGGTAATGACTACAGTCTGAGCTAGACATGCAGGATTGATAGTTTTGATTAGATGGGGTATCTTAGGGAATGCAATGCTTGGAATTATTGATTTATTTAGTGAGCGATATTAATCATGACACCAACCACAAATTACGGATGTCAGGCTGATGAAATTCTTATGAACAATCATGCTATTGTCTGACAAAATAGATAAAACCAGATCATATACAATAAAAAATTAAGAGAATGAATGATGGCGATGGGGTTCTAGTCATATGTTTATGATGAAATCAATACAGTCTCGGCATGTCCTGCGTTACAGCCACTGTTTAAGTACAAAAGGAGGCTGTGTTTGTGTAAACTAGTGTATAGCCAACCTTCTGAACATTTCAGGACAATAAATGGGCGTCCATGTTGGAATTGGGAACCCCTTAGATTTCCCATATGGAAATATACTTTGTCTATAATGTACCAAAATCCAATGGATTATGTTATGTCTGTTTGAGTGCCACATGTGTGAGTTTACAACTTAGAACAGAATTTATCAGATATATTCGGGAGTGCAGGTGAGAAAGACGCTTAAGCACATTCACTATATGTTTTGTATGTGTGTCTAGTAAATTCAAGGGTACTATTCCTGTCATTCCAGTGATTTATTGCCCCGCTTGAGGCCCCTTGGCCTGGCTGTGCCCATCACACCAGGTCACAGTAGTCTTGCCATGAAGCCACGTCACATGGACAAACAGCACAATATTGCCCCGCTTTGCTTCACTGATGCCAACTGACACATGAATCTGTCTGTTGACAATGTGGTGTTATGTTGGAAACCTTGCAGGTCAAATATCAGAGCAAAGGTTTAATGTGAAAATAGATTAAAGGCCATAAAGGAAGTAAAGTGGGATTGTGTTTCTTTATGGTACAGTGCCATATGGGATGCAAGCTCAGGTGAGGTGTCCACCATTACACACACCCTCACAATGTAATACACAACAGCACAATACAGCAACAGTCACGCTTTAATCAGCATCTAAGTTATGTACAGAACAGTAGCAAGTTTGTTTGAAAAATTCAAAAAATGTATTTGTTAATGCCCCTTCACTGTACAGCCTCTCTTGTTTCTTACCTAAATTACTCTTGTCTGTAAATAGCTTTGTCCGCATCACACTAATTAGAGGACTAATTAGATCAGAGGTCTCTCTCCTATTCAGTGTTGCATGAAGTGGACAAGGCGTGACCTCTAATACATCTGTTGACCCTTTATTTCACAGCGTTTGCACTCACATGGTAGCTGTCATGAGAAATACCTCCCTTTTTTCATCTTTTGCCTGTGATTTAATTTGCATGGTACATTCACTGCAGTACTGAAAATAGATTTCTGTCCCTTCCATTTATCAGAGTTGAACAGACAAGCGGTCTACATAGATTCATTTAATGTTTGCACTTGAGGAATTATTAATGATGCGTGATGAACCTGAAAAATCATCAATAGGATTTACAAAGCCCCGGTTTTATTGCATACATTGTTTTAGTGTCTTATACATCTAGTAAAGGAGAATAATAATCAGACTTCAAAGAACTTCAGCAAGGTCTGTACTGGATTAAACTGTCGGTCTCTTTGTTAAATGTTAATTTTAGCATAATAACATAATAAAAGTAAGGTGTATAGATACTAGTTTTCTTAAAACACGTTTATCTACTTTTAACATATCTAACTGCAACAAAAGAGATTTTTGTAACTCCTACTGTATATATGTTATATATGTTAATTGTACTTCATCTTAGTAGTGGTTACCGATACATTTGAAACTTGTTTGGGTTGAGTGCTAGAGATCAGGTGTCATAAAAGCAGGGAGAAAGCTCCCATGAAGCAGGGATTTAAACCATATGTTCTATACTGTGGGTAACTAGAGGCTGTTAAGAGGCTCCCCCTTGGTGGAGCCTTGGTAATGTCACTGTCACGTTGTTTATTTTTGGGCCTTGAGATCAAGGGCATGGGGGGGCTTGGTGGGGGAGAAGTGCTCTCACCTTCACATTTCACAAGCACTCTTAATTGCACCATGAATTATTAACCCTAATGGAACAATGATGACAGGTTGTCTTGTCTTTTGCATCCAAGGATCTTAATCAAGTCCTTAGAAAGTAAGCAGACGTACATATTTTATCATCTTCAGGGACTTTGTGCTGTAGTGGGCTTCTTGGAAGTCATACACTTAAAGTGAGCCAGGAAAAAAGTTATATAATGAGCTAAGATATAATTAGTGCTTGGCTACTTTTTTGTGCGAAATCCTTCTTTCCTCATGGCAAATATCCAGCTACAGTAGAAGAAGCGCGTCCCCTGCATTCATATATAAAATGTTTTCTTCTTGTGGATTTCAGTTGCCATTCTAATCACTGCCTTTCAGTAGGGGAAGAAGAAAATCATCAAGTTCATGCTTTTCAGTGTTCTAATCTCAGGTAACATTCTTTGTAATAAATAATTCAACATGTTTTCAATTAATAATGACTATTTTCCTATATCTACAAATGACAAGGTAAATGTCAACAGATGTGACTTATTTGATCAGAAATGTGATTTAGACCTCAGCTTGTATACTGAGAAGTGGCGGTAATTGGGTTATTATTGACCAATGTTCCTGGTGAACTTTCCCTCTTGTCCCAAGAAACTGTGCACTGGCTTTTTTTGTAACCTTTAAGAAAGGATGTGGAGGATCTGCTACAGAAGGATGTGTTTCACCCCTGCACTCGTTTGGCTTTTTAGCTTAGACCCGGTTATCCGCAGTGTTGAGTAAAGTCAGTGTTTGGTTTTCTAGCTGGAACCAGGCCAGGTTGGAGTGTCGTTTTATAAATGGCCTGCTTCTGTGATAAATGTTCTCCTGTTTTAGGATCAGGACCCAAAGAGTGTAATGCTCTGGGATAAGGCTATTCATAGAGAACTCTAAACAGTCACGTACAGTATCCATAAAGGAACTTTCCTACCATGGCACTTTCGGTATTGAATGTTTAGCTTTTAAATCAAATCCAGTCATGCATCCAATATCACAAATAAATAAATGCATACAGTTCTCAAACTGCCAAAAAAACCTTTAACAAATTGAAACAATAAAAAAACAAAACTTAGGAAGACAACAGACGAGTTGTGTGTACAGTAAAGCTCAACACAGTAGATGTATATTATGAGCGATCAAGATCACAGGATTATACATGTAGATTATATGATGTATATTATAAGGCTGCTGTATGAAGAGTGTGTGACGGGGATACTGAGCAACCTCCAGATGCTGCTTGGCTCAAGATTCCCATTTAATCCTTTTGAGCTTGTTGGATATACTGTATTTCAGCAACAGAAGACTGAATATCTAATTTGTATGTGAATGTAGGAACCACCTGTGTTAGGTAAGAGGCTACAACATATACTGTAATTCAACTGATATAGGGTACCTTATTGTAATAATGGCATTATTTGTATGGTACTTGCAAATATGTCATTACACAATGTGTGGCTAGCATCTCAAATGTTACTGTGTATTCAAATGCTCGTATGATTTTAGTGAGAAAATGCTGGAGACTCTGACAAAACTCTGTTGTGTAAATAAAAATAATTATTATATACTACAAGCATATGTTAAGAAAAGCTATGCAGACCACTTTTATTTATATACTACAACCCACATCTGCTTACCAAATTTAAAATAATTTAGAAATTAAACAATTTCTTTCCCCAGCAATAAATTAAGCTTATCCCTTTCAATATCTCAGGCTGTGCAGAAAACCTTCTGACATACAGTATATGACTGTATGTCAGCTGTGAAACTATTAAGGCATTAATAAAACATTTACAGTAAACCTCTACCTGTAGTTAAAATCATTACATTGATATAACTTTGACTGCAGGACCTGAAAGCACCTTGATACTGTAGCTGTCATTGCTGCTGAGAATGGGATTTCTCACAATCTGCCTCTCACATGCTTAGATCAGCGTAATGACCCCTAAACAATACCCCTAAATCTGATGTTAAATGCAAGCTGAAGAAGAAAGTTAGCACCAGCATCATTTACAAAGTTTGTACGTTGGAAATATTTTGCATTGGAGGAAAAGTATGTAAAATAAGTGCTGCTCATAATGTAACTAGGTTACCAACAGTGTGTGTGTTGTTGTGTGTCTGTGTGTGTGAACTCATACCTTACCCTCTAGACTTTTTTAAGCTCCATCCAGCTCTTCTTGCTGGAATGGATGAGTAAATCCTTGCCGAAATACATCAACGTAGTTATTTTTCTTTTTAGTCGCTGTGTTGAAAATCAGAGACATTCAGTTCGGTATCGTCCCACTATTGATATAACTGTTAGTATAACTATATTGTTATTGTAATATGTACATTTTATACAGTATTACTGAAATTATTTATACATTTTATATTGTTTGAAAAACTTGAACTATTCTTTGTACTGTACTAATTCATTTGTACTGATCTATACAAAGAATGTGTTCGTACACAGTCCATGTGTTACTTTGTGTTCTATAAGTGGGTTTGAGTAACTTTGAGTGTAAGCCTTTTTGAGCTGACTCTGCAAATCGTAGGTCAGCTGTCTCTGCTGAGTCCCATTTTGGAGTGTTCAGCTCCCTGGTGTCCCCCTGCAGCCACACTAGTCACTAGGCCCATATAACTCCTGCTGACAAGTCACACAGACATCTTCGTAATTTAAGATGTAATTCCCTTTTCCTTGGAGCCGTATAAAATCTATATTGCAACCATAAACAATGAAGGCTTTTGTGTAAGCCACACCATCCCCCTTTTTATGTATGCAGAGAGATATTATTGGAGATGTGCAGTTGCAAGCGGTTGTTTCTGGAAAGGCCAACTAGCAATAAAGTGGAATGAGACCATGTTACTGGTCATCCTGGTGGAGCTGCTTATGCCCTTTTTCATGTTGTACAGTATTCCCTTTTTGACTGTGCTGTAAATCTTGTTCACATCTTCCACAGTAAAGACTAAAGGAGATGAAGTTTAAGGGATAATGCCTCAGTATTTGCAGGATCAAGGGCTGGACTTCCAGTAATAATCCAGTATTTTTGCTATTAACAATTTTTGGAGCCTTCATTATAATACAAAGTAATCATCCTTTTTATGGAAACATGTTTGTATTTCTCCTTAACTTCTTTTTTTACAGTGTGCATTTATTTAGAACACTGGATACAGATTCATGACAAATAAGTGAAATAATCATTGTTATTATTTTTGCTGGTAATTTATCATTTGCCTGACAGAATGTCAAAAGCATGGAATTTCAATCTGGTATTGTCCTGCGGTAAGGCTAATTACGCATGTCTAAGTCTCCAGCTACCGTAACAATTTGTGCTTATGAGGCTGCTCATTGTGGCAGTTCCATGTGTCTGCTGCTGCAGAGGCTCCAGGCATTATTCCACTTCAGCCTAACACCAGTGTCTCTTTCAATTCCATCTCATTGCATTAGTCATTAAGCCCGGCACTGACACCACCCATCATATCATAGCCTTAATCATATCTGAGCTCCACTGTGTGTATATGAGCATATCATTAACACAGACTTCCATCCTTCTCTGTCCCCCCCCTGTTCGTACATCTTGCTCTCACTTTGTTTTCTGGTACAGAATTGACCCCGTGTTTCATCCATCAGACTGCGGTGTCCAGGTATCTGTACAGTGATAAATGATATTCACTTCATGGAGATTCATTCATAATCATTTCCAGTACCTCGTATGCAAAATTATTCATACTTACGGCAGGTTGCTGGGGTGATTGGGGTTACTAACAGTGATGCTGTGCAGTGAAGTAGGGGGGCTCCAACATTCAGAATGAAAAAAGTCTACTATTAGCCATCCACTGGAGCAGGGAGATATGGTATTGGTGGGATTTTTCTATCTCCTGTCTCCTGGGGTAATGATGAGGGAAGTCTGGCCAGCCACACTGATTACAGAATGCGCGTGTGTGTGTGTGTGAGTGTGGGAGTGTGTAGGTGTGTTTGTATGTGTGTAGGTAATAGCTTGTCTGAACTTTGCTGAGCTGGTGATTACAGACACCCTGTCACCCGTCTCATAGACAAGTCTGGTACGTGAAACCAGGCCCCATTTGCAGCCAGGTCCCATTTTACACACGGGTGTGTGTGTGTGTGTGTATATATATATATTCTCACATGTTTGTGTGTTAATGCTTGCAATTCCATATACATTAAGAGTGCATACAGTACGTGTGCAGAAGTAGACAAACTAAAAAAACATTTGCCCATTTGTGATTAGTTTTCTCTTTTTTTCAATAAAGATTTTTTTTCCTTTTCGTACAAGGAGACAAATACAAAATGAATTGACAAATGAAATCATAGAAGGTGTTCTGCCTCTAGTTGTACTTGCTTTTTACATTTCCTACATCCATAGCAGCACTTCTCTCAAGATGTTGTTTTCAGTCCTGAGTAGAAAGATCTGCGCAGCCTCACTTAAACGCATAAAGTTACTTTAGTAACTCTTTTTGCTAGAAAGCTACATTTTCACACTGTGACAGAGGCACAGATCTGATGTTATTATGTTTTCATAATGTATTCAGAGTTGATGATTAAAGTGTTGATTAAAGGCACAGTAGTATTAGGATTTTAATGTTCCAGTGGAACAGAGGTTAGGTTGTATTGCCTTGTGTTCTAGATGGTTCTTCAACACTTTGTGATATGCAAGAAAGTTAGGCACTTACTGTACCTTTAGGCGTTAGGTCTATACAGTATATTTGACCCTATATACTGATTGGGTGACAACTACAGACAGGGATTCCTAAAGTCTGTTTTACCATGCATTTCCAATCTGTGTAGAAACCAGTGTATGTGCTGCAGGTGCCTAGTGTATCTTTGACAACAGGGATCCTGGCACTTCCTCAAGCTATGGTGGATTAACCCTATCTGTAATATACTCCATTTTCAAAGCCTGACTGATGCTTGTCACACCCCGAGTCCCCAGGAGACACCATGGTCTTCTGCAATCAAAGGTTTATATGGAATTAACACAGCTGGAGTTGATAGGAAATGACAGCTGCTGAGTTCCTACTGGGACCCACTTTAGCAGGATAAAGGTATTTTTACTTGTTCCTTCTTCATTGTTTATACTTCAGAGCACTGTGCCTTCTCTGGTCACTCTGGTCCCTGGAGAGATAGGAGATCTCGTGCTGGCTCGCCACACTACCGTGACAAGATATTGCTGCACAATTACATATAATTACAGGAACATGTCAACGGTGGAGTGGAGTGGCTGTAACTAGGGATTGCCGCTAATGACTAGTTTCATAGTTACTGACTTTTAGCTATTACATGTTTCACAGCTTGCAAGTGTGCTGTGTAACTTGCAATAAGACTGTTGGTGGCATTTCACTGAGTTCCCCTTTTTTCCAGATAGACACTCAATGACCACAGGTAATTGTCCTCTTCAAATGAAGTGAACTTTTACATTGTTTTGGATGGTCAGAGTTAGGAAGTGAGGATAATTAACAATGAAGTGATGTGACAGAAATGGGGTTGTCGATTAGTGGTATGAAATGTAGCTCACATGTTTTTTAAACAGTCTCATCATAACAAGAGAGTAACCGTCAGTGATGGTTGAGCCATTGTTTTCTGCACCAACAAGAGTGGCATGAAGCCCTCTACACTACTGGACATAATGGGCTCTGATAAAAAACTACTGTTATGCTCAAAGTTCCACTTGATTTCTGGCCTATAAGTAAACAACTTATTAAAGGCAAACAATTTGAGATTTAGATGAAGGGAAAAGACTTTTTTAAATGGATGCACAGACTCTTTTCTGTTCTGTCATGAACATTTTCATTTTCAAATTTCTTAGATATCTTCTCCTCTCCTTTTTGTCAGAAGAAAGCTCACAATGTCTTCTGATTGCCTGCAGAGGTTTAGACACGAAGACATAACAAACTGTATTCAGTGTTTGGTGGGTTAAAGAAGAATGTGTGGAGCGTTGCATGTTTTTCTGTACTTTTATTTTGTTTCATGTGTAAGAGTTTGTTTACTTGGTTTGGCTGGATCCACTTTTTGTTATCAAGTCTGTTTTGTTTTCTACAACGTAAATGCCAGCATGACTGCCTGAATACTAAAGAGTTTTTTTTTTCTTTTTAGGGTCTGTTTTAACTGAGTACAGTGTCTGAGGTGGCAGTCGGGTTTGGGACTTTAGATTACATTTTTCCATTGTAAGATGTAACAGAGCTGGTTTGCATCTGAGTACAAAAACTCAACAGTTCTGAACTAACCAGGCATCTGTCCAGTAAATGCAAGTTCTAAATTCAATGACCTCAATGCAAGTGGCAGGTCTGTCCTATTAAAAGGTCTCCCCTCCCCTGTCTTTGTCTCTGTGTAAACAGATCTTTAAAAGGCGATGAGGTTGCTTGGCCTGTGCTGCTTTATCTGCAAAGTTACGATTGTCTGGAGAAGATGACCCCAAGCTATTGATTTGTGATCCCTTATGTGGACACACACACACACACCTACTCTGTTTGGCTTAGTGTCACTCTTCCTTTGGCCTTCTAAAAGGTTATTTGTAGCCAGCCCATGAGATTTACAGACATGGAAGAAAAAAAATCTCCCTGGAAGAACTTGCATCTACATTTCCATAAGGGCATGTGGGCAGGTATGAAACCAATCTGAGGGAAGCTAACTGGGCATTTGCCATGGCACGCCTTCTTTTTCTCTGCAACCTTGCTATTTCTTGTCATTTTGCAGAGGCCTGACTATGTCAAGTCAATGTCAAATTTAAATGTTAATAGAATCTTAAATTATTCACCATGCATTTTAGCCCATCTGACCTATTCCCTGGCTCCAAATGACTTCTCCATATAAATTTATAATGGTGAAATACGGGCCTGTCCTGGCTTCAAGGTGTGTTCAGTGTGTGTGTGTGTGTGTGTCTGTGTGAGTAGTTTTTTTTCCCCCCAGACTAATCCTGACTAGTTATCACAGTGGTTCACTGGTTAATTCTAGCTAAGAGGGAGGTGCTCATTGGAAGTTTCACTTTGCCTAAAGCACAGAGAGAAGCAGCACATGTGAACTCCAAACTTCAAGCTTATCTAAATGGCTAAAATGAAAAATGAGTTGAACCTCCAATTTTTTGTAAGATAACTGCAAACATGTTGTTAGTACCACTAATTCTATGGATAATCCTTCCTCGTTTTACAGCCACAGTTTTCACTGTTGTAACCCTGTGACTTTTATCGCTACACAATCTGCTGAGCTTCCAGTGTGCTAATTTAGCAGAGCCTTTCTTTGAGAGTCACATGGTGGCAGTGCTACAGGGCAGATGGCACCTTTGCACATAACATTGTTAAACAATTCAGATGACAATATCCCAATATCACAGTGACCTTTGGAAGCGCTCTGTAATCAGTTTCATTATTATTTCAGTATTATTTCCAGATTCCAATGCTGGGTTTACTGTTTGTGCTGTTCTTAGTTACCACAACAAATGCTCAAACAGAGTAGAGCATGAGCAGTGCTAATGGACTGCAAAGCTCCTTGTGTTAAAATGTTTTACTGTACAGACAGTAAGAAAAGTTGGACAGAGATATTTTATTTTTGGTGCAAGAACAAAACAGCTGTTAACTGTTTTTATTAAGACGCAATGTCATTGTTGAAGTGAAACAGTTTACTGTGAATGAGCCAGTGGCATCTTCTCAGAACATTCTTTGTTATTGTGGAGAAATAGGGCAAAGATTTTTATTAAATCGCTGTGAAATAATTTATCTCTTTTATTCCTCTCAAGTATTTGCCTTTCTGTTCAACCTGGAGCTGTGCAAATAAACACAGACAAGGAAGTCCGAGAGATTGGATCCATAATGGCAGCAGCAGTGAGGCGGATTCTGACATGGTCTAGATGGCCTTCTTTACATGGCAACTGAGGCTGTGGCCATAAACTACTAAGCTACAGTATGTGTAAGTAATGTATGCTAAACATCCATTATGTAATAGCAGACCTGGGCACCATATGGAAAATCAAGTCTGAAATCCTGAATACAAGAAAATGATGGTGAGTGTGGCAGGCGTCATCATTCTTACACCCATCTGTTCACATCGCATAATCACATCGATAGGCCAGTCCTCCAGCAATAACACACATAAACACCTGCTCACACTAAAACTATAGGCATCTGTTGCTAAAGACTCTACAGTTATTACAGTTTGGCCTTGAAGACACACATTACATTGGTTTTGTTGAATCAACCATGAGTTGATTCCACAGGGGAACACAAAGATCCACTGTTAAGTGATGTTCCACTGAGCTGTAGACAAATAGTAACAAGTGCTTTGTAATTGATCAGACCTGTGCTTTGACTTGGGATCTTTCAACCAGCTGGTCTGAAATGCCTTAGCACAGACAAGCTGCATCCCTTTTATTTATCCAAACCTTGACAGTGTTTTCCTACTCTTTCATATGCATGCTTTATGAAACCACATGTCACTCTAAGTGCAGTTGGTGTGCTGCAGTGTCTGTTTGACACTTTCAAATATGTGACAAGGTTTGAAAACAACAAAGCCCCCACACTTCAATCAAGGAAATAAAAACACATACTGAAAGGCAGACGTGCCCACAGAAACGCACATGCACGTCTACACGCACAAGCTGGCAGTCATACACAAAGGACACATACAAATAGAGAAAGATGGGTTATCAAACAAAAAACACCACGTTTAGCTAGATGAGACAGTAGCCAGTGTGTGTGTTTCTTCCCTGAGGCACAGTCATTTAACAGCTGATAACCAACAGCGGATGGCCAAATATTAGTTTTCTCCATCTTCCCCAGTACATACAGTAACTAGAGGGGTTCACACTCCCTCCTCTTCCCATTCCCTCTCCTACGCCTACACTCATTACCTCTGCAGGACTGATGTTTTCTTTTGATAAAGCACCAAGCCGATGTCCCATGGATTTACGAAATAATAAAATATGAAGGACATTAATATGCACAGCATTTGCTTTTTGCTATTATTGCACAGGGGTTTGTGAAGCCCCTCACTTGCCCAATCTGGCAATCACGCTCCAAGGTAAACTGTGGCCTCTCTGCCCTAGTCAGGCGGGAGGAGAGCACCGCTGACAAGACTTCAAACAGCTCCCTCAAGGACATTAAAGGGCAGGTTAAGACACAAGCAGTGTGTGCCTCTATAGCTGTGACCTCATAGATTTAATGCAAATGATGCTCAGAGAGCCAAGATTTTTTTTTTTTTTTTTGTCTTTGACGATTTTTCTTAATACATCCGCTTTGGAAATGACAGGTGTAGTCAATACGTTTTTAATTTTAGATGAATACTCCATACTATCCTACATGATGTTAACATCAATGAGTATAAGTTATGTATTTTCCTAATCATTTCAGATACACAGTGCTATAGGCATTTGGGTGGTATGGTGGTTAGCACTGTCTCCTCACAGCTAGAAGGACATGGATTTGAGTCCGTAGTTTGCACATTCTACTCGTACAGTACCTATGTCAATTTGGGGTAATTCTGCCTCCTCCCACAGTCCAAAGGCATCCAGTTAAATTAATTAATGGCTCTAAATTGCCCGTAGATGTCAGTGGTTGTCTGCCATTATGTCAGCGCTGTAAAAGGCTCGTGACCCGTCCAGTGTGTGCCCTCCTGCTTAATGACAGCTGGGACTGGCTTCAGTGTAAACCATAACCTTTACCAGAAAGGCAATTAAGATACTGGATGGATGGATGTTAGCATATATTATGCTAGTCTAGCAGTAGTTATGAGTAGTTAGACTCATTACAAGTAACAAAGAACAAAATAAAATACAATAGGGACCTGTTGTCATTTGAAAGCAATGACCTGAATAATTTCATTCTTTCTATAAACCAAAGTAATACATAAACATAAATAATAAATGAATGTGTAACTTTAGATGGATAACTTAATTTTCAGATATACAGAATGAATAGATTACAACACTAGGAACCCTTTGTATGAACCACAGCAAGGGACACAACTGCACTCTGTCTTTTAACAAAATTATAACATACTTGCTTATTATCAGCTGCCTCCACCAAATATTAAGTGATACATTTATAATTTTGTTTAATTTTTATTTATTTAATTTAGTATTTAGAAGTCCTACAAGGGGTAATTAAAAGCCACGTCTTTCTTTGTTTTCAGAAGGCACCCCGTTTCTCTCTCATCATGGCATAGGTTGTCCAGCACTGTGGCTCCAGGTGGGTTTGCCTGACAGTCTTTAAACATGACAGATAAGAGAGAATAATTAATTTATCAGAGCAGGCCAGGCTTTAATCCCTGGTGTCCTGGTGATAAGGGAAGGCTTCTTCTCCCCTGATTCCTCTGCCGATACGGGCTTTTTCCTTGGCGGTTTCCCGTTAATAAGCCTGTCAAAGAGGCATACGACTCTGGGCTCTGTCCCGTACAGGTTATCTCGCTGCCACACGTTCCCATCTCCTCCCTGACAGCCGACAGCAACCGGGTCGCTGGGCCTTTGAAACCCTGGGAGAGCGGGGACTGTGGGCGTCTCTCTGAGGCGGCACTGTCATTTAAACCAGTTAATTCAAACATCGGGTGGGTCCAAACCCACAGGAGACACCAGAGAAAAAAAGCACAAAGTCCAAACAGAGCAATGACCAGGGCAGACTCACCAAAAACTTTAATTATTCTCTTTTAGGCTATTAAATATGCAGCCATGTTAGCGTTGCCTCTCTTATTCACGTCTCCCTCGCTCTCTCAGCCCCTAGTGAAACAGATTGGTTGTTTTTTTGGTATTGGACTTGTGTGGACATTTTTCATCCAGCTATAGTATGAAGTTTAAGCTTGGATAGAAGAGTGATGTGATCTGTGTTGAAATGGTTTCTGCCACATAGTGCAGGCCTGGTGTAGTAAACAGCTTTGGTTCCAATAAGAGAAGATGCATAAACTACTGTTTATGCTGGATGTGTTTTATGAAAAATCTGTCAGTTTAAAGAAGTCACACAATATTTCTTTTAAATGATGTTAAGCAATTCAGAGAAGAAGCGCAATAAATTGAAGCCGAATCTTGACGACCTACTGTGAATATGCTCCACATAATAGATGCAACGATGATAGTGGCTCATTTAGTTTTTAATTTGGAGGCTGAGTGGCCTGCAGTGTGGGTGAGGAGGACAGTGTGTGGATCTCTGGGGAGCTGCTGGATGTGTGCTAAGTAGCAGTGTGTGTGGTGGCCTTCTCTGCACTGTGGTCCTTCATCATTTCCCTGAAGCCTCACCTATTTGCAGGCTGACTGAATGCATTATCATATTTTATGTGGATCATGAAAATCACAAAGAGGTTGCACCGTTCAAGGGAACCGGGTGTTTATTTGTATGTACATTCTGAATAGAAATACACAAGTACAGTCACATTCTGACCGTTTGGCCACTGCCTCAGACATCTCTGACTGTAGCATGCAATATTATTTTTGAGTCTACTCTTCAATACTTTGCTGTTTCATTATTGATCTTGTGTAACTGGCTTTTTTTCCTTTGAACCAGTAGACCTGTTTACGCACAACAATCAAGCCAAGGTCAGCGCTGAATGATTTACTTTTGCGTCTGTCTTCTGGCTAACTGGAGCACTTCAACTTTTTCGATCTGTCCAACCCAGGAGGAAAAAAAAAAAACATTGAGCCAATGCTTCTTCTTATCTCTTTCGCTCTTCTAATCTCCTGTGAGCGGCAGGAGTGGAAGCAAAGGGGCTGTCATTGTCCAGGGATGTGAACCTGCAACCTTTTCAATTTCACCCCACACTTCAAAGCCCTTCCGCCTGGACGATCGCACGTCCTGGACAAAGGTGCCATTTGCTTTTCATTTCCTCAACGATAAGAGAGGAGAAAAAGTATTGTATATTGTAATGCTCTCTCACCTTTCTGACATCAGCAGAATTGAGGTGCAGGCAAAAGATCAATACAAATTAAAAGTAAATACAAAAAAGAGAGAAGAAGAAAAGGAAATACGTTACCATGTTTGGCTTCTCCTGGCTTCTCTGCACTATTGTGATTTGTTCAAGAGATGACAGGAAAGGACAGGGAAAGAATTTGAAACTTAAAATCCTGAGTACTTTTATTGTTATTGTTGTAATTACATTTAAAAGTAACTTTAATTTTTTTTAGTACTGGTGCCGTTTGAAGGCCATATTGTCTGTCTCCCACTTACTGTGAAGTTACTATCCCACATCTTCTCTCATCTAGCAGCTGGTGTTTCTAGTACATTATGTCGTTCGTCATATGCATTGGTTTTACTGGGGTTCCAACTGTGTGGTTATTGTACTGAAGCTGTTTCACACTGCATTCAACATTCTTTCTAAATTTCTAATAGACATTTCAGTATTCACCTTTTCATTTGACTTTGCTGGCATCTTCTCCTCACCTGCATTAGAGGGAAGATGCAGTGTGATGCATTTTAGTACAAATATCTACACAACATTAGGCAAATTACATCTGGCTGGCAACACGTTCCAGTGTCTAAGCACACCTCTCGACGTGGCAGGTGGCCTTGCATCGATCAAATGCAGCAGCACTGCCGTCTCGGGGTAGTAGGATGCTTGTGAAATGGTTGTTCGTGGTGAATATATTTCTTCAGAGGCTACCATTTCCCTGCCCGCCCTGCATTTCCAATGGGTGGAACGGCTTGACTATGTTGCATCCTACCAAAGGGATGTAAACATATTGCAAAAATGATGAGGCTTCTGTACTTTAGCTGTAAATTTAGAAATGAGCAAAAATATGAAAACGTAATCCGCATACACCCTGCAGCCAGTACGTACATGTAATGTCCATGTCCATTAAGCTAACATTAAGTATATTTTTCACAGACTATTTGTAAACACACCCACATTACAGTAGTATAACACTGTCTTATTGTGATGCTCAAACTTGGCAATTAATCCATGGTTCACATGCTTGCTGAACATTGGTGGGTGATCCAGGATCACAGATCTTTAGTGTGATCACCGGTAGTACAGTGTGTAAGCTTTAAAGGTTGGGGACTTAAGTTTCTTTGATCTGAGCTAGACTTTGTGAAACGGAAAGTAAAAAAAAAAACAGAACCCAGTTAAAGTGACCAACGTATACTGATCCCGTTCCTTAAAAGTGCTAGTATGGAGTCAGTAGAGAGTGCATAGCCTCTCAGAAGGGATCCATGTCATATGTGAACCTATGCCAGCCTTCTGTCATTCATATGGTAACTGGAAACGTACAGCAGGAGGCAAGGAATGTACAGAAAGACCGGTAAGATAAAACAAATATACACATGTTCTGTAGGCGCATCTGATGGTGGTTGATCCCTCCTGGGGAATGTAACAGTGATGTTGAATGCGTTAAACATTTGCACATGACCTGTCTGATAGTCTGATCCCCTAGACACAGATTTAATACATTAATAAAGCTTCTCCTGTATAGAAATGGGATATTTGAACCTTTTTATTAGTAAATAATGTTTGTTTAACATTTTAATTTAATTGTGATAATAATATTTTCATAATAATTTTTATTAAAACAGAGCACATTTTCATTACAAAAACATCTCTTCACCGAAAGTTCTTTTTATATGTTATATATTTTTTATTTTGAATTATTAAGGTGTCAGTTCTAAAAGGAATGACTCCACTTGCAGTTGTTTATGTCCATTCCCTACTCAACAGCATGGGTGACACAGTGGCCTTTGGACTATTATTACTTCTCTTACATGTATATCTGAGTGAAGACATTGGATTACAATCAGTACAAATTAAAAACAAATAAATGATGCAGAGGGAAACCAAAGGCAAAGCTCTGGATCTATTGTGCTCTGATTTATAGATCAGTGATCCATAGCAGGTTGGGTCAGTGAGCTAGTGAGTGTGCATTCTAGCAGCCTCATTGCAAACTTACCTGCCAGTCAATAACCTATTTAATTTAATGTCACAGCCTATATGGGCAAGGCATATTGACAAGCTGCTGAATGCACGTTCGAGAGGCCCCAAGCTGCAAGTGCCAGATAAACTGCATTTGAAAAATTCAATTTTGCTTCCGTGGATGCCCCTGGGTCCTTATAAATTATTCAACCCTCCGCCCAATAACGTGTGGGGTGAAACTTATAGTTGAGGGGCTAATTTCAATGATTTTGGAGGGTGATCAGTTGTTGATCACCCCCCAAATCACCAATCATTAATAGTTCCACTGTAATTTCCAGGTGTGGAGCTAAGTCTGCCTGTTCTCATACTGTAGGTGACCTACCGTTGACACTAATGCTCCTTTAGGATTCTTTTAGAATAGTAGCTTGTGCCTCAAGTGGAATGCTCCTCCTACAGCATGTGTTATGTTGTAGACTGACACTATAAAAATAGCCTGTTTTGTTCTTTGAAAACCATATTCACTTAGAGGTAAATATTGAAGATGTATGACGGCACTTGCAGCAGCCCCGTTTGAACTCTGACAACAAAATCAAATGTTGGCATACGAATCCACTGTTGCATCCTGGTGTGCATTTCAAACACTCCATTGGTTAGATGACATCTGAAGGTGACTTCCTCTACAAGTCTACATTTTTGATGCCTCTGTCCTGTCGCAGTCAATAAGCCATTTAATCTCAGTGCTCAGGCGGGTCGATGTAGCCGATGTCGTGTCCGGAGCTTATAGTAGATGAGACGAGGTTTCTGCCCAGACCTGATAAACCATTCATTTCCTTGAGCTCTTTTGTCTTCCATTTGGTTCAGAGAAAAGAGCTCTTGGCCTATTTCAATCATGGATGCCTCTCTTTAATGAGCTGCTTTAATCCTGAGCAGCGAACACAGCTCGCCTTACGGCATGACAAAAATGTACTAGATTAGAGGATTACTCATGTTTTGTATTCATGTACTAATTTGTGAACACAAGCCATTCTAGGAATCCTATGCAAAAGAATGAGATTTGAATGTTTTAATTTTTCATATCAACAGCTCGTGCTGACATTGCTAATACAGATTGGTGATTCACCCTGCAGGTGTTTGTACCTAAAGTTGCTTCAGAAGGCATCTAGACGCCTTCCCCTTTTTACAAAACATACAACATACACTATATGTTGAAGAAAAAAAAAAGGACATTTGTTTACTTTATTTATGAATTTTGTTATTTTAGTTACTGTTTATTAGGTGTTTTTATCTAAGCCTCACTGGCAGGTTGACACCTTCATGTTATGCCATGTGAAAACAAAAACCAGGCAATGAAACAAATACCATAAACTATCCTGCTCACTTTTGCTACTAATCAGGTTAGTTCACCTCTGACTTTTCACCCTTTGATTAGTACATCTTTAGGGTGCATTTATAAAAATCACATTCAAACAGAGTTTATTCAATTAGTTTCAATTAATTCAAATGCAATCGTAAATTTAACATAAACCTGAAACCCCCTCTCGACTGGCCAGTTCATAACAAACACATTTGTATTGCTTTATTGCATTTGTCCACAGCGTGCCAATTCCTGTCTAATTATTTGAAATCAAAATAGCCCTGACACACAGTACTGTACATGTTTGCATTTGAACCCAGCAATAAAGTTAAAATGTTTCTTTTTTTCCACCGCCTTCGAATGAATGTTTGAAAAAATAAAAACTGACAGCCCTAGGAGTAATGCATAGAGATGCGAATGTGAATTCAAGTGAATGATTTTTCAAGAAAGAAAAGAGTGTGGCTGAAAGATCAGGTCTATAGTAGGTTTTTTGGGAAACAATCAGTGTGAGGGGTGTTGGTGGGCAGACAAAGTGCAGTGGGACGCCTCCCAGGCTCCTCAGGATCTAGGCACAGAACATCTCAGTAAATGCGGTCAGACAGATGAGGCTCTACTCGGAGCGCTGCCTCCCAAGGGCAGAGTGACATTTTCTAGGGACAATATGGGACTGCAGTGACATAGAAAACATTTCCCTCCCCCCTGACACTCTGCAGTTCAATGGTTCCTCTCTCTCTCTCTCTCTCCATCCTTCTCTCCTTTTTCTGCTCTATCCCTCTCTGCTAATTTCCCTGGTCCTGAGTGCTGCACTAACTGCCTTCTGCCTTTTCGTTCTGTTACAGGTCAAAAGACTTGACGAAGTTCCAAAAGCCTGGTGGCATTATACCAGGATGTGAAACGGATGAAAATGTGAGTGGGTTCAACAAAAGCAAATGATTGCAGACAGAGCTGAGTAAAAGTGTAGAAGGGTGTGGTGGTTTAGTGCGTGTCGCAGCTATTCATCATGTCATAAAGGGGTTGGGCATCAACATAAAAGTAGATTATATTCATTTGAATATTTTGTAGGTTTTGCAGGACTTCATAAATCTGGTACTTTACAGCTGCAGTGATGTATATACAGTGTGTCGAACTGAACTATTCTGTTTCATCAATCCACAAATGTTGTTTCTTGATTTTGTGCATTCATTATTATCAAGTTGCGTTAGTAATATTTGACCTATGTGCACAGTAACATCCAAGGCCACACACAGATAGGGAGACATTTAAATTGAAAACGACTTCTGTCTATTGCCTTTTTCTAACTAACCACAGCTAGTGATGTGAATCGGGAAGGTGTTCTATAAAGGTTGGGTGTTTAAAACCGCTTCTCAACGGTGATTGCTTGTTCCACCATCGCGTGTAGGTTTTAAGTTATCAAGCATCATGACTCTTTGTGTTTCATTAGGAAGTTTCATGTGGGTGACTTTGTCCAAGATCAGTTTACATTTGATTATTTTATGCAGAAATCTAGGAAACTGTATAGATTCATCACTCAAATCACCTTTTTGATACTGTAGTTGTAGTTGATTTGGTCCTTAAGTGCATTTCACACCGTTTTCTTTTTTGCGTTACATAAGCAGCTTGGAAAATGAAAAGATGGTTGATGACCGAGGCTTGGTGAGAAGCAACAGTAATCTGGTGTTCTGATCGCGTTTTGATCTGAAACCCAGATAAGATGAGATAAAATAAGATAATCCTTTATTGGCGAAATTTGATTATTACAGCAGCTACAGATAATAGGAAGTTAAATTACTATATTTACAATATTTACAAATATAGTGCAAACAGATGTCTTCATCATATAACAATCACAAATACTTGGGCCATTTTAAGACTTTTAGAGGAGTTTTTTTTTATATTTAAACAACCAATAATCAATTTCTTGACTCAAAATGGCATTTGGGGAATATTCTATTGTCATACTCTAGCATTCCTTTTCATGTACCCTTATTATGTGACACCACCATACATGTAACACTTTGTGCCAGCTGTATGTCAGTATCCCCACATGTACTTACTGTTTAGCCTCCTGTACTGAGCTGTCATCTTTTTAGTCAGACTGCACAGCTGTCATTGTGGATTGGTGCGGTGGTCTGTCTGACAGATGAGTCCTTCCCTCTGAGCAACAGACTCCCTGAGGGGAAGTGCAAATTTCTGCACATCCAAGCATTAGCAATCATGCATAGCACCTTGATGAAAGACAGGCCCCCACCACTTGATTGACTAGCATGCTAACGTGACGCAATGGCTACAAACACCAGAGGCACAGAAACATAAAGACTGCCGGCATGCAGCCCCATCAGTGAAACACAGAGACACGCTTGGACACACAGAACGAATCACTGCACATTAGTAGCTCATCTTTCTCCTCTCTCCCGTACTAAATAATGTGACTAGCTGATATCCATGGCTAATCCCATTAGGCTATGTCACAGAGCAGGGGACAGGTTGCCATTGAAGCTGAACAGATTAGGTATTATCGTTGATTACACAAACACAAGACACTCCATCACGGAGGAAGATGTTCTATTGTCCACTTCAGTGGAACAATAATGTGTTCAATCAGGGTTTGGAGAGCTTCTTGACATGGACAGTAGAGGGTCAGACACAATTAACTTTTAAGGGTCTAGTGAGAATCCGGGTTAAAAGCATCCAATCACATCAAACCAGTAATTTGCTTTCCCCCTTCTTGCACAGCTTAAGCCAGTTAGTGGTCGATCCAATTAAGAATTTGGTTCAAACCCGGCAGCATCCTGCGGTGGATTCCTGCAGGCAGAAGCACAGAGAGCAAGACCAAGATCTCTGTGGAGGGCTGTCTATCACACAGGGATTGTTTGACACTCAGTCTTGATTGCTCCATTTTTCTGTGCTGGGTTCCACTGTAGGAGACTAACAGGCCCAGTTCACAACGACGTTTCTGAATGTCCTCCCCAATGAGGACAAGCATAACCCCCGCTGGGTCAGCAGGACACTGATTGGGCAAGAGGTTTTGTGCCTACTGAGAGTGAGAGAGAGAGGATGGACCCAGCGGTTGTGTTGTTTGTTTAAGAGCAGGAAGCCGTGTGGAAATGCCTAATGTCTTAATTGGCGTGAGTGGCAACGGACGGTACCTGACGAGACTCATTAATCAGTGCAGGGTGAAAAGGCCAGTGGCTTGCATAGCGAGAGAGAACTCTGTGTGTGGGGGGGGGTGTGTGTGTTTGCGTGGCCGCACTTTGTCCTTCTGGCTTGTACCAATCTGAAACACCCACTGACATCCTCACAGCTGTGTCTGTCACAGTGTGCAGAATGATAAAGCAACAATAATTAGAATCTATTTACACCCACACACATATGCATGTTCTCAGCAGGCATGACACAAGCATGGCAACATTACATGTTTAAAAAAAACAAAAAAAACACCGGATCACTGCCATGTGCAAAAGAGACATGATTCTCATTGTATACAGACTGTGTTTTTCTCTAGTTGACATGTCCAGCATGGCCTTACCTGTTTGGGGCCATTTCAAGCTTTGTCACATCTCTGGTTGCAAGCCTCTAGAGACAGCTCAATCAGTAACACACATTCACTTTAAGAACTAGTCACGGACACACTTGTATACACACATACAAAAGCATCCCCTTAAGGCTAGTCCATTAGACAGCAGCCATTGTGTAGGGACCGATGTTCTTTTCCCCACTCTCTTTCTCAGCGTGTCCTTTAAGCATGTTTGGCCTGATCCTGTCCAGGTCACTTCATCTAATGGAGTAAAATTAAGGCCCCAAGGCTGGGAGTTGTCTGTTGGTCACAAACATGCACGTTTCTGAACAACTTTCTTTGTTTAAGCACTGTTGTGCCCATGCATTTCTGCCTCAGGCTCCCGCAGAAAGAAGTCACTTAACTGTCTCGTCTGTTGCCGTTTTGTCTGGCTATTCACGGGCATGCCATTAAAGCAAGCCTTGCACTTTATGTTTGTGTCACTGCATTTGTTGACCGCTTCTCACTGTCCGGCATTTCTTTGGTTGACATAACAACCAGTTGAAAGACAATATTGTCGTAATACTGCTTTTGGAATGCTTCATACTGTAGGTCAACATCTTTCATTCATAGACCTTGATAGATCACTTTCACGTGAGTTTAAAAATTCTTAATGTTTGTTTTTGTCCAATACTTTTGTTTTATTAAAGTTGATGTAACACACTAGGCTTTTGTTTTTAAGAAAGTGAGCCTGAGTTTGAGTCAAAGAATGTTCAGTATACTGACAGTTGCCTTTTTTATTTCTTTACAGTTTTCCCCACCTCTCATTTTGTACATTTTTATTATTATCATTATTATCATTTTTGGAGACATTTTTATTTTAGTTGCTGCACAGAAAGTATGTAAAATATTATGCAAATGTTTGCTCTGTGTTATTGCCTCTGATAGATCCTCTCACCAAAACATTTCAGCACGATGAAGGAAACTGGGATAAAATCAATGGTGGAAATGCTATTGTGTTCTTGTGTTATTGTGTGTGCACTAACTGGAAACTGTTCAAGTTTCCTTGTGTTACATTCATGATGCTACCAACAGCTCTTGGTAGTAGTGAAATATCAGCCTTGAAGAAACGGATGCATGCATCACTAGTATCCTTCCAATTGTCAGCACCTACAGTACATGTCACCATGGGCATCTCTAGTGTATGTAACCACCTACATGTAAAATCCCACTCAGCCCTTCCCATCAGGCACTGCACCTTGGAGGGACAGTCTGCCGGGTGGGCATGGCTTTCTTCAACTGTCCGCCCACCAAAACCCATCATCTTAATTGTTCCTTCTGTTGATGTGAAATTCAATAAAAGTGGCAGGAACCATTTTGAATTGATTGTGAATAGATGCCACTGCCTCGCTGTCTACATGACAGCTCGAAGGGGAGTTGATGTACTGTATTAGACAAAGTATGTGTGGCTGCATGCATGAGTGTGTATTTGTGGGTGGGGTGTCTTCTTCATTATCTTGGCTTGAAAAATGCTTTCCTTGGAAATGTGGCACGTTGGTGACAAATTGTGTCTGCATTGCTCACCCTCTGTTTTTTTTACATAACCTTGCTTGTAGGGCACAGAAAATGTGTCTCATGTTGACATGTTGAGTTGCTCACAGGGCGTGAATTTCTCATTGGTGCTGGGAAATGGTTAAAGGTAAACATGAAAAACCATGAAGTGACTTTTTTTACATGGTTGCACTCAGACCATTGCTCTCTCGAAGCTTCCCCCTACAGCTTAAGCCTTGAATAATGATGTCTTTTGAACTTCCATGGTACTGTATATGCAATTTAATCAAAATTTAACTTTTGTACGTCTGTCTTTTCTTTTGATGCTCTAATACAGGTCGTATAGTAGTTACTGGAATCTACCAGATTAGTAATGAACACGTAGAAAGCGCAGAACAGAATGCAATGCCTACGAGTAGTTGCCTCTATGGAAGATTTTGAATTATAGTGCAAAACATGTGTTCCAGGAATTGTAGCATATCCGAAAGGTGCTGCAAAATCAATATCCTAAAAGCCAATAACTACACCATAGATACAGGACAGAACAGGATTCCTCATGCCGTGTATTTATAATGTGCAGTTCCCTGTTTTGTAAATATTTGCTAAAATAGCCAGATTCAATCAACTTTTAATACTGTAGAAAAATGAAAGTAGAGGCAGTCTGTGCCTACGTTTTAATTTAGGAACAGTATCAAATGCGCTTTTTTTGTGCTTCTTTCCAGACAGCAATCAAGAGATTGCAAAGCTTGGCACCTATTTCCACTCTAATCCTCAGGCTACATTGATTTTATGAAAGCATGGCTCTTCTAAACCTAGTTGTCACTTTAAAGCTTCATCGTCCTCTCGCCCATTATTACCATGGCTCATGAGCCCGTTCTGCCATGGGGAATAAGAGCTATTGGAAAATTGTTGCCTCATTGCCATTTTATCTATGTTTTAAAATCTCTTTCACCATTTCTTTTACACTATAAATAACTTTCCCCCAATAGACATAGGTTAAATTCAATTTATTCTCTTTTGCTATTTCCAGTGGTTTCCAGTGGTTCACACTGTGGTCAGTGACCAGCCATTTAACAACATTACACTGCATTTTTAAGATGTATTGTATGATAGCTTTTCCTCTAAAAATTGCTCTGAATTTTTTTTTTTTTCAACTTAGTTTTTTAAAGGTTATTATATACGCGCAGATGGGCTGAAAACCTTTGCAATGCCTTGCTACACAAAAACAAAAGCATGAAGCTGAAGTACAGTACAGTTTTTACATATGTGGAAACCAGCTTTGGAAACGTTTTAAGGTGTGTATCAGCTTTAGGATTATATGTATTGCATGTAAGACAGTAGAATTAATAGGGTCAAATTTGTAGATGGCAAATGTAAACTGAATACGCTTAATCATTCCTGTTGCCCCAAGCTCCCTCTCACTTCAGTAATTATAGGTTCAGCATCGTCGGCACATCTCACAGCGTGGGGTTAATGTACAAGAGGGTATGTCATCCTGGGAGGCTGATGCATGATACCAGTGAGTCCATACCCACTGGGCCTTCTTCACACTAGCAACCCATGTCCTCTCCTAAATGCTGGCATGTTGTCATAAAGATTAATTAACTTGCTAAAGTTGAATGGGTTGCGTTTGTCTTTTTTCCACTGACACAATGGAAACATTGCCTAAAGAATTTTATTTCTTACACGTTTCAAACTTTACATTTTCATAATGATGCAAGTAATAGCAGCTTTTTGTCTTGTGGTTGACTCTTTACTGTTTAAGGTGTTAACTTGGCCTCCAGCTTCCACACATCTCAATTTCCGAATGTGTGGGATGTGCTGGTGCAGTCAAATCAGAGGATGCCACACCTTGGAACTTGCAGGACTTAAAGGACTGTACTGTAGTTTTCTTCACTGTCACGCATTTACAATGAGCATTGTGACTTTCATGTGTTGTAATATTTTATTATAACACATGATATTATAAGATTTGTGGTGATTATGAAAGAAACTGTGCCGACTTTCTTTCAGTCATTTTGTGAAAAAATGGTACTTGTGAGTAGAGCAGTGTGATACCACAATACTAACTCTTTCAATAAACTTTTCCTTGAAAGAACCTGAAGACATGGTTGATAGAACATCAATAGCTGTCGTCCTATCCATGTTTTGACAGAGTGTGAGAAACCCAGTTACCGTGCAAGAATAAACAGGTTACTGTAAGTGAGTCCGCACAGGACAGAGCACAGCAGTACCTGGCACGCTTGGCTTCAGCTATTTAATATCCGGCTGGAAAAAAATATTGTCGTACCTCATTAAAAGCTTGTTGCCACTAAAACAGGTAATGAAGCAGCACCGTGCTTTAGATCACGCACAGTGTAAAACCTGACAGTATTTACAGGACTGGTGGTTCCCCCTAAACAATCAGAGCATCATACCTACACAGTGACAACAAAAGAAAGCTACTAGTTTCTCCAGTATTGTTTGGGCTTTATGAGGTTGTTTGTGTGAGGCAACATGGATTCAGATAAGTATATAACTACTGTTTTTATATCCATCCCTGACTGCTGGTAAAGGTGTAGTGTTTTAAAGGTGTACATTATTTATTACCCTGTGTTCTTATTGATTTGGGCTGAACATTGAAGCCAAACCATCAACAAATCAGAGTAGGTGCTCATGAAAAATGTAGATTGTATGTTTATATCTTTTAAAATGACCTGCTGGAGGAGAAATCTGAAAGAGGCTACAATTTCACAAAACATCTGCTGTTGTAGTCATATTTAAAAGACATTCAGTAATTACATAAATAAGTGAACAAGTGTCATAATAGCAGCTCTTCAACTTGTTCCGTAACACAGGTGTTCTAGATGATCGTCTAATCTTAAACAGTCTTCGCTGAGATTGTTTTATGTCACACTAACGTGAACCTTTTGCAGTACGCCGCAAATCAAACGCAGTCAGAGACCACTTAGGGCGTGTGGGACATTTTTATAATTCAGGTGAAATGATCCTTAAAATTCTATTATAGTCTAACATGTGAGACAAAGCTGGATCGTTGTTCTTGCGGTTACCTGCTGAATCTGCCCAAATAGGCACTCACCCTCTCTGCCTCTGTGTCTAATGTATTCTCTCTGCTGTGGAAAACATTGCATTTAACCCGTCTGTTGCATGTGTCTTATAGAGCAGTGCACCATGGGTATGGAGTATGCTACGTGTGCTAGGATTAGATGTGGAATACATAAATAAATGGATTAGTGCCATCAGTGTCAATCTCCAACAGAAATGGTTTGTATTGCCTAAGGTGTAGTTATTCTACTGAGACAAAGATAAGTCATGATTAATTAGTTCCGAAACATTGCACTATTGTGGGGACTCAAAATGTTGAGAGAAAAAACCCCAAATTTAATTTAGGATATCGTTTCACTTTGATGTATGATTTTTGTTGGTATTCTCGTAATTATGCTTATGCTCACTGAATCCTCTACTCTGTTCAGTGAAATGCATCTTTCACATCTCGCCTGGGAAATACATCCTGTTATTGCTTTGGATAAATAAATAAATTCAAATATGTACTATGCATCAAATAACTTGGATCTCACACACGCATTTCAAAGTGATTAATGCTCCAGTGGGATGCTTAACTAAAACCTGGGAGAGTCTTACTGACGTTAAAGAAGATATCAAAACAGCTCAGACTCTACCCAGCATTTAAGGAGTCACTCCCAGGTCCAGGAGCTGTGCTGAACAGAACAAGAAGTTTCTAATTTCATCCAGGTTTATTGAGGCGTCAGATTGCAGCCGCCATGGGCTCACACTCCAATGGCCTCTCAGACCTTAACTTTCTGTCTCAATCAGGGAAAATGATTGCCTGGCTGGCTGGTACCTGCCTTCGCCATCCTATAATTACACTTACTTACATTTAGAGACACATGCCTAGCAGCTCTGAGTGGGACTCCACAGCTCCCACTGAGGGGACTATGGTCTAGGCATCTATAGGGGCTCAGCTGTGACAGGTACAGTACTTGTTTCAGAGGCAGGGAACTGACATTTCCTCAGTATTTATTTAATTTTTCATAATGATAATTTGATGTTAATCTTGTTGTTCGTTTAACGGTTCAAAGAACACTAACCAAATATATAACAGTATATTAGTAGCTTTTTTTTCTTAGATTGTCAGACAGAAATAAAAACTGCACATCCTAAGGCAGAAAAAAAAAACAATGGAGCAGCTCTGGTGTTGTGTGATGATGAAACAAGACCCTGAGAGCCCACAGCGGGTCCTTCCTAACAGCTGCATCGCTTCACATCTTTGGCTCTGTTTCACAAAGCTGCTGTAGCGCCCAGTTTTGTTTATTCTGCTCTAACTTCCACTAAAGCAGTCTGTACTTTCCGTGTAAACCCAGCCCAGTTGTTTAGAAGTTGAGTTGCTTAGACTCATAGCACACTAGGCTGGGTTGCCATCTGTTAAGAAAAAGAACCATGCAACACTTGTGTGCACAGAGTTCATTGTCTCTCTGCCTAATGATGTTCACATCCACATAATGGAGCGTCTTCCTGTTTTCCATTTGTTTCTGGATACATATGCTTCCCTGACTTGAAGATCTCTTACCAGTTGTTTGCTTGTAATGCATATGAATACAATGTTATTCAAATACATTAGTATAGAGCGGTACCGGTCTGTGGGTCATTTGGTACCAGGCTGTGAGAAACGCTGAATAAAACAATATTTTATTGATTATCAGGGTCTGAAAGATCTTATATTTTGAAACACTTGTAAACAGAGGGATATTTGACATGTTTCAAACATTAGCGGGGGTTTCGGAAGGAAAATTCTTCCAGCTTGTGCATGACCACCTGTCTCTGCTTTTAAAAGAGTTCTAGCTGTACTTTCCAACCACAAAAGGTGATGTGGTGTAAAAAAAGGTTGGGGACCTCTGCATTAGCAGACCATTCAAGTCTTACAGGTAAAACGTTTGCTCAATGTTTTTACTTGAACAAAGGCAAAGTGGAACTTTTTTCTAAGCCATACAAGCTAAATGCTGTTAAATGTTAATAGTAACCAAGTTCAGCAGCTAACCCAAATGGATTTCATTTAGATATGCAACAGTAAGGTGATAAGCACTTAATACTTGAAAAAGATTAGATGTGTTGAGAAAGACAGAAGGTCTGTGTATTATCATGCAGTTAGAGAGAACAGTGAAAGTTTAAGTATGGACACTATTCAGCATTCAGCGATGGTACAGTGAGCTTCTGTCTGTCAAGTGTTTTTTATTTATTGTATTTAATTTTTTTCCCCTGCATCCTGAACCGTTGGCACACATTAGTGGTTTACATTGAATGAAGACTGGTGTCAGAGAGACCACTCAGATTGACAGCTCAGCTTAGAGAACCACTGCCCAAGAGGAGAAACTGAAAAGAGGAAAGTACTGTAAGCAAGCAGTGCTGTTAAGGGCAGACTTGGAACAAACAAACCCTCCGTATCAGTACCACCACCCACTGGTATGGAGGATTATTTCTTCTCATGCAAGAAAAGAACTGTCTGTTTGTTGTCGTCTTTCTGCTGCATTCAAGTGCCACTTTTTGGTGACACGCTGCCTTCTGGGGATGCATGTGAACATCCCCATCTTGTGCATTAAGAAATCTCTGCTTCACCTACAGTAGGTATTAGGAGACATGCACAAACGTCTTTGCTTCACATGTCTTCTCTCTGACTTCATTGTTACTACTCTTATACTGTACCTCAGCTGTAAGTTAGAAACATGATGTCACCTTCCCTGTATTTGCTCTATTTGCTTTGTGCAGTGTGTAATTACCGATCAAAGTCTCTTGACCTCCACAATGTCACAGCGTGGTTAGTTTTAGGCGTATTTTCTGGTTCACCGGGCATGCATGTCAGAATCCTGGCATGTGACAGCACATGACAGCACCTGCAGATCTGCTTGTCTTATTAAGTCAAGTCTGATTGCACTTTGAGCATGAAATTAACCTTTCGGGCAATTTGCCTTTCACTCTTCCTGCTAGCATTAGTTCTGCTGAAAAGGTGTCAGCAGTAAGATGCGCATAGTCATAGGTTCTGAGTTTGAAAGTGAATGCAGGATAAACATGACCATGAAGACAGACAGAACCACAAACAAAACATTCAGCTGGAATCCTCAAACAAACAACACACAAGCAGTAAGTGACGCACCCCAGCTGAATGCCTTGACAATGGATAATTTATCTGTCATGTCCATGGCATATGCCTCAATTAGAAAGTAATTTTCTACAAACATCATTGTTCAGCTTTCTGGTCTATTTTTCTTGCTTTCCGCAGTGATTCAGCTGCAACAATGCTATACATTAGGCGCATTATCACTGCCTCCAGGGGCTGTTTGATCACAAAACGTAGAATCCAGCTTTCTAAGGACTACAGGAGAGAAATTTGGGCCATGGGTTATATATTGCATCATGGTGATGGGCCATTTTGCAGGATGGAGCCCAATATGGAATGACTTTCTTTAGGAACTGCAGAAAATGGCCATCAGAGCTGCAGGCCAGAACAAAGAGGCTTCATTATCGTCTGTGGCTCTCATTCTGTTACTGTGGAAGTAATGAGAAATCAAATGGAACTGCAGAGAAAACTACACAAAGCAGGAGTAAATGTTTAAGGTTACACAACTGTTGAAAATGTGTCACAGCCATAGTATTTCAGCGTCTTGCATGTCAATAATTGCATCGACTTTTGGAGGTGGCCATATTATCACATTTCTGCAGGATATAAAGGACAAGTCAACCTGCATGTGCTGTAATGAGCTTTTTGATTAAGAACGAAAATCCGCTGGAGGGAATAAAAAGTCTTGAGATAGAGTAATTTCTCTAGCGCCACACCGCTACGCCTGCCTGCGTACATGGAGAGCATTTAACGGCTGCTGTAGTCAAACGTCCTTATCCTCCTCCAGCTCCGTCTGCCCAGCCAGGAAGTCAGACACAAGCACTTTGGTTCAGCATTTATGCATCTGTGTGCATTGTCAGTTAAAATTAGATGTCTTGGTTGCAGCTATTTATCCTTCAAACGGTCCTATTAGAGCCTCATTTAGATTTGCACTCTGTGCATGTGAATCCATGTCTCAGAGGAAAATGAGCAAAATAGCCTGACACGAAGAGGAGGCCATTGATGAGAGAGCATTAACACGGGGTGTGTTCCTCTGTCACTCCTCGGATACGGTCCCTGCCATCAGCCACGTGGTTAACACACTCTTTTGTCACACCTCAGCCCTGTTATCTATTACCACCACGTATTTCTATCTCCATTTCACTGCCTTTGTGTGTCTGTGCATCCTGTTCTGCCTCTGTTGTACGTTTGGCCTATGTGCAGACTTCATTACTCTCTTCCTCGCTTCATTACAGTCTAAAGATGGGCTGTCATCACAGACGACTGCGGTGCATTAGTGGTTTCCCCTTCTCTTCCCTCTACTGGTTTGACAGGCCATCCAGCGCAGCGCAGCAGGGGCGAGGGTGTCATGTGGCATGGGCATGTTTTCATGTCTCTTGTTTGCTAGATAGCACTACATTGGTGCTCTTCCAAGACCACCCCCCCACCCCCTAGAGCTGTTATCAGCAGGAACAAAAGTCACCTGCCTGCCTGTAAGAGATCCAAGCAAATCAAGCAAGAGCGTTCTACAGGGCGGAAAGGAAGCCATAGCGATACTTCTAATTAAAGCTCATGGTGAATGTTCAGGTATCAATAGGGTAGCGGAGATGTCTGTGGGGTTTGCTGTAAAGCTTCGTGGCTCTGGTGGGCTGTGTATTGACAACATGCTGTGGCTGCACACAGAGATAATCATCCTCTATTCAGATGAGGATCAGGCAGGTTTGTCTGCTGGAATCCTTAACACCCTGTCCCTGCGATATAAACACCAGGCACGCCACGCCTGGCGGAAGGCTGCCGCTGCTGCAACGGGTGCCACGGATGAAGCATAGCTGCTGATTAAATTACACCGTTCATCCAGTGATTTTCTTTTGAGTGACTGCATGAGTCACAGTTGCTCCTTATTGTTCTGTGAAAGCTTTGGTAATCAGGATGAACTTCTCAGACTCAGAAGAGTCTATGACAAGATTTGTGGTCTGACTGAAGGTAACTTGGAGAAAATTCAATGCTGGCAGTTTTGTAATTGAGCCGTGCACTTTGAATAGGAATGCACAGATATGTGTGCAGATATCTTTCAGCAAAATCTGTCAAGGGGGACGAGTTATGTATATGACATCAATGTGGAAAAATATACTCGCTCGCTTTTTTGCATTGCACTTGAATGAAAAGAGGCACTGACTGATATTTGCAAAAATATGTAATACACAGTGTTTAATATACAGAGCACCAGAATATTGCAGCAATGGTTAGTCCTCCTTGTATTTTCCTCACAGCCTTCATTTTTACACTCACCTCTAGGGGGCACTGTGGGAGCCTGACTTTTTAGACGTGCAGAAGTACTAATTTCACGGCTATATGAAATATGCCCTTTTATCCAAAGCATGTTCAATGATAGATGCTGCAATGATACATTTCCAAGAGATTAATGAATATGTTTTTTCATATAAGCATTTTAATAGACATGTGTATCTCAAGCACTTAATATGTAAATGATGTGTCCTATCGCTGCCTCTGTTGGTATTTCTCTCTCTGTAAATCCGTCATCAAAGCTTCCTTGGTTTGCCACTCCTCATCATGTTATGTTTGGTAAAAAACTGGCAGGAGGGATATAAGAGGCTTGTGATGTATGTGGTGTAGTATGGAAGTATATGGGTCCGGAGTCCATCTGTGGCAGAACATGAAGGTTCCTGTGTCATTACCCACTCCACTGCACTTACATCTTCAATTAACAGCAGCCAGATACTGATTACATGTTTTCAGGATGTTGCTCTGCCTCTGTGACCGATCTCCGCACACTCTGCTGGGCTCCGAACTGCCAGCAGAAAAGCAAAGGTTTGCACAGACATGCAATGAAAGCATATGCGCCTCAAGTGTCTTTTCCACCTTTTTTCAATGCTCTTTCGCTCTGCAGAGGCACTAAAAAAGTGTAACTGAGGAAGTGGTGCATAATCACGTCTCCAGGTGTAAAGAAATTTGCAGCATGTTTTTTTTCCCCATCGGTGCATATGGGACGCATAATCAGTTAGCACTTGACCTTGACTTGTGTCATTAATTCAGTAAGTAAACTGTTAGCCTTTCTCACCAGCTGTGCTCTGAAATGACAGAAGTGGTTCCCTTGAAGGTCAAGCACGCTTCACTGGAGTTTTTACTTTTCTTTGATGATGGGGGCTGTCCTGTCAATCTGTACATCCATTCAGGTCCCTTGTAATCCATCCTTGTTGTACTATTGGCCATTTATATGCTATACACCAATGCTCAAGTCTCACTGGCTTCCAGTGATTTTCTGCATCCAACTGCTCTGAAATTTGACTTTAGAGTGGTTACGCCAGCAGCACGGTCTTACCTGAGTCCCATGGAATGAGCCGGAATCTGGTTGGTTCACAGTTTAGAACAACAGCTTCTATCCGCCACTTGCATCAAGCCAACTTTACAGACATGGCTTCACTAAAGGCATGGGGAACTGTTTAATATCAGCCTTTATCAAACTCTGTGAGCAAGCAAACTGTCCAGTTTTCATATTAATAGTCTGTTTCTGGATCTAGGAACTGTCGAGTAATTATCGAACCTTTAACTGCAGATAACTAAGTACCATAAGAAAATTATTCGAAGATGAGGAAGCAGCATCTAGGTCAGTAAAGATGGACTCTGCTCGGTAACAATGGAACAGGGGCAGGTGGGTAGCTGAATTACTAAGCAACAAAAATCAATTAGAACTCAGTGTCTGCCTGAATTCAGTTTATTGTGGTGAGGCTAACAGAGTCCTCCTGCTTGGTGAGATAAAGTCAAAGGCTGCAGCCTTTTGTTGGTCCCGTCAGAGCCTGCACTGATGAGCCTGAGATGCTTCAGTCCTCCTTTGGCCAGCTGAGGGAGAATTATAAAGCACTCAAGTCCAGTTTTACTTAAAATAGTTTCTGTCTGGATGTGTCTCCCCACCAACACCCCCACCTACCTTCAAATTACATTATCCTCTATCCTCATCCTCTAGTACATTAACCACCGGACAAATCAAATTGCCATTTCTGGAGGAGGATCACGGTTAAATGAACCTTTCAAGAGATTTGGACCCAGACTGACTTTTAAAATCTCATCAGGGAAAATGCTTATCCTTGGTTTGCCTTTTAGACCCCAGTGCAATATGGTAGCATCTCGCCTGCTTCTGTTTACAAGGATACAATGTCTTCCGCTCTTCACTGTTTGCTGTTCTGCAGAACTCAAATAAAGCTTTGCTGATTGAAGCGGGGTCAGCGTAGAGATGTCCTCTTCTTCCGTGTGACGTGGCTATCTGAAGTGAAATGAGCTGGAAAATCTGCTGTCATGAGGTGAGAAAGGAGACCCAGAGCGAGAGGGAAATGGATTGTAGTCAGTGCCAGATCTGACTTTTGATAACAGGCGAGGGGTCCTTTGTGTGAGCAGACACACTTATGTGCAGTTAGCAGGGGGCAGTCGATATAATTCACATGAACCGTAAAGGGCAGAGGTCGGATGCTCGCTCACAGCCGCATAGAATTAAAGCAAGACTGCAACACGCTAAATGGGAAACACCATCCAACATTTCGAGCAGAGTCGTGTGACTTTGTCATGATTTCTATTCGTATAACCCTAGAGAGGACCATCCTACCTGAACACCTCTGTCCTTCTGTGCTTTGTGCACTTATTTTTTATTTACTTATTTTTTCTTCATTTTACAAGGAAAGACTTTTCAGCATTCAGCATTTCCAAAGTAGCTGGGCTGCAGTACATAGTTCCTGCTAGTCTGTGGTTTGGTACCAACCTGTGGCCTTTGAGCACCAGTCGTAGCTGTGACTAATAATAACTGTATCTGCCACAGACCATTTATTATCATCTGTTCTAATACTGTATGTCTACTAATGTTTGTGTCTCACTGACACTGTGGCCTTTAGGTTAGAGACATGCTGTAGATTGGATGTAATGGAATAGTACTGTCACAATCAAGAAACTGATTTTGTTTTCTTGAAATGGTTTTGCTGTGCAGAAATTGTCTGGTGTGTAGTGGTCATTGTTTTCTTTTCTGTTTCAAGGGTCCTGAAACAACATGGTTGGGGCGCCAGGCACCCACTCTTATTATCGGCTTTGAAAACCTTACGGCCACTAAGGCGTAATTGCTTTAATTGTGGTAAAGGTGAAGGCAGTTTAAAGGATTGATTAAGGGATTTGATTTCACGCTGAACAAACCAAAGAGGGAGTCAAGGTCACAGCCAGGGGCCAAGAAAAACAAATACACCTGTCAGCCTGCTCTCTCGCCCATGGAATGATGCAATTTACACACATACACTCTCGAAGAAACAAAAACACACATCTGGTCATCTCACATCTCTCTGTGTTTATATTGAGCAACATTTCTTGCATTTATACAGTCTTATTTACTTCAACATAACCAATATCCAAGAAAATACACTTTATTAATAGTTAGTACTAAATCAAATTTGTTGATCCTATATCTTGCACTAGCTTCAGTTAATCCAAACATCTTGTTTTAAAAATAAACATGTAATTACACACATATTTTGAATAGTTCTTTTTTGTGCATTGAATGTCATTTAAGCTATATGTTCACTATGTGCAACATAAGGGACCCTGAATGTCAGGAAATGTGGCAAATAATGGGTCTGTGTTTACCCTGCAGTTCTAATTTAGTGTCAGCTCCTTCTTCAGTCAGTGGCCTGTTTAAACATAGGGTCAATGCCACCACTAAAGATAGTGGTTTATAACTGAATTAGGAAATTCAATCTCCTAAAACAAGATCGTGCTTTTTTTCGAAAAAAGACTTACTCCACACTTTTAGTGTAATTGCCTACACAATTATGCTAATTTGGAGGTTCTGTACTTAATGCAGAGGCTGTTTTGTTCTTAACCAAAATCCTGTACTAATTTAAAGAGAGGAGGTTCTTTTACTTGAGATAAAAGGCTCAGATAAATTGCCTGTACCTTTTTACTGCCCGTAGATATTTGTCTCGTGGAAAAATATTTTCATTCAGAACAGATTTTATCCACCGTGTCGTGTAAGCTATGAAAAAAATGTTTCTAAATTTAGATAAATGACTACAAACACCATAATTTTGCACTCCTCGGATTCTTAGAAGCCTTTTGAAACATCCTGTGCCACATACAGTGTTTTCCTTCACTTAGAGATGTATTTGCCTCTGGCCTCTGCTCTTCCCAGCTGGCCACATGTGTGTGAACAAGTAGATCAGGCACAACCAAACAGCCTGTGTACAGGACTCGCGAGCAGTTGTTGCTTGGCAACCTTAAAACTCTTGGTGATTGGGGATGTCTAGCTGCATGGCGGATGGGTAAGGTTAAATGAAGAGGTGGTGCGTTTGAGCTAAAAGGGCTAAATTTCTCTGAGGCTAACCAGCTCCTCTCCTGCTTTATTTGGACATTTTTAATGCTACCGTATAGTGAATACAGATGTACAACATTCTGTGGGACAATTCCCAGCCACAAAACCTCAAGAACAGCTTGAAAAGAGTCATTCAAATGAAAGCGATGGTGGTTTGAAGGGTAGACTTTAAAGATATTTGATTTCCTTGACAGTTGAACTGACTGTACGGGGCACAGAGCAGTGCATACAGTATGTGGGTGTGCGTCTTTTGTTGAGTGTGGGTTTGTAGTACAGTGTCACCATGACACTGTCCTATACTGGATAGCCAAGGGCATGCAATCATAATTGCTGCGAGTGATTCAATTATGATTTAATTCTGTCTAATCCACAGGGGGCACGAGGTGCAATGGGACATTAGAAATGGATAATTTACTTCACTGTCGCGAGTTGTACACTGCTCTTCCTTTTATTCATGTCAAAACACACATTATGCTATGCACCACTTAAAACACTGCAGATATCTCATACAAACATTTACAGCTGTACAAATGTGTTTTTGTGTTTTTCCTTTCTTTCTGTGATGTCTCATTAGGTCGTGGCTCCATTAACTCTATAACTCTCACAGGGAAGCTACAGTCATGCTACATTAGGAATATGGCCTTATGGATTTCACATTCAATTCTTTTTTTTTTTTGGCAAATTGCAGCATTAATAAATACTGGTGTTTAACAAAGCACACTCAGGCTGTTGATCGCGCTCAAGCTGCAACACAGCGCTGAAGAAGCGATAGCGTCACACTCAGGAGGGCTGTTACAGCATCTTAATGTTTGCTGCTTTCCTATCTGTGGTCATAGTGTGATGAGGCCTGCAGTCTGGCAAACTGCAGTCATGCGTGAACTGTAATCATGTGGTGTCAATCATGTCCCTGAAGCTTTCACTCAGGAATCAATCAGCCTTGGGCGACTCACAGGCAAATCAACACTTCTGCAGGTGGAAAGGATGGACTGGCTGACTGGCAGCTTATTCTCTACCAGGGGAGACTTTACTGCAAACTCACCGTTTTCTGTATCACAAATCTTAATCCCTCATTTGTGTTTTTGTCTGTTATTGGGGAAAAAAGCATTTAGTGCATTGGAAATGTAACATCTTCTTTTTTTAATGAATTAAAAGACATCGCCACCTATTGGCATTGGTGGCATGAACAGAAATAATTAAATGATAAGTGCTTCCTGATCAGCAGTTGATGGGTTCATACAGTACCTTTGTGGGCTAATGTTGTGATTTAAAACTACCTACCATTGCTGGCTAAGACCCTGAACAGCATATTGGCATCTGGAAGCTCACAAGGTAAAAATCTAAAACTGATTTATAGAAGTATTGAGACCATTTGTACTCAATACTTACAATCGTAGTCAGGTGCATCCTGTTTGCTTTGATTAGCCTTAAAATGTCTCTGGAATGTGTTTGAAGTCTGAATTGATTGGACACATATGTGACCAAATAAACCAAGCAATGACGTGCGTGGAAGTCTTTGTAGACCTCTGCTTATTCCCTGGATAATACCATTTGTATAGTAAAGCACAGTGGTAGACAGACACAGACAAAATCCAGAGATCTGTTAAGAACCTGATCCTCAACCCATGGACCCAAGATGGCTGCAGCTGTTTTCTTTTCAATATAACGGGGACTCAAGCACCGAAGCGCCCTCTCACTGTCCTTGAACTTCCCAGGTGACTTAGGTCCAGATGTAACCTTTATAGAACATCTGTGAACATCAAAGGCTTGACCTACCAAATGATTAAATGTCATAATGGCAGGTCACAGATGCTCTTCATCCAGTCTGATGGAGCTTAAAAAAATGGTGGTAATACGATAAACTGCTCTAAAAGTAAGAGAAATTTAACCAAGAAGACTCAAAGCTTCTCAGAGAACTGAATCAAGCGTTTGTGATAGTGTATCTATTACCAACCTGTTCAGTAACACTGGTTTTAATGCTTGTTTTTAAATTATACCTGATGATTATGACCACTTTAACACAAACTACAATCTTTGCTTACAATAGCTGGTGTCACATTCTTTACTAGTCTCGAAATAAAACCCATGATACTGTTTTGTTTTCCCCAACATAATGTATGATGCATCAATTAGAAAACGTTATGAGGAGATAAACATTGAAAATGGAGACAGTACAGTAGTCTCACAAACTACCAGTAACATTTGGTTTTGTTCAGAAGTCTTGTTCTGCAATTCAATTAAATTCTCCAGAAACTGATTGTGACAGCAAAATAATTTTTTTTTCCCTACTTGACATTTGCTTTTGCCACAACAATCTTGGAACAACATGCTTGGCTTAAAAAAAAAACTGAGTAGGCTGAAAACAAGAGTGAGGATGTGTGCTTGTGAGGTTGTCTCTGGAAATCATGCTGGAGACTCCCTGCCATCAGCGATGCTTGGTGTGCAGCACAGGGGTACATGCCAGACCAGGTTGCATAAAAATAGTAGCTTTGCTAAGGATCTCAACTGGTCATGGCTCCCTGGGGAGGAAGACTTGATGTTCTCCCTGAGACACCTACATGCACATTCACATGTACACACGCAGAAACAAAAGAAAACACAAAGACCAAACACTGGCCGGGTGGATGAGAATCTCATGAGAAATATAAAGCAAAATAACCCTATTTTACAAGATCCTGATGCTTATAACCAATAATTGTTTTTGTTTTCATCACAAAGTGGTAGTTGTACAATATATTTGTATAGGATGTGAAAATATGTGGTTATATAGAGAGACCTGTAAGAGACATTTAAGATTAAACAAAGCAAACTTTGAATTAATTAATATTAATGTAAAAGTAATTGCCATCATAAAAGTATTGGCTGGGAAATGAGATGGTAAAACACAAGCGTTTCTCTATGTAATTCATATTTATAGGTAATTATGGTTTCCTAAATAAAACATGGATAACAAATGTGATATTTCTGTCACAGAGATGGACTAGATTTATACAGATTTGAGAAGTTAACAGTAACCAAGGTGGTGGATTACCAAACGAACGAAATGTGGACCCATGTTGTTCAAGCAAGAGAATACACATAAATTGACAAGGTTCTATCAACAAGTTCACTAAACTAATAAGAATTAAAAAGCTCTAACAACACATGTGTCTAACAAATGTGACCTACTAACAAGGCAAGGTAACAACAAATTACTGTTCACAGGCAAAAACAAAGAAGAGAAAGGACAAACTAACAACTGTAAAATGAGGATAAAGGACTAAAGGCAACAAGTTGAAGCAATAACTACCTGGATGTTATCTGACGACAAGAAAAACCAATTAAGCAAAGGATACGAGAACTAAGCAAGGCTGTAACAAAAGTGCAAAGCTGTGAGTCAAAAACATCTAGGTTGCAGGAGAAAACCTGATGAAGCTGACAAGAAGACGACAACGCAATCAAACTGTGGTACAAAGACAGACAAGGCTGTCAAAAACGGCAAAACTGGAAAAATAAAACAGGTGAACAGTTCATAAACTCCAAAAAGATAAGATAAGATAATACTTTGTTAATCCCACGAGGGGAAATTTGTGCATTTACAGCAGCTGGACATAAATAAAGAAAACAGAAATCTGTAGGATTAATAATATTTTTACACAATTACATTCTAAGTGCCGGTTTGAATGAATGTCTAATAATTAGTCAAGGAACAACAAGAAATGACATCAGAAGCATGGCCACGGTGAAACAGAAACAAAATTAATGAAAAACAAAAGCAGCACCGTCTACTCGACGTATCACGGGACCAAGCAAAACCTTTGTGGCATTTTTAATTGCTATATATTGAATTTCAACATGTACCGTAAACACCATGAAGTACACAGCTTTCACTACCAATGTCGGGTTTAGGTTTGAATGGTGGTGAAACATCTTCATCTTAGTTCAGTTGTACCTGTTGCATTCGAGTGAAATAGTTGTTGCAAACACAACGTAGCACAGAAATGTCTGTGGGAGAAAAGCCAAGGAATTTTAAAGACAGTCCTCAGGCTACATGTACATTTTTAATATCATTTTCCTAGGTAATGACCGCCCAGACTGGCTACAGGATACATTTGGTGGTTCTTCACCATTTCATTGGTGAATAATTCATGATTAAGAAATGAAAGTTTGAACTAATCTGATATAAATTCTAATCATTGGGAAAGTGAAAAATGATTGAAGGCTCTGGCTCTAGCATCCAGATGCTGTGATAGATGTTGCTACAGGTCTGTGGCTCCCTGCTACAGGAAAATAATAAATAATAAAGCAGCTAATTCACATTCTTCATGTAACACTGCAAAAAAAAAAAGTAATTACTGATGGCGAATTAAGACCACATGTATCGTGGGAAGGGAATGATTTGCGTCATACAGTTCTGTGTGCGATGAAGCTAGTTTGCAGACAGATCTACTTCTCATCGTGTATACTTGGAGGCCAGGGCCTTATTTCGTTTTTTTGTTTTTTTTTCGTCACAGAGCAAGGACGAAGGTGCTAATGACTGTGTCAGATTGTGATGCTGGCATTTCCCCCGTTGACATCCTCAATCCCTCAATTACGTTACATATCTAGACGAGCCGGTGGCTGGGGTCCCATGTGAAAGGCCAGGCTGGATTAAGGTATCACTGCGATGACATGTTACCTTATGGACAGACAGGCAGGCAGAAGACCTAAATCCCTGTCTGGAGCAGAGCAGCTCTCAAGCAGCTCGTGAGCTCTCGTCAGTCCCACCATCTTGCCTAGCAGCTCTCCCCTCTCACGTTCTTAGGAGATCAAGCATGATGGCATATAGCGGTGTGTGTAATTGCTTTGTCCTCTATCTGTCTCTACCTTTTTCGTTTGTCCAATCTCAGCTGAAAGTAACCAAATTAAATGAGCTGATACATGAGGAGAACCTTATTTTTGTCAAAGAGCCTGTTGGATTCTTTCTCTTGTCCAGAAGCAAATGTCAGATTCTGATGATATTTGCTTGGCATGTCATGCAGTGTTTTGCCCTCGCCCACATACATCTGGTAACTAACTGTTCAAGTCACCTGTTTTATATTGATGCTGTGCACGAAGTGGTGCTGACTGTGTATGTTGTCCCGTTCTGTTTTACTGGGTTCATAATCCCTGAAATCAGCAGGCTAAGGTAGGACAATAATCCCATCCATCGCATCCGTTTGTCGGGATTTTCCTCCTCTCCTTTACAGATACCATGGATAACGTGCTTGTCTCATTTTCTCTGTAACACTCGTGAGTCAGAAAATGTGTTTCTCATTGTTGCAGAACATATCCTATCCTCCAAAACCATGAAGGATAAGAATATTCAAGGTCCCTTGTTAGTATGCAAAACAATGCATCATATTTTCCACAGTGTCTCATTTCCAATTGCAAATGGGGAAGGAAGGAAAAATACGCAGCACATTACTGCGTTAAACAATTTGGTTCTGCTTAATAGTGACTGCTTTGATTTGGTCGTGCGTCGCTGAGATGAGCATGGATGAGGAATGATTGAGATGCACGGAGAAGCCTGTTCCCGGCTGCCTCCTCTGCTAAGCAGGCCCACTTCACCGTGATAAGAGGTCATCCCTGGTGGAGTGTGGAAATGTGTCTAATTAAAACAAAATGCTTTATCAAGAGCTGAAGCAAAGTGAGCAGTCTCAGTAAAATAAATAGCCAGCAAAAAGATTCATATTCTGATAAGCGTCTTATTAAAACAGTCCAGTGTTTCATGAAGATCCTTTGCATTGTAAGAAGGATTGAGCTTATTTTATTCCCTGGCTCTTTTTTTGCGTACGTGTAGTTGTGAACATCTGTGTGCATCTTTGTAGATGTACAACAAACGGAAACTCTTCTGAGGCACTTCTGATTTTGCTCACCTTGCAGTTATTGTAGAATGGGGTGTAAATGATTTGATGCTGTGGGCGCAAAGTACTTAATTGTTTTTTTTTTTTTACATCATCATTATTCATCTTCTATGACAGCTCAATTGTGGCACTGATGTGTTAAAAGACGGACCATCTGTACTTGCGCTCCCTCTCTGTTGCTATTTTTGAGGTGCCATGTTTCTATACCGATGGCAGCTGAGTCCATGATTTGCTGCCACGAGCCTGATGTGTGAGATTACAACATGAGCCTGCAGCTCATGGAATGCCTCCAAGCACGTTCAAAATAATAATCAAATAATAGTAATAATAATAATAACACAATGGAGCAGCTTGCAATTACCAGGTCTCCTGTGATTGTATCTCTGTGGAAATTAATTGCTGTTTTAATTTAGTTTCTACATTGACAAATGCTGACAAGCCTAAGAGTTGCCGTCAATCGGAGCCTGAGGTTTGAGACGGAGATCACGCTCATTATGCTCGACTCGGCCTTAGCGTGAGCGGTTTTCCCTGCAGTGTGCAGAAAAACAGTCACCGCTACAGTATGAAACCTCTTCAAAGCAGAAATATCACTCATATTCTCCAAACAGTTGCAATTTGTTGACTAAAACCTGAACTGGATGTGTTGGCATTTGATTAAATTTGACTTCTCATCCTAGTAACGTCCTAGCATGAAATACAGGGAAACGGTCACAGCATGGCAGTGGGCTGCTGAGGCTCCATCAGTGGGCCATTACTGATGTAATGGGCCACCTGTACGAATGCGGCTTCGGTGTGTACACATATACTGTATGTGTGTGTTTGCTGATTGCATGGCATTAGTCCCCAGAGCCTCTTGAGTATTTATCCACTACCCACTCTTAACAGGTGGATGGTAGGAACTAAGCAGCGGGGGTGGACTTCCTTAATGGATCTGGTTCAAATGTAGCACGAGTCCTGAGACTCACGCTGCACATTCTGGACTCTGCAGTAGATAGCAAAGTGTTCAGCGCTGCTCCTAAAGTGCAGAATAAAAGGGGAATAAGGTTTATTTTAATAGAATGTGTGTGCGCATCTACAGTATGTTAATCTTTAAGTTGCTTGCCCTGGTTGAAGGGAAAATATGTATAAATCATAACTATCATGCATTAGAATCTTAACATTAACTACAGTATCTTAACCGTTTGCATCGTAGTGTATTCACAAAAATAACAGTTTTGGTTTTCGTCTAATTGTTTCCTGGTATTTGTTTTTCTACCCAGCTCACACGGCTCAGAGAAGAGAGGGATTGGAGTTTCAGTGCAGTCGACAGGTTGCCACATTCCCTCATGATACCTTCAAATATGGCTGGAGGGTGAAAGAATTAAAGGCATCACAAGAGGCCCCTTTGAAACCTTCCAACTTAGCGTGAAATCACTGCGCGCGAGCACTTTGATCCACAAATGGTCAAGCGGCAGCCCCGCAGCCGGCCATCCCTACGTGCTTCCGTCGGGAAACCACATTCCGAGCACAGTGCGCTCACCCCTCCACCTGACCACCGCTTGATTTGTTCAGTGAACCGATCTTCCAGCTAATAAGCTTTGTGGTTCGCCACGAGTTGCATCCTCTCTGTGTTCCATCACACATGCCTTTCAACTTCAAGCTGGCCTGTGCAGCCAGAGGTAAACAGAAGGTACTGCACCTCATCACAGTCATAATTCTGCTAATTAACCTCTTCACCCACTGTGGGCTTTGTATCCCTTGAGTGTCAGCTGCAGATCCCCACTCACTAACTTATCTGTCTGCTAGCGTGCCTGCCTAACAAGACCGCAATGATCGATGATGTGTGCTTTGATTTTAGATTGGACGTGTTTAGAAGTGGACGGTCCTTGACAGAAGGTACGACTGCGTGATTTGACCACTGTCTTGCGTCTTTGCCTACACGTCGGGGTGAAGCACAATGCAGTTCAAAATAGATTTACAGACGTTTTGCAGAATCCTTTTAATAGAAAGCAAAAACTTTATATCATTGTACGGTTCTATGATGGGGATGTGACTGTTTTTACGTTATTTGCTCTCTCAGACATGTTTATTTCACTTGCAGAGGAGTCGACATGTGGCTGATAGAATCATACATCGTGTAATGACCGGACTTCACCTTGTCAAACGACTTTCCTTTCTGCGCAAAACAGGTAAAAGCTCTTCCCGACAGTTTTGTGCAACAACCTGATCTTTCGATGTGAATTGAGTTATGTTGCAATCAAACAAATAATGGGCTCGATCCAAACAGGGCTCCTCCACTCAGGACCTTGACTAATGGATTGAAGAAGTCTGTATTTGATTACCCCTGCTGCCCAGAGTTGACTGAGATCCATTTGAAAGGTAGTGCAGTGGAATTCCAATATGGACACCCTCCAGCTATTGACCCTGTCTTTAAGTGGGCACTGTGCTTTTAGTGTACTTACACTGGTTGTTCCACATCTTCCTCCTCCTGGCACTTTTGCAATACTTTTGATGGCAGACAGTGGCTCCTTCCCCCCCACTCCGCATTATTGATGCATCACAGAATATGGACAGCCTACTTCTCGTCATAACCTGGTAAGGACACAGATGCAGCGACACGATGCTGGTGTTGATCTATTACAATAGGAAAACTTAAATACGATGTCCTATAATCACGATGCATTCGAAATGAAAAGAAAAGTCAACACTTGGCAGCCAGTGCTGAGATCACTGATCAAATATTTATCTTTTATGAATAAAAATGAAAGCAATGACAGGCAAGTTCTTCTTGGGACCCTTTCCTTAAATGAATACAACTTAACGCGAAATATAAATAGCTATAGAAGACAGAGACAAAACTACACTGGCAGCACTAGAAGAGACGATATAGTTTTTAATGCATGTTTCCACAAAAATTGCTTAACATGCACAGTCAGGTAAATGGATGATCTTGCTACCCTATTGAACTCCTTAAGCTGAACCTGCAGAGCACCACTCCACTGATGCCGTGCTGCTTTTAAGACCACTTTAAGACTGAACTTTCACCGGTGCTGAAACGTCTTCCAGCTCTTCAGTTACAGTGCTGTGTGGCTCCATCCATGAGCCAGAGAGCGAAAGGAGAGGAGGAAAACATAAGAAAGAAGAACTTAAGAAACAATACGGAGAGAGAGAAGAAGAAGAAGAAGGGAGACACTGGTGAAGCAGGTTCACAGTGCGGTCCATAGATGGCAGTGTTCCTACAGAAACTGTTGGATGCAAGTATCACTCCTGGCTTCAGCGTGTGCTGCGCAGGCAAAACTCTATGATGGGTAAGAAATGTTTATTTTATAAACGTGAAGCAGTTGTTTTATAAATGTCACGAAAGATTATCAATATTTAATCACTGTGTAATAACGATTTCTAAAGCTGTGTTAATTAAGCAATTCAGCTCTTCAGATAACAGTTTAGAGTTTTCTCTAAACTGTAGGAAATCACACTCTTAAGTATTTGAGAAACGTAAGAGCATTAATCAAGGAGCACATTTTTACTAATGGGTTTTCTACTGCAGTGTAATTACTAGTCTACTCAGTTTGGCTGTAACATGCGTCCTCTCTCCACACATGTATAAATGCACTATAGTAGAATCCTGATGTTGTGAAACATAATTTTGAAATCGTGCATTGTGTTGCGCATTTGTGGAGTATGTCTCTGGGCGGAAACAGTTAACAAAATAATGAGCCGGAGTGTGAGGGGGCTGGGTTTAAACGCGCAGTGTGCCAGTGGCGGCGTACACACACTACTGTACATTGATGGAGCGGCTCGTCTGTGTCAGCCGGGCAGAGCTCAGTGAGGAAGCCACGCTGCGGGTCTGAACCGACGCTGCGTAATTCACACCGGCGGACGATGGGAAGCCCGGTCACGGCTCGTACGTAGCCCGCGCGTCCTGTAGAGCAGCCCGGGGGACGTCCGCTTCACAACTGAAGGAATGCGCCGTTTCCCTGACAAGGGTCTGGCAAAGTAACGTCAAGAGGTCAGTTCAGATGCCGGAGCCTAAGTTTACGCACCGCATTCGCATTGAAGGTTTTGACTTGAATGAATGACGCCGCCGAACAGATTTATTTAAGGACCTGAAAGAAGTGGTGAACGTGAAATTATCGACGCATCCTCCACGGGAGGAATCTTTCCACGCCGAGCGTTTGGGAATTTTTTTTTTTTCCTCACTGTGGATGTGAGTCCAGCGCATCAGTTAACACCAACAAGGCAGCACCCGCGCTGGAGGGGATCAGGAGAACCGGGAGATCCAGTTTAAATGATGAGGTGAGTGACGGTCATCACGGCAGTTTGGACGAAATCTGCTTTGCAGGGTGTGAATATTTATGGAAATCCCGCATGATCGCCATATGCGCTTCAGAACCAAAACACCCCACGGATCCACGCAGGGCTAATATCCGACACTGCGGAGAGACAACTGAAGAGAGACGTTTTTCATTTCATGCTGCAGGCTCACGGTAGCAACCTGTATCAGTGTTTCTCTGTCGCTTTGTCACAGCTCACACGGCGATGCCTAAACGAATGATGAGTTGTGACCATGAATTGGGGTTTAAATGAAATCCGCGCGTTGGGACTGTGCTGTGCACCTAGAGCCGACTTCAAACACACAGGTGCTCAACTCAGGCTCTACTCTCATTCATCAAATTTAGATGCAGATTCCAGGACTTTTAAAATTGCACCTGCTCTACAGAGACGATACTTCAAGTTGGTGCTATTCCAAATGAAGGGATGCTTCAGGTGTGTGTTTGTGTGATCCTGTGCAGTGACTCTTTGGGTAGTGAAGTTATCGTGGACCGGTGTTTTCTGGCGCGTGCCACGTATCGTTTAATTATTTAGTTTTGTTAATCTCATCAACATGGTCACATTCAAGGTTTTCAGGTTTTTAGCAGCTGACCAGAACCAGCGTGTCACCGCAACAAGTGAACCTTTTCAGAGCTGACAACAGACAGGACTTTTAGACGATTCACTTATTATGTTCCCTAAAATACTGTAGATGGCTGACATCACTCATTTAGTTCACTTCCTCTAAACTCAGTAAATTTCCCTGTCTGCTTTGTTCTCTTGTTCTCAAGTAGTAGAAGCGAAAGCCCAAATTGCAACAAAACACAACAGTTGTAATTACTGTGGCCAACTGGCATCACTTTCGGATTCCAGACCGACTAAAGACCTCATCTGTCCAATTCAGCAGATGCACCTACAAATCTTCATTCTGTGTCAGACAGTCAGCGCTCTGGCAAGTACCCGTGACAGAGACTCTAAAGAAAATAAATGTTGTCTTAAGTAGAAAATTGCCTTACATTTGCATGAAAATAAGTTGCATCTGCCACGGCTGATGGGTAGCATATTAATCCCTGTGCCCGTGCAATCAAAACCTGCTCCCTTTTTTTTGTGCGTTTGAATCGTGACACCCCCCCCCTCACATCATTAGTTTATTATCCATCTCAAAGCAAATCAGAAGTTTGACCCTGGAGCAGCCACCGGGGTGGAAATTGCTGCCTTTGGTAGAACAAACCAGCACTCAGCATTAGTTTGATTATCGCATGCTGATTATATTCACCTAATTAGCTCCAAACTAATGAAAAACAAAACACTCACTCATAGTGGGCTGCTACCACTGAGCAATCAGTCCCCCTGACCGCTCGGCTTAAGAGCAGCTGTTATTTAACTGTTTCACATAAGGCTGAAGTTTTTTGCTGCTAACTTTCTTTGAGTTTAACATCATCAAAAGTCTCTCACTTTCTGTAAATAATTGCATTTTCATAGAGCAGAGCTGTTGTTGATATTCTCACTTTCTGGTTTGCTGTTTGTTCTCTCTTTTAAATAATAGAGGATTTGAGTGAGGATGTTAAGAATTCTACTCAATGAATCACTTTCAAGTGGTGCCTTTGAAGGAACGCTGTCCAAGAAAGCCTTTCAAGAACCACAACATCACACGTCCACCCAATCAATAGGTTAAACCCCACCAAGCTGGGGAGATATTGCTTCGACTGGACAAACGTGGACGGATGGTTGATGTTTGCTCTCTGTAATGATGTTGCAATCTTTTGAATGGATTTACGGGGAAGCTGTGCGGTCAGGAAGATATTTAGTATAATGTTGGAGTGATTTGTAGAAGTCTGCAGAGAGTTACCCACCACTACCCCAGGGACAATTCAGCCTGCACTCTTCTAATGGCATTGTATTTGTTGTCAGATTGACTATTTTTAGTTGTCGTTGTGCAAGACTTGTTTTCACTGCTCATTTAACCATGAACTTTGGAAAAGCTAATTTTGTTGACCAATTTCAGTGGAATCTCCTATGTTAAGAGGAACAGAGCAACTCCTGTACAGGACAGTCAGGGCTACCGCTACTGTACCACTGTCACCATCTGTTGTACCAGAATTCGCGACAAAACTCAACAGCGTCCTCTGTCGATGAACAGTTCATGTTCCTTCTGCTCACTCTGCTTCACAGCCTGTGATGACGTGACGCATTTTTTAAGTACGTGATTTGCTGCCGAGTGAGTTGTTAGTGTTTTTCCCGTGTGCTGTGTCACCACCAGCGTTCACACAACACAAAGCGTCCTCTTTGGATTCCCCCTTAAGGCGAAGCCAGACTCACTATAGTTTAGCTTGAGAGATTTTGACAAGTCGCTACGCAGGCAGGCAGAATCCTTGACCTATTTCTTAATGAGTGAATACTGCAAAAGGGCTCAGCGGCTGTGTATTCAGAAAGAAGCGACCCCCCCCCCACCACCGCTTACAGCAACCCCCACCATCCCAACTGTCTTTTGCTTGCAAACACGCGAACACACACAGATAATAGTGCTCTTGTGAGTGTACTGACACGTTCTCCCACAGATATAGATCCTCTCTCTTCTATCTGCTGGAGAGTACAAATAGAGAACGAGTGTTTGTTTTAATGCAATTCCCTCACTGTTTATCTGAACCTCTCAACTGTCCAGCTGTCACAACAGAGATCTCAATCTCCTTGACCCACACACACGCTACACTCACTCAGCCTTGTTATGTGCATGTTGGTGTCGGGAATCGGCGTTCGTGGCGAGCGCGTACGCGCGTGGATCGACACAAGGGAGATCTGGATCTGTGGTGACATTGATCAAGTGGAGTGCAGCCAGGGAGAACATTTAGTTGGAGAAGCGCCTGGCTTCGCTGAAAAGCAGAAGATCACAGCTGCCGCTTTCTCCAAATCCACACAGCAGGGCCCTCTGCACTCTCTGCCTCCTCTGTGATCAAAGATACACAACATGAGTTTTCCACCTGTCTTTGGTGGTTAAAGTAACAGACTCAACAATAGGTCTCTGTAGGCCTAGCAAACATTACATTAAGCTGTTGGCTGTACTACTCTGCTATGCAGATTAGACGTGTGAGACCTGGCAAGTATATCTGTCAGTATCAGCTATAACATCACACAGTTTGTTACAGCGAGTGTAACACTGATGCTCAAATATCAGGGAGGTATCAGGTTAAAATACGGTGACACTGGACACTGTGTAACAAAATTGTAGCAAAAGCTCTTAATTAAGCAGATTTTTAGACTTTCACCATGACGTCAAGGATGTTACAGTTAGCAAACATTAAAATGCATTTATGTTAATGTTTGGAGGCTTTGAAGATGAGTATGATCTAGTGATGCATAATTACATTGTAAACATATGCCCTAGTTATATATATGATTATAAATAATCACAATCCGATCTAACATTATTCTTTTCAAATGCCAGGACAGTAGCAGACGTTAGGAAACCGCACAGAGCTACATTTATTGGTCTAGTCGTGCTGCTGTAGCCATTTTCATCATCTTGAGTAGCTGTGCTCATAGCCTTCACTGACTTATTGAATCGTTGAAGCCATTTTAAATTGATGACTACAGGCCACTACACTGTTAAGTAGCAGCTTGCCCAGTATGAGCAACACAGAGTGCAAAAATCAATGCCACTCCTTTGCATTTCATTTTTCACGATACACAGCAAGACCACACACTTTTTTTTTATGCTGTAAGTACTTGAAAGAGGAAAAAAAAAGACTTTTTCTGCTGCCGTGTTTACTGTGGTGGGACTTTTTTCCTAAGAGTGTCAGGATGCTTTTTCTATTTTTGCAAGAGCACCATGCGTGTGTGTGCAACCCCCTAGACAGGCTCCAGCTAGTCTCATCAGAGGACCGATGGGGAAAGGTCTCTCTGCCAGGCGCAACCGCGGCCAGTCCGGATCCTGCTCCTGCTATTGATGGCAGCAAGTTAGCAATGAACCCCAGTGTGCACTCTGGTGTCCCAGAGGCTTGCCAGTTTGCTGAAACAAAGCCTTTTGTGGCGACGCTAAATCCAACAGATGGAGAAATGGACAGTAAATGAAAGTGGAGGGGAAGGGGAATAAAGGAATTTAGTGGAGCATGTTTGTGGGTAGGCATTTAGGCTTCTCCTTTGGGAAGCTTAACACCCTCACAATGCAGTACTGGCAGAACTTAAATGTACTCTCGTTGACATGCTGCGACGGTGGCTGTGGGCCCTGTGTGAGTAGAGAAGCTAGTCTGCTTGCGAGGGCTCTCCAGGGCCTGGGAAGCCTTTATTAAGATGTTAATAGAACTGCCTTCATGACACATTTCCGTGGGACAGGAGCCCTCGCCTTTGCCATTCTTTAGTGCTTCAATCTGCCTACCACAATCATCAGTCTCTCTCCCTCACACAACAGCCTGCTTAGGCATTCAGCTCCATCTCCACATTCCCCTGTCCGGGCGCTCATTCTCTTTATCTGATCTCAGCTGTCAGAACCCATCCTATATTTTACCCTGTGTAACAAAATTACGCGATGCCAGCGATAAGGGCAGCAATCCTGGCACAGGGACCCGGCAGAATAACAAGTCCGGCTGTTTATTTGTCACTGATCTTCACACCGGCATCAGACTGTCACCCTAGCGAGCCATGAGGGCTGTTAGGATTTCTTTCCCTCCAAATACAGTCATCTGGCAGCTTGTTTCCAGGATGGTACCTACACTGAATGTCTCTGAACCTGCTCGCAAAGCTGCCCAGTGAATCCCGAGCAGGGTATCAAAGCAACATCAGCAGAAGGAAAAACGAGGAGAAAGACTTTAAGCTTTACATACAAATGCCTTGACTTCATTTCAGTCAAAAGCATTGAGTGTATTGTCTTTACCATTTTCTCTTTTCACACCCCTTTGAAAGTGACACTCTTTAGCCTGGCACCATCAATAATCAATTAGCTGGTGCGATGTGTTTTTGTTTGGTGGGAACTTGACAATAAGTGAGCAACAATAGGGAAGAGAGAGAGCGAGGGTGCTTGTGTTGGACACCAAGGGGCAGCTGGCAGGAGCAGATGACAGTGTGTGTGTGTAAGTCGTGTTCGGCTGCGTGTGTTTGTGTCCACGTTCGTTTCTATTTGTTTGACTGCGCGACACATGCGTCTTCTGTGTTTGTGGAGCTTGTGTTGCGTGCGTCTGGGAGGGTAGCAGGAGGCACCGGGGTAGGCGGCGAGAGCAGTGGCATTCTGTGCTGCCCACACTGCCCCCTTGTGATGAGGATGCCCCTTCCTGCCACTGTCGCCATGGTTACTGCTGTAAGAGGGGTGCAGACATTGTTTGTCTGGTCTGCTCATGTTCCATAGGGGAGCACGGCCAACTGCAGCTTTGTCACTCTACGCTATACACTTCAGCCTGATTTCAACTAGGACCACTTCCAGCTCTAAAGCACCTATTATCGCCATTAGTCCCGAGCCATTTCAAAGCACAGTGTAATTTTCTTACAGGATGGATTTGACTAGTTTTTTAACTTTTGCCCAAGAACAGTAAAACCCAGCAGGACACTGTATCTGAATTAACTTAATTTTTTTTGTATTGAAATTTTCTCATGTGGAGTTGCAGGCGACACACCACTCGTTCCCTTGTTGCGCTTCAGGGCTCAGCGACATGTAGTTACATGTGCCTACTGGATGCTTTCTTTGTTACAGTTTTGCTGTCAACCTTGGCTTTATCTGGGTAGATAGCTCCTCTCAGTGTGAGGCAGCAGCCTTAACTCATTCTCAGCCCTCGGCGCAGAACACAAGGCACGAAAACAGAGGAAATAAGGCCTTGAAAGAAAACGGGGGAAATACAGCCTTCCAAATTTATTCCTGAGTGAGATAGCAGAGGAAAGCTGGCGTAGTCCTCATTCTACCTACAAGATAACGGGTTCTCACACAGATAGTAGATGTTGATAAACTTTTTCCATTGTAAAATTGGTCTAAAATGATGATGAAAGACTGTGAAACTCACACAATTTCAACACAAAGTACTGTATGTGTTACGATGGAGCACACTGTGGTGTCCTGTTTCCCTGCAGTGTTCATACTACAAAAGTGTAAAAGCAAACATTTGCACATGTTGAGCTGAGTGACAAATCCACATATGTGACACTTTAGGTGGGTTTTTCCTTCACTTGAATGCCTGGTTGTGAAGGCCTTAAAATGTTCAGATGTCAGAGTCATCGTGAACAAAGTTGAGGGTTATGCTTCTGCCGCCAGTGCTACTGCTCCAGACTCTTTACTTTGGCACTAGGTGATTTGAAGTGTCCAGGCCAGGGGAAATGGAGTCTCCTTTGGGATAACGGTTATGTTTACACATGAATAGACAATGAAGCCAGTGGAAGAAAAAGAATAAAAGATTCTGGACGCAGCATGGTCAGAATTCCCACCTAAAGTCTGTGGTGAGGACGTGTAGCTTTCCTGGTATCCTCAATGTAAAGTCATTAATAACATTTTATGAACGTATTTTGCTTGTCTTGTTGATTTTGACCTTGACGCGACCTTTAAGATTATAGCATCGTATCCCAGGAGGACAGGGTTTTGTGGAATGTGTGGGATACCAAAGGAACAATAAATCCCTTGTTTTTCCCTTGATACAGTACATTTCTGGAAGCCGCTCTTATCAAATGATATCAGCAAAATGGCTGTTGTGAATGACGCCGTGCAAACTAAAATGAGCTGCGCGACTGGTGATTGTTCTGGCCAACTGTACTGTATCAAGATGCATCTATCACAGAGGAAGTTCCATGTTGTTTCACCGTTTTTACTCCCTAGAGCCCCTCGCTATCAAAGGGAAGCACTGGATGTAGTCAGTGGAACGGCAGGAGTTCGCCCAGACAGACGCGTTACTCTGCCTCTGCCGTAGCCAACGAAACGCGTAACATGACAGCGGCATCTCGCACGTAACCTAAAGTGGACGCAAAGAAAATAATTAACATAGACCAAGTGACAAAATGCGATATCACGCCATGCAAAACACATAAACAAAAGTAGCTACATCTTCACACATCAGTGGCGATGTAGGTCAGAAGCATTGTCTTCTCTGTGGCGTTTAAGGGGAATGAATCGGGGTATCGAAGACAATTAGTGTGAGTGTGACAGCCAAGGCTTTTGCAGCAGAGGACTTCGAGTCCCTGTGTTGTCCGTGGAGATGTTGATTAAGTATGACTGCAGTGTTACATTTGCCTGCCTAAGGGAGGAAGAAGTAGAAGAAGAGACGAGAGTGAAAGGAGAGAGCGAGAACAGCACAGCACCGGGCAAGTTTGTACTTGAAAGCAGTGAACGAGCATCTTTTTGTGTCTTAATCTGCAACATTTAGGGATTGACTCTATGGTAACTAACGCTGTTACCCAACTGGCCGGGCTCACAAAAGACATCTGACACGTCTCTACCACCTATGATTTCACCAGACCTTTATTTTCTCGCTCGTCCTGCCGAGAGGACAAGGGAAAAGCTCTGAATTAAGATCTGTTTCTCACTGCAGAAGGCGTCTCTGAGCTCGTAGGTACAATGTTTACTGTTAAGCACTTTGAACAAGCCTCATTGCCTTTGCTGCCGCCAGCTCTCCCCCCACATTTCACAGAGAACATGTTCAACCTGACAGGGGGTGAATAGGTGAGGTGAATTTGCATTTTACTACAAAGCACGCGCCATGTTTCAGGCATTCTTTTGGTGAACATAATGTTGAATATAAACAATTTGTTTTGCAAGGTTTCAAGTCCCTTAATTAATGTTTTTATTCACAGATTTCACATAACAGGAGGATTTGATCTGCACAGTTAATGTGGAGTACAGTTTTTTTTTTTTTTCAAAGCTGGTGATTAACAGTATAGAGTTTCCTCCCCTTCACATTCACAGACCCCCCTTCTGCCTCCTCTCTTCATTGGAGCTGTGTAGAGGGACGCCACAGCAGACTGGCACATGACCTACGTGCTTGATGTGTCAGCACATTTTTGCATTCATGTGCATTACTGAACCTTAGCCTGCGGTCTTCTGCTCACCTACACACACACAGACGAATCAGAATGCGGTTTTGAAGCGGGGAGGGGCACATGGGAGAACTTTAAACTGTTAAGTAGTCATAAGCGCATTCTTACGTATTAGTCCTCATTCACACACTCACATTTCTTTCTCACCGCTGCGTAAATCCATCATTTCTTCCTCGTATTCAGGGACTGACAAGGTTGATAAAGGACACCTCACCTTTGTTTATTTTGCCAAGGCCGCAGTGTTTGTGGGATTTGCCGTACAAAGAACTAGGAGATTCAATAGCTTATTCCCTGAAAAGCTCAAATGTGGTTTGCCTGCGTCCATGACAAGCTGGACATGAACAGTACATGTAGGTGGGTGTTAAGCAAAGCAGCCCCACCACCTCTTTCTATTCAACTTAATCCGAAAAAAAAGCAAAGAAATCTGACTAAAACGTAGACAGGAGGACAGCCAGACTGATGTTTCTGCCTTTGGAGTCATTGTTAGTTTATTTTGGTGTAACAGCTCCCAAGCTACCAAAGGAATCTGTTTCTGTGATTATGTGATATCTGAGCTGCGTGCGACATCTGGCAACGGATGGTTTTTAGTGGGGAATGGAATGGAAAGAAATTAGCTGCTTTAAATCGACTACACAATTTCAAGCGCGTTACTGGCCGAGATGTATGACTTCATTTAACTGAAACACTGAGCAACACTGAGAGGTGTCAGCCACACGCATTCCCTCCACTTCAGGGGAGATATTATCATCGATAATTTATCTCAGTGAGATGGTGTGTGTAGATGAGAGGCAGATTTTCTGAGTCAGATAAGAATATGAATATTGGGTGAATATCATTAACCTTTTCCGAGCTGGACTTGCTCCTTTTGGCTCATACTTCAAGCGTGACTGATCAAGGTCAAGGGTCACTTTTAGTAGACTGTGCTGTAACAATTCACTGCAGTCCAGTGTGCCCTGCCACTGGGACAAAACAGAGGAAGAAACACAGAGGTCTGGGATTTTAAATCCGTGACACTGAGTCAGACAGGAAGAGGGGAGGAAGCTGGAAGGGAGGGACGGAACAGGAAGGCAGAAATGTTTTCGTAGAAGTCAAGGGCACGGTGTGCTGTGCCAGGCAGGGGTACAAGTAAGTGTCACAAGAACACAGAGGGCTGTCTGTCCTGCTGCATCAGCCGCATAGGATGTGAAGCACAGATGAGAAGTCGATTTAGGTGCTTTTCAAAGTGTTGTAATCCAGACAACGGGATGACTCGCTCATTAACTTGTAGTTTGCCCCAGCCACACTGAACCAGCACTGGAGCAACCAACCAACCAAGTGGCCTAATTATCCCACTTCAGCATGTTAGTCTGCCCCAGCTGCTGCCATTTATGTTACTGATGAAATGCTGAATGGGCCTTTTTCCCCTTCGTTACACATTCTCAAGGGTAGCACACAGTTGATTTCTATCGCTTTTCTCTTTCCTGTTATTGCAGTTTTTTGCTGAAGTATGATTATATGTTTTGCTTACTGTCGATGCAGTTTATGTGGAGCAGCAGCAGCAGCAGGGCTGTTTTGTTTGGCTAAAAGGGCGACTGCCAAGTGCTCTAAACCATGGTTTGCCCTCATATCCCCCAACTGAGAAACGACAGAATGTGGTGATAGAAGGAAATGCTCCGACTGCCCACGGCTGCGTTTATGCTGACTCTAACATGGGCATCAATTTCATCATATCCTCTGCCACAGCACACTTATCATGGAGAGGTTTGAGTTACGTCTCTTAACTGGATGGAGTGAGGCTGGCTGGCTTGCCCAAGCCTCATTTTACTGCTTCACTAAATTCGTGGCCCACTATGTTCGCTTTTAAAGCATTCAAGCCACAGCGTCCTTCCCTCAGCTTCATCATCTCTGTGTGCGGTCTGAGAAAAAAGTTAATGTGAGGTAAAAGCTGCCACAGTGGAATTCAAATCGCCTGCGTCTGGCATCAGACATACTGACCTCCTCGCTCTCCTCTTTGATTTATTTTCAGTTATTATTGCTCTGTCTGTTCATGTTCTTTACTGCTGTCCTTTTTTTCTTGATATTGCTCTTTCCGTTTCTCTTTACTTTATTGCTCTTTCTCTCGCCTCGTTTTTTTTGGCGATCAGTCTTTTTGTCTCTCTCTCTCTCTCTCTTTCGCACTCTGGGATCTGCTCCCAAGCTGCTTCACTTTCCTAACAATGAAGCAGATGCTAATTTTAATCATCTTTCTAGCGGAGATGAGTCTTTGATCAAACTTAATGCTCAGAGAGCAACTGCTGCGTTCAGCTTCGCACCCAGATTGTGTCCGGGCTTGTAAATGTGATCTGGTGACTGAGGCGATGCAGGATTCGTTGTACAGGTACTTAAGCTTGTTGTACACGTATTTCACTTGCCCAGATTTTCCATGATGTGCAGTCAGTACATTGTAAGAATTACACTCTATTTCACACTAGAGCATAGAGAATTTAGCCGATTCCTGCTCTGAATGTCAATATTTCCCTCCCTCAAGCCCTACTTACGCACATCCGTGTGTGATTACGTAATGACATGCTTTCCAGAGATCCAAGCCTTTCCCTTGGGTGACTCTATCAAGACGAATGCTGACGGACAGTCTCAGTAGCCGCGTATTAAAGGTGCTCTCCAGTGTCTGTCTGCGGAGTATAGATGGCCTGACTATCTCCTTGTTAGATCTAGCAGGGCAGGGGACATATTCACAAGCCTCTGGCCTGTGAAAATGAGCATTTCCAGGTTCACTGATTGCAGATTGTTGTAGTTGGGTCGTAGTAGCTCTTCATACAGTCTTAACAGACTAGGAGCAGCCTTGACAGCTAGTAATCTTGTATAGTGTAAGCGTCCCACGTGTGCCTCGCCGCTTCAGTTGGCTCCGTCTCGTTTCAGGCTGCCCGGCCTTGCGTGGTTCACTGCGTAGGGCAGGGTCGTAACCCAAAGCTACTGCAGGTGTAAAGAAGGAAGCGACAAGGTGAGAGCAAGAAAAAGCACTAGACAAGTAATACTTTCCGGTGTCCAAGGTTTTTCTGTTTCTTGCCTGTTTAATGCGACCGAGTATAATTCAAAGGAGTCTATTGGGCTATTTCTCTTTTCATTCCAGTACTTGTGACCTTTTCTGTCCCTGATCCTTCGCTGTTCTCTGTGCGTCATCGCAGCGGCGGACGATAATGCTCACACAAATGCCGTCTCCATCACTTGCGTATTATACACTGCAATACTCAGGCTTCACAGATATAGGGAATCATATCGCGCGTCGCTATTACTCTACTGCCAACATGCTGCTATTTTTCATCGTAGACCTTCTAGGTCACCCTGACGTTCCTTTCTTTCACATCCCACCTTCTTTCTGCTTGAAGCAGGTGGGGAGCGGTTGTGCCACATGTGTAATAAATGTGCTTGACGGTATTTTGCGCATGCTTATACTCCTGGGCACATGCTATATGTCACTGCTGCGAGCAGTAGTCTTTTTATATATTTTTGCTGAGTTTCAAAAATGTAAAGAATGGAGGTAGGTCATTTAGAGCATCTTTGTCAATTTTTTTTAAACTTTATTGCATAGTATTGCAGTGTAGTCAAAGTATAGGTCTTCCTATAGCGTCACTGTAGTATTTTGATAGATGAGGCCTTTCTTTGGTAATATATCTACGCAACCCTCAGTACACTGGCTCACAGGAAACCAACCAGTGCTGATTTTCCACCGTATCCCAGCCAGCAGTCCATCCTGTACGGGGTTCACACGGAACTGGCCGGAAGGCATGCCTGTGCGCTTCACCACTGATCCAGCCAGCCAGCCAGCCAGGCTGCTCGCTCTTTGAGCTCTGTCCCATCCTATTCTGTCCTGTCCTGTCATGGCCTTGCAACAGCTGCTGTGCTCCAGAGGATGATCAGGTGGAGTTTTACACAGCCAGCTTTGTGCAAGGCTGAGCTAATGCTTACTGCAGCTCTCACTACTGTTTTATTATTCATATTCATTGCAAACTACTCGTGCTGGTTGGACTTGCATGCAAATGTAGTGTAAGCTTTTGTTAGCCTTCGATTGTTGGCAGCAGTTAATAAAAATATTCCTCTTTAAACTACATCTCAACTTCTCAACAAAACGGGTCTTTTATTTTTGGAACTTGATGGGGTTCAGCGCATTTTGACCTTGTGTTGCCGTACGATCATTTTTAGAGAGCACTTAACCAGTATTGCACATTCTGTCTGCCTCATTTCTCTGCTCAGCAAAGCCATTGAATTATTGCATTTATTCATGAAATAAAGAATTTCTAAAGGAGTGCAGTTTGTAGGCTGCTCACAGTTTTGCTGCAATTCTCGCACATATGGCTTCTTTTCAACCTCATGCTCTCTGTAAAAATACCTCTGCATACACAAAGAAACATGACACCATTGTTCTCTTTTGTAGTAGGTTGTCCACAGAGCCTCCAGTGAAAGCAGCACATTCTGCTTGCTAGTTGTGTATCCTTCTGTGTGAGTAAGCACCCAATTTTCTCACCACATGCTGTTATTGCCTCTTATCCAAAGGGAGATTGGGCTAAGTAACTAGCCACAGACTTGATTTTGTTGCGTTTTATCACCGCTGATGAAATTAGAGAAGCCTCTATCAAGCTGGAGTAGAAAGCGAGGCAGGCTCAGAGCGCAGCGGAGAGACTGAACCCTTTGTGTCTGTGTGATAATGCCCACATTACAAGAAGCCCCAGATGGAAGGACATGACAGCAGACCTTAAACGGACGACTACGCATGGATCTAGTTTGTGAAGTCGATTTACATGAATAGCATTTAACTACTAATCTCCTAACTAGTAACTAGATCAATAATTCTTCAATGAGTCTCGGGCAGCGGTGTGTATTTCAGAGGCAGGCACCGCTATGCAGGGGTAACGGCAGGTCGGGAACACAATGAGTGAAGGTTTCCTTCCTCTTCCTCTTTACATAAACAGTACAACCCACATATCAACATAACTTAGTTATTACTGAACTGTAACAAGATGACACAAATATTTTTACTGTGTTATTATTATTTCGGTCTTTCTAATGATAATCCCCTTGCTACTATGAGCAAACATCCACACTTTTTTCCGTTTCTCCCGCGGAGCCTTATCTGTGCTATTATTTCACACAAGACATTTGGGTTCGGTCATGTTGTTATTTTTGGCCTCTTCTGACCCTTAATCAGGTTTGGTGAGAATTCAGAGCGACAGACAACACAAGGGCAAATCATGTTGTTTACACTTGCGCTCGAGTCAGGGGAAGAAGAAGCACAGGTCATTGAGGTTAGGCGGGGTGACTCCCCGTACACACATGCTACTCTTACAATAAATCACAGTCATGAGTGTGAGATACGTTTGGGTGTGCACCGTGACGCTGCTGCTGATTCTGAGCAGGCTGAGACTCTGACTGATGCTTGGACTGGAAGTGCAAGTCATAGACCTGGTGACTGTCAGATTTTTGAGTTTCCTTTGTGACAGTGGAATTTTTTTTTTTTTCTAATCTGGAAGCAACGTGTTTATTTCTGCAGTTTTGCCGTGTTTGTCAAAAGGTTAGCGAAGGAGCGTGACTAGCTGTAAACATCATTATCAGGGCGGAGAGACTCTCACAGAAAACTGTCTGCCACCCTGAATGAATGCGAGGAATTAAATTATCCGCGTACACACACAATATCTGCATCTGTACAGACCATTTAATCACATGACAAGAGTTGAACAAATGACCGCCTGGTCACTTGACGAACTAACTCTGACTCTTGAAACACGGGACATTTTATGCATCTCTGCCTAGTTTGTATGATTATTATTATTATTATGACACCAGTGCTGCCAAATGACCTTTTGTAGGATTTATTGGTTGGGGAATAGTGATCACAGTCTCTTGTTAATTCCATTGACAGAAAATTGATTTTAGCATTGATAGGTCCACAGCTGCTCCTACAAGGTTTCACAATTATATGTTATGCATTCATTGCATTCACTGGCAGGTCCCATTCGCACTGTTCAGCAGCACACAACACTGCTCTCATGGGTTTTGGGCCTTATTTCATTGTCAATAATACACCAAACCCTTTCAAATCTGGTCAGATTATCCTTCTGATCCTACAAAACACTTAGTGATGATCTTTTGCCACTTTTTGGAGGAGCTCAGTAGAAGAGTGGGTTTCCGGCTGCGTTTCCCATGTCTGGGTGTTAGATGACCCAGAGTAGCCTCATCGTCTCAGTCAGCGTATGATTACAGAGCTGGAAAACTAGACTGACAGGATTCCCATCGTTCCCCCCCCCAGAAACTATTACATAATCGTTTTGGATGCTGGCTGGTACATAGTGAGCGAAATAACTGTAATCATAGTCTAATGAGTGGCTATAGTATATATTTACACCTAAGTAATAGTACTATTTAGATTTTTGTTCACCTCCTTCTCTCAATATGTGTCTTCTGATTCTTTGACTGGCTCTTTAGTGTGCTGTGTACCGGCTGTGTAAATTTGCTCCAGATATCAGTGGATATAATGTGCCAGCTTCTGGAGTAGTGGCTGTGTCGGCTTGCTACCCAGCTGGAATAATGACTGCATGGCTCCTTCTTCTTCCTCCCTGTCTGCCACACATTGCCCCCCTCTCTCTCGCTCTCGCTCACACACACACACACACACACACCCCCACACACACACACACACACACACCCCCACACACCCCCACACACACACACACACACACTTAAACTCTAGGTTCTGTTTTGTTTTGCCCTATTCGCTCACTTTCAGACCATCACTCACAGTTTCTGTCCCCTTATCTCAATTCCTCTTTTGCTGTTTTTTTTTTTATTGCCAGCCTTCCGCTTTCCCTCCTTCCTCCCCATCCGTCTCCTCTCAAAATCCCTCCAGTAGAAGTCGCCGCAGCCACTGAGCCACACTCCAGCACGACTCTGATCCCAGTGAGACAAATGATGAAGCCGACGGTTGAAAGACTGAGCCAATGCATGCGTGGCCATTTTTTCATGTAATCCTTTACACGAAAAAAATAGTCTGCCTCTACGCTAAACTCTACGTGAATTTGATGATGTTCCACTGTGGATTTGGCCTGTTTACGTGACAGAAGGTTTGGTCCATCTGTGCCAATCTGATTGGCCAGTGGCACACCAATGGTCAAAGTCCAAATTTTTTTTTACTTCTGCAGCTGCAGGTAGATAACACCTCTGCAGCGGTAGTCTGGTGATGAAGAAAGACAGATGGGTTATCCCTCACCATAGCTAGTCTTCTTTAGGACTAACAGAGCCCCTCATTCATTTTATTTTGGTGTTTTGGCCTGAATAAACCATCCTCTGATATAAGATAACTATTATATCATGTAAAATATAGTATGAGAGGGGGATGTTCAGAATGTTCAGATCTTTTATTCACCATGTTTTATGTAGTGTGTTTGTATATATATATAGTATATTTATTATTTAAACTCTAAACTAATATAAGGGTGAATAGATTTTTAATACAGGCACTGAAGCATCAGGCACCGTAGCTACTTTTAGGTTAGACAGGTACGTAGCTTCACAGATTTCATTATACCACTATATAAATGTTTAAATTGACAGGATAGTGCAGCATCATCAGCATCCGTGTGGTGAAGGGTTACAACCTTGTGACTTGATAAAATGTGTATAGTGTCAATCAAAGAGCTGGATTCAGTTCCAATCTGTGTGTAAGCTGAGGTGAGCTATCTAATCCTGTGGCCTCCAGTGACATCCTGCTCTGTTTGTTTTCTTCACACCCGCCAAGGATTCCCCCTGCTCACACTGAGACCCTTTACAATTTAGATTTATGGAAATGTCGCCTAATAGAAAGCTGCTTTCACAGGATGACAGGCAGCGATGATGATACGCCACAGAGCTACTGGTGGTGGCACTGCCTGAGAAGATCAGGCCTCAGGATTCAACTTCCAATTTAAAAGGAAAAGCACAAGGCTGTTGGTTGTGTCAGTGGAAGCAAGGATTGAAGGAAAAAAAAAAAAGTAGGATTATTTTCTGCATGTAGGTCTATGCGTGTGTTTGTGTGTATGCGTGACAGCTTTTGATTGCGGGGTGTTGATTTGTGCATATCTCAGCTTGTTGCAAGCACATAAGAGTGCATGTCTAAGCTGTATGTTTGAAAGAGGTGGCAGCTTTGGGAGGGGAAAAGAAGACTCATTCAAATAACAATGGCATTGTGCTCTCCCTCAGTGGATGTTGTAGGCTTTAAGCGTAATACCAGCATGTGTTTGCTCAAATATAGTTTGAAGTACCTGAAGCGCGAGGGAGGAGGGTGGGCGGGGCTTAGCGGAATAGATGAAATACATGTGCCTTTGTTGGCATTCAGGGATAAGCTGCTATGCGGAGACGCCTTTGTTCCTGTGTATTAATGACAAGCTTTATTTGTGGAGCAAGAGCATCAGTGTGATTTAATTTTGCGCTGTGTCACACGAGGAGGAGTCGGTTCCAATCCTGTACCTCCAACACCACATCACTCTGAACCAGACAGAGCGTTGATAGCAGTTACTGCACGGTTTGCGGTTCGTGAGGGTGTTTTCCCTCCACTGTGTCATTTCCTTGTGGTGGCTGGAAGGATGGATAGATGTACAATATATGCGCTGAGTTTTCTTGGAAGCTGACAGATAGAGCTGGCACCGGAGCAGAGAAATCCATTTCCTATGGAGACAAAAGAACGGATAAATATAACTCCAGCTCAATAAGTCAAGATGCCAGCGAGTCCTCTCATTATCTCTGCGCTTGATGACGATAAAGAGTGGACTAATGGACTCACCTCTGCTGCTAATCGCTTCTAGGAGGTCTCCCTTTAGTGAAATTACAACGTTCTATTTTTATCTTAACTGAAAACCTTGTCACACGCTCACTGAATATTATTTATTATGATTTTAAAATCTTTTTTTTTTTTGACTAACTGCTGTGTTTTTTGTTCCAAGTTGTCCCTTTGATTTGTAGCATATCACTTTGATTTAGACATTAAAATTTCACACTTACGTTAATCATTCAGGGAATAACACATTAATCCAAGGCATGAAATCACAATCTCCCGTTTCCTTTTCCTATCCGACAACAATGGATTTAGCACTGTAATACGGATTTTGGTTTATGTTCTTTATTTTCTGCAGTGCAGTTGCTTTAAATGTGAATTCATGAGATCAAGCAAATTTGCCTGCTTGTTTAAGAAGCTTAGCAATGTAGGGACAAAAAGAAAAAAAATCAAAAGACAGAAAAACAGAAGACCTACTGCCTGTTTCAGGGTGACAGAGGTTTAGAGCTACTCCTAAAGTCTGCTCATTCCTGATTCTGTTTGCTGGCTGCTATACTGCCCCGAGGCTGTTTTGTCCAAAGCGCTCAGTGGAGGTTTGCATAGCTTATCATGTTATATTTTATCGTGTCTGGCCTTGCCTGTTTCTTCTGCTGCCTTTTAGCATCTTTGTACGAGATAATCTGCCACAATGCGGCTTCCTTTGACCGTGGTTGGCACAGTCACTGCATTCGTGGCTAAATCAGCAGCATTTCAGCAAAGGGACCCCCAACCAGATAAAATGACAGAGCACAAGCAGCCAGTGGGAGTAGTTTGTCTAACAAGTGCTCAGAAGCAGCCTGACTGACTGTGCCAATGCAGTGTTTTGTGTGCTTAAGTATTCATAATGAATGGGAAGTTTTGCAAAGTACTTTCCTTTCTCCAAGACATGATCACAGATTGGGTGTTTGCGAAAATGTTCAAGCTCTCTTTAACTTTGATGTCTGCGAGATTGTCAGAAGGGAAATATTCTAACAATGACCGACCACGATGTTTTGATATTTTTTAAGGGATTGAGTGGTGGGTTCGGAAACAGGATATGTGTATGTGGTTTTGTTTGACAGGCGGCAAACAAAATTGGTCTCACCCATTTTCAAAACGACTGACTTATGCGAGTAATTAGAAGCTAAGTGCTGCCTTTATTTTACCTTAACGTTCCCTGTCAACACAGTCATGACCATGTACTGTTTCTAGGTCAGCAAGTAACTATGTTTAAGTATGAATCATTCCTGGTTCATTTATATGTTAATTTCCTAGGTAATTCTGACTTCTCATAAGCAAGAGAAAGGCTTTGAACTAAAGAGCACAAGAGGTGATCGTTGCTGTTCTGACTCTTTTCAGATCTACTTCTCAGCTGCATCGTACAGGGAAGTCTCTGTCAAGTACAACAAAGGGTTGGTCATGCAATAAACTTAAACAAAAACGTTGTTCCCGAAAGCAGTGGATAACCTCCGTGGAGCCTTTTATTTCCACCATTCATTCTCCTTTTTTCTGCCTCTGCAGCTGTCGCCACAACATGAAGGATTGATGCATACGTTTCCTCCGTCGAGTGGCAAAGAGGAAAATAAGAAAGAGAAGAAAAGATGGATGGGAGTAAATGTCATGTATACATATAGGAATAACGCGTGAGGGTGGAGCAAAACGCTCTATAGGGCAAAATGCTGTGGGGCTCAACCAAAGTGCTGGCTCAGCAGGAGGCTGATTTTACATCCAAAGAGATCCACTTTGCATATCTAGCATGTACAAACTCCAACAATGGAACGTGACAGAGTGCAGGCAAATGAAAAGGGGTCTAGTCCTCGCTGTTTTTTTTTGAGGCACTGGCACTTTTACTACCATGCTAATAAACTGCTTCTGGGACAAAGCACCTCCCACACCTCCGCCTGCACGCACGCCAAGAACAGCTTGACTGGGCCTTAGGACCTGTGTTTATGGACACATGGATCAATACTCTCCCTAAGGGTCTATATTTAAGTCTGAGCTGAGTAGCATACCCGTTGATCACAGAGGGGAGGGGAGGGACTCTGAGACGGCCATTACCAGATTTGGAGGGAGGTCTATTAAAGGGCAGACACGGTTCACAGGGAATCCCAAATCTGTTCTGCAAATCAATCTGGCCCTGAACACAGTTGATGTATTAGCCTGGATGTGCAGCATCTCTCCATATACCGCTCCTTTATTGTCAAGTGCTTGTTAATTCAAGGCACAGTCGCTGATTATTCCAGCCACATCTTTCACCCTTGATTCTCTGTGCCCTCACTGCTGGAAATGCAAATCTAGAGCGTGACAAACGATGTCGGGCTGTTTTTAACACGCTCCAGCCCCCGGCGTCCCCACATCTCTCCCCAGCTTACCTCCTCCAGCTCCACAGTAATTACCCTTGTTGGATCGCTACGCCTAATCATACTTGATTTTGGGATGCACTGCCATTGTCTCCACTTGTTAGCCTCTCACACTGTTTGGTTCTGATAGAGTACACTGATAATACTAGCGGAATGAGGCACTTACACACAAGCTCACACACACAAATACTGTATATTGTGTTAACAGAGTTGTTTTTTTTATGAGGGAGCTATGTACCGATCTAATACGGTAGCTGATTAATTTAAAGATTGTTGTGCTGCTGGTGATTAATCCCTCCATGATCTGATCATGTCAGCAGGAGATGAACGGAACAAAAAGATAAAACCGAACAACAGCAATGTTTAGAAAAGAATAATTAATACAGTAGATACAGAATCTGTAAAACAGGCCTCTTAAAGAACAGGGAGTGAGAGGGAGGGGTTTTGTGTAAGAGGCTCCCAATTTGTTCTCACTTTGTTCCAGTAATAAGATCCAGGCCTTCCTTTGCAGTGGACGAGATAATTAACTCCTGGGGACAGAGCACAGAGCTCCATCTCGTAGTTTGTGGCACACGAAGAGAGATCTGTGCAGCTGAGACTGAGCACGGTTGCAAAGATTGCAGACGTTGTTTGATGTATGTTTTCTCAGATTGATGTGGAAAGCGTACAAATGATAGCGCCGTCGGTAGGCGGCCTGTAGTAAGAGTAAAAGCGCAAAGGGGGAGATGTAGAAGTGAAATAAGGGGGTGGTTTCAGAGACTTCCATCTGTGTGCTAATGTTTCTCGCTTGTGATTCGCTGTTGATAATGGGTTGACTGTACCAGCATAAGCTTAAATAAAAAAAGAGGACTGCAGTGAGTCGTTGTCCAAGGCTTTGCGTTTATTGTGGGTGTGTGGGCAGTGTCAGCACTAGATGTTGTTCTGTTCTTAGAAACCGCTTGCTCAGTGTGTGACAGCATCAGCCGTAGTATGAGTCAGGTCAGGCTAATTTCCGTTGCTGTAACTTGCTTTTCTTTCCTGCATTGTCCTGCCCCAGCGGCTTCTTTGGAATGCTCACCGTAATGGTTTCCGCCAATTGTCTGTTTAAACCTCCACTCCCCTTCTCCACAGCTCATCGCGTTACTCAGGCTGAACTTTGACCTTTACAAGCAGGAAGATCTGTAATGAAGCGCCTTTTCCATTTGGTCACGTGTTTTCTTTGCAGGATTTGAGTCATGCTCTGAAACCTAACGTCTTCTGTCTCTTGTTTTCTTTTCCAGAAACATGTGAAGACTCTTGTGGAGCTTTGACCTGCACATTAGCCTTTAACAACAGAAAGGCGAAGGTCTCCTCCCTTCTTCCCCTCATCCATTATTTCTACTTCCACCGCACGTTCTTCGCACGCTCTTTAAACATGGAGGGCTGGCAAGCTGCACACAGGCCCTTATCGCCACACCCTAAAGTAGGAGGTGTAACTATTCTGCTGGCTCTCTGGCTCTTAGCAACCCCAACCTTGTGCAGTGGGCAGACATTTACTAGTTTCCACCCGGAACGTCGGGACTGGTTGTTCAACCACCTGACGGTTCACAAAACCACAGGGGCGCTGTACGTTGGAGCAGTCAACCGTGTGTACAAGCTCTCAGGCAACCTGACCCTGCTTGTTTCTCACGACACAGGCCCAGAGGATGACAACAAGGCCTGCTACCCCCCTCTGATTGTCCAGCCCTGTTCTGAGCCCCTCGTCTCTACAAACAATGTCAACAAGCTTCTCCTAATAGATTATTCTCAAAATCGATTGCTAGCCTGTGGTAGCCTCTACCAGGGTGTGTGCAAACTCCTCAGATTGGATGATCTCTTTATCTTGGTTGAGCCTTCCCATAAAAAGGAGCACTACCTCTCCAGTGTTAACCAGACTGGCACCATGTATGGGGTTATTGTGCCTTCACAGGGCCAGGATGGCACCCTTTTCATTGGCACTGCAGTTGATGGGAAACAAGACTACTTCCCTACTATCTCTAGTCGAAAGCTCCCCCGTGATCCAGAGTCTTCTGCAATGCTAGACTATGAATTGCACACTGACTTTGTGTCCTCCCTCATCAAGATACCATCAGACACACTGGCACTGGTCTCCCACTTCGACATCTATTATGTTTACGGATTCGCCAGCGGCAGCTTTGTTTACTTCCTGACTGTCCAGCCCGAGACGCCAGAGAACAGCATGTCGTCAAGTGGCTCCACCAGTGACCTTTTCTACACCTCCCGCATTGTCCGCCTCTGCAAAGACGACCACAAATTTCACTCGTATGTCTCCCTCCCCATTGGCTGTGTGAAGAACGGCATCGAGTACCGTCTACTGCAGGCCGCCTACCTCGGCAAGCCAGGCAGCGTTCTCGCCGCCTCACTCAAGATCAGCGCTCAAGATGATGTGCTCTTCACCATCTTCTCGAAGGGCCAGAAGCAGTTCCACCGCCCGCCAGATGACTCAGCACTCTGCGTCTTTACCATTCGAGACATCAATGCTCGAATCAAGGAGCGCCTGCAGTCCTGCTACCAGGGAGAAGGAAACCTGGAGCTCAACTGGCTACTCGGGAAAGATGTGCAGTGCACCAAAGCGGTGAGTAATAGTCATACATGCTGATGATAGAAACATTTATACTGATGTAGTCACACAAATTATTCCACACCTGCATATGATTTGGGATAAAATTAGATCTCACGTTTTCACATTTTTTTCATCAGTTTAAATCTTTAGTCTAACAACTACAATCATTAGGAAATGTTTTTTTGTCTCTCTATCGTGTGAAGTGAGTGTCACATTCCATGTAATAATGTCAAATTGGTCTGTATCTCTGATATCAGAGAACAGCAATTTTCAGTAACATTCAATGAGAGAGTTTATTTATTTTTGGTAACCATCACAGTGATAATATTATCTTCAAGCACAGTACACATAATAAACACACTCTCCACTTCTAGAGAGATAAAAAGCAAAGTAGCAGGGGGGGGGGTTACTTTGCCTCTGATGCTGGCATAGATCACACACCAGCCTATTTCTTCAGATTCTCCAATTATCCTATCACACAAGGCCATGAATCTGCTGCATGTTGTCAAGTCAAATTAAGTTTCTTGATTTTCCCTCATTCCCAGGAGGCTACAGTCCTCTGTGCTTTCATTCTGTAATTGCTGATGTAAATTTAAGAATATTAAGAATTAACGACTAGCTAACCACACGAGTAGTCATGGTTACGGTGTGCGTATGTGTGTGCTGCATGTGCAGACCTGTACATATCGTTTTAATATGTACAAACGTACATATTGCATGTCTGTGTATAGTGTGTGTGTGTGTGTGTTAGGGAGCTGTGTGTTTTTAAGGTTTAATGATATCGTTACCCTTGTTATTATAAGAGCCACTAATCAGCTTCTTTTGACGCTAATCCCCCCCAGGGCACTCAATTGACCACTCTTATTAAAGTCAGTAAATTCTCCATTAGCACATTGTCTGAGTTGATTCTCCACTGGGAGGAGACACAATCTTGAACTATTGGGTTTTGTTAGATCAGATGGGAAGATGAGTCAAGAGGCTGAAAGATGGAGCCGTCATACACCCGTGACAGTCATGAGGTTTCTATCTGTGGTAGCTTACATTACAGCCGTTTCCCAGTTTCACAGTAGAACCCTGAAACCTCTCTGGATGGGTTCCAGCCCCTGCTTCATTTTTTAAACATGCACTGCCAATAAACATCTGCTTCTTCCTTCTGCTTCCAAAGACTCACAAGCTGTGTGTGTGCAGCGAAGAAGATGAGGAGAGGTAAAACACGGTCCCTAAGACTGGTGTGCTCGTGCTCAGTGAGCAGCCAACACATCCATAGTATTACATGGATGATGCAGATAGATCACTGTACAGCCTATATGAATTACGTTTAACAACAAGAAATGTCATCCATGCCAACATCATCTGCTTTTAAATCCCCAGCTCAAGCAGTGTGTCTGCTTCAAAGTGAATACTGTATATGTTTCAGAATCTCTGTGTGTGATATTTTTAGAGCGGCCGTGTCTGAGGTGATTCAAGGTTAGACCTGTCCACAAGACTGCATTTTTGTTAACTCATAAGTGTATCTCATTTGGTTGGAGTAAATTACACATGCAGTCCCAACGCCTTTCCTCTGGCCTACGGCTCGCAGCAGGTAGCCAGCGATCTCAAAGCAGAGAACCTTAATTACACCCCCAGCTCTCATCCCTGTCTTGCAGACTTTTCACCGTGTGTATGCTTACGTTCAGGCTGAGGCTGAGGCTGGGAAGGGAGCTGAGGCTGAGCCAGGGGATTCAGACACAGCAGCCAATCAAAGATTTATCACCCAGCCGTCCAGCCTTCTGCCATCTGGAGATTCACACCATCTCTGTAGTCACTCCCATGGAGGGGAGCCATGATGAGACTCTTTGTATCAGACTGTCTATATATGTGTGTGTCTTTCTGACTAACACTATCACCCTGTCTTGCGTTCCGCTTATCCTGAACCAACTAATTAACCAACCGTGAGAGCAACGGGGGCGCTGGTATTGATACCCCCGATATACACTGGGAGAGAAACTCAGATATGCTGTCACTTCTAATCCGTCCTTCAGTCAACACTTTCAGTCATTGTTTAAAACATTATTATGCGGCGTGTTGCTGAAGCAGACCAGGACCCAAGTGCTTTACCAGCACAGATTAAATGTTACACTGAGATATTTGATAAGGATTAATCATCCAGAGTTACTGTCTATTTTTAGCCTCTCCGCAGCTGCGCCAAAGATAATCAATGTAATTTGTATGCTACAGTCTGAACATGGCAAATCTACATCTCTTCACTACTTGTGAGATTTATGATAAGGCAGGGGGAAAACAAAACTTTTGCAGGAAGGTTAACAAGAAATTGCAACCACAAAGCATCCATGGGGATTTAGCTTGGCAAGTCTGCTAAGCATACATCATCTAGACAATCTAGATATAATCAGAACCAAATGGTCTGGAGCCCAGCAGACCATATGCGGAATAGCTGAGTGCGTTTGATGGAGTAGCTATTGATAAGCTGAAGTGTGTTGCTCAAGATAGTTTGTTGTTTTCCCATCTGATTCATTATGTGTGTCCGTGTCTAATCAGAAGCAGTTTAAAACAAGCATCCCACTGTTAGATACTTTACATGTCATTTAATAAACATAACAGGAAAGCATAATATCAGCTTAACTGCTTTTTAATGCGACACTGCAGTGGTGCCCCCTGTAGCAATCTGTGCTATTTTAGACAAAGGAAATGAAGGAAAATGCCATGAAGTGTGGGCGTGACTGGAGACGATTATACCCTGTCAGCATTATTGCTTTGCTCTGCTCATGGAAATCTGCTCAGCGCTGAAAAGTTTTACAGCCGTGGAGTGTAGTGAAAGGTTGGAGCAGCCTCCCAGAGTGGGGAATGTCACTCAAGACGGTGTTCTTATAACATTCTGACAGGGACAAAGTCTGGAAAGAGAAGAGACGGATGAGAGATGGATATAGTGACAGAAAGAGAATTAATGAGGTGGAGTTGGAGACAGGGGGTGTATTCAGGGGGTGTATAAGATAGACTTTGTTATATATGGCTCTACCACTCTACATCGTACTTTGAGGCCACTGCCACTCAGACCTGATTCAACACTACAAAGACAGTGTCCTCATCCGCCTTCTTTTTTCACAGCTTACCCTCCAGTCTTATCTCAGGATAAACATTCTTCCGTTACACACACACCTGTATTTTCCTAATTTAGGGTTTATCTTCATGATTATTTCCCTATGAATAAGTAAACAGAGTTTGTTGCGGCCTCCTCGCTCACATGCGTATTTCAGGGTTGCATCATCGTGCAGTGTGTTTGCTGGTGAACATAGTTATCATGCAGCGTGTGTCTTCCTGGTGTGATGATAGGCCAAGGTAATGAGCCACAGTGAGAGCAAGGTGGAGCCCAGTCAGGCGGAGCTGAAACATGTCTGCCAAGTGAAACAGAAAGGCAAATGTTTGGCTGGGAGATTCACTTGTGCACATCCGCCTGTCTCAGGCCTCCCTCCCTCCCTCCCTCCCTCTCTGGCTCATCCTCACCCCTCTCAACCCTTCATTTCCGTCTAAGACACACTCTACACTACCACTGTTTCCACGACTTTGACCATTGCTCTCTCCTTCTGTCTCACTCTGTCACCTTCATCTTTCCTCTTTACTGAGCTGTCTTCTTTTATAACACTCTGCATCTCAGCCTCTCCGCTCTACTAATGTCTCATTCTCTAAATCTGTCTGTTTCTCAGATATTTTTGTCTCCTCCCCTTCCTACAGCACATTAATATAAGGCATTTCGCTCATTCTTGCTTTATATTTGTGCTACATGCTTTTTTTGAATTATTATCTTTTCTTGTCTTTATGCTTTATTTGATAATATGTGTTTTTTTTCTCTTTCTCTAGCCTGTGCCCATTGATGATTCTTTCTGTGGCCTGGACATCAACCAGCCACTTGGTGGTTCTCAGCTGGTTACTGGTCACACACTCTACACCGAGACCCGGGACCGGATGACTTCAGTCACCTCCTATGTCTACAATGGTTACTGTGTAGCCTTCGTGGGCACCAAGAGCGGACGCCTGAAGAAGGTGCGTAGCGATGCATTTCCTCCTTCCAGCAGAAGTTAAAAGCCTGATTTCCACTCGCTTCATCACTGTGATAAAGGGCTCCGGCTGTCCAGTGGTCCACAGGGTATGGACACTGTGAAGTGGTCTTATTTCCATTCTGATAGATCATGGTCACCGGGAACTTATCTGTTTAATATTTAATGTGTGCTGTCAAAGCGCTGAAGAGGGGTAATGGTAACGGCCAGCTCACTGTAGTGGTCATTAACGCTTTCTTGTTAAGTGAGCTGCAGTGTTGCCGTGTTTAATAACCTGCACTGGTCCATTAATTTTAATAGGTACCTTTGTGACTGTGACCCACTGAGGTTATACAGTAGAAATACAGACAGTGTGTGAGTCTTATGTGTTGATGTGGTCTTGAAAGCTGATAGTGCTTCCTAGCCTATATTTAGACAGCTGTTGAAGCATTTGCCAGCTTTCACCTGGCATCATGTCCCATGGGGTTTCCCTGGTTGTTTGAGTGACAGCAGGTGTGTGTCACTGGATCAGCCATACAGTAACTGGCTCATGTGGTCACCCATCTATCAACAGATGCATGTAGCTCACAGGAGCATGTCTTGATGCCTCTTCTGGCAAGTTTGTAGCCACCTCAAGCTTACAAATGCAATGGTGTTGACCTGGGTTATTTTTGGTCTCTGTTCATAATTAAATCATTACACCAATAAAGCTGCGTTAGAGACAATATTCACCCCATGTAATCCCTTGTTTGAGGCGTTTAATAATTTAGCACCTTTCTCTACTTATTTAAATGAGATGTGACAGAAGAGAGCGTTTTCCCCGTTGCGTTGCTGTTGCCTTCACATTGTTTCTCTATTGCTGCTTCCTTGCACACGCTTTCTGCCGCCTTCCTTCCTCCCTGTCCTCTGCGTCTCTCTGCTGTCATTTGAGAGTCATGCAAAAACAGCCCTGCATGCCGCTGTGTACCTAGGCGCGCTTCTCACCGGGGCATGGCTGTAACCACAGTAACGCTAACATGGGGGAGGAATTAACCAGGAAGCGCACCTAGAGAAAAGGTACCACGGTCCAGTGGCCAGGACTGAAAATCCTAGCAGAGCGCTCAGCCGTAGACACTGATCAATAGTTTAACACAATAAGTATTTAATGTCACCTTCACTAAAAACACATTTCACAGGAGTGAGAACTCTCATTATCAGATTTTTACCAACTAACCTTCAAGGTAGCTTGATTAGATCCAGAAAAAGATGACATTAACACTGATACCATCATCGTCGAATGGCTATTTTCCATTACATTGATTTGAGGCATCATACAAAACAGTTGTCAGTGTAAAGCATAATGAAATACTGAAACTTTTGTAGTTTAGTTTACCATAGCTGTTGAAACAATAGTCTGGGCTCAATTTGTATGTAATTTAAATGTTGTGACTGACAACAAACTTGCAACGTTGATTAGGTATTTGCATGCGAGGCGTGTTATTGGATAAGAACAATACAATCGCATGAGTTAACAAGGGCTGTCCAGCTAAAGTGCATGAAAGTGCAAATGACTACCATATGCAAACCTTACCCACAGTGGGAGGCTCCAGCAGTGTGGAGACATAAAGGACTTATTATGTAGGCGATGAAGAATCAATAATGCTGCATGACAGCTGCAGTAAGAAGCAGGCTGCTTCGTCTGCTGTCACTGTGAAGATCCATGTGTTTCAGTGTGTCTAAAGTATGCACGCGTTTCCACTGAGCATGTTATCCAAGTGTCACAGGGAGGGCAGAGCGATAGCGTGACCTGATGAGCCCTGGTGGAAGTTCTTCTGCAGAGGGCTGATAACTTCTGCAGAGCTGTGTGAGGCACGCAGACAGGGCAGGGTGCTGCAGGCATCTTTCAGATCTTTGCATGACACAGCTATAGGGTGACAAGATTTGAAGCTTTTCTGGTTCCATTTCTCCACCTCTTTCAGGCAACCAAGAGAGACGGATAGATGTGGAACGAGAGGGGTGCAGAGTTAGAGGGTGAGAGTGTGAGCCAGGATGAGAAAATATAACAAAAAACAGTAGCGGGAAAAAGCAGAGATGGAAGGAGAAGGAAGAAGGTACTGGGGGAGGGAGGAAGAGACTGTTGAAATGTGAATTTAGTGCCGCCAAAGAAACCAGGGCTGCATCGCTGCCTGTAATTGGATTGGCTCCCTTCCCAAAGAATCCCTCCCTCCTCTGCCCTGCGTTTCTTGCTTTCCCATTCAGCCTCACCCCTCCTTCCCTCCCTCCTCCCCCCTCCTGCGTTCCCTGCGGACCGACTCCCGTATATGCTGCTGTTTCCCGGGCTTTGCTGGAGCATGGCAAAGCAGGAGGGATAGTGTTGGCGGATATCGCTGCCTGTGGCAGGCTTTTACAGTGGATTGATTGAGAAAGAGGGGTTAAGAGGCAGGGGGAGTAAGCATGCACTAAGGTGAGGACAATGCATATACAGTGATAGACTGTAGGAAACGAGTATAACAGCACTTACATGCTGTTGGCGTATACACAGGGGGTCAAGTAATACCATCTTACTGTGCGATGCATGTTTAAACAGAACAATCTGTATTTCATGTAGCTGGATTACACCTGTTCCCAACCAAGAAAGAAACCTACTGCCAACATGCAACGGTTACATAAGTGTTAGATGTTAGGAGTCTTTCAGAAATTGGTTGTCGAGCTCTGGGTGGCAGCCTTGGAGGTAGTGATTGATTGCAGAGGGCAAGATATGTTGACCTCAGCAGAAAACTGCTAAGGGGGTTATCAATAATCTAGAATCTCATACGGTTTTTGTAGCAACAGTGAAACCAGTTCGCATCAGCACCAAACCTAAACTTTCTGGTCCAGTCTTCTCAGTGAGCTTCTACTCCTGCTCATGTGTTAATGCGTTATTTAAATTCTAGATTTACATTGATAGCCACAAGGCTGTATATTATGCTCACCAGGCTCAATCCCCTCTGTGTTATCACCCTCATGTACCCAGAGACCAAAAGACTGCTACAGGGCTCTGCGGGTCAAATTACAGAGATAGGTGATCAGCTATGCAGTTTATTCTAGATACGCATTACCCACAAATTGCATCATCTGAATTGGAATTGGCTGTGTGTGGTTCACTTTGTGGTTAAGCACAGACATATCCCACATCAGGGCTGGAATTGGTGGGAAGCAACAACGGCATTAAGGAGGAGAGGAGCTGCAGGGAGCGCTGCCTTTGATATAGACGGAGACGGCGGTCATGGCTGCTCATGCAAAATTGGATGTTGAAATACGTCTCAGCGATGGATGACTGGGGAGGTTAAGACAAACTCAGCAAAGGCCCTTTGACCTGTTAATCAGAATCCATTCGCAGACAATGTGAATGAACACAATCCCTGTACAGCCCAGCAGGGGTTAAAGGTCAACCTGACACCAAAGCAGTGCCCTCCCAGATGGAATTCTGTCCTGTGTGAGCCATGACAACATATCTATAGTATTTTACAGCCTTTCTGTAGTTTTGGGGTTCCTCCGTATTCTGTCCTGCTTGGTTTGTTTGTTGTGGTTTTTCAAGCACCAAGTTATAGCGGTGGTGTATGTGGGGGTTGAAAACCATGTCTTCTGGGCCCTTTGTCCTTCAACCGTGATGTTAGCTTGTTTAATTCTCCCCATCATGCTCTGGTAAATAATCAGGAATTGGTTTGGATAATGGCCATGGCAGCTGAAGGGGGCAACTTGAAAGGGTGGTTCAGGTGTTTAGCTGGACACATTTCTTGTTGAGCTGGTTAACATAGCGGAGGCTGCGCAGCTGATTCGTCAGACTGGCCTGAGTAGCAGCAGCAGAGACACGTGTTGTGCAGACATTTCTGGGGAGTCGCGGAGGATAGCAGCTGATCATAGGGCATGAAGTGTCAGTGACTTGAAAGGCTTGTAAATGCAGACAGCTGCTCCAACAAGGCCCTGATGGACAAGTAGACATAGTCTCTGTGCTGTGTTCTGTCTTTGCACTTTGCAATGAACCTCAGAGAGTTTGTGCTTGGATTTGTCACCCTCAAAGGGAAAGTGATCTGAGAGCATTGCTTGTCTGTTGCCTGTCAGCCCAGAGGCTGCTCACCTGTTTGGCTTGTTTGGGCTCGGCTTTGGTGTGGCCCAGCTTGGCCTGGTCCGCATGAGAAGAAATGAGGAGAAGCAGGAAAGGCCAGAGGTGAAATGATTCACAGCAGCTGTGTGTGGCACAAAAGCACGATGTTCCTCCAACAGCTCAATCCAACGGCAACAGAGTGGAAGGAAACCTGTTTCTCTAGGGTACAAATTCTTGGAGAACAGAACCCAGTTGCTTTCACCTGCATGCCTTCAAGCATACAAATGATGTTGATACCTAAAATATGAACATGAATGAATGTTTACTTCATAAATAACTTTCAGTTGGCCATTAGCATCGTCTCATGGGATTGCAAAAACACAATGAATTAATCATTTTAATCACTTTATTAAACATTTCTATTGTTGATGCATGGCTTGCATTAACCTTGTGCTAACATGAAATGAAACAGAATTAGGAAAACAATGTCACAATCGCCAACAGGTATAATTTGTTTCCAATCATCACTGTCACAAATAGTAATTTCTCACGGCATGCCTTGTGTAATGACCATAGCATCACTTTGTTTCAGACTGAACGGTGTGGCTCAATTAATCCAGCACAGAACAGATAATTGCAGCTTCTTTGTTAAACCGCCTTTGTTTTGCCTGTTGTTTAAAATTAAACGAAAACGGCCTTTTCTCCTTCTATGAATGCATTAACATTTCAGACCTAGCAAAATGACGTAATGACAGGTGGCATGGAAACATGCGGTAAGAAGCATTTTAGTTTCCAGTGCGTCTTTCGGATCCGTCTTTAGGGCTGTACCTGCTAAATTGCCTGCAATCTTTAGATTCACTTTGCCCACCGGCGACCGCTGGCAGCCTCGCGCTGCCTGCAGAAAACAAGAAAAATTTTCCTTCCACACACAACTTGCAGCACTTTCGCAGAGGCTCAATCAAATGTCCTTCAGTAACAGCACCACTGTTTGGGGAAACTGCAAACAGAAGTATATTTTATTTTGGCGGTGTCAACGATTTCATCCCCCAAAACTATCAACATTTCCCTTGCTAATAATTAGTTAATTCTAAATTGCATTAGTGGTGTGTGTGACCTTTGAGAACCCTGCCTAAACTTGACCTCCTCTTGCTCGGTTCTTAACCCTGAGCCGGATACAGAGGCGGCCGGCGGCGGCCCCCAGGCTGCTGCAGCGGGCTGCGTCTTTCATAGCTGTCTTCAGAGTACAAACCGCTCTGGTCCGGGCTCCTCTAAACACTTCACAGTTAAAAGGCCAGAGAAAGAATGAGTGCCCCTGCTGTTCCATTTATCCTACCCTTATATCTGCTTTTGCCTTTTTAGTCTCTGATTTACTCCCTCTCTCTTTTCACAGAGGTCAGTTAAATGTAGCCTGGTCAGTCAACCAGCTGTCCCCTCTCATTTTCGGCCTCTTTTCTTCTTCCCCTCTATCTTTCTCCATCTCAATCTCTCACTCTTGCTTTTTTCAAATCTTCTTTCTGCTTCTCTTCCCTCCTCACACTGTTACAATGACACAGCCTTCCCCGCAGTGATCTCATTAATCACATTCACACAGCTCTCTGTTGCTTTCCCTCTATCTGTCTCCCTTTCCATTCTCTTCCTCTAATTGCTTGCTCTTTTCTCTGCCAGAATCTCAAAGGAGGCGTTTTTCATTATCTAACAACAAGAGACAAATACTCACACAGTGAGTCTCACAGTGCATACATTTGACTACAGATGGATTTTATACATCTAGGCTTAATTTAGCCTCGAGATATACAGTACTATGCATTGATGCCAATAGAGGCAAATCCCAAGGGACACAAAGACAAAAATCACATATGCCCATAAATATGTTGTGTAATACTTGTTCATTAATTTATCACAGAACACTTGATTTTATTTATTAGATTTGTTGCAGGCGATCCCTTTTTATTTCTTCGGAAACAAATTACTCTCTACAGCACGTCCCATAATTAGACTTAACTTCATGAGTGAGATTAATTAACCCATTGTTGATGAGAGGTACTTTCCACTAGAGACCGTGTAGAAAGAGAATTGCTGCAAGAGAGTTTTCTTCATGATTTTTTGTTGAGTGGGCTACAAATTAAGCTGATGGCAACATTATTTACTTCCTCGTGAAGATTTTCTCATGTTTGTATGTACTTGGGCCCTTAAAGGGTACAGAAGCCCTAGATCCTGCCTGGGCCTGGGAGTCATATCGTTGCGGTAGTGGGTTGTGTGGTTTCCACCAAAGTTTAGAGCAGTAGACTCATTAGGATTGGGGAACCACATCAAATGCAGCAAAGTCTTCTGGGTTAGAGAGAAAGATGAAACATGTAAAAGTAAGGCTGAATATTCAGCAAAATGTCAAAATTGACTGTTTTCTGTCATCTGAATATGATAATTCGAGCCCACGCATCTTTGTGATTAAATGTTTTATGTACAATAAAAACAACAAAAAATTATGCAAGAGAACTGCTCCTCTGTTCCTCACAGCCTATCAATATTCTTGTTTAGTCCGCAGCCAATGTAGGCACCACAGGGAGGACATTTGAAATTCATAGAAATTCTTATCAGTTGTTGCGTGGCTGTTATTGATCTGTTTCTGTGGAAACAGCATGGTGCGGCAGTTTTTTATTTTTATTTTTTTTTTTGTCTGAAGTCTCCGAGCTCCGATACATTCCAACAGTTCTAGCAATCAAGGGGAAACATTCTGTCCCTGTCTTGAACTTTAAGCACTGAGTGGTTGACTTTTGTCCTGCGAGTCGCCAGCTGGCACGAGGCATGTTTTTTTTTTTCTGTCTTTCTTTCCCCGTGACCTTGCTGAAGTACACAAAGACAAAATAGGACAGACAGACAAAGAGTAAACAACGTTACCGCAGAAAAAAAAATAGATTAGCCAGCAACGTCTGTCAAAGTAGATGGCTGGCTCAGTGCCAGGCTTTATTGATTTGCTTTACAAAGCACTTGAATGGACCAGATAACTGTGATTAGCCAATTCATTACTGCTGGCTCTTAGAGTGGTCCAAAATTAGATAAAAGGGGGATGAGGAAGGACAGAGGGGGAGAAAGAGCAAACTGTTTCTTTGTGAACCTGCACAAAAAAACTCTAACAGTGACCCACAACCGAGGAAATCTTTTATGAAGTTCTTGATTAATTTCCCCTAGTTTACATGCATGGTAATGATTTTCCTCATTAGAAGCGCTTGTGAAAAAAAGAAACCACAGGCATTGTTTATGTGTTTGATAGCATGCATAATAATTCTACATTACTCAAGCAAGCAGAACAGCACTGCTCTCATCTACTTTGCAAATGTGTGCTTCAGTTTCAAGTGTCTTTTCAAGTTTCCCAGCTCCAATAGATCTCAGAAATGAGAGCGGTTTTTGACTTTGATGATATACTAAACTGTTGTCTGTGCAAAGGCAAAGCCAGTGTGTCAGCAACTAATGTTTCTGTCTGATAGTGAGACATCTTTACTGCTCCTCTGTCTAGTACTTCATACGAGACAGCAGCAGTTATCAGGACTCTTAGAGTTGATGGCACTCTTTAATGCATTTGTTTACAGGAGCCTTTGATGGGCTCTGCACAAATCATTTCTTTGATAAATGCTTTCTGACAGTGTAAAATCATGTGGTATCATGTGTTATGGATGCGACGACTATGAGAATTAGGGATTGTATTAAAACGCCACCCCACCTCTTGTTGTGAGCATGTTTTTTCCGTTTGAGATACCGTGTTCGTGTTAAGCTCTAAAATCTGTACATTCATCACCAGACGGTGAATGACTGATGCAAGCAAGCCTTTGTCATTGGCCCTGATTTTCTTGCTCGAATTTCCTTTCTCCACTTGTTCTGGGCACAGTGTGTTTAAATATTTCTTTCCTTCCAGTTTCTCCATCTCTCGTGCTCTTAACCGCAGGGCTGTCGAGTCGAGTCCAGCCAGGCGTCAGCCTAATGAACAGTGATACAGCGCTAATAGCATGTGATAATATTTCAAGCCACTGGTAATCTCCACACACTCAGCCTTTACCTGCTTGTCACTTGTAGCCTTTAGCTCACACACACACACATACACACGGGTCGTCTCTTTCTCTTGACAGCTGTATGTCAGGTCTTGGCCTCATGCTGTCATGAAATGGAGCTGTCAGCCTACACTCCCTCTTAATAGTCCAGCAAGGACAGCTACAGTCTTAATGTGATTGGACAGCGCTTTCCACATTGTGTTCACTAGCCAGACACAGACTAGCTATTTATTTTAGAGATCGAACCACTGGTCATTTATATTTACATGGTGTCAACACCAACACTCATTCAACTGACCTTAAGAGCACTAGAATACTCAAGGTCATGAAATGTCATATACCACGCAATGTCTGGTGACAAGAAGAAACAGGCAGGCAGGCAGGCAGGCAGGCAGACAGACAGACAGACAGACAGACAGGCAGGCCGGCAGACAGACAGACAGACAGACAGGCAGGCAGGCAGACAGGCCGGCAGACAGACAGACAGACAGACAGGCAGGCAGGCAGACAGACAGGCCGGCAGACAGACAGACAGACAGACAGACAGACAGACAGGCAGGCAGGCAGGCAGGCAGACAGACAGACAGACAGGCAGGCAGGCAGGCAGACAGGCCGACAGACAGACAGGCAGGCAGGCAGGCAGGCAGACAGACAGACAGACAGGCAGGCAGGCAGACAGACAGGCCGACAGACAGACAGACAGACAGACAGACAGGCAGGCAGGCAGACAGGCAGGCAGACAGACAGGCCGGCAGACAGACAGACAGACAGACAGGCAGGCAGACAGACAGGCAGGCAGACAGACAGGCCGGCAGACAGACAGACAGACAGACAGGCAGGCAGGCAGGCAGGCAGACAGGCAGGCAGACAGACAGGCCGACAGACAGACAGACAGACAGGCAGGCAGGCAGGCAGGCAGACAGACAGACAGACAGGCAGGCAGGCAGACAGACAGGCCGACAGACAGACAGACAGACAGACAGACAGACAGGCAGGCAGGCAGACAGGCAGGCAGACAGACAGGCCGGCAGACAGACAGGCAGGCAGACAGACAGGCAGGCAGACAGACAGGCCGGCAGACAGACAGACAGACAGACAGACAGGCAGGCAGGCAGGCAGGCAGGCAGGCAGGCAGGCAGGACACAGTCCATATGTGCTAGGCCATTATCAGTGGATAGATTGTTTGTGATGTGAGCGAGGTGAATTAACGAGCACCAGCCGAAGAACTGAAAGACAGAGAAAATAGCAAGGTCATGTGTGTGATTGCAAAACGCACCTGCATCGCCAGAAAGCCCACGCCAGGCCACAGACGGGACATTTAGAGGGACATGGTATCAAAGGACATTGCTGGAACCCCAGGCCTCTTCCGCTCACAGGTCAGCTCAACCGTCGCTGTTATTCATTAAACTCTAATGGTTAGCTGTTAGGAAAACATTCTGTGGGCCCCTGGTAAGTTGACTAAAGGTAAGGGTCATGGCTAGAGGCAGGGGTGAGACACCCTTACGCTTGGTGACATGGGTGCCCCCACGTCAGCTTGGATTAGCAGTCAAGGCAGAGAGGTGGGGATTTGATTGAATTGCGGCACAGCAGCAAACCTCCAACATTCCGTCCTCCCCTTTCCGTCTGCTTTGAAGGGGGCGTTCTGTGGGGAATTAGGTGGCACCACCGGTTATACTTAAGTGTTTCGGTGTATTTGGCAGCCGCAGTTTGGTACTGCTGGAAACAGCTGTTGGCTCAGCAGGGTGTCTCGACAGAGCGTGTGTGTTTTGCCTATATTAGCTGACTGTGATAACGAATTAACAGACAAACCAGTTTTAGGTGTCATATAAATGTGGGGATTACAGGGCAAAGATCTTGTCTATATCATTTGCATGTGTCTTCCCTAAAGTAGTGTGGAGTGGGTCTTTTTGATGTGTGCACAGTGTGGATTTTTGTACATGTAAATATGAGCGTAGCATTCTTCGCCGTGTTGCACAGACACATTTTACTTATTTGTATGAGTGAGGTGTACAGAAATCCCTTGATCACACATTCAAAAAGACACTGTACATTTCACTTTATTTCTCGAGTGTTACATCACACACAAATACGTGCACACACGCACAGGCACACGCACACTGCTAATGAGCAGAGGGCTTTCACGTTCCAGCTGATTAGGAAATGGGAAACACTTGTGTCATGAGTTTTTACCATAATAATCCCAGATCGGTGCGGTTGGCTGAGCAGGCGGGTGTGGGTTTGCTTTGTTTAGGCTGCGGGCTGGATCGGAGCACGACGTGGGGTGAGGCGGGACGGGCGTTTGGATCCGAAGGTGTGGCAGATCAGACGACTGTGTCAGCGCTTCAGGATTCTTGGCTCTAAGGGGATGGAACGGTGTTTGGGTTACGACATGCTGCGAGCTCTGTCCTCTTTGAATAAGACACCCTCGAACAAAGTGCAGCTGATCAGATTAGCGGTGGCTGATCAGATTTCCCAGCAGGTTGTTGGCTTCCTCTGTCTGAACATCTTGACTAAGAAATGTTGTTAGTACTAAACACACAGAATAACAAAGGAGTAGAATCAAGGGATACACCAGCATTTGTTCGCTTTCATTGGGAAAAACAGTAGATGATGATCTTTTTACAATCAATGCAGCCTCGACTTGTTAACATGGTTAACATCTATCCTTTTGTTTAGTGAGTGATGCTTTTTAAGTCTGTGTCTGTATCACGGGTGAAATGATTCTTTTGAGCAGTTGAGGGTAATCCTACAGTGAAGTGGACCTACAGGGCTCAGGCTGAAACAATAGTAGCAGGTTAAATTGTACCAATCGAGTTGTGCTGGCTCATGTTGCTAAGATTGCTATAGTGTGACGAGAAGAAAATAGTTTCTGTTCTTGGGACCTGATGAATTCTTCCCTTCCAAGACTGGTGATCATCGCAACATCAGAGGAGGAGAAAACAAGACTACAGAAAGGCAGCGCCTTAGCTTTCCCTTTCATTCTGTGTCTCATACTCTGTTGCTGTCTACTACTTTTCTCCAAATCCGATTTTCAGCCTCTTTGTCTTTGTTTGCCTTGTGTTGTTTTTCCTCAAATGCCCAGCCTCTGTCTCTGCCTTTGCTGTCAGTATTTCTCATTCTCCGTGGCTTTTCACCCGCGATCCATCCAGGCCAAGCCACAATCCCTTATAAGGCCATTGGAAGCCCCCTTCTGGCCTCTTATTTCCATATCAGATCTGCAGTAACAGACAGGGCTTATACGGGATCAAGCCTGGAATGTGAAGCTGCCGCTCCATCGGCTGTGCCACAAGCCCTGCTCTGCTCTCTGCTCCTGGGCACAAACCTGGTCTTACAGTACGCTCCCCTCCTCTCTCCCTCTTGCAGCTTTATCTCTTCTCGCCTCACTTTCCCCACATTCCTTCCTACTCATCTCTCGTTTTATCCTTTCTGTTTTCCTCGTATTTCTCTTCTTCCCCCTTGCTTCTTCCAACCACCTTAACAGTAAACACACAAAAACACACTCCCACGTCTCTCTTCTCCACGCAGTTCCTGAGCCGAGCACACATTTAAGTCTGTGGACTAACGCGGCGTGTTGCTCTAAGTTCAGAGCTCGTAGTGTGATGCAGCAGACGAGGGCCGAACAAAAGACTAACCCACATCTAAAAGCAAGACAAAAGGGAGGAACGGAGTAAAGGTATAGAGTACAGCTCCATAACAAACACTCGTAAAACTGTCTCAAAAGGAAATGTGTGGTTTCGGTTCATATTTTACTTAAAACCGTCCTTTGTTTCATCACCATTGCATCTCTCTGTCTTTCTATCACTTCCTTTCCGTCCCTTATGCACTCACCAAGTCTGTTCCTCATTACAATTTGATGTTTCCACAGGCTTTTTTTCCGCTCCGTGCTGAGCCTTAATATGCAAAGTGTCGACTTTCCTGTGTGTTCATGTTCATGCGTGTGTATGTGTGTGTGTGTGGTTTGGTTTGTTGTCGTAGGGAGTCTGTTTCTGATTAGGGCGGCTCTCTCTAAGCTTTCCTTTCACCGCCACATTTGGGCCTTGCTTGGCAGTGAAACCTTTACAGTGAATCTCATCCAGGCCTTAATTGTTTTAAAAGACTGGCAAACCTGTCTTTCTCTTTGGCTCCATTTGTTGCATCTTTTCTATCCTTTGCTTTCTATGTCTCTCTCTCTCTCTCTCTCTCTCTCTGCTCTTCTGTTTCTATTCCACCACATCCTGCTTTGTTCCTCGTTTCTCTCCCAGGGTCTGACACAAATGGAGAGATGAAGGGATGAGAGGGGATCTCATATAGCCTATAATGCTTATCTCCTCTGGGGCCTGCATAGCTCATTAACCTATGTTAGTCTCCACATGCCTCCATTAGGAGACACACCTGGCTCCCAAGGGCCCTACAGGGAAATGACAAGTCCAGTCTCCTTTCCCTTCATCAGCTTCCGAGACGCACACAGGGAAACGATTCATTACAGCTGCTCTTGTGGTATTTTCTTTATTGTGGCTACGGTGGTTATTGATGCTGATGTGTTGATTTCTCCGTCATGTCAGCTGTGATGTAATGTGACATATATACTACACATTGAAATAGTGACATCCTCATTATGCACAAGCGGTTTTCCATGAATAACAAGTAGCCCTGGTTCTTGCTGTGAAGGAACTCGGAGGAGAGATGTGTTAAGTCTAAACAGCAGATGCCACAGCTCCTGCCCATCCACTCAACCGCTGTCTTCAGTGGGAAACAGAGTCCAAGCTCCTTGGTACGGTGGTGAGTCTCAGATTAGCCAAGGTCCCTTTCAGAGCCAGGGCAGCATTAGCTGAATTCGGGGTTACACATTGAAATGTATACTGTGAGTAATTGCCAGTGAAAAGCCTAAATCTTATTTGGGCCATGCATCCCAAATCTGTGTTCTGGTCCCCCGGCTGGCTCTGGATAATCTGCTTGGCGGGGACTTAGCCTTTCTAATGTTCTTCCCGTCCACTCTGCAGTACAGAGGAATGCAGAGATAAGCAAAATTTCCTTGCTTCCTGCCACCTGGCCATAAAACAAATAAATGCTATCAAATGATTTTATTACAATGGGAGATGAAAAGATATGCAGATGGCAGGTTTTGTTATCTACTGTTGTGTGATTTTCAGTGACTTCCTGTTTCTCTTTTAGTGTTTCTCACCTTTTTTTTTGCCCATCTGTCCTGCTCTCTCATTTTTTTCCCACAGTACATGTAGATCTCTCAAACATCCATTTCTGGCACTAAAGCAAGTAAGTTGAACTGCATGACTTTAATGTCAGACTCCATGTTTTCCACAACACTGACCTCTTTGTCTTCAGCAGCCTGGAGTTTCTCTATCCTCTGCTCTCCTCTCCCCTTTTCTTTATTCTCTACTACTCCCTCTTGCCTAGTGCTGTATGTGTGTGTGTGTGTGTGTGTGTGAGTCCATGTGTCTCTGGCAGACAAGTAGATGTTAGGGAGTTAAAGTGACTTGGAACAGTCACAGTAGATTCTCTTTTCAGCATTGCACATTTTTCTCTCCCCCTCCTCCTCACTTCAGTGTATTTCTCTCTTACTGCGTCTGGCTGCTTCTCATTCTCAGTCCATCTCTACTGCTAAGACATATTAGCATATCATTGCCGTAAAGAGCTTCAAATTTCACAATTAATGGGTTTTTAATGGTTCCCCAGGACTCACCATTATGTGGCCGAGCTTCTTAGCCTAATCCAGAGGGGACCATATGGGCTGTGACTCGACTCCATACGCTGGACCCAGAGGTGTATTGAAACCAGTGGGGAAGCAGAGCTAGAGTGTATTTAAATCGGAGCTTTGGGCTTTATTAAAGACCATAGGAAGTTTATTTGTTATTGGTCCTTAGAGTTTGTGCTGGGAACAGTAGGGACTCTCCTTTATTGTCCACTTGGGTTAAAGGTGTGAAAGTAGTCCCGTTATGCATAAAAGATTGCAAGCGCAGTCCAGCAACTTGACGTTCTCGTTAAAATATGGGCTTTTCTCTGGCTGTACTTCTGTGAGTCACTTTTGCTTCTGCAATAGTTGGATTGGCATCATTGCTAGAGCAAACCTACCACTCGCTTTTTTTTTTACGACACATTTATTTAGGATGTTACATGTAGCATTGCTACAAATCTGCAACATACACGGAAGTTCTGCTCAGTAAAAACGTGTATGTTTTGCTTTGTTGTGGAAAGAAAACTCTGGCCTGATACGTCACAGTTTCTTGTATACGCGTCTTGATCCAGGGCACATGGTATGTCTGAATGAACTTGCATATACCATGTTTGAAAAGGTCTTTACTTCCAGCCAAGGTGATTTTAAGTCTTCCATCTACTGAGTTTGAAACGACACTCAGGAGACCACCAGTGAGCTAATTTGAACTGGAGCATCAGCAGCGTTAAATAAACCTGACACCTGACACACTGATGAAACAGTATGTTTGAAACTACAGGATTTATTGTCAAGAACTGTGTTTATATGTAAGCACTCATCTCGCCCTGCAAACAAGGTGTCCGTGTTGTAGTTGTAGCCATCTGTTCAGATTTAGGTGGTCCCAAGGTTACACTCAGGCCTAGACGGAGATAATTCACATTAGCTCCAGTGTCACATTGACATCCGTGCCCACAGGTCGTGTGTTTCCTGTCACTTGTAAAGTAAAGTAAATTGATTCATGAATTTAGTTGAGTCAGCAAATACAGGTGGTTTGTTCCACTGTCCATTCATGAGAAAACTTTGAACACCTTCAGACATTGTCCTTGTTCACTCTTCAGTGAAACCGACAGTGATCCAATTTGGAAATCCAATCCACCCAGATGGACTAAGAATAAATTACTAGAGGTCAGACTCACTGACCACGCGGCTAACAAGCTAGCAGACCACGGTCAACACCTGAGTGGAAAGCAGCCAGAAAAGCTCTTTACTCATTAAAGTTCCTGTCAATGGAAAGAAGATTAAAAACGACTAAAGTCTGTGTCTCCTCAGCTTATGCACTTTTTCCTCAACCGGATCCCGTTGGGCTTTTAATGTAATGCATGTTATATACAATGCTTGTGGCATTGCAGAACCTACACTTCGCTCTCTTTCTGAGAGTGTGCGCGTGAATGCCAGGAAGTGCACAAAAGTGCTGACGCAAGCTTTCTGCGTCTGTGTCCAGGTAATGGCCTGTAGCAGTGCTGCAGCCTGGGGCCTGCCAGAGGAGGATGACATTTACTGCCACCTTAACTAGCTCATTAGCCTGCTTCACAGTCCCGCTCCCTCTGTTCACTCCACAGATGGGAAGATGTGATGAGAATAGTGCTATTTCACACTGCCAGTTGTTATTCTGCTCTTCCCATTTAAGGCTATCAACATGGAAGCTTTAAACTGTTTTGGAAAATGGCTTTGTGTTCTCTGCTGTTATAGCAGCAGTGTTCACTCAGTTTAGTCTTTGAGCAAACAACTGATCTTTAAATGACAGGGATTCATTGTACTTTTGGGGAGCTCTCACTGTTGCATACTCACCTATATGAGGCTCATCTTTTAATCAGGCCTGCTCTGACGCTGATTGGCCCCATTGTTCAGCATACAGACTATTCAAATCTGCCTTTCATTACTTCCTTAATACACAAACATTCCCTCCTTCACACACACCTGTACACACTGTTACACACACATTCACATCTTCATTATGCCACTTCTTCGCTTGATTGGAGGGCTGTTGGGTTATGTTGATGTGGGACAGACTCAGCATAATCCTTCCTCTGCTCTCTAGCCGCCCGATATTTCTGCGTTCTTCATTAGGGACGTAGGCATTGAAGGAGAGAGGCACAGCTGTAATGGCGGTTTCACATGCAAATAGCAACGATGTAATTAAAACGTCAACATCCAGCATTCAAGTCAGTCCTCTTTGGCTGCGGGTTGGTGCGTTGAGCTCCCTGTTGCTCCTAAATTGACATGAGCCGGATGAAATGTGTTTGTTCAGTAGGCGTGCAGACACAAGAGCAACAGCACGGAGTAACACACGCACAAACCCGCGTACATACAAATGAACGAGCGACATGCAGAGCACATGTGGTCCGGTCGGGCTGGCGGAATGCCCCGGGCCCAGGCACATCCCAAGGTCTTTGTTCTGGCTGTGTTTTCTTGTTGATAAGACCTGTGGGGAGTTAAAGACAACAAACGGTGACAGATGAGACTGAATGAAAATGCCTCACATTTCCGAATGACACAAAAAAAAGTATAAAAAATCTTAAGGGTCATGGACAGTATCATTTCATCATCTGTTGTCTGCTTGCTCCGGTGCTGGCCAGCTTTCCTTGTCTGTCTAAAAACAGCCCAAGGCCCGTTCTTAACGTCTGATCCTTCTTTTGTCTTCCTTTCCCTAATTGACTGCGTGTGAGTGTGTGCGTGCTCGTGCGTATGTGTGCATTACCCCACTGCATCCACCGTATCCGGTGTGTGCAGCGTTAATATACTGGGTTAGATGTTAGACTGTGTGTGACTCATAATGAGTTATTGTACCACTTCTGGAAGAGCCGTTTGGAAGGCATGACCGCGGGCAAAACGGAGAGGCCGGTGCGTGTCTGTACTCTTAACAGGTATCAGACTGCATTACAGGTTCCCACAAGAAATGGATTAGACAGCACATATTCAGCTCCTCAAAAGTAAACATGCCTTCCCCTTCAAGCCGTGTCAACATCAGCCCAGTCTGCGCTGGTTCAGACTTAGTTGAGGATCACTGGTGATATGAAACACTCTGGAGCTCTGGGCTTTAAGATCTCATGTGCTGTCAGTTTTGTTGAAGTCGTATTTCAGGCTGTTTTGTTCTTTTGACCTCGCTGTGTGGCAAAGAGAAATGAATCATTATTGGCTATGCTGTTCTTATTATTTACCCTAAGAAAGTAATGAAGCGAAGCTAAAACCCTGCACAGGGACCGTCTTAATTAAGACGTTTCTGCTTCCCTTTTAACTTCTGGCACCGGACTGTGTTTAAACACCTTTTGCTTTTGGTGCCAAACGAGGTGCCCGTTTGGCCGGCACCTCTCACGCTACAGCATTCTCTAGGAAGCCCCGCTACAGGAAATGTCCTCACCAAGCAAATATGCCAGCTGTGACCAATCACAGAACTGCCCCTGTAGCTCTCTTCGCTCACAGAAACTTTATTTTAGCTTTTGCTCGTCTGGATCTCTGGACTACTCCTGGCCAGAGGAGTTGTTAAGAGCTTTTTATGGGCTTCCAAAACACAAGTGACTGCGCGCTGTCTGTCTCTTTTTTTCACACACCCTTCGTGGCCTCCCCACCATTAAAACAACTACTTATTTTAGGCCACTTAAATGAGCTGTCTTCGCTTTTGTGTTTCACTTTAACTGCTGCATTAACCTTGTGTCTATATTTTCAGCCCACCGCTTGCATAATAAGTGTACAAGTCTGTGTAAAGGCAACTCAGCATGGGCCGCCTGCAAGCACAGTATAGTTAACATGTATAACAGTGGATTAACGTGGAGGCCTCGCTCCTCAGGCACACTCTGTCACAGATCTGTCAGACCCCTCGGAAACCTCTCACAGCATAGCTCTCATCTGTCAGCAGACAGTACCCTGCTGACACACTAGGGAGTAAAGGCATGCATGCACATGAACATTAGCACAGAAAATGATTCAAATATAGTGTATGGGAAAACAATGGAGATATGTACTGTAGCTGAAATGACCCTAGGGACTATTTTGGCTTTAGTTTCACTAGATGAGTTTTACATTAAATGCTTTTATGGATGTCTTTGTTCCCTTAGACGATGAGGATGAGCTACAGTACGAGTGAGTCATTCTGTCAGAGGCAAAAAGCAAAGTTATTATGTATATTAAGTTATTACAATTATGAAAAACAGCTGTCCTACGCTTTGGACTAATAATAAATAATAATAAAGAAGGTTTGACATTTGTTGCTTTTTCTGTTTTTATGGACCTGTAAAATCAACTCACTAGACACCTATAGATTTGCTTTGAGAGTTAATAAATAGTTATAGTTTTAATATCGATGGTCTACAGTGTCAGTTGCCATCAACAGCCTTTTTGGCGAGATAAGGGTACACCACATCCACTGAAACCCCCTCACGTCTTTACACTGCTGGCAGAAACCCACACAGAATGTGTTGCTGTCAGTTGAAACCTCTGCACAACAATGCAATCAAAAATGAAAGAAAAAACAAAACTTTAAACTGAGGTATATTCCGGAAAGCTATAATATGCTTTACCACTTCTGCTCTACACACACACACACACACACACCTACACACAGCTCATGAAACAACAAATTAGTTGTTTCAAGAAGATCAAACACTTGTGAGTAAGTCCCGTGCCTTAATTAAATTTAACGAGTACATTCCTATAGCATAGATACTGTTTGTTGTCGGCTGTATCACATCTCCAGACCTTATGAAAGCATTACAGATAATTTGGTCTCATCTGAGGCACTTACTGTATTATTTGTGTCTCTGTAGCTGGGTAACTCTTAAGGGCTTTTCACACACTGGTTGACTAAGCAACTAAATGCAGATCCCAGTAATACAGTTCACAGGCATCACAGCAAACCAAAATAAGAACCTTAATAAAGCCGTCATCATTCACATAGACAGAGAGGCTCAACACAAAGTCATCAAAAATATAATAATGCACGTGAGCAGCGATGGATTCACTTCTTCTATACTTACAGCATTAGTTAAAACAAGCTGTAGACTTTTTTCGTACTGCGGTTCCTCACTTTACTGTATGATTGTGATGTATTGTCTGGCTGAGGGACAGGGTCATCGCCAGCATGACTGTCATAATATAAATAAATATATAATAACACTCTGTCTGTGTGCGTGGTGGGTCGCAGGACAAGGTAACGGTCATGGTCTTTCACTGATCCGGGGACGTATGGGAGGCAGCTGCACTCCTCCTGCACTCTTCTCCTGCGGGGGGGGTGGACTAGGGGCGAGGCGGGTAAGGGACGACAGGAGGCAGGGTGTTTAGTCAGAGAAGGGAGGGACTCTTTCTCTGTCTGACTGCCTGGCTGCAGGCAGCATGTCAGCTGGGCCTATTCCCCAGGCGCCCACCCCACTACCCCATTTCCCCATCCCAGTCTCTCGCCAATCAGTAATGGGCCAATGGTTTGGAGAAGGAGGAGGTGCGTGGCCAGTTAGTTCCGCCCCACAGCACCCTGCTTTATTGGGCTTTCATTGGGGATTATTGTTATTGAATTATGGAGGGCCTCCCCTCAGACCAATCTCTGGCAGGAAGCAGGGACAAGGGGCAAGCCTTCACACAACTGCTGATGTGTGACCTTCTTTCCCGCCCTCGTCACCCCTCCACCTTGTGTCTTCCAATTTGGCTCCAGCCTCATAGCTTCAACCATCCTTAGATAGACAGAGACAGAAGCGTAGACACGTGCAGGTGCACACACTCAGATGGCGAAGGAATGCACCCTTTATAGCCATTTGCCCTTTGGCTGGCATTACCCAAGCATTAAGAGAAGGGCAGATTAAATAAACGGAAAGCGTTAGGCAGCAGATGAGTTATATGGGGGGTGGGGGGCTCATCTTTCCATATTGCTGCCTGTCTGTTTATCGCAGTCCTTCCCCATCATTGCCCTCAGGACCCTGCATTCCTCACACCCATCCTGAAACCCCTAGCCTCTGTCTGGCCTCCACACTCCTCAGCCTCCAGCCACACACGTGCTCAGTGGAGGGGCACAGACCAAGAGACACCCCAGAGACTGACGAACGTTTATGCATGTATGAATGTTTACGCACACACTTGACATCTGCTCACCAGCAGCTTCGTGCTTTTGTAAGGTATTGAGATTAGGATTCCCTATTGTGCTTCACCCAGGGGATTACAGTACACGATCCTGACTGATGTCTGAGTCCTATGGATCTACTGTAGATTAGACACTGTCATTTATAAAGAATCTGAGGATGGGTTGATGTCATGAAATTATTATGACTGGCCACCAGTCTGCAGTCGCTGCACTGGCGTTTAGCCGATTACGGTGCGTTAATCTGGTTAAAGACACACTTGGCTTGTTCTCACAGATTAACTTTCCTCCAGGAAGCAGTTCATGATACCAGGACTCACTCATTAATATTTCCTTCTGACCCTCCACCACACTTCGTTTCCTTTTCAAATAAGATAGCTTATGAGGGGATTTAGTGACCTTTGACCCCCTCTGTCCCCCACCCTCTACCCTTGTGGCTTTACACCTACATGAAACGTGACATCGGCAGCTCTGCGTTAAAACCCAGGAGTCTCCCTTCACACACTCGGTCCTCCTGGGACGGCAATGTCTATGCTAATAACAACTCTGTGCTAATTTGTGTTTGTGTACATGGTTGTAAAACTTTAGACAGAATAAACTCTGTTTATTCTGGCCCATGTATCAAGTACATTATTCCTCTGCTCAGCTTGTCTGTCTTTTTATTTTTCCCCTAAAATTCACACTATCTTAAATCAACATTAAATCAAGTGCATAACTGTTGTCCCCTTGGCTCATTTTGAATTCACTATGACCTTTATTTTTTTTAAACAGTCCCTTTAGGGTGTGTGGGTGCATGTATGTCTGTGTGTCTCAAGGGGGAAGCCACTGTCTGCCCCCTCTAAGACAGAGAAAATACCTCCCTGTGTCTGGCAGAAACCGTTAACCAACCAAACACCCCTTTCTCCTCCTCCCTCTTCGCCTTCTTTCTCCTCATAGTTCTTCCCCACATATGGACGCAGTCATTTAGTCTCTTGTTGTAGTGGAACAAAAAGAGTGTAACCAGCAGTCAGGGGGGAGAAATGTAGACACAATATATCAACTTGCTATGAATCCTTCCCACAAGGCCTTGACTCAACCCGTGTCTCCCCTTTGCTTTAAAAGATGGAAAAACAAGCTGCTTGGGTTTTTGTTGACCCAAACATTTGTGTGGTTATTACAGTAAGTAGAACAAGGAGGCGGGACGCGGAGAGAAAGGGATGAAGAAAAGAGAGGTATTTTTTTCCAGAATGGACAAAGAAGCACAGTTGTGGGATAACAGGAAGCCGGAGAGTTATGGGGGGATCTGGAACGAGGTACCCAAACATGAAGCCGTCTGGCCGGAGTCTGTGGTCAGCTCATGAAAAGAGAAAATGGAGAAAGCGGGTATTGTTTGATGTGGGTCTTGAAGCTTATTCTCTTTAGCTAATTAAAGACGAAAAAGGATGCTGCACGGAATTTGCCAGTTTAGCACATTTTTGAATAGTACTTTCAAATCAAGGTATCAATTATATTTAGCTTTAGTCAGATTTTAGAAGCATAGATGCATGAAAGTAGATGAACGTTTCCTCTTTGGAGAGTGATCTCATCCGGAATCTGGCTGAGTTGTGATAGAGCACGAGGAAGGAAAAATGACAGTATAGTTTAACATGCGTCTTTTTTGGATTTCACAGTATTCTCGTATGCTTTTTGGCAGAAGATCCTTAGTGTAACAAAACCCTCTACGGCCCCCGCTGCTAATGCTAGACATTACCTCACAAAAGTGGATTTATACGGAGGAAATAGCTAATCCCTCAGGTAATATGGGCATGAATCAGTCAGGCCAGACAGCAGGAAAGATCATGCTCACTCCCTCTCTCAGCTCTAGACACAGCAGAGATTGCCCCTCAGTGCTGTAGATGTACTGTACATGTGGAGGAGAGGGAGACGAAGAGCTGTCACAACCCTTTATAATTTCACTCTCACTGTAGCCTTGAGCAGGCAGTGTATGTGCGAATGTATAAGGGGTGGAGAGTTGGCTTTAATTCCTTGCGGTTATAAGCCTTACCGGATAAAGAGAAAAACACACACATGCGTTTTTTAGCCAGCTCACACTGATATTATAGCGTTGCACTGATGCGCCCGTACATGTACACCCCAAATTGCAGTGACTGATGAACTAGGGGGCACATTGTTGTTTGCTGTCACGTTTTACATCTTTAGAATATACACTAATCAAGCACAGAATCTGATTTTGTTTCCTTTGTTTTCCCTTCATGTGTTGTTGCACATCCCCAATTTCCAACACGCAAATTGTCTGGCAGCTGACCGGCACTAATGCCCTAATGGCGCTGTCCTACATACTTGGTACTATAGTGTCTGTTGGCAACCCAGCTCACCCACCATAGGTTGGAGAGGAGACTTCAAGATGAGAGCAGAGGCTGTCATATGCACCTCAACACATGCTGTTTGCAGGGGGATTTCATTAGTTTTATTCTTTCATTATTGTAGATAGTCTTCAGATAATTATCCTAATTCATAAAAATCATGTTGATGCAGGAGAAAGAAAAAATAAAGCAGTTTATTGTTGTTCACACCAGGAAATCTGCTGTTTTTAATACACCTACCTACCTGCTGAACAAGGTGTGACTCAGCTATGATGCCATATCTGCCTTTATGGATTCTTTTTGCTGTAAATGGGAAACCCACTCTTCTTGCTGCTGTATGTCTGAATTGCATTTAAAGGAGGCTTCAGCCATCTCTGTTAATGTGCAAAATGCCCTTGTGCTGCACTGAGACACATATTGTACATCCTGGACAAAACACACAAGCTCCTGGATGAAGTCAACCGTTTACAACAGGCTGTTTCTTTTCCTGAAGACCCGTGTTAGCACAGCAAGAGCAAAAATAATCTAACTGACCCAACACTATACTGTTGCAACATTCTGATGAATGTTCTGACGTGTGCCTCTCTATTGAATTAGCTCTTTGTGATGATCAGATCCTGACGTAACCAACACTAAATCAAGTGCAGTCTGTGCTGTTTAATATTACTCAAACTCGACACAGAACTGTAACGTTTGGCTTTGCCTGCCTTTATTTTTTTAATTCTTTCTTTTAAAACAGCACTTGTGTGGGCAGAGAATCAGCCTCATGTGGGTATGAACATCCTTATTGTTACGGGCACAGTGCACTCACTGAGGAGCTCTGCAGGAAGCATGTTCCAGCCCTATGGCCTCTCAGAGGGATTGAATGGCCTTTGCTCACAGCACAGGTGTAGATAATAAAATTAATGGTGGCCTCAGGTCCTGGTATTGTTCCCGCTGACCCATAACTTCCTGGGACAGTTCGATACAATTTCTCTATTGTTACTGCTATTTATAGCACAGCAGTTTTCCGACTATGATAAGTAAAATGTTTATTGAGGATGGATTATTCAAGTAAATAAAAGTTGAATGTGTAGGCCCATGAATTGATTAAATTTAATTTAGGAATTTGCTGCTTACTATTTTTTTAGTTTTTGTTTGGTACTAATGTGCTAAATATGCTAGAACTGCTCAATATAGTCCTGAGGACCCCTGCTCAGGACTATATTGACCAGTGCCACTTTCTGGCCCCTGTTTATCCATCCTTCAAACCCTCCCCTCTCTCTTGCTGTAAAAAGATGCTTTGCAGTGTGATGGAGGTGTGTATTGACCTAGCGAAGCGGTGTGGATGGAATACTAAGAGGGTTAATAGAATTAATGGTACTGTCACCCTTGGTCGGGGAGGAGTGCCAGGCATCTTGCTGGTTGTTTGCTGCTGATTGCTTCCTGCTTGCTGTAGCTATACTCCAGCTCTGACTTAGACCGGTGTCTATCTGCCTCCAGCTGTGACAGTTACCTTCCAACTCTACATTTTTGCCTGCTTCTTTTCTTCTGTTGTTTTTACTGTATTTTTATGTCCCTCACTCATTCTCCCATCAAATGGCTAAAAGCTGCTTTAATATTGCACCTTTGTTGCAAACATCCTTTGTTCATTCCGTTATTGATTTTATAAAGTGGTTGTGATCTATAACTCTTTATGTTCCTCCTGTCTTTGTAGGGGGCTTGATTTGTGTATTTGTGTGTGCGTGAGCTTGTCGTGTATGTGTGTGCGTTGGTGTGGTTATGATTCTGTGCTCGTTGGGAGGCAAGCAGAGTGTGTGTGTAATAATGGAAGGTTGACATTTAAAGCAGTGTATTTAGTGCCAGTGAATTAGCATAGTTTAACTGGCTGGACTATTCTTTCTCCAACGATGCAGGCATTAAATCCCGGCGCAAGATTGCTGAGCAATTTTAAGAGCCTTAGTGAAGATTCATAGACTACAAAATGTATTGTACACACACTCATACACACTGTGTGTTCATTTCTACCTCCTGTGTCTCCCTGCTTCTTGTTCAACTTAGCCTGACCCGAGTGTGTGCCGCTAGTCTATTCTGCATACACAGCATTTTCTTCCGCTGCCGCTTTAGAGCATGTGTATGAGTTATGAGGGGATCAGAGAGGATGGAGAGGCTGTGTGCGGGTGTGTTTGTGTCTGTGTGTTTGGGGGATAAAGGGAGGTACTTTGTCACTAGCATGTCTCTACTGATGAGTATCTCTGATCCTCCATGCTACTAGAAGACGGAGGCCTCTTGCTGTTTTGCATGTATAAGATGCAGAAAGGGACACTGAGCTGCAGTGTATGGAGTCAGTAGAATCCCCGTGTATACAAGCATATGTCTGTCCGATCACGTCTTTGTGTTACTCACAGTAAATGGACGGGGCCATACGTCATTATTCACAGTGTTTTCTAATTAGCAGATTAATAAATCAAGGCCTTGTTTGTTGTTGACATGTAGACAAAGCTGTTTTACGCGTGAACAGTATTACACATGCTCGCTTGGATAAACTTTATAGAGGATGTATAAATATCTTCTAGACAATTTAGGCAGTTTTTTTTTAATTTAATGATTTTAGTATTTAAATCTGTTCCTTTACATGTAAGACATTTATAGACATTATATGCCTGTTTCTGTGACTTGGCACATTGGCCATTATCAAAATCAAGTCCTAAAAACTCTACTCACACAAAAAAAAGGGTTTCTTCTTGAAAAGACTGTTGAACTAGAGAGATAAATGAGGTTTAGCTAAGTTCTAACCCAGCATATCCTGTTTTCCGTCTGAGAAGGTGTTTGTGCTGGAATGCCCTTGTTTCCTAGCGAGCTGATGTTACAGCAGGCTCCTACTGGTCAAGTCTGGCCAAACGTCCCTTGAAAGACGGAAACTAAAAATGATCTGCACAGTCCTACCTGTTCCACCCTGAACAATAGTTATGACATAAAACGTACCTATCCACACACATTCACATGGAGGCACACTTTCAGTTGATCCCCTGCTGATCTGTTGCCCAAGGGGAATGGGTTACCATGGCAACTGTTGTCCAGCGGATGGGTTGTGGCCCGCTTTTCTTGTGAGCATGCCGAAAGGGGGTCGTACAATCCAATCACCCCTCCTCAATCCACGCAGAGGACTGATTGGATCATCCTCTTCTCTTTTTTTTTTTACTCACCCCCACTCTTACTTTGTGTCTGTCTGCCAGCAGAGGTTAAAGGGTCACAGCATGAGTCCTTACTACCCTTCTTTCTTTGTGGAAAACCTACAACAAGGAGCTGTAATTATCACAAGGTGAAAGATCGTGACATTTGTCCCTTTGGAGATACTTGTGGAATCGCATAGATTTACCACTTTAGGCGTCTCTGAACTAAAGTCTTACTGCAGTTTCCCTCAGTAACATGGATGCGTCTGGATGTATGGTCTGATTTCACTGTGGTAAAATATCCCTTCTTTTGCAGAAAACCTCTTCCAGATTATGTAATTCATTAAAATTTCTGTTGTCGGTTGTAGTCTTGGTTAACGTGCTTGTCCAGATGATGAACTGGGTGAATATAGGTATTTAATTTGATCTTTATTTGTAACCATTGTGACTGATAAATACTGTTTGTAATCCAAGAGGCTATAGTTGATACTTGGTTGAAGTCTTGTAGTAACTGAATTGAGCAGAAAACGCCCTTTGTGGCTACATTTTTTAATACCGTGTTCACTTCTGAAATACTACAGGTATGTACGTCTCACAATGCAACAGTCACAGCATAGAAGACATATGGAGCATGGGGAGCGTTACAGGTGTTAAAGGTGGGCTCGATTGAAGTGCTTTTATACTGTCATTTGCTGCACTGATCCCGCTGGCTATAATTTCCTGGTATCTCACTTCTACCTGCCAATCTTGCCCCACATTTAAATCTTACAAATCCGGTGGGAGAGATTGAAATAATTTCCACTAATTTGCCCCTCACCTGAACCTTTTCTGAGCTACTTTGATTCGCGTATCTTTGTGATCTACTTTGATGTGTGCCGAGGAAGAAATAAAAGCTTTGATATTTTCTTCTGGTTCAGACTGTTTTGACATTTGTGTAATAACTACTGTCTACCCGTCAGCGCATTGGTTGTGTGTACTGCATCTAACAGCTGCGTGATTGCTTTGTCCCTTGCTTATTCACTAAGATAACGCTAGTAAAGCTTTTCTTTCTAAACACATGCATCATAGCAGTAGGAGCTGCTCTCCTGGAACATAATTTTCTCTGGAGATAAAGCTTAAATATTATTAAAAGTCAGGTTTATGGGTATTGTTTATGTATTTGGTCTTGAAACTTTCTAATCTTTTTCCTCCTAAAGGAAAACAATGACATTTAAAACATCTTCATCATCTTGTTGCTCTGTGCGATGGACTCAACAGGACAACAATCAAGTATTAGAGCATGGAGTTGCATTGTCAGGGATCGCTAGACACTGACTTGCATTAAGGAGGAAGAGACATCTGCACAGCCGACAGATTTACAGAATTACACAGATGAAATGTGTCAATAAAATTACAAAAAGCTAAAATAGCTCTGGCTTTTCCAGACTGGTAAACCCCATTTCTGGTGGCTAAGCACAAAATCCTTCCCACTGCACCTCATGGCTCTCTCTAAACCTTTTTGGCCCACATCCATTGCCAGTGCACTGTGCTCTTTTTTTTTTATTGTCAAGCTAAATATAGACCACTCATTGTGCTGCCCTGCCTAATATGTATGTTAGGGAGTTAAGAGTCAAGGCTTGATTTCATCCCACCGCAGACCCCTAATGCATCCTGTGGTTTCTGGTTTCTATTTGGACTTGGGAGCAAACAGAGAAAAAGTGCTGAAATAATCATGTTTATGGTTGGAAGGTATGTGATCGAGAGCAGTGGCAATAATGCAGAGCTAAAATGGCATCAAGCGACTCTCGCATAGAGCTATTATCGAGGGGGCTGCAGTAAGATTGGTTGTTAAGACTTGCTGGGAATCAATTTAATAGGACGTTTGCCTTTCGATTTTCACTGACAATGAATGATGGTAAAAATTGGTCATTTGACTGGTTATCGTGTGTGATTTGTCCGGTACGGCCTCCTGTTCTGCTGTCCAAACAGATAAGGAAAGATGCTGTGTAGGATAGGGTTAACTACTTTGTACCGTAGACTGAGCAGAGAATCAAATCAATAGGCTTTATGTTCCCTGGACAGAAATATGAAGTAACTGCCCCTTGTTATTGACTAAGGACTCAGGTCGTTTTGGTAGATATTCAGTAGAGCCACAGTGTGAGCAGGTTTGGGAGAGAAAGTGTGACGAGTGGAATCCTTCTCTGGTACGCTGCCCCTCCAACCACACGTGCTTTCTTTATGCCCATGTTTGGTGTCCATATTTTCTTTTCTCCTGTCTTTCCTCGCGCCCTTCTCTTCCAAAGATAAGCTTCTCTAGGCCCTTGGTCTGTCCAATGGAAAGTGACACACAGCGTATATAGGCGAGCAGGCTAACATCCGCCTTAGAGGAGCTTATATTGTACAACAGGAGCAGGAACAAAAGAGACAACAGGCTGGGCTGGTGGGAGCCATCACACCCACATATACACGGCGCATTTCTGCATGCCGCTCGCTACTGACACCAGAATTCTTCAGCCTGACACTGGTGATGGATTAGATGCGTTATCGAGGCAGAGAGAGGCTCCGTGTTTTCTCCCAGTGTGTAGGGAAAGAGTGAGAGAGAGTCACACACACACACACATAGGCAGCTGAATAGCCTGTACCCATTCCACCTGAAGTAAAGAAATACAATAGCATTCTGCTACATTTCAAGTCGGGTTTCCAGGACAGACGTGCGAATAGATAGAGTTAGTGAGCCTGGTTGGGACACAGGGCTCTGCCACCTGTCAAATGCATGTGTGTGTGTGGCTCATGCATGTTTCTGCATGAGCCACACGGTTACTTATTAAACAAAAGAAATAGGATGAACATGTATGTCTCACTGGTATGTGACTTACTCTGTGTTGGTGGTGAATCATACCCCCAAAAGCAACTCATGGTACCAGTCCACTCACCCTGAAGCACCCTAAGGGGGCTGACATCATCCTAGGCTGGGCATTAGTTGTCCATCTCCAGGCGGATGGACGGTGGATCTGTCAGCTTGCCTCACACCCAAGTGCAAGCCATGTTCCATGATGCAATAATTCATACTTGTTCATAAAGACTGTCACAGACCTTATGCACATAATGTTGGTAATACCTAAGTCTCTATGGGTTTCCTGACCAATTTCTTCACCAATTTTGGGTCTGTTTTCCTGCCTTTGCCTTTATCTGTTGGATCTTGACACAGACCTGGAAGAAAGTAAAGACACGTTAGTCAAGTAAATGGCAGAAAATGACATTGCCTTGAAAGTTGGGCTTGCACCCAGCAGACACAAGAACCTTTCAAATCACGGTTCCCTCTTGACAACCTTCACTCGCTCTTAAAACGTTGCCGTCATTTTGTCACCTGTCATCTGGGCCAAGGTAGCAACCAATCTCAGCATCAAATTCAAGGCCATTACCCACGCTGAGATTGGTTCCATCATGTGAATTCCATTTAATTGGATAAAGTTTAGCATTGTTATCGTCAGATCACCCTGACCTGTGTATTTTTCAATCGGCCTGACGCACTTCGCATCGAAGCTCCCCTACTTTCCACTGAACCCACGTGGTGGTGTTTGTAAGAAGGGTCAGTGTGTTGAGACAGAGCCAGAAACGGTGTGATGCCGGTGGGGGTGGTGAGCAGAATCTAATCCAGTGTGTGGGCTCAGGCAGATAAAGGCAATGCTTTTCAGTCCAACACTAAAGACTGTTGAACTGGATTAGCACAGATGCAGTAGATACCAGACAGATATGTTACTTAGGGAGTTTCACTCTCCACTTTTTCTGTGTTTGATCACAGCTGAGCTTCAGCCATAAAACTCACAATCTCCCTAAAAGCAGCTCAACCATTAAACAATTCTGGTGCAAAGAGTGGGTGAGAAACCTATAATTTGACCTAATCCTATCTCGAGACAAGGTGTGGAGTGTGCTGTGTTCGCTAAAGGTTCCCATGTGTGGGCTACTGTCTGCTCAGCTGAAATGTGGCAGTAAAATAATGTAAACCCTCAGATGTGTTCGTATTGGTGTTGGCAGCCACCTGTTAACATGAGCGTTCAGAAATGCTGACCTCTCTCAAGACGAAGGTCGGAAAATAGCCTTTTTTCCAGGGCTCAGAGAAAGCAGCTCTCAGGTAATAGTTCGCAGCTGTGGCCATTAGAGGAGGAACATTCTTTCAAAAGCGGAGTGGCTAGCGCTGAACAAACACACCCAGACAAGCTGTAAAACAGAGGCCCAATCAGTAAATCAGCAAATCATCCCTCACAATGTTTTCCTTGTAAAACATCTGTTTATATTACAATGTTTTACTTTTAGAACCTAATTTAAACATGGACATTGTATTTGTCAGCAGCCTCTGGCTTATGATCTTTGGGAAACCAGTCCTTTTGACATTTTGCATGTGTATTATAAACGGAACTGAGGCTTTGGCTGTACTTTCTACTTCTATCTCTGAGCGTCAGCATCCACAGAGCACAACAAACACACATTTGATGCACTTTTACCCTGGATTTATTCAGCACTTCTCACTCAGCAAATTGTTACACATAGCCTCACACAGTTGGAGATCCAGGCTCTGGCACAGCGTTCAAAACCAATGAGGCCGAGGGAGAGACAGAAAGAGAACGAGGGAGAAGGGCAATTTGAATTGGAGTTTGGTCAATCTTCAAACGTTTTTCCAGGGTGCTTACATGGTTTGATCAAAAGCACCCCGCTGGCACAGGCCCTTGTAGCCACAAGGGGAGGCCTCTGATGCTGCTGCCATCACTTCCCTGCTGGCCACACTCCCCCTTCCCCCACTTCCCACAAGCTTGTGTCTGACTCTGTGTTGTGACATAAAATTTGTGCTTGGAAACAAAACTTCCTTTTTTTATTCAGCTTTTTTTTTTTTTTGCAGGATGTGGTAACCTGGGAACTTTTACCCATTCCCAGTATTGTATAGTTCACAGGAAGGCCAGAAGAATGCAACAAAGATTAGATGGATTGCGTTTGGCATAGATGCTTCTCTACACAGTCCTTCAGGTAGCAGTCGTGAAACATAAATAACAATTCTCCAGAAACCTAATTGAAATGAATGAAATTCTCTGGAGGATGAGCCTTGCTGTATGATATTTAGAAGCAAGTACTGTAAACCGTCAATACAATGTGAGAAATTAATGAATTAATAAGGAATCAAACTTAGTTACAGTGACTTTTACTTTAACTGGTGAGAAGGTAATGTAATGTAAAGCTTTAAAGCAAATATTGAAACTACTACTATAACTAAACTACTACTATAAGAAGGAAAACACAACAACAATGTTGCAACCAACAAATTCAGTCCAAAGTTATTTAAAAGTGGTGAAAGCGGTTTGGATTTTAAAAACTAAATACGGCAACCCCTCACGAAGGAGTCCTCCCACTCAGTGACGCCTGGGGACATTTATTTCTGGCCTTACTTTTCCAGGCGTCTTTCACAGTGGATCTCTGTGCTGCGTGCGTGCTTGTATATGGAGAGAGTGGCATCCCCTGTGAATACACGAAGAAGCGTGAATCTGAACCTCAGGTTTTAATCATCATTTTTCCTCTTCCTAGACAGCACTTTTTTTTTTCTTTTCACAAGTATTAGCTACACAGGCCATGCAGCCTCTGGGGTAAATGAAGAATGTTTTTCAACGCTCTCATCCATCTTCACCTTTTCTCCCCCTTTCCTCACTTTACTCAGTTGCAGTTCTCCAGCACTGGTGATAGAGAGAGGCTGCCTAATGGTTCTGCTGTTGAAATGAGGGACTATGATAGACTAGAAAAAAACAGCGACAGCTCTCCTGGGTTGCAGGGGGTCATTTCAGTGGATGTGTCCTCCTAAAATAAAGAGGCGGTAGTATTATCAGAGGGGTGTGAGGGTGCTGTGTGGATCCAACGTGGTGACAGAGCTCTCACCCGGCCTGATAAATAATGTGGGGTCAAATGGGTCAGAGCAAGGATCTGTATCCATACCTGAGAACAGGTTAAAGGTTGAAGTAAAGTGATACTGAGAAAAGTTAGGTTTTAGGGCCTGAGTCTGATGAAGACATGAATCTAATAGGCACCAGTTTGTCTTTTATTCTCTTGTCTCTGAGCCTGATCTCTAGTCACACATCTCAGTAAACCACGTCACACGCAGACGTCTCTTCACTCCTTGGTTTGTATTGCACTTCAGCAAAGTCACAGTCTATCGAAAAGGAAGAAGCATATACAAAAGCAGCAGACAGAGAAACAGAGACAGCGTAGGTGAGGAAAAAAAGGCGTTTATCAATTATCTCCTTGTTCACATCTCACCCCAGATATCACCACTGATTAAATGTGTTTGCTTAAAGGGACAGATAACGGTTTAGTAATTGCTTGGCCTGGTATGTTATGACCCTGCCTGGAGAGTACACGTTGTGTTCTCCACACACTGTGTGTGAAAGTGTGTGTTTGCGGCCAAATGTGAATTTAGAGGCCCCTGGACGGTGGTGAGAGGCTGTGTGATAGTGATCTGATTCAGATGAACTGCAGGCGTGGAGGGAGAAGGTCGGGTTATCATGCGATCCCCAGTGGCGGCCTGCGAGGACACATACACGACATGCTTTATGGATGAGCGTATTCGCTGAGGCCTCCTTCCACACTGCTGTGTCAGTAGCCAGATGAAGACTGGCACAGGCATCACATCCTGCCTCTCTCCTCCTCCTACATATGGTTTTCGCATATGTCCTCTTCTTCGATGTTTGTGTTAGTGTGCCAAGGTCAGGCGTAGGTCAGCCACGGAAGACTGAGCCACTTTGAGCTCTGCTCCTTAACTGTGCCGCCTGCTGTCTTGTTCTCTGCTCACCCTTAAGCTTTGAAGCCAAGGCTCAGGGGGCTTTGTGTGAACTAACATTGCATTTCTCTTACTTTGGCATCCAGCAGTTTGACACGAGCACACACTTACATTCACAAAGACTGTGTGTGTGTGTATACACATTTGCCCACGCACGCTCCTCCCCTCCCTCTACATCTTCTTTTGACAGACATATGACCTTGGCTTTCCCCTCTGTGATATTTCACAGAGAGTCTCCCCGCTCTTTGCTGCTGTCACCATCTGAATAGATAGATGAATGTTTGGGTGGAGGGGGCAGGCGTGGATGGACAGATGATAGAGCCATCAGCATCCATGGATGGAGGAGGTTCTAGTGACATGTGACATCACAGAGGCATCTCCCACGCCCAGCACTAGCACACCCATGCCACAGCTCACAATTTACTGCCGAGATTTTATATTTAGCCAGCAGGAGCTGCTGAATGAGGAAAGAAACTGGGCTGACTTTGGCCCAGCTGGGTCATTGAGGGTTGCCTACCTCCTGTAAGTCATTACAACTGTTTTTATAGTGAGGTGGTCTTGGCCTTGAGATCAACGTTGTCATGCGTAAGGAGAAAGAGGAAAGAAAAACAGGGCTGAGGGTTCACAAAGGCATAGTAATATCTGGAAATGGCGTTTAACAGACGTAGTAACCCAATCCCGCATGGAATGACAGGGTTGGCATTTAGCTCATCCTGTGAGTGCCACACGCCTCTGGTCGATTAATCAGAGTTGGATTTGAGCTTTCGCTTTTAGACAGCTCTTGAATGGTATCTCCATCTACCTGAATCTCCAAGCAGCTAAATGAAAGACTGTTTTGCAAATATTGTTTGGCCCACGCCTGTCATCCCTGTCAATCATTCCTCTTCTGTTTTCCTATTGTTGCTGTCACACGGATATAAATAGCAATCATTGACCTTTTTCTGTTCTGTCTTTCTCAGATCCGGGTTGATGGGCCTCCTAACGGTGGTGTCCAGTACGAGACAATAACAGTGATCAAGGACGGCAGCCCTATCCTCAGGGATATGGCCTTCTCACTCGACCGGAACTACCTCTACGTCATGTCTGAGAGACAGGTAAGTGTTGGAATGCAAACTGGTGGTCGCTAATTATTCAAGTGGCTTCATCTTGAAAGGTTCAAGCGTGTCTGCATGTTTAAATGTCAAGAAAAGTGTCTGAATATGCATGTGTGTGTGTGCAGGGCCCAAAATGGCCAAGCTCTCAACATCAGCAGCACCACCACCCTCTGTTAGCTATAAATAACCTGGGTGGCACAGCAGGGAACGTTGTGACAGCTTTGGATAATGAAGGAGAACAATGAGGGCAGGGAGAAGGAAAAAGTAGAGAGAGGAAAAGACCATATACACGAGAGAGAGAGAGAGAGCAAGACAGAGAGAGATGAAGGGCACTTGCTGGTTGACCTGTTGACTGGCTGCAGCACAGTATGGGTGAGAGAATGATGACAAGGGACAGGCAGACAGAGCAAAGAGAGTCACAGAGAGAGAGACAGAGTGCAGGGTCATCCTTTCACACTTCTAATGAAGTGACACAGCATTGCTGGCTGGGTAGTCATCAGTGCAGGTGAGATATTAAACATGCAGAAGAGGTGAGTGCAGACGTGGCTGGAAGGTGACACAAGGACGGAGTACGGGTGAGGAAAACACGGCAGAATAAAAAAAGACATGAAAAGAGGAGGAGCAGCTGCAGGGGAGCGCGGCAGCTCACCAACCCTAGAGACAGACAACGTGCAAGGCTGCCAGTGTGAGGTGATAGATTGCCGTCCTCTCTCCTTATCTTTGCTTTTAAGACATTCAACAACTGGCTGGACAGAGCTTATAGGCTGTGAACCGCGGTGGGCGGATGTGGTAAGGAGTTATTTAGATAATAGAGAGAGGAACAGAGGTGCGGCTTCCGCTGCTGCTTTTTTTTTTCTTACCCTGTCATCATCTTAGAAAACGTTCCTGAGCTGTGCATGATTTGTTTTATGACACTCTGCAAAAACAAACAACAAAAATTTAATTGCTCAGTTTATTCAGAGAATAAAAGTTATTGCGAGAGTAAAAATATTACACTGTCCAACTCAATCACATCATCAATAACAGCTGAGTAAGTAGCTGATTTCTGAGACAAACTACAGAAGGATTTAAAATATGGATGAATTTTATTAGCATTTACACAATATTTGTGTAATATTTGATTCTATTTCTAGATTTATCAGCAGAATGGGTTGGAACCTGCTAAATCCATGCACTAACATTATAAATGCGCATGTATCCAACAGTAAGATGATGACAGTGTTGCAGGGTGTGACATGAATTCCTGAAATAAAGAAGAGTTTGTATTGAGTCTAAACTCTGTTTCCTAAATTTACTAAATCCTTTATTTCCACTTGTTCCACGGATGAAACAAGCTTTTGATGTTGAGCTTATAACTGGTAGTCATCGAAATGAGAAGTGATGTTGGTGAATATTATTAGTATTCAGGCTGTCGACTGCTCTGTCTTGCTCTCCAGGGGTTGGGGAGGATCGAAGCAGACAGATACACACACACATGCACGCACACACACACACACTGAAATGTTCTCAACTGCTTTGGGCATGTTGCCCTGCATGTTTAAGGACGCCACTTGATATTCACACCTGACAGTGTAACTGGACAGGGATTCAGTGTGACCACATACTAATTCAGCTTTTTTATTTTTTCATTCATTAGTCAAATTTAAACTGGGCTATTTTTTTTCGTGTGATTCTGGACAGTAACAAATATTCTAAAAATATAAACTGGCTGTAATCTACAAACCTGGAGCTGAACGTGACATTCTCTGAATTACAGTAGCGCAGTGCGTTCTTCACTACACCTTCACTCACTGGCGTTCTGTGGACGATATCTGTTTGACCTTTATGTCATCTTTAAACTAAATGTCACCTCGGGCTACACTTGAAGTCAGACAACTAGGACATCACGAGGTCTATCTTGTCTGTGCCCGACTTGCTCCCATATGTGTGGTTGACGCTGTCTGAGGCAAATGACATGGTGATAGTAGATGGCAAGAACAAAGGCAGGATGATATCAAACAAAACCCAGGGCAGATTGGGCTCCAGTTGCATTTCCTACTCTGAATAACAACGAGGCCCTCTGTGTTTGGCACAGTGGGAAAGAGAGAATGCAAAGCGCCGTAGACGTGAATGAGAGCTACAGTAGAGAGAGAGAGGGAGAGAGGAGTGTTTGCTCAGCGAGGCCATGCTCCAGAATCTGGGCTCTGGCTCCCTACAGTCCTCACACCTGTCTTTGTGTTGTGTTGTGGTGAGGCTGAGAATCGTGGGATGTGTGAGGCCTTTGTAAACACAAACATGCAGACAGGCACCCACAGGGACGCACATACTTACGCACACAGACCACATTTCATTTGCATAGGTACCAACACAATGCACTGGCTCTCACCATGACATGCACACTGAAAAAACAACTATTAACTAAAAAAATACTCTGCACTATTAGTGCAAACACACACGTGCACGCACAGACCCCCCACTCAGCATTCAAATGGAAGCCTCTCTGAGGCATCTGGCCTTTTTGTCTCTCACGCCACTTGCTGCATATATACAAGTCCTTTTCTGGCTGACACATTTACCACCAACTTCTCATTTGTTTCTTTCTCACACTCCCACACCACATGCCATCCATTCACTCACCCCCAAAACGTATTTAATGGCTTTCTGTTTCATATTCAGTCCGTGGTGCTGCCATGTTAAACCGTGCATTTGTTTTATAGATGTAATGACAATAGCATCCACCATATTAATGATGTGGTGAGATTGGCCTAGTGCGAGGCAGCACAGTGGAACTGATGAAAAGACGTGGCTCAGTGACTTCCTCTTCTCCAGGAGCAGTGTGAGCGCCTGTGTGCCTTCATGTAGGGTGCTGTATCATTACTGACAGTTGTGAAATATACAGCAGCAGGTTTTTCATCACTTCAAGATTTATCTTCAGACATCTGTTTATATCCACTGTGGAGCCTTTATTGAAAAAAATGTCAAAAACAGAGTCGTTGCATCATCTGTGGATTATCACAGCACTCCTTGCTTGAGCTTTGTGACTTTCTGTGATCATGCAGAACCACTGTATAGATTTCTGCTGGGCCACATGTTTGAGTCATGTTGCATGTGTTTCTATATTTAGAACAGTAATTCTTGTTCAGCGATTCTTGGTACTTTTATGGGTAGCAGTGCCAGCGGCAAACGCGGTGATGGTGAAAAAGGTCATAGCTGTTGCAGGAGATTCAACTGAGCTGCCTCCTAGACACGTCCTCGACTTTTTCGTCTCTTCTCTTCCTCTGTCTCTTCTTCTGTCTGCATCATCTGAAATGTCTCCTGAAATGTCTTACATTCCTGAGACACCTCACTGCATTTAATATTGCATCAAAACCCGCAGAATTCAAACTGAATACATCTTCCACTGCTCTAACAAAGCACACAGGCGTATGTTCTGCATAACATCTCCCTACGTTTTGCATTGTAAAGCACAGGGACCCTTAACCTTCATCGATAAGCCTACAGTAAAACCATAACAAGCAGAGGCTCTAATCAAACAGGTAGAAATACAGCATTCATGTGTGAATGGCAGATGGAAACGAGATAAACCACTGGCTCAGTTGGCAGCTCATTCAAATTCAGGGTTGCATCTGCATGAGCGTTTGGCCTGGCCTCATCCCCACTGACTGGAGTCTGTCTCTCATTCGTTACAGTTTTTCTTTCTTCTTTTTTTTCCAGTGCAAAACGTCCTCACTCGTCTCCTGTCCTGTGCCCAGTCCTGCTGTTTTCTACGCTTGCGTCTACTGTACTTGAGGCCAATAATGGGATACACAAACACGCCTGACACTACGGCCCACATGAGGCCTTAAGCGGCGTTGGCTCTCTTTGTTGTCAGTTTATCAACACAATGCAGCATAAATTGCAACAACTCCTACTGTAGTGAGAAAGGATTTCTGAGGCCTGGATTATCAGCATTTCATTCCCCTTGTGGCGTATTGAGCTGTTATGGCCGCTGGCACACAGCGAAAGGACACACTCACCACACATGGCTGAGAATCAGTGACTGCATTATGATGTTGGGTGCTTTGGTCAGCGGCCAGTTTGCAGAGCTCAGGCTATAATGTATTATTCACGGAGAACAATCAAGATTTAACATCTGAAAGGGTTTTGAAGTGATACCTGTGGTGCGGCATTAATTCTTCCCCAAAAGGATTTGAAAACACCTTTATAAAGAAAAGAAAGTGAAAACTACGCGCACACAGAATAAAAAGCGGTTCCGTTTTTATCGGGTTGTAATTCAACCCTAAGAAAAGAGGCAGATGTTGACTTTGTAATGGAGCTTAATGGTATTTGTCTCTTTTACATAACAGTACACAGAGCCCGACAGACTTTGTGCTTCCAGTGAAATAGTGTCCTTCTAATTGCCAGCGCTTTATAAGGATAAGTGTGAAATTCTTGCTAGCATGACCAACTGAGGGATACCAAGCTGGCTTGTAAAACAGACTCGTCTTTCATGCACAGACGCACAGTCCTCCCCCTATAGAAGCGCTCAGCCATGTGTTGCTGTCACTCTCCGATACACTCTTGGCTCTTTAGCAAACATTAAATCCTTTCAGCCTCCGGTCCTCGTACGCCGCCCTTCCTCCCTTCGCCAGAACCGTGTATGGAACGGCAACATTACAAATCACAGATTATCAGAAAAGAAAAGAAGACCTCCTTTTTTTTTTTTAGTCCTGCAATTTCTTCCAGGTGTTCGGCTGTGAAATTTGAAATCCATGCATGGATTCTTTCTTCTTTTTTTGTAAGAAGCCTCATCTCAAACCTGTTCTCACCAAGCTCCCCCACCCTCTTTCCCCCAAGAGTCTTCTGGTTCTTCTGCCTCCTTCCACTTATCCCCCAGAACCTTTGTTTGGCTACTGTGGTTAGATTGGGAGGAAATGGGTTCAGTGGTTATCAAGGCAGGAGGAAATAGGATTCATTCACACCTCATCCAGGCTTAGATTAGCTGACATGCTACTGGCTCATCATTATGCAGGACTTTGGTGTGTATGACACGCTGATTTCCTGTGTTAATGGGCATGATGGCTTATAGCCAGGGCTTCCACTGTGCACCGTAGGCCGTAGAGCTCATGCAGGCTAGAAGCAGTGTTGGTGAAGAGCTTTTCGTTTCCTGGGTTTAATGCCTACACCCTTCACAACAAGCAGATTGGACTCGCTAATCTCCAGGGCACTCGTCCAAAGCTTTAAGTACATGTGTCCGTGCACTTGTGAGTTTTTTTCTCTCTCTAAATGTCCAGCTGTTTTCACGCTCACTGGAAGATGCTTGCTTCCTTTCAAAGGTACAGGCCTAAAGAATTGTAACAGGTGAGCCCGTTTTTCTTTTGAACTGTTCGTTACTTTGTTGTGGGGGCTGATAGTATAAGGGTTTCCTATGACACCAGCTCACTGTTGCCTTGCTATGCGTTGACCCTGTGCTGGCCCCGGGGCAGTCTAGTAAGCTTGCAGCTGCCAGGGAGTGAACAAGTCCAGGGGGTTTGACCATTGACCTATACGCCTGCACTTCTCACCAATCTGTCTGCCAATGACGCTTGGACAAAGAGTCCCAATAACTTGACTTCCCCCAACTACAGCACAGCAAACAATCAGGAGACGGCTTTCGGGATGAAAGAGCAATCACTAGAATATGCTGAGTCAGGAGCTAAGCTTCACTGTCTGGCTCCTTTTCTTTTTGTTGTTGTTTTTTTTTTTCCACAAACCTAATTTGGACTCACTACAATGGTTAATATTCCTCCTTTTTAAATCTAAGCATGAAATGCCTTAGCGCAGTAGTTCCCATAGGATGTAAGAGGTACCTTGTTTGCATTTTACACCACATGAACGTGAGCTGAGAAAGTGATATTGTATCTAACAATTCAACTGGTAGAGCTGGCAATAAAGGAGACGCTAAATATGCCAAGCAGTCCATAAAGACCACACTAGTGCGTATACGAGAGAATTGACCCGAACAGAGGTTCTCTGCGTAGCTGTGATACCATGTGCCAACATATGGACCACACATCTGGTTTCCATTCTGCCCTCAGTGAGGAATGGTCCAGTTTTCTGACAGACCAGCATCTCTGGGACAGCTTTCTGTCCGGCAGACAGTGGCCGTGATATATCGGCCCCCAGGTTTTATCTGAGTTGTAAGCGTGACATTGGGGTCAGTCCGGCAGCCGTAGGGGTGAAGGCCAGCCAATCAATCGCGCCGCTGCCTTGCCAGGTGTTCAGCCGTTGAGAATGTGAGTCTGAAGCTGCAGCTTGGAACCAGGGACCTAGATTCTTCACTTGGTATTGACACCTGGACAAATTAGGATAAATCCCCCTGTCAATATGCTCATACCATGTTATTGATGATGCCATTTAGCGTCTCATTCTGAAGAAACCACTTTCTTCCCTGTCCTACTTGTTAAGATCTCTAATCTGGTGATTTGTGTGCATGTACACATTTCTACATGTCTGCTTGCGTATCCCTGTCTATCTCGTGTCAGTGTGTACAGTATGTGCCCCCTTTGCTGCTTAGAGCGGCCGTGTTGCGAGGCTCATGAGCATGTATGTTGACACACATGCACTTTGTGTTTGCATACTTTATGTGTTTGTGCGATGCCTCCCTACGTTTTGAGGTCAGGGGTTGTGGGAAGTTCAAGGGTTGACTGAGTCTGTTCATCACACTGAAGGGGTCGCACCAAGAGGTCATTTAAAGAGTCCCCTTTATTAAATCATGTTTTTATAGCAGCCATCTGCTTGACCACTGCTATTCAGTTAATTCTCATCTCATGATGACCGATATGAGTGTCCTCGCTCTATTCAGCTGTGTTTTAGCAGTGTTTTACATGTCTGAATGTCGAGCTCTGTTTGCTCCCTCTGCACTAGCCCACCTAACAAAAGCACCTCATTTGCATGAGTCCCTGAGCAGGCATTGTTAATTGACTTAAGCCAGGATTAGAGTTAATCAGGTTTTGTGTCCTGGAACCATTGGCCAATCCGAATCTCATTATTTGATAGCAGCACGCGTCCTGTCAGCCTGCATCAAGCTGTTAATTAATAGAAGCCCATGCACCCAGGCCCCAGCCTGAACCCCTTCTTACTTCCTGTTTTTAGATCCATCTAGCCCTCTTCATCCTTTACTACTTTCACACCCAAGGCCCACACTACACCAGCAGAGCTCAGGACATAGTAACACACTACAAGCTGTGAATTCAGTGACTAGGTCAGCAGATTGCATTATCTTGATGTGTGCTTCGGGTGAAATGGTCTCCAAATAATGTCAGGTTCATTATGAAGGCATTCTGAAGCTCACGGGAGAGACCCTATGGCAGCTGTGTTTTTCTCTGGCTTCACAGTATGATCAAGTATGTGTCTGCACATCCCTCAGTACCTGTTTCCAACCAGACCCCCACAGGAATCTTTCTCTGACATAATATGAGATAATGAGGAAAAGGAGACCTGAGCCATAGACCGTCTGACACCTCTGTTCACGTCTGTCTAAACTTTCTAAGAGCCATTATCTAACTACTGTAGCTGTTGCTTCCACAAAGTAGCCCCCAGACAAAACAATGTTGAACTATTATGAAGTCTTGGGAAATTCGGAACAGGGTAAATACGTGCATAAATATTTCATGAGCTGGCTAAATACAAACATTGGCAGGTAAACACTGAATAGATGTGGTTGCTTTCTGGCTCAAATAGTATGACTCCTAAATCTAAGCACCTTTCAAGTTCAAATCAGTCCTGGAGTTTGTTTACAGCCTGTCTCTTAGAACAGCGACATGTAGAGTGACTGCCTTTAGAGGCTGGTCCTCGGCCGCACACTAAAGGCTGTTGGATGTTACAACTGGAGGGATTTCTTTCATGCAAACGTTTACTGAATTGCATGTTTTGTCCAAGGCCAATTCTAAGTAAAGCTAAATAAATATAAAACAATAATGTGAAAATAATCGTGTTTATTAGGAAACATCTAGTTTTAAATTTCCACACTGGAAGTTCACATTAGCTTCCTACTGGTAAATGCCCACAGTTTTCTCTTTCATCTATTGCTCTTGTGAAACTCTGCACGTTACTGATCTAGAACATTTACTGTACACAGTAAACAGTGAATGTGTATTTTGTTCCTATTAGTGCTTGTTTGCCTGTCTGTCACTTTGTGAATGTGCGCGTGCGCCAAAGGAACAGTCCAGAAGCCGTCCTGCCAGAACCATCAGCTCTGTAATTAAGAGCTGTGAGTATGTCAACTGCCTTCATGTAACCCCCCTTTTCTCTCTTTCTGTCTTTCAGTCTCACTGTCTGTCTGCCGCCATAATGGCGCAGCATTTGTCTGTTTCCTCCCTGCGCCAATGCAGAACGCTCATGACATTCATTGTGAAACTAATGGCAGTGCTTCACTCCTCCTAATTGTAGGCTTTAATTGCAATAATTATTTACAAGCCTAATTAGAGCCTGGAGAGTGTCAGGGAGAAACTCGAGTGCCAGTCGAAGGAATCGCGACAAGGTTTGTCAGAAGCCAGGCGAAGAGTGAAGTGAATAGAGTGAACGTGTTTGGTCTATAATTGGGGGAGGCCATGTCTGCAAATCTCCCTGTCTGTCTCATTCTCAGTCTCCATCTCTTATTATAAAATTTTTTATGTCTGTCACTTACCTCCCTCATTGGCTGAGTTGTAGCTGGTTGTGTAGAGGTTTTGTCAGTGTAGAGCATCAGGCTTTGTCCCTGCAGCGCCACAGTAAAGGTATTTACTTCCACGCTTTCGTGTTTGAGAGGATCTGACAATTCACTTCACTGTAACACCAGCTGCTTTCTAATGCAGTGACCACGTGTTTCTGTGCACATGTGCACCTTACATGAATTTGTCACTGAGTACATTTTTTTTACTGCCTTGGCTCACTTGGTGCAGTTTGGCACACCCTCAGGAGGTCTTTTCATATTTCATTTGTGTGTGTATGTTTTACTGCCAGGCCTGCAATATGCTCTTTGTCTGCCCTTCACAAGGCCAGTCTTGGTAAACAGACTCCAGCAGGAGCGCTGCTGGTTGTGATGTGCTGCTCATGGCAGCTCAACGCTTTCTTATCCCTATTGGAAGAACACAAACTCTCCCTCCCTCTCCCTCTTCTCCTCTCCTGTCAGTGAGCGTCCGATGGGAGGACTCAATCCCACAATGCCATTCTCCTCTCCCCCGTGGCTCACTTTGACAAAGCTGACAGCCTGAGCACTAGTGATGAATCTAGTATTGTTCAGTGTGTGTATATGTGTGTGTGTGTGTGTGTGTGTGTGTGTGTGTGTGTGTGTGCGTGCATTACTGTAAATCTATTTTACCATGTTAAAAGTCAAACACTCTATTTTGGACTCTTGCTGGGCAGAAGAATTATCTGTAATCTGTAAATCATGCTGCAGATGTCATTTACAGATGTGTGTGCCCCACATTCTCTGTTTATCCTGCAGATCCTTTTTTGTTACAGTTGGGAGAACTTTGGGGATTGTATCTGTGCTTTTGGTTCACGATAACCTTCATACAAGACAAATTAATTTGACAGATATTAGGGGAAATGCTTGCTGTCGGTCTTTAAGCCGTTAGACAAAGCTTCCATCAGATGCGCAGGAATACACACTCGTACCAACATCGTTCTGCGTCTGCTCATCTGCAGACACACATGCGGCTGAAATACGAGTAAAAGAGGAAGATGAATGTGCAGGACTGGATAACATATCTCCTAATGCAATATTTGAGGAAAAATATTAGAAAGAGCACAGGCTAGATAAGGCCAGTGATTTAAACAGTGTGTCAGCAGACAGCCTGTTGAAATATTACTCCTTTGCCGACTTGTAAATCGGATATTTGCAGCCAGAAGGATCACATGGCAGTAATAGATAGGGCCGTGAAGTGACGGATTGGGCTGTGTGAGGGATTTGGGGAGGAAAACCTCTACAAGAGATTTGTGGTGGACAAATACTGTTACCTATACTCTAAATAAGACTATATAGCTCAGAGGCAAAACGCTTATTTATTTCACACTTTCCAAAAGCAACTGGGGAGCAGTTAATTTGGCTGCACAGAAGCAGCTGCCGGAGAGTCGTGGGATGAGAGGGAGAAAGAAACGGAGGGTGCAGGGAGAAAAGAGACGAAGAGAGTGAGACACAAAGGCAGTTCGAGCTCATTATGTTGATTTTTCCTCTACTGCCAAACAAAGACACCCAGGCACTTTTAGACACACCACCGGAGATCAGTCACAGCTTTCTTTCTCCTTCTCACCCCACAGAGCTCCTGTATAGGCAAATCTAATAATTTTCTCTTCACCGCAGGAGCACATTTGCCCACAGCCTTTATCTCTATATGCAGTGTTTCTTATGGAATCAAATTGGATTAAATCATACACACTCTTATAGTGTCTGAGGAGGTTTTTTAGCCTCAATAATCCTTGTAGACTCTCATTAACGTATCACCACTGACATCCAAAGAAAAGGTTTTCTGTGATTCATAGACAAGCACACGTAGAGCGCATGTGTATATATTTATGCATGCATTCATGCAAGTGAGCTTCTCACACAAACACAAACACTCCCCCCTACACATGTATGTACACATACACACTCGGTTTGGGATTAAATGAAGTGTCCCCCACCACCTGAGCCTAGTTACTAATGCCCCTCCTTCCTTTCTGTCTCGCCTTCTCATGTACACAGACTAACATTCATCTAGACACACACACACACATACACACGGGCAACAGCCCTGAGAGTAGTGGGGTGTAACTGAACCCTTCATTTGTATGTTCATCATGTACACTGGGAGACGAGCTCAGACAAAGAGAACAAACGTGCTCACACACATGCACAAACAAACACACACAAGCTGGAAATTTTACACACTCAGACATGCACTGTGTAGTCCCTGTATGGATCAGAGATCATTTCTGTCTGCCTTCCCCTCTAAATCAATAGCCCCATTGGACGACAGACAACCGTGAGTCTGCCAGGGAGGGTCTCCAGCCTTCGCACTGTCCCGTAACACACACACACACACACACACACATGCCTGTTGATGTGTGATGGCCTCTGCTGCTTCCTTATTAACTCCTCACATGTTGACTGGAGCATACACCTCATTACTGGCTGCATTGACAGTCTGGGATCCCACTGAGAGACACACAGACACGCTGGACTAAATCAGACAGGGCCAGAGACACATAGACAGGCAAGGAGGTACAGTGAAGCGACAGACAATGACAGCGTCACATGGAGAAGCGCTCCAGACATGTAGGTAAAAATGAAGACGGGTCGACGGAAAGAAAATGTGTCAGAAAAAGCTCCGCTGAATGAATGTAGGACAGCTTAAACCGCAAGTAAATATGAGTGAGACAGGTTTAGAACTAGCTTTATACTGTAACCTTGACTGCCATAGACATGAACATGAAGATGCAGGAATGGAGGAGAAGGTAGGCATCAAGTGTAGGAGTATGTAACAGTAACAGGGTGTTAATGTAGTCGATAAGTATCACTCATAGAATCCAAATCCATCATTAATTTCTCTTCAGAACTCAGCCTTTCACCACTCGACTTTTTACCACAGGTGAAAAGACTTCCAGCCCACTGCTAATCTCATAATGAGTCATATTAGGGTCTGAAGTGGCTGCTGTTCAGACGACCTGTACCTGCAGCATTAGAGCCTGGTTTGGTACGAACGTCGACGGTGTCTGAGTGGACGTGGGTTGCCAGGTATGAATACAGCCTAACAAAACCTCCAATTCAGACTCAGTTAGCAACTGGTGCGTCTACTCAGATGATTTAATGTATAAGTAGAAGAATCATTCTGTAGAAGTGCAAACATATTAGTTTAAAAGGAAGTTTACCAAAGTATCAAAAGAAAAAATATTATTCAGTTATACATTTTTATACTCACTTAAGGCATCACTGTATGCATAACAATTTTCTTTTTGTTTACAGTCTCATACACGATTTTTATAATCATTGGATATGAACTGAATATTATTCAACAACTTTATGTACAGTACCTTCAGCAAGGCTACCAGTTTCCCTTGGGAAGAAATAAATTCTTATAATTAAACTAAAATCTTTATTACTATTTGGATTCTGGAAAAGTAATAAAGTTATAATAGAATAAACATTTGCAATTGAAAAATACTAGTTAAATGTATCAAAAATAATATTTAAACATAAAACTTGTAGCATGAGCCTGTGCACTCTGCCCTGACCAGCCTTCCTTGCTACTGCTTTCAAACATCTCAACTGAGTCTTTAAACTCCATCATGCTCTGTTCAAATCCAGCCATTGATGAAATGCCACATAACTAACTAAAGAGGTGCAGAGACACATATATGCAAAGTATTCAGTTGGCCATTACATGTATTGTATTGCCAGTAGATGTGGAACCGACGTTAAATTCAGCAGATGAGCCATATGTGTCCTAGTGGTACAGTATGTCAGTGTGTCAGCTTTTATAGCTTCCTTTGCGCACATTAACACAGGCACTGACACACACATGTTCACAAACTCTCTTAGGCACCTGCACAGCCCCCGTTTCCATCTCTTAAATGTCAGAGTGGGCCTTTAAACCAGTTGCCAGTAAGCAAGCAGGGTAGAGGGGCCTGAGAGTTCAAAGTGGTCAGGCAGCATGAATGTAATTTCCTCCTTTTAGCCTCCTGACTGAATTACTGAGCAAAGAGGCCACCTCGACTGGGAGCTGCTAGAGCGAGCAGGGGAGCGCAGACGAGTGGGTTTACAAGAGGTGGGGGGGGGGGGGGGGGGAGCAGGGGAAGAGATGGGGAGATAAGTTGGAAAGAAAGGCGAGACAGGACCAGGGGAATGAGCCAAGGAGTTTCAGATCACATTTTTACCTTGTGTCAGAGGGCACGCATGGGATCTGGATCGGAGAAAAGGCCCCGGTGTTATCGTTAAGAGTGCCTGACATTGTGCTATTAAGTGAAGATGTTAAACCATGCGTGCCGTGAGTTTAAATTGTGTTTTGCTAAGGTTATCGGTTGGCATAACATTCCATTAAGGTTGGTTATTAGACAGGAAAAATGCTGTAATGGACCACGAAACTAGAAAGATAGCGAGAAGCAGCTAAAATCATGCATCTGGCCATGCTTTTGTTTTTTCATAAACACCTTTATTGAACCGTGTTTGAGCATTTTTAAGCAGCTGGCACCAGAGGCTTCAGTCGTGTGCAGTGTACAGGCAGAGCAGGTACGCACACAAACAGACACGCTTGCCGGTGTAACCTCCTCCCCTCCTCTCCTTGCCCAAATAGAGGACTGAAGCCATAAATAATTGATACACTCCTAGCTGTATTGACTGGTTGGATTTTTTTTATCCTTCTTGCTGGTCGATTCCCTCGCTCCATTATTTCTCCGCTCGCGCTCCCTTCGCTGCCTCACATCCCCCTGACTCCTCCTTCAATGTACGCACACACAACAGAGATCGGGATTCAGCCTTATTGCCCTCCTCCACCTTCCTTGTTACCCACTGCCTCGCTTTGTTTTTGTGGCATCCACATGCAGTGTATGCTGTATACCACTGAAATGCTTTTCACAATAAAACCTGCTGTTAAAAGGTTAAAATTATAATCACTAACAATAACAAATAATAATGCCCAAAACATTGTATTAATTATCAATCGAATCACCCTGTGCTAAATAATGTGGAATAAATAATCAGCACTGGACAAAGCTAAAGAGCAAATCTACCAAAAAAGTCTTAACCGCACCAATTCCATCACAGGCGCAACAGTGACTCTTCATCATACGAGATGTCAGGAAGAAAATGCTTCAGTTTATTATTACCACTTTAAGAGTGTCGTTATTGTCCCTGGGTCAGTGTTAACACATAATGGGTGCCTGGCTTCAGAGTTCAAACCGCGGTCACAAGGCGTACGCCTGACCTCCCCTGCTCCTCCCCTTCTTTCCTGCCTGGCAGTTTGTCTCCTACCAGTCTGTTACTTCTGATGAGCTGCCAGGGACCAGGCCTGGACAGGACTGAGGAAATGGGGGGGTGAGAGCTTGAAGGTGGGGTTGGAAGTGGGTGGACTGTGCGTCTTGGCATGTGGATTTCAAAAAAGAAAGACAAAAAAAAAAGCTGATCAAAATGTGATGATTAGATATTTGCTGTAGTCCAGGTATCGATTGAGAGACAGGTAGTGAGGGTGTGTGGGTGCATTTTACTCTTGTGTTGTCTTGTGGTGCTATAGGTCGTCTAAATGTTTAATTTATTAAATGGAGTCAGATCTGAGGCGTTAGGCCAAATCCAATAAGGAAAACAAATCTCTGCCTGTGCCCATGTGTGTGGGCCTTTTTTCTTTGAGTGGGCTGAATAGACGAATAAGGAAAAGACAGACAGACTGAGCCGTTTGTGACAATAAAGGTTAAGCTCAAACAAATAATTTTTTTGACTGTGGGAGATGACTGTTTGTAGATGAGGGAAGCTGTATCATTGCATTTTGCCTCAGCCTTTTCTCCCTTTTCTGCCAGGTTTAGACTCTTAAAATCAATGAGTAATGTCTACACTGAATGCTATCTGTTGCATTTTATTGTGAAAAATAAACAGTAAAAAAGGACTAACAAACAATGGTACAGTATTCATCTATCCAGAACCGGCTGTATTGGGCATTAGTGTGGGAGACAGTTCTTAATACATGTTATACAGTAAAAGCGAATCAATATCTTCTCTTTTACATCTTTCAGAGAGCCCTCTGACATCTGTAGCAAGAGCAACAACTAAAACAAGCGGTTGAAAAGCAAATTCAGTAAAACAGCAAGAGATAGAAGGCGAGTAAGGCTCCAGGGTATGGAGGTTCTTTTATTTTTGATGTACATGATGAAAATGATTTTGAAGTGTCTATATTTAATTACTTTTACACATTTGCTGTTGCAGTGAGGGTTTAAGCCGTCATCAAAGCCTCTTGAGTCGTGGTGTCTTTACACGTTCAACACTAGGGCCTCAGAGGGATTAGTGCTTGTGCACCCCAACAACCTCGCACATGCCCTTAATGTTCGGCTCCTAATCATTGGAGTCTGATTATCCTCAGACTAGCCACAACATTTCAACAGAACCCCTCACCTCTCTTCACCGGGGTCAGCCAGGCTCAGGATGGATATCGATGATTTGATTGAACCTCTGACTGACCCCGGTCTCTCACTGTAGAAACACCTAGAAAAGTCATTTATTCTCAATTACAGTTTTAAAGTTACAGCTAAACAAAGTCATTGGAAACTTTCACCCTTCATGAACACAGAGCCAGTAGTCTGTGAGAGAATGCTGTATAATAAGCTGGATGGCTCTCCCGCAACACAACAGAGCAGATTTGTTTGGGATTTGTTTGACAGCACAGTGGAAGGACTTCGTGAGACAAGGGATATGTGACCGCTGTCCTCGGGAAGACCCTCAGTGGGATTACTGGAGCAGATTACAGAGTGGTTGATCAAGGGAGCAGCTCAGCCGTGCTCGTGTCGTTAGTCTGGACACAAGAAACGCTGCTTGCAGGGTCACTGTGGGACTATGAGACTCGGGGGGCTGTAGATTTCATTGGCTTTCATTCATTCAGTTGCAAGAATTTTCTCTGCTTGTGCGCCTTTGTCATTAGCTGCGCTCGCGCACACACACACGTAGGAATACATACGCACACACTCGCACACATGCCCCCTCCCATGCCCTCCCTCGCTCTTTCTGCTGGAATGGGTATTGTGTTCATGATCGATGTGGCTCATTCCAGTGACGTGGTAGCCTGGCTAACTCTCATTAAAAATGGATAGGGTATAGGGGAGCCGGCAGTGTGTGTGAGTGCGTGTAGGCGCGTGTGTGTCTACACGTTTACAATGGGTTGTAGGTGGCAGGAAGTCCCCGAGGTTTCAAAGGTTGGGGGGATTGGCGTTAGTGGTGGCTGGGTGGTTAGATGTTGGAGTGTTACAGAGGTCAGAGCCAGGCCTGTTGCCTTGGCAACAGTTTGCAAAATAGCTTCCTCTGCATTACTGGTGACTGTGGGATTTTTCTATTTCCTCTGCACTCTTTCTCTCTTTCTCTCTTTCTCTCAGCATGGTGAGGCACATCTGGCACCACGGAGAATAGGTCTCATCAGAACACAGAGCAATGGGCCGTTTCCACTCTGCTCTGTCCTCTTTTATCCTCCCTCCGTCTTCTCTTTCCACTCCGCCCCTGTGCCCCCGTCTATCACAAAGGTGCAGTGAGGGTGGCTGGATCTAAGGGTAGCCGGGCGAGAGGAGCTGAAATGGAGCTACTATTCATTCATTCACAGCCTCGGAGACCCAGGAACAGATGAAAGTGTTCCTGCCTGTTGTTAATGCACATACTGTACATCCTCAGCCTCTCCAGGGGAGCAGACCCTCTGCTTCTCTCATCTGTTGTCTTCATTCAAAATTTAATTAAAAACAAGGAGTAGGCTAAAAAAGGCAGAAAATATGTACAGAGGCTTTTCTTAAATGCTAAAGGGATACCAACCTGTCAAATATGCAGATGTCACCGTTTGTGATTTGTAACAAACATAAGGGAACTGCATTATTTATAAAGGTTACATAAGAAATAGTAGGTGCCAGGTTGAGTGCGGAAGACTTCACTACACAAAAATCATGTCGATTCATGTGAATACTGTTTTGATACGACCGCAGGTTTGTAATTTCTCATTTGGGCTGACAAGAATGCTGTAGCCTTGCCACTGATGTGTTAAAGCTGGGCATTAATACTGGAGCGCAAATCCCTAAAGCTATAGGTTTCAGTAACACACACTGCAACCAAGCATTAGAGGAGGCTTGGGAATAATAATGGGAGCTGAAGCCTATTCAGCATAAGCCTTTGAAAGAGAGGAAGCTGTTGTTTTAACCCTCGGCTGTCAGTCAGTCACCCAGGTTGGTGCAGTACGCGGCTCCACTGTAGCCTCCCTGGTTGAATAACCCCCTGCTAAGGTCATCCGAAGCTGGAATTTTATTAGCATTCATTTACCCGAGCGCGGCACCTCTCACAGCGACAAAGCTCCGCCTGCCTCGGGTCAGCTGTGAGCGCGGAAGCAGAGACGGCGAGCAGAGAAAAGTTGGAGGCAATATCAGCTCGCATGCAGCGCTTCTTTGTCTTCCTTAGAAGACACAGACACAACAATCTGCACATCCGTTGCGGCGCTGCGCGCGTGTGCGGACAAACAAACACACACACACACACACACACACATGCACACAGTGGGAGAAGGGGCTTCATTGTGCAGCCCTGCTGTGTTGAGTGACTGTAGCGTGTGCTGGGCAACAGCTGCTGTGATCCCTCGCAACCCTGAGCCCCCCCACCCCCTCCCACCTCCAGTACTGGCCCATGCTGGTCTAAATAAATCAATACACACACACACTTTCACTCTTACTGGTGCTTTAGCAGTTTGTTTTCTTGTTCACCTCGCTTCCCTTCTCCCACATTACCCCCGTTCCGTGTTTTTTTTTGTGTTTTTGACAGTGGCTCTGTCTGTCAGTCTTTACATACTGCTCCATAAGGGACACCCCCAGCTGCCTGCACTGCTCCCTGACTTTCCCCCCCGCTGACAGCTGTCTCTATACTGTAACCCTTTCATGGAGCCTCTGTGAAAGTTAAACCGTAAAGTTTCACCAGAGTTGCACGTGAAGGATCTGAAGGTTTTTTTGGGGTGGGGGGCTAAGAGGGATCCAGAGAATTTGAGATACACAGACTGAGTTGCTGCTTCCCCAGCCAAGTCTCGTTCCTGGTGGGCTTGTTTGTCATCGGTTGTAGCTTCTGCTGCTGATGTGACCTCGTCTGCAGCTCATTACAGCATGCCACCTGTTTGTCCTGAAGCTAGGCGAGACACACACACACACGCGAACAGAGTTTGTAGAGGTGACAGGGGGTTAATCTAACAGGAGTGTCCATAGCAGAGCTGCCACACAGTGCTGGGACTGTCAGCGTCCCACCGTGTCAATGGCTTTCTTTGTCCCCTGGGCCCATCTTACTGTTGCCGCAGGGTTTAGGAGCTGGTAGACAGGTGGAGAGTTATGGAGCTTTTGAGAAGCAAAGACAAAACAAAGGAAAGACATATAGGCTGGAGCACTCACGGTTTTCACAGCAGCTGACAGGTTTCCCTACTACAGCTTATCATAGGCCATGCAATAGCAGGCACATGTTACGCATTTAGCTGTCAGCCTTATTTTTTGAAATATGATACATTGTAATAAAGAAAAGCAGTTGATGTACACCCAGCTGTTATCTCTTCCTAACTGACAGTTAATCCCAGCCCATGGTGCTAACAGCAATTAATATCACCCAGTTGTGGGCGACTCGCACAGAGTTTGAAAAACACTTAAAAGGTGTTATTTGCACCCTTTATTCACTCGCCCACATTTTGCAGAGGAGCAGCTCATTAGGCATTGATCTGAGCGTGCGGTTCGGAGCCGAACAGGGCGCACACTGTCTGAGTCTGCTGCCATTATCCAACAAGGCAATTGCCAGGAAATTGAAAGACAGACACAAGTGAAAATTAATCTGCGTGAGACTCTGAAATTCACCTATTTAAGCCCCTCGCTTGTTCTTGTGTTTATCTGCTGTGTGGCGGCGGTGTTTGCGTTGCAGTTTATGTCAGTGTTCGTTAACTCCTGCCAACTCAGTGAGATGCAGGTGTGAGCGGGGAAGCCCCGCAGGGCGTCTCACACACACACTGACCTCCGGACTGCACACACCGCTGTGCTGCATAAACAGACCGAGGGGCCATGTGGCCGAGCAGAACCTCGTCTGGCAGATGGACAGACAGAGACGCAGCTAGATTCACACGTACGCACGCGTATATGTACAGTACATATAGAAACTAACAGAAGGATGATGGTGCAGCTCTGCTGACTCACACAGGCAGTTGTTCTTTCCAGAAGATGCATGTTTTAACCTCGCCTCTCTCATGTATGGAAATTCACACATGTAAATTCTGTTTGTACAACTATAATGTTAAACACATAAGCGCATGAGCAAAAGGATGTTTGTTTTCTATTCATATGGTTGTAACAGCCGTGTGTGGATTAGTGTGCATTCGTGGGTGTGGAGTGTGTTTGCTTTGTGCTGAGCTTATTGTGCTTATTCAAATTCCTTGCTGTTGACATTTTTCAGTCTTTTGCTTTGAAATACTTCAACAATTCATCCTGAATTCATTCATGTTTTCAAATGCACCTTCCGACGTTAATAATTCATTTGTCAATGTTAGAAGTAGAAGCTGCATTCAGCCCATTTTTTGGGTTGAGCTTTACATAAGCTTTGGCTAGAAACCTAGGCCCCAGTGTTATTAGTGGCATTTCTACCAAAGTCCTACTTTTGTCATTCCTAATAATAATTAATTCATTTTTCATGTTTATAATGAAGTCGGGCATGCTCTGCAGAAAAACGTCTGTCACTACTTCATGGTGTGTAGGTGTGTTTGCACAGGCTCGATGCCCTGTGCAGACAAAAGACCATTGATGGCAAAGAAACAGCTTTCTCTGGCCAACTGGTCCCAGCTGCTCACTACTGTTCCTTTGGCTTACGATAAAGGCAACAGTTGCCTGTGCAGTTGACATCTCACACACTGACATACAGGGACACAGCGAACTGGACAAGTCCAGCTGACAAAAAACATTAACATAGTTTTAATACCCAGGGGGGAGAAAGGTTGTGTAACAAATGGTAACGAAATCCTCTAATAAATGAGGAATCTCATTTGACAGAAGTTTTCAAATGAAGTAAAAGCTTCATTATCTGTTTGTTGTGTGACAGAATGAGCATTTCTTTAGGGCACCCACACATGCACACACCCAATCAAGCGTCTTGTGCATCTTGATATTTTGCAGGCTCCAGTGTGACCTTGATCGTTTCGTGTGTTTTCAGGTTACACAGGTTCCCATCGAGTCTTGCGAGCAGTACGGGACCTGCGGAGAGTGTCTGAGCTCAGGGGACCCACACTGTGGCTGGTGTGTCCTGCATAATATGTAAGTATCTCCCGTTCATTATTTTTACGCGCCGCGTCCTGTTTTACGTATAGATTTTGCTTCGTGTTTTTCATTGTAGCGGTCGGCTCAAAGGCAGACATGCCTTTTATCTTAAAAATCAAATAGAGTTTGAGGAGAGGAGACGATGTCTGGTTGGAATGGATCCTCACTTCTCAAAGGTGCAGAGCTGGTTTAGAGCCACCAGCTGCAGTCGTGGTGACTGCTGCTCTTTTCTGACAGGGCTTGATATTAACAGGAAATGAGACCATCCAGTCTGTGTGTGACTTAGTGGAACTTGTGCAGACCAGAGAGACTCATTATTTGACCAGAAGTGCCATAGAGTTCTCTCACTGTGCCGTTATGTGCTTAGTGGACATTGTCTAGCAATATATTAGTTGTGTGTGTTTGAGCCACTTAGGCAACATTGACCTCCCACTTAAACATCAGCAGCTTTAGGGATGAGCTTAGAAACCATGAGTGACACCTGCTGGAGATGAGTAGGTACTGCAGCGGGATTACCTTCTGGTAAGGCAGAGGGCAAGAAAGACAAATGTAAAGCAAAACAGTACATTCATTATAATTTGATTGTGACTCATTCATTGCAGTTTTGTCTGTCAATGAAACTGAAGTGACTGAATTTAAATGAAATGATGCAGAGTTTGTATTCAACCTCTCGCACTTTGTTTCTACGTCACAGCTCTTTTCTTAGCTGTGTTGTGTCTTGAATTCCCAACTTATGCTCCCCCTCCTAAATGCAGAACCCTTCTCCAAAGATGTAGCTGAATATTTGTGTGTCGGAGCACCGCCGCAATCATCATTATCGTGATCGCAGCCCCAGCAAAGTGCACTTAAAGTAATTTACATCACTCCAAAGCTGGGACAGGACAAATAATTGCCTAGCGACAAGGTAATTCTGCATGTGCCTGCAGAGGGACGGGAGGCGGCAAGGTAAAGCTCTGTGCTCTCTGTAGTGTGCATGCCTTCACACAGGGATCGTTTACCACATTAGCCTCCGTCCTAGGCCGTTGATGATATGCTTTTGTGTAGGTGTAGTAAGGAAAGAAATGATTCAGCTTGGAGTGAAATCAAATCCACAGCACGCTGAATGGGTTTGGGAGGCGTTCTAGTGAAAGCAGCTGTTTGGTGCGTTAATACCTAGTTGAGAACGTGTGCGAGCGTCTGCGCGGCTTTGATTTTTTTGTACATGCACGAACGCTCGTGCGAACAGCCGTACTGTACCGCAGGCAGAAAAGGTCAGCACCCCGATACACGTCAGATCAGCCATCTGTTCTCCTCCCAACGCCACAGACCCTCGTGCCACCTGTCCCTAGTCCTAATCCCCCCTTTCTCTGTCCTGACCCCGCAATGAGTGTGACAGGACCCCTGTCAGCTCTGGCTGAGTTACTGCTGAGGCAAAGTCACTGGAAGAATCAGAAGCTCTCCATGCTTCTACTCAGTGTGGACCTCTATGTGGCCTCTACGTGCACAGTAATAAAGATACTGTGTGAGAAAGATGCAACAGCAGATGGCAATCTTTTGAGCTTTGTATGTTATAGATTTAAACATTCACTTAATGCTTTAACAAATAAAAATTCAGTAAACATGCAGCTCACCACCTCTTATACTAATGACACCTAATGAAAAATGATTTAGTAAATAAAATGGGTTATTTGTTTAAAAACAGCATGAAATGTTATCATGTGTGATCTACTGGTGCTTCATTAATTATCTTGTACCTGCGGGACAGATAAAGGAAACATGTATTTCCTGGTAAATAAATGCTTCAGGAAATCCGGATTTTAGTGGAAATGTAAATAGCAAGGGTGTAAAGTATAATTAGATGGATTAATAAACCGAAATGGGCTTGTGACATAACTGTAATTGTAGTACTGCTGAACATACCCTGAAACCAAGAGCAGAAGGAAGTATCTGTCAAATACTGCTGGAGAAAAGCAGCTGCACCCTTCTGGTGAAGAGCTCCCCTTATTCCACTCACCCCGAATTCAATTTCTTTCCATCCGTAGTGCCAAGCACAGCTGTGATGACTACCGCTTCCTTCTGCTGCCTTTTCCCTCCATTTCTCCAACTCTCCATCATCCACCCCTAAGCCACTGTTGATTTTATAAAATTATCTTTCCCCTCCTTTCCCATGTTTGCATGTACAGTACCTCCCTCACTCCCCTCACGGCTGAGCCAGCATCCGAGCTGTGCCACTCATCTCATCTCCTCTCAGCTCACAGCGCAGCTCACTGCTCGCGCTGTCTCCCATTTACACACTCTCCTCTCCGGAATCAACTCTTCCACACTCCAGAGATGGTTGGCTTGCCACATATAAACACCCCTCGCTTTGATCATCCCCCTCCCTTCTTACACAGCTGCCATCCACAATATCCATCCTTTTTTTTCTTCTCCTCCAAACACTGCCCCCCCACCCCTCGTCTTTTTCTTTATGTTTGTGCGTGTACGCTCATTGAAGTGCAGCATTCTAAGGTGGCTGATTAGCAACATAGAAGAACATTAGTTTGGTTTACGATGACGAGGAGAAGGCGAGAGGCAGAACGAGGTGGGGAGCTGGCCAGGAGTGGCGTCTCTGTCTTCTCTGTCTTTCTGCTCTCTTTCTTCTTCCTCTGTGTGGTGTGAGACTCTAAAGTCCTTTAATTACCAGCAGCTGCTAGGCATCCACTGAATGCATGAAGAATGAGAGGGAAAAAACAGAGAGGGGATAAGAATGAGGGGAAGAGAATAAGAGAGGGGAGAGAGTGTTTGATGCTGCACATTCATCGTCCCACAAAACCGAGCAGCATTTTGATTGCAGCTCAAAGGGAGCTCATCATCTCGAGCGCTCTTCAGTCGCGGTCGTGTGAATGGGTAGTTCAGCCTCCGTCTGACCACAATCCAAAAAAACACAGAGTTGTGGTGATGCTTTCTCTCTCTGTCTCTTTCATTTCTCCCATACCCCGCATCTCATCTCTGTTAGATTAGCTCTCTAATCATGCCCAAAAGAGGCTTTTCCATCTCAAAATGTACCACATTTCTCTCTTCTCCCGCCATCCTCCCAGCTCACTCTCACATTCCAGGAGAGGATGAGTGATTTTGTTGAGATTTGTCAAGATTAGTCACAAATCTGACTTCTGTCCAAGACTTGGGATTGGATAAGTGATCCAGTGCCAAGGTCAGCCTTCAGTCAGTGTAACGAGCCTCTGTAAGCAGAGACATTTATTATATCCTCACAATGTGACTGTAGCAGTGAATGAACCCAGGTTGTAGTTATGTAATACGCGCATAAGAAATTCTGTTCAGTGTGTCGAAATGAGTGCTAGTTTGTTGTGCGGATGACAGCTTAGGGCTATTGGTGTAGTAGGCCCCAGCAGAGAGTGAGTCAGCATTTGAGGGCTGCTCTAAGCAGAATAACATATCGCTACTACTACGTTGTGATACTGCATTGTCACTGTCAGTCTGCATGTGGCTGAAGTGCTTAGATCTGTTTCACTAACAACCCACACAGCTGTCCTCCTTTCCATGAACTGCTGCTACGAGCTTGCAACACTGTCAAACGATTAGTTCCTGTGTGCATCCCGGTTGGAGCGCGTTACGTGGGTGCACTTTGTCAACAAGGCGTTTGGGACAGAGCCAAGTGTTGTATAGTGTCGTTTCCAGGTTTAAATATTAAGCTATGAGGTGTTAAAACATCCGCGTCTCTTTAGGCTACTTGTTTATGTGGCACGTTCGTTACTGCACAACAGATGACGCACAACTCCGACCATAAAGTCTGCTTTAATGTACTAATGGCAACAACAATTAGCCTCGCGATGGCTTAGCTGCTTCAGCCCATTGTGGATGTCAGACTCTGTGTCTAATGGCCGCCTCATCAGCTCCGGCCGCAGTTAGCAGTCTGAGGAATGCTGCATCCATCTTCCCAATTGTGCCTAATGAGATATCGATCATGAACATGCGGGTCTATCAATATTTCCACAGATTCCTAGCACATAGAGCTTGTCCAGGGTGGTTACATAATGAAGGAAATATGGTTTGTGTGAGCGTCCAGGCTGCATTTAATACAGTTCTGAGTGCTGGAACTGTGCATGCTTGCTCACACATTGTCTTTTTGAGATGCTTCCATCCCTGCACGGCTTCCTCTGCCTTCTTTTGCTTTTTCTCTCTGCTCAGCCCACACAAGTAAAGCTCAAGCTTGATGCAGAGCACTGAGTAATGTTCTTTTTGTAAATCTTTTTTCCCACTTTATCTTCCTTCCCTCACCCGCCGTCTTTGACAGAGACCTACAGACAGGGTTCGCACAAACGCTATGTGCCTGTCCTCATGCGCCAACTCTATGGGTGTGTTAATACGGAGTTAAGTCAGTTCACACTACAGTAGTTTCTGGATCTATAAGAAGATGAAGTGACTGGATAATGGAGGAGCCTGTGCTTCATGTCCTGTGGGTGGGTCCTTTGAGCTTTGGATTCAAACCTGCATCCTCACAGCTCACAGCAATGTGAGCTGGTGCTCTACTACCCTCGTAGTGCATGAAATGTTTTGTTTGCCTCTTTTATTCATCATTCGCTTTCTTTTGTTGTGTACCTCCCGTGTTTGCCTTCATATGGCTATTGTCACACTTTAGTCATGCAGCAATAAGGTGTGTGTGTGTGAATGTTCCTAGACTCTGGTCTTATTCAACCAAATCAAACAAGAATAACACATTTTTGCAAATTAATAATAATCAGTATCATGTATATCTACGTAGTTCAGACTGTCTGTCCCTTCCTAACATCCACATCATGTACTTCCTCACCCCGACCTCAGTGCTACCTTTCCAACAAAGCATCTCTGCTCTGCTCTCCTTTTTCTTTCTGTGTGGCATTTAGTGGTCTGGCTCTAGTCAGGGGAGGAAGGTGATTTTAAAATGGCCCCCCCTCTGTTCTCTCCTCCTGTTTTTTAAACACAGTGCTCACAGCTAGAGCTGCAATCAGACAGGCCTTCACACTTTCACTGAAGTCCTTAGATGTGGTAAGGGAAGGGGAGGAGGGATTGAGAGCAGAAATCTTCCGCTGTCGCCTGTCTCTCTTGCTCTGCCGTCAAGGCCAGTGAGTGTAAGATGTGCACAAAGGTGTGATTAACTTCAAGTATCTGTATGTTATTATGCATATGAATTTACCTGTGCGTGATTTTCTGCATGCACATTTTAATGCTCATACAGAGGTGTCGTTTTGTTCTAGTCTGTATGTGTGAATGGGTGTGGGTACTTATAATCCTGGGTGTCAGTCAAACCTTGGCACAGCAGAGGCAACAATGTAATTGCCTGTCTAGGGCAATAGAATTATAAGCAGGCACTGGTGGAAATGGACGCTGAATTCTGGCTACTACTAGTCCCAACTTCACAAATGCTGTCTCCAAAAATGATGTTTCCATACAACAAATCTGCAAGTACACAATTCAATCTCAGTCTTTTTATTAACATAATGAGTATATGTGGAATGTTGCCACAAAAGCATGTGGCAAATACCTTCATACTGAACATACAAAAAATCTCCAACAAATAGTCCAGGATATCAGCACAACATTCAGTTTGTCTGAGCATAGCTTTATTAAACTTTAATGGCTACATTAAGCCACACACGGGTGAAAGCAATCAGTCAGCAGCAGGGTCTGAGCGAACTCTCTGCTAGCAGTGGTCATAAACATCATTTAATACAATGTTTGTAAATGCTGGCTGGTGAATTTAAACTAAATTGTATACAAATAAAAACAAACACCAAGCAGTCGGGAAAAACAAGTCGACCCATGAACTCTTTGGCTTTTGACACATAAACAAACCGTGACAGTCATCGCTGTGTTGTGTGTCGCTTCTGTAAATATTAGCTCTTCATTTATTCCAAAAATATGTTCCATTAGAACATTATCCATCCAGTGCATCACTCTGCGTAGAAAAACATTGTGTCTGCAGTTTGGCTGAATAGAGGACAGGGTTGACCTTCTACCGCAGCACAACTCTTCTAGTAATTTGGGTAACATACGAGTGTACCAGTTGGCTTCACCTGTGTGTCAGAGCTCCAGCTCTATCAGTGCAGGAGGATTTCTCACTCACCTTACATTACTACACGGCAAGTTACTGCCTCTTACTGAAGCAGTCACCCACGGTGGTGGAGTTGAAGATGCCAGAGAGTAATGGTGGAAGTCCAGTGACTTCAGCACCATGGACAGAGCTTTGGGTGTGGGAAAAAGAATTACAAGCTGCTTTTTACAGAAGATGGGCTGAAAGACCTGTGTACTGTCATTGTGGAGGCATGTTGTCATACAGGATATGTTCATATTGATTCTACCTTTTAACTAAGAAATTCAGTGTATGATTCTTGTTACATTGTTTCTCTGTGAAGTTCTCTCCTCCCAATTGGCAGAACAGGAACCACAGTTGCAGCTAATGAGTGACAGGCTTCGGCCAGACAGGACAAAAAGTGGGGTATTTGGGGAAGGGGGGGTCAGCACAGGAGGAATATGAGGAAGGCAGGATTCTAGTCAACACTCAGTGGCATGCACTTCAACTAATGAGAGAGGCAAGAGGTCAGCTTCTAACTACACAGAGATAATGACCATCCTCTGAAACCATGGCAACAGCAGCCATCCTGCACCCCTGCCGCTGCCTCACCTTGCTTTGCTTTGCTCTCATCTCACTTCACCTCACCAAAATGAATTTTATTTTTTTTAAGTCACAGAGAGGAAAATCAATCCCGGGCTTTTTGTCAGTTAATGACCGCCCGGGATTTTGCATTTACACCGATATAGCTCCGAGACATGCATAAAACATTGCGCCGTAGCGCACACATCTGAAAGCACATTAACTATAATTTTCTGCTGCCATTGTGGATGTAGAAGAAGCGGCAAATTGCAGACGGAGTCACACCTTAGCTAAGAAAGCCCTGCTGATTTCAACTTGTGAAAGAGTGAGACAAAAAGCAGGGACAGGGAGATGTAGAAAAACAGAAAAATGTGGTAGAGTAAATTCATATTTTGAGTAAAGTGTCGAAATATAGTTCCAAAAGTGAAGGAGGGATCAGGTAATCAAAAAACAAAAAGACTTTCTGCAGGAGCACCCCCTACCTCATTGTTTCCCAGTGGGAGCTTCACACTACTACACTAATACTACAGTTTCTTGTTCTCTGAATTCCCCGGGGAGTGCTGTGCATATGAGTCTGTGTGTGTATGTGTGTATGTGTGTGTGTGTGTATGTATGAACCTTGCTTGTGCCTGTTCAAGTGAGTCTGCTGGGTACGGCTTGAACTTCTGACAACATAATTACACACAGACACTGTGGATAAAGATGTAGCTTAGTGTCGGTATGTGTGAGAGTATGTGGTTAAGATGAATGATATGGGCTCTAACTCACGCCGCCACACACACTCTTACACACAGAGTTAACAACCGGGGGAGAATGGACAGGGCTTGTAGTGCCACATCATTGCCGTGGACAGCGGCTGACCCATCACAGTCCAATTAGAGCTGCTGTGACCAGACAGCGAGTTAGCCAAACACTCAGACTTAGACGACAGCGCTGGATGAGGACAGAGAGGATTGAGAGGCTTTAGTGTAATGGGGTGAAGGGAACACAGAGTTTTAATAAGAAGGAGGAGGTGACTGAGTTTTAATGAGGGATGTGGTGGATTGTGGGGGTGGTGAATGGTGCTCGATACCCTGTCCGACCATTAAGGTTTCTTATGAGGGAATGGAATGTAATCTGCACTAGTTACACGACATCTCCCCAGTCATGCAGTGATTGAAGGATATAATTTGGGTGTGTACTTCCTAGTGCTGCGGCTTTGGAGCGTGTTTGTGTGGTGTAATAAATTACCCACTGGAGGCGGTTGTTCCAATGCTGTTGCCACTTGTTCCTGTGGTTTATTGTGAGCTCTGCAGCTTCCTGCAGGCCACAGTTGCCTACTGGTTTCGAAAACTTTTAGCGCTATATGTTCCCGGCGCCAGCTGGTATTAATGTCGTTTTTTTTCTTTCTTTCCTATAATTGACGTTTGACGCAATCCTACACAACTGCAAAACTGATTTAGATCATGTAGTCAATGCACCATCTGTTTGACAAAACAAGACAAAGAAACATGCTAGAGCGAATAACACAGTCCAAAGAAGACAGAACCATTCAAACCCACTCTGTTCATCACATTAATAAAGCACATACATGAACGTAGAAACGCCCGTCAACAAGCATTTGCTAGTTTGTGCTTTGCATCCGCTCCGCTGCTCATTAGGTCTGTCATTGGGAAGAACACAGAAGAGAACAAGACATTCATACCGGTCGTGGGTCGTCAGTGAGGAGGCTATTTATGGAGCCCGTTGTGATGTCGCACTTATCATTTTTAAATGTCAGAACGATGATCAGTGATTTCATTTGCAGTGGCCTTGCTGAAACAGACTTAACGACGTAACTTTTGTTCACGGGGAAATAATGGCTACAGTATGAAATTGATAATTACTGGTAAACAGCCGTAATGGAGTGTACGCACAGTGTCCGGTAGCACTGGGGCTCATGCTACTCATGTGCTCAAGCTTATACTGTATATACAGTAGGTGATTATTTCATAATCATGCACAGCTACTGTATTGACATCATCCTGAAAGGGTTATTTACTCCTCTCACCCCAAGTATCACATCGTTTAACTTTCCATTCCTTACACAGTGTTTTTTGACATTTTGAATCCTCGTTGTTTCCACCCCTTGCTTGTGCTGTTGTGCACGGTTTTAATTTCTGTCACAACACTGGCTCTTTGTCTTTCTTACCCCAAGCCTAAATTGTCACATAATGTTTTCATCGCAGCCTTTATTCTAACAACAGGAATCATTTCTGTCTCCACTGCTGTTATTGTTTCATGGTTTTCATACCTTGTTTTTTGCTATTACAAGTCTGTTTTCCTGTCAGTTCCCTCATTTGCAAGGTGACTGACTTCTACTTCTACTACTTGTAGCTATAAGCAGCACTTCTGCTTTATGTTTGAATGGTTTTCATTGTCTCTTTCTTCACATTTGTCTGTTTCTGGTTAAAGATCAGCATCAGTAACTCGTTTGTTTCTGCCCTCCCTTCTCCTGTCTGTTCAGCTGCTCTCAGAGGAACCGGTGTGAACGTGCGGACGAGCCCTATCGTTTCGCTGCCTCTCTCAACCAATGTGTGAAGGCAACTGTGTACCCAGACAGCATTGCTGTGTCAGAGCCCAGTGTACCTGTAAGTTCACACACGGACACACACACAAATGGACACACACATGGACAATAACACCTTTCTGCAATCTCAACCAGTACTAGAATACATGATAATGAGAAATGAATCGTACTTCTACATATTTCCTGCCCACGTGCAGAGGCAGTGGATTTTAAAAGATCTCACATAACAGTTTGCCTAGTCTTGATTGTGGCTGATGCATAAACATTAGATGGGAAGGTTCATAAGAGCTCTACGTGGGCGTTTCAGCGTGCATATGCTCGCTTGGTACAGAGCAGTCGATATGCGTGCCAAGACATGTTTGTGTGGGTGGACGTGTAGGTGTTAAAGTTTTCCCAGTGCAGCAGAGTACAGTGCAGCGTTTCCACATGGACTGAGCCAAAACAGACACACAGAGCTTCAGTAAAAGCCTGTCCAAGGTCTGGTGAGTGCTGCACACGTGGACACACATTTACTTTAGGTCAGTTTATCCATAACACAATGCTGAACGTACATTTTTCAATCTGCTTACGCTGAGTTGCTGAGGTTGAAATGTGGAAGATGTATCTGCTACCGTCTAGAATTTAGTTCATTTCAAAATTCATAACTTGGGAGATTTGTGCGCATATGTAATGGGAGTTGCAGTATTGGATATTACTATTACATAGTTTTGCTAAATATCATTCCAATTTAAACTGCTCACAGCTACATTTTGGACTGAAATGTGCTTTTTTATATTATAAATATTTATATTATATGCTCATATTTATATTTTTATGTATATAAGTTCACATGCAATACTGTACCACCTTGACCCCACAAATGAAGCCTTTGTGAGCCCTGTGGTAGTCATAATTACAGCAGGTGCCTTGGAGTGTATGTGACTGTACGTAGATATATGTGCGCTGCAAAGAATGAATCACCATAAAATCACTGAAATATAAAACTAGATATGTGTTCTAGCACCTCTCTAGCTGTGCTGTAGTTCAGCCTCAAGTGTTCCCCCAGTGGACCTCACCTTGTTGTCCAGCCTACAAAGAGCAGTTTATCAGAGAACATGTTACAGCTATGTTTGCTTCTTTCTGAGCCAGCAACAGGGTCATCTCGCCAAACCATTCGCAAAAACCCTCACACATTCACACCGTCCACAAATTCCACAGGGGCAGACAGCTATCTCCATGACAACACAGTCTCTTCACGCGGGCAGTGGGCGAGTCAGCAATACGGAGAAAACAATCACATTACCTTTATTAAAAATCTGCCACCTATTAGGCTGATCGCTGCTGCACGAGCTGCAAAAACACCCACCACCATCATCGTTGGGGAGAACGAAAAGAAAAGAGCAAAGGCGAAACACTTGGAGACAAGCTCACTTTCTGAAGCAGCCCTCCTGTCTCTGCATACGTGGGCGTGTGTGTTTGTGTGTGTAAGCAAATTTTGAATGTTTTTCTGTATATGTGTGTCTTGGCAGAACGACGAGAGATAATTAATGTGAGAGGTTACTCGGGGAATCCTACTTTGAACAAAAGACATTGATTGCTGTGATTGCTGTAATCAAGGATCTCTCTGTCACACCTCGGAGAGAGGCAACACAAACACGGTGAAAGAAAAAACAGGGGAAGATGAGAGGTCCTCGGCAGAAAAAGAAATCATCGATGCTCTCAGTGGGTACCAGAGTAAGCCAGCTAACGAGGGAGGCAGCGCAGTCAGCTACTGAGACAGTCAGCATCTCTTGAAAGGCCTACAGTTAAGCTGCTCAGCTGCCTTGCCTGTCCCAGTGGCCCCACAGTGTTTAGTGAGAGGCAGATAAAACAAAGAGAAACATCAAACGGTATGGCCCAAAAATAACAGCTAATGGAACAAGGCTGTGAAATGCCATGGTGATAATTATCCAGGCTGCCTCTCTTGGCTGGAGAGCCAGATCACACACCCTGTGCGCAGAATACATTTATTTATAGGCAGAGCAGCTGAGAGCTCCAGCCCCGGTGTCACCGCTCTCGAGAGGATGACATCAAACGCATGCATGCATATGTAGTGGACGTCATGTGTGAACGTGTGTGTGTGTGTGTGTGTGGTTGTGTGCTGGTGTTTTATTTATTTCGGTGTTCTCGTGAATTCCAGAGAAAAGAGGGAACAACAAATAGAATTTGCCAAGTTGCCAGTGTTTGTAATTTGTTTGCTGACTTTTGCTGTCAGCTTATTGCCCACCAACGCTGTGACTGTGTCTTTCTCCACCTGTGGAATTAAACCTAATACTTAAATAAAACTGTCCGACTTGTTTTTCCTATTTTTATGGTGATAACATTTATGAGGGGCAGTAACGTTTCTTGGCGAAGTTGACGGACAGCTTCGCCAGCACTACTGAGTTTCATTTTTCATTCTGTTTGGAGCGTATTATACTGCAGTGTTCAAGCCACTATAATTTTCACATTTCCACCAGCATTGTGTGTAATTCTTATCAAAGGTACAATTATAGCATTGCAATTTCATCACACTGTGCAAATGATAATGTTCGTGTTGTCCTGTGCAGTTGCTGGTGAAGGTGACCGATGTTCCAGACCTCTCTGCGGGCATCACTTGCTCCTTTGGGAACCTGACAGAGGTGGAGGGGCAGGTCAGTGGCAACCAGATACTCTGTGTGTCTCCTGCTGCCAAGGATGTCCCGCTCATTCCCACCGACCAAGGTAGATATTACAAACGCACACATACAATCCATTCACAGTAACACGTTGAGCTGTTTGCTTCCAGCTCTGGGAGGACTCAGGGTCTGAGTAACTCCTAATGCACACTCTGAAACATCTTTATTGATTTAACACTCCTAATTTAAGTCAGCCACCCTATGTAACAAGCTCCCACTGATACAGGATCAGTCATCTGGCTGTGAAGTGTGCTAAATTCAAGGCCAGGTCCTATTAGAGCTGATGGAAGATCAGATTGAGGTCCCCTGGCCTGTGGCTGAGCTGCAGATCAACATATTACTGGACTAATGTGTGCTGGTTTAACATTCAGGGTGAATCGGCTGGAACTCGATTATTTGATGGTACAAGGAGGCCAATGTACTCGATTAGTATGGGCATAGGTGGGTTAGTTGCTTATACCCAAAAACACAAAGAAAATGATCACAATAGAATCAAATCTTATTTAAACACAGGTCAGAAGGTTGGCGAGAACATATATACTCTGTGCCTGAGACAACGTTTATCCAGGTCCAGACATGCTAATTACCTGTAATATTTTATTCATAACTCGTGACCTTTCAAGAACCCCTCCGGCGTTATTCCACAAATCCGCCATAGTGACTCCAGCCTCCATTTATATGCAAACATATATGTGATTATGGATAACAGCACCTGTTGTTGTACAATGGATACCTGTTGTTTGCGAGCCAAGATGGCTGCAGGGTGACAAAAGCAAACACGCTGAATAATATATTATGTGCATTGCGAGGAAATCACTGTGTGTTTTGGGGGTTTGGTAATCCACCTGCCTGCCAGTAAATGACAGTACTGTTTGCCCAGAGTTCCCTTGGGAAGCGGTGCATCAGGCACTAATATGAATGTTCTCCCCCAGGTAAATGTCAGCCAATCCCCTGCTGTAAGCCCTTCCTCTATCCATCTAGCTATTCATCCATCCCACCATTCCCTTCTTTCTCTCCAACTCCCTCCTCTTTCATTGCCTCCCCCAGCTGTTTATATTTCCATTGTTTTTCTCCACATTCACTCCCCTGAGGACTCTTCCTCCTGACCTCCCCACTATCCTCCTCCTCCATCTTCTGTCCCCTAGTTCCAGCCTTTCTGTCTGGTGCACATCAACATCAATCGTCCAGTGACGATGACCTGAGGAGAGTAGAAGAGGAGGAGACATAAAAGGTGGCGAGGAATGGGAAATAAAGGAGAAATTTTAAACCAAAAGAAGAAGCACGGGGGTAGGATAAAACTGCAAGTACACTGGGATTGAAATAGAAAAAAAAAGGCTGGCACTTTTCTCCACAAAGCAAAAATAAAATCCCAGAAGGGTAGCGAAACTTTACGCGTCCTTGTTCGCGAGACAAACGTACACTGGTGGAAGTCAGCAGTGAGCCTGCGCTACAGACTGGTGTGAAACAGAGCCTGATTTCCAACAGGTGCTGCAGAAAGAACGGGCAGCGCAAGGTCATTCAAGCCTCCTACACACTGAATGTCATCAGAAATTCGGGCTGCTGCACACACACACAATTATGGAGTTTGTATTCTCGTGGGAAGAGATAAGAGGCTGTTTCTTTTTTTTTCTTTTTTTTTTTTTGTAACAACGAGCCAAAGCGCTGCCAGAATTTTGTTGAGGAAATTGCAGGGAAACAAAATGTGATTAACTGTTTCTGTGGGTGATTGCATTTCGCCAATTTTGTTTGCACAAATTTGCATCGCGTGTACACAAGGCAATGCAACCAGTCCTGTCCTTCTGCATATCTTTTAAATTTCTGTGCCAACATCACATGTCTATGAACTTGACATACTGAAGAAATTGAATGTTTACCTTTTGTCTCCTCTCCTTTCAGATTGGTCAGGCGTTGAGCTGAGACTCAACTCTAAGGAAACCGGTCAGATGCTTATCAGCACGGAGGTTAAGTTCTACAACTGCAGCATCCACCAACTGTAAGCACATCTCTCTAAGCCCATTCATTCTCTCTTCATTTACAGAAACACTGTCCCAGACCTGCTGCCCAAAACCACTGGATCAATGCTGTGGGAATTAGTTACAATTTGTCCTTAAACCTTACCCGCCCCAGTCCCCTAAAAATATCCCCTGTAAAGACTAATGCAATCTGATCGCTGGCTGCTCCCTGGGCACCGTAACATGAAGTTTCTGTGCTGTTGTACTAATGAAACGTTCTCCTTGAGCACTCTCCTGTATAAAACCCACTGCTTTCTGCCTAACAGGTAGAGATTTCATGGCCCTTTTCATGCCATGCCTCTCCCTGATTGAGTGATGTTGAATTGAATCCTAGGATTGCACATCTCAGCGTTGTCTGCACCTTTTTCAATTGCTCGCTTCGTTCCACTGTGGCAGATTCTGTTTGTGAGATCCGAACACGTTGCTGACTAGTAGGGAGCATCACTGAGTGGACAGCAGGAGAGTAAGAATATCACTAGCTAGGGTACGAGAATCGTAGCATGTCATATTATCCTTTCACTATCCCCTTGACATTAAAACAAAATGTTGTAGACAGCTCCTTTGCCAGATAAAAGCAGGGACTGTTAGTCTGCATCTCTCTGTCTCTTCCTCTGCACACGCACACACAAACGCACTCACCACTGCCCTATAGCTTCATGTGGCTGTCTGTGAATTGTGTCTGAGCAGCACAGAAAGCAATTACCAGCTCCCACATCAGCTCAGTTAATCTGCAGCGACAAACATAGTTGCACACAAAGTCACACACACAAAAAGGAGGATGCACACACGCCAAGACACAAGAAGGAGGATGCACACACTCCAACAGACAAGAAGGAGGATGCACACACGCCAAGACACAAGAAGGAGGATGCACACACTTGAAAAGGGCAAACTCTCTCCCTTGCATGCTCTGATGCCCGCTTGAGCTCTTTCTCTCCCACTTACACGCATACACGCTTGCACACACACTGTTTGACTGAAGGTGATTCAGCCCTCTTCTCCAGAATTAGTGTGCTTGCCAGAGAGATCCCTCATATGCTTTTTGCACCAATGAATATTTCACAATAAGCAAGGATGCATAACTCAACCTTATTTCAGAGAGAGAAAGGGAAAGGAGCCAAGCGAGACTACAATGCACCTCGCAAACAATTAGTGAATATGCAATGTAATAGCACGAGAAGTTTAAAGTGTGCGTTGTTTTTGGTGCGGCAGTAAACCGAGAGCGTCGTGTTCTGTGGTCTGAGCCTGTCACTGCTGCCTGTTCTCTTGTCAGTCACTGCATTTGCTCACAGTGCTGCAAAGTACATATCATCCAGTACGTCAGGTTCTGAAGCACTTTTACTTCTGTAAAAGGAAAAGAAGAAATCAGAGGGTCTTGAAGTATGTACCCCTGTAGTGAAACGTACACACGTAGATGTGGTACATGCAAACAGCTTACGCACGCACACACGCACACGTAACAGCTGGTAATTACAACGACACTCCAACAATACAGGGCTAATGGTAATTGCAGGATCAAGCTGCGCCAATGTCTTATTTGTCCTCATTACTCAATGTTCCTCCACTGCATCTCTCTCTCCCTCTGTCTAGCTCTAGCTCTGCCTCTCTCTCTCCATCTGATTCTGGTTATGATGGCTCGTACGCAGCCTCCAGTCCACACGCGACACGTGCTATTAATATAAGGCAGGGAAAGTTAAGCCTAGTAGCTCGTAGGTACCCTGCCAACCACAAGGGCACAACAACAGCAGGTGCCCACTTGGGATCTGAACTCATTTCCTCTGTCGCACTTGCCTCTCCTTGACTGTACTGCGTTTGGTTGTAGAGATTCTCACTCCTTGTGTGTGTGTGTGTGTGTGTGTGTGTGTGTCAATGCAGGTGTCTATCATGTGTGAACAGTGCCTTCCGCTGCCACTGGTGCAAGTACCGCAACTTGTGTACCCATGACCCTTCCAGCTGTTCCTTCCAGGAGGGGCGGGTTAACTCATCTGAGGTTGGTAGAATGCACACACACGCACTAAGCAAGCTTGGCTGCACTGCTTTCTCTTTCTTTCCTGTCTTTCTCTCCGCCACGTTCCTTCCCTCCTGCGTCCGGCTGTGTGTTCCAGCTCGGCATCTGCCTCAGGGCATGTGCTCAGAAGGACAGGCATTGAGTTCTTTTATTTCCAAATTGGCATTTTTTCATGCACAGCTCTTGTTCTCTGCAGTAGCAATTAACAGTCCTTTATGTCTGGGGTTATTGAGCTTAGTGTGTCTTTACAATGACACAGAATCACTCTGCCCAAGTCAATCATGTGCAGCGCGTACAAGCTGCTTGAAATGTGCCTTATACTGTATCTTTATGTTCACTCTTTATTTACATTTGCTTCTGCTAAAGAATGGAAAAGTGTTAACTGCTGATTTTGGTGTTGCATTACATTGTGAATGGATCTACTGGCATCAATACAGTGCCTTCTGCAGTCTCCCTGTCCATCCATATTTTATATAAACTTTTATTATTTAGACGAGATGTTTTAGTCCCTGTTGGTGGTATGAATAAAGACAGTCTTTCTTTCCCCCGCTTTCTCTTTCCAATAGCAGCTTTTTAATTAAGACCAAATGTTACAGTACGATGTGGAGATTGTTGGAAATGTTAGTTTCACATGTTATTGCAGTTGTGGAAACCACTGAGCATTTATTTGACCAGTTCGCTAGTCTCAGAATACCACTCTACATGATGAATTAATAAATGCCGAGGTATTACAATTGATGAAGCAGTTGCATTTTAAGAAGAAACTCACAAACGTCACACTTTGTATTCAAAGCACCATCCACAACGTGTCGCCTTTGACCCCGGCCCTCTTTTCTCCAGGACTGTCCCCAGCTTGTGCGCTCGGAGGAGATTCTCATCCCCGCGGGGGAGGTGAAGCCTATCACCCTTAAGGCCAGGAACCTGCCACAGCCCCAGTCTGGACAGAGAGGCTACGAGTGTGTCCTCCACATCCAGGGGGTGAGCCACAGAGTCACAGCCCTGCGCTTCAACAGCTCCAGCGTGCAGTGCCAGAACAGCTCGGTAGGTTGGATTTCCCTTGACAAGATTACGTGTAACTGGTGATGCGTGATTTGTTTTTGTATGTGCGGGTTTATTTTTGTTACAGTGATGTCGTTATTTATTAGGTACACATTTACATACAAAATACAGAAAGCTCATACTGTACCCTGAGACACTGGCTGTCTTACTATCTATAGAATTCGAGTGCCAGTGTATTTTTGTATATGAATTCCTGTGTGTGTCATGTAGTCAGTGGAGACACACCAGATGCAGCCTGGGTAATTACACTGGAGAGGACTGCAGCATTTGCTCTGCCCTCCAGTCAATCATGCCTCGGATTTTCTTCCTGTATATTCCCAGTGGAACCACATACAAACACATTTTGTATGTGTTTCTATCTCTGTCTCTCATGCACTCACACTCCCACACTCCCACAATGAAAGTCAAGCTAGAATTAGGGGCACGGGAGGCAGTTAAGGACAGGATCCTTACTGGCCGGGAGAGAAGCTCAAGCCTCTGCCCAGCTGTCCCACTTACTGTGGGCTTTCACTTTGTCAGCTCTCTGATGATGTAAGGTTGGGGTAACTTGGGACTCGCTAATTCCCAATCTTCCCACTGAAGCCTCCTCCTCTGTCTTTATTTTTTTTTCCACCTTTACATCCCTCTCTCTGCATGTTATTCTCGCCACTCTAGTATCTGTATGAGGGGATGAGAATCAGTGAGCTGCCTGTGGATTTCTCAGTGGTGTGGAATGGCAACTTCATCATTGATAACCCGGAGAATATCCAAGGTAAGAACAAGAGACACATCGTTTTCTAAGTCTCCGTTTGCTTGATGTCTTTCCTAAGCACAGTTCAAGCTTACACTGTATCTATTTTTATGGTATGTTAGTTGTGTATTAAAATGTGTGTTACTGGTGATAACACAAAGAATAGCCTGTGGGGTTTTTTCACAAACCTGCTGTCTGTTTTCCTTAAATAAAAGACACGCTCTGAAAACCTGCATGTTACTCATCTGCTGCCTCTTTACTGTACTCTGTATCCGGTTTCTCACCTCCCACAGTGCACCTGTACAAGTGTGCAGCACAGAGAGACAGCTGTGGCATGTGTCTGAAGGCAGAGAGGAAGTTCCAGTGTGGCTGGTGCAGTGGTGAGGGAAGGTGCACCCTGCGGCACCACTGCCCTCCCACCAACCCTTACACCACCCGCTGGCTCAACCTGGCCAGCAAGAATGTCAAGTGCACCAACCCACGCATCACTGAGGTCGGTATCCATAAACCGCTGCCTGTCCACACACATTTAAACCCAACCAGTGTGAGAATGTAATAATCGTCCGGGGCTTCATGAGGCCGACCCCGTAGGACCGTAACAGTAAAGCACCGTGAAGCTGCTTACAACCGATAACAGCAGAGCTCTTAAAAGACAGGGAGGACTCTGGACAATGTCTGATTTGCACTGAGGGGCATCACGTGAGATGCAGCAACGCTACGCTGTCGTGAATAAGAATGTTTGCTCCCCAGGGTGCTGGCCCCACCTTTTGCTTCCTGATCTGTAAATGTTCGCCGTCTTTTTCTTTCACAGTTTTTTTCTAATTGAGTGAGCATTTAAAGTTGGCTCTTAGCGCAGGAACAGGGTGCATGCTGCAGCATGTGTGTGTATGTATGTTTTTGCTATATCTATATTTATATGAGTTTGTCTCACCTTCAGAGCATATTCAAGGGCACTGGGGTAGTCGGATGTCTCTTTGACACCTGCCGTCTGTTTGTAGGTGATGACTGCGTATGGAGTTGTATGTCTTTTGTCTTCCTGCAAGGTTATCCCAGCGCTTTGAAGTAACTTTGGCACCAACAAATGGCAAAAAAGGAAAAATAAACTGCATAGAACTACCAAACAAATACAAACAGCTTCTTTATTAGTAGAACTGGTGTAGCGAGCCAAAAGTACTTTTTAATAACTCGTGCTTCATAAAAACAAGGAGGTGCGCTGCAAGTGCGGCGCCTCGTTTGCTCTTCCTCCCACTCTCTTCTCCATCCACCCCAGCAATGCTAATGTCACGACCTGGAAGTGCTTATTTGTTAGCCCATCGCTGGGCCTTTGAGTCCTTAGGCCACGTTCTTATTCCACCTACTGGAGTGGGCTTACTGCCACAGGGGATCAAGCCAGAAGAACACAGTGTTTAATTAGGTGTGGTAACGCACCAGTGCATCGTGGTTAACCCACGTGACCCCATTGATTCATCTGGCCTCTCATTCCACTACCACATACTCTGATCTAACTCTCACCAATTAAAAAGTGGTGCCAACAACTTGACTAATTGATTTGCTATTCTCTGAACAGATAAGGTAACAAAGAAAAGTAGAAGACCATTCCTACTTTTTATTTCTGTCTCTCAATCGGTTACTATCTTATCCATGTCTCGTTCCATCGGCCTTCTGCTCCTGATCCTCTTTACTCTTTGTGTGAGGCTCTGTATCTCTGGCTCATCCTGCTAATCATGTTTCTCCCATGTAACTCCGTTATCCTTACAGCTTTTCATTGTACGTCGTCCATGGAGACTCACTCTCTTGCTCTCTGCTGCTGGAGCCTGAGACGTGCTGCGGCCTGCTCAGGTCGCCAGTCAGCCACATACTGACGCAGACAAACGCACTCGCACTCACACCTACGGGGAATGTAGATTGTCCAATCAGCCTACTGTTCTAGATAAACCCCACTCACAGGGGAAACATGCAGACACATAAAACACAGAAAGGACCCTGGAATCAAACCCAGGACCTTCTTGCTGTGAGGCAACAGTGTTAACACCACTAAGCTGCCCCGGTGAGACTTACTGTGCTTTATTTCCCCACCTTTTATTAGCATGGTTATGATCCTGTCAAAGTCACTGCCAAGGCCACCACCAGCCTGGATGATCATCTGTCTCTTATCGACACTGCAAAACCTTAAACATCAAGGAATCAGCTCTGCAGACGTGACTTAGAAAAGGAAAAATGTTAACATTGACTGTGTTCTGCATGTTAGCTACATATCCGTGAAACAACTTGGCGGTGAGCTCATGAATGGAGTCATAAATGTTTCAAGTTTGAACAGTTGTTCATTTTAAAATTGTAAATAGAAGGACAGAGTGCAAGGAACGTTTGACTGAGTCAACAAGAGACAACAGAGCAGAGGAAATGTTCTGCGACAAGGTGAGGGAGAGGAAAGAAATGTGGGCCGTCTGAACTCACGTCTGTTTACAGCTGTAGGAAGCAAAACTAACTCTGCATTAATTTAGACGCCTCACACCAGCACGTACTTCAGAGACACACAGATATTTCTCCTCTCCGTTGCCGGTGAATTCGGCGTTCGTTTGCCCCCCGCCCCCGTCTCTCAGTGATTACAGTTTCTTTAAGTAGCAGACATCCCCCTGGTGGGCTGAATTTATTAATAAATTTGGTTTTGATTGTGTGCACCAAAGCCCCCTATCATGAGCTGATTTGTATACATACTAGCACATTAGTAGATGTGCCTACCACAGGATCGTCCTTTTGAATAATTAATGTTTCTATTAAGTGCCATGGTGCCTCCCACCAATGCTCCATTAATATTAAAGGCATGTAAGCCCCTGCTAACAGCAGAGGGAACAACATCAAATGAAGCTGGGAGTTGGCTGGGCGTATGAAAGGCAGCTCCTCAGTTGGCTTTGGCTGTGGCTTCAGTGTGAGTTTACTATACAGCGAAGAGGGTTCCCTGGCCCTCAGTGACAGTGAGTAGAAAAATCTAGTTGTTGCCTTAGGAAAGGAAAATGTGGGATTCCTCTCTTTTTTCTCCCCTCATATAGTCTGTGCAAGCTGATTGTTGATATTTCGTACACCACGGGGATGGTGGGCCTCTCTGTCAGTATCACAGACCGGTACAGCTGAACTCGCCTCACTGCTGTAACCCTGAGAGCTGCTGTGCTCTGCTGTACGTGTGCTATACATCCTTTAACCGCCGGTGGAGTAAAATTTCAAACATTAAAGCGTGTCTTCAGGATTAGGCGTAATGCACACGGTATATCATCTGTATACTCACAGAGGAAAACACAGTCTTTTATTCTTTTAGTTTTATCTCATGTTTTCGCTCTTTTCTTGCACTAAATAAACCCAAATTTTTTATCCCGGCTCTGTATCTCCTGGCCGACTACAAGATATTTAAGGCCCCCATAAAGTATTTAGGATGTAGTTTGTTCGAGACTGAGTGAACTGTGGAGTTTTATCAAGCCCATTAAATACTACTCACAATTAAATGTGACATGCTCGAATTAGTCTGAGCGGAGTCCAAAGACAAAGAGATTAGCTGCACGCGCCTAAGCTGAAACTGTATCAAGGGCTATTTAATTCAGAAAGGATAATATACAGCTACAGAAACAATGGAAATACATCCACTGCCATGTAGAACAGTGGACTCCAGAGAATCTTCTCAGAGCTTTGATGCAAGAGAAGTCTAGTGCAATAAAAGTACGTTTTAAAAGTTACGAATAAAAAACAAACATTAAACTTGCTGATATGGGATAATGATGGGATAATTAAAAATCATTACCCACTGCCCTTGGTCTGCTACCACAGTTAAGATGAGGGGCGTTATTTTGCTTTCTGCTGTGCAGTATGTATTAGTGTAGCCATGACTGCATCAGCACAACTTTCCCCTCTTTTATTTCAACACCGCATTGACAGACATCCGCAGGCTGTTCACTTTGACAACCATTTTTCTCCAACTTCATCGTTTATTCTTTTGCCTCAGACGAGCAGATCTTCTTTTTTTTTTCTTTTTGATTGAGATGCTTCTTTTCTCAATTTAGGTCATGTCATGTCTCTTTTTATGGTTGTTGCCAAATGCAGCATGATGCCGTAGTAACTGATCAATACTCTGATCCCCCAAAGTGGAGAAAGATAGATTATGCCACGAAGAGTGTTAGAGAGTAAGGACTGCGATGCTCGAGCTGACTGCTGACTGTTTGCTGGGAATTACCCTCTATTGACAGTATGGCAATGCCATGCGGGCAGCAGCACTGCTCCTAAAAGGATTACACAGGGAGCGTGGCACGCAGCACTGAGTGAGGGAAAGAGCGGCACACATGCGTCCAATGATGTTTCCTCTTCCCTCGGAAAATCGGTGCGGTGAGACAAACAAGCAAGCCGGTGCTTGGAGGAGGAGCAGAATGTGTCACTTAGCCAGCGGGAGACGAGATGATGAAAGGCAGGATGAAAAATGGAATAGAGATGCAAAGAGGATGTCAAATATAAAGATCTACTCCTCCCCTCCAAAGACTTTCTGCAGCGCATGACAGCAGTTCCCTGGTGTCTGTAAAGGCCAGTAGGGTTGCGTTTATAGGCATCCTATAAGAAACACAGACACAAAGAGTCTTGTTAAGGACTGTAGTGGCGTGAGTCTTTGAAGTGGTGGTTTCTCTGTGATCCACTGATGAATCGAGGCTTTATCTGCCAATGGCTGGCTTAGTCGAATGGGTTTCATGCATGGATTAGACTGTCTCCCTGTGTTTGGTCCACTTTGAGAAGGGCTCCATTTCAGCCTCAAGGGTAGACAGAGGAGGTCTCCCAAGCTTTTAGCAGACCCATCTGTGATCCCGCACTGCTGTCCTGTCACCATTCCTGCCTCACCTGTCATCCATCATGGCTGATAGGACTGAACAGAGCGGCTTTCACACTCCCTCTGCTGCTCATCCGATGCTCTCTGCACTTCGCCGTATTCTAGTTTCATTTCTCTGCTCTGCTGTTTACTCTCCTCTTTCTCTGTTGTTGTCTCGTACCTCCTCTCTCTCTTCCCCTCTCGTCTTTCTCTCTCCCGCTCTTGTTCTCTCTCAGGCCCTCGCATTGCTTATGTAACCATCACTAAGTCTACTCGAATAGCTGCTGCCACTGCCTGACATGGATATATTTAGCCATTATGCCCCCCCCCCCCCCACACCCTTCTATACTCTGCATGCCCAAGCAGTGGTAAAAGATTCATGTATTCAGACCCCTCAGGCGGTGCAGTGACACACTTACTTTACATCCAGAGCAATTAATGTCCACTAAATCTAGATTACAATGTCGGCGTCCCACAGGGAAGCCGCAATGCAATAGTGGGTGTCTGTAGGAGGGAGGGGTTGGGGTGCAGCGCTCCTCGAGGGGTTGCCGTCACATGGCACTTTGTGGCTCAGTAAGCGGGCACAACTGACTGTCGGTTCTCGTCTTCTGCTTGCACGGCCAGTAATAGCATATTGATTGTTTACATAGCACCAGCAGTCCCACACAGCAAAGTGACAGTCATCTCCACCCTAGTGCCTCCTCTTTCTCAGTCTCCTCTGTCTCTTTTTACTTCCCTGTCCACCAAATAGTACAATCTACTCTGCTGGTCTCTCTTTATCCGTCTCTTTTACTCTCTTTCTCTCTCCTCCCTTCTTTTTTTTCTGCCTCCTCCACCTCCTTCTTTTTTCCTCTCTTGTTTAAAAGGCTGGATGATGTCCAGAGCAGAACCTCAACAGGGCTCTGCAGCACAGAAGGCACCGTGCCTCTCTGTGCCAAGGTCATGCTGTGCAGCCATATTGTACTTTATGAGTAGGTGGTCTGCACTAAGTATTAATACTTAGTGCTTGTTTGATTCGTCACCCAGGACAACAGCGGCAGATTCATCACATTCTTGATCAGTCCTCTAATTTTTCTTTTTTTACATTTGCTGTTTTATTGTTGGATAGTCAATAGGAGGCAATAGTTGCAGAAGTAAATGAGAAGATGAAACTTTGTGTCATTATGTGTGTGCCATTAACTACCGTTGTGACGGTCGCATGCTCTTGGCACAATGACTCATGGCATGTTATGACATTCAGTGGACGTAGGCATGGGGAGAGCTCTTAATTGCTTTTACAACCACCTGGACCGAAAGGGCATTTTTGCCCTTGAGCGTTCAAGGAAACCTGTGTCCATTATGATCTATGAAGGCTGGAGAAAAAGCAATAGTTTACATCACATGCATATTTTTCTCCCTTTTATATAGGTGACCCCAATGACCGGGCCTCCAGAGGGAGGCACGCGGGTCACCATCCATGGAATGAACCTAGGCCTGGCCTTCTCAGACATGGTGGGCAATGTGGACGTGGCGGGTGTGAGGTGCACCCCTGTAGAGGATGGCTACATCATCGCTGAGCAGTAAGTCGCACATAAAGCATGAGCATTGTTATTTTAAATCTACTGTCATGCTGAGTGAACAAATGATCATTTCATGTTCATATTTGCATCATTTTATAGATAAGGAGAAAAATAATCTGTGTTGTTTACAAGCAGCATGCGAATTAGCTATTTAGGAGCTATTTAAACAATATCAATCATGCTCATCATAAAATACTAATCAATATATCACACACACAGTAGTAGACTAACAACACACTCTCATAAGGAATTATGACAAAAAGCTGCTTTTCACATCATCGCCGCCTTAATGAAGACTGGAACAGGTCCAGGCAGCCTGGCCCTGACATTACTGTTCCCGCCCTGCAGCTCTTTACCCCAGTTCTCTCTCTGAAGCCCAACCCATCATAAGCAAGCCCACAACAGCTGTGTGTGTTTACTTCTGTTTACTTCCCTAATTGTCCCACACTGTGCATACATCACGTTAAAGCCTGTCCCGTTCACCCTGAACTAATGAAACGCAGCCTGTGCGTCCCAGCTTGCACAGCTCCCCCGGCAGGACGCAGACATGTTTAGAGTGAGAAGGCCAGTGGTTGTTTAAGCTCCTCAGGTGAGGCAGACCCGACGGGCCTGTAAACACACACTACACTTAACTTTTACCTAAAAGACAAACTCATATAAAAAAACTATAATCAAATGAATACAACATGGCTGGAAACCCATTATTGAGGACCGTCTTCTCCCTGCAGAAAGATTCTAGTAATATTTTTACTTTACTTTGGTTTTTCAGGAAAGACAAATGCTCAGTTGGTGTGAAACTCTTCTCTCTCCACTGGCTTGAAGAGAACAAAGTTTAAAATTTATAGCTGAGCACTCAGGCCAGCTGACACATACCGTACACACACACACACACACACCGGCTTTCACACTTGTGACTCTCAGAGGAGCCTTTAACCCTAATTCTTTCTTTGGCCTATTTCTGCCCTCAGAATGAGGACAGCTCCGCGCTGCTCTTTCCCATACTCCCATACCGTACTGTCACTCTCACGGTGCTGGTACAGTTCATAAGCAGCGCACATGTAGCAGCTCACCTGGAGTATTGGTGTCATGTGACACGCACACAGCTCATGAATAGTATTGATGCGACAGAGTACAAGCACAGCTGTGGTTCTCAGCTCATTACTGGGCAGTTGTAATTAAAATTCACTGTGTGCCACTTGGCTGTAGGGGACAATTTGTCAGCAGTACATTGATCTGACAGCACTTTTAATCCAATTGGGGACAGGCCAGGGAATTCATTTATGTGGCATGTAAAAAATAGACTCGATGAAATTAAAAAAATAACCTATGACCCCCTTTAGTCTAACTTCTAAGGAATTGGAGTCTTCGGGATAGTTTTCGGAGCTGGTCTGTCACTCAGAGCATTTTGGGGTCGTATTGGCTTGAGATTCATTATAAACGTCCTTATCTGACTACTGCTGTTTGTATTTAGAGGTTTAACTGAATCAACAGGCTTCCTGTGATGAGCTGGAGTGAACCGAACAGAAAAATCATACATATTTATGTGTCCTATATGTTGCTACATTAGAGGAGGCTGCTGCAGCAGCGGCTATGACTTTGAAACAAAAGTACCAGCTGTGTTTCTAAGAACCTAGAGGGTAAAGTCTTCAGGTATCTAGTCTGCAGTATGAAACATCCATCTTTATTTGTATTTTTTTAACATTTTAAGTTGTCTGTATGGAGCAGGCCTCATAGTAGTAGCGAGAGATAGAAGATACAAGTGATTGTTCAGCTTGGAAAAGCCAAATATATTTCCATAAATACGTAAGGAAGGCTTTCGGATTGTGAAGAAAGTCAGTTTCTGTTTCTCCAAGGCCCAGTGAGATGAAAATATCAGCTCTGCCAGTGAATAAATCCTCCTTTAGCCACTGTCTTTCACATAGTTCATCCAGCAAAGCTCTTGTAATTCACATTATCAGTGCTCAAGAAACAGTATGTCTGCCTCATCAGTTCCACTCCTGCCTCCTTCCTCTCCACATGCTCTGTACCTTGTCCCACTCTGTGATTGCTTCTTGTACTTATATTCTTCCCCGGCGCCACCGATCAATAGGCGTCCTCGTTTTATTATGTCATTTGATGTGGTCACCTGCAGCGTCGGTTGACTCCTGATCACATGCTAAGGTAAAGCCGTATTGATTCTGCTGTGCAATTGACAGCGAACATATGGCTCTGGCGCAGCACCAGCGCGGTCAGGTGCCTGTTCGTTGTTGGGCAATTTACTGCGCTCCAGTTGGGTTTGCTGGAGAGCAGAGAGCGGACCGGTACTGCTCTCATTTAGAGGTATCACAGAGGGGGTTCTCGTCGATGTCTGGATGTGTCCTGTAATGAAATGAGTAAGACAACGCGAGAAGATTGCGTTGGTAGATCGATATGAAGCAGAAAACTATTTTGATTCCTATCTCCCATCTCTGCTCAAGCATTGAGATGTATAGACAACTTCCCAGCCAAGTTACTTTTAAAAACAACAGGCTTGCCTCCTCGTAAGAGAGTTCGGCTTCGTTATGTAAAGTCTTGATGATATATTGCAGTGTGTGTCTTTTGTAGGATTGTGTGCGAGATGGACGCAGCTCCTGCAGACAGTACGCCCGGTCCAGTCCAGCTGTGTGTTGGAGAGTGCAAACCGGAGCTCAAGGCTCGCTCTTCACAACTCTACTCCTTTGTGGTAAGACACATCACATCAGTAAATGTGTAATGTCACTTATAAAACATATGAACTGTGTTGTAGTCAATATGAGACAAAAAACGGATTTACACCAAAATAGTCAATCAATTAAATGTTTGCAAATGGTTTGTTGATGTGCCACGGGCAAATAATGATGTGTGCGTTGCCATGCCTACCCATAGTCTAATAAAAGATCTCAGTGTGCTTTTTATTAATTGACTGTAACATTCTTCCATTAACAGTGTAAGGTTTTAAAGGGACATAATAACTGATCCCGACAGGTTTCAGGTTGCAGGTTACTTGTTCTATTACAGCTGGTGCTTATAGTCTCAAATGCAGTTTTCTCTCCAGTGAGTGTTCGTTCCTGTTCTCTAGCGTTGCAAGTAAACATTGTATGCTGAACTGAGCTGCATTATGCAAGTTGAGCATTACCCAGTGGATGGCAAAAAGAATAATTCAGTCCAAATTTTCCTGGAAGTGTTTTTGTATTATCATGCATTTTACGTATCAGTAAAATTTTGTATTAGCGGGTTGCGAAGTGTGAAAATCTGATGGTTGGGGTGATAGAGTAACAGAGAAATGACTCCATACTGAGCAGCATGTAAACATGGTCTCCTCCCTCCGTCTCCCGCTCTCTGCCGAGCCGACTGCTAACAGATAATCCCCTCTCCCAGTCGCTCTTCATCACACCTTCACAATTAGCACTCCCTTAACAATTAACAGCAGCTAGTAATTACTACTGTTGTTTTCGAAGTGCCTGATTTAGCCTGCATCCTGACAGTCGCGCTATACTATAGCTGACAGCTTGGAGTTCGGTCGGTGGGATGCTTGTGGCTCCTGTGATGAATTCGTGGCTACTTTTTCTCTCGAGGCAGTGAAATTCCTCAGAGAATACAAAGACAAAACGCAGTATTGGCACCGCTTGCAATTCCTCTGTATTGCAGATACATAAAAAAAGGAAGAAGAAGAAGAATTCACCATCACAGAAATGTTCTTCAATTTTCCCGACAAGACACACTCCCCATGTGACTACGTGTTTCAGCCAGCAACAGTAGAGAACTTGCCAACGGGGCAGCGTAACTGACAGAGTGGGCATTTAGTTGTTTTTAAAGCGCTGTTTTATGTTTGTGTACAAATGGCTGTGTGTGCTGTTGCACGTGTGCCGCTTTGTATGACGGGCTGTCTGCTTGGATATTTCTCCATCTGTCTGTGTAACTGCAGCCTATCTGTCGCTGTAAACACTGGTTATTTTTAGACTGTCTTTAAAAAGCTTCACTCTTACACGGGAGGAGGATCTCTCAGGGACTCAAAGAGCTCCAGGTTTTATCCTGCACTCCTCTCCCATCGGCCTGGCAATATGAATAACTGTAATTTGCTGGGGATTTGTGATAATACTCAATTTGAAACTTTCAAGCGGTATAGAGATGTTGCCCCTCTTGCTATGGAAGAATATCCTTCTATGAGGTATGTTCCTGTTCTCGCACTTTTTAGTTTTAATGCTCACTTCCCTTACGTTTCTCTGTGTTGTAGACCCCAACGGTGACAGGTCTGTCCCCTAGCAGAGGTCCAGAGTCTGGGGGCACTAAGGTCACCATAATGGGAGAAAACCTTGGCGCCGGCAGCAGTGTCAACGTTCAGTTTGGAAACCAGACATGCGAGTTCTTTGGGTGAGAGGGTTTTCTTACGTTCCTCTAAGCCATAAAATGGCTATTAGCAGCCTATAAATTTTAATTTGCTAAAACTGCCTGCGTGATTGAGCTTTCTGCTTAACCCGGGCTATTCCAGGCTTTTTATGGCACATTAAGATGAACTGGAAATGTTCATATTCAATAAAGTGCAAATGAAAGACACAAATTTGACTTTTAACACTCACAGGTTTAACAGTAGCCGAGTCTAAAATGAGTCTGGAACAAACTAGCATTGGGTCATTTTTTTAGCAGGATCTATATGTATTAGATTCCTATTTGCATTTTGCAGCCCCCACACAATTCACAGGGCGCTGTTAGTCTGTGCTGATTTCAGGATTCTATGACTCTGTGTTTCTTTGCCTTCTCTGAGCAGCTACATAAATCACTGTCAGAATATATAACATTTATGCCAAGCAGTGCCAAAAGGGAAAAAACAACAGCTTTTGTTCATAGTGTTATATGGATTATTTCCGTTAAATAAACCACTGTATATTTCACCGAATTCTTGTATTTCTCTCCTTGATATTACTGAGGAACCCCGCAGGGCAGAGCTTCTCTCTTCCCTCTGACAGGAGCTTGTGTAAATCTTAGTAAGGTTTTGATGACCCTCTGCATCAAACCCTGTAATAACAGCTTCCACAAAAACCTGGCGCTCCTGCAAATTTCTGTTCTTTAATATCCAGCCGACTTTTTCTCGTTCTTTCTTTCCTGTCATTTTGTTCATCTGTTCTAACCCCCACTGTTTTTTAATTCACTTCCCTTTCACCTTCTTTATCCCTGTCTCCCTCTACCCAACCCACCTTTCCTCTTCTTCCTCCTCTCCTTCTACTTTCTGCTCCTCTGAGTGTCTATTTTTAATCCCTACCACAGTCGCCCGAATATAATGTTAGAAGGTTGAGGAGTCTGACCAGATTTAATGAGATATGGGGTTAATTACTCGTTTGTGTTTCTCTGCCATATTTCTGGCATGGGAGAGAGAGGAAGATGGGCGGGAGTCATTACAGCCTCGACTCTGCTAATGAACTGGGACAAATTCAAGGGGATGGGCGAGAAACACAGAGCTGTGAAGACAAAGTGAAAGCATAGGAGCACATACTCACTTGCTAAGAAGATTGTCAACTCTTTCAGATGTATTTGTGTTGTTTTGTGTTATTGTGTTATTTAAAGCTTTAAGATTAACAATTCCATTCATGCTGGAGTTGTGCTTCACTTCTAGACGGACCATGACGGAGATAGTGTGCTACTCTGCCCCTTCTGTATCTGGTGTCGGCCCAGTGCAGATCAGCGTGAGTGTGGATCACGCCCAAATCAGGGAGAGCCTCACTTTTGAGTACATAGAGGACCCCACCGTCCAGCGTATCGAACCAGACTGGAGCATAGCAAGGTGAGGTGAAACGAGTTGTACGGCAATCACAGGCTGTCGTAGCACGTGCACTCAGATTGTGCACGGGGGTTGTTATTTTATCCACATCCTCACCCACCAAGCTGGAGTGTAAGTAAACAGACAAGGCCAGCCAGTCCAGACCAGTGGCAATAAACAGACACTAGTCAGTATTGCACTTTCAATTACTGTTCTGCTCTCTTCCAATTTGTCTGGATCATGATGAACCACCACACCTCACACGCTGAAGAGGATGAGCACTGTTGAGACCAGGATGATCTTTTAAGCAGACAGGTGCACATGCACCGTACATTACAAATTACAAGGAGGAGAGGGATGTAGATGAAAAAGCAGCTTAGCAGAACGATGCGCTATCAGAGGTGTGAAGCCACAGCAGATGGCATGGACTTAGAGACGGAGGGAAGGGGATGCTGCAACAGAAGCGAGGTGGCCCAGAAGGAGAGAGGAACTTAAGCGAGACGGATGCTGTCATCAGACAGAGAGCAGGAGCAGTTAGTCTGTGAATTTGGTTTCTACAGTGGCACGGACTGTTTAATGAGCTTATATGACCACCTCAAATCTATTACAGCAATAATACCTGCTTAGCAGATGGACTGGATTGGATCCAGTACACTTTCATATCGACAGGCGCAAACAACAAAGAGAGAGCTGCAAATCCTACAGTTTCTGTTTGATTTCTGCTGCTGAGTTATCGAGCCCAAGACCACCACCGCATCCTCGTAAATTCCAGCTGTCTTCTTCCTTCAAAAACGCATCTGGACCAGTTGATTGTAGTCCGAGACGTTTAAAAGCGTCTCTAATCATCCTCTACTCCAAAGACTGTTACATCGTTTCATTTGATGAACATTCTGAAGGGTTAAAAAGTTTAGTGGAGAACTGCCTTTGGACTTTTTTTTCTCTTCCTGTTACTGTCTTTTTCTCCTGCAGTGGCCACACCCCTCTGATGGTGACAGGGACCAACCTGGACGTGGTTCAGGAGCCCAGGATCCGAGTCAAGTACGCTGGTCGGGAGTCTGTCAATGTAAGAACCACACAACAGGTGTTTTCCATGCTCTGGAAAATACTGCTGCTGTAGCTCACATACTATATAACACAATACACATGCAAAAACTGCATATCTTCCTTAGCAGCCCCTACAGCCCTTTGTGCCTACTTAACTTCACACTTAAACCCAGTGGTCTCACACACAGCTAGCCTCTAAATAATGCAGCCGGCAGTGAGAGTGGTCTTCATGCAGTATTTCATTAGGAGTTTACTCTACGTTTTCTCCAGGCTACATCGTAGCTCTCTAGCACAGCTCCTGCCTGCTGGACCCTGCTGTGTTTTTCTGTCACACAACCTTTTCACTTGTTAAACAAAAACTGAGATTTTTTATATGCATAGGCATAGTTTGGAGTAGTGGAAGCGGCTGGAGGACAGCGGATTTGGAGGAGGGGTGTGGGTGGGTCACTGGGGGTGGTGTTGGAGGTGGGCAGCGATTGGGGGCAAGGATCCTAATTGCTTTCAATAGAAGATTAACTGTGGTCAGAAGACTTTGGTCAGCATAAAGAGCCCTTGTATAATCAAAGTCTTGGCTGCGGGAAATCGTTACAAATTGCATTTGAGCCCCTGTCCTGGGGGCTCTTGTTTAATTAAGAGGATGGGATTTTCTCTCTGTGGTGTGGTGGAAGGTAGGTAGGGCAGATGAATGGACTAAAGGGAATAAGGAAGGATACAGAATGAATCGAAGAGGAGGTAAGACAATAGTGCTTTAGTTCTACCAAAGAATTTTACAGACGGCACCAGCTATTTAAAAAAAAAGCTAAAGAAATCTCCGTCTGAGGAGGTGAAACATGCAGTTGATCTACATCAACATACTCAAGATAAACCAAACCACAGAAAACAGCGCCTGCTCCACGGTTGACTTTAAACCCAAGTCTCTCTAGCGGTGAGGCGACGCCACTCCACAAGTGTGTCCCATCTCATACATAAGACATCCTTAATGCCTTATGTTTGTCATTAGACGCACATTTGTCCCAACACGCTTCCCCATCCCTGACATTAACAGTCTAAAATTGGCCTTAAGTGTCTGACTTGTTCAGTGAATGTCCCATTACTAAAAACTCTAACTCTGCCCTGGGGTTTTTGTGCGACACTGTTTCCCTTTGTCATTTATGAAAGCTTAATAATTATACGTAAGAGACAGATATTTGCTGGTTTATGTTTAGAGAGGAGAAAATCGAGACACTCCTGGAGATCTGGTGAAACGGGACTTAGCTCGTGTGTGTTTGGGGGGATTGGGGGGTGGGTGGGGGTGGGCTGGGCTGTCTGATCATCATCTCTTCCAGCTACCCACCAAAAGAAGCCCATGTCACTTGTCTTGATTGCCCCCACAGCCACATAGAATGAATTTCTATTAAATGCTAAGGTTACAATTATCCATTCTTCATCCCATCTCCCCCCTTCTTCCCCTTACCCCTTTTGTCACTGCAGGAAGGCAAACAGCAGAGCAGCCTATAGCAATAACAGCTGCTGTCTGTCAGCCAGCCTTCAAATGATCACCTGTCTCCTGCTAAATTGCTTCTCTACGCTCCCTCCCTAGTGTCACCTGCACAGATTTACAAAGAAAGTGGGAGAGAGAAAAAGACAATTTTCTTTGTGAAATGCTCTGTATCTGTCACCAGATTCTCAATTGAAACATTTATCATAATCTTGATTAAAGCTAAAAGGGTTATTTTCCAGCTCCAGAACATTTCCCTGTCTCAGAAAGATTTCATCTGCCGCATTTGCCATGCTTAAGATGTCTGGACTGAGTGTCAGGCTTGGCACATCAGGTGCATTTGCAACCACTGCTTATCGCAGAAAGTGTTCGGCATGGATGTGCTGTCTTCTGTGACAATCACACTGATTGTCTGAGCACTAGAGGAGGCTGCTGATCAATGCCACAGACAATGATAATAGGCTCTCAAAACATACAATTTACATGCATTTACATAGGAATTCACTATTTTATTGAATGTGCTTTACAATTGTGTACAGCAAGAGGAGTCATTTGAATCCTGGTAGCATCTTGTGTCCAAAATGCGGAGGACTAGCCCCATTTTTCTGTACAGGAACATTTCTGTTACTTTATAAAAAGGAAGAGGATGTTTGAAATTAGTCACGCATTCATCATAAGGCATGTGGCAGATGATGATGTTTCCATTTCAGCGTGTCACACGTCTAAGGGGAATAGTGACTACTGGCTCTGTAGTGGTCCTAGCTTACATCCTGCACAGACTTTAGGGATGAATCGCAGCTGAAGTTAGAATTAATGCCAGTTATTAGCAATCCGCCGGAGCAGACAGGGAAACTGATACAGAGCTATCCAGCACAGTGACTGGCTATTTAATGCTATCTACCATATGACCTTTGACTATTTGATCCCTTGCTTTTCTCCTACGCACATTTCCGCAGCCAGTCCATTTTATCCCTTACTGCCCTCTGTCTTTCTCACCGCTGCCCCGGCCGAAGACCTTTGAATGGTTCAGCGGGTGCTAGCAGCACAGTAGATCATGGTAATGTATTCAGCCAGAGGGGTTGGAGTTTTACTGCCTTAAAACACCCTGGCTCCATCTAACACTGGAGAAAGAAGACAGATGAGGCCACGATTCCAATTATTTTCTCTATCTGTTGACCTCAACTCACTTTATCAATGCTGAACAATGTGTATCTGCTTCCTCCACATGGCCTAAAGGAGTTGATATAGTCTACTGCTGGACACTATTTGGCAGTGTATCAACTTTTGTGTGTGCTAGAGGTAGAGCATCGCTATATGGAAGATGGAGTGATAGATAGTGGTCCTTCAAATTTAAAAAATAAAAATAAAATTTTTGATATGTATTTAATAAAAGACAGAATTAATCCAAAGTTAATATTGAGGAAATATTGAGGAACTCAGTAGCCCATGTTTTTCAAATCCTGTGATGCCCTATTTTCCCATCAACGTTTACTTACTCATCGCTCTGGATTTACACACGTCATACTGACTGCCTGAAACATCCTACATGATAGGAGCAGTTTTCTATCTTGACAGGATTCAGCAAAGGAAAGGATTTATTTATTAAAAAAAAAAGGCAAAGAGGAGGAAAAGCGAGGACAGTTTAAGAGGGAAAAAGAAAAATACCCACAGTATCCATTTCAGGCAGAGCAGATGGTAGTCAGAGCTGTAGTTGACTTGCAAATGCCTCGCCGTTCCAACGTGACAGTCACGAGGATGCTGCCGGAGCATCTGGGCCTGTCTGTGCAAAATGTCACCATGCCAGCAGTAAGAAAGCAGCCATATCATGCTTAAGTTGAACGCGTTTATGCTATTAAACCTTTCAAGCATATAAGAAAGAGGCAATATTTAATCATCTTGTTAATTATGACATTAAAGCAGGCGTCTGAGCTATACAGCAAAGTCTATTTTAATACTTATGTTTTATATATGTACTGCAGATAATACAAAATCCATTTAAAGTTTATGAGGTGCTTTTGGCTTTCAGTGAAGTGTGAGCCAATGCATTGTGCAGTTTCTGTAAAATTTTCATCACTTCTTCCAGATTTTCATTGGTTAATGTGAAAGTATGCCAGGAGACATATCTAGTTGTGCTATCTATTTTTCAAAGGGCTTATCTTCCTGCTGTTGTCGCGCTACAGTGCAGCTTGTAAAGTGGGAATTCTGAAGAAAAATGTCAGAAGTGGGGAAACGTCTACTGAGTATCTGCAAACAGGTGTCACAGTGTTTCACTGACCTCTAGGCAGCTGAGACCAAAGTTCAATGAAAGTCAGTTCATTTTAGATTATTAGGTTTTGCCTGATCAGACACTGGATGGAGTAACTATAAACTATGATTATTGACACAGGGTATTAACTAAAAGTGTCAAATGTAAAATTTGCAGTGGAAAATAAGTCGTAATCCACACGTTCATAGTCTGTTGTTGCAGCTTCATGAATAAGAGAAAATGAAACATGCAAACAAAGCATGTTTGTCTGTCTATACATGGCCATTTGTCCAGAGAGGACCCTGCCTGTCACCCAGAGTCAGCCGGGATAGTCTCCTGTACCCCAAGACCCTTATGGGATAAGTGGTTTAGGATAATGGATGGATGGATTTAATGCCCTACATAGTAAGCTTGTATGCCAGGTATAATTAAGTCTCTCTAAGAGTAAACTAAGTGAAGAGACCAGTGGCTTCTGCTGCCTGTACAGACACACTCCCAGAGTTTGCCTCGCGCCATGCTGGCAAAATACGATTGCCCACACAGAATACGTTTGCATCGATCTCTGTGGCGTGCTCTGCTGCAGCAGACAACAGGTAGGAGGTGTGGTAGTCACTAGCATTTACCAGCTTTGATGATATTTACTTCTAATTAAGTTTCTTCCCCAGAGAGAGAGAGCTGGGAGGGAGTGAGAGGAGATAAAAAACCTCTCTGAGCAGAGAGCTGTGCAGCAATCAATCCTCTCTCGCCTTTCCCTCTAGAGCCGAGTCGGGGAGGATGGATGGAAGACAGGTCTCTCATCTGGGCAAACTGGAGAGAAGTAATAAAAGAGCCATAGCTCAGCCTCTACCTGAGGAGACAGAGGAGCAATGCCTTCGTCCTTTGTGGTTGTTGTCCTCCAGTGTTTTCCACTGGAGCAGAAGCAGCCATTTGTTTTCGATTTTATGGAGGCTTCCCCTCCAGTAAAGATGAATTTGATGACAGACAATACGTTTTTTTCTTTGAAAATAATGAGGATTTTATAAACAACTTAATTGACTGGCAAGCTCCCTGCAGGGGTCGTGTTGATGTAGTCAGTTAACATCAGGTTCAAACTTGTAACAAACGAGGCATTATATAAAAATTAAACATGATGTTTTGGAGCCATCGCTTTTTCTGAACTGTGTGACTTGTGTCTGGTTGACTGAAACACATTGTTTCATCATAGCAGTGTGTAATTTTCACAGCATTATGTGCCAACACGTCTCTTCTCGTTCTTCCCAGGTGTGTAAGGTACTGAATACGACCAGCATGAGCTGCTTCGCTCCCTCCCTGATGGCAGAGTATCATCCAAGTTTGGACACAGTAAAGCACGCGGATGAGTTTGGCTTCATATTCAACAACGTCCAGGCCCTTCTGGTTTACAACAACACCATCCTGCTGTACTATCCAAACCCTTACTTTGAGCCCCTCAGCACCACTGGTGTCCTGGAGCAAAAACCAGGCTCCCCCATTATTCTAAAGGTAGGAAGTATTCATTAGTATGCATTTACAGTAAATCTACACGTGGTTGCACTTTTTGCACAGTATTTTTATTTCTGGAAACCTACATCATTATGTGATTCTAGTTTTTTATTCTTTGGCTTTAATAAGCTTGGTTGACGCTTTGAAAGACAGGGAATTAACTGAGGAAAATATTTCAGTGATTGCCAGCTGTTTCCGCCGCTGTGAGATATATCACCTGGTTTGATCTCAGTATGGAATCAGATTTGGCCCCAGCTGTGCCCAAACATAGGGATCTAATTTACGGTGTATTTAGGTGACATATTGGCTTTGCGGGTTTTTAAAATTGTCTGATGTTTAATGAGCCGTGGGTGTGTGTGTCAGACTTTTTCTCCTAATTTCACACTCCTCTGTCAATCTCCACATGCCCACAGGGCAGAAACCTGGTTCCCCCAGCATCAGGAGGGGTGAAGCTTAACTACACGGTACTGATTGGAGAGACTCCATGCTCCGTCACCGTGTCTGAGAGCCAGTTGCTGTGTGAGCCACCCAACCTGACCGGGCAATACAAAGTCATGGTTAGTATGGGTAATAGTCTGCCTGCGTTTCCTAGTGTCTATCTTAGTCTCTCTCCCACTCTGTTTCCATCTGTCCCTGTATTTGTAGGTTCTTCTTCATAACAGTTGGCCTCTAAACTCCATTATTCATGCTCTCATCATTGCTTGTTCGGCTGAACGAAGGAGGTCAAACAGAGAACAGCATGAGTGTGCTCTTGCTGTCAAAAGGTTCTGACAGAATCCACTGCAATTATTTTTAGTTGCCTGCCCGCTTATTGAGTGCAAGACCCAGACTATTTCCATCTCAGCGTTAGCGTGTAGGTGGCCGCATGTGTTTGCACTCAGTATCAATTTCAGCAGACGATATTTACCCATGTTTTGACAAAACTGCTTTACTGTGTATCAGTTACAATGTGAGAGAACCTGAAACCGCTGTTTGTAAAATATGAATAAATGATGCAAGTTTTCGTTGTCATTCGTTGTTTTCATTGCTGAACTATGAGAAGTTTCCAGTGCAGATGGTCATCTGGTGTAATTGACTGAATTATATATTTAAAAATTATACTGTACAGGGAAGAGAGACGGACATTGAAACATACAGTTCTTCCCCCCTGATTAAACACAGAATTCATTTTTTTTTCTGTAAAGTGACTTATAGTGGGAAGTGTTGCTCTTCATATGAGTTACAGTAAACATCCTGATTATGTGTGTGCGTGTCTCTCTACAGGTTCAGGTAGGTGGGCTCCACGTCTCCCCTGGTGCGGTCCACATCATGTCCGACAGCCTGCTGACCCTCCCCGCCATCGTCAGCATCGCTGCCGGCGGAGGCCTCCTCCTCATCATCGTTATCCTCGTCCTCATCGCCTACAAGAGGAAGTCGCGTGAGAATGACCTCACCCTTAAGCGCCTGCAGATGCAAATGGACAACCTGGAGTCACGAGTTGCCCTAGAGTGCAAAGAAGGTTTGTAAGCGTAACACAGAAACACATAACAGCCTGGTGGTAGAGCGAAGGTGATTATGGGTCTACTTTGCTTGGAATATCCATTTACAGCCAGTAATTTTAGAGGCTGCTCTATCACTTACTTAGTTGAATGGGGCTTGTAAATGCATTTCACTTATGAAGGTTATAATCATATAACAGGCAAAATGTGTATTTATGCATATAGTACATTAAGTAAATTACCAGTGGTCTCTGTGTGTTAAATAATGGAGTGAACATTTCAGTGAGTCACCTTGATTATATATCACAGTACACACACTTGCCTGCATTTGACATGATGTACATTTTTGTTCATGTCTTGTAAGCAAGCGTGTTCAGGTCCTGCAAAGCGAACAGTGACATGCTGAATATCTAACACACAGCTGCTTTAAACTCACTCATCCCTTGTGGCCCAGAGGTTAAAAGAGGCCACAGTAGTCCATCTGACATTTGAACTTCTATTCAGTGGGTAGACCACGGAGAACCTCAGGCTGACCTCCAGCTGCCACTCCAACGCTGCTCCATTTGGCAACGCTCGGTTTCCGACGCATGCTATGAAATAAACACAGCTGATTGGCCCCTTAATGTTCATGTATCATTGGGGTCATTATATATCACTGAGACAGCAAAATGTGCTTTATGCCTGACAGTGTTCAGGGGATTTCATCAGCCGGAAAGGACCTTATTACCTATGCCCTCCAGCCATCCCCGATCAGCTCCCCCAGTGTTAATAGGCACCAAAAACATCCTATTGCAGCAAACTTCATGTCTGGTCAAATGACAGACAGTTACAGTTGGCAGACAGACAGAGCAGGCAAACAGGGGGAATCAGTCACGCACACACAGCCTTGGGAAAAGAGAGATTAATGTTTTAACCATTAGCAGTGTCCAGGAGTATACAGGCCCGCAGGGTGGATTTAGACGGGTACCTGGGTTCCTCCTTATGAGTATATGCGCTTCCATGTGTGCCTGTAAGCCCTCGTGCATGTGTGTAAACCCAGGGCTAGAGGCCATGAAGCCACAGTTAAGACTGGATGGAGAGTAAAAGAGAATGTTGAGGCGGACGTTTGGGGGGGAACCGCTGCTGCTGCTGTGATAGGCTGTGGCCAGGGAGCCTCCCAGAGGGCGGCAAAGCAGAGCAACAGAGCCGTGGGCCCGAGCACGAGCTAGTCAGGATGGAGCCAATTAACCAGCGCTCACCTGCAGACTCGCACTGACATGACACAGGCTCTTTGGGGCCTTAGCTACAGCCAATTTACTGTGTGGTAGATAAAAAATAAGTGAGAACGGGAGGTGTTTGTGTGTTGTATTCTGTGTTTTCAAAGAGAGAGATGTGAAATATTGAGTTTTTTTCTGCCAACAGTGTCTTGGGTGTTAACTGTGAATGGTAGTAAACACCATGAAGATAAGGAGCGTTCACATATTTGGTCCTAAGGGATTAAAGAAACTCTTTTATTCTCATGCTGTACGTCTCAAGGATTCCCTCCAACTGCTCTCCTTCCTCTGCCGTCCTTTTCTCCCAGCCTTTGCAGAGCTCCAGACGGACATCAATGAGCTGACCAGTGACCTGGACAGAGCTGGGATCCCGCATCTGGACTACAGGACATACGCCATGAGAGTCCTCTTTCCCGGCATAGAGGATCATCCTGTCCTCAGAGAACTGGAGGTAGCTGAAGAGATAGGGCGTAAGAAGCAGACAGAGAAAGGCTGAGACACATAAGGAGCAGATATATTAAGAAAGGGCAAGAGAAAGTCAAACTGAGGTAAAAAGAGAGAGAGAGGAAGAGAGTTGTACTGTGCGGTTGCCCTTACCGCTCCTCCTGCAGGGTAACCTCCACAAGCGGCAAAGTGCTTGAGGGGAACTGGATACCAGTTTGCCACTTATCCTTTCCCCCCCTCTGGTCTTACACATATATAACTGATCGTGCAGGGCAGCAACACACATATACGCTTCACATGCAAACGTTCTGATGGAAAACAGGGTCCCAGCACATGGCCATTTCACCCACCAGTGGTTGCAGTACAAGGGTAATGAACTGAGTAATTCCCATTCCTCACGTAGGACTGTGGGTTCCTCCACTGAGGGGAAAGCTGGGTGGTTAATTATTTTCCCTCCTCGTCATGAGGCCAAAGTAGTGTTGGGAAATGAGTTTATTGAAAGTGGAATGCACAGAGGTGTCCACTATTAGCCAAAAAGACATTCTTCATGATCTATTCGTAGATTGCGTGTGAGGCAGGAGTTTGGTCGACGGAATTGGTTAAGTGCTGTAGTTTAGCCCTTTATGCTAAGCTGACACAATGCACACGCCAGGCAATTTGCTTTTGACAGTGTTTCCCCTACAAAATGGGGAAAAAAAGTTTAGAAAAAGTTGTGTCACTTTGTGTCTTACCCTGCCAAGTTATTTGGCATTTGACTTCAGAGTGTAATAGCTACAATGCTTTTTAACTGGCCCAGCTCCATTATTGATTACAATCTTCTCAGTTACTCACAATGAGTGGGAACCTCTGTCAGGAGTGAAACATGAGTGAGCCTTTTGGTGCCTTTGGAAAAATCTTTATTTTGTGGGGAACAAGGTCAGGCTGAAAGTTGAACTGCAGCAGTGCTTTTTCAAAACACAGCTCATTGCTATTCAAATTACTACTGGACACCATTTATTCAAATTGGTGCTGGAAATTCCACAGCAAAGACGTTATTATTCTTCCTACCCTTTGTCTCCAGGTGTCAGGTAATGGCCAGCAGAATGTGGAGAAGGCCCTGAAGCTGTTTGGCCAGCTCATCAACAACAAAGTGTTCCTGCTCACCTTCATCCGAACGCTGGAAATGCAGCGTTCTTTCTCCATGCGGGACCGTGGAAACGTGGCCTCACTCATCATGACCGCCCTGCAGGGGCGACTGGAGTACGCCACCGACGTCCTTAAGCACCTGCTGTCAGACCTCATCGACCGCAACCTGGAGAGCAAGAACCACCCCAAACTGCTGCTGCGCAGGTAAACCAGCGCCGCACCGTCGCTCGGCTCATTTGCTTCATTTAAAATGACTTATCAAACGTTTTAACTAAAGCCTATGAAATTAGAAAGGGCAACATTTTAGACTTTTAGATGATGAAGAACATAAAATGTTCAGTAAATAGACAATAATATTAAAAATGACACTGCACCCTTTCTGATATTGTTTCAGATGCTTGGTTCGATTAAGAGCACACTGTGTTTCTGTATATCCCGTAATACTGTATACTTTAGGGCCTCGGGCCCAGAGAATAGATTTGCAGATGCGGAGACACAGTCCTCTTTTAAAAACTAGCACAGCGATGTGCTGTAGGAGGATGTGCATATAGACAGATGGATGGGGACTCGGTATGTTATGTAAAGCTGTATGTTTTTCCCCATTTTTCTTGTGGGTGGATGGATTCGGAGTTTTCCCCTGTGTTCCCACGTTGACGCTTTACAGAATACGGCTTGTAATGTTACCATGCTGCAATGCTACCATACATCTACAGTACACTTAGATAAATTCCATGCGCTCTTCTCGTCAGGGGAAACATCTGAATTCTCTACATAATTCCACATTCTCCTTCACGCTCAGTCTCCCCCCCTGCTCTCTCTCATTGCCAGTGTCAGTCTCACTTATCCTCAAGACTCAGGCTCCTTATAAAACATTCAGGAGCTGTTCATCTTAACTTTTTTCCCCTCTCTCTGTATCTCCAGTGTGCATTGTTTTCCGGGGGAGTTGGGATGATGTGCTAAAACTTTAAACACCTGCTAAGTCCTCGCTTGTGTGCTGCTGTAGGTGTAGAAACTGCTTTAAGGACAAACAGACGTTACAAAGCACGGTTGCTGTGAACAGGCTTTCTGAGAGCCTGACTGCTTTGTCAGTGACTTTAATTATGTTTACATGACTAATAAGCAGAAAGTGAGAGGAGGCAGCTGCTATACTTTCAAGCATAAAGTTTATTCTGCTGATGTCTTTCTGGTGTTTGTAAAAGTAAATAGCTTCCAGATTTAAAAAAAAAACCCACTACACAGCAGCAGAGACAGAGGCCGATGTGACACGTGTACTAAAGCAACACAGTGCCAAATGAATTTAGATTAAGATGTTATTCCACATGACAGCAGGGCCCCGCGTCACCTTTGAAGTTTCATTATCCGCTCTCACTGGGAACACGGTGGTGCGTAATCCTCGGGTCCAGCTGCTGAAACCTGAACAGCTAAATGTCCTATAGTTTTTACATATCACTCGCCATTTTTGGAAGAATTTAGGGGATTATCGATTTGGCATGGTTCTTTGCTGTTGTCGTCTCGCACAGTCAGGCCAGCCACATCACTCACACACACACACACACACACGTCTGTGATAATAGTCAAATTGAGCATGTCTCTCAGCAGTAATTGTGTTTGTGCAGGGCATAGAGTGAGGCTGCTGGGCTGCGCTTTGTTGCCATTTTTCCATTTGGTTGTCTTTTCTATCGGCTCTATTCACTCTATTATCACATATAATAGCACAGTGCAATGCTTGCTTTTGTGTTGGCTAAAACCCCCACTGGTTTGTGGTATTAATGAATTAGAAGATCCTAGAAGATTTGTGTGTGTGTGTGTGTGTGTGTGTGTATGGTCTACTAATATAGCGAGGCAACAAATAAAGCTGCACTGGCTGTGTTTCAATCGGTGGAGATTAGCGGGCGTAGCTCTCTGTCACTCACTCTGTGAGTGTTGTTCTAAATGAGTTATTGGTCGACTTACAGTCCCCAGGCAAAGTTTACTTATGGCTGTAAGAGAGGTGCCAACGCCTGCAAGGTGCATCCCTTCACCGCCCCCACACACACAAACACACAAGCACTTCCTGTTCTCATTTATATTACAGTGGGTTGAAAGTGCATCTCGAGATGCTCTAGAGTCATAGTGAAGAGCTTTGCTTCTTTTGACACTCAGCTCACATTTTTGCTTTTCTCCAGAGGGGAACATTTTCACAAGCTACAGGAGCATGCTCAGCCTTTTAAGGGAAATCACACAAGAATTACTGAGGAAGACGCAAAAATAGTTCCATCCGTCATGGAGCATGATGTTTTTACATCTTCTCCTTATGTTCCCAGTCTACGTTAACTTTGCACAGTGCAATCAAATGGTCGTTTAGTAAAACTGGCTATCAGTGTGGAGCAATATAGGCTAAATCTCCTTGTATGCACCTCTGAGCTTCCAACTGTTTCTAACTTCTAATTTGACTGAATACATTATTTTGGGTGTAGATTTTTAAAAAGAATTTCAGAAATCTATAAGGTATAAGACTGTGATGTTTACTCACTGATGTTTACCTTAGTATTACATTAGTCAGATGTTAGCAACTGTCTCTTTAGAGTCTATTTACTGAAGCATTTTATATAATACTGTGATCTCTTGACGTTGTATTGACCACAGGCTTCACTTAAGCCAACAAAGCAAAAAAACAGAAATTATACAACCCCACTGACGTCAGGATGATGGACTCAGACGTGCAACATCTCAGTTCATATCTAGGTTTTTGGATTTGGTATCAAGGCAGTGTATGGTGTCTGCTGTATAATGGTAATGAAATCTGAACACAGGTGGCCTGTTGGACACATTTTAAACAGGGTAACGAGACTAAAAAAGTTTCAAGAGGCTTTTCTTAGCTGTAGACGTGGTCCTCTTGTGAGCATTTACTCTAGCGGGATGGAGAATATGAAAGGTCGACCATAAGCAAACCAAGGCGCCTATGTTTTTCATAACGCGAGAGCCTGGTGCAGCAGCGTGTTGCATTAGTAGTTTTGGGTCAGCTGGAGCTCGGAGAACAAGCACGATAGAGGTGCTGCATTGCAAATCAGTCCGTGATTAGCATGAACGCTGCGTCCCTGCCTCGTACCTGTTTTTCCTCTCACACATTTGCTGTCTCTCAGATGGGCTGATTGAGTCCTGATAGTATTTTTTTTTTTATCATGCCTGAGTGTCTCATTGCTGATGGATTATTTATACTTACTGGGAATCTATCAAATCAGTCAAATGTTTGTTGTACGACACCTTGTAGCAGGTTGGTGCAGTTCACAGTGCTTTAATTGATACTAATCAGACAGAACCAACGCGAACTTACTTTGCTGTTAGGCTCTGCTACGTCCCATTTCCTCATCATCCATCATATCGGCCCAGCAAAACCACATTACAGCACGTACAGTATCTCACCTCTATGGAACACAGATAAAATAGCTGGAGCCAGTTAAGGGTTTGTTTTTCAGGGAGATTCTCGTCTCTTTGGTTAAAAACACTCAATGTCTTTGTCTTGGTGAGAATGATTTTACATTAGTTGGCAGACACATTTTCCTAAAAGTTTTTTTAAAAGTAGTATCTTTGCCAAGACAATTGTATTTTGCACCATTCAGGGAATATGTCTCTGCAGCGCTTCCTCTCTGTGCTCTGTTGTCATTCAACAGGACTCTCCTCTCTCTGTCTATCTGCCCATTACAGAGATACTGAAACTCTTGTAGTGTTTGCCGACCCCTAACCAGAACATCCCAGAATAGTCACCCGATTCCTTTTTACATTAAAATCTGTTCTCCTGCCTTCTTCTCCTTAAGTTTCCCTTTCCTTTCATCTTTTTTCTTTATAATGGTCTTTTAATGGAATCACAGAACATTGCTTCTATCACCTTGAGACTTTTCAATCTTGTATTATTTTTCTCCTCAGCGTTTTTGTAATGAGATTTCCGCCCATGCAGAGCAATGGAGTACAGCATTATTGAGAGAGCGCATATTGTGTTTGGCATTAGTTTCATTGAAAGACATTCCACAGCCTGCTAATATACTCCTCCCCTCCGCCTTAGCTGCCATTAGGAAGCCAGAGACGGAGGGGGAAGCAAGGCCCTATTAAACACTATGTGGCATAATGAAATCCTGATGTTCATTAATGAAACCCAATTAATAGAAAGTAGGAAGTGGAGGCAGAGGAGGAGGAGGACAAGAACGAAAGGAGAAGAAGGAGAACAAAGTGCATCCCCCCTCCCCGGCATTCAGAAGGGGAAATATTAAGAGGGAGTCAGCAAAGCCCCCGCACAAAAGACTTTATTTGACTTCCTTCTTTGGGACTTGCTGAGCTTATTAAAATGCTTAATAGGTTCCATTAACTTCTAGCGCACTCAAGTCTCATACAAGCTGGGAGGAGTACATGGTAAGCACTTGGGGGTGGGGAGGGGGGCTCGAAGAGGGGTGAATATTTGTAGAGGAAGGAGGGCAATTACAGAGGGATTTGGGGTATTGTCCATATATTTAGGTTTGTGCAGTGCGAAAAATACGGCCCCAGGCTCTCGCTGGGGCTTCTTAATATGAGACTTTATGCTGTGCGGAAATGTCGGGTCGAGCTTGTGGATGTTTTATGTTTGTCTTCTTTTGTTTATGTACATCACCTGCGAGCTTGTACTAAGAGCTGAGGAGGATGCAGTCACGCACGGAGGGGAGCGTGCACAGCTGTCGTATTTTCAGGGATGCTGCGCTCCCTCATGTCGCACCTGAAACTGGGTGAACTACACCACAAACCCTCCCCTGCCCATCTGTACTGTCGCACTTTAAATAGGCGACATGCTGCCAATAGATCGTCCGGCCGTTGTTTGCAGAGGAATACACGCCACCAACGCATCGCTCAAAACAAACTCTAACCTCTGCCCCGCTGTCGTTTAGCTGGAGGGAAGTGCTCTTTTTGCATGTGAAAGGGACGAGAAGTCTCACTCAATCTCAAATTAATGAGACAGAAAGAATGACTGACACTTGTGCTTGTCTGTGTGACTGAAATGCTAGCTGTTACAACCTCTCCTGGTACAGACAATCCTTCAGGGACTTCTGCTTCAGTCTCAGACTCCTGGTTATAGCCCTCAAACACGACTTAGCACAATTATCTCCATAATAGTCATAATCTCCCTTTAGGTCCATTCAGAGCTTGAATAGGTATAATCATCCCCAACACTATTTAACTCTGAGGAGACGGAAGCCTTCTAGCTTGTCTTTAATACCTGACTGCTTCAATTCCAGCTAATCCCCAGTTCAGCACCGAGCGCTGTGAGGCCCCTCCATCATATCCACCAGAGTAATCACAGTAATTTCCTGCTACATTAAGAGGGTCATTCTTTTTCCGATGTGTTGCCACTCGTGTGCAGGCTGACGGAGAGTGATCGTTCACAACCAGGTGACGATCACAAGCCGTGGCACTTTCAAACATCGCCGAAGCCTGGGGGCCAGTTCGGCACACTGCTGTGTGTTAACTCGTGATTTGCGTAGCGGCTGTGTTAAAGCTAGCGCGAGTAATGGCAGTGATAACGGTGCGCACCTGAACCTTGCCTTTAGCGGCTTGGAACTGGTGTTTGTCCGTTTTTACTTGTATTTGCATGAAAGCGTTTGCAGACTCAAACGAAGAAGCACAAAGCAGACGTGCTTGTGCAAGACGAGCTGCATGTTTGCCGTTGCCGTTCACCTCGGGTGCTCAGCCGGCCACACGAGCCGCGCAGACGTAACCCTTTCATCTGTGCTTCATGCTCATTAACCATTCACACCTGGCTGTTTGGTATTCTGTCTAACTTCTGTTTTCTGGTGTTCCATGATGGTGCTAATGAGGCAGACGGGGGTACGTTTTTCTGGCATTCAGAGAAATATATGAGCAGGAATCATAAAAGCTCCTCTTCTGTGCTCTGCGGCAGAAATAGTCCTGAGGTCATTGCACACTTGTGTGTTTTCATGCCCAATCAAGCCCAGCAGCAAGCTGTAGCTTCATGTGTGACTTACTGGGAAGGCAGAGGAGATGGGGGAGAAGGAAGAGAGGAAACGGGAGGGGAGGAGATCGTTTTGGCTGTGATCAGGCGTTACCTGGCTGTGACGGCGCTCGTCTCTCTCAACAGCTGAGGCTTGTCACAGCTGCCGATGTCCCGCTGTGTTCAGCCACACGCACACTCAACGCAAACCCAATCACGGGCTCTTTTTAAAATCCACGCGCACAAAGCGTGCACGGACAGATGCCCCCTCTCTGTTCTGCTCACTTACTGTGACGACCAGGAAGATGCACCCACCCAGCATGCCAAGATAACCTCCCTGAATCGTGCACATAGCCTCATGCATTATGGAACAGTTCTATTACCTAACACTCCTGGAATATCAAGAGAAAGAAGAAAGTGACATTTTTGTTTTTCTTGATTTTTTTTAATGTAATTTCAGAACTGAGTCGGTTGCAGAAAAGATGCTGACAAACTGGTTCGCCTTCCTCCTCCACAAATTCCTCAAGGTTAGTGCACCAAGCAACACTTACAGCACGTGTTTCGCATGAGTGTGTATCTACACATACCAATGTATCATCTAAAGTTTCTAAATTAGAAGTGCGACTGCACATTGTGAGACGTGTACAGTATGGAGACTTTTTTTTTTTTTTTTTTTGGTGCCCACGCCACGATGTTCCGTCATGTGTGAATCTGTTGGTTTGTTCACAGGAGTGTGCTGGGGAGCCTCTGTTCATGCTGTACTGCGCCATCAAGCAGCAGATGGAAAAGGGGCCCATCGATGCAATCACAGGAGAGGCCCGCTACTCCCTCAGTGAAGACAAGCTTATCCGCCAGCAGATCGAGTACAAAACCCTGGTACGTCAGACCCCGGGAGGCAAGCGAGAAGTCAATCTCACTCTTTGCTCATATTTGCTAGCTTTTATTTGAAATACTGCCAGATAGACACAGAGGCCCACCCTCAGTGGACCAAATTGGCATATTTTTAACTTTTTCACCATAAACTGTTTTAATGTGACAGAGCTGTGTCTGCTATGTTGGGTTTCTCTGTTCCTGCGTCGCAAATACAATTAACAAATCATCCCACTAGCCTTAGTGTTGGTCCAACATCAGGGTGGGTGGCTGGGGAGATAGGAACACACCAAAGACCCCTCTGCACACATAGAAAATAACACTCACAGCCAGCATGTGACATGACAATGCTCTGATTGCTCTGACTGGGAATTTGGCTCATTACGTGCTAATACCCCAGCAGAGCTGGAAATTGGTGTCCCGCCGAAGGTGTGAAATTAGATTTCGGGATGCCAGCGAGAGCGGAAATGGTTTCTCAAAGCTCCTGCTATGCTCCAAGGAGATTCTAGTGTGGGCAAAACCTCAAGCTGGACCCATGTCCAGGCAGTAACAGCACACCAGACGCCTTTTCCCCCGCTCCTCCATGTCCTTCAATGATTTCTCTTTTTCTTGTTTTTCCATTTTGTCCAGATTCTGAACTGTGTGAATCCAGACAATGAGAACAGTCCAGAGATACCAGTGAAGGTGCTGAACTGTGACACCATCACCCAAGTGAAGGAGAAGATACTAGATGCCGTTTACAAGAACATGCCCTATTCCCAGCGGCCGCGTGCTGTCGACATGGACCTCGGTATGGCACCAACACGCACGCACGCGCACACACTATTCAGACGCACACAGATGCAGTTGGCAGGTGTAAAGTCTTTCACGCTCACAGATTAATGCATCAGCGAGAGAAAACCAAGCCATGTGTATAGATTATCAGTGCATTAGTGTGATAAAAGCTGTGTTCCAGCAGCTCATCCAGTCAGCCAGCCTCGCTGTGCCGCTGCCAGGCCTTCTATCAAACTGACTGACAGTGTCTGGTGCAACCCACCGTCTGGCAGCGTTTGCTGCCTGGTGGTGCCAGTAAGACAAAGTACATCAGGACGAGAAGCGCGCGTCCTTACGCGTGTCCTCATCTCGTCTGCGTCTGTGACGTGGCGCTCTGCTTGACCCAGGTAAAAGCTAACAGACGCGCTCGCCAGCCTCATGCTGGGATCCACTCCCACGCAGTCTGCCACTTCCCTCCTCGCCTCTCGTTGCCCCGTTCCTCCAGTTTACTTTCAGTTCTCATGGTCAGAGAGAACAAAAGCCCCCCCACACAGAGACACCACCCAACGTCCATCCCCCCGCCCTCCCTACTTCTACAGAACACCATCCATCACGCCACAATATGGCCCTCTGTGCATCCACTGCCCTCGCTTGTTCTCTCTGCTTTTTTTCTTATTATGAAAGTCTGTGGATCTGCACAACTATACTCTGTGTTTTAGTCCTTTTTCTGCATAGCTGAAAGTAGGTTAGGCAGTTTTTGGGAGATGTGCTGCCAAGCACAGATATCATGTGGTCACCTGGCAGAGGCGCAAAGTAATAAAACCCAGTCAACAGAGGAGAAAATCAATGATCACTCCCAGCATGAGAGCCACAACGGTTGTCCACTTCCCCGTCAGCACCCTTATTATCATTTCATTACCCCACAACAAGCCGTCAGCCACCGCTCTCCACCCGCACTGCTTATAGCCGCCACCTGTTTCACCCCTTTTCCTATTTTTTCCTTTTGAAAGGAGGTGATTTTCTCATTGTGCACGTTTCCATCCTGTCTTGTCTGCTCTCCTCTTCTATTCTCTCTGACCCTGAGGGGCCAACTGCTGCGTATGCTAATGGAACGCCATCTCCACGACACAAGTACCAATTAAATCATGCAGGCTGCCTGCGTGTACGTCTTGGAAGTGCACGTGTGTAATATTTAATTGAGATGTGTGTCAGTCTAAAGTCTGTGAGAGGGGCACACATTCAGATCTGCAGGTGCTGACATCTGCTTGTAAAGCTAAGGTGTGTAGAGCGCTCTCTTCACAAGCTGTGTAGGGTAACGCTCAACAGACTGAAAGGTAAATAAGGTCTGAAAGAAGCGGGTTTCGTGCGATCAGCACGATGTACATTTTTACACGTTTCTCATTTGTCGTGGAAGGTTTTGAAAGAGATGCACAAACACAAACCAGAGGATTTTACACTCAACCGCGATTGTGTGCATGTTTGTGTCCTCAGAGTGGCGCCAGGGACGAATGGCTCGTGTGGTGTTGCAGGATGAAGACATCACCACCAAGATAGAAAACGACTGGAAGCGACTCAACACCCTCCTGCACTACCAGGTACGTTAGAGCGCTGCTGCTGTAGTGTTTTCCTTAATTAACTCTCAAACTTCTTTCTTACCAAGAAAATTTCACTTCAATTTCTCTTGGGGCTTTTATAATGGAAATCGCACCACACGCCTTGCCAAACTTTGATGTTTCCTGCTCTTGACTCTTAGGCAGCCAATTTTCAGCTCCTCATTTGCATGCCCGTGTCTGGCGTAATCCAACTGACTCACATAATAGAGGACAATTTCTGTACAGGTGGCAGGAGAGATGAACTCTCAACATCTCTGCCGGCACTTCTCCCTCCTCCTTGGAGAGATGAAGCTGCTCCAGTCTGGAGGGCAGCATCTCTCTATCTCTCTCTGCCCCACTGGCTTCTGCTCTAGCAGAAATTAGTCCTGCTGTGACCGCCTGCTTCTGTCACCTCACATGTAGAAGATTCACTCCCCATAGTTTATGGGGCCGTGGAAACCTGTTGCCCTCTGTTAAACAGAGAGCAAATTAGAAGGCTACGGTGGACGGAAACTAAGAACAAGAGAAGTTTGGGGGTTTTTAAGAACAAATCATAGTTACTGAAAGTGTAAATGAATAAAAGAGACCAAGAGGGAGTAACAAAGAAGCCAGACCGAAATAATGAGTATAACAAAGAAGGAAAGATAATAAAAAGGTAGCCATACCTACAGTACAGGTCAAGAACCTTATGCAGTGCAAGTTCAGCCAGCTCTCATTAGTCAGCGCAGGGGGACCATCTGATGAAAGACCACACGGGGCTTGATTCAGGAAAGACAAGACTAAAAGCTCCAGCACGGGCTGGGGTTGAAGACTGGGACCATGGGGCCACGAGATGCCGCTTCATCTAAAAGCAGAAAATGGGGACAAGGTCTGGGAAGACCCGAGGCCTCACACCGTGGGGTCAGCGTGAATTTGTGCCTCGGCAGAGGAAGCAGTGTAATTTACCAGATGTAGGAGTCATTAGAAGAAGAGTCACATCTTAGTGTCCTTCATCACAGTTCCTGGCAACCACTCAGCTTCTTTCCCCTTTGCCTCTCCTCCTTTATCATCTAGTTTCCCACCTTCACCTTCTTTGTCTTCACTTTTTCTTTTTTTTCTTTGCACTTTTGTTTTGTTTACATTCCCCTTGTTTTCCGCTGCTAACGGGCAACAAGCAGCTTCGTTGGCTTCATTTTCTCTCTTCTCTCTTTCTTCTTTTCATGCCCCCAGCACCCCTCTCTCTCCTTCTCTGGTCCCTGCAGTGCTTTAATCCTTGATGGAGCGTTGCAGTATGTTTGCTTCTACACCATAATGGGCTCCTCTATTGTTTCTTTGCCTCACAGACCATCTTCCATCGTTAGCCAGGGGAGATGCTACCGGGCACGTAATAACACACGTGTGGCCACTTCACTTATGTGCTCGCTCAATAGTGGATCTTAGGGCTGCTATTGATCACAGATCTAAGGGTTCCTGTGTGTAGAACATAGGGCCCAACGCCGCAGAACTTCAAAGATGATGCAGAGTATGAGGAAACGACACTTGCTCGTCGTTACGAAGAGCTGGCATTGGCCCCTGTGTGTGATCCCCTGTGTGTTTTGCATCACACACCATGGCACTGCATTGGCAGCTGCAACAGCACATCTGGCTCTCTAGCACAACAAGGGGGCGCGTAGCTCATTAGACCCCAGAGTGAGGGAGAGGGAAAGATGGGTAAAGAGGAAATACTGGAACGGGGTCTGAAATATGTGATGACAGCAGAGACAAAGGGAGCAGACAGAAGCATTAAAATGCATAATGCTCACAGCATCCCAAGAAACCCCACTGGCTATTTGCGGTGCCACATGGGAAAATGGTTTACATAACTTAGAAGTGGAAACGCACACCTTCCCTGCTCCTTGCTAGTTCAAATTAAAAACATAAACGCAGCAATTTGAAGCAAATCTTTATTCAGCTCCTTCCTACATTGTCATCCTCTCATCCCACTCTGTCTTTTTCTGCATTTTCACGGCCTCGTAACTCGTGCGCACACACATGCAGAGCACACAACACATGGTTAGATACAAACACGGGAGTTGAGATAAAAGATTTATGAGATTGGGGAGTTTTGAGCTCTTTGCTGATTCGGATCTTTCTTTGTTGATTAGTCCCCCCCCCTCGTCAAAGCAAACCTTTTGATCACACCTTCTTTCTTCTTCTTCTCCCACCAACTCTGTCATCTTGAGACGTGGCAGTGTTAACCCTGCCGACGCTGCTGTTGGATAGTATCTGGGCAGTAATCAGGGTCCCAAGGAATCGTACAAGCCATATAAATTTCACAGACTCACAGTCGGTTTGGGTAGACAGAGAGAGGGCAGCATGAACAATACTCACAAATAGGACGTTGTAAACTGAAGATGATTGTTTATTCACGATTCCAACTGCAGACAGACCCTTGCTGTATTCACCAAGGCACGGCGTGAGTAATTAGACTGATGATGTTTGACACAGTGTTGATTTATTACAGGTGGACTGTGGCTTGTGCAGCATTCGTTTGCGGCGACACATGGGGTGTGCATGTTATGCCTGGAATATTATTCCTAATGTGCAGAGAAGTGACAGCAAAGGACAGACTGCCCCCTCTATCACCGAGACTGCGTCAAAAGGAAAAAGGGAAGTCAGTTTAGAAAGTTGCTGCCCGGTGACCTCCGCGCGTCCTCTTTTCTGCAGTGAAGGATCCGGCAGCGCCGACACTGCTGACCACACCAGGACGGCCTGCCAGCTAGATCCTGTTACCCACCTTGCAGACAGCACTTTGGGCATTGTGAGCTATTTTCAACTCCCCCAGACACACCGGATACTACTCCACTGCTTTCCGTTCATTAATCTAGTGCTGTGATTGTCTCGTCTGACGAGATGACCCAAATATATGCACCCCGATCAGCTGGGGATATGAAAGAGTAGGTAAATAAATAGCTTTAATAAAGTGTGTCTTCAGGCAAATGCAGTTAATTCATGCATTGCTGCTGCATCAGTAATTCACATCTCACAGTTTAAAAACTCACATCAAACGTACTTGAGGTCGGCATGAAAGTCTTCAGAGAACACTTTGTGACACTCATAAGAGAATTACATTAACACTTTTACACCTTTAGTCGCTTAATGTGATACATCGCTGACAACGCTTGCTCGTATGCACTGGATACGTGTTTCCAAGCTGCTGGGCGGACTCGACAGGTACGATAAGCGTCATGATGTGAGAGTCCAGAAGAGATGGGACATCAAGGGGAAACAGGTCAGGACCGGGGCTGTGGTTTGAGTGTAGGCGGATGAGAAAAGAAAGATAGAGGCCGACCAAACTGTCTGCTAGACTCTGCACTGTCTAATGGAAGGTGTTATCACAGGCATGGCCCACAGCTCTTATCACACCTGCCCACTATCAGCCCCACACTGGATTATCCCTGAAGGGCAAATCTGCACGCCTTCAATCATTTACTCTATCACAAGGACCCATCTCTGCTGTAGCCTCTCTTTCAGCCGTAAAAAGCAGAGAGAAAGAGCGATGGACGGAGGGGAGTTGTAAAGTGAGTGTGTGTGGGTGCGTGTGGATGGGGGCACAGAGAAGCTATTTCATGCTCATCAGAGAAAATGTATCATAGGAACAGCAGAAATAGTGGAAACTTCACGGAAGTCCGCAGCGTTAGCGTATTAGACTTGGTCCGTGCGTCGTTTGGGCTGTAGCGTGGAGAGGCCATAGAAATTGGGTTTGGAAAGGCGGAGACAAATGAGGAGAGAGAAGAGTGAAAGATGTCAGTTATGGGTGGAGGTGGGGAGTTGGGGAAGACCATTTTTCATTTTCCTCCAAGCATGCCAGAGCTGCGTCTTTAAGAGGATTCCTCCAGATTTCATCCCTAGTTTCAAGTGCCTCTCAAATGTGGCCTGCAGAGGCCAGATGGCAGCTCCAACTAATAGCACAGACCAGATTAGTTTTGGAAGATTGGGAGAAAGGGGTGAGGACGAGAACAAGGGCGGACGAGATGTGGTCGGCTCTCTTTGGAGCAAGGAGGGAGTCTATCAATATCCATCCTGACTTCTAGCAGCTTGTATTCCAACAGGGGATGGAAAAGAGCCTGTTCCCGCTAAAGCGAATGAAAAGGCGAATTTTCTCTTTCTCTATAGATCGTTTGAGGTTCTCCTTTTGGAGCCTGGCATTTGCCTTTTGTTTATTTCTCCGCTGGAGGCTCGTCAGTTTTTCTTCGCTGGGTCTGAAGCAGAAATCCCTCCTCAGGGTGGCTGTAAATGCCAGCCAACAAGCTGTTTGTTGTCTTGGCTTTCAGAAAAGAAGCTCAAGTTTTGTTCGTTGTCTTTTGTGTTTTACTAAAATGTGATGTTTTGCTGTAGCAACAGCACAAGAAGTTTGAACATTACCCATAATTGAATTGCCATTAATGATTAATTAATAACACTGTTGGACTGATCAGATTTTGAGAACATCCCTCTGATGTCGCTTGCATCGATATGTCTCATAAAGACGCATAGACTCATAGAGCCACAAGTCAATACAAAGCACACGGAGGGGAAAGATGAACCTAAATGCTTGTCTCTCATCCATCACACATCATCATTCATGCAGGCAATTCTCTTTTTCTCGTCTGTCTCCTTGCTGCTCTAAAATGCTATTATTATACCTCTGTACCCTATTTTTTAAGGTTCTGAAGTGCACATGAGATGAGGCCTTCAAGGAGTCTCTCCTTCGTACTTTGTCTCTTTCCTTTCACTTCTCTATGACTTTTAGCATCTTTCCCCAGATCCACAGCTTTACATCATGTCTAAGCAAAGACATTCTTGTTGAGTACAAGCATCATGCAGCCACCGCGCTCTCCTGCCACAGGGCTGCGGTGGAGAACAGCAGGGAGCATTTATATGACAGCATTGTGGGTTGTGGGGGAGTCTGGGAATTGTGGATCCAAACATTCCCTTCTGTAGACTCTTCTGTGCTGTGACATAAAATCGAACAGCCCTGCCCTTTGCCTGAACTATTCAAACACGATTCCAGTATGTTCACGTTGCATGTGTCTCGTCACACAGGTGTCAGACCGCTGCATTGTGGCTTTGGTGCCGAAACAGACCTCATCGTACAACATCCCTTCCTCTGCCAGCATATCACGCACCTCCATCAGCAGATACGGTGAGTCACTAGGCCTGATTGCTCTTTTTATTCCCTTGTTGCGACTTTAACATTGATTACATCGCTTACAAAATGCCGTACAGCAAATACACTAAGCAATTATGGACGCAGTTGCAAGCTGGCGTATTATTGAAGTCCATGCAAATGTAATTTTGTTGTTTTCTTTATATTAGCTTAGCTGTTTGTTCAGGTATGAACAAAGCCAGAGCCAGTCTCCCCAAAGCAATGGTTAGATGTGTTTGCAGCGGCTCTGCTCTATTCTCCCACTGTCCAACTGTGCATGCTGCAGTTTGCTTTTAACTTCAGGTCCAAACTGCTACAGGCAGTGAAAGATATGGACATTGTTTGTTGTTGAAGAAATTCTATTGCCTGCTACTTGTGTGCACACATACGTACACACATGCAGTAGACATGCTTCTGCTTCATGGCGCTGCCCTTCTCCCACTTGGGGGCTCTGCCAGAAACATGCAGCAGCATCAGACAGCTTGTGATTTCTAATTATTCTGTGTGAATGATACTTCACACAAACTGAAAAAGATAAGTGAGCATGGCCAATTTTCAGGACTGAGGACAGAAAGTGAACAATGTCTTTAAATTGCCAACAACAGCCTTAATTAAAGTACTGATTCATAAATGTTAAAAGCCGTAGCTACTGTACTGGTGCATGTGCAGAGGTATGTGCTATAAAATAAATACTTGCCTATATACCTAGATAGTGGATGTAGAATTTCTCTCAAATTGTCCAGTTGCAACTGCAGTGAGCTGTTTGTTGGTGCTACCACTCAGTGGTGTTGGATTTGCGTGACATAGAAAGCAGAAGCTCTGCTGGCATCAGCCCCTTCCTCATCAATCATGGGTTGGCACAGCAGGCACAGCTGCACCTCGACACCTGCTGATGGATTCATACCAATTTAATGTTCAACACTTAGCATCTTGACTCAATTTACACCCCCAGCACCCGCTCCAGCCATAAAATCAAGCTTAACAGACTCCCACGCTGGCTGTGTCCAGAAGTGTGGGGACCGCAGCGTTAAGAGGGGAGGTCTTTGTGTTATGCAAGGCCGAAGATGGAGGAGATGATCATTTAAAACAAGTTTCTGGATTAACCTGGGCTCTGGCACTTTAATCCACCCTACACACAACCACAAACAAATGCACAGCTTGGTTATGTTTGAAAGGTGGACATGTCTGTATTGGCAGCAGAAATCTTTGTTGTTCAGCTCAGCCTTTGAAGCCAGGTGAGAGAGATCCTCTTCGAGATCCTCAGATCCTGAATCTCCAGAGAGACAGCTGCCAGGGGTGGATGCCAGCTAATTAGGGAAACTGAAACCAACATCATTCCGAGTGCTGAGCACAATGCTCCGAGTGAAAAGCAAGGAGGCAGGAGCACGAGTCAGAGATAGGAGGATGTATGGATCAAGGAGGCACAGGCGCTTAACAAATTAGCTCCCTTTAGATGCACAGATTAAAGTGCGACAGACGTGACGTTGGCACAATGTGACGCCAGAAAACCGAATACAAGCCAGCCTACAACCATGCGACAGAAAAAAAAGAGAGCATGAATGAGCATAAAAGAGGAAGCGTTAGATTAGAAAGAGTGATGTAAACCCCTCTGCCCTGCACACTGCATTTAACACAGACAAGCCAGCAGCAAGGTCCAGTTTTCTGTGTGTCACCAAGGATTTCAGGGCCACCACTAATCAATGTGACACCATAAACCACAGCTTCCCCTCCCTTTAATAACACTGTTTTGCTGTATTGCCGTTTTTTTGCAGCAAGGATTGAATTTTGTAATGAGCTGCGAAGCAGAGGTGAGAGAGGAAAAGAGAGAGGACCTGAGCTTGAGCTGTACGGGCTGCGTTTGTGTGGGTGTGCCGCTTTACGCGTGCGCCTAATTTACACGATGCTGCACCTAAGGGGGAGCTTTTGTAATCACCGTCGTAATAATCCTCGCTCTCTGTGTTTTATTATTCTTTCCCGGACAGACTCTTCATTCCGCTACACGGGCAGCCCCGACAGCCTCCGTTCACGAGCTCCCATGATCACCCCAGATCTAGAAAGCGGTGTGAAGGTCTGGCACCTGGTGAAGAACCACGAACACGGGGACCAGAAAGAAGGAGACCGCGGTAGCAAAATGGTCTCTGAGATATATCTGACCAGGCTGCTAGCTACCAAGGTACATCAGTATTCTCACATATCATTAGCTCAGGCACAGGCCGGGTTTTTGGTGCTAAGGTCTTTCTACTGTCCTGTCAACTAGGGTACACTACAAAAATTTGTGGACGATCTATTTGAGACGTTGTTCAGCACAGTCCACAGGGGGAGCTCGCTTCCCTTGGCCATCAAATATATGTTTGACTTCCTGGACGAGCAGGCAGACAAACACGGCATTCACGACACTGACGTTCGCCACACATGGAAAAGCAACTGGTAAGGATACAACAGCCAGCAGATCTCAGAGGATTCCCTCCACTGTGCCACATAACTCACGTCTTTCTTGTTCTGTTTGTCTCAAGCCTTCCGTTGCGTTTCTGGGTGAACGTGATCAAGAACCCACAGTTCGTGTTCGACATCCATAAGAGCAGCATCACAGACGCCTGTCTGTCGGTGGTGGCTCAGACTTTTATGGATTCTTGCTCCACTTCAGAACACCGCCTCGGCAAAGACTCCCCATCCAATAAGCTGCTATACGCTAAAGATATCCCCAATTACAAGAGCTGGGTAGAAAGGTAGGAGCCCATGCAGTCACTTCACACACTACTCTGATCCCCTCTGCCACATCTTTTTGTAGCCTCTTGCAATAAAAACTGTGCTCTCTGGGAGATTTGGTTCATTATTCTCTTTCTTCTCGCCTACACTTGTGTAAATTTCTTTCGCTGTGAAAACCTTTTTGTGAGTGACTGATCGTTGATGGTGGAGATGCATTATTAGGGACAGTATAGCCAAAAATTGACTGGGTTGAGCTATTACGCTGACTCTGAGTGCCTGTCCCTTCTCTGTGTCCCCAGGTACTACGCTGACATCAACCGGCTGCCTGCCATTAGCGACCAGGACATGAATGCATACTTGGCAGAACAGGCCAGGCTCCACTCTACAGAATTCAACATGCTCAGTGCTTTAAATGAGATCTACTCCTACGTTAGCAAGTACAGCGAGGAGGTTAGTATTTGCATACATGCACACGCAAAGATAACCAAGGGCCTACAAACAAAGCGAGTGGATAATAACCGTTGGTGTATCTCACACTTAGTGGAGAAATGATCCTACTATACTTTATAGTATGGAACAAGGATCAGGTGTATGTTAGGGAGCTGTCAGGGTCTCAGCTGCTGAAAAATAATATCCCAAATAACAGCTATAATAATAAATTAACAAAATCTGACTGTGTTAAAAAATCATTTTCTTAATGAAATGAGACTGAAACACTTTTCTAAATGTAAATATCATCCTCACTGCCTCAATCTTCTGTCTGCTCAGTCTTTTTAACTCAGCACATCCTCGTCCCCACTCTCTGCCTTTTACATTTAATGGCTCTTGATGCTTTAATAGTACAAATCCCTACAGTATTCTATGATATTCTTATGTACTGTGTAACAGGCAGGTTCTCCCAGGTGAAGTTATTATTAAATGATCTTAAATCTTGTTACTTCATTCAGACAGATCCCTCCTCTGAGCAACGTATTTCACTTTGCACATGTACGTGCAGTGCAGTCCCAGACACCCTGTGAGCACAAATTAAAAGTTCCATCAGCTGTTTGCCCCTACGGCGCACAAGCAACATACGTATACGTAGACGATTCATGGCAAAGGTTAGTGACGTCAGCGCAGACTCTTCCTTCATCAAAAAGCCCAAAGGTCTAGTGAGACCTGAGCTTAACAAGCTTCTGCGTCTGATCTGTGGAATAGAAAGGATGTCTACCAGCCGCTCCGTCCTTTCGCCTGTGCTGTGTTATATACTGTACAGTGGGGCTTTCATGAGCTGGATGATAGGCAACACACACACATACAAAATACACTGTCAGATCACAGAAAACATAAAAAACAGGGAGGAATAGGGCCGAGAAAGAAAGGGGGAACATTTATGGAGACATTCTCTAATGTCAGCTCCTCCTTTGGGAAGCATTAGCCTGACCTTTAAGTTACACCACTGTGTCTCTCCCTCTCTCTTTCGCCTTCTCTGTTCCTTACTTTCTCCTTTACTTCTTTTCCCTGCTCTTTCCATCACTTTTTACCTATTATCCAGTTGGCTTCCCTTTTGCTCTCAATGAATATCATTTGTGCTGCCTCTGCAGTAGAACTGTGGCCTGCGCAAACTGTATGTGTACTGTAGGGAGATCAATGCAGACATGCTCATTTTCCACACATGCACGTGTTTACCACATGTACCCCATCACTGGGGCAGTATCAGCTCCTTCCCAGAATGCAGTGCGTAAAAACCTCATCTGGCCCGTTAATGCTTGTTCATTCTTACTCGCCCGTGTGTCAGGCTAAGCAGGCCAGGCTGCAGCCTACTTAAATGGATTTGGGAACTGGCAGTGGGTGCAGCACCTGCACACAGTGCTGCAGATTAATAATAGATCGCTATCAGGGCCGATCATGAGGAGGAAACGCTCTGCTTGTAGCTGCCAGCCTTTAAGAGCACTTAGGCAGATGAGTGGAAGATGGTAGGTGGGCAGATGGAAACTGCGTTCGGACTCGCCGCAAACAAAGATAACATGATATTCAGACAACAAGCAGTCAGTTAGTTTTACAGTAAATGCACAAAAGGGGGGAGGGTTGTTAAGGCTGAGAGGAGGAGAAGGACACAAAGGACTTTGCATCCAACATGACATTCTACGCAGCTGCTGCCGAACAAATTGCATAAAATGTCAAAATCACACCAGTACATGTTTTTTGCAGGTTGAGAGCTGGGTTCAAAAAGTCTTGTTGAAGCTTGATATTCTATTAATATTTACGATTAATGCATTTCCATGCATTTGCAACCGCAGCCCCTAAGTGAACTGAAGTATAAATAAATGACAGGCACTGAATGAGAGAGGGGACATTTTGACCCAACGTGGTTAAATGGTACATTGTGGCTGACATATCCCTCCACACTTATTCAGTATTCATGTTTTACCTTTGAATTACATTGCATAAAAGAGGTTAATGATAAATTTTGTCAGAATTCTAAATTATTAAGTGCAGAGCTTCATTTGCAGTCTAGTGTAGTCTGTTCTGCCACAACAAACAGAAACACAGCAGCGCAGCAGAAATTTTACTTTGACAGAAACGCTGCAGAATTTGGAGCCAGAGGCTCATAGTGCAGGTGATGAAGTTGTGGCCCATATTGTAACATTTTCTATTCACTTTAATGGCCTTTGCCATGTATGCTGGTGTCAGTCTGACTGAGATTCATCCTGACAAGGCAGACGTTAGATGAGAGCACAGCGAGAAGAGCCTGTCTGATTGCCTTTTGAACCTGACTTGAAAAATGCCAAATTTACACGAAAGGACTTAGAAGATAAAACAGGAAAAGCTAATACACAGATTCTTCTATGTCAACAAAGACACTGATGTAATTCTTTTCTTTTCCTTTCATGTGATCTTCATATAGAGATCTGAAATAAAAATACAGCATACATGCATTTAGGCTTTGAACAAAGCAGAAAACCCTGTTTTCTGTTAAATGATATCAGATTTACTTCTATAAATGTTTCATACTAGATGCGAGCAAGTATTTCATGACATTTAAGGACAATTTTGTTTGTTTGTTTGTGTACAGATTATAACAGCTCTAGAGCAGGAGGAACAGGCGAGGAAGCAGAGGTTGGCTTACAAGGTGGAGCAGCTCATCTCTGCAATGTCCCTCGAGAGCTGAGAGCGACCAGCGCTGAAAAAGAGCGAGAGAGAGAACGAGAAGAGACTCCAGTCTCAACAGGACCTTCCAAACATGTCCCGCGTTACCTCTTGTCGTGGGAGCCGCGACCACGAACCAGACCTGGGACCTCTGTATCCATAGCCAGAGATACAACTGCTTTAGTTTCAGTTTCTTGCGTTTTTCTTCCATGACGGCACCAGCGAGGGGCCCAAAGACGGACTCAGATTCCCTGCAGCTGGGGCTGCTAATGGCATTAGGAAGGAACCACAGCAGAGAAGACAACAACATGGCTTGTAGTTTAGTTTAGTTTGTTGTTTCTTTGGTTTGTTTTTCTCAAAGGAAATTTTCTCATAGTTTGACAGGAAATTGTATGTTGTGTGTGTGTTGGGGGTCGGGGAGTGTGCGTGAGCGTGAGTTTATGTTGTACTGAAGACAGCAAATGGAGAAACAGATTTATCTTCCACTCAGTCAGAAACATACTTCTGAGTGTGAGACGGAGAAACACAGAGGAGCAGATGTCGCGTTGGACAGTTTGCGTTCAGATCTCTCAGATTTTATTTTTGTACTTGTACATTTGAATATTATCAGTTGCAGTTGAAATATCCGCTCAAGATCCCAACGGTGTTCTTGTGTAGAGACATAAAGAGTGTATCGCTACATCAGGGTGGTGTGTGGGTGGTAAAACAGGCCATGCTCCATGTCTTCTCTCACGCCTTCCTTCTTTGGACTGATGCTTCACACGACACGGACAGAACCTCCGCTATTTATCTAATCACACGTGTACAGGAACTCACGAAGCGCAGCCAGCGGAGCTCTGCTGGTGGAGTTTGCAGTCCAGCCAGCATCGCTTGCGTCCAAACTGAGGATGATGGAGATGAACTCTCCCGTGTATTTTAGGCGCCTTCGCTTTAGAGGCTGACGGCAGCCCCGGGCTTTCAGCAGTTGGGTCATTTGTGTATGTACCACACGATACTTGCCAGTCAGTGTATGTGAATGTACAAAATGTTTGTTTGATTGTTTGTTTGTTTGTATGTCTATTTGAGCTTTGCAAACACAAAGTCGCTCAGCTCCGTAGATATTTGCAGCAGCTCGTCAGCTGAATATCTCCATTTGTCCGTCCTGACCCCAGCTGAGCACATCCAGCTGATTATTTACCCTAAATCACACGCCTGCATGGCGGCTGTCACAGCTGGTGACCCCAGAGCAACTGGTTCCTGTAGGACACAGCTCAATACTGTGTCTCATTGGAAACATGATCAACTTTACGTGAACTTTGCATGCTGTGTTTAAGGGTCCACCTTTGATTTTATCTAGTGCCAATGCACCAGCTGGCCAGTAAAGATGTTAGTTGACGGGAGACACTTGGCCACCACCGTGTTCCTGCATGGGAAGATACGAACCCTACCTGCGTGGGTCTAGTTTGACCAAGTGCCAAAAGATGCTAAATTGTTCATTAATGTGTCAAAGGGAGCCACGCTCTGTTCAATCTGTAAACGCTGACTGGAATACAGAGTTTAAAACTCATGAAAGGTACGAAACATAAGCAGGAGAAGAAGAAGTGATCTCCAAATGACGGATAATTCCAAAGCATACATGTTACACAGGTGATGTTGTGCAGAGCAGATGCGACTCCTGATTTAAAACCAAACCGTCACAAGCTATGGATCCTCCAACCTCGTAGCTGGATGACAACAAACTATAGACTCTGGATACAGTAGGTGATTTGATCTTCTTCCGAGGTATATGTTTGCTTGCTGTTTACATCAAGTACTTGAAAATAGGTTGTATTTAAGGTTGTACAGTATACTGCAAGTGTGTGTTGAGAGCATGATAAACACCAGTAGTGGGTGAAAGGTGCTTCTTTTATTCGTGGCCTTAGATACCCTTCTGCTTTAGTGTTCCTGATCTCATTAGTCCGCAGCCTGGGCACTGTCCTTTTATTGCTACCAGTGATGTTTCAGTCAAACTTGGCCCTGGCACTCTGCTGAGAACTATCTCGGGGAGATAAAGGAAAAGGTGAAGAGGGTAGGGCCCGGCTCAGGCAGACATTGCCTCACTCAGCACTCGGCTAGCTTGAGCTGTTTGAAGCGAAGTGTCGAGAAATGCGGAGAGAGGTAGAGGTAGAAAGTGAGAGAGAGCCCCTTTAGCTCTAGCTTCCTGCTCTGGCTTTGAAGCTGCTCTTTGATCTGAGTTAGTTGTGGGCTCAGTATGATCAGGAGATGGAAAAAAAAAAACGATCAAACTAACAGGCAACGAGAAATACAGAATGAGCTGATGATTGATGTGCTGTTACTACGTCCAGCCAGCAGTGGTCAGAAGTGGGAGAGAGCAGATGGAATGTGTTCCCTCATCAGAATAAGCAACAACAAACCCCCTAGTGAAGTACACACACAGATAATAAGTACACAAAGCTTCCTTCTTTGGATTAAGGCGTCTTCCCAATTTCAGCAAATAGTATTGTATCCTCCTCATACCTCACATCATCTGTATGGAGTAGTGCTTGTTATCATTTTGAACAGGACCTAAATGCCTTTTCCTTTTCCAAAGGATCAAATGCTTGTTTATTCCAACTCCTTCCAACACGAGCTCCCCTTGTATTGAAAATTGTGACGAACGTAAACGAGAGGTGCACAAATTGCTTGAAAGTGGCTTTGATTTGACTCTCAGAGATCGTTTATATCAGGATGTTTACTTTTGTCTAGTGCAAGTTGTTTTGTTTGTTTGGTTTTTGCATGTGTTTTAGTTCCGCCTGGTGTTTCGCATCGATACAGTCAAACTGCAGTTCTTCCCAAAAGCCCGTTTGTGTACGTCTTCAATCACAGTTGAATGCACCTTTGTCTTTTTAAGTAATAGCTTGTTTCGATGCTGAGCGCTCATTTCTGGGAATGTTTTAATTCAGTTTGAACCGAGACAGTTTGTTTACTCGTTCTGCAGCGCAGAATCCCATTTGACTGCCAGTTGTACGAGATGTGGATAGATGCTCCATGAACGCAGCCTCACTTCGGCTCAGGCTGATTGCTAATTGGAGATGCTTTGAGCACTTGTTTTGTGGTTTTGACTGGCACATGTCATTCCTTACACAAAACGAAACATGCAGTCTGTTTGTTTGTTTGTTTGCTTTATGGCATCAGACAGAGAAAATAAAGTCCAAATCAGTGTATTACGCTTAAGTCAGAATAACACCAAGTATAAAATGAGTATCATTCCTTTTTAAATACGTTGTAAACAAACCCTTTGTAGACACTGGAGTTCTGTAAAATAGTAATTACTGGCAATGATGATGACAATGATGATGATAATAATAATAATGGCTGTCTGTTTTTCTTGTTTTATAAATGTGTTGTGAAAATTGTAAGAAACTCAAAGTATTTAAAAACGGATGTTCTCCTGTTTTTTTATTTGGTTTGGTTTTGTTATGATAATATATTATTGTGTACCTATTGTAAATATGAAGCACACCTATTTTGCAAGCCAAGGATTCACTTTGTACTGTTGTTATATATAAATAAACTTTGCTGGTTAAAAATTGAATAGAGCCAGAATCTGTATTTGCGTCTTGTTGTTGAGCAAATTCCTGGTTTAGACAAAACACGCAAAAGGGAATAATACATGTTCATAAGCATAAAAGTCCCATGGAACAACAATTTCCATAATATTTTGGGATAACTGAACTGGAAGAGCAATCTTATTGTGGATTAATACACTGTTCCCTTGTTTCTTGTCCATTAGTTGTGGGTTCCTTAAATAAAAAATTAAAAAGACAGTGATTCTTATGCAAAAAGCATAATTTCTGAATTCTAACCAGAGTAATTCATGGTTACTTCCAGCGAACACAGAGATAATAACAGTCTCTGACAATGAAAGCCACACGGAACTGATGTGTTGGGGGTGGGGTGGGGGGGTTCTGTGCGCTTAGACGTGTCTGAGTTATGACTCAGAGAACAAGCACGAGTTCAGCGCAAAGTGTTTTCAAGTGCCCCCATTGTCTTTGTGAGCTGTGTCGATCGAGAAGCAGCCTAACAGTAAGTCACTCGCTGCTGTATTGACGGCAAAGACCTGAAGCGTTTCTAACGTGGGCCACTCTCTGGCGCATCCCCAAACATCAGGTCAGCACCGGTAGACACAGGTCATACTCCTTCCCATCTCCTGTAGGCCTGAGTTCAGCTTTAGATGCTGCATGTCGCACTCACTCCCTGGATAGCGGCTAACAGAGTCACCCACGGCTGCAACATGCTGAATTGCAGCCATTTGTCTTCTTACGCGTCTGTTAGTTCACACCGGGCTGCAATCACATTAGGTTGCTAATGGAGGTGTGGGTCAGTGTGTTTAGCTGGAATGAAATGTCCCAGAGGTCAGTGATTTCACACTGTGGGTGGCGGTCGTCCACTTTTTGGATGGACTTGGCCTTTATTACAGACTAAACAGCAGTCAGGGGTAAAGTAGTGGGCAAAGGGAGAGTTTGAGCACAGTACTGAATGTGGAACAGTTTCAGCCGTCACACCGACATAGTGGTTTTTAGCTATTTCCATTATCACCACTGTGACAAAACCACCACATGAACATGTATCACACCTGAGACACGAGCTGATTTAACCGCTCAGAGGGAAGCGCGAGCATTCACTGTACATGATGCTCATAAAAGGTTGAGTCTCACACAGCTTATTGAGGTGGGCTTCCTGCAGCCACTATATGTATTCTATATCTTAAGTCTCTAAGCCACCCCTCCTCCTGCATTTCCTCTAGGGAAGGTCTAATCCCCACTGCTTCTAATCCTGCGCTGCTGAGACCAATTCAAATCCACACAGGACTTAACGGCCTGTAATGCCTTTACAAGTAGTTGCGTAAAGCTGACATCCCATTCGTTCTGGGTAGGATTCTCAGCCTGTATTACAAAGCAGATTCTGAAATAATTAATGTGCGTTGGCAAAAGAGGACGTGAGGGCCGATGCCAGAACGCCATTTCAAAGAATGGTTGGGTATTAATTTCATAAGGAAACAATCCCTGAAGCTTGGTTTGGTTGTGAGTGGGTCTCCGTCTGGTTGTTTAGTCTTTGTTTTCCGTTTGAGGTCATTTTAAGGTTGATTCATAGGGCAAAGGGAGGCAAACAACGCTTTCAGGTTGCTCACAGCAGTGTCTGATTTCAATCTGTAGTTTTGGGTTATCGTTACGAGTGGGTTCTGTAAAGGACAACTGTCAACAGGTTTTGTTTTCCCAAAAAGGTTGTTGCATCTTGAAGATTTATCCAACACGACCACTCTGAGCAGGAGACGCCGCACAAAGACAGACTGGTTTTACCTGTGAGAGGGGGAGCGACGCAGCACAGACACAAGGCAGAGCGGCTGGTCTGAAACCAGGTGACATAAGCGCTCAGTACAGGTTCTATTTATAGCCTGGCGTCCTGCTGTTGGAGCTGTCACTCTCAGCGTGCTCTGCGGCTCGTCTAGCCGGCCGCCCGCCGGCCCCTCTCTCATTAGAACTCCACAGAGCAGCGCACGCTGGCCGTGTCCGTGGCCGCTCTGCATAATTCACAGGTCGGAGGCGCATTCAGCTGCATGTGTTAGTCTCTACACACACTGTAAGGTCTTACATATGCTGAACAGAAGCTTGAAAGCAGCACACAAACAAACAGGTGCACAATCAGCAGGACGAGGGGATTTATTAAAATGCACGTTTATCTGAAAAAGCTTCAGCACAGCCATTAATTAACTGCTTCACTCATGCATAGCTAAAAGTTTCCCACTGACATTCAAGTTCCTCCACTTTTCCGAGCACTTTAACTGTCCCTCTCAGCGTCTCTGTCTTGACGTGACTCGTCCCTGCTCCCTGAGATGGTAATGAGGCTCTCCCAGCAGCTCCGTTGACAGCCTCCTGTTGTGTGGCCTCATCTCTTTTTAGCAAGGCACAGCAAAAACAAAGAGGTGGGCGGGTGGCGTACGTTCAAACCCACTGCCCCCGGGTCCACCCAAACCAACTGTGTTTCCAAAAAAGTGTAGGCGTAAGTATTTTTCTAGCCATGCAAATGCACGAGGACATTAATATACACAGGAGCAGAGGTTGGGTGTTGTGAATATGAAGCCACAGAACACACGTGATTTCATTTTGCCACCCTGCTACTTTCAGGCACAGGGTGCAGGTGAGAAACGCCAGCCAAATTTCCCTAGCTGGAGCACTTGTTTGCATATGCAGATGTTAATTACCACTGGAGCTTGTATGGGCCAATCGGCAGGCTGCTGGAACAGCTTGTGCATCTCTCTCTCGCCTCACTCCCAGCTCCCCACAGGTCACCGTTTCCACGGTTACTCCCCTGGCTGATAATAAAGATAATCACCTCCGATTTCCTTCATGGCTCATTTTCTCCTGCTCGCTTCTTAAAGGCCAGACCGCCGCTGTCTGATTTTCCACGCTGAGCTCTTATCAGCGCACCAGGGCTGAGGACTGGGGCGGGGGGCCAAGTCGACATACTGTACCACCTGCCACACACTCACCAGAGGGGACAGATTCGTTCAGTCAGGGTCTCAGATACGGAGAGATAATGACTGCGAGCTCATCCATCCGTTATGGTGTAATAGCGGTTTGGAAGAAAGGCCTGGACGAGAGGCGGGTCAGATCAGATGAGATCGGGTGATGAAAGTCACTGAAAGTAGGTTACAAAAAAAACACTTTATATTAAGTCAACAACTCACTGTGCATCAGATGGAGTGAAATTAAAGGCCCTTCTTTCTTAAATTATGACTCATGGTCTTCTTTGTTATTGCAAACATGTTTTCACTACTCTCAACATCATTTATCCTTAATAATCTATAATCTATAATAAGAGTCATTAAACACGGCCTATTACACACTGTAGATCGACCGTAGATTGATGCTTCCTAAAGCAAGTCATCTCATCGCTAATCACCGTCTCGCTCGCTTTCTTTATCTGCCTCTTTTCTTCTACCTCCCCCTCGGTGCTACCTTGAATCTATTGTCCACACAGGAACGTGCTGGGGGTAGCAAGGCCTCACTTTCAGCGCACTTCTTTGAGAATTATTTAAGACTAAGGAGTTTCTGTGAAATGAATATTTGATGCGGAGGACCTGAGCGTCTCCCAACGAGCCCAGAGCAACACTTCAGAGAACGACTGGGGTGAGGTGCGTAGCTCACACACACGCCTACACACATGTACACACACCACCTCACACTCATTTAAATTAGATTAGTTTTCTTCAGTCCCTTTTAAAAATATGCTTTTTTTCGTTTTTCTCCACAGGCTGTCGTCTTTACCTAAATCTCTGAAATCGTCATGCGTTTGTCAGTTCTACGTGTTTGATGTGGCAGGTTTCAAGGAAATTGAACATGGAAGAAGACATTACGTTCTTCCTTTTGCCACAAGAGTGCAGAGTTGAGTCGTTCAGAAATGTGTTTCCTCATTGTGGCGGGACTGAGCTGGCTTTGGAATCCTGGTCTCGCAGTGCCATCTCATGGTTCAGCGTGGGTTGAGCTTCGTGGTCGCATTCCCTTGTAAAACCAACCACACCACTCAGGAAACCACTTGAATCAGGAAGCTGAAATTGTTTGGACAACGGATAATTATTGCTTGAGCAATATAATTTCATGTACCTGCATTCAGAAATTCAATATGAGACATATAAAAGAACCTCAATAAACGTCGGAACCATCTAATTGTGGGAAAACACACGTTGAAACATCTGTTTCAACAAAAGCTGCATTTGGACGTTAAATAGACTTTAAAGGAGAACTTCGAGACCAGAGACACCAGTGAGTACTGAACACTGGCAAAATAGTTGTAGACTAAAGGCCCAGTGTTACTGCTGACAGGCTGAGTTATGTGAAAGTGCTCCAGAGATGAATGGAACAGATACATGTAATGAGAGCCATCTGGGCAGCAGCACTCTAATGAATTAATCTCACAGACCTTATCTGGCCATGTGCTGCCAGAACACACACAGTTAATTATCAGCTCACGGGCTGCCAGCACTGTGGAGGGGCTACCTCAGTGCATCTCACTCATAGGCCAGCGTATGATTTTTCTGCTCCTTCTAACATCTCTCATATTGTCGTATTCTTGATTTTTCATTCTTCATCTTCAGCCTCTCGTGGTAAATCAGAAAAGTTACATAACTCAGACATTAAAGACAAAAGAAATGACGGTTCCAGCACAACTGCAAAAATATGAGGCAGTAAAATATGAGTTGCAAAATCCCTCCTCAATGATTTGGTCTAATTCTCTGCTAAGGCATCCAACAAACACAGACCCAAACGCATAATACATCCACTCAAAGGAAACCTGGATCAGGGATTTTAAGATCCTGGGATTGCGACTGAAGAATCTCTGAGACCAAATAACAACACCCACCCTTCACGACTCTCTCAACCTTGAGCATAAATCATTTCAAGATGTCTGCAGCGTCACCCAATCAGAGGCAATTAGTGCGAGTTACAAGCCTGTAGAGTTTGCCCTTTAAAAACATAAAAAGGGGAAAGGACATAAGGAAGTTTGGGACAAAGAGGAGACTGAAATGTAGGTTGAGGAGAGTCGGGCAGAGGGCGGGGGTGTGTGTGTGAGAAAGAACATTTGACTTTTATTACTAACATGCTTTTCTCTGAACCGCCATTTGTTGCAGTCGTTACTATTCGGTCTAAATTTCTGTGTCCAGTCATATGAGTCCAAGATGGACGTGATTGTCTCAGTGTTGCACGCAGTACATACGTGCTTCATGGGCTGGGTCTGATTTTTTTTTTTTTTCCCAACGGGACTAGACTCCAGCCAGAGGGGAGAGCTAAAGAAGAACATGTGTATGGGATCAGGATGGAGAGGATGAAGGAGAGGGAGGATCTTGGAAACCACAGCCTCTCAATCAATTCAGTGAACATTATCAGTACGTATCAGAACATGATAAGATGCTCTGCGCAACGTGAACAGACTCCACTGTTGTGTCCAACACTCTTCTCTGTGCGAGCTGTCTTTACAGCATATTGATATATTGTTTGTCAGAGCGTGATTTAATAGCAAAGAGGTTTAGGCCTCTGCTTTATTTCTAGTTTGCTCCTGTCTGTTTTCCTCAATACGACCTGTCACCGGTGCTGAGATAACCCCAGCAGCATGACATCACCTCCTGAAAGCGTCTTCAGCGTTGCACGTTTAGTTCTTTTTTATTTTTGTGGGTAAAGCGGGATCAAATCCTTGACTTATTTTCCTGGCCTGGAATGTTTTAACTGATCCCAGAACTGCTAGATTTCCTCTTTACGTGGCGTGTCTTTATTGTTCACACGTCTGAGCTCCTCCAGACCTGAGAGTGTTGGATAAGATCTCCATATTGTGTCAGAGCTCAGTTATGTTGTGCTATATTCCAGCCTACATTTTGTCTTCCTGTGTTTCTCTTTCGCCGCAGCTCCCTTGGTGAGAAACTGGATCCTGGTGCTGCCCTGACATATGACTGGGAAACATTTAGTCAGGGCGGTCCTGTTTCACACAATCACATGTGACCAACATGGAAGGCAGGCCATGAAGACATCACATGCCACAGGTCCAAGGGTGAATATACATAGATCCATTTCCATATCTGCCTTTCGTGGGTTTGGGGTCATCACTGGGTCTGGCTGCACGCATCTGGAAAAGCTGGATGCAGGGATGTTAGGAATACGTGCATGAAGAGAATGGCAGGAAACAGAACAGGAATTTAGATGCGTGAGTGTTGATAGACAGATAGGTCAACAGGATGGTGAGGGAGGAAAGGAGCCCCTCAGACTGGACGGAGTCTAGTTAGCAGTGGCATCACGAAGCTTCCAGATTCCTTCAAATATCTGCGAAGTGTCTCTGATAGTCACAAATCAGGACAGTGATGCTTTAGCTGCAATAACAAAGCGAAAAGATCCATCTCTTAATACAGCTTTCTAATTGAACTCTAAAACTCTGCATAGCTCAAAATAACCTCCTGTCAGGCTTAACTAATCAGGATTCCTCGGCTGTAAACAGACACATGCTTCACATAAAAAAAAGATCATTTTCCTCAAAGACATAACAGCTTGCCAGGAGATAACCTCCGGTAGACGTCCAACAGTCGATACATCATGTCCATATGTTTACAAATCAGTCTGTTCCGTTTACTGATCCACTACCATGTTCGTTTATTTGTATCAAGGCAGTTTGGGATGTTCACGATCTCACACCTCTTTGAAATGACTTTGATGATGTGATAATGAGAAAAATGACTAAAGGCTGGCAGTTATATTTATGCCCACTTAGACCTGGTCCAAATATTTGTTCAGGATCGTTTTATCGGTGCCAGTGTTACTGTGGAATCTAGTCAGTAGGAAGAGCTTAGCGTGCTTTTAGTTTAACTAATTACAAAGGGAATTTCATGTGGCTCCTACACTTTGAAAGTCTGAAACATGCTGTAAAGTGGTCGATGGGAGACGTGATTCCCAGACGCAGCCTGACTTTTGGCTTGATTCAGTCTCGCATGGCCGCGTTGTTTGACAAGCACGTCTCCAGACAGTCGTCCTAAACCCAGCGGTGGGACTGCAGTGCTTCCAGATGTGGACTGCCTTCCTCTGCTCAAGAGCCCATCTCTGTGTGAACGTGGACAGGGAACACGCAGCACAACAGTTTGTCACTTTCTGCTGATGTGGTGCAATTATGAAATAACGTGTGTTTTGTCTGTGATGTAAGTGCGTGTGTATGTCATGGCAGGCAGAGAAAGGCGTGTACACCACATGCTAGTGTGCTTTTGTACTTTTGTGGTTCCGTGGATGACTCACTAGCTGTTAGTCATCTGTTCAGGGACACACAAAATCTGCAGCCAGGCTTTGTGTGACGCCATGTGCTGCTGCAGCCCTTTCAGCTGCATATGTGCACAACATGTAGGAGGAAGGAGGAGCACGTCATGTTTACCAGGTGCGACTTTCAAACGGGTCACACAACTCCTGTCTGTGCTGCTGTGTGTGCAGACGGTCAGTTGTTTTACATCACATGTGTTCAGCTCCCGAACCAGTGCACTTTCTTTTCTAGCTTATCTTCTCAGATGAATGAATGAATGAAATGCAAACATGAAGCATGAAAGAAGATCCAGCGTTTCCACCATTAAACTAAACTAAAGACAAAGCTCAAAGATTCCACCCACCACACACATGTTGTACACACACACACACACACACACACACAACACACACACAGGGACAAAGGACGGAGCTGGGAACGTTGGGTTAACAGCGGGCCGTTAGAAAAGGGGTGGGGAAAGAGCAGAGCGCTGAAAAACTAGGCCTTATAAAGAGCAGCAGATCACAAGCCAGGCTTTATCCTGCTTGTCTGTCCTGCTCACTCAGACCTCACAGGAAACTCCACATACCCCCCTGCCCTCACACACTCACCTTCACTCACCACAGCTTTCACTTTCACGCCCAGTGTCCCCAGCGTCACTGACTGACCAGACCGGATGGCTGCGATCATGTGGAGAATGAATGGGCTCTGGAGGAGGACGGCTGGATTTCTCATACTCTGGGTTTTATTGCTCAGCAGTGAGTACTTTCATAATTACTGATTCTTTTACTTTGGCTCAGTCTAATGTCCTGTTCTCGAAATGTGGTGTATCCACAATATCTTATATTGTTAGCAGACTTCAGTTTCTCTTTTTTTTTTTTAAAGAGAAAGGTCCTGAACTTTAATTTGTGAAAGTTGTACAGAACTAGGTTTGTGTACAGCTGCAGACACAAAGGGTCTGCTCAGGAGTGGAACGTTGCTGTTGAAAATGCATCTGGGTGGAGCTACTGGAGAGCCACACACATAACACACTCTTCAGACCTCGTAATGTAATGTCCTGCAGGAATACACAGTGAACAACACAACTCGTGGATTTAAGAGATCAACAACTATTCATTCAACTGTCCCCAAGAAGTGTGTCTCACAGGGTTGTCCTCTCCGAATTAGTCCGAGGCCTGATGCTGATTGCAGGGTGAGGTGTGGTTTGGATGCAAGTGCTGCCTCACTGGTTGTAAAGCAGGACTAGTTGTAGTTCAGCTCAGCGTGACTACTCCTGCAGAGTCTATGGGCGCAGGAGCTTTAAATCGGTGTGACCTTGGGTAGATCATGCAGAGGATTCCACAGTGATGGAAATAACTACGTGGTTTTTTTAAAAGGGAAAAAAGAGATCATGAGATGGTGGAACATGTTCGTAGTTTGCTCAATAAAAAGACACGCCACATACCATCTGCATCAGCAGCCTAACAGATGGTAATTAGATTTACAGGGAAATGTAATTACTCTACGCACTATGCAGCAGCATTTAAAACACAACTCATAACGAAGCATTTATGTTTATTACTGTGATTCCGCTGTCATCGCATTATCTCAATAATTAGGAATTTGTTTAACTATTCCTACTTATGGCTACGACCACGTCCATCTGATTTCTGCTCGAGGAAGATCACAAGGGTGTTGCTCAAGTCTGCTCTCAGGTCCACACCTAACATCAGGCCTCCAGTCACACAGACGTGCTGCATTGTTGACACTTGTGTCCAAATGGCATTGCAGCGCACATGTACAGGGTCATGAAGACATTTTATTCTGAAAACCATATAATTGTATTATATGTAGCAAATTAATATACATTGATGAGGAATTATATTTAATTTAATGATTTGTTTGACATTGATCGTCAGCATGTTTACAATATATTGCTGCTGTTTTTTATGTTGTGGTTCATTTATAAGCCAGAATATGTTGAAGCAGTATATGTGAGTTTTGGGCCATTTCTCATGTTCCATCATATTTAAATGATCAAATTTAGTCACAGGGAAATCATCAGGCTGGTAAATGGGTGAAGCAGCCAATTCCAAAATGGCCCCATTAGGCTGCTGTTCTTTCGCTCTGATATCTGAAAACCATGGTAACGGCCTTGAACCTTATAGCCAACAAGCGTAATGTTGGAGTAACACAACAGAAAAGGCAAAGTATGTAAAAATACCAGCAACTCTGTGATTACAGTGTTCAGCTAATGGAAACTGTAGTTTGAATTTGTACATTTAAAAAATGATTCAAAAGCAGGATGCAAGAGAGACAGGATGGAAGCCTGTGATGTATTTGACTCTGTTTATCAGAGCAAACATCCATCATCCTAAAACTCCTGTAAACGCAGGTTTTGTTTATGCTCCCACTTCCCATGGCTGTCATTCAGTAGTTATGCAGTCGTGCAAATATGTAGGACTGAAATGGGCATGGACTGTGATGTTGAATGATGTCATTCAGCGCTGCTTCGAGTATGTTGTAATCGGCCTCTCGCGCAAGATTTCTGGGGGAAAACCCAAACTTTAAACGGACTCAGGAGATGGGGTGAAAAACACACTGCTTCACTTATTTCAGCTTGTCATCTACAATGAGCGTTTCTGTTTCCCCGCCAGGGCCTCAGGCAGAGCAGAATGAGCTGTGACAATTGGTGTTAGAATATATCGCAATAAAAGCCAGATATTCACTCGTGGCTGGGACATTCCACATGTGGTGTGTGTTTGTGTGTGCAGGCATCATTGATCAGTAGATGTCCTCAAAAAGGACCAGCAGAGGCTTGACAGAGACTAGGAATCAGCAGCCTTGTTTTCCTCTGCAAAGAAATACACAAAACGGAGTTTGAATCTGCCAACAAAAGCAGAGGCGGAATATCGACGCCGTTGTCCTGGCCTGTGGCTGGTGACCAGCTTCCTTTCAGTCCCAAGCTGTTTGAGTCACATCATCTGCTGGAGGGCGTGGGCCGCTTTACGTAAGCCTTGGCAGATAGCGGCCGTATGTCAGACTGGGGTGTGTGTCCATTTGGGCCTAACAGTAATTATACCTGGAGCCTGTAGTTCTGTCACTGTGTCAGTTTGTTTTGGTGACTTTTACTTGTGAGATCGCAACCTATATCGTCATATATATATATATGTATATATATATAAAACCAGAGCTGCTCATCACTGTTCAGCGTCTGAGGTTTTCTACTTCTGCGTTATGTTCGTTTGAAGCTTACTCTGCTCCAAAGAAAACATATTAATGACGAGAAAACAAAACGGCTGTCGCCACCAACTAAACGATCGCCCAGAAGGAGGAGTCGACTTGGAGCAATAGATCGTCTAGCAACAATATTTACCTAGTGAAATGGTTAATGAAAAGCAGACACTGTGCTAGCATTCTAATCTTCCTTTTCCAATTACTGTTCTGCTGAGCTTATTGTTCCTTGTTCCCCCTGGCACCCCGCTGCAATTTTACAGCCGTTGGGTTTTACCAGCGTAGAGGAGGGAAAAAATCTCCTTCTGTTTCACCTTCATTCTCAGCCCAGAGAATCTGGAAACGCAAAACGACACAACGCCGAGGCTGAGAATCGTCAGATGATCACAGCTCAGATAATAAATGACCCCTCAGCTCGGGTTTGGCTTTTTCACACTGGCTCAGGACTAAAACCCCAGCGAGAGCTCAGTGATCCTCTTCACACTGATTGATGCATGGTTACAGTGAATAACTGGTGAATAATGCTGGATAACCAGGCGAGGCTGACTTTATGGAGGGGTATACTGTTTACCCTGGGGTATAAAAGCACTTAATGATCCTGGGCTGGAGTCTGTTCACTGCCAGAATAATTGCTCATAATTAATGCTGAGTAAAAGCCATGTTGTTGAAGTAGTGCTTCATACGTCCTAATTGAAAACATGAGACTGGGCTCTTTTGCTGCACTTGAAACTCCTAACTCCTACTGCACATGCATGTATATGCAAAAGCGTATTTTTTTTACAGAGTCAGCTGGGAAGTGAAGTGTAACTGCAAAGCTATGACTATCTCCTCCTCCTTGGCCTAATGGTGTCACAGCCGGACTGTTTTGAGGCTATAGGTTTCGTATCTTTTTACAACCTCTCGCCACACAGGCTCATGTAAAAACAGCAGCTGGAATAAGTCCACGAACATCTGCTGTGGCAGACAAGTGCTGCAACGGCCTTTAACAGTGTTTTGGCAACACAGGTTTTAAGTTTCATTGTCCTGCTGGAACTATTTTAATGAGTAAATGAAGGGGTTGGACAAAGGCAACTGTTAGTAGCTGCTATTCAGACCATTTCATGCTCTGCCTTTCTCACTTCACACTGTTAGGTTGAAAATATTAGGCAAATCAAATTTATTCGACCTCTCCCGCCATGCAGCTCCATGAATTACAGCAGAAGCAGATGCAAACATTACTAATCACTTAGACTTCAAAATATCTACAGCCCCTGGCCTACTGTCAATCTGGTTCACATGAGATATTCTAGAAAGGACTATTATGAATAAAATCATCATACTGGTCCACTGACATGCAGAGGTCAGTGTCTTTTCTGTACTCGAACGATAACACGGGATCCTGCTCCTTTAGTGTCTGTATTCCAGTGCTGGTGTGTGTTATCTGTATCACCCAGCAGCTCACAGAGGTCACTGGATGCCACGTGCTGTCACAGCCACATCCTGTCATAAGATGTGCATGGGTAACATTCCAAGTTTTTCCTTTTTTCCCCCCAAATTCTGTCTTGTGTTTTGTTTAACAACACGATGGGTGTGGGCAGGATGGATTTTTTTTTTTTTGCCTCCAGGCTATGCAGAAACAAAAATTGTTCTCATGGTTGGTGACCTTGCTTGGTTTCTGGGGCTAAACCTGGTGGTTAGGATGGACTATAACATTAGTTTCTATATAATGTTTTGTCGAAAATCCTAGACCTTTATTCGCTATTTAGATTTTTGTGATGGCAGGAACTTTTTTAGTTCGTTGCTAAATTTGTTGTTTAATCTTCAAAATACACATTCAGGTAATTCATTATTGTTAATTGTCAGTTATGAAGCTCAAAAGCACAGTGTCAGGATTTTCATTTTTCTAATGATATTATCACATTTTTCTAGATGAATCATTAATAAAAATAATTATTGGCCGCAATCTAAATCTCATTTGTATGTTTCTATGTGCCACAATTTTCTTAAAGTCTGCAGCGCTTAAGTTGAAGTTGAGGTCATGTTTATCTTAGTAGAGAAAAGAGAAGAAAAACGTGAGTGGAGATGCTGGGGTCTTCTGTGGACATCTATAAACAGAGGACAAGTAAAGAGACTTGGGTGTGGCACATCATGAAAGCCAAGGTCGTGTCTCAATAGTCTGGGTGGAGGTCAAATGCAAGGCCTAAGATTTAGAGCTCAAGTGTTTCCCCTTAAGCATGGTGTCAGAGATCTCACAGCTCTCTGACAGTACAGCACATATGCAGGGAGGGAAAGTGCTCCCTGAGGAGGCTCCGTGCAGCTGCACAACTCTTCCCCCTCTTCAGGCCTCCTCCCCAAGCTCCCCAGAGAGGAAGCAGGCCTCATCCTCAAATGGCATGAGTAGAGGACTGCATGCTGCTGCTCGTACTGTCTGACTGTTGTTGCTGAACATGCGCTCAACCGTATATTGGATTATCGCTGAGTCCAACGGCAAAAAATCAACAAGATGTTCCCAAACCTGCCGCTAATTTCTGAGTTTACTGGCGTCCATCAGCTGCAGTATGTCAGTAATGACAGCATGGAACTGCTGGGGTGTGTGTGTGTGTGTGTGTTTTCCAGTGATGTAACATGATAATACTGTCTATACTCCCTCCTGAGAATGTATTGCACCCCACTCCTTCTCTAACTGTGCGTTGATAGACTTTTGTGGACGTGTTTGATAAGGAAGTGTTAGAAAACCGTCAATAAGAAGGAGGGCGAGGGAGGAACGAAACGGAGACAGATGTGAAGTTGTAGAACATCCTTCAAAGAGACGATAAGAAACCGTGATCCCCTCAGCATCAGCACACCTCCTGCCTTGGCTCGTTCACCAGCTGACACAAAGCTTAAAACCAAGAAGCCTCACGTAACCTTTACGTTTCTCAGGGTTGTAATAGGAATTATTTTCAGTGAATCCCAGCGTGCTGTGTCCTGAAACACCGACAGAGTCAGAAAGTGCAGGACATGGCTGTCACCTCAGTAGCGGCCTCTCTTAAGCTATTTCTAGATATATAATCTACTGCAGACAGTTGTGAAATTCCTGACAATCTTGTAAGGGATTGAAAATGTTTCAGAACTTGAGCCTGCTGTGGATATTGTGAGAGGAGTACAGGCATTGAATTTGGGTGAGAAATTCACTTTCTTTTTTTACATAGTGCGCAGCTCTCTGAGCCCATCACAAGCTCTGGGTTGTGTTTATGGAGCAGGAGTGTTATGTATGTTCCTGTGTATTTGTGTAAAGGCGGGCAGGCTTCATGCACCACACATTTCACACACAGCTGTTTGAGGTGTTTGTGTCCACAGGGGTAGACCTAACTTACCCATCCTGGTAGTTCACACACTACGTCAGCTATTTTGGCACCAAGGCTAAACACGGTTGACTACATCATTAAACTTGCTCCTCAAGCCGAAGGCACGTAGCTAAAGTTTATAGGTACATTTCCAAATGTTTATTTATGCCCACTTACACCAGTTAAAAAGCATGTAAACATGCATATGATGATGATGTTTATAGGAAGGACATTAAACGTCTTTATCCACCATATTCATGTAAGTATATTCAGTGACTAACTAAATAATGGTGGTGCACCACGACATGTCCACTGTGGTTGCAGCATAGTTTTGGTTTGATGTTTACACGTGATGTTGGTTGTGTTTAAAACTATGACCCAAAAAGAATGAAAAACACTGATGTGGTTCTTACTGACCAAGAGGTTGAAGGATGGATGTGTAGTCAGGGGCTTGTGACCTTTTGAGAATGACCCTCCACGTGCATTTGACTATTAATTAGCTAGAGGCCTTGAAATCTCTGCTTTAGGGTGAGAACAAGCAGACCAAGCTGTTTACAGAAAACTTTATCCTGCACAACGTAGAATTTGCCCTGCACTAAAAGATACACAGCAAGATGCTTTTTGTGCAAACGCCAAAGATTACTGATAAATTACACGAAGGTCCAAGCTTTAAAGATGACTCTTTGTTTCTGCTCTCTCTTCCTTGTAGATGAGGTAATGTGTCAAGAAGGAGATACAACAGTTGCAACAGGTGTAACAGGTGCCTCTGCTAACGTTCCAGCATCTACAAGAAGTGATGGTAGGATCTCTGGAAAGTCTAATTTGACAATTATCATTAACATCAGTATGTTTGATCTCTTGTCTTCCTAAGAATAATACCATGTTCTTCAATTGTGTCACAGCCTCAGATGATGCAGCCTCAGATGATGCAACCTCAGATGATGCAGTTTCAGGCATCACTATAGGTGTAACAGGTGCACAAACCAACAAGCCAAAAACAACCTACCCAACTCCTATCCAAGCTGATAACCAAATTAACAAAATCCTATCAAATAATGACTTTCTTGAACAAGAGGAGGTGAGTACTTGTTTGTACTGTGTTTAGATGGTCCATCATTGCCTTTTATCAAAATAATATCACACAACATAAATACTGTTAGCATGTTAGTGTCTAAGTGTTCACTGAATACCTTGTCTGAACAACGTGCTGTTTTATTGTGGCCTTATTTACCTGGACTGTCTTAAGCCTGATGTGTAGCATTTCTCATTTTCTTAAAATATTAATTCTCAATCCCACATCCTGGAGTCTGTTTTCTGCCATTCAGCTTGTAACAATGACTTTGCACCTTTGCCAAGCAGAGGCGCTCAACTACCAGCAGACATTCTGACATCTACAATTTACAATCACGGTAAACTAAGAGGAGAGGGCTAAGCCTGGTTACCTTCTTGTGACACATTCTTCTCACAAGGACCTTTATTTGGCCCCCTGCAGCCTGGGTCGAGAGGAAGTGGCCTAGTCCGCTCAGAAGATGAATGTGTTTTTGAAAGCTACAGTTAGAAACGCAGACCTGATAAAAGGAGATCTTTTCTCAGGCATTCCTCGGGCATCGTAAATCTTAGGGCAGAGACAAATAACGTGGAGCTCTAATGTTTCCTCTCACGCTCTGGTATCTGTACAACGAACAGCAGAATATAAAGGGTGTGGCACATAAGTGAGTAGGACATCCACTGTATGATTGTCCTCAAAAAAAGCTAAAAAAAATAATCTTACTGCATAAATAGAATGTTGCTTTATATTAACAAATAAAGGCAAAAAAGTCAAAGCACAAGAACTAATGAATAAAACTAATTTTGTATTGTAAGACACTCTAGACGCTAGTTGCCCTCTATTTGGGTCATTACGGTAATCTATAAATACAACTAGACATGGACAACAAAAGCCGTATCCAGAGAATGAATAGTTCAAACCAAGCAAATCTAAATCTCACTTCTTCTTCCCTCACTCCAGTAATCTGGGTGTTACAGCCTAGTCCAGCTGTGGCCCCACTCCCAAGTAACCCAGGATTCAGGGTTCGTTCAAAGTGGTCTTCTGGGAAAACTGAGAGCTGTTTGGATCAGACTGAAGAAAATGAAAAAAAAAAAAAACTAAAGTTGTGAAATGTGGTGATATCATAGTTCAGAGTTAAGGTAGGAAAAATAAGGTGTGGTCAGCAAGTTTTCCATCCAGCTGCATTTTGTCTTCATTGCACACTGATAGTCAGCTGGGAAAATTCAGGAATTCAGGGCAGATTTGATTCCTGGCCTCAATGACTCTATGTTTGCAGGAAGCCACAGTATAAGCTGAAACTGTGGAATTGGTTCTGGTTTTCGCAAGCTTACAGTTCACCATTTGTTCGCCCATAGGTCTCTTTCACTTTCGGTGACTTTTAGCCCTCATCACTGCTCTACGTCTTTTATTCCAATGGTTCATTCACAAACAAAAATGAACCTTTTGACCACAGTCTCGTCTCTTTCACGTGCTTTGCAGAATAAAGCGTCAAACAGTGAGGAGGCTTCACCAGAGTCATCTTCAGCCTCTTCTGGTTCCTCGGTATTTATTGGAATCCTGGTTACTGGTGTGCTGGCTGCCCTGGCTATCACTATAGGTTACTTCAAATGCCAACGCAGGTCGGAACCCAAAGGAGAAAAGCTGGTAAGAACTTCACATTAACACCGCCCATTAAAAGTAATGTCATAGATCACACAAAACTGCTGCATCTGCATTTTCCACTGTAGATTTAGTAATAATATGAATAGATGTTCTCAGGGAACATTCATGTTTTGCTGCATTTGTAAAATAGCACTATGTCCACTCATTGGAATCAATCGCTGCTGGCGTTTTAATTATGGAGTGTTGCTGGCCACCAATCAAAGAGCGTGCAGAGAAGGAGAGCGTGTGCCTGATCCAAAGACCCACACCCTGCTCTCTGCTGCCTCTCATCTACAAGCCAGACGCAGCTGTGTCTCCACATTGACAATAACACAAGACAGCGACCACATAGCAGCGGTGCTTGCATGCATTTACAAGTAATAGTGGGGTTAGTTGGGTGCATCTGTGTATGTTACATGTACATTTTCAGCAGCACACGACATTGTCCGTCTGTTATTTTTGATTTTCTACACGCATCCTTGTAGGAAATGTTCTCTCTAACCTTTCCATGATGATGCGTTTTTTCATCTGCGCTGCACGTCTAGGCAGAGGAGGCCTATCCGGCCGATCAGGAGAATCAAGGGAACACGCTTGTGTCTGTAGCCCCCCTCAACCCTCCTCCGGAAACCCAGGAGAAGCCCAACATCAATGGAGAGTCCACTGAGCCAGCCAAGACCGAGCCTCCTGCTCCTCCTGCTCCCAACAATGGCCACTCCACCGTTAAGACAGCAGACACGGAGCTGTGAAGCAGTCTACAAACGAATGCAGCCATGAAGGAACTACCCCCACAAACACACCCGTCCACACACAAGCCTCTACAAACTCACCTCTCCGCCCCTGCCTAACAACGCAGCTCTCCTCCTGTCACGGCCCCCTTTAGCTCTGTGCCTCAACAAAAACCAGGAAGACTGGCCTGATGATGACGATGGCGACTGTGGTAAATGATGGCGACGATGACGAAGGCTCAGTCCCTGGGTTGTTGATGGCACTGGTGAATATGAATCAGAGCTGGTATCGACATGACTGCAGCCTCTGAAGTCACAGCTACATGCTGCCAACAACCAGCAGGGATCTGGGTTAAACCTCCAACCGTAACAGTCCTGCAGTAAACACAATGCTACTTCACAAACTTTACATAAAATGTAGTGGCCTCTCTGACAGATTTTGTAGGTGAGCAGATGTGCGTGTGTGTGTGTGTTAGCGTATACTTGCACATGCAGCGTGCGTGACCTGTGTATTGTGTAGCCATACACGCACCTAAGCTCGCTTGCTGCCGTACATGAGTACACTGAGGTGCTGCATTTTTAAGGAGATGTCGATCTTGTGAGTGATTGTGATGAGTTTGAATGTGCATGTGACCTCAGCAATAAAAAGTGTACATTTTTGTTAAATTAGGTGTTGGACATAGACAAAGCGATGCTTACTGATCTGCAGACGGCCCCCGGGATGAGATGGAAGGAGAATCACACACAGCATCTATGATTATTTTCAGTTTAAAGTCAAAAATTTCAGTTTCCTGTATGATCAACAGACTCACGAAGGCATCGAACGCAGAGCCTCCTACTATCAGCTCTGTCTAACCAGTGTTATCTTCTCCTCAATATACTGTATATGCTCTTTTTTACTATCAGTATTATATTGTGTGTATAGTATGATGACTGTTATGTCTCGTTTTTATTCTGTGTATCCATTCTTGTTATGTTTGCTCTATGTACTAAGAATTTCACTTCATGGATAAAAGACATAAGTTGTGGCTAATGTATATGGATTAATTCAGGTGAAACAATAAAGGAACATGTTGAAGACTGGTAGGAAGAATCACCAGTGACTGAAAACTGTGGCTTCTTTATGACAAACATGAAATTAAACACAGGAAGCAGCAAAGTTTTCAACTGAACTGGACAAGAGCGAATTCTGACATGTAGCACTGATTTCTTCTTTCAGTCCATTTTGTGTTTTTCTTTTATTAGCATTCCAGTTTGTTTTACTAGCTGCTTGTATATTAAATTGGACTCAACATGAACTAATGAAAACTAAAAAATAAATCCTAAATACTTTTTTTAAACGAATCGTCAGTGTTTTTAATCAAATTTTATTAAAAAGAGAAAAAAAAAAACAGCCGTCATAACATTGAGTACACTGTAAAACAGAAAGTGTGAGAAACATTTTGAGTTTAGCTGATTTAAATGTCACTGCTGTATCCACTAGAAAACCAACGAAATTCATTTTAAACTATATTTTCTGAATATTATCAAAAAATTTCTGCATGTTTTGAAAACAGTAAGACCTGCGTCCCAAGGCTGTTAGTTGTGTTAACTTTCATATGATGTGACATTTACCATAGACGTTTTCACACATTCATACACCTTTTTCTTAACATACTCCCATACATCCCATAATATCACACAGCTGGTTTGCATGAATTGTATGAATTACGTCACACTGTTTTGTCTTTATACACTTTGGGTGGGGCAGTGAAAATATCCTCCAGCTTCTCTAAACAGGCGCAGGACGTATTAGCCTCCCTAACGATCCCTCGTCACCATCTTCATATGCACAAAGTTTCTGTCACCATCCACTGTATGCGACAGTGTGACTAGTTTATTTTCCAACTTTCACGACCTTCTATCATCACAAGCTTGAGTCCCGTGAGAATTCACACCCTGTCCTGTTCTCGTCCACACCCTGGAAGGCAAATGTTTCCACAAGGCCATTTAGCCGCACTGTGAACCAGTCCTACTGTCACAACATGCCATGTGAGTAAAGCCAGTGCAGAGAGCACATACCATCAACACAAACAAACCAGTTTAAATGCAGTTGTGTACAATCTGAGACTGGTCCACTGGTTCGGCCTCTGACTCTGCGAGGAGTCATCTCACTTTGCGCAGACTCCAACCGTGTGACCAACCAAGTTCCCTTCTCTTCGATTGTGTGTATGAAAACGTGTTCATTCCTCAGGCTCTCCCTTCTTCAGATGTGAGGCGTGGATACAAAGTCTGGGGAATTCTCCTGATTTTTCATCTCTTCACGGCTCACAGCACAGACGGGACGTTGACAGACCATCTTGAGAACATTTGTCAGTGGAATTACTGGGAAATGAATGAATAATCCCTGTAGAAACTGACAGAATGAGGATTATCCAGTGTAAAACAAAGACTGTATGATGTGGTTGATTTCTTAAAATATGATTTGTCCATTTTATTTAAAAGTCAAATTTGACTCAAATAGTTTGTGGGAGAAGCAGAAATGCAAACAAATGTGTCATTTGTAATTCGGGTGGCTTTTACACTGTTCACCTGTCGACCCCTGCACCCCTACACTATGACATTCCAATGTCTTCAGTGTCACATAAGTGCTGCAGATCCCGCCCACTCCCCTCCAGCTTTCATCCCATCCAGCTCCTACTTTCTCCTCCCCTCTACTTGTCCATCCAGCCAAGAGCAGTGTATGCGCTGTGGAATCTGGGACTGTGAACAAAACTCAGCCGGCTGTTTTTATTGTGGGGAGGTTCCCCCCTCAGCGTAGTTACAGCTGCCAAAATACGTCATGTTTTTCCTCACCGAGCCAAAGCACGCCCCATTCTAAACTCATTGACGGTAAGATAATATTGAGTGGAGTGGAAAGGAGAGCTGACAGCAGAACGAGCGAGACCCTCAAGCCAGGAGGTGTAAATTCAGACGGGGAAGGAAATTAATACCCGAGAAAGATTCAAGTTCATGAGAGGGTTATATAAAGGCCAAAGGGTATAAAGAAGAGAATAAATAATACAAATAGATATAAAAAAATATTGGAAACAGAAATAAATAAATGATGGGAAGTGATAACCTGCAGGCGTCTCCTTTCTTTTGTTATACTAAGAAGGAAAAGAAAGGAAACTTTCATTAAATATACAGCAGATAATAATCAGTAAAGCAGAAACACGTTTTATTACTGTGCATCCTCTTGTTCAGCCTGCATTAACTATTCTTGGCCACATGGTGGCAGGAGACACACGCCTGTGGCTTATTCATTTAATTGGCAACCTAATTAGTGAGCAGTTACCTGATACGTCCTGCAAGAAACAAATTAGTTTTCATCCAGGTCCGGTGTCTGACTATCTGCCTAAGTGTTGTGATGAGTCCCCTTAATAGTCCAGTTTTTGTTCATTAACTGTAACTTGAAAATACCCGAATCCACAGCTCATTAAAGTGAAATGTGGTTGTGAAGGTATTTTTACAAAACCAATTGTTTTTATGAATCATTTTAGCATTAGAAATAAAAAGACCTTTTAATAAAAATAATACATATTTTTTTGTAAAAAACACATAATTAAGATATTTGTCAAGACATATCCACCTTTAATTAAAAAAGAAGAAGATGGAACTGCGTTACAAATTAGGAACGAAATTGCAACAGCAGGTGAAATATCCCTTTGTCCAAAGAGAGCAGTGAGTATTTAAAAATTTTCTGTATTTGTGTGTATGTGTAAAATGTAGGCGTGTTTACAGAAATATTTAGAAATAGGTGCTTTATAGGACACTGGAGATACAGCAGGTCTTCCTACTCACATTAAATAGTGTTTTTATTATATAACAGTATCGTTTAGTTTCTGGAAGGGGGTCTTGCTTTTGCTTTAAAGCGTCTATGGATACTATGCTCATCTGTATAATTACAGAAGCAAACAAGACATTTTTCAGGGTGAATTGCTCTTGACAATTTCATTTCATTAAATAGGAATCAACAAAACCTCGCGCCACTTAACTCGAGCTCGGTCCTCAATCACGCTCTGTCAACGCGAGAGGGTCAAGCTGAGGCAGCATCTGTAGTCTAAGTGCTGAACATGCTGACAGTAACCATTATGCAATTAGTGCTAACTTCAAACGCGTGAAGGCGCAACTGTACTGTATGTGTGGTCCTCGTTTCAACAAACCCACCAATTAACAATAACACACAGATTTGAAGCGCTACTGTAAGTGATGAGGACAATCCACCTCGGCTTGATATTATTAGGTTTTTGTGTTGTTGGTTTGTTTTTTTGGTTTCTTGGAGGTGTTAAACGCAAATTTTTCACATACAACACCATTGCATTCCGTCAAACCCCAAAGCAAGGGACAGCTGGAGAGAAACTTGACACTTTTCAAACATGCATCATGGGAAATGTACAATGCAGTTTCAAAGCTGCATTTCACATTAAGGGAGGGGCCTTCTGTGAGACAAATATGGCGCCTCGCAGGCTAACGCACACGTACGAGGGAGTCACCAGACAACTGCACAGGCCAGTCAATTTTGAATCTGTCCATGTGTGATGACAGTTCACACTTTTAAACCTCATAAGTCTATAAAATATCCGTGTTTGTGTAATTCTGTGTCCAAATGAATTAACTCCAATTTTATATTTCATCTCTATAGATACCTTAATAACAAATAACAATGGAACCTTACAATGATGTCCCATCTGTTTCTTTCACACTGCTCTGCGCCATCGTTGTGTATTAACAACATCTGCTGTAGGAAACAATCTGGAAAGCATTGTCTCGTTTCCAGTGATGCAACCTTTCAGAGAAGGAACATCACAGTCTGCACTAAAGTGTAAAAACCCACAAACTTAATTCAGTCTAGTGACGATAAGAGACCTATTTATGTGGTGCATACTAATTTTACAATAACACAACACTTTGTTGGTTTAATTGATCAAGCTAATAAATATGTGTCATATTAGAATTTAATACTTTGTAGTTACGTTCCCTTACAGTTGTGTAAAACATTGTGAAATAGCTCACAACTAACTAAAATCTGCATTACACTGAAATGTTCCAAAGTTATAGCGAGACACATGTAAGGAAATATGGTTTAAATGTAATTGTTGGGTTAGGATGCCCCCTGCTGTGGCCTTAGCGGCAAACAAACAGCAAACTAAAAGGAAATAATCTGTATGGTTTTAGATCTGACTCTCACGACTCAGTCAGACAAGCAGAGTTTGAAATCATCTCGATCTTCTAATAAGGCTTATGGGTAATTCGCACAAGAGGTAACAGTTGCTGCTATTAGCATGTCTTGAAGAGCACAAAAATGCTCCATGCTCTGTTACCCTCTACTGGCTCACTGAGGCATGACACCACAGGGCACTCGTCAGCAGACGTATATTCAGATGAACACATCAATCAACATTCTTGTGTTTATGCAACTAAATGTGAGAATCTGCCATTTTACAGTGCTGTAGAAGGTGCAGTCACTTTTCTCGTATCTCAAATGTAATTTGTAATTTATGAAGGCCATAACCCTTTTCCTTTAAGCCATTCAAATGCAGTTGTACTTGAGCTTTAATTGATAGACTGATGGCCTCCAAATACTCTTTGGTAAATTATGACAAGTCATCCTGGACCCAAAGGGGCAAAACAGAGCACCTCCATGCTGCATTACCATGGTGTGGTGTTCTTTTTGTTCCAACTACTACTGCTTATATTATTACTAATACTACTTCTACTACTACTGTTGTAGCAAAAGGGGGAAACAGACACAAGAGTGGAAGAGTTGTCAAAGAATAAGATGAAAACATTGTTTCAGTTCATGTGAACTAGAAACAAGCAGATTAGGGTAGAAAACATGTGAGTAAGGTGGAATTTTGATCAAACAAACTAAATTTGACATCCATGTGCTTTTTGTAAGCGGACATACATTTTTACATAATGTGTGATGTGGATGGATGATTCACCTATGAATCTAACACCAAACAAAGCCTGAACAAGAAACGCTGCTTCCTGAGTAAACTATGAATAATGAAACGAAATACAGGAATGAGTTTCACTAAACGTTTTTGGTAAAAGCATCAGATCAAATTAGATCAAACTGCTTCCTCCAAATACGACGACACAGCTCTATGAAGAGTCCTAAACCTTATAAAGCACAGATCCAGTGAGTGAAAGGAGAACTCACTACACTATAAATGACCAAGAGGCTTCACTCAACCTCAACATGAAAAGAAGAGTAAATGTAGCTGAGGAGCTGTTGATATTTAAATGGTTGCTGAGTTTCTCAGAGAACGGAACGTTTGAAGTCAAAGCCACATCAGACTCACAGAGGTGAGTCCGGACCAGGTCAACCTCTCCGCTTGGAATGGTTATCAGGTCTCCTGTTAGGCAGCAGGCCTTTGTTTAGCAGTGCATCATACAAACAGAGTACATATTTTAGATAAAGTAGGAATATCTGTGACCGATTACAAGAATGAGGCCAAAGGTCACAACATAACATTACTTCATTATTTGAGGCTACTGTTTTCACAAGGACATTTAACTCTCTGCTGAAAACTTCAAATGTCTTAACTTGGGTAAAGACTGTGTTTTAGAGACCATGTTAAGGTGAGGTTACGATAAAGGGCAGGGAATGTATTATATGAATGAAAGGGTGTTTAACAAACCCCAATCTAGCACATGATTGATTAACTCTGAAGTCCAGCTGACAGCCGACACACAGCTGGCCTTCCGTCATCAGCAAGAGGCGTCAAGAGGAAAGGACGTCTCATGTCTCCTTACGCCCTAATCCCTCGCTTCCTTTTCTCCTCGGGTCTTCTACGTGGATCTCTCCAGCATCCTTTGTGGGCGGGGCTAAGACGCCATTGAGGGAAACGCAGATGTAATAAAGGGAATTGATAAGTATATGGATGGAAGATGGGAAAGAAAGAAATGTAGACCGAAAGTCAATGGAACTGAATCCACTCGCTTCGCCCGAGCCATCGCTGCGCTGTTTGTAAACATGCGTCAAAAGCATGTGATCCCACGACGCATTTCGGCGCGTCGTCCAATCAGAAAACGGGGGTGTGTTCTATGGGCGGGTCCTGACTGTGTTGCTTTGGAAATGTCGATGGACAAGATTTGTCAGTAGGGCAAGAGACCCTTCTGGATTAGATGATAGTCAGGAGGTTGATCAAAGCTTATGGTAGCGGAGACAGATGAGTTATAGAAGCGACGGGGATCGGAAGTGCGAAACAGGTTTTGTGGGTAAGTCGTCTCCCTTTGCTACAGAAACGGTTTATTTACATCCACTTTCAATCAGTTACTCACGTAAATCATCACTGTGCATTTAATTTATAGTCCCCTTGTGGCTGGCGAGAGGCTATTTTATTTGAGCCTGGTCACAAACTTCATTTGTTCATCTCTGGTATTTTGCAGCGCTGCAGTTATGTTGTATTTGTTGCATGCTTTAAAATAACTGCATTCCCACAAATGAAGACAGGAGGCTCGTCAGAATTACGCGTGGCCGTGATTTGATTGTTAAGATGTAGTGCGCAGTTCCTAACGTATCTACCGCCACCCGGAAATAAGCAAGGTATTTGCTCTCAGCTGTTTCCGTGTGAAATAGACCTGTGTGTCTTTTTTCTATTTTCTTCAGAGCCAGAGAAAGCAGAGAGGAGGGATGGAGAGGTGCGCTTGGATGCTCGCTGCAGGAGGATGTTGCGCACTTGAATTTACCTCAGAGAGTGAGCGGTCAGTTCATCCATGCAGTTCGCAGTAATGGTTTCGTTTATGAGCCGTTTTGTTATGGCTTTCTATTTTAGTGTGCTAGTAGCTTTGAGGCTTTAGTATATTTCATGCAGTTGAGCAAGTTGCAATAACTCGCAGCATATTAAACGTCATTTAAAGTTTAGAAGGAAGTGAATATCTTTTTAAAACTTATGTTCTGTCTAAAGAAAAATGTAATCAATAATACATGTATTGCCTTTTATAAAAAAAAAATTGTAGACGTCAGAATTTAATCATTGCTACTGTTGCACCTGTCTGTGACACGCAGCTGCAAAGTACAGAAGCAAGCAAAGACTGCTGGATTTTAAGTGTAACAGAAATATGTGTGAGACATGTTAAGTTAGTTTTCATTTTCAGAGTCTTGTCTTGTATAAAAACCAGCAGTGAAAAATTTACAAGATTCTTTTTCCAATTGTATAACTGCATTAATAGATTTCTTTCAGTGGATTTAATGTCTCCTTAAAGACCAATCAGTGATTCAGTCTAACGATTGGGTTTGTAAAGCTATTTAGGCCTACTGTGCCAGCGCCTTGACTCAGCTCCATCCATCCAGAGGATTCTATGTCATACGCACTTTTTATTCCTGATGTAAACAAACCCTGCACAAGCAATACCCCTATTTACCACAGGGCGGCGTATTTGTGCAGACATGGCGTAGAGCAAGTCCTGTGCATGGACTTAAATTAGGAAAACGTGTTAATAGAAGCCCAATTTCTTGTTATTCCTTTCATAATTTTTTTTGGAAACATAGACGTAACACTACAGAGGTGCAGCACCTCCCAAAGTTAAGTCGAAAAATGATCCATTCACAGCAACACCTGCTAGAACAAACCAGTTATTATCAAAAGGCTGTATCTTAGTAACAGTTTGCAGATTCCTTATTTGCAAGACGAGAACTTTGTTCAGCAGTCATACACACTGATACGCCCACAGAGTAAACGTTTACAGCTGCGTGTGTTTAAATGAACATTTTATAATTATCTGTGATGCTCTACACTTTAAACTGACTGAGAGATGTTTTTCATGCCATAAACTAATGTCTGGGATTTCTACAGGGCTGGCTGAGGCTACAGCTCTGTAAGACTTTTCCCCCTTCTTTTTTAATGCTGGAACACGAGCTGACGGTGTTGACGAGCACACTGCTCCGAGAGGAAACAGATCAGGTAAAGGCAAACACGATTCCGTTGTTGATTTAAAACAATCGACCACAAAAGCAGAGTAGCCTTTTTTACAAATGTGCAACTGTGTGGGTGCATTTGGACTCTTTGCCCATTGCTCAGCAAAAAAAAAAACAATATCAATGGAGCTGACTGGGCACCTTTCCAAGGGAAAGATTTAAGCTTTAAGAAGTGGAACGGGCATGGCTGATAGATGACGTGGCTAAAATTAACACGCTGCCCGCTGGATGAGAAGCATAAACAGCAGAGAGGAAGAACCAGCAGTCAGATGTACTGTATCTTTAAAGGTGCAGTGTCTTTGTGCGCATAAACACAAACCCCTGTCACTGTAAAGCTTCCCATTCTCTTTTTAGACGCTAAAAGCTACGGTGAAGCAAACACAAATTCTCATGTTATCTGAATTACTTATGGAGTTTGATTATGATATAAACATTATGGACAAACGACAAGATTTATTATTAGAGACGCATTAAAGTTATCAGCTATACTATGTGCAGTAAAAGTAAATAATTTGTCCAGTCATTTTAGCAGGGAACCAAATCACAATCTGAACACATACTCATCGGCTATGTATCTGGCACAGAAGGCATCTATGGACTGATGCTTTTATCCTAGAGGAGCAGATAGACTCAGATCAATACCTGAGCATCTACCAGCCTGCTCAGAGCAAACCTGCTTTGATCCCCCAGATCCCTTACATTTCCCTTTAGCTTGAGGGTGAAATCTGATTCTTTTACCGATCCTCTCCTTTCTCAGTCCTGTAAGATGTCCACTGTCTCCATTGGGAAATATATATACAGTATATAGAACAACATCGCAATCCCAAGTTACAGGCGGAACATTAACAGCCACATGAAACACTGGATGAAAATCTACACATTGTATTGGAGGGTAATGGAAAATCTAAGGAGGATTAACTTTAGACAAACACCTAAAATATCAACAGTGTTTAAACAGTCTGACGTCACTGCAGTGTAAAGAAACTGTCAAAGGCTGTTGTGTTAGGAATATCCAGTGTATTCTGTAAAGATGTTTCTCCTCCTCCCACAGCTCCAGTATCCAAATCACATGAAGAACTGATGGATTGTCATTATCCAGGTATGTAAACAATGAAACATTAAACATCATAATACAAAAGAGACTGTAATAGAGGAACTAAAGTCCTTTTATAGCTACACACCTACATTTGTGGTTTACATGGGAAAAACAGTGGCATAAATAGCACATTTGTTTATATATGTGATATTTATGCCACATTATATATAGTGCATTTTTATTTAGTCATAGTACAAGATTGATGATTAGATGAGATAATGGAATTATGTGTCAATGTTTTGGCAGTATTGTGGTAGGAAAAATGTAGAACCTTAGAAAAGGAAGTGCCATTTGTTGTCTGTCACTGAGGTCGTGCTCGTAAATCACTTTCTGTTTTCACACTGTTTTTACGGTGCTAACTTGTCTGTGGAGTTAAAAAGTTGTAACACCGAATAAGTAACACAAAGCAATATGAGTGTTACAAAAGAATTACCCAGCAGTGTAAAGATTAGTATCATGTAAATGCGCATTTTGGATCATGTGAATTGTATACTAAAGACCATCTAAGTGCATACGTAACGGATACAGAAACTGGTGATGTGCCTTTAAAACCAGTGGGATGTCAGGTGATCGAGGAGGCTCAGTCAGCTCAGCCTCACAGACAGAGCAGCCAGAGTGTGTCTCTAGCAGAGAGCAGGGAGGAGGGCAGCAGAGAGGCAGTGACACTCAGTTATTATGGGACACGGGGGGAAACGGGGACACAGCAGGATGACAGACTGGGAGCCATGGGGTCCTTCTTCCTGCTCTCTGCTCTCTGTGTAGCAGCTAGCAAGTGTGTTCATGACTCAGCCTGATCATGAAGCTGCGTTGTGTAGCCACAACAGTGGTACAAAAGCAAAGAGAATTAAGTGCTGCGTCACACTCAGGAAGAGGAATAGTGTGGCCATGCGCGCGTGTGCAGGCGTTTGTGCGTGCATGCGCACGTACAAACGCACTGGTGTCTGGTCTGCTCTGTTTCTGTGTATGTGCTGGTTCGAAGTAGCAGCCTAATAGCTGATCTGCTGTTGCAACGAGATGAAAATAAAGAGTGCGTGTGTTTGAGAGACGAGGAAAAGGAAGAGAGCAATACAGAAGGGAGGGAGAGCAAGTCAGAGTGAGAGAGAGATTTTGGATTAGTTGCTACGTCACTTTTTTTTTTCATGTCGGGAGAAACAGAAGCTGAGATAACAGAAGCCCAGAGTCATCGAGATTTCCACCTGAAGTGGACACAATGGCTTCGGACAAAACCTAGGCTTTCTCCTCCTCTTCCTCTTCCTCCCCGGTAGTTCTGATCTGCTCTGCCTGCTGCTACCATATATAAGTGTGCTCGTGTGTGTGTGTGTGTGTGTGTGAACGATGTAGTTCCTGTGAGCTGGTACCGAGAGTTTCAACATGGATGCTGAAGATGTGGCACGATTGTTTAGGTCTCAATATGATACGATGGTAAGGTGTGTGCGGCTTGGTCAGAGGTGCGACAAAGTGTTTAACCAAGGAAGATTCTGGAGGGTTCTTAATATCACAGAGCTGCTCGGTCTGGACTGGTTTGCTGAGTAATATGGATGCTTCAACGTGTTTTGCCACGATTGCTTCAAGGAATACGGACGATTACATTGATACAAATAGGTGAATGCGACCGTGTATGGTGTTGTGTGGAACAGTGCGGTGTTTAATACACCAGTAAACGGGAGGGTGTACATGCATAGCCAGCTGGTTAAACAGCACCAATCGGTTGAATTACAGGATAAGTTTGTTACGGATACAGCGAAGAGCAACGCTTCTTTTCAGCTACATTTCTTTATGCGTGGAGTGGAAGAGGTAGACGTGTGACTGGTCGGGATCCAGCTGTATGCTGCCATGTCAGACAACAGATCGGTTGGGTGTCAGGCGCCTTTGCTTTACCCTCCAGGGCCACTGAGATCTGACAAAACCCTTCCGAAGACATATTTGTTTCTGCGTAGTTAGGAGAGACAGAGATGGTGACGCAGTCGCTTTTGGGCTGGACCGCTCTTTAACCAGTACACAGCTTGCATCTGTCCCTTTCTCTCTGCTTATCGCTCTATTTACTTATCGCTCTCTCACTCTCCTGGAGAAACGGATCAGTGGACGGGACTAAACAGTGCGGCTCGGGATCAGTGACACCGAAAGGAGGAGAGAGAGGCGAAAAGGAAGAGAGAAGTTGTTTACCTTGCTCTCTGGGTGACTCTGCTTTGGCGTCTCTCCAGTTCACATGCACTGAACTTCCTAAAGCTACTGTATCACAGACCAGCGTGCCAAAGCTGGATTCTCATTGGATGGGAGGAGCTGCCCTGACTTCACAAGCGGCACCTGATTGGTTCAGTACGCGCAGGCAGCCGGAGTTCAGCCTCTGATTGGTTAAGAATCACTATTCTCTTTATACAAAGGTTTTGCGTGGATCTATCACCACTACCTGTGTTAACACAGACTCACTGATTGTTAAAAGGTAACTGGGGGGATTTTCTTTCTGGGGATAGATAGATATGATACATTAATCTCCCAACTGATCCTTTGTCCTTTAACTTGAACTCTTATGAAATGTCATGTCTTACAGCTGCTGTAACCCAGGTATTTACTAGATGGATCAATGGAACGGAGTGTCAGTGTATATAGATGTGTTTAGGGATTTGTTGATTTTCAGAGGGTTTAAGTAAACGTTTAGTAACTAACATCAGTTTGAAACACAGTGATTCTGATACTGATTTCTTAACTATATCAGTTCAGTTTAAAGTCATTTATAGGATCCAAGGCCTCCGTGTTCACTCTGAACAGCCATTAACAAGAGCTGCTCACCGTCTTCTGCAGAACGTATTAGACAGTCACTCTTAGGTACTGATGTTTGCGTTGAGGCTGTCAATCACATGAAGGATTCAGGTCCATAGATTAGATGAAAGGGCTCCTGGCTTCAAGACCACTGTCCAAATCACATTTCTGAGATGATGCAAGACCATGTGTTCCTGCCAGTGGTCTGCATTGCAGTTCCTGCTTCTCCAGTCAGCGCCTCTCGCTCTTGCTCCCTCTCTCCTAAATGTGCTGATGTTATAGCAAACTATATACAAGGGCAGTGTATTTATTCTTCCTGATTATTGTTGGCATCAGTGCTGAAGCTTGTTCTGTCCTAGTCTTCTGATCGCTGTGAGGGGCTCATTTCATATGAATGAGTTAACGCTGTGGTTAGTCTGCTAGTCTGTGGAGGCTACTCATTAACAGAGTTAATGTAGGAATGTGAGTTGGATTGTGAATATGAGCATCAGACAATTTCAGCTTCCCTCTTTTCCCACTAGAAGCTGAAGTATTTTGTATAGCGTTGAAAAGTGCATTTCTCTGATATCAGATTGCTTTTTATAAGTGTTTCACTGCAGTTTAGCAATTTACTGTTGGTTAAATTTCCTTTGTGCTATGGTGCCAGACTGATATTTTCTCTAATGGCTTTCCGCAGGGCGCTTCACAGTTTCATCCTGATTCTGTCGCTGACCGTTCTCTGAAGGCCTCCTGTCCCTTTAAATCTTTTATAAGCATTACACAACAGGTCCAGTGGCACACAAGCAACAAACAACCCGAAAAAGAAAACTGACGGGGTTGGGTTGAGTCAGCCAGGCAAAGGAACCAGACACCTACGGACAGACAGTCCCTCTGATCGGAGTTGTCACTGTGGCTACCATGCAAACACATACACAAACACACAAACGTAGGCTTACGCACCCTCACCCACAGAAAGCCCTGATGGGAAAAAAATTACTTGACTTGGCCCATCTGGAGCCTGATAAAGACTCGTAAGAGCTGTGGGGATTTCTCTTCACCTTACTGTGAAAATCAAAGTAAATCACGTGATGCTTCGGTTAGTCTCCTGTACTGCAGGCTCTTTTTTTTTTTTGAGTTGTCATTGTATACGAAGACGTGTGGGTGTGTGTTCTGTGGGGACAGAAGGGTTTGAAGTAATAATTGTTGGTGCTTTTTTCACCCGCATGTGAAAAGTGAAAAGGAAAGAAATATGTTACAAACTTTGCAACAAGACGGCGAACTGGTGGCTCACTACCTGTCGTTGCTCCGCCCTCTCATGCGTCACTCCTCTCAGCACCACTTCCTAACATTTCAATGTAGCGACTGGAGAGCAACTACACTTTCATCCTACCAGGTACCACTATCCCACCCGGCGACAGGAAGAAAGAAAGAAAAACCCTCTTTCTGCTTGAAGCTGCAGGTGAGCCTGAGCGTTGAGAGCTTGCAGTGGCACTGTTTCGTGCGTCCTTGTTTGTTTGGCCCTTCACACGTCCATGAAGTTTGGATCAAGTATCAGATCAGTGGTGTGGTAGTGCTAGAGAGAAACCGAGTGAGACAGAAGTGTTGGTGCTTTCTCAGTGGTTTCCCATTTCATCTGTCTTTCTTTTCTTCAGCTGCCTCTGCTTTCTGTCCTGAACCAGGGCAGGTAAACAAACCTCTTCAGGTAAGGCAGGTAAACAAACCTCTTCTTGGTTAGCGCCTGACAGCCTTAAGGGTTGTTTCAACAAAACAATGAATTTATCTTACAAATATTATATATTTGTATATTTATAATTTTTTAATATATACAAATATCATGAATCAGACTCATAGTAATCTGGACCATAGACTGTTTGAGTTTTTCCCTTTCTTGTCTGAGGGCCTAAGGACAGAAGATGCTGTCTGTTGTACACAACATAACGCTCGTGAGGCAGATTTGGTTTGATGACTTGCTGACTTTCACAGCCTCTAGAGAGTAGTTCCTGTGAGGCCTCTGCACATGCTCAGTAACAGTTCACAGTAAGTTCACAGTTGTTTCTTCCATCTTGCAGCTCCTGCGGCACAGGCTCCAGATTGACTCATGCCTTGCAGAGTTTACATTTGACCCGAGCACTGGCCACAGCTGCACTACCAGGACCCTGCTGTTCTGTTTGAGGTGCTCGGTGCCACAGTCTCCGTTGACTGGGCGGCTTTCACTTCTGCTGTTCATCTCGGTGTCTCCCGCTCAGTAAGTTTCTGTGGTGTCCTCCTCTGAATTTCCCACAGCTCATGCATGCATTGTACAGTAACTCAATCATATCTGACACATTCCTCTTGACATATTCATACTTCGATCACTTACTCTTTACTCCAGAGTCAAGAAGTTGTAATGTGTGTAACAGAAACAGGAACTTTATGAAAGTGTATATTTAATAATGCACATACACAGGTCACGCAATACAGACGTGTGGCTCAATACAGTGAAGCGCTACAGCGTTGACATACGTTTATTCAGGTTATAGATACAGAGACTTAGATTAGTAGTATTTATTTTGTGTTGGTTTGGTCTTTTCATAGGATTATATGACAATAAGATCAACTTACTTTTGCTTTCTAACCATTGTCGAGTGCATTAGATTAGAGGTGCAGCAGAGTTAGCTAAGATGCAATTTCCCTCAACCCTCATCTTGGTCCAATCAAAGACAACATATATTAACTTGGCCTGAATTTTACTAATTCCAAATAATGCATCGGCATAGCGGAGACCCAGGAGGCATTTAAAAATATGACAGCGCCCCCTCTAAAATGCTGCGTGGGCCTAGTCAATGACCAGTCCAAGTTGTTTCAACCTCTGCCAATCTCCACATTTTTGCTGACATCAAAACGTGTGTTTGTGTTTTGCAGTCTCTGCGTTTGGACTCTCTACAGCCATATGAGTACCTACTGTGCTTCAGGTCCACAATGTCTTTTTCAGCTCTTGGTTGATTTCAGTGTATGTGGATTTTAAGCTAAATCTGCGCTGTCTGTATTGTTTTATTTGAGTAAATCCATTGTTTCTTTTATTCCCCACAGGGAGTCCTTGTGCAGCTTTATAGCAGAAAAACACTTCTCTAATTTTGTTAATTATTTTCCACTGTTTTCTGGATTGCATGTTTTACGCCACACGAAAGTCTCCCCCCCTGGAAGCTGGTTTCAGATGGTGGCTTAGAGTATTGTCACCTATCTAGCACCATTTGAAATCAGTGTTCTTGGGGTGTGAAGTTTGTTTCACTATCCAGCATGGCGGCCACGAAGAGCGGTTTAGTGATAGAGAACTTCATCTAGGAAATATCACTGCCTGCATCGACGCTCGGTGGACTACAAACAGGAAAAACGCAGGACTGCTGATGCTTCCACAGATCGAGCCTTGTCCTCTCTCCAAGGTTGACCGATTTCTTTTGGTGTTCAGAGTCTGCTTTTGTTTCTAGCACCATTTGAAATCGGTTACAGTGAAGGACAGATCATCTTGCACAACAGCTGTGTGGATAGAGATAGTGATGTATCGCACCCACAGTGATTACTAACATGTTTGAGAATTGTACTCCAGGATTTCCCATTAACATCTTCATTATTGTTGTATAAGTAAAAGTAGCAATATTTGATTCTACAAAGTAGCAAAATAGTTATTTATTCTGGTAAAATATTTACGTCTGAAATATAATGTTGTGAATATAGAGCGGCATAAAATTTTAAAATCTAAATACAAATACCTTAAAAGTGTATGTAAGTACTGTATTTCAGTCATTGCGTTCCCATTACAGTATATATATATTCCTCCTCTGACATACTAGACAATATTATCATTTAAATATTTTATGTGTCTGTGTCAAATCCACAAGGTGGCACTGTATTGTACAGTTTAGTCCACTGCTGAAGAAAGTCTAAGTTTTAATATATTTGCTTATTATTATTATTATTATTAGTAGTAGTAGTAGTAGTAGTAGTTATATTTTAATGTTAACTGTTGAGCTACCATTACATAAATGCAAATTCCTAGATGTGGGTGAAATGTTACATGGACCACACCATCTCTGTCATATTGTTTATTATTATGTTGTTGTTGTTTTTTTGTTACACTCTGTATATACCGTTCTAAAATTAACATTCGAAGGTTAAAAAAGTATTCGTAAATCAAATCAAGATGCTATGAATCAAAAGCAGCAGCTGTTGACTGACAAAGTCAATGTAGTTTATATCTGGGCTTTTTTACCTTATTGGTGCTCAAAGTTCTTTGACACTAGAAGTAATCTAGAAATATAATACTATAGTATTATAGTTATGCAGCGATCAGGCTTAACATTATGACCAGCCTGCAGGTACATGTATGTATATGTGTATACAGAAGAGAGAAAAGGACAACAAGACAACAACAGCAGGCACAAACCGAACACAGGCAAGTCATTTGGGACAGTAACTGCAGACTGAGGATGTGCAGCTCAGATACTTGTAGAAAGGTACAGAGAGAGGAGAAAGCATGACCACAGGGAAGAAGAGACACAACGTTAATGACGTGCAGTACAATCAAACCACTCTACACTTAGAGACTCTAGGAACCACAAGTAGACCAGCGCTCTGACAACGAAGCGTTCTGTTGGAAAGATATAAAAACAAGTTTTATCACTAAATGCTGTGTAAGCAATCAGAAGGATTTAACATTCTACATGAGATGTAACAGGGAGCCAATGAAGAGGAGATGATGTAGGAGGAATGTGGTCTCTCTTGCTAATTCCAGTCAAAACTCAAAACCAGAAGCTTTTAGCAAATTAGTGGGACATCCCTTTGGTAAAGCGTTTCAGTCATCCAGCCATCAGTTTGTTTGTTTTTTTATGTTTTATGTTCAGGTCATATCTGAATTGTTAGATAACTTACTGTTAATAGACAAAATATGTCACAAAATTAGTTAGTTAACATGAGTTGAACCCTCTACAGTGTTATGACATAACCAAAAGTTCATCATTGTTTTGCGTTATCTCTCTTTGCAGATGATGGCGCTATCTGGTGGAGAGGAAGCGACATAGGTTACAGCTTACAGTGCTTTTCTGTTGCTTACTCACTTTAATTCTAACAGTTGATTGACACCATCATTAAGTTGAATTAATCTCCTGACTAAATATAATAAACTCATGCATCCTTAGCTTGGTGCATTTGAGACTGTCTTGTGTACGACTCTTTAATGCCAGCTCTTTATTTATTTTTTCCATATGTGTTATCATCATTGTGCCTATGACATCATACTACAAACCCTGATGGTGCAGTCAAGCCTCACAGCCTCTAGGCTCAGACTGCCACAATTTGCCCTGCACAATCCAGCTGTGATTACGGTAATTCAGCGCCTTTAGCGTATACAAGCGTCATTACGGTAACTACGGGGCGTGTCACTTTTTGACAGTCAAACATGGCGCTGTCCTGTTCGAGTCTGTGTAGACAGGTGTCTTTAATCCGACTGCGTGGCTCCGGGTCAGGCGGGATAACAAATGCTCTTCGTTCTCCGCACGTGCCCCGTCAAACCAGGTATGTTGAAAAGTCTTAAAAGTTCGCGCGTTCACGATTAGTCATTTGGTTTGACTCGCGCCGCTGCTCAAGCTAACTGCTGCTCCCGTGGAAGCCTCGCCGGGTTTTATGTCTTATGAAAAGAAACGTTTCAGCAAGTGTGTCATCACCACATGTCATGACCTGCGAAAAGCGGCTGAGATCCAGGCGGTAACGCTGACACGTGCATGAATTGTTTATAGACTGACGCAACGCGCATGTGGGACGACGCGTGTAAAACGGAGCATGTCCAGCCGGAGCGTTACCGGACGCATCGCTTCATCGCGTCTGTCTTCTCACTGCCTCTAGTTTTTAAATTCCCAGTGACTGTTCCACACCCACCGCCTTTGAATATATTCACAGAAAGGATCTTCACATACTGTACATCCTAAATACTGTATTTGGTAACAATCCATCGCATTCCACGCTACATGTGATCTTGACTTAGGTCAGTCATGTACAGGATCTGTAAATTAATTTCAAGTAAATGTTATCTCTGTCTTATTCAGTCATATTAATTTCCCTGTAAATTTGTGATTTTTACTGTAATCTTGCCACAGTAACTGAGAGATGCCCTCACGTTATTTCTGTTCCTGTCTTATTTCCAGCCTGCCCCTGATTAGACGGTACTCATCGTCCAAAGTTAGACGAGGTATTGGTCGATACCTGCAGTGGGTAAACGGCAAATATGAAGGTTTCCTCAAAAGGAAATTTCCCCGCTTTTATCAGCTCCACCACACTTTCATGGAAGGTAAGCCCACTGCTGACCCACTTCTCCAGGTATAAAGCGTTAATACTGAAATACGTGGATTTCTGAATAGCTTTTATTCAATATAAAGGATAGTTGTCTCAATTTGTACTACATCATTATTAATCGTTAGCCAGTTCATTGTGGATGTTAATGCATCACTGATTAAAGGTTTTACTGCATAGTATCCGTAAAGTTCAAGGTCACATTTATTCCAAACTCTTTCCAAACTCCAAATTCTTTAAAGACTTCTTTAGTTGACTGACTGGCTGAGACAGCAGGTTTATATACCCTGTGAATGCTCAATAGTAAATATGGGTTGTTTTTTTTAATTTAAATGTATTATACCTAAATTTGTTGAATAGATTTTGGTCTTCTGTTGTTTCTCACACTGTACAAAGTAAACAGTAATTTTTCATTACATTTTTTAAAACAAACACTGCTGTTGCTGTCATACAGGTTTCAAGTTACTGTTCCGAGACGCCAAAGATGTGAGACGGATAAAAACAAAGATGATATCAGAAGGAGTAAAGTTTGAGGATTTGCCCTACAGGGAAATGGAAAAACTCAGACAGGTGGGTGTTTTCACCACACTTTACAATGGGGAGTTATAGTCATATATAATTAGAGGTGGGATAATTAGTTGATTAGTTATTCAGGCTAACAGAAATTTGTCATACGTTTACGTCATTTTGAAGCAGAATTCCCATACTTCTGCAGGTTTCAGCTCAAAGTCAAATGTCCGACATTTACAGTAGCGATTGTTGCTTTTAAAGTTTTAATTACTTGACATTTGTTTTACAGTTTCGCAGAGACATGATCAAGGCTGTTCCTCTGGTGGTAATATCCATCCCTCCCTTTGCCAACTACCTGGTTTTCATCCTGATGTGAGTTACCTAATTATCCTTTCATGTCACTTGACACTCACTTCATATTTCGCAACATTTAGCCCTTCCTTTCTCTCCCTGTTGAAAAACATCACCCACCACTCAACCCATCCTGTTCCCTGCCAGGTACTATTTCCCCCGTCAGCTCTTGATCCCTCACTTCTGGAATCCAAGGCAGCAGCTGGAGTTTCGGGCAGCGTACCATTCCCTCAGGGCTCGACACCACTGGCCAGTGCTCAAAGTACTTAAAGACATAAGCTACCAGGTCAAAGACAGTCGGCTACAGACGCGCCTTAACGACCTGTGTGCTAAAGTGAGCAACCACATGCACAAATAGACTGTATTTGCTTTTGCATATTTGTTCTTTTTACACACTACATATGCCAGACATTACTTATATGTTTGTAGTGTACAGCATAAATCCAAAAAATCAACTAATTCGTTTCACTCACTGCACCTAGTGATAATGTTTTCTGCATAACAAGTACTTTTGTTTTTGCAATGAAAGTGCAGTTTTCACATTGCAATTTTTAGACGTAAAAGAAGTAATTAACATTTTGACATATCTGATTAGACATTTGACAAAAAGATGTAGTCGTCAAATTAAACATCACTATAAAGTATTTACTTCTTTCCAACTACTATCTCCAAACCTGTATCTAGTGCCATTAGTTGACTTCTGGTATATTTTTAGGTGCAAAATGGAGAATGTCCCAAAGTGTCTGAAATCCTTGCAGTCCGAAGCCTGTTTTCTGCACACCCGCTGGGTATGAAGAGGATAAGTGTGGATCACATGGTCAGTAAAACTCCTCTACTCTTCACTCACATTGCTCAGTTCACATGAAACGCAAAAGGCACGGTGAACACAAATGCATCTCTTCTGTTTGTCTTCATGGCCAGAGACTCATCAGTCCATTGCTCTTCCTCACGCCACATCTCCCGGCTTTTCTAATCAGCTGGCGGCTGAACAGCCATGCTCTGGAGCTGCTCCAGCTGGACCGGGCCCTCAGCAGGCTGGGGCCTCACCAGCTGAGTGACTCTGAGCTTAGACAGGTCTGGAAGATGGATTTATATTCAACACCAAAACCAAACTCATGGACGCCTTGAGAATTACCTGCATTAATGTCTAAATCCATCTTAAATCATGATCAAATGTTCATCTAAGTTCCACATTTAAATTTGAACAAATAATCAAAAATGTTAAACAATGCATGGGACATGATGTCTGTGGCACAGCTAGATACAGCGATACTCCAACATACTGGCAAATGTTGATAAAAGCCCGTTTTAATTTTGGACATGGTGATGCCAGCATGAAACAGTATCCCAGCAGGAAGTACAGTCTGTACTTTCAGTTTAAGCATACTGGCTTGTTCAAATGAATGAACCAATGTGACTGTGCATTGCATCACTTGTGTGGTCCTTGAAAAGCTGTTAAAAAGCTGCTGTTTTTTGTTTTTTTTTGCTCTAGGCTTGTTATGTAAGGGGTCTTAATTCTGACAGTCTTGACATCAACCAGTGCCGTGACTGGTTATCCCACTGGCTTCAGATGTCCTCCTCATTAAAAGGTATTTTCATTGTGATGTACTATATTTTTATGTGTTTGACTGTACCTTTTTCAAATCATTATACCTGTGTAGTTTATTGCTTTGTTATCATACAATCTTGCGGTTTTGGCTGCATATGGAACTGGATTCAGAAGTATAGAGTGAGACTACTGCAGTGGCAGATTGTGTCCAGATAATGAATTCATGTCATATTTAATTATATTCAGTGATTAATATATTCTGTTTGAGCCCATCTCAAAATAGTTGTTGCAGCGTCTTGTCAGTGTCACTTTTTACATTTCTAACATCTTAACAAAAAGGTCTTTGTAAATAAACAAATGGCTTTGAAGGCCTTTGATGGTCTGGAGAGAATCTTGCGGCACCAAAGGTCTTCCTTTAATGCCATCCTCTTGGCATACGGGCTTTGTTTAAAACACTATGTCTAAGCCTTTCTTGTTGAATGTTTTGCAGATTCAGAAATATCCCTGCTTTTGCACAGCATGGTGTTGCTCTCTGCCGACCACCTGAATGAGCCCAGCCGCTGCTGACAGGAAGCCTGATACAATCTGCTTCTGTGATTAAGTTCTCATGCACTGGGCAATACAACTTCCCTAGAAGTTGCCAACGCCTCCTTGTTTTCTAAGGAAATAAACATTTTAAAACTAGCAAGATTTTTAAGTTCAGTGTTATGTCAAAACTCATTGGAAGTGGCAACAACCACATCGTGTACAAACAACAGGAAAATGATGTGGATCGATTTTCATTGTCTTTGCAAATTAGTATAATAACATGCACTTTGGCTTAAAAATCTTGCAGGGCACAGCACTTGATTGTGATGCATGAATTCTAATTAGTGCAGATGTTGGTAATAGCTTGTTACCAAATTCAGGCAAAGACTCATCTGTTTTCATGATAACAAAGACAAGCAGGGGAAGTGACAACATTGTTTAGCAAATGTGTGGGTTTCTTCATTCAGACACATTCCATTTATAAATATACAGATGTATACGGACGTGTACTGTATATTCTCATACCTCATATTGTTCTTTGCTCTAGCTTTTGTTTTTACTGTGGAAAATGTTACTCATAGAAAAAGCTAACTTGAGTTGGAGTTTTGTGACAACACAATCATCAAAAGGAACAACTGGCTGTGGATTACACATAGGCAAATGTATTCAGATCAGACTTCTAAAGACATGCATGTTTCTATGGGTGGTGAAAGACTGACGCTTTTACTGTACATGAATATTATCCTCTTAACTCTTTTCTGTTGTACTATACGACAGTCACCTGCTCTTTAACTGGACTCTGGGCCACTTATTGGTTTGCTTTCAAGGCTGAAAGTGACCCCGAGTAAAAATTTCCACCAGACCTTTTGCCTGTTTCAAGGTAACTGTTCGAGGACGTAACGCTTGTGCTTTTGTTTAATGCAAAGTGTCAAATAGAAAATATATCTAAAACAAACTGCATTTGTTGTTGTTTATAATTTAAGTCTGAAATTATTGTTTTGACTAAATATGGTGTTGCTGTGCCAATAATATATATATATATATATATAGTAACCAAATTATTATATTAATAAATACCTTTAGGTGCTTTTTTAAATTACACTTGAAGTACATTTGGAAAGGACTTTAATAAAAACGGAAAACCAGCAATACATAAAGTCTCTCTACCAGAACTAGGAAAAGATGTTAAAATAGACTAAGAACATACTAACAAAGTGGATACCAATCTCTTCTGCCACCTACTCAGTTTGGAAGCAGGGACAGGGTTAACTTATGAAAATATAATCTAAAATCAACACAAGGAAAAACATTGTGTATTATATCTGAAAATTAAGCCAAATATAATTAGACTTTGAAAATTAAGCTCCCAATAAGTGCGACTTTGTGTGAAGCTAAGTTACATGACTTCGTAGCCACTGCGGATGCCTCTCATCAACACACAGGCGAACACAATGCCCATTATCTGCAAGAGAAACAGATTATTGCCGTTAGTATTTGTGATATATGCATTTGTTTCTTACATTGACAGTGTTATTTAGCAGCCTAAAAGTAGTACATAAATGGTTCACAACACACTAATGTAGCTGTAGCTGCACTGACAAATGCTGTGCTGTAAGACCAGAAAGGGCTTTGAAAGTATGACAGCGGACTAAACACTATGCTAACATTTAACAATAATAGTACACACGCCAAACTTCAATAGCACCCGCAAAATATGCTGGGGAAATAAAAAATAAATATATATATATATATATATATATATATAAAAATAAAATGCTGCCACAGAATCTGCAATACCACAAACACACTTCTGTTTGCTTATGTTACATACCTGCAGGAAAGCAATAACAAGAGCAGCAACAATGACCCACTGGATGTTGTTCTTCAGTATTGTCTCCAGAGCAGAAGCACAACCCTGCAGCAGAAAGGCAGCACAGTTAGATTCTGTCCGTTTCACTGGTTCCACAACTTACGATGTGGCGATGCCCCAGGGTGAAACATCTTACTTTTTCTTGACATTTGATTTACTTAATCTCCTTCATACCCCAGTGGTATATGCACAAGGGACCAACCAAAATCATATTTACCTTTATATTTAATCACAATATGCAAAAATGTATATGAGCAGCAACCCGTTATCTTGCGTGTCCAGTGATAAGTCGCCAACCCTGAGCTTTCTATGTAGCTGAATTGTACAACTAAACTGAATTAAATCATTTCACATCTTGTATGTGCTGTGCATGACCAAATATGAATAGTATGCACTTTCACTATTGTGCGTGCATCAAACTTCTCTGTGCTGTTTGCTGATACAATGTTGTCACGTTTACGCTTTATGTGGCAAACTTTTAACATTGCTTCTGCAATTAATTCTGAAATTAACAGACAACGAAATCTAATTTGACCCACTACAGGCTTGAGCCAGATATATCACACGGTAGCTTCTGTCCTGGGTGTGTGTGCATCAACCTAATCCTGGAGTTGTGTTAATATTTACTTTTCGTCTCGGCTCAGTATTGCTACTCTACCTCCTGGTGGACTTTAGTGGGGTTTTTCATGTTCTCGATTCCACAGTTTGTGGTGATGTTCACACAGCATGAGTCAGGCACAGAGTTTCGATCTGGGTTGAAGAATGTCCAGTCGGTAGAGTTGTTCACACCACAGCATTTCCACTGAAAGAGCAAATGAATCAAAGGGAAAACATTAATAAGAACATGCCAGGTGTAAGGTCACACAGCCAATAAAAGAATACAACCTGTGTCAACAAGTGGTTAAAAAATGGTTTCTCATGCCGTGCAGCACCAGGATGCAGCAGTCTTGTGTAAACATGCTGTCAGATTAAGTAAACTATGAGAACGTTTACACTGAACTCACACTCTTCTGTAGTTCGTCCATGCTTTTTCTGACTTCTGCGGTGCTGTTGTACTTGGAAATCATATCAGTGAGGCTATCCTCGACAACCTTTGAGATCTAGATAGGAGAAACAACATGGCAGATTGTTGAATAGGTTAAGCATTTCAGACGGTCTTATACAACACACCAGAAATGAATTTATCTGCTCACTTTATTTCTGAAGACATATCCAGTGATTGCTGCAGCAATTTCGACAATGATGATCAGTGACAGAAGGACAGCGAACTGGAAGAAAAAGAGAAATTAAAAACATCCATAAGTTAAGTATAACTACAAGTTTAATGAGACCTGAAATTACAGACACCACAAATTACCGTGGTGACCATGCAGTAGTTCTCTTTCCAGGCTCCGCAGCAGCCGAAGAAGGCGATGAAGAAAATCACCACTCCGACTGCAATGAGGACGATGGGAACTCCCGAGGACGATGCATCACGAATCATTATGGTACTGTTCAGTCTCACCTGGGCCATAACTCCCACCACAATCAGTGCAAGGCCACATATCTGTAAAAACAAAAGTACAATTCATTTGCCGCTTGTTATCCAACTCAAAGTTTGGTCATTTTTGTTTTTATTGTCTTCATATGGCTCTGATTTCAGGAGTGCAGGTATACAAACTGTATCAAGCTTCCCTCTGTCTACCTGATATTAAAGCACCTCTCTGCTTTTAGCTGAATCTTGTCTCATACGACAGATCTGCTCCCTGGGATGTCTCCATATCTCACCTCAACCCATCTCAATTTGAACTGACCTCTTATATAAAAACACACTGAATAAAAGTGTTGTGTTATTGCATATATCATGATAAAAGTTTAACACATGACAACTTCTTTATCTTAAAAACTTAAAGCACACAGAATGAGTAAGCAGCTAAACAGAAGGAAGTTGCAACAGTGTTAGTTCCTGTGTGTAGAGATCAAATGACACTGCGTGTGATACTGTGGCGGCTGGGGTGAAGTATAGTTTTAGGATCGTACATAAAACATTGTTCGTCAATCACTGAACATCTAAATGCAAAAAGCTTTAGAGCATTCGCCATTTATTAATCAATGAGTTGACAGGGACATGACTATTCTTTAACAAACTTTTCATACTAAATTGACTGTTCAAAAAAATGCTAAATCTTTTACTAACTGATGAAAATCTACCATAAAACTATAATTTTTTCTATTTGATAGACTTTTACACATCAGTTAGTAGAACAATTAAAAGCATCTTCCTTGCGAAGGCTCAGACACAGAACATGGAGAAAGCTTTAGAGGAAAAGAATAAACGTGTGTATTGACCTATTGCTATATTTCTGTTATCTGACACATGTTGCCTGAACAATAACTAAAAATAGCTTCTCATGCAGCAATGCTGGCACATGAATCGGACTCTCATGCGATGACTCGTTATGCGTGTGTTTGCATGAGGGTGTGACTGGTCAAGTGACAGCTGACAGTAGAATGGGAAAAAACTGACACATATTAGAGACGTGTCAGTTTCTGGGGTGTTACAATGAAACGATATACTGATAAACTGCCAACAAATTTGATTAATTTTATGCTAAAACAATTAGTTAACCAATGGAAAAAAAAAGAATAACTTAACGCTTATCACTTTTACTAAGCAAGTCACCAAACAAAGAGAAACATAACCTAAAAGGGATTATGAGAGAGACACGTCCACCTAAAGGTTATTACCAAAGATTCACTGGTGAGCCAGAGATGTAAACACATACACAAAAGCCTGAAGTACAGCTGTCCTGGCCAAACTGGTTTTACGTGGTTAAAAACACATTTTACTTGAATTACAATTGTCAGGAAAAAAACGAACGAACACAGGAAGTGATTCAGCTGCTTTAAAGTAAGACGATGCATTGTAGGACCACTTTATTATGTGCTCCATGTTAGCTGTCCATGCAGCTGAAGCCATCTCCTTGTTGGCAACACCAATGTCAATATTTACTCTGGATTCAAATGGGTGGCTGATGGTTGACTTAGCCACACGTAAGGGAGTGAACAGGGCAGGCAAACAGAGCAACATGGTCACATCAAGCCCAGAACAGAATCAATAAAGTAAAACAGAGCAGAGCGATAAGGACCTAAAAGCGTTTACCTAGGTTGCTTATGCAGATATACTTGGAATGTGTAAACTGGACACATTTAAAAAGTCTCTCTTGTCTCACTAATTCATTCATTTTACAACATAACGTACAAACTTCTTAGTCATACCTGTACTTCCTCTTGTTCTGTGTAACATGTTTATTAGCCATCTTCTGATTTCATCTATGCTTTTCAGTTTGTGTAAATACCACTGTCTAAAAACAAACAAACAACAACAACAACAACAACAAAAACGTGTAGATCTAGATGAGCCACATATTAGTGTTGCACTTTGAAACGTGGTCATGAGATTCACATTCCGTGATCAGGGTCACTAAGGCTCCAGATCCCAAACCGGTTCCTACCAAGAAGCACAGGCGCCTGACCAGGATACGAGCATGTTCGTCCGTGTCGTACTATACAAACATGTCGGCCAGTCAACACGTTCCCACGCAGAACGTCACGGGTTGTGTTTTATCATGTGATATGCTGATGATTACATACTGTGCTTTAACTTGAACGTAGAGTAACAAGGACATGATTCATGCACCAAGTCACGAGGTTAGCAGGAAATGTCTCAACTCGTCGGGGGGTGGGGGGTATATTTCAGTAACAAAAGCCCTTTTTTTTCTTATCACACTGTAAACCATAACCTGCCTTATCTCCGGTCGGAGTCTGTGTTGCTTTCGTTTTTAAGCCGCCCTCGCTTTTTCAAGAACAACGCAGCGAGTCGGTGCTTCCCGCATCCACCCAGTAAACACGAGCGACTACTCACCCAGAAGATGAAGTTGAAAAAGAAAAGCAGGAACTTCACACATTTCATTCCTCCCTCTACGGCCATGGCTGGAAGTTCGGTTCCCTGCAACGACACGATCAGTTATAACAGCGACTCGCTTGCCCAACAGCTGAACGTGGAAAGAGCTGAAGGCCTGTGGAACATCTGAGCCGTTAACACTAGAGGCCGTAGCAAACTTTCCGTTTTATCACACGCTGTTAGATCTGCGACCGTGACGCTGCCTTTGTTTGACCGAATTCATTTTACAGCAGCACTGATCCATAAACTTTATCAAAGTCCAGAACCAGGACTTTCTTTACGATCACAGCGAAGCAAGTAAAGTTCACTCTAACCCAATCAGTGCCAGTTTATCCAACAATGCCTGCTTTGTGTCGTGATAAATGGCCCACAGCAACTAGTCTAAGTGGATCATATAAAGTCTGATTATTGAATTAGCCTTAAATAAACACTAAATAGTCCCCGTTGTTTCTGCGGTTAATGGAAAAACTTGTCAGACCCCGTTGGAACAAAGGTTGACCTTTCAGTAGTTCAGCTTTTTTTTCGGACCTACCTTAAGCTCGAAGTTCTCAGGATCCTTCGACGAAGGGGGCGAAGTCGACGTTGTGTTGAAATTGTGCTCCGACGCCTCTTTACGCGGAGCAGTCCCTCCCCCGTCCCTCCCTGTCGCCCCCGCCCCACAACCACTTCTCACGGAGCCGCCGCTCGCGTTTCCGTGGTCACATCAGCCGTCGCTGCATCTTAAGTGCGGGGTTTGTGCGATAATTACGGTAACAGTGCTGCGAACGGAACAGATATTGGAGCTACTGATGAACGGAGCCTACTGGAAATGATTATGCTAATAATAATGCAAATTACAATAAGATACAATTGACTGTGTGCGTTTGGAAATATTCACCAATGCAATAGATTATAAAAGCGCAATTGACCTCTTTTCCAGACTTTGACTTTAAATAAAACCTGTTAGACCTTCATAGTACTACTGAGTACTTGATAAAGTACTACCACAGAAAGTATCAAGTCATTTTACTGCATACTTTTGCAGTAATCCACTACTCAAGTATCATAGATTCAACATAACAGCAACACTGTTATCGTAATTATTGCACGAATCCCGCACTTAAAATCCAGTGACGGCTGATTTGACCAGCTCAGTCCAGAACTTCACGTGTTGCAGTCACAGTTTCCTACATAAGCAATAACACAAATCGACAAAATGAGTACAAACATCACCAAAAAAAAGATTATATATAGTTGACTACAAATAACCATTCAAAGAGCTCAAGGTTGTCATAAAGTCATACTAAATGTTGCTCGCTCATACAGGAAGGGGTCGGTTTTCTCTTCCTTCAGCTATAAACAGACTTTTTCAGACATTTTTGGACAGATACTTTTACCTATTTATTTCAATATCATACTATATGTTTGTAGGAGACACTATGTCCAAACCGTTGAACTTTATGTCATAAAATAATTGTTTTATTAAAGGGCCTTTTTTTTACATGTGTACTGTAATTTCCACATAGTAAGTTGTTGGGCGTAACATGTTATTTTTACCAATAAATAGTGACTGCTAAGAAATCAGAGCATTCAACAACACATTGGGTTTTCATAGCTCACAGCTTGGTCCTCAGCTAATACGCTAACTCTTCTTTATCTCATTTAAAAGAACATTTATTTATAGCACACGTATCATTGGGCCAAAGAAACCCAACCTTATGAAATGATTCCTCTTTCCCTTCGCTAACGCCTTTCAGTGCCGGATAACTGTCTTCTTGTGCAACATTTTTAAAAAATGACACCGTCGCTGATACTAACTCAGAATTTAGGAACAGGTTCCAACAGACTGACCATAATCTTGAGCAACTTGTTACTCAGTGTGTTGCAAGTAGTTGCCTAAAGTCATGTATTTGTATTTGTCTATGCTATGGGTAATTTCATTATTAATAGCGCAAATGATTAAACCAAACAACCTAATTTGGTCTCGGTGTGTTTAATGTACCACATGTGTATCTGAGTCACCCATTTGGTTTCAGTGAGACCTAGTTTAAGGTAAAACTTTTCCTGTATAGTTCACATGTTTCTCAGAATTAGTAGAGTAATAATTAAGGTGTAAAATATTTCCAAATGTTAAGGTTAGTCACTTGATATGTGTTTATGCTTCAATTTTAGTTTTACTGACTGTGACTTGTTTCGCTTTTGACTGTTTTGCAAGTGCTCTGGACGTCATGAACTTAAATGATAACATCGTGTGTGACAACCATTTGACAAAAGGCTCTACTGAACACCACACATGCAGAAGTAGATTAGAGTAGTCTGGTGTTTCAAATGAAGTGCATGATCTGTTGTCAAAGCCAAATACGTTTTGGGTTTGTTTGTTTTTTGTATCTGTATTAGATTACTGTAAGTTAACTGGACATATATTGCTTGTAGCAACCTTTTTAGCACTTAAGGTTTAATTTCATTATCATCATTTGCCTGTTCAGGCAAAACTAATTAGTTTGTCCAGGAGAGGGAGCAGCAGGGTTCATTCAAGGTTGGTTCCTCTTTACCATGAAAAATGACCTGCAAATGTAAGGCTTAAAATCAGCAGCTAATTTCTAATCATGAGACTCGTGGTTCAGTTCCTTGTTTACCCTGTCATTTGTTAAGTTTTACCTTGTCAGGTTAGGCGGAAATTAACCAGAAGCCCTCAATGTCATGATGCTGACATTCTCTAGCATAAATAACAGCTATAAATCATGGACCACTATTATTATTTAATTATTTAATACTACTTAGAGATAGGTTTTCCACAAGTAAATGATTGGCTTTTCTGGAAATATATTTTGTTGTGTATGTTCTTGACCTTGCACAGTTTGATAAAACACAAGTAAAAACACTGCAAACGGAAACAGTAAATGTTCTAAATCTAGACCTACCGTAGATTTGATTTCTCAAACAACTGTGATTGGTCAAAACTGATATTGTACTACAATTGTGCAAATATACAAATGCATGCAAATTCTTATATATAAATATAGGATGTAGAGTTATAGTATATAACCAAGGTTCCATGCTGATAAATTAAATAATGTCTTCTCTTATAGATCTATATTGATTTAGTAGCTTAATAAGGAAAACAGAGAAGACTGTGACGTAGGACGCAGGTTAGAGACGTTCAGTGTTGTGATTGGTTGTGCGACCTGTAACTCAACCGAGCAGCCAGAGGCGGAAGAGGTGGGACAAGACGCCAGACAAGGGATATGCTCTCATCATGGCGGGAGGCATGAAAATGATACACGCTTTTTTCTATACAAGTGCTAAAATAATGTTTTTCGCGGTGCTTCTTAACTGTTTACCTCAGACCTCACACCAGGACACGGGTAAGTCGCGCTGTTAGGGAGGACTAACTGAAACGTACCGTTTAATGTCACGTATTTATAACAAAACCACGGCTCAGGCTAATTCATGTTAGCTTGTTTCTGTACTTCGATGCAGAGAAAGTGTAGACAGTGTCAGCGTTAAGCTTCCCAGCCTCCCGTGTGGTCCTCATGGCTTTTACAGCTGTTTTGACATTTGTCACAGTATGAAGGACAGATGCAACATTAATGCGTTTCAATCACATGTTGTCCTGATTCAAAGTTGCCGAGCATAGGTCTGTCAAAACAGTGTTAGTGTTTAGCTTTGCCGCACAACTTCGCTCATACTTCTAAACATTTCCCCCTTCAGTAGGTCAGGTCATGTGGAAATAGACCACAGGCTCATGGTGTCATGAAGCTGACACCACCTAGCATAAATAATGGACCTCTACTACCATTTTATTTTTTAATACTACTTAGTGGTAGTTTTTCCACAAGGACACAACTGACTGCTCTGGAGATATATTTTACTCATATATATTCATGACTTGTAGATTTTGACTTTTGTACGATATTTAGTCTGTGCACTGTAGTTTTATTTATATTTAACTACAATACACAAACTTTTTGAAGTTAAATTGGACATTTATTCCTGTTCATTATCCTCATAGGCCCAATTATGGGGTTGGAAAGTCAAACTGCTGGTTACAGTCTTGTTAAAATATTGCCTGTATGATTGTATACATATGTGATAGATTTCCATTTTTAAATTGTACATACTATATTCTTTTACTTTTTATTCATACTGTACTGCTGCAAAGTAGATATTTCCCCAATGTGGGAGGAATAAAGGTTTATCTTATCTTAAACAACAGTATTAAATAATAGTAGATCTTATTTTTCAAAAATGTAATGCAAGTACATTTTATAATGATGGAAATGTCACAGATTTGTCATTCTATTGTAGTTATGCTTGATGCAAACATATATACTTCTACTTGTCATACACAGGTAATAAACATCCAATAACTGTTCTGGAGGATGGAGAAACATATGTCATGACAGGGTCAAACAGGTTCTGTTACAAAAACTCCATGATGCCAACCTGGAGGCAAACATGGACAAGAATTCAGGCAAGTAACTTTAATATTGACAGCCTGGCAATGCTGCAAGTCCACTCAGCCTTGCTGGGAAAAAACAATGTTGCCAAACCTATCAGTTTGTTTTCTTCTGACAAATCTGACGGTGTGTCAAAAAATAAAAACTTCTGCTGTATTTTTCTCCAATAATTGTAGAGGTATCTTACATATCTTACTATTTTGGTAAGATTCCCTTGTGTCGAGGTGTGTAATAACTATGTGTGTCTGGCAGGTTAAAGTGTGGAGTTCGAATGTGTTCAGAGTGGAGACAGTGGAAGGTGAGGAGGAACTCCAGGAGCTGGAGCGCTTTAGCTTTTGGGGTTGGTTTCAGAGCTTGTTACGTGAGCAGCACAATGAAACAACCATTAACATCAGTCTGTTTAGCAAGAGAAAATGCTTCAAGATTGATCCTGCTGACACAACTCGATACACTGTTAAGCTCCTTCGCAGTAAGTTGTAAACTAACTCAATTGATTATGTGGTTAATCCGCAGAGGCATCAAACTCTGGTCCTCAAGGGCCACTGTCCTGCGTGTGTTCTAACTCTCTCTGCCGATCACCTTGATCAGGTCAGTTGTTTTTTCCAGGTGTTGATTGACTGAATGCACCTAATAGACATGATCACTAGGAGCTAGAGCAGAGAGAGTTGGATAACCAGCAGGACAGTGGCCCTCGAGGACTGGAGTCTGACACCTGTGGGCTAATGTGATGTGGTCTTTCCTTGCAGAGTTTGATATCTATCTGTTCCTGGTATTCCTTGCTGGAGCGTTGTTGTTTGTCTTTGCAGATTCCCTCAGCAGGTAATTGGATTTGTTTACAGATGTTTGTCTGTTTTTTTACAGAGTTATGATACCTCATTAATAATTTTCACTTCTATACAGGAGTCAATTTTTTTTCTACTCTGCTGGAGTGAGCACTGGCATGATTGCATCTCTCATCATTCTCTTTTTTATTTTGGCACGCTTTCTGCCAAAGGTAATGTTTTATTGTCTGTGTCTATGCTTCTATGTGGTTTTTGTCTCATGCTTAATTATTGTACCCTCTGTGTTTACTGCCTTCACAGAAAAGCCCTTTCTATGTCCTGATTGTTGGTGGCTGGTCATTATCGGTGTATGCCATTCAACTGGTCTGCAGGAACCTCAGTATAATTTTGCGAGAACACTGGCACGTGGCATTAGGTACAAATTCTGTGTGAACAAAAACCATATATAGAAAGTGACACAGTGGAATTGAAACTGATCTAAGCAAGGGTTACAGGAGGCTTAAATACAGAAACAATAGCCCGACTGCTTCATTTTTCCCCAGGTGTTTGTATCACCACAGGTTAAAATGTCAAAGAGATTAGCTGGAAAAATGTCACTTTGCAGTGTTTTGCAGTATGGTGATTGTTTTTCTGTTTTTGACAGGTTATGTTGTAGTAGTGGGATTCCTCAGCTTTGCTGTGTGTTATCGTTACGGCCCTCTAGTGGATGAGAAGAACATTAACATCTTGTCGTGGACGCTGCAGCTGTTGGGACTGTTCTTGATTTATTTAGGGATTCAGATTCAGCAAGTTGCATTTGCCATCATTGTAGCAGCTTTGTTCTCCAGGAATCTGGAGTACCCAGTCTACATAGTAGTCACTGCGTGGAGGTGAGTGTTACAGTATAGACAGAAGGTGGCGTAAGAGGACTGTACTTCATACATGTCCTGTCACCAAAGCTCATTACTGAGTGCTCAAGTAAATATATATATATATATATATTTACTTGAGCACTCATTCTATTGTGCAGGAAAGCTAGACAGTACATTCACTGGAAGCCCGAGCCACGTCGCCTGTTGACTGAGGAGGAGTATCAGAAGGAGGGGGAAGAAGAGACTCGACGCGCACTAGAAGAGCTGAGGAAGTACTGCAACAGCCCAGAGTTCAGTCCATGGAAAGCTGTGTCCAGGCTTCAGTCCCCAAAAAGGTGATTTGATAAAGTTTGGCAAATGTAATTTAAATATACTTAATATAATGATGTATAATAAGTCAGCGTGAACAAAGGTTTTATTCCCAACAGAAAACAAATGGGTTTTACTACGGCTTATTATGTACAGCCCTCATTCCATGCAAAAATACTTTGCAGCTGAGATACATAGAAGTTCAGCTATTATACTATGGCTGTCTTTCAAAGTTAGTCTGTTAATGAAAAAAATCCCTTTTTTGTTCATGCTGAAAGAAGACCCATCCCTTCCCTAGTTTTATGTCCAAGTTGTCCACTAGGTCAGGGTCTACCTGGGGAATTGTGTGGAATAAGTAGTTACACTACAACATAATTCTGTTTTTAATGTCACACAAAATGTTATTCCACTTCTGTGGCTGTAATTCACAGGTTTGCTGATTTTATTGAAGGGTCCCCTCACTTGATGCCAAATGAGGCGTCTGTCCATGCGCAGGAATATGGATTTGGAGGATCCTTTTTTGAGGATGAATTTTTTGACACAGACGATGAGGAAGAGGATCTGACACCTTTAACGAAACCAGAGTGAGCCCTGAGTGTTGAAGATGTGGTCTGCTTATCACAAAGGAAGAGCTTTTCAAGGCTCAACATCCAACCTGACTTCCAGCGATGCGTTGTCGAGGCTGAAAACCCTGGAATGTCATTTCAGTCACAGGAGTCGCTCCCTGTTTTGGCTTTCAACAATAAGTTGACTAAGTTGCAAAAAGAATGTTAGTAATTTAGTTTAAACAGTGTTCATTAAAGCCAGATCTGATTTTTACGGGAACAAATGTTTATATTAAATTGGAGGATGAAAAACAACAGAAACTGGTTGAACAAAAGCTGTTGGAGGGGTCAAGCAAGTGAACTTTTACTTTATGATTTGATGTGTCTGTTCTTACGTCATAAATTTGAGACACTTTTAGTTTTAATTTAATATTCTATGTGAAAGTGGGCTCAGTGCAACAACATCTAGATTAATGGCCACCACTCCAGTAAATTTTCAATTCTGTCGCCCAACTTTCTGCTCAGGGGAGGAAGATTTTGTTTATTCTTAATGCCACTAATTTTAGTGGCTCTAACTTTGTGATGGTGCTCGAAAGTATGTGGAATAAAAAGTTATTTGAGCACTTACATGCATGTGTTATTGTATATAATTATTTGGAGCCTTACAATCGAAGCACAGAAACAAGCTAACATAAATTCGCCTGAGCCGTGGTTTTGTTATAAATACGTGACATTAAACGGTACGTTTCAGTTAGTCCTCCCTAAAAGCGCGACTTACCCGTGTCCTGGTGTGAGGTCTGAGGTAAACAGTTAAGAAGCACCACGAAAAACATTAATTTAGCTCTTGTATAGAAAAAAGCATTTATCATTTTCATGCCTCCTGCCATGATGAGAGCACATCCCTTGTAGCTTTGTTCTGCAGGAATCTGGAGTACCCAGTCTACATAGTAGTCACTGCGTGGAGGTGAGTGTTACAGTACAGACAGAAGGTGGCGTAAGAGGACTGTACTTCATACATGTCCTGTCACTGAAGCTCATCACTTCTTTTGTGCAGGAAAGCTTGACAGTACATTCACTGGAAGCCCGAGCCACGTTGACTGAGGAGGAGTATCAGAAGGAGGGGGAAGAAGAGACTCGACGCGCACTAGAAGAGCTGAGGAAGTACTGCAACAGCCCAGAGTTCAGTCCATGGAAAGCTGTGTCCAGGCTTCAGTCCCCAAAAAGGTGATTTGATACAGTTTGGCAAATGTAATTTAAATATACTTAATATAATGATGTATAATAAGTCAACGTGAATATAAAGGTTTTATTCCCAACAGAAAACAAATGGGTTTTACTACGGCTTATTATGTACAGCCCTCATTCCATGCAAAAATACTTTGCAGCTGAGATACATAGAACTTCAGCTATTATACTATGGCTGTCTTTCAAAGTTAGTCTGTTAATGAAAAAAATCCCTTTTTTGTTCATGCTGAAAGAAGACCCATCCCTTCCCTAGTTTTATGTCCAAGTTGTCCACTAGGTCAGGGTCTACCTGGGGAATTGTGTGGAATAAGTAGTTACACTACAACATAATGTATAGATGTTCATAATTCTGGTTTTAATGTCACACAAAATGTCCACTTCTGTGGCTGTAATTCACAGGTTTGCTGATTTTATTGAAGGGTCCCCTCACTTGATGCCAAATGAGGCGTCTGTCCATGCGCAGGAATATGGATTTGGAGGATCTTTTTTTGACACAGACGATGAGGAAGAGGATCTGACACCTTTAATGAAACCAGAGTGAGCCCTGAGTGTTGAAGATGTGGTCTGCTTATCACAAAGGAAGAGCTCTCCAAGGCTCAACGATTTTTAAGGGAACAAATGTTTATATTGAATTGGAGGATGAAAAACAACAGAAACTGGTTGAACGAAAGCTGTTGGAGGGGTCAAGCAAGTGAACATTTACTGTATGATTATGGTTTGATGTGTCTGTTCTTACGTCATAAACTGCACTTGCATGCATGTGTTATTGTATATAATTTGGAATAAATGTACATTATATGTTCACAAGAATTAGTTAACTGTGTGCATTAACAGCAAAATGTCATTCATGAAGGGAAAAAGAATGTTTTCAGTGAAACAGTTTTACATTCAAAATCTGACCAGGGTATAAAATATAATGCAACATGATCACTACACGCAGCATTTTATAACAGAACGCAGCATCCAGACATTTAATACATCTGTAAAGCTGTTGCCTAATGAATTTTTCTGGCTCTGAACCCAGGACCTATAATTGTATCTGAATGACAACTTTTACTAACATAAAATACTTAAACATCCACAACTTTACTGCATATCCATGTCCATCGATAATTACTGCTTTCTGTGAATGATTTTATTTCAGCACGATCCAAAGTGATGTTTCCAACCAGTTTGAGAAAAGAAATCCGGTGAAAATGCTCATTCAGGGACATATTTGTCACTAGCAGATTTATCAGTACAATATTACACAACCACTGGGAGGAAGGTGAAAAGGAACCTGTGGAATATCCCACTAGAAAGAGCAGAGCTGGTCTGTGTTGAACACTTGCATAAGAGGTGTTAAATTACAACTACCACAGCAAATGGTTTGAATCAGTTTGTTTGGGAAATGAATCACTCAAAGTCAGCATTATGAATGACATGTTTTCCTCTTCAGTTATCTGGAATCCAACACCCACACCACGCCTCCACAGTAACACGACCTACTTGCTTAATATTGTGGACAGGGAATGATGGGCATGATCAGAGAACACACGGCGGACCAGCGACGCTAACACCACCATGTGCTCAAGAACCCTTGGCTTGCAAGACACCACATGCAGTAGATCTAATAACTCTCATCAAAGATTACTCCATTAATATTAGCTGTTAAAGCAGAACTGGGAGAACCACAATGGATGACATATGTTCCTGTTCAATGTATAGCTTTATCTTGGAACGGGCAGGTTTCATTATATGCTGTAGAAAGATTAAACACACTGTTTGTCCTTTCCCACTCTGGTTTCAGTGAGCCATATCTAATATGGGGACATTGGGGACATGGTGACATTTAACCCAGCTGCTCAGCATCCCACCACTACCTTCTTTACATTATTGCATTTGTGCTCACATGTGAAAGCACTGCAGAGTACAGTCGAAACAGCTGATACAGCTAGCACGATTTGCATGTGTTTCCCAGGCTCACGTTGGCATAATCAGCAGTGTATTCACATGCACATGATTCCGCTTTTCCTTTGTACTAGTTTCCAAAAAACATACGTCACAAACAGGGAAACCTCGCTGCAATGCAAACACGACTACACTGAATGCGGAAGGGGGGGAATCCCTCGGATATATGAACATATTGCAAACACTGTGACAGCCCACCTATGGTGACTTCATGTAAAGTGGCTGGAGTTCCCCACAGCTTGCAAAATGACCACAGACTCCTACTGCATAAGCCCCCACAAACAGTGATGTTGCAGATTTTCAACTTGATTGTGTGCACTATAGTGAAAACCGAAATTAAATAATATGTCATTACTAAAACAGATATGAATAGCTAGATTTTAAACCAAACCAAAAGTAAATGAGATGATTGTATGCATCATACTGTAGCAAGACAAGAATTGCAGTGTTTATTGTGAACATGTACATGCATCCTGCAAGTATATCCTTCATAGTAAACCAAGAAAATAACATGACCAAAATGACCTAGTGCCTTAGAATGAGTCTAGTCAGTTGTAGAGATATGTTGCAAGTGCAGTTTGAATCAGAAATGCTACATGTAGCAGACACAGATGAATAAACGTGACATGCATGCAGTGCTGTGTACTTTCTCAACGACTAAGGCTAATTACATATATTTTGGTGAATATCCATGAGGAATGTCAGTACAGAGAAAAATACTTTCATAAAACAGTGCATACCTTCAGGCTGTAGAAGACCATACAAGCTGCAGCTTTGTGCTCCTCACAGTCTGTACAGTTATGATAGATCAACAGATGCTCTTCCAATGCTAAACATAAAGTAGTACAGCACAACGGGAAAACTTAAGTCCAGTGTTGGTGTGCTTTCAGTACTTATTGATCCCAAATATTCGTACTCCGTGAAACTGAGGCAACTTTGGGAGAAGAACACTAAGGAGGGAGCATGTGTTAATTAGGAAATGTGTCGGATCATATTTTGTGTAGAAACTGGCCAGAATATACCTGCAGAAAGAAGAAAATAGTGTGAAACATTTATACCAAAGCGTTGACTCTACAAAGTACATGGCAGGCAAGACGCTTATTTAGATAATCAGTACAGCTGACAAATAAATGTGATTTTGGTCCATGTGGTTTAATATTGCATTTGTTGTTTCTATGACAGCTTTCAGAAATTAGTAGTAAGTTTAGGCACAATCACATTCAAATCATATTGGTAATTGTAAAAAAAAATCTAATTTGATCAAATCTCTCATGTTAAAGTTGCATAAATGGCTTTCAGCTGCTTCTGCATGCAGGTTCTCTGGTAGTGCACTGGGACGGAATGTAGCTCAACAAGGTGTTGATACCAGGCTTCAATCAAAAAGCATTTGTTGCAAAGTCTGCAGATTAAATTAACCTTGTACATGAGCAAGACAATTTGCAAGAGCAGTCGCACAGGACTAAAATAATTTCTTCTTCCTGCTATGCTTCTTTACATCCTGCTACCTTTAAACACACTCTTCAGGTGTTTTTACTAACCTACTAATCAAGGAGAGATCTAAAACAATTTACTACTGAGCTTTGTGATGCTGTATTACTGAATGCAATTGCAACAAGATCACAGAAAATGCAGGCAAAACTTGAGGAAGCCCACAAAAACCCTGTTTTGTTATCTGGGAAACAAAATCATTAAATAAAGTTAGAGTCAAGATCAAAATCGGCTTATGTCTGCCGTTATCAGAAATCAAGGACCTATTTATGCAGAAATTACAAAGAAGGTTTGGTGGTAACCAGGCTTATATGCTGATATATACTTATAAGGCGATTTAATCATTATCAATGGCATGCGAGCTGAGTTAGAAAACATCTAGAACATTTCTCCTAACCTGGACTTTAAGTGAATAAAAAACATCTGTATCATTCAATAAATACTTATTTAGACATAACAATAACTGACCTGCGCAGACCTATAGTACAGGGGCTCTGCAAATAGAATACAATCATGCACACTTACAGAACAATTGGTGAGATGGTGAGGAATTTGCGTGAAGATGTGAACTGGACTCCATAGTCCATCTGTTCCCAGTGTGTGAGCAGGCGAGCTTTGCCTTGGTCTGGTGTCTCAAAGGGAGTACCTTTCACTGTGTGTAGAAACAGGTACATCACCTGCAGAGAACAAATATGGATGTGCTTTAACCAACAGAACAATGCATTGGGAACTGAATTCTTACAATCAGCATCTGCAAATGTGCTATATTTATTTATTGTTTAGTCACTTAACTATTTACAGAAACAGCTGCAGCCATTGAAATTGATTTTTATTGGAACAATAAAATATGAAATGATGAAAATAACAAAGTTTCCCATTAATTTCCTGCAGCACTGTTTAGATTAATCAGCAACAAATGATGAATAAAACTAGTGGCTCACTTGGCTCAGTGTGATACAAAATATTAACTGACCAGATTGTGGATGACATTGGTGAGTGTCCAGACAAGTGGCACAGTGAAGAAGGGAATGCTGAGAAGAATGATGTGCAACACAATGGTCAGGAGCAGATAGGTGAGCCAGATCCCTCTACTGTTCATCACCCGTGTGTTGGGGTTCACCTCACTGTGAGCTACGCCCACATTCATCCTGACTCCACGACGAGAAGAAAGTAAAGAGTTCACGATGTTAAGCCACTGAGTAGACTTTAAAAAAATAGTACAATGATTTAGAACCAACAATGAAGGTGAACCAATGCCAGGCTATTACAAAAATTACATTACAAGTTACATAATGCAGGATTTATAATAAATGCAACTGAATCAGACTGTAGCAGCTAACATGCCTGAACTGTGTGAAGGATCATTTCCTGAAGCCCCAGTTAATGTAAACATCTTTGTCATGTCATTTCCCCAATACGTTACAGGCTGTTTACGGCCTTCTGTTCCTAACATATACTTGATGTTTTTTCCACAGCTGATGCACAGAGGATCTCCAGCCTGTGGGCGACAACCAGCCCTCAGGGTATGTTGGCGCCACAGAATATGGAAACCTTGTGGGTGAACCCTGATCCACACTGACCTGTTGTTTTAAGGCTAAATATTCAGATTACGATCCTTTTTTTCTTTTTTAAACAGGCGAGACAGTAGCTGCGCTACATGACTAAGCATCTGGTGTAAAGGTCAAGTGAGGACTCTAAAGTAAAGCTCGTTGGATTTACCACGCCCCTGGTACCCTGTTTGGGTACCAACAGCGTAAGCGATTAGGTGGAAATGACTCCGCCCACGTAAACCGTTCTGACTGAAAAAAACACGCGCTTCCTCTTGCACGCCATCAATCGGCTAAGTTACATCTACCGGCAACATTCTGCTATTAACCGGGCCAAAAAAAGTTAGCACGTAGAATAAAATGTCATTTCTCATAACGCTCTATTTGGCTATGACGCGATGATAAATCGTTGATACAGTGTCTAGTTATTTTAGCGTAATGATAACGTATGCTAGCTTACGGCTGCTATCCACAGTGTGACAAGCTAACATTACGCTAAATTCACGGTACGCGTGACGTGAAGGTTTCAGGCGAAAAGGTAAAACAGTAAAAGTTAAATGCTTCTGTTGGCGTATGGGTAGCTCGTCACGCGCCGTATTTCGAGGTTTAAAACTTGGATTTGAGCGGAGCGAACTTTACCTTCGGCCGTTGTGGCAGCTCACCAGGAATTTCCTTGTTGTTTCTGTAACTCCGCCCTCGCTGTTCCTGCGCTGCAGCAGGCACCGGTCAAAAACTCCGAGCCGCGTCCTCCGGGCCTGAACACGAGCCGGTGAACAGGTGAGCGGAGGGAATGCAACCGTCCTCCAAGAAATCCCCGCTCGATACGAACAATAGTTTAATATCTCCGTTAATTCCCACGCGCCCGGTAAAAGTCACCTCCTTGTGAGGACACAGGAAAAAGTATTTCGACTTTGCGTTTGAGGTTTCACAACTTTCACCCATAGGTTCGCTTTCAGTTCAGCCTTTTCAGTTATATTTGTTTCTCACGCGGTGCAAAACAATAAACTCTTTCACACGTGGTAGACAGATTCATAATTCACTAGATTCATCTTCCACTATGTTATTATGAGAAACAGTGATGGGAGCAGGCCTGCATCTACACAGAGCCTTTACTGTTGGTCCACTCAAGATGACAGATGTCTAATGTTCAAATGCACATGAATCAAACTGCTGTTTTAGGTTTTAATCCTGGACATTTTTACTTTTTTTTTAATGAACTGATGACTGATCATGAAAATCACTTGTTGCAACCTGAAAGTTCTCTTCTGATAACAGATATTTATTCGTGGCTTAGGTTTATTGTGCAAGACAATTGTGAATACGCGTGGAAATACATTTTTGAATGAAATGTACAAAGCCAGGTTTGAGATATTGCATGAGGGGGTGGTCTTGAACTTTTACAAAGTTATCTATAGGTTGTAAAAGCACTAGTGTGAATTAATTTTCCAATGTGCCCAACTGTTATTCAAGTTTCTATAATCATTACAAAAATACAATGTACAGTAACTCTACCTGCTCTGTTACATAACCTTGATAACTAAAGATCATCAACATAACACCTGCCTTAAACTCGCAGTATTGAATCATTTCCTTCTTTACTCATCATGATAGGCTGACTCTCCACTGGCAGATGTAAACGAGAACTCTGGAGTTTTTACCACAAGATTCCTGTGTGTTGGATACTATGACAGGTTGAATATATTCTGGATAAAGAGAACAAACTTCCTTGTTGAGCAATCCAGTACATTTACACAGAGGACACAGCTACTTCCTCTTCCACATTAAACGTGACATCTTCCTTTTTTTTTTTTTGCTTTGAACAGTAGAGTTGCATCATCACCGTAAGAAGAAACTGAAGTGAACATCTGGCTGGTAGGAAGTATGCAGGAAGTTGTAGACCTGGAGTGTTTTAGGAAAGCACAGCTTCCTTCTTATGTCAGCATATTTGTGTGGTTTATGTTTTGGAAATTTATTTAAAAAAGCAGAGTACCAGTAACTTTCTATCTTTCCTTACTGAGGGATTATTTATTATAATTGTTTTTCTTTAGAAAATACTGCAACATCACTAGAGCATTGATTGTTTATTATGAGATGACAAAAAAGTGTATACATAGATATAATGTAAATAAAAAGTCAAATTGGATTCTAATAAATATTAATAAATACATACAATAAATACAATTTGAATAAATATATCAGAATTATAATTCCATTGGAAATACATTTTACGCAAATTGCAGAAACTAGAGCGCAAACACTGTTGCTGTAGCTCAACCTGATCAATATGATCAACGACAGGATGCTTGTACGCTTCACAGCTGCACGTCAGCGACCACCGGGGACCCGCCGGCCCTTACATACACCTCTGGGCTGAGCCCGCCTCGTGTTGAGCAGGATCTCCTTCACCGAAGACCCGAGCGGTGAGCATGGAGAAGGAGAAGAGTCTGTCCATGGTGTACTGGCACAGCAGAGCCTTCTGCCAGCCAGGTATGGGCTGGATCTCTTCGATGCTGTTGTGCTGTAGAATAAAATAAGAATAAATAATAAAACAATGCTAATGTACTTTTCACTACACGGTGGAGGATTCGACTTGATTCAGCCTGGTCGTACCTGATCGTAATGCCTGCCTCCCTTTGACTTCACACATGTGTTGATATCTCGTTGCAGTCTTTGTATCGCTGGCTCCACATCGCGGACACACGCCGAGCAGCTTGGAAACTCGGCCACCTTCTCCACTGCAAATTTGTAGCTTGTGAGGACATCGATAATCTTGCCCACGCATGTCTGAACAGGGAGAGAGTAATAAAATCAGAAAGTGTGCACAGCATGGCTTGTTTCCATGCGTTATTAAGAGTCGTTGCTTACAGTAGAATCATGTCTGAGAGCCTCGGGGTCGCACATGTCTTTGACCTCGAGCCAAGCAAGTGATGTGGAGAAATCGGTCACATCTTTGGATCCATTTCGCGCCTGAAACAAGACTCAGTTCAGTGTGGCGTTGTAGCAAATCAAAAAGGTAAGTGAATGTTTTACCCTTTCACTGCGACCAGCTCTCTAAAAGAGACGTACCGTTATAGATGCCATCCTGGCAGCGTGGTTAAGGTCCAGGGAGCTGTCCTTTACGGCGGCGCACGCATCTTTCGGCCACTCGGCTGGAGCGCAGGACGCAGCCGTAACCAGCAAGAACAGAGCAGCAACAGTCCTGAGAGAGACATCCATGCTGTTTGTCAGCAAGCTGCAACGAGTTGTGCTCTGTTTGTTCCGCGGTGCGCTTTTCCCTGTGATGTGGGAGTGATGAGTGTTGTGAACCTGTGTTGTTGTGCCTGTTTTATATGTCTGTGGGAGTGATGTGTTGTAAAGCTGTGTTGTTGTGTTTGTGTGTTCTAGGGGGTTTCTATGGGCATCCCTCAGGTGAGTTCATGCTAAGTGCGAATCAATTTAGAACAGGCAGGCAGAATGGGATTTTAACAAATGACAACATAGCGGTAGGAAACGGATTTCCAACTAACTAATTACGCTCGTTAAATAACATTAGCGTGATATACTAATTAAACAAGCTCGATCTAAACAGGTTTCACATTTGGCTGTGCTGAGGAAGTGAGATTAACCTTAACGATTCAGGGCGATAATTAACCTCAAAATTTTCTCATAGATGATGAAACTTTCCATCTGTGTCCACTTTCAGACCCCTTCATCTACCAGAGAAAATCCTCTGAAGTCTGTTCAACAGTATTTGGTCTTCAAAGCAAAAAGAAGATATATAGATAAGTCAAACTTCCATTTCCTTTCCCATTTTACGCCTGCGAATAGAGATTTGTTATCATAAAATGTTGACTTGAACATTTTTGCTTATTTGCTTTAACACGTTATGAGGATAATATAGATAGAGAAAGAATACTGCAAACTTACTGGACTAACTTATACATTAAATCATAAATGAGGATGAATGGACGTTTAGAAACCATTCCTCTAAATTATTTTTATGTTAAGCTTCAAATTAGGTTGGTCTGCTCCTCTAGAGTATTATTTATATTATATATATTTTGTTTTTCTCCGTTTTTATACTGCAGACTTTATATTGTGGAACAATATATGTATATTTATATTGAGTTTTCTAATCATTTCTGTCAAATGGAAACCATCCCATACTATTACTATACGTTTTACTATTATCTACAAATACCCACAGTTGAAATCTGTGTCGTCTGTTATTACATGTAATAAACTGAAAATAAGCGACGAATAATTATAATATGCTTTGCCCAAATATGACATATGATGTGTTTGTGTAATTCCGTTCATTGGGTAATCAGCTAGGAATGAATGAAAACAACTGACCTTCTAATAAGCTACAGGCAACTCTCGACGGAAGTGACACATTTATAAAAAACGTAAATTGACGAGAAATTAATTTTAGTACTTTCTGGGTTTTCAGCTGTAGTTGGAACTGACCCTGTCTAATAAGTGGTTGGTTTGCGCTAATAAATAAGTATAATAAATAGAAACAATATGGGTTAGTTGAAATCTAAGTATTTACGGTGCTCCGTGCTGCTCTTGAACGCGCTCTCTGACACCGGAAGCGTTTGTTCAGTGCGTCTGTTATTGTTGTGAATGAAGCGAGCATGGACCGCGCCGTGTCCACTGGTGCTTCGTGAATAGGTTGGTGTGACTTTATATTGCTTTATCAGTGTAATAGTTCAACGCAACGACGTGACACACACTCCTGAGTGCGAACTACGTGAAGCCCAGTGTGGCAGCAACAAAGCTCGGTGTGGATCAGCTGCTGCTACTTACGGCAGCTAGCGTTAGCAGACCACAAATGAGTAAAGCACTGGTATTGTAGGTTAAAAAACGGGTACACTTTCCATTTATATTGTATACATTTATTATGTACCGTTAATTTAAGGCTGTTGCTAGCAGTACGCCCTAACCTTAGCTGGCATATGCTAGCATCTGTTAGCTAAGTGTTAGCCCACATAAAGTATAAAGGCACGAAGCTATACTTTGAATTGTCAATAAAATTCTAGTCTGTCCCACATTACATTTAGGCGCCGCTGGTATTTACTCAATATTTATGAATTAAATAAGTTATCATTTATTTTTCAGGCGAACTTAGTTGTACCCATGATGAACTTTGACGGCCTCGACGGTGGGATGGGGGAGTACTCGCCCAGTCTCCACGGGACCCTTGACGCGGGTCTGGAGCCCTCTCTGGATCCCCACCTCAACCCAAGCTTACTGCAGGGTGTGGAGCTCGATCCGGACGCGCTGGCTGTCACGGTCCCTGAGCCGGTGCACCTTATGGAGGGGATGTTTTCTGAGCTACACTCTGTAGTTTCAGAAGTTGGCATTCCAGTCACTGCAACGCATTTTGACCTGCAAGAAGAAGTGCTTTGGATGGGAAACCACAGAGTAAGATCCTTGATTATGTTTCTGAAATGTGCAGATGATGCTCAGATTATGCTAGTATTTATTTATTATTTGATGAATAGATGTTAAATATTATTCCTTTCTTTAGGGTCACGCAACCTCATTTTTCGGACCTACAATGGGCCGCTATTCTTCTTTTCAAGTACATGCAACAGATGACATCCGGCACATCCAGAGTTTGGAGACGGGTGTGCTGTTTCTTTCTAAGTGCAACATCAAGTGCTGCACACGTGGTGGCCTTGTCATGTTTGACTATCCGTGAGTCACAAAAATATCTTTGTACACAGATTGGTTGTTGACAATCTGTAGACTTAAAATAATCAATTTAGTCCTTGAACTATTGACTTTATTGATTGGTTTGATTATTAATAACATATCTGTGCAATCCAGAATGGAGGAAGGAGCCGACATGCATAGCCTTCTCATGACTGACAACAATATGTTGTTAATGGGTGGACTCCAAAACTATGTGGTGGAATTGGACTTGAATACTGTTCAAGAAACCCAAAAGGTAAGACACTCAAATTAAGTTCATAAACATCTCCAATTATTTATGCTTTTGGTGCAGGGTCACATAACATGATTAGCCAGAAAAAGGTGAGTGTTTACTTTGTTGTGTCTACTTGACAGTTTGCTGTTGAGCTACCTGGAGTGGCAATAATGCGTCAAACTGGCCGTTTCTTCTTCTGCGGACACACGTCTGGCAAGGTAAAGATTGCTTCGTCAAATTGGTTTGCTTTTCACATTTACACAGCTCTGACACGTCTCTGTTAAAACCAGGTAACCCTTCGAGATTTGCGTACCTTCAAGATGGAGCATGAGTTTGATGCATTTTCTGGCAGCCTCTCAGATTTTGATGTCCATGGGAATCTTCTGGCTGCGTGTGGCTTCTCCAGCCGTGGACTGAATGGGTTGGCATGTGACCGTTTTCTCATGGTGTATGACCTCCGCATGATGCGAGCGGTAACCCCACTTCAGGTGCACGTGGATCCCCTTTTTTTGCGCTTCATTCCTACCTATACATCGCGCCTGGCGATCATCTCACAGACGGGTATAATATACTGTTTTTACAATAACTTGGTCTTTTCTCATCACACTTAAATAAAGCGGCTACAGTAACATTATCTCCTTTGTTAACGTAATTGTTGCCTGTTTTTTTCTCCAGGTCAGTGCCAGTTCTGTGAACCTACTGGTCTTGCCAATGTAGCTGATATTTTTCACGTCAACACTGTGGGCCAGTTGCTCATGAGCTTTGACGTGTCGTCTAGCAAACAAGCCTTGGCCTTCGGAGATTCTGGAGGTTGTGTGCATCTGTGGTCTGATGCTCCAGAGGTTTCATTCAACGACTACTCCAGAGAGACAGAGTTTGCGTTGCCTTGCATTGTGGACACGCTGCCTCAGCTGGACTGGAACCACGACCTGCTGCCTCTTTCCCTCGTTCCAATGCCGTTGACCAGCACTGAGCCGCTGCTGTCAGACTGGCCAACTACCCTGGCTATGCCCAGCCCCAGGTAACACAGCCTCAGATTTTCATCTTCAGAAATTATGTATACAATAAGTTCTTGTCAACTGTCAACAAATACCATGAAAATACCCAAACCAACAATCGGTTATATTTCTGTTTGGAAATGTAACGGAACAAGTGGACAACTATATGTAGTGGAAACCAGATGGTGTAGGAATTGGTGCTGCAGAAACAGACAAGGAAGTTGAAAAAATTTGAGAAAACAGATAACATTGTTTATATTGGTTATAATGTGGTTTGTTTGTTAGGCTATGCCACCAGGTAACAAACAAACAATAACAAAACCAAAACAATGACATGTTGCTGGAAGAAATGTGGAGATGATCTCACTCCTCTAACCAAACAAATATGCTGTCACCATGTGGAACTTGTTCATTTCTGCTTTCTGCTACCATTGAAGTGATGTCAGGGTTTGACTAGATGCCACATAAGGAACGAAATGTTGAACAGTTTGTAGGAAGCGTTGTGCATCCACAGTGAGATACATCTGTCTCTGTAAAGATTTACGTCTTCACATGGGACAAGATAGGGAAGTTGGAAAGTATTTGCCAGTTCGAACAGACTAAGACATTGTTAGTCAGCCAGATGGGATTTTAATGTTGACAGTAGCAGAAATGTTGAATATCAATATGCTGATTATCGTTTAACCAGTGAAACCATCACTGAAGTACTGCAGGATGAATCATGGAAATTATCTGACTTCTCAGACTGTAATAGTGGTTATTATAATGTGGAACTTTGAAGTGATGTCATTGTTTGGGTTTCACATTAGGAGCGATATGACACTAAGATGATAAAGATATGTCATGTAAAAACATTGCTCTTTACTGCAGACGAGCGCCGCCTGTGGACCCTGAAATTCTGCGCACGATGAAGACTGTTGGTTTTATTGGTTATGCTGCGAATCCCCGTACCCGTCCTCGTAACCAGGTATATCAAAAAATGCTAAGTACATCTAGCTGCTTCCCAGAAGTCGTTAACATAATGTGGAATTTCGAAAATTTGAAGAGTACACGTGCATTTCATGGGAGTGGTGTTTTTTCCATTATGTTTGGAAGAAGAAGAAGATATCTAGAAGAAGATATGTATAAAATCTTTGTTGTATCTTGATTTCAGGTGCCCTATAAAATTAAAGATGTGGAGCTTGATTACGATAATTACAACCAGGTTCCTGAATCCCCTATTGGACGGGATGAGGAACCACACTTATACATGGTGCCAAAGAAGTACAGAAAGGTTGGAGTGTCTTGTTTTTATTATCTTTATCCAAAGCAGATTTTAAAAATAATAGTTGTTGATAAGAAACAAAACAATAAAACATGTAACGTAGAAATCTTTTTACTCATTTAGGTCACAATTAAATACTCTAAACTTGGATTAGAAGACTTTGACTTCAAACATTACAACAGAACCTTGTTTGCCGGACTGGAGCCGCACATTCCCAATGCCTACTGCAACTGCATGATTCAGGTGAGAAACTAGTAGATGAAGGCTGCTATTTTATTTTAAAGAATATTTTTTTTAGTTTGATGAAAATCATTTTTAGAAAGAAATCATTTTTGTTTTGAACATGCCAAGATGTGATTATTTGTTTTTCATGGTTGCATGTTAGGTATTATACTTCCTGGAGCCGATCCGGTGTCTAGTGCAGAACCATTTGTGCCAGAAGGAGTTTTGTCTGGCCTGTGAGCTTGGCTTCCTCTTCCACATGTTGGATCTGTCACGAGGAGATCCATGTCAGGTAGAGATTGTTTTTATTGTTTCTCGGAATAAGAGAAACTTGATTCATACATGTAAGCAGAGAGGGCCATGCATATTGTGTTGCAGCTACACAAAGTACTATGCAATGAGTTGATCAACTAGTTTAGCCCTTCATGTCGCTTCTCTATCTAGGCCAGTAACTTCCTTCGAGCATTTCGTACAATACCGGAAGCATCAGCGCTGGGCCTGATTCTTGCAGACTCCGATGAGCAAACGGGAAAAGCCAGACTTGGTCGTCTGATCCAAAGCTGGAACCGGTTCATCCTCACTCAGCTTCACCAGGAGACGCAGGAGCAGGAGGGTCCACAGGCCTACAGGGGAGCCAGCAGCAGGTCAGGACCGCCATCTGAAACAGATGTTGGTGGAGCATGAATGTGCTGCCAATTTACAAATGCAGTTTAAGGGAACTGTAATAATATACATTTTTGTTTGTTTTATTGCTACCCCTGCAGTTCTCTAGGTTCCTCCGGCGAGTCTGTCATTGGAAAACTGTTTGGATGTGAAGTTGAGAACAGCAGCTTGTGTCGCTGTGGCAAAGAGACGGTCCGTTCCACGCTCACATTGCTCTTCACCATGCATTACCCTGACCAGAATTCTCAAGGTGAGTGCTTTCACACGGCTGTGCATGGACCCTCTTGTTTCAGTAAATCAAATAACCAAGCTAACAAAGTAAGTTGATAAGTTTTTAATATATTTTTTTTTCACATGTCAGAAAAAACAATAAAAGAGCACGACTTTGCTGAGATCCTGAAGAAAAGTATCTGTCTAGAGCAGAGCACTCAGGCATGGTGTGAAAACTGTGAGAAGTACCAACCCACAGTGAGTTCCAGGTTTCATTATTCTGGAGTATTTGTGATTTTTAAGCATTTATAGTGACGTTTTTAAAAAAAAGGGTATCTACAAAAAAGACTTGCCCATTTTGTGTACGATCAGCCTGTGAAGGCAAGTTGACTGAGTTAGATGTTGTTCTCAAATTACACTTTTAAATTGTATCTTTACCTTTTGAACTGAGAAATCTTATGGCCCCAACTTGACTCCATAACAAATCTAATGTATTTACAATGGGAATTAAATCTATAGGTACAAACACGCAACATTCGATGTCTGCCAGATGTTCTGGTTATAAACTGTGAAGTGAACAGCGCTAAAGAGGCTGAATTCTGGAAGGTCCAGGCAGAGGTAAATGTAATTCTTCAGTTTTAAACAACTTTATAAATGAATTAATACATAACATGTGTGATGTTCTAAAGTTTTATATTTGTGGTTGACAGTATGCTTTCAGCAAGGCCATGCAAAAAGAAGCAATGGAACCTGCAAAGCCTAAAGAACCTCCACCAATGCCCACTGAGTGGTGCTTGGAGTAAGTCCATGTCAAATTACAGGTTCACTAATGCTTATTTAAAATGATTTATATTTATGTATAGTTATCTATTATAGTTGTGAAACAGATGTATAAACAGTTTCAGATTTTCTAAAAGAAATCACATTTTCCTCCTGTTGGAACAATGATTCAGTTTACAGGGAATTATATTAGTGATTAGAGGACAGCAGTGTATCTGCCGGTTTCTTTCTAATTGTGTTCGATGTACAAACAACATATATGACGCATTGTACTTTTTACATTAGTCCTGCTGCAGTGAATTGTCGGCTGTGCTGTTAAAACAACATCCTTTTTAGACGCAATTTGCAACTTTACTTGCATTTCACTGAATGTCCTTGTGCAGCGGGGAGTTGTGCAGTACGGAGGGCTTCACCTTTGACACTCGGGCAGAGGATCTGCGACATGTCTGGATCCCTCTTACGCTCAAAATGTCCATAAGCAAAAGTCAGGGTCTGGAGATCAGCAGTTGGCCTGAAGGAGAGGAGGTGAAGGAGAACGTTTTCAGCCTTTCTTTTAACTTCCCGTCATGGTGAAGAAGTTTCCATGGAACTCTAACTGATTGTGTTGTGCTGTCTGACCAGATAAGTGCGGTTGAAGAGGCGGAGGGCGCGTCTCTGTATGACTTGGTGGTTACGGTGCCTCACGTCCTGGATGCTCGCACTGGTGGCAACCTAATAGCACACATCAAAGTGGGAGAAACCTACCATCAAAGAAAAGAGGCAAGTGAAACTTAGATTAGAAAATTTCACCTGAGACACAGTTCAACGTTCAAGGGCCTCATCAGCTTTGAAGTAACGGTGTGTTTGTTGCGTTTGTTTCAGGGGGTCACACATCAACAGTGGTATCTGTTTAATGACTTTTTAATTGAGCCCATTGACAAGGTAAATATGTTATACATTTACATAATGCTAATGAAATGTCATGTGTCCAGTCACAAGAAAGTATTTCTATTCCAGGCTGAAGCGGCGCAGTTTGATGTGAGCTGGAAAGTGCCAGCCATTCTGTATTACGCCAAGAGGAACTACCACACCAAATACGACCTGCGCAGTAAGTTTAAGGACATCAAATCCAGAGTGTGGACTTCTTGGATTGCCTTTACTGCCTTCATCTACCTGCTCCTGCTTTGCTGTGTGTTTCAGTTAAAAATCCCATAGATGCCAGCGTGCTGCTGACAGAGGCCTCCTTGGCTCGGAAGCAGAGGAAGAGTCACGCCACATTCATCCCGCTCATGGTCAGCGAGATGCCGCAGGCTGGTGACTTGGTGGGACTGGACGCAGAGTTTGTCACCCTCAATCAGGTCAGTGTGTTCAATGAGTTGCAACCAGGTAATGGATCAAGATTTCATTGGCGTTGACGATGCAACAGCATATACAAGCGGGCTGTGATTCATGTGCATTTTGTGTGCAGCATTTCTGACAGTAGTTTTATGTCTGTGGTTAAATGTTACTTCACAGCTGATGGAAAGTGGTTTTAACAAAAATATGCTGATGGTTTTAAACTGTCCAATGTTAACATACAGTAGACATATGCACAGCCGAGACGTTGTCTCTCCAGGAGAAATCAAGGTGATGAAGCCAGCTTAGGGGAATTCCCTATTCAAGCAGGTTTCTCAATATGATGTTAAAAAACGACTATATCTTGGTTGCAAATGTGCATCTGTTTCATTAACGGTAAGAGTAATCTTATCTTTTTGGATACTTTTGGTTTCATTCGTCATTAGCTTCTGCCCCTTTTTTTAGGTCTTAGTCTGACTATTTTATTGCCTCTGTTCTGCTTTGTCTGGTTAATGTTTGTCTCTGGTGGAATTTTTCTCAATGTGGGGAAAAGTGTAACGCACAACATGTAAATGATACCTGATTTCAGCAAAATATAAATTTCGAAACACAGTATCATAATTAGTAAGATCCCGGGGATGCTTTCCCTGTGTACCTGTGGTAGTGATATTGGTCAGACAGTCATTCACCGCTTTTACCGCAGAGTAACAGATCAGATAAGATAATGTACTGATTCATGTGTTCTCCCACTGTGACCTTAGCATTTTTACTGTAAAGCCATCCTATGACTCACACCTTTTCACTGCAGGAAGAGGCAGAACTGCGCAGTGATGGAACCAAGTCGACCATCAAGCCCAGTCAGATGTCCGTAGCCAGAATCACCTGTGTTAGGGGTCAGGGGCCCAATGAGGGGGTGCCTTTCATTGATGACTACATCTCCACTCAGGAGCAGGTGATATACAGTTATATATACATATATAATTATATTGTTCCATTACGGTTCATGCAGTATTCAGCAAAATAGAATTCAATAGTTTTGGTCACCAAACCTAGTCCAGTGACTGAGCTGCTAGTCGACGGTCTGAACTAGACGATAGAGAGGAGGCCTCAGACCAATCGCCTGTCTGCCTGTCATTGTATTGTACGTCAGTCATGTTTTTTTTGAGTGGCATGCTAACTGTAGATCAATGTACCGGGCACTCCTGCTCTGTACTGTATGTCACCTTCTCTGGCCTTAGGCGTGTTAATATATTCGTAGGCGTGACAGTACACTTGAGGAAACATCAAAGAAGAAAGAAGGGTTTCATTCAATACTTATATATTGATATTTGATCAATCTGAAATTCTAGTTCTCGTGAATCACACAGAGAAATGATTAATTTTTATTGTGGTAAGACCTTCTCTAATAAGTCATTGTTCTTTCAGGTTGTCGATTATTTGACACAATATTCTGGCATCAAACCAGGAGACCTAGACGCAAAGATTTCTTCCAAGCATTTGACCACTTTGAAGTCGACCTACCTGAAGCTGCGCTTCCTTATTGACACTGGCGTTCGCTTTGTTGGTCACGGCTTACAGAAGGACTTCAGGGTTATTAATTTATTGGTATGGTTTCTATTTGATTAGATTTGTTATCAGGTTTACGGTCAGTATTATTATTTGCATGGCAGCGTGTAGTAAAAAAAACACCTCACCACAGATTTTCCCTTTTGAACAGTCAAAAACGGACATAACTAACTTTCAGTTTTATTATATTTAAGGTTCTCAAAGACCAAGTGGTCGACACTGTCTACCTGTTCCATTTGCCACGCAAGAGGATGATTTCACTCCGATTTCTTGCCTGGTACTTTCTAGGTAAGATGTGAAAGATGTGTGCAGGGCTGAAGCAAATCAGCCAAAAATCTGCAGGTGCTTTTAAATGTTTGCGGCTGTTTGTGGATTCTGAAGGTGAACAACAGAAAATAGATCCTATGTGGCAGATTGAGCCTTTCTTAAAATTTTAAGGCATCAAGTTGAGGACAAGAATTCAGCTCAAATGCCAGCCGACTCCTGAGTTGTGTAAATTCAGTTTGTCTGCTCTGTCCTTGAGGATAATTAGTCTATTATGTCTCTCTCCACTGTCTCTATGAGTGATTTAAATGTGTGTGTGTGTTTGTGCACTGAAGCGTTCTTTCTGTTAATTCCCAGTGTCCACATTGTAATCTGATGCTAACCGAGGGAAATGCTACCGTTGGAATCAAGGTGACTAGTCATTCCTGATTTTGCTCTTTATTGTGTGCCTCCTGCTCACAGACCTGAACATCCAGGGGGAAACCCACGACAGCATAGAGGACGCACGCACGGCCCTGCAGCTGTACAGGAAGTATCTGGAACTCAGTCGTGGAGGTGGGAGCGATGAAGTGAGGAAGGTTCTGAAGGGACTCTACGAAAAAGGCCGGCAGCTCGACTGGAAAGTCCCAGATGCAGACACTGGAGATGGTCAAGGTAGCCCAAAAAGTACGGCATAACAACGAATTAGATGCGGGAGTGGTTGATTTATAGCAATGAGGCTGTAATGAGTTTAGCCGTGAGACCTTCACGTGACACTGTGTGCGTGGATTGAAAGCACTGTTCTTCTTCCAACAGGTGCTGCTGTGTTTTCCTCGGTGGTGGGGCTGTGAGCTGCACCGTGACTTGTTTCCACTGCACAGCTTTTGATTGATCTCCTGCCTTTTCAGTAACTGTCACATTTTGTTCTTATTTGCATTTATTTTTGCTTTGTGTACTTTGTTAATATTTGTATTTTAACCTGCATTGTTCATTCCAGCACAGTAACTGAACTGTTTTAATCTCATGACAAATTCTACGTGACATTAGAAAATTGTTCTTCTCTGGCAAGCAGGCAAAGAATTGTATGATTTTGAATTTATTAATTAAAAAAAAAAGCACCATAAGCATCACTGTAAAATAATTGTTTTGTATCATAAAGAGGGAAATCTATTCTACAAGCATGGCAAACGTCATGACTTTTCTGCTTCCCTGACCAGTATGGAACTTCCAGTGTAATTGCAGATTTGTGACTTAATATTCCAAATGCTTCTGCTAGAGGCCGGGTTCACCCGGGACAGACACTCACTCTCCTACAGACCAGAGCACTTTAGAATCTCTAATCATGTCTTGGAGGAATCATGGAGAAAATCCACGCAGACCCAGGGAGAACATGCAAACTCTCCACAGAAAGGCGCCTGGACCCCAGAGATCAAACCATTTTTCTTTCCTAAAAAGTTTCTAAAAAAAACCCAAAGACAATTGCAAGAAAAATGGTCAAACAATGTTAATGCATTTGGTTCATTTTCTGTTCTCCCTCCAGCAGCTGGTTTTCAGGTAAACCAGATGTTGAAACGTGCTGAGATGTGTTCCTTCTCACAATACTGGCATTGCAATACTGCACATGTTTACGATATTTAATAGGAGACAGTTTTTTGCCAACATTATTTTCATAAATTTGTATTAAGTGAATCCAGTAAAATCTAGATCTGCTGTGGATGATTCTAGTTATATATCCGGCCTTGAATTCCCCTCCTGATTCTGTTTAACGGATGGGATGTGCTTTGCGTTTGCAGCTGTGAAGAAACTTCCTCTTCAGCACTTTTGCATCTTTGATGAGCTGATGAGAGAATGTACTTCTGTGCAAACTAGTTCACCTGTTCGCCAGGAATCTCTAAATAAGCCTGTTGTGGTTCAGATTAGGTAGAAACAATCAAGACATGCGGTCTGGTCACACTGCACATTATCTTCTCTGCTTGGATGAGTGTACATTTAAATGCAGAGGGAGCTACGTTATGTCAGGCCTCTGGAATGTTGTCGCTGGCTCCGTACCTGCTGACTTCGTGACTTCTGGACTTGTATATGAATGTGTCATAAATCAGTCCTTGAGAATTATTCAGGTGCTGCTACCATGACACCAGATGTTCCAGCCTGAAAGCAGCACGGCTCTTTGCCTTCTGTTAAGCTAATCATGAAAATGATCCCCACATCTAGCTACTTCGTATTTTGATTATTTGATTACCTGTATCTGCTTAATCAAAAACGGAGCAATATTGAGGACAATGTTTTAATTTGAGGAAATGGCTCCGTGTGGCATAGTGCCATGTGAATTTGACTAACGTTTTCCACGCTTTGGGAAAACACAAAGGATATGCATGAATTTAAATCTGCAGAGACATTATGAACAGTTTACACACATTTCCTCAAAGCCTCTTTCTGCAGGAGGCTTCATGATCATTTAACAGATGTCTAAAAGGGCCTAACGAAGCGCAATGTAACATGATATGGTTTGACAGCTAGAGGTAGTGGTTACTGTTCACAGAAGGATTTGACGTATAAACCAATTAATGAACCAAGCAGCAGCTCCTCAGGCAGCTCAGTGGCCCTGCGTATCTGGGCCACTTGCTGGTTTACACCATCAGTAACTGTCACCTGCCCAAAAAGAAAAGACACTGAAACCAGTATGCAATTGTCTCTCAATCTATTCTATTTAATCTCTCTTCAGATCTAAACAGAACCGATGATGCTCGTTTAAACCAACTGCTGTGAGTGAAGTGCTCCTGATGTAATTTTCTGCATCATTGGAATGATACGTTTGGTTTTACAGTAGTCAATGAGATCATCCATCAAACCTCTCACTAAATTCCCATTTTAAGTTTTCTATATTGTTGTGCAACTGTGCCCTCTGCTGGCTGTAGTTAGTGCTGGGTACTTTAGTCTTAACCTTCACAGCACATCATACATTAATTATTATCTACATATAATTTTACTTAATTAAAATAGTGAAACTGAGGATTATTTCGTTTCTGGTTATGCTTCCATGCTGTTCCCTCAGTAAACATAGAGGAGACGTACAAAAACAAACAAACGCAGTCAATATTGCAAACAGTTTATTTGTAGTAAATGAATAGTGTAAGAAGGAAAAAGAGAGGGCAGAGGTGTCAGGGGCGGTCAATGTCTTTGGTCCATACTCTGGTGATGAGGAGGTCAAGGAATCAGCGGGAGACAAGAAAAGGCACTTGAGTTTACAGTTTTCTCAGAAAAAACAAACAGGTCTACAGGAAGAATGAATGAACTAGATGTTTGAACTTCTGTTATGCCTAATATGAATATCACATACAAAATGCCCCATGTGAGCAGAAAATTATAGCTACATATATGTATATACAGAAATGAATTAGAAAATCAAGTTGGAAGAATCAAAGGTGAAGTGTTGGTTTTACCCCTTTGGAATTTCTTCACAGGCCGAGGACAGAAATAAAGGCAGCAACTTCTAGAGGGTGAACGATTTCTTTGGTGATAACCTAATATACCTAGTTTTCACTGAGCGAGTCCTGCAGCTCTGTAACAGTAGAGAGTTGCTGTTTCGGTTCGGTCTGGCAGCTTTGATCAGTTTCAAAGCTCAAAGTTGTTTGCTGTAATGCTGTTAAGAGGAAAGTGGTGGTTTCCTCAACAACTATAGTCAATACAAGCCTTTGTGATATTGTAACCAAGTTGTTGCCTCTGAAAGGACTGTTTGGCAATTTAGGAAAGATCTTTTTGCGTCAATTCAAAGAGGGATAGATTAAAAGACTGATACCATACAGCGCTATCAAATGGCAGGATTAACCTCCAGGCAAACCTTTGTACTGCCTCTACACTATACAGGGTAGCACCAGTACCCTAATGCTGAATTTATTAGTTATTTGTTCCATCCTCCTAAATGTGATACATGGTGATTGAGGTTTTTTTATGATTGTAGACTCAGTTTTAGGTGTGTGATGATCAATTATAGATTAAAAAAATAAATGTATTTATAAAACAAGTGTTTTACCTTCCAGTTAATTTAGAATGGAACAATAAAATAATTACAGTAAAATAAAAATGGTAAGGAAAAATCCCATCATTAAATGACATCATTAATTTTTGAAGAAGGAAAAAAAAAAAAGTGTCCAATGTGTCAATTGTTGTTGCTTTAGAGGCGCTGGTTGGTAGATTTTATTACAATAAGGGTGATTCCTCCGAGAGCCATGGGTGCATTCACAGCTTTCTCTCTGTGTCGTTTGATCTGATGCGTTTGGTTGTTGTTTTTTGCTTTAGGCACAGCTCTACTTGCTTTATTTTTTAAACTAAGATAAACAGACAGATTATGGCCATAACCTCTCATGGGTTTAGGGTCAGTCATTTCCCATACAGTCCGTCTAATTTTTTCATTCTAACTGTACACACTTCTGTGAACATCGGCACATTTAGTAAAGTCTGCAAACAAGGCATAGTATAATGCTTTAGGTATAAAGTTTTAAGTCAAATAATAAAATGATCCTATGACGAAAGAAAAATGGTGGAGACAAACATCCTTTTTTTACCTAAAAGTCTGCTCGAGGGAAGACAACACATTTTAAAGAAGATTCAGCAGTAATGCAAGAACCGGTTTAACTCTACAGGCTCGCAGCTCGGCCTATGTACATAATTACAACATCAAGGGCGAAGAACCACCAGGGGTTCCTGTCCCTCCATATGAGCAAAAACAGCCCGTGTCAACAGATCAGTAATGAGGTATCCACCAGCTTTCTGTTCACAAACGTAGGAGACCTGACCACAACAACCACCACCTTGAAACATCTCCTTACCAGCTGGAGAAGATCCACGATGAAATCAATACCGACCTTCCAATGCATTCATCGATTATGATCAGCATTACTTACAGATGGAGTAACGTTGGTATATAAAAAGGGGAAGAGTAAATCTTGCACCTCACACATTTATTTATAAACTGCACGTCTGCTCTGCAATTACCATCTCGTTAGAAAACTGTCAGGATGCAGACATACATTTTTTCTACAAAGGCAAAAGTGAAGTCTCTCTGACTAAAGGCAAGCACGTCATTAAGATGCCATTCATGTGCATTTAACGAAACAAAGAACAAACCGCACGTGTGGAAGAAAATCCCTCAGAGTACATGTCACGAACTAACAGCATGTGGACAGATTCCTTTGTTGCGAGTTTTAACATATTAACAATATTCTACAAAAAAGTAATGAGCCCTCTCTTTGTTAAAAAAAAAAATATATATATATATATTTGACGGCACGTCACAAACAATGCACACGATCCGTTGGCCGGTGGGAACAGTGTGATTCCATTCTCATGTGTGTTAAGTAAGCCTGAAGCTAGGCTACCTTAGCAAGGCAGCAGGGAACAGCTACGGTTGCTCTCCTGGTCAATTTGTAGGTTATTTATAACACATGCACTTTATGCTAAGCTAATCTAAGCAGTTGCTGGCTTTAGCTTCATGTTTAGTGTACAGACATGAGAGTGGGAGTCATCTTCTCACCCAACACGTAGCAACATAACCAGTGAGAACATTTCTCAAACGTTGGGATCTATTCCTTTAGGAGCACATCCTAGCGCCACGTCCTAGCATTAACAAGTGTCCGACCATAGCAGCCATATGAAAAGCTCTGAAATACAGTTTGATATGTTTCCTTTTTTTTTTTTAACCTTGCAAACAATTGACAATAGTCTGTAGTGTTGATTGAATGTCTACTCGTCTGATTAAAAAGCTCCTGTTAATGCTAGAACTACTTATGCACTTTCCACTGTGAAGGCATTGAAATGGTTCTGGGAGACGAGAAAAACACAAAAAATGAGGTTCAAACTAAAAAAAAAAGAAAAGAAAAGAAAAAAGAGCTGGTCTAAGCCACAGGAAAATAAAAGAATTTAACTTCAATAGTGCACAAATTGTTGCAGGTAATAGTGTCAGTCTCTGCGAGTCTAATTAACAAAACCTGACGATAGCATAGCAATGAGATCTCTGAAAGGAGGCTAAAGACAGAAGCTAGTTACCTTAATCAGCGTGGGGGAAATGTAAGAGCTTTCAAGTCTGAAGGATGAATGGACTGATGTAGTGAGGTGGCACTACAGCTCAACTGATGGAAATATGTAAACTTGGATTCTATTCTTCATTGAACGGAGTTAGTAGGATGGAAGAGTGAGCAGGGTATGGGAAGGGTACAGGGAGGGAAGTGCAGGGTTAGTAGATGGGTTTGATTGAACAAAGGGTTTCCAATGTCAAGGGCAGTGTGTCCGCGGAGGCCTTTGGGGCAGCCCGTTGTGCGACGGTCGGTCTGGGTTGTGGGAGGACGAGGAGGAATGGGACGGTCCTCTCGAGTTGTTGGAGTGCTGTGAAGTGTAACCAGAGGAGCCGCCGTCACTGTGGTAGCGGTGGTTAGCGCGGCCGGAGTTCCTGTCATGGTAGGATCCGCCGTTATACCGCGGACCACCTGAGTGAAAACCTTGTCCCTGGAACGTGCGCCTGTTGCCTTGGAAAATCTGAGGACAATTACGACACAGTCAACACCAAGAAATGGTTTACATCTGTCATCTGTGAAAGGGCTGCTTCGACTAAAAACTGACGTCCAACTGACCTGTTTGGTGGGTGGGGGGCGGGTTTCGCTGGGGGCGCTTTGGGTCTGGGTGGGGGGAGGAGTTTCAAGCTGGCTTGGGCTAGTGACAGAAGAAGACGTGGAGCTACAACGGGAGCGATTTGAGTAGCCTGTACGCGGATGGTAAACTGTTAAAAAACAAAACAAGCACGGTAAAGCATACAGTTCAGCTCGTGATGGACAGTATTACGCTGACATTTAGGGGAAACAACGACTAAAAGCTCAAACTGCCGTTTTTGTCACAATAATGATAAATTATTAGTGCTATAAATAATGAATTACAATAACACATTTCTAACAACGCCACCAACCCATGGACACAAAACAAATTAAGCACTATAACTAATGTATACAAATATTTAGAAAGCACTTAATTTGAGGTTTGTGAAAGAGCAGCTGCACAAATCTCAGAATAAACAGAACCAAGTGTAAATAGTTCATTGTGAAGGTAGAATTAACCATTTACACAGACATTAAAATTAAGATTTACACAGCAATACAAATGTCCATTTTTGCAACAGTGCACACGGCAGCTAGTGACTAGGAATTTATGGCAAAGGTTTAAAAGTCTCTATATAGTGTAGACTTTGGTCATAACTTTAAAAGGCTGACAAACCGTAAAGTTTTTTTTTGATGGTTATATTTATCAGGAAACCACCCACATTCTCTTTACAGCTGACAGAAATGGTTAAATCCTGTGCTGTCACAGGCTTGTGTACACAGCATTCATCTCCCGATTTTCATCAGCATCACACGTCTGTTGCAAAGGGCCCATGTATCTTTTGATGATGAACAGTGATTTTGTTGCGAGTTGGTGTTATATAAATAAACTGCATCATCAGCTGAGTCTTTTCTGTCATAAACTAGAGGCATTTAAGTACATTAAACACATAAACCTTGTACGATATGTCAATGTGTTACTGACTGTACTGGAAATCAAATCTAATTTGGCCTATGAAGAAATCCTACAACAATGCTAAATGCAATACTAAAATGTCTGTGTTTCTTGAGTTACTCTTTGCAAACACAACTAACAAACCCTTCAACAGCCATGCAAAACTTTCAGAATTGCCCTTTGCAATGAATATGGATGCTCTAATCTACTGCACTGACTTCAGTTTCCATAGTGCAGGAATGATTCTGGGCGATGAGAAGAAAAAAAAAAACCCCAAAAAACCCAAACACATCTTGTGTGGTTTCCATGGTTTTAGAAGAAAATGTGTGTCTTGCTAAAACAAATGGTTGTAGTCATTTTTACTGACAAACATGGGAACCATCTTGATCTTGTTTTGACATAATAATTACAGACTGCTTCTGCTTGCTGACAAACTCCTGTAATTGCAGATGTGTCAGCTACATTTTGAACTGCTGAAACGGAACAGATGCAATGTTGAACTTGTTATATGTGATTGCTAGTGAAGGTAATTAGACTTAGATTTAGGGAGGGGTATAGAGTGAGAGAAGTCAAAGAGGCTTCAGTACCTGATCCAAAGCCTGAGATGCTCATCTTCAGTGGTTCAAGATCAAATGTAAATCTTACAGCTTTCCCAAGATCCTCGTCATATTTACGTTCACTCACAAAGTGCTGTGGGTAAAAAAAAAAAAAAAGAGGCATAGGTTATCGATTCGCACTGCTCCAAGATTTTCCAAAAACTGTGAGAAAAAGCGTACCTTGATGTCTGCACGCAGTTCAGTCAACTGCTCCTCAGACATGGATGCTGACTTGTCCGTCAGTCGCCTGAGCTCCTCGGCTCTCTTCTGTCTCGCGTCTAATATCACCACTGCAACAATGATGTTTGCAAAGACATAAGATTTAGACATTAATGCACATAAGCGCAACTAAATGCATGTGTAGGTCGTCTCCATTTACTGGTGCAAATTCTGAATTTATGGCCAATTAGTTGTTTGTAAGTTGTCTTCTTATGTTGTGTTGCCTGTCAGCAGCAAATCACACTTTCACTGGAGCAGTAGCTAAAAACAGCTGGTTAATGGCAATCAAAACTTTCAGAGAGGCCAGTTTGACATTGTCAAGTTTTGTCTGACCAATAGTCCACATTCTGTTTACTGCTGCAGTGAGTTGCAAAACATCATCATCATGAGAATAGTTCCGTTAGTCAACTGAATTTTTAGTCTCTACGCATTTGTCAGTCTAAAACAAAAATGGTTTGGAGAAATACAGAAAGGTCTTGACCTGAAAAGTGGAAATAAGTAAACAGGTGACTTCACAAAATGCTATTCAAAATAGTCACTCGCCTTTATTTTTAAATTTACAACTTTTTACGTAATCAACTAACTGTGTCGGTCTTAAAATAAAATAATCATGGCAGTCCCAGTAGGTTTTGGTTTCCTCTGATCATTCAGCCGTGGCAGTTGTATGAAGCGCAACTGACTCATCTATAGATAAACCCAGGTCAAAGACTGTTCCAACAAACACATTTATACGTACTACAATTCAAAGTCTATTGTACTGTTTTACTTCAATTGTCCAAAAAAAATCTACAAAGTAAAACAAAAGAGGGGAGTGTGAGAATGAGAGAAGAGATTCTTTAGTCTTCTACGGCAGCTGTCTTCCTGTGTGATGCTGAAAGTTCGTGCAAAACAGTTTCTCTCAGTGCACAGAAGGATTAGCCTCATGATCCACCGCCCCAAAAATAACGCGTACACTTAGTATTAGGCGCTGGACTTGTTCTTATTGTGGCTAGATTCACTCTGCATTTATGGAGTTGAACTTTTCCACTGACAAATATGGTGCAAGGTGTCACGTTCACCAGTTTGCAGGGACCTGAGACCATAGATCAAACCATCACACACACACACACACACACACACACACACACACACACACACACACACACACACACACACACACACACACACACACACACACACACACACACACACACACACACACACACACACAACAGAGCGGTTCCTTCCAGTTCCAGCCTCTGACTCTGCTACTGTGTTTAGATGCTTTGGCTACTGGACAAAATAAGCAACTTAGAAACTTACTCTGATCATTTGGAAATCTAGGTGAGCGAATTAGTAGATTCATACAAATTATTACCATATTTAAAAAAACTTTTTTATTTGTGCCAGGACTGGTGCCGTTTTGTAAAGATTGGTCTTGCTAAAAAAAACAGCAACAACAACAACAACAACAACAACAACAACAACAACAAAAACCAGTAACATCCTTCGTCAGTTGAGCAGAGGTTTATATGGGAAACCTGACAGTCACCTCCAGTGTAATACAGGAAGGAGATTAGATAAACTATGAGGAAAACGTGCTTTTGCGATGTGAAGAAGTTCTACAATTTCTTTGCTTTGCTCTCAATTCCCCACACACCTTGCACAAAGACAGCATTGAGTCGCCCTTGACACCTGACACTATTCACTTTTTCCATGCCTGGAACACACAACACTCTACACTGAGGGGACAGAATAAGAGAGAATGGCCTACTTGTATAAATATGCAGTCCTGCTCTGTCATGTTACACACAGACACACAAACACACTGGGAGGCTGTAAGCAGCAGGACTGTGAGGGCATCACTGCAAGTTTGATGAAACAGAATTGCTGTTCCACAACAGTCTTTTACTACATCTCTGGAAGAGATTCAGGTCAGATTCTCTAAGCACCAGAATGAGGTGATCATATTATTTCAAGAGGCATAATAGCTCTTGCGTGACATGAGAAAGAGTTTCAGTTCAGTCTAAATACAAGGAAATACAGTACTTACTAGCCTCTGCTTTCACTTTGTCCATTTCTCCCAGCAGAGTCACTTCCCGGTCCATTAAGCTAAAAAAATAAATGAACAACAGAAGAGCCAGTCATTTTCTTTACTTACTTCAATTAATTATTGTGCATGTTGACTTTGCACCGAGTCTACAGAGCAATATTTAATTAAACAAAGAGGCTGCTGCACAGTTAAGAATCCCAAATGCAGTCGATGATGCTGCAAAACAGCAAAGGCAACATGTTTTCTGCAGCATTTCAGCTATAATACGTGAGCACAGTACAGGTATGTGAATGTAGAGCAGTACACAAGGGTCAATTGTAACCTTGATGATCATTTTGTTATCTAAGACAAGCGCAACAAAAAGCTGAGGTAGAAAGTTACTTCCTGCTGGTTTCTGATCCAAGTCCACTTAGCACAGTCAGTGGAGTTTGGAATGAGCACAAGTGTTGCTCTGGAGCTATTCCTCACCTTGCTTTTATTGTCGACTCTACCAGTGATGCAAATGCACTGGCACAGGCACAAAGGCAACATTCCTACATGTCATGTTTGTGGCTTGTTGATTATTTATAGACAGAATGGAGAGATTTTTGCCAAACATTTAAAAAGGACTTTGTTTACAATAAAACTCGAAGCTGTACCTTTAAGTACTGACAACGCTTTTTAAAAGTGGTTCAGTGCGGTTCAGATCACTGTTGTGAGTCCAGGAGTCTGGCGGTCTTTGGTTATCTTATGAATCTGGAAGTTCCTCCAGTTTGTATCAGAACAGGCTGCCCTCTTAGTCAGCGTTCAGTGACGACCTGTCAAAGCTGCTGGACTCAACTGAACTCAGTCTATTCACAAGGGACTATTTAATATAAACACTTCTGCTTATAGAGGATAGTTGAACCCAGCTCAGGCAGTCAAACGTTCATGATCTCTGCTCCACCTCTGATGAAGCACTTTGTAGATACATCATATATGTATCATAAAGTAGATACCCACAACTTTATATTTTTTACAGTTGGCTCACTGCCATTAGCATTAATTATACTACACCCATGACAAACACTGCATTACACATTAAATATTATTGTCAGACTGATGACTGGCCGATTAACACTCTAACCCACTACTGATAATATAAGTAGAAAGCAAAGATCTGTGTATCTTAGATGATAACGGCTTAACCCAAATTTTACTTTAAGGCATTTTTACAATGATATAGAGGATTTTCGCATCAGCTACTGAACAACTATAAGCCTGATCGGGGTCATCACCTGTTGTGCTCATCAGGCTTTTACAGTGCTTATGTAAATAAGACTAATAGAACAGTCTAGAGATTCTTGCTTGTTACACTGACAACGTGCTTATTCAACCTAACATTGAAATTTCAGGGGGACTCAAAAGAGCCGGTGTCCTGGTTTTGAGTATGGCTGATACATCTTTTCTGTTTAGGATTAACTCCAGTTAATGATGAATCCACAACCATGAGTTAGTGAATGAGCCTCTTACCTACTGCTTGTATGCAAAGTAATCTCTAATAACTTGTCATGGAATAAATTGATGAAAAGAGCTGCACGTAAAAGTAAAAACCTTTGTCCGTTCACATTTGTTTTTCCATAAAAGGTCAATTACACATGACCAATTAACAAAAACACGTTTTACACGAGGATTCAGATGTTGATCTTTGTTGTGAGTCATGTTTGAGTGGAACGGGATGAATGAACAGCATACACAGATGTGGAGTGGCCAAGTTTCTGATGGTTCTACTTTGAACTGGACTCTATGGAGACTGTGTGCATGAATATATTTGCACTTTTGCAGAGAAGCACGTCTATACACACTTCTTAAATCGCAACATCACTTCTAGTAGTCACCAGCATCTAATGCCGGTTTACTGGTTCTCTGGTTAAGCCAACATCCACCAGTATTATTGCAGCAAAGCACATTACTAGTATTTATTAATATCATCAATCAATCTTTTTTCAAGAAACTTTCAACACCACACAAACAGACTTCCAACAGTTTATAAATCTATTAAGTTATTGCCATGACCACATGCCAACTATAAAATAAACTGCACGCACCAGCTCTGGAGCTCAGCAAACGTCTGCTTCATCCTCTTAATTGAAGAGTCCATCTCTTCTTTGATCACCATCCTGTAGCGAGTCAGTGAGGCAGTGCATCTCTGCAGGTCCTTCATAGAGCGGTCAATGTTGGGAGCTGAAGCACAAAGATTGAACATGACTCAAGCACATTGTGAAGGAGAAATCATACACCACATTTAGTCTGAGGTTAGGTTTCACTTGCGTCAGTTGATTAGAGATGATAGTATTCGTAATTATACTACAAATTACTAACGAGAAAAGTTAACTTTTATCAAGAGTCAAGTATCTCACCCATTTTCTTAACTCCCTGCGATCTTAGCTCTTCTGTGGGAGGCGTTAATGAAGAAGTGTAGGGATGTGAATTTGAGCCCTGTCTGTGTCGGTTCTTGTTTCCTCTGGGACCCTGGGGATTCCTCCCTCCTTGCTGTAAGGCGGGACTTGGAGCACTACTTTGGCTTTCTGCTTCTGTACCTGTGAGGAGACCACTTCACTTTAAATTAGGCATTTTCAAAACTAAATGTTACATTACATAATATTTTAATAGTTTGTTCAAAGTTATTCTCTGTGAAACTTTGTTTGGAGTCAGATTTAATAAACTCTTGTGCTAACGTGCCTCTGGACACAGCTAACAACCATTTCCTTTAGCAGTTAATCCACCCCCTACTGAGGTGAATAATTAATTTGTCTATAAAATGTTGGACGACAACAACAGGTGGAAATTATCAAGGACATATCTTCAAATAACCTTTTTTTGCCAAAACAGCCCAAAGGTTTTATGTTACTGTACATAATATATATATAAAGACAATACTTTATAATAAATAAAGAAGTTGAATTATTATAACAGGTGTCAATTCATTTTCTTTACATCAACAATTCAGTAGCTGTATGTTCACTAAATTTGATAACTGGCAAACTATGAAGCATTAGCACTAAAGGCAAGGCAAGTTACCTTCATCAAAATGTTCCAACAGACATTAGAAAACCTAAACATATCAGTGTCAGTAATTTACCTGTGTTAGGTGAACAAGATTAAAATTGAATATTTTACAGTACGTAGTGTTAGCATGATTGTCACTGGCATTAAAAAACCAAACTCAACGTGCCTCTTTCAACCTTATCAAGCATCGTTTTGGGTGAAGAGGTGCATTTACCAGTGGTCTCAGATGCAGCAGGTTCAGAGTCCAGCTCGGCTGCATCAAGGGAGGCAGAGTCCAACTGTTCACTCAAAGAATCAAGTGACTCTCCATCCATCACAGATCCGTTAGCATGAAAACCATTCATCTCATCCCTGCTTTCCTCAGGTGATGGGGCCTCAAGTGCAGCAGATTCTGCTGATGCCTCTGGCTGAGGTTTGGGCTTTTTCTTCTTGGGCTGGACATGGAGATAATCAGTATTTAAACAATTGTTTGTAAATGGTGGCACTTTAAACAAGCTATAGATTTTTTTAAAAATACAGCAAATAGTACATAAATTGAATAAAGTCAAGTTTGACATGTGAACTGATTCTCACCTTCTTTTTTCCGGTGACATTCCACTCCTTTAGGATCTCGACTGCACTCCCTGGTGTCGGGCAAACAGAGATGATAAAGGTTCACAGTCACGCCTGATGGATTTCTAACCTCACACTATCCATGTCAATATCTAAATGCCCTGAGACGCTGTTTAGACGTTGGTAAGGAGGAACAAAATGCAGTCTGACGCACACTCTTATCCTATTATTATACCAGGTATGCAAGTTACGCTTAACTTCTGAATGCGAAGCATGGCTTGTCATGGAAAACAAAATATGTGGGCATCAGGCCAAGACAACAGGTTTGACTAAAATGGAGTAAACCAATTATAGAATGTAAAGGCAACGTCACAGAACTAGTTGAGTAAGGAGTGACATAAATAGCGTCACCAGCACACAAATCTAATACTTAAACATGTGGTAATTATTTTCTGTTCTTGAGGTGAAACACCAACATACTCATACCTTCTAAGAAAGCCTGAACAGCCTTGTCAACTGAGTTCTCAAAATGCTGCAACACCAGCACAATCTCATTGTTGCTTTTGTTGGGCACAACTGCCCTTACAGCACTGATCTGGAGGGGGAGAAGGATGAGAAAACCAGACTTTCAACACTTCAGTTGTTTTAACATTTAAATAACATTTGACTTAATGACATTGCATTGTGCTCTGTTTAATTAATCCATGTTTGGTGTGAAACTAGTGTATGACAGCAGCAGAAATTCATTTTAACAGTACCGGTGTCATATTATGTGGCAACAGTCCACATGTCAGATTATTGCTTGTTAATGTTTCGGTTTCTGCGTCAATTCTTTGCTATTCAAAGCTAACAAGACTATCTAAACCAAAAGATGACATAACCTGCCATTAAAACATGACACCACAGTAAAATTAGGCGCTGTCCCATTTTCCTGAAATTGTTCCATAAAGAGGATGAGGTTTCCTGTGATATGGTTATATAACGAAGAACCTCAAGCAACATTATTCTTTGTGCAGGTCATCTAAGGTGTGGGCTACATAACATCTCAATAACATTTGGAGACAATTAAATATCAACTCTTATAACAACTGAATGAACTACAAATAACCAAAGAGTAGCTCTGGTGAGTTTCATTTAACAATGTCATTGTATCTCATGCCCTGACAACTTGCCCTCTAGTGTTAACTGTCATCAAACAAGCTCACTGGGAATCAGCAGAGCAGAGTGTACAAGTAAAGAAACTGAATGTCAGAGTCCACCAACACAGTGGAAATGTGTTGCGAGTGCCAATCACATGCAGCGCGTGGGTGCAGCTTACCTTCTCCTTCATCCTCTCAGCTGTTCCTCCTTGAGACATGGCCATTTTTGAATGAGTGTCAAACATCACCCCTGATGTATCTGGAAGACAAATCTGACAACGTAACTCCATCGTCTCTTTTCGTTTCGAAAGGTGTTTGAGAAGCACAAGTAAATTATTAAAACTAAATAACCGGGGAGGGATTACAGATTTGTGAATATGAATTCACTAGTCAGCAATCTCAAAAACATTGGACAGCCATATCCATCTACTTCAACAAAGACACATTAACTCCATTTATTTAGTTGAAAACAGATTTGAGTTCATTCCTGTAGGCATAATTATCCAAAACAACCCACTATGAAAAAATGAAGATGCCAGCCTCCTTGCAATCTGCACTGTGGAGGTGGAAATAAAGTCATTTGGGAAGGTATAGCTATGTGCTTCACTTACCAGCACAAGCAGTAAGCACTTGTGAAAATAAATAGGAAAAACGCTTCACATCTGTCCCTGAAAACTGTGGAATCTGTGTCTGACATAAATTACTAATAATCACTGAAGGTCCATGTCCAAAGTTAATCTATGTGTAGTTATTGCAAAAGCTGTTTCCCCCCCTCGTGAGTCTTCCCTGGTGAAACTATTCAAATTTATTGGAAGTAGAGTGACTCATTTAGCAAGCCTGGGAAAACTTTGTTGGATTACGATAACAAAGTACAACTTATTGTAGTTATTGTAAATGGCTAGTTCTACATTTCTTAATACATAACATAACACATCGTTCAAACTCATACATACCCTTTTGGCTGTTTTTCTTTGCCATTTTTTCCCCACACTGGTATGCCAGAAACCACTGGATTCCAACTTCCTCGAAACTGTACAATAATCCGTTAAATGTGGTTAACTGGAGTCCCAACAATGGCACAAAGTGTGGTAACTTTCACCAAGTTGTTCTTCCTGAAACTGCCAACAAAGCTGACAACTGGCAGGAGGGCTGAAAGAGCAAGGTTCAGATCAGGTCTCAACCATTTAGACAAGGATTTGAGTTTTCCTCTTGCTTCTCGACCATTTAGATCTGCAGGGAAAGCATCGAAAGAAAAGTCCTGCTGTGTTATAAGAATCAGTGATCCAGTGTTTATATTGAGAGTAACATTAGCCTTATGTGAAGCAAAAACGCACAGAAATGGTGCATTCCACTTACGCAAGATATAAAAGTATGAATGCAAATCAAAGGACAGTAATTTCCTCTGGCTATAAAATATGAATGAAAAACAGATTACAATAAATTATTGTCTGTCTGGCAGAGCATTCCCCAAAAAAATCTGCAGTTAATATTGTCCTTGGCAGAAGCGCAGAATATAGTTTCGGAGAGAGAGCTTGTGGAGCTTCAAAGCCACACATGCTTGAAGAATATTTCCTTTTTCTGAGCTCTCGGCAGGAGTGGTAGGTGACGACAGGCAACACAGAATATTCAGAGACGGGGGGCTGCGAATGGGCGGAGGATGACGGCAAGTTTTCCACGCAGTAACAAAAGTCTGAAGCGTTAACACAACTATCTAAAACATCTGAATTTTACCAACAGCTGAACCTATGGCGCAGATGCTTCCTTAATTATGTCAGTGTCTTATGTGCAATACGGATTCTTTAAGTGTGCATATGGAAATGCATTCTTCAAAATACACCTATAATAAGCAGATAAACTGTTTGGCCATGTCTTTATTGTGTAGCTGGCAATATAACAATTTAAAGTCATGAAGACATTTAGGTTCGTCTCAGAAATGGTGGCATCACCCTCCAGCACTTTTACAACTGCACTCATGCCTCGAGTTCAGTTACGTCACTTGAGAAATGCTTTGGTCACATGTTCAGCGAGTTGGACTCACAGACTTTATGGGCCAGCTGTTTCCTCCTACCACTGGGTTTTCGTTTCTGACCCTATTTCTCCTGAAAGGGAAACTCAAAAGCTGTGCAAACCCACACCCTTTGATTAGGATTTGGCATGCCACAGTCCTGGCCACCACACCTTTACAGACGTCAGAGACGCATGTCAATACATCAAGCGACGCTGGCACAACCACGCACGTACACACTAGGATGCACGATGTTTATCAAGAGGGATGGTGCTCGAGTCTTCAAGAAAGCCAGGTGCACTTGCGTCGAGTGACGTCATTCGGGGGGGGGGGGGGGGGGGGTGAGTGCTAACTCAGCACTCACAAAAGCTAAACGAGACGCTCACTAACTCAGAGACGGAAATGAATGACACTTCCAAGAAGGAAAAAAAAGCTACAGGTTATAACAAGTGACTCGTATTTGTTACCTGCACTGCCAAACGTCAGCGACTTGAAATCAGACGTGTCCATAGTCTCGACGGGGCTCGATTTTTAGGTCAGACCACCGAGCTATGTGTAACTAATTAAAAGCGGGTCATACCGAGTTGCAGCTGATTAATCAGATGGACAACCCGGGCATCACTTGCCGCAACTTTGCTGGCATCTCAGGTAACAATGGCAACGTTACTTCTCCAACGCCAGATCGGAAACGTTTGCCTTTCTCTGTGAGACGCATATAAACGAGCCACCCCAGCGTACAGCGTTTCTTAAAATCTCAGAAAGTGACAATTACAAGTTACCAAACAATTTAACACAAGTAATCGAAAACCAAGTGGGTGGTAATGTTAGCTAACCAACGCTGCCTATGATGAGGCTTGAATCTGAGACATAAAGAAGTGCGCTCAGACATAACACGTTTTGCTCGGTCGCAGATTGGTTTTAGTTGCACGGTTGAGTCTTTCCTTCATCTTCAAGCAGCTCAATTCGCATATTTGGCTGAAGTCCGAAGGTTACGTTAATGTTAGCCTGCTAACGTTACTTAACGTTACACGGATCTTAGCTTTGCGAGACTCGGGGTTCCTGGCCGCAATACCTTGAAATTATCGTTAAACTAACAAAACACCGCGGACAAAAACATAATGCATCATAAATTAAAAACGCCTCTTTTGTGGACGGAGCTTTGAATGGAACCGTAGCTAACGCGCCGCTAGCAGGCTGCTGGCTTTTATTATTCCGTGCCCCGTTGTAGGGCTAGCCATCACTTAGCTGATCAACTAAAGAAGCAAAAATGCTGCTGAATCTTAACTGGTAGACCAATTCACGTTTCAGTGTATTTGTACTTGAATAAAATTACATACGTACTCAGTGTTGGCAAGAGAACTGGAGAGTAGGTTCTGGAAACGGGTTACTGCAGCTCCTAACGCCAGCCGTCTCTAATGCCCAGTAGTCTGCTCTGGGCAATATTTTCCTCCACAAGGCTCCGCTGGAGTTGCCAGGTTGGTTGTCAAGAGCCGCCTTCGAAAGCGTTTCTTCATTTAAATGAGCGTATTTTGCATTTTTGTAAAATAGGCAAAAAAAGAATGCTTTTAATAGCGAATTTACGTTTCTTGTCTTTTCACAGTCAGTCTAATCTCATCATCGATTGTGTTTTACTTTCCATTAGCTTTTACACTGAGTACATCTTAGAAGTGTGTCTCACTCAGACTCTCAAACTGATAAGTTAGGTTAGCATTTTCATGTTAGTTATGTAAAAAATATGTGCAAATCATTTTTAAAATTGTTTTCCTCAAGCAGACGGAAAGTTAATGATCAGTTGTCTCTCTTGAAAACAATACATTATGCTGCAGGGGGGAAATAGATGTGCAAAAGAATTCTGTTGAATAGATTACACATTATTATCATTATTATTATTATTATTATGATTGTCTTTGGTTCATATCCCACAAAAGTTTCCAAGAAATGGGTCTGTGCTTAATTATCTTATATTATAGTTATTTTATGGCTGTTTATCTAGGGGTTTACTTCCTCACTGAGTAGTGTCTCTATGTTTCTTTGCAGCAATTTATATGTATCTTTGCATTTGTGTCGCTGTCATTGTGTCATTGCATCAGTTGTGTAAAAAGAGGGTAACCATTCAAATCTGGCAACTAAAGCGTCCACGTCGTCATTTCCGAAGTCGAAGACTCAGGTTTGCTCGTTTTGCTGCCCTGCGTCGCCTGATTGTTATTGCACTTGTGCTAGTGTTACATCCGCGGCCATAGCTTTACGTGTGTGATGCCATGAGAGTCCTCGTTTCAAGGGAACATTTACAGACATTAAAGCGAATGTATAAAACTCTTTAGATTTATATTGTGCGTGTTCTAAGTCAAGGAAGAGACGTTTGCAGACACCGTTACAGTCTGGCGGAGCAGCACATTACACCAAAATGGCAACCCCCTATGTCACAGATGAATCCGGTAAGAAGACTGCATGTGCTAGATTATTGTTAATCTAAAACGGGGCAACTTTATTTCAACATCGCCCCTCAAATCAAGGCCAAGAGTTTGTTTTCATCCAGCGTGTTGATTGTCAACAGTAATGCGTTTAAGGACATCGTTCTTTTAAACGTTTTGTTTAGCAGCTAGCTAATGCTAGTTTTAGCCGCACTGGCTGATTGTTATTCTCTAAGATGCAGCTTAGTTCGTAGCGATCGGGATCATTTGGTGTCGATGTGAATCCAGTGCCTCCAGACAGACTCGTACCTTAGTGCTTGAGTGCATACACGATTGATGTTTAGTTTCTTTGAGCCGCTCTATCTATCTAGCTAGCTAACCTTACCTAGGCTAGCATTTTGTGCTAGAAGTTCATAGTAGGCTACTCACAGTATCATTATTAAGTTCTCATCTTCGCAGACATACAGGGAGTCTTGGCCAGAGATGTGTTGATTTTCGAAGCTTCCCCTTGCTATCTGGCTATATATCTGCCGTATTCTAGTATCACCTCTCTGTAAAGTGTTTCTAGGAAGGCCAGGAGAAGTTGTAGAGCCCAGAGTGTGTACTGTTATTTACGAGTTCACACCATTCTTGGAATTTACAGCACACGTTGTGATTTTGTCCCCACAATGACCTGGTGTGCCAGATGTGACTCAGTGACTAATGAGATTGCAGCCATGTCTCCTGCATTTGTAAAAACCGAAACCTGATTAATCTCCCAATCGTCCTCTAGGTGTATTCTCTCTGTATGTTTTGCTGAGAATGAGCAAATATGTTTTTGATCTTATAGTTATAGTTAAGAGTTTTTGTGCTGTTTCATAGAGAATTGTATTTGCTCTTTTGCACACATAATAAAACATCAATATATTTGTTCAGAGATTTGAGTTTGTGTTTTTGAAACTTTTACTTGAATGTGACAAATGATGAGTAATAGATGAACACTGTAAACTGAACAAACACAGTGACATCTTGTGGTTTGTTTAATTTACAGCAGCCCTGGTACTGCACAATATTAATAAACACTGAGCTATGCTCTTTCAGATGTATTTATCTGTCACACATTGCACCTGTCCCAGGGAAATATATTGCTGCCACTCAAAGACCAGATGGAACATGGAGGAAGCCGAGGCGGGTGAAGGATGGTTATGTCCCGCAGGAGGAAGTCCCAGTGTAAGTGCACTTCTGCTTTCTCTGTACGCAGTCAAAACCAACCTTAAATCCTAATTGTATTGTTAAATGACTTGATCTGCAGCAGTTAGCCCAGTTTAAAAAAAAAAGCACAGAATAATCATTTCATAATTTTGTATTAAGTTTTGAATGTATTGAAAAATTTTATTTTGGGCATTTGAGCTGGGAGAAATTATATCACATAAAAATGTAGACATTATTTTTATCAACTGTTGTCCTCTAACTTGACTTGGCTTCCGTTTGTTGCTGTTTTAGCTACGAGAACAAGTATGTGAAGTTTTTCAAGAGCAAACCAGACTTGCCTCCTGGGCTGAACCCATCTGATGCGGCTCCTCCAAAGCAGCAGCAGCAACAACAAAAGATTCCTGGTGCAGATGGTGAAATGGCCGGCCTCTCAAAGTCAGCTAAACGCAACATGAAACGCAAAGAAAAACGAAAACAGCAGCAGCACCAGAGCCACAACGGAGACGCAGACGTGGAATCTGTGAGCGATGCTGTGGAAAATGTGTCAATTTCCGAGGGCACCGAATCTTCAAACAAGACAGCAGCACCAGTCGCTTCTTCACCTCCCAGTGATCCATCAGCAGGAGCAGCTGAAAAGGCCAAGAAGGTCAAAAATCTGAAAAAGAAGCTGCGACAAGTTGAGGAATTGCAGCAGAAAGTGGACTCAGGGGAGATAAAACAGCCAACGAAGGATCAGCTGGAAAAGCTGGGCCGGGCAAAGGCCTTGCAAGAAGAGTTACAGCAGCTCGAGCTTGAGTCTTGAAGTGAGAAAGGATGGCAGAAGATTCAGACAGACTGAACAAACAAAATATAGATTGAAACACAGGGAAGGGACCTTCGCAGCTCGTTCATCATAGTTTCCATTAAATATATTCTAAATATTTGATATTCATTTTGATATATTAAACATGAACTTTGAAAGTGAACACAGTCCCAGCACCTTTTAAACAGATAGCAGTAGGGTGGCTCTGTAGCAGGCAGCACAACTTCAAACTGACATGTTTTCTAGATTGAAGCATCTAAATACCATTCTACTACATTGAACTACTGTTCATATACTTCTATTGGCCATTCAGCTATAAATATCTATCAAAGACATCATTGTGAATCGTTTTGTGCACATCTGTCTTTTCCATTTTGTACCCTCTAAAGCGTCACATACTTACGATACAAAATAAACCATTTTCTGTTAAAGAGAATATTGTTTTCACCTGTTTTGGGAAGTAAAAGTTGTTTTTGTATGCTCTACTAGTTACACCGTTGTGTCTATACAGACTGCGACATCAATCAAAGCAACATGCTACACAGACCTCATAACATTTTAAGTTGTGAGTACTCTGTGAGTACTGTAGTAAATGAACTACTGGACAAGAATTCTGAAAAGCTGGGCATAAATTGTTATAAAAACAAATATATTTTGGTGTAATTGGATGTCGTGGAGACAACAGTATGCGAATAACGCTGATGATAAGCTATATTTTTGTTACTGTGGAGAATTCCCATAGAAAAACCGAAAAAGTACTGCCTGTGTATTCTAAGCTTCCTCTGTGCCATAGTGCTCCATTGTTGTTCAAACATTAAAAACACACCAGTGAGACACATTGTTACACTGAGTGACACATTCCTTTATTGCGAGCATGGGCACTGTTGTTACTTTAAATAGATCACATTTTGATTATGTAAATATTTGCTAGAAGATCAGATGTGAATTAAACTGCAGCGCCGTGTTCACCCTTTTGGATGATGTTTGCTAAAAACTCCAGAGCTCAGTTTTAGGAAATGTCTGGGCCATTTTAAAATCCACACTTCTTTTCCGAGTAGTCTTTAGTATAAACTATAAGCTCCCTATAGTTGAACTGCCCCTGCTTAAATTATAGTGGGTTTTTTGGTCCTAACCTTTAATTGTGTTTAATTCAAGGATTAATACAACACCTGAAAGGCAGAGTCCAGACCACTTTTGCTTCTTCGTCCATCTTGGTTGGCTTCTCAGCAGGGGCTCATATTTTAATATTTCATCAATCATTACAGAGAATAATTACTTCTCTCATTTCCAATATAACCGTCACTGTCCTCCTACTGTTTACACTGCTCACTCATATTCAAAGTGAAAATTATAATGATCAGATAAAAACTACTGGCATCTTATTTGACCTTTGTGGAAACAAACACAACATAAAACACCTCAGCTGAAAACCTTGCTTAATATTTCACCTGCAGCCTTGGACTACACATGTAAAGTCACAGCTTATATGATGATGCTGAAATGAATAAATATGAGTAACTTTGCTGATTATTTTATCAACCAAATTGCAAAATCTTAAAGAACAAAATCATCTGGGATCTTTAGGTACAGGTCTACAACTAGATGGAGACAATTCAGTTTCTTTAAACAATGTTGATTCAAAACAAGTCACCTGGAGGCTTTTCTTTGTACAGTAGGTCTTGAGGTTTGTAATGTAATGTGGGTGGTTATCTTCCATGACCAGTTGGGGTGAGTGGACAGTGAGAGAAGAACATTATCTTTGGATTTCTTTTTCCCCTAGATGTGCTAATTGTTGGCTTTCTCTCTCTGTCTGCAGTCGTCACCACAGGTCAAAATGTAGATGGAATAATGGAGACAGAGCATATGCTTCCAAAACGAGAGCAATGACTAGTCACAAACTGATGTGTGTGGAATTTAGTTTGGAGAGAAAAGTAAGTGTATGTAACAAACACCTGACAACACTTTCACAGCCACCTGACACCCAAAACAGTCATTTATTATATATGTACCTTCTCTGCCTAAACACCTTGGTGTGTTTTTCTGCACTTAGGTTAACAACATAAACATCGAGAGGAGGAGAGAGCAGAGTGGACGACGACCACATGATGTCACTAATGTCAAATATGTAGCACCCTCATTTTTGACTTTTGTACCTTTACTTGCGCTAAACATAAATAAAACTCTGTTAATCATGGCAGTGCCGGTCTTGGGTTTCCTGAGGTTTTCTGAAATGTCTTTGGTGACATACAGTAAATCTGTGTCCCTGCACAAACACAGGACAAGGTCTTGTTGCACCAAGACCATATGATCTAGTCTACTTGAGTTTTACCAGCTCAGGGACTTACTGTAGAGCTTTACTGGTTATTCAGGTCACACATATAATGGAGACATGCAGTTCTCATTCTTCATGCTGCTGTTTGTTGGACTCTGTACTGCTGTACCTTGTAACCGCCAAACAATTGCCAAAACACCTATAAATAATGAAAATCAAGCACTTCATCGTTTTGCTTGTCACTACACGCGGCTCACTTAGAGAAATGATCCGATGAAATTGGATAATGTTCCATTGCACACTGATGATTTCTCATGGCACACAGGTTGGGAATCGCTGCACTAGACAGCACAGACACTTGACAAAGGCAGATTATTTGCAGGCAATAATGAATTATTTTTCAAAAAATGTTTTTCGACCAAATAGGAATAATTGAATACACTGCTCTAGATCTCGTTTGTCTTTTGTCTACTGCTGTTTTACTGCTGCTGAAACACAAATGTCCCCACTGAGGGATAAATTCCTTCATTCAGAATTAATTTTAATGATTACTGAATCTACCTTTGTTTGTAATTACCAATAGTTTTGATTATGATTATTAATGTGAGTGAAACCTAATACATCCTGTTACCTTGTGAACAGGGAAGGAGGGAAAGATAACAAAATAGGGCAAAAGCAGTCAACATTAACAACAACGTTAAGAGAAGTAATGCAACAAAACATGTAATCATGTTTTGCTTATTTTATTTATTAATAATTTACAAAATATTTACAAAAATGGCTTTTAATCTTTGTGGATGTCTGCCGTTTTCTGGAACCAAGATGTTGGTTTCCACCACGTGACCCTGACAGCTGACTCTGTGCCGCCTGGTCTGTTCTGGTGTTGGTTGATGTCATCTGGAGGAATTGATAAAAAAAGGATCAGATATAGTTTCAGTTTACAGACTAAGGTTTAAGACTTTACAGTATTAAAAATACTACTAAATAGAAAACCCACCAAATACAGGCCCAGACGTTAAACTATACTAAAATCCACATGAGAAGGAAAATACATTGATTTTAATTGAAAAAGTCTGCCAGACTTTATAGTTGTGACAAATTGTTTGCTGAGTTTCTTACTTTTATGTTGGGCGTCCCAGGCGACAAATCTTAATTTTGCAGCGGCGTCCGTCTCCATCTTCCTCTCCTCCTCCTCCTCGTCATCGTGTTCTTGGCTTGTGGCTTCGTATTTGCTCATCACCTTTTCTGCCTTTTTTTTGTTCTGTTGTTTTTTCTTTTTCTCTCTTTTTTCCTGCTTTTCTCTTTCTTTCTTGTCTTTCTTATCTTTATTCAGCAGTTCCTTAGCTTCTCTTTTACTTTTCTTTAGCTCCTGCTTTTTGTCCTTCTTCTCCTTCTTTTGCTGTTCTCTGTCTTGTTTCTTTCGTCTTTCCTCCTCCTCCTTTAGTCTTTCATCTTCCCTTTTTACCTCATTTTCTACCATTTTCTTTACGGCCTTCTCTCTTTTCTTGTCCTTCTTCTGTTGTCTCTCTGTGTTTTTGATTGTAATTTTCTGTAAGCGATCATTTATATTAGTGTTTGAAGCAGAAAGATGCTGACAGCTAGTTTAGAAGTGAGCAGATGTGACACAGTTACTGTTTGTCACACATTACAAAATGTCTGCGTCTAAATGTGCTAACATGGCATCAATAGCTCCACAGTCAGACATTAACACACATTATTAGGCTGTGTAACATTGCACATTGCATCACTTTACGACTATCAAGCTACTGTGCACAGTAGCTGCTTGTTAGCCTCCTGCTAGCGGAGCTAACCAGCTAACTGCTGCTAAAACACACGCTTCATGGCGGCAGAATGATCCGTTAACTAAGTTCAGTGACGACTGTGTTGCGTCTTATGTCTGATTAAACTAATTTAAATAGTAGTAGTCTGTTTATTTTTAATGGAAGCTGTAAAGCTCCCAGCGAACGTTCACTTCTACTGTACATTAACATTAACTCGTCAGATAAGCGCTAAATAAAACAGTTAGGAAACAAATAAAAACTACATTTGTTCATTTTGTTCACGTGTAATATATAAAACACTGAAAACCCGAGTTAGAGGATAACGAACAAGAGCAGAGGCCTGTGGAAGTCCAGATACCCCGACCGGTCATGGATAAGCTAAGTCCGCCCACTTCCCACTGCAATTTACTGGTAATCTTGCAGACAACTGGAAACGTTTCAAGCTAAGATTTAACATCTATCTAGCAGCAAGTAGACCAGGGGGTGATGATGAAAAACTGAAGGCTAACATGCTTTTGCATGTTATAGGAGAAGATGCTTTGGATATATATAATAGCTTTCAGCTGGATGAAGCTAATCTGACTTTGGCAGAGTTGATGACAAAGTTGATGACAAGAATGTGACCTTTGCAAGGTACAAGTTTTTCACCCATGACCAAAAAGCAAGGAACACCTCTTGATCAATACTTAGCAGAGCTTCACACATTAAGCAAAACATGTGAATTTGGAAATCTGAGAGACTCAGTAGTGAGAGACAGGATCGTCTGTGGCACAGTGGATAATGCCTTCAGAGAAAGACTGCTCAGAGAGACAGGACTTACACTGGACAAGTGTGTCAGTATGTGCAGAGCAGCAGAAACCACTCGAGCGCAAGCAAAAGAGCTTCGGAGAGGTGAAACAACAGTCCATGCAATACAGAATGACGGAAAGAAAAAGAAAACATTTCCTAAACAAAAAGAGAAATATACAGATTTTAAATGTGGTAAATGTGGAAACAGCCACAAGCCAAAGTCGTGCCCTGCATTTGGGAAATCTTGCAATAACTGTGGAAAAAGCAACCACTATGCTAAATGTTGCAAAGCAGCGCCGAAACAAAAAGTCCACACAGTTGACGAGGAAGAAGAGGATGAAGAGTTCATTGTGGATGTGGTGCAAGCCTGTACAACTGAAAAAGAGGAATGGGTTGCACCAATTGAGGTGAATGAGACAATAATTCCATTTAAGATAGATACAGGTGCACAGACAAACCTGTTATCTTTGGAAGACTACAAAACACTGAGAATGAAGAGCAGAATTCATCCTTTAAAAACAAAGGTGACGGGATACACAGGTGAACGTGTTCCTGTAAAAGGTGGATGCATCGCACGGCATTCAAATATAAAAATCAGCAGATACGAGCACAGCTACTTATAGTAGATAAGAGTGTGCAACCAATCCTTGGACTCAGTACATCTGTGAAACTCAACCTGGTTAAAAGGGTGTTTGTGGTGAGGTCACCAGACGCTGCAAATGATCAGGAGTCACTCATGGAAGAGTATAAAGACTGTTTCGAGGGACTGGGATGTCTACCTGGAGTGCATAAAATACGTGTGGATAAAAGTGTGCCTCCGGTTGTGCATCCCTGCAGGAAAATTCTGTTTGCGCTGCGGAAAAAACTGAAAGATGAATTAGCACGTATGGAAAAACTTGAGGTCATCAAGAAAATAGAGGAGCCAACTGAATGGGTCAGCTCACTGGTTGTTCTGCAAAAGAAGACGGGTGCTCTCAGAACATGCTTAGATCCAAGGGATTTAAACAAAGCCATCAGAAGAGAACATTTTAAGTTACCAACCACAGAAGAAATAATGGCACAGTTTGCTGGAGCAAAGTGGTTTAGTAAACTAGATGCCTCGTCAGGTTTCTGGCAGTTGAGATTAGACGAAGAGAGTTCGAAACTGTGCACATCATAAGACTATTCACATGATTTATGAACACATACCAGGAATAGAGACTATGATGGAACACATCATAGTCTGGGGGGCTACCCGAGAAAAACACGATAAAAGACTGAGACAAGTGTTGGACAAGACAAGAGAAGTGAATCTGAAACTTAACAAAGACAAATGTGAGTTTGGAGTCAAGACACTTACCTTTGTGAGAGATGTTGTCAGTGAAGAGGGGGTGAGGCCAGACCCCAGAAAGACATCAGCAATCAACAACATGGAAAGACCAACCAACAAAGATGAGGTCAGACGGTTCCTAGGGATGGTCACCTATCTGGCAAAATTTGTCCCACAGCTGTCAACCCAGTCGACACCCCTCAGGAGTCTTCTTGAACAAAAGAATGAATGGATCTGGTCTCATGAGCAGGAGTGATGCTTCTTAAAACTGAAAGAGATTCTGACACAAGAGCTGGTGCTAAAGTTCTACGACCCTGAGAAGAGCACAAAGATTTCAGCAGATGCATCACAGTACGGCCTGGGAGCGGTGCTGTTGCAGCAACATGACGAGCAGTGGCTGCCTGTAGCATATGCATCCAGAGCCTTAACGAGCGCAGAGTCCAGGTACGCTCAAATTGAAAAAGAGCTGATAGCCAGCATGTATGCATGTGAGCGTTTCCATCAATATGTCTACGGTCAGAGGTTTGAAGTGGAAACTGACCATAAACCTTTGGTGTCCATCATGTCCAAACCCCTGAGTGACTGTCCTGTACGGATACAGCGCATGTTAATCAGGGTGCAAAAATATGATGTGCACATGACATATACAAAAGGAAAGTACATGTACACAGCTGACACCTTGTCTAGAGCAGTGGACAAGGAGGAAAAGGAGGACAGCGAGAAAGGCATATGTGGACATGATTTTGACATCTCTGCCGGTAACTACTGACAGAACAGAACAAATACGGACAGAGACAAATGCAGACGAAATAATGAAAGAACTAAAGAGCACAATACTGAAAGGATGGCCTGAAAATAAAAAGGACTGCTCCACAAAAATACAAGACTACTGGAATTGCAGAGCAGAGCTCACAGTAGTGGATGACATGGTGTTGAAAGGGAGCAAGTTTGTCATTCCATTCTCCCTGCGTAAACAAATGCTTCAAAAGATACATGAAGGCCACCTTGGAGAAGTCAAGTGTAAACGTAGGGCAAGGGAAGTAATGTACTGGCCAAGAATTAACCAGGATATCAGCCAGACGACAGCTTCATGTGAACTTTGCCGCACCTATAGGCCAAAACAACAACGCTCCTATAGGATCCAGACAGAGAGTGGATTGTTCTTCTCAGGTCCAACTGTCACAGAGCCCCCCCCCCACGGGCGCCTCCCGGCGACCTACGAGGGTTCCTCCGGATGCCGTTGGTGGAAGTCCCTAATCAGCAACAGATCCAAGATGTGCCTCGAGGGGACCCAGCTGCGGTGTTCCGGTCCATATCCCTCCCAGTCCACCAGGTACTGGAGACCGCGAACTCGTCGCAGAATATAATCCAGTCTACTTGAGTTTTACCAGCTCAGGGACTTACTGTAGAGCTTTACTGGTTTTTCAGGTCACACATATAATGGAGACATGCAGTTCTCATTCTTCATGCTGCTGTTTGTTGGACTCTGTACTGCTGTACCTTGTAACCGCCAAACAATTGCCAAAACACCTATAAATAACTTCATCGTTTTGCTTGTCACAACACGCCGCTCACTTAGAGAAATGATCCGATGAAACTGGATAATGTTCCATTGCACACCTGATGATTTCTCATGGCACACAGGTTGGGAATCGCTGCACTAGACAGCACAGACACTTTGTTTGTAATTACTAATAGTTTTGATTCCTTCCAATCCTTTCTTCTCATTTATTTTTTCCTTCCTTCCTCAGCCATTTTTCTCTTCTCTTTTCCTCTTTCCGCTGCGCTTTCTCAATGTTCGTGTCAACAGACTGTCTCTTTTCCATTTCTTGCTTCCACCTTTGCTGTCTTGCCAGGTCTTGCTGTCTAATTGTTTCTTTTTCCCTTCTTCTCTCGTCTTTGTTTTCCAGTTCTGGCAGTTCGTTGTTAGTATTGATGTATATTTTGTATTGCTGTTGTTCAATTTCCTCTTTTCGATTATTCTGCTGTAGTTTGTCGTTTTCTTTCTCAATTTCTTTCTGGTTGTGACAAACCAAGTATGTGGTGGTGTAGGACCCAAGTGCAAATGAACCCAAAAGGCAGATCTTCCGCTAAACAATAATTTATTAAACAAACTAGAGAACAGAGATTCACAGCCGAGCTGGATAAACACTATAATTTGGAAACAAACAAAAGAACTCAAAACGATAGTGGACCAAATCACACTACGATCTAATTTATGAAACTGCTACAAACCAAAATTCACCGCAAGGCGGGACTCTACCAAAGCTAGCACTAACAAACATCACTGACTGGACTAGAAAACAAAATCACCGCAAGCGGGACAAAAAAAAAAAAACACAAGTTACCAATTACAGAAACAAAAACACTGCAAACGCAGGAACAAGGCAAAGGCTACAAAACAAACTAACTAACTTACTTGACGAGAGAAGAGCTAGAGGTCGGGGACGAGGGAGAATAACGAGACAAGCAATCAGGGATGACACACCAGCAACGAGAGACTAACAGACAGGGGTATATAAAGACAGACTAACAATGATTACAAACAAGGGAAACAAGTACGGGGACAAGGGACAAACTCAAAAGTCCAAATGGCTCCCCCTGGTGGGGGAGCGTGTCCAACTGTCACACTGGTGTCTAATTCCCCACATATGAATGTAACATTCGGTTTTGTCCTTCATTTCCAGTCTCTCAATCCTGTCGTTTTCATCAGTAGAATCTGCTTTTTCTTCCAGTTCTCTCATTGTATTGTGTAACTGCTGACGCCACAGTTGCATATAATTAGAGGGGCTTTGAATTTGCTCTTCTTTTGTTAGTCTTTCCTTCTCCTCCTTTTCTTTTCTCTGCCTCTCTTTCTCTTCCTTGTGTTCTTTCATGTCAGGACTAATTCTGTTCTTTCTTCGAGCCATCTTTCACTACTACTATTCTCTTTCCTTGTTATTCAACCGCTTCTAATCTAACAGGAGTAATTGGGTCCGTACCTTATTCCAAGTGGCTCTGCACCTCCTAATGTATGCAGAGACGGACGGTACTCCAACCTCGGGACCCTGTTCCGGAAATAGAGGCGGCTGGAATCCGTGGGCTGCCTCAAACGGTGAACACCCTAATGCAAACGACGGCAGGGTGTTGTGCGCATACTCAATCCATGGGAGTTGTGACGCCCAAACTCACCGAGGTCCCAAGTGCCCTGCAGAACTCCTTCCAGGCCGCCGAAGCGAACTGGGGTCCACGATCCGATACAATATCTTCGGGGATTCCGTGGAGTCTCACCACGTTGTGTACCAAAAGCTGGGCGGTCTCCTGAGCGGATGGCAACTTGGGCAGGGGAACAAGATGAACTAGCTTTGAAAAACGATCCACAATAGTCAGTATGGTGGTCTTACCCGCTGACGGAGGAAGACCAGTAATGAAATCCATTGAGATGTGCGACCATGGACGGGATGGCACTGGCAATGGGCGTAACAACCCAGCCGGGGGTCTATGCGAGGTCTTGTTCATGGCGCAGATCCGACAAGCTTGGACGTACTGGCGTATGTCGACTTTCATAGACGGCCACCAGAAACGTTGCGCTACCATAGCGACGGTGCGGGCGACTCCAGGGTGACAGGCCAGCTTGGAGTCGTTTCCCCACTTCAGCACCTGGGGACGGAGACAGACAGGGACGAACAAACCACAGAGGGCAACCCTCCGGGATAGGTTGGGTGTGGCGAAACTCACGTACTCGGGCCTCGATATCCCATCGCATAGCCCTAATTCTGGTGGGCTCGAGGATAAAATCTTCCGAGGAACTGGACTCTGCAGTTTCCGGGCTCTCGAACTGCCTCGAGAGTCCATCTGGCTTTACGTTCTCTGACCCGGGGCGGTAGGAGAGAGTAAAGTTAAATCGGGTAAAAAATAGTGCCCACCGTGACTGACGAGCATTTAGCCTCCTGGCTGTCCGGATATACTCCAGGTTTTTGTGGCCCGTCCAGACGAGGAAAGGGAGTGTTGTGCCCTTGAGCCAATGTCTCCACTCCTCGAGGGCCAATTTCACGGCCAAGAGCTCACGGTTCCCCACGTCGTAATTCCTCTCCGCACTGGTTAACCTTCTGGAGAAAAAGGCACAAGGATGAACTTTCTGGTCCTCGAACCGTTGCGAGAGGATGGCCCCAACCCCTGTGTTGGAGGCGTCCACTTCCACGATGAACTGGCGTGACAGGTCAGGCAGGCGAAGGATAGGTGCCACTCAAAACGATAGTGGACCAAATCACACTACAATCTAATTTATGAAACTGCTACAAACCAAAATTCACCGCAAGGCGGGACTCTACCAAAGCTAGCACTAACAAACCTCACTGACTGGACTAGAAAACAAAATCACTGCAAGCGGGACAAAACAAACCAAGTTACCAATTACAGAAACAAAAACACTGCAAACGCAGGAACAAGGCAAAGGCTACAAAACAAACTTACTTACTTACTTACTTACTTACTTACTTACTTACTTACTTACTTACTTACTTACTTACTTACTTACTTACTTACTTACTTACTTACTTACTTACTTACTTACTTACTTACTTACTTACTTACTTACTTACTTACTTACTTACTTACTTACTTACTTACTTACTTACTTACTTACTTACTTACTTACTTACTTACTTACTTACTTACTTACTTACTTACTTACTTACTTACTTACTTACTTACTTACTTACTTACTTACTTACTTACTTACTTACTTACTTACTTACTTACTTACTTACTTACTTACTTACTTACTTACTTACTTACTTACTTACTTACTTACTTACTTACTTACTTACTTACTTACTTACTTACTTACTTACTTACTTACTTACTTACTTACTTACTTACTTACTTACTTACTTACTTACTTACTTACTTACTTACTTACTTACTTACTTACTTACTTACTTACTTACTTACTTACTTACTTACTTACTTACTTACTTACTTACTTACTTACTTACTTACTTACTTACTTACTTACTTACTTACTTACTTACTTACTTACTTACTTACTTACTTACTTACTTACTTACTTACTTACTTACTTACTTACTTACTTACTTACTTACTTACTTACTTACTTACTTACTTACTTACTTACTTACTTACTTACTTACTTACTTACTTACTTACTTACTTACTTACTTACTTACTTACTTACTTACTTACTTACTTACTTACTTACTTACTTACTTACTTACTTACTTACTTACTTACTTACTTACTTACTTACTTACTTACTTACTTACTTACTTACTTACTTACTTACTTACTTACTTACTTACTTACTTACTTACTTACTTACTTACTTACTTACTTACTTACTTACTTACTTACTTACTTACTTACTTGACGAGAGAAGAGCTAGAGGTCGGGGACAAGGGAGAATAACAAGACAAGCAATCAGGGATGACACACCAGCAATGAGAGACTAACAGACAGGGGTATATAAAGACAGACTAACAATGATTACAAACAGGTGTGGACAAGGGAAACCAGTACAGGAACAGACAAGGGACAAACTCAAAAGTCCAAATGGCTCCCCCTGGTGGGGGAGCAGGTCCAACTGTCACACTGGTGTCTAATTCCCCACATATGAATGTAACATTCAGTTTTGTCCTTCATTTCCAGTCTCTCAATCCTGTCGTTTTCATCAGTAGAGTCTGCTTTTTCTTCCAGTTCTGTCATTGTTTTGTGTAACTGCTGACGCCACTGTTGCATATAATTAGAGGTGCTTTGAATTTGCTCTTCTTTTGTTAGTCTTTCCTTCTCCTTTTCTTTTATCTGCCTCTCTTTCTCTTCCTTGTGTTCTTTAATGTTGGGACTAATTCTGTTCTTTCTTCGAGCCATCTTTCACTACTACTATTCTCTTTCCTTGTTATTCAACCGCTGCTAATCTAACAGGACTGTTTTTCTTCTATTAAACGGAAATAAAACAAGTGAAGCGAACGTTTAGACACAGCTGTAAAAGTCTTACCTCTCTGTCTCTGGATCAAGTTTTGTATGACATATGAGAAAACGCTGTGTTTACATGAACCTTGTGTTTCCATAGAACACAGTTTAAATCATCACAGTCCAGCACAAGCAGCATCAGTAGCAGATGACATCACAAACTCTGCCGAACCTGGAAGCTACACTTTGTTGAAACGTCTGTAAGTTGAAACATAGCACCTGGATTTGTTTTTTGTTAAAAGGTTCCGATGACCTGTATCAGGGGAGGTGTCAAACTCAAGTACACTGTGGGGCAGAAAAGCTCCAAGATTATCAACATTATCAGCGCTTCTCCTTGGCTTGACCAGTGATAGGGCACAAAACATTGAACTGGTGGTTCCATTCATTTCAAGGATTTGCAGCACAGCGACTCCTGGTGAATGATGCAGTGATAAGCTGTCAGCTCACCTGCCTTGTTTTCTTCCCGCATCTTCTCTCGGATCCTGCCAGACAGTCCACTCTGTCGACCGCACATCCCAGTTGCTCCATCTGTGGTCAGGCCTACAAGTTTATCCCAAGGCAGCCGTATTTCATTCACTCTTGAGACATATCCTCTCCCGTAGTTGTGCCACGCATTGAGTGCGACCTCAAAGTTCTCCTGTTAAGTGCAGACTTGAATCCACTCCACATATAAAGACTGACAGCTGGGTAGTATCAGTTTCATTGCTCTTATCCACAACAGGGGAGTATGTGACGATGTTGTAGATTGGTGACGAGCTAATTTACGGTATATTCTGCTCAGGCTCCAGTTTAAAAATGCTTGGCCTTTTATCAGCCGAGCTTTATGAGGCAGTTTTTGTAAAGAACCGGGATGACTTTGCATCCTCATAATAGCCACAGTAAATCTGGCCTTTACAGCAGTATCACTTTGAGATTGAACTTTTCTGAACACACGATTGACCTCGAGTTCGACACATCTGATACAGACAGATAAGCATCTGTCCAGTCACTTTTTATAAACACTTCTCCATAGTGCTGAAGCAGAACAGGAGGTGGACTCCGTCTGCATTTAGAAGATGATTTGCTGCAGTGGTTACATGGGGGTGTCATTGTATCTCCTTGAATAGGTTCCTGTGCTGTGAGCAACATAATTAACTGTTGTCCCATGGAACAAGTGTGGTTAGTTGTTTTCTGCTTTGAGCTGCAACCAGAACGCAAAGAATGGTCCGATTTGTTTGGAACATCTTCCACAAACATCAATCACAAATGAGCTGTTGTCCTAGTACATCTGTCACACATCTGGAAATAAGTCAGTTACTTTTGTTGGAGTACTTTAATTTTTGTTTGCTTTCTTTGACGTAAACATTACTCGGAAGTTATTCACAAATGGCGGAAAATGATGGTGTAAGAGGGCGTAAACATGCTGATTCGGGCTGAAATATGCACTGGTTACACATTCCATGTAAAGGTTTATTATGTGGTTTTGAGGCAGGTTCTGAATGACACTGCGTTGTATAAAAGCTCAGTCCCTAAACCAAGACGCCCTGGACCCCAGACGGACTAACAGAACATGGATGCAGATGAAGTATAGTAACTGCAGCTGCCAGTGTTGCTTAGAAAGATTGCTTTTAAGCGTGTTTTTAAGTTGAAGAGGTCAGCGTGCAAATTCTTATTTGTCTAGTAATGGAAAAAGAACTAAAGCAGAAAATGGGATATGTACTGGAGTTAATGGCGCTTCTTGTTTTGATGACAACAGCTTCATCTAGTGCCCAGATCATGGGGGAATTTACAGGAGCAGAGGTAAGAAAACTTTAGCTTATTAGATATTCATGTAAAAATAGACTCAACGAGGTTCATTAGTCAGTTGTTGCAGTTGTTTTATTATACTCATTAAAATGTCCAGACTATACCACAATGAAATAAAATACCACAATGAACTAAAAAGCTTAAGGTGCATTTGTGGAAATGGGAAAAGCTGAATGATATTGTCTATATTTGATGTTACAGAACAAAAGTATATTTTTAAATCAAACGATGATTCTACAGTGGAACATAACAAGTGAACCCAAAAATAGCTTATCACAAAGGATGAGTGTTAAGAACTGCATCTGTTTTCTCTGGTAATATCAAGGCCACCAGCAGATAGTGAATGATTCCAGAATAAGTCTATGACAGTAAGAAACTCTGCTGACACCCACAATATGTTCAGTACACATTATTAAAATGATATGTACACTTCACTACACTCCATGCAACTCTACCAGTGCTACTACTAGTACTACTATTACCCCTACTGCTACCGCTCTCTGCAGGGGTATTTAAGGAAGTTTGGCTATCTGCACATCCCACTGGACACTAACGGCCAGAACCATCCACGGGAGGAAATAGCGGCTGCGTTAAGGTGAATTAGCAAAATGGGTTTATCACATTATTTTTCCTTAGCTTTTATCTGAGTTCAAGTGGCTTGACATTTCGTTTTTCAACCATCATTTCAGAGTCTTTCAGAAAGTGACCAACCTGAAGATATCTGGAAAACTAGACTCAGCCACTCTGGCGATGATGAACAAACCTCGGTGTGGTGTAGAAGATTCTTTCAACAGCAAATCACTCAAGTATCGAGTCATGGGTAGGTACTCATCTATTCATATAGGATTCATATAGTCCATAAACATTATCTAAAAGTTGACCTGCATTGTTATTTATTATTTTATTTGCCCTTTGGATTAATCAAGTTCTTGAGTCTTAGATATGAAACTTGAGTGGAAAATAATTCAAAATTCTTCAACTTAAACAGGTTACTGGCGTAAGAAGATGCTGACTTACCGCATCTATAATTACACTCCTGACCTGGGACAGGGAAAGACACGTTTTGCCATCCAGAGTGCTTTCAAATACTGGAGTGATGTGTCACCTTTGAGGTTCCGAGAGTTGCAGCACGGCAAGGCAGACATCAAAATCTCATTTCACAGGAAAGATAAGACGTGTCCGGTGCCCTTTGATGGCCGAGGTAAACTGGTGTTAAAATTCAAATGTCCGAAAACGCGGCAGGTTTTGCGTTTTGTACGTAGCTTCATTGTAGCTGAGGAGGGAGGTGTTCTGCTATTTGATTACAGTTTTTCCTTTTTCGTTAGGCCATGTTCTAGCTCATGCTGACGCCCCTGAGTCAGGCATTGTGCACTTCGATGAAGACGAACTGTGGACAGAGGGAAGGTCCTACGGCTCCAACCTGAGGATTATTGCAGCCCATGAGATTGGCCACGCTTTGGGTTTGGGCCATTCCCAGTACTACAGTGCTCTCATGGGGCCTGTGTATAATGGATATCGCTCTGACTTCAAGCTCCATCCAGATGACATACAAGGGATTCAGGCTTTATACGGTGATGTCAGAATAATATCACACTACAGTACAGTTTTGTTCACTAGTATAGTTAATGTAATGTGCAGAGTTTCTCCTTACCAGGAAAACCTGAGAATTCTCCTCCATCCAGAGAACATTCGGTGCCAGGAGGGGTTATTGTAGATCCCTGTAGCGCCACAATGGATGCAATAATGTTAGGTATAGACTCAGTTTCTTCATTCACAATAGGAAAAAATATAAAGCAATATTTGTACGCTAATGTCCCTCTAAACATTATTCTTGCAGGTCCTTTGCGTAAAACATATGTTTTCAGTGGTCAGTATGTGTGGACGGTGTCCAGCTCTGGCTACAGCTCTCCCACCCTGATCTCTGCGCTGTGGAGGGAGATGCCAGGGAGTCTCAGCGCAGCTGTTCACTCTCAGCGGACCGGCAAGACCTACTTTCTGCAAGGTAGAGTCATTTCACAGGGGAATGATGCACAGCAATTTCATAGTTCCTGTTCTATATGTCTATAGTGTTCACAGAAGACTTTGCTTTTTTTCTCAGGAGACAAAGTGTGGCGATACACAGGATTCAAACTCGACCACGGCTTTCCCAAGCGCTTGTCTAATATCCCTTCTAACATCGACTCAGCCTTGTACTTCAGCAAAACCAAAAAACTCATATTTTTCAAAGTAAGTTTGTTTTTGTTTTTTGCTGCCTGTACAGTTTCTGAAATGTAACAACCTTCTTGTTTCAGGGCTCTGGATACTGGCAGTGGGATGAAATTGGTCCAACAGACTTTAGTTCATATCCCAAACCTACTGAGCAACTCTTTCATGGAGCACCCAGCAATACAGACGCTGCATTAACATGGACTAACGGTCATGTATACATGTTCAAAGGCTCCAAGTTCTGGCGCATAAGCCACGACAGGGTGGACAAGGGTTATCCCCTAAACGTGGCCTCACACTGGATGCAGTGTGACGACTGAGCCACCAGAGGCTCCCAGGGATCCAGCTCAAACATCATCCTGCACAATGACTCTGTGGAACAGGAAAACGTGCTCGTTTATTTGGAGCTTGATAAACTGTTCGGAATCAAAGCATTATTAGTATCTGTTTAAAATCTGCATTAAATTCACATACAAATAAATGGATACATAATGCAATGCTTGTGTTTTCTGATAATAATAATAATAAGTACTGTGTTCACGTCATGTCAACTACTGTATGATTATGATCAATAGAGAGGGAAAACAGTGCTAACATCTGCCAAATGTGATCAAAAGTATATTATGCATATAGATAGTATGAATATTAGTAGCAGAGATTGCAAATCATGAAGTACAGTAATTTTTATACTGTAACTGATCTCATGCTGCCAACATGACATGTTCACATCCTACAAACCACACACTTACAGATTCACAATAGAATAAGCTAGAAAACAGGTAGAAACACATGGTTCGACTGCTAGCTGGCTAGTTTTGGTTTGCAGCTGAGCTCAAGCTAATTTACATATCTTTTGTTGTCTGGAATGAATTGATTGTGATGATGCAGATCATACTGTAAGGCACAAAGGAGAACCAGTTCTTAGCAGACCAGCAGAAACGTCATCTGACTAACATTTCTTATGACACTGAGTTGTCTGTAAATTGAATGCAAAACAAGCTGATGCCTTGAATAAACTGCGTTTAGCTGTTCAGGACATAAATATGGTTTTACTTTTATTTATTTTGCACATACATTATAATCCTAATCCTAATGATGTTGGATTGTATAGATCAGTTACAAAGTTTTATGTTTATCATGCTTTGCTGTCACTGCTTTATTGCTGAGTTCCTATTTATCCTTGTTTTTATTTTATGGACTAGTGTAAATTATTAGTTTGTAAGCGTAACAACTGAATTTTCCAACCTAATCTAATTTATATGAACATTTTATTTAAGGCCTTAAACATGTTAGGTTCCAAAGAGTGGAGGAATATCTGCAAAGGAAAAAGGTTGTATTGCAACATGAAACGTCCAAAGCTTGTGCTGATCTAGTGTCTAATAACAGAGGACGCTTTGTTGTTTTGTCGCGTCAGCATTAAGAGGATCATCTCGTAGCGTCCTTAATGACAAAGTGTGCACGTTGGTGATGACATGGAGAAGTTGGTAACAACAGCAGCAATCGGAACCATTCAAAGGACTGGATTCCACGTATTCAGACAGAAAACACAGGGGAGGCAGCAGTCAGAGGCACCATGGAGCCTGTCTCAAAGTCAAAGTCAATGAAGGTGTGAGTGATTGTGCTGACGCTGCTGCTGGAGGAGCCTGTTCCCATCTGGCGCTCCCGGAGGCTCTGGAGATAACTCTGAAAAGACAAACACACGCTGTTACTGCACCGCTTTCACATAAGAGTAACAACACTGGACGTGAGGAGCAGGTGGAAAATGTAACTACCTCAAGTACATACAAATCTACAGCTATTATTTCCATGTTCTAAATCTTGGCATCGTAACTCAAAGACTTTTCAGATTAAGAGAATAAAAGTTTACTTGCAAATCACGGTTATTGAAAGAAAAACTAGAACTAGATCCACCTGATGCTGAGGCATGAAACTCCACCTGGGGAATGTTATAGACAAGCAATCAACAGATCAGTGTTTTAATCTCAGACACTCACTGGTGCCAGGACGTCCCCAGCGTAGCGTTTCAGCGGTGGAGGCCTGCGCCGACGGTACGGTTGAGGTCTTCTCACTGACTCTCTGTGTGTGTACTTCTTGGGATATTTACTGTGTTTTTTGTGTGAAGCTGAGAAACATCCAACGGGAGAATGTAAGGTGAAATCATCACAGATGGAGGTTTTGAGGCCTACATGGAAACGCAATTAAACTTACTTTCTCTGTGCGTTACACCTTTGGCAGTAAACCTCCACTGCACCAACACACCCATGACGCCCAAAATAGGACATATCCCAGTGATGGCCCAGTTGAACCAGCAGAGAGGGCGCGGGGCAACTTCACAAAGCATATTATACACCTGATCTGGAAGTATGAATGTCCCCACAAGGTAATCTGAACACAGCATCACGGTGGTTGCGCCAAGCACGGATGTGTAGATGATGCTGAAGAGCTTCTGCCACTGCAGTGTGAGGACAGCAGTGACGATGCCGGCAGCCAGTACGACACTGACTGGCACCCACACAGGGCTCAGGATTTGAAAGTGCCCGATAACTGCCAGCATGAGGCCGGACAGCAGGCCTCCTAGCTGCAGGCCACAGAGGACGAGCCCCATCGTGGACACCAGCATAGTCAACAGTCCGCAGAGCACAGCAACACCTAGGCCGATCCCCGCCTTCGTCTCCAGACCCAGCTGGACGTCCAACACAGGCTCTTTGTGATACAGTAGGAGCACAGCTGCGGTTGCAGACATGAAGCCAGAGAAGAACATGACCATATTGAAGCAGCGGTATCCTGAAAAGATGGAAAAACTAGATTTAAATGTCAGTAATGAAACTATGATTTCGTTTGCACATGTGAGCTAACAAAGCAGTCACAGTGTGTTGGTCGTGTTTGATGATGACCTTATGCTCTGTGCTGTGACATTAGGAGTTATGAAAATAATATCTAAAATACTTATTAATAATGTGCTTTATCATAAACATACTTGTATATCATAGGTAAATACACAACATATGTATTATCTGAGACAATCAAAAGAGTCAGTGAGGTGAGAATGAACAATGAATGAGCTCTGATGCTGAAGGGCAACAGTACAACCTGCTGTTTGTCTGGAGCCCACTCTTGACTGAAACACATGATCGTGAAGTTGGACCTAGAGAAACGCCAAAACGCCACTTCCTGACCTTTCAACTGAACGCTCACTAAGAATGACTAAGACCATAACAATGACAGCTGCTGGGATCATCCTGCTGATCTCTCACAAATAACTGAAATACCTGCTGTAATTGATTTGTTTCTGTGTCCAGCTTCAACATCTGTGCACCCTCTTTCCCCTTTCTTTATTTTTGCATGGGAATACTTCTAACTACAGTTCTTAATGTATTTTATCCCTTTAGGGGAACATGCAGATGTATTTGCACACTGACATATGTTTTAGTGAGCAGTTGATTGCTCGTCACATCTAGAAGAACACAGACATAACGTTGTGTTTTTTTATTCCTACAGCATCTTCGGTAAATCCCCCTCACGGCATGTTGTTACGTAGATGCGTAAAATCACTCAGACTCATGAGATGTTGCGAGGTTTCACACTCTGACACCAATGCAACAGGTTGCACGCTTCATACACACTCAAATCCAGACACATGACTGCCCATCTGCCTCCTCCAGCTTTAGGCTTAGCCTCACTAAACCCCTGGTAGCTTCCAGACACCTGCCAGGGACCGTTTAAACCATCAGCTCAAAACACACTGACAATGTGTGAAGACAGTGAAATGGGGTTGATGTGAAACTGGTGACGCACGCTGTCTCTGTCCTGAGATCATCCAGTTCAACTCTGATACGTACCAAAAAAGCAGTAGATGAGGCCAAATGACAGGCATATAGAGCAGACAGTAGATGGAATGACTTCATACTTCATATTAATCTCGAGGGTACATATCTCCACCTCAGCTACAGCCGCTCCTGGCTCTTCAGTAGCAAAGACCGAAGTGACTTCCATCCTGGAGGATTATTGCCTCTATTGCTGTGTGGCTGGTGTGAAGACAAATCTGTTTATTCACTGAAGACTGTAAAATGCCACATCCTGCATGTGGTGTCCAGGGAAAGAGGAAACTCCTGAACAATGAAGTCGTCCTAAACAGCTTCCTGCTGTGCACCTGCAATAGGAGAAGAGTGATTTCAGCTCTGTGGCAGTTCAAAGATGCACTTGTCTGCTGATTTAAGTGTTATTAATCATCAAGTCTTCTGACTGTCCTGTGAAATACGGCTGTGAATATATTCCTTTCTGTATCCTAATGACACTTTGTTATTTGTGTGTTTGATGTGGCTCTTTCCCACATGCAAACATCTGTTTAGGAAGGAGAAGAGGAAACTGAGCATCCCACGGTGAGGTTCTCTCCTCCTTCTTTTGTTCAAGAACAGGATACAGACGAGGAAGTGACCTGGTGGCCTGGTGCCGCTGCCATACAGGCATATTGTTCAGAGCATGTGACTAGGTCCCCTGTTTACTGAACTATGTCCAAACCCCAAACAAAAACCAAGTCAAAAATACGTCCTAATACCGAGCAGAGGGGAAGAAGAAGTAACAAGAAAAATGTATAAATAGCGACAAAAATTAACTTTCCCAAAACAAGCTTTCTCAAGTGTAGTAGTATGAGTCTAGCTGCAGTGTGTGCTAACTATGAGGACCCCATAAGCCGTTCAGGCAGATCCCATGGTGAGCAGATGGAATTAGAGGAGCTTTAGCAAGTGGGTGATCCTGTCGTCTGTGTAAACTCTGTCCTCTTTCCTGAGTAAAGGTGAGTGTAAAACACAAAACACTTTCCAACAGGTCCCTGGTGGAATGAAATAAAATGTTCTGCAAGAAATGTGGGTAAACATGTTACTGAAATAATCCCCTTGTATTTGTTTGATATGACTGACATGATATAATCTACATATTTTAAAGAATCTCTTAACAAAATAGAATTTGCAAATGAACAAATGACATTTCCGTAGCTTACCTTGAATTAAGCATATCTTCACAGAGTAAATATCAATTTTTTTCTGTTTCATTGACACGTTGTCAAATTCCAGCAAACACGAGTGAGCTTCCAGGAGTTTGTGTGTGTGCCTGCATGCTGAGACTCAGCGGCTGACGCACTCCTCTGAGTTCCAGTCCCTCATCTGTGCTTATGTGAACAGCTGACGCCTGACCGAAGGAGAGAGAGAGATCATCTGCCCCCAGCGACAGTGCGAAGCTGCTGCCAGGTCCAAGGCCGAGCCAGCTGAGAGTTCAGCTCTCACTGCTTGTGATCCTGTTGGTGGCTCGGCTTTGATTCGGCTTCAGTCATTTTTGAGCTCTGGAATTTCCTAAAGGGATTCCTTAAATGTGCTGATAACATTTGCATTTACCTTACAGACAATTCTCATAAACATCATTTCAAACAACTCTGTAGTTCCTGAGGTTTTGGTTTAACAGTGGAACTGTTGTGGACACTTGTTGCTGGTGAGTTCGGGTTTGGCGTCTTGCTGTAGGGTCGGCTGCTGGAAGACTTTTGATGGATAGTTTGGTTCAGTTTTATGTCCTACCAGTGACTCTTAAAAGCGGGAATCAAGTGTGACAGTTTGGCCCTCCAGCCCCTGGAGAGTGTTCGGGTTCCTGTCTTCTTCGTTGGTTTTGTCACGTCCTTCTGGCAACGTTCTCATCATTGTTTACACCTGTTTGTTATTTCCTGTTTTGCAAGTATTTAAGTTGCTCTCTGTGTCGTTGTTGGCTTGTTACGTGGATGTTTCTCCTTGTTCAGGTTTGTCTCTTGTTTGTTAGGTTCATGTTATTCTGTTTGACTTTGTTAGGCTTTGTTTGTACATGTTGGACTTTGTCACCAGTGTTAGTATTTAGTTCATGTTTAAGCCTCAACTTGTGTATGTCTCCCCTGTTTGTTTCCACGTCTTTTATTATTATTAATTTTTATTTAACTGTATATGTGTCCATGGGTTATTTACGTGGGCCCTTCTCTTGTCAGTTTGTAGGTCTAGTGTAGGGTGATCAGCCCTTTTGTTGGTCTCTCACAGTGTAAGAGATTTGGCGTCACCAAGTGGTGACATCAGGTACTGCCAGTAAGTTCTGGAGTACTCAAACCTTGTACAATTGTATTGTTTTGGCTTTAAACTGCATCTACTGCCACTGCACAAATGAACAACACCCACAAACATCAGTGCAGCTGTGGTCACAGCCCAGCAGATTTTCACTAACAATGAGAAATAAAAAGGGAATATAGTGAAAATATTTCTTGGTTAGGCTAAAAAAATGATCTTAATGCTTTTGCTCAAGCTTGGTTAAAAAAAACCAACTTTCACACGTGGGTAAATCCTGACTTTCACCCTCCTGGTGCTGATGTTCTGTAACTACGTCATAACTTTCTCCTACTTGTGTTGTAATTACTGCGTCTGCTAAAGGTTGGCTAATAATGTGGTAAGAGCCTGTTGGCGCACACATCTGACACACGGGCTAATTTTCTGCAGGGGACAGTCATCATCCTGTAAGTCCATGACAGTGTTGCCTTGTGTGGTGTTTATCTGTATTTTCGCTCCACAGCCTCTAATAACAGGAAGATTAAGCGAAGCGTTAACCCTCAATTAAGATCCTAGTTTTACATAACGGTGTATGAGCTCAGTCTGAAGAGCAGCAGCTTATGAGCAGGGCCAAGCGGTACATTATCAACAGAGCATAAAATACATCACATCCGTCCACTCTGGACTGAAATATGACCCAGACCCAACACATGTCAGTGGCAAAAGACTAGATTGATAATGGCAGCAGTGACAGTCATGACTAGAAGGACACTGAGCTACAATAAAGTTGACACAGCAAGTGAAATTGAGCTGTCTGGCAGAATTAGGCTTCATCTGTAGGAAGCAAAATAAAGATATCAATAGCCTGTAGTTCTTTCATTAGTCAGAAATGTCCTGCTAGTGTCTGTGTCAGTAGATTACAAACGTGGAGATCAGATAAAGCCTGACAAAGGTTCCTAGACATGCCAGACGACTTGCATGTATTTTTATCGCGCTACCGGTTGTCGGGATGACCGTGTCAGTCGACCAGGCTGTCGGGCTACCGCAGATATATAAAAAAAAAAAAATACTACACTGACGACTGGAATGATTATGAAACACTTCATGAGGTTTATTAAGATAACTCAATATTTGTGTTAAATGATGCTTTGACCTGTCACTAGACCTGGGTGTGTGTTATTAGTGCTGCTGGGTCAGTAACGCTGAAACTCAGCAAGGGTGAGAAGAATGTCAAATTCCCGTGATTCAGAAAAACACAGATTGGTCTTCCTCTATATTCCATTGCAAGAAAATGATCCGATTTATAAATAAAACATTCAAAACAAACTTGATGAACCCGTTCAACCCTGGTGAGCAAAACACTTATACATTAATCGATTTATATCAGTCTTTGTAACATTTTCTTATGCCAAGAAGGGAGTATTGATTCCAACTGATCCTGCTCTGTACACAAGATGTTTGTTCCACCAGAGTGGGTTGTTCAGTCATTAAAAGGTTGTATTGACTATGGATTTTGATAAAACATGTTGCTGGTCAAAGAGACGTATTTGAGAAGTATGACGAAGGAAGTATGCATGACACGATTATCTACCAACTGGTTGCAGAAACGATTCAAAGGGTCGTCACATTTTTCTCACATTATATTGCACATGCAAATCCTGTAGAACTACACCCTACAGATCCATGTGAGCAAATGTTTTAGATTTCTCAGATTGAATAATACCTCACACAGTTTGGCTTGGTCAGTGTTTTTAGGACTGTAAATGTGATGCTGAGACAGTGCTATTGACCTAATCAATATCAAAATGTTTGTCATGTCCCTGCAGAACGAGGGTAAAAGCTTTTGTCACCTGCTGATGCAAACATATAAATTTACGCCCCATGAATTACCGTCATCAGTTTTTACAGTTAGGTAAAGGTGTATTATTAGCACAGCGCACTCAAGCACAGTTACAATAAGCAGAAACAACGTCTCTGAGCAGGGATGGATTCACATTCATACTCTAGTACAGTCACAACACGCTATCAAACATCAAGTAACTGCATCGTTTGTGTGTGTTTGTGCTACAGTAGCGGTCTCTGACCAGTGGGTGGGCCTCAGGTGCAGCAGCTGCCCCGACCCTGCTCCTCTGCTGGTTGTCATCTGAATGTGCGTATGTGTGGGTGCGTATCTGATGAAGCTCATGAGTCATATTAACAGCACGTCAAAGGCTTTATGATGTTTACTATCACTACGTTCAGGGTAATAAAGGGAGGATTTTGCTATTCCTCCACTTGAGCGAACTGAAAAAACTCACACTGATGTGTGCTGTGTAGAAAAATATTGCTAGTTAATAAGACAATCCGTACTAACTATTCTACTACGGGTTCTGCTGGAGGTTTTATTATCCTCTGTCTCCTCGTACTGTTCAGTGGGATTTGTTGGCTTTTCTGTGTAGTTGTTTGTTCTGTGAGAACTTTATTATAAAACAAGTTGAGTTGATGAATTTCTTGTGAATTGGTGCTAAATAAAAAATTTACTTAACTACCGTTTCATAATTACAATAAACGATACAGTCACTGTGAAAATTTTCCAGACTTTTAAAATCCTGTATGTCAATGGGAGTCTGAGTTCAAATGAATTAATATTTGTCTGACTAGACTTTGATGATGTTCACTAGGCATCAACCTTACGAAGTGAGGTTTAGAACCTTACAGAAGACCCAACAAACCCCACTTTTTAACTAAAAACGTGTTAAATTATTATTTAAACTTAAAATCTATCTTAACAGAAACAATGGAGAGATGAAAACTGCCTCCAGATGAAAGAACCTACAGCAGAACCAGGCTCAATGTGGGCAGCCACCTGCCTTGACCAGCTGGGACGAGGGGACAGAGTAAAGATTTGTTTGGTGCAATAACTAAATCCAGATATTAACACCTACAGTACATCCAATTAAACATGTACTAGATGAGCTGGAAACCATCTCCAGCTTTCCTCCCTTGTATTTAACAAACTGTGTTGCTAAACACAAAAATACTGAATAGTCTCTACAGAGCAGTGTAAAGGGCTTCCACAAAGCACTATGTCCTTTAATTTACATTATTTGTATTCATACTAAATAGACAAGAGCTCTTGACACACGCAGTTGATGAATTATTCATTCTGTCACAACAGCTAATATCTATTATCAGTAGGAAATGAAACTCAATGTGCGCACTGCCACTAATCTTAGCTGATACTGATCATTTGTTCATGGTGTTTCAGTAAAAGCTTATGGTGAACATTCAGAAGTATTTACTGCTTCAATTAAAATGTGCAGGATTTGTTCAGCTTTAACTGTTTCCACCCTCAGACACCTCCATGTTTTGGGAGAATTGCATATGTAACCATGGCATAGCTGTCAGCGTCAGGCAAACATCTGTGCAGCAGCTGTCTCAGTTTGCTCCTTAGAGCCTTCAATCCAACCACTGGTGAAGTTTTAACAGCAAAGGGGTTGAGTGATTTGTGGTTTTCCTCCTTCTTAGTGACGCAAGGAAAGAAAACAAGCCTGAGTAAAAGTGTTGCATACGTCACAAGCGACTTCATTTCAGGTCGAATCCAAGGACCTGAGCCTACAGCCAGAGAGCGTGAAACACTGACACAAAAGTCCTTTATTAATTAACACTAGAGTACAAGTCTGGTTAAAACACAAAATGAAACTGTGTGAAACATTAAATCAGGTCATACGTCAAGAATTATCTCCTGGAGCATGAAATTGGGAAACTTGGGTCAATGTAGGGTCACAATCCAACTTTTTTATCAGAACACAGCCTCTATGGTCCAAAACAGAACTCAGAATACTGGCTCTTCACAAAGTAACTTAACAAGTTGAGATTATTGACATGAATGCTCACACGACATAAAACAAAGTCTTAGTGGGCCACTTGGACTGATTGAGCTGGATAGATGCAGACAGTCTGGCAGAGTTAAAGTGGATGAGATGGGGACTGTAAACTTCTCTCGTAACTAATTGCAAAATAAATTGTATTTTAATAGGATAAATACAAATACAAATACAATACGATCAATAAAGAACAAAAAAATATATTATATATATACTGGGTGAATTTCGGTTTTATCTGAGCCATACATTGCTCAGGTGTCATAAAAATGCTAAATTACTGTAGCTTAAAATAAGTGGGTAGCTACAAATCTTTTGTATGAAATATGAATACAGAGGGAAAAAGCAGCAGGGAAATGATCAGTCCCTCATGACTTTGAACTGTTCATTAAATGTTCGTTACATAACTGAATTCCTTTCATGTCGTCTTCTTGGTGGTTTTGTTCAAGTGGTCGGAGGAATCAGTGGTGTGACAACTCAGAGCCACCGTTACCAAGCTGGCAGAGCTGTCAAACAACAAGACTTAATAGACCGATCTGCCACAGTCTGCCAACACTGCTGCTTTAAAAGAAGTCTCATCTCTGCTGTAAGTGGACAGGACTACGTGGAGCCATTTTTTGGAGCCGCTTTGTGTTTGACCTCAAGTACTCTGACAGTTTTTCTTGGCCAAACATTTAGAAAAGACATTGTCCTAACATTCAATAAAACAAGAGCCTCCCATAAAAATAGGGTATTATTCATCTGTGTGGAGCAAGATGAACCAGCTCGATTTACTCTGTGCTCTCACTGTACAGTGAGTGCAAACACATGTACTCCTCATTGATTTTTTTTCCATCAGACCCTTGTGACGTCTCATTCATCATACAAAACTATACTGCCTGTTCAATGTCCAGAGGGATATGTGAGAATATGGCTCCCACACTAGACAACACTAACAGGGTTTCATATTGACGCTACTGTATATCTCTGCGCTAGTCTTCTTTATAGTTTTTATAGTTTAGGGCAGCCAATGTAAGCGAACATGTTTCATCATTGATGCACCATAAATCATTTTTTTTTACAAAAAGACACATGTTCAGCGAAAACAAGACGGAAACAACTGTTAAATTAGTTGACACAGAAGACACAATAAATGGGGATCTTGCAGTTTCATTGAATGATTTTTAAAATAAAAAAGTACTAGTATTATTACTATTGAAATAATAGACACAATTAGGTACAATGGGCTTATGTCAAATGTGATGAGCACATCGTAATGAAATACAGATGGAGGATGTGGCTTCCTAGCGTCCACATGTCAAGAACCAGCTAAGAACCAGCGACATGTGTCATTCACTTATTTGTTTATCTATTTATTTTTTATTTAACTTTAACTCTGAAGACAAATAAAATCTTCCTTGATAAACCGATCATTCAACAATATGTGTAAACAGAGAGAATGTGCTGTTCTGACTGAATAGTAGGGTTTTACTACTGTACATACTGTACTGTAGTGTCTTCTTAACCACTGCTGCAACTAACTGCTGTAACTATAAGCTTTGTCAAAAACAAAGGTTTTAAGCCTAGTTTTAAAACTAGAGAGGGTGTCTGCTTCTCGAACCTGAACTGGAAGCTGGTTCCACATAGAGGAGCTCGGTAGCTAAAGGCTCTGCCTCCCGTTCTACATTTAGAAACTCTAGGAACCACAAGCAGACCAGCGCTCTGAGAACCAAGCGTTCTGTTGGGAGCATAAGGAGCCTTGAGGTCTTTGAGATAAGATGGAGCTTTATTATGAAGAGCTTTGTAAGTGAGTAAGTTCTATCCTAGATTATACAGGACAGAGAAGCTAGTGTAGGAGAAATATGATCTCTCTTCCTAAGTCCAGTCAGACTCTGGCTGCAGCATTTTGAATTAACTGGAGGCTTTTTAGAGAGTTATGAGTGAGATTCCTATGAGTAGTGAGTTACAGCCAGTCGTCCAGCCAAGAGGTAACAAATGCATGGATTAGTTTTTCAGCATCACTCTGTGAGAGGATGCTCCTAATATTAGCAATATTCCTAAAATGGAAGTAGGCAAATCTAGAGATTTCTTTAATATATGATAATATATGTAAAGGAGAGATCTTGGTCAACAATGACACCAAGGTTCTTACAGTAGAACTTGAAACTAACGTTATGTCATCCAGAGTAACAATCTGATTCAATAATGAGTCTCTGTGGTCTTTAGCACCAATTATAATAACCTCAGTTTGATCTGAATTTAGTTATGGGACATCCAGGATTTAATATCACTTAGTTTGAAGTTTGAAGTTTGAACATAACTGAGTATCATCTGTACAGCAATGAAAATGTGTGTGTTTCCTAATAATATTACAGAGAGAAGACATGTATAGACTGAAAAGTATTGGACCAAGCACAGAACCCTGTGGAGCAACAAAGCTAATTCTTGTGTGGATGAAAGATTGATCATGAACATGAACAAACTGGAATCTGTTCAACAAATAAGATTGAAACCAAGGATTTCCAAGGAAGAACTTCTTTGAGTAATCTCGAATCTCAGTTTCAGTGTGTGCTTGTGTAAAGTACAAGTGCACTTAGAATCAAATGACACAAAGACACATTATGCTCATAATTTCATTAGCTCATAATTCTACATATCTGTCCCAAAATAAAACAGTTTAACACAAAGTCTACGCACAATCAGTAACATAATACAACAGTAAATAAAATGGCCACATTTCTAGGTTGAGTTATGTGCATTTAAAAGGTCAGCACTAAATTAGCAAGTGTAAATAAAGAGCGATGCACGTTACAATTACTACACACTGGAGTACGTCACAGCTTGGTCTCATGCTGGAGGCATAACACTGATGCAAATGCACCACAGCTACACAACATGTAAAACAAGAGTCACAGCTAACACAAGGAATATCTACAGATCTCACTCAGTAAATGTGTTTCAAAGGTCCCCAGCTCAGCTTTTCACAATAAGGAATATGGGCCCTGGGTGTCTCAATAAGGTGTCTGTATGTTTTCATGCTGAAAAAAATGCCTGTCTGTCTGCAAGCTGTAGTATTGAGTGAATGTGACGTGAGGTCAGGTCAGCGTCCTTCTTGTCGTCCCAGAACGCCAACATCCGCCAAACTCAGTCTCGTGGAGCAATGACTATACAACCAAGTCTTTTTGATCCCGATTTAGATTTTTCTTTTGTGCCATGTCAGTTCTGATGCAGCTGTTTGAGCGGCAACGGTGGAAATACAGTTTTGAGGTGGGGCTGTGTGACGTCAGACCTCAGTCTACATCAAAAAGCAGAATCCTAACTGGCTTGGTCATATAAATGCGCCAGAAGTGGATTTTGCATGATAGGGGACCTTTACACAAACAAATAAAATATGTAAAATATTAAGAGCCAAAAACTTAATGAAGACTTCACTGAGAAATGCTCAGTGTGCTTGTGTCATCGTCTGTTGCATTACACCTGTTGTTTTGGATACTTATTTCCTCCTGTTCTGTGACTGGGTCATTATTACTCTCATGAGAGGAATTCTTCATCACACTGTAATACACTGGCACGTTGTGTTTGGTCGCTTTCTCCTCATGCTGCCAGTTACACTTGCAGAGCTTTTTGAATGCGACGCGGAACTTCTGAGACATCAGGTTGTAAATGATGGGATTAATGGCGCTATTGGCGTAGATGCACATTCTACAGAAGAGCAGGAACCAGGTGTTGTGGTAAGGTGGGTCGATGAAGGAGTTCACCACCACCAGCGTTCGGTAAGGCATCCAGAGGAAAGCGAAGAGCACAACCACCACAGCCAACATCTTTGTTATCTGCAAAGAAAAAAGTTAGAAGGCCGTCAGCAACATCTTCACACTAACAACATCAAAGGTCCTGCTATGCTACAGTAGGTCAGACTGCAAGTGAGTCCAACTCTGCTTGGTACCTGTTTTCTTGCAGAGACTGTGCTCTTGTTGACTTGCTTGGTGCTGTTAGAGTGACCTTGGTGAACGGACCCTCCTCCTCCGCCTCTGTCGCTTAGATGTGAGGGCAGAGGGCTCATGAACAAAATCCTCGCAATGAGTCCGTACAGCACAGTTGCCACAATTAGAGGGATCACATAGAAGAGGGTGAAGTCCAGGAAGTAGATCGGCATGTAGAGGCTCCTGGAAACACGGTAGCCACAGGTGACCACCACCCCGTTGGCGTAGACGGTTTCATTTGTGTCCACTAAAAAGAACCACATTATACAGTAGAGCGACGTGAACACCCAGACTCCAGCTATGATCCTCTTGGCCCTGGAAACAGTGCATATGAACTGCGCCTTTATTGAGTGGCAAATAGCGATGTAACGCTCGATGGTGAACGCTGTGATGGAGCAGGACGACACATTGATGCCCAAGTACTGAAGATAAGTTATACACAAACATCCTGTATATCCGTAAATCCAGAAGGCGACCACATCGGAAATATTAGGCAGCCCTGCAGCCAGGAGGACAATGAGATCTGCAACAGCCAGGCTAACTAGGTAGCAGTTAGTCGGGGTCACCATGTGTTTAGTGCGCAGCACAACCAGCACCACCATTATATTACCAGCAATCCCAACTCCACAGATAAGCATGGTTAAAAATATTGTCATAACCTGCTCTTCCAGCGAAAACAGGGGTTTTCCTGTCAGATTTAAAATGTGCGTAACATCCTCAAACGTGGTTGTGTTGTTCTCCATCGCAGCCAATGTTCAGTTGATCTTCAGGGTCACCAAACAACAACAATCCTAAAGATGGAAATAAACAGAGACATTTGTTATACGGTATTAACGCTGATGTTTCCTTCACTTAGTTCAAGGATTCACCCACAGAGAAGAAACAGACATTTTAGCTTTACCTACTTCAGTCACATGCAGCCTAAAGCCACAATATGCAACTTGAAGCCAGCTGTAGCATTAAACTCATTGTCAGTCCACCCAGGAAATCAAACAGCTATGGTCTCACGCTGCAGATACAAGGCACACAGGCTTTAATGTTCTCTGATTGGTTCGACAAATCTCATTACAGAATAATACATTAATGAAACAATTTTCAAAGCAAAATAGACGACATACATTATAAATTCAGTTACTGGTTCACAAATATATATAAAAATAATAATAATTCAGCTACTCCTGATGAAACATACAAATATTGCCATGCAAGGCTTAATTTAAAGCCGGGTGTTGTTAAACAAAAGATGTCTACCCTCACTCCAATCAAATCTATTATGCATTTAGCAAAAAAATATTACTTACCCCTGTTCTAACTTCAGCTCAGTTAAGGAATAAAGCAGAAAGAAGTTGCTGAAACATTCGCAGTTGACTTAATTAATTAAATTGTAGAAGGATAAGCAGCTATTTCCTTCAAGGACGTGCATCTTACCATCATTTGCGAACAGCAGCGCTCACTCTGGCATGGCCACAGCACTCAGGTGCAATCAACCAAGAGACACAGATGACTGCTTCACCCTCCTCCGGAGCCGCTTTGGTCGTCCACATCTCTCTCTCTCTCTCTCTCTCTCTCTCTATTTCCCAAGTGCTTATCCTCCCTGCCTCTCACATCGCTATTATATCCTCACTGCCTTGTATAGCCACCAAAAAAAAAAACCTAAAAAAAAAATCAATCCCACCTCCCCATCTAAGCTCAGAGTGTCAGGTCAACCACAGTGGCCATTGCTGTAGCCATAAACCCTGTAATTATTGAAAGAACAGAAGAAGTAGCCTGCAATTCACCACATCATCCACTGCAGCGATTGGTCATTAAACTGAACCAGCACTAATTATGAAGAAGACGTTTTCGCCACTAGATTCATTCCAGATGAACAGCTCCAGAAGGGCACAATGTTCCTGTTTTCTCAAAGCAATAAAAACAGCTTTTAATAAAGCATTTTCATCTTGGGAAATTTTTCATCCCAGCGTGCACAGACATGTGTGTGAATGCTAATGCCTGACAGGTGCTTGCATTTTTATAGAGACATTGTTTTCATTGCTAGAGAATTCAATAACGGTGTCACAGAAAAGGGAAGAAAATCCTGCATCATGTATCATAAACACTTACTGTTAATATAGATTTATAGTCTTGTCTTTTGTTCTAGTTGGCCAGTCACTGCCACTTGCTGTTCATCTAAATTTGAATCAAAGTCATAGACATTTATTTTAAGTTTCAGTTGATATTTTTATTTACACACAGGCACAGCCAAAAAAAAAACAGAAACCAAAAAGGCAAATAGATACTGGGGTTGTTTTTTCTGCACATCTTACAATGATAATAATTATTAACATTAATATGAATTCTTATCAGAATAATTTAACTCAGATCTGTCACATCCAACAAGTAACCAACTTCATGGTGTCGCCTCTGAATTTTGAAGTAATCGTGAAGTGGACAGAAAGTCAGGCTTAAAAAACGACGATAAAGAGGTTTTCTATTATTACACTGGGATGGAGTCTTAAAATAAACTATTGAAGCCTCAGAATTTTAAACAGGCGCGTACTCATATGCAAAGTACCTTTTCAGATAAAGCGAGTGGGTTTTTTTTAGTAAAGGCACTCTGATTAAAATAGGGTGGTGAATTATTGGATGTGTCCTTGAAATGTGTATTTAATCTATCCGGGGCATAATAATTAAACAGCTGCAATATCCAATCTACTGTATGTCTGCGTGATGCTCTGTCCACATCCATCCTAAGCTCCACAGTGGCATCTAGTGGGGCTGAGAGGCAAAGAACAAATGATTTGTATGTCTGATCAGACAAATGAAAAAACACAGAAAATAAACACATGCAGTAAAACATATCTTCTGTGACTTTTCTGTGGGAACAAATGTCACCATCAACAAGCACAGTGGGCAGTGGGTACAAGCGGAGCACATGCAGTACATGTGTCTATGAAAACCACAAGATTGAGCATCTGGAGGAGACTTTCGAGAAGTTACACGCTTGCAGAGGAAAAAGGTGAGACGGTGACTCACACACAGGATGCTCCATTTTCTGCCTATGCTGCTAAAATAAAACCTCAGCATGAGAGCAGGGGGCAATAGGACGAGGAGAAAACCTCTATGACTCTGTGTGAAGACTCAGCAGCTGTTTGAGCCAAAAGCTAATGTTAATGTAATATTAATTCAATTAATTAAGTGAGTACAGGTATATGTGCAATATGTTACTATAATAATTTCTAGAGTGGCATCACAGCAAAATACATTACAATACACTTTCTAGGAGCCACAGATCATGGAGCTAGAACAATCTTTAAAGTTATGTAAGAAAAATAAATACATTGAAAGGTTGTCTTGAATCTAGAGTTGGCCCTAGAGTCCAACACGTACTGAAATGATTCAGTCAAGGCCAAAGTGGGAACCAACTGACCTGGTATCGCTACTGTACCAGAAACATGACCAGAAAAACGATATGATCGCATATTTAGGGAGAATCACTCACACGAAATGTTAAAAGCATCCCTTTCGTTTTGGTTACCCTGCTTTGCTTGCGTTTCCCTTGTTAGATAAGCCACCCTCTTTTCCTCCTGCTTCCTGAAAAACGACGCTGAGATTCTTCTGCGTAGCCGTGCGGCATAAACCTCGAGGAACACCAGAGCGTAGCACATCAGCCACAGACATCCCAACAGGAGCGTGATTCCCGGGTTCGGAGCTGAGGTTGTCGCGTTACACAGCAGCGGATCGGGGGTGAAGGCCCACTCGTAATCCCTGTGGAAGTTCGTCAGCTCCCTTGTGGTGCAGCGTGTAGGGAATAGGCAAAAAGCAGAGACGAAAATCTCAACCTAAAACAAAAGCGACACAAGAATTGAGAACCACAGTTGCAAAAACACACAGGCACCATAAAAGAAGCCGCAGCAGAAACAGTTGTGTGCTGTCTGACCTGGTAATCCACATTTATGCCCGCTGATGTAGGTGGAAAATCCAGTAACCATGGCAACATCATCTCAACTATATGATACACGACATAATCCAAAGCTACTATTAAGGTTATTACCATAAAATATAAGGTTACTACCAGCAGCGGTATGAAAACGGAGGAACGCTCCAGGCTTGTTATTTTACAGATTGGACTGGTTGCACCTTTCACTGGCCTCCTGTCACTGGTAGGAGCTGCTTTTGGTGAAATGTCACTGTTATCAAACTCAACTGAAGTCAGATAAGATTTCAGGTAGCGGGCAGATTCAAAGATGAGCAACGCAACAAAAATGCCTGCAAGGATCCGGTTTGACAGCATTTTGCACTGTTGCAGCAGGTCCCTGACGTATGTGAAGTTGGCTTCAATCTGCCTGATCAGTTCAGCAAACCTGCTTGTGACTGATGACACGTCAACGTGCGTGAACTGATCGAACTTCTTCAAGTTAGTGACAATTCTCGCGTCGTCCGTCGCTCTGATGGCTTCTTTAAGGACGTCTTGCTTCGCCGCGTTCACGAGGTCAGACGAGTTCAATAACGTGTTTGCAAAGCCCTCCGCGGTACATTTGAGGACGTGTGCCACTGCCCCTACGTTCACGGTAACGTTAGGGACGACCTTCAGCACGACAATCATGACAGAGACGGAGATGAGGAACTTGCGGCCCTGTGTGGTGCAGACGGTTGGCAGGATCATGGTCAGCACGCAGCGCACAGGGTGGCACAGGAACGACACCAGAAACACGGCCACGCTGTACACGCATGTGGCCTGAACAGAGGCGCCGTGGTCGTACGTCAGTGTGCTGTGCAGCCAGTGATGAAGCAGCGCGCCGGTAGTGATGGAGAGGGTCAAACAGAGAGTCAGCTGAGTCAGGATGTCTCTGCCAGCAGGTGTAGGTGTGGAGTATGCTGTCCATAGATACAGCAGGACAGATCTGAGCGCCTCTCTGCAAGATTCTGTCCGACTCCTGAGAAGGTAAGGTAAGATGTTCAAAAACCCACTTATATTGGTCGCCATGCTTCACCATCTTCATCTGCTAAACATCCTACTCTCTTTTCAACTGCTACTGTTAGTGCTAACTTTGTCGGTGTACTGTATTTTAAATGCTTTAAAAATAACCATGAGATGAAATCACACCAGCTTCAAATACGAATTTCTAGTGATTATTCTCTTTAGTTTTACTTCACTGTCAAAATGTAGATGACATAAAATAAAACGTCTGAGTTGTTCAGTTCTGGATAGATAGATAGATAGATAGATAGATAGATAGATAGATAGATAGATAGATAGATAGATAGATAGATAGATAGATAGATAGATAGATAGATAGATAGATAGATAGATAGATAGATAGATAGATAGATAGATAGACAGATAGATAGATAGATAGATGGACAAACTTCCTACCTGAGTGGAGTTGTAACAGCCTCTGTGATGAACTTCATTCTGTTCTGAGTTACTTCAGTCTAGTGTTGGAGCACTGAGATTAGAAAAGATGAGAAATAGCAGAACTGAGTCATTGTCAGATGTTGCTGATATGTACGGTTACTACACATGACACAAAATCATATGGAGAGACAGAGGAACAAAGCAGAGTTGTCCTCTGTGGTGACATAAATTCTGATTAAATGTGAGACACTGTAATGTAAGTTTCGGCCTCATGCTCAGTGTCACACAGTCCTAACGTTAGTTTAACCACACGCTTAGACGCTTTCTTCACTGACATGCAGATATTTCTGCATGGCTACATATATAACGGTTTATTATGGGTTGTGTCTGTCAAGTCAGTTTATGAATTGCTGTCTGTTTATAACAACTGGGAACTGCAATGTCTCTAATCTGTCTTTGGCTCCTCAGGAAGCAAAGAGGCTTTAGTATGAATCTGTGCTAAAGGTTTGTGGTGTCCAGGCAGCTGGATGCGTCGTCCTGGTCGGTGGTTGTAGCTGCATGATTTACAGTTTTGCGTATGACGACTTCAGCTTTTTCGCAGTGATGCTGCTAACATCGAGGAACCACCACAGCCCTGTAGGTTAACCACTGCTGTCCGGCCTCGTGACTCCACAGAGATTACATCACCAAACCAAACCAACAGACAACAAGCAAATCTGACCGTGTGAACGGATTGTTCCTGTTACTTATTGTAATGAAGGAGTTGTAGCAACAAGTGTTTAGCTTTCGCACACGTCGCCCTGCTGCTAAACATTCACTCAAGTCATCACGACACAAACTCAAACGTTTATTTCAGTGAGTTACAAATTGTACACGTTGATTAGACATGATTCAAGCTCTGCATTCAATGACTCCGATCATGATCACCTGAAATACATTTACACTGAATTTACACACGCTCTTAGTGATTCTAAACAGAAATAGGTATGTTACAGTAATGGTTAATATTCACAGCACTGTCTCTTATCCTTCCAAGCGAGGTCAGTCAGGTCCCATCTGTATTAACAGCGCTCCCTAATCTGACGGGAGAATCCTCAGATGCTGTATCATAGTGACTTGTTTTGGAATCAACACATTATTTCCTACTGAAAACCTGGAGTGTGTAACAATTAACAGCTCACAGCGTGAAGTCGTGACGTGTGAGAGCCTGAAGGACACCTGAGCACAGTGGCAAGAAAAGTACAGACACTTTTGCAGTAGCTGGTTTTCCTCGAGTGAAATGTTGAATTGTCATTGTCTTTATTTAACATTAACACAATTTAAAAACAGGACGAACCTCCTCTACTGTACATCGCAACTTCAAACCATCTCCTCTTGTAGCTGCACATCAAACCTGCAGGGCTCAAGAATAATCTGACCATTTTCCATCAGTCCTTCTTCAGTTTAGATGTGCTCTGTAAATCTTTTTTTGTTCTCATGCTCACAAAACATTTCCCCAGTGGCCCTGTGTAGCGTCAAGGTGCTCTTTTGAGATTCCCAGGAATGCAGCAGCTTCTCCTGCGATGCCATGGAAACCACACGTCATGCGACAATGCACCAAAAAGAGAACGCAACCAGCTTCAGTGGTTACTCTGGGTTTCTTCTTTACTCGTACCCCAATAAACGGACTCGCTGAGGCCTTTCAGAATCATCTTTGCTGGATGCCTGCTTCGACGGCGAGCGGCCACATAAGTAAATCATCTCCATTTATAGACAACCTGGACACTGATGATTACCTAAACGTCTTGAGATCAGTTTGTAACTTTCCAGCTACTGTACATGCAAGTCCTCTTTTGTTGACTGTAAATCTTTTGGAACCGTAAAATTTGGATTGACGTGTTTTTGATTCTGTATAATAACATTTTAAGACAATTTTGGCTCACTGCCAGTCTTGCGCTACCTTTTCTTGCCACTGTAAACTACGTATACTCTCTGAATTTGGGGATGACTCAGTGTAGACATCTACAGATAGACTATGGTCCCTGTTTAGTGTTAAATCCTTACGCATCTTGTGATCTTTCTTTAATGCCCGTTCTGAGACAGATGGGGGACCTGATCAGAGAGTAGCGTTGAGCAACTGGACTGACGTGAAATGCACATTAGCGGACTTATTAGTGGGATTAGCCCACTCTGGATAAGTGTCCAAGTTAAACATGGCAACACCCCACGTGTTCATGGCCAGAGACACGGAGAGGACACCAAGGATGTTCATGGCAAAGCCAGTCTTCACCTAGAAACAAAGCACACACAAGACGATGAACAGCGATTCATGTGTCGTCCATTTTACACGTGTCTCATGTGCTCCAGTAGCCAGTTACCATGTCTTTGACCATGAGGTGACCGGATGCAAAAGCGATGGAGTTGGGCGGGGTCGACACCGGCAGCATAAAGGCATAAGAACATCCCACGGTAGCAGGTATCATGAAGTACAATGGATTCACTGTGACGCGAATCGCCTGCAGAGACAGTCACAGCAGTTCTGTGTAACAGGACAGATTTCTCCCAGAGCTGAACACATTGAGTACATTTCCTATGATTAACGGATCACTAAAATCATTAGGATTCATACTTTGTGGCTGTCAACCCGTTGGGATATTGCAATGATGGACCAATGTGGCAGATCCACAGTGGCTAAAAATTAAACACAGCTTCAGCGAGAAGCTTTTCTGATGACGCTGTCATCTCACATTCTTTGAGTGTGTACTATGCAGTATACTGCTTGAAGTAGTATAAAAATGTGCTGAAACGCAATTAATGTCCATACGCAAATGAAAGACAACAAGCTCACTAAGCCTGTGATCAACACAACCCTGTCCAGTTCACGCGGTTCCACAGTTTTACCCACCAGGCTGTTATCTTTATGAGGGGATGTGTAACCAGCTACGTCTAACACTTTATATTCCTTTGAGTCTTACCAGCTCAGCAATGACAGGTAAAAATATTATAATTGTGGCAGTGTTGCTGGCGAACTCAGTAAAACAGGCCACAAAAGCAGTGATCAGCACTGCAGCTGCAGCAGGAGGGACCTCGGCCAAAGGTTGCAGGTGGCCTCCGATCCAGGAAGCGAGTCCAGACTCCTGCCAAACCCCAACAAGATCATGGTTTCGGGGTCAGAGATCAACTCAAGCACAATAAAGCAGAGCAGAGAAGTCAAACTGAGCAGGGTAGCAAACCTATACAAACAAATCTACAAAAAGATTTGGGAAACTTAAAGTTTGTAAAATGTAAATATATAATGTTATGTTTATCTAATCTGATCACACGCTCACCTCACAACCTTTAGCCATAGCGAAGCCTCCTCCGAGCAACAGGATGATATTCCAGGGAACAGACTCTTGTGCTTTCTTCCATGTTAAGAGGGGGACATAAGGAGTGTTTGAAGCTGAAAAAACACAGAAGCAAGTTTATAACAAATATTTCTCTTGTTTTTTTCCATGTCTCAAATTTGACCTACTTTGAGAAGAACAAACAAGCATCACATTTTTGGCTGTGTCCAGAGGTTTATTTGACCAGCTGAACATAATATACACAATAAGCACACGCACACACACACACACACATGCACATAGGTCAAAGTGTGAGAGGCACAGATTTGAGAGATTACTCTAATCACAGAAACAGAGAAACTATAGTCTCACTAGACTCTGTAATCTACAATATTAACATTCCTCAACTGATTTCCTCAGTTTTGCAATCACTGTGCTAGAGACTGCAGGGATTTGACTCTTACACAAATGTTTGGTCGTTGCGATTACACAGGCGTGTTGTTTAAGAGGTCACTGACCTTTGGGGTTGAACCACCACCTCAGAGACGGTTTCTGTGAGGGGAAGAAGAACAGTATGGACACAATGATGACACCGGTGACTGCATCAGAGACATACCTGTGGGACAACAGGGAGATCATTGACAGAGAAAGATGATTAACAGGTGCCACAGTCCATAACGCACAATATATTGTATATTACTTTGTGTTTGAGCTAAATGTGCATTTCTTACCCTTTTTTAAAAAACACAGACCAGCCGGTGACAAATTTGGGATCTCTTGTAAACAGGAGAACAGCAAACAATACAAAAAAGAAAGAGATTGCTCCCTCTGCAAAACTGAGGGCGTAAAAGAGCAAAAGTCAGTAGAAGACTGGGTCATAAAATCTACTCATTGTCTATTGAGATGAGATTTGAAGACATACACGAGTCCTCACTTTAAGGGCCCTAGTTTTCTGTAATCTTCCTCTATTAGAGCCTTGGCTCTGGCCTCTGCCTCCGCTCTTTGGTCAACTTTCTTCACACACAGGCTACGTAAAATAAGCACACAAGAGAAAACATTAGTGCATATTTAAGAATATGTACAATTATAAGTACTTTCTCATTAAATTTAAATTCATAGACGTGATCTTCACTGACATTGTTCAGCTTCTTAAAGCACATGACTCCTGCTTTATGGCTTTATGTAAACTGAGCAGAGCTGAAGTTGGGATATTGTGATAATGAAAAGTTTAACATCCATTAAACATTAAATTACAAAACAGGAATGTAAACAATAGAAGCAAATTACCGTGTATTTAATCCTCCATAGAGAAAAGAAATCCATATCCATCCCAAAAACAGGAAGAGAAGCATAAGCGGGAAAGCAAATGCAAACCAAGAGCCAAAATTGATAAGGTCACAGTCTGGAAAATAGCTGCAAAACAAAACTGTTCATTCCAAATGGCTGGAAAATGACTGAATGAGTGTTTTTATGATGCTAATGTATCTGCACAAAATTCAGAAAGTCACCTCTTCAGCTGTCCAATCAGGATCAGGTTGGGTGCCGTGCCAGTCAGCGTGGCGGTCCCACCTATACTCGCTGCATATGGAATACAGATCAAGAATCCTTTCCACACCTTCAGCTGATACTCCGACTCTGACCGGCTCTCCTGAGATGTCACATCAGTCGGCTCCATCCCGTCTGTCCTGTTGACACACATTTACTACAGTAAATTCATAGAGTTTGACTGTCCATCCATGACGTAACAGATAAACACAACCCACATGTGTTGTGTAAAAACAGTAAAAACAGTGATTTGTTATTTTCCTTGCACAATTACAGTATTTACTAAAAGTGCAAATAGAATATTTTACTTTTTTCCAATTACCAAATTAACTGTGTTTGGTTTATATAAGACAATTTAAAATGTTTTTACACACCAAAATGTCCCGATTAGAATTAGCTGTTAAACAGGGAAGTAAAGGTAACATGACTGGGTATAAAATAAACTCCAAAGGCTCAGTCTTTGCATTGAATGATGACTCATGATGAGACATCACTTTGTGCCAAAGTTCATGAAAGAATCAGTCCAAAAATAATATTTCTCAACATAGGATTGCAAACAATGTGAGTAAGATTCATGTGGTGCACTGCTGCCTTCAAGCCCTCGGGCAGCAGTGCACCACTGTCATACTATTGTTATTGATATGACCACATGGGGTTGGAGGCACTTCAACATACTGTACTGTACTTCATCATGCGTGAAGTGAATTGTGGCATGTGATCACTGCATGGCTCTTACCCATCTATGGACAGTATTTGTTTTTCTGAAGAAAGTGAACGCAGCTTTAAATTAGATTGACCTGTAAAAGTGAAGCAAAGAGTTTATGTCACAATGTGATATAATTACAAGGGAAATTATGATTTTAGCTATTTTAGAAGGTTGTACCTGTAAATAAATAAAACATCAGGAATCAATAACTGGTGCAATATTGATCTACTTAGTGTATTAGAAAAATGAGAAAGCACTATGAAGAAACACTTTTTGTTGTTGTTGTCAACTTATGATTCTGATTCTGTAAATCTGATGTAGCAACAATAGCATTCGTTATGAATATAAACCCAATATTTACTCTCCTCTAGCTCTGTTTTCTCTGTTTTTGGTCTCCACACATCACCCCTGACATGGACCTTTGGCAAATAATTGAGGAAAAATGCGATTCCTTAAAACACGGTGATAATACTGTGGTTCAACTTTAAAGGGAACTCATTTGACTCCTTGCAGCCTAACAGTGTAACACAGTCCTTGTGCAATTAATTAGTTAGTAAAACGGTTCAAACATGACGAACCGTTTATGTCAACCTCCTCCAAGCCCTCTGTGCATTTTTGTTTCAGGGTCTCCAGGTCTCCGAACAGACTCTCCAGAATGGCATTAGCAATGGGCAGCATCATGGCTGTTGTAGCGGTGTTGCTAAGCCACATGGACAGGAAGGACGAGGTTGCCATCATTCCCAGTATGAGCCTGAGAGGAAAAGACACAACCCGCTGAGTAGCAACATAACTGCTGGCTTCAAACCCTCATGGTAAGGAAAAGGTTGGCAATAGTCTATATTTTTCATGTCGCTATAGAAAAAAATGAATCAAAAGACGAAAACCAATCATTTTGAATACATTTGCGCTTGTGTAACCTGTTAGTTTAAACTGTTTGATGTGTTCAAACAGGAAACACATGGAGGATGACTTCGAGGAACATGTTATGTCAGGCTACAGCGCGTCTCAGTTTGGGTCTTTTCATTAGATTTACAATGATAAATATAGAATATTACCAGACTTATGCTTTAAACGTCCTTCCAGCAAAGTTTTCTCACCAAGCTGGTTTTACTCCGACTATAGTAAGAACCTTCAGAGCTATTCTGCGATGCAGGCCCCATTCCTCGATAGACGATGCCATGACAAGGCCGCTGAGGAAGAGAAAATTGGTTTCGAGGAAGTACTGAGGGCAAACTTTTTTGGATGGAAGAATTCCGAGGGTTGGGAAGAGGCAGACTGGAAGCATGGCGGTGACGGCGAGGGGGAGGGCCTCGGTGCACCAAAACACGGCCATCAGCAGCACCACGTAAAGACATTTTCCCTCCTAGAAGATACAGTAGCAGCAGCAATATAAGCTGTTAATGTTCAGCCAAGAAAACACAGATATTGAACCAAATATTGTTGGCAATTAGAGACTGAACTCTAAGAGCAAAAAAGTCGCAAATGAAAAGTCTTCAAATATCAAATCAATAATTTAGTTGTTTTGTCTTTATTTTGATTTAATTTTATTTTCTTAATCAATCTTGAAACATTTTAACACCATAATATTTAATTGACTCTTTATAATGAATGCATTCATAAATAAGACATTTCAGCAAAGCATCATGGACTCACTCACCTTCTCCGGCAGAGTGAAAAGTAAAGGCAGGAACACGAGTGGCGTGAGCAGTAGAATCAGCTGCTTGTGGACACACCACAGCTTCTTGGACACAGCTGATACTTTCATCTCCTGTAGGGACGTTTTGCTCCGTTGGGAGAAAAGGACTTGATGACTGGCCGAGAGGAGCCTGGTGGGCAGCACTTTGAAGCCTCTGGCTCAGTGTGGAGAAGATTAACTACACGCTCTGCTACAGGTTAACTGTTGCACCACTGTGAGCCAGTGTCAGATAGTTAAACTCTGTTGGTCCCCCTCCCCCAGCGGCCTCTCCCAAGCAGACAAGTGAGGTGATGCATTCTTAAAAGCTCCATGATTGAAGATACTGACTGAATGAGTAAAGGTTATGGCTGTCAAACTAAAAAACAGTATTAGTAGTAGTATAAACCTAAAAAGCTGTTTCCATAAAGGTTTTACAATTAGCTTTGCAAACACATCGAGTTTCTGAGATTCATCTCTCTATTTTGCAAATACTCAACACAATGATTTAATGTTTTAACCTCTATACCCTTGACTGGATGCATTTCCTCCTCCATCCTATTCTCATGGGGAAACATCTCAGGAAACCATTGTGGCAATTTCTTTGAATTTCTCCCAAATAACCAGCTGGACCTGAAAATCTTGTTCCACTTAACAATGAACCTAACGTGTTCCGCTTTACCAGTGGGTGACGGGACATTTACTTTCTTAAGAGTACTAAAAGTCAGAATTGACTGAGAATTGAATTAAATTGAGAATTTGTGTGTCACTTTGAACTTTTACAAAAGCTATTTGGATGTTAACATAACATGATTTTTATGCTTTCTGTGGAAAAGTACGTTGCCTTAGCTTGTATGCATTCAAAATAAGAGCATGTGCATCGCCCCTGTTCTTCACTAGGTGGCAGGCGGAGCTGATTTACTGGCCATAATCAACCCAGACTAGGAGGAATACAATCACCAACATCAGGCCGTAATGTAGTCCACACACTACAAAGATGTTTCAGGAGGAATGGCATGAAATCTCTTCAGATGCCGTCAACAAGCTGAACACGAAGGCTGCAGCTGCAGGAAATGGACGATTCTTTGATTAACAGTGTGCACACACCAGGCAGTGGCCTACATCAGGCAGTGTCCCACTTTATGGCACCTCACCCTAACTCACGGGTTTTAAAAAGTTAATAATTACAGAATTGTTTAATTATTAAACATGTCATACATCGATTCCACGATAAATGGAACACATGGTTCTGAAGCTGTGTTGACAAACATTGAACTTTATCACCTTTATCTATATGTATCTAACAGGCTTCTAATTACACGGTGCATCCATTCGGTCAAGGGTTTTGCTGCTTTCTGATCCCAGATCGGGATCGGTATCAGTGCAGGTCTGACAGAAATGTTTCCAAGTCCTACGAACACAAAATACATCCTACTTTAAAAGACTTGTTAGCAAATGACACCGTTTAATTCAGCTACACTTACTGAATTTTCCGCTCAGAAAGCTGATTCCTTTGTGAAACCATATATAAATAGCAATTTTACAAAATGCTTGATCACAAAAGATTATTCTAGTCTAATTATGATGATTATTATTATGGTAAATACATACATGTGCCATTAAAAACCAAGCCACTCGTCGGCCCTGGTAATGGTGATCACCACCCTGTTCTAACTGCAAAGTCCTAAACTTTGAATGCATCTTAGTCCCACACTCCCACGGCCCAGATGGCTGGCAAGGTACTGGGGGCCTGTCCCCCTGTTCCCCGTTCCTCCCTGGGTGGGGGCAGGGGACGATGGCTCTAGAAGTGCTGCAGGTCCTGCCTGGTGTGAGTTTGATGTATGTCTGGGGAAATGTGTGTGACAGACTGTGTGTGGGGGTGCGTATGTTCAGGTAGTGTAGTCGATGTTTGGGTGGTCCGATGTTGGCTCGGGCTGCAGGGTCCTGCTGCCTGGGCAGTAGCTTCCTCTGGCTCCCCCTAATGCCCGCTGGGGGTGGTGTCCGGCCCTGGTTTCTACAAGTGGCACTGTGCATGTGTCAACACATGGGTGAATGATGTAGTTTTGCTGATTCACTAACGGGATAATGACAACCTACATCCAAATCAAGCTTAGCTGTAAGTTCTGATGTTGTTAATTAATAACATTATTATCATCACTATTACTTATTATCTAATTCTCAATTACTGTTGGTTGTATTCTGTTCTGTCTTTGTATTTCTCTTCTTGAACCCTGGATGAGGGAATATGCCCCCAGTGCATGTACGGATATGGCAGGGATGATCTGCAATTGAAATGATTAGAACTCCATGTCTATTCAGCAGGTTTTACAGCAGATGGCTTAGTTATATATCGTCAGAAATGTATTCACGTTGCAGGATATTCTCTGAAATATAAAAGTTAAATCCTTCTATGATTAGAAGAAACTCTTCTTTTACATGAGAACACAACTATTGAGGATGAACTTCATCCTTTCGCTCATCTTGCCACGCTCCTAAACGCTCTCTTATTATGCATCGTGGGGGTTTTGAATCCAGCCGTCGCTGAGCAAGAGGCACCGTGTGATTTATGAAAATGTTTAGCAGTTTACACATGACTGAAGAGAAAAACACAGGACAGAAGAGGGTTGGGTTGTAATATGTGAACTGTTGAGACACGTTTGTTTCACAGGCCTGGATGCACCATCTGCAAAGATCTGTGGTGAACATAGAGCAGCCGCAAACATGGCATCTATTGGCGCTGTACCTAAGTGTTGTAGGTGAAAGGGCTGCATATTCAATGATGGTGCTTTTCTTTAGTGTCATCGTTGTGTATTTATTAAATGGCTTTGTATTTGATGGGGGTGAAGCCAGTGAGCAGAAGACAAATACTGTACATGCTTACAGTAGGAGGGTCTTGTCAACTGTGTACCTGAGACTGAAATCAGTGTGAATTGTCAGCAGACAACGTGTCACTTTGTGCTCATCTTGGTCTGATGCACATTAAACTTGAGTTGACACCTGCAAATCAACACCCACAGTGCACAGTGACTTTCCAGAGTTAGCGTTGGACGTTGTGTAGTAGTCGTGGTCTGTCCTGCTCTATATTTTTACTGCCAATACACATATTCAGCAGGTTTATTACTTTTCAGTAAAGTAAAATATATAAAGATTGGTGATAGCGTTTAATTGTAGGACTTTCTGTTGCCAAGATGATTTGACTCCCAAAGTCAGCAAATGGAGGCACATGTGTGTATCTGCAAGAGGTTGTAGTAGTAATGTGCATCCTACAGTTCATTCATTTAGTATGTGGAGGTCAGAAACGTTGGGATTTAGTGTTTAATGAGACGATGTGCAGCTGAGCAGCGTCAGAATGAAGCTGTGTAAATGTTTCATTGTCTTTAACTGAACTCATGCTGTATTGCTGCAGGTTTTAACAGGCTCAGACAGATCCAGAACTGTGAAGAAAGTTAAAACGTAACAGGACTTGTGCTCCAGGGTTTGCCTTTATATTTATCCATGTTCGGACTCTGACCCATGTGCGTCTCACAGCTAGTCTGAGTTTTGCATTACTGTAATTTGCCCGTCTTTCCTGTCAGTATGTGGGTCACTTACAGTAGCTTAGCTTCACATTATAACTGACTGTGATACTTAAAAAGATAAAACACACTAAATGAAAATAATTATTTCTTCAGAAACAATGTCTGGCACACAAGAGTTTGTAGCAATGCGTCCATTAGCTAATAATACAAGATTATTCACAGGACTAGCAAAGCCAACAACAACATTAAAGTCATTAAAGTAAATTATCACCAAATCATCAAAATAGAAACATAAATCCTGCCTTTTCCAGTTATCACAGAATTTTTCTTCACAGACGTAAGTCATTTAAGCCACTATATAATATTTAACCTTACATACTGCACTGAAAATAATCTGTACGTCCTGTGTTACCTTATATATTTTTTCATTTATACCTTTGGGATTTAGAGTTTTGTTGTTTTACTTTATTGTGTATCGTGCATCTGAACATCCGACAGTAGTTATTTAATAACTATAATAAGTTAAGGAAAAGGAAAAGAAATCAGTACCAAATGGAAATCTTTAATTTACACATCACTACTTTTACATGTAGCTGAACCATAAAAAACAGTTTACAAAAATGTTATATCTGTATAAAATTAAAAAAAACCTGCATAGTATGACACATTTTAAAGGTGTTAGTGTTGGTACACAAATAATACAGGTTCTAACAAAAGGCATATTTCAGGGCATATCAGAATACTATTTGGAATAATAATATTGTTTTGGTCATTAATTTGCAAAACGTGTGTTGCTTTAAGCTAAATGCTTATCTAATAGTCTTGGCTTCTTCAGCGCTTTGTGTTGGCACAAAGGCTAAGGTCTAAATGAGAGTATGTCAGTGTACTTGGATGATTTATCCTGTACCAGTGTAAATATATATACTAGTCAGGGTTATGCTCCTGGAGCGTTTTCTTTTCTAAACCTACACATTTGAATTGTACAGGGAGTTGAATTCTTCTGAAACTCTGAAATACCATTTTGTGTTAGATCTCTGGATTAAATACTGATCATGTTGTTGTTCCTGGATTTACCAGTAAGTGGCGATCTGTGCACCTGCTCAGCTGGGCAGCTTTGCTTTCATACAGGCAGTTATTGACACAATGCATTTCTTGTATTAATCTGTGTAAACCAGGAGATAAATTGATAAGAATTTACTTCTCTGTGATAATTGGTTGGTTATTATTACAGATGGAGCAAAGTTCCTAGGTTTCCTCTCATTTCTACAGTGAAAGTCAGCACAGACCAGCCACACTTTCACTTCAGCTGTTAAACAGGAACTAGATTGATGTCAGTATGGTGGATGTTAAACATATACAAACTAAAAAACTACAAACAGAAAAAAATCAAATGAATAGGAATTATAATGGCTGATTTAAACAATATCTCAGTTTGTCTACTTTGAAGTCTCCAGAGTCAAAGTGGCATCTTCACCAAGCAAATTGGCTCCGTCTTGTAGAACAATATGTTGTGGAGGAACGAATTACCTGAATGATAACAGAAAGATACAAATCAGCACACAATGAATGCATTCAGTCAACGGAAAGGGGCCACCCACATGTAGAAAGCAAGTCTTAAGCAGGGGATGTGGAAAACGGGGCCTCAGAGAAGCTGTAGCTCGCCTAGCGGTGTTCACAAACGCGACTTCAAATCAAACACATTCCCACACAGGACAAACAGTATTAGTCATGTGCAGAACGCAAGGAGCGTTAAACTAAATGAAACTGCTGCGTTTTCATAATTTTCATAATCAAACCTAATAAGAAACGATTTGCGTCTATAAATCACACTCCCTGACCAATTGTCGTTATATTGAGTAAACACCATGAAAAGGAATTGAGAAAACTAGTTTAACTTTTAACATGTTTGTAATGTACGTGTATTTTTATGCCTTTATGATTGATTTGTTGTATTGAGCTGCTTTAGTTTAATACACCAAAAATATTTATCAGCACTAAACTACAGTAAAATCCTTGACTATATAAAGAAATTAGCTCAGGCGTTTTTAAAGAATTTAAATATTTGCTTTGAGTTGAAAATTTTAATTTTGTGGACTCTGACACAAATTGAAATCAGTGTATGAATAAAACGTTGGTTAGCTGTCCCTGACAGTGTTTCTTCATCAGAGAAGCTGAGGATTATGAAATACTGAGAAGGGAGGCTGCAAAGAGGCACAGAGCACGAAAACACCGCACCTAGAATACGTACAGAAACAGGATGCAGACGGGGGCATACTTTAATATAGATCATGTCTGAATGTGCTGTTTATGCCTAAACACAGGTCAAGCACAGAGTCTCATGTTTATTCTAGTGCTCAGCAACAATTTTGACACTGCAGAACATTGTGATTTTAGTCACTAGGCCTGTTGTCCTACAGGGAACGCCTCAAGTGGCTGAGCTTTTCACTATTTTACGGCAATTGTAATAGGTTATTAATAATATTGAAGCGTTCACGTAACTGAAGCGTTGTCAGTGTCAAACCTTTGTAGCTGGAAGGTTTGGATATAATTTAGAACTGAAGCAAAGTGCTGTTAGTTGTGGTTTCATGGATCAGTTTCCTGTGGTTTTACTTGACTGAACACAGTCAAACAAGTTGGTCAGCTGTTTCATTTCGTGCTTATTCTGATTCTGATTTGAAAAACAAAACAATTAGTAAATATTTTTTCTAGTCATTCCTCTCCTGGAGCGTAGGCTGCTGCCAATAACTTGTTCACACCTCACCTTGTGTTGTCTAATAAAGTGCTCATAAGCATGTTACTTTCATTTTCTCTGCACCTTCCTGTTGTGGTGATCCTCAAGGTTTCATTTTAGGTCCTACCTCATTTTATATCAAAAACATTTGTTATACAGCCCCTTCAAACCAACGCCCAGGGTGTTCGCTATCATATGGGAAGATAATATAAAAGACAACAAACAGATGTAGAAGTACAACAGAGAAGTGGGAGCAGGTGCAGTGGACCAGACTTACATTGGAATTCGCGGTTCCTCTCTGTCTGTGACTGCATAGACCGTTCTGCCAAAGGTTTGACCTTAACTGAAGAGCCACTGTTTCCTCTTTTCAGTGAACAGCGTTTTTTTTTCCAATACCACAATTGTTCACTAACTTTAGTCACACATTTACTATTGTGACCATAACAAAGACTGTGTTCTCTCTCTATCCTAGAGTCCTTAGCCTAAACCAAGCAAGAAATGCCTCCGTGACTAAACAAAGCACTGTGACGTCATAAAACTGACTTGCGTAGGTCTGATGGCTACATTCGATCACCTCCATGAATATTTTACTGCGCAAAACCGGTCTTCAAAAAAACCCCACTTACAGTAAATAAAACACTATTTTGTTTCAGAATCTAGACAAAATGCATAGTAGCATATCAATTAATAATTCTTATTTACCCAAATGGTGATAAGACATAAGATGACTTTGGTGAAGCCCAGCACCAAATAACCAGTAACGCCCCACATAACTGGCAATTCAACAACTTGTTTTTGGATGGTGTTGGACTCATTAGTCTTGTTGTCAGTTGTGACAGTTGTCATCGGCGTCGCGTGGGTCTGGGTGTCACAAACTGCATTTAAAGAAGATCACAAGAATAGGAGAAATGAAAAACATGTGTCATTTCATACAGGAGCCGTGGGCGGTTACAGGTTCATTTTGCATGATTGGTGGAATGTGTATGAGTGGAAAACGTTTATTGTAAGTGGAACAGTGGAAAGGACCGTTGAGTGTTTGAGGAGATGGATAATCTTACGGTGTGTTTCCTGCTTTTTGATGTGGCCCAGCACATTCTGCAGCTGTTTGCGTCTGAGTTACACAATTTTGAATCTGAATACTGTTTTCAGACAAATAATGTTGATCTTTAAATTCTGCATTTTCCCCTATGTCATTAAGTACATTAATCCCTGATTTATTAGATTATTTACATCAGAGTCATAGGTAAACATTTAAATACTAACAATAAAGATTAGATTAGATATGAGGGACAACAATGTGATTCTCATGCATCCGTTGTAAACATCTTGGAAACACAATGGGAATAAAATTCAAAACTCACCACCAACTGTCAGTTTGATTTCCCGGTTCAGGCTTTGACCTCCTACGTTTGCGTTGATGCCACACTCGTATGTGCCTGAATCTTCAGGCGTCACGCTGGGCATGAAAAGATTGTATTCCTCTCCAAATCTGACCGGTCGTGTGAAGTTGTAGTGCTGTATGGTCTTGTTTTGTCTAAGTTTCCTGATAATGCCCTTTCTTTTCTGGTTGTGGATCTGTTCAAATCGACAACAAATGACCCCATATATTAACTACAAGTCAGTTACTTAACTGAAACCTATCATAGATTTAACGTGGGGTAATTCATGCCACTGACCTTGTACCATGTCATGGAGATGAAATTCGAGTTGTTAAAATCAACATCTGGACACATCAGTGTAACATTTTCTCCACAGTTCACTTCAATCTGTGTTTGAACTGCATAATGCACCAACAGCAGCTGAGTAAATCAAGTCACAGTATTAACACACAAACACAATCAGTTGTCAAACTACTGAAGTGGAACTTAATAAAGTGCCAGCATGAATATACCAAACTGCTTTTGAAATGAAGTGATTCTATAAAAGTCAGATTTCAACTCACCTCAACGAACAGTATCATCTGGGACATGTTTTACACTTCATCTGGTACTTGTTACTGTGGCTGTAACTGTTTGGTTTTTCACTTCACTTGAAATGTTCACAGTTTCCTGTAAAGAAAGTACGTTTGCTCTGAGAGTTTTATTAGGAGTCAGTCTGTGCTGGAGGATGCAGTGCTCCACCAAGTGGTGCTTGAGAGAAATGCATCATCTTCTGTTCAGATCCTCACTGACTGACTCAAGATGAATGTGTGTAGGCAGCTTGGCATTTAATGACAGACAGTCAGTGGTTCACTACACTCTTTCGGTGAAACAGAACATAAACACATCACTGGACAATGTTCCTATGTGCTTCTCTTTTGGCCGTGGACACACACATGTTTAAGTGGAACAATGTTCTTTATCGTGCCTAGGAACACAGCAAACGTGGAACAGCTGGGGACAGAACCTCTAACCAGGAAATCAAACCACGACCTGCTCTGTGTCACACCATGCCCACACACTACGCATACATATCAGCACAGCCTCTGGAGCCCAAGGTGTCAAGTCTGGCACAGCTGTAACATTGCTTTTTCAACCACCTTTTGGCATCTCCAGCTATTTTAGTGGACTTTAGGTGTCCTGCTCCTGTGTAGGAGAGATGGAGGTGACGACCTTTTGACTCATGGTGTGTGAATACAGCCAGTGATTTGTTAATCACAGTTGAAAGGAATGCAACATAGAAGAATTAGGAAAAGAATAATGGCAGGATACTAGAATGTGCTACAGTAAATGACGGCCTGAGAACCAGTTTAATGCTCAGTTTGAATTTGAACCGTTAATTACACATGATAAATGAAACAACTTGACCTTGTTGCACCTAATTTCCTTGTGTGATTAGCCAGAGATGGAGGATGTCAAAGGGTCCGGCTTTAAAGCAGCGTTTGAGCTGGTCAGAGAGTTGTTTCTTCCGGATGCTGCCTGTCTAACGTACAGTAGGCTCACATCAATCACACACACACTCCACCGTTATGAGGGAGGCTCATCCTGTTGTTTTCGTGGCAGGGAACTCCCCATTGTCTCACTTCAAGCATATTATTTGTATGTGTCGCTCTTGTTGACAAAAGAGGTCGATATATGGTTATTAATAGCACACTGACTTTATGGAAAAGGGAAGAGTGAGGTGTTTGGATTCCACCATCTGCATCAGACAATGCCTCATTCAGCAACAGCTGGCACAGCAAACATATTATAGAAATTTACTGATGGTACAGAACATCATTTTTTGGGGGCTGCTTCCTATTGGAAGCCAGTTACTGCAGCTGTGAGCTGAATTGGATTTATGAGAGGGAGTAAACTCAACATGAGAAATAAATAACAGTCAAAAGCATGACATTTTTGAAATATCTCTGTTTTTGGTCAGTGCAGATGTGCTGATGCGTCTCTGCTAATATGAGAAGTATCAAGCACAAGAGTGTTTTACAGTCAAGCAATGTGTGATATTCCACAATAAAGAAAATAGCCTGATAACAAACATCAGCGCTGAACTTGCAAGACTCATCAAGCTCGTCAACCTCTGGAGGTTTCATTCTCGGTGTCAATGCGAGCGAGCGCGCGTGTGATGTGTGCATGAATGTGCTCGATGCTGCTGCTGCTGCTGCGCCTTGCAGTTAGAGGGTGTTGCATGTTGTAGAGCAAATCCCAGAGGTTGTTAGCACGCCCAGCTGCTAGTGCAGGTCTCCATGTTTCTGTCAGCGAGGTTGTTCACTGCACACTCTTTAGCCTCTGATTGAGGAAATCCTCTGACTGTTTGCTCTGTTTGCTGAAATGAAACATCCCAATGGTTCCGCCATCGCTCCCACAGGTCCTGTACACAGAGACTTTCCCAGGAAGACTGTGCATGTTTACTGGGGTTTGACAGATATATAGCTCTTTGATGAACCATAACAGTACCAATGTTTCACTACAAGACAGGCTGATATTTTATTTTGAGATAAAACAGGCGTATTTGTTTAATTATTCCAGAATGTTATTATCCTCAGGCGGCAGAAATTTGCAGAAAATTAAAAAAAAATGAAACAAAACACCCTTTTTTCTTCATTTCCTTTAAGATATATATTGTCTCAAAAAGGAAATTGCTTTTTTTGCGACAGGAAAGAAAAAACATAAACACAGTAACACAAAAAAACATTTCATTCAGAAGGGAAAAAAAAACATTATTGTGAGAAAAGCAAAGAAAACTAAAACAAGCTTAAAGGGCAACTTTTTGCTGATTTGACAAACAAAATGTCCTTTCATGTTAGATTGCTACCTCATGTTAGACAGACCGATTGAAGCCTTTGTGTAGTATAATAACTCACATTAAAATCAACTACAACTGCCTACTGCCTCTTCCGATTCCTGCCTTTGTGAAGGAGTTGCATCATGCTGCCTGTTCGATTGTTTATTTAAGAGTTTAAAGCCTTTTAAGCTGGATTCTCACCTCTGCCTCTGGGCTTTGGCAGCCTGGTGAGGGCTGGAGGCTGATTGTCCGAGGCTGCGGCCTAAAGAGCTATGTTCCGATGATCTGTATTGTTCCCTAATTTCTTCTCTGGGATTTCCTCCTACCAGCTTCCTCCACCCAGCCCTCCCATTCAGTGCACAGCTCTCAATCACCCTCCCTCTGTCTGAAGGCCTTGCCAAAGCTTCTGGCACATGAAAACAATTGTTCTTGAATGTTTAGGGAGACACAAGCATCTCCTCAGACAGGCTGGAATCAGACAGCAGCTCAGCTGATGGCCAGGCAGACACATTTCCTCCTGTAATCAAGGGAGCGATCATGTTGAGTAAAATCAGAAGTGATGTATTTGAATCTCAAGCCCCAAAGGTGACGCACAGCGTGAAAAAATGAAGGTGTCTTAACAAGCATTGATGCGTAAGCTAGTCTGGGGTTATGGTAAAGGAAATAATACGTGGGTGAGGTTGTGAGATAACTATCTAACTACCTATCTTGCAACTTCCTCCACCTGTTCTTTACAGGTGTTTCCCCCTATGGTTCGGTCACATACATGCACACGAAGCCTTTCAAATATCTGCATGTACAGGTTGGTTTCTAACAAGGGCGAGACTAGAAAATCTTGAACATAAGCATCCTTCTGGGAATCAACACTCTACTCCCAGATGATGGGAAAACCACTTTACATCCTTCCTGTTTCTGGATCAGCTATTTTGATTTAGTTTGCGAGGACAGGAACACGTTGGAGCGGCCAGTTATGTCTGAGCAGGGATTCGTGTTAGATCTGTTGTGCCTGTTTCCTTTTCTGTTTGTTTAGATCATTGTGTTGGTCCATCAACATAGAAAATAGACTGAGGTGTTTCATTATGTCAGCCGTTTTACGTTCTGGCCTGTATCACTCGCTCAAGAGGTAGACGTGAGATATTAAATGTGTTATGTGTTATGAAATATGTTTTAGGTTTACAGTAACGTCCGCTTTATTCTGCTATTGAACTTTACAGCTCTAGAGAATCTAAACCTTCACCCACCCTGAGGTCCCACAGAAAATGTGATTGCATGGGTGGCTTACACAACCAAACACAGGCTACATTCCAGTAACTGTAGCTTGTAGGCACTGAGATGGATTTCTAATAAATGTTGACATCAAAATACCAACCAAATATTTACCAACATGTTAATTACTTTTAGCCAAAATTAAATTTTTACTGTTTAAACAGATAGTCGGTCTAATCTGGTAGAACTGGTTTATAACATCATATAAATATGCTCGTTGTTGAAAAATATTATGAATAATGTCATTAATATAACACTTGCATTTTTGGTTTAATGCAGAAATATATCTACACACTATATTCATTAGGGTAGATGATGCGTTGCTGCGTTGTTCGGATTACATTTATTCTCCTACTGAGCCAAAGTGGGTCGATATAGCAGCATTATTTCACTGTGCCTCGTGGCTGCAATTGTAATTTGTTTGAAATTAGACATTTCAGCCCTCATCTGTGAAAGAGATGATAAAAATATCATTCTGTTTTTATCCAGGAGAAAACAATAGCTCACTGACTATTAAGGTCATTTTTCATCTCAGATCAAAAAGCTGTCAGGAGGAGGTGGAGCTGCTGTCTAGCTTCATTTCATGTCTGCTGGGGTTACAGACACAAGTGTCCAAGAAAGAGGAAAGTCTGAACCGAAGTGAAGTAGGGAACCTTTTCAGCAGCCCCCAGGTGGATCCTCGACTGTCAGACATGTTAAACAGATTCACGCTGACCATGTTTGCTGTCTTTGCTTCTCTCCCACGTCCCTCTCTCTTCTGATGCTCTCTGACATCAGTTTCTTCCCTGTCATTCTGCAGAGGGGGGAAATATCTCGTAGTGATTTTGTTGAAAGCTCACTATTTGGTTCAGTCACTATGTAAAGCACCACCAGAGAGCTGTACATCTGGGTCCCAGTACCGGATGATGTCAAGACTGGCGCTGACCCAAAGCTCGCCGCACAGAGAGTTCCGCAGAGGGGTCGGCTGTGCGCTGTTTTCTCTTCCTGCGCCTCCGTGACATCTTCCTGCCGTAGGGAACCTCAGGGACCCATTTGAAGGGGGCCAGACGTGGAGCACGGAGGACTTTACGCAGCAAATTCCAATTAGCCTGACAGGGCAGGTGGGGGAGGAGGCGCCTTGGACCCCCAGCAAGCAACTTTAACTGCCTTACAATTCAGTTTCCATATACCCCCCTGCGTCACAGGGGAGCCGTCCTCTGTCATTCCGAGGACTAGGTTTGCAGCCTGATTCAAAGCGATGCCAGACAGGAACTTGGGCTGAGCTGCTGCATCTGAGCTGCAATCTGCCTGTTAAACTGATCAGCGGAGCCACTTCGTCGGACTGAAAGATGCCTGACGTCTCAGCAGATATAGATCTTTTCCAGATCAAATGGTCTGGATTTGCTATGGGCTGTGGGGCCTGTGTTTAAAGAGAATAGAATAATTACAGTGAAACATCAAATCAAAGAAATTTTTCTGTAAAAATGTTGGACGCAATAAGGCCAGAAGCCTCTAATTCCCAATGCTGCATTTAAATCACATTTAATAAACAAAATCCCCTCAGGATCAACAACAGGGTTATATCTGTATTATATCTGTATCATTTGCCAAGATTATACGTCAACACAAGGTTTTTTTTCTGTGACCTCTGACCTCTCACCCCATATCTCTCTGTCGATTGGGCCCACAACAGTGATTTATTCCTCTGACATGCCAACAGCTGTGTTGGGGGCTCACGAGCAGAGTGTGGGCTACTATTTGCCGTGACTAATCGATAACAGACTTCAAAAGATACCAGTTGTGCGACTTGGAAAAAAATACACCGGGCAGTGACACAAGAAACCCTTAACCTTTGCTGTAAGCTCTGTAGGTTTCATAAACACCGTGTCAGCAGTATTACTGGAAACAATGAGTTTGTGTGTGTGTGTGACATCGGTTAATACAGACATAAAAGACACTTCCTCTTCTAAACTGCATTGTTTTCATTAAGCGTTTTGTTGTCAGGATGTTTTATGTTTTTAATAGGAATCTTTAAAAAATGACAACAGAAAACAGAAAAGGTCTGAAATGTGCTTTTGCAAGAACAGTACGATTTTGTATTTTGTTTTGACAGCTTTGTTTATGTCACAGTGTGTGTTATAGAGCAAACCTTATTTCAGTAAGAGTTCGATAAAATATATTTTATTTAAACTTCTGCAAAAAAACTGATAAGTTCCAATCAAATGCACTGCATCGTTGAAAGGCTTACGCTCACAATTCTCAGTCAAGTATAAACAGTCTCTGCTCCGATTCCATCATCTGATCCAGCAATTGTGTGTGTATGTCCAGAAACACTAGCTTCCACTCTTCCCTGAGAAAGTCTTTGAGGATTTTAAGGTTGATAATCATTCACTGGTCTCAGCATCAGCGTCTCACTCGCAGTGGACCCAAGCCTCGCACTTTTAAACAGTCTTTTCCATCCTTTATCTGGAAACACAGAAAAAAAAAAGAATAATCTGTCAATTAAAGCAGTAGCATGTATTTGTATGTATTTAAATGTATCATTCGCCTTGGTTTCCAATTGTTACGTTTATCTTCACTTGCAAAAGTAGGATAAAAAAATAATATTGTCTGTCACACTGTGGTTTGTAGAGTTTGTTTTACAAGACACAGAGCGACTGCGGGGAGAATTTAAATGAGCCAAGTTGCGCAGGACTTGTGTGATTTTTACGCACACACTCTAGGAAAGACTATTACAGTCACATAACATGTCCAGGATTGTTCGGAGTAATTAAGAACAGTAAACAGTTTCATTGCATTGTGCCACTGTGATGCATGGGACACAGATGACGCATGTCGAACATGTTGGTGTGTAACGCAGCATTTACCCCTTTTCTCTGGTTGCTCAGACAGAAGGTGCAGATAGTCCGCGGCTGCTTCGCTCCACTCTCTCCTTGCGCATGGACTGCGCCGAGGCACGGTTGGTCATCAGCGCCGCCGTCGCCGATAAGAAGCACGTTGGCCAGATGGGAAATGTAGCTGGACGCCAGGCGAAGAGTCTCGATCTTTGAGAGTTTTCTGTCCACTGGCTCCGTGGGAATGAGAGTCCGAAGAGCCGTGAACGCGGTGTTGACACTTTGCGTCCTGCCCCTCTCCCTGGCATTAGCGGCGCTCCTCTGTTTCATGACCACCGCGGAGTCTCCCTCCAGTTTGTGTGAAATCCTCCTGCGTTTTTCACGAGAGCCGCAGTAGCTTTGCTCGGAGTCGCCGTCGCTTTCACTGCGGTTTTCATCGTCCTCGGACATGACAGTGAAGTCTGAGTAGATCAAGTGCGTCGCCATGGGCCGCAGCATGGCAAAAGTCATTATTAAACGTGACCGGTCCCAGCTCCAAGTCCTCTGTCAGATCAAACCCGAGCCCAGGAACAATCCCAACATCCCAATGTGACACAAAGGCTACAAAAAACCTCTAGTAAAAAAACAACAACAAAAAACAATAACAATATAAGAAGAAGCTGATTGAGTTTTCTTGGGTCAGTGTGCGTTGGCCTGTTGTAAGGACGGACCGTGGCTACCTGGTCAGCTGGGCTCTTATAGCTGGATGGGCGGAGCGAAGTGTTACAGTAGCCTCTCCAGTAAATGTCTGTGGAAACAAATGCTAAGTACTTTGTGACTATAGCCTTCATAATAATAATAATAATAATAGCTGGCATGACATGAATGAAGTTGAAGTATATTTTAATTAAAATATAATTGCCCCTCTAGAAGTTATACAGTGTATCATCCATGAGCCCTTTTGCACTAACTGTTGTACAGAGCGTATATTTCTGGACGCATAGTGTTATTATATATACTGCGAAAAGTTTTTATTGGCACTCAGGGACTGCACTTCACTGCTGTATACTGTGATCTGTCATCTGAGTCTGTCATGTTTATGGCGCTGCCACCCACTGAGGTCTGTTTTTGTTGGTTGGTAAACAATTAATAAAATGTGAACTTGGCAAACATCTGAACATCGTGCAGGTGTTTGGAGAACTCGTTCCGTGGACGTGTATGTAAATTCTGTTTGCCTTGGCACCTTGCAAATTTCCAATGGAAATTGCCAAGTCAAATGTAAGAAGTTCTTTCATTTGAATGCACTTTCTCGGAAAGCTTGGTTTATTGTGTGATCTCGTACTGTATCACAGCGTGACCACAGGTTGGAGTTATGTTTAATCCTGTTGTTATGGATTAAATGCTGCCTTTGACTCAGGCAGACGATCCCAGGACAGGGAGCAGGGGAAAAGTTAATTGTGAGTAAGTCAACACTGAACAGATGATTGTGGAATGCCAGGGATTTGTTTTCTTGCTGACTCGAGTTAAAAGAAGAAAAACAGAGCGGTGGCAAATGGTCAGCTTCTCCCTCCAAGTCACCACAGTTGGCTCCGACCACAGTCGACAGCACAGGCAGCCACTTTACTACGCCTCAGCTGCAGCGAGTCAGACATCAGACATCCAGCCTGTGCTGAATGAGCACAAGGTCTTAGAAAGGACACAAACAAAACACCCAGCCCCGAGTGCTCCAGTCTGTGTGAACGTCACATTATGTTGTCTCTGCTGAAAGTTTTCATCCAATCCTTTGTGCTTTGAATAGTAAAGATAATGAATTTGTTATATCTCAGCCACTACAGTATAGACTCAGTTACATAAATCAGGAACCATCAGGATTTATTTGAATTGATGAACACTAGGACACAGTGGCCAGTGGACACATGTTGAAATGGGACTAAAGACAAGTAACAACATTCAACATTCTTAAAACCTTTATGGAACTGTTGGATCATCTCTTGCACATCTATGGAAGAAGAGGAACCACTCATCCATAGCGAAGACGTGACACCATGCAGGGTCTACCACCCACCGAGGTCTCTGTCAGAGCCACACAGTGGAAAACCTTGTATTGCACCGTCTGTTTGTGTTGTTGTGCTGTGGATAGCGTGTCATGTGTCTTTGCATTTTCTTTGTCATATGTACTGACATAAAATATGTACAAGCACTAAACTTCCCACAGAATAAATTCAAATAACTCTGGTTATGCTTTGACGTGTAACCTGATGAGAGCATCAGATAAAGAAATGTAATGGCCCATGTTAATTACTAAATAAATTAGATTCACATCAATCACAGCTTATTAATATGTACTTGTGACACTATGTTGAAGTCTAGTATAGACACACTATAAACTTGTTGTGAAACTCAGAGATCCAGAAAACAATTCAGAACTGAAGATGCGTATTTTGACGTATCATATGGAGCAGCAGTCATTTGTTGTGTTTCTGTGTGTCTGAGACGCCAGTGTTACCTGGTTTCCTTAGACCATTAACATTTGCATGTGCACAGACCAGGAGCTTATTTAATTCTGTAGCAGCAGCACATTTCTCCAGCTCTGCTCCGTTCTGCAGGTCTCCTCTGCTGCTGACAAATTTACATACGTGACAGCCGAGACAGCTGGTTAATGCCATCCCATTACATCCCCTTAAAGGATAGGTCTGACGGTAGTCAACATTTCTCCTACCTTCATTAAACCCCCTTAAAAGCTTTCCTATACACAGATATGGGTTATTCATCTGTGTGATAAAGCTCCGTTGTCTTGAGACTTTGAAAAAATGCCCTTATGCTACACTGGGTAAGATGATCCTTTACTCCAGTCAACATAGGCTTTGTAGTTTATTTTGAGCTACTTTCACAGATTTCTTTCAGCGCAAGGAGGAAAACCCACACAAGCACAGGGACATGAAAATTCCACACAAATAAAGGGAACAAAACACGGACAACTTCGGACTCCACTAGCTGACTGTGATTTTGTACTAAGAAAGTCAACTAAACACCAATAACGAGATGTGTAAAAATCAGAAGGAACCCTCAGAGTATTGTGAAGGAAACTAGAGACCTTCCATGAGCTGATATTCATTAGTACATCATCAGGAGACGATTGAACAACAATAGAGTACACGACAAGAAGGAAGCCACTCCTCTCTGAAAACTACTTTGTTGTTCGTCTACAGTTTGACCAAAATAGACCTTTTGCCTTGAGCAAAGTGTTACGTTTGGTGCTGAGCAAACACTGTATTCCAGTTTAAAAACTTCATCTGTGAAACATCTCTTAGGTCATGGAGTTCGCTTTTAAAGGAGGAGACTATGCTAAAATCCATTATTAGCTTACGGCTAGTAACTATTAAACAGTTTACTTATTCTACTTCTGGATAAAACGGTTGCATCGGTTACTAATTGGCACAAGATAACATTATTTATCCAAAATACATGTGATTATGTGGTAGATGGATCATATTCCAGAGCAAACAATTTTAGCCTGATACTCCCACGTGGTTAAAATTCCCTTAATATAATATATGAATATAAATATATTAAAATGTTAATTAAAAATGTGATCACATTTTAGGCCCTGCTTATGCAGAAATAGAACCGTCTAAAAGGTTCCAAAATCTTCATGCTCCACTTTGCACAGTTATATCACCTCCTCATGGATGTTTGCTTAGAATGCATTTGTTTGTTTGTTTGTTGTTTGCGTTTTGTACACACAATTGTTCCCAATTCCGAATTCTGTAGTCAAATTCTGTCGAATTCTGCCAAACCTGGTTGTCTTCAGACTGGTTCAGTGTTAAAGAAACTAGTGCATGAAATCCAACGTCTTGCTGTTGTGCCTCACGCAGACTTTGACAAAGCTGTGTAAGCTTTATGCACCAAGTGTCTCTGTGGTGAGGTCACAGGGTGGATACATTGTTGCAAATCTGGCACAAATTACACGCCTGCAGCCTCCGGTAGTCTGAGGGAATTCCGGATAGGAAGCTGTGAGAAGCCATCATCGCTTCGGTCACCTAAACTTAAACTCTTCAAGAGGATTTGGTTGTAACGCCTAACCCAGTGGAACAAATGGGTGAGCTGTGTAACCAGAGCTCACTTTTCAGTGTTATTCTGAATGTACATGGATGTAACGGAGAACCCGAAACAACTGTATCAGGCCTCGCTAGCTTTATTTTGCCACTAGATTGGTTCATAGTGGAAAATCTTTTGTCAGTGTTTGTTCCATTACCTTCACATCATGATATGTCCCAAGAGAAGGAATAAAATACAGGAAGTAAAAAAAAATACAGTGGTTACAGGATTATTTACATACCTCAGTAATTAAAAGGTTTAAATAACTGAAATGTCACTTTTGACTTTCTAACATTAAATAATTTTTAAATTGTGTCCATGTACAATAAAAAACGAATAATTCTGAGGGAGAATTAACAAAATAATGCAAAACGTTAGTGTTGCAGAAGAAAAACTTCTCTGAACAGAGAATCTCAAACCCGTGTTAGACATCACCACATCTGATAAATGCTTTTGAAACATGTAGTCACCACAAGTTCATTGTGGTATCAGTGAACAATACAATAGTAGACTCCACGAGTACAGTATATGACGATCCCCATGGTCTCAGTTCACGTTTGAAAATGACCACAAACACTTCCTCTTCTTAGCCTCCTATAAATGCCCTTGATCTGTTTAAATCCTCAAAGACAAAACCTACCCAACCACCCATGGAAACCGCTCCATGAAGCAACAGGTGCAGCAGATTTTTTTTATACCGGTGTTGCGTGTCAACCCCCCTTTGAGGATATGGTTACTTCCAGACAGTCAAGGAGCTACAGGAAATCTTCTCACACGCGACGATTCTGAGGAGAAATTTAGAGTCCTGAAGGGAGAGTCGGTAAAAGCTGACCCACGACTCCCTTCATTTCCTCAGTGGCCACAAAGGGACATTATAGGCAGATCTGAGGTTGCGGTGATATCACAAAGGCCTTGTCTCTCTGCAGTTGAATGACTTAAAATACTCTCTTAAGCTACTATATATTTCCTCCCATTAAAGCAGGAGCAAGGTAATTGTTGCCTTCTTTGATTAAAGATGCAAAAAACATTATATATACATTACATTAATAATGTTTTGCCTGTTTGAGGATAAAATGCTGTTTTTTATCAGTAAATATAAATGTAATGCAGAGTGATTTTATCTGAGTCTGAAAGAAGTCGTTGCTGTAAGAGGACTTTCATATGAATATATCTGGATGACAAAGGGAAGATGCTTGTCATTCTTCCTCTTTCCCCAGGAAAACACAATCTGGAAGGCTGAGGAGGGATCCTGTTCTGACACAACAAGTATGAAAGACTGATGCTGGGCACAGTCGGCAGGACTCAACATCTCAAATAAGATGTTGTCAGCCTGACGTTCCCATAACGCCTGACTCCCTGCACACGCCATCTGGTCTGTAGGCTTCTTTCTACTGCCTCGTCTTCATGCGCTGTCTGAAACATCACAATCTTCGCTGTGCATGAGCAAACACATCACTGAAATTTTGATATTTTGATTTTGATATTACAGTTTTGAAAAAAAAATACAATAAAGTACTGTACATGTACAATGTTTCACTTAAATGTTACACCTAACATTTAACAGTTAACTCTTAAAATTGACTTAAATGGCCCATAGTAGTCAAAAGGAACACGACGGTGCAGAAGAAAAGTCTTGTACATTGTATATTTATAAAATTCAGGCATTTGAGGTTATTCAAGGAGACTGAGGTAAATGAACTGTGCTGAACATTAAGCCTCACATTTTTTACAGAACAGTTTTATCTTTACACATCATTTACAGTATTTGCATTGTTTACAACAGCTATGCTCTGTGATGGATGTATCTTTAACACCTAATATAGCTTAGAGAGCGCTAAATAAGATAATGTATTCAGCATCACTTTCAGCTCCACGGGTAGCTTATGTGTGTGAGCTCGCTTGTGTGCAAATGTGTTCAGTTTAGCTTCCTGGATCAGACGAGATCTGGCATTTTCAGGGTGGCATGGCTGCTAATGACTCAAACTAAAAGGCAGCAGAGTAAAAGTGACTATATTAGACTGACTCTGCTGACTGCAGCGTAGCAAACCCGCTGGCTCGCTCTCACTGCTCACCGGGCTGCTATCATCACTCCTATTAGCAACACCTGTGACAAGACAAAGTGTCACTCAGCTCTATTCCTGTTCCTCCACTAGCTCAAAAGACAAAGACGGCAAAAATCCCTGAGGTATTTCACCATCATTTTAAAGACAGGGAAACAATCACTTACACTGCATTTTTATACGTAAACTTTGTTTGAAGCTTAAAACTATTAAATGACTCTTGGGTAGAATTTAAGGAAGCACACACAACCCTAAATTACGATTAAATATTTTATTTTCGACTGAAGAGCTACATTTCCCCCTGCTGGTAACAAATTTTCTCTACAGTCACCAGCTGGAACAGAACAGTCTCTGAAAACAATCTGCTCCAGCATCACCGCAGATCTGGTGTTGAAGCCCCCAAATAAGTGCTAAGGTCTGAGATATTTGATTTGATGATCTTTGCAGGGATGGTCGGCTTGTTCAACCTCTGATAAGCAGCAAACCTGTGGCAGCCTCCGAAAGAGTAGTAGTAATTTCCCCCCTCTCTGCCTTTAATCCAGAGCACATCAATGGGAGGAACAACACCAATGTCTGCTGATCCCTGAAAAGAGACAAACTGTTCACTTGTTCAGCTGGAGGTGTGGAGCAGAAACAGTAAAATACATGTTGAGACGTTTTAATTCTACAGTGTGTCTCATAATATTCCCTAAAACTGGACCCTGAGGTCCACAGAATCCGTGTAAATGTGAGAAATGTGTTACGACTCTGAGACAACTGGTTTTATCAGCTAGACCTACTGCATCTGTAGTAGGGTTCATGTCACAATTAATTTAGCATACATTCAATTATTATATTACAAGGAGTATAAATAAATTAATAACACAATTATATACAGAACCCCTACATCACTAGGCTCTATCATGGATCTATCTGTGTTAGGATCCAGGGTCTAGATGGACCTTCAGTGTTTATTCTGCCACAGTAAGGCTCATACTTACTGTCATTCGTAAAGACAAACGCTACTCTCTCTGAGAACATAATAGAAGAGATGCTCGTATAAAGTAACAGTAGAATAAATAAGCTCACGAACAGATGATCAAAGTCAAAAATGACATGACCTATTTTGAAAGTGAGAAAATAACCAATTTATTTAAGTATGTATTTAAAAGTTCACACTAGAAGTCAATGTGTTATAGACGGAACTCTTATTAATTATTATTATTATTATCATCAGTGCATCGTTCTGTCTACTCATGTGACTAAGCGCAGACGTCATTTGCAAAGGTGTTCCACACATATTACGTCATAGCTGTGTCACCTTTATTGTGTCCATGAGACTCTGAACTTTCAGCTCGTCCAGTACCGGTGGAATCGGCCTGATGAGGACGTTCACCGGGACGTCATGAACCTCCTCGACACCGTCTGAGTGAACGGACCGGCTTCCGCAGTCTGTCCCGGTCTCCGCTGCGCACTCAGTGGACTTCACAGACATGTTTCTACGGCATGAAGCCAACAGCAGTACCCGAGTTTCACTTCCTCGAGCAAAACAAAACATTTAAGCCTCCTTTACTTCCGCGGTGCACAATGCGCATGACCTCTAACGGGAGGCGATTACTGGATGACCCGCGCTGTCAATCACTCGTGTACCGCACAACACCCGCCCTTTAACTAACCTACATTAAAAACAGTGAAGACAGTAGCGTGAGAATTGATGATAAACACTTATCATATTCAATACATTGTTAAGAAGTTAAAATTATTATAGTATGAATTAAAAATTATTGGTTAGTGAAAGTGCAGTGTTTTTTTTATCTGGGTAACCAGCGGCCAGCCCGTCTCACAATCTTTTGGTGGAGATTGTTTTTAATGAGGTCAGTGCATGGTTTTGTCAACTGTTGCGTGATATAGGCTTCCTCCTTCAAAGTGCTCTACTTGATGATATGCTATTTTTGCAGGGCTTTCAAAGAAGCAGCCGAGCTGCCGCGGTTACAGAAAGGACATCTGGGTTGTGCAGTGTTGCACAGGTAAGTGGAAAGCTTCAAAGATGCGCAGCAGTGGAGAAGAAACACGACTACTGTTGTTGTCTCCAACCCACAGCTACAGCATCTTCTAATGAGACAATTAAAAATGATTTCTTGGACAGGAGAGGCAGCCCATTGCATTGAATTATTACAAATACTTTGAACTACAATGGCAACGCCTTTTCTGTTGATTAATTGGTCACAGGGGATCAGTTACAACATGAAGGAGGCCTATATATAGTGTGTAATCATTAACTCCGGTACCAGTACATTAGACATTATATTAGAATAAAACACTGAATGTAGGTGCAGCTTGGAACTTAACACCATCAAGTGCTAGTTTTACAGTAACAGCAGCAATGTGTTTCTCCAAAGCGTCTTGGATTTGAAAGCAACTATTTCTACTTTTTTCCTTAAAGAGCGATTTAGCGGACAGCAGAGCGGTGTAAACACAACTGAAAACTCCAATTAGGCTCCGCTGTTCCTACACGTACACGGGCTGTGTAGCTGACTGTGTGCGGCTGTGTTTGTGTATGAACATCTCCAGTACGGTAACTATGTATGGTGACATATCCCCCCTGGGCATTCGCTGCTTTACTCTGTGTCGCATTCAAGTCGCTGCTTTGCTGTCAATCAAATGCTACTTCATCACCCACCCAAAGAAGCCGGCGTCGCACACAGAGAAGAGATAAGTCAAAGCATATAGACATGTAAATCATCTGCAGTGCCAAGGTGTGTTTGGAGTCCCACTACACTCTGCGTGACCCTCTGCTGTCACAGCAGGACTGTATTCTAGTTGCTAACATATCTCAATTACTTAGATTGAGTTAGTCACACGGGGACAGCAGCAGGTCATGGAAGAACAGTTCCCACATAATGATTTGCTGTTAATATTAGATTTCAGTCCTCCTGGGATTGTCACATTTAGTGCAGCTGAAGAAAATTACCTGCCAGTTTTCAGGGAAGGGAAGTGAGCTATATTTATTTATACCTTCTCTTTTTTACACACGTTGAGATGCTTTTAAAGTGATAATTATTCTGACAGCGGTTTTCAGTCTTCAAAACAGAGCTTGGTGATAGATTAATGTGTCTGAAATCATGACATGGTTTAGTAACAGTGGCTGAATGTGACTGATTTGTTCAGTGATGTTGATTCGTCACTGAAGGCTCTCACTGCCTAAACCCATAGCATTCTTCTTTTTCTCCTTTTTGCTATCCCTCTAGCGCAGCTGCCCAGAATGTGACTTTTCTTTAATCATCGACTTTGTCTTGAAATTTGTTCTTCAAGCTTCAACCAAAGAGAGAGAGAGAGAGATTTAAATGTGGCTACACTGGTAGCTTTTCTTTCCATTTCAATTTATTAACCTTACAAAAAAACAAGGAAAAGATGATTTTAACTAAAATGAAAAACTACAAAAGTGACATTAAAATGATCTTATTCCAGAAACTAAAATGTGATAACTGTAAAACACTTTGCTAGCCTTGTTTGCGCGTGTATTGTATATGAAGGGAGAAGGAGCTATTTAAGGAATGCCCTTCTCAACTTTTGCCTGAGTGCTGATGACAAGTTGAATATCTTAGATGCATAAAAATGTGTTTTTGACATGACTTCAAAAAGCGAAACATACGGATGAGGTGGACCCTCTGCCAACAGAGAGACGAGGAAACAGATGGGTTTTACACAAACAGCACAAACATCAAGAACACTGAGTTAAAGAGCTTGGCAGTCTCACTTGATGAAACAGTGAGGAATGGAGGCGCTTTTAATGAGCATCTCTCCTGTGATGCAGAATGTGAAGACAAACTGTTCTTAAAGGCGCAGTTACAGCTGCTTAGCCTGAACTGGCTGAACTGACGGGTTTTACCAACCTCTTGCTGAGCGGCTGCGGACAGCGTGCGCGCAGATGCTTTTTGTATAAGTGGAGATTTTCATCTTTTATTGTAAATAGAAAAGAACAGAATCAACAAACAGAGCCTGTATATTGTTTTTGTTTATGCTGACAGTTAGCGTTCAGCCAACAGATGGCGCCAGGTGTACGCGAAGGGTCAGCGAGGGCCGGCGCCAGTACATCAAGTAATAATGGCTAAATAATCACACGTTGTTTTCGCTGTCACCTGTTAACATGTGAGGGACACCAGTTGCCACTTAATGGTTTAATATGATTTGGCAACTCGATTGTTTTCATTGTCGTTTAATTTTTTGATTATAATTGTGAAGGTCTGAGAAAATAACGAATGATAAATATCACACTTCAAGATGGCTTCAAATGGCTTACGTTGTCTGACCAACAGTACAAAACACACACACACACATTCAATTTTTTGCTGGAAATAGTTTCGATCACATTTGTAGAAATAATTCTACAATTAAAAAAAATCTCATTCTCAGGCATTTGCTGAATTGAAGAGATGTTTGTCAGCGTTTTTCATTTAAGTAATTACAGTAATATTTGTTTGTCACAGCTGAGTGTTGTCTTTTAGTAGATTCAAATCTGTGGCTGTCGACTCTAAATTAATACTGTTTGTTATGTTGCGAGAAACTGAATCATAATGGAACAAAATTGTTTCCCCACTCATGAACATGAAATCTGAGCAACAGATATCATTTCACTGTGAATAAATTATTATAGCACATTTGAAGCCAATGATATTATTTCTTCATTTCATTTTCTTAATAACTACTAGTGATATTTAGTTATTACAACAAATAATCTCAGGTGGAAACATTTGTTTAACACATTACTTAAAACCTTTTAAAATGTCCCTGCTCTGTAAAAGTGTCTTCTTAGCATCAAAGTGAATTTGTCTGTGTGTGGTGTCAGCCGGGTAGAACGGTTCTCTGTTAAAGGCATGATGTGCCTCTGTACGGTCTGTGTTGTTGAATAGCTCCGCTCCTGCTGCCGTAGCTGGATGTATCACCTCGTGCTGCCCCGTCACCACATCACGAGGCAGGTACATTCTCTCTCTCACACAGTCACTCAATAGATGATCGCATTTTTTCAGGTCAGTATCTTTGAGTGGATGTGAGTGTACCACACTCAATTTTGCAGGTTGTTTTCAATAATTCACCTGATATGCTCTGAGTGTGTGTGGCGGCAGGTTGTGTGCTGCGTGGATATGTATGCAGGGCCACGGTCCCCCTACCTAGCGCGGTGCTGATCACTCACTGCCGCCGCCGTCACACACGCACATCACACCCATGGGTCATGTAATTGGATTCCATGGGTTCCCATTTTACAGTCAATTGCCATGTAATGAAATCAGTTATTTACTTTCATCATAAAATGTGATAAGGGACAACATCTGCCAGGGTAAAGTTTGAATGACTACTCTACACGAATGCTGATGTGCAGCAGAGATTCCCTTTGTTGTGAAGCCCCACGTCTGAGCACGATATACAGTAGTGCTTAGTTATTTGTTTACCTCGAGGAACAGACGGTAAGTAGCACAGAATCAGTACTTGCCCACGCTGAAGTGAGCCTTATGCAGCAAAGTGTCTCCCTGCTCTGCTCTGCCTGCTGCCTCATTATATTGCTGCCGTTGCTGCTGGAGGACACCAAAGGACACATGCGATTGAAAAGTGTTGTATGTTCCCTTGAAACCAATCAAGAAAAGCCCCAGAATAATAATCCCCGTCCGCTGTCATGATTCATTTTTATTTTGTTCCATATTTTTCCCCAGCTTTTGAGTCACTCAGAAAGAGTAGTTCTAGCATAAAATCAATGTTCCATTAAAATTTAATGACCAGGAAGGGCTTAATAGTGGTGGAACAGATGCCTCCGCTTTTGAAAACTGCGACATCTCAGGAACTCTTATTCAAGGCCGTGTTGGTGGTTTCTGGTAAAGGTGTGTTTGTGCCTTTTAGCGGTGAAATTAAAAGTTAGTGAATTGACAGTAAAACTCTCAAACATTGACGGAGGAGGCTACAGCTGATGGCACTTTATAATCATAGCTGCAGTTTAATTACTCACTGTGATAACGTTGACTAAAGGCTTTTTCACACCAACTCACTAGTTCTTTTACAGTTTGTACAGATTGTACAAATACGTCATGAAGTAAGGGATTAAAGTATTTAACAGTAAACACTAAAGGTGTATTTGTGTGTGTGTGTAAAGGTTAACTCACTGATACCAAATGCAAAAATCAATGTAATTTAACTGTTTAAAAGAAGTATAAGACTAGTTTCCTTGTGCTATTGTTTTTATTAATGTTATCATTGCTATTGTTGTCATCATTATTATTATAGCAGAACAAGATAAATGAAAACACCCCTCAGCAATCATGGCTTAAGTTTCTTCATACTCATCTGGAACAGAGAGAGAAAGCTAAAGAGAGAGCAAGACAGAGAGAAGGAAAGTGGAAAATCTTAATCAGTTTTTTTTTCTTTGAGGACCATATGGAAGGTTTCAAGCAGCCAACCATATGTTGAAGGCTTTTGTCATGGAAATCATACTTTTTGGCACTTTTTCATTGCGCAGCCAAGCCGGGCACATAAATAAAAGAAAACAAGAAGAGAAAAATTATACAGAACATGATCAAATCTTTGAGAATACACAAGTTTTTGTTTGTAACTTACAACAGATAGCATTTTAATCAAGACGCTCCCTGATTCACATGGCCACCCAGACTGCAATTTGTACCTGTATTTGTCTTTTTTTTAATAAAAAAGACAACATGAATAGAAAAAGAGCAATTAAATGTCTACATGCATTGTCATATTATTGCTGTGATATATTTACAAATATATTTACAAAATTATCAAAGAGGAACAATGTTTCCGTACATTTAAATTCAGAGCTTTAGAATCAAATTGTGCCTCCTTTAAGTAGGATGGTCTGTACCACTGCCAGTTTAAGCCTACAATATTTTCCAATTGATGTCTTTAATGATCTCAGTGCTTTTATCTGCCTTCATAAAACCCTCTCCTCAGGTTTTGGAGCGTTTGTTTTACCTCTGGCCCACTGTAAAATAGTGAACATCTCTAACAAAAGTAGTGGTTTCTGCACTGGTTCAATAAAAGAGCGACGTGCCAAACTGTGTGTTCTGCAAGTTAATCAGTAGACAGGTGGTTTGATGCTCTCATGCAGTGATTCAGCTGTAGCACTTAGGCGACCATTGACAGGATGATGGTGAAGCAGGAGGACTGGATGGACAAACAGAGCAGAAAATCCTCTTTTTTTTTCTTTTCATCCCTGGTTTTGTGGCTTTTTGTTTTGTCTTTTGGTTTTGGTTTTTAAGGACGAGCTCAGCATCACTGCGATTGTGGCATCCATTTGGAATATGCAAATAGCTGACAGTGCATTTGCCTGCTGGTGCTTGACCTTCCCCTTGGAGGTCGCTCACCGACTCAATTACACTCCCTATCTGCAGTCTGTCTGCAAACACCTGTTATCCTCCCACACTCCGCCACCCTCCGCCAATCCCAGTTCAGCACATCTCATCGCCGGTTCGTCTGTTTAGAGGCAGTTGGGACGAGATGAGGGCGGCTGGTGGGGAGCGACGGGACGTGAGGCAGGGACAAAATCAAGTGCATTTGATGGGGCTGTTTTATTTAAGCAGCCTTAAAAACTTTCTCTGTGAGGACAGATCATGTCAAGATCTTTTACCAGAAGTTACGGTTTGATGTACACATAGCCGCCGATATGTCAGCAAAGCAGGATTTGTTTTGCTTTGCTCTTTAAAACTGCCCTGAAAATGTACAGATCAGTGGTGGCTTTGATTTTGATTTGATTTACCGGCTAACAGTTCTGAGAATGTGATCCTAATCCTGTCACAAAACCAATATGCAACAAAGAAATTCAGACAAATCAAGTCAGCTGCCAGAGGACTTTTTACCTGATTGCTTTTTGCCGTACAGTAAAAAATATATAAATTCAAACCATCAAAATAACAAAAATATCAGTAACAAAACATTTTTTTCCTGTTGGATTCACTCTTCTAGCTGTTAATGTCGCTGTTTAAAGGACTGAATGTTGCTCATAGTCATTGCATCACTATTATTATTGCTTTTCTAACCTTGGTGTGACTAGATCCCACCTACATTATACAGACGCTAACGGAATGATGTTATATTTTAAGCACAACGCCGTCGGCCATTTCTATGAGTTACTTATTGCCTGAGATAAATAAAAAAAGGGGCCAAAATTGTCAAGTCGTGTGGAGGCTGCCAACCTTTTGGAAACAGCAAGATGGAGAAGATTTTAGTTTGGGATTTCACTGTTTCTTTTTATTGCCCTAAGTCATCTGAAAACAGAATGGAGTGTTATTTGAGTTGCTGATGCAGTAAAGTTATTGCCACAAAGCACAAGTATTTCTGCAATAATTCAGTTTCTATCGAAGACTTCTATCCAGTCTTTTATCACCGGTACTATACATTGTTCCTCTTTAAAAAACTAAGTCCCGTGGACTTTCTACAGTTTTCATGCATATAAACATTTTCTTTGAAGATCAGCAGCATCTTACAAGGTCAATGAATGTTCTTTTTTTTTTTTAAATAAAAGCAATAAATAAATACATGATAATTAAGAAATAAGCAAGTCTTCAATAAATACACAAAAATAGGTTAAATAAATAAATAAATAAATAAATAGATACTGTAAATAGGCAGATAAATAAAGTATTTACATGATAAATAGATGGTATGCATCTAAACTGTGGGTGGAGCTTCGAGCGACATATAAACAGACAAACAGAATTATTTGAGTGTCACTTTGTAACTGAGGGTGCGTGACTTCATACCTTCACTCTGAGGTAAAACTGGCAGAGGGGAAGCACCTCAAACACCGGCTGGAGATTGCCACCACGGCAGAGGAAGAACAATGAGCGTTTTCATTGCTATAGACGACCACGCATGGCACTTATAACTATAGATCATTTGGTCTGGCTCTTTTTTGTTTTGTCTACGTCCATGCATCATGTGAGACTATGGATTTGATCAGGCGGAGAGCGTCATAACCTGTTCAACAGGCCTGCTAAACATTTTAAAATCACTGCTGTTGCAGAGTTAAATTCAACGACCTACGGCCTATGAGCTTATTTAAATGAGCTTTTACTGTCTACCCACAGTTACAAAGATGCTTTTTGTTCAACAAGGGATAACAAGCACAGAAAAATAAATTTAGAAAAATCAAATAGAAAAATAACATCCGTTAAATTGAAACACTGTTGTGGAAAAAAGGGGGTTGTCTTTTTACCTTTTAAAATGATCTCCCTTTTTTGCAAATACTGTCATAGTTCACATTTTCATAAAAAGTTCATGTTGGCAGTTGCAAAAGAATTCAATTCTTAGCAAATAAAAAGCAGCATAAAAATACAAGAGGTCATTTTGTCTCTAAAAAACAAAAGAACACTGTTAGTCCTTTTTTATGTTTTTTTCATTTTCTCAATACTATTTGCTATAAAATATCAGGAATCTAAATATTATTACTATTGATATCAATATCATTATAGTCATTGATAAAAATTCACATGCCAGGCCTCATATATAATTGCGCGCGCGTGTGTGTCATGTTTGTACATGAATGTGTGCATACAAGTGTGAGTGTGTTTCCGTGTGCCCGCATTTGCGCGAGCCCATGTTGCTTAAATGTGTACAACTATCATCTACAGTCTCTATTTGGGGGAAGTTGTTTGATTGTATGTTTCTGTGGAAGATTAGCTACTGTGCAGGGAAAAAAATCCAGCATCTTTTGAAATTGTCTTTGCCATAATCAGTTTCTTCACGTAATCTCAGTGAAAATATTGCTTTCTAAAAAAGGGAAGAAAAAAGGCATGGAGGGCAGAGTGAACAGGGTTGTGGGTCGCGAACCTACAACTGGGGTTCAAAATTTTGCTTCTTCCTCGTGATTAGTTTTCTGATCCAGAGTCATCTTCGTCTGCAGAGCCCTTAAAGCAAGCTGACTCATAGTGCTTGTTCAGGTAGGACTTGAGAGCGAAGGTCTTATTGCAGCGCTTGCATCTGTAGTGCTTGAAGGCAGAGTGTGTTTGCATGTGGGCGCGGAGGTTTGAGCGGTCAGCAAAGGCTTTGCCACAGTGGGCGCAGGCAAAAGGCTTCTCCCCTGTGTGCGAGCGCATGTGACCTTGAAGGAGCCACGGTCGACTGAAGGCCTTGCTGCACACGTCGCACTTGTGCTTGAGGTCGTGGGTGAGGATGTGCATGGCCAACGCGGGCATTGACACATACACTTTGCCACAGGTGGGACACTTGCGGGCCATCTTGCTGTCCAGGCTGCGGTGCGTCTGCTTGTGTCTGCTGAGGTTGGAGGAGGTGGCGTAGGTCTTGCCGCACTCGTTGCAGATGTGTCGAGGCATCCCGGCTCCCCTCTCCTGAGCCCCACCGTTGGCACTGCTGCTTCTTGAGCCCCCACCGCGACTCTCGGTGTCTCCCTTTCTCCTCGAGCGCCCATCAGAGATGAAGAAGGCATCCATGGTGTAACCCTCGGCCAGGGCCTCCGATTCACCACTGTAGAAACCGCTGGCTGTCATGCCAGACTGGGGGCTGTCAGGGTGCTTCAGGTCAGGGTCACAGTACTCCTCTCCGCTGCTGACCTGGGTGTACAGGGGGTCTGACACTGGCGAAGCCAGCTTGTGCTCCATCTTTTTCTCCCCTTGGTATACAGATGGTGTGATGTAATCCTGGATGTAGCCTGAGTAAGAAACAGACATCAAACACAGTTGGCCAGGGGTTGTGATGGATAAGGACACAGTGACATGTGGATGATTACACGATTATCATGTTGGAGGAGTGCCCTTTGTAAAATGGAGAACGAGTGAGTGGCAGCACAGAACTAATTGCGTTTCTTGCAGAGCTCGCAGGTGGAACACACAACAGTGCGAGGATGTTGGGAAACATCATGCGCTCAGTTGTGTAATGTTGCAATTTACACTAAAGAGCGATGTTCGATTGTATATCATGGATAAGTCTCATATGTGAGAAGATGCACAGCAAACCCTCTAACATAAATAAGTCTCGCTCATCAGACCTCCGTTACTGCATCGATTACTGTCCTCTGCCACTGGGGCCTGTCACCATGTTTGCTTAATGAATGCTCTGTGAGCTCTGGGATTACAGCTCAGACAGAATCTTGTTTAAACTCGAAACCTTCCCTTTTTTTTTTGAATTTTTTTTTCTAAAACTCACCCCAAACATACAGGTCGGGGATGACTTTTACATCTATTTGAAGAACAAGCAGGTTTAGGCATGATGCAGCAAAGCACGAGTGATTTAAATGTCCCAAACTGTACAGAGCATGTTTTCAGAGAGATATATCTTTGTTGGCACCGCTCATGTCTTTCCTTTACCTCTGAAGCAGCTCACTGCCAGAGGAACTAAAAGGCTTTCTGGCAGCTAAAAGCATCCAAACACAGCTACTGTAGATATATTGTCATGCTGCGTATCTCCGGAGCTGAATAAATCCGAAATGCATTTTGCCTCCAGTTGTTTTACTGTATAGTTTGGAAATATGATAGCAAATGTAAAATGTGAGAAGGAAATTCTTTTCCTGAGAGAAATAGCGCATAACTGCAAAAAAAAAAAGAGCCATTCTGAAGCACTATGTGCAGCAAGCAGTGGAAATGAGGTATTGACTTTGTTTTAATGAAATTCAAAGTTTTGAGCTGATCAATAGTTTATCATCTGTAAAATAGTGCAGCTGTTAGACGACCCCTAGAAGATGGAAATAGTCGAGCAACAGATAAAGTCACGCGCAGTAATCATTTGTGGCGCCTCACTGTGCTTGAGGATGGGAAAAGAGACAAAAGGCATCACACACTTTGTTTGTTTAAGAGGGTCACCTGTCCACAGGGGTGAGTTCACTGAAGTGCTGCTCAAGAAAGGGGCCATTAACAAATCAGCTGAAGTGCTTCTTACTACAGCGTCTCTGTTCCAAGGGCTTGTCTTCACGCATCCACTTTGTGGCATCAGGGCAGAGAAAACACCAGGTCCGGGCTCATTGTGAAGCTGCACTGCTTCCGTTTAGAGTGTTAAACAACGCGGATGGATCACCCACAAGGAAGGTTTTTCTTTCATGAGCAAAATAATAAACAAAGCAAAATAGTGTCTGTGTGCGTGCGTCCGTATATATATAGATATATACAGTACGTGCTATAATTAGAATTTAATTTACAAAAGCCACTTATTCGTGGCTGAATCCACCTGTTTTAACCAGTCATAAAAATAGCTGAGGCCTCTGCATTACACATGACAACATGGCCTTCATGTTGCTGAGATAGCTTTTTTTCTTCTTCAGCGAAACATACAGTTTCGTTGTAAGCAGAGTTTACCAGGTTTCAATTACCCAAGGTCAGACAAGGAGCTCATCATTTAGGTGCTCGCGCTGTATCAGCCTTTACAGCCCATAGACTCATTTCTCTAATGCAAAGCAAGCATGTAATTAATGGACCCTCTCAGCCACCCCTCTTTGTTGTTCGACAGACACTCAAGTCAAATGTCTCCACAATGGGGGGAACGAAAATCTCCTGGCACGGTAGAAGTGCTGATGTTAGGTATTTCAGCCACGCTGAGGGTTCTTAGATTCAGCCTTTGTTTTGTTTTTTTTCTTTTAGCATGAAAAGCACATTTCTTTTGTTAGAATTAAATGCCTTTTGTCAAAGCAGTGTAGTGCCGTATGGTTCTTTTCTCTTTTTGAACGTAAGGCTTATTTTTCACGGTGTTGGACAATAAATTCAGAAACAATAGAAAGTGGGAATAATGATATTAATTGATTCTTTAATATTCGTGTAAAATTGTGCCATAGGAAATGTTTAAAAACATAATAATGAGCTGCACAATATCTCTAGTAAATACAGATCTGGTTCCATTATTTCTTTAGTCTTTACTCAGCAGATTGTTTTTTATTCAGTGAACCAATAAATTCGACAAACTAGTTCTGCCTCCACAAAGAAAACAAATCCTCTAATCCTGTCGATAAATTTCGCTGTTATTGATGTGGTTGAATAACAGGTGGGCAGCATCACAACATTAAGCTGTGGACTGCGCAGCTTCCTCGCTGTGAAAATATCCTGACACATCATAACAAAGGCACATATGGCCCCCTAAACGTGGTCGCAAAATGGAAGCGGCAGGCTTAAAGCGGACTGTGAAAGTGAAGGTTGCCTCTTAGCGCTGACTACTGGAGCTTAGCGTGACCGGTCCATGTGTGGACCACAACGCAGCTATTTGCCTTTCTTCGTGTTTACTGTACAACCTCTGTCACATGATCAGCCTCACTGCTGCTCCGAGCATTTTTGTCTCTTTTCCGTCGCAATTCCTGCAGCCGGGCTCCCCACCTTCACCCTGACTGTACATTACAGTATGCTGATGCCTCTCGTCGCGCTGATAGACCTGCACGACTGAAACTCTAACCCCTGCTAGTTTTCGAATGCCCGGAAGGAAGAGAAAGATGTAGTGGAGCGATGGGGGTGGGGAGACTGTGCATGCTCCATTTGGATGGGAAGAGGGGGGCAAGGGAGGCTCGGACCGTGATGGGAACTCAAGGACAATAACAGCTAAGGACAAATGTATCATCTGATACTCATCTCTCATATTCATGAATTTTTTAGTCCACAAGATGAGTAGACATAGTTAGCTTGTATCCAGCCAGCACAGGGATGGTGCAGTCATACAAATACGTAACTGGAGCTTCTCCTGATTAGACACACGTTTTGTTCCCTATTTACATAAGCTAATCCGTGGCTGTGACCTGAATTGTGTCTGTCCTTCGCTGGAGTCAAAAAACAAAAGTCTGGGAGCACAGTGATGGGGGTGGGGTGCCTCTGGAGAGGATTATTTAGGACATTGCTGCAAAAATCAGCTGGCTCTCACATTAACTTACACTCCACGGGCATGTTATTGGCTAAAGCACATGAAAATCTCACCCGAGACAAATAACAAAAGAGAAAGCCATCTGTGCTAATTGTGCAAATGCCAGGCAAGCTGAAATTAGCACAAGAGCTATCTACAGGCAGAAGTGCTAGCACATCTTTAACTGGAGCAGGGCAGACAAGTGGAGGCATGTTAACTCACCATTTTCACTGAGACGAACCCCAAGGCTGGTCACCGAGTCTGTGATGGAGCGTGTAAAAGTGAACGAGTCGTCCAGGTGGTGATGATGATTGGAAGTGGCCACATTGGACGAAGAGAAATCATCAAGCTTGATCTTCTTCACCAAAAATGAGCGGGGCATGTTTCAATGGATAAAAACACAGAGCTGAGAAAAACACATGAGAGAAAATGGAAAAACCTGCTGAGGAAGCACACGAGCAGAGCTGGCTTGACGGTAATCCTTGCGATTAATGTGAAGACAACAGCCAAAAAACATAAGATAAGAAAGAAAATGGAAGCCAGTAGAGAAAAGGGCTGACAGCAATGCTATGTGATACTCTGGCTCCCCCAGCTTCCCCCAGAAAAATAAAAAAATAAAAAATAAAAGCGATCCTGTTCAGCACTGGATAGCTCCTGTGATGCAGCAGGCTTAAGGGACCAGTGAGGAAGAGACGAGATGGAGACAGACAGAGAGAGGAGGGAGAGAGAGACTGTCAGACTAGCTGAGATCAGCAATCACGCCAGCCTTTATATGGGGCACAGGCAGTGGAAGATCAGGTGGTGCTGCGAAATGGAGCTGCTTAGCTTTAATCCATCAAATGTCCCCGGGGACACACATCAAATTACTACTGAACCGTCTGTGCATTCGCACACAGACAGAGGGGAAAGAACACAGCCAGACCCCCACTGCCCCCACTGTTGCTCCCCCTTCTCCTCCACTCCCCTCCCTCTTTCACCCCGCTTATGCTCCATGCTCAGAGGAGGAGTAAAAGAGGAGGGCAGACAATGGAGATGTGGATGAGAGCACACTCAGTGTCCTGTCTCCTATTGTTTTCAGATGAAGTGCCACAGTTTATGTTTGCCTTGTATAGGCACTGCCTCCCTCATGTCATCTCCGTTACCTCAGATCTATCTGTCCCTGCAACACGCTGCGCTGTTGCTCCTAAGCACAGAGCACACATGCGGTATCGGAGAGGTTACCTGAATGTCTGGGGGTGCTGGACCTTTTATGACGCTGCACCGGATTCCAGCACTGTTGATGAGAAGACTGTGGGGAAGTAGTGCTGCACTGCCTCTCTCTCCCCATTACTGCGGCACAGATGTGTGTCCTGCCATGCGTGGCAGTGAATTATCTGATTAATTAATTACATCTTTTTTGATTAGGGTGAAATCCAGAATTAGATCTGTGCTCCCTAAATTGGTCGGATAGATCTGAGTAGGTTTGCGTGTGTATGTATTGTCTCACTGTTTTATGCAACATTATAGATGATATTTTCCTTTAGAGCTCAACAGTTGCTTTCCCCTTGTTGGAATAACATGTTACATATAACAGCACGATGAGGAAATGTCTGATACTTTCTAAAAGCAAAAGCACAAAATATTTCAAGTGAAACAGAAACAATGCACCTGTTTGATTCACTATCAACAGGAGACACTTGTGTCCCATCGTGTGTTTGACTAATGTCTTACAGCAATAATACAACTTGTCTGCTCTAGAGAATTCAAAGCTTTTGAAAGTCGCTGCATGTTATATTTTAAGGTAAATATTAGCAGTAATTTCTTTAGCAGTGAGTTACATAATTATAGAATTTACCTTCAGATGACAAACTATGTTTCAACATATGTTTTATTTTGCATAGCTTCTAATATTGTGTTACTCTGCTTAAATGTGCTGTAGATGTACCCGGACATTTAGGGATGCCCCCCTCGCTCAGGTTCTAAATCATCTCTGCCAGTAATGGTGACCCTGCAGCTCGGATGCAGCAGGTTTCAGAAGGGAATATGGTGTTAAATCACTGAGGTTAGGATTTATCACATGTATGTGATTGTACATTACAGGACAAGTTCACATTGCTGTCACCAGGCCAAGCTTGTAGTGCAGCAAGGACAAAGAAAGGTCACAGGAAGAATCATTGTCTATAACGAGGACATTTCTTTAAAAAAAAGTAATACTTTCGAACAATATCACAGACATAATCAAATCTTTAATTATAAAAGCGTTTCGAGCTGTTTAGATAATAATAATTTTAAAAAGCTGCATTTCCCTTTAGACCTTTTCTATAAAGCAGGAACAAAGAACATTCTGGGACCTTCTCAAACCACTAGGACCAGATGTAAGGCTGACCTTCTAACTCAGACCTTGCTGACCTGCTGGAACCTGACACTTGCAGGAAGCCACACATGCCATATCTGGACACTGCATCAGGGCAGTGGGTTCAAAGAATTCATATCCTGTCCTCAAGCTGTTTTCTGTGAACATAATTGGCAAATTAATTGTTGCGCTGCTTCAGCACTTGGCTCAGAGAATGAGTGCAACAAGTTGGATGAAGGTTAGAGGTGAAATGTGACAAACAAAAGCAAGCCGCTCTGGTGTCCTGCGTCCCGCTACAGGAAATCATTGCCAGCTGTTTCCACATCCTCCTCCTCCTTTTGCTCACGCTGCAGCTCCAGTCCACTCCCTCTGACATGTGGTCATTGCCTCAGGATGTCGACAGGGCGACTAACCCCCCCTCAGGCTGGAGGAATGGTTTTTACTCCGCAGTGCTGGAGCGGGGGCTTCCCTTTGGTCAGACGGGAGGGAGGGAGGGAGAGGAGGGCGGCTGTGATACAATCAGCCTCATTAACATCTTGTATGGCCCTCCAGGGTTATGGAGACAACCTGGCCAGCTGAATGAATGGAGTCAATCTAGTTGGTTTATTCACTCATGCTGCTCCACAAGCGAGTGTACCAATAATTACCCAATCTACCAGACAGTTTATTATCTCCATTTTCCGACGGCCCGTTTAATCACTCAACTTCCAGCTAATTCAGACACCTGGCAAATTCTGACAAAGAAGGAAATTAGCTAAACTGAAAAAAGACGTTCACTTTGATTGTGATGCATAAAACCTGACGCTTAAGAGTCTTGAAAAAAGCAAAGCTTATATAAAGACACTCTGAGCGTGTTGGGCTAGGTGAAGTGAAGCTAAGAGTCCATTAGGCAGAGCCATCTATAATTCACCTACCTCTTGCTTACTGGGTCATTTCAGTGAGGCTTTTTTAAGCAGCTACAGGAAGACTGCTGTGCTCTTTAAACAGACAGAGCTTATAATCAAAAAAATTAAATACAAGTTTTTACTTATTAAAAAGAAAAGCCCTTTTTCTGTCTTTTTGTCACTTGTTTCCTGGCTGCTGTCGTGCACACGTACGGCACAGATTCCTTTTTACACAGACGCTGATCAGACATGGCTCCGTAAATAAGGTCACAAAGGAAATATTTAACGTTTTGCTGTTGATAGCCTGAAAGGACCTGAGCTGCCTCCCCAGCCGTGCTGTATCTAATGCTGTTTGGTGGGTAGTTCAGTGTATCACTCATGCCCTATTTGGCTTGTGTCTGCCTGTTGTCCTGCGTGCATCTCGGAGCGTGTGTGCATTTGTTGTCCATGGGCAACTGTTCAGTAAATAGGGCAATTAAGTGTGAAAAGCAGAAAGGAGCTAGCATGTTCCTATCTCTTTGGTGGGGGAGATAATTTATGCTAATAACATCTCTACAGCTCAAGCTGCCCAAAAATGATAGCAGACCCTTTTGGCTTCAGAAGAATCTTTTCATCCTCTTGGAGAAAAAAAAATGGTTTCTCAACACCTTGCAAATAAGACAGCTGTGTGGCAATGAATGAATGTCTCTCCCTCCACTCTGCCTTTCATCTCCAGATGATAATCTTTTCTCCTTCACTGTCTTGTATGGTACATGTTTGTTCTTCCTTTGGCCTGTGGAATACTTGAAACCCCATCTCCTCCGTTTGCTCTCTTATAGCCTCCATCCCCGCGTACAATCCATCATCATTTTTCCTTCAAGAAGTGCCACAGGAAGTCGCAGCATGTGGGAATGTATTACTGTAAATAGTGTCCTATGCATGAGTGATGCTTCTTAATAACACTTAAACTCAAGCTCAGTATGTTGTTCACGTGGCATAAATTTCTGTATCATACTGAGGGGCACAGAAGCGCTGGGTGGCTGTGGGGAGCAGGGGCCATGATGGCAGTTCAATAAATAACCTCAGCGAAAGTGGGAGCAATAAACCATGTGAAACCTCAAGCAGCTACACACTTTCATGCTCAGAGAGGAGCTCGCGTGTCAGCCACTAGAAACGAATGTGTCCACTTCCGAGACCATTTCCAAGATCATTTCTTTTGTGCAACAGCAAACTTTGAATTGCACAGCTTGGACAAAGGAACCGTCTGACACACAAGACGAAGAGACCGACGCCGATGTTAGCCAGCATGTGACAGTCACTTATTTTAGTAACAAGTGGTTTACATCAACGCTTACATCTCAGTTGCATCAACGTTTTCCAGGAGCAGCTTTTTCACTGACTGTAATTAGATGCCTGTTGCACCAAATCGGGAGAAATGTGCTTTCAGCTGTCTGAGTACTGTAGCATTAGCAACTGAAACCCTGCATTCATGACTGGTGTGCACTGAGAGCAGGATTTCAGGATGTGTGCAGTCAGTGAGGTTCTTGTTGATGCAACTGTTGAAAGTATATAACGAAAGTACTCTAATGAGTAATTGGTTCACTTTGGCTTGTAGCGTTTTCTGTGAGGTAACTTATTGATATACAATACTTACAGTATGTACACAAGGCCATGTGGTTCATTTACTCAAGCACAATTAATCACACAACAAAGACTAAAGCCAATGACCAGATACTGTGGCACATACAGTGTGTCCCATGCCTGCATGGATGAAAGAAATCTAGCACCAATAAGAACAACCTTTGAATTCATCATTAAAAATGGGACGGTAGCATCCCACTAACACGTATGAGTTTCACACCACTCTAAAGCTACATCTAATCAAGAATACAGTCAGGTTCAGAAATAATGGAATGCTGATACGTTTATTGGCATTCGGCCTCTGTACACAAGCACATTGAATTTCAAATGAAACACTTAAGATGTGAGTAATGTCAAGACTTTCAGCTTTAAATCAAACTGTTTGACAACAGGAACCCTTCAGGAATTACAGCCGGTTTAATACACGCACCAGTTTTGGCTCATATATAATGGAACAAGAATCACCAAAACTAAGCATCAGCCCAATACTTGAATGAAAATCCAAGGTTTTCAATGACTGCATCAAGTCTGGAGCCCGTGGGATAAGCCAAACGAATGGCCAATTTGATTTAAATGAATGACTTATTTAATGAATATTTACATGCACCAAACTGAAGTAGGACAATTTGGTATGTTTTGACCATGAGGCGATTAGTGAAAGCTCACGGAAGTTAATCAAACATGTCAAGACACATCAGTAAATGCTACTGGTGAGGTGGAATTTGGTATTTGAGGGCCGGGCTGTTTCACCATTATAACCTTTATCATACACTTTTTAAAAGTTTACTACAAAGGAAGAGAACATATTCTTATTGGTTCTATTATCTTCCAAATGTTATTTTGGAATCTACAGTATAATAATAATAATTTAATTCCCAGCCAGAGAGTCTTTGAAGAAGCGTTTCAGTGTGTTCCTAGCAAAGCACTTTCATTTTTACTATTTAAATGCTGTAATTAAACCTTAACTACAATACTCATCAGCTCACTCTGATTTATGGAGGAATAATTGTTCAGATAATCTTAGTTTAAATTAATAGGGTTAATTAATCACCACCGTGTCCTCGCCCTCCTGCTTTCGAATAAAGGCACTGTAGGTCTTTTCACATTATGTTCCATCATGAAGGTCAGAGCAGTGGGTAATAGACTGTCGTTTCCAATTTGTACCTCCATGCAAAGGAAGAGCAAATGCGTTAGTGAGATCATATCAGGCTGTTTAAAATCAGACAACAATAGAGAGATTTGAATGCACAGAGCACGGATGGAGCAGCCCAGCAGAAAGAATTACTCACTGGCGTGTGCAGCAGCGACTGTGCAAAACAATTACGCACCAGTTACAACATTTCTTTTTGAGGATTCACGACACCTGTTTGAAGCCAAGGGGACACACAAAGAGAGCGGTTTCTGACACAGCAGCACGGTGTGGTTTAATGAAAATAAAAGAAACCTGCAACCAAACAAATTTTCCACCAGGCAACACTGAGACAAGCATTTTCCTCTTATGTGTTTTTCCTACTAGTGCATGTCAGGGAGAGAGGTGAGATCAATTTCCACAGGATTAGGCTGCCTGGGGAAAATGATTGCTTTTTCTAATACTTAGTAACAATTTTTCAATTTCCTGTGGTCTTTGTTACTCGCAACATTTTTGCAAATGAGCAAAACAGAGGCAAGCGGCGTTGCTGCTCTGCGAACTTCACCTTGGGACCAGCCATCATTTGCATATATATTGAGAGCATACGTTTTTGGTTTATAATAGTCACCATTCTGAGGGTGGGGGCGGGGAACAGGGGGCGGCTGGCAGGCGTTCTGTCACCTGTTATGAGGCCCTTGTCCATGAACATCCCTGGGAGACGAAGGCAGGTGATAATTACGGTGCTGGGACTAAACTGGTGGTGCTCATGCCCTTCACACGTTGTTTTAAATGCGGAGAGAAGAAGTAAAAACAAAGACGGCTGCAGGGCACATCTTTGTTTCCAAGCTCAGAGGGCTACAGAATTCATAGAAAATGAAATGAATCTATCAGCACAGCACAGATCCTGTAGTGATTACAGTTTGATCCTGGCACTAATAAATCCACTCGTTCCACTCTTTGCACTTTCGCAGTGTGGAGGGGCTAACTGCATTCAGGCATTATCAGAGGAAATGCACTGCAGATGGTCACATGACAAATGGCTTTATTGCCCCGTTATGGAGATTTGAATCATAATTGAGTGTCTCTACAGTGATGTGTGCACTTGGTATGACTCACAGTGAGTCTTTAGCTAGAGGACAGATGAGCTCTGTTGCTTCTCCTTCAATCTGCCACTGCATATTTAGATTTCACCTCAAATCGTTTTAATCTAGCCTCAGTGTATTTGAGCAAGATTTACATCTAAATAAAGTAAAGACTTTTCTCGGAGACAACCAAAATAAATGTACGGATTGCGAAACGGATCTATTTTGTTAATGCAACAATGAATTTTACGGGAGAACTAAGGTTGAAACGGGAGTAATGTGAGCATGCACACTGATGCATGTGCGCCACGCATCACTGCGTTTGTGTGTGTGGAGCACTTTTCAAAGGGCATGCTTTTGTGCAGGCACAGATGATGCAGCTGGCAGAAGCATGACTATTGCTGGAAGCACATGGTCACACTGCAGAAAGCCCTGGCTCCTGGGTCACACTTTATATAAGCTATGTAGCGGCTGCCTGCCTGTCTGCTGTCTGGACCAGTGATAACAGTTATGATGTGAAGACTGAAAAGAGCAGTAGGAATTTCTGGATGTCTTTGTTTTTACAACTTTAGGGCTAAATGATAAATTGTTTTATTGCTTATTTTGACATCAGATTGGTGAAGGTAATAATTTAGAGATTGTTGATACATATAGTTGATACATAATGCTGCTAATCGACTGGCAGAAGGTTTCAACACAGACACAACCCATTACGCGATATAAAATCCTTCCATGTTTTCCTCTTTCGTGTTTGAATTCTTTGTCCAGGTCGTCATTCATTCAACCGAGGTCTCCAAACTACTCCACTCTCACACAGTGAAGAAATGCAAAGTGTGTAATTTTTTTAAAGAATCAACTTTTAATGTTAAGAAAACTCAGTTTGTTCTGTAATTGCCTGATAAATTAACCAGCACAGACACCTGTCAAAACAGCAGACAATCTCTGTGAATCCACCTCCCAACAGGCTCATCTTGACGGGCTAAGTTGGTAATGACAACTCCCCAAGTCTGTCCCCTCAGGCTGAAGGATGAGAGCCCTCTTTCCCCATCCGTCCCTATTAGGCTAATGCATCAAGTAGACATTTTAATTTGAAGTTCATTTTCTCCTCAAGGCTCTGTAAGTATCTGAATATGACCTTTCTTTCCAATGCGTTTACTAAATTTTGGCATTGTGAAAGAGTGTCAATGCTGGATATTACAGTAAGTCGCTTCTGAAAACGGGAAAATAAATGCTGCTGTTTCATTTATAGAGATGCTCCTCCAGCTTGACAAACAACAAAACAGCAGATGACTCATTGATTTCCACAAACAAACCAAATTGCCAGGAGTGGTGCACACCAGAGTGACTCCGAGGAAACCTCATCACTCAGCTGTTATATTGTTGTGCACCCGGCGACCTCCTTTTTCAACCTAGCCAGTGTGAGGATAACGTGCATGAAATGAACACTGAGGCCTGCCAGCGGTGCCTGAGCCCTCGCAGGGCCCGACACCTGCCCGCGCTCAGCTGTTCCTGCCACGCTCGACCGCATGTGGCTAATAAACAGACCTGTCCTTATCGCTGGAACTCCATTAACGGGGGTCGCAGTCACCTGAATCCCTCGCTGGGGCGACAGCAAATTACAAGGCAAATGTAATGGCTTTTGCTATATTGCCACACGCTGAGATAGTGAATTACACCAAAGGCCTGATGTTATTACATGTCCCCAGGACGCTGCCTCTGTGTTTTATGATGACTACAGTAAAAACCAGGTCAGTGCTCAAATTGTCACAGTCTTGGCCTCCATTGCTCCAGTTCTATCTATCATGTCCATTCAAGGGAGGGACAAAGGCGTGCAGCAGGTCATGCACTTCACTTGTCAGCCAGTGTTTCACTTCAGACAAGTGTCCCAGTCTGTGGTCGCACAGATATAAAACTACTTACATCATTTTCTTTGTGAGCTGACAGTTTCTTGAAAGAAATAAAAAGTGATTAATCAGGCCGCCATGCGGTAGCATCCAGGGAAGCTCACTGTAGCTATAATTGATATATTTGTGTGTGAGTGGGGGTGGGGGCTTAGTTGACAAGGTTGTATTGATTGACTTTTACATTAGGGTTTTCAATTCAGTTCATTAACAACAAAAGTTATCTCAAGCATTAGGCGACAGTGGGAGAAAAACTCCCTTTAACGTTTGAAACTCCACTCCAGCAGAACCAAGCTCAGGGTGTGAGGCCATCTGCCTCGACCGCTTGGGGTGAGAGAAGAGAAGAACCAGAGGACAGCAACATCAACAGGCAGATTGGTTGGGCCAGTAACTGCGCAAGGTGCAGAGAAACTACTGTATGGGAGAGAAAAGACACGGAGCTAATGACGTGCGACGCAGGGGTGGCGTGTAAAGGGTTAAGCGGCCCATCTGTAGCAGATACGTGCCACAGGCTTCAAGGTTGCTGTAGTCGAGTCAAGACAGGTCTTTTTGCTAATTATAGGCCTATAGCTAATCTGTCCTTTATGTCAAAAATCCTTGAAAAACTAGTCGCAAGGTGACCAGCTGTGTAAGAATAGAATCTGATTTGTAGTCAGGATTTAGAGTATGTCATAGTACAGAAACAGCCCGGATTAGAGTCTCAGACAAAGGTGTCGTTTCTAGACTAATCCTGTTAGATTTTCGTTCTCACCATCTTGTCACTGTAGACCACAACATCTTAAAGGAACGTAAATAAGTGAGTAAAGGTTTTACAGGTCAGGAGATGTCACTTTGCAGTTTTGTTATTGTTGAATTGAACCATGTCCTGACTTTCATCTTTATTTACTGTATTTGCTTCATAGATATTATTGTTATTGTATTAATGCTGTCAGAAACAATAGCAATAGCTTGTAGTAGCATTTATTTTGTACGCTGTGAAACATTTTGGAATTTGGTCCAAAGCCAGAGCTAAACAGTGAAACGTAAAATCACAGAGTAGTCAGACGTACGAATCCAAACAAATGGTAACACTGGATGTAGCAGCTGGCAGCATCTGCTGGCTACCAGTTGTCTTTTCAGTGTTGCATCTGCTGCACATAACAAACTGGACGTTATAATAATACCAAATAAATCATGGTGGGTTTGCTACCTCAACCCTTCCAGCTTTTACTTTACACTCCTTGAGGCAGACTAGTCCCCTACATTCTCTTGTAAAGGTCAACTTTATGCCATAACACAGCCTCTGCCACATCTGGCACACGATGGTTGGACAAATGTTGCGTCATTTGTTCTGAATGGTACACGCCTCGTCAGTGAAGTCGTCAGTCAGGAGTCCAAATGCCTTTGAGCCCTTAAAAATGAAGGAACCCTGCTTTAATGGCTGAAGTCTTATCTGGGATAATGTTTGATTACAAATTACAGTAATATTAAACTTGAAAATCAATCCAACCCAACTATATGTAAGCTATTAGCAAAATTAATTTCTAAATCACAAACACGTTAGACATGACCCTGTTTTAATTAAAGATAACATTTAAAACTGAATGACTTCACTTGCATAGCCATGAATAAATATCTATAAAATAATCCATAGCTTCTGTGTTTTCCCCTTTAGCCACTAGCTGTTAAATGTGGGCTTTACAAGAGGAAAGGCCCTCATCTAACATTCATCAAAGACAAGGGCTTTATTATGATTATTGAACCATGTATCTTTTCTCTGGCCATACATCTTCCTCTGCCAGGCCTCCCAGGAGCTTCAGACCATCCAAATCCACAGGCCAGCTCATGACAATGAGGCAGGGACAATGGTACCTGCAGGTCCCTATCCAGGCTCAGGGCATAACAACTGGGGCCTCGCTGACAAATTGTCCTTGTCTGGCCGCATGAGAGAGTTGGGACTGCGGTAATTGCATATTTCCCTCTAATTGCGTTTGTCACATGTGGGGTCTGCGGCTGTGGAGCTAGGTCTGAGGCCTTTCTCAGTGATGTGTTAAAACAAACAGCTGAACTCTCACCTGCACCGCAAGAAGGGAATGTGCAAGGAGATGCCTACAAAGAGGGCAATAAATTATGCAGTGGCACAAAACATCAGCAGAGCAGCTGTGGAGTTGGCCGCTGAGGCGACTGCCAGACTGAAACATGCTGCAGGTACATTAAGGTCTTTAGACTGGTCATGAAGGACTCAATGATGCTGTGTAAGGACAATCAAGGGCTTCTACCTCGATAATCACGACACGAAAAAGGAAAAGTCTTCACAGAATAACATATTATACACACAGTCAAGCCCATTGTATGTAGGATTACGTCAATTTTATACCTTTTCTTAGTGTAGGTTGTGATTATTTACTATGCTTGGCACAAAACATTTAATAGGAAATTGTTTCCTCATCAAAAAACGTGATCTGTGGATGGGATTCTCTGATTGTAAAGGTTGGATGTGGTGAATATTTGACTTCCTGGATGGAAGAATTATCACAACAATGCACCAATTGTCCGGATACTTTTCGATGAATTGATCAACTAATCGGTCCGGCTCTACTTTCGGCCTCACGACATCAGCAAAGTTTCATGGGGTGTGTTGTGGTGGGGGCAGTAATAACAAGAGCCTCTCATCTTGGCTTCTGGTGCCTTGTGATACGCGGCCAGGCTGCAGCGTTATATCGAGGGGTTGTACAACTACATTTTAATCCACTCGTGTTTCTGGGCTGATAAAAGGATTCTCTCCATCTCTTTCTGCTTAATTCACACCATCATCAATCAAATGTGTCCCTGTTCCCCCCTCCTCCCCTTCTCCTGGGTTTGGGGGTCTGCAGCAGATAGGTTGGGGTTCCCCCGAGGGGGTTAGGGACTTGACGGACTGGTCACAGATGCCACCAAAATTAAAATGCAAGAGTCTGCGCAAGGTGTTACATTTCTCAGACATGCTCATTTGCAGTAATAACTGAGCAGCATAAGGAGGCTTATCTGCGATTCCACAAACGACTCTCACAAGCTTATGTGAATATGATTACACAAACACGCAATTGGAGAGCAGTCTCCGCAGTGTGGCTACAAGTGTGGAAGCTTCCCCGTGTGTTATATGCGCAGTTATTGTCTTCTGCCATTGTCTGCACATGACAGTCGCCACAGGCTACTTAGTAACAACTATGTGCCTGTAGCAAGTGAGCTGTGTGGAGCCTATGAATAGAGTTAATGTGCTCATCTCCATACAACAGGTCAGCTTCAGAACATAGGTTGAAGCGAATATGATCAACGGCAGAGTGAGCTGCTGAAACTACAAAGGAATTATGCATAAACAACAGCTCGCTCTTTGAAGACAGTGTCACATGATGACGTCTGATATCGCAGCAAACCCTTTTTTTCTAAATAAGGCTACAGTTCTGTGTTGTTCATTGTCTTTCATAGATATTCATAAACCTCTAGTGGTACCTCTCTTAATCTGGCGTACGAATATACACTAATCTGACAGGCTCTGGAGACAGTGACAAAAATAGCAGGGTTGTAAAAAGCCAGTGTTGAACTATTTCATGACATGTTTATAAAAGTCTGTTCGTGTATTTAACATAACTACCATATCATATTTGCAACCAAGCCAGTTGATTCTAACTAGATTTGGACTTGGTTTGAACAGAAAAGAGGAAACATAGCCAAACAGGAAGTTGTTTTTTAACACTTTGAATGTCATCATTAAAGAACAAGCAAACCAAGACTGTGGGGTTACAGGACGTAAAGTTGTGCATCATCAGCATAAATGTCAACATGTAAAGAGAAAGATAAATTATATGGAAGCGGATACACACCTTATCAAAATAAAACTGGTCGCTCATTGAATGGACTGGGTTCTTACCAGGGAAGAATGAAATGCGGTCAAAGGACGAATCTGTGATAAGTTTGACCATGTCAGGGGAGAGTTTATGTCACTTGGTCTCTGACCTTTCATTTTAACATATAACCTGTGGCAGAACTAAACCTAATATCTCAAGTATCTAAGCAAGTTCAGTCAGGTCTGATTCAGATCTTGATTCACAGTAAGGAACAAACAATAATAATAATCTTTACTACCAAATTTGAGTTGACTCATTTGGTTCTTGTCAATCTTTTTTCTCGATGCAGTTCAACACTAAAGGCTTTGTGAAACAGCTGCAGGAGCTCACTTGGTCTTTCGTATCACGTAAAGGCCCCTGACAGACTTGTACGCTGTCAACATTTCATCTGAATAAAAGCAGCAGCTATATTTAGCATTTAAGAAAGCACAAAGGACACAAACATGCATGATGTGGTTATTTGGTTTTACAAGCTGTTTGACAGTGCAGCCGTCTTTTAGCGCCGCACAAGGTGGCAGGTGTTGAAAAAGGACAAAGTAAACGTCAGGTTGTCTCTGCCACAATCTTATTGAACAGTTCAATTTGAAGAAAGGATTAAGTGTCCATCATTAATCATAGGCTAATCTTGTAGATTTAGGCAAGTGGTTCCCAAAAGTCAATACAGCTATAATTTAATCAGAGGATGTCATCACAGTGTGTGGAGCAAAATAGAGAGGAAACACTACACAGTTCAATAGAGTGTGGGCTCAGATGCTTTATGGCAAATCGTAGATCTACAGTATGTGGTAAATGTTGTATGTTAACAGGAAAATAAAAGTAAACTGAGATACAGACGTCGGACACCTGCTTAAAGTTCGCTGCAAATCAAATTTCAAGATAATATAACATGAAAACAATGGCTTTAATAAAAGACAGCAACACATTATTAAGGTTTGAACATTCTTTAATTAAAGCTATGTGGAAGCAAATCACGTAAATCTTTAATTATCTAATTAAGCAATGGACAGATGCCTTAGTTAGCTACAACTCAAATGAAACACCTGTTCCACGTGAATTACCAGTAAAACACACCAAACATAAACTAGGCAGGTTTCACTAACTTGCCTTCTGCTACCGTAACTGCAGACCTATTTCATAGTTGTAGTTAGGAGATTGTGGGACAAAGATATTAATATTTCATAGAGAGTAAATAATTCAATACCTGTGTATTCCTCTGAGGTTCCCCAGCAGCTCTGATCCAGTCACTTCAAGACATCTTTTGTGGACAGAGGGTCCTTCAGCCTAAATGACACTTGCTCAAATAGCACTTAAGTACATGCTCAATATTTTAATAGGGTCATGCAAGGAAGCTGTGGAGTGGCCGAGCTGGTCCTGGAAGTAGAGTAGGTGAATTGTTGTTGGTGCTGAGCCACAGGCAGGTTCCTCTTAGTGGCTGCTCAGGTTTGATGACTGACTCAGAATCACTGCCTTTAAATGCTGTGATTGAAATATCAATATTAGCATTGTAAAATAGTTATACAATGTTATTATAAAAATTAATCTGTAATGTTTTCAAACTATTGTATATGATGCAAACCTCATATAAATCAACAAGTCCTGGGATTTGTTTTTATAAATGTTTTAACTATGTCATTTTATATCACCACCTTAATAAGTTCATTTAGTTTAAAACAACCACCTTCTTCTGTCAAATGTATTTGTTATAGATGCGTGTTGAGTGAACTCTATGATCATAAGGTGCTGTTACTGTAACTGGGCTGCCTCATACGGAGAGAGTTTGAGTTCATGGCCAGTCCATCGATGAAGCATAGAGCAACAACCCAGGTCACTTGTCAGTTATTGTCTTTTTAGGAGATTTGTTTTCAGTGTAAATGTTGAATCTCTAGACTTCTGATCACAGTAGCTGCACCATTTAACTAAAAAGATTCCCAGTTCACATCAGCACTTTTATTTTTACCTCATTACCTTTTTTTGCTAATCCAATTTACTACTGTTTTGTGAACTGCGTGGAGTTGGCCATTGCAACAGCTCTGATTAACACTGTGTTGATGAGAAAATGTACTTATATATACTTCATTATAAACCCAGTAGACCTCAGGACCTAGACTTTTATGAAGCCGGGAGCAGATGTCATCCAGCCACAGCCCCAATTAATCTCCGGGTCTTGTAACACGCCCCTAGAAACAAAAAAAAACCTGATTGGGTGTGGAAGCAAGAGACAGTGGGTAGAAAGCGAGGGTGAGAGATGCTATCCGGGGAGCAGCCGGCCCTGGCAAGTCTGCAGAGAGTGAGATAAGAGGGGGGCGGCAGCGGCGAAGCCTGGGTCTCAGAGAGGAGGCTGAGGTTATTCATTGCTCTGCCGTGAAAGCTTGAGAAGATTACCCCGAGCCTGGTTGGCAGTGATACAAGGGGGACAGGCAGAGGGGGCCCCCCTCTCACCCCTTTGTTCCCCATCCATCTGCTTGAATCTCACAATGGCTCATCAGGACCAAGTAGGGTGGAGGGGTGGAGCAGCGGAGGCTTGCAGAATGGGAGGAAGTGGGCGGGCGGGGTGGGGTGGGGTGGGGTGGGGCTGATGGGGTGGAGTGTGTGTGTGTGTGTGTGTGTGTGTGTGTGTGAGGGGGGCGACCTGCAAGACACTGGGAAGTAATGCAAGGCAGCATAGAGAGAGATAGTGCAGGGCGAGGAATGAATCCGGGAGCACGGCGCTTGTTGAGATTGAATGAATGGTGCTGCAGCTGACAAGCTCTGACAGACTACATCGGGAAAGGCCAGGGAGGCGGGTGTTCACATTGTTATTTTCTGGGAGGTAATGGGCTGGCAGCTCCTCTTCAGTCTGAATAATCAGTACGTTGGTTAGACTCAGACACCACTTCAAACCATGATAAATACACCACTCCAAACCCTCGCCACCAAGAGCATAGCATTTGTCTCTAAATGCCTTGACCACCATATTTATCTTGTTGAGGAATGATCAGATGATGAAGAGTGATTTCTTCCATTACACAGGTAATTATAGGTGTTTTTACTCAGGAAAAACATCAGCCACAGTTTACCTTTATATCAGGGGGCTTTACAGTGGCTCCACTGGTGGAGAGGAATGGGTTTAGTGGTGAAGTAGATCTGTTTTATTCTTGTTGTGCAGCTCCTAAGGAAATGGACCTTCGGTCGGTCCTTCAGGGTAATTATTCAACATGCTAATAAGTCACTGTAAGCTGCTAAGGCCACAAATTCGTGCATATATTTCACTAATTACAACCAGCTTTGTAAGGGAAACAGCAGCAGGTTTTATTTGAAGTGCGCCAGGTTCACTTCATCATAATGGAAGATTCCCTGACTTGCTGAGATTCACTGCTATCGTTTTCACCATCACCGTCCATCACAAGCCGACTGTGTTTCTGCATTACGGGAACTAAATCTCCTGCTAAATGCTGCAGAGCGCACGCCTGTGGATAATGTTTGACAGATTCAATCAGAAAAGGATTTATCTTCTTATGCATCCCATCAAACCAGGTTAGATTTTCTCACCATGTTGTCTGGATAACCCCCTCATGAAAATACTGTCACATGGGTCAACCCATCTTTTGATTGTTCCCGATGTAACTAGTTCATGTGTGACTGTATGAATAGCTAGAGGCTATTACACTGCTGAATATGAATAGCAGACCAATTATTTTGGCCCAGATGGAGCTGCGCACTCCTCGAAGATTCCCTATGCTTGCCTAACACCCATACGCTCACACATACACAGGAGCGACAAGATCCTGCTCCCTCATGGTGCTGAATGTAGGGGACATGAAGAAGACTAATAGGATCCACAAATAGGAGCTTCGGAATTATATAACACTTCAACAAGACTTTGGATCAATTCAGGCTTTCTCCCTGGATGTGACATTTGTGTCCTAACAACGGTGATTCACCAATTCCAGCAGTGTTTTGAATGTCAGACAGACATTCAGTCATTATCATTTCACTGAATCCAAACCTCAGAGGAAATAAGAGCACAGTTAAATCATTTCATCTGACCAGCACTGGGTGAATGGATGTTGTAGCTGACTCCATCTCCATCCCAGAGGAGTGTTTATTGGGACGTTCCCAAAAGAATCCAATCTCAAACCAAGCCAGTGTAGCTGGCGCTCGCACACACAGTGGACATATGGCCAGTCTCCCATCGTCTGCTGCGCTATTTACGGCTCAGTAGCCTGTCATTTGTTTTGCCTCTCAGAAACCAGTATGACACCTGTTTGAATTCTCAATAAAAGGCCTTTTTATGTCTGGGAGCGAGCTGTTGTCACTTAATCTTTCTCTCTACATCGCTAATAATTGCTGCTACGCTTTTATCATGAGATTGACAGTAATGCTGGGGTTTTTGCTGATGAAATTTTAGGCTCATAGTGATTGTCGTGGCAGCTATAAAAAGTCAAAATCAAAAAGGCATTCATGTGCATCTAAATTAAACCAGTGTCTCGTTTACACGTCGACAGCGCAGCTAAAGTCTGATCCTTCGCGGTGCTGTGGGGAACTGCTGACTAGGTGGCAGTATCAGCCATGTGTAGCCCATTATCTCATCTTTGTGATACATCACTAACTTAATGTTGGACACAGGAGAGCTGCACTGAACAGCGTTCAAATTAAAATCACTGCATCGTGATTTTGTGCACACATTATACAGTATGTCCTTGTAGGTGCAAAAGTCACCATCAGGTTATCTGTACTGTTTATTTGCGGCCGTATTTACCCTGGCTGTGATTGGCTGGCCTGTGTTTGTGTTTAGTTTGTCTTCTGCTGCTCACCCGGTGTGATCTGGGACACGATCCAGCTTCCTGCGACTCTGTATTTTATACACATAATAGATGGATGGATAAATGGGAAATTACCATGGTCTGATTAACACAGAGTGTGGCTTTCTGTGGAAATATAATTATGTTTTATGTATTTTATTTCATTCTTTTGACATAAAATTAATATTTTTAATTTAAAGATGGTTCCTTGCAAGTGCAGTGTCTAAGATTTAGAGAAACCTGTTAGCAGAACTATATGTATTTAATTCAGTTCAATTCAGTTTATTTATAATCGTTTATGATCATGTATGATATTTATGATCATGTTTATAGCGTCAGTTCACAACAGTCATCTCAAGGCACTTTACCAGATAAGGTTTGATACCTTACAGGCAACAAATCTCTCTTGACGAGCTTTTTGATTAAAAAAATCAATCAATAAATAATCAGTCATTCTTTTATTAATTGCACTATTGCTTGCTGTTTCTTGCTGTTGACATCTGTAGACTTACAGGTGATTCTGAGGGTAATAGGGAAATGTAGCGAATGAAGCTCTGGACAATGATCATGCCCTCAGCACAGGAGACGTGCTGTAGAACCACAACCTGTTACAGAGGGAACCGGATGCAACGCTCGGGTGTAGAGTGTCACCCTCAGGCCACGTAGTGCTGAGTCAGTCGCCACTGACAAGGTCTCCTCGTCCTGCTTTCGCCCTGACAGCTGAATTATTCATTAAACGAGAAGAAAGCACAAGGCGCACTGCTAATTTCTCAATGGGATTGTTGGCTGTCCTCACAGAAGGCTTTTCACCGAAACGACGAGCTTGGAGTATTGGTTTGAAATGATCTGCGTCTATTTGACTCAATGTATTTGTGAAATGGACATCACCCGCTATCCACACATTTAACAGTGCTATCAGTGACTCATTGACTTGTGGCAGAGCGGAGTGAGCTCACTTCCTGAACTGACATGGCTTCGGCTACCTTCAAGGACACTGCATGGCAACGTGCGGGTGTCTGAATCAGACCCTGGCAGATTTATTGAGTGTACTCACACTGTCCAGCAGTGGTGCGAGTCTTTTTAAAGGTTGGGGACTTTGCCAGTTGTCGTCATCATAGACACTGCGCCTGTGTTTGTGTCCTTTTATAATTGGCACAGAGCCACTGAGGTATGCAGAGGTTAACTTAGCATATGACATTCTCTGCTGCACCAAATCCCCATAACAAACGAAATCATGTTAAAGTGAGAGCATACAGGGAGAGAGGGCTGCACTATGAACATGGTGCATTACTGTCTAACTACTGTACTCACAGAGCAGTAACGCAGGCATGAGAGATCAATAATCTGTATGAGGTGGTGATATTAATAATTAAAGCCTAATAACCCACTCTGGTTACTGCTGAAAAGCAATTAAATGCAAATACAAATGTCACACAGATTTAATACAAGTACACCGCAAATTAAATAGGTTTTAATCATAGTGAAGAGAATCGTATCGCATGCTTGTTTCCCTTTGTCAGTGAATTATTTATCAGTTTCTTTTATATAATCTGTACATGTATGTACAGAGACCAACCCTGAGTCAGGTTACATTATCTGTCCCAAAGGTTCAATACTTACAAGGTCAGGAGTATCAAAATTCCCATTCTCATGATTCTTCACTGTAATCCATAGCTACAGATGCAAAATGGCACGAAGTTTCAACTGAGACAAAGCTTCTTTCTAAAAAAAACTAGAATAATACGTTTAAAAAAGTAAGTGGTGTAGAGTGTGGGTTCAGTAATACAATTGTAACAGCACTGATATTTCATAATCTATTAATACTCTTTAGAGAGCAGTATTATTGAAATGGAACCATAACACATTGTTAGTAGCATTTTAAATAAAAGAGCCCAAAGCCACAAAACACAAAAGAAAAATGATTTGGATTGAAAGATGAATGAAACCAGAAAGGTTAAGACACTTAACCCTGCGTGTTATGATTAAAGTAGCTTCTCACTGTTGAATGCTGAGCGATAGAGAACTGAAGGTTCTATATAAGCCGCAACAGCAGTTAAAATCCTTTATATATGCAATGACAAGACATTTTGCATTTTTGTCCTCGTGTGCTGCTTTTCTGAGCAAATTTTAAAAAAAATGAGACACTTAGGGTAAAATGTTTTGCCATTTTTCTCACGAGCACAGACATACATGTCGTTTCTAATGCCGAACCATTCAACTGCGCTATCTGAGGCTTTTTAATGTAGTCAGACAAGACGAGGTTCTCATGAGCAGCACTATAAAGCAGACTCTGAGAGCAAATAGCATTATGGTTGGAGAAATTGCATCTTTTTGTCCTTTTTAGCATAAATTCCTTCTCTTTACACATTGTACTTCTGGTTGTGGGGAATATTAAGGGTATAATACAGTACATATGTAAAATATCAGAATGTATGAATGTGTTTTCCCCTCTACTCCCAAATGCTACCCCGGTTTGTCCTAATTACACATCAAGCATTTGTTTGTCACTTCTTTCTGCTTTATATATCAGTTTATTGAGAAAATAAGGCAGCTACACCTCTAGGAGCAGTGCGTCAACAGGCACAGCCTCCATCAAACTCCTCTGACACACACGTCATCGCACATAGATGCAGACCTGTACACGGGCACATTCATCCACAGCCACAGATCCTTGCAGCAACAGATGGAGGGCCTTGAGGCAGAGCCTGAGAGATTTGAGGGTAGAGCTGCCAATTGATTGCTAAGATCAGGTGTGCAGCTACACAAAGGCACCTCCTGCTCTTTTCAAGTATCTGCGTTATACTAGCCTCGGGACAAATGGAGACACAAAACAACAGTGGCATCTGTGGCAGGTAATGATCCCTTCACCAAAAATCTGGATAATGACATACCTCGACCATTTGTTGCAGTTAAAATCACTGTTGCTCGATTGAAGCTCCACATGTGTCCTCCAGCAACATGGGCCGGAGCTGTGAGACCTGCGTGAAGTTGCAGCCGTAGATCGGCAGTCGGCCCGAGCTGGAGTCGAGCCAAGGAGAGCAAAGCCGGATGAAATGGTTTCAGCTTTCATCTGCCGCTGATCCAACCTGAATCCATAAATTTGGCTGCACGCATTGCATAAAGTCAGAGGTGGATTAGAGCGCACTGCATCAGCTAATGAGCAAATTACTGTTTTTCTCAGCTGCTTAGTCTCGTGTTCTGAACCAGAGTCACAGTTCTCCAGACACACTCCGTTGTTCTCATGGGACTACTTCACTTCACTTTTCGCCTAACTCATCGGTTTCAGACTTTAGCACATGATGATCGTTCTGACTCTTTGGCACTAGATGCGATTTAATGATCACTTATGGGATCTGCTGACCAATACAAAAACATAGAATGTTCTTATAGCAACTTCTAAGTCATGTCAAACATAATGAAACGTGTCAACTTAAGCACTGTCGTCAACATAACATACTGTAGTGGCGTCATAATTATTTTCATGCTCATAACATACAGTTAGTTACACGCTGAGTTAACAGGTACGACTACGTGGGTGAATACTGAAAGTTACACTTGACCCAGAGATGACAGCATGAAGCAAACAATAACGCATTTCCAGTTAATACACAAGTGGATGACTTCTTTACTAAAAGCTCTGACTGGCATGCACCTGGCTGTGAGTGATCCCATGTCATGTTTCGCCACAGTGGTGTGGCTCAGACGCTTGAGTCAGACCTGAACCAACAGGGTCTCCCTTTGATCCCCTCTCCTCTCCTCTTGCTTTAGTAAACACGATAATAGCAGTGCCGCGTTCGTGTGGCCTCCGTGTTAACACTGCGGCTGTCAAAGGCCATCCTGCCCCTTCAAAGCATGATGGCTCTCTAAAGTGGGCTCTCTCAGTAGCAGCCATTTTCCACTTGACTGGCCCCACACACGAGGGGGACTGGTAGCCTCTAGCAGCTGGGCTAGACTGGCCACTGGGGGTGGGGCGACGGAGTTGACTCGGCTGGATGTAGGAGCAGGGGAGCAACAGCAAGAAGGGACGGACGTTGGTGCGCATTCAGGGGTGTTGTTTGGTGTTTTGTCCTAGAATATACCAGTCATTTCCTACGGCTCAGGTGTGTTCACACCCTTTTGTTAATCTCCACCCGGTGACTTCGAGATGCAGCCTCTTTTTGCATGTCGGCTGAAACGTTTAGTTGCTGGCTGAAAACCTGGCAGACGCTTGATGAGAAACAGACTGCCAACGTCTCATCAGGAACTGGGAACAAAAGCTTGTTGAGATGTTATGATATGAATGATAATTCAGCGAGAGGCTGTTTGCTCTGCCATATGGGCTTTGTGTCAACACTCTGGGTCCAGCCAGGTCTCGCTCGGGACAGGAAGAGCAGGATGCATTTTCATAAATCATTTCTTGACACCACATCAAGGTTATGTGGTTGGCAGTCAGTAGCCTGTAAATTGCCTTTGCATTGACAATGCAAAGGAGCTCCACTGGGATCGAGGTATTTTAGTGTCTGTTCATGAGCGGAAAATAAGGATGACCTTTCCCCAAACTGTGATAATAATGCTTTCAATATAAATATAAACTCATGGAAATGAAAGGTCTCTGTACACAGACAAGCCAGGTTTTGGTTTTCCAACCATGATGCACTGCTCTCACACGCTACCCACAGTGTGAAAGTAATAATTAGCTCACTACAGCAGGGTAACAAGTTTGCACCCCCGTCCTGGTGTGCAGCGCTGTAATTGGGCCCCTCATGTGGCACAGTTGGGCCTCAGAACAAAGGGTTCCCAGAGGGGGGATCCATGCTGACCCATGCTGAACCCTCCACAACAATGACAGGCAGGATGCATTTACATATGCTGACAGACTTGTCTCTTCCTAGGGTGGAGTGCTAGGCACTTCATTAAAGTAACATCAATACCTGCTGATAGAAAACGAGGAGTGGGCCTCTGCGCGTCACTGTCTGCTCAGAGACACTATAGTGAAATGACAGAGGGCTGTCACATCCAATTTCAAATAAATGGACGGCATTTATTAAATGAGCTGTGTGTGGAAATTGATGGGAGAGAGGCTGTGAGATGCTGTCGGAGCTGTGAAGTGTCTGCATGCATCAGCAATTGGTTTACCCACAAGCTGTTCACCTGAACATCAGCTGCCAAAATCCGTCAGCGCGCAAACGAATGTCCACACGTTCGCAGCTTCGTTTCGTTTTTGACCTAAAAACGTCATTTACTTTGCTGTGTGCTGTCAAATGTTGCGAACAGCGAACCCCGCGTTCGTCTTAGTATGAGAAGATCGTGCAAAGTCAGACACAGGTGACATATCTGTCGATTCAGCAGACGAGCCGCAGCAGTGCATGTGGGTTCGTTCATTCATTGCATCACGGTGCTGTGAATTCATTATCCAGTTAAAGGAAGGGTAAATCCTTCTTCCATTTGACACGCTGCTCATTTAGCTGAGAGGCACGGTGGCTGGGTGGAGGGAGGGGGAGCCCGTGGGGAGCTGTGGTGGTAGGGGCTCTTCGGGAGGTGTCGTCCTGAGCAGATGGACCTCTCAGTGGCATAGTAAAGTAGAGTCTTCACATGGCTGAGGAGACTGCAGGATCTCACAGGACCAGGACACAGCATCCAGGTGGCCACAGCCCCTCTTGACCAGCTGGAGGAGCGATGGGACCATCTGACACTTGCAGGAAAATTATACACTTTTCTTTGCTGCTTTGTTTTGTCTCCACACAAAAGAGCAGAGCCAATAAAGAAACTACAGCGAACGAAGCTTAGTGGAAATTCTTTTGATTACACACACTGTGTATTCTCAAGGTAAATTAGGAACAACGGACCAGCTTTTACATACAGTCGTCAGGTGTCGTTTATTTCCTGGCTATATACTAAATGGTTCCCACTGTATAAACCCATTCTTCATATCTGCATCAGCAGCGCACTGCAGCGATTTCCGCACAGCTTTCACATTCTGCAATGTAGATTCAACAAATCCAAGTGAGAAAGTCCCATCTGTGCTTCTTCTCCGCTGATCCTGGGCCTTAGAGGCTACACGGGGCTAATTTTGGCCTATTTTCTCTTTCTGTATCTTATTGTTTTTACTCAGTGTCGAGGTCAGGGAAGCTCCCAAGTGACCAGCGGCAGGAGCAGCAGCCTTGGCCCCCACTGATCATCGCTAATTAGAGACCTCCTCCTCCCCCTCTCCGTGCTTCCCTACAGACCCAGACTGGGGAACCTCTCGCTCGCTTTCTGAAGGGCAAGGGGGCAGGGAGCAGAAACAGCTGCTGATGGGAAACCCCTCTTCTGTTCCCATGGATGACCAACATCCCTGCGTCCTCCTCAGAAAAGCAGCAGAATTATCTTTAATGGGGATGATTGCTGTCTGTTTTTTTGCTCTTCTCTTTCTTTATCACAGCTTTCGCAGCCATTAGTAGTTGCTGCATTATGAATTTATTGGTGCTTTGTTGCTGTGAGTAAGTCTGTGTTAAAATAGAAATGAAACTATCCGGTGAAATATGAGACTATCCCTGTTCAGGGGTGGTAATAATACATTAGCTACACCCAGTGGTGTAACAGGTCATTCTTGACCTTGAGTTACAATATTCAACTTAAGATGGTGGTAACATAACCATCTACACTAATCCAGCTGCAGGAAACAAAAAATGAAAGTACTCAGTTTCAGACCAATAATCTTTATCATATTTACAATGGACTAAATTGCATGAACCAGGATCTGTGTTGGATCACACACACACTGTGAAATGAAACACTGCACTATACAGAAGTGTGCTCCTGCCATCTAGTGGGCACGCGGGGAGTTTCATTTTTCCGCATTTCAAAGTAAAAGTAAAAAAAATACAGACATCTTGAGATGAGGTCCTCAACTTAGGAACTCAAAGGAGTAATGTGTCATAAAAAATATATATCTATACCACATCAACAAGTAAAAACTAACAAACAACGATTTAGCAAGAAAGACTGGGAATGTTCTTTACTTCTGATTAAGCTACTGTGCAGCTTAATAATCATATAAAATATATTCAGCTAATAAATTGTATATTGATATTAAAGTATTATTAAGTGTCTAGGAACTAAATACAGTGTATTCACAACATGCTAGCTGCACACTTTAGCCACACAGAATAGATCTGCTGTATGCACAGACATCCATGAAGTTGGTTGCCTCACGTTCAATTAAAATAATAGAATGTGAATTATTTAGATTTTGAGATGTGTAAACATTGCAGCATTTAGGACTTTTTTTACAGTAATTCATTATTAATACTGAACACCTTCAGCTGTCGTATAAGAACAAAACAAAGACTCCTAAACAATTCTATGCACATGTGTCTTCACAATTTTTTATGATTATGATAATGATTCTGTGACAACATACTTGGGATTTAAAGGTGAACAACATTATTGTTTAAACATTAAGCCAACCAACGTCAGGGGTGTGTGTGCATAAGTTGTGTTGGTGTAGCAGCAGCATCTCTGTAGGTACACATGATACAACATCCAGAAGCCTGTTAGCTTAGCATAAATATTCTGACTCTATGCAACGATGACAGACTTCACTGGCTACCTGGCAGATATTAAAACACAATGATCACCACGACATTATTATCTATTATCAAAACAAAAACGACACAAATTAAATTCAGCAGGTGATTTACGTGTCCAGCCTCCTTGCTGTGGTTCTCAGGTTAGATGTCACAGGGGACACTCGGTGTTGCAGATGTCTCCTGACTTAAACAGCCGGTACACGTTGACTAGTGGGAACATAGTGATCGAACCAACCAGTGAACCTATTTGTGCTGAGGCTCCACACCAGACCAAGGCGCTGTGGCTTCGGTCTCGCAGGATGACGCCCACCATTACTTTAACATAAGACAGCAGTCCAGTGAAGAAAAGCCATGAGAGCACCTAATCGGGAAAGAAGAACAAAGTGGACTCACACGTTCTTCTGCATCATAGTCTTTAAAGGATTGGTTTGACATTGTGTTTCATCATAGAATCTGTGCACACAAATCCTGTTGTTGCAATTCTGGGACAAATTTTTCATGGCCAGCAGTTTATACAGTTAGCTATAAAAGTGGTTCCAAGCAGCTTCTGTCAGTGTTTACTCCTTGCTCCAGTGTGCACTGGGCATAAGTCCTCATTTTGTAACAGAGGTCAGGACTGCAATGTAAATGAGACCCGTAAGAACACAAGGGCCACTTTCATGGGAAAATACCAGACTAAAATAAACTGAAATCATTCTTTAACTTCCTTTCTGTCCAAAAACAAGTCAGCTCAGATATGTTACCATATTATCAGGCACGACAGCAAGCAGCAATTCTTAGTAATCATGACTTTGATAAAGGAGCCGGACTTTGCCTCAAGTATTTAACCCCATAATGAGAAATGTTCTCTGCATTCGTCTTTTTCTACATTCCATTTTTTACTTACAATGATGACTTCCCCAAACACAGATCCTTGCAGCAGTGGGCATGGACTCATAGCTGCCATAGCCATGTTATAGCTGCCAAATCCTGTCCCGAGCATCGACAGCACACCAAGAAATAACAGTGACCTAAGAAGAAAAGGCTGTTTGTTTTATCGATCGACTATGGTTAATGGCCAATGAACAGGAGAAATGAGTAGGAGCATGAGTAAGCAAAATGTTGGACTATTGTTTTTATAAAAGACGTTTCGGCTTGTACCTATTCTGGAAGAACATTGCAATGATGCAGGCCACTGGGTTGGCCACTGATGCCAGAGCAGCAGAGAGGTGATAGGCTAGGTTCCCATAGGGCATACAGGAATATGTCTGCACAGAAGGCAGCAGGCCGTTGGTCGCTGCGTTAACCCACACCACCAGAAAGTAGATGAAGGTCAGCTGGTACATGGAGTATTTTGAGGCAGTCAGTGGAGGATTGTTCAGGGCTGCCCCCCCTCCCTGGTGTTTCATAACATCTGCATGAGTCCCGGCTGCAGGGTCATCCAGGCCAGAGCTGACCGACGCCACAGCATGTGGTACAAGCGCTTCGGTGGACAGCTCGTATGTCCGAGGAAGCCTGTGGAGCGCAACGAACGCAGCCAGGCTTACGCACATCATGGCAGCTAAGACGAAGAAAAACACATTGGCAGAAAAGTTTGAGGGAAGGTATTCTGTGTGCAAAGACCACAAGTTCCCTCCAGTGTGGTTTCCACTCTGAGACGAGTTGACACATCTGGAGATGCCCACACCTTGTACCAGAGCAACTACTCCTGGAATGAAGCCGCTGAGCCCTTCTCCAATAAAGTATGTGGTGATGTATTTTGCTGGAAGCTGCATCATAAAGGGCAGGAATGTAACGGAGGAGGTGCAGTCCACCAGAGAAAGAAAGAAGGTGATGATGAAGAAGGCAACGCTGTGCGATGCCCCGGCCACAACTGTAATCTTGTCCCAGAAGAAGGCGAGCAGGACGCAGGACAGGACGCCGATGGAGAGGATGCTGTAAATGACAAGATGCTCTTTGAGGCGACCCGGACAGAGTTTGTGCATGAGGGTAACCACCAGAGGCCCCAGGTTGGCCAGCTGGATGATCACTGTCAGGTAGGAGGGCAGCTCCCAGCCCTCAGGCAGAGAGTTGACAATGAGTGGCAGTTCCACCCACAGACCATTCACCGCCACCCAAGAGCCCAGGCCGAAGGCACAGGCCAGCAGGTGGATGTGAAGAGCCATGACGAGTCAGAAGATACGCTGAACAGCCAGGCCTGGTTCCACTCTGATGTGTCATATCTTGAGCAAAAAACATTATTATAGGTTATGTACAAATAACAAGCTATAAAGTTCATATAAACACTTTACTCTCTTAAACCGTAATACACAAAAAAACATTGAATAAGGGTTTACCTTTGGAATGTGCATCTACTTTGAGGTGTCTTAGTAACGATCTGCTTTGCCTGTTAATCACCGAGGCAAAAACAAATACATTCATGTGCGACTGCCCTGAGGGCATGTGTTAGATTACTGGACAGACCAGGACCAGAGGAGCTGAAGACCTGCATCTTTTTCTGTTGTATCTTAAAGATAACAAGCAGATCACCTGGTTTGATTGGCAAAGGGGTCAGAGGACTGAATGATAATGACGAGACAGAAATCTCGCCACCAATACCAGTGGGCGTTCACACCCACAGGCATCTGACAATTTTCACGTCTTTCAGAGAAATCCATCAAACCATATGGGCCCCAGTCAGTTGAATATTTCAGCTGACGTGCTGCTCACATGTCGATGAACACGAGACAGAAACCTGATCAAATGCACACTTGGTTGTGTTTGCTCCAAACTGTTTCCCACACACACCGCACAACAAGCAAAGAAGCTCGTACTTACAAGTGTCTTCAGCTGGTGCAGGCGTTAGCCAGACTGGACATCTTAGAGAGGTTTAGTGGCAGACCTCGTCTGAACGTCGCCCCATACACACACTTCATGGATCTGGGTCAGAGTCCACTGAGGCTCCACTACAGTATAACAGAGGGCAGCGTGTGGAACACTGAGCTTTCTTAACTACACCCACGTGTCAGCTGGAAGTCAATAAAACTTTCAGATGTCCTTTACATTCTAGGTCACGCACACAAGTCTGAAGCCTCATTCAGATGGGAATGTCATTAAAAATCACGCTGGTCTCCTCAGAGTCAGAGCTCAGTTAAATCTAACGAGGACATATCTTTAGATTCAGTGTTGCATGCACTAAGGTTCAGATTCCTTACTTTACTTGTGTCTTATAAACTCAAAAACGTTGTCATCTATTGTATGCTGAGCTATATTCTAGATTCACTGTATTATGTTTTAATGTTGCTGCGACATGTGAATTTCCCCTTCACGGGGATCGGTAAAGCGTTAAAGCTTTAACCCTTTAATCAACCTACAAATCTGACAGAATTTCCCCAGGAATAATCGTTAATCGTTAGGAATAATTGTTGTCGTCAGTTCCAGCTACCAAACAGGAACTTTCAAAAGCTAATACAGCAACACTTTAAATGGTGCCAGGATGTAAACACAGCATGTTTTTAATTAGTTGGGATTTTTTTATAAATTCACCCTGAAGTTATAAAAATAATAAAGCAGGACAGTAGGTTTCTCACACAGGTCCACACCGCTTCCTGCCGGCTTCCTGGTGGATGATACAATGTGTGTTGTGACATTACGGCAGAGAGTTGGGCTTAGTGTGGGTTGTGCAACAAACACTTGCAAAATGATTCCAGAGAAGTAACCACTTCTTCATTCCTATTCAGTAAGATACAAATGTTGTAACAATACCTGCCTATAGATAAGGGTCACACATCACATCACTTATAGTTCCTCTTTTCCCCTGACACAAGTATTCTTTTGTTTTTGTTTTTGTTATTGAAAGTCTCAGAATGAAACCTGGAAATATAATAATATAATTATATATATTTATACATATATATATATATATATATATATATAGAGAGAGAGAGAGAGAGAGTCATAACATGCCTTCATTATCTGCTAAACATGCTGTTTAACAATAGACCTGATGATGGTGCTACAGGAAAAGGGGGGGACAAATGTTATTACAATAACATTGTAGATTGTTATGAAAACTATTTGCACATTTGATCTATTTTTATAGACAAAGGTTAAAAATACAAAACACTGTGAGATACCAAAACTAAAGTAATCTATGATTAATTATAATTATAATTATGATCTAGATTACTGCAAGAAACCCAAATAGTTTTGCTTCGTCATTTCTATATGGTTTAAAGCACTACTTATATTGTCATGGCAGAAAATCTAATTTTAGAAAACTTTTGTTTGAGGTACACTCAGAAAACCCTTACTCTTGTATGAATGATTGCTCTCTGGTCAGACAAGCAGGTGTTCACACCCCCCGTTCTCACTTTTCTTTCACAACTAGTACTTGTTTTCAGTTCTGCTTTTGACTAGAACACAGCTAGTGACTCTGGGCACTTTAGATAAACATTTGCTATTTCTAACTTGCCTGTATTTTCCCTAGTTCCTTTAACAGTTTTCTTTCCTGTGGACCTGGGAACACACCTAAAAGTATAACTCACATGCAGTAACATCCGCAAACATCAATGACATTCCTTGTGATAATGTAATAAAGGTTCATTTATATATGTAGAACATCAAAAACAACAGCAAAATAATCTAAAAAGGATGAAATATATGATAGTGGTTAGTGTCAGTGTGCAGCAAGTTGTGTAGTAGTTTGTGTCGAGGGTTGATGTATGTTGTGAAATCAAATATTCTGTAACAAATGTAAATGTGTGGCACACAGACGCCCTCCGCCCTGTGTATTATTAAGAGTGTACAGAAATTTACATGGAACACATTTAGACAAGTAATATTTTTAGTTTTGCACAGCATTTTTCTAATTTTGAAGCATTGCTGTTACTCAGTGTTTCTTCTGGAACAACTGGCCATAGCTCCCGGGCCCCCAGAAGTCATGAGACAGAGATGAAGCAACTACAATGAAACTGTAACTAAAGCTCTGATCACACGTTATACAGGTTATGAGCAACTTGGGTAAAGAGAATATTGAGAATGCTAAAACAAATCAATAAACATGGTAACTATGTTTGTGTCATCATTGGGTCCTCAGGTCAAGTAACGTTAGCAAAAAAGCGATTTAATAACACCTGCTGCATGTTGAAAATGTTACTTAAGCAAATGAATGTAGTTCAGTCTTTAACTCAGGAGAAGTGTAATATTAGTTTTGACTTCATGACTCCTAAAGTTTCTCCTGGGGCCACTTGGAGGGTCGCAACCCCCATGTTTGTAACCCCTATAATCTAAAACATGTTAAAAGCATGTAAAGCATAAGCAACCTTTCATTTGAAAACTGTACCTGTGATAGTCCTACAGTGTCTGGATCATCTTTGTGTGAGTGTGTATCAGATATGAAACATATCCTGAGTCAAAGGTTGACTTAATATAATACAGTTCACAGGCTGCTAGATTAAAAAAGTGAGTTGCTTGGAATGACCTTCAGAGAATCATGTGTTAGGTTTGTTTTCCAGTCTAAGGTCACCATCAACACAAAGCAAACATGGTGAAAATATGGAACATGTTTAGCTGCAGAACAGCAGAACTGCTGAATATGTAAACAGTGAACAGCAAACCACGACTGTGTCCCAGTTTGTCTAAGTTGGAAATTAATACTAGAACGTGAGAGGGGGCTGTAGAGCAGCAAGTACTGAGCATTACACTAAATTACAATGCTTGTATTATTACCCTGAGACAAGACAGTGCCTTGTCCAAAATGTTGAACTATGCCTTAAAGCAAAGACACTTGCTAAATCTAAGAGTGATTCAAGAGGAAAAAACATAGAAATAAACAATGTACGCAAGAAAGGTCATTATGTGGAAACACTCCAAATGAACTTTAACCAATGAGCACTAACAAATACTGACGACACAAAAGCATTAAGTAAAATTTGTAAAAGACATGAAGAAAGTTCACATGAAGTAGCAAGAAGTCAGATGACTCCACCCACGTTACACAGGCCCAGACGAGGTAGCTGATTTCACTTCTACTTTCAGGCGCTGGTATAAATGCAGTGGTCAATGGTCACTGTACACAGTGTTTTTTGTGAGAGGCTGAGAAAAAAAGAACTTCTGTTGAAGGTTATCACGTTCACATTTTACCACCATCTGTCAGCTACGCTTTTACGTGAGAGTATGATAAGATACTGTTTTCAATGTTGCAATAATGAGACACAAACAGGTACACTCAATAAGATTATTTATGTTATTGTACAGTCTGCATTTTTAACAAATAATAAAAAAAAAAAAGATTAGTAAGATGTACAGTATTCAAATGGTCAAATCTGGTGTGGACTGAGGACTGCACCTGCCTCGACACAACAAGTCCACCCAGGGCTCCAGTGATGGAAGAGAAAGGGGGCTGAGGCCTGTAATGACTCATAAATGGTCACTACATGGGTGTGTATACAGATATATAGATATGCGTGTGTGCGCATACGTGTATGAATGTCTGCGTATTTTATTGTATACTTGCGCTGCGTATCTACTCAGCCAAGGTGCTGGCAAGAGGTGGAATGTCACATGACGAAAAATCGGAAAAAGGGATGAAAGCAAACGGGTAAAAAAAAAAAAATTAAAGGAGAAAACCGATGGAGGCAAAATTAGCAGTTGGTGTAAATCTGGCCCTCAGGTGGCTGAGGAAGCTTCATGTTTTCCTTGCAGGTCATAAGCCGTCGCAGCTCCAGCAGCACCATCCGGATGCTGTAGGAATTCTGCCACTTGGCCAGCGCAGTCACTGCATGCATGTCAACCTGTATGACAGAGAACAAATAAGGGGTGGACAAGATGCAGATGATGAACATAATTTACTCTTAAATGTTAGAGTAATCTTTTAAATCCCAGTGTTCTCCGTGCTGCTTGACAAAAAAGGTCTCGCCCTGCTATATATGAAATACAGTGCAGGTATCCCACGACATGGAAAATAGCCTGTCATCATGCTGACCTTGCAAGCTAAGCTCCTAAACAGACAATCAAGCACCTCATCCATACAGATCAGGCACTAAACTGCAACTACAAAAGATCTCAGAATTATTCAGATCAACAAATATTCTCCTGACATTTGGCATTTTTACACAAATTTAATTTAATTCTATTCAGTTAGTATGTTATGTAATTTATTTCCAAACTCTAAAATAGCACGGTGCTTCTTCATTAGTTTGTCCAGTTGTATTTCAGTACAGCAATGATAGTTTCAGGCACATTACTGCGTGTTGCTCAAACACTGCTGACTGCTGCAGCGCGCACGAGTAGCCAGAGTGACAACTGTTTTAGACGATTTACATACCACACCATTGGAGTTGTGCACGCCATTCAAGTTTATCTTGGTCACAAATCTGACAAACGGCGGTGACTCTGGGTACCCTGGCCCACATTCGACCTTCAGATTGTACATCCTGTTTTCATAGCTTGTCTGTGGACAGACACAGGTAGTGAGGTATGAGAGGACAGCACATTAAAATTCAAGAAGCAGCAAGCAAAGTCCAGTCCAAGTCCTGATTATAGTCGCACAAAGGTTCACAGAGAGTAAATCTGAAGGTTAAACCTCTGGAAGACAACAATTTGGCTGATTTATTAGTCTGAGGCGTCTTCTAGTTACAAATTATGGATTTGAGCTGCAATTTTACAGCATGTGATTTGTGCTGTGCTAAGTAGATACTGTGCATCTGCCTTGCACCTTACTGTTCCACTATTAACAACTAGTGTAAATGTTAGTGGTTGTGTATACTTTTAATCATTGAAAGATGCCGACTGATACAAGGAGACAGGCACAAATCCCAGACTTTTAGGTTACACGTCTGTAAACGTTGCAGCACTCACCCTAGGAGGGCCTAGGATCACGCCTCTCCATCGTGTTAAAGTCATGTCCTCGTCATCCTCCAGACCCCAGCTCACTGTTCCGTCTCCAACACCTTTCTGGCCTTCCTCCAGCTCTTCCAAGAGCCGGAAATTGCGAGGAACTTTAACGCCTGTTTGTGGATAAACGCACCAGAGCAACACCAGTTATGCTCACACGTACAAATTTCCAACACCACAAGTGGTGTGAGGGACCCGCCAAAGCTAATCAAACTGTCCATTTGCAAAAGCTGCCAGCAGTGACTTGCAGTTATAGAGGTAGGATCCGGTGGTGGCGCAACACAGACGCACATATTCACAGAACAGCAAGAAACGCCTTAGTTCGCCTGCTATTATTAGCGTTCTGTTTAGATTACACGCTGCCCGTGTCTTCTTATTTACCTTTAGCATCTGGCTGGATGATGCTGCATCATCTGGCCTCTGCAGTGGTGCTGCACTGTTACTGAGCCATGCACACACGAACGGTGACACCGCCAGCTGTTGCAGCAGCAATTAAGCTCGCTTTACCGGCATCTCCAGTGTCCTCACCGGACACGACAGACATGTTTTCTTGACGACGCTCAAGTCAGCCCCAGAAAACCTACCGTCGCCGTTCACGGCCAACCGCCTGGCGTTAACCGAGCACAAAGGGTGAATATTGATGCACTCGCAGCTTTCGGTGTCATTTAAGCCGAACGAGCCGCTCTGGCCTAAATTTGGCCTAAGAGTCAGTTGGTAATGGGGAAACAAATTTATACGACAAATAGGGAACGTTTTTCCGGACGTGAGGTTGGCGGTGCTGTGGTTCACTAGCGTCAGCGCCGAACACGGTTACCCAACTAAATGACACGATTAAATGGAAGCCAAGGTGTCACGTCTCATTTTATACGGAGAGTTAAATCGGTAATTCGTTACTTGATATAAAAACAGTGAGACGTTCCTCTCTGTGGTCCTCGTTTAATTCTACGCTCACAGCCTAACTAAGCTAACTGCATCGCTTCCTATTCATTCAGCGGCTCCGGCTTTGCGTTAGCGTGGACTGTTCTTCAAACAGCTGCACGAATAAACAATCAACATCTTCCCTGCATTTAATAACCTGCAAAATCACCGAAAGGATTATTTGTAGACAGCGTCTAACATTGATTTAATTTCTCTCGAGCATTTACCTGATCCGGCGGCGACCGCCATCTTGTCGCTACACTACGGGAACGCGCACGTACTTTTGCTATTGTACCCAACAGTACGTGCGCGCGGAACGAACGCAAAGCATCGCTTACTTTGTTGTCGTTTACTCACAAACTAATTGTCCTGTGCCTAGTTATAGAACAGCCACTAATACTCTGCCTGTTACCAAGTGTTGGCGTATTGGGCAATTAGTAAAACATACACACTTACTTGGCTTAATAGTAAAATAACACTGATTACTAATAACATTTATTGTGCCTCAGTTGTGCTATTACACTCAAGGGAACGTAACAATATAAAGACTGTGTAATCACAACAAAAGCCAAAAACCGACAGAAAAGAAAAGAGAGAAGGTAGTAATAGCATTTTATTTAGTTTATTTATAAATACAGTTTAATATATTACATTGCAAGTCCCCCAAACGGAAGACAAAAAAGGCATCAAGGCGTTATGCTGATATGTGAAACTCCATCACCACCAGCACGTTTATTTACAACATCCATATGGGTCTTGCCTCAGAAGAAAAGAGGCAAATGGAGGGTAATTTAAAGAAGCCAAACTGTGTTCCTATATCGCTGCATTATTACATTGAATCAGTCAATCAGGGAGGAGATAAGTCAGTTCAATCAAAAAGCTTTCAACACAGTATGTTAAACAGCCCAGCCCAATTAATAAGGTCATTTGCTTTTACAAAATTGTTTCCAGAAGGAAGATTAAGTTAACCACACATTGTCACAAAACACCCTTTAAAAGCCACAGATGAAAGCTTCTCTAAACAGAAAAACCAACCACAGCTTAATTACAAACATTATCCCAATAATAAGTGTTCGGGCTAACTGTACTGCAATATAATGCATCTAAAATCACCTGTCTACTTGGCCACCAGAATCTGATGGAAATAAGATATTTAAACAACATATCCTTTAAAGATAATATGGACTTGTTTCCCCCCACAAATTCATATGGAATTACTTTAAAATCAACTCAACCACCATCTTCAGATCACCTAGCTTTTAAGTATGAAGAATAATTCAGTGCATGTTAGATGTACTCATCATATACCCCAGTCTCCACATTATGAAAGCCAAAAATAATTGATTATCCCCAAAATCATTGCAGCATGGGTTGCTTCTGAGTTAACTATATGCTGTTGAAGCAACATTGTCAGTTTTATCAATATTCAAACTAATTATGGCACATCTAGTGTTTCTAACCTTCCTATAATTATCCGTTCCTATTTTGTAGTGTTACAAGGCTACAAAATGTCCTCAAAACTCACTTATTTTATGTTATTGCAATAAGCAATTTCCAGAATCACATTCATTCTGAACATTCAGCAGAGCACATAATCCTACATAAAACATGGCTTGTGTCAAAGATCCAATGTGTCTAATGATGGCAGTCAGCAGTGCCCAAACTGTTTTGTAAAAGTGGAGGCCTTAGACTTGCGGTGACAAGTAACGGCATCCATTTACTAGAATATATTACAATACCTAGTGCACAAAAAACTGCTTTTCACAATACTCGCAATACACGTGCTATGCAATCTGCACTGTACTTCTGCTGTTGACCTATGAGGAATAATTACATATAATTATTTACGATGGATTCAAAACTGTAATATTACACAATGTAAAACATAATTTTGGCTTAAAATTGTCATCTACTATTACTATCAGTAAATTGTCTGCTATTCTGACTAGAACACCTGGTCAACCCAACTGAACAGGAGGAGTAAACCGCAAAACATTTGCCAAGAACGACAATAGCATTTGGGTGGATAAAACATGGGACCTTCTGGTCACAGTTCAGTCACGTTTCGAAATCAAAACAATAATTTACACTGAAGCAAGAACAGTCTTCTCTAGTCAGTACCCACTTTACAGAAACTCAAAGGAAAGCTGGTGACCCAGTGTATTGCTTGCACAAGCCAACGTGCTGTATGCATTCATGCGTTCTTAGCCTGCGTGTCAACTTAATTACCAAGAGTGATTCTGTCATGCAGTTTATTAAGTAGTCAAAATTTTGAGCTCCAGTTTTGCATCTTCACAAATGTGTAAGTTACTATAAAAAGAAAGGCATTTGAACCTAATCAGATGTGTTATGAGGTATATTGAAGGGCTTCTTATGACAATGCATAGTTGTTTGCTGTATAATTCATTTACAAACGACTGACTGGACCTTTAAAAACTTTTAATGAATTAGTTACATAAACTCATCTATAGGAGTGAAGAAATTTCTGGATCGTCAGCCTTCATTAAAGCCCTTGGAACATCACCACCTCGGCTTGATACAGCCACCAAGACAGTTCACTGTGGCAGCATTATTCAAAGGGAATGTTACACTCTGAAACTGACTGTTCCTTCCTACTATACAAAAGAATGGCAAGATGTGAAGAGTGAATGCATGTAAAATGCAGTTGGCACATGACTCTGGAGTGTCTATATCTGAGACACAAATCCCAGAAAGACTGATTTTTTATTACAACACCACAAATAAGTGCTGCAAATGCAACAAAAGAAAAACAAGTACTGCATACTGTGTGTGTAAGGCAGCGTGAAAAAACTCCATGTGCCCATTCCTGAAACTGTCCACGTACCAGGAGCTCAAAATTAGAAATGCTTTTCACAGATATTCATTTGCTACATGAACATCTGAAAGGAGTGCTGCGCTGGGCCAGACTGACCCATACGAACAGACGTGTGCATTCACCTAATGCTTTGAGGCTTAACTACTGTTCTACACATCATCATCAGTTTGGTTCAATGGCCAGATAATATCCTGAAAGTTCCAATGAAAATGCCAGGTTAGGATCTTATTATGCAACAGCTTAAGTTTCATTGTTTTTGGTTTGTACATTTTAAAGCCTATAGTTTCAGCCATCAAACTTGTTTAGCAGTTTGGTGGGACAATTAGGCGGTTTAATGTAAGATGCTAACTATAACTGTCAGCTAATAAATACAGCTGTGTCTGTGACAGGTGTCCATAAACAACAATGGGCATTGGGTAGTATTGAAACAACAGTATTGTTGAAGGCAACAGTATTGTTGCCTCCTCTTCATTAAAAGCAGTCCCGAGAATTTCCAGTTGAATCCAAATGTGCAATAAACAATGTAACAGTAATTTCCCCACTTGTTCTTTAGCAATAGACATTGGTAAAGCATAATTAAAACCTGAATTCTACTTCTCAACATGACCAAGACCCAATTGTGACGACCCTTGACAAGGTGGCGATTGCCAGAAATAAATATGTGCTATAATGTGATCTAACAACACTTCAAATGCACATATGCGGTTCTGCAGGGAAAAAAAAAGAGCGGTTGCTCATTCAAGTATGCGTTTTCTGGATTTAAATGTATGTATCTGCCCATATCCTTCTAGCAAAAGTCTTTTTTAATCAACTCAAAAGAAGCAACAAGTTGCATTATACATCTGAAGAGTTAAGGATATATTGTGATTGAAAGTGATTTCTTTGAGTGAGGTAAAACATAAATAAAATGCATCAAAAGAAGCCCTCCTCTTGTAAAAGTGACAGACAAAATGTGCACTTAAAGCTATGGTATCAGAAACTGTTTGTTAGTTTTTCTTTCCTATGTATTACTTTTTGAGCGAGGCAAAGCAGGGAATGAGAAGCCTGGACAGAGCCAGTGTCTTCTGAGGTAGGGTGCAGATAGCCTGCAGCGTTACTTCACTTTGTGAGCCCATTTCAGGTCGTCCGCTCTGGGCTTCTCTCCCGTCACACTCTGGATAAGATCCTCTAGGTTCCTCCAGAAACCCACCATCTCCAGAGGGTAGTTCAACCAACCTGAAATCACAGCACTCAGTGAGAAGTCGCTCATCTTAAAATAGCCTTAATCCCCATAAAGAAATTAAACACATACCTGTAGTGATGCAGAAGTAAGTCTCGTGAGGGGCGACATGATGGATGCGGTGGTGCTTGCGGGGAAGTATGATGTGACAGTCCTGTAGGAACACGACCCAACGAGGCAGACCGAAGTATGTGTGTGACCATTTGTGAATCTGGTTGGTCAAGGTCACAAAGATCGCTAGTGCAAACAAGTAGCAGTACCAGGGATAGATATGGTAAATCTCCACTGCAATTAAAGGAAAAGAAACATCATGAACTCACGTGCCCTCCGCAGGGTTACATTAGATCTGATTACAGTGTTTTTGTGTAGAACAGAATGCCAGGCTCACTTTGTTGATACAAAACCTACCAGGGGACAGGGTGAGGAAGTTGAAGGCCATGTTCGCTAGAGGGATAATGGTCAGCATGCAGTTGTCACCATTGGTTTCAATGAAGTCGTGACGGGTGATAGCTGTAGGGTCGATGTGATGCTCTCTAAACGGTCGTATAAAGGCCTGAAAGACAGATCAGAGAGTACAGTAGGGTGAACAACAAAGCGATAGATGCTGTGAATACAGAGACACATAATTTCAAAAACTGATAATGTTCAGAATCTTGGACATATTACCTTTCCAAAGATGGGCAGATCCACTGAACCCCATGTATCAGCCCCCCAGTGAACGAGTCCCGACGCAAAATCCGCAGTGAGTATTCCTGCAACTTTTGGCGAAGAAACAGCACATACAAAAGAATGTTGAGAAAATCATCCCAACAATTCAGACAATCCAGCACCAACACAGCTTGTACTGTTCAGAGCTGCAGTATAAACTACAGCACTAACCTCACTTCCAGTCAGTACTTACCAATGCCCAACAGGATGGACAACAAATGTCCCAGATGAAAATTGGCAAGAAGGTGAATGAAATTAAAGGCCATGAGAGAGAAGCAGAGGACAACACATATCCACTCCTGACATCTTTTGCCTTAAGGGAAAAAACACACACAAGCACACGCATTAGTGCAACTAGAGCAAAAAACGGCAAGGATTGCTCATCTCTGGTAGGACACATTCAGAACATAACCTTTCTAATAAGCCTGTCATATTAAAAACACCTGAACGTCACATGATCTCAACCCAAATGCTGCAAGGTTAGCAAACTAGCCAGCTTCTTCATTTCCAGTCACTGGGGCAAGATTCCTCCAAGAGCAAACGCAAAAGTGGCAGCAAATGTCTGAATCGCATGGTGGGATGGGGGCCTCCTACCTGTCTACCCCTCTGCCCGATGTTCGAGACGTCACAGCACAACAACGACCCAAACACTAATTCTGACAATCTCACATGATTCCTATTGTGTAACAACAGCAGCACTGTGCCCGTAGCGAACACGCAGCAGCCGGTAACTGTTTAATTGTGGCAGTTGAACGCAACCCGGCGCTGCTGCTGCTCGTGGTTTTGGTAGTTTGTTTCAGATCGTTACTTGGTAACTACAGCGCCTGTCGACATGTCTTCAGGCCACTGGCGAACACTCGAACCGGGTGGACAAGCCTGAGAGACGGCGCGACTGAGTGGAATGACTCACCTGGCGAGTACAAATTGGCAAGTTCCCGAGCACCGGCGTGTTGGGGACCCCATCTCGCCGTGCCCCGACCCGGTCCCTGAGGTTCCGGGCTCTGTATTTCCTCCGCACAATCGTCCTCGTTAACCATTCTCGCCATTTCGCCACCGTGGGCCCAGCCCCTATCGCTCTACTCAGACAGGAACCAACGGACTCATCAACTTCTCAGCCCATAGTCAACGGAACGATTTCAACCAATTGAGATGAAAGTCGTTGAGCACATTAGCCAATCACATACACCAACGGTGTTACACAGGAAGGAGAGCGTCCAATGGGGATAACGAACAGAGACATCGCGTTTATTGACCCCACCCGTCCTGAGGCGTCTGCGGGATGACCAGCAGGCGGCGCTCTCGGTGTGTAGGCGCATGACATGTGGCACGTTTCAGCAGGTGATGGCAAAAACAGCGTTGACCCACATTAACCAGTCGCTTATCGCTGAGTCATTTCTCAAACCCTGTTGGTTAAGCACGTCGCACAGATTTGAAATATTATGATGAAATTTGGATTTGGAAGAGTTTTGAAATGTTCTTCTTTTTATAGGTCACTGATGGAGAAGGGTTATGCACACTTTCAACATGTATAACAACTTTTAACAACTACTACTACTTGTTAAAATGACCAAACATTGAAAAAATATTGCTAGGTTATGGTCAAGAAATTGAAGATTTATTTAAACTCTAGGCATGAAGCAACTAGAACTAAGGACAGAAGATGCAGTGGAGGTCTCAAATGCACATTTATTTAAGAAGGCAAGTACAAGGAAACAGATGACTCGCTGAATTGGCTGCAAAATTCAATTAAACTGGAGGAAAAACTAATATCGACAGACACCGACGACTGGAATATTTAATAACACTCATGTCTCAGCCACCTGATCCAAACATGATCATCTTGATGTGGGCAAACCTGCTTGAAGAGCTGGGGAACACTGACCAAAACACAGCAGACGTTTAGGATGCTGCAGAAGGCCTGGGAGGAAGTTACACCAGAGTAACTGCAAAAACTGATCAGTAATGTCACATAGCTGTTAGCCAGTTATTCTGTTGTGACTGGTTGTTTTGAATTTCACAATATTGTGTGTAAATGACTCAACAATGGTAAAAGTATTTTTTTTTTTACAAATAGAGGAAGTCATCTGATATGCCAGGGGATCAAAAGTGCGGGTAGCTTTGCATGAAAAGCCCATGTTATTTGTTACTATTTTTGGTTCTTTATCTATACCACAGTGAATGAGTAGTTTACAGCTTTCTAGGGTTCTGAATGCCATAACAATAAACTGGATTTGATCTCTTTCTATCTCTGTAAAAATCCTGATCTGAATGTCCACGTTTTGCCCCTGTCCTTAAAAGCAGCATAGGCAGGTTTGTAGCGTGAGAAACGTCTTCACAGAACCTGAAGTGATCTGTGTGTTGGGTGATTTGTGAGTCACTTTTTAGGAAACAGCAAAAATCCCCTGGAAAATAATAGTTGTAATGAGCCTCGGAGCGGAATGTAAATCTGGTAATTGTGGATCGTTTTTGAGGAAAATGGTAGAGTATGTTTCTGGGAAAGCAAACACATGTTTCGACAGAGTAACGGTGGTTATGGATGCACGTTTTATTGACTCTGTTGTTATTATGTTGCTCATGCACATTATTTTACTCCACCATAAGATGGCAGTAATTGTACGCACAGTAGGCTGAATAACAAGATCTCAGTCTGGAGTTATTTTCTACTTGTGCGCATTTAGATTCATTGAATCTGTTAGAGCATCTGTTTAAGGCACCTTAACGTCTGAACCAAGCCACTGTGCTCGTTTATTTTGCTTGTGGGAATCATATCTTGAAACGCGAGCTTCACATTCACAAAAACACATTCAAACCATTGCAGGCATTGAGTCTGACTACATGTCTCACAACACCCACCGTGACATTTATTCGGAGTTTCTTGGAGTAGTGTGAGCATCAGTTCAACCACACAGCAACACACGCAGGCTGGTTTAATCTAGTCTGGCTGTGACTGTTGTGGGGAAACAGCTGTCTGGTGGTGTGTCCGGGGCTGCTTTCATGAGCATCACTGTAATGAGCTGATTACGCATGAACTTGGACGACTGTACACATGCTGTCACTGAGTGGATTTTTCCGTCATTACAAAGCTGATGTAAACAAAAACTGGTTTAAACTGTTTGCATCTGTTTTGGCACGGCGGGTTATTTTCAGTTGCCCCCCCCACCAAACACTTTTATAGTTTGAGTTTCTTTTTATGATAAAGTGATGAGCACCATTAAGTTTACTTTTCTTCTCCCTTGTTGCTGTCAACCAAAGTATGTGCCGCAGCTAACAGTCACGAGCAAAACACAACCAGTTCAGATTCGTTTTCGATCTCTTCCTCCGTTCGGCTCAAATCGTTGAACGCGTAAAAGCAGTCGACCGGTCTTCTGATTGGCTCCGCCGCGGCGCGTCACGCACCTGCCCAAGCGGACCCGCCCCCTCTGTCATAAAAACGTCCGACACAGGAAGACCTGTCAATTCCTCCCAATCCATGAACGCAGGCGTTTGAGAGAAGCTGTACTGCCATCTGTCACAGGCGGGGACACTGGGGGATTTAAACTCGTAACACTCAGTCACTTGAAACATTTCACAGCTGAGGCAACTGAACTAGAACCTACTCAGGGGGTCTCAGCTTAGCCCTCCAGGCTCCTGCAATCCGGCGGGTGTTAAGATCCATGGAAGTGGCCGGCTTCTACGACGAGGGCAGCTTTGCTATCCACAGTAGAGAGAACATTATCACTCCCATCAGCGGCGACTCTTACTGGAGGTTCGGAGACTCGATGACGGAGCTGGGCATTGAAGAGCGGGAGAGAGCGATAGACTTCAGTGCTTACCTGGATTCACCTTTTCAGTGTCCGCAGCCGACGGCGCAGACGCACCAGCAACTGGGGGACGTTTTCTCAGATTTCCTGGCGGAGAGCAAGATCAAGAGAGTTGCAGCTTTACAGAACTACAAGAACTACTCGCTCCTGAACGAGCTGGAGGCGAGCCAGTGCGACAACTTGAGGGACCCCAGGGAGTCCTACGCGCTGGCTTACACTGAGCTGCAGGAGACCCGTGTGGATAGTGTGCTCAGCCCTGAACTCGAAAGCCGCTACAGAGCCGCCGCCGCCGCCGCCGCCGCTGAGAGAGACGACAGCCAGGAAGACGCAAAAATGGAGAACGGGTCGTCTGGGTTTGACATACGGTACCCGTATTACCAGTCCACCAGCGGCAGCCTCGGGAACATCTCCACTGCGTCCTCGACTTGCTCCAGCCCGCCCGGCACACCTGCCCCGTCAGGTAAAAGCAGGTCCCCGTCGCACAGTGGTAAAATGTCCAGCGGGAAGGCGAAGAAGCGCCTGGACAAGGACAGTGAAGAGTACAGGCTGAGGCGAGAGAGGAACAACCTCGCCGTGAGAAAAAGCAGGGACAAAGCCAAAATGCGCAACTTGGAGACGCAACACAAAGTGCTGGAACTGGCCGCAGAGAACGACCGTTTACAAAAGCGCGTGGAGCAGCTGTCCAGAGAGCTGGCCACTCTGCGCAACCTGCTCTCCGCCACCGGGCAATGTTAGAAACCTCCCCACCAGAGACGCCTGACGGGTCTCCGAGCTGCTTGTCTGGCCATTAATAGACGTTGGAGCCGAATCCACTGAGCAAGTGTTGAAAACGGTACGCTTCACCGGCGAAGACAGCGACCACCAGTTTACAAGGACACTTTGAATGGGACTTCAGCAGTGGGTGCATGGATTGCGCAATCATTCACGATCCTTTGTATGTCACCTTAGCTTTATTCTCAGATGTAATTTCGTTGTATGCAGTATTTCTGTGCAGGTTTTACATACATGAGTGAATTTCTACATTTTGTGTAACTGGAGCAATGGTTGTCATGGGAAGAGTTGTGCTGCAGTGAAATGATGCAACTCTTTGTAATAGTATTGGCAATGAATGAAATAAGTCTAATATTTAATATTAAATGGTGAGATGCTTTAATTGTACTTGATATTTTATTGAATTAAAAAGATTTATACTTTGTTTAAACTATTTCAATCGCAATTTCTTATTTTCTGAGCTTTTGAAGCAGTTGTGGGTACAGACACAAAGACAGGGATGTAATGCTGTCTTAAATATTCATGCCAAAGATAATCAGACTGTGGAATACATGTACGGGCGCAACAGTAAGATTCGAAATCTCAGAATTCAGTTCATCACGTCATGCGATATGACAGATTTTAATAATGTTAGAGATCAGTATTGATTTCATTCATTGTGATAAAAACCTGTTCAGCTACTCCAGTGGGGATCTTTTAAAATCCACAAACAAAGGTGTAGAAAAATGTAAAACTGATTCTTTACATAATCACTGCGTAGCTGCTAATGTCGCCACCGTTTGTGATCTGTTTGTTCAACGCCTTAACACCAAAGTCCTCAGATCCTGAAACACATCCAACCAGTTTATGGTGAAATGATACTGCTGAGAGCAGCAAAAAAAAGAAACCAAAAAGACCCGGTCACACTGCACTCAGCAAACAAATGCTAGTTTTATCTTTAGCACACTGCTCTGTCAATAGTCTGCTGGGTCCACTGGCCCAGAAAGGGGTTCAAGGTTGCATGGAAATTAATAAGCAACTAACCTCCTCACACTACCTCAGGCCAAGAACTGGCTGAGACTCATTGCAGACCACAGGTCACAATAATCCCAAGCAGGCCTTCAAACATTCGGGTGAAAGACACGCAGCAGAAAATGTATGTGAAAGAGGGAGTGACAAAGTAGGGTTACACCACACATGGTAGATAAGCTGACAATTGGTTTGTATTGGAATTCACCAACCCCACAGACTGCATGAGTGCACAATTTGAAACATATCTGTCATTAGCAAGCAAACTCCAGACAGAGAAGATAAAGAAAACGGAGCATGGGGGGGTTCATAGGTGATCCATGACAGTTCAGGGTGGGGAATGTTTTCCAACAGCAGAAGAGGAAAAACCACCTCTGCTAGTTTTTCAAGAAAGAAGTCATTTCCCTCTGTAACTGAAAAGACGCCTTCCCTTCCCTGAGCGAAGTATTGAAAAACTCTGCGATCCTACTTGATGCAGCGAGAGATGACATTTTGAACACAGTGGATGTTTCAACACACTCAATGATGAACAGCTTCGCTTTAAAATGTTGTGCAATATCCTCCCCTTCTAACATATCACTACTTGAATAGACTACACCCACATTTAAATAAGACATTGTTATCCTCCATGTGCATAACAATAGCTGTATGTCACTGTGGCTTGGCTTTAGTGCTTTCTGGGAACAGTACAGCTAAAAGTAAACAGCAGAAACAGATTCAACGCACTGTCAACGTGCCAGGTCATGTAACATAGTGTTTCTAGTATTTCATGCAAATTAGAAATGATCTAACATCCAACACCCCATTGTTGTGACTTTTTCCAGCACAGACACTACTACGCTGCTTCCGTCTCAGCCGTAACTGCTGGCAGAGCACCCGACATTCATCGTAGCATTCTAGGCATTCTTTCTGCGATGACCCCTTGCTTCCTGTCGCAGCCCCTCGCAGTCTTTCCCTGCTCCTCCAGCTCCCATGCTGACCGGAGAGGGGGAAATTCCCACACAGGGTGACCTTATTTTTTCAACGTGTAGCCCAGCCTCCTTTCTGCATTTTACCGTCAGTGGGCAGTGTCTGTCCGTAAATTCCTGGTTGCATCATAACTCCTGCAGAATGGGCCTCCCAAAAACTCCTATGATACAGCAATACAAACACACGCACACACCTGATACACTTATGTCCACTGTGTACCAGCTGTTGTGAAATGGAAGATTTTTTTAAAATCTGTGACGCATGCTTTTTTGACGTTTTTTTGTAGTTGTAGTTGATTCTAAAATGAATCAGATCTGGTTTAAGTTAAGTAACATTTACATTTATTTAAAAAAATAAGTATTTTCAAGCAATTTAGTTTGACTTTGGTCCCATTTTTGGTTTAGTATTTAGGTTCTATTAGTTTACGTTATCTGTGTCTCAGCTGATATGTGTCTCTAACTGTGTGTTTGTTGTGGTTTTACATTTAAAATCCAACAACACATAGAGGTGGAAACATTTTGTGTTTTCTGAATGTCAATGTCATGTTTTTAACACCAACAATAATACGATATTGTTTTTTTAAATATCGGTAATGTGATGTCACAATAATGATCAAATTTCATGTGACACAAATTACAGCACAAAACAAAACCAACAAATAAAACACACAGACAGACACACTGCACTAATGCACTTCAGGTTCGATGTTAACTGTATTGTATTGATTTGTACCATATCATTAGCAGTAACAATAAAGTTGACTCTAATTTATAGTCCATGTCTTAATTCATCTCTTTTACTCTCATATCCTGTCTGTTGAACTCAGCAAACTGGATCCTTCTCAATATATAAATATGTGAAATATATACACAAGATGTATTTCTGTCTGTGTCTTCAGTCAAAATAGTTCCCTTCCTATGAATCGCGTGACTCTATAACATGTAATGAACAGCAGTGGAGCAACAGACAAGAATATGACACGTTATGATTCCGAAAGGACATGTTGGTGAACTAAATGTATCAAATTAACAAGTGAAACCATGAACATTCAGCCTCCTCATATTTGTTACTGACTCTGTATCAGTCAGCCCACAGTCACCTTCAAGTCCATTCCAGGCCTTCTGTTTTCTATTCAGCTTGTTACATATTTTTTGATGTTTATTGTTTTTGCTGAGTTAAAAGGTCGTAGTTTTATTCAGTTCTACTCAAAATATCATTTCTAAAATGTTAAAAGCACATTTCCATATTGGAACACAGTGGAATCCTTTTTGATTTTGTTAGATTTCCACAAAATATATATTTTTCCCATCACACGGACTTCAAATAAATGATCACATGACTCCAGATTTTGAAAATATTCACTGACTTATAATTAATATAAAAACAATCTTACAGGCATATGTAAAATACCATTTGTTCCCAACTTAACTGACTTAAGCTGTATCATGATTCTCAGGCCAAGACAAAGGTGATGTACAGAAAAGCGATTTGTAAGTGTGGGCAATTTGAACACTGTGATTTTGCCTGTTTAATTACAGTTCCTCCTCTAAGTGAAAGGAACATCGGATATCCGGACCATGGGTTGTGACGGGAAGCTGAGCGCCTGAGCTACGGTAAACTCGATCTGTCTTGAAGTGAACCAGAATTTCAACATCTTCGTTCACTTCTCTAATTTTGCAGTAGATGACTGTGAAAACACACAACTGACGTGCAAAAGTGACTTGTGGTCACTACACAGCAAGTATCACTGCCCAAATCTTGTGAAACATTAGGCCACCCTTGCAAAACGAGTATTGACTTAATTATTAGAGCAACCTTGGTGTGTAAGATGAGTTCATTTCTATACGCCATCAGTTAAAGTTTGATCAGGCATCTGTCATCTGCATTTGTATGGGTTTATTGGGCTTTCACCATATTTTGGACTCAAATATTTTGTTAGATGTTAAACCTTTTCAACATTAACTATCAATTAAGTAAATAATCAGCCGATTAATCACTAATAAAACTGAACATTGTTGCAGTATTAAAAACTGTACCATGCACTGTAATCTGTAAAATGCTGTAACATGGCCAGAGTACGATTCTTCAGCCGTGCTCATTAAATCATTAAAAAAGGAAACGGTAAATGACACAGTCACAAAGTTGACTTAAAAGATGCAATATCACTGTCTAAAAACAGAAGAAGGACAACTTAAAGCAAAGGAACAGTTGTCTAAGAGGCTGGGCCACCATGTGCTCCCAGAACAGACTCCCAGATGAGCACTGCTCCTTCACATGATGAAGCCACGTGTGTTGTGATGGTTTGAGCCTAACTTTCCCATCCTGTAGGTGGACTGAGAGCTGCTGACTATAACACATGATATGTGTTTTCGGACACAAATATTAAGCATCACATTTATCAAATCAACTTTGTGTAGCATGTTTTCTGACACAGTTTATTGATGATTGATGATCTAATTCAGATCTTATTTTAGTCCCTGGCCTGTTGACTGAAGCTGTGAATCTGCCGTGTTGCCGTAACAATGCAACAAGACAATACACTGTCCTTACATTTACATTTATATTCATCTTAATAAATGTATGTCTTTCATTTTGTATTCATTTGTCCCTGTCTCCAATTCAGCTGGTCTTTTGGATTAAATCAATAGGAAGTAATGATGCCGTTTCATAGCAGCTGATGAGCACAGGATGATGATTTTGTGGCTTTTCTCTTCTGCTAATGTAGATCCAGTTACCCTGTGTACCTGCCAGACCGTGTAAGACCATTGTCAGTCTGATCTTCTGTTACACTTTGAGTTACAGTGTTTTCTGTGTTGGTTCAATCTTGAATTTGAATCCCGCGGGTTTAAGCATTCCAAATATGTATAGCACGTTTTCCTGTGTTACGCATCAGCTGCAGGAGGAGATGTACCTTTTTAATACTGAACTGATGATATTCAACCTAATCCCGCAAAGAAAACGATTCACATTTACCACTGATGCACTTCCATCATGTTGACTGCGCCACACATCTAGACGACAGTTAAGATTTCTTATGTTGACTAGGACAGAACCTAATAAAAAGGAACCCACCCATCTATTCTTTCCTCGCAAAGTTTCAGTGGCATCAATATAGAAAGTTAAACTGATTACACTGTTCCTTAAAACTCACCTCTAAAACTTTCCTAGATTACCAGACTCTGACAAATTGGGCAGTCACACTAAGATTGTGTTTTAGTCTGCCAATCACATCTCACCAATTATTAATATTACAGAAGTGAGAGTTTATCCTCCAAAATCCTGAACACGTAACACAGCGAAGGTATTTCGCGTAAATGGTGCATTTTATTTAAATGAATGGATGGATGCAGGTAAAAAATTCAGGTTTGCAAGTTAGGTCGACCTTAAAAACAAAAATGGTCCTGTTTGAATCCAGACCAGTAAAATGGGGGAAGATTGTTTCCCCCTGATCTTGTGATTATACGTAACAAAATGTAAATCCTCAGTGGTGCAATCACAGACAGCAGCTATAGGTGTAGGAGTTATGCGAGTGGGACATGTAGATTACTCAACAGGAAGCAGAGTGTGTTGACAATAGTGGCAGCCATGCAATTCGTCACCCACACAGGCTTTAACTATGTGGCCATCCTCACGTTCACCACATATCACCTTTCACCTTATTCTCCAAGGTTGTTGTGACAAACACAGAGGTACTGGCAAGCATCGGTGTGTGCATTTGCCAGAGGTTCATCATTAGGACAAACTCACAACCACACACGAGATAGGAAAGGGTTTGTTGTGTTTCTCCTGCCGTTGCTATGATGAACCGCTGTGATAAAAAACATCAACAACAACCCAGAAGAACGCCATGGTGACATCTGCGGTGAGGCAGACAGGTCAGTCAATTTTGTTTTCATGAGGACCCATATGTCATCAACGTCGTCATATGCATTCAGCAAGCGGAAGGATGCGGGAACACACTGAGGGGGGAAGCACCAGCTCCAGCCCATATTTACGCTATGACCTACATGCGTGCATCTCAGCCTATGACAGTCAAAGGACTATATGTCCCACTGTGTGCATGTGTGCGTGAGTGACGGTTGGTCCTCACGGCAGCAGCCAGGGGGACAGGAACAGGAAAAGGAACTGCTCACGAGTGATGTCTCAACACACGGCAAACCAGAGACAGGAGCCTCTGACTGAGAGGTTGCAGCACTTTTCACTTGAATTCAGATCTGTTATGCTGATGGGTTTTTGGAAAAGTTCTTAAGATAAAACACAGCGAGTCTTGAAATACGCTGATCCTTTATTTAAAATCTACTGCATATTGATGTTCATAATCATAATAAAAATATAAAGAAAAATACAATTCAATCATCAGCACAATGTTAAAACTAAGCATGTTTTTTTTCTCTTTAATCTGAATTTTAGAGAATTAACTTCTCATGAAGTTTAACCAGTTAATACTAACTCACTTACTTTCTGTCATCCTTCATAAAAGTCTTGAATACTTTTATTCTGGACCCTGAACAGCTCTTCAGCAGATCTGACAGCTGACCAAAGGTCCCGCCGTGACAAAGCTTTTTAGTGTGAGCTGTTTTTAGTTTGACGTATGCCAAGAGTTAGCTAATAATAACACTAACCAAGCCACCCTCATACGTGTAAGTTAAATAAACGCTACTGCTACTAATGACAAAGACACTAGAAACGGGAGAAGTTGCCTGAAATGGCTCCGTTCAGAGACAACGCAACTCACATGCTACCACCTCAAAACGTCAACAAATGTCACAGGACATATCATGAAAACCCAGTTAAGAGAGTGCTGCCGGTTTCTAGCGTTTCTTCTGTACCTCAGTCATCATTTGGCATTAAAGCAAATTAAGCTTCTTCTTTTTTTTAAGTTGTTTCATAGAAAGTATGACACTAGTGTAAGTACCTTGAAATAGTGCAAGTACAATATTTAAACCTGAAATGAAAAAGTGTATGAAGTGTAATATACTTGAGTAAATGGTAGGTTTCTAACCAAAGCTTCCTCGTTCTCTTCGGTGCCGCTGGAGTTTAGAAGCTTTGACATGATCAGGGCATGAAGAGACACGGCACACCTGACCGTGTACTCACTTCCTCGGATCAGGCTCTTATTGCGCGGCAGTGATGCGTATGGTGACTCAGGCTTTGCAGAGTCATACTTGGATTGACTCCCCTCGCATTCAGGAATTTCCTGGTCCTCGCTCGGCTCCTTGTGAAAATTATCTGCAGGCTACAAAAGAGACTTACAGTCAAGGATCGTCCCACCCACCCTCACAGCTGGCCAGCCACTGGGAAGTTCCAGGTTAATATCTAAACTCAGGACACATGTTGGAAGAGTCAGCAGGGCAGGGCAGATATCCATTTAGCTCGATTGTGAATGTGGAGTCAGCACTGTGTACAATCGAGCTGAGTAAGGAGGACAACACACAGTGCACTTTTGACATAGTTCACTTTTTCACGCCCCTGATGAGAGAGTCTTGAATTTATCAATCACAAAACGTAGACACGTTAGTGAAGCCACATATTAAAAAGTCAGTACTCTTCAATAGAAACAGCATGAGTCATTACAGAACTGTCAGATCCCACAGTCTGTAGTTTCAGTGGAAACAACTGTGGCTTTAAGATGACATCTTGCCCCTGAACACACCTTGATTGTAGTTTTCTTCAGCCTGTTCTGTCTTGTTACCGATTTACGTCAGCAAACAGTAAAGCGGTGACTGGGAGTGCTCTTACTCACTCTGTTTAACTTGCATTCCTGTACACCGCGTACCAGTGCCTGCCTCTTATTTCCCAAACAGGAAGTTCTAGCCAAGACTGTTGCCAAATCCTCTGTACTACACCCATATTGTGGAGTGTACTCAAGCTCTGCACGTATCTCTGCAAATATTTCTCATGCCTTTAGTGCTCAGTGAGCTTCATAGCCATGATCTCGACACTACAGAGGAGTAAAACTTGTGCTTAGTTCGGTGAAATTGTGTGTGTATTAAAAAGGAAGTGGGTGTGTTTTCACTAAATACAAAACAAACTCTTGAGAAATAATTGTCTACCAGTAATGTCTGCGGTGAGAGCGGCCAGAACAGATGGTAAAATTTAAGGTCCAGCTTTATGGGATCGCAAACAAATCTATGAAAGAAAAAGAAAAGATATCTATTAGAATTTGGGAACATGAGAAAATGCAGTGTCACTTTCATCTGAAAACACAAACGTTAAGGGAAAAAATAACAAGTCCACTGCAAATAAAGCATTATTGATGAGCAACCCCAGGTACAATACAGAAAACAGGAAGGCGTGGGCTGTAACAAAAAGGGAGGCTTCATATTTACTGAGAGGAGCAGCCAGGAGCCAGCGGGTGACACAGTCCCTCAGAGCCACCTTGTGGTTTTTTACTTTACTGTTCACCCAGGAGGCAACGAATCATCAGGCCTCACAATGTTCAATACAGCCTCGTCAATACAGTAACGGAAAGGCACGACAGGATGTGTTAGAACCATTAGATTGTCTAAGCAGGGACTTCATTAACTGTAAACCATCGGCTATAATTAATAATAAATTAGCAATCGACTGAACATTCATAATTGCAGACCTGATGTCTTATTAAAGCACAAGAATCCTCTGTTCTAAACTGTTAGAATAAACACTCGCCAATGGCGTTTTTCCACTGAACATGTTTGAAAAGGCTTTATAATTAATTTCTTCCAGTATATCTATAAATCATCAGTGTGTGTTAAACTCTTTATATGAGGAATCCTCTCAGAAGGTGGCGCCAATTTGCTGTCATATGAGGCAGCGTTTAAACAGATCATGTGAAATTACTAAAATTTGCACAGCTGTATGACAGATGTAATATGCATATTTTAAATCAAATCTATTTCTTCACATCTTTCCCTGTCTTAAGTGACAGCATGTAAATAATTTCTGGGTTTGTTTGTGACTGTAAAGCTGTAAAGTTGATAAATTAAGGAATGTGTGTCTGTGTTCTTTACGTTTAGTTATTCAAACTTTTCAAATATAGCACAAAACTTTCAAATTTTAAACCAGGCGATTGTCACCTGGTGTAGGCACAGCAACTCTGTGGCTTCAGTGGTAACAGCCTCGCCAATAAAGTGAAAGTTATGATAAAGGTGGTTGTGAAATGTTTTCTAGCTCTGATTCTGAACTCTTCACACCACTGACGAACGCTGAATGATGTGACATGTTTATTACTGTGGTTATTACTCAGGAGGTTTTTGATCTAAAAATCTGAACAAATCAACGGTTCACTTTCTTTCTTTTTTTTTATTTAAAAAGGAAAACAACACATGTAAATAAAAAAATACATGTTTTTGAGCTCAGCATATTATAGAAAATCCGGGAAACCTTGTGCAATGGCTGCACAGGTGCTGAGATTTTACCTCTTGCTAAAGATGAAACATAAAAATAACTCAGCAAACCTGAAATCTGATTTGAAAAAATATATATCTAACACGGGCATGTCCTTCGGGAGGACTTGTACATTCTAAAGAAAAGTACAGCTGTCAGACTTGAGTTCTGAACTTTGTCGAGTCACAAAGGTAAACTGAATGCTAGCAGCGTAACTAATCTCTTCTTAGAACAAACCTGTTGATTCACAAATGCAGCATGCTTTAAAAAAAGAAACAATCATACAAATAATATTGCCAGCTCAGGGCCGCGCCGTGAATAGATCATCACTACAGTGTATTGTTTTCATCCCTGTGCTGGTGTTTGATTTGTGGTTTGTTCAAAATCCCTGGTTCCCTGTTCAGAGCTTAAGTAAAGGGTGACACGTTATTTGTATTGCTGGCGAAAAGAGCTGAGTCTCAGCTACGTTGCGTCTCAGTTCATTGAGCTGGCACTCAAGTGTGTAACAACACTGACTGACCGCGCATCAGGCCACGCATCAGACACTTTACAGTTGGGTTACTGTAAAGCCTCTGGTTCTTCAGATGTTCTCCCAAACAAAGTGTAAATGTCAGTTGGAGAATGCCAGGAAATCAAGAACGAGACATCTCACCCTGTCCCTGCACTATTTTGTTTTTTGAAATAAAACTTGTCACCACTGAGCCACCAGGGAAAGAAGACACAGGTAGAATCGGTTGCCAGTAAACAACACAGTCTACTTGTCTCACATTTGACGCACTGGAAATGTTAAATCAGTATTTCCCACTGAGTAGACAACTCAAGCATCAGTAGAATAGCTACCACACGCGCAAATGTACATACACAAACATCAATGAACACACATGCGGTCTGTATGAAACCAGCAAGCCTCCTGCAGCCCGACACAGGCCACGAGTGAGGACAGAGAACTCAATGCCCGCCCCAGTATGCGTCGCTTATCTAGAGAGCACACTGTTGCTTCCATCTTAGTTTCACATACCTTACCTTTACGTTGGGTTTAATATGAGACCCACAACAAAAAAAATGATAATAATAAACAAGTGTCTCCCACACAGAGATATTTTGAGACAAGCTGGACAAAAATCTGGCTCTGGGATTTCTGATTGCTTTGTTTGAGCAGAAAACGAAAAGATTAATTCATAACTGAACATATAAGGGATGAAATGGAAGAACGCATACAAATGTCATTTGGTAAATTATACTGAAACGTTTAAATTGCACCGACAGGCCTTTCATTCTGATTCACAGAACAGGGGAGTTAAAACAAACTTCTTTACCCCGCACACGTCTCCCGACTCATACTCATACATACTGTTAAAGCCGACGTGCATTTGGGATGGGACACCTGAAAAACCGAGGCCCTGAGTGTCCAAGATGACCTATTCTGAGACTGTTTGGGCAGGTAACGAAAAGACAGGCAGTCGGCCAACGCCCCCGCGCTGCATTTGCCAAATTAAACGAGTGAACCAAATAATCCAGTCACCGGCAGAGTCAAAGCAGGTTGAGTGGCCAGCGTAGTTCACTTTGCAACATCAAAGGAGAGACCGGGAGAAACGAAAAGGTGGAGAAAGAGCAGACATCAGTGGAAATAGGCTCGATAACAGACATAAGCACTGAGAGCCAGCGCCGTGCACAGGCACACGTTGGTTAACAGGGGGGACCAAGCCCCCGGCACAGGAGAGCTTTCTTGCGGATAGTCCGCTGCCTCTGCCGACTTGGGCTCCTTAGTCTCCTCGGTGTCGTGCTGCTGCTGGGAATGGGCGAGAGCACTAGACTTAAGATCTTGGATTCCCATGCAGTCATCGAGCTGTTCAACGCAGGCTGGAGCAGGCTGGGGCACAACATTCCTCTGTCGAAGGGCCGAGTCCGGTGAGGACCTGAACATGGACAAAGGAGGGCAAGTAGCGTGAAGGTTTAAAGTTCTCAAGGAGCAGTTTGGTTTTATTAGATACTACTATACAATCTATACACAATGCAGTCATGGAGTTGCTTGAACCACTTCTTTGAAGTTCAAATGATCTATCTTGAAGAAGCCTGTGCAAACTGAAAGCTAGATTAAAATGGGCAGCACCAGCCAATACTTATTAAGCTACTCTGCCAATTATTCTGCAATTAATCAGACAATCACTCGGTTTATTAAATACTGACCAATCTCATTAAGATGTTGTCTTTTTAAAATAGAAGACAAAGAAGCAAGATAAGGCTACTCACTACATCCATTTGAACTAATTCAATTCAATCAAATGGCATAGAAAGTAGGGCTAAATGACAATAGTAATATTACAGGCAACATCTGGCCTAACCTCGAACAAGCATTGTTCCAATAACAGTTAGAGATTGTCGAAGTTGTATATATGCAATGAATAAATACATTTGTGTACCATCATTGAAAATGGTGCATTTAAGAGATTTTAAGTTTAATGACTGCAGCTACATCTTTGAAAACCATATTTACCTCAGGCTATAGCTCTCAGCTTGTCGAATGATCTCATCACTTCCTGGGAAAAACGTCTCTATTTTGCCATTGTGGGGATCTCTGGGAGGAGGGAGAGGAGGAGGAGGGGTGAACTCTGGAGGATCATCTTCCTCTTTTGAGAGCTCTTTCCATGACTCCTTTGTAAAGAAAACCCATTTTAATATTTATAAAACCACTGGTCACAGCTCCTGTAGTTTCTTAATCTTAATAAAGAAGGGACTCGCCTGCAGAGACGTATCCCCCTTGATGTACTTGGCACCTTCAATGACAGCGAGGTAGGAGAAGCGAAGCTGATCTGCTGTCTGAATCAAACCCATTCGATAGCGTCGCATCTCCAGCAGTACGTCACGAATACGCACTGAAGATGGGTCCTTGCGGATGGACATCTACCAAGATCAGCAAAAACATTTAATAGCAGTTTTAGCTAATGTCATTTTAGCCTCAAATATTCTATATACAATTTTCTTGTGAAGATGACAAAGAAAGTGTTATTGTCATTTTTGGACAAGCGACAAATGGTTACAATAGAAGAGTATGATACGAACCAACAAGAGGCAGGTGTCTACAAGACAGAAGGTCCCGGAGCGGCCGATGCCAGCACTACAATGCACCACCACTGGCCCGTGGTCTGAATTCAGACAACCTGATTCTCGCACCTTGAACAGGAAGTTAAGGAAGGAGGCAGGGGACTGTGGAACCCCAAAGTCAGGCCAGGTGGTGTAGTGAAAATGCAAAATCTCACGAGTCTCTTGAGTCTGCCCAAAGCGAAAGCACATCCAGACATAAAGCAAGTGTTGAAAGACCAAAGAAGGCATCCTGACTCTCACATGCACTATTTAAAGACTGTATGGTTAATTTGAAAAACACCAGAAAAAAAACCCTACCGAGAGATTTTCCAGTTCCAGCTGACGAACTGTGTAGTAAGATTTGATGTCTTCTGAGATAAGGGTGAGCTTGAAATTGGTATCTTCAAAGACGGCATCTGTCTCTTCTCTGTGTGGCCAGTACTGAGCACATTTAACCTAAAATGAAGATTCACATTACACAGACTGAATCACAGTGAAACGAGCAAGAGGTCAGTAGGGTAAACAAGACACTGCTAAACGTTAACTATGAGGAGAAGAAACCGCTGCTTACAGATCCTTTCTCTATGACGCGGTTCAGCATCACTACACCGCGGGTCCTCTGCTCCCACACCATCTCCCAGAAGTGGCCACATGTGTTTGGAAGGGGTCCCTACAAATAAAACGAAAGTGCTGTGAATTGTGTTTTATTGTGAAACTAAAAACTAAGAGCAGCACTTTTGTTTAAATATACTGTATCAGTGTTTCACAGCGTTGATCATTTTATTCTTTAAAAAAAAAAAAAACTGTAGAAGTGACAAGTTCAATACACTTCAGCTCTAGGGTTGGAAAAACTGACTGTAATTTAAACATCATCAACAACAAAATCTGTACAATCAACATTTATACATTTAAATGCCTGTAGCTACAGTTACAACCAGTTACTACATAGTTCCATATGGCAGACGCGTTAATAAACACATCACATTCTGTTGCAAACCATTTACAAAATGTTTACACACCTAGTGCAACAGTTTTGCAATGATACATGAAGGTGATAATATTGTGTCTGAGAGAGGCTGATTCACCTGGGCAGGTTTGGAATTGTAATGATTTATTGCAATAATGTTGTATTAGTCTTAGTTAGGTGTAGTTATAAGACTGGGAAGATATGCTGTTAGAGTTTCTGAGCGGTGCGTCACTTCATCTCCAAGCTTACCTGAGTAAGGATGTAGTTCCTTTCTGCTTCCTCTACTGTTATTAGACTGGCATTAATGTAGTCATTCATACCCAGCTGCAGACATATTCTGCTGTGATCAACTGAGGAGAACAAAAAGAAAAATGTAAATGCGTATGGTTCTGCGTGTGCATTTTTTTTTTTTTAATGTCACCCCAGGGAATGTAGATGCGATTGCGGGGTTAACGCAGCTGGTGAGATCGTGCCATGTCCGTGAACGCCACACAAGCAGCAACCTCTGGCTTTAATACTGTGTCTTCATATCCACTGAACACATGTTGGTTTAAAAAGTAAACAGCACAGTGAAGTGTCAGTTTACTGATTTTCACATCTTGTTAAAAATGAATCAAGGGAAACATTGACTTGATGGCCGGTCTGCAAAATTTGCATAGCTTATGTGGTGTGAAAAAGGGGAAACAGCATAGTTCAGTTGTTCGGTTGTGACGCTACAAAAAACATTTCACTGAATAATAACTGAGTTCTAATATGAAGTTACAGTTCGTTTTGTGTAGAGACACATCAGAGGACTGAAGAATGCGAGAGGAGCAGAGTTACATAAAAGTGATTAATGTATTTACATGGCTCTTTGACAATGTTTACAGAGGGCTTTAAAGAACGAAACACAGTCAGTAAATTATGCATTTATGAGGAAAATATCAAAGTGACTTAAAATGTCTTCAAAACTTACAGATTCACTCTCTCCTTGTCATACTTGTCTGATTGTGTTGCTGGTTTAGGATCTCCTCAAGCATCTCCACTAGTTTTTGGGGGTTTTGGGTTGTCTTTTTTTATTTTACCATTATAAATGTGTTTTACCACATGTTAGTGTCGTGTGTCTGCTTAGCTAACACTGTAACATTAACATTGAGGTTTTCAGAGGTAATAAAAAAGGGAAGTTTCAAAGTATTAAAATCTAAAAGATCCTAAAAACGCACAACCGCAGGTAATATAAAAGGGGAGACCTTTTTTGTTTTTATCTTAAACTTGATCTCCTGGAGGCCTTTACTTAGTTTACCCGAATGTGCTATCACCACACCAACACCCTGATAGTTACGCAACAATAACACATTTAATGAATCGTCAGTCACATCCTTTGTGTACGCCAGTCTATCAATAGTGACATTGCAACAAAACCAATGTATAAACCCACAACAGGGAATATTACACCAACTGTGGCCAGAAGTCAAACATTTTTGTTAATGTCAACTGAGAGATGCTCTAATTTACTGCTGGCTGATGTTTGAACAGACCCAACAACGTAGGTGAAGCGTTACACAAAGACGATGTCTTACATTGAAAGGAATTCATTCTAAAGGTTTGTAAAGTGCACTGAGCCGAAGAAAACTCACATGGGCTAACGTCTCTGTAACGATTCCGACTCTTGTTTTCGAGCAGTTTGGCAAACCTGCAGGGCAGTTCACATGACTGTTGGCGTATGTCCTGTAGAAGAACATAACAACATTAACACCACAGTTATATCACATTTAGGTTCTGATCCAGCAGCGTGCTTTAAACAGACCCTAAGCATGTGCATGGGTTGTTGCTTCCTATATTTAATTCTGCAGAAAACCTAAAAATAACTCAGCCTCTGTCAAGTTTTTTGAATGTACATGTTGTACTATTACAAGAACCTCTAGTGCAGTTAAACAGTTAAAATATACTAAAATTGACAAACTGACACTGAGCTGTGCCTTATACAGTTTCTGCATCTCTACAAAGCGTTAATTAGAAACAAGAAAGTTAATAACAGACACAGAAAGTAAATTTAGTTAATCAACACACTTTTCTGCTTTGTTAAAGTGTTCATACAAATCACATTCAAATCTTAAAACGTTGTTATAATTTTTACTTTTCAAGAAAATAAACACACAGACCTGAAACGGTTAATCAGCTGACAGACCATGAGCTTGCAAGTGTAATGATAATCTTCTAAATATGGATGCGTGATCTGGAAAAATTATCCATATTCTGAATAGGGACCCCTGAAATGTACTCCAGAGTCCAACCAGACCAGAAATGGCTAAAGAAGTATTTAATTTGCCCAGGCTACATATAAACTGAAAAAACACACAAATATTTTCATTCACCTGGAATAAAACATTGCCGATCGATCAGGATATTAGTCCGACCACCCAGCCCTAACTTTGTGTTTGTCTGTTTGATGCTTTTTCTTTCGTTCCCAAAACAAACAGTTGGGAAACAACAATAAAACATTACACAATGTCAATGTTATATAAGATGCTGCATTTCAAATAAACATGCTTTATTTTTCTGAATGTTTACAAAGTAAAATGTTCATCAAGAAGATGATGTTAATATGATTTCACTATTCAGATGCAATAAAGGTCAGCGTGTCCGTGACACCAGCAGGTCCACTGTACTACTTACTGTACGTCCACTGTATTTCGTTTCTGACATTTACAAAATGTCAGAAACCATAAGTACATTTCCACTTCAGCGTCTGTGTCCAAGCTGACGTCACTAAAGGTCTCGCTGTTGGGGGCACTTTGGCTACAAATTACCTAAATTATTCCTTGATTGTTGAAGAATATTCTTCTGATGACCTCGGTTAATCAATTAATGAAGGCAATAAGAGCCATCGTAATCGATATTTTAAATAATCGTTAGACTATTCGTTGTAGTGTAATGGAGCGTTGTGGAGTCAGTGTGAGGTTAACTACTTCCCCTACCAGCGGGGCTACCGGATAAAATATTGACGTGCAAACACGTGTAACGGACATAAAGGTACAATGTAGCCACGGCGGATCAAACGTTGACGGCTGAACAGTTCAGTGATGGGATGTTCTGCTTGTTAGACACCCAGACACATCAATCATCGGCTTGTTCGGAGCAGGCGGAACGGAGCCCAAACTAAAAGCGCTAGAGAAGCACAGACAACGCGTCCGGCTCACTGGGTTTTAGCGATCATCTGGAGTAAAAGTGGCAGAAGCGGCCACAGTCCGTTTCCACCTTGACTCGTCGTGAGGTCCTACCTGATAAATGGCGTTCCAGCTCCCGTTTTCATCGATTTCCCGAAACTCGGCTTCCATTGCTGACAGTCCAGCTGCCACCCCTTCCTCTTCTTATTATTATTATTGATACCGACGGAGACACCCTCGCCTCCCCCCGCGATTCAAACTATCTGTGCGTTAACACTACGTCTCGGTATCAGGCGAGCGTTCCGCCACTATTCAGTAATTCTCAGCAGAGCAGCGCAGATTAACGTGTAACCCCGCTCGGCCTGCTCTTAGCGGAAACGCGCCGCTGGCTCCGCCTCCTCCGCGTGGCCGCCGCTCGGTGGCGGAGCGAGAGCAAAGCGACCCGGTTGCCAAATATGCGACGTTCTGTGCGTGGTGTTTTATTGTAATGTGGAGTGGCGACAGTAAAGCAAAACGTATGGCAAAATAAGAAGAAATAAAGCAGCAGAACTAAAAAGATAAATAAATAAGTGGAGCTTTCCTTTAAGACCAGTTATGCTGTTGAAACGAAAGGAAGAGAATCCCTCTGTTACTTTGACAACAGTCAAAACTCTTAATAAAATAACATAGAGCTTCAGATAAGCCCAGTGGCCACTATGACAGGGCCCAGCTCCCAGAGACCCTTAACAGAATAAGTAGTCTACATGGAACATACATGTATGGATGGTTATCTAGGTCACATGTACTAAGTCAGCTAAAAGCCACTTGTCCTTTGTTATCTGTTAGATCTTATCAATAAGGTGAGAGAGTGAACATTTTTTAATCTCTACAAGATAGAATTAATTTCAAAGAATCAGTCATATAGGTGAAAACAATTCTCTTGCAAATTATTTTGAAGGGTTTGTGTAAAGTTATCTATCTGGACCCAATAAAGCAGTAGAACACCATCGATTTCACTGAAACAGATATGACTGAGTAGGCTGAAACTGAAACGCATTTCCAAAAGAGGAACTGGTGAAGTACCAGTACACTAAGTGGTCCAGGCCTACTGGAGATGGAGGTAAACATTTGACGTGGGACTTTTTGGCATTTGTAGGTAAGTACATATGATAGAAAGCCATCTTACGAGTTAAGGAAGAACAACTCAAACCCCCGCAGAGTTAAGCAGTAGTAAGAAGGTGTTTACATATACCAAATTCAGCACAAAGTAAAGGTGGGAACGTCACTGGAGGAAATGAAACAAGTCATCAGTGGCACCGAGAGCAGAAACTGGCTTTATTGCTGACTAATGGATATTCCATCATAGCTCTTGAGGTTTACTTTTGAAGCATGTTTCTATCAGCTGATACTGATTATGAGCATTTTAAAAACAGCAGCACTGGTTTGTGACAATAATACCGTACCTGGGCCTGTGTGGCCTATAGGAGCGATATAAACTTCATCTGTGTGTACTCTGCATGTTGAGGCAGGTGAAATGCCGCTGTGTTTATGCCGAAAACAGCTTCCAGTTGACTATTGGATGAATTTGGAAGGTCATGAGCATTACCCAACCTACAAAGTGCTACAGGCCAGCTGGGAAAGAAAGGGAACAGTCAAGTCAAGAAAGTCTTGTCATGGCTTGAAAGGAGATGCAAGAGCAAGAACCTTAACCATATATTTTTTTTTTGTATTTTGTGCAACTGTGAAATGGCCCATAATTTATTCACTTTAACAGAAAATGAACAAGGCCAAGGGCTGTGCAAACAACATCATGGATGTCCCCAAAACTTACATATAATAATTGTAACCATGTTGTAATAAAATCTGGCTTTTGCCTATAAAAAGTACTCAATAAAATAGTTTTAGAAACATTCATTTGCTGTAGAAATGTAAGGAAATCACATAAATGTCAAACTAGTTTTTAACAGAAATATTTACTGCATTTTATGAAGATGCAGCTAACACAGCGACACTGGAACTCTGAGGGAGTTTCTTTCTATTCCGTGAATATTCTGGTCATTATTTCCCTCTTGGTTAGTTTTATGTGGCTTTGTCTCTGTTCTTTAGTCACTGTTAGTACTGAATTGTGTGAGGTGATGTTAATTATCTACATGCTACGTGCTTTGGCGCTTGTTAGTTTGATAGACTTGCATCATTTTTGTTTAGCTGTGTGTTGTTTGGAACGGCTTTGTCCAGTATTTCTATAGTTTTAGGTTGTTTTGAAACTCTTTTATAAGATCAGCTCTGTAACTTTCTAAAATGAAATAAGCCCTTAAAACTGATTCAGTAGTCCATTCGTGTCAGCGTTTTCTCTCTGTGGTGTAACGTGCCACTCAAATAAATTATTTTGGTTTTAAAGCCAAGGTTTGTTTCTGATGGCCTGGGGGGGAGAACAAGCCTGATGGAAAAAATCTGAACACACTGCAGAGTTGAGCAAGTCCAAAAGATGGCAGTAAAACAACACCAAGGGTGAAGCTGCTGTCAGACTTTAGCTTTGTTTTGAACGTACAGTCATAATTTGATTTTCTCCTTCAGTGTTTTTTTTACTTCTATTATTTTCATCATTGTTAATTCATACTTTGATGACAGTGTTGCACACTCTTGGCATGATGTAAGTGTTTCCGGCTGGGTTCGTACAAAAGGTTCTAAATGTCCTAGGACAGCTGGGGTCCTAACCCATTTCCGTATCAGCTCATGTTGATTTCCGTCTAACGCGAATACGCCACCGTACAACGTCATGCTGCGGGAACGCGCACGTACAGCGACGTAAGGGTCTGTTTACGTCCAATCTGTGGAGTCAGTGCTGCTGAGACCCGCTGCAGTTATTGCCACTAGATGTTCTAGCTAATTAAAACTCGTAACGGGAACTACATGACATTTCCTTGGTATCTGAGCCACACGTGTCCTGAATGACTCCGCTTGTAGTGGGGCCTAGCAGAGGTAACCATGGATTAGCCGTAGCGGAGTGTCTTTCTCCAGACAGTGTGACTGACAGCAAGAACTGGGACAAGGGACTTTGGGGCTACTAGCGCTAGCTAGCATACCAACTTAGCCTAGACGCTTTGGCTCTGCTTCACTGCAGCGACAGGTATTATGCAAATTCTTGACAAGTTGTCCTGTGTGTGTGTCGCTTCCCGTGTTGTCTTCAGCTCACTTTATATGGCTGTGTCTTCTTAGTTGTTGTTTTCTGGCGTTGGCGTTAGCCCTCAGCTGTCGTTGGCTGCTGCTAGCTAATGTGTAGCTATAGTTGCCTCCCAGTGGTGGAAAAAGTATTCAAATCCTTTAACGGTAAGTTGCATTAGCAATACCACATGCAGCAATACTCCAATGAAAGTTACAGTGGTTCATTCAAAATCCCTGTGAAGATGCACTTAAATAAGTCCTCACTTCATACCAGAGAAAGGAAGATTGCAGACTACGATTACAAACTACAATTAAATAATCTGAATAATCTGTTTGTATGCTTTGCTTTATAATTTAAAGTGCATAGATCTTTCTGGAAGAACCAGGTCTAGTGTTTTACAAAAAAAAATTTGATAATCTGCATATATATTAGTAGTTGGAATATGCATGGCCTTGCCTAATATTCTATTAATCCAATGTGTAGTATTTACAAATAATTTGACCTGTGTCAGGTTGTGTGCATATACAGTTTTGTAATACACAAAATAATCTTGTTGGCATGTGAAAATGTTTCTTTTTCCCATAAGACTGGTTTCAACAGAGGCTGTCTGGGTTTGTTTTGTTTTTAGATTCCTTGAGTACTTTCAGATCCTTGAGAGATTCTCAAGGCAGCATGGCTCCCAAAGACATCATGACCAATTCTCATGCCAAGTCCATCCTCAATGCAATGAACTCACTTCGTAAGAGCAACACACTCTGCGATATAACTCTGAGGGTGGAGAACACAGATTTTCCAGCTCACCGGATTGTTTTAGCTGCCTGTAGTGACTACTTTTGTGCCATGTTCACCAGTGAGGTAAGGATGTGCAAAAAAAAAAAATAGAGAACATGTCAATAAAAAATGTTTTATAATTCAAAGCAGTTATATATGGACTAAAATAAATAATTTGAACAAAAAATAATTTCATGAAAATGGCATTTTTGTTACATCGTTATATTCCTGGTGCTGTTTTGCAAAACAAAATTACTCAATAATTATACAGATGTCTGTTTAATACATCATACCAGCGTGCTTTACACCAAGTTATGTCTTTTGTGGTTCTACAGCTTGCAGAGAAGGGGAAGTCTTTTGTTGATATTCAGGGTCTGACTGCCTCAACTATGGAGATTCTGTTGGACTTTGTCTACACAGAGACTGTGCTTGTCACAGTGGAAAATGTACAAGAACTCCTCCCTGCTGCATGCTTGTTGCAGCTCAAAGGTAAGGGTCTAGTAGTGCTTGCTGTCTCTTGATTTAAGACAGCTGATCTTGTTGAGTACAGGTATGGTGTGGCGCATTTTTTAAGAGTTTTGGAAATAAAGACACAACAAATGATGGAAACTATATTTATCAGAATCTCCCTAGACTTTATTAATGCATGGGTGTACATACAATTTCTCTGTTTTCCCCAGGGGTGAAAAGAGCATGTTGTGACTTTTTGGAGAGTCAGCTTGATCCCTCCAACTGTCTGGGTATTCGTGACTTTGCTGAAACTCACAACTGCCTTGACCTGATGCAGGCCGCCGAACTTTTTTCACAGAAGCATTTCTCCGAGGTGGTTCAGCATGAGGAGTTCATGCTGCTCAGCCAGACAGAAGTTGAAAAGCTTATAAAATGTGATGAAATTCAGGTATTTAAGTGGATGTTTGTTCTGTTTCGTATTAATGATACATTATATAATGTAAAGTAAACAAACTGTAACTGTCCAATGATACGCAGAAATTACTTTTACCGTTTTTATATTGTCTGCAAGTGTGCAACAAGAGAAGCAAGTACTGACCTGCTGAAATCTCAGGCAGCTCCCCCCTCCCATCCACTCACACCTGTGAATTGAGCTGACGATGAAATTGCAGAGAACAAAACCTGATTTAGGTTTACCTTTGTGCCCAGGAAATTCCTCTTTCCAACCACACATCTTGCTTTGTGAAAACACAGTTATTATCACACGATGATTTATAGATCATCATTTGTCTCAGATGTTCTGCCTGTTATTTTTGTTTTAAAAATAAAACTAGACTATACATGTAAATCATAGTCACGCATAATTTCCCGTCACTAACACTGCTGCATTTTGTCATTTGGAATTAAGGAATGTATGGCTTGTTTTACCTTTGTAGACTGTACTGTCTCCCTGTTACATGTTGTCTTTGCTGAGCTGATAATATTTATATGTATATATGTGTAAATTTTAAATGATTCATTAAATAATGTCTCTCACTGTCTGGTTGTAGGTGGACTCAGAAGAGCCAGTATTTGAAGCTGTGTTAAACTGGGTCAAGCACAACCGAAAAGAGCGCGAGCCCTATTTGCCAGACATGCTGGAGTTTGTTCGAATGCCACTGTTGACCCCACGCTACATTACAGATGTCATTGATGCTGAGGTGAGCCAGACGACACACATCAAGGTTTTGTGTAATCATTTGCCAAGCTCACAAGCAAAGCTTTTCTGCTGTGGCATTTGCCATTTTTACCGCCATAATTAAGCAAGTTTTGACACATTTCAGCCCCTCATTCGGTGTAGTCTGCCATGTCGGGACCTTGTTGATGAGGCGAAAAAATTCCACCTAAGACCGGAGCTGAGGAGTGAGATGCAGGGCCCACGAACACAAGCTAGATTAGGTAGGAAGTCTGCTTTACTTGCTAGCAACTAATCTATTTCTCCTTTGCATCATGTTTGTATTTTGCACTGCTGCTGATGTTAAAATGCTTTGTTTTTCTTTTTTCTTTTTTTGCTGTTTAGGTGCTAAAGAAGTCCTGTTGGTTATAGGTGGGTTTGGCAGCCAGCAATCGCCAATAGACATAGTTGAGAAATATGATCCAAAAACTCAAGAATGGAGCTTCCTACCTGTAAGTGTTGAATACATAAAAGATTGGAGATTTAGTTTATTTCAATGAATTTGACTAACGTGTGTCTTGAGCAGAACATCGCACGTAAAAGGCGCTACGTGGCTACGGTGTCTCTCCACGATCGCGTTTACGTGATTGGAGGCTATGATGGTCGTTCGAGACTCAGCTCTGTGGAGTGCCTGGACTACACAGCAGACGAAGATGGCGTTTGGTACACAGTCGCCACCATGAACGTGCGGCGTGGCCTCGCAGGAGCCACAACACTTGGAGGTGTGAGAGTGCGTGTATCTAAGGCGTTGGCCAGTTCTGGTCATATCATATTTTAACCTTTGTTCCTACTTTTTTTTTTTTTACATCTCAACAGACATGATTTATGTTGCTGGTGGCTTCGATGGTAGTCGTCGTCATACCAGCATGGAACGATATGATCCAAACATTGACCAGTGGAGCATGCTGGGAGATATGCAGACAGCCAGAGAGGGAGCTGGTCTGGTGGTGGCAAGTGGACTTATATACTGTCTGGGTATGGAGAAAAAACGGACAGGGAAAGTGATATTATCATTATTTGCTGATTATTATCTCAAGTCAGTTCATTGTTTGGTTTTCCCCAAACTCTGGAAAATAAGATAGATAGGCATTGCTATATTCCCAACCTGTCATATAACCAGTTACAAAAATCACTTACTTAATACTTAAGTACTTACATCAAATTAGTTATTGAAATTTCTTTAAACTGTAAGTGCAACATTTGTGTATTTGTTAGACTGTTACATACACACACACAAAAGCTAAATAGCTAAATACTTTGACTCCCACTGAAACACTTAACAACACTGAGTCTACAAGTAGCCCATAAATTCAAAACTCTTAGTAGGAGCTGATGTTAACCTTTTATGTTCTTTTTATACAGAATTGTTATGTAGTGACACATAGTTTGTCTGACCAGTTCTACAACGTTCAAAGGCTGTCATCTTAATAACCCTATTTAACACAAAGAAAAGTAGAAAATTCCAACAAGTCAAAACCTGGAACAAGGAAGTAGTTGAGATTTTTGTGTGAAAAATTTTGTAAATGACAGACTTTTGATTAATTCCCATCATTAATCATCAGTCAACTCACAAGTCCTAACGTGTTTCCCTCATGTGCCTTTACAGGGGGATATGATGGCCTAAATATCCTGAATTCAGTGGAGAGGTATGATCCACACACAGGTCACTGGACAAGTGTTACACCAATGGCCACCAAGCGATCAGGTAGATGTTACAACATGGACTCAAAGATTGCAGTCAATGGTGTATTTCACAGATTAAGTTACACTTTGGGATTTTTTTCCAGGGGCTGGTGTCGCTTTACTCAATGACCACATCTATGTAGTGGGAGGCTTTGATGGCGTTTCACATCTCGACTCTGTTGAAGTCTACAACATCAGAACAGACTATTGGACTACTGTAGCCAGTATGACAACGCCAAGGTGTTACGTAGGAGCAACTGTTCTCCGAGGACGTCTCTACGCCATTGCTGGGTAAAAGCTCTGTCTTGGGTTCTTCCTTTCAGGGTTTATCTCAACGCAACATGCAGCAAATTAGGTGTTGGTTGGTGACAAACCTTCAGCCATTGGCAAGAAAAATTGTAAATTCTCAACTAATGTTTTAGGAGGTTTTAGTAAATTTAACACAGTGATTATTACAGTCTCAAAAATCTTCAAACCCCTTCATTACAAAAGTTTGATGTGCTTAGTAGAGCAGCTTTTTCCTGTTATGACCTGTTGTAAATACGATTCATTCTTCATCTGCAACGTACAACTAACCTGTACATTTGAACACTTTAGCAAAGTTCCACAATGCAAAATTTCAAAACTGTAGATTTTTAGTATTATTATTATTATATTCCATCACACATAAAACTAAAGAGCCTTTTTTTTACTTTTACTAGCACAGGTAATAGATGGATAAATATTTGAAGTGGAAAAAGTCCTTAGTCTGACCTAGATCCTGGAGAAAATTCTGACCCTGATGAAGGTCCTAGCATGAGTAGTGGTCAGAGGAAAGAAAACAAGGTGAAATGAAAGTTATCTGGCCTTCAGATTTACTTTTACTGGGGAACCAACTGAGCTAACTTCTCTTTGTCTGGTGTGTGGGGAAACATTGTCTGACAACACAGACTGTGTTGCTAAAATGCAGACTGAGTGTCAGGCTGTGTTACGGGTAAAGAAATAGCCCAAATCAATACTTGGTGGTGTGCCGTGTGAGTTTTCTAATGTAAAATATGTGCCGGGGCTCAAAACAGTTGGGAAACACTGCTGTACAGTATGTAAAGGATGTGTTAGTGTACATGTGCCCAATGAACTTCTGTGCTTCTATTAGTGCAAGAATCTATTCAGCCAAGGCTTAGCTGAACACATGATTTACCAATTAGTAGTGGTGATGTTAGCAACATTACTAACTGTTAATCAGTACAAATGTTGTTTCTGATGATAACATGCTAGAGGCTACAGGAACTTGTCAACCCTTCCTCACTGCATAATCCCTGTTCCAATGAAGATACAAAATGCAAAATCTGCATAAAAATGCTGCCTTTTGTTGCTCCTGTTGCAACATAAAGCTGCCTCAACATGTTTTGCTTTTACTAACAAAAGTATGTTGCTGCCACCAGTTTTAAAATTGCCTTTGTGTATTATTATCTTTTTTTAGGATCTATACATTTTAAACATTGGGTATTTAACTCTGTTGTGAATGAAACATGGGTTTATGAAATTTGATGACTTGTTCTGTTTTTATATATGTTTTATACAATGTCCCAATTTCTTTGGAATTCAGGTTAGACTTGTGTCTCCTGATTCTGGTTGCTCGAATTTTAACCCCCTCTGTTTGTGTCATATATTTTTCCAGTTATGATGGGAACTCGCTTCTCAGCAGCATCGAATGTTATGACCCCGTCATCGACTCCTGGGAGGTTGTTACTTCGATGGCGACGCAGCGGTGCGATGCAGGCGTCTGTGTTCTACGAGAAAAGTGAACTCTGCTAAGAACAAGAACCAGAGGAGGAAAAAGCAGACAGGCAGCTAGACTTTGCTAAAATGCCGCTAAATCAGAGCAACAAAGGGAGATTTTTGTTTACCAGTATGCAAATAGGTAAAAAAAAAACAGTCTGTGCAGCAGTTTGGGCTGGAATAACCCTTCGCCACTTGAACTGTACGACAGAGATTCAGCGTCACCGTGGTCGACTTCACCTCAAAAGAGGCCTCTGAGGAGCCCATCACCACTTGCATGACTCTCTTCAGTTGTACTTGTTGCTGTCGTTAACTGTGAGATTATTTTTTCAGTTTGTCTTCAAAGTGCAATATATTTCTACTCATCATAAGAAAACATAAAATGATGGAGCATATTGAGACTCCAGTTGCTGCTATATGCCTTATGACTTTGGCCTACACTGAACAGTGAGCATTCATGTTGCCTCCCATTTCACTTTGATGGTAAGTACAGTAAATTGTTTTATTACAGAGTGTGCTCATTTGGCAAGGTCAATAACTAACCCCTTTTTGGAATACTGTAAACTGGGCTTTTAAATGGCTTTATTCTGGTTACGGTGTAATACTAATTGTCATTCTCAGAACATACATAGGGGATGTTCATGTTTTAAGAAAATGACTGCGTTGTACCAGTTGACTCTATTTTTTTCATCTATTTGCCAGAATCGAAAATTGCTTATAAGCATGAGGTGCATGTTATTAGTTTCTTTAGGTTTTTTTTTTTTTCTTTTTGGTTGTTTATTTCCTCAGCTTATAAGTTTGGACATGTACCTGTGGGACACAAAGTCCTATCATCACTGTTGCCTGGAAAGCCAATAAACACACTAAGATCTGACATGTTTTTTTGTGGTTTAGCATATCTATCGCCTGATTGGTGATGTAGTGAGGGTGTGTACCAGCTGCACTCAGTATTAGTTGAGTAAGAAAAGACGTTGTTCAAATCCACAAGGGTGGATGTAAATGATGTGTGTTGAAATGTCCATCAACTTGAAATGGTTCAATATATCAGATTTATTAGTATAATAGGCAGCGACGAAACATTACAAGTCAGATGTGCAGATGAAAGTTCACTACACATGTAAATATGCATACTGTACACTTGTTGACCATGCATGTGTTGTTTGTACATCTGTATTGAGCGCTCTAAGTTCACTCCACAGAAAATACGGCAACATGACCACACGGCTAATTAACCTTAAAAAGAAACCACTAATCATAAGATATAATATATTTGCTTTACAATCACATAAGCCAAAACCTATGCAGTTTAAACTGCAATGTGCGTTTTACAGTGCTGGATAAACTGCAATTATTTATATTAATTTTACCCAAAGGAACATTTGGGGAAGCACAAAGAGGAGGAGAGAAGAAATGAGAGCAAGAGGAAGAGACAACAGGATGGAGTCAGCAACACAAAGAGAGAGGAAGAACCAGATGAGAAACTGGTTTGGGAGTCAAGCGTACTGTGATCTCAGCAAGGAAGCTTACTGTACATGTCATTGTATTTTAATCTGATGCTGGCTGTTATGAAGACAATGATTTTTTTATATATTTAACTGAGTCAATAATGCATAACCCAGCTATGTAAGATAATTGTGTGTGGTTCACCGTCATAGTAAGTCTGTCTCTGATGCTGTTTATGCAGTATACTGTTTAAAGAAGAATATAAATGTGCCAGATATTTTTTTTTTTCAGATTTAGGAGGCTCTGTATGTATATCACACCATTTTCTCTAAATGTCTCGCATTGTTTCACTTTTCTTCCCCATTTATCATCTCACAGTCTCAAATTTATCTTACAACTGTCATTGACTGAACAAAAGATAAATGGACGTGTGTACTGTTCCAACAGATTAGTCACGGAAAAAGTAGGCATAAAATATGATATATTTCTGTCCAGGTATTCTTTCTGTTGTTTTTACACTTTCCAGAAAGAACAAGTTAAAAAGGGACTAAAACAACGGTTTAAGGGAGAACTGGTCTAATGTGGGAGGAAACCCTTCACCCCTCCTTTCTTTGCTCCCTCCCTCCATTTACCTACACCCTTTTCCTCCAGTAGTCAGGATCTTTGAAGACACAGTATCAGATGATCGATGCAGATATAAAGGGCAGCAGCAGGGACAGATCAGCGCTGTGCTGGTGGAAACACGTTACTCGTCACAGGACACTGCAGTGGAAATACACAGTCCATCTAGTCAGACTATAAACTATCCTACAGAAGAAAAGACCAACCATATCATCTAGAGCAGCATGGTAAGATCTCACACCTTGTTACAGATGGGGAACGTGTATGCCTTTGGATAAAGCCTTAAGGAGCAAAACCTATGAAACCGAATGCATTTCAATTGAACTTGATGTTGTTTGTGCTGTCATGCATGTTGTTTGAAGGTTTAAGATGTGTTTTCATGTTAACACGAGTGTAGCTTATTAGTTTCATAGTGACCAGGAGGTCATTGAGCCCTTAAACTGAAAAAGTCAGGGTCTTAAAAGCTTATAGTTGTAGTGTTAATAATTCTGAGGTTTCTTTACTTTTTTTTTAGCAAGGCTCATTTTTTGCTACTTATGTCGTACAACTGTCACTCAACAGCAAAAAAATCATCTTGGGGGATGTTTCACCTTCAGGGAAAACAAAAGCTGAAATTCTCAGCATGTTGAAACATGACTGCCAGAGGTACTTGGAAGAGGCAACAGTTAATTCAGGCCTGTCTTGTTTTTGACATTGTTTACTGTTAATTAAGTTGGAACAAGTTAAATATTACTTTTTAAATCTTACACTTGTTTTTCATCCAAATTTGCCAAACAAACAAATTATTCTAAGCACTTTAAAGATGCAAATTTAAATTCAAATGTTTGTCCCAGTAAGATATTTTACTGCTTTAATTCAGCGGTATTTAAATTTTTAAACAAAAGTATTCTGCATTTACTTTTCAGATATAAATGCTTATGACCTTAATAAATTCCATGATGAGTATCTCTACCTAAAATTATGAGTGTTAGGATGTAGATGCTTCCTGACATGGTTCCTAAATAGCATACAATGTTATGAAGAAACAAAAACTGTCGACATTGTGGTTTGGTGGCAAACCAGATGCGAAACTATTACTTAACCTGTATTTGCTTTTTTATAAACACAGAGAGAGTGCATCTCTATTCATGTGGGCCAGGCAGGTGTCCAGACAGGAAATGCCTGCTGGGAGCTTTTCTGCCTTGAACATGGCGTTGGTCCTGATGGAGTCTTTCTGGAAAGGCCTACAGAGCCAAACTCTCGAGAAGATCCATTCAACACTTTCTTCAATACTGGGAGCTTTGGGCGTCACGTTCCACGAGCAATCTATGTAGACCTGGAGCCCACAGTAATTGGTGAGTAGATCTGTGTATATTTCATTCTACCCTAAAACTGTCAGTTTTTATTACAATTCCTACCATCCTATTATGTGTTATGTGTGCATCTAGTGTGAGCGTATGTGTGTCAATATGAGGCATAAAGGTAACTCTGATGGGAACAGTGGTATCCAAGCAACAAGGACAGTGGTGACACTTTTATCTTTTAGTCAATACTGGCTAACATTGACATTGGTACTTTGTGTAAATAGATAATTGTTCCGTGGAATATTTAGGCAATATGTCATATTAATTTAAGATTAAGTACTTTACATCATAATCTAAGCATTTTCTAAAACTGTTGAGAGCAGTTGGAAAGTCCTGTATTTATGAAGCAAACCTGAAAACATTTAGTAAAGGGTTAGCTAAGGCATTACTAAAGGACACATATTTAATCCACTGTAAAAAAACAAAACAAAACTCTATATTTGAACTGTTTTATTGTTGGCATTGTTTTTATTTAATAAATTATTCTACTTTTTATTGTAACATTAAGATGTTTATGATCTTTGAAACATTGTACTACATTTTGTCACATTTGAGCTTCCATACCATTATACCAAGCTCCATCCAAGATTTTCCAAGATTTTGAAAACAAAGTTATGTTAGTTATGAGTTTGTCACACCAGTGTATGTAATGACTGAAGAGGGTTGAAGTAGCACAAAATATAGCAGCACAGTGGGCATCTGTCTTACTGAAAACCCACATTTAACAGTGGTCTGAAATCATTTTGCAGTGCAGCTTAACGTTCTCACTTAAAAGGAAAAACCTTTCTTTTCAGATGAGGTGAGGGTTGGAAAGTACAAAGAACTCTTTCACCCCGAGCAGCTGATCTCTGGAAAGGAGGATGCAGCCAACAACTACGCTCGTGGCCATTACACTGTTGGGAAAGACATAATTGATGGAGTCATGGAGCGTGTTCGTAAAATGGTTAGTAGTAATCAATAAAACCTGAAAACGTTTTTTCTTGATATGCTTTCTGAATACATTTGAATTCCATGGTAAATGTTAATTTTTGTCAGAGAAATACAAACATAAAATGTTTTTGTGTGGATGCAAGCTGGACGGATGGAGCAAACTCATAATGAGGACCATGTGATTATGATTGACAGTCCACCTTGTTTTGTTTCTGGGCAGGTACTGTAGTGTTTAATGGTTGTTTTTTTAGTGTCTAGTGGATTTCAGTTCATGACATTGTTGATTGACGAAGTTGAAAGTGAGGTAAAATGATAGAAAATAGTGAAACAATGAGCTGAAAGTCAGTATAAAACAGTAATTTAAGCAGAGCTGAACATTTTGGTGATAGTTTTTTGTAGATTTATCACATTGTGGTGTTGTAATATTGTTATGTAGTACGGTGTTACTTGTATGATAAAACTATTAAGCCCCTCATCTACATTCTTTCCTTTTCATCAGACAGACCAGTGCACAGGTCTGCAGGGGTTTCTTGTCTTTCACAGCTTTGGGGGTGGTACCGGCTCTGGCTTCACCTCTCTGCTGATGGAGCGACTGTCACTTGACTACGGAAAGAAATCCAAGCTGGAGTTTGCCATCTACCCAGCTCCCCAGGTGTCCACTGCTGTGGTGGAGCCCTACAATGCCATCCTGACAACCCACACCACCTTGGAGCACTCCGACTGTGCCTTCATGGTGGACAACGAGGCAATCTATGACATCTGTCGTCGCAACATGGACATTGAGAGTCCTGGTTACATCAACCTCAACCGACTGATTGGTCAAATAGTCTCCTCAATCACAGCATCCCTTCGTTTTGATGGTGCCCTCAATGTCGATCTAATGGAGTTCCAAACCAACCTGGTCCCGTTTCCACGCATCCACTTCCCTCTGGTTACCTATTCGCCCATCATCTCTGCTGAGAAAGCTTACCATGAGCAGCTGACTGTGTCTGAGATCACAAGTGCCTGCTTCGAGCCGACCAATCAGATGGTCAAATGCGATCCTCGCCATGGCAAATACATGGCCTGCTGCGTCCTGTACCGAGGTGACGTCATTCCTAAAGATGTAAATGCTGCAATTGCAAGCATAAAGACCAGACGCTCTATTCAGTTTGTTGACTGGTGCCCCACTGGCTTCAAGGTGAGCAACTCTATAAAGATAAGCATTAAACCTTAAGATTCTTTATCTGCACGTTCATTCTCCTCTTCATCTCAACAGGTCGGCATTAATTACCAACCTCCGACTGCAGTTCCGGGGGGAGATCTGGCCAAAGTCCAAAGGGCTGTGTGCATGCTGAGCAACACCACTGCCATTGCAGAGGCCTGGTCTCGTCTTGACCACAAGTTCGATCTCATGTACGCGAAACGAGCATTTGTCCACTGGTATGTGGGCGAAGGCATGGAGGAAGGAGAGTTTGCAGAGGCCAGAGAGGACCTTGCCTGTCTGGAAAAGGATTATGAGGAGTTGGGTCACATGAGCCCTGACTTCGAGGACGAGGACCAAGAATACTGAACCCTGTGAGACCTGTGGGCTGTAATACTGAATCAAATCTGTATCTGCGTATTTAGAGTTAAACAAAAAGATGATTTTTCTCACTGTCTGTTTTTTTTATAATGTCAGCTTCAGATAAGAAAAAAAGGTCTCTACACTTCAGTTGAACTGAAATCAACTAATAGTGTGTTCTGTGTTACAGTAGTTGACAAACAGTGGTCTACAGGTCTAAACAGATGTCAAACAGCCAATTCCACATGTGGATGTTTGTTGCATCTGGCCCAAATTAGTCCAATGATAAAATGAAATCTTCTATATCAAAGGGCAACGCCTAGTGTTTTGTTTAAATTTAGTTCCTCTTTTATCAAACATGCTCAAAAGTGACCACCAAAATAAATGAATTGTCACCTTTTGTCTCATGTGTTTAACTGAATTATCTTCATAGTCTCAGGATTCCAGTCGAGTTTGTGTCGAAATTCTAACAGGATCATAATCTTTTGCGAAAACGTTGGCGAGTAACGTCCAATCGCACACTGGCTATTTAAACAACGAGTCCCGGTAGCCGTGAAGGTGTCACCTGAATATATTCCTCCGCGCCAACGTAAACATGACACAAAGTAGAGGCTTGTTCCACAGATTCGCTTTTTCTTCCCAGCACAGACTGTCTGTGGCCTAACGGAGTCACGGTGACAACGAGGAAGACGCCAACAACCTGAAGCAGGCGCCTTCCTGCTTTACATATGGATATAATGTGTGAGATATAAAGTAGTCCGATCTTTTAGCAGAAATAATCATGCATTTAGTTGAACTAAATAAAGCAGTATGTAGACTATCATTACAAACAAAAGGAAAGCCAAAAACAACAAGCCACGAAGTCATAGCCTTGGCTATACATTCAATCTAATGTATTTATTTAAAGGCTATAATCCAGTATCACATCAGTTACAAAGGCTGGGCTAATTAGAATTACTTTTTATTTTATATTAAAGGATTGAATATGAGTTTAGCCTGTTTGACTTTGGCTGTGTTCTTTAATTGTTCTTTTTATATTTACTTACTATGTTTCGTCCCATTGCTAAGCAGTTTGTAGTGATAGTGCTCTATAAGCAATGATTAATATAAATAATATTACTTTTGTGTAATAATCAGTAATTACACTTGTTGGTACAGCATAGCCCAATAGTTGCACATTTAGGTTTAGTTTCTAAAGCTAAATCCTCTTTAAATGAACCTTCTCTGAACCCACTGACATAAGAACTTGTTGTTGGCTAAAGAAATATCTGTGTTTGGGCTCCAGGGAAAATAAAGACCCTTTAATTGGGTTAAACGTATTTTTAAAAACCAATGGTTGTATTGCTAATAATAAAATAATAATTGTTGGAAACATACAACCTTCCCTGTGGTTTTCTGTATGTTTATATTCTGTCACTAAGATTGTGGGGCCAGCTTGTAAAAGAAAAAGATGGAGGATGGACGACTAGGCATAGCTGATCCTAGCCAATTTCTAAGAATAAAGAAAACAAAAGACATCCGCGATCAATAACAAATGTGTAGGCTCAAAAATATGTGGAGTTAAACTGGGGTTTCTGGAACCTCTGGGCAGATTAGACTAGATGCTCTGTACCTGACTCATAATTCATCCTTGGGAGAAGCTGACAGTCTGCAGTATAAGCCCAAAATGTGCCAGTATTTATATGTCGTACATAAGGTCTAATAAAACATGAATTACCTCAATGTAGTGTATAAAGTCTAATAAAACATTAACGACATTAATTACCTCCACGTACTTTAAAAAGTATAATAAAACATTAGCCACCTATTACTTACACCAGAACAGTGATCAAAAAACAAAATCACACTTATTTGAAGTTTTTTAGCAGGACGTGGCTTTAATTCCAAGCTGTGTGCAGTTTGACAAAATACGGGCACGAACAAGAGCCGGGTGGTGTCTAGTTTTTTGAGCGGACGTGCTCACTGCCTTGGAACATTCTCCTCACTGTGCGTGGATGTGTGTGTGAGTGTGTGTATGTGTAGCCTGTGTGTGTACGCGTGTGTGTGTGTGACAGCGAGTATGTGTGTATGTGCTGCCTCCTCTCGTGTTGATGTCGACTGAAAGCCACCGAGTCTCACGGTGAACCGAAGGGATTTTGAAGAGAAAACTCCAGCGTAACCGCAACGCGTCGGTACTTGTCGCGTCTTTTTTTAAAGTAGTGACCTCTCCTGTCCGAGCGACCACCGGGTCGGTGCGAAACGATGAGCGAGCCTCGGCCGGACGAGTTCAAGCCTCCTCCGGAGTGCCCGGTCTTCGAGCCTAGCTGGGAAGAATTTCGAGATCCCTATACCTTCATCAACAAGATCCGTCCCATCGCCGAGAAAACTGGCATTTGCAAAGTCCGCCCGCCGCCGGTGAGTGCGATAAAAGGCGACCAGAACCGTGGATGCTGGGGTAGTTCAGACGGTTGCAGATGGACCCGGGATTTAAAGGGACTGTTAACATGGCGGATGCACGGCTATGTTCATTCTTTGTGCTGCACGGCTAGCTAGCCCTCGTTTGGGATTATTTACGTCGCGCCTGTTGCCAACCTTTAGTTTGTTCTCTTGTAATCTTGGAATATAAATGTGTCGCTGGATTTACAGTGAATTACAGTTGCGGTTCACCGTGTGTCAACAAAGCCTCGGTGGTCCGGTCATTGAGCCGCTGAGCTAGCAGGCTAAGCAACGCTAGCTAGCTGCTCAACCTGTCATCATTTAGCCCACGGCTTTGACATAGGTGGCTATGCGGAAGCCATTCTGCTCCGTTGAAGAGTGTGGCGGTGGTGGTGATGGTTGTATTATCATAATCCATACATGGACGTTGACACTTCCCCCTCAGTTGTGCTTTTAATTGTGTCTGACAGACCCACAGTTAATTATGTGCTGTTTGGTAGAAGGCACCACGCAGTTGGTCAGTCTGTGTTTCAGTGTGTGTGATCCGTCACTTCGTGGTCAGGCGGTAGTTTTTAAAGAATAGGCCGAGTGAAGCGCTGTGTATTTGTTACATGAGCCACACTTGATATCAGTAATATTAATTATATATATATTTTAAAATTACGTCATAATGTGACGCTGGAGTTTAAATGACCATGTTGTTGTTAAATGTGATACGTTTTTACTTTTGATGCTTTATTACACAAGTTGCTCTTATATTTGGGTGGATTCCAGTTTCCTAATAAGATGAGCCACTGTTGATGTGTGAGGCTGTGTTGTAGGGTGTTGTCCTCCATGTTGGCTTTGTGGTAAGCTGGGCTGGTGAGTGAGTCTTCCATCTGGCCATTTTGCGAGCCACTGTATAGAATGTTAGCTACTGACCTACAACAAGAGTTAAGAACCCAGCTTGTATGATAGTGTCTTCTTACTTTATAGGCTTGGCTGAGTTTGCTGTTGACATGTTTTCTGATGTTGGATGCTATGAACTGGAAAGGGTCACAGTGTTCTTTCAGTAACTGGGAACATGTTTGTTTGTTTTGTTTTGGGTTTTTCATAAACTTGGTTCTAACAACCGTTAGAATTCAACAACCTTATAGTTAGATTTGATCTGCCAAATTTGAGTTTAGTTAATTCACTATATGTAAATGAACATTTTCAAAATTCAATGCAATTCTTTGAAAGTTTATTTCACAATCGGAAAAGAAGGAGATGAAAACAACAATAGACTGCAATGCGACAATGAAAATATTGAAAACTATCGTCTACATGCATAACGTGCCAGGTAACGTGTTGCTACTGCTTTAATGTTTGCTGTTGTTAATGTTAGGGCTGGCAGCCTCCATTTGCTTGTGATGTGGACAGACTTCACTTTGTTCCCCGGATCCAGAGGCTCAATGAGCTGGAGGTGAGTTTAGTGAGATGCTATCTGTGAGTTTTTATGCATTTGTCGTTGTGTTGACCTTGCTGATGTGAAGAGCTACACAGGCTCCACTCAGAATTATAATCCTCAAACAATAAACATATATTATTCATGCTCAAAAATATTTTAATGCAGAAAATGGAATGATGCAAACGTCAAAGGGTATTTAAAAATGAATATGAATATTAATTAAATAATTAATCAAACAATGGTTTTTTTCCTACATAATTTTTCCTTGAATGCCTTGAATTCCTGTATTTTGATTTATTAGTAACTGACGGTTATTGTTGCTTACATCTTTTCTCAGGCACAGACCAGAGTAAAGCTCAACTTCTTGGACCAGATTGCCAAATTTTGGGATTTGCAGGGATGTACCCTGAAGATTCCTCATGTGGAGAGGAAGATTTTGGATCTTTATACGCTAAATAAGGTTTATATATGAACTAACATGCATTATACAGCCACATTAGATGTAGATTTTTTAAAGCGGTAGATATATATAAACACATACAACTATAAATTTATGCAGACTATTTTAGCTATCATTTAACTTTCTGTGGTAATTTCAGCTCGTGGCAGATGAAGGTGGATTTGACATCGTCTGTCGGGACAGGCGATGGACCAGGATTGCACTACATATGGGCTTCGCTCCTGGCAAAGCTGTTGGCTCACACCTGCGAGGCCATTATGAGAGAATCCTCTATCCCTACAATCTGTTTCAGAGTGGAGCAAACCTGTTGGTGCGTTAGATAGACATACATTAATACAATTTGTGTTTCTGATGTACTGTGTGTTTACGTGCACTCATGTAACCAACATACAGTCAACTTTCTGTTTTTTTGCCTGTTTTCTGTTGTGTAAAGGGGAAACCTGGTTTCTCTAATCATTGTAGGCGATTTCTCCCTGGAGGAGAAATCAAATTGCTTTTCTGCTTTATGTATAAGTGTATTTCTATCAACCTGGTTAGCAACAGAGATGCTGTCATATATAAAGCAAGTAGTGTCTTAGTTAGAAATAAAGACTTTAAAATATATCATTATAAGTGAATACAGTCAAAGTTAGCTTCCTCAGAGGATTTGTCTTTGTTAACCTAACATATTTAATGTCATCTGGTGGCTGGTATATGCTTGAGTGCCCGTGGCACAATTGTTTATATATTTATAATGCTGTACAAGAGAGCTTCAGTGTCATTAGATTGGTATTGAGTGACCTCTAGAATTGGTCACTTTAAATTGTTTAATTACCCAAAGCTCTCTCTTGCCTCAGGCACCGGATCCAGCTTCCAAACTGATGCGTTTGGAAACTGATCCTGAATTTGAAAAGGTATGTTTATGTCATGATTAAAAAGCCCCTTGGCTACAATTAACAAAATGCATGTTTATCAATGACTGGGCTTTACACCATCTTCTACACCACTTTATCTTTGAACCATACTGTTGTGGTAGTTGCAAGTTATGTTTCTTGGGCCAAATATTATAATAAGTATAATATATTTTTTCTATAAATGCGGACAAGCAGTGTTTATCAGTTCCAGTATTATAGTAGGTTTTATGTTCTCTTGTGTTTTGTGTGTAACTAACCAAATCCTCCTTAGTGGTTTAAGGTTTATTAAGATACTGGGGCTTCCGTTTCTACAATATGCATACTTGCTCTGGGTATTTTGTTACCATTGGTAAAATTAAGTAATTACCCATTAATTACCCAATTAAATCCCACTAAAATATAAGCTGTAGCATACTTGGAGACCCACATCTTTACCTGCAGGCATTTTCATTTCAAATGATGTCATAAAATCACATTAACGAAAGTTTCTTTCTATTGAAAATGTATTGGTCTCTGCATAGCACAGTTTCTTCCTAGAATGTACGCCAAAAGCCTTTTATAACCTAGTGATCTCTGGTTTTAACAGTCAAATTATTTTCCTCAGTGTGTTCAGAAGCCAATCCAGCCAGTTGACAGCACAGGAAGCACAGGCAGCAATGACACCAAGGAGCACAAGCTGCAGGAGCAGGCTCAGAGGCAGCCTGTCCAGACGGCTGACACATGCCCCAGTGCTCGCAGGGCCAAACGCATGAAGTGCGAGGTTGGTATTGCATACATGCATAACTTTGTCATCATTCTCAAGCCACACATCATCAGCTATTAGTAGTTTTCAATCTAATAGCAGGTTCATATCCCTTTTCTAGGCTGTCTTTGTGAAGACTGAACCAGGTGAGGCTGGTGAAAACAAGCCAAACCTGAGGCGAAGGATGGGTTCTTTTGTTGCCAAGCCTGAACCAGGTCAGACTTAACAGTATTTACAATAACACTGACATACAGTACTGTGCAAAAGTTTAAGGCAGGTGTGAAAAAATGCTGTAAACAAAGAATGTTTTCAGAAATATAAATAACGAATGTTTATTTTTGTGAATATACAAAATGCAGAGTGAGTGAACAAAAGAAAAATCTAAATCAAATCAATATTTGGTCAGTACTGTACGTACTGGAAGTGATGTAACGGCCCCCTCAGAGCCCTGATCTCAGCATCATGGAGTATGTCTGGGATCACATGAAGAGACAGAAGGATGTGAGAAACCCTACATCCACAGAAGATCAGTGGTTAGTTCTCTAGATGTTTGGAACAACCTACAGCTGAGTTCCTTCAAACACTGTGAGCAAGTGGACCTGGAAGAACTGCTGCTGTTTGAAGAACAGCAGCAGTGGTCACAACAAATATTGATTTGATTTTGATTTCTCTGTTGTTTATCCACTGCATTATGTAGCATCATGTATGAAAATAAATGTTTAACACTTCTATTTTTGAAAGCATTCGTTATTTACAGCATTTTTCCCACCTGCCTAAAACATTTGCACAGTACTGTACAATATTTTGCTTAGTAATGGTGTTAGTAATATTTCCTGTTGTGATGCAGATAAAGAGAGTCCTATTCCAGTAAAACAGGACCCAGTTGAAAGTAAAGAAATTATCACTGAAAGTGATAAATTTAAGTCACGTTACAAGAAAATCATCCCTCCACTACCTCCAAGTCCAGTGAGTAGAAAAATACACAAAATATGAAATAATATAAAGTTAACTTAAAAATGACAAACATGGTCATATTCATGTAGGAGGCTCCAAATTGAAAACACATTATATCTTTTATTTTGGCCAGCGGTGAATAAAACATTCCTTTTGTTCTCCAGGTGGATCTGGTTGTCTGTTTGGTGTGTGGCAGTGGGGGAGATGAAGATCGTCTGTTGCTGTGTGACGGCTGTGACGACAGCTATCACACTTTCTGCCTGATCCCTCCTCTGCACGACGTCCCCAAAGGAGACTGGAGATGCCCCAAGTGTCTGGCTCAGGTGAGAATGGATTTTAGTGACTGCAAAACAATAGAAACCTCTATGAAGACTAATATATGGCTCAAAAATAAATTGACTGTATAGGTTCAATGATTAGTTTTATCTTACCCACAGGAATGTTGCAAACCTCATGATGGATTTGGATTTGAACAAGCAGCCAGAGACTATTCTTTGCGAGCATTTGGGCAAATGGCTGATGCCTTTAAATCTGATTACTTCAACATGCCAGTTCATGTGAGTAGAAACTGTTGCAAATAAATACACCTGTCCCATCGCTTATGATGTGAATGTTTGAAAAATAGTTCTTTTACATCATGTGTTTTACAGATGGTACCCACAGAGCTAGTGGAAAAGGAGTTCTGGCGTTTGGTTGGAGCCATTGACGAGGATGTTACAGTAGAATATGGAGCTGATATTGCCTCAAAGGAGTTTGGCAGTGGATTTCCCATTCCAAATGGAAAATTTAAGGTTTCTCCAGCTGATGAGGTAAATTGAAGCTCATGTGTTGGAAATGTATTGCTCTCTCTGAGAATCAGTATCTGTCATTAATTTCTTGTTCTGAATATATGTGTGTTTCTGTCAGAAATACCTTCAATGTGGCTGGAACCTCAACAATCTGGCAATGATGAAGCCTTCGGTACTGACACACGTGACTGCTGACATTTGTGGGATGACACTGCCATGGCTGTATGTTGGCATGTGCTTCTCCTCATTTTGCTGGCACATTGAGGATCATTGGAGCTACTCCATCAACTACCTGCACTGGTATTTAAAACACACTTCAAATACTAAAGCTCAGCTCATTTTCTTTGACTTTTGTCTAACTCTGCTCTGTCTAAATCTAAACTCTTGTGCTTAATTTATTTCCTCCAAGGGGAGAACCCAAAACCTGGTATGGAGCTCCTGGTTTTGCTGCAGAACAGCTGGAAGAGGTAATGAAGAAATTGGCCCCAGAGTTGTTTGAGTCTCAGCCTGACCTTTTGCACCAGCTCGTCACCATCATGAATCCCAACACCCTGATGGCTCATGGAGTCCCAGTATGTGTTTATACTTTGATATGCACTGATATGTTTCTTTACTTATTTACACAGCACTTGATATATGACACTTTAATGAACAAGCAACCATGGGACCATGAATCCTCTGTTGTCTTGTGTCTCCTTTAGATTTACAGGACAAACCAATGTGCTGGTGAGTTTGTCATAACGTTTCCTAGAGCCTACCACAGTGGCTTCAATCAGGGCTTCAACTTTGCTGAGGCAGTCAACTTCTGCACTGTGGACTGGGTAAGAAACGCTTCTTTTTTGTAGTAGTTAAAGCAAAGCAAAATACTGTACAACAACATAAAAAGGACCTCATTTGCAGAAAGCTTCAGTTCGTACGAATTCACTACTACTAAAGTTAGTATCTGAACGGTTGCTAAGCAACACATAAATGGGGCTGTGAGCTATTATTTTTTATTAGCTTTTGGGTTAGCTACATTATATTGTCATATATGGCACCAGGCCGCTTCTACCTAAAAGGAAGCAAAAATGAATATCAACTCCTATAATGCGCCTCAGTACGACTGCACTATTCACTGTGACCTCAATAATACATGTATAGTAGAACCACCACCCACCTTTCTGGCAGCTTCAATTTAAAACCAGAGAAACGATAGTATCATTTAACTACAGTGTACCTAATAAAGTGACTGGTGACTGTATACATAGTTGCTGTATCACTAGCTTTCAAAATAAATACAGATTAGCAGTTTCCTGTTTTATATGTGTTGGTTTCAAGCATTCATGTTGTTCCAGAAAGGTCTTGCGTATTGAACTTTCCATGAACTGTCCTTGTTTATTTTAGTTTCTTTCTCTTGTACCAGATGCCTCTAGGCAGGCAGTGTGTTGACCACTATCGTATGCTGCACCGGTACAATGTCTTCTCCCATGATGAGATGGTGTGCAACATGGCCTCCAAAGCAGACACTCTTAACCTCGTCCTGGCCTCAGCTGTTCACAAAGACATGCTTATCATGATCCGAGAAGAGCAGGAACTAAGACAGAAAGTGAAGAAAATGGTACGATATTATGTTAGCCCTCAATATAATACACAAAGTAAATTTTTTCCTTCTGAAATATTCTATTCTGCATACTTACTAAACATATGTTGTTCAGCTGTGCCCACATTACATTACACTGTGGTCACTTTTTTTGTCATTTAGTGGAGTATGTGGACACAGCGCCTCAGAGCTCTCAGTGCTTTTTGTTTGTTGATTGGTGCATTACATTCAGTTTTGTTGTACGTGTACTTTATTCTAATGTATACATGGTGAGTACTGCACAGTTCCAGGCTGCGCAGTTATAGATAAATTCGGCCTAGAAAACAAACCCATTGTGTTATTCTTTATTTGGATTTTACATTTTACATTTTTTGTTTTTCAGGGGGTACTGCAGTGCAAGGAGGCAAAATACGATCACCTCCAGGATGATGAGCGGCAGTGTGCCAAGTGCAGGACCACCTGCTACCTGTCAGCCATCACCTGTCCCTGTAGTCCAGGAATACTGGTTTGTCTATACCACATCAGTAACCTCTGCTCCTGCCCCCTCACCAACTACGCACTGAAGTAAGTACCTGTGGAGTTAATTCAAGTCATGTTTGTAATGAATGTGTTTTCAAAAATATCAAAAATGTTTTTGCCTCCTGCAGTTATAGATACACACTGGATGACCTATACCCCATGATGAATGCTGTGAAGCAGCGAGCTGAGCTGTATGATGAATGGGCCTCTCGTGTGACAGAGACTCTAGAGGCTAAACTGGAAAAGAAGAAAGGTAAGCAGGACATAACAGAAAGAAACAAGGCACTAAAGCTAAACCAACACTAAACCAATGCTGTAATATGTCTGCATCTGGAAAGTGATTTACTTGCCTTCACCTGTCTGCAAGCTCTGGGTAATTAAAATGTGCAATTAAATCGTTTATCTTGGGGAAGATAAACAGTTTCAGAGGTGTAGACTTTCTCCTGTAGTAGTTTGAAGTTTTGTAGTTGATTCTGATAACCTATTAAAATAAATAGAAATCTAGATGTAGAATAAATGCAGTTAATGCAACTACTGCTGCTACTTTAAAACTCATGTTACTACTTTACTGGGTTTATGATGCAAAACCCCTGTTTTTGATCCTCAATGTTGCAAAATGGCCCAATCGTTAGAAATGATGAAAAATTAGTAGACACCAGTTGCTTAGCGATGTGTCAGGTTATATAAACTGTGACTTCTGTGTGTCAGACTGTGACGAAGCAAGTGTTCTTTCTCAAGGCCTCCCAGTCTTTCGCGCCCTTCTTGCTGAATCAGAGGCCAAGCTGTTCCCTGACAATGACTTGCTGCGTCGGCTACGTCTGGTCACACAAGATGCGGAGAAGTGCTCCTCAGTGGCCCAGCAACTGTTGAATGGCAAGAGGCAGACCAGGTAAGACTTTGCTTAACACATTTGCAGTTGCCTAATTTTACTACAATTGGAAAATAGTGTTATGTCCATTAACTGGAAATTGTTGCATAGGTTTCGGTGTGGGAGTGAGAAGTCACGAAGCCAGTTGACTGTGGAGGAGCTCAGATCGTTCGTTAGGCAGCTGTATAACCTTTCCTGTAGTCTCACTCAGGCTCCTTTGTTGAAGGTAAGTTGAGGAGGAAAAATGCATCTTGTAATGTTACTGCAGTTCGATGATTTTTATTTTAAGCTACACAAACAGAAAGACCTTTTGTATGTGGTTTACACCACCTTACTAGGGCATTATGCTGTTATCTGTGACTCTGCAAACACATCGTTGTGAACGTGATAAGTCAAGAAAAATACATAATAGAAAACACGACATACTCTGGAGTATATGGTCCAGGTATAATTTGTTATTTCTTGTACCTTTAGGAACTCTTGAATCGTATTGAAGACTTCCAGCAGCACAGTGAGAAGGTCTTGGCAGATAAAGTTCCCAGTGTTGTAGAGATTCAGAGTCTATTAGACGTCAGCTTTGACTTTGATGTGGAGCTGCCTGAGCTGCCTCGCCTCAGAGTGAGACTGGAACAGGCCCGTTGGCTGGAGGCTGTGCAGCAGGCAAGTGCTCAGCCTGCCACCCTGAGTCTGGAGACAATGAGGAGGCTCATCGACCAAGGAGTCGGCCTGTCACCTCATCCATCTGTGGAGAAAGCTATGGCACGCCTCCAGGAGATGCTCACTGTTTCTGAGCACTGGGAGGACAAGGCATCTAGTCTTCTTAAAGCCAGGTGAGGGCAGCACTGACTTATCCATGATGGTCTTAGAATCTAAAACACAGGGTGGAGAAACATCGTCATCGTCGACAACAAAATTTTGTGATGCAATGCATCACACTTAAATCTCTCTTCCAAAAACAAGCCTTTTTGATAAAAATAGTTTTGTTTTATTAGCCGTAGAGTTAACTTTCTGTCCAGGTAATTGCACTGATTGTAACTGATTACTGTAATATTACATCAGTGCTTCTGATTTTGCTTCGTTTTACTTACAGCTAGAGCAAAATGCTGCTGCTAGAATATCAACAAGATCAACAAAAAGTGAGCATCATGTTTAGTTCTGCCCTCATTCCATTGGTTCTCAGTGCTGTTCAGTATTAACTGTCACAAGTGCTTCTCAGAGGCTTTTAATGGCATGGCTGTCACAAATGTGCATCTCTTTATTACATTGTCAGAGAAAACTAATTTCCAATCAGGGATGACATTTCTACAGTTTCCAAAAGTTGTGTTCTTTCATCATGCTTAGTTTACTATAGCTTTGATTTTTTTGTTTTTAATGTTCTTGTTTATAAATGCATTTTTGCTGTTTTGTCCAAAATGTTTGGTACTTGACCTGAGTTATGTTCCATGTAAATTATTTTTAAAGCATATGAAGGCTCTAACCTTTCAAACTACACCCAATACAGGATATTTTGATGGACATAACGTGTGTATTACAATACTCGTATTTCTATTGCCCACAGACCACCACACTCCATAGAGACTCTTTGTGCTGTTGCTGAGAAGGCATCTGGCATCCCCACGTACCTCCCAAACTGCCTGCTCCTGAAAGACACCATCAGAAAGGCCAGAGAGTGGCTTCAGGAAGCAGAAGATCTCCAGGTGAGGACACAGTTTCTTTGATACTGGGGGAGGGGCATGCATCAAAGCACGATATTCCTTCTGAAGGATAATTTGCGATTGTACTGTTGGAATAATGTGCTTCTTTCAGGCCAGTGGCTGCGTACCCATGGTGGACAGACTCTCTGATATGGTGCTGCGAGGCCAAGCCATTCAAGTCCACCTCGAGCCTTTAGACAAACTGGAGTCTCTAATGGTTGAAGCACAAGAATGGAAAGAATCTGCAGCTGCAACCTTCCTTCAAAAAGGCTCAACCCTAACTTTACTGGAGGTAAAATCTCACAATTGAGATTGTGGCATGTGTATAAGTGTGTGTGGCATGTGTATAAGTTATCTGTCACTTCTGAGATGCAAAGTGTTTGAGTAAAATATAGACGTTTAAAGTATCAAAAATAAAAGTGTTCTTTTTAGGATGGGTCCTTTAATCTCAATGTATTTAATACTCTAGTCCTGTGTTATTTTATTGTGTTTATCACTTAAATATGGCATCAGGCAGAGATGACAATGAAACATAATTTTAGCACCTGTCACAGAAGGTTTTGAATCCTATCATTTCAATTTGAAGTACTTTGCATTCTGTTTTGTAAATCTCATATCAAAGATCAATAAAGTCTATATGCAATATAGGCTAACTAGTATGATCATTGCACTCAAATAAGACTTATAATACCGCAGAAAATGGAAACACTCAAGTAAAATAGAAATGTCCCACAATTGTACATAAGAATGATAGTCATGTTTATTTTGTTCATCACAGGTCCTGTGTCCAAGATGTGAAGTGGGAAATGGAGGTTCTCCAAAGAGGAAAGCCAAGAAAGGGAAAGAGTCTGTTAAAAGTAACAAGAAGAAAACAACGCTCAACACTCTCAGCGATGTGGAAAAAGCACTTTCTGAGACCAAGGATTCTACCTCTGCAGTCAGTATAGTAATTAGACCATAGATGATGATGCAAAGAACAAGGCTAGTGTTAAGTCATTTTTTACTTCTCTGACTGTATTTATATTATTCATCAGATGGCAACTCTGGAGGAGCTGCGGGTGAGGGAGATGGAGGCTTTCTCTAATCTCAGGGCAGCAAATGAGTCAAAGCTCCTTCCCACAGCAGACTGCATGGACCTAAAAGTGTGTGTCTGTCAGAAGCCACCCATGGGTGCGATGCTGCAGTGTGAACTCTGCAGAGATGCCTTCCACAGTGTGTGCGTTAGGGACCTCTCAGACTCCTGTGAAACGCGGCCATGGCTCTGTCCACAGTGCCACCGATCTGAAACCCCCCCCTTGAACAAAGCACTGTCTCTGCTAACATCCCTCCGACACATTGGTGTGCGCCTACCGGAGGGCGATGCACTGCATTATCTGGTTGAGAGGACAATTAACTGGCAGCAACGGGCGCAGCAGATCTCACAATCCTGTAACCTCCCAGAACTAGAAGAAAGGCCAAGAACTCCTCCTGTCCTAACCTGCTGTGTATCAGGCAGTCATGACCCTCACAACAACAATCAGGTCACTTCATTGTTTTTATTGCTTTTTGTACCAGTAGCTGAAAATGTTTTGTTTGCTGACGTTTTTTGACTTTTTGTTTTTGTACAGGCTCCTTGTTTGACTCCAGAGTGGAACAGTACCAGCCACACTCAGACTGTGTTCTACACGGAGCGGAGATGCATACCGCTGCAGGGTCAGTAACTAAACGAAGGCAGTTGTATGTGTTCAACATATGAAAACTGACGGTAATTTTTATTATTTTTTCTGTGTGACAGGTCTAAGTCTGGACTTGGAGGAGCTGATAGTGGAAGGGCTCTTGCTGCAGGTGTCACTGCCAGAGGTCCAGAGCCTCTACAGTAGTTTACTGGACAGAACCAGTAGCTGGAACACAAACACAGACTGTGACAAACACATGCAATTTACTCAGGGAAACAATCTGCCAGTGGATCAGGTACAAACTCACAATGAGAACTGTGTAAAAGCATACATCTTCATAGGATCAGTTCTAATTTGTTGTTGTTTTCAGGACGTCGTCACCACCTCCGAAAAACCATCAAAACGGCACATGGAGACAGAAGGTTTAGATGCAGAGCGCAGCGTGAAAAACAGAAAACACTCTCACAAAAGACAGAAGATGAATAAAAAGAACCTGCAGCGCAGGCCGACATCAACCTCTCCACGCTCTGATTTCTCCCAGTCTGATGAGTCCGACGAGGAAATGGCTGTGTGTCCAGCAGAGCGGTGTCAACAGCCAGAAGGAGACGAGGTGAGAAATACCTGAGAGCTGACAATAGCATAGATCATAATAATTATTTATGGCAAATTAAACAATTTTTATTACCTACCATAGGTTTAATTTTGGGAGAAATATGTTTTGGTTCCAGCGGCGTCTCTACATTTGTCTAGATCTATGAACCAAACCTTTTGACACACACACTTGCTCACTACTCTACCTGGAGTAACTAGGATGCTCATCCATTCATAATGAGCTAGTGACAGTGCTGTATAACTATGAAAAAGGTTTTACATAGCATTTTGTCTTGAAATGAGTAAGGCAAAATTTTGTTTGAACTGTTTGTACTGTGCTACAGTTTCATATACTAAACACACATGGTCTTATGAAAAGGTGTCACTTCTGGTGACACAACACAAAGAGAATTACCTCCTAAATTTGCAGTTCTTGCATTAACAAGCTACACATGGACAACAGACGCTCACCTCCACTGACCGGAAGAAACTGTGTTAAATCCCAGTTTGTTTACCTGCAGGTGGACTGGGTCCAGTGTGATGGCAGCTGTAACCAGTGGTTTCACCAAGTCTGTGTTGGTGTTACGCCTGAGATGGCAGAGAAGGAGGACTACATTTGTATCAGGTGTACACTTAATGATGAACAAATGAGGAAATAAAGAAAGCTGAGGATTTTTTGAAGGATGGCTGAGGAGACCTACCTGTCATTAGCCCGTTATTGGAGCCAACAGTCTGGATGTGTCACTGATCTTTGCACCCCTCACACTTCCCTCCTGTCTGTTCGACCCTTTTGTAACAACGGTGCTATCTCCTCTTTGACTTGTTGTCCAGAACTATAATGTTTAGTTTTTGTTTTGTATTTTTACATATTATATATATATATAAATATATATATATATATATTTCTTTCTTCTTATGAAATGTTGTGGTTGTCTAAATGGAAAAAAAAATCACAGGATGTGAGTTGTGCTGCATGGGATTCCATTACATCAGCGCAAAGGAGTCTTGCCACATGACAAGAGACTAAGAGGGTTATTCACGGGTTAATATTCTCTTCTCTGGAACCTCCTTGCATGTTATGCCAGAGCTAAGGGGGCAAATGTCAAGATTTTATCTCTAGCCCCTCCCAAATTTTTTACTTTGCGATCCGGCTCTTATTTCATGCATCTAAATATAACAATTCCCTTTTTTTGTAGAATAGGTTTATTTATCTGAGCAATAATTTTGTCTGAATTGACTTAAATGGTTTGGTTTTTGCAGAGTTGTGCTAATGCTTAGTGGTGTGATGTACAGAAAGCGAAACAGAATTACGGCTGTGGAATAGAATTGTAGCAGACTGAAGGAAAACACGATGCTGACATGTACATCCACAGCGTGTAATCAGGTACAGGATAATATTGGAAATACTTGGGGTAGCTGAAGATGTTACAGGTTTATATTGTGGAATAAAACCCATTTGTTCTATGGAGAGGTCTCATTCTTTCTCTTGAACACAAGGGAAGAAACCACTAGATGTCCTCATAACCACAAGTCCAAAACACTCCTCAGACTGGACTCGTTTATGTCTGTTTTTGTGTTATGTTGTGTAGTATTTTTCACCAAATCATTTAAAATTCATAATCGTAGTCTTTTCCCAGTTAATACAAAAAATAACATGCCCATAATAAAGGGGTGAAAAGGTCAGTGTGGTCATTACTGTGCAGTCACAAGATTAATAAACTTATGTATAAGACATTATTAATAGACCGTGCTTTCTGTGTTGTGTTTTTCAAAACCTCAAGTGATCTTAATGCACAACGTTCACAAAATTCTAGTCCTACAGTTGCAGAGGAAGCAATTTAAAACGTGTATGTTCATAAATAGAGCCATTAGCATGTGACCATAAACCACTGACTGTAGTTGAGAAATGTGAGGTGCTTTACAGCTACTGAAGGCAAACTGTAGCCTGTGGGCCAACAACCAAGTTTGGTAAAAGTTGAGGTTTTAAAACCCCTTTTTAATCTTTCATACTTTTTCAGAAATACATTTTTTATATATTTGGACAATGAATATAAGTAACAACAAATGGATTGTGTAAATTCTAAAGTTTTACCATCACAAGCTGCTGTAACTCACTCACCTAATAAACAACTGCCCTTGAGTACAGTGCTTTCTGTGCTAATGAGAACTCAAGCAGTGCTGTCATTATTAAGGTATTTTTACACAGTTACTGAACTAATAAACTGCACACAAGCAGCCTGAGGGTGTGAGACACCAGTACACACCAGATACAGCAGAGTGCTCGCGTTACGCCTGCACTCCTATCTGGTGTCTTTCCAGGTATCTGTTGCTTTTTGCCAGCAGACAGTGAAGCTTTACACAGGTCAATAGACAAATAAAAAATATTTTACAGGAAGCTTCAGTTCATGGTTACTTGTAATTTGTTGGGGATTATTTATAATTTCAGGTACTGCGTTACATTTAAAAAGAAGCTGTTGGACTTCATGGTCACAATGTAGATTGAAACAAGGACAATTATATACAATGTAACGCACGCAGTAAATGAAGCCATCGAGTGGCACTGCTGTGGGACGAGCTGAAGGGTCTGCTGACCTTTTCTAACGACAGTTTGCCTTCACTGATCTGACAAATATGCATGATTGGTGAGATTGTGGCTATTTTTAAAGTACTCTGCAGTTTTTCTGACAAGTTGGAACAACAACATGTCAGTGTTCACAGGATCAGTTTGTTGGTTGACTGAGCACATACTGTGGACACTGTAGTTCATTCTATTCATTCTATGCACTTTACTCACAACCTACTTTTAGCCCTGCCTTTTATTTAGCCCTGTCCTTACAGTGTTTACAGTTCACATTGATGAGGGACTGTTTGAATGTTGTCTGACTAACATGGCACCGTATACATCAGTGAGTCTCAAAACTAGCCCTTAAAATGCCACTTCTCTGCCAGAATCCACTGATATACATTGTGTGGTGTGATTTCAACAGATCTTGTTTATCGTGGATGCAATATTCATATTTAGGCAGTGTAATGAGGAAGATATGCAGTAAGAATACCTCATCTAATCCACTCAGTCACTGGGCTTTGACCAGCTGGCTGCCTTCCTCTTTCATGTGGTCCTTTATCATGCCAGCTGTCACAGAGAACATGCAACACACTGTGATAACTGAACAAAACATTTACATGGAACCAATATTGCAACACTGTTACATAAATCAGACGTGTAATAAAAGCAATATTAACTGTGCAGTAATTAAACTCCACTCAGCTTGTTTACAGCTCTGTGAAGCACTTGGCCACACTAGTACTCCTGGCTAAACGCTAGACTCATCATTCTGACTGATTTTCATCTTAACCTAAATCATCTAATTGTCGTGCTCTAATCATCAACAGCCTAATACTTGCCAGAGGGTCTAAGAGTCTGTACGCATTTTTAAGGCAGTCTGATAATTGTAATTAGCTGAAAAGTCATAGGACACAGTGAAGTGGTGCATGTGAATAAATGCCTCTGAATGCCTCTCTCTAGTTGACTTTGTTTGCTGTCTACTTTGTTACCTTATACTTCCTGTGACTCCACCCATAAAAGAAAGAGGGAGACTGCTGTGTACACATGAACCTCTCAAGTGGGTAAACCAGGCTAACAGGCAAAGGCACTGTGGAAGGTGGGTCACCTCTCCCTGCTTATTATGTTGATTATCACACACAGCGGTCGCCAAAACACATGCAGTAGAAGATGGGTCAAGACCCAGGTATCACTACGCATGAGTCACCTGAGTGGAGGCAGGTGTAGTGACAGTGACAGATTATTACAGCACCTCTGCCCACTGCTTACTGGCAGGCGCCCAGTCTGCTTAACAGCCCCATGTGACCTAAAAGTTAAATATGCACTCCCTTATCAAATTACTAGGTCATACAGATACAGTTCATATGGTGAGTACTGTTAGTATATCTTGTATCAAACATGTTGCACTTACACTTTATTTAGACCAGTCTATTCAACCGAAGCAGGCACATTGTGTGACTTTCATTCCAAAACATGAACAGATGAAAAAAATCAACTCATGCTTTGAACATAGAATCAAATCCAAATAATCCAATTAAAATAATAATTAGTTACAGCCATGCCTGCAGTTGTAGAGTGCAGCCAATCACATCACAGCCACAGTTGTGATCCAGGACATCTTTAATGAGAAAAGAATGATAAATAAATAAATAAATCTGCACTCTTTTTTTTTTCTTTACTTTGATTCTTTTCACTTTTTGCATTTTTGATGAACCAGTTTATATGCAGTGAATAAATGCACCGTCTTACTGGCGCAGACCGTAAGTGTCACTGCACCCTGTGCCTTGTTCGTTTCGGTTTAATTGCTGGAGTCGAGCGGTTTTCTTCCTGATGGGACCTGCGAGCATCGTGAGAATGATCCACGCTGCGCGGGGCCGTAATAAAACCACTCTGCCCGCCGCGTGTGAAGCGAGGAGCTTTAACTCGCAGCTTAACCTGTTCGGCTGTGATAGGCTGAGGCGGGTCCAATCAGCCGCTGCGCTCCGGACCCTTCCGCACATTCACGCTGTGTGATTTAGCGCACACATAGCGGAACACGGTGAGTGGCTCCTCATGTTTTACCTCTGTTTCAAACCACCGATTTCAGACTCGGTTGTTCAGTGTATGGCTGCTTTAGTTCAACGATTCACCTTTGAGCGGGTTCGTCTCCTGAAAGCGACGCTAAAGAGACTTCTGGGTTCATCCGACCCAGTAAATCTAGTGGGTAAAATAGCTTAGCGCGTGAGCTAGAGGATCGAACCGAGTTAGCTAACGTCAGCTAATGACCAACTAGCGAGTTGTCTCTACAAACATGGTTTGTAGGTTATGTAATTCAGTGTCTGGTTGTGTTACACTAGCTTTCCGTTTTTTGTAACAGTGTATCTATCGGCTAACAAAAACACAGGCGGCATCCTAAAGCACCAAACGCTAAACGAAATCCAAAGGAAGGTTTGAGAGTTCAGCCGGATGCTAACTTGCTAGCTAACACGTTAGCCACTGTTCGCTGGACAGTTTGGCAACTTAAAATGGAGTTTACAGTTCGTGAGACGGAGGCTAAAATTAAACTGTGGGATAGACGTGTTTTATCTGTCGAGTTAAAAAAACGCAATCTAGCACAATGTTTCGGCTGCAGACCCTAGTAGACCCTTTTCAGTCTGCCACATAATAACGTTAGCTAGCGTTCATCAGACGTTACTTACTGAGTGCTAGCTAACGTATGTGTTGTCAAGCTTAAGTTGGTCATAGCAACTAACTTTGCTTTTTGTATCGGTTCCGTCCACTTAGGTTTAGCTTTAAATACACCGTTAACTTGTGCCGACTTAATGAAACTACCCAACTACTTAGTGTGTACGTGTGTGATGAGTTTAAACTGTTTCAAAGTCAGACTTGCGTTGAGAAACTAATAGCCACACCCTTCCTTTCGAAACTAGCTACGCTATAAGTTGTCACGAAATTGAGTTCATCTTTAGCTCTCGTATTAAACGCCAATGTGTTATTACTTGATTAACCTGTACGGTCATGCCCATAGTGAATAAATGTTTAAACCGTTTTATCTACCAGATCTGTAGATTGTACTTGCTGTAAAAGTCAACGAGTTGCGTCGTCTGCTTATGACGCACATGAGTCATATTTTCTGTATGTTGAGTTGCTGTAATCGCCTTAATGGGCATAAAAGCCACACTGCGTTTGGGATTCGAGTCTGTCGTATTATCTGTGTGGCTGCCAGCAACAGCCTTTTCAAATAATAGTATTGTTGGTTATGTAACATAAGCTCTGTCCTCCTGACGGTAAAGGAGATCCACTCAGCACAAATGAAATTGGCACCATGAAGTTAGCATCATCTCACCCTGTGATTGCCACACACAGTGATAATTCTGGAAATTGCCTGCTTCTCAAATGATTTTCCCAACATGTCTTTGCCTTCTAAACACATTAGCGGTAGTGTTCCTAGTGAGTTATCTTGTTGTATGTTGTACCGCTGATCTGGTTGTAAACCTTTTAACTTATCATTTAATTTATGGCCAGTTTCTTGCCTGAACAGTTTTGCTGTAGCCTGCATTTTATTTGGCTCCTACCAGCCCTCAGCACCTGCCCGCTGACATCAGTGTACCTGCGGATCTGCTGGCGCCCCCCTCCCCAGATGTAGAGGGAGTTCCATCTGCAGCAGCCGTGTACACAGTAGGTTAAGCCATTTTCTCAGCATGAATGCCATTTTAGTTTCGCGAGTGAATTCCAAATCACTGTTGTGATTTTGTTTGATTGTGCTGGCAAATACTATGTTGCATGGTTTCTCTCATCACCAAAGCTAGAAAGAAAACTATGATTAGAATTGGTGAGCGTTTCAGCTTGAGTACCTGAAATGTTGACTCCAGGCTTGTATCTAATCAACGGAAAGCTTAAGTTTCTTATCTGATGTTGAGGTTTCAAAGCAAATTCAGTGACACCCACATAAATTTACATTTTGAACACAATGATTTGCCTTTACAGACTTGTTTAGGCTACCAAATGCATCAGGCACACGCTGGTGTCACTCCCTAGGTGCACCCCCCTTCGCCCTGGTAATGATTTCAGTGTCGTGGACATGCATGCGCCCTCTCATCTCGATTTTCCGTTTGTATGGACTACTTGAGTAGAAGAGAGTCATTACAATGGCTCTTTGTAAAGTGCTTCGTGTGCCTCTCACACTGTGGGTTTCTGGTGCTGCTTCATACAACGTAGTTAGAATTGCAAATGCCAGTCGAGGGTGACAGAGTGTTTTGTTTGTCTCAACATTTGACAAAGGTTCCACAGACATGGTGTCATTAGTAGATTCAAAGAGGTTTACATTTAGCGGTGCACCATGACATTTGTACATCAAATGAAGATTACATTTTCATCAACAATAGCATTTAAATAAGAAGAAGAAATCGCTGCTTTAAAGGTTTTCATGTTTTTCACGTGTCGATTACATCATGTCCTGATTTACTGTATTAAAATACACAGAAAATGAGTGATTCTCAGAATTAACCTAAAAGTATTTCTTACAAATGAAGAACCATTATCTTTATTATATATTGTTTGGGTGTCTCATAACATTGTTTAGTTATTCCGTTGTTTGCTTGACTTGTTTGGAGAAAAGTGGTCTTCTGGTTGTCTACCTAACCAAAATACAGGCCACCTTCGCTCTCTGAACGATGTCCGGTTGACTGAGTTAATAGGTCAGTTCTGTGCCCAATCTCTTTTTATATTGTATTATATTTTAAGTTATTTATGGCACTAAAACAATTGCCAATCATGTGCAGTGCTAGTTGCAGGATCTATTGCACTGTTATTACTCCACAGCTCCATTTTGTATTATGGATGCACCTATTTATCTAGTTTTACGATGCTTTCCTTCAGCACTTCTTTCGTTAAGGAGGCGACTCCCCTATCGCCATGACCACTGATGGTCCCATGGTAGTGGGTGGAAAACAGCTCATTTTTGGCAGAGGAGTTGTGTTTTAGTCTGCTAATGTCAGCAGTGATTTTTTTCCCCCTCTCCCCTCATTGTTGTAGATACTATGCAGACAGGGCGTTTAAACTGCCCTCATATTATCCAATAGATTCACATTCTGATGTTAGATACTAATTCTGATGTTAGATACTAATTCTGTGTTCTATCATGAAAGGAGACAAACCAATGGAACTGAGTAGTTTGAAAGCCATGAGCACCTGTATTGGTAAATATTGTTATGAAATGTGAGGACAAGGATTATTTCAGCCAAGGAATGAAAATAATTCTTACTAATATTTAGACAGCTTTTGGAAAAAAAATGAAAAGCACATTTGAATACTGGCCGTGGTTAAATGACAAAGCTGCTCTGTGTCTGGCTTAATCATCCTTCCTCTGTACTTTCACAGATTCTTGTGCTGTCCAGTGAAGTTGCCCACCATGCGTGAGTACAAGCTAGTGGTGCTGGGATCAGGAGGCGTGGGAAAATCAGCATTGGTAAGTGCTGAGTACCAAAGCAGAGTTTATGTTTTCAGTAAATTAATGTTAAGAATATGATTATGAAGCAGTGCACCATATATAGTGTGTCCACGCTTGTTAACAAACAAAATACATTTATTCAGTTAAATGTTTCTCTAAAAAGGTGCAGGCAGCAGTGTGTGTCTTTTCTGTTAACTATTCATATTTTATTTTAACTGGGTAATACTTTTTTTAATAGGTTTGTTATCCACAGGGCTGTCAAACAAGTTTGAAATACCCGAATAACTGTGGCAGTATACAGTTTTTATAGTATATAGTTTTTATTGCTACACATCTATTTTAATTATTGGTCTAATTTCTTGCTAAAAATTGGGTTTTTAGTGGTTCACATTTGGATTAAATATTGTATACTGTATTTAAAGTCGAGCTATTTCAGGTAGAGGAACATACATAAAAGTGCTGTTTCTATTAGTGTGTTCTGACATTTTTCTTTGCTTTATCAATTCCAGACAGTCCAGTTTGTGCAAGGCATTTTTGTGGAGAAGTATGACCCCACAATAGAAGATTCCTACAGAAAGGTGACATCCTAAGCACACTTGTTGTTTACATGTCACATCACTCTGATCTTTTTCAAAGCAACTCTGTGATTCTCTCTAAAATATACCAATTTTTCTAACAGCAAGTCGAGGTTGATGGGCAACAATGTATGCTTGAAATCCTGGACACTGCTGGGACAGTAAGTCAAATCTTGTGCAGTTTTAAAGAATAAATGCAAACACAGTGCTAACGGATTCTCTCATCTTCTGTCGTTCTCTAGGAACAGTTCACGGCTATGAGGGACCTGTACATGAAGAATGGCCAAGGCTTTGCTTTGGTGTACTCCATCACAGCGCAGTCAACGTTTAATGACCTACAGGACCTCAGAGAACAGATCCTGCGAGTAAAGGACACCGAAGATGTGAGTAGTCTGTGCTTTTAAGACCATGTCGTTGACGATTCTCAGTCATTCAGGTGAGGTAGAGTCATGGGATCTGGACGTTATCTGCATAGACAGAAGGATAGGTAGCAAAACGTAGGAGAAAGAAGTCCAGATTTTACTCTCTGACTTTAATTTTCTCATCTCTACTGGTAACGGTACTTGCAGGTTTCAGTCTCCCCAAAAGAAACACATCCTACTAGGTTTAAAATGACTTTATCAAACTGTTAACATTATTGTTCTGTATCATCCATCTCCTTAGTGCTACAGAAGTGGGCTGTACCTCTGTGTGTGCAGAGGCTCTCTGCATAGATAACCTTTAGTGTTTCTTTCTGTCACCCCTTAGGTTCGTCACTGTCTCATTAGAGTCGGCTCTGTGGGAAAGAGCGCAGAGCAAAGGGGGGCAGGATCTTTGAGATCGGGTAGAAATGTCAGGGCTGTTAGATGCTGCCTCTTACATTCAGGCTTGGTCTCTACGTCTCGACTTAGAGAGAATTCACATTGTGCATTGTCACAAGTTATTTATTCCTAGTGAATTTCTTGATGGGTGTATGTGTCACTGGTTTACACTTTGCTCAAATGTTTTTTTGCCTTTGAATTTGTACTTATGTGTTCTTTTAACTAGGTTCCCATGATCCTGGTGGGAAACAAGTGTGACCTGGAAGATGAGCGTGTGGTTGGCAAGGAGCAGGGCCAGAACCTGGCTCGGCAGTGGAGCAACTGTGCCTTTTTAGAGACTTCAGCTAAATCAAAGATCAATGTTAATGAGGTAAGATTTAATAACACAGAGCATGTATGTAGTATTTGTTTAGGTAATTATCTGTAAAGTTTAAACCTTGAACTAATGCTACATTCCACACTATAATAAAATGCAAAGCACAAACCAAGTCTTGCATGGTTTGACTATTTGAAGAAGAAATAAAGTGGTGGTCTTGACTCGCATGTCTCACCTCTTCCATTTTGAGGAAACTGTTAAAGTGGCATCAGCGACTTATTTACTGTGCAGAGGCAAAATGTTTAGCGCGCTGAACTTTCTCTGTTGTAGATTTTCTATGATCTGGTGCGACAGATCAACAGAAAAACGCCGATGGAAAAGAAGAAGACAAAAAAGAAGTCGAGTTGCACACTGCTCTAAAACACCCTCCCACAGTAGCTCCAGGCCAGGTGAGTGGGTGTCAGAACAAAATTTATTCCAGACATGTGCAGGGCTCCTGCTGCTCACTGAGCTCTGAATTGTCACTGAACATGCAGAGATTTATTGCAATAAGTGTAAGTAATTTCATTAGTTTTGACAGGAAGACGGCAAGTATTGGTTTGTAGTAACAGGATAACAAAGCATCTATAGTTTTAAGTGTCTTTGGTTGACTTGAGAGAAGATGATTTAAAATTATATTTAAGTTTAACTTGTGTGGATTTGCATTTCACATTTGTGAAATTATTGTTCTTTTGTTAAATTGGTTTGTTTGTACATTTTGTGAAGTGGTCAGCCCGGCTTGTGTGTTGTAGCGCCACCTGCTGTGCAAGCACTGTAAGTGTACTGCGCTGTCTGACCCTTTTACTTACTCACTGACACAATAAACTTAGCTTCACCAACCACTGTCCCTGAAGAATAGCATTGCGTTTCAGACAAGTTCTCACAGTTTTGTGAATGTGAACCTTTAAGTTTCAGGCTCTTGTTCTTTCAAAATCTGAAGCAAGCACAAATTTGCTCAACTAAATGTTAGCAGACGAGTATTTTTCGGACGTCCAGCAATACCTGGTATCACTGTGCAGTGGAACTGCTATTTGAGAGACATTTTTAGCCTCCGTGCTAAAACGTCCACCGACCTAGACAGTCACTGACAACAGTCACTGTTGAGTAAACTATGCACTTGCACACTGTTTTGATATTTAAAAAAAAAACCTTATTTGAACAGAGTGATACTTTGCACTCACATTCTTTCTCACTATAATAATACATATTGACTTACCTGCCTCAACAACCTGGTCGACAACCATCCTGTCCACCGCCTCCACTTTGGCCATAATGCCATGTTTTTCCACGTCCCACTTCTTGGAAGTGGAGAGACGCAAGTGCATTCCAGCCATTTTTTCCACTGGCAGACGATGTTGAATAAAAGACAAGTTTCGATTGGCTGATGATCGGCTGGTACTTCGGCAACAAGAACACGTTTAAACCAGTTCCAGTCATTGAAGTTACATAGACGTATGCACGTATACGACGTCAGTGCCTATTCTGGGAATGTCTGCTCTCTTTACGAACGCAGAGTTGGGGTCTGAGTTTCTTAGTTAAAGTGCCCCCACTTTACACTTGGTTTATGGCTGGAAACCTGGTTTTAATCTTGGTATGAACAGGTGGTAAACCTTTACGTTTACTGTTTAATTTGTTATAAGGGGCACATCTGCATAAATTAACATATTGAGACCCAGACCACTTTTTTTTATCATGTTAAGTCTACTGATGCACTGATGAATGTGATGCACTCTGAGTTTGTCCAAATTAGTTAATTAGCTAATGATTGTTGACTAATATGAAGTAAACATAAACAATCAAGCTGCTATAATGACAGTATATGAAAATGGTGAAACATGAAAGGTTAGACCTGCAGCGACAAACACTGTAAAGCCGCAGCTGACAGGTTCAGAATGTTACTTCTCGAATGCTGAATGTGTTCATTGGTGGGGAAATGTTAATGTAGTGTTCATTCTAATGTTCCCAGGATAAACTGCCCCCATGTGTAGACTGGTCAACGAGACGCTTTCATGAAAGCCTTCAGTATTTTGTTACACTTATACTTTTTGTGATCTGTTTGGGATTTTTCTGCAGCGTTTCTTTTTTTTTTTTTTTTAGCAAGATGTCAACATACAAATGGGCTTTTCCTAACATTTAACATGCTTCAATGATGACAGCTGCTCTTTACCAACATGCTCATCTTCTAAGTTTGATATGTTCTGAGATTGTGTTTTTCTTACTTACAGAAACTTGTAATGATTAACTGTTTCCCAGTGGATCGTGCCAGCATTCCAAGTCCTCTCCAGAGCATTTTGGTAAAGGCTGACAGATACTTCACCACTCACAAAATGGCAGAAGGTGGCACATACGCTCAAGATGCTATTCTCTTCTTTTTAATGGCAAAGAACGCCACCTTTTTTCTTTTTGCATTGTCAGCCTGATGACAACTATTTTTGTCTTCTCCAAAGTGTCTTTTTGTTGGAAATTTTGGTGTAAAAGAAGAGACTGTGGGTTTAAATACATATATGGGAACTAAAATGTTTTATTAATAATAACTTCAGTCTTTGGCATAATGTGACAAATGAAACCATGTGAGATGTTGGCCTTTTCATACATTTCTGCACTAACCGTGTCAACAAAGATGCATCATTGTCCATAAGTGAGATAACATCTTTCCTAAGTGACTTTGTTTTATATTGAGAGCTGCGAGCCTTCCATATTTCCCATAATATATTCTACTTCCATTTTTGCATAATAAAGCTAATAAGTAAATTAGTATTTTATAGCCTGATGAGGGAAATGGTGCATTCTGATTTGTGTCTTGCAGCTGAATATATATTGTACTAAACCAACTCTAATATTGCTTCTTGTGTTACCCTCTCACAGATGACTTTCCAGCTTTTATGAATGATTAAATTTTAGTACATTTTCATTAATTTTGGTCTTGTTTTCTTTCTTGCTTATTAAAAATGTTGTTATGTAGTTACCCATGTTTGGTTTATGGGCGGTTGAACAAACACTTGAAATGTTTAAATATAAAATGAGTGGTGTTGTAATAGACACTCATCAGTGACTGGAGCAATGGCTCCACACCCTGCAATAGTGTAACTTGTACTTCCTGTTAGCAGAGTTGATGGTAGATGCAGTAAGCCTGAAACTTAAGAAGTTTAACAGAGTTGTCTGCTCAGCTGATTAACACTTGAGGTTCCAACCGAAACAGGAACTCTGACTCGAGGCTCCCAGCAGCAGGAAGTGAGGTGAAGGCAGTAAAAAGCAGAACAGAAACAGATCACACAAGAAAATAAGTCTTAGTCGGCTGCTCCACCACCGAATGATGGTGAGAAGCAAGAGTAAACTCTTGTTTACTCTCTCACGTGAACTAGGAATAGTGGAAATAATGGTACATTTACTGAAGTGACCGTGGCAACAAACGGAATCTTTCAGTAGTAGCAGAATGTTCTTGGCTGGGTGACCACTATGCAGAGTAGGCGCAAAACTAAAGTGCGTCCATTTAAGACGCTTTTTTCAAATTTTGTACTAATTCTGCTATGTTTGTGTGGATAACTCCAAACTCCTGCATGTTTTATAAATCATCAATCATGGTTCACTGATTAGACTCTGTAGGGACAAAGTTTGACCAAATGACATGAAAATAACTGTGTGGAGGAAACATGGACATTTTTAGGCTCTGGGTATTTGCTTATTTTGCCTGGCTGCTAATCCAGCCTTAACCCCAAGTGCTCCACTGGAGATGGCGCAAATCAGATTGTGAGTTTACTTCCACGTGTGTAACGTTGTTGGTCAGTGTTGGAGTGTTGCTGCTGGGCTGGTGAAATAATTACACATGTCCTACCCAACCTTATTTAACCGCACCTTATTCACTTCAATAAAGAAAATTGTCTATTGTCACATTTCAGATGACTATAAGGGCTTCTGACAAAAACGCATCTAAACTCTAAATATCCGATCTGAGTTTTTCATAATTCACTTGTTTACTTCTTCAACATCCCCCATTAATCGTGTCAATACTCCTCAATTCATCACATTTGTCTTATGATCTTTTTGTGGGCAGAATTCTGCTCAAACATTACATAACATTTAATAGTGTAAATAGTTAAGATGCTTTGTATCCCTGTCTTAGGGGCCATTTTTTCTGAAGCGCTGTTTTAGCACATTTAATTGGCTTTTGTGAGGCGGGATTTCATATGGTACTTACCTAGGTCACTTTGGGCCGAGTAATCCAAAACGGGTTTGGATTTCCTATTTACTAAACGGCCCAAAAGATGTCAGCGCGGACCATGAGCATTTCTGTCACTGCTGTTAAAACCGTATTTCCCTGTATCATCTTATAACTCTCCTGTCTTGCACCTACTCCTCCTCCCCGCCTCCTTCCCCTCCCTCTCCCCCACACGCATGCATACGGACCGACAGGCTACGCGACCCCCCTCCTCCCCTCCTCCATCATTTTCCCATCTCTTACTCACTCTCTTTCCCTACAACAAACATGGCCGCGAAATCTGATGGTGCACCCGTTTCTGTACGAAACGAAATCCCACCCGAGTGTCCTCCCAGGTCGGACCCGCGGCCTCCCGAGCGTCGTCCCACCGAGCAGCGCTACTCTCTCCAGGACTGCTGCTGGACGCTGTGCGCCCTTTTGGTTTTCTTCTCAGACGGGGCCTCAGACCTGTGGCTGTCCGCGGACTACTACCTAAGGAGGGACTACTGGTGCTTTGCACTGACCCTGGTCTTTGTGATAGTCCCGTCCGTGGTCGTGCAAGTGTTGAGTTTCCGATGGTTCGCTTACGATTTCTCTGAAACCGTCGATAGCGGCACGGCTGCGGCCGCCGTGGTGGCAGCGACGGGAGCGGAGGAGAGCGACTTCAGCACCAAGGACAGCGGCGAGCGGGGCGCTGGCCGCACTGCCGCGGCCGGGGTGCTGCCAGGGCCGGGCACCGGGGGCGGAGCTCGGGGCTGCTGCAGAGCCTTCATGTGGCTCTTCCAGGCTTTCATTCACATATTTCAGCTGGCACAGGTCTGGAGGTAAGACTGAACGCTGATAAGGGCATCCGAGGGGCGGGTAAAACTATACATTTTAGCTTCGTGTGTGTGTGTGTGTGTGTGTGTGTGAGGCGAGGGAGAGCGTGCATCTCCCCCTAAAACCGTACTGAACCGAAATCATTCAGGGAGGACTGTGCCCAAACGCCAGAATACCTTTTTGCATTGTTTCTCCCCGGCTTGAAAGAGACAATCAGACTCCACCCACCCATCACCACAACCCCCTGACGCGCTTTTAGGTCAATCATCTCCCGGGGAAATCATCAACTCATCCACACCAATCGCCTTATACAGAAAATAAAATCCCTGTTTTTTCTTTGGTTTGGAGGATCCTGCCTGCTGAAGGAGACAGGCAACTAGTCATAAATGTCAGAGAGATGCTTCAGACGCACTGTGATGCTGTACAAGTGCAGTCACTGAATAAGGACTGTTTGGTGTATTTCCAGCTGCTGCTTTGGGTTCTTGCTATTGTGTCTGTAAAAATGCACATCAGCTGAGAGCAAACATGCTTAATTACCAGTCATGCTCTGAGACTACAAACAAGCCTGTGTACTCGCTGGCTCTCCTCTCACATGGATGGTAGTAGGTCTGTAGGTCAGCTACTCAGTCGGTGATGGTGGGGCAGTACTCAGGCTTCGAGTGCTCTGATAGGTTTTGACAGGCTTGAACTGCTGCCAGACGGCAGGAGGCATTCATCTGAACTGTGGTGGGAGGAGGGTTAGACAAAACATGATCACATTTAAAGACAAGTTGTACTTAGTAAACGTGATGAGTTATAAAAAGACAACTTGTGTATAATGATAAAATCAGATGCAAATCAATTGATTATTTGTCCGTAGGGCTACGTGAACTGTGTCTGTCTTCCTTTGTGGTCTGTCTCTTCCTGCCTGCTTGCACAGCCCCATGGGTAATATTTATTGATTCTTATGTTCTCTTGGACTCTTCGGTGTCTTTGTGAGTGTGTCCAGGAGCACATTAAAACATTGTGGCAGCACGGAATTACCGGTAATGGCATTAATGCTGTGTGTGCTCTGATCACCGCTGCTGCTCTCAGACCAGTGTGCCAGCACGTTAAGAGGATTAGCGCTGTGTGTCTTACCCTCAGCTGTTAACGCAGGAATGATCTGTTACTGATACACAGTCAGTCAGGTGAACCGAGATCAATTTGGGCCGGCTACCAGAATTAAATGTCAACGCGCATGAGATGTGATATGGGCTTGTGCAGCAGACTGGGTGATGACTCTGTGTGTGTGTCTATGTGTGTGGTGCTGTGTGAGACTTTGACCCTTTTTACGGTGCACATGCTCTGTTTTCTTGGTGTGTTTCATCCCATGGCATGTTTTTCTAGCAGGATCAAGAACAAAAACAGGTTAGATAAACTCTGCTGTGGTTCAGTGGGGCTGTTGACATAGGGCTCCTTTGACCCTTCTCCCTGGGGCAATTACTGAGACACTTATAGCTTCGGTGCTCGGTGGCAACCACAGTAATGACACATTTACACATTGTGTATTTGCACTGCTCATGTAAATGCAACACTTACAGACATGTCCTTGCATGCCACATATTTGCGTCTACAAACCTATGTCTGTCAGTTATTCAAGGTCAAGACAGAAAAAGTAGAGCTGGAGGTGGCACTTACACATCAGCTAAGCTTCAGGTTCAACAAGGGATTTACAGAAAGCTCTTTCCCCCCTTACTCTTCAATCTACTATAAAGACTGGATTGAGAGCATTTATTTAGATTTCGTTTCCCTCCACAAGCCTGTCGAATTCAGATTTTTTTTTGCCACCTTGTTTCATCTGAAGAGAGATTTCAGATACACTTCACATTCTTTCTGTCTAATGGCTGTACTAAAATTAAAACCACAGAGCTGCTTAGTTCAGTTTCAGTCTAAAGCGGAATCCCAGAGGGGTAAGGCAGTCAGCTTTTTGTGAGATCTACTGACAGCTCCCAGAGTTTGGAATAATGAGTGATGACTTCTGAGGGTCGGTGTTTGATGTCCTAAAAGTTTTTTTAACCACAGTATTAAAGCCTAAAATTCATTTCAAGGTTACTTTTTCCAACTTTACTCATTGCACTGGTGAATATATCTGAACTGTGTCTGCCTCTGGTGCACAGATATGTCCACGCCTTGTATCTGGGTGTACAGAGCCGCTGGCACAGGGACCCCAAGCGCCGTCACTACTACTGGTGCATGATGTTTGAGAGCGCTGATATCAGCATGCTGCGCCTGCTGGAGTCCTTCCTGAAGAGCGCCCCTCAGCTTGTGCTGCAGCTCAGCATCATGATCCAGGCCAGTCAGGTGCTTCCCCTTCAGGGTGAGTGTCCCACCACAGCCATGGCCAACATGTCAATCATTAATCATGACATCTGTCACTCGTGCGTGTGCAGCCCATCATGAGTCACTTGCTGCTCACCTCGATCAGGCCCTCGCGAGCAAGAAGAGTGTGTCCTCACTGTAAACAGTTAAACAGTCGCTCCAGAGTCATTTCCATCCCATCAAGCTTCTCTTTCTTAATCTCTATTTTCCTGCGTCTTCTTCACTGTCTCCCCAGGGCTTTCAGCTTCCGCTTCATTGATATCCCTTGCTTGGATGATCTCCTCCTATCAGAAAGTCCTGCGGGACTCCAGAGATGATAAGCTACCCATGACCTACAAGGCTGTCATAGTTCAGATTCTGTGGCACCTGTTCACCATAGGAGCCCGCACTCTAGCCTTCGCTCTGTTTGCCTCTGTGTTCCAGCTTTACTTTGGCATCTTCATTGTGGCTCACTGGTGCATTATGACATTTTGGATCATTCAAGGCGAAACAGACTTCTGCATGTCCAAATGGGAGGAGATCATCTATAACATGATGGTGGGCATTGTGTATGTTTTCTGCTGGTTCAGCGTGAGAGAAGGGCGCACTCGCTGCAGGATGCTCATCTACAGTCTCACTGTGTTTGCTGAGAATGTGGCTCTCACCACTGCCTGGTACATGTACCGTGGACCTCGTACCTCAGACTTCTACGCTGTCATCATGGTGTGCTTGGTGGCCAGCAGCTATGCTCTGGGAACCTTCTTCATGTTTGTGTACTACTGTCTGCTGCACCCTGATGGCCCAGTCTCAGGGTGGGGATATATAGTTGAGAAGGAGGTGCCGGTGGAGTCATTGGCCTCACCAGCTTCCAGCCTCCCTCCTGACCTGGTGAGCAGTCCCCCCAGAACCCTTCAGAGAACTAAAGGGTCAGACAGAGAGCATGGGCTTGCGGTGGATGGAGATGTGTTTCAGGTTCGAGCGTCTCGGGGAGCTCAGGCCCCAGTTCCCCCTCTCACACCCAGGACAGAGGGGCCTGTCATCCGAATAGACTTGCCCAGAAAGAAGTATCCTGCCTGGGATGCTCACTTCATTGACCGTCGGCTGCGTAAAACCATCCTGGTGCTCGAAAGCGCTGCCCCTGTCACACCGAGGATTCAGTACCGCTGTCTGGGCACACCCAAAGAAGTGATGGAGTACGAAACCACCGTGTGATGTGCTGAAGGTGCTGTGACTCAGCTTGTTGCCGTGTGGACATCCTGCCTTAAATAAAATGGCAGGAGGATGACTCTCACTGAGCCGTCTGTTGCAGTTCCTACTTGATTTCTATACTGTCAGGCAGTAGAGACAAGCAAGCAAAGAAAGCGACAGAGTGTGGTGTCCTTATCTTTTGCAAAGGCAAACTTCTGTGATGTGTTCCTGTGATATTTTGGTTTCTGTACCACTTCTCAAGCCAAGATATGGTACAGGATGAGTTTGACACTGGCAGCAATAGATGCTGTCTGGTGAACATGGAAAAGAGCACAGGCAGGTGGAGAAGTGGAGCGGTACAGTGATCAATCAGAGGCGAGTCCTCAGTGAAGGTGCTTTAGCCACTGAAGTGTTTCGTAACAGAGGCATCAACATGTATGATTATTTATGGCAGCTAGAACTCAAGCATCCCTGAGAAGATGTAGAGAAATCACTAGAAAAGGCTTTAAAAGAAGGTAAAGTTACACTTTCATCTTAAACAGTCTACAATTAATGCAACACAAATACTGCTGGTTATTATTTCCATAGCTTCTCACTCATGTTGAACTGGTCTCTGGAAATGCTGCTTCACATCCGAAGGGCAGATCAAAAGAACATTTGAGTTGAATGTAAAAACAGTTGAATACGTGATTATTTGTGAAAAGGCTTCACGCTGTGGGATTTACAACATTCCTGTGGTACTATCTTTATTTTTTAAGTAAGCTAGAACAAAAAAGAGATTTGTGTGTATTTACAAGCAATCTGTTGGGACATGTCATCACTATGATTCTAATAAAATGCACCTTCCTCCAAAATCTGTATGTACTGAACAATACCTACATTATGATTTTCATTATATTTGCAGGATGTATTTTTGGGATAGGACTTTCAGCAGCTGTATTTTCATATTGCATCCACTTCACACAGCAAAGGCAGCACAAAGATATTCATTTCCATGTAAATCAAATTGTACAATGCAGTCCGTGTTACAGAGGGAAAGCACTCATTGTAAAACTTCATTGGACTTATAGTTTTTTGTCAATATAAAAAAAATGCTGCAGACGTCGGAGTCGCGTTGATGTAACTGATGGCACAGGCACGTGGGACTTTTAGTAAAACTTCATTTCACCGCTCAAACTCTAATAATGGAACTATTTTGACTTCATCCACATAAACGTGAACGAAAGATGAAAATATCTGTTAATTAGCCGCTCTGATAATCAATTCATTGTTTGAACCTTTTTTTCTTTTGCTAAATATTTTTAAAAAAATGCCAAATATGTGGAATTTTTTAAAATCATCATGTGTGTTTTACAGACTAAAAAACAAATCTGCCAAATAATGTAATCAAGAATTAAAAATATAGTTAGCTCTAACCCTAATTACAATAAATGATTGGTAGCTGTACAAAAGTAATTACCATTGTTTGTATTTTGGTGTAATTTTTATCTAATTACAAAACTATTTGCCAGAATGTTTTTAAGAAATCATTTAATTTTATGAATTTCTGAAGCTATAAATTAAGTGTTACCACACTTTGTTTTGCAAGTTTGTTTTATATAGACTAGACAGGGGAAACCGTGTGGATCTGTGTGTGTGCATGTGGGTGTGTGAGTTCACATACCAGCATGTGTTTAAGCGTACGAGGGGCATTCCTGCCATATAATGTCCAAACAATTCATGTTCAAATATCTCACCAAGAAATGACAGCTTTGTTGTAAACACTGTGTTTTTTCGCTCATTTCCCATCAGATGTCACTGAAATGAAAGAAAAAACAACTCACAGAGCACCTTGGCCATCCTGATACTGGTGCTAAACGTTTGAGTCTATCATGTACCAACCACAGTGTTTCATGAAGTCAGCTTGTTGTGGCAGGAGTTGAACAGGGCTGTACCTCAAACACATACACAAAGCTAGAAAAAGCCTTAAACTGGTCATGCCAGAGTGTTGCTGTTCAGACCAAGAGAGAACAGACAATAACAAGAAGGTGAAGATGATTTCATTGTGTTGTTGTTGCTGTAATAAAGAGCAATGTGTTGACCTGACTGCTGCTGTGTGTGCCATCTTACGCTTAGCAACGAACTGAGCCTCTAAAACTAAACATGACGCGTCATCCTCAGGCAGGCAGGCAGGCAGGCAGACAGACAGACAGACAGACAGACAGACAGACAGACAGACAGACAGACAGACAGGGGATGGAAAACCTTTCACACTTCAGTTTCAATTTAGCAACACTCATTCAAGCTTTGTGCTTACAGATCAATGGCCAAAATGAAATCCAGTTCAAGTCTTCCCATTAGCTCCAAATGCTGGCCAGTACAAACAGCTGCACAACATTTCAAACAACACAGAAGAAACGTACGATTGCCATTACAGTGTACTGGTTATTGTTTCTATTATTTATTTCTTATTAAAACTCTTCCTCTGAATGAGCACCCACAAGCCTACAAAGCAATCTGCCTTATGGCCTTAGTTAAGGAAAGTTGACCTTTTTCTAGATTTCTGGATGGCAGACTTTATTATAATACTTAGTTTGAGTCCCACTTATACATCATCACCCTTCAGATTTATATATACGCATAATCAAAATGTATAACTAGCTGAAGGGGAGGAGAAATGCGTAGTATGTGTGTTCACGTGCTTTTAAATGAATCACCTACAGAAAATTGAAGGTGTTAATGCCGAGCGTTTCCTTTGTTTCCAGGGCACCGCCCACTGTTTCCTTCCGCCAATCAGCTACAAGCAATGAGTTTTTCTTTTGCATGATGTGCCTCTTATCCAACCAGTACTGAATATTTGCGAGCTCTCACGCGCATACTGACAACCCCAGCCAATTGTCACACAGAGGGGCGGGGCTAACGCAGTGACACCGGTCACTCATTGCCGCTGCCTCCAACACATACGTTTTAAACTAGAATGGCGACCGCACTCTGCAGTTTGCAGTCCAGCGCCAGTAACAGCAAACCGGCAAAGACGCACCGAGATCACCGGCGGAAAGTCAAGGACTCCAGAAGGAGGCAGGCGGCTCTTTTGTTTCTTACTAATATCTCGCTTGACGGACGGCCTCAAGCTAATCTTAACGATGAAAGTAAGTGCCAGAAAGCTGCCGAGGAGCAGCGGCTCAGGGGCAGAGACAGCGGCGCCACGGCCGTGTCCCCGCCAGCGGCCAACCAAGCCCCGCTCGCCCCGGTGACAGAACCCGCTGCGGTCCGCAGCGGCTCTTCCTCCAGTGCTGCGGGGCTGGTGAGCCCTGCTCGGCCTTCTTTGGTAATGTCTCCCGGACCTGCCGGGATCAGCGCTGTGGGTGCCAACGAGGTATTTCTGGAGAGCGGGAGTGCGGCCGAGACGCTGACCCCGGACACCCCCCTGTCTCCTGTGCCCACCGGCCACCAGCACTGCTCCCGTGTCTGGTCCACGCCCGCGGCCCTGAGCCCGGCCGGGACCGGTACCGGTGCCTCTGTGGATTCACGACAAAGGTGAGCGGATGCTACTTCCGCATTTGATCAAACCAGCAGGTATTGAAGGAATCCGATTTGTATCTCGTTTCACAGTATAATGTAGGATTCTCCTCTGAAATCTTCTGATTGTGTTCAAGATACAATTAACAGTCAGTGACCTGCTTTCAGATTTATAATGTGATGCACTTTTCTGCTCTTTGCTTAGGTTGAGGAATGTCTCTGGTTCTCCTGGACCCAAGGTGCCTAAGAAAGTCCACTTCATCAAGAGTATGAGGCAATATGATACCAGAGGATGCAGGTCAGTCATCAAATGACATTTGCATACACAAATAATATTAAACACAGAATACAATAGAGGAGTACATGAATAACTATGCTGTGGTTTGTGTAAAAAAAAAAAATCACAGGCAGGTTTATTTTTCAGATAGTCAGACATTTACTTGCCGTGTTCCACTGCTGCTGGTGTAGTAATAAGCTGCTTAACTGTGGCCCAGAGACTTGGTTGGGCCTGCAGAAGAGTAACAGTGGTACAGCTGCTCAGCGGTGATGGCTACAGTGAATTTAATCACCCTTGGAAGCTTAGCAAAAGCAGTGTGGAAATGTAACACCAGCAGTGAGAGAACCCCGATGCACAGCAAGGCTGAAATATCGCACTGTGGCTGTTCGTCGACCTACGTGACCGATGTTCACAAGCAAATCTGAAGATATGTGTTTGACAGGATTTAATTTTATGACAATGTAAACTCCAGACTCAACATGTCACATAGTTTGTTGTTTCTTTAAACCATCTGTTACCTTTGTTTCTTCACAACATTTTCATTGTCAGGACAACATCACATCCATACCCACCTACACCGCTCATGTGTTTTCTGCTGGGGTGTGCACAGCAGGGATGTGGCAAGCCTAAACTTCCCGTGGTTCTGTTTCTCTTTCTGTTTCAGGCAGTCGCGCTTTGTGTGTGTCTGAAACAAAGAGATTCAGTGGTGCGTTCACGTCCCCCGTAAGAGATCTGATACTGCTGTACTGCTGACCGTACGTTACTGATCGGTGTTTTGCGAGGAAGTGTCACCCCCCCGTGCTTGTGAAGTTTTTAGTTCCAGAATGTGTTCAGTGGTTTTGCTGTCATTAAGTAGGCATCAAATAATGGAAATGTGCTGTGTTTATTGGTTGCTGGTGGTAGCTTGTATTTAGTCCCGATCTTTCATGTGTTATTCGAGTCAAAAAGGTAAATATCTGCATTAAACAAGCAACACAGACAATTGATCAACAAGCATTTTAAATGAAACCAGTTACTCCAGTCTGGGAAACGACGCCAAGGCTCCGTAAAGGCGACTCCTGTAAATGCTTAAAGCTTTTCAGATGTTTTGCTCTCCTCCTGATGCACAGGTTTCATCCCTTGGTCATAGACATGCACACTTTAAATTGCCTGTAGGTGTGATTGTCCAGCTGTCTGGGCTTTTACCATGTGACAGCTGCGATTGGCTCCAGCACATCTGCGATGCTCACTAGGAAATGTGGTTACGATAATACACGGATGGAACCAGTATGAATCTAAATGTGACATTTGTTTGGTTAGATTTAGTTTTTTAGTTGTACAAGAGGCAGGATTTTACCTGACTTTACCAGTTCACGCTGTTTTGAAACGTTTAATCTTTGGCTCTGCTTATAAAGCGTGAGAGGTACTGACTGGTGCTGTTGCAGCTCTGATTTCCCTCCTGCTCTTAAACCGTCAGATTGATGTTGATGCTGTATCTGTTTAGCTTTGCTGCTGATCAACACAGCTACAAGTCTGTGACTGATTTCACTGTCACTGCTCCTCCAGCACTGATAACTGTTGCATGTACGGGAGCTTCTGAGTAACCGAGGCTGTCGTAGTTGTTTGTAGACTGACACACCATCTGTTTTGTCTGCCTGTACCTCCTGTGTCCTGCAGGATCATGCTGATTTGTGCCAAGCGGTCGTTATGTGCCGCTTTCTCAGTGCTGCCCTATGGAGAGAGTGCTCACATCAGGTACCAAGAAAGTGTGATCTCAAGCAGAGAGCAGCCATCCATTTCTTTTTTCCATTTCACCATCCTTTTGTGTGATCCATGTCATTCTCAGTAGAGATCGATGTCCAAATGTATCTTAAGGTGAAAAATACATCAGTGACTTTTTTTGAACAGCGATCCTAAGCTGGAGGCTCAGAGACAAAGGCTGTCCTCTGTGGTGGCTGCTGATCTACTTCCTTCGTTGGAAGGTGTGGAGTTGGGCGCCTATGGCAAGGTGACTGTATATCCATGAAACTGTACAGTGATGAATGAGACACAGAAATGCAGGCGCCACTCAGACAAATCAGCTTGATTTTGTAACATTTTTAATAAGGTCTCTGTTTGCTTCTTCAGTCGGTGTCATATGCTCGGTTCCTTTATCCAACCAATGCTTTGGTGAGGCCGAAGAACAGTGGAGTGCCAGAGAACTGCACAGCCCAGACCTCGCAGCCTGGTCTCCGTGGCAACAGTCAGAGGACCTTCACCCCTGCTCGTCTGAACAACGCTGTAGCACAGGACCCGCGTACGACTCTGATTAAATGCTATGATGCACCTACTGCTTCTCCTGACTAATCGCCGGAGTGATTACCCTCTGTGTATTTTGTGTGCTTTCAGATATTGAGGAGGTGACAGAGTATGACCCCAACCTGCTCAGTGACCCACAGTGGCCGTGTGGCCGGCACAAGAGAGTTCTGATATTTGCCTCATATGTGGTGAGACTTTATTTTAAGAATGTTTCATTACTGTCAGGTAGCTGGGCTTACAGATGCCTTAGACAACATGTAGGCAGTAGATGGGGATTAGAAAATGTCAACGTAAAGTGTTGTGTTGTTCTCTGTTAGATTTAACTTGGCAGGCAGGTTGGTTAAAGATCCTGTGTCTTGTAATCCCAGCCTGACTGCTTAGAATGATGCAGCAAAGTGCCTTTGAATTGAAGTACAGCTAAGGAAAAACAAAAACTGCTGCATCTTTGCAGGTGTTGAACCATCTTAAAGATCTAAACCAAGAATAAATAAATATATCTAAAACACAGCATGCATCCATTTTAGTCTCAGTCCTCAGTTTGGATTGTTTAATTGATGGTCTGCAGACCTCATCACAAGACTGTGCTTGAAAGGAGCTTTACAGAGACATTTTATATGCAAAGCTTTAAAGTTGTGGCTGTGGTTTGTGTTTCTCTGTGCAGACGACTGTTATCGAGTACGTCAAGCCATCTGACTTAAAGAAGGACATGAATGAGACTTTCAAAGAAAAGTTTCCTCACATTAAGCTGACACTGAGCAAGATAAGAAGGTACAACCCTCTCTGATTCTTAAACTTTCCTCTCTTTTACAGAGAAGTCGCGCTGTGCATGCTATTGCAGAAAAAAAATCCTCAGGATTAATAAACGTCTCCTTGTCCACTCCTCTAGCCTGAAGAGAGAAATGCGCGCCGTGAGCGAGGAGTGTGGTCTTCAGCCGGTGACTATATCAATGGCCTTTGTTTACTTTGAGAAGCTGGTGCTGCAGGGCCGCCTCAACAAGCAGAACAGGAAGCTGGTGGCAGTAGTTTGTGTACTGCTGGCTGCAAAGATCAGCAGTGATCTGCGGAAGCCAGAAGTCAAGCAGCTCATAGATGTGAGTAAAGTCTGCTCTCACACACAAACACACACACACACACACACCCCTACCCCTCACCCCTACCCCTCACTGTTGGAGAGAGTTGACACATAAAAAATGTGACTTGATCTGCTACGTGCTAAGAAATAAAGTGGGACAGCCTCTACAGTGTAACCGTGTTTACATGTGAACGTTTCTAAGCTGAGTCACTAAATCTGGAGATTTAGTTAAAGTCGCCTTTTTGTCTTTTCTTACACAAACAAACCTTCACTAGGGGAAAGGTGCGTTGCTGACGAGTTCTCTTGTCACGCACAGGTGTGATTCTGGAACTGCTTACAGCTATGATTTATAGCAGCACAGCGGGTTTGTGTGCTTTCTCTTGGTCTCCTGCTTGAGCTCATGCAGCCTCCCAGCTGCTGTCAATAAAACAGACGCGCCTCCCCAGCTGCAAAGCAACTTTTCAGGTTTTTCTACAAACAAAGCAATGCATTAAAATAGCAATGGAGAGAAGTTGATTAATTTCTCTGCACAATGAACATCAAACCTCATTTATTCAGCTGAATGCTTTTTAATGTGAACTTGCAGCAGTAACGTCTGTTGGCAATAGTTTAATATGCTCTACAGCAGCTGTAAGAGACAGAATGGCAAAGTCCGAACTGTTGTCAGTCCAATAAAATCACAAATTGTGAACTTGCTTCACATCTACAGTATACTCTGTAGTGAAGTGTTCTAGTATCAAACTAAATTGTGCTGTATTGTGTGGTTCTCAGTTTTCTTGTCTTTTTCTCCCTTCGGCCAAGTAGAAGCTGGAGGAACGTTTCCGCATCAACAGACGGGACTTAATTCCTCTGGAGTTCTCGGTGCTGGTTGCCTTGGAGATGGGACTCTATCTGCCTGAGAGTATGGTCATGCCACACTACCGCAGACTGGTGCAGCAGGGTTAGACTGGACACAGTGATAACACCAGCAAGTGCACGTGTGTGTGTGTGTGTGTGTGTGTGTGTGTGTGTGTGTGTGTGCAGTAAAGTAATGTGGACTGACCATGTCTATATATTGACCAGTTTATAAGCTGTCTTTTTTGAAACTAATAGTTCTGGTTCTATTTATTTTTCGTCAGTGTCACTCTATGTAAAGAATGTCTAGTTTACACAATTATTTTGGCCTCGGTGGTGCATGTGTGTATCTGAATGTCTTTTTGTAAGTGTGACGTCATGAGCTCTATGTTAGAGATGTTCAATGAGCACGTTAATTGTGCTTTGACTTTGCATTCTCCTGCTTGGTACATACTACTCGTCACCTGTGTTAAAATGAGGCGTCTGTCATTACGTGGCAAACTTGCACCTTTGTCATTACTATACAGACTGTATATTGTTAATTTTGTAAAATTTTAAAATCCACTGTGACATTGAAACATTTGAGCCATTTGAACATGGAACTGTAGACTGTGCGTGAACATGATTTTAGTTGTACTAGGTTTCCAGCGCAGGAAGTGGCCTTTAATTTATTTGTAATATCAGCCACATTTGTGTAATGGTTGGTTATTGAATAGAAAGATAATAATAGTAATGTGGCAGGTCTGTGGTATTGTTTTAGAAACTGTCAAACCACTGTGGTGTCACTTAAAAGGATATGTTATTTGTAGTAAACGTCTGTATCTTTCCTGTAGCTTATGGGATATTCTTTTTGGTAAATGCACTGGAATTTATTTTAAAAGTTTGTACTTTAATTTCTCAGGAATTTTTACATTGTCATATCTTTGAGTGGCTCATAATATCTAACCCAAAGAGAAATGTAGAAGTGCAGATGAAACTGTAGCTGTCATTGCTGAAAACCTGTTCCATTGTAAGGGGGCAGTAACTCACTGTCATGATTTGACAGAATGAGAAATCAAATTGTTGTGTATTGATCTGACTGCAGTACTTATTGTGTAGTGACTCGTCACAGTTTGTGCCATTAAGTGTGGAAAAGTGCCTGAAGCTACAGTGGCAGTGAAATGGTTAACCATCTTTAGTGATCTTTAACGTTGACATTTCGTCTTGCTGTTGTAGAAATATTTAAATGTTGCGCCTCTTGTCCTGGACAGAGAATCACAAGCGTCTTACAGATAAAATGGTGATTCAGTTTTCTGTAGGTGTCTGTGTGTAACTGCAGAAATCCGTGTGCTCGGTGTCACATTGGTTTGTTTTCATACTGTGAAATGAATGTTTTTGAAATATATTTTCAGCACTGAAACTTTGGAGTTGGTTTCTTTTTTTTTCCAAATCCACCATTCAGTGTGTGCACAGCAGTTCTCATGTCTGCAAAAAACTAAACAAGACAGTGTTTGTCTACATTTTACTTTCCTTCTGTTAGGACACATTAGTGAGGTTGAACACAAATTAATCAGTATATATTAATTCAGCACATGATGGCAGGATGAACAGTGCTTTCAGCTGACAGGACAGCCTAGTCACAGTTTCTGCTATATTATCTATAAGTTAAGCATCTATTATTCATAGGTTGTGTAACAGTAGCAAAACAGCAGAAGCAGCCAAATAAATATATTCAATAACTTCTTAGTCCAAACTCATGTCTTCATCGTCATCTTTCTTGTCTTTGGAGTCTCCCTCCTGGTCCGACTTGGTCTCTGTCTCCATGGCTTTGGCAAAAGCCTCCACATCTGCAGAGACAAAGTGATATCAGTAAGTAAAATTACGCAGTTTAGCTACTCAGATGCTGTGTTCGTTTGGACTAAGACTCGTCCCTGCTTTTTTTCGGTATGCTATTGTACTAGCATATATATTATATGCTAGTACATCATATTATTATTTCAAATACCAACAGTTTTTAATAATTAGGGTTTTGTGTACACAACATTTAATGTGCAGTACAATTGTCTAGTGGATTAAACATTCTTTTGATCTCATCGCTGGTAAAGAAGAACTATTAGGTGTTTCATCTGAAACTTGAAACCATTTGATTTCTTAAAGTGAATGAATGCGTTGTTAGTGAAACACTGACCTCCTTTGTTAGCAGCATCCACAGCCTCTGCAGGCAAACCAAACTGGTTCATGAGAGGCCCCAACTGCCCGGATGCCAGAGCGCTGCTGAACATACTCATCGCCTGCAGGGAGATGATAAATAGCAAAGGTTAGTATAAGTACTTCACATGCTGTTATTCTGCTGCAGGACAGTGAAGTGTTTAATGTCAAGCGCAAGTAAGACAATAACTGCAAACAGCAAGTAAAAGCAACAAGAGCAATTTATCAGATCAGCTTAGAACTAGAGCGCACAAGCTACAAATATAAGACTGACTTTGAATCTCAGTTAACAGCTCTATGAACTATCTTCACCTGCTGAAACTGAGGCGAGCTGAGCGTGTTGTGGATCTCCTCTGAGCTCTGAGGCAGGGACTCTCCAGACGGCAGGTACGGCATTAGTCTCTGCTGCACCTCAGGGTTTGCTAGAATGGGAGCCATGATCTCAGGCGTCAAGACGCTGGCGAGGTCCACTGCAGGTAAACACCAATGAGAACAGATGAGTTGATAAAAACATTAACTGAGCAGCAAAATAATAATAAAGCAGGGAAAAATATTGAGAAATTCCTGTTGTCATTTCGTTTTGACCGACACTAAACTCTTATAAACAGAAATAGAAGCAGCAAATCATCACTTAAAAAGCTATAATCAGAGAAGGTTTACATTGCTGTTCAGTTTTCTAGATAACTAGTGTTTGCTCTAACACATCAGCGCTTGATCACCACCTGACAGGCATAGGTAGATACGCTCGATTGACTCGACTACCATAAAACTTGTTGGAAATATTATTTTCTATATATTGACTAGTTTGTGAAAAATATATATTTCCAGCCTACCAACATTATTCCGTAGAGTCTATTTCTCACCTCCCTGGCCGCTGGCAGGTACATTCATGGTGGCCAGGATGCTCTGCAGGTCTCTCAGCTGGATGGGCTGTGTGGGGTTGGTTGCAGCTGCAGCCAGAGAGGAGACAACTGGGGTGGACGGGGTGGTGGCTGTGGGGGAGGCAGCTGAGGTGGCTGAGGGAGTGATGGGAGTCGTGGGGACCTGGGAGGAACTGAGACGACTGGCGGCAGATGTGGAGGTAGGGGTGACAGCTGTAGATGGACTGAAGGGCGAGAAGGAGAAAGGGACAAGTTCACGTCACCAGACATTCTACCAGCAGGAGGCACTAACAAACCTCAACCAGTTTTTTATTGTTGGAAGTGTGACCAAACTTCTAATTCACTGACTTCCTCTATTTCTGCATATGCATTTCAACAAGCCTAGAGAACCCTAATAATTTCTACAAATCTTCCAGTTTGATGTTAATGTTTTCAACAGCTGATTCTACTTATGCTCACACACGTTCTGCCCGTCAAAGCACACTTATTATGGTTCATCACACCTTCTGTGTGTGAATGTTTGTCAGCAGTAATTAGAACAATATGTCACAGAATTAAAGAAAATCCAAATAAGCTGTGTTTCAGCAGATGGTGCTTAAAGCAATATTTAAAAAATTTCTTGGAAACTTTCATTGACTACATATGAAATACCTTGTTGATGAGTTGCTGGCTGCAGGAACGCTGCTGCTGGTGCTGCTGCCCAGGAGGTTGGCCAAACCTGGTCCAGCGAGTGCTCCAAGGCCACCTGGCAATCAGAGAAATGATTCTGCTGAGAACATGAAACTACGACTACGACTACATAGGTTTATGTAGCTGCTACATACCAATACCCCCGAGTCCAGTGGGTCCAATCAGCTGCATGAGCTGGTTGTGGCTCATGTTACCCAGAAGGCTCTGCAGACCGCCCTCCCCTTAGCATCACAACAGAAGACAACATGTCACATTCTCAGTAAAAGGGTTAAAGTTTGAATAAGAGAACACAAACATCTATTACCTCCCAGAGCAGAAAGATCGTGTCCTCCACTTCCTCCACTCCCAAGAGCACCGGGCATGGGAGGGTTGTTCAGGTACTCGTTTACTTTGCGGCAGTGCTCCTCATCTTTGTCAGTTTTTGGCTCCTGAAATCAGAAAATGACTGAGCGAGATACCAGGTGACCCATAACTGATCCACTAACAATTTGCTACAGATGTTTTGAAAAATTTGACATGTTTAAATATGTTACAGTTGTTTAAGTCTTTTAACATTTTTAAAATGAATGTGTTAGACATAGCAATTATAACATTAGAATAAGCGTAACAATAGGCTTAATCTTATGTTAATATGAAGCTCATAATCAAGAACTCATTTATTGTATAACAAAACTGTAACTTTCAGACATACTGTACAGTTACACATAAAATTAATCCACACCCATTATTGTTATGCTCTGTCGCAAATGTGATGCATAACTAGACGCCAGCTTCTGGCAGAATTCCTGACGTATATTAGCTCTATTCTAATGTGTGCTGTAGTCGCCTTCTTGAATTCCCACCAGTTATCTATATCTTATTTTATTTCCAGGACTCCAACCAAACCTTAGGATACATTAAGGTCCAGTGACTCCCTCCATGGGTCAGCAATGTTCCACAGAACCAAACCAGAGTTCTTTATATGTCTTTGAGCATTTAAGAGAGGATATTTCTTGTGCTATTAGATCATTGGTGGTGAAATTGCTGACCGTGTGTGAGTCTTACCTACTGTTCACACCAAAACCTCAGCGTCTGTTGCAACCATGTATTACAGGTGGTCTATAGTAGTGTAGCCACTGTTCACTTGTGAACTTTGACACTGGGTGACTTCCTATAGGTTGTAATCCTGACACATTAAAATGTACAAAATGTCCCTGGATTCACCAAATTAACTTACAGAAGTTGATTATAGACTCAAGTAATTTCGCTCGGCTGTTGATGTTGAAAATCTTTTAGTAGCTGCTGTTTAGTATCTTATGTAACAGTTTTTAATTATTTCATTTACGTGCTGACTGAACACATTCAGAACATTAGGTGAGCTGCATACCTGCATCCAAAAGAAGAGTCTTTTGGAGCCAGCTTTGAACTTCAACACATAAACTCGTCCCGTGGTGCACTGGTTCACCCGTTTGAACTCGCAGTCATCTGGGAAGATAATGAGGTCCTGAATTTAGGACACGAAGAGGTTAAAATTAGACATCACGCAACATTCAGCACTCAAGCTCTCATGTGAGCCAGCTGCTGCTACACACACATGTTGTCACCTACATCATCCACGTTCCCGGTCGTCCGATCCTTCCAACAGAAATGGATGAGGGAGTCATCGGTCTGCTGAATGTAGACCTGACCTTTACGCTTGTCGGGAGTCACTGTGCTGCCCTTCATGGTCATTTTACCAGCCCGGAACTCCACCAGGTACTTGCTGGATGATCCGCGGGACCCAGACACCATGCTGGGGAACAAAGCTCCAGAGGCCATGATGACAGTGACAGAGTACTGCAAAGAAAAGATGATTGACATAAACATGACAACTCGAACATGTAAGAAGATAATATGTCACGACTCCAAGGGCTTTATAATACACAGCTGTTCCAGTGTATCCAGGTGTATTCACACTGAATCTAGCTTCTGTGACATCCTGTTAAACATCAACATCTTTAGCAGCTCATGCAGGTCGACTCGCAGGTTGGAGACTCTGTGATTACACTGGATGTAACTGCCATGATGTCCCTGATAGAAGTTGAAACAACGGTTCCCTTACATGTAAGCTGCACACCGGCCACAGGCGTTAGATTATTACCCTTTGCCTTTCGCCTGCTGCTTCACAGCTGTGTTGCTGTTATTATGGACATATTTATACACCGTGTATCTCACAGATTGTAACTCTTATTGTTCTGTCATTTAGAGCTACAGATGTAAATAATATAAACCATAAAGAAGCCGCTACTGGTTTCAGACTAGCTACAGCCACAGACGCACCACAGATGACTCTGCATCCTACAGACAGCAGCCCCTTCGTCGCCCACTGCGGTCGCAACTGACCCTCCACTAAACCTTACGTTCACCCGAACTAAAAATGCGTCTCCTTCATATTTTAAGAAGTCAGAACATAGTAACAATAAGATATTTCTACTTACGTGTGTATCTGAATTATCGCTGAGCACAAAGCGGACAACCACACAAAGACTAACTATGATTGGCTGACTATCGCCTGTGCGTCACTGTGATTGGTCGAACTGCGTGTCAATTACACGAGCTTTAACTTGGCTGCGCATGTTCGGTAGAGATGACACAGCAGCACTTGTTTGTGTAGCTGTTGAGTTTTTTATACAATTATGTAGCAGATATATAACCTTTGATGATTTGGTGATTTAAATATTATAGTCTGTGTGTCATACATACTTTTGTATCTAACCCTCTTATGTCTGTAGTAGAAGTCACCTCCATGCTGGATTGAAGCGCATTTTTCTTTTTTAGAATAATATTACAGGATCAAGTTTTTTAAGATGTAATTTGAAAATACACCAGTACAGTCTTGAAACTATATTTTAATATTGGGGACAGTCTTCAGTCTTGGTTGTTGTATATATTACTTAGTGTCAATACTTTTATAATTTTATAATCATTAAAAGCCTGATGTGTCTCATTCCTCCTACAAGTGGTTAACAACCCATTTTGTGGTTAACTGGAGCTAAACAAGACTTTTCAACTGATAACTAAATAATTAACTTACTATATTTTACTTATTAAGAAATCATGCTCATAAAATATATCATTGTACTTTTTTGCTCCATCACAAGTCAAGTGCTCCAAAATATTCAACTACATATGGCAAAAAAAAAGTAAAAAGTAAATCTGTTGAAACTTTTAGCCTTAAATAAGAACAAAAAATGATGTAGACAGTTGAAAATATTTTTTCTTCTTACGTTGTCAGCAGAAAGTGTTGTTTCTCTCCTATCTTTATTTTGATGGTCCGCTACACAAACCACATGAAATGATATGCTGAAAGCTTGTGTTCAAACAATGATGGTCAAGGATTTCAACAGTACATAATCCATAATTTATTTCTTAAATATGCTTTGAATGCATATAGTTGTGTATAGAACTACTAAGAGGAGAAGACAGAGATAAACAAACATACAATGTAAACATTTTCAAATAGACACGGGACCGAACAGGAGACAAACTGGTAAAGTGTATGGGTTCAAATGAGCCATCAGACTGAACTTGGCCCTCTGAGAGTCTGCTGGCATCACAAAGTGCTTTGAATTCAGAGTGAAGTTGTGCAGCTCGGGAAGACGTGTCAAATATGTCACAATACAATATGTGCATAGGACTGTGAGCAGTCAGATGTGCAGTTAAATCAAGGCTAGTGCTTGGCAACAAAAAGAAACCTCTAGACTACTGCTACTGTGTCCTATACACATGCAAGCATTATATTATCAACACGACATTCATTTACTGTAGTGTCTTAAACACACATTGCTTACTTGCTGAAGAGAAATTAAGTGTTTTTTCACAGTTCAGAAGGGCAGACTGGATGGATTTGTTTGCATAGGTTCATGATTCCTACAGTGTCCCGGTCTTATATGTTGCTACTTTGTCCAACAGCATAGCTTTGAGGTACTAAAAATCATTTAGGACCTGAAGCTCCAGACTTGAAAGATCAGAGAAACATGTTCATATGAAGAGAACGGTCAGAACTGGTCACATAACCAGAACTAACACGGTTTCCTCTTTAAAACAGAGGTTTTCAAAACAGGACAGGCGCCTTCCCGGGGGCAGCCATAACGCTCATGTGCACATTCATGAGGCACTAATGACGCCGTGTGAAACTACACTTTCAGAGGACACCTTATGTGGTATATCTGTCCAATCAGCCCTGAATAATGATCCTTGTAACTTTCAGAACCTGCTGATAATCACAATTATTGACTTAAAATAAATGAAAATTGTTCGGGTTTGGCGCAAACACCGTCAGACTTTGAAAACCACTGTTTTATATGCTTTGTATCCATGTTGCTTTTAACTTTGCGTTTACAGTGTTGTATTAGGTGCAGAAAAGGGTTTTATGGCTTTAACTTGTGTAAATAATCATCTTGGTGGCCATGCATGCACCAATAATTATACACATTATCTATGTTATAAAGGACAGCAATCTAAAGTACCACAAATATTTGTTTACAGTTACAGTAAACATTGTAAGCAGCTTTTATTTGTATTGTAAGTCTATCGACAGAAAATGAGCACAAGATGTTCTGTGATGTTTAGTGCTAACTAAAATAGACATTTAATTGTCTAATAGGTTACATTTTAAAGTAGTAGATGTGTTTATAGAAGCCCTGATATATAAATGAAACTTGACAGTAGATTTACAGTAGCTGTAGATTGACTACCTAAACTAAACCTGAAGATGAAGAAGAAGTCAGACCTTTATGTTCTCCAGTAGCATGTTCACCATTGCAGCAATCCAACATGTAACCAGTTTAAAATCCTCAACAGGTGAGTAACATACACATGGAGCCGTGGTTAGGACATGTTCAGATAAACTCTAAAACACGCTTTAAAATGTCATTTGTCCTGTGGACCACGTTCACAGCGAGTTGCTGATAATCTGATAAACTGCCTGCCAAAATGAAGAAGCAGTGAACAAAGACACAACTATTAGGCGCTGAGAGAAAAAAATAAATCCTATTTTAGAGGAGATCTTCATACTGATCACCTGTGTCAATAAATGTTGGGACAATCACTAAAGTTTCTGTCGAAGTATCCACCGGTGTAGAGCCAGTCCTCCGCTCCTGTATGAGGGTTCGTTCCCAGCTGGAACCACCTGATGAGACATGAAACATCAGGAACATCTTACATAAGCTACTAAATAAACATACAACAACCTTTAAAACGTGCAGTTTTATTGCAAATTCCATTTATTTATTTACAAGCCCTTTTGATGTGACTATACTACAAGCTATATCAGTCTGTCCAAATGACTTTTCTCTTTCTCTCTCGGTCAGTTTCATCTGTTGGACAATTGAAAACAAATTCTACAGCATCAAAAGTAAAAAATAAGCCCTTCCCTTTACTTTCTTTTATTACGTTTGTCAGTGTCAAGTTCTTTCAGAGAAACTTGTGGGTTCTTACGACAGAATAGCAATTTCCTTTTTATCTTCAAAGTCATTCTTGGGGCTAAATGCTCCCTCCTGTGTTAATGTCTATCAGACAAGACAATCTTGAGAAATAATCTTCAGTGTGTGAAGTTTTCTCAGATGTTGCACTGCATTCATTGCAGGCATTATTACTTTTTCTTTACACCGTAACAAAATGAATCTCTGAGAAAGACTAAAGACACTGATAACACACCTTGGAATGTTTCTACTTTATAACTAAACACACCTGGTTGACCAGTCCTCTTTATCCTGGGCACGTTCCCGGCGGGCAGCGCGTTGCTTCTCCTCTAGTCGCTCTTTCTCGGAACTTGCTGTATCTAATAAAATCCCATCAAAGAATCATGAAGGGTCGGCTAACTTGTGTGGTCAGACAGCTGAATTCAATTTCTGCATGTATAAAAATCAAACTCCGGATATTTAAGCGTCACCTATGTCTCCATTTTCCATTGCTCTGATGTCAGGTCTTAGCCGACAGTCTGTGGGGGCCAGTAGTGTTTCCATGCTGGGCTCCAGCTCATTTAATGTCATGGCAAAGTTGGTGAAGTTATACATCTACAAAGCAAGTATTATAACGGTAAAACACAATTATTCAAGACGATCTGTCTTGACTACCTGAGATTAGCGTTTTATTTGTTTTGACTACAAACATGATAATCACTCTCTAATCAGCTTTTATTACAATTTCATAGCAACCACTGTCTCATGAGGAAGTGTAACTCTGGGGAAAACTGTAGCAAGGCTCAGTTTTCAAACGCAGGCTGTGAGATGACAAATAAAATCCCACGTATCTCTATTGAATTGCAGAATGAAGCCTCAAAGAGACATTTACTGCATATTGCTTAACTGCATTTTAAAGCAGTTAAGCAATATGCAATAGTAAAGTTTTTACAATTGTGAAACAGAGAATAAGTCATAGCTGTTGAGTGGATACAAAGACACCCTATGGGAGATTCCCTCTGGAAACAAACACATCTCCACTGCAAACGTTGTGCACATCAAGCTCACTGCTCAATCAAAATAAATTGGTGTAAACACTGATGTATATGTGTGCAACTCCCAGACCTGCGCTGAGTGAGCGGGACGAGGTGTTATTCTCCATAATAAGGCACTTCCTGGTATCACTGTCACGGTCTCTTGAACTTCTGGCATCTCGTCCGCCTCTTCACCCTCACAACTATGTTCCTGCACAAACAGACACACATCCATCCAGACAAATGACATTTCTTAGACGTGGACATCCACTGACCAAAGCTTGGAGTACATGAAGTCCATGAACAAACCGGTGACTCACAGAACTACAATTGCCACAAATTCAACACATCTCTCAAGCAACAGTGTCATTGCAAGACATTACGAATCTAAACATACACTACAAATAGCAAATACACCTTAGTGACTGTTAATGAGATCTTAATGTTGATGTTAAATCTGCTCACATGTTTTAGCTTTTTTGAGTCTGCCCCCGTCTTCTTGTGCGATTCGTAAACCTTAGGGTCCACGCTGTACATGCATTCCGTCCACTTCCCATAGATCACCAGTCGCTTCTTCTTACTGTTATGAAAGCAGCAGAGACACTATCAGGAAAATATTCACAGGCGCTGGAAACTGTATTGTTGTCATGGTCATGCTTGTACCTTTTGTCTTGAATAAAACCTTCTACTTTGTGAAGTTCCTTTCCAAACATGCCACATGGTTTGAAGTTCAAGATGCACTTATCCCCAGTACTGAGGAAATACACGTTAATCAATAAGTATTGGTCTCAACAAGTCTAATGTTGTGATAAAGTACTTGTCATTGTACCTGTGATTGATTATCTCCACAGTTCCATACTGTTCAATCCAGAGTTTTCCCAATATGATGTTATGCACACAGCACATTGGATTTGCCCACGTATATGCTTCTTTGTGTCTTTAAGAAAATCACAACTTCGTTGGTGAATAGTTTTTAAAAACAGTACTATTGACCTTCTCAACCCAAAGACAAAACAATTTATGTGCTACAAGTATTTTTTTTCCAGCTATACTGATTTCAAATATCACTTTAACAGCAATAATTCCCAGGACATAAGAGTAATCTGTGTGGAAACATGAGACAAATACTCACTTCAGTAACTCCAGTGTCATAGTCCCTTTGGGCTCAGCTTCCACACTTTTTCCCCAGAACTTGAGTTTTGGGTAGATGGAGCCATGAAATACAAACTCTTGCTTCAGACTCTCAGCATGGAAGGCACTGACAGGGGGGTGGTGACTCACCTGCTCAGAAATCAACCTGTACCCCTCGTCCTCTCTTGGGAAACATTCACAAAACAAAATATTAGTATAATAATAACAACAACAATAATAATAATAATAACATTTTTTCTCTTTGTTTTTCCAGTTGTTTTCTCTAATACCTTATGAGTTCATATGTCTCCCCCAGCAAAGGATTAAAAGGCTTTCCAGTCCGCTCCCATTGAGATGCTACAGATGAAACAGCAAACGCAGCAACAACCTGTCATCAAAACATAAATAGAATGAGAACGGTTTGAATTATTTCGAGGATTTGTTTTGATGGTCAGACAAGAACATTTGCACGGTAAAATTGCAAACGTCGCTTTCATGTTTTACGTATCAAACGATGAACAAAATGACAAAAGAGATTTCACCTTTGCTGCCATCCTACATACTGCAGCTAATAACGATCATAATGAAAGAACTTACATAATAAAAAAACACATAGCATTATTATCAACTATTAATGCTACCTGCATGCGCTCTATAGAGTCAGATAAACTGCAGGCTTTGTGGATAAGGTAAGTGTGTTCCATGTACTCTGACATTCTCTGGAGAAAGCTCAGTGGCTCGTTGAACACAACAGGCATCGCTATTTTGGACAGCTCCTGTTGAAAATAAAAATGAATAACAAAACAATAAGGTTATAATAAAAAGGCAATAAAAGGCCCAGTAACTCTGAGCCCAACTTTCTTTTGACCAAGACGAAGCAAGAAACATCACAAATTAACTTTTCATAAGGCTTTTGGTGAAATTAAACTTCTAGGTGATAACCTCATCAGGCTGACTGAGAAACTGCCCTCAGTGAGCAAAGCTGTCGTCTAATCTCAATTATGAAATGTACTCCGGGTGGTTTCTAACATAATTCCGTAAATAATCTTTCACTGTTTGGATCTCTGTAACATTAATGTAGAATCTTGAAAATAATAAAATATTTTTGGAAGGAATTGGGCAAAACTCACCATACCAATGCATTTTCTGAGGATACTCCACACACTGAAATTGTTTCTGGAGATCATTTCAGCAGGAAGGACTTTCCTACGGGGGCACATTTTGGCTTTAGCAGCTGGCATTAAATGGTGAAACCATTGAAAAACAATGCAGCAGAAAAACCAAAAGCCCTGCAGTGGAGGTGCTCAGTAGACCTTAAAAATGCTGTTGTGCTGGCTTTGTCCACTTCGACGTGTGAATACATGCACGACCAAACCGTCAAACCCCTCACCCAAAAGATGATGCGTGAATACAAATATTTACAAATGAGCAGTATTGGTGAGGTATATACTTTTACCTTTTGAAATAAAAATGACAAAATGAACGTTGAAAATGTTTTGAATGGCCTTCAAACATAAATGCAGTATTACTTTTTATTGTATCACTTAAAACAGTAACCTTCCCCTGGAAGACATCACCATTGTCGTTTAGGGACTGACATTTTTGAACCAGTCTCCACTAAAAACATTTTGGTACAAAGCTGTTGGTGACACTTTGAAATAATTGTGCTACTGGCCTAACAACAACAACAACTTATTTAATGCATGACTCTCACCTGCGCGCCCACACTCCATTCTCCTGTGTGCTGCTGCCACCAGTCACCTGCTTGCTGCCAAACACCACAGCATCTTTAAAACTGACCTCACAGGAATCATCTGACTCCAGCCCTGATGGAGACGAGAGGAGACTGAATGAGCAGAGTTAATACAATGCGCATTCACTTAAAGATACAAAGTTTGACAAGGGGGAGAATCTCTGGCGGCCTCGCTCACCTGTCTCAGCGTCGTAAAACTCCTCCTCGCTGTTCATTCTTAGCGGAGAACGTAACAAATCGTTACTCACAAGTCATGTTTCCATCTTCGACCTGTCCCTGCAGCTCAGGCTTCCTCCAAGCATCACAGACAGCCAAGCGCACAGCCTGCAACACGAGCAGCTTTACACCACACTGTCACAATACACAGGATCGAGAGTATGCATGTATGAATAAAACAATACACGCTTTCTAGCCTGCTGCCAGTAGCTCTGCTCCCAAAGGAGCCTGGGCTGTTAGCTGGCAGGCTAACTAAGCTAGCAGTTAGCTTCGCTGCAGCACCCAGTTGAGCGGGCAGCAGAGATTCACTAGCTAACGGTACCGCTGCTATCACTGGCAGGAACAAATACTACAGAGGACACGGTCAGTTAAATCCAAGTAAATCAAACATACCTGTGATTTAAGGCGAAATTAAAGATGAGGCAAGATAAACAGTCGAGGAGAGAAGTGCTTCTAAAGATGGGCGGAAGTGGGCAGCAAGGACAACGTCATTGACAGGTCCCTCAGCCAATCGGCTTGCGGCCAGATGTTAAATCCTAAAGCTATTTTCAACGCTGGGGAAATAACATGGCATTAAAAAGGGCCCACGGGCTTTGATAGAGTCTGGACTGACAGGACCGGTAGCTAAGTGTTAGTTAAGTACATACTGAGATACTGTCTATGATTTACTAAAACTAGTGCTACTGCACTAGGATTCAGAGAGAGAGACATGTGACCTCACTGCATACATCTGCCAGATATATTTACTAGTTACTCTACCGAGTAAGTAAGGTCATGGTATTAAGCCGTGTTGTCTGGGTTTTTTATATGTTTTTCTCTAAAAAGAATTCAGATAGTTTGGGCAAAATAACCATTTCATCTAAAGAGAAGAGGTAGACTTATGCAGCAGCTGTTTTATTTCCTCAGCCATAGGAGAGACCTGACCCCAACTATCTAAATACAACTCAGCAAAAAGCAAACTGAACTACATTCACCCGAAACACCAACCACTGCTGATCTGACACATCTGGCTCAATTTACCTTTTTTTTTTTTACAATATTGTGGATGACTTAGACGCATTTTGCTTGTAATTACGGTGGCCCTGAAAGATCAGCTCATTGAAACAGTGAGTGTGTTTTTGTGCAATATGTTTTATATTTTGTTGTGTAACGTGCGTTTTTACAGCGTTTGAGTGCAACAACAGCTGTAACATAAACCATTAAAATGTAAAACTGTGATGCTGTTTGTCCTTCTGCTCTTAACCAGTATAGTACTATCCACAGGATGGCAGCGTTATACCTGTGAATAATTCCGACCATCTTCAACTTAAAAAATCGGACGTTCTGTGACAAATCTAAAACCTGATAAAAGCCTAAATAAATAGCGATTTTCACGAACCTATTACTTTTTTCTGACCAAGTTGCTGTTCAGTATGATCACTCCATCATTTACTGACGTAACGGTGAAATAAAATAATAATAATAGCTGATATTCAGACATAAATTGTTGATTGATATGTGGACTATCAAGGCAGAAAATTATAACTGTACGAAACAGCCTAAATCTTTCATTATCATATGAAGAAAAAATGCCAATAATAATTCTGAAAAAAGAAAATTAATAAATGTCGACCGACTGTCGGTACAGTAATGAGTTTCAGTAATGAAAGTTATATCTAACTTATAACCGAACGAAACATACATTTAATTTAACATATGATACAAAGCTGTTTGCAAAAATGCACAATTTTTAGATTTTATTTAGTTCAGAAGAAACAAGATATCGAAGAGCCCAGGGTTTTATTTTGGAAATAACCGGAAACCCATAATAAACTACTTTAGTCGCTAATGGTAACTCTCCGCCTCTTTCTCTGCGCGCATTATGCCAAAGCCTCTGTCCGCAGGATGGAGTCCAGCCAGTGTCACTTCTTAACTCAGTGACCTGCGAACATTTGAACGTTTTAATTTGTGAACACATCATCGCATAGTTAACCTAAAGCTACTGGTTAGATTTCCAGCTAGAGATAAAATTGTCATCATGAATAGAGGAGACAAGAGCGCAAAGACTGCGCTCCGGTGCCAAAACCAATCCAGGGCGCACCAGGTTTCTGTTCAGAAGAAGAAAAAGGACCAGTCATCGAAAGATGCACAAAGTAGCTCGATATCCAAGGACACCTCGCCAGCTCAGTGCGACTCTGGAAACGAGGTGAAATCGATGGGGAAGCGTGCGGAGAAAGTGTCATCCAGTGCCACCACGGAGCGGAGCCCCGGGGCCCAGAGGAAACTGTCCGATGCCAGCAACGCGTCGGAGGACCTGAGTAAAGACTCCGGCTGCCTGTCTGGGAAACTCTCCTCCTCAGACAGCAGCTCGGAAATATCCGACTGCCCCTCGGAGGGCAACAAGAACGATTTTCCAAGCAGCGACCACGAATTAAGCTGGGTGCAGGGACAAGCATACGTGAGCCCTGATACTGAGGGGAAAGGCGACGGACAAGACTTTATAAAGACAAGCAGTCATCCCTGCGCTGTCCAGTTAGATGCTGCCAGAGGGGCCCTCAGTTTATTTAACTCCTCAGGGGCTTTTATGGAGCTGATGATGGGGGAGACAACCGAAGATCTGATCAAGGAAGTTGAAGATTTGAAATCAGAGAACGAGTATTTGAAAGTAAGCTTATAACACTGCATAATTCATTTAGTGATGTTAAAATGTGTGACACCTGTTCTATATGCGATTTGTAATTTAAGTCACAGTGGGAGGCCACCAGAGCAGATTTTCTGTTCATGCAAGTGAGAGGAAGCTTCAAAAGTCCAGAGTCGTTATTTATTTGAACCAGTCTTGGCAGCAACGGCACAAAGTCGGTGCTTAAACTTTGAATGTTTTCAGTGTTTTCAGATTGACACAGAGAGATTTCTCAAATCATTACTTTTAACAGACTTACACACATTTTCTACTGTCTTGTTCTCGTGCTGGAGTCATGTCATGGTTTATCAAATAATGGAGTGAAAATATCAAGACTTTTACCTCTGGGATGCCTCCTTTCACATTTCATCAGCCTTTCAAAAGAAACTGAAGCTATAACAAACTCACCATATCCATTTAAGATACATTGTTATTTTTATAAAAGAGGTATTTCATAATATAATTATAAATTAATAAGATAATAATATAATATATATAAATTATAAAACATACAAGTTTACAGTTTAACGTTCATTTGACCTAGATAAAAGACTGGCTTTGACTACTTGCACTGCTTCTGGCTTTAATGTCTGTGCCGTCTGCACTAGGATGAGGTGGAAGAGCTTCGCTGTGAGATGCTGGAAATGCGCGACATGTTCCAGGAGGAGGAGGTGTACCAGCTGCAGGAGCTGCGGCAACAGCTGGAGCAGGCCAACAAGATGTGCCGCGTCCTGCACTACCGCCTTCGCAAGGCCGAGCGCCGCAGCATCCGCGTGGCTCAGACTGGACAGGTGGATGGTGAGCTGGTCAGGAGTCTGGAGCACGATATCAAGGTCAGAAGTTCATCACCTCCTCCTCTCTCTGTGTGCGTGACTATGTGGCCTTATTAAAACTCACTCACCATCAACAGTCAGTAAAAGCTCTTTCTAAAGAACTGCTTTCCACTGAATCACTGCTATTCCAGTTGTTTACGTCAAAGTAATTGACTTGTTCATACGCACTAAAGGACTGTGATCCCTGAATCACCCTGTGCTGCAGTGGGTCCTGCTGTTTTCCATGCCACAAACATTTCATTAGGTTGAACTGTCTTCATCCTGTTCATATTTATAACATTCCACAGTGTAATTATGTGGTGAGTAGTTCTCCCAGAGTAGGAAACATAAAAGCACAGTAATCTTTATCAGAGTCATGGCAGGGTTAAAAGGAGACTTTGTGTTGGCAACCAGACGCGCTTTCTCTGAGCCAGGGTGTATGTGGTGGTGTTGGATTCCCAAAAGCCTCACCCCCTTCGTCTACTCATATGTTGCATTCCTGTCACAAGCATTTTCTTTATGAAGTCTCTGAGCTTTAGTCAGACCAGCTGCTGCTGAGTGTCCCACTCACTAATAAAACAATGCTCACAAGAACAGATACAGCAAATAGAGGGCCCAGCGACCAGATGTTGAACACAAGTGTAGGGATGGAGGGCAGCGTCCATGATCACTATCTTCTCATAACTTCCCAGGTGGCAAAGAGCGTGTCTTTCCGGCTGTGCAGCGAACTGGAGGCAGTGCAGAAGAAGAATTCCCAGTTAGAGTGGGAAAATGAGGCCCTGCGTGAGAAGACACAGGAACTGGAGGTGGCCAAGCAGGTGTTACAGGCTGAGGTGGAGAAAGCCAGAGAGGTACAGCACTCAAACAGAAGATGCCCAGACTCTGGAAAATGTCAGGGAGGCATTCGAACGACTAAACCTTGAGTTTCCACCACAAACTCACTCTATAGAATCCATTACCACACATAGCTGTGCCCATCTCAGCCAGTTGTCAACCCGATGTCAGGTGACACATGACCCTGGTCCAGATCTCTGATATGAGTGCAGGGCTTGGCCAGCAGCTGCCTATAGCTCCTGAGCCGTGTGAAGCAGCCTGGTATGCTGAAGCCTGAACTCAGGGCACAGCTGAGATCCTCGGCTCAGAGGAGAGGAAAAAAGGCAACGAGTGCGAATGAGTGAGTGCGAGGGTGAGAGATTACAAAAATAGACTTGCTTTCTCTGTTTCTAGTGCTATTAAGCTAGGCTAAATCTGGACCAGTGTGTATTGTGGCATTCCAAAGTGTTTGTGCCGCGACACACTGACCTACAACCAGCAGTGCACACACCATTATCAAGTGGAGGTCCCCACACCCTGAGCGATTGAATTTCCAGTTCAGCGTTTATTCTTGTGGCTCCTGTGATAATGATTGTTGCTCTGGTGGCATGTGCTCAGTTTAATCCAGGATTCTGTGCTTTGGCATGGGTTCAGTCTGGTCCACTCATCTGAGACAGCTGCCTCTAGTCCGTTTGATCCCAACAGGGAAATCCACTTAGATTACCTAATCTAGGAAGACAAAACATAGTGTAGCTAGAAGAGAAGGAGGATCAACAACTCACTGCTCTGATGTTTACTGTGGGACAAAAAAGACAGGATGGGCTACAAAAACCTGGACTATAATAATGGTGTAAAGTCTGACAAGTGTTCAAAGTCACATTTATTCAAAGAAAGAATATTTGAAAATGTGCTTGGTTTGTTTTTGAAAGTTGGGTAACATGGTTAATACCATTATTTTTATTTTATGTTGGTTAAATATTAAGTTCCATTCAGTAACTGTTAGCTTAGCTTAGCATGAAGATGAGAGGCCACTAACCTGTCTCTGTGTGAACTCCTCACTTGTCACTGCATTTCTCTAAGGCTTATTAATACATGTTTAACACTACATGTACTGCACCCGGGTAAAACTCGTTTTCATTCACAGTACTCTCTGAAAAAGAAAAGCATCAGATCAACAGTCAGTAGGGCTGAGAAGAGGCTCTCCCAACAGCTTGAGGTTTGATATCTTCCGAATTTATAACTGATTGACACCTGGCTGCAAAAATATTCCTAATTATAATTGTCAATGTTTGCCAAAAGGATGACAGTGCCGACCTCAAGTGCCAACTCCACTTTGCCAAAGAGGAATTAGCTCTCATGTGCAAGAAGCTCACCAAGTTGGTATCAGAGAGTGAGGGCATGCGTGAGGAGCTGGCCAAATACCGCTCAGCCTACGGCGACGTGGATGTCACCCAATCACCTGAAGGCAAACACAACTCCGCCCACTCCAGGGAGGCGGAGGTCAAGGTTCACTTGAAACTGGTGGAAGAGGAGGCCACGCTCCTTAGCCGACGCATTGTTGAACTAGAGGTGGAGAACCGTGGACTGAGAGCAGAAATGAGCGATCTGAGAGAGAAGACAGGAGGAGGGAAGGATGACGAACAAGAGAGTCGAGATGTATTGGAGAAAAGCGCGTCAGCTTCTACCCCTGCTACATCCAGCAAGGGAAGGGAGCAAGAGAGAGGTCAGAGAGATGAAACGGAAAAGGGTAAAAGTGATGTTGAGACATCTTTGCTTTGCAGCCGATTACAGACTGAAGGGATGATTACTCCTTGTCACATCACTCGAGAGGGTCCTGTAGGTGGTGAGTGGGACCCTTCAGACAGTCAGGAGGGAGAAAACAGCAAAACCCTTAACAGAGGTCTCAAAGGAACGACTGTAAAAGACTGTGAATCTCTTCTAGCCCTCAGAGATCATTCCTGCATTCTGAGTTCAGCCATACAGCTTCTGACCAAACCGCCAAAACACAGCCATTGTTCATCACCATCATGTGCTTTTAGCACAGAGGTGGAGTCAGACAGTAAGGCACAGAAGATAATCCTACCAGGGCCTTTAAACGAGGCTTTGGAGCTTTTGCAGGCCATGCTTTTGGCTTTCATTAAGAGAGTAGAGATCCTTTTTACAGGAGAAGACTTGGGCAAAAACCCAGTTTACAAGGACCAACGTGTATGGGATTCGTGCGCTTCTGCCTTTTCCTCAGGAGTTGATGTGGATCATGTTGAGAATATTTATAATCACAAAGAGTCACTAAGTAAGCAGGAGTGTACCGCAAAGGTTAAAGAGAGTGGGACAAAACCAGCATCTTGCTTCCACTGGGACCACACCCACAGCTGCAAGGATCCAAAAATGCAACTATCTTTGAAGATTCTGTGGATCCTCCATCAGTGGTGTCAAGTCCAAGATCAAGTGGAGGGAAATAAGGTACAAATTAAGCTGTTTGTCACGTTAAGTTTAAGGAAGAAAAAAAATAAAATGGCAGACCTCGTAATGTGTCAAATCAGCCACATGTGCTTTTTAAAACTACGGCTTCTGGACTGTCCTAATTGTGAATTGTTTTGATTCAGCGTGAAGAAAAAAACATGTTTGTGCTGCGAGGATTGTTGCAAGATCTTGATGCAGAGCTTCGGGATGAGCAGAGTGAATTCGTCAACGCAGCCAAGGCCACACGGGGAACGGCATCCGAGGTAAAGATGGTGTTTACCCTCCAGGCCTACTTGCCCCCACTGTTTTTGAAGTCCTGCTGATGATCTGTCTCGCTGCCCGTGCGTCCTGACACTCAGCTCAACAGGCATCATGAAAAGACTCATGCCAGAGTATTTAGGCTAATCTCTTGGAGCGGCTGCAGCCAAACGGGACATGCATGCTCAGATCTGCTGCATGAAAACGCTCAACTTGTTCTCTGGATTACCTAAACATGGGCCAGTGCATGTGCAGTTCAGTCCTGCATAGCCTTAGTGTACTAACTCTAAAATACAGTAGCCAAATATCAGAGAAGGAGGTCAGTGGTGAGGGAGTGGTTTGCTTCTGCTGAGCCAAATATCAATATTCAAGTTGTAATTCCAACTTTCTGACATACAAACAAATATGGACCGAACAATAGACTAAAATGTAAAGTATTTCTCATTTCTACCAGAGATTTGTAATGATGCAAAGCAACGTAATGTAATGTAAGATCAGGATGGTTCTTCAGATGATCAGTTATTAAATTTCAGCACTGACAGGATAATATTGCCATCCACAGAATAAAATCATCAACATCTAACAAGTTCAGCAGGATTTTCTGTGGTTAATAAGCCTTTGTGTGTTTTTTTTCCTCTTTGCTTAGTTTCCTGATATCTTTCATGATGAACATCAAGGAGATGCTGACAAGTAAGTGTTTTCCAGCAACATCCACATCTTGTTAAGGAGATCACTGAAATGACATCCGCTGCTGTTTTCACAGAATCTGCTGCTCAAAACGGCAAAGACTTAGGCGACAGTTTTCTCCGTGCAACTCCAAGAAGCGGAACTGGTGCTATGTGAGCCAGAAGGCTGCCCAGCTGGACCGAGACGACCCTGTTAAGACGTGGGACCATCTAATCATGCCGCTTAGCTTCCCTGGTCTCGACTTTGAGCAGATGTCTGTGGAGAAAAGCCACACTGCCCCAGAGAAGTCTGCCCTCCGCATCTACTACAGCCCCCCGTCAGCTCGCAGAGTGGCTCAGCAGAAGCAAACCACTCCCTCTCCCCGATGCACACCACCGACCTCCTTCTCTGTGCTCCCTCTGGACTCGTCTGCTAACCTGAGCGATGACATGAAGGAGATGACGACCGCCTGGAGACAGACAGGTCATGGCAGTTCACAGGAGAAGAGAGCTGATGCAGCCTGCTCAGACACTCAGACACACACTAAGCCACAGATGGTAAGTGTTGGTCTGCAGACGGATGGCGCTCTGGGGTCAGTCTCCGTGAAAAACAGCCCTTCTCGAGGCCTAGGCTCCTCCCTGGTGTCTGCCCGCACTCACCACATCTCTACCTCACTGGATGGCGTAGCAGGTCGAATGGAGAAGCCCATTCCTCGATCCACTTCCTCTCCTAAACTGTACCGCAGACAAGCAGGTTCAGGTGGATTGCTGACATCGTCCATCAATGTAAGCTCCTCCGCCCCCTCTCTTTCACCTTCTAGAGGCCGAGCACTGTGGAACCTGAATCATCAGAACCACGCTGGCCTCACCTTGACCCGACAAGCCAGTCCCAGAGCAGGTCAGAACCACAGCTCTCGGAGCGGTGCCAAGCCTCCCAGCAAACCCGCTGGCGCCAACCGTTACGGTTTGGTTTCAGAGTTTCTGCGCAGAGTGAGCGGCCGTGGAGAGAAAGCAGTGCCAGACTCAGGACAGAAGACAAAAGGCCTAAAGAACTTAGAGCGTGTTCCGACAAGGCCTCCTACCGTCCCACTGCACAGGAATGACAGTGTAACCAGAATCGTCAACCAGAGGTTCATGAAGCCGAGAGAGGAGGCCAGTCGAGCCCAGAGAGAGGAGAGAGGCAGCAGCCTGAACCACAGCGTCAAACACAACGTCAGCACCACCAGAGCAGAGGTGAGGACAGTTATGATCACACTGTCAGATTCATTATTAAAACCAAAACCACTATTAGACTCATCTAAAACTGGACCTGATGTCTATTACTGCAATTAATATGTGATTCATTAACTGATCTTTTAATTTTTAAATGTGGGTCAGGCGAATAAAGCTTTCGCCTTTTGTACCACACAGTACAACTAAGTAGCTTCCTATACAAATGGCTTGTTCTGTTCAACTCACGTCATCTGTTGATGCACATGCACGTGAAAACAACAAATCTTTACATAGAAGAAGTTGGCACAAGTTTTCGTTTGCTTGTTTCTTGCTCAACAAATAAATAAGATGATTATTGGATTATCAAAATTGTTTTAGCCATTCAAGAGGTTGCAGCTCAGTCAGACAGACTGCTATTCTTCTGAAATACTCAATACCTCATTTACTGTAAATGTCTTTCTGACCAGGATGGAAACTATGATGGCTGCAGCTCCAGCAGCACCTTGACCTTCTGCCTACCTCGTCCATCTCGTTCCACCCAGAGACAAACATTAAGCCAGAGCGCAGCGACTCGACACAGATACTCGGCTCCCGTGAGCGTGGCTGTAGACTCCAACTGTGAGTGACCTGGGGGAAGAAATAAAAGCGGCTCCACTTTGACAGCTGAGCGCAGACGGAGCCCCGGAGCAGGAACTAAAACAATTTACAGCAGGATGGAAACCTGAGAGAATGACTCCACTTTGTGTGATATGTTTAGAAGAGCTGTGAGGAAACTTCCTTCTGGTGCAATTAAATTATTCCACTTTAACATATTGGTAAATAATTCAGTATATAGTAAATGTATTTCATATTTAAAAATTCAAAATTTATGTTGAACTTATTTTGCATTACAACGTAATTTTGTATCATCTCTATGTTATTTTATTAGTATGAATATAATTTATTGAATAAAGTTGTACTGTCTGACTAACAAGCCTATACATATTCATATTTCGTTTATGTACATGTCTGTAACTCTAACTGTGCCACAGTCATCTGCTTCAGGCATCATCTGCTGGGTTTTACAGTACATCACATGCTCAAAAAAGAAAAAGTAACTGCTAAGTAGTTAATAAGATAAGAGCTTCTGTTAAGAGCATGATCTCCCTCCTCCCTTTCTCTCTTATCAGGTGACTCCTGACTTTCGCTGTCACTGAAAAGGCTCCAACAATCACAGTGTGTAACAGGTCTAGATGGTAAAGTTGAGTTCATTGCAGGAGAAGTTCAGATTTTTTTGAATTGATTTTTATATTCAGATTAGCATGAAAGGGTGAATCATCAAGTTGGGTAGCAAAATGCCAACACAGCAAGCCATAATGTTCATTTTATTTGTTATTTATATATAATTGAATTAAATAGTGTTAAATATACAATAAATATACACAATAAACCCTGTGAGCATTTGCATTTTAATAGATTATAAATACTAAGCATTGAAGAGCTTCGGTCTAAAACATTATTAATGTCACTATACGCTGAACAGAAGAAGAACACCCCAAAGTAATGTTGGTAAAACGCAGTAACTAACAACACACAATAAAAACTAACCTCTGGGTTCTTACCTTGACACAGAATCTGGTTAGAGCGCTTTGTTTGGTTGCAGTACTAATCTTGGCCTGAGGGGGCGCTGCAGCTATGCTCTCGCCGCAGCCAGGTACCGTCTTTAAACAAACCTTGTTGGCTGCAAACGCAAACCAGTCCGGAAGTTCTCCTGAAGTTTTCTGAAACGTTTCTCTCCACCGAAGATGGGAGTCGGGGAATGCATTTAAGTAGAATCTGAGATGGAGCCGGTTTTCCACAGGTTTAACTCTTACGACTTCGAGTCCAACCTGAAGTTCCAGGAAGGACTGAAGGTGTTAGAGCAGTCCAGCAGCAGCAGCAGGGACGGAAACTACCTGCTGGACATGAAGCTCTTCTTTTACAACAGGTGTGCGGGATTGTTTACTAGCGTTTATTGAACAGCCAGCGGGTTGAAGAGATAGATGACAAAAATATAAAATCATGAGCAAAAATCTTGATCATGAGCAGGTACCGAAACAAGTCACATTCACGCATCATAGCGTCACAGCTGAGTTTGATTGTTGTCAAGTTTCTGAGAGAACAAATGAGCGATTCTTCCAGTTTGTGCTTCTCAGTAGACGAAAAATATGGTAATAATGAAATGAAAAAAATAATAAATAAATGAAGTGTTTTTCTGCATAGATGTAGTAGAAGCAAACACAATGTACAACAAACAATTTTTCATCTCTTTATCCAACCCAATCATGATAACGGACCAAAACTCATTCATCAACAACAGGGCTGCTGTCATTTTATTGTAATGTTTAAGCTTTATCTAAATACAGTTAAGTTACGAATGAGATAATTTACTACTGTTCTTTCCCTTTACTTTGCTTTAACCTGCATTTACAGAGTGAGATCAGAAAGGAGACATTTTTCTTCATTTTCTTTAAATGTATTTAGTTCCCTGTACACTAAAAGTTAGAGATATTTACAGCTTTTTATTCATAAAGCACACCATAATTAGGCACAATCATGTTTATTATATATATTTGATTATGAAATGTAACGCCTGTAAATCTACTGACATTTGCACATTTGTTTTGTTTTTTTAAAGGCTTGAGAAATTAGCTCTTCCCTGAGAAATCACTTTATTATAGTAGGGACCCTTTAGGCCATGTTTAAAAAGCAGTGGTGGCAATAGTCTTTCACATTGTAAGAGGTAATTCATTTGTGGCTCACATGTCAACTGAATCACTGCTGAGTTTATAGGCATCAGCACGCGCTAGTTGACATCACATTAAAAAGTGTCTCTAACGCACACATCGTGTTTCAGGTTGGGCCCAAGTTTTGATCACTCCTGACTCACGTTAGCCTCTGTTGAAAGTGTTGTTTTATTCTCTGCTAGCTCAAAAAAATTGTTGATTTCTTTTCTTATTAAAAAAAAAATCACATGCTCTGGAATCACAGGTTTGTCGAGCCCATAGACCAAACCAGGTACAAGCTGTGGAGCTCTTCTCCTCATGTGACACACATGGACCACAGCTTGGAGCAGCTGGACCGGAGGACACCTTCAGATTCAGACTCTGACATTAGTCAAAACCAAACAGCAGAGACGGAGGCAACAAAGCTTTCCTTCGCAGAGGTGATGCAGCTGGTGCAGGAGGGAAGGGAAGTACCTGGCGCAATAAAACTGGACATAAAACCGAGTAATCAGAGTCCCACACCTTCTCAGATGGAAAGAATACTAAAACCATGGGAAACAGCAGACTCACTCAAATGATATTTTAGCCTTTATGTTGTTCTTAAAAATAAAAAGTATAAAAATTCCAACTTTTATGGTATGTTATTACTGATCAGGACTGAGGCTTGAAAGACAGAGCATGAATTTACAGTATCTGCAGGCCTGTACATTATTATCTAGTTCATTTGTCGTGGCCCAATTATAGAATGATCTGGTTGTTTTCTACACAAAACAGCTACATAAACACAATATGATGTATGTGCCTGTCTTTCATATCATTGGGGTTGTCTTGAGAATTTTTGTGTCTCGCAACTAACAAGACACAGAGATTCCAGGTCATTAACTAATGAAGAAAAGAGATTTGATTTACTCCAAACAACCACTTGTGGTGCATTATCAGTTCTTTCTGTATAACGTTACAAATAAACAGAGACCGTTACGTAGGATAGAGTTGGTCGTTTTTAGCAACACTGAGCTCCGGTTGTTATCTAGCATAAATTCCAACATGCTCAATGACTAGGCATCCACCATCTGTATACGAATTTAAAAAAGGGAGCCTTCTTTTCTGAATTGTATTTTGTTAGCCACGACTAAGTAGCAAAACAAGTCTAAATTGGAGGTTTGGCTCATGACGCATGCATAACCCAATACAAATTAAAGAGAAAAATGGCATTAGACAATAGTAAATTATGCCAATAATCTTTATTTTCTTCTGACCTGTCATTTGCTGCTTTCACCACAGAATTTAACCATATTTCACATTAATATTTTGCTATATCACTTAGAAACATGCAGTCTGTTAACAAAGTCTATCAAAAAAAAAACCTTGCTGGTGCAGATTAATTATTACAAAAAAATCCCAAACAAAAACCAAACATTACATCCATAGTCAGCACCAGTAATATAGCACCATCCAGACAATCATTGAGGTAAAGTTGTTGCCAGGTTACCTGTTAGGCATGTCCATATACATCACGTGGACAGGTACATGCATGACCAATACAGTCCATGTTTTAGAAGAATTTCAAATGCTGTCAATTAAAATCACACATAAAAAACACACAAGTATCACAATCATGCTAACTAATGTTGGGTCAGTTCTAACTGAGATTAAAGGACCACACTGCTCTTGTGTGTATAAAGGGTTCAGAGTCATCTAATGTCATTTTTTTTATCTAACCAAAACAATAACGTAGAAATCGAACTGAAATCAATACTTTGGCTTCTGTCACCATATTTGAAAAACCAAGACAAATAGAGAATTTTCACATTTCAGGTTTTTGGAATCTACTTGATAAATGATAAAAAGTAAGCATAATAATGGCTGGACAAGCCTCAGTGTTGTACAGTATACTCACCTTTCTCTGTAAATTGCTTCAAATGTGGTTTCCTATCTTTTCTTATGACAGAATTACTTAATTACTTACATTTTCCCAAAGTTCACAAGATATCCCCAATCTTCCCCTTTTTCCTCTCAGTGACTTTAGTGTCACACAATGTATGTTATTAGTTATTAGTTGTTTACTCTATACACTGATGGTGAATAGGTTTTTTAAATACAAAACTTTTCAATGTTGTAAATTAGTGTCTTGGCTTGTTTTTTTAATTATAGTGCATACAAAATAAGGTTAGCTATTTTGTCCACACTTTCTACACCTCACTTATGAAAGCAATCAAAAACGCAAAGTCGTTGTGACAGCCCTACTGCAATATTAAAAATACTTTGCGACACATATTTTTGGTCTTATGTAAATACCTTTAAAACAGGTCAAATGTGTAAACAGGTCAAGGCAAATGCAGTGAGGTTATTTTAGAGCCTCACTGGAGCACCACAGTGACTTAATTGTTTTTGAATAACGCATATTAAAAGGCAGATTAAAAACTGACAAGTTGATAAATTCATCTGAGGTAAAAACAATTCATTTTACTGATGATGATAAACATTATTACACTAGACTTCAAATATAAAACACATAGAAAGAAAGTGAACCTATTTTATATAAATTAATAAAGTTAAAAAAGCAGATTATAACCTATAAATCAGTGTTGAGGTAGGGACCTGGGACCTGTATCATGAAGAAAGTTCAACAGCCCTCTGAGTCAAACACTGGTGATCTGGTATCATGAGGCTGGTAAACACACAATCTACATACAATAAAAACATCAGGAATAATGTAAAGACTAGGTTAAAAATCTGAGTTGTCTAGGAACTGGTTCTGTCTGTTCATAATTCACCTCTACCTAATATCCAGACCTTTCAGCAGTTAAATGTTCACAGCTTGTTCATAAGCAGGTGCTTTTCACTATGTGTGCCTTGCTGAAGGTAGAATAGATAGTTTGAAGCAATGCAAGAAAACCTACAGCCTACAGTGTCTGATGATGATGATTAGTAGGAGAAACAATAATCAGTTTACAAAATCATCCTTCGATTCATTAATAATGTAAAAATATTGATTATAGCTGCTCAGAGCCTGACATTTAAGTACTTGGTAATTAAACCCTGAAATAAATGTGCCACTATAACTACCATTCATTACTGTGGTAGCTGGTTGCGCTAACATTATCTTTTGGCAAACAATGTAAGTGGCAGGATGCTGTAGAAATGATGAAATGAGGATTTTCCACTGATGAACCAGCTTCATGACACCATACAACCTGAGTTAAGCGCAAAGATGGCTGGATAGGGATCTAATCTTGTTTCATGATACAGGTTTGTGTTCGGAAGAATCACTGTTTAATCACAGCACCGTCATTTTCAGTAAAACTGAAAAATTTGTTTGTGCCTGCTGGTTCACAGATGACTGTCAGATTGACAGATGACTGTCACAGAATGGAAGGCGCTCATGAGAAAACAAAAACCAGAATTGCTAAACTAAATCTTCCTAAAAAAACTGGAGAGTTTGAACTACCTAGTAATGCAGGGCAGGATAAGGCAGTGGGTGAACCGCTGCTGCTTCACTGTCATTCACATTCAAAATAATCCTTTAGTGGCGAGAACAGGTGGCGAATGACGGGGACACTCCAAGAGCGACCCAGGACTCTCTGCCTTTGCATCCGGCCCATGTTGTTCACATCCGTGTAGTGTTTGGGGAAGCCAAAAACCCTGAAAGAACCAGGCCATGCATAAAGTTGAAGTTCTATGATCAAAATCCTGCCATGATCGTTTTTGACAGCACGCTCATAGACCCAGCTGTGTCCATGAACAGAAGCTCTATTTACATCATCCATACTTGTTTGCGATACAAACGCTAAACTCATAATTTGAACCTTATTTCAGAGGAGTCAGTTACTACCACCACTGCTACTGCTATTAGTGATATTAAGATTACTACTAGTTATGAGTAATAAGTAATATAAATCTTATAATATAACTTTAGAAACAGGACAAAAATGACCCAATGGATACACTAAATGGGGGATGATACACATGATGTGGGATGAACAGTGGGTTCACAAGAACATCCTGACTTCAGATACTTACTGTTCCATCTCGGTGCACCACAGATAGTCCTCCTTGCCGTTCATGCTGACAGGTAGAGGTCCCATCTTCCCCTGCCTTATGGAGTTCGACTTTGTTGTGATGGTACGTACTTTGTCAAACTGCATCATGAGATGACAAGTAAGAGTCAGAGTGTGTATGTTATGTCACATTACGTTGCCTGTAGGTATCTGTCTTCATGTGACACATTAAAGGACAGGGCTGAGCATCAGTTTTTAGATAATTTTGCAGGCAGGCAGCATCAACGTCTTGGCCGTGCTATGTGGCTGTTTTGATTTAGCGATGAGTTCAGCAACTACAGTATGTCACAGAAGTGAGTACACCCCTCACATTTCTTGTAAATATTTAATATATCTTTTCCTGAAGAAATTAAGAGCTGAAGAAATGACACTTTGCTACAATGTTAAGTAGTGAGTGTAAAGTTTGTATAACAGTGTAAACGTGCTGTGCTCTCAAAAAAACTCAAAACACAGCCATTAATGTCTGAACCCCTGGCAACAAAAGTGAGTACACCCTTAAGTGAAATGTGAGGGGTGTACTCACTTCTGTGACATACTATAGGTAGCTTTAAGAGTGTTGTCACTCGTCTTGGTGTTTTTCTAAGTAACACTGCTCCTGTTTACACATTTGAACAAAATAGTCTGTTTCCCTGCACACCAGGTTGAGGAGTTAGCTCAGTTGGTTCCCCAGTAAAAGTAAATCCAAAGGCAAGATAACGTTTATCATGACCTTGTTTGCTTTAATCAGACCAGTACTCATGCTAGGACCTTCATTGGGGAGGGAATTTTCTCCAGGATCTAGGTCAGACTCTAGAGGACCTTTTCTTTTTAAAATATTTATCCATCGCCAAAAATACCAGCACCTTTACAGTTGTGTCAGAAAACTGCAACTGTTTTGGTATTTGTGTGTTTATTGTTTTGGAAAAATGGACTGGGCAAAATTATTGGCACCCTTAAATTAATATTTGGTAGCACCCCCTTTGGAAAAAATAACTGAAGTCAATTGCTTCCTGTAACCATCAGGAATACTGGAATTCTGGACCACTCTTCTTTTGCAAACTGCTCCAGGTCATTCAGTTTTGAAGGAGGCCTTCTCCAAACTGCTTTGTTTGGAACCATTGCTTTTTTGAAGTGTGTTTCGGCTCATTGTCCTGCTGAAAGACCCATGACCTCTGGTGGAGATGCAGCTTTCTGACACCTGCCACTACGTTGTGCCCCAAAATTTATTGGTCCTCTTCAGATTTCACGATAGCGTTCACACAGTCAAGGCATCCAGTGCCAGGAGCAGCACAGCAACCCCAAGACATCTTTGAACCTCCTCCATGTTTGACTGTAGGGACCATGTTCTTTTCTTTGAAGGCTTCATTTCTTTTTCTGTAAACAGTGCCACGATGTCCTTTACCAGAAAGCTCTGCTTTTGTCACATCTGTTCACAGTGTGTTCTCCCAGACAGATTGTGGTTTTGTAACATGGGTCTCCTACACTGTTGTACCTTGTGTCTGCAGATCAGCTTGAATTTGTTTGGAAGTTAATCTGGGTTCTTTATCCACCATTCCAACAATCCTTTGTTGTAATTTTTCATCCGTTTTGCTCTTCCGTCCACATCCAGGGAGGTTAGCTACAGAACCATGGGCTGTAAACCTCTTGATGACATTGCGCACAATGGACACAGGAACATTAAGATCTCTAGAGATGGACTTGTAGCCTTGAGATGTTTTTCCAAATTTTTTTCTCTCAAATCCCCAGACACCTCTTTACACTTCTTTCTTTTCTAAATGCTCAGTGTTACTCACAACACAAAGGTTGAGTCCATTTCACAGGTGTGTCTAAATACAAATTACAGGAGCATCACGTGCTTGAAAAGCAATTATGTCTTACAATTTTGACAAGGTGCCAATAGTTTAGTCCAGTTCATTTTTGAGTTCAATGTGAATTTTTATCAGGTTTGACCTTTTTTTGTGTTGTTCTAGTGCACACCTGATGATTTTTCACGGCATAGGTTGGGAATCACTGCGTTAAACGACTCTACATGCTCCTACCTTTGCTGTGCGTCCAACTTCCAAACAGTCCTGGAGAATCACTTTGTTGTCTAAAGATGTAGCAAGAGGTCTAAAAAAAGCAGATTTGCATGTGAGTCAGACGTTTTTGTGTTTTCCAGTGTTAAAATGCACGTGAAAGCAATATGACTGTGTATTAGCATGTACCTGTTCATGCCAGGGAGGTTTCCCCAAAAGTACCGAGCTCTGTGTGCAGGGCTGACTTTAATAGCGTCAATCAGAATTGGATTACACTAAAAAACAGACAGATAATGTCCTGTAAGTCTAAATACAGTCTGACATCAAGATAAGAGAACACAATGACCAGTAATCAAATATAATGACCTCAAGGAATCTGCAGATGTCTGATTTGTCGTTGGAACTCATGAAAACCACATTCTCAAACAACCAGAAGAACGGACGGTCATCGCCCTCCTTCGGCTTCAGCAAGGTCAATATGCGGTAGAACTCAAAGAAAAGCCGCCCAGTGCCCTCTGCAGGACAAGTGTAGAGATAAATATAAATTAACATACAGTCCCTTAATTATTAAGTTCTGCATACCAACGTTTTATTATGCTGCATACCAAATAATCCTTTTCGCAGAGGGTTGACCATGGACAGGTCGTTACATGGACTGCCTCCAATCAGGAGATCAAAGGGACCCCATTCAGCTAACTGAAACAAACAGTCACAGTTAAATCCGCGTTGTATTGATCCTTTTCAACGTGTCACTAAGTCACAGATCAGATTAGATTTAAATAGATAATATTATTGCAGTGTTGACTCACGTGTTTCCTTGTGATGGTGCGGACATCATTCACATATTCGATCTTTCCCTCATGCTTGATCATCCCCACAGCAATCGAGTCCTCACAAATCTCTGAAGCAATGTAGCGCTCCAACTTGAGGCCCAGGTCTTTCAGCACCAGGTATCCTTATGCCATAGAGATTAAACACATGTTTACTCAAATGGTCTATGCAAGAGCAACTCCAGATGTGTTTTCCCAATAAGCTTCTAGATTTGGTATAAGTCCATCTCTCCATCTTTATGACGCAGTGACAGTGAACCAACCTGTTGCAATGCCGTCAAAAAGTGAGAGCACCTTGAGTGGTCTGCGCTTATCAGCAGGGATAGAGGGGTAAACTCTATGAGGCTCCTGTGACACAAAATAAAACAGACAACTTTTAGTACCACTGCAACAGGGAGCGATTTAGCTTGAGACAGTTTGTCAGGTAGTATTATATGCTACTGTATAATTCCACAACACAGCTCCATGATTCCAGATCAATAGGTTTGGGTTGTAGAGATTCTGTCTGGATTTTGTTTAGGTAAATAAAGATGCATTTCTGTAATTTGCAGTGCAGGTTATCTTGAAGATGTTTAGTTTTTTGCACAAGGGTTACGAAGGTTGGAAAAAACACCACAAGCTTTGTAACCTTGCTCTCAAAAATCACTGTGAGAAAAGAACAACCTATATTACTTAAAGTGATGCCAAGTGAGTTTCTTGTGCTATGCCAAATCTAGTTTACTTGTCTGTTGGTTCAAGTAATAGATGATTGATTAGAGTGCAAAGGTTCGAATTCTGGACAAGCCTGATAGAAAAACACCACCTGCTTTGTGGGTGGTCACTGCTGTGGGACACTGCTTTCTCTTCTTCCTCTCTCCTTGATTTATTCTTTGAAAACCATGTAGTTTTAGTGCGAGGGATTAAGATGTAAGGAGAGAATGGAAGTGAAGGGAACCACTGATGCAATTAGGGGAATTGGGAACCACCCAGTATGTTGTACTGAGTATCCATAAAGATTAAGGTTTAGGAATAGTAGCATCATGTCACATGACCAACCAATCTCATTAGCCCCAAGGAGTCCATAAACTGGTACATGAAGAACAAAGAAACTGCAGTGTTTACTGAGAGAAAAGTGTGATACGTACAAACTCCATGGCGCTGTTGTTGACAAAGAAGTCTTGGACCCTAACACTCCAGTCTGGTCTGAGTTTGAGATTTCCTTTGCACTGTGATGGTTTGCATATGTAGCAGCTCCAGGGATCAATGGTTTTGACTTCGTTGAATGTTTCTGCACCCACCAAGATGTCTAGACAGTCTTTGCAAAAACATCTAGGATAGATAAGTAGAAAATGTTAACTTGCATGACCACGTTAAAGTATCAGGAACCAGGGTGTCTTGCTATTTCTTTTTATTGAATGTGTTTGTGAGTGTGTGGGGTGAAGGTGAAGGTGCAGTTGCTGTATTTGACCTTTTACTCATCAGTATCAACTCAGTCAACTTACAAAAAACTGCTTACTATTCATATTTGCAGCATGATAGCTTTGCTAGATGAGCTGTTAGACTTCAGTAAATTGTGGTAACCTGCACTGCATGCAGTTACCACCACACACTCATGGATGGATGAATTGATGTATGACATACTAACTGCTATGTTTATAGGTTTGTTAGCTGTATTTCATTGTTCCATGTATATTGTAAAGGTCTGATTACATTATTATTTTTTCCATTTGTGTTTTGTTTATTGGTTGTTCTGTTTTTTACCTGCAGCAGCTGGTATTTCCACACAGAATGACCTCTAAGCCACCGCAGCACACAGTGCAATACGACTGGTAGCCATCTTCATCATAGCGATAATATGTTTCCGTGAAGTTCTCCTGCGAACAGTGACATGGTGGTTGCAGCATTTGATGTTAATGGGAGCTGGGTTTAAAACGGAGGTTAGACACTGACAAACTGAGCTGGAATGGAGTAAAGCAGACCACACGGCGTTAGACGAAGATAGATTACTGGACATATTAGATTACCTTGCAGTTTGGACAAAGTCCACCTTCAAAGAGTGGGTGCTGCACTTGAAGGTCAGATGATCCACAAGACAAACAAAAATCTGAAATAACCATTAGATTTAATAATGGATGTTTATAGTATTATAAATAACTTTTCTTCATCATTTTTCTATAATCTCTCAAACTTACCCGCAATTGTTTTTCCTTTCTCTTTGACCCTTTCTATTATTGATTCTGTAAATCAAAACAAGAAATAACAAATGTTTACCCTTTATGGCAGTGTTGTTACATCTATGGACAGACGTTTTACGCACCTTTGTTGTAAGCAGTATTTGCCTTGTTTTTAAAAACATATTTTCTTTTTGCTGGCGGCTGGTATTCAGATATGGCAGAGTCAGAAGATTCAAGATGTACAACAGAATCTAGATCAGAAGATGGAATCAGGAGAAGTTTCATTAAAAAGTATTATAAAATAATCAAATGATAATTATTCATATTTGTGCAATACACAAGTCTATAAGGGTGGGTATATGAAACTAGTCATGCGTTTTGTGCACATAGTGCATTAAGAACGATGGATTTACTGATGAACACATACCAGGGGGTAGGAATCCTTCAGGTCCTGTGGGAAGAAAACCTTCAAGAGCCCAGTCCAGCATCAGCGTCATCTCTTTTTCTTTATTTCCTTCAGCTTCAGTAAAAGATTTCCCACAACGCTCTGCTGCTAACTGCAGAACACACAATTGCAAAACATTTTCTAGCACTAACATATTTCCTTAAGCACAATCTGCTTGACACCATGATGCTTGAAAAAGCTTTTATGATTGCAGACGTTCCTGTTGACAGCACCAAATGGTCAGTTGGTGGTTTCAAAGGTAGGAAGTGTTGGGAAATTGATTATTAAGCTTGATCAATGAAGAGCTGGCTCACAGTTTAGGCCTGAACAACAGAACAGCTTTCATCCAATTTAAAACCACCAAACAGCCCCAATACAAGCCTTCTGCTTTGAATTTGTGTTTGTTCACACTTATAAAGCTGTGGTGGCAAAGACTAGCAGTTCAAACATGCAGACGCATAATTATAGCAACTACTTTGTTTTCCATTATCTAAAACAATGATCAGTGAACTGTTAAATCCCTGAATGAAAAAAAGTCTTTTTTAACACCACCATAAGGATAATGGTAAATTATCTGACCCCTGTTCATTGACCTGGGTTAACAAAACTAACCAAGGAACCACACATTAACAAATCAATGTTACAGGATTTTCTCTTTCTTCCATACCTCAATTATCTGGTAGATGGCTTCTTTGTAAATGGGCAGCGAGGCAAAAGAATTTTTACAGAAGCACCTATTAAAGGCACTGAATGGCAGTAGCCTCTCAGAAGACATCTGCAACAGAAAGCAACAGTGATGTAAAGAAACCTCCCTCAAAACAAAGGCAGTGTTCCTGCACACCAGTCACGTGTTTAAGTTCATCTTACCTCTGAGAACATCCCATCTCCGAACCACTCCACCCTCCGCATACCCGGGGGCGCTGACTTAGTTTTCCAAGGTGTCACCATCCCAGGCCACCAGGAAAACCCCTTCACCTTTCCCCAGATCAGCTCTCCTGTCAGAAAACCTTTCCCATCCTACAGATGTCCAAAAACAAAGCAATGTATTACTGAAAGCAGACCAAATGCCACTCAGATATTTTCTATATAGCCAAACAGACTACCTGATAGACATTTTTTCGTCGTCCTCTAGGTGTGTTTTTACTGGACATTGGTGATTCATCTGCCTGTAAATCAACAGAAAAAGACTGATGTCAAAGATAAAAAAAAGCAATTTATAGACATGTGTATTTCTCATAGTATAAAAACTGACATAACTGTTATTTTGCAACCACAAAACAATTGTTGACACAGAAAGACAATAGAGACATACAAAGACCTGTATTATTAGCATATTAACATATGCTTTGTTATTGTCACACATCTGAAGGTGATGTCTTGAATGTCTTTGTTTTGTCCACAACAACAATAATGAATTTAGAAGCACACAACAAACTATTTGTTAATTACTAAAATAGTTGCTTAATTCCCATCAGCTACAACTCAATCAACTCCCAAACTAAGCTCACACTCTACTAATAAAGAGAGGTTTCAATTTGGTGCACAGGGTTTGTATAATATACGTTACCACCAACAGTGTGACTCTTCCACTGGTTGGTCAGCTCAGAGGGGTCCCTTTAAATTTGTTCAATCAGACACTTGTGCATCATGAGTCTGCAAACGTCTGAGCTACCGTGGTTTGCTGCAGCAACAATGTTTGTCATCAGGCTGTTGTTCCAACCACATTTACTTATCAAATTAACTTGTGGTGTAAACCACTGCGAAATGTCTAGCAGGGGTTAACTGGTAGTATACATGAGTATACCTACCCCCTCATCTTGAGACTCCAGACTCTTTCTGCTATTCTTATCAAGACCTGTGGGTTTGGACCAGGTGCAAGCACCAGCCTGGAACACTGTACGAGCCTGTGGTTTCTGACGCAAGGTGTTCTCCCAGCCCAAACCTCCCCTACTGGCCCCCTGAGAGACAAGACACTCTCATTACATACCCAAATATCATGCACATGCAAATCTATTCCAACGCACTCAGATGCCTTCATGTATGCAAACTGCCCCTGTCCCTCATCATCTCACTGACTCTGCCCGTCTATTAATATTAAACACAAAACACTGTTAATAAAGGGTTTGAGAAATCCACTTTTAAACAAACAAACAATCAAATGAATTTAAAAAAAGCTGAACTGTTTCACTATCTAGAGTTACAGACAGCGTTTAGTGTCACATTCCATTAATGGTATGACTTCACAAAAGCAGTTGCTGCTTTTAGGTCGAAAAAAAGAAAAAGAAAAACACGTACCTCTTTCCACAAGGCACCATTTTCTGCAGGTACAGCATCATCCCAGTCGTCTTTGAAAGGAAACAGCATATTGTGGCACAATGTGTTTCAGTATTAACAAAAGTGAAACTGTTAAAAATCTAACGAGGTATGAAGCTACTGTAACCTTTGCCCCATTCAATATTATACGTATTATACATATACTTATATATGATTCAAAGTTGTATGTAATACAGACAAAAAAATAAAAATATGATATTCTTACTATTCAGCCTTTTAAGGCGGACTTCACACGGCCTCATTGTCAATTTAAGGCCATTCAGTTCTAGAAAATAAAGCATAAATATCAAATTATCATTGGGCACTTAGTTATATTTCATGCACTCTGTGGATGAAAATTAAGTAAGGTACAAATGTAACTTTGATTTACCTAATGGAGCATCCTTCTTAACTCTAGCGTGACGTGGGGAGCACGTGCTGCTGCTGCTGTCAGAGAGATCACTGTCAGATGACGCGCCACTGTTTTCATTTAGGACTTCACTTTCAGAAGACAGCACAGTATCTCCACCTTCTAAAGCCTGTGAAAGAAAATACAGCAAGTACAAAAGAGCAAGTAAGCATTCAGAAACTAAATACAGATACAGGTAGAATGTGTTCAAACTGCATCTCTGTGTACATACCTGAGTAAAGACTTGCTGTGCACTGAGTGGTAGACATGGGAGAGACAACAGGCTCAGAACAAGCTTCCTGAACACTGAGCTTGGCTTGGTGTCCTTCAATACACTGGCCCAGTGTTGTTCCAGTAAAACATCTGTTGACTTCTCCTTCTCTTCATTCCGTCCCTCCTCAGCCAGCTGATACTCAAGGAATTCACTTGTGAGCTGGCTGACCTCCTCTGGTGAGTTACAGAGCCCAAGCTTGGTACCGAGCTCCCCTACTGTTTTCCCTGTCACTTTCAGCCTGCTCTGGGTATTCAGTAGCTGAGCTATGCTCCTTAGCACCCCATCACTTAGAGGCAGCTCCTTTGAAATGCAACTTGTTAGTGCAATGTAGAAAGACAGCATCTGCTCTTTTAACAGTGGCAGTGCCTCTACTGTGTCAGATTCATTCAAGACGTCTTCCACAGCTTTTCCACCTAGGTTGAGTTCAGGGCTTGACAAGTGGAATTTCTTGTTCTTTAGGATTTGGACATCATGTTCCTTTAGGAAGCGAGTGGCAGCTTGTGGACGAAGGAAGTAGGAAGTGTATGTGCACAGCAGGTTACTGGCTTCCTCTAAGACAAGTAGCGTATCAGCACGAGAAGCTTTCTCTTGTGTTTGCAGATGTCTTTGAAAACTGATCAGGGGCTTTAGGGCCCACTCCAGGAACATAAACGTTGCTCTGACTTTAGGATCCTGGAGTTGGGAACAGATTAACTTGGCTTTGTTGTCATCCTTGTCACAAGAGCTAAAGTACAGTATAAGATTGTTCCATATTTCCAACATTTTTGTGACTAACAGGCAAAAACTAAGGCAACTGGTGTTGAGATGAAATGAAGGACTGTCCACAGTGATATCGGAGCCAAAAAGAGCGCAGAGGTTGTCATTCTTTGTAGAGCTGGACGCGTGGTAGGCGTGGATGTCCGCCATCAACTCTTGAACTTGATTGGGGAGCTGCTTCACCCCTGCACGACAAGCAGCGTCAGCCACAGTGTGAAGGCCTCCTAAGGCTACTATGTTTGGATTAATTTTCCTAAGATGAGAGCATATCTCCTCTGAAGTCTGTCCATTACTGTCGCAATAAACAGCAACAAGATTATTTGCAGGTAACCCAAATTTATTCATGGTCTCCACCACTGTTGCTGCTGGCGTGTGATCTCCTGCATCATCTACTGACTGAAGAGCATCCAGAAATTGAATGCAGTACCTGGACGACGTGACATTAAAAAACCCAACGAGAACCACAGAGACTGTGTCATCCTTTCCCACTGTTTCCCTTTCATAAATGTATAAACAGTAGGGAGTGTTCTGGCAAACAGATGTAATGTCTTTGGGATACTGCAACCCCAGCTTACAGCGTGCAAAATGTTTGGGCACCTGTTCACCTTTAGCAAAACCAGGGAAACAGTGTTTGTGAATAAATCGTATTGCTGCATCACTACAGGGCAGCGGCTCAAAGCTTTGGTGTTGCTGGCCAGTACTCTTGTAAGTTTTAGAGCGTTTTTTGTGTTTCCTTGTTTCCACGTGTTGCTGGAGTTCAACGAGGCCTTTATGAAATGTGTTCAGGTTTCTGGTACAAATCAGACAGTAGGTGTAGTCTTCTCCAAGCGTACTACGTTCAGCCCACTCAAAAATACTCTTCCATTTTTCAGTGTATGGGAAGTTTTTAGTCATGTCACTGCTGTCCTCCTCTGCGTCCGATTCCAATGTAGAGTTCCCTGAAAAAGAAATAAAATATTACTGTTAATTCTGTGTCAGCTGTGTTGACTAAAACAGGATGGATGGATAGTCAGGATGAAAAGGGTTGAATATTTACGCAATTGAGAGGACGTCACAATAGGCCTGATATCATGGCTGTTCCGCGCCTTCACTGCGTCGTATTTGTCACTTTTCACCTTTGCTGTGTAGAAAATTTTGAACCACTTCAGGAACTCGAAATTGCTTTGAAATTCCCCTTTTACGAGCTTCTTAACCGGAATGGTCTAAATCAAGACAAAACAATACATGACAAAATTTAGAAAAATGTCCAGTGCTACAGTGAAGATCATTGACAACAAAAAAAACAAAAGATATATCCAGATTTGCAAAATAAGTAACTTGTTGTTATATGCTGGATTTATTTCTTGGCAGGAACGTTCTAGGAACAACCTGTGATTGACATACTCCCAGGTGAGGCTGCACTCCTCCTGGCTCTAGCTAGTAAGGACAGTTAAGCTAACATAAGGCGTCTTCTATGTTGTCAAGTTTAGCTTGTTCTATAGACATTAAAAGGTCATCTTTTATAAAAAGTAATCTTTTCTCCTGAAAATCATCCCTCTCCACCAGTGTAAATGTATCAGAAGAAAGAAAAGCGCATACCTGTGTGATACTGTTGTTTTTGAAGGCCTCATGCAGAAGTTTGAAGTTGTGCTCACAGTCCTCCTCACCTTGTGCATCAAATTTCACCTTGGTCATGTCAATGGATCCAGGCACAATACAGTCCATGATCTGACAGTGGCACGCACCTGCAGGATCAAGCAAACATAGCAACAGTTAATGATAAGCTAATTATAACGAAATCGAAGTTATTCACCACTGTGCGGGTAACGTAGGAATGTGTGTTATCATGGCTGATTGCAGCTCCTGATGGAAGGGGTGGATGTTGATAATTCACCTGAACCCATCTCCCGCACATCTTTGAAGTTCGTCTTCAGCAGTCTGTTGGCCCATTTGACCAACTGAAAGTGGGTCGTTTTGTCATTGGTGAAAACTGGAGTCACACTCTTGGCACCTTCCATCTTGCAGTTCTCTAAGAGAGTAAACAGCAATATTTTGTTAAAATGTATCATTATCATAGTTATTTTAGAAATAACTGAAAAAAGGCAATCGCTGATGCCAAGTCTGGTGTTTGCCCCCCGACCCCTTATCCAGCCAGTGAGTGCTTTGCCTAATCCTCCATTGTCTGTCTGACTGTGGAGGATAAACGCGCAGAGTTCGTGTCAATTAATGTTACATTTGGTTTTGTGTTTGTGTTTGTATTTGATCGTTTCACTATCACGTGGCAGCAGCACACATGGCGCGCGCTGCTGCTGTCTCCTCCCCTTTCTTCTCAATGTATAGAAAGCCTGAGTGAAATCTCGCGTTGTCTACCTTTTTTGCCGCGAACGTCCCCATTGCGCAACTTTCACCGGTGGGGAAACTTGAGCCCCAACACAAGACTGACGCTGTAGTGCTTCTGCAAAGTAACAACTACCGTAATGGAGTTAAGTAGCCATTACCGACCGGCCGGCGACTTTGAACAACGGGAGCACGACAGCAGCAGCGTTGTTTGGCACAGGGGCAGCGTTTTTATACTTTATCAAGACTTTGGAGGATGAAACTATAAATGACAGTTTAATAAAACGTAATAACAGCGGTAACCACCCGTGTATCCAGACGTTATTACCGAGGCCGGCGAACCTAAGGTACCGTGAGGAAGTCAAATTTTCGCGGCTCACGGGTCTTTCCGGTGAGACCCTCACGCGTTTGTTTGAGCCGGTCTTTTGTGTTGCGGGGGCTGGAGAAGGCTGGATTTACAAAGCAGATTTGGGGAAACGTGTAACGCTAACACGACTATCTGATATGTTACGCACGTGCGTCCATATGGGGGAAATCATAGCACAACGCGATCGGCTAGTTTTGCAGAAACGAGACAATGTTGTACTTACCTCGGCCGTCCCCTATAGCTACACACGTCCCCTCGACTCTTTATTCGAAAGCACATTTCCCGACGAGCAAACCGTCTCTGGTGACGTCCTCGCAGAGCCATTGGCCGACCCGACGCGAGAGGCCGTCCCGGGGTCGGATTGCTAGCCGCTGCTTCGCGACAGCCCACACCCTCCGTAAGAATGAGCGCAGGCGCAACGCCCCGCAAAGTGACTCCTCGTAGGCAAAAAGCAATAGGCCGATTCCCCAAGTTGGCCGAAATGTGGCTGCCATGTTTCTAACCAACAAAAAAATGGTCGGTTATCTAACCCCCCCCCCCCCCCCCCCCCCCCCCCCACAAAAAAAAATATTAGCACAGACTGGACATTAATTAACATCAGGCAAATAAAACACATCGGCCACGTTACACTTCGGTGCCACGCCGTTATCAATAATCATGCTTCGGTTTACCGAGAACCATTGGGAAGTTTCTGAAAATCAGCTGGACGAGCAATGACGGTCACTCCTTTCAAAGCTGGGCTGATTAATAAGTATAACTAAGGCTGAATCACAGACCAAACCTCGACTTCATCTCACATTAATGCTCTAAAACGCTGCTGCGTAACGTAGCTAGGTAACGGTGCTAGCACGTATAAGTTAAGATGGCCCAGCAGCAATTAGCATAAAAGTTCTATGAAGGTACAAAGTTAAAACGACGAAATAGCACAACAGAGCAGAGTTTCGGAAATTTCGGACAGAAATGCAAAGCTAGAAAGCGTTAACGTTAGCCCGGACCGAACTCCAACCGACTGCTAGGGTTTACTGTGGCTCATGGTCAGCGTGCTAACTTGGCTAACAAGGCATTGACGAAGTCATTTCCCGAGTGAACCCGTCTGAGTTTCGGATTGTGTACAAGGCCTAATGTTGCGACTTTGATCAAAAAATAAACCGTGGATGTTATGGTGGTCGCCTCGTTAGGGGTTTGCTGACCAGGCCTGTTTTCCTGCTAGCTTTCCGCATTGCGTTGTTACACGGTAATGGCGCTTCAACAGATTTTCAGTGGGATTAACGACGTAATTTGGACATAGGTACTGGTTAATAAATCATCTTTCAGTTGTAATGATGGACAGTCCTCTCAAATTAGGGTTGATGGGTAATTCAATAGAGCTAAAGCAACTACACCACTATTGGGTATGGGAATTAAACACAGGGGCTTCAAGTGCAGACAGGCCAGTTAACCTTCATAATGGACATTTAAAAAGCCCAACATAAGCAATAACTCATGAATGTGATGAATCAGAATTCAGGCCTTGTTTTATGCCCTTGATAACAGTGTTGACTGTTAGCCTGTACTGTCTGTGGTTTCCTTCGTATGCTGCTTTATCCACACATTGGTTCTGGCATATACTGCAATGCAAAAAAATACATATGGTGAACTATAGGTCAAAAACTAAGTCAATAAAATCAATAAAAACACCTTTCGGTTATCACATGTTGTATAACAACCTCTCTCAGAGTAACACTTGGTGATTACATTTTCTCTAGAGACCGTCTTTCAGAGGAAATGGCCAGAGGGCATCCATGCAAAAATTAAATCGTAAACAGCTTATTAACCCAGACTGGCATATTTATTGATTGTTGCATAGCTCTTTTTATTACATACTCATATTTGTACACATGTGGCTAATGTTATTACAATAAGAAAGCCATCTGAGTTTATTTAAATACTAATATTTATACCTGATTCGATTGTTTGTAGATTAACAATGGCAGTAACAGTGAGTCTTGTTTTGAAGCTAAGATTTGTAATAAATGTAAGTGACGGTTTAGAGATTTCACCAGAACTGATATTTGTTCCACAAGGACCAAACATCAGCCAGTATATAAAATAAGTGCCAGTATTATGGAACGTATTGCTTAAGTATTAAATGCAACGACTTGTCATGGAATTTTTCTATAATGTCCTTATGCAGATAACTTCAGGCTGCTTTGTGACACCATCTGTGGTGTGTGTGTAAAGCCACTCCTGTAGCCTGCAGCGGGGGTCACGAGGGTCAGAGCAGGCTTTGTTTGTATGACCACCTCTGCACCAGCCCATCCTCCCAAAGGACAGGGTCATGAAAGCAGAGAGAATGAAAGCAAGGTATTTCATTTTCACTTTTCTCTATTTGGTCTTAGTGGTGTCCAACAGTGTTAATATACCTTTTTATAACGTGTTGTTAGTAAAAGTAAAAAACAAAAAAGCTTCATTGTGTGCTGGGTTAAGATCCACAAAACAAGAAGAAAAAAGGTCACACTGATCAAAACACAGATAACTAATTGAACACAGTCTAATATGTCAAGAAAGCCTTTAGTCTAAAGAAATAAATGTTCAGAGAGTCTGCCCTAACTAATTTATTAGCATTCAATTGTTTCATCACGGACAGCAGCTATTCTCTGATAAACAGCCTGGGATTGCAGACTCTTGGGGTTGAATGATTAAATCAAAAACACTCCACACAAACTCCAGGTTGAGAACATCTAACGAAAGCTCAAAACCCTTGATCATCTCTGACCATGCCACTGCTGCATTTGCTTTATGATGATAATCAGTTTGAAAACTGAAATCTTGGCGTATACATTAATTATTAGTATTCAATAGTATAAACTCATTGATCTGCAACTCAAACTGACATCTCGCTGGTACCTGAAATAACACTTCTCCACTAATACAGCTCCCACAGTTAAGGGGCATCATTATGATTCAGCTGGAATGTTCTTCACCAGATGAATTAGAGTCCATTATTGTCTCGTAAAGTACCTGCGGGAAATATTTGGCTTTTCAGCTGCTAAGTTCTCCCTTCGCCAGCTTTTTTTGCATCTTCAACATGCAAACACAGTGTGAGAGAAAACAAGGCAGTAAAAATAAGGCCATAAAACCAGAACAATGTGTTCAAAGAGGCTCAAACACCCTATAGATCTGAGAGAAGCTCTCCCTTTTGGGTTTGTCTCCATCTAGCATATGTCATATACAAGCATTTAAAACATATGCTCAGTAAGAATAAATACTGAGTGTCAGAGACATATGGACATCGAACACTTACACATAAAAGAAAATACAGAACAGTGTCAGCTCTATAGTTAAGGTAATACAATTAAAAAGTGAATTCAGTAAAGCAAAACAAGAAGCTCCTTCAGTGAACTTGAGTTTGCTTCAGTGAAAGCAGGGTTGAATTAGACGTTCTTTATTTATCTGCTATGTTTGTTTGAGGCTTACACTCAATAAAGTGAAGTATGAGTGCTATGTTGGGTTAATTAACACCTGAAAGAATGAGAGAAGACATGGAAAACTATAAAGTGAATTATTAAACAATGATACTTGTCATAATATTCCCCTTTTTGGATCAATGTAATTATTCTGAAATCTACATAGAGAATTGTTATCCATCCAACACTGAACTGTTGTGCACAAAGCAAACAATGAAGCATATATTATATTATATTGGATGGTGTAACTATTACTGTATCATCTTTTACATAAAATAGTTAAAACGTCTGAGATTGTGAGGCTTAACTAACTAACTTTCAAGATGGTCATGTGACATGAAGAACAAGAAAACTGAGAAAGGGAAGTAAAGGCTGGAAAAGATAAGAAAACGGACACAAAGGTCAGTGGGACAATTTAAAGGATCAGAGTTAGAGGACAGAACCTGACAGGTGCAATTAGATGTGTCAGTGCAGCAGTGGGGGGGCACAATAAGCATGTCGTAGCCAATCAGGATGATAGAATAAGAGCCGCTGAGTGTTTGGGCAGTAGGGGCTGTTTGTCTCTCCACGGTGAGCCCATTACAGCTGTCGAAGCCCAGTAACACAGGCACAAACACAGGTGGCACTGACAGATGCCATGCACACGAGAGGGAGCGTTTGATCAAATGCAGCTACGTGCTAATCAGCCATTTGTGAATGAATAGATCAGGTAAAGCCCATGTGTGATGGCTAAACGTTGTCTGAGGATAGCGGTTGGCTTTCTGACACCTTGCACTTGTTTATGACCTGACCATCCAAATTCAAAGCCACTTAACTTCTTCATGCCTGCCAGTTTAATGAGCAGATGTTGTGTGAAAGATAAAGCTTTAGTTATGTGCAGTGGTTAGGTCAGTGCGGTCACACACACAATCTGCCTTTGTGTGGAGCTAACAGGCTTCCTCTGGGCCCCTCGTAGCCCCTGAAACTGCAGAGGGCTGTTCAAAAGGCAACACGCAACTTCTCTAAGACAGTTGGGTTGTAGGAACCTGGTTTCAGAGCACTGAGCTTTAATATATCAACAAATTCCATTTTAAACACACAGAGTAACTGTTGCTTGGCCACTTGGTGGCAATGGAAACACATTTTACAGGTTTTACATTCATCATTAAACTGCACAGTGAATAGATTCTACAATACTTAAGTACACAATACTGTAGCTTTGAAGCTCAAATTATTATTATTACTTTATAAACTTTACAAGTATAACTGATTTAAAACAAATCAGGGAAGAAAACACAGAGGATGTATAAATACACTGGATGACAAGAGAAAATGACGAACACCTGACAGGGGAAGACACGAGAAACAGGAAACACAGGACAAAGTATAAAACCACCAACATCTCCGTCTAGTGGGAGAAGGGCCAAAATATTACAAAAGCTAGTCCTGAAGTCCCCCTGCCCTGCTTGCTCAGGTGTGTTGAGTTGATCAGAACTGAAAGATCCAGTTATTCAGTTAAAGATCCAGGCAATCAGCTGCCGTGATAAAAAAAAACCTGCGTAATATGTCTCAGTGTAGTTCACCACAGAGGCTGCATAGCAGGAGACACACATAGTGCTCCAGTGAGGGATGTGTGAATGGGCGAGATGGGGTGGACTCTGATCTGAACGGCTGCCTTCCTCAACCACCGGACTAAAACCAACTACATGCTGGGGAACATGAGGAGCAAGTCTCAGCGTCACAGATGGAGCCTCGTGACCCAGAGATGTGCTGCACCTAAGGTGGAAAGGGGCATTGGGCCAAAGAATGCCCACATAAGTTATCTGCTGACAGAGATGAGTGTGATGCTTTGCTATGATCCACACTCATAGTTGAATGTATTTAAATGAAAACTTCACGACACAGATCAACACAAAGCTCATGGAGTTTACACATTCACATCCTACACCCTACATTGCAAATCACATCTCAGTTTAGGGTCAGATACAGGTTAGAAGAAGAAGTGTATGGTAAACAGAAGACAGCATAGACCACCGTGATAAAACATATTCATTAGACGAGACAGGTGGTTGTGCTTCTGTTAACCTCTCTCCTACACAGGAGACAGTGTTTACAGAGGAACCAGCCACTTGGCACCAGCTAAACCTGAGACCTGAGACCCTGGTAAACTAGGACAGACTTTTCCCGCACACGACTAAAGTACTAACAGAGTACATCCACAGTAAACGTCATATACCATCTCAGCAAAGCTTCAGACTGTTTTGAAAACATTATGTACCAAACTACAGTAAACTAGAGAAACAGCCTTTCTCCAAGCTGCAAAACCTATAACCAAGAGACAAATTATGTAGTTTCTAGAAATGACTCATTTCTACCGAAGGATCAAACTACGCTGTTATGACAGCACCACTGACCGTTACTCTACTCTCTGCATCTGATCCAATAAACGGACGTCAGAAGCAGAAAAGGCCTTTGTGAAAACGAGATGACTTTTTTTACCTGATTATTCAAAAGACCAGAAATACTCACAACACATGCGATAAATATGTACTGAAATAGACCAAATTCTACAGACAACTGCAACTAAAACTGAAAAGCAGATGTGGCTCAAGAAAAGAGCAACATGGAATACAGATTTTAAATTGCATGTGTGAATTACATAATAATAATAGTAATAATTGTGCCTATTACCCACAGATTACTTGTGGAACAAAGCAAAATTGAGACAGGAAGACACTGACTGTATTATCTGTCCTTCGATTCGAAGTTTGCATGTCACACCAACCAGTGACGCTAACACAGAAGAGGTTTTCTGTGCAAATTCCCTTCCAGAAGCCGATGTTGTAAAGGAACCAGTGAAACCTGGAAACTGGGTCCCGGTTAACGTGATAAAAAAGAAGAACCGGTCTAGTTCACGAAGACAGGGACCCACCAGTTGCTCTTAACCACACCGACAGCTGTAAAGATAACTAATCTCCTGGAAACATCTTTCACTTTGCAAAAAGCTAACCAGTCTGTCGTAAAGGGTGACCAATGCCTTATGCCAGGAGCCTGGCATAAGGCTGGCACTTGAAGAAGAGTAACTGCATGGCCACATTCCAGACAAAGGATTTCACCTTCTATCATGACAAAGCAGGAACTGTTGACGTAGACTTTTACAGTTTGGAGCCTGACAACAGCAGAGATCGAGAGTGGGCCTCCAAACTAACAATGTCAGGTGCAGGTGCAGACTATGGGTATCGAAAGTTAAAGGACAGATTATCCAACATAAAGAAAAGCAGTTCTCAGTGTAACAACGAAGAGACAACAAACTCTTAATCACATTAAAGAGTCTTACAGCCCAGAGGGACTTTCACTATTTACTACAGGAGCACACGATACACGATACACATCCTATAGGATATATTTCTTTAAAAACATGACCATTGAAGACCAGGTGAAAAACAACAACAACAAAACAAAACAGTGGTTTAATTAGATGATGTGCTCTGCTAAACAAGTTGGAGCCGTTGCATTTGCATGTTGAAGACAAGAGACAACACTGTTTAGACTGGATGCAACTAATGATCTAAACACACTGTGTTTATATAACAATAACTACACACAAGCAGGGTCATGTAAGACATTGATTACAAAGGACAACAAGTACCTATCCCTATGACTAAAGCCTTCTCAGGAAACTAAACATGCTATCCACAAACGGGGCAAGGGACAGATGTAGGTCGTTTGAAAAGGTTAGCTGATCGTGTCAATATTACTGCTGACAATGCGAGTTTGTCTGAGGCGCCCGACACAGACAGGTGGAACCTTTGACTCTAGGTGTATATTGATGCTATCAGGGTACCCAGAGGTGAAACCAAATAGCTGCAGGGTTTCCTGTTTCCTGTTCTGGTGGGCTACAGTAAATAAATAAAAATCTTGACTGGATTAATTATTTTGCTCTATAACCAAGAAAGATTTCTTAATTACACTAGAGATGCAGTGAAAGGGAAGCAAGTAAAGACAGTAAAGACTTTGACGACTCTAGTGTCATTATTTAAGAAATGTTCCTAACAGTATGAGGAGTCAGGCTGGGTTTGGAAACCGTATCATGCAGCTTTTTCTTTACAGTGATTGTTTACTTTTGACATGTTGTACAGTTTGGTCATTACATATTTTTTACTTCACAATGCAAGGTTGCAACAAATAATCCTAACATCATTTTTTACAGTGTAGCAATAGTACTTTTATTCAACTAAATGGTGTAGATACTGCGTCCTCCACCACTGATTATAGCCACTTAAACACACACACAGGCTGCTCTCCAGCTTCTTTCTCCTCTACTTGTCTGTGCTCATTTACACCCCCTCTTGGATTTACAAAGAAAATGATGGAGAAAGAAGGGTGGAGGCAGCCTCTTCACCCTCTCCTGCTCTCACTGACACTAATCCAGTGTCAATCCAGTGCACGTGGGGAGCGAATGAGCTCACACTTTGGAGGAGAGGGGGTCTGCGGTGAGCCACAACTCTGTGGACCTTATCTCCCTGTTATTTCCCCTCCCTCTCTTCTCGTGATTAACCAGCCCTCTATGGTCTGTCGTTTCCTGTTACTTAGTTACCAGTTGCCATGATTTGCCTGGGCCGCTTGTGTTTCCATGGCGACTGTGCCCATTCTGTCGTTTCCTGGCTGCCTCTTAGCTGTGCTGTCCCGATGGCCTGTAGCCACCCTGGGCCCTGACCCACAGTTCTGTGCCTCCCTGCTTTGCAGTCCCATAAGGCTGTCAGTGTGTGTTCACGTTGCACTGCAGCCCCTCACCATGCCAGGCTGGTTAATGCAACTTCTGGCTGAGCTGTGTTGTGGCTTACTGAACAGACAAAGAGAGAGTCTTTATGATAGACTTCACATACGCTGTCAGCTGCTGCCTTTCTTCTTTACAGAGCTGCATTGAACTCAAGAAACAAAACACTGTGAAGTCTGATAATACCATTCACAAATAAGTTTGTGAATATTTACATTTATGCAACACTCACACAAAATATTAATTTATTAAAATATCTAAACACCTTTGGGAATAATTTAATCTTATTAAATAACACCAAAACTATTTTCATGACTAGATTCCATTGCAGGAATGTGGTAAATTATGTTTTCACGTGATTTGGATAATTAAATCCTTTAGTTTAAAAACATCATATTTTACTTTAAATTTTTAAATATTGCAAACAAACAAACCGTGTAGTAGACTGAAATGCCAGGTATAATATTATAGGACGGTCCGGTTCAGGGTGGGTGACACAAAGGAGCTGGAGTTTCCAGCTCCACCATCAGGAGGCAGTAGTTATCAAATTGTCACTCAGATTTGATGTACACCAGGCTGAGCAGGGTAAGCTGTCACCCTAACTGAGGCTGATTCAGCCTCACTCCCCCTCAGAGTGTCTGCCTCTCAGTCTAACACTCACTGCTCCCTGTCACGTCTGTCTCTCTGCCTCTGTTTGCTCGGTTCGTTCTCCCCTAAGCTCCGTTTAGGTTGCTGCACTCGCCTCCAAGACAGATTTTGTTTGTTTACACTACAACTATGATCTCTAAAACAAGATTTAGAAACATCTTCTTGAAGAGTAGAGTAAATACTGCAGAGGAGGAACTCTTAGTGATGCCTATAACGTAACAGTACAAATCCTGAATCAGGATCTTTTACTTGATCGCGTACATTATATTCTACTGTACTTGCTACATTTGAAAGCAATCATTTAAGTTGTTTCAACTACAAACATGTTATTTTTACAGCATTTTATATTACAAACAGCATAGGAATAGCAACAAATTGTTTTTAAATATTCTAATATTAAAATTGAATGCAACATGATGTAGAAAGCGTTCTCAGAAAATATCACAAATAATCCTTATTTAATGCATTTAAATACAATACTAAAATGTAATAATAACCTTCCTATCATGAAAGCAAATCTTTTGACTTTTAATACTTAATGCATGCATATTTATGAATTCTTTGCATTTCAGTAAGATTAGAGTGTTTGCTAGGTCAGACTCTGTCTGGGCAGCATGTGGTGGTGTAGTTGTTACCACTGTTACCTTACAGCAAGAAGGACGTGGGTTTGGGCTCGGCCTGGTACCGTCTCTCCTGGTCCTCTTGCTCGTTGGTGGGAATGGTTGGTCTCTGTGAACTGGTCCTGTAGTGGACTGGTGACCTGACCCCACCTCTTGTCCAGTGACGGTTGGGAAAGGCTCCAGCACCCTGTGACCCTGGTTGGATGTCTCTCCACTAGCTTTCATTAAGATGATGGACTTTCTGGAGAGCAGTTTTAAAAAAATGTTTGAATGCAGGTCATCCAGATGTTTGGTCTCTACTGTGGTTTAAACATGACCACTGGATGCTACATTACCCATAAGGAAATCAATTAGCATTTTACAACAGTCCTTCCCTGAGGCCTGATGTCATCGCCTCCTGTTCAGGTTAACTGTCATTCAGCATAGTATCCTCATCTATTAATCTCAGTTATAAGCAGTCATATGTCAGATGATGTCACTAACCTTAGACTGGCATTATTTCCTTGCTGTATGTTATGTGGCGTTACATTACTTCAGCTTGATACTGAAGTTGTTTTTCATTACTTTGGTAATGGCTTTAAACGCCCATGAGCCTTTGCACTGATCAGACCAGAAGCAACTTCCCAACACTATGTTCCTTGTTGTTAAGTTGTTAAGGTCCTGCAGTTGCTGAATTGTAGAATCAAATTGCTTTATAAAACAACAACAATTTCTAATGGAAAATTTGAAAAACTTGTACTATCTATTATTTATTATAATAATTTATTCATTTCAGACTTTATAAAGTTCCCTCAGTGCCACAGAAGAGATTACACAGCTGTTGTCTCACGCTGAGTGCTAATCGAACCCCTCCAAGCAAAGCATCTGAGAACTGCTGGACGTGATAAACGTGATGCTGTGTTTGGGCCACTGTCCATTGAATCCAGAGGTTTGTGTGGTACAGGTCAGACTGTAAGCGGCCTTGCGTGTTCCTAGGGAGGGTTTGTACTTGGTTTGTACTACTGAATGTGAGGTGTCTCACTGTGGCCCTTCAGGACAGGAGTTGTCCACCTCCTGGTGAACGGAACGTGCTCAGTGGGGAACTGCGACTGTAATTACAGCAGTTTTGCCTCATTAGGAGTGAGGAGGCGTGACCCTGCCTACAGGTCCGACAGCTGAACCGTATGGGTGGTGGCATGGAGAGATGATGGAGGCTTGTTGCCTTGAGGAAGAGTAGAATTTGTGTCGCACAGAAGAGAAACTGGAATCTTGACTTGGTGTTTCGTGCAGTGGAAGCAGAACAATTTACTTGAAAGCATCAAGACCATAGTCACTGGACAAAATAGCTCATATATATATATACAGTATATAAGTAAATATAGTGATTACAGCACCTAGAAGTAATTTAGTACCACAATATAGTTGTAAAACCTTGAAACAAGTAAAATACTCATCCAGGATTGAAGAGTCACTGGGTTAAAAATAAACTTGTGTGTGGATCTTTATGACACTTATGTAATCAACACTAATGGGTTGTTCCTTATTATTTTTGTCATGCTTTTATTTACATGAACTAATACGATGCGTTCATTGTGTTAGACACAAAATGCTCAGATTTGATCTTTAAACTATAACAAATGTATCATGATACAAAACAAAGTGCACACAGTAGTTTTTAGTTTTTGTTTTTCGATTTTTTTTGTTTTATATAAAAGCAATGCAAATAAAAAATTAAAAATATATAATGGAACTAGCCCTGCATGATATCAAAGGGAGTACTGGCATAGACGTAAAGTAAATAAAAAGTAAAGTAAAGATGATGTGCTGGCTTTGCGTTATGAAGAAGAAATTGATTGGAAATAGCATCTAAAACAAGATGGAAGAAGTAAATGTGTGTATAACTGAAAAATGTTTATGCTAGAGACTGAAAGAACATTGAGCTTTCTGAAAAGTGAAGTTTGACAAATAATCACTTTTACAAATCAGTAGGAGTATATGAAGTCGGCCTATGAGATATCTGCACATATATAAGTAATCAATTAAAGGAGGGTACTTTGAGCTAACAGGTCACATTTTATGGTCAAACCGCAACCGCTCAGGTAATTAATAAATGCCAACTCCCTGCAACAACTTTTAGAAACATTTTTCCATTGACTTATGATGTTTGCACTATGGCATCACACAGATGTTTATTCGTTGGTGTTTGTGTTCTTTTCATGGTTGGAGCTTTGTTTCATCTTGCTCTTCTTATGTCTCTCTTATTTTTGTATATATAAATGTGATAGTTTAGGTTTTTATTGTTGAACTAATCCAAATGTTACATCTGATTTCACATGTGGATGCTTAATGGACTGACTCTCATTGGTGAAAAGTAAAAACAACTCAACCATCCAACTGAAGGACGACCGCAGAGCAGAAGATGCAATCTGTGCATATTGGATGTGCTCACATTTGACAGTTTAACCTAAAATAACGGGCCTGTGTTCATGAATTTAGACGTCTTTCTTCTTACGTTGCTAAGCAAGACACAAAGACAGTCATGTACCATCTTATATGCACAACAAATTGGGGATTTGTGTCTAAAACCAAACCAGCCAAAATATTCACGATGTTGAGATATTATCCTCCCTTGAGGGATGGATAGAGCCCCGGAGTCTGTCCTGCGTCCTGAGAGAGGACACAGCACGAGACCAAATGATGAAATGAAATGAAAACCTTACCAAGGCCTCGGTCAGTCACTAAACAAACACATGTGCGCTCATTTCTTTTTTTTTCAAATCTGATGTTCTGCTGCGCGTTGAGCTGTTCGTCATCCAGTCGGGGTGGGGCTTTTTTGTCCAGCATAGGCTACCACTGCCTGAGTCAGGATGGAGAGATGAGGACGGGGCATCCCACTCACCCTCTGCACGGCCGGAGACACTGCTGAGCTGCTGTCATGGCAACAGCAGCAGTCACTACCGCCAGCATGGGCCTATAATGCACAGGCCAGGAGGAGTGTCACACACACACACACACACACACACACACACACACACACACACAGATAGAACTACACATACAAGCAAAATACAGATCCTGTGTGCAGATTGATGCTTTATGTCCTTTATGTGTGTCTACAGTTGTAGACTAAACATTTTTGATGTGATAGAACAAGTTGTTGTTTTTCAAGACAATATATAATAATTTATATTATTTTATTGTTTGTTGTGGTTTTGGCTCATGAATGTATTTGTTTTAGCGACATTATTATTTATCTGTGCAGGAGTTTGAAAACAAATATTGTAATTAGCTTCTTCAAGCATGATCTCAAGACAGTTTAAAATATATTCAAATCGGACATTTTCTGTCTGTGTCTATGGAAACACAACGCTACTTGTAAGCCGGAGGCTTTGCTTCGAATTAATCCAGTTACCAGTGTGATACTCATATGCTTTTAACGTGATCCTATTCAAACAGGTGTTTGGAGCAGAAACGATCCCAGGTGGCGCCTGCTGATCGGATATGTGGCCATGCACATTGTGAACATCTTTGCGCTTTTTGAAGGGTTTTTAAGGGTTGAGCAACCCGCATCCGAAAATAGTGATGGCTGTTAGAAAGTAGGTCGATAGGAACTGAGAGCGACGTTTGTTTCCACGCTTTTGTCTGTGTTCTTTGTTGTTTAGCAGGGACTGTGGTTTTTTCTTAGCCTACCCCTTCGTGAAGAGCGTTTTACGCACAGGTGGGAGATACCCGTTCAGCATAGGACAGCCCCCCTCTCTGCTCCTCAGCGGATGATGTGAGGAAGTGACATTTCTCACCGCTGCGGTTCGGGACAGCACGGCTCCTCTGCAAACAGGTGTGCTGCTGTCCGGGTCACTTTTACTGGAAATCAACGAGGAGGTAGCGTCCCATAACCTGAACCGAGCCTCCTGGAAACGGGACAGCGGGGACCAGAGGAAAACCAGCCCGTTTGAGTCTATTCTTTATTAGCCTGGGCTATTTGAACGGGTTCAGACAGAGGGAGAGAGAGAGAGAGAGGGGGAGCGATGGCAACGAAAAAGGCGTGCGTTGATGCGCCCAAAAGGAGCCGGAGTCCGGTCGTGCTGGAGGCGGAGATGTTCAGTGAATTTCAGGACTGGTGTCTCCGGACTTATGGAGATTCCGGTAAAACAAAGACCGTCACCCGGCGAAAATACAACAAAATCATGCAGACACTGTTGCAAAACGAAGAGTCGGATGGCGTTTATGTCGACAACAGCCACATCAACGCCAAATTCAAATTTTGGGTGAAGTCTAAAGGATTCCAGGTCGGGACCAACGTTTTGGGAGAGCACAACAAGAAAGGAGCTCCCGGGAAACCTGTCCTATATGTCCCGGTCAAGTCAACGGTAAAGTGTGTGTGTGTGTGTGTGTGTGTGTGAGAGACAAACAGAGAACGTGCGTGCGCACGAGCACGAGATGTCCCGTTGCCGCCTATAAGTTGTCATTATTTCAGGCTGTACACATGCGCTTCTCTCATGGCTGAAATGTGAAGTTATTGTGTTTTATCGTCCCGATGTGCCCTCATCTTTTCTCATAAAGCTTCACTTTGTCCACATCCCGACCAGAGCAGCCCTACTCTCATCCCTTGCTGCCATAGCAACGCCGGTGCCTCCTGGCAATCGCAATTGTATAAGGTAGGCTATCATGCATAGCCATCTCGCCAGCGAGGTTGAAGTCCTGTCAGTGGCACGACGCGGGGTGCAAAGCACGAGATAACTGACTATTGGCATCATTTTGTATCAACCGTGCTTCAGGTTTTGTGTAGCCCAGTATTGTGATTCGGTGTGTGCGTGTTTGCGCGGGCGCGCGGATGCAACGGCATGTTCTTGGGTCGAGTAGGCTATGTCAGGGTGCTTGGCTGTGTCCCTTGAGAGACTAGACGCATTAACGCCAACCGATAGACTACTCAGAGCCACCCTGTCGCTGGGAGGCTCAGTGCAGGTTTAATTGTCAGCGATTCATCAGAGGACACGCGCCCTCACTGTCCCATGCAATTCGAGCAAAACGGACCGTGTCCGCGCGAGTCGGCAACGTGTATTCCTTCCTCTTTGAGTGTGAAAAATAAGATTCAAAAACAGTCAAACATGACAGCAAATGGTGCCTGTCTTATAGAAATGTAAGTGCGCGCAGTCAGTCTGAGTGTTTGTACCCCACTTTTCATTGTCCTGGGCAGGATGCAGATCGACTCGCAGGCACCCGTTGCTCTGGCAACACCTGTGTAGTCCAGGATAGTCTCCCTCTGCCGCATTTTATTGTGCTCCTTCCGACATAGAGCTCTATGACCAGTTTAGGGCTGTCTTTCCAGGAGACACGTTTTAAAACGAATATCTGCATTTGATAGAATGGGGCAGCTGTGCGTAATTGGCGACCACGTGAGCGGCTGTGGCGGAAACAAAAGGGTCTGCTCGGGACTACAGAGCGACATACGCCCACAGTTAGTGCCCAGACTTCACTTCTGCACGTCGACGGGTTCAGATATTCAGGAGTCGTGTCACCGTATACGTCAAGCCGTGCGTTATCCAGGCAGCCGACGCGCTCGGGGTTAACACACATTCTTCTTTTGTGACGGAAGATAAACATGCAGAGGATGAACTGTCAGCCGGTGCCCCAGCAGCTCTTCGTGTGCGCGTGTCTGCGTGGTCGTGCACGCGCAGCAATGTCTCCGTGTGGTGTTTTGGCCTGCTGTGCCAACAAGGAGACAACCACCATTTTAAATAAGCGCCTTCAGGGAATAGCCCCCATGCACCCCCCCCCTCCACTGCTGGGACAGAGTCTCCCCGGACCCGAAAGAGCAGGAACACGTTTTCTGATCACAAACTAGCGGAGATATTGGCACTGATTCCAGACTGAACTCTTTGATATTAGCTGAATGGCGCTGATCCTTCCACAGGTGCTATACCTGTGTGAATGCACAATTTAGATTTAGACCAACTGTCTTCAGTCCTCTAATCTCCTCTCGGTGTTAGATTTCCCTTTGGGCGGCAGGGCAGGGGTGGTCTGTGTCTGCAGGTGCAGATGGTGTCTGAACTGCGATGCTGATTAGCTGTCCTCTGTGGACCTGGTCATTTCTTCACGATATACATTTTATATTGTGCAATGTCTCTATCAAAATAACATTCCTCTGGTTACCTGATTTCCTGTGGGTCCATTTAACAACTGCTGACCTAAAATAAATCTCCAAGGCCAGGTTCAGCACATTCGAGAGGATCAGAAAGGAAAGCGTATCTTGCTGTTTATTTGATATTTGCTGCTTTGTCGCTAATATCACAGGGTTGGGGAGAACCCCCCCTGACTCAGCTTTACTTGGAAAATTTAAACAACAAATGAAACATCAGCCAACACAAGCTGCTTCTAATGATGAGTCAGAATCAACAAATCGACCAATTTATATGCATGTGACTGTATTAGAAAGCGTTTTCTATTCAGCTTGCATTCGTGGGCTTTATAAATAGGCCGTCCCAGGCTGGTGTAAAAGTGACACACACACACACACACACTATGGTCACTGCCTCCTCGTATGGCTGCAGGGCTGGGTACGTGTCTCTGGAGCTCGAGCGTTGGAAGCCCTGCTGCAGCTGCTCCCAGGGTGTGCCAAGTTTCTCTATGGGGGCAGGCAGGGGAGTAAATGACGGGAGGCTGGGTGGGGGTAGGGATGGATGGTGGCTGATGTGCAGACAGAGAAGGCCTCTTCTATTTGTCAGTGAAGCATACAAGGCGGCTTCAGTGTGTGCCAGGGCACAGTAGCGCAGACTCATCGTAGATACTTCTTTTCAAACCAGCCACAGAATCATTTTCTTTCTGTGTGTTCTGTCCGTCCACTGTCCTTGTACCCATGTTGTCTCACCCGCTTTCTGCACAACCCAGAGCGCTCCCAGTGCTCAGAGAATCCAGCAGCCCTCAGTGTGGAGATACAACCTCATTTAGCTTTCATTATGTCCTGATTAGAGGATGCTACAGAGGAGGAGGGGAATAGGACCAGAAACAGGCACAGACGTGCACCACAGAATTGCACACTACATGCACACAAGCTTTTCCTGAGACGAAAGGAGTCAAAGTGCAGCTAGTTTCAAAAGAAACGCTTAAACGCCCTCTGTATTTTCTTGGGACTGACATGAGCATTGTACTGAAAATTTTGAAATACTGCGAGCTGTTGCTTTTTGTTACCATGCCAACTGAAATCTGTAAATATCTCTTACAACAAGGTTTTGGTGGCCATGGTCTCCCATAGAGACACACACAGTATGTACACATGTTAGTCCAGAAACTGATTATTCAAGTGCTGATCTGATGCTTGCAGGACCACAAAGCAGGGATCCAGACAACTTAGATAAACTCTTCCATTTTGACAGCCACAATTAATTAATTAGCTGCAGCTAACAAATATTAGTGGAAATATAAGAAAAACACCAAACTTTACAACCATCAATGTTTTTTTATACATTACTAATTAATATTATACTATATCCGTATTATTCCCTATATGGCAATTGTTGCTGGCACCCTGACGATGACAGTCTGAGGGCTCAGAGCCTTGTTTTGGACATTCATGTTTGTGTCCACGAAGAAGTGGGGGTTAAACCAACAATCCTGAGGAAAGAACAGGACGTTTGATCTTAATCATAGCATTTAGTGTTTGCTTTGTTACATATTATAACACCCTTGAGTTCTAGTCAGCTGGTCAGACAAAATAAGACATTTGACTATGCCCACCTTGTTAATAATAATAATAAAAAACATTTATTAGTGTTAAATTTGTTCTTTTTTAAGTCATGATAATATAATAATGAATGGTTTAATAACAGCTGTCTGTCCTGGGACGTCCTTTTTTTGTGTAGAAATCAGAAAGCACTATTTCTTCCACTACCATCAGCCGGGACGAGGAACATCATCATTATTATCTGATTAATTAGTCCACATTTCCTCTGAGAGCCCGTCTTTTGTAGAAGGGCCACAGAGTCAAAAGAATACTGGCCCTATTATTCATCAGCATTTGCATTAATGCTATCTTTGCATAGCCGGTCTCCAGTGCTTTTGTTCTGCGTGTTTTTTTGTTTCGGCCCTCTCTGGCAGTGCTTATGAGGGACAACACATGGGCTCACACTCATGGGTTCTAACAGTGAATGATCACCACGCTGGCACAGAGTCACTCAGTTGTTCTTGACACTTTTATCCTCAGAGTTACTGAGAAATTACCTTCGAGTGTCTGATGCTGAATGTTTTCATCGTTTTTGAAGCGTGTTGGTTTGAGGTTGCAGGACACTTCTCGGTCAGTTCTTAAGATTCATGAACAAATGAGCGTATGTCGTTATCGCTAAGTTCTGGTGTCAGTATGTTTCTATGACGTGGGTGATAAAATCCATACTGCACTTATACTGGTAGTTTGTGCGCGTACGTGTGTTCCTACAAAGAGGGGGTCGCTGATCGCATGCTCTGTGTTTCCTGCCTTCAGCACCCTCTCTGTTGCCATGGAGAGACTGTTCTTTGCTTTCCCATAGGAGGAGAAATTAACACCATTTTTAACTGGCCCGGGGGCCTCCCCCCTGTGTGGGAGATAGTACGAGTTCTGCACACACGCACGCACGCACACACAGACACAGCCTTTAAGACGACAATAATCTTCCTACCACACTGCTGCCTTCATTTTCAATACCTCTGCACGGCCAACACCGAACAAAGTGGGACAGTGTGATGATAGCCTGAAATGGACTCTGGGATGTGATGATGTATGTGCGAGTCATTTACATACCATTTTGAGTCAGTGACTGGAACATCAACAGTGCCAGTCTGTGGGGCCAGTGGGACCGTCTGTGTCTTCGGCTCCATGGGATATTGGGGATGTCACACACTCTATCAGATAATGTTCATCATGGGGGCAGCCAAGAGAGAAACATACAGACACGGATGTTGGACAGAAGGGTAGAGCCCAGTGCACCTAATGTGGATTTAATGACAGGGCTTTATGAAATGAAGGAGAGACTAGGAGATGATGGGGAAGACAAAAAACGGAGGTGACAAGAAGAAAAAAAAATCAGGGCCATTGTAGATGTAACAGTCTCTTTTACCCTAGTTTTTCTAAAAGACTCATCTTGTTGTATCTTTCCCTTGGCACACATACACACAGGAAACCCGGACTGCCCCATTTACGTGTCCATTAGCTAGTTGATAGCTATACAGAGGGGAGAAGGGGCTTTAAAAGATGACCTGTTGTCACATCTGCAGCGAGATAATCTGAGTCATGAGCACTGTTGACACTGTCATCTTGGTGCACACGCACACACAGTGCCTGCCGTAGTTGTGAGGACACACACTGACACTATGCTTTGCCTTATCCCAGCCTCAACCTCGTTCTTGCTTCTCTGTAGCACTTATCCTAGAAACTCAGGACCTAACCCTTAACTCTCAAACCCTGTCTAGAATGTCCTCTCTGGTTTTCAACAGAACATTTCTCACTCAGTAATTGAAAGATATGCACCTATACACAGAAAGGACCTGAGCACACATTAAGTACCTACAGCTTATTCTACTTATTGTGTATCCATCTTACAAATTAAAATACCATCCCCAGGCTTATGTAGCACCTTAGCTTGACTTTAAAAGTTGAGTACAGGAAGATTTGTGCCGTTTAGACATGAGCATGTCACTGTCATGTTTAGCTGCAAGGAGCTAATTTCATGTGTGAGCCATTTCCTCTGTCTTTGCTGGCCTGTCTTTGTGACCCAGCTGCTTCCCTTGAACCCACACCCCTTCTCCTCCTCCTCCTCCTTCCTTCTCCTCCTCCTCCTCCTGACCTGCCTGTGTGCAGGACTGCTCCTTTCTCCCCTCAGCGACTCTACTGGAGTGTGTGTGTGTGTGTGTGACTGCCAGCGGGGGTGGGGGCAGTCGACTCAACCCCTCCAGTCTCCTAGCAACAGAGCGGTTTGGTTCGGGACAGGGAGAGCGCGCAAAGGATGGGGGCTGGTTGTACAGTGACTGGGGAGAGCAAAGTCCTACGGGATTAGAAAGCTAGAGAGAAGAAGGAAAGGAGGAGAAGGAGGGTGAGAGTTTTGCAGTGGTGCTGGAGATTAGGGGAGCTGACACCTCTCCTTTTGCTGTTGCTTATGCTGCTGATGAGACCAAATATCTGCAGCACCATTCAACAGCTGTTCTCCTCTGAGATGCTTCCGCTTACACGCGCTGCCCGGTAGACATGTTCTGTACTTAAACATACATGGCACGCACAAAAACACACACTGAAAGCACGTTGTGTTAAGAGGTGAGTGTTTAACTCCCTGTTGACTTGTGTTGGGAAACTAAAGCGCTTATCGGGAGGCAGGCTGGCCTCAAGGCTGGCCTTGAGGTAGCAGATTTGACGTGGTGGCTATAAAAAAGGGCCTTGACTGGAGCAGAAGTAGCACTAGGGCTGCGACTAATGTTTATTTTCAATCAATCAGCCTATAGCACGTCTGTCTGTCCTAGGAAGGGTAACGTGTCTTTGTTAGGACAGAGGGGCTTTGTGTGGTATAGACCGTGAAGTTCCATACATTGTTTAGTTCTGTGATGTGTTACGATAAAAATAAAGCTAAATAATTTTTTGTTGATATTTCATACACTGGAGTCCTGCTTGATGGAAACCTCTGCATAATTAAGCAGGTCATGTTAGTTGCAGTATACATTATCACTATGTTTCTCTTCTTTATGGATTCTTGGTCAGAGGAAACACGCCCAGCAGGATATCCAGAGTGTGTATGTGGGTATTTTGTTGGGGTAAGATTCAGTCCAGGATGCTGCAGCAGCATGGGTGCAACACACACCCCACAGTTGTATGAGATTATCTAAATCCAGCATGAATGGACCTGACACCATTGTCCCGAGAAGCAGCAGCAGCAGCAGCAGCAGCAGCAGCGGTGGCGGCGGTGGTGGTGATGATGCCACTGGGGGAATGATGATGATACCTCCAATGCGATAGATTACAGCTGTGATGATGAGGTGCAGGATCGCTATTATTTCATTTATTATCATTACATTTAGCTCATGCTGACAGGGGAGAGTGGCCACAGAGAGAGGGAGAGGGCCGGATTAAAACAAACCTGCTCTGTGAGCCCGTTTTAGTTGCCATGGCAACGATTATTACCTCGCACTTGGGAGAGCAGGAGCAAGTAAAGAGAAGGGGAGGTGGGGGGTGGAGGATGAAGGAAAGAAAGAGAAAACGATGGGACAGAGGTTTGAGGTAGGATGAAGACATGGAGGTAGGAGAGAGGACGCAGTTGGGGGAAAATGAGGAAAGGAAATGTCAGAGCCCAGGAACTGTGCAGAAATGTCAAGTAGAGGAGGGGAAAAGTGCGATTTCTCAATGCCAGGGGACAACTTTTTGAACTCAGGACCCTCCTCAACCAACAAAAAAACCCCCTCCCCACCTAGAACCCAGTCTCTAGAAAATATCAGAGCTTGTCTCATAAATGTGAGGGAGAGGTGGACTCATGAAAAAAAAACTAATTAAATGCCCAAATCCATTTGTTCCATTTTATGCTTGCTGGGGCACATGTTTAACATATCAGCAGGTGCAGGAATGTCATGATAAGCTAGTGGACTAATGGTAATGAAACGTGTTGACTGTTTGTGAGGAGGAAATGAGAGGATGTAAGAGTTACTTGGAGAAAAAAAATGAGGTAGAAAGGAGAGGAGAGCTCCATGCAGTGCTACGGATGGAGGCCGTTGTCCTGGCGATCCCACTTCTATGGGGTGTCACATGACCCTTCGCCCAGCACACCTGCCCGAGAGAAATCAGCAGCTGTTTCTATGGCGACAGGGTCAGCAGTACAGGAGGCAGGATGGCTGCCAGAGGTGGTGGAAGGAGGGACTGCTGGTCTCATACAGTGTCAATGGTGTTATTTTTAAACATGGCAGAGATGAGGTTGCTGACCCAGCTGGGGCCTAGACTTCTCTATATGAAGGAGAAATTTGAGGGAAAGATTGCAGCAGGAGGCCCAGACAGAGCAAGGCATGCTGTGTTCAGTTTGTCTCAGTGAGCACACCTGTACAGGATGTACAAAACTATGTGTGGCCAAATGACCCATGAGTCATGTGCATGTATCCAAACAGCTTGCTCACATCACAAGGAGGCAGACATTTCTACTTACAGCCAGAATATTTAGAAACCTTCCCATGCAGACGCTGCACACAGCTGTATAAACCTGAGGCAGAACATCAAAATAAACTCCAGTCTCTGTCTGCGTTTCAGTGTTCAGACGGGAACTCGACCCAAGACAACTCCTCGCTAAAGCGTGTAGCTGTGGTTGAAGACTTCTTCGACATCATCTATGCCATGCACGTGGAGATGGGCGCTGATCCTGGCAGGGCACCCAAACATGCAGGCCAAAAGAAGACCTACAAAGCGGTGAGTACATCCAAACAGGCAACCAAATGTTTTCACTGTCAAACATTTGTTCAAGTGTAGCATCAGAATCACTGGGATGTGTGTGGTGTCTGTGTAAGAATCCATTCAATAGCTTTTGAGATATTTTAGTTTGGATAAATAGACGAACCAGCGATGCAAAGCAGAGCCCCGTCCTACTAGTGTGGCAACAAAGACTTTGTTGGTTGGTTCAAACATACTAAAACTATGGATGAACCACCTGGGCTTTGAACATATTCATATAACATATTTATAGCAATATTTTCAATATTTATAGCACTGAATGGCAACAAGCCTGTATTCATTTTATTTACAGGCCAACAGTCATTGCTTTATTTGAATGGGTAATTCACTTGCTTATGCAAATCTGGTTTACGTGGAGTATGTTGGAGAAGTATATGACAAAAGATGAATAACTCGTTCGCACAAGATAATATAAAATTGGCCCCTTGAAAGCTCTGGGCTGAGTAAAAGAACACCCAGCAGCTCCAGTTGATGTTTTTATACAGGAAGTCCACACAGGACATACGTGAACACATATTTAGCTTCACTAGCAGCGCGGCTCTAGAGATGGTAATATCGGTCAGTGGGCCAAGAAGTGTGGACTGAACACCTTTTTTGTTTGCCAAGAAATTTTGTTCGAGCATGCACGCTTCCTCAGAAGACAAATCCTAAAAGCCTTGGGCCAAGTTACTTTGATATATGAGTAAACTGACTAATCAAAATTCCCATTAATCACTTCGGGTTTAGGGCTAATTAGTAAACGTTCATGTGTTAAGAGGGTGGACATAGTAAGTCGTTTTTGGTCTGTGTAGATTCCATTTGTGATGTTTGTGGAACTTTGAAATTTTATTGTACTGAGACTAAAAAACACTTTGTAAGAATGCAAGGATTTGTAGGAATATTGAAAACAGGGGGCCCAAAATCAGTTCACTGACGTGTTCATTCTTACAGAACATAGAGGGTTTTATTTTGTCCGTGTAAAACAGTAGGTGCTCATTAGCTCCAATAACGTAATGTATAATTTTTAGCATCAGGGTTACCAAGGTAACAACCAGCCACCTTTGCCAGGAAAATAAAGTAGCTTGTGGTGCCACAGTTCATATCTTTTGGTGTCACATTAACGTTTTTGGAACAATGGCTGTCTGTGAGTGTGTGCTGCAGACTGAGGTGTGGTCTCGGGTGTGGTGTGGTGGCCTGACAAACCCAGGGGCTTAGCATGCAGCTTTCGTGATAAATTTAAGTTGGGATGTAGTGGTAGGGGGGTAGCAGGAATTTGGTACCCCTCATGTCCTCCCTCCACCCCAGGATTAAAAAAAAAATCATCAAGCCAATTTCTCCTGCCCTGTAGAGAGGTCCTGTCACGTCTTATAGCATGTACCCTTTTGAGGAGGCAGCATCACTGGGGCAGGGCATAATATGGAACTGTCACTGTGGCCTTCTGGGAGGTGCTTGCTCCTCTGGGTGGCCTTTCCCTCTCAGCTGCCTCAAGGGACCATGAAGGGTGAGGGGGTGGGGGTGGAAAGGGAATGGGGATCTGTGGCAGTGGCAGCAGTGGTGGGCCGGTGGGGGTGGGCACCCCTGCTGCCCCGCCATGGTCACGTGAAGGTCGCATTTTACAGTGAAATGCCAGGGGGGTGAGGAAGAGGAGGGCAGCCAAGCAGTGGAGACAAACTGAGAGGGAAGGCTGAGCATGAGAGGTGTTCGTATCAGCTGACCGCACCTGAGAGAGCATGAAGACGAATGAAAACAAAAAAATGAACAGCAGTTGTGTTGGAAGGTATGAAACAGAAATACTATGTACAGAGGACTGGAGCTCGAACTAGGCCATACAAAGGCATGAGACAATGCCTGGAGGGAGGATTCCTCCTCATGCCACGCCGCGATAACACATGATCACTGACCCCACAGTTTAACACGTGTACGGCACAATAAAACATAAAATCAAAAAGAAAACAACACCTGCACGCAGTTTGACATCAGCCACAGCCTGAGCCCTTTTTGTGTCATAACCCTCTCTCCTCTGCTCACTCCCCCGGCACAGATCGCAGAGACCTACGCCTTCCTGCCCAGAGAGGCGGTGACTCGGTTCCTAATGAGCTGTGGAGAATGTCAGAAGAGGATGCACATCAGTCCCAGCACCGCAGAGTTCAAAGGTAAATGTACACGTCTGACCTGTGGATGGTTCGCTCGTTCTGAAGACATCATTAAATGACGCTCTATTTCTGAAATCTTTAAGATAATGTCGAGCTTGTTTGAGAGCTGATATGGGAAAAGGTTCAGCTCTATGCATGCTGCTTAAACTATAGCAGTGAGATGTTATTGTTATAGAATTGTAATGAATTTTATTGTGTATCATACAAATGTTTGTATTATCATGTAAGATGGATGTGTTCAGTTTGTGGATGGCATCTAAGTGAGGCATGCTCAGTTCTCCACTGTCCTGCCAGACAATAAATGTGAGCTGTGAGATGCTTGTACTTTTTGAAGTAAAGCTCATTAATAAAACATATTGTATATATCTATCATCAATATGATGTAACAAAGACCCAAGAGGACCACATCCCTGGGATTATACAGAGGGACTTAAATGATCACAGAGTCCCTCTAGTGACCGGTGTGCAGACTGCAGACACCTCTCAACTCTTAACCTTACTCTTTGATTTGAAGTGTGTCTGCTTGGGTAGCAAGTCTATTTCATTCAAAGACGGACTCGTTGTGTAGAGAGACAGTAAAACGCAAAGTCCAGTTTTCTACTTGTTTTCTACTTGTTGTTTATAGAGCAGTTGTTGTCACTGTGTGAGTAGGAGTTGATGGACAGGAAGTCTCTTACTGTCAGTTGATCTGCTGCTTTGGGGGACATTTTGCATCACTGATGGTTTGCTTCAGAACGTTTACATTTTCAGGTTTTCTTCATTATGGCAGTAATTCACTGGTAGCTGAGTTCCTTTATAGGTTCAGTTGCAAACAGTAACTTACAACTTACTTCATTTGCCAAATATTGAATGATGCTGATTAAACGTATGACAAAAACAATGAAAAATCATATTAACATGAAGATAGAACAACAGAAACACAAGAACACTGCACAATTTAAGACATGGTGCATTTAATCAGAGTTAATTTGGTTGATATCAGTTGTTGTATATGTTCATCAGTTGTTGTTATAGAAAGTTGTGTTACATTAAAAGGTTCTAAGACTTTGTACCTTCACAAATACAATCACAGAACGTTGTCTGATCTAGTGTTGTAACGTTATTACTTAATTAAATTCATTATAATGCCAGTATAATTGTGTGCAGGACTTTATATTTAATATAGATTACCAAATAATATTAATAGCTTATTTAGAAAATTTATTTATTTCGTTATACAGGTGGGTTTTAGTAGGTGTTTCCGTGGTGGTAGAAGTGTTTGCTTTAGTAAATGTACAATTATACAGTGTAGACCAACACTACTATAAAATAATAATAAAATAAGGAAATTAAACCGAATCAAAATAAAGATGCTTATGAGGCAAAATGATTGAATGCAGACTGTTGTATAGTTCCCTAGTTATCTAATAAGATAAACTGAGCTAGTTAAACTTCAAAGATGTTTCAGACTAATGTTTTTCTGTCTTAATTCAGAAAATGACAGGCCAACCTCACTGGTCCCTGACCTCATTGATTACAACATGCCTATTACTGCCACCTACCTGAAGCAGATGAAGCTGCAGTGCATGACCACCACTGAAAGGGTAAGTGCCTCTTTCTGCCAGCTCACAGTGAATGTTTGTGAGGCGTCGGCTTGGTTACAAGCTGTCCTGCCGGAATAAGTTGAAGAATCTGCCACTGTAACGTTCTCCCATTCTCATGTGCTTGTACTGAGTGGACAAGTTCACAGTCTGTTTTTTCCTTTTTTTGTGAGTGATCATTACAGACGCAGGGAGGACTGCTTTGTTCACTTAGCAGAGGTCACCCTGCCTCTCAACTTTTAATTCAGTTTCATACAATCAGAGGAGCCTCCCTGCTGGGAGGAGGAGCAGAGTGCGAGGAGGATTAGTAAAGCCTCTGTACAGAGTGACGTCACGCGTGAGACCACTCCCAAGTGGAGCGGTGACAGAAACAGACGGAAAACGCTGTCATTAAAGTGCAGGGAGCGGTACTTGATGATGACAATGTAGACCTCATTCATGCATAATTAGGATTATCCGGAACAATGACCCAGGCTGTGATTCGTGGGTGAGTACAAATTACCAAACGCGCAGACTGTGGGCTGCATCTGTATGCAGACTGAAAACGAGCAAGCCAGTGATTTAATAATTAACCACCACTGAGGGTTATTTCAATGTTAGAGGAGACTTGTAGTAATTTGTTCCATATCTATGCAGCATTGTTTTAGGGTTCAGAGCAGCAGCTGGTGCAAAAACGAAGCAGGTTTGTTCTGTAGACAAAAGCAGGTCAGAAGTAAATATGTGACTGTGAATGAGCCAGTGCAGGCTGCTTTCTGTTTACATGCTGTTTCACAGAACTTTGGTGACAGCGGAAGAACAGCTTCACTCCTCCTCATGGTAAAGAAGCAAAGCACCACTACCGAACCAATCTGCTTCAAATGTAGGGTGGTCACATCAGGTTTTAGATTTTTCATTCACGACAGGACTAAAACTAATGAAGTCTGGGCCTTACAATACCAGATGAGAGTGAAAAACCTATTCACTTGGTTACACAACTCAAAAACTAAAATATAAAAATTCCCAAAACAAATTGCAGCTATTTCACACAATAGAGAAGCTCAACTCAGAGGATTATTTACACTCTTTCTTGAGTGAAAAGAGAAATGTACTTTTAAAAGAGCTGCTGAGATTTTATATTTATCCAGCTTGTGCCAGCTCTACAATTCTTTTCACAGCAAAGTGATGTATATTGTAAATCTTTTTGTCGTTTTTATTTATTGATGTTCAATTACCTTATTGGTGAGCTGAAACATTTTCTATTTTTTTCTAAATGCTTCTAGATTCATAGTCCTACCAGGTAATAATCTCTGTTTAAATAGAACCTCCTACTTTATTAGTTGTCTATTTTTTTTAGAAAATGTAATTAGAAACACTCTCACTCTCTCCTGAATGCTACATGGCTCACTTGGTACCTAATGGAGCCGTCACTGAGCATTTTGGTCCCCTACAAACGGATGCATATTCCCTGGAGTTTGGGCCTGTGTGTGTGTGTGTGTGTGAGTGGTGGGGGGAAATAAGATGTAATTGTGCTCCGGCGTCGTCACACAGTCGTACTTTTGCCCCCACGTGAGTGAGATGCCAGCTGACACATGACAGCGTGGTGCGTGGAGGTCAAAGAGAAGTCACTGTACGTGGTAGCCTAAAGTAAACTGCTTTCTGTGAAAATGTGGTCATGTCCGTTAGCGACATTTTCAAGCCAGAGCTCAGGACAGCTTTTGAATAGTTTGAGAGATTATTCAGCTTCCCTTTGCTAATCCTTACATTCTGTGGTTTACTCATATTTTGTGTTACGCTACAACAAACATTTAAAGGTCTTCAATGGAACAGAGTTAAAAATAGCAGTGCTCCAAGAAATAGGGTTAGAGTTATTACTGAACAGGGATGCTTTTGTACTTTTCTCTGCTTCCAGAATTCAGTGTGTTTTTAGGATTCAGGTAAAAAATGGAAATTAAAGGAGAGGCTCACGTTTTGTAAGTCATACATGCACACTGGATTTTCCAGAGTTTTTCCTAAAGCAGTCACGGTGAACAACAAAAAAACAAAACCCACTGTATTTTTTTCACTTCGCAAGATGATACGAGACCTTCTCTAACTCTCCTCAAGAAGAGCTCTGAAAAAACTGTTCATGCTAAAACACAGTGTTTGAAAAGCACTGTAGGCTCGTTTAATGCATAATGTTCCTGGTGAACACTGAACATCCTTACATCACAACTTACACTGAAATAGGGAGGAAATATATTTAAGATGCCACATACACTGCATGTAAATAATTTTCTTTAACTTTAACAGCAAAAGAGACGAGAGACGCAGAGAGACTCGACTGTGCTCTCATTACCGTTCTCTCTCTATGTCTATAGGACAAATGGGAAAGTTGGAAGCTTCTGTCACAAGTGTGATGAGCTTTCTCTGACGGTCAGCTCCCAACTTCCTCCACTCGTTCAGTTTTTTGCTTTTGGCATAACAGCACCTCTCTCTCTCTTCAGGATGACAGTTCGGTGAGCAGCGAGGACATGAACGGAGTTGAGCCCACATGGGTCGCAGCTGAGCAGCCTGCAGTGCCTGAGTCCTGCCCCCCTAACGGAGAGAGAGTCAGCAACCAAACAGCTAGCGTTAAGGAAGAGGATGGTAAGAGCCAGACACCTCCCGTCAGCAGTATACTGGGTGTTGTTGGGTACATCTGGAACGGAAAGGCCTGTGTGTTAAATAAGAGTGAAGATTGGTGTTCTGTGGGAAACAGCTTGCCTTGTTCTTAGTGGACTAATCCATATAAATCCAGCCTTTACAGGGGGTGGGACACCAGCACAGCCCCAATCCTTTGTGCACCCCTCTCACTCAGGGCACGGGCTTAGAAAAGTAGGACAAAGGGCGATATCAACCTTCACAGATTAGACGGCACTAAGGAAACGGTTGTAAACAGGGCAAATCACCGTGAGGGAGAGAGATCGCTCTCTTTAGTAAATATAGGTGTGGACATGACATGTGTAGACGTCATCTAAATGAAATCAGCACATGTCCAAAAACTAGGTTAAAAAGCTATGATTCGCACTCAGCAGGGAGTAAAGGCTCCCTACCCCCATCACTTTCCTTCTGTCTGTGTATATTAATTGAAAATCTCCTTTTACTCTAACCTTTATTTATCCTGGCAATTGGCCCCATTACCCACCTTAACAGTTTCAGAAAGCACAACATAAGACAGGAAGTCCCCCCCGTAGTAAATCGCCCTGTCGGCTGTTAACCGAGAGAGGACTGTTGCCACAGTCCCTGCTGTGGTGAACAAAACCACCTTAATGCTAAATGGTGACAACCATTCACATGGCTCATCTCTGTCTCCACATCCTTGCCCTCCTCCTGCCAGACGATGACTCCTCGGAGAGCGGCAGCGCTAACGGGCTGCCTGCCCTGACCTCTCCGGAGGTGCTGGTTGTGGGTGTGAACCCCCCAGATGCTGGGGCACCTTACGGGGAAACGACAGAGAACGGTTTGAGCGCTCCGCTGGACTTCAGCACCACTTCGTCCTCATCCTCCTCCGAGGATCAGCAGCCGGTCAATCTGAGCGACAGACTGCTGCCTGTGGGGAGCTCCCCTCCAAACTCCTACCCAGCAGAGCCCAACAGGAAGTACCCAATCAAAACAGAGTACAACAACAAGGTGGGAGTAGAAGAATCTGAATACTGATTATTACGACACACTTCCATGCTTTTGAATGCATGTCACAATAACACAGGTCCTGTGTGTTTCTAGTCCCCACCTTACAGCTCAGGCAGCTATGACTCTGTAAAAACTGAACTGAGCATGAGCGGAGAGGACTTGACTTCTGGACGGGCCCAGATAATTGACGACGACGATGACGATCACGATGACCACGATGACAGTGACAAGATCAATGATGCTGAGGGTATGGACCCTGAGAGGCTCAAAGCTTTCAATGTAAGTAACCGGCCACTCTGCTGCTAATTCTGTGTATTCCTGCTAGACATTACACTTAGATACCAAATGATTTCAACACTGATTCTCTAAAACGCACTGAAATGACTGTGCGGCCTATAAGCACACACTCTGCTTTCATCAGTCCTGTTTTAATCACCCCCCCTCCTTTCTTCTTCCTCTCCACCTCTTACGCCCCATTCCCTGCCTTTCCTCTCTTTTGTTTTTCACTCACCCCCCCTCTCACCCCCACTCCATTTTTTCTGCTCTATATCCCTTCTGTCCCCTCCCCCTCTCTCCGTCTCTATCAGATGTTTGTGCGTCTGTTCGTGGATGAAAATCTAGATCGCATGGTGCCCATCTCCAAGCAGCCCAAGGAGAAGATCCAGGCCATCATCGAGTCCTGTAGCCGCCAGTTCCCGGAGTTCCAGGAGCGCTCTCGCAAGCGCATCCGCACCTACCTCAAGTCCTGTCGCCGCATGAAAAAAGGCGGTTTTGAGGTACAAAGTGATCAAAGGCAAATAAAAATATAAACGAAAAAAAACCAAAAACGGTTTCATATATATAATGAGCAAAAATCTCGATCATCTTTGCTGCTAGATACGGCCAACACCTCCTCACCTCACATCTGCCATGGCTGAAAACATCCTCGCTGCTGCCTGCGAGAGCGAAACACGAAATGCTGCCAAGAGGATGCGGCTAGATGTCTACCAAGTAAATGTCTTGGGAGTTGGTTGTGAATCTGCCCAGCAGGACCTTTGGGGGACGTGCAAGAATTGCTATGCATCATTAATGTCAAACTGCACATCGTAAACTGCTGTAAATGTCTCGTAGGATGAGCCTGCCACTGTTGACAAGCCCAACTCCAGGGACCCGGCCTCTGTGGCTCCATCAGGGTTCGCCATTTCTAGTGCAGCTTTTGCCCAAGACCAGCTCTACACCAATGGAGGCCTCAACTACAACCTGCGGGGATATGGCACCGTCAGCAGCAGCCAGCAGAACTCTGGTACTGCACAAACCAATGGTGAGGAGGTTTAATCAGTCCAGATTATACTACCTTCAATCACAGTCCTACAGTGTCAGCGTTTTTCTAATGTAGCTCCCGTCTTCTCCACTTTATGCTGCAGGTCCCACAGATCTGAGTATGAAGTCAATTGGCCCAAACTCCTCCTCCTCCTCCAGCTCCAACAGTCATGGTCAGGGAGGCGGCGGCGGCGGAGCTTCGGCTCAGCTCAGCCCCCCGGAGGTCACAGCGGTGAGGCAGCTCATCGCGGGTTACCGGGAGTCCGCAGCCTTCCTGCTCCGCTCAGCAGACGAGCTGGAAAACCTGATCCTGCAGCAGAACTGAGTCAGAGCCAAACCGTGCCAAGACCCCCACCTCGCCTGTCCATTCTCTATTGCTCTCAGTCACACGCGTTTGGACAGACTTTCAAACACAAAGACACAAATGTACGATACTGCAGCGAACAGTGGGTCCTGCAGGTATGCTACTTTCACTTATTCCTGTTTGTGTATTTGGACGGGCCGGAACATATCACAGGTTGAAAAATGTTTATTTATGCATTCAGTTCACTTTGACCTTAGTGCCCTGTTATCTGTAGCCATTCATCCCATTCAGTTCAGTTTACCACCTCAACCTCCATTCGTCTCAGGAAGCGATGAACTATGTGAAAAAAATGATCCACACTGGTACACAGGGACATACCAGAGGTGTTAAATTAGTTGTGACCGTAATGCAGCATTGGCTCATCCTTGTAGAAGTTTGGACAAACGAATAGTTAACTAGCAGTGATTTAGTGTCAGTACTATGTTTCTGTAAAGTATACTGTACAGTGACATAATTTGATGGAGCCATTTCTAAATGATAACCCTCTCCAAAGTCATTTATGTCACAGGTAATTTGGATCGCTGCTACAAGACGTGGCAGTCTGCCACTGACCTGTTCACCTCAACAGCTCCTGTAGGATCTGCTGACACACAGTATAGATAAATGGAAAGAATTAGAGAAAGAAAAACAAACACGTGACAGCATTTGAGAGTTTTCACCTGTAAATTTCAACCGACTAATCCATTAAGTTGTGTGGTCAAATGTATACCTCAATCCTACTCTGTTGGAGTGGTCTCTGCCTTCTGGTTACAAAGAGACAAAGAGTCATCACGCAACATGACTTTCGTTTCCGCCGTTTTATTATGAATATTTCTATCAAGCTGTCATTGCTTAACAAGAAAGGAGGTTTTGAAAAAGACCAGGTATGCAAATTGAGGTCACAGACACCTGTCAGGGAAACAATGGAGATTAATATATTGTTTAGACTCTTGGTTTGAAAAAAAGGTGCAATATTGAAGATAATCAGTGTACTTACTGAAATGACCGTCAGATTTGCTGATGTGTTTTAAGGCATTTAAGGAGGGAAGGACTTTAACACACTCCCCTACTGCTGTAACTGTCAACTTGTAAAAAGAAATGATATCCCATGCAGCATTGTAGCATATTTCAATGTTGTTATGTGTTGTGATCACTGATCTTTACCACTAACCTCGTAAATGAGGCACTTTTGTGTGTTAAGATCAGTCGCTCGTAGTGAGAAAAACAAATGGGACCTGGCAGAGAAAGTGAGACTTAATGTCGCATGTCTTCTTTTTACGTTAAAGTCATTCGGGGTCGTGTTGTTGTGTGTGTGTGTGTTTTTAAGTTGGAAGGACACGTGTGGATCCATTACTGACAGTCAGACGAATGCATTGGTTTAACTCAAACATCTGTATGGCTTTAGTGGACGCAGTGTGACGAAAGGAACCGTTCATCTGTCCGTCTGTCTACATCATCCCCTCAGCTCTAGGTGGTTTCAAACCCTGTCTCTCATCGCATTGGAAACACACTGTTTGAAAAGAAGCAAAAGACAATCTCTAAAAAGAAGATGTAATTGATTCACAGTTTACTCTCCCAGCTTTCTGCTATGGTGTGTGTGTGTGTGTATGTGTGTGTTTGTGTGTGCGCGCGCATGGTCTGAGGGCACACAAAGAGTACTCAAAGCCGATCGAGAGCACAGTCTCGCAGCAGACACTTGTTATGATGAGTCACTCAGCACAAAAACACTGTTGTGTACGTTCGTGCATGTGGTACTTTTATGCTTTTTTTTTGTTGACGTGTTTGTATTGACAGTATGTTGATCTTCTGTTCGTGTATAAATGGAGTGACCCAGTTTGTACCACATCAATCTGTGAAGATCTAATTCAGTAGGCTGAAACATTCCAAACAAGGACAATGACTCTTCAAGCAGCCAAAAAGTGGCTTGCACCTTATTGATTTCTCAAAGCTTAGAGAGATATATTTCTGTATTTATCACAAATCATATTTATCATGAATCTGTCTATTTCCATGGCATTCATACATGTATAACCATAACTACCAGGCTCTTGCAGAGCTGGACTTAAATGCATGTCCTAAATCACCATTATACATTTTATCAGCGTGTCATGATTGGGCTACATTTACTTTTAAATTCTATTACCTATTGCAAGTTTGGAAGCACTTTATAGCTCAGGATTAAGGCAACATAAGGTAACGTGTCTTTACCTCATTTGTAATATCAGCTTCAAAGTGATTATAGTAAAGGACAATTTGACAACACTCACATTCGAAAGCAGTTTCAATTCTGCTTTGTGAATGAAATTAGCAAATGACTCAGTTTTGGAGCTCAGTTTGAACTCATCAGTTCACATGGTCCATCTGACGGGTGTTTCATGAAGAAGGCACGGAAAATATAGGGCTTATTGTGAAAAGGTCTGACAGGCAGCCAGGATTTATCGGTTTCATAAAGCTGGAGATAAAACACGTGAGGGTTAAAAGCCGCTCATTGCTACTTTCTTAGCAGCAAACAGAAGATGACTAATTGTAATAACAGTGGAGAAGATAAAAATGCAGAAATATAAAGCAAAATGAGTCACTATTGAGTTTAAATGCATCACATGGATCATGACACCAAATGAATGATGGCATGTAACTGTTAGATGTGTAAAGAAACTCTCCAACAGGTTTATTGCTAACCACTGCCCCCAAGAGGCCGAAAGCCCAGTTACTGCAGGTTTAATTCCACCCACATTTAAAGGAGAAGTGGTTGCATGGAATTATTTTAGCCACAAGGCTGTGTATACATGCCAGAGGTGTGTATCGGCTTATCGCATATTAATTAGAGCCCGTTTAAAAGCACATATGTTGATTGGATTAATATGAAGAATGTGTAGGTTTCAGAGATATGAGCTCAGATTACAGTATATGTGTGTTATGTCAGTGTGTGGTGTAAATGAACAGTCAACCTTCTTTATGAAACAGGATTAAGCCTGTAATAGCCGATATTCCTTCTGTCAGGACCCAAGCAGGCGTAATCATAGATGTCCGTGGGGTCTGATTCCTCGCACGTCTTCCTCATCGGTTTATTTTTGTTACTGTAGACATAGCAGATCCTCAACACTTCACAGTGGCACCATGTTGAGACCCATGTCCTCTATCAACCAGTTGCGCGCGCGTTTGTAAACTGTCCTAAGTCTGCGCTGAGCAACGTTTTAGCCGTGTGCTGGAGTTTTAATGTGATCAGCGACAACCACTTGTTGTCATGTTGTTGTTTTTGTTTTGTTTAGTTTTTTCTAATGATGCCCAATGGATTTTCTCTTTGTATTGACTGGACAGTGTAATCTATTGGTGTTGATTAAAAATGCCCTGGTAGCTTGTGGATTGCTAAAGTGGTCAGATAAATGTACTGTATAGCTGTACAAAGAGTGATAAAAGATGTTTTAAACCTTTCTTTTTTCTGTGGGTACAGCACTGTTTTAAAAAATCAAAGTGGTTTAGCCCTTGCCTGTTTTAACTTATTATTTGGTGGTCCGTATTACTTCTATTGTTATTTATATTATTTCATTTGTTGCCTCTCCTGCACTGATAAGAGACTGTAGCTCCTTGCAGGGGGTTGTACTGTAACATGTGTGAAGCTTTGTATTTTTCCCCTCTGGTTTTGGACTCAGTGAAAGTGTGATGTTTACATGTACAGTTTTTCAGAGTAATTTGGTTTCTTTTCTGCTGTTTTATTCAGGCTAGTTTTTCCTCACCTGTGCCCCTAATCTATGTACATTTGCCCCCGATACTTTCCTTTTTGTTGTTTCACTGCATCAAGTGCAGGTGTCACCTCTCTGACTTGGTCACATAGTCAGAGCGTGCCATGACAACTGGTTGCTGTCGGCTTGGCGTTGTGGCGGCATCCAGCATTTTAATCTTAAGTAAAAAAGGGAGCTTCACAACTTCTCAAAGTGGACCAGATAAGAAATATTGAGGTTCAAGTCAACTTTAATGAACTGTTTTAAATACTATTGTGGCCTAAACATAGTGGGAATCGTGGGGTATAGGTACCTTTATTATGCTACAGTAAGTGCTCATAGTCTTTTAATACCCCGGCCATGTTGTCAGGGAAAACTCCTTGTCCTTAACCTGACTAATATCCTGAAAGGTACACTTTGACCTGTTGTAATATCTCCTCGGTAACATAAAAGCCATTCCCCTCTCCTGGCCTTGTAAGGGGAACCCATAAACCTCAGGAAATACTGAATCTCCAAGTTTAGTTTTTTTCCACTGATTTCTTCTGACACGAGATTTAACTCGCTAACGAAAACCATTAACATTTATATGAGATGTCTATTGTTTTGTACATTTATCATTGTGATTTAAAGTGGAGCTTTTTCCAGTACCTGTGACTTAATATTTTGATTTTTTTGAAGTGTTTATAGGTATGGATATTTATTATTATATGTGAAACTACAAAAAGACAAAAGAAAAGGTTGAACCTGTTTCATTTGTATGTTTCATGCAAAGCTGTCCAGGTGAGATTCTCTCTGCCTCTTACATATCACTAATGAGGGACCTGTGTTTGTTTGGAAATAGCGCTTTTTCAGTGTTGCATCAACGCTATGAAAAAAAAAAACACCAGTGGTTCACGAACAGCAGAATTGCAAGCTCTCCTCTTCTCCTGAGATGTCAGTAATTGAATAAAATAGTGCGATGAGCTATCAAACGGAGGCTTTGCTCGTGGTTTTCTTTTTATTCAGCACAGGTGGTTTGCGTCCACTGCATTATACATGAAGGGTGCGTCCACAAGAGTGCAGCAGTGTTACAGAGAGCAGTGAGTCACACAATGCAGCCAGGCAACCAGCGTGAGCTGGACACACACATTTACCAACATCCATTTCTTAATTTCTAAAAATACTTATTTTCTAAACAATAATGTCTATAAGTGATCCACTCAAGTGCAAATCCAAAGTATTTAAACTTAGCTCACCAATCCATTCTGATTTCTACTTCTTCTGCACTAGTCTTACTTTTATTAGGTATATAATTTTTTATTTTATTTTATTAATTATGTTTTTGCTCATGGTATTTTCAGATGATGCCATCTTGAACTAAAGTATTGTAGTGATGACAGATGATGTCATTTGAAAAAAAATAAACAAATAAAAAGAAACAGAAGCATCTTTCACTTCTGTAGTTTGTACAAACATACAACATGAACTCTCAAGATGATGTTATCTGGAGTTGGAGTCAAAGATTTACTTTTGTTCACCACATTCTTAAACTCTTGCCTTTCACAAATTAATTTGTCCATGTTATATAATATAGGACATAGTGTGATTGCATTATCACAGAAGACATTTGAATTATGAAAGGCTGCTTATGGAATATTGTAGTAAACTTTCTGGTCAGTTTGTGTTTTGTCAGTGCTTTGTATAGTCTTGGCATTGAGGGGCATTCAACCCAATGTTTAAACTCGTAAAAACAATTTAAACAATAAACATAAAGAAACCACTGAAGGAGAAGGTCTTGACTTTAGGTAGGTGAAAAACTCGCTGTTTGGTATTTATTGCAAACAATTAATAACTAATGGACAACAAAGGGCAAAGTAAAAACCTTCAGCAGCCAGTGTTTCCCACAGACAAACAAAGAAGAAATACATCACACTACATTTGTTTAAACAGTGCCCACCAGGCTGTAGGTCAGATCTAAAGCATCTTCTCTCTCGTTTAAACAGGTCAAGTGTGGCCCTGTTTGACACGGTTTATAATTTCAGTCTGGGAGTGTTTGGCGTGGCACATGTAGGTCTGGCAGCGTTCACAGCTGCTTCCGTCATCGCAGTCTCCTGAAAGTGGACATGTCATGGACACTATGTTCCATCGAAACAAAGTCAATATTTCTGTTCACCCAAAAGACACCTGGACTGACGTCGCTATTTTCCTGTATCGAAAGCTGTTTTTACCTTATTGATTAATGAGTGATTGAATTATTATTAGTTTTTATTATTGCACTGAAAATTACAACCTATAACATCAAAAGTGAAAACATTGGTTAATGCTACTTAAATATAGTTGTTTTTACTGATGCATTATTAAGATGATGATTTATAAAAATGATAAATAGTATTATAAATAGCAGATTTAATCAATAATAAAACTACAGGGTGATGATTTGTTTTTGTATGTCCTGTAAAATACTTCATTTACTGTAAAGTAGATCATTTTAATCTGAATTAGTAGAACCAAAGTCCTATAGTTGTACTAATATACTTAAGTCAACTTTCAGGTCGAGTCTATTTTTAAAACATCAAACTTGAGCCACACAAGGAAAACAAATAAACAAGTGTGTTCTACGTGTGTTCTGGGAAATAATCAATCATTGTGGGACAGCGTGGGACTTTTTGTGCTGACACCAGCAGTTCTTCAGGGACACGTGGGCTCACGTCTCAGTGGTTCACGCTTTTTGCTCATGCAGCCAGTGAAACACAGTCGAGATCCAAAACAGCACGACACCTGAGCCCCAGCGCACACTGTGAACCACACGACCTGAAAAGGCCAACACAAACCTCTGAACAATGAGATGCAGTGTCTACAAATACTGGGAACTACTGTACATAAAACAAACCCATTGTCTTATCTGTGCAGTATGAACACATATGCTTTGTTGGGGGTTAAATGGTTTGTCAGCGCTGAGTATAATTAGCCTGATGCCTTTGCCCTAGATTCCCCATTTACCTTTGAGCCAAATGTGCACGAGCGCTCTGTGGGTCTTTGCCAAGATTTTTCACTAACTATAGGCAGTCGCTGCAGATCAGAGTTTAAAAAAAGACTGACCTGGCATAGAGTTTCAGGCATATGTAAAACTATTATCTGTCATGACTCACCTTCATTCCTTCAGAACAAACTGAGACTTGTTTAATTACCCAAAAAGTTTAATGTGGTTGCACGAGACATTAGAAAAACAATCTAACGGCATATTGCAGTTCAGCTTCGCACCACAGAGCTATTTCCATTCCAGGAATGAATCCTTTACTCTGGTCTGTCAACTTTGTACAGAGAAACCCAGTGTCCTGTGGAGGAATAAAAAAAGACCCGAGTGATGACGGGAGATTCCTGTTTCAGCAGTGACACGGTATCTTTTGTACTTGGCTGGAATCACAGGTTTCAGATGTAGATGCCTGACGGAGACGTTGCCAGAAGTAGGGCAGCTTTGGAAGGTGAACATGACAAGACAGAACCACCAGCTCAAATGATTTGCCCTAGTATGTGGCACTGGGTTCTGTGGGGCTCTAACAGTTTGGCTTTTCTGTTTGGATAGAATGATTGTCTCAATACTGGACTGGACTATAACCAGACTTTGTTTGTCTCTTAGTTGCTGAGAAACACAATGTGTTCAGCATGTCATTTTAGGAAAAGCCAGTTCAGAGAACCAACGCGTGTATTGATCTCTCCAATAAAAATCAAAAAGAAAAGGATGAGCAGTCATTCACCCTTTCAAATGATAAAGGTGGTGCAAAAACACATGGACAAACTGAATCTTCTTCAACAAAGATGTAGCACACAGATACGTCTTAAAAGGAGTGATTGGGCTGATCTTTACTGTCAGTGAGTGCTTTCCAGAAGGCGTTGACCTACATTCCAGCTATGGTGAGGTGTTGTGTAAGCTGTATTAACAACTGAATTAATCGTTTCTAATCATATCTGAGCTAAACAGATTAGGTCTGTTTGTTAAGTAGCTGCTGTTATACACTCAGATGTGGACTGTTTTACACAAAGCACCACAATGTAAAAATATTTATATAAAACATATAGAAATAACACAACTGTAAGCCTATTGGAAACCTGTTTGTAAAGCTGTAACAACACAATAATACACAACATAGCTTCTGAATGCAGGCATTATATTTATTTTGATATTTACTGTGTAAAGTTACAACAAGAAGAAAATGAAAAACTTTTTACATAGTTGTTTTTTTTTACTTTTGGTCATAATACAACATACTATACACAGGCAAACAGGAAAAGCATTGTCTGCGAACTAAGGATAAACAGCACCCTCATCATCATCACCAGCATCATCTCCATCTTCAGTGCTGGACTATGTGCTGGCAAACAGAGGGTGAGGACGGTGTGAGGCCGGGGCAGGGAGTCTAGGAGGAAGTTGGCGGAGGGGTCGATGGTTCGAACTTTCCGCTTTCATTGCTTTCCACGAGTTCTCTGTTCAAAACCATTTCCCTGGCGATGCAGGTCACCTGACCGTTGGCCACTGTGTAGGTTCCGTTCCTGCAGCACAGACAAAAATGAATTTCAACAAACCCGCACCAAAACACCAACGGGGACAGCTCCTCGTCTGCTTCAATTGGATTATATTTGTGTTACCACACTCACTTCTGATGTTCAGATCCATTCTGCATGCCGGTCTGGTTCTGTTTTGCAAAGAAAAATGACATCCACCAGTGGCCAGAATCTTGCCTTGGAAGTCCTGAGAAGAAAAAAACATGTGTCTAACTTACTTTGACACAGGGGGGTCATGGCATTTACTGCTGGTGTGTTTTCTTACCTGGATGGTGTGGAATGACCTCTCCTGTGAACTCAGAACTGCCACAAGAGCTGTTACTGGAGTTGGACCCAAGGCGTCCTACAGGAAAGGTATAGCACATTTTCTTTTACTTCTAAACTCCATAAATGATTAGAGATGGATAAAAGAACTAGGTGCAACTCACTTCTATAGTAATCATGGGTGGCGATGAGAGACCCACTTGATGGAATTGCTGCCATTTTCTCCGACCTTAGAAGGGAAACCGCTCAGAGATGGAAAACGGTAATCTGACGGGGAGACAAAAGATTATTAAAACACTCAGATTTTTTGCATTAGTGCTATTATCACCACATTTTCTTATTTTAAATGTTGCTTGGGGAACTAGTTCAAACTTGCTGTGTGCATCTATTCTGCAGATGATAAATCACAGACAGCTGCTTTAGAGAATCACGTACCCCTGACTCAGATAACCAGTAAGTATGTGAGGGCATGTCCTCCAGCCCAAATGAACTTTGATAAGGTAGCGCATGAGCTGACTGGATGTCCACAGCAGGGTCTTGTCATAGAGAAAATATGATACCTGCAAGTGGACGCACAACTGGGCTCAGCCAGGAAAGTGTAAATAGTTTCATCCAAGTTTTTAAAGCCAAAGGCAAAAATAAAGCTAAAGCAGAATGTGGCAACTGCCTGGCGCTTGAGAACCAGTTAGAGGCTGTCAGGCTTAACACCAGGTGAGCAGATGGCTTTAGGGATTACAAGGACAGACAAAGAGCCTGAACCTGAACCTCACAGCCCAGATAAACAACTACTGGTCTGACGGTATGTGCGACCCTGCTGGACCCTTAACAGGCCACCAGCAAAGAGCAAAGCTTCCTGACATACTCATGCAAAAACTACCTTTGTAGCGGACAGGAGAAGTAAAAGTCTGGGGTGAGCTAAAGAGAAAGACAAGGCGCACTCAGCTCAAAATGAAGCGGCGTATAAACCTAGGAAAAAATCTTTAAATATGCATTTAAAGAGCTACAACGACCATGGACCTACCGTAGAGATTAGCAGGCTGTTGGTTTTACCAGGTGCGGCCCTAAGGTGCGGATGGCTTGAAGTTTTAGAGGTGCTGGTTGTTGCGATGGCCCATTTGTGGAAGGCGTCTCTGTGAGGACCGTCTGGTCACCACACTGCTGCTGTTACTGTCTGCGCAAGCTCGCGCCCACCTTTTATAGGATCCGGCGCACGCTGCCGTGGCACGAGGCGGGGACTGTGACAGCTCGAGGACAGGACACGGACGTGCGTTTGTCCCGTTCTGTTCAGCAAGGGGCGGGAACTCGGTGACACCAGACGCATGAAGGCTTTGGAGGCTTAGGTAAGACAGCTGCCACCCGTGGCAAGACGCACCATAACGACACCTGTGGCCATAAACCATAGCTTAGAGATATGACGTCTCCCCGCAAACGTAACTTTCCCTGGTGGTCTAGTGGTTAGGATTCGGCGCTCTCACCGCCGCGGCCCGGGTTCGATTCCCGGTCAGGGAACATTTTTTATATATATATATACGCGTTAAATATTTCATGACGGTTAATCTTCATATATTTACATACGGTAGTTAGCAAATATGGTTATGATGTAATGCGACAGATTCCTTAATCCACACATTTATATGAATGTGTTTCTGTACTGAGCTTTTGAAGCCATCACAGGGTCCTGTGTAAAGTCCAGGTCTAAGCTACTGATCTCAACAAATGTGTATAGTTTGCTGCAGACGCCCGGTATCACGTTCTAAAAAAAAAAAAAACGCATTCAGGCTTGGAACTGTTTGAAAGCCTCTAGCGCCACTCAAAGGCGACACATTAAATAAATGCATTGTCTACAGAAACAAGAATAACAATAAATAATAATATTTGATTTACTTAATTCGACCATTAATGACAAAAACAACAACATTCAATTGACTTTAATTGAAAAAAAAAAAACTTAAAGTACAAAAATACTTCTGTTTTGTAAATGTCACAATTAATGTCAATGAATGCATATTGAGTATAACTTCAGTACATTTTCATGCCAAAATATTAATGAAACATTCTGGAATATTACATTTTATAAACCACTTGGATATTTTAGGTTAAAATAAGTCTACACTGCAAACGTAATACATTCTACTGGTCAGCTTTTGTTCACTCAGAGGAACAATAATAGTAGACAAATACACACAGGAAAGAAAAGATCATTCTTTCATACGAAATCACGACTGTGGTATGTTTTCTCATGTGCTGTGACGTGAGAATCTTCTGTCAAACCCAGCTGTGTCTCCATTATTTGTCAGACCTCCAGTCACTTTATTCTTCATGAAAAAGGGAGAAACCAAGTCGTTAATCTTCCGCAACACAAACACTCTGTACGTGTGCAACATTTTGATGGACCCACCTTCACGTTACTGGCCATTTCCTCAAAAGATCTGAATGTAGAAGAGTGTCTACAAAGACGCGTGGAAACAAATTTGCTTCAATAAACGTTTGATCAGCTGCACAAATACAACAATAAGCACTGAATACAAACAAGCCCTGGGTTTTACCTCATACTCGGCACACTTATGGTGTGGTTTAGCCTGCTGAGAAAGAGAAAGAGCGGTTCCAGCAATTCATGATGAAGACACAAACCTTTCATTTCTTTAACCTTTGATAGATACAGTGATAAATATGATATACGTATATGATTACACATCTTAAAATATCACTATTCTCGTGTCAAAGGTGTGAAGGTGAAAAAAACAGGAGACAGTCTGAGCACATGACATATACGTTTGAACATCTGTTTGAAGGTCTGTTAAAATTATACACATATTAAATTACCCTCACTCCAACACCTACACACACACACACACGATTCAGCATCACAACACTGAGCTCAGTTCACAGGTCTTACCATGGGGGGCTTGGAAGAGGCAGAGCTCTGTTGAGTGTGCAGTATAAAGATAAAGAAAGACACACAGATAACGTCACACCAGCTGCTGTATCCACATGGATGAGTACAACAACAGATTCATCAGCTGCTGCTGCTTATGTCCAGGTGGACTATCATGATTGGATTATACGTTACTTACTGGCTAAACAAAAAAGCCACGGAATTTAAAGTAAGCAATCCAAGTTCCAAAAACTTTATCAATATCTTACCATCCTTGAAATGCGGGGTTCGTGTGTTTTACAGTCTTCGACAATGTGTTTTATGGTTTTAGTCTTCTTACAGGATTTTATTTACATTTAGAAGAATATAGTCAGGCTTGTGCAAAATATGTCAGTGAGTCAAATTTGGTATCTAAACTCCCATAGTGCTGATCAAACAAATGAATTATTGTTCTCAGAAATCACAGGTATACTGGCATCTGCACAGACATTATGATATAGCATTACGAGAAGAAACAAATTCATTTAGTAATATTAAATTCAGATAAGCAGGGTGCTGTTTTTTATATATACTAAGTGAACCACTCACTCAAGCTATTTTCATCTGCCTATTTTGGCTTGTTAGGCCTATTGAGCAATTGTTATGTTGCCACCCTGCCATCAGTTAATCACACAAAATGTAAAATCAATAAGTAAACACATTTGTTGTGCGCAAATTTGTCTGCACAATGAAAACTATAGAACACAAGACACTTCGTACTTATACCACAGCTACTATATATGAAGTAAAGACATTATCTGAGGGTTTGTCTATCCATGTTCTTCTTGTTGAAATAATAAGACCTCTTTAAGCCTATTTGAAAGTTAGGAGGGAGACGATAAGCCAATTATAAGGTTACCTCATCTCTGCCAGTCTCCTGGTGATGCCCACACCCACACTGGACAGGGTAGAAGATGTCACGTGGCCTGCGTGAGAGAGAATCTCCTGTGTCCTCACATATCTACACATACATGCAAAAGGAAGTAGCACAAATCAGGACGTGAATTGAGAAATATACGACCAACACACATCTGATGATGGGAATTAAACGGGAGAGCACACACACATAATTTAAATATTCAACAGTGAGCTTGTAATGTCCATACAGTTCACCTGGTTACAGAGGATCATTCAGCTTGAAACATACTCTTCATGCTGCCATTGTGTGTAAAAACTACTGCTCTTTGTCCTAAGTCAGGCTGTAATTGTATTAACAGGGTGTCAATCCTATTTGACCTGGAAAATCACATCACATGTTTCCTAGAAAAGGTCCCTCTTTAGCACGTGCGAGGATAAAAGACGAATGTTTTTATTTTTCAGAATATGACACACACTTACACATTGGAGTGTTTGATGTCATCCAGGGTGGCAGACGCTGTGAGATACCTGAAACAGGAGCAGAACATGCACCGGAGATTCCCTCGACTTAAGACAAAGATCAGGACACTCAGTTGTTAAAGGGCTTCTCACGGTTACGTAACTCTGTCACACTAAGATAGTACATGACAGAGATTCTGCTAGTGCAGAGAAGGATGCGTCACATCATGTGAACAGTGAGATACTGTATATAGTGGCATTTTTAATCATCCAGTAAACCCTGAAGCTGTATTTGTGTCCCATACAGTGCAGCCTAAAGTATCATCAATGGGAAAGCAAGTACACTCACGGAGTGGAGGTTTGGACATCTTCCCACCCTTTGCACAGGTTTTGTTTGACGTTACTGAGAGGACTCATACCCAGCTGTCTCCTGATATCTGCTGCATACTTTTCTTTGGCTAAAAGCACCTGTCGCAAGGTCATAATCTCATCTTCTGTCTACGGAAAGGAAAACAAATAAGGGTTGATTTAGCAGAGAAACAAAAGTTTCAGGTAAATTTGTCTAACTATCCCACAAATCACCTGTCATCACCTTTGTAAGCTCAGTCCGCAGATTGTCTATATCCTCGTCTGTGAGGTAGGAGGGTGAGTATTCATCAGGAAATGGTGAGCTTCCATTTCTCTGTGTCCTTGAGAAATTCATGGATGTTGAAGCCCCAACAAAACCTAAAGCGAAGTCAAGGAAAAATAAACAAAGCATTAAAAAGGTGATATATATATATGTGTGTGTGTGTGTATAGATAGATAGATAGATAGATAGACAGATTAGAGCTACTGTCTGCTTAACAATGATTCACTGTTGTCTAACGAGTGTTGAATAAGTTACAAAATGTCATTTTTAAATAAATAAATATATATATATATATACCATTAGTGTGAGCTGTCCGTGGTGCTGAAGTTGGTAGTCTGAACTGAAGCTAACTGCTAACAGCTAAGATTACCTGTTGCACCCAGAGCTAACGTTAGCTAACTTTCGTGGCATGTCAACCGCATGAGTGCACCGTAGTTAAGGTAGCTACAAACCGAAAACAGGCGGATATCAGTGTGAAGCAGCGGCGTGTGTCCTTACCGGGTCGGTTCATTGCTGCCATGTTCACCTCGCAGTGTTTAGAATAGCGAGTGGCTGCTTGTCTCCATTCAGTAAGCTCAAGAGAGAAGCGAGCAGGGGGCAGGAACAGCCAGGATCACTGAGGCTATTATTGGGACGGGTGTTGTTTACACACGCACGCACGCACACACACACACGCACACACACACACACACACACACACACACACACACACACACACACACACACACACACTCACACACACACGCAGTAGTAGAGTCTTGACCAGTTCACCAGTTTGTTTTATTAACTATATTTCGCCACACAGAGACAAACCAGATCCAGTGAGAGGTTTGACGGTATGACGTCACGGCCCATTGTTATTGCGCAATATCTGCTTATGAATTCACTCGAGGCTATTGTAAAGCGCCTCTGGTAACGGTTATGACTCATTTTAACTTCAAGTACAATAGCAACGAGAAAGATGAATTCACAAAAGAGCCAGTACAACAGTTATATGGACAATTTGAAACGTTTGGCAATTTGTCTCCCTCTGCTGGTAAAACACACCATCCACCTTCAGGCGTTACTGAGTCTTATCTTTACATTAGTTGCACAAACGAAACCTTACAGAGAGTTTACTCATGCATCTAAGAGCCTTGGGAGAAGTATCACTTTCTATCTGTTACCTATTGTAATAAATACAGCTCAAGAATAATAATAATGGACAAATATATGTATTATCAGGTTTAAAGTCAAAATACATGCATTGGTATTTCTTAAGCCTCTAAGTAGACATAATGAATTCATATTAGCTAACTGCGACTCTGGCATGATTTAGAGTAATATAAATTTTGTCAATAGCTTTAATGAGTCATTTATCTGTTGATCATTAAATATAAACTATATTTAGACATTATAACTATATTATAGTGTTGAATACAGATCTGGATCATATGTAAGTGCTCCTTAGCATATTGCCACCAGTGAGCATGTGTGTTAGTTACTGTAAACAACTATTTACAGGTAAGAAAAAAATCTTCTCTAAGGTGTAACGAGAACTAACAGCCTGTTGTTATCCCCAAGTGAATGATTTCAACTGACACAAGTCAAAATGTTCAGGAACATTTATTCAACAACAATTAATCAGATCAATGATCCACTTGTTTTCATCCAGACACACATTTACCATGCTACAACATAAACTTTAAGGTTTATACTTTATATGGGCCAAGTGTATGTACAAGCAACCTTAACTGTTATACCATTCCTTGCCAAAGTTAATGGTTACAATACAACACCGTACCAGGTCAAATTATAGCCAATCATCATTTGAAACAAGACAAAGTATGAAATAAATAAAATTCCAAAAATGCATCATATAACCATTTCACTATAGTTACACTATATACTATGTTATCATTTCCTGATCATTGATCCGTTATATATATATTTTTTAAACACAATGCATTCAACTTAGAACATTTACAATAGCATTTTTCAGTATTTCAATGAAAAAGCCATGACAGGTACATCTATGTTTCATCAAGGATTACAGGAAACATCATACAAGGGCCACAGAGGTCAACACCCATACTTTTAATAGCAGGGGTGGGCAACAGGAGCTCACCATTGTAAACTATTTTCAAACATATTATGAGCAGTTCTGAAATTGACAGAGTGGCAAAAATGTTCATGGCAATTTTATGGCATTTTGCAAATATGTGGCAATATATGAAGATTTCATAGTATGAAAACCTAGAGTTATTTTACTCAGAGCTGCCTGTAGCATTGGCTCACACAAGATATGCCCACGAGTTTCTTACTCTACATGGGTTCAAAAAAGTCAACAATGAACGATCACAGCATTGGACAAAAGGTGAGAGTCATCAGATTTCGTTCAAAACACAAAAACACAAAGAACAAGATGAAATGAATCTTCCTCCTTGCGCTAGTACATCCCTATGTGGAAATTCTAAAGTCTGGTTTATTCTCAAAGTAACTCTGCAGGAGTGTTACATGTTTTTCTGCACATCACAGTAACTATTTAACATATTCAAGACAGCTAACGTTAAAAACATGTCACGCGCTGAACCTGGGTTGCTGCTGACAGAGATCTGTTGTTTCTACCTTCTAACAGCTCTGATCATAGGTGACGGGATTGCCTGCAGCTCCTTGGCTTCATGTAGCACAAAATCAATCAACATTACTGCAATAACTACATCAAATGAATGTCCTTCAGTCCCAATGTGTTATGTTTAAAAATATAGTGAAGCATAAATAACAAAAGAAAAAGAAAAGACAGCAGCAGCTCAGGATACGATTCTCATAACTGAGAGACTGAAATGAAACTAACTAATAAGCATTTATAATAAAATGTTGATTATCAATGTTTGATACAAGATCAGTTTTGAAGCCTTTGATTTATGAATCTGATTACAAAAAAATATATTAAATCTGACATAACGCAGATAATGAAATGTACAGACCATATTAGAAATGCTGAATCAACAATAGAATTACATTGAGACTAACTGTCATGGCAACCTATTCTGTGCTGCTGGAAAGAGAGGGGAAGTAGGGAAGAAAGAAAAAGCCAATAATTCAAAACTAATCTTGAATGTAACATCAGCAGGCATTTATGAAAATAAAGTTGTGTGCATTAACCACCTTCAGGTGCACATTAAATACTCAGAGGGACATTAAAGATGAACACAGTGCCAAAGACATGGAAGGTCTGATGACGGCAGGTTGTATTTTCAACAAAATATTATTGATTGCAAACCAAAAATAGAAACTGTCTCAATATATGGCTGCTCTCTTTTTAAGGGTTTACTGACACCGTCACCCAACAAATGCATCTCTTTACTCGGCACCTCCCTGAGCCATGGCTATGCCGTCTTTCTGCGTTAAATGTAATGTAAACCTCAAATATCATGTAGCCCCTCCTACTAGTGAACCATATTCTTATGAACACACGCACATACTTATGCAAAGTAACAATGTGGAGAGGAGGACATTTCAGAGACCATGTTTTACGAACAGTGCATGCTAGATCGCGATGCAAAATATGGAAGAGGGGAAAGCGGGGTAGGCGACCTGTGTGGTTAAAGGCCAAGAGATACAAAAGAAGAAATAACTAGGGAGATAAATTAATTTTCTACTTTTTCTCACACTAGGGGAAATAAGTGGTAGGCCAATCAGGGAGGGGTGGAAGGGATTAGTTCCTTTCATGGGCCATGCTTACTAGTCCCTCTCCTCCACATGCTCTCTGTTTGGAAGCGGAAAGATAGATTGCTCCCTTCTTTCATCTCATCGAGGTGGAGCAGGGAAGCAGGCAGGACCACAGGCCAGGATTGATGGAAACAGAGAATTAGTTGAAGCCGGTGTCAGTATGGTAGGAGTGGTGTCCATCCGATGTTAACTGGGTTGTCTCTGTTGCTGAAGGTTGCAGAACTATGGGGTCACCATCCTCTGTTTGACAAACAGTAACTACGGATTTAGCAGGGGCTGTATAAAAGTCTGTGAAAAAATTCAAAATAGGGGTGGAGATACAGGTTGTTCAGTCTCACCTCTCTCATCAGATTGCAGCTGAGCCTCCAGGTCCTCAGGAGAGACATAGAAGTCCTGATCCTGGCCCTCCCGAGGTCGTGGTTTACATCTTCCACAGCAGCAGTTACAGCAACAACACAGGCAGCAACAGAAGTAGCAGCCAGTAGCCAGGCCGCAGAACACAAACAGAGCCTGCAGGCACCCAGATTGATGGGAGGAAGCACAAATAAATAGGGTAAGTGAGTTTGAACAGAAGAGAAGAGGAGGTATGACCAGGCAAAGCAAGTCATTTGGGTCTTTTCTTGGTCTTACCTTTGCCCACCAGCTGGAGAGGACAAAGTAAGTGTTGACATTCTCTTCTCCAAACTGCTCAGCCACATACAGTCCCAGAGAACCGTATTTGTCGTAAATGTTACGCTTCGTGGGGTCATTCAGAATCGCATGAGCGTTGTTTATTTCCTTGAACTTATCCGCTGCTTCTGGATTGTCGGGATTCTTGTCAGGGTGGAATTTCAGCGCAAGTTTCCTGTGAAGAAGAAAAATTTGAATAAAAAAAAAAATCCAACACATTTGCAGTGGTGGCAATCGTTAATAATGGGATGTTACGGAGGGAAGCCTCACCTGTAAGATCGCTTAATATCATCCGCTGTGGCCACCTTGTCAACTCCCAAAACATGGTAGAGAGACTCACCAGCGGTGGACAGAGAGCGTTGCCTCTGATGCTCAGCCATTATGCCTCACGTCCACAGGCTGGACACAGACACGGAAACATAAATGCACTGTTTGGGCTACATGTCATGCTTCATAGGCAAACCGATGGGACCAAACCTACTTAATAGCTTGTTTACCATGACATCCATCTGCCCACAAACCATCAGCCCTTTATCTGAATGATGCCTGTTTGGTAAAATCAAACTATTTCCCTGTTAACAGTTGGTCCAGTGCTGCTTTGGGTAAATGTCTCTCTCTCTCTCTCTTTTCTTTCTTTTTATTTAATTTATCTAGAAACTTTCAGTGATTTGCAAAGACTATATATAAAATAGGCCCTGATCAAAACAGCAAAAAAGAAAGTTTGCCTGCTATTTCAATTTAAGGCTACTTGCATAGAACTTTCTGTCTAATGGCTCTGTATGGGAAGGAAACTGTCAAAGGAAAACAAATTAAAAAAACTGAATGTGAGACTTAATAAAACTGAGAGAGGGTACAAGAGGATCAGAGGACTTGTGGGCATAAGCCGAAACATGGTTTACTGTAGAAAGAGCTATACCACCAATAACAGATGGTGCAGTGGTCAACGTCAACAACCGGCACAATTTACGCTGCACTGAAAACCAGATGGTATGTTCCTTTGACTCGGTGCAAGTTTTATTTGTGCCAACTGGTATTTCAGTGTCAGATCAGACAATGTGAGGGACACTGAATGAAGTGTCCCTCACATGAATGAAGATTAAACTTTAATGAAAATCAAAAGATGCCTGATGAATGTTGGCCTATAAAAAACAAATAAATTATTCTGGATCTGATGAAGTCTGGCACGTTTGCCTCAGACCTGGCTAGCAGTGACTGCAGAGAGCTGACCATAAAACATGAAGGTGGCATTGTGCTGATACGAGGTTGCACGAGTACAAAATGTGTATGAGAGACGGTATTTGCAGATTTGCAGGCACAAGGAATAGGCTTTGCATGATCGTATCACCAAATACTGAACGCAAAGATGACCCCAATACCTCCACATGATTTTAAGAAGCCCCTACTGCAAAGAGATTTCATTTATATAGCAACAATTCTCAACACAAAGTAAGATTTAAGACCTTACTGAAAACTATATAGAAAACCCAACAAACAAAAGAAGAGAAGAACATCTTTCCGCCTTGTGCAAGAGCCAAGGAGGCTCTAATCTGTGTTAACTTGGAAACATATATGTACAAACAAATGTATAGATTTCACATTTCTGTCGTTAATATAAACATTTGTTCCACTAGGTTAAAACAAATGCGACAATATGGGCTGGACTTGTAATTACTTAACATTTTAGTGACATTAACCAGGGTGCACACTATTAACTGAGACATCTTGGCAGGACTACAGGCTGTGCTGCTCTTAGTAAATCAGTAACTGACATCAGTACAGGGAAGGATGCTGCTAGAGAGCGAGGCCAGGGCCTTTGGAAATGATGCTGCAAGTAGAAAGGGATCACGCCAATCCTAAGAATATATCTGCCTCCAAGTAGGTGTCATCGTGACACAACTGAATGACCACTGATCTGTCTGACGCGCATTTCAACATTTTCACCACAAACCCGCAGTGTCTACGTTACGAATCGCATCCCGTTGCTATTCGCCTGTAAGAAGGATTAGACTGTGTGAATGAAATGCTAGGAACATAATCTCAGAGCCAGCATCAGCAGTAGCACGGTGCTATAACGCACAGCATCCATGTTGGTTTGCTTCCTGGCCTGTTCTAGATGCAAGACAGGGATGGATTGTCAGCATTAATTTCCAAGAGCGTGGGGCGATGTGTGGAGATGAGATAAATGATCGAAATGTCCCAGAGCGCTCACCTTTCAGTCGGATCTGGCGCGATGCACGAATAACGAACCCAACACGTTATAATTGTAGAATATGTGGCGTGACTATGGCTGCATCTCGCACGTACCCGGACCCTCGCTGGCTCCCACTACACAACCATGGACAGCTGCAGCACTACGCCGACTCCGCCCACAGCGCCATGGCGACGCGACGTGCGCGTGCCCGCAAGGGCTCGGTGGGGGAGTCGGGCTGTTCGGTGCCAAGGCGCTGTCTGCGGCAAGGCCTTAACACTTTTTAACCACTTCTGGTTATGGTAATTTCTCAAAGATATTCTTTAAATAAGTTCATTTAAAAAAGCCAGTGGTTGGTGCCTTGTTTACATTTAGACATTGCCGTTGCCATTGTTTACAGTGTTTAGACTATAATAAACAGTTCTATGCTATCATATATTAACCTTCTATCGAAAACATAAAAGAGTGAAGTGACAGATGAATCCTGCTTTATGACCTGAACAATGTGGGCATTTGAATAAACATACATACATACATACAAATTTCCAACTAAGATAGCTCTAAATTATAATTAATGATAGTTTAGACCACACGTGTCAAGCTCAAGGCCCCCATTATTGGAATGGAATTATTTTTGGCCTATGTGATAATTTTTAGTTTTCCAGTACTTCACTGATAGTGTGATGGAGCGTCATTCAAATACCCGCTTGCTTATCAGCAGCCTGATGGAGTGGGGTAGCTTACCTCTGGTCACCTTTCAGCTAGCGTTACCCTTCTCCCTTAAAAATTTCTTTGAACATATGGCACAACGTCAAATAATTATAAATAAGAATGCAAAATATACCATTTTGTCTCTGTAATAAACATAGTAAATATGTTTACCTATAACATATATGGAAGGTCTCCACAACTTGAGATCTAGAATCCTTGTTGCAGTTTGCTTCAGAGTTTGCTTCGCTATTTTATTATCTTTCCCTCTTTCCCTGTTCACACGATAATAAATGTAGGATGTTTCATTTAAATTAATAATCATAATAAAAACTATTTGCAATTACATAAAGGCAGATTCAGTAAGTCATCAAAATGAAGACATCTCATATATAAAAATAGGAATTGTTAAGATTTTAGAGATTTTATTTGAGGAATTAAAGCGAACAGACGATAAAATCTAACAAATGAACAAGAGGGGAAACAAGATTTTGAACCTATGTTGACATGATCTAGTTAGCAAGGGTTGAATAACTACACAAACCAAAAGCATCATCCACACCGAGGTAAAATAAAATATGAAAGTTAAATTATCCCTCAGTGGGAATTTCTGCACAATGGTCAATGGGTAGACAGACAGTAACCAAAGCAGCTAAACCCAAGGACAAAGACATTGAGTGAGGAGTAGTCTCTCAGTAACAATTCCAAAGTACAGCAGTACAGAGTCAAACAAACAGTAGCATGAAGAATGAGAACTGCATGTCTCCATTATATATGTTTCCTGAATAAACAGTAAAGCTCTACAGTAAGTCTCTAAGCTGGTAAAACTCAAGTAGACTAGATTATATGGTCTTGGTGCTGCTGTGAGCAGCCACAGTGTGCAAGACACATTTCAGAAAACCCATCACTTACTGATCCCACCTCAAACCTCAGGCTAACCCAAGACCGGCACAGCCACGATTAACTGAGTTTTATTTATGTTTACTGTTGAGAATAACACATATAATAAACTATTGTCAGGTGGTTGTGAAAGTGTGCTGTGAATCTGCTCTCCAGACTAAATTTTAACCTGCTGTGTATATGAGTTTGACATGTTCACAGGTTTTTAGATTGTTTTTTACTCTGATACTGTAATTTAGGAAATCTAAGAGCACAGGGTGCTTATTGCCCAGATCATAATGCCACATGAGACAAATTTGTAATCTGTGATTGGCCTGCATTTATAAAAATGTACATTCATATAGAAAACTGATATTACAATACTTTACTTCCTCCCATTTAGGTATTGGGATGTTAGATGTTTCATACAAACATTTTTCTTAGATATTTATTATGTTATACCTCCTTTTTAAAATACTTTCAAATGCACCATTACTATTGAAATACAGCTTAAGCTGATGAGTAAAAATGTAAACCGTCCAGACTGAGCCTGATGGGCCTGTTCAGCAATCGCTGAACTGTAGCTGGAACAGACACTGTAGGAAGTCGATGGTCCCCACAGAACCATGATCACAGCATCATGGAGGGAGTCTGGTGGGACCTTAAGTACCTTGTAAACCTGTGCAAGTACAGGTGAACTCCCGCTGATATGAAGGCATAGATTCCATTTTGCCAATAAATATTAGGCTTTTTCTTTGGTTCAGTCCATTTTCTTTTCTCAGTCCATTTTATAATGACGCCAGTCAATCAATTAATCAGACCGTAGATTTATATAAAATCACGCAGTCGCACATTGGAACCTTTTACTGTGAGATACCTGCTCGCTGCGCCGACACGAACTGTTCCTTGACAACCGTGACGTCACTTCGCTCGCCAATCGACGAGCTCTCAGGAGTGGCGTTCCTATCGCGAGGTTATCACATTAGCTTGGTTAGTTAGCTAACCTCGAAAAGCCTGATTGTGTACCCGCGTTTTACAGGTTTCTTTAGTCGCCGCAAAGCGCCAGGAGGAGCGTCCGTTGCTGCTTGATTGTCTTATTGTAACGTCTGCAAGAAAAGAGAATCGCCGGGCCTTGTATTTGCACGGTAAGTTGTGTTAACGCGCACAGTCTGCTAACTAGCCAGGGAGGAAATAGGTTTGTTTTGGGAGCCGCTCAGAATGTCAGAATTATTTATGGTCACTCTAGCAAGCGTTTAAACTTAATGTCAATTTAAAATGGTTTTGTTAGTAATGGTGACAACTGTTGTCGTGTGTGGACTGTGCTTAAGTTCAATTGTTGAAACACGTCTCTGCGCGATTGTAACGTTACTTCTCATGTAGATGCAACGTGTGACCAAGCTGTGTCAGTCTTGCTCACGCTTTCCAATGGATCCATGACTTTTCAGGACCCCAATGATGAGTTATGCTGAAAAGCCTGAAGACATCACAAAAGAGGAGTGGATGGACAAATTAAACAATGTGCACATACAGAGGGCGGATATGAATCGACTTATTATGAATTACCTGGTGACAGGTGAGGCATCCGGCATGAAGACTGTGGCTGTGAGCCGACTATACAACTAGGCAAACCGTTAGACGCCTCTACTTTAAAAAAAGGGACTCAACCTCTGAACTGCTTGGTAAACTTGTCACATGATTATGTATTATCCTGTATGTCTTTGACTGATCTGCTCTTAATGTTTTAAGAGGGATTCAAAGAGGCAGCGGAGAAGTTCCGGATCGAGTCTGGTATTGAGCCGAGTGTGGACCTAGACTCTCTAGATGAAAGAATAAAGATCCGAGAGATGATCCTGAAGGGACAGATACAGGATGCTATTGCACTCATCAACAGCCTACACCCAGAGCTGCTGGACACTAATCGATACTTGTATTTTCACCTGCAGGTATGTTTGATTTTGATCAGTAGTTTGATATGTGCCTCTATGAACTAAAACCTGCCTACAAGTAGTGTCGGGGTACAGCAACAGCACTGATGTTTAAGTTGACGTCTTAATACCTCTATAACTTATAGACTTATATATGTAACCTCCCTGCAGGTTTACTACATAATAATATGATGTTTATCTTTATTGGCAGAATTTTATGATGGGAAATACTCACTACTAGGATACTAGAATATTAGATCATACTAGAACTTCAACACTCAACATGTGTACTTTGTTGTTATTGCAGCAGCAGCATTTGATTGAGTTAATCAGGCTAAGGGAGACTGAGTCAGCACTGGAGTTTGCGCAGACACAACTGGCCGAGCAGGGGGAGGAGAGCCGAGAGTGTTTGACAGAGATGGAGAGAACACTAGCCCTTCTGGCCTTTGACAACCCTGAAGAGTCACCATTTGGGGACCTTCTCAACATGATGCAGCGGCAAAAGGTCAGAATTGACTATTCTGTTTCACTGTACAATTTCACCTCCTCTACTGAGTCTAAACAAATCAACAGTTTCACATCTGGGGTTTGACCAGAGAGAAAAACACTCACTGGTGCCCTTATCGCTGTGTCACGTGGCATTTTACGTTCTATCAGGAAGCAGAACAAGGAACTGTTGTTTCCAGCCAAAAGTGATTTGAGATGACGTGCACACGTTGCTATAGTTACAAATAGGTGTGGTATAAATATGTGCTATGCAACATTTTAGAGCCCGAAATTGTAGACATATTTGAAAGTATTTTGACTTTTGAAGTAATGCTGATATAACTGGTGGTCTGTTGGACGTCCATCTTGGTGAATCAGTGTAGGTAGTCCTTCTCTGCCTATTTTGCATATTTGTAACACTGTGAAAGTAAGCATTTAGTAATTATAATGTGTTCATTTGATTTTGACTCCAACACGCAATCTTGATGCGCAGGTGTGGAGTGAGGTGAACCAAGCTGTGCTGGACTATGAAAACAGGGAGTCGACACCCAAACTGGCTAAACTGTTGAAGTTACTGCTGTGGGCACAGAATGAGCTGGACCAGAAGAAGGTGAAATATCCCAAAATGACTGACCTTAGCACAGGAACCATTGAGGACCCCAAGTGAACAGAACGTCCGAGAACAATCATCTTCCATGTTCCCTAATTTATAATCAGTCAGTGACTGTGTGACAACCAAGTAACATATGTATAAACAAATGCTACAGTGTTTTTTTTTTTTGTTTCATTCTTGAAAAGTAAGGTTTAACCCATTGTGCAAAGTGTAAATTAATATAAGTGACAGAAATTATTTAAATACTAGTTCTGGATTTTGAGATATGTAGGATCTCGAAGATGACAAAGTTTAGATTTTATATTTTTTCTTTGTAATTCTAAAGCCAGTAGTATTATTTATTGTATTTTGATCACCAGGTTGTTGATGGCCTAGAAAGGGAGATGGTGGGGTGTGGCGCTAAAATCAACACTTTGCAGGATGGAGAGAATTACAACTGTAATGCCCACTGCCGAAGTGGTCCGATCATAAATGTGTTTCAATTCTACACATCTGAATGTGATTGCTCTTTAATTTTAACTGAAAGACAATTTACATTTTAATTACTATATTGTCATTTTATTGAGGGGATCTTTGTTGAATTGGCGATTCAATCAACCATTTGGTTACTTCTTTGATATTTTATTGTGCCTATACAATATTATATGTGAAGAACTGCTGTGTAAATGTCATTTCAGACAAGGCTTTTCAGAGTTGACCATTTGTGGATATTATAACCAACAACCCCCCACCCCCCAGCCTCAGGATGCATTTATGAGCAAATGGGCTCAAATGCGTAAAAGAAATGCTAATTAACGTGGGCATGTAGGCAGAAGTTTTTATGGCTGGATTCTGTAAATTATCATATTTAAAATCCATTCAGACTCATTTTTTTCATTGCTTTATTAACCGTAAACTTATCAAACTTGCCATAGACCTTGCAGTCCATTTTCCAATTTTAAAGCTCTTAGTATTTTCCTTTTAAATGCATGTAAGTGTATTTTTTCAGTGGGGGAAAGTTTTTGTGCTTGTTTATTTTTTTTACTTTTATAACAAATGCTGCTAGTTATTTATTCTTGGTTTATTTTGAGGTGTTGTCTATATAGGTTTTGGCTTTGACAAATACTGAGACCCAGAGAACTTGCATCCCTTTTATTATCAAACATTTTTATTATCAGATTTGCAGATACTAAAATAAACAAAACTTTTGTGAACCATAAATAACCTGCTTGTGTGCATGTATAATGCTGCAAAATGAAGATGCACCTAAGGGGAAAAACATCAAACATTTGATTTTACTTTGAGATCGTTGAGGATGTAGTTAAAGTGAAGCAGGAAGGTGACAAAGCAAAACCATTTTGTCTGAGCTAAATGCAAATGGTTTAGCCAGTGAAACCGCCACGTGAACCTCTTTTGTGACTTTTGCAAATGATGTTCTGGTGCTGCTGTGTTGTTCCAACAAGTTTTACCAGTTTCCTCTGTGTGTTTGAGCCTACAATGTATAGCTACAGTTCCTTTTTCAGCCCGGAAGAGGTGCATAACTAGCAGGTGTGTTCTCTGAATGGCCGAGGAGAACAGAACAGTAAACTGCAGGAATTATCTTGACGACTGTCGACTGGATCTTAAACTCAATGAATCTACCTTGGAGGATCCCAAGAAGCAAAACCTGTGGTCCAGGTAAGAACGCAGAGACTTGGCTAAGGAAACCACGGCTTGGTAACATTCCACTCTCTGCTAGATGGAGCATGTTTTATTTAGTAAAGTACAGAGAACGTGAGTTGTTTACTGATACAAATATATATTGGGTCTTCACAAGGAACTGTAATGATTATTTAGTCAACTGACAATTATTTTGTGCTTAATTTAATAACTTGATTGATTGTTAAATTGTTACCAGCACAATTTAAATACATCACAAGTTAATTTGCTTAATACCATACCTGATTGGGATGAGGATTTTTTTTTCTCAGCAGAGAGTAATTGCTCTGTAGTTCAGTCATTTATGTTTAAATGTGTGGGGGGTGAAAACCCACCTGTGGTAAATGGGACCGTGCGTCACATTTTACATCAAGTCACAATGTGATGGTGTGAAGTATGACATAAGACATCAGAAGCTCAGTGGATGGGTGTAAGGCTTTCCCAGCATTAAATCTGACTGAAGGTTCATGAGTTAGAGGTTCATGGCACTTTGTAATGAACAAGAAAGAAACTGCATCAACCACACCCTGGCCAAGACCTACTACTCCAGTCTTCTGTGCCTTCTGGTTTGCATATTTGTGAAGATGTGTTCATACTGCAGCAGCATAATGATGTCAAACACACCTCAGCTTTGCATGAAGCACTTAAAGGACCAAAACTCACTCACCTCAACTGCCCCCCCACCCCCCGACCACAGCCCTGCTGGACACTTATTGGGCACCAGAATTCTGAGAAAGCATATAAAACAGAAAACTGATGACACCCCCCCTCATTCATGTACCGCATTCATGTACTCTGCAGCCTCACAGCGCTGGTAGAACGACTGTAGTGAGATGTGAATGCTACCAGATGTCACTGAGTAGAAACTGTTCCTCCTCACACTCACAGGTCTGTGGCTCAGAAATGGATCCTGATGCTTTTTGTTGGCACTTCCCTTCTCTACTGTGCCAGGATGGTCATGCCAGTCTGTGCAGTCTCAATGGCGGACACTTTTCACTGGAGCAAGATCAGTTCAGGGCTGGTTCTGGGTGGATTCTTCTGGGGTTACTGTTTCACACAGGTCCTGGGAGGACATGCCAGTGACAAGTAAGGAAATCCACAAAAAACATGGCATCACCTCACATGTTCAATAACAATGTAACATTTTTCATATCCTGACTGTAGTAACTGTTGAGTAAACTCATCTTTTAACTCTGCATATATTTGCTTGTGTTCCAGAATCGGAGGAGAGCGTGTCCTCTTCATCTCTACAGTCCTGTGGACTCTGATCACAGCTGCTACGCCTCTTCTGGCTCAGCTCGGCCCTCACACCCTTGCTCTCATGACCATGGCCAGATTCATTACGGGACTATTGCAGGGTGAGCGCTGCACCTGCTAATACTTCAGGAAGCAAGTAGATGGGAAAATTGATACTACTAATACATATTTAGACTAAATCTTCCTTACAGCAAAGCAGGCTTAAATGATGTCATGATTCATTCATTATCAACAATAATCTTAAAACAGATTTAGCATCTTGTATTTAATGTCTTCCAGGCGTCTTTTACCCATCTTTGGCCAGCATCTGCTCACAGCGTGTGGAGGAAGGAGAACGGGGTTTTTTAATGAGCATCATGAATAGCGGTAGTCATTTTGGGTGCGTTATTCAAAGACGCACACACACACACTATTAACTGTGGAGATGCTTTATTTTTATTCCTTGTTGGGCCTTCAGCACGTTGCTATCAGGTGGGATGGGGTCTCTGTTGCTGGACCGGTACGGCTGGGAGAGCTTGTTCTACGTAGCTGCTTTCCTGTCTGCTCTTTGGGCAATCATTGTCTGGCAGTGTTTATTGAAAGGTACACTAACCACACTATTCAGACCCATATGCCTGAATAATGACGCTGCCATGGACTATTCTTTTGTCTATTTTGTCTATGTCCTGTTCAGCATAAATCCCTCTCACTATGGCAGGACAAGTACTTAACATGCTACACCAGTAACTTCATGAACAAATCTGTATTTTCTTACTTTCGTACTTTGTGTTTTTTGCTTAATGTCATCAACTGTGTCAGACTAACTTCTGAGATACAATATAATATTTGGCATCTCTGGCCCAGGTGAAATGATATCGAAGCAGCTGGAAACAAGTAACAGCTCCAAGTGGAGTCTGTCAGGAGCTGTACGACTGAGTCTTTGTAGGAAGCCGTCTGTCTGGTACAGCTGATATGTTCTTTAAACTTTCACTAATGCCTTCCCTAACTAAGTTATCAGTCTTAGCCTGTCTCATTCACTCTGTTTCATTGTCACCTTATCTCTAAGGGCCATGGTATTTGCTCACATGTGCATGTGCAGCACCTCTTACACGTTGTTGTCATGGCTGCCAACATACTTTAAAGAATCCTTCCCACAAGCCAAGGTATTGGTCTTCAACGCCATTTGTCTGAACTATCATCTGAATTGTCCTAACTTAGCACTTGAGACTTTGGGCAACCTCAAGACATAAATTGTTCAATATAAAAAGTTTTAGTAGTATAACATGGTTATTGTTAGTATAAGAGTTTTCTTTAATCTCATTGTTCAAACTTGTTGTTTTTACAGGGGTGGGTGTATAATGTAATTCCTTGGCTCGTTGCTGTTCCATCAGCACTTGGTGGAGGATACATTTCAGATTTTCTCATCAGCCAAGGTTTAAAAAATTGCATCACGTATATAAGTATTTTGTGATCTGAAGTCAGTTACAACACCTTTCACTGTAAACGTTCTAACGTCGTCTTCTTTGTTGTAGGATATAGTGTAGTCTTTGTGAGAAAGCTGATGCAGGTAAGAATGTTACGATTGTACATTTATCCAGAAGTAATTAAAACTGTTTATGTGGGGAAAGGTTTGTCCAAAATGGTTACATGGTCGAACACTTGGTTAAAATTTTGTTTCAAATGTGTATCTACAATCTTAAATGCCTTCCCATCATGCACTAGTAATGAACTAGTATTTTTGATCAACAAGATCAGAAACTTATTACTACTTATTTATCTGTTGTCTGACTGAACAAACATTAAGCAGCGACTGATAACAGACTCCAGTCACATGTTGTGCATTTTGATTAGTTTTTTTTAGATTTTAGTCTATTAATCTCTCTTTTACATCTCTATCTCTATTTGTTTCTCCTCAGTTTTTTTCTATGGGCGTATCAAGTATATTTTTAATGCTTCTGTCTGGAGCTGTCACATTTACCTCTGCTGTCATTTTAATTTCTGCTGCTGTGAGTTTATTCACCTTCACCAGTGGGTGAGTTGTTAAAATGAAACTCAAATATAGTGAAACATGCTGACACTTTTGCAGTCAAACTCTACTCCCACTTTTATTATTACTACTTTGCAATTCTGTACAAGAATATACATCAGTAATGACAAATACGTGATAATGCTTCTCTAGTAAGCTTCTATTAATTATTATTGACTCTAAAATGAAGTGTTCAGTCCCTTAACTTTAGGGGAAATTACTAGTACAATGTTTCTGATAGTTATCTGCTATTTTCAATATATCCTACTAAACAATTCATGTGTTTGTGCTTTGACTTCCCCACACAGCAAATTTCTTTTAGGGCAATTTACACACAATTGCATATGCTTTACAATATGCAGAAAACTAATTCAAAGAAAGGGACTAAAAACATAAAATATTAATAAACTCACATGGTTGCAGGTTACAATTTGTTAGCATTCAAGTAAGAAAGTGAAGTAGAAAATACAAAACTACATTGAAATATAAGAAAATTTTTGAGACTGAATTTCTACACCAGACATTATAGTTGTTTCTATGTATATAGAGTTTTGAGATGGATTTACAAGGGCAGAGTGAGTTTCAGTTGGAATAAACTGAATAAACAATATTTTAAAGCTGGAACTTGACACTCAACGTGTCTCATGATAGTTTGGGATCTTTAGAAATATGGAAGGTTAACAGCTTCAACCAGACAGATTTGTCAGTTCAAAGTTGTGGTTGGTTTTGGACTTTTCATTGGATAGAATAGTCCTAAAAAGAGTTATGCTTATTTAAAGTACTTTAAAATATGCAATATGTCTTATATGTAATGAGTTTCAATGTGTTTCAGTGGTGTATCTGTGAATGTGCAGGATCTCACCCCATCATGTGCAGGTACCCTCTTTGGTGAGTTTCTATCGGTCTACACTAGTCAAAGGCTCTTATAATTTATGGAATAATTTTTATTCAAGTTTATTCCCTTTCTCCAACAGGTTTCATGAATATGCTGGGTGCTTTTATGGGTATGTATTAAACAGGAAATGAATAGAAAATAACGTTCATTTCTGAATCTGTATCTATTGTTTTGGAATGTAAATTTCTCATTCTTCCTTCCATATGTTGCACAGGACTGGTGCTAGTCTCTTTGTCTGGCTACCTGATCGAGGTCACCCTATCGTGGGCAAACGTTTTCTCCCTCATCACACTGGTAAACGCCACAGGTCTTGGGATCTTCCTAGTCTTTGGAGATGCCTGTCGTGTTGACCTGGAACATTACAGTGAAGTTACTGCGATGTGACTTTGACCTTCTGTTTCTGATTTATGAAACTGGAGACTACATTATAATTATCTCGATACAGATATGTTGATTGTTGTCACACTGAATTAATGACACTAGTAGTGTTGGGTCAAAGCCGTGAACAGTTTTGACCTAAAAAGAGCAAAATAGCTGATCGTAAGTGGCCCTAAAAATGAAGAAACATACAGTATTTATACTAAAAAAATAAATAAATGTAGAGGAATAAAAATACAGCATATAAGGATTTGGATATATCACACAAATGCATGATTTCTGTTATCAGGGCATTGAATAACATACTGTATAGATACCTTTACCTGCTGGCAAGATTAGGCAGTTGTGCCAATAAATGAGTAAGAAGAGTTTTGATACTGAAAATCTGTAGCAGTGTGTTGGTGTAGAAATACACACTTCATTCACAACTACAAAAACTAAAAACTAAATGTGATGAAACTATCAGCAATGATTCATTTCTAAGTGTTGTTTTAAGTCAAAGGCTTAATGTCAGAAAACATGGACTGGACACTGTCTCTGATGTGTGAAAGCAGTGGGGGTCCCCTTTAAGGACGCCATCTTCCCTTAGATTACTGTTGTTTTGCAAAAAATCAGTGACACTGCAGTAGGTGAAGCCACAACTCTCTTACTATTTAATCTGAGTGACATACACAGACGGCAGCCGGAGGAAAATTCCAGAGGAAAAGTGTCGGTTCTCTGCTGATTCACCGTGGATCCGATTTCAGGACCCTGGTCAGCGCATCGTGCAGCTCTCACATACAGTAGACCCGATACATTGTATCATCCTGACCCGCCAGCCGCTTTAATGGGGGCAGTATTCAGCGTTTGATCTCGAAGATGGGTCCACGTCATGACGTTATTGCTTCAGCCTATGAGGATCAGGGCATGAAAGTCACACGCAAATCAGGACGGGTGCGCTTGATGTGAAGAAATGTGTAATATCCAGAACATCGAGGAATAGTCAGTCTGGTTTTTAAACGTGAAGCCGCAACAAAGATGAAGCGTGTTTCTGTCTCCGCTGCCACCGAATCTTTATGGACATCATCATCTGCGGGCCTGTGCTCCTGCATCAGCTGAGACCGACACCAGCGGAGAGGACGGACGGCATTGTTTGGCCCGTTTTACTCCACGGATCCACATCTCTGCTGAAATCACGTAGAGCAGAGATGTTTCCACGGAGCAGCGCAGCTGATAATCAGCTGTTGTGTTGCGGAATGAAGACACACTGGAGCCGGATAGTGAATGTCAGGCCACACAAGATGCGTTTCGGTGTGCGCTATAAACAAGGACAAGACGAGAAAGCAGGTTGAACTCCAGCTTTGTTTAAACTACAGCCTCGTTAGTAGAAAAGCGGCTACAGATTGCGTTTGGAGAATGTGAAACCATTTCACTGCGGTGGCTCAGAGACCCACCAAAGGTTGTGCTTATGTGGAGAATTTTTCGTTTGTGTGAGTGCGCGCGCGTGTGTGTTTCATCCTGTCAAACGTTCGCACAGCTCCCGCATATCTCGATAAGGCCCAGGATTCCAGCTCCTCGTGTTCACGGCGGACCTTGATTTATTAGCCATACAATTAAGGCACGCGGTGAATGCCAAGAGAGGAATCCCGCTCTGCGCGTCCTGCATCATTCATGAAGATGGAGAGAATGTCTGCTCGCAGGAACAAAGACTGCCTGTTTCCTACCACACATGACCCATTTTCCTGCAGATGTTGTAATTTCATAACAGTTTTTATCACTGTGAGAAGTGACAGCCGTCAGCAACAGCTGTTACTCCATCTGCATTTTCTAGTAGACGCGTGAAGTAGGCAATTTGTCGGCTCGAAATTTTGGAACAATAGCCAAAGACTGTTTAATCCTTAAACAGGGAAGTGAAACGGCAGGATCCATCTCACTGTGGTCAATTAATTGATCAACACAAAATAATAAAAAATACATTCTATGCATCACACAGATGCTGTTTATCAGAGGGTTTCTTTGTTCTTTGTATATATATAAAAATAATAAATTATCTACAGTATAATTGGTCAGACAAACATGAACAATTCATCTTGGGTTCTGTAGAATTTTTATGGGATTTTTTTCCAGTTTTAAAATTCAATAAATAAATAATTGAAAGAACAATTGTACATCTGAAATGATAGAAATAGTAGCTGATCAAAATCAGTTCATTTCCTTCAGATTAATCTGCAAATCCATAGAAGGAAATTACAAACAAACGTTTTGAAAGAATACATTTGGAACATGCCAATTAGTTGTACAATGGAATGTAACCATTGGTATATCAACTAATTAGTTGATGAGCTGCAGATGCTGTAAAATAGCACCGTCAAGACAATTTTGAATTATGAACCTTATTGAGTATTGTATTTCAGTCTGAAAGATGTTGCAGAATCATTTTTAAGCTGTAAAAAACATATGTAGACAGGGTCCTGGTTGAGTTTGCTTTTTAATGGTGTTTGCTAAACATACTAGAAAACTTTCCATGTGACAGTTACCTTATAGTAAACATTAAATAAAGTTTAATGAACAAACCAGGGAACAAAAACCTCAGGCGGAGTCCAAAACATAATTAACATGGACAAAATAATCAAAGTTATTCCTAAAGAATATTTTTTTCAAGTTTGATTAAAATTGACTTGAAAATTGACTGAAGCCTGCCGACAATAATAAAAACCCCACAAACAACAGATAAGTATGTCTTTAATAATGAACATGATCAAATCTAAGAATGTGATAGCGACCTCTGGTACAACAGATATTTGATTCAGGGGTGACTTAAAACTTTTTTTGTTGCATAAATTTTCTATACTCCAATATCATTATATAACTCTGATTGCTCCACAGTCATACTCCCTCTCTTTTCTCTCACTCTTGCATACACATACACACAATACAGCAAGCAATTAAAAAAAGATCACAAACATATACCATATAGGCTAGTCTCTGGGTTTTCATACACTTGACAATAAATCAGTTAAGTATAATGCTACAGTTTACATTTTGAGGCGATCTCAGTTAGAAATGCAGATACATTAAAGCTTACATTTTCTGAGGATGACGTGGACAGCTTATAGTTAATTATATTGGATGGAAACTGTGAAAATGCCAGGATTATAATGATGTTAAGAAAGAACAAGTGACAAAAAAAACAAAGATACAGGCCTGGCCTAAGTTTTAAAAGCAGTACATGCTACATTGCCTCCATCATTTCATAAACACTCCTGTTAGAACAACTGGGAACAGAGGGAAATAAACGTCACTGTAACAGAAACAGACGCAAAGCAAATTGTGTTGGTATAAATGTGAACTCATCCAGTAAGTTTGTCCTATAAAGAAGAAAGAGAGGGACCACCTTTAAGAGCATTTTGATCTCTAGACCTCTTTTCCCTGAATTTCTAGTTGAAACTTTTGAGGTACAATAAAAAAATTCAAATTTCATTTACAGTACACTACTGCTGAAAACAAATCTTAAGGCTCCAATCTGGAGGGAAAAGAAAAGCCTCCACTTAATGTTCAGTTTAAATCAGTTGTAAGTCAGGTGATACGATTTTCAAAATATTTTTCTAACATTTAAACTTTCTAACGTTACAACCTTGCACGATTATGTCTACGCATACAGAAACTTTCAGTGTACACATTCTTCCACCATAGCAAGACGCCCCTCATCTGAAAACAAGGAGCATTATACAGGTTCTTTTTTCTTCTGATAATATAAAATACAACTGGCCACACACAGATAGCAGACATTTGTCAATAAGGTGTTCACTCGTTAAGATCAACCAATACAAGCACTTAACATTTCTCCAACACACAAACCACAAAGTGAACAGTCACTGAATTTCAGCAGCATGATGTCAAAAGATTCTCAAAACAGACGTGCAGATATTTATATTTAGTTAAAAATGCGAGTCCTTGGGTAGCGACAGAAATTTGTAAGGCTAAAAAACACAGAAAAAAAACAGGAAAATATAGATTATTGAAGTGATTCAACCGATGGAACTAGCTTCATCCCTGCACGCACAGAATTTGGGAACTGGGAGCAATGGCTCAAAAGTTTGACATGGGCCAAAGTCAACAAGCTTAAATAGAAAAAAAAATATTAGTTTGCATTTTCTGTATGTCCTTGTGTTTTATTTTGAAATCTAAATTTTAGTACATCCACCCAAGCACAGACAAACTTTCAGAAGCCATCTTCTAGAGTTTATTTCTGACGATCCTGAATAGAGAAAGAAAGAAGAAGAAAAAAGCCAGGACATCATTAAAACATTAGATTTGTATAATTGTCAGAAAGGCACAGGATTTAATCATAAATGGAGTATGTTGGAATTACATTTTGATAATATTATCACGTCTTAGCTTTACTGCTAAAACATCATTAAAAATCGTGTACAGTGGAAATATATTGTCTGTTGTAATTACTGTAGCACAGCTTTAAAATCCATCTGACACGTTTTCTTGACTGACAAAACAAGTTTGGCAATAATATTGTACCAAACTACAATCATGCACTAAAATAGATTTTACCTGACTGAGTCGGGATCGGCTCTGTATTGATGAAGGTTCATAACTCTGCAAAAAAGAAAAACAACAACATACAAAGCTTTATTGACAACGAATTAACATATAACACAATTTAAATCTTTAATTGGAAAACGCTCCACTTAGATGGGAACATAGATGAAAGGCTAGTGCCAATGTAAAAGAGAACAGAGGAAGATGTTCACTTTGCTGTTTTATGTTGTTTGTCACAAGCAGACAGTACAAACAAATCCACAACAAATATTATCCACAACATAATATTATAATGATCAAGATGTTCAGCGGAGGTTTGTGTTGTTGTTTATGTAAACACAAACTTCCTCCCCATCCTAATAATCCTCACACAGTTCTTAAATGCCTTACATTCTACAGTTTAACATTGGTAGGTGTCATGTGTAAAGGAAATAACTACCTTTTTCACCACCTCCTCTTCCTCCTGCTTCTTCTCATAGTGGGAGAAGTCATCAAAGATGGAGGTGGTGTGTTTATACTGGGCGATAATCTTGAGCACCTGCTTCGCCTTCTCCAGAGGAACTTCTTGAGTGTCACGCGAGTTGGTGACTGGCTTGTTGTCGTTGTTCTCCAGGCGGATGTGGCGCAGCTGGCTATTAGGCACGTCTTTAACAAACAACCAGTTCACATCAAACTTGCCCTTCCACTTGTCCTGCGCCCAAACACCAGCACTAGTACCATAGTCCACTGGGGAGCGCATCTCTGCCACGCCGCAGAAATGGCCGCTGCCGTTAACACTGAACAGCAAGTAGACAGGCCCTTTAGAGTTCATTCCCCTGTAGGCTGAGTCCAAGCGCTTGTTGCCATGTTCCGTGCTGCACCAGATGGAATACTTGATGGAGCGATGGATGTCATCCTCAGAGTAGCTTTTGATGATGAATACACGGCCGTTCTTCAGGTTCCAGTCAAAGTCCTTGGGGTTGTAGCTGTGGGCCGCTCGCAGCTTCTCCAACACAGGGTGGGACTCTGATCCCAGCTCTGGGGGTCCACCCACACCTCCTCCACACCCATTGCCAACACCACCGCCATTAGAGGAGCCGCTGCTGTCCAAGCTTCCACCACCATAACACAAGTTGCGGTTACGTGGTGCTATCCAGCGAGTCTGAGGTGCTGGTGCAGAGTTGTGGTTCTGGTAAGGCTGAGGAGGAGGAGGACCCTGCATGGTCATCTGCTGCACAAGGGACTGGGCAGACTGTAGAGACTGTTGAAGGGGAGGTAGCAGGCTGGGACCATGTGAGTGTAGCTGTGGCGGATGCTGTTGGTGATGGTGGTGGTGGTGGGGCAGGGGAGGGGCCATCTTGGTAGCAATGCCTTTATTATCCCAGGTATCTATGTCTATGTTGTGTTTCATGGCAGGTGGAGGCAGAGGTCCTCCAACTAAGGGTGTGCTGGTTTTGTTCTTGGTCTTTTGTTGTTGCAGCTTGGCAGGTTTACTAGCTATAGCAGCCCACGATGTAGGCTTTGGAGGGGGCATCCCGATTGGTGTGCCACCGTTGCCTGTGGCAACAGCTGCAGCTATACTGCCACCTCCACCAATCACAGAGCCAGCATTCTTTACACCTGAACCACTTCCTGTCACATCCCCACCTATTTTTAGGCCTAGCATACCCTGCTCTAGGCTGTTCATACCCGGAGCCTTGCTCAGTGTGTCACTATGGAAACCTGTCTGACCATCCGGGACCAGGGTGCCTCCTAGAGAGCTGGGTGGGTAGCTGTAACTTCCCCCATAGGCTGAGCTCTGAGTCTGTTGGCCCTGAGAACCACTAGTGCCCCAAGCAGAGAAGGCTGGGTTCTCTGGGAAAAAGTTAAACCTGTGAGGATAGATGCTGCTGCTGAGTCCACCTGGCTGCCCAAATACGGTGTCATGCATAAAGTGATGGTCTCCATTGCTGAGGGGGGCATAGGGTGTCAAGTAGGGAATTGGTGGGTCACCACCTGTAGACCAAGGCGCCTCACTGAGAGGGTAAGGAAATCCAATAGAGGGAGCATAGTAGCTGGACAGGTACGGGTCTGTCATGGACTGATAGCTGTTGTTCTACAATTAGAAACAGAACAAAGATCAATAAAAGTAACCTAGATAGTAAATTATTCATATTGAGATGTCTTGCCCACCTGATTGGACTGGCCAGTGAGATAGGGCTCAAAATCACTGTCATGGACTGTATCCTTTTGATGGATGGAGCCATTCTGAACAGAAACTGGAAAAGCTGCAATGAAATTGAAATTAACTGCTATCAAAACTGCACATTACACTACGGAAACAGTTCTAAACCACCTAATGGAAACATGTGTCACTATGCTCCCTGGGTGCTGTAAAATGTGAAGCAAACCTGATAAGGTTAATTATATTGGATGGAAAGTACAAATAACCTAAATCAAAATAAGGATCCAATCACCACTTGTAAGATGTGCATCGCTAATAATTCTGACACTAACCTGCAGACCTGCCAGAGAACTAACAAACATTGTGTGTTTACATAATACATAAGTCACTTGTTTCAGATATCATATTAAGCGCTGTAGATGTGTATATTCCTATCTATCATGGAGTCCTGACAGGGAGGGGTCTTATTGATCCCATAGTAACATACAGCCTGCATGGACTCATAGTCGCCTGAAAACAGTGCACGAGTATAACGAGTTAAGATAGTAAGAGCATCAGGTAACAGGCGACAGACGAGTGTAGTGGGCTCTGCAGGATGCTAAACTGTTTACGCGTGACGTCTTTAGATGCAAGAAAATCTCGAGGTGTGAATTCTTTCTTACCTTTGCCTGCATCTTGTCCTTTTGATGTCTTGGTGGTCACGTTGAGGGACGCATGTAAAAGGAGGAGAACAAGAAAGCCGTGCATGGGTCACGATTATTATTCGAGTCATCTGACACTCTCGCACAAACAGTTCCCTCACGGACTGACAGGTGTGACGCCGTGCTTTAACGTCTATCAGTCACTGGAAGCTCTGGTGCAGGCCTACATATTTTGCCAGCAGATAGCAGTTGTCTAGCTAAGCTCCCTTCTTCTTTGGCTAACTAACCTAGCAGACTAGCATCGTCTTCAGAGTAGGACGCGCGCACACACCGCACATCTCGCCTCCATGTGGAAATACATGATCTGAAGCGTGGTGTTTGTTCTCGTTGCTTACCTGAGGATCAATGCTAGCAGCAGACATCATTCATCCACCAGGTGTTGTGTTCAATCCTGACAATACGCACAGTGTGTACGCTGCACAAACTCCGCTCTGTGGACAGGCTAATAGCTGGAGAAGCTCGCTCGCTCGCTCTCTCTCTTTCTCTCTCTCGATCGCTCGCTCACTCACTCAGTCGCTCGCTCCTGCTCCGCGTTACTTTGCTAACAGTAGAACAGTTAGCGGCAGCAGTTAGTCGGTGTCAGTTCGCTTCTTCGCTTATCGTAGTCCTGCTGCCACATTAAACAAGCGGAGCTTCAGTCCGCTCCGAGCCCCTCGGCGTTGAATTAAGCCCCCAACCAGCCACTGTAGCTGCACTCACTGGCCCCTAAAGGTAGGTTCATCCGGGCACCGCAAGCGGAAATGACGCAGAAGACGGTGCGCGTGCGGCTTCTTCTTCTTCTTCAGCGTCCTTTTCTTCTTCAGGCGTTTACGGGATCGTGATTGTTGCATTACTGTCACCTACTGGTTGTAGCAGTCAGTCTCTTCACTGTTATGCTGGAAAAATGCATTTATTTATTGTCTGTGTCGCTTCCTTTCGTATTTCAAATATACAAACTTTACATTTCTAGCATTTACTGCTGACATAATGTTTGACACAACCTAACAACAAAGGTCTCAAACTAAAATATTTTCACACTATCTACTCCATTTTTTACAAGGATTAATTACTGGATGTTAGTCACCAGCTGCAAGGATGAGTGGACAAATTGACCAGTAAAAATATTACGTTTGCAATGCGTGAAATACATAAATGTATAGTTTCTTTTTCTCAAGGATAAACAGTGTCATGCTGGGCACCACTGTGTTTAAATTAAATATAAAACAGTGACTCTATGGCAAATAAAATGTATGAAACTCTCAGGGTTACCCTAATTAAGAAATGTGAGCAGAGCTAATATAGGTTGTACTGAAGATGCGATTTATTATAAGCACTGCACTACACATAAACCATGCAGACATATTAAAAGAATATAAAAAACCAGATCAGATCTGTCTGTAAGTCAGCTGTCTTTGCTTAATATCAGTGATCTTGTCCACCCCCCCATGCACTCTAAACACACAAAGTTATGCTCTCATTACATTTTACAGCACTTGACACTGGAGTGACAACACATTATATATATATGCCTGTGGATTTTATACAGTGACATCTTGGAAGATCACTGTCTCGTCCACAGCGTGTGCAGCATAGTGAGGTTCAGCACTTGTGACAGATGATTTACTGAGACAGAGGCCAAAGGTGAAACATGATTCCAATCTTCAGAAATGTTTATCTCCTGACAGGTTGCTTCTCAGTCTTTCTCATGGTTATTTATAATCTGAACAAAAATACAGATACATGTTATGTTGGACTAAAACAAGGTGAAACTGTAAAAGAAACATTGTCAACAGATTTGCAAAAATACCTACCCATCAAGTTCTTACACTAGAAGTGCAACTGAGAGGGTTTGATGGGATAATGAAGTTCACCAGTAAAATGAACTATAAGAAATGAGAAAAAAACTTAAATAAGTAGGACACAAACACATTTATTGTATATTCATAAAATAAGTAAAAAAAATACTGAAAATAAATAATTCAAGTGAATCGTCAAGCAGCAATAAAAATACAAGGATCAGTATATTTTATATTTGTCAAATTTGTTCCATTTTATATCATGCTACTTACAGCTGTCTTCCTCATCTGAAAAAGTGCTGATGAAATAGCAGGCATAAACAAATCCAAGGAGCTGTGGAGATTATTATTTGGAGATAAGTATACATCTCAGTATACATAGTGTAAGAATAGTTTACAATGGTATAAAAATGTCAGGTGATATAGAATTTTCTCATGTTCACCTATACATCAATATCATGAATAAAACTGCTTCTAGAACGAGAGAAACGAGCTCGAGGCACATTGACCTTTAATGATTACATCATTAATTGTAGCAATTGTGTAAATGTAAGCAACAGTATGTAAATCAAGTGTAGTTCATGATATAGAAGCTATGTCTGAATGAGGAAAACTAGAGTGTGACATGTGTTGCCTTTCTTAAATGTTGCATTCTGTGTTTTACTAATTTACAGTCGCTGTTGCTAAGCAACAGTCCATTTATATGGGTGCAGATGCACATTTATTGATATTTAAATAATGGGAATTTTTTTTCCAGTAAGAAGTATTTGTGTTGTCATTGCATAATAACGCAAAATTGAAACATAAATAATATAATAAGCAAAGACTCACTGATATGACAAGCTGGATGATGCAATGCAGAATTTCTATGTACTGGTATTCCAGCCAGCAGCTCAACACTGTGGTCAGCTCAGGATTTTGTTGGTTCTCCCACCCAGCAGAGGGAAGGTCCTCACTCGCACATCCTGGCCCACTGTCCTTCCACCAGGAGCGATGTGACGACACACCAAGGGAGAGAGTGTCACTGTCCTGCAGTGTGCGGAAAGAAAACAACCTGACTGAAGGTCCAGCTGTATCGTCATATAATTAACATTACATCATAACATTACCAAAGCTGAAATCAATTATTCTTTGGCAACATAAGATACATCAGAAAAATGTAGAGCTGCATGGTAGAGCTACTTTAATTTATGAAACCACTTTGAGGTTTAAATTTGTTCTATAGAAGCATCTGATGATGATGATGATGATGATGATGATGAGAAGATTTAAAAATCTAGAATTGTTAATTAACATGACAGTGAAAAGTTACAAAGTAATCAAAGAGTTTAGATAACCCACAAACACATGAATAAATATGATTTGGTTCCATGCCAGGCTGAATTGGGATTAAAAGAGCTTTTTCTCCAGGATGTAAGAGTATTGACAGTAAATATCTAATCCTCCTTGTTTACAGTAAGACAATGAAAATAAGCTTAATGATAAATAAAAAACATTTTTAGGAATTAACAGTGACTACAATCATTACTAAAGACCAAAAACATGTCCATTCAATGTCTCACCCAGTGCATAAATGGCTTCCAAAAATCAGAAGCGTGCTGTGAAGGTGTGGTGCGATGTGTCTGTAATTGGAGACGGGTTCTGAAAGGAGCCGGTGCCACAGAACGAGCTGCGCACTGTGTTTAGAGGCTGTCGCTGTGGGGCTCTCTAATTATGTGACGCTAACGTGATCATCAGACTAACCTTTGAAAGGCCTCCCAAATCCAAGTACAGGCAGCTCACAAAGACGTTCCAGCCGACCCACAACAACGTCCACAGCAGATACTGAGCAAACGCAGCATCATAGTGAAAATGAACAATACGATTAATGCTTCAATATAAAAATGACCTATTAAGCAATATAACGTCTGGGAACAAGGCAGCATTTTGAATCTGGCTCTGGCCAAAGTGCAAAAACTGTGATACAAAAAGTGAGTTTTCACTGGCTTGTATAATATTGTATAATTTAAAGGAAGTGATACATAGATGCTCACAAATACAGTATTTAGAAGATACTTATAGTTTACTATTCTATTTTCTGCAGCCTTATATTCCAGCACATTTGTTGTTACCAGTAAACAGAGTAGAAATTCATATTGGAATTGGAATAGTTCAAATCAGACAGGCGTGTTTACCATGACAACGTAGCGTGATCTGTACTGGATGGCACCAAATAGGCCCAGAATGACCATGATGATATGAAAGAAGTTGATCATGATGGGAGCCCACTGGTATCCAAGGAAGTCAAACACCTGCCTCTCCAGAGCAGTTATCTGCAGGGTCGACATGAGGAGAAACAGTGTGAAAATAGAAATACAGAGAATAAGTCTGTGTCAGGCCAGACTGTGTTGCCTGGGCGCTTCATGGCTGTAGCCGATTGTATTTATATAGGTTGTCAAGACAACTAAGTCAAAGGGGACAAAGCATGCTGGGGAAAGACACAGACGGGTTATGGTGTTGAGTCCTGTGAGGTCACTGCCCCAGTCAGTCGTGAAGGGGGCAGGGTGGGAAACATAAAGGAGGACAGAGTGGGTGTAGCCTGTCATTGTGAGGGTGCGATGGTCGCCAGTCAGTCTCTCTCTGTCTATTTATTTATCTAAAGTCAATACAGAAGCTTTGATGTGAATCTTATTTTTGCAAGACTATAACTTCTCATTCATTATAAATACGGTGAAAAAAACTTTCTTCAACTTCAAAGCTGGAAAAATCGAAGCTTGTAGAATTAAAAGCAGCGTTGCTTTATTAGTTTGAGTGGGACTTTTCCTAATCAAACCTGTACCTAATAAAGCGACCAGCGCGAGGAACATCGTTATCTGCAGCCAACCTTTCCATTATTGATTTTTCTGGTTGTTAAAATGCTTGAAAAGACGCTTTGAATTCGAATACACAAAAGCAACAGTTTGATTCATCCAGCTATTTATGTCTAAATGTCATCAACAACGAATTGTTTCAGTTCTAGTTTTTATATTATTCGTCCCTATATTTTGCGACTGAGAAACCTTAATGTATACTGGTCTCCAAACCAACCATTAAAGAATGTGTTAGAGTAGCGGTTTGTAAGTCACAAGTTGTAAATACTCATTGTCATCTATGTAAAAGGCAAAGCACCAATAAACTTTCCTTCACAGCCGTAGAATTTAAATCTCGTTAAAAACGACAAATTGCACAGTGGACTATAAAATCTAAATGCATTTTCTGATGCTCTTTATTTCTGTAACTTTCTGACTAACGCAGAGAGGAAAGACAGCGACTGGCCCGGTGTGAAGGCAGACGTTTATGTGCAAGCATCGTGTGCGAGAGAGAGAGAGAGAGAAAACACATCTTACCAACTGCAAGCAACACAGGAGGATGAATACGCATCGCGCCGAGCAGCAGCCCATCGTCTCCCCTCTCCAGTCCTGCTGGGCGTGTTGCAGATGGTGATGTGAAAAACAGCCGTGAAGTGACTGGGTTGAAAATAAACGCTCATCGCACCGCGCACCTCACCTCAGGAGGAAAACACGCATAGGCCGCGTGGGGGGTGGGGGCGGTACGAGGAGCTGTTAGTGCCACAAAACGCAAGAAGGGGGAACCTCAAAGGACAAAGTCAAACCGAGACACGCTGCTGCGGCTTCTCAGATATCACTCAGATCTGTAATAGGAAACGAACGTTTTGACGTTTGCATCCTGAGAACAAACAGGAAGATAAAAGACAGAGAAACGCGTCCGGAACAGGAGGGAACAGTTTTGCTTAACAAAACCAGAAATGATGAAGTTTCAGGGGTATTTCTTCCAGCCTTCGTGTTTGTTTGGTGCATTCATCAGGGGTAAAGACCTGTGTGAAATGAAATGGCTTATTTTGACAGGTGGCAAACGTTGCTCCAGTCGTAACTCCAGCCGCTGTCGAGCAGCTGGACCATGTCCGCTTGTCCTTCGCTGTGGCATGGATGTACCCTCATACAGCAACACCGTCTCCTGCCACCTGATAGGTGGCTGTGCTTTCACAACGCTCCGAGACGCCGGCAGGTGGTGGTAATAGTAAAGGTGAAGGCTGCAGGTTAAAAGAACACAGTAACGCAACACAATATTGGCTCAGTATCATTTCAGTTTTCTTCATCTCATTTCTGTAAAAACCAAATATTAAATATATAGTCGAATATGTAGCTTTTCTCTTCTGCGCAACTTCAGTTTGAAATAACACTCACACTTCACATCACAGCCTGTTTTAAATACAGATCATTTAAAAGCACAATAAACACTTGTTGTTATTGCAGTGTAATTTGGATTATGACTGGTTAGATACAATAGACTATACCCAGCAGCTCTCGGTGTATTTAATCTGCCTTTAAAATTAATCATAACAAACCCATCAGTCCGTTCACAGGCGTCAGAGCTGCACGTCCCTGCTCTGCCGACAGGTGACGCTAGAATCAAAAGACAAATTCATAATTGGGGGGTCTCCAGCTCTGCCTGTGTCACATGGAAGCACAGTAGCTGAGCCGAGGGGATGCGAGTAGAGATGGAGGGGGCTTGAGGGATTGTGGAGGAGAAGCCTGGCACTTGGAGATTATTTTGGAGATACAGCGGCGGCGGCGGCGGTAGCAGAGCGGGACAGGTTCGGTTCTTCCCAGCCTCCGTTGTGGATGCTGGGGAGCAGAGGAGCGCGGACAGGGCGCACAACAGGGTCAGCGGGCGCTCAGAGGATGCCACAAGCAATATGCTGCACTCTCGCCTCGTAAAGCCCACGAATGCCGAGTTATCACCTTTGATCGATTATGTTCGCGGGAAGCGGCTGGTCCGAGTGGAAGCAGAAACTGAAGGAAGCGACCAGGGTTGATGCTGCGCCTCCCCGAATCTCTGAGCTGAGTGAGTACAGGGGTGCTATAGCGCAAAGCTCTGTGCCCGTGGCTATGTGACAGGCAGTGGAGAGGGAACGGGGGGGGGGGGGGGGGGGGGGGGGGGGTCATTCCTATGTGCCTACAGATTCAGCTTGATAAGCTGCACACGCAGTTGCCTCACGGCATCCTTTATTCATGTAGAGGATGTGGCTCAGCGCTTTGCCTTGTTTGTCTTTGTGCTCTCTCTGCTTTAATTTGCTTCATTTGCACGGCGCACGCATTTAACACACAGACACGTGTGCACCCACCTCGGCATCGTTGCATCGGCTTTGGGGATCAGATCCCGCCTTGTAAAAATTCACGGTTTCATCACAGAACCTGATGGTGATTTGGTGGAATGAAGACGCGGGATGCGTCCGATCACGCGATGTGTCTTGTGTGACCGCTTTGCTGAAGCATAAAGACAATTAACGTTAGACCTTCCGTTAACATTTGCAGACCCCCCTCCTCCCCTCCTCACCGCCACCTCTGCCTCCCGCCTCCTCCTCACCTTCCTCGCTCACTGATAGGGGGTGTGGGGAAATGGCTTTGTCGTGTAAGTTGCCAGCTGACCTCAGGGACGCAACATCCTTTACGGGCCTGCTGACTTTGATCTGAATCGGAAACGCTTTGATGATTAGAGGAGGGAAAACACGAAGGACACAGAATCTGTGCGCTACGGGCTTTAATAAAACAAACCCGTGATAAAAGCAACCGCATCAGGCTCATTTTTCTGTCCATAGCCTCCACCTGCGCGGGCATTTTCCCCTTAACCCTTTTCACACCCCGCATGGCTTTCAGCTCCAGCCGGCGTCATTTGATTCGTGGTGTGTAACCTGTTGTCACCAGCATCATTGCAGTTTGAGGCGGCAGAGCCCAGAGGCGCGGTTAGCCGGGCAGCCAGCGGCGGAACCGTCACCCAGTGCGTGCGTGTGCGTGATTGATGCGCGCTGAACGGGTGCCATCATGAGCCACAAACCTCCCCAGAGCCGTTTGTACGCGAGCAGACCCACAACGTCCGGACATGATGCTGATGATTCCCCTGCTTCACCTCCTGCAGCTCTGTCGCTGTGCAGCGGCCTGTATTTTAAGGTCTCCCACTTCGCTACAGCTGCTGGAAAAGTGTGTGACGCGTCACGTGATCACGCGAAACAATCATTATTCTTTAATTTTGCTTTGCCAGACAGTGTTTGTGTCAGAGGCAGCGCTGCGCAGATAAAGACGGGACATCTCTCACAGGCTCAGGCTTCAGCTTTCTTTCTCACAGGGGCATGGCTAATCGTTGTTGCAAGCAAACATTTGACCTAATTCACATTCTCACACAATAGCGCGCCCCCCCCATCTCTCTGTCCTCCTCCCCCTAACACGCACACACACACACGCACTGCTTTTATTTGTGTCACACAGAGGGTGAGGTTTTTGGTCCACATGTACTCCCAGGTGGTTTATCACAACCTGAGCAGATTGGCGGAGAGGACAGGCCGCTGCTGCCTGGCTGGTCCAGTTTGAATGGAGTTTCAGTAATGATTATGAAATGCAACCTTGTTAGAAAGTGAAAAGCCTTCTGTTATTGTCCATAGGGCTAAATGTAGTGAAATATATGTAATGGATTTTTATTATTGTATTCACTTCACTGATTCCATGTCAGCACCTGGTACCATGTGTGTCTTTGTTGTGCATTTGTTTTATTAATCAGACATGTTATTGGTTAAATTTCTCCTTCTCGTTCCTTCAGTTGTGTAGAGCTACAACGAATGATCCTCTTTTTCAGACCACAGTGAAAACCTGCTGCATTGTCTGACAAACTGTGAACAAGCTGAAGAGAGTCTATTTATTTCAACATAACTCAAGGATGTGACAAACTGCTAAAAATGACAATCGATCATTTGAATAGTTGCACATTTTTCAGAAGAGAGACCAATTACAAACAGTTTTAATGATCAAATAATCAGATAATCAAAAGTGATGTATTAAAAGCCCAAACATGCTCCATTTCCAGCCGCTGTGTTCTGTCTTTGGGGATTTGCAGGATTTTTTTAGTGATAGTAAAGGCATTTTCTATACTTTACTATTGGCTGGACAAACGTATCATCTGATTACACGAGCTCTTGCTTTAGGAAAGTTCTTAACTGACTGGTGTTTTATGAAACACGACTCATCGATAATTCGGGACACACTCGTGTAGCCAGAGTGACCGGTCTGCCCGCTGACTCCAGATAAAAACCTGCACGTTTATAGGTAGACAAACGATCTCTAGAACGTGGAGCTTTCAGCCTCACAACCTCGTTTAATAGCTGATGTTTCACAAACGTTCCCAAAGCCCAGGCATGAAAATCAATGCAATAATCTGAAGAACCGCATATGAGTCATGGCCATATATCTGTATTGTCCCTCCTCAGAGTCAGGGCAACACCTGGAAAGCCTGCACCTGCAGGGATTCAGAGGAAACGCTGGTAGTTTGTAACAAGCACACTGCCACAGGCAAAGCAGGGGGCTCCTATTGGCTGACGGAGAGGGGACTCTGTTTCGCCGGAAAGCAGCTGGTGGAGGGCCATTTCTTGCTCCTGCTCTGCACGTCCAATTGCTTGGCTCAGGCGAGGCAGCTCTAGGGCCAGAGATTACACTGCAGTGCTGAGGCGTCACTCTGGCTGAACACCGCAGGCAGAGGCAGGGGGATAGAGGGAGAGAAGAATGGGTGGGGAGGTGTGGACACAATCAGTGAGGCAGGGAAGGGAAGAGAAAGCTTGAGCAGGAGGGCTGGGGAACCTTGTTGGGAAATGTGACAGCCTCTTCTCATCATCTGCTTTCAGCATCTTCAAACACCTGCCGCTGAACTCCCACACATCGTCTTCCTCCTCTCCTCTCTCTCCATTCTATCCCTCCACACCTACACCGTTCCCCTTCCGTCTCGCTATAATTACACTGACACACGCTATTGTGAATTGGACGACCTTTGCCTGATTGTGAATTTGATTCTTTAAATCCAGCGTAGTACTCCGCAGTGTTCGCACAGGAAGCGTTGTAGTGTAGGCGAAGCTGGTTAAACTAGTGGCATTAACAACACGTCTGACATGTCTGCTGTTATAGTTTTGACAGACGTGCTCGGTGCTGCAGTCGTTCCCTTAAGACAGGGTGAATTAACAGCTGGTCTCTGGACAGAAAATCCTGGAGCAGCAGCATGTTAACAGCCACGAGATGTCTGGAATGCAGTGACCTGCACTGCAATGGCCTTGCTGGTTTGATTTAGCACTAATCAGGTTTGACTTCAGGTAGAATCCTCACCATGTTGATATTTCTGTATTTGTACATTATTCAAATCACTGAACTTTACTATAATACTAGTGCATTTGTATTAATTTCCTGCTGGTGCTTCACAGAAAAAATATATCACTTTTCAATTGTTTTGTGAGTGATGCTGCTAAAATGTCTGTTCTGTGTTCATTAACACTGTTTCTCTCTGAAAAATGTGTCACTTGGTCCAACACTTAAATATCTCAATATGCAATATCTATATGTGTGAGATATTAAAATTTAAGCAGCATAACATCTACAAGATAAATCATCAGCAAATGTATCTATGATGGATTACAATGACGTCTGATCCCTGTCAGGATGACACGTAATAACCGCTTAACTTTTCATCTTGGGTCATCCGCAGGACAGAATTTGCATTTGTTCAGTACTTTGGTTTATCCTTTGAATAATTACAGTGCCATCTGTTGCAGCTGTACTTTGTGTGTGGCACTAATTAGCTAATGCTACCATGATAACATGCTAAAGTAAGATCATTATGTGAAGACGAGTATATCAGAAATTCATGCTTGGGTTGCTTGAATCCTTATTAGACCTGGTAATGTGGCAGTTCCTGCTAAAACACGGCAACAGAACTGAAGAGTCCAACGCTGTGGCCAACCTTCAGACTCACACAGTTCACCAGACCACAGACACGTTGTGAAGATTAAATTCTGTCTGCAAGGAAAGAAAAGCGTCCGCGTGGAAGTGCAGTGTTTAACGTGTCCGATCTGATCACGACCAAGAAGGTTGCAGAGACACACAAGCCAACAGCAGACCCACCAGAGAGTGAAGAGAATCCGAGGGTATAATCTGAGTAAACACAGGAGAAACGTCTCGACACACACAGACACCAAAGCAGCAGACTTTGGACAAAACCCGCTGGTATGTTTCCTGCAGTCTAACATTCAGTGTTGTTGCTGACGGACCAGAGACAAACACAAGTCAACACACATGAAAACACATTGTCGCAGTAGACAGATGGCATGATCTGCCAGAGATTAGAACAGGCTCATTTGCTTAGTCTTTTTGATATAGCTCTGCATTTTATGCTTTATTTGAGGCATATTACTTTGCCAAACGTCAAACTGTCTGCCACACAGCGAGGAGACGAAGGGAGAAAGATGTTTCTGTCTGCTCGCTCTGCTTTCACACTTGTCTCCCTCAGTGTTTCAGGTTCCTCTGCCTACTGGCATGTTCAGCTCTGCTGTTATTCAGCGTACCCTCTCCATATGTATGGCTGTTGTTGTTGCAATGAAAACATTGTGTCGGTATCCACATGCACTATAGCAGCTACCAGCTGTGGAATCTGTGTTGGGACATTTAATTTCCTGGGTTATTCCACTTATGAAGTAGCTGTTCTGTGGGTTGAATAACGCTGTTGCTCTGCTTTAGCTCACTTTTAAACCCTGTACATCTAGATACCTGAAAATCCTTGTTGCTGAGCAGGTATGCTGTTGATGTCTGAGTGTGACACACAAAGCTCAGTAATCCATTAAACAAGGTAAAGCAGAAACACACGCCTGAGGCATAATGTCTGTTCACTTCACTGCTTCAGCGCTGGACAGGATTTCTCACTCTCGCTCATTTCAGTCTGCTGCCTTCCTTTGGCCTTTTTCACAGTGAATGTTTTACTTCTGGTTCTGCTGCTTTGTTAACCTACTTAATGTTTTGTAAAGGTTAGATAATTTTGTAATTAAGCACCACTCTGTGCCTTCTCACTGCAGATCCCAGTGAGACCGTGGCACTTCTCCGTGTGCATGAGTGTAAGGGTGTGTGTGTGAGAGTGTGTGACAGCAAGTGAGCGCCAGCGCTCCCACATGGCCTCCATGCAGGACGGGGTGAACTTCACGGCTCCTCCCTACGGCAAGGTCCTGCTGCTGGGTGCTATCGCTGCTGCCTCAGCCTTTGTTGTTACGATCCTCATCGTGGTGCTCTGCGTGGGCTGCCAGAGGTGAGAGCAGGCACACACGACCAAACACACACACGTACAGACCCAGGATGATTGTTTGCATTAGCAGGACAGGTACACATTCATACACTTAAAAACTTCTGAAACAAAAGTTCTACTGCATAGTTTGGATTTTTCTGGTGCAAAACACCCATTTTCACTCTTTTATCTATGTGAGAACTGGGAGGTTTACAATTACCAAGTCACAGCTTCCTGAAATCAAACACTTGTACTTTGAAATTATAATATTATTCGTTGTGTAAAATATTCCTTGGAAACGCTGTCAAACAAACACAGTTACTCTCCATCACTGGCACGCACATATGCAAATGTGCTCTCTCACATATGCACAGTCATAGGATGACTCAGCCACAAATGCACAGTGACTCAGACTCAGACGAATGCACGCAGAGACATGCATCACGAGTGTCAACCTGTATGACTGAGAGGTTGTGTGTCCACAGGAAGGGGAAGGCACACAATGTCCCCGGCGAAGGTGGAAAACACCGTCTCATGGACATGGTAGGTACCGGGCGACACACTGCTCCACATTTCGTTTGTATTTCTGCAGAGGAAGCTGAAGCAACTCCAGGGAACAATATAATTTAGAGGACAACTCTTCAGTCTTAATTAGTGTTTAACTGGCCCTGTGTATGTGTGCGTGCGTGCGTGTGTGTGTGTGTTTCCAGGGTATTCTCAAGCAGTCGAAGCTGCGGTCCATCAGTAAATCAGACACAGAGATGAACAAGATGAACTGCAATGGCAAAAGTGAGTGCATCCTTCACATATAGTAAATCCTGACATTAGCTTTCAGTCCACAGTGACCGTGTTGTGATGTACTAACATGTAAATGTCAGCCTATCTGGAACTAAACAGCCTATTTTTACCTGCATGACAAAGCAGTTTTGGCATCATTGAAGAGGATTATTATTTCTGATCTCAAGCAGCCTCTTTGAGTCTTTCATCTCTGTTTAACACATGAACACCAGGAAACAAATGGACATACAAGGTATTCAGTCAATGGTATTTCATGCATAACATGGTGCATGAAATGGACAAAAGGCAAATGAATTAGAGCATTTACCAGAGCAGAATGTAACAATCAGGAACTGTACCGTGTGCAGATTTAGCTTCGTTCTCATCATTTAATGCCAGGCTCGCAGTCCACAAAATTAAAAAAAAGAAGGAATTTTTAAGGCATTTTAAAGCGGAAATTTACTCTAAAACAGAATTCACATTTACATTTACGACTCAGCCTTTTCCACTCAACTGTTCAAACTGGATTTCTGAACACATTTATCTCTCTCTCTCAAAGAGAGATTCACAGAGCCAAGACAAATCCTGGAGCTTCATCACTGACAGTCAAAAGGGAACTGCATTTGTGGGCACTGTGACAGTAGCCCGAGAGGGTTTGAAGAAATGTAGCATATGTCCTGCCTCATTCTTGTCCTGCTTCCACTGCAGGGGAATGAAGCCAGTTTGGATGCACGAGCTCAAATATCTACGTCAGTTCCCAGTTTACTGTCAGCTCCAGAGTTTCTAATAGTGAGAGATTTATTAATGTTCAAAAATGCTCGTTCAACAGTCCAAGTAGTAGGAGTAGACGTGTGTGAATTCTGCTTTACGGTGGGCTCCATGGGCAGTAATAGCAGCCTGTATGTGCCTTGCAGAGGCTAAAAAGAAACGTCCAGCCAGCATGGACCTCCTGCTGCTGTCCAGTCACCGGTCTAACTCTGACCTTCGTTCTCAAGGCAGGCAGCTTCCCCAGATTCCCTCTGGGACCGGAGAGGACGGAGAGCACACTTACTCGGAAGTGGGCCGACGCTCCTCCACCACACGTACTGACGATGCCCTTTACGCCATGGTAGGCAGGGCCGGGCAGACGGACACTCCGGCCCCTCCGGCCGTTCCTGCCAACACCCCGGCGCCCCCAGACCCAGACGGGGACGTGGAAGGAGGGCTGCCCGAACCAGAGGCCCAGGTCATCTCACCTCCTCACCCTCCAGAGACGGCAGAGTACGCCTGCGTCAGGAAGCTGCGGAAGGCTGACAAGGCTCCCCAGAAGCGGGACAGTGGGACTGACATGGGGGAGCCGCCGGTGCCGCCGCCACGGCATGCCCCACCGTCACATCCTGCTCCTCCGCCACCACACCCTCACAGCACCAAGTTGCCCCGAAGGAACGTGGAGGCCTTTAACGTCCCATCATTCCCAAAGGTCGGTAAAGTCAAATATCTTTACCTGGATGGTGTAATGGATCAGTTTGGATACAAAGTGTAGCCTGCTAGTGTTTAAACAGCTTCACCACAACATTACCACAATTCTCTCACATTTATGTGCATTTCTATTACACAAAATCAAATGTAGCAACTGATTTCACAGCTGCTAGACATTTTGTTTAGCTTTGGTTCTTCTGGCCAAAAAGTGACTGTGTGCATTTCCCATAATGCTGAAATATACAGTAAGTCTGTGCAAAACAAGTTACTTTAGGCTGATGAAAACTTTATTTGTACTCGTTCATGTCCACATAAGACATCAGCCAGACAGACAACAATCATATCATATTTACTTCTTACTCTTTCTTTTTTTAAATCTGATATGGCAGCATTAAATATGACCTGCAAATTTAAATCAATGTACAGGTTTTACTTTTCTCACTCTGTTTTTCAGTATTGTTGCAGAAAATAAGGCAGGAGCATAGTGTATATTTATTTGCACTGAGCCTTGACCACAGCACCTTGGTGGTTGGTATTGAGGCATAACTAACTTAATGGCTAATAAGTCAGTTACTCTAGTTTACCCCATCAGGTGTGAATGTTCCTTCAGTTCTGACTGTTGTTCTCATCACATGTAACAAACGCTCTACTACTACTACTGTCAGCACCACTCTGACAATATACAGTTTGCAGTCCTGCAGTGAGCAGGATCTGGTGAGTATTTCTGCCAGGATTCCTGTTGACGCAGCAGTGGATCACCTTTGTAATTGTGCTAATATGGCAGTTTTCCATGCACTTGGCTACATCATTCGTGCTGCTGTGATCTATTAGCACTTCTGGAGAAATACCGTTGAAGTTGTGGCGTGAGTGGTGTTTATTGGTGGAAGGTGGTGGTGGAATTTTTCTGCTCTCAGCAGTGTTGCCACCGTATGCTGGCATAACACCAGACTGCTTTTACCGTGGGTATAAGTCTTTGCGCTGCCTTCCAGGTGACAGTTGGAGCCTATTTGCTGCCCTGTGTGAGGTCAGAAAGGTCGTCCTGTCTGCTGTAACCCAGGTTCGGTAACACACGGGGCTTACAGGCTTACACGTGTTCGCATTCTGCTCGCAGGGCTCTTCATCACTGATTTCTTGAGGATGACGCAACATGTTGAAATTGAGTCGTCCAGAATATAATCACATGGCTCCTCACATTTAAAGCTCCGCCTTCTAGGGAAAATTCTTTTGTATGGTATCAAATCCATGAAGTTTATGTCTAATGTCAGCTCTGCGCTGTGACAGTTTGTATAAGTTTCCAAGATTCCAAAAATCATCCATGAATATGTGACACATACTCAAATGAAATTTGTTGTTTTGTTGACAGGAAGTGATGTTTATGGGCAATGGAGAGCAGTACATCTGGAAGCCTCCAGAGGATGATGACATGCTCATGCTGCAAAATAAAGCACTGGGCCCACTGGGTGCTCACACGATGGAGAATTTACAACCGTCTGCTGCTGCGGTGAGTGAAGACGGGTGTCTGTTGTGTAGTTCCTCTGCATTACTGTATTTCTGTTGCCAGCTTTCATATTAAACACAATGTTGTTCTTCACATTTTCCGTATATATTTGCCCCAGCGCCTGAGTAAACATGTATCAGATTCATTGAATCCAGCCCCACTCTGTGCCTGTCATGTGCTCAGAGTCATGAATCACTGATTTTGTGGTAAATAAATATCTGATGAAGTTTTGATTATGTTTCTAAAGTCAAACTAAATGGTGAGTTCGAAAAATGCTTTTTGCTCGGGGAAAAGCCCAAGAAGCAGCTCAAGCGATGTTTTTAGAAATATGTTCACCGTCACAGAGCCAATGACACGTCTCTGGTAAAAAGTGAAGCTACAGTCAGCTGAAAGTTAGTTTAACTAAGCAGAAAAAACATCTCTGCTCAAAGAAAAAGAAAACATCCACAGGTATCTCAGCGATGTACATATAGTTCATTCAGTCAGTCTCTTCATGGGGCTCTGTAATGGACAGATGAGCGTGATGACTCAGTGCATTGTCTCAGTACTGTGTTGTTTGGCTGCAGGTGGCCGAGATGTACTCGAAAGTGTGTAAACCAGGAAAGAAGAAGAGAGCCGTGCCGGGGTCTCCCCCAGCCAATCCTGGCTTCCGGACCTTGGGTCGAGGTGACCGGGACCGAGACCGTGACGGGGGGTTTAGTGTAGTGGTCAAACCCCAGACCTGGGCCCCTCAGGAGGGCAAAGCAGTTGGAGGGCCCCTTGACGACCACTGCTACGAGTCCATCGGGACGGAGGAGTGCGATCCGGCCTATGAGAACATGGAAGGTGGAGGGGGCTGGAAGCGAGAGAGGCCCCCCAACACATGTGCCACCCTAAGGCCGAGGAGGAAGAAAGCCCAGCAGCCCTTACAGCAGCAGCAGCCCCCTCCACCGCCGCCAACGCAGCAGACCCCCAAGTTGCAGCACCTGCCCGCCAAAGCCCTGCTGCTGCCGGGGGAGAACCTGTACGAGAGCATTGGCGACTTGAAGCAGGGCTCCGCCACCTCTAGCACCACTACCATCTTCACTTTCAATGATGGCATGGAGATGTACGTAACAGGGCTCTGAGGCAGTGGCTGCACTGTGACCCCCCTATCCGTCCAACACAAGGAGCTGAGCTAACACCACGCGGAGTGACGGCTGAGCCCCTGTCATGCTCACCCACACATACTGTTTACATTCAAGTCATAACATCATGCCTTTCACAGGCTCCAGAGGCCTTGGGGCAGTAACGGTGATCTGTTATGACCTGGGCTGAATACAAAGTCCGATCTATGACCTTATAAGGAATCCAAAGGTAGTGAATAACAAGTGAGCACAAGACCATTGCAGAGCAATCTGTAGATAATAGTAGCACTTCTATTTTACTGATACACATGTGCAAAGCACAATAAAGTGAAAAGCCTAAATTCTTCCTCAATTCTTGCGGGTAAAAATAGTCAAGTATCTGGTCCTGGAAGGACTCCTGTTTGGGGAAAATGCACAGCATTGAGTGAAATCTTCTGGTAGCACTTAGTCGTGAACAGGCCTTCCCTGTAGTTGGTCAAGATGTGATTCAGGACAGAATCTAAGTGATATAAAAATGGATTAATAATCAAAATACTTGAAAGCTCAGGGACCAAGATAAACAATTATGAGAGTATTAAAAGAAAAAATTGCACACATTTTGCATTCCTCCTAAAAGCCTCGACGAATTTTGACCATTTCCATATGAAAAAGAAGCGACCAGGTACTTCCCTCTGTCACGTTTTGTTTCATCATACATGGACTAAACACTGTCTCCACTGCCGTCTGTAAATGAAATGTTTTACTTTGTCGATCCTGTTCCTGCACTTTGCCTGCTACCAGTTGCATGATAAAAAAGTGAAAAAAGAACAAAAAATCAAGTTCTGTCATGTGGTACCTATATATGAATGTTTTTCTTTTCTATCGTCGTTGGTTGTTTTTCTTTTTCTTTTTCTTTTAGCGTGTTGCTTTATTTCTCTGTAGAGCACAAAGCCAGTTAGATGAAGGATGCCTTTGGCTCAGTGGGACTCTGTGCAGCAGAGAGGAGTGTTAATTTTGTCTCCCCCTGCAACACACACACGCACAGACACACACACACACACACACATATACACACACACACACAGAGTACAAATGAAACAAGACTAAAGAGAACTGCTTGAGTCCTAAAGGTGGAGACAGTCCACTCAACCCCCTCCTCCCACCACACACACCCTTCTTTGATCAACCCTCACTCATATGTGCGGAGCGCTCATCTACAGCAGAACTGATGTGTATTAGCAAACGTCTTGTCTCATCATCACTCCATCGATGAACACTCTCTCCTCTCTCTGTTATCAGTGTTAAAAAAATATTTGAAATGAGAAAAATGTGACACAAAGGGTTCACTAAGCAGCAGAGCATCACCTCAACACACAAAATTACATCCAAATCCTGGACGATACAACGATAAGTTCATCTGACCAAATACCCCCAGCTAAACAATGTGATTATACTGTATGTTGATGCAATGTGTATGTACATTACAAAAGAGAAAGAATAATAAATATATCATCAGTGTCAAGAAATCTATCTTTTTCTATTATGTTTAATTGTGTTTTGGAATGACTTATCTTGTGACGAAAACTGCAAAACAGCTGCAATGTAAATTTTAGTGTATTCTGTTTGTTGTTTTTGAAGCCATGAAGCTACGGTGTGTTCTTGGAAAGCCCAGCTAAGTTAAATGTGGCAGCTAATGTTGTGTGTTTGCTATTCAGACTACAGGGTCTTGTACTCAAAAGCGTGTAATTAAGTGCTAAGTGCAAAAGATTGTAATGTTTTATATTAAAATTACTATTCATGAAATGTCAGTCAAGTTTATACTTTTGTAATAAAGTGGCACTTTAAAAAACACGTTTTATCTCATAGTCTCAGTTATTAAATCGGAAGGAAAGCAGGCATTAAACAGTGATGGCCCAAATATTGCCGAGAGTTTGCTTTGACATCTACTACACAGAGATCAAAGGATCTTTTTTTAAATTTAAACCTTTTGTTCTGATCTCAAAAGCTGCCTGTAGGTTCATGTCTTCAGTCTTATCAAAGCAACATCCTTAAAACACTATTCTCAAATACAATTCGTACTAAAAGTGTGTCATATGTTATTTTATGTCTCAAGTCACTTCTTTCTTTTGTGTACAACCGCACAGCCTCGTGGGGATGCGTATGTGTGTCTGAGTGGCCTTCCCGTGGTTTTTTTTGTCTGTGTGCACGTGTGCCAGAGTAGTGGGGTCTGCGTCTGAGTAGCTGTGGTGGGGGAAAGGGAAAAAAAAATAGGTCACCCCTTAAAACAAAAAGCTCGCAGTCAACATTGCAACTGTCTGCTGAATTTTCATTGGTGGACTTGTCTCCATGGTAACAGGCTAACCTTGAGGCAGTAGTCACATGGGCAGGCGAGTCTTCTGCTGTCTTGGAGAATACAGCGTGCGTTGTATGACATCCGTGATCACAGTGTCACCCGCTCGGCGAAGAGCGATCTCTCACACAGAAAAAACACACGCCCAAAACAAACATGTAGGAGCAGGAGATAGTGTAGGTGTGAAGATGATGCAACATTCACAGCTTATGTGATGAGTTAATCTCACTGTGTGGCGCATGAATGGCTGAATAAATACATGAATGAGACTGTCAAAAATCATTGAAGGTACAAGATGTTGATAAGACACAGGATCCGAGAGACAAAAGAGAGAACGCTGAGCATAAGGTGACGAACTGGCTGGGGAATCGTTTTACTACCAAGCAGGAAGGCGTGTTAGGAGAGAGCAGCGAATACAAGAGAGACGGAAAACTGGGGGCTGAACGTTTTTACTCCTCTATTTCAACCCGAGGTCACATTAACATCAACATGTACATGTATTTAAGTGAGCACTCGGGCTTTCATAACCAAAGCCATCATTCATAACATCAAATCAACATGTTTCGGCTGTGAAACAGCAGCGGGTCAGGTGAGTGCATTTTTCTGAGACCCTGATTTCTCCTAGGGACACACTATACACCACACTGAGAGAATCTAAATGTGATCTATACTGACCCCTGCAGGATTTAAAGTGCATTGATGAGGGGAGCCCGTCGGCCTGCGCCTGAACCCTGAGGATGAGAGGAGTGTGAAAAATATTCAAGAGAGCATGTGACCATCCGTGACCTCACACTCAAAATCTGATTCACACACCTTGCACATCAGCCCAGACACACAACGAGCATATCCTTCTCCAGCATAAGTAGAACGAGGCAGTGAGAACCGAAAACTAAATCCTCTGGATGGGTTTTCAGGAAATACAACAACATGTTCTTTTCATTCACTTCCCAGTGTGACATACATTTATGTAAAACGTGTGATGAATCCTCCTCATTTGGTTGAACATATTCACATCAAACTCCGTAGAGCACCGTAACGTAGAAGTGAAACTTATCACCAGGAGACTTTCTTCTGGCTGCATCATATGTTAAATAAATTCCAACATAGTTTAGTTATAATTCATTTACAGACACTCATGCACTATATTTTCATTTTTGATCAAGTTAGTTAAGACATAAGCATCCAGCAACACTGACATCTAGAAGTTCTTGAACAACAGGGTTTTGTAAAACTCAAATTACTTCCTCCTGTATTTATATTCATTTTATATTTCATATTTCAAACAAGCTTCTAATCAGGACAAATAATCTGACGCACAGCAATAAAAGTCTACCCAAGTAGAGTCGGTCTAAATCTTCTCTCATCTTTGTTTTGTACAATGTAAACCCCTCAAAAATGATCTAATATATTGCACATAAAACACAGGTAAGAAACAGTTTGAATCATAGAAAAATATATTTTTTTGTGTTTAATCGTGCAGCAGATATTTTTAGAACTGCTGCATTGTGTAAGGTATTTATATTTTTGGAAAAATGCTGGGTTTAATACTGATTCATGAATCACTAAATTCAAATGAGCCGCAACATAAAGTATAAACTATTGCTTTCATCATGGAGCTGATGGCAGTTGCTGTGCAAATATTTCCCAGTATAGACTGGTTATATATGAAATTTAAAATTTCAAGAAAGTAAAAAAAATGCATTTATGTTCATCATACTGATTAATGTGTTATTTGTCTTGAACATGCTAGTAAAGTGTGACTTCATGTATGCAGGTGTCACCTGATGGTTTGTTGGTTGGTCAGTTGTAAAGGATGCAAAATGCATCGAATAAGAGTAGAAAACTTCAAGTACAGTGTGTCTATTGCTGAAGAGCACGGTGTAAAATAACAGAAAATCAAACAGGGTTTGCATTTTCTATCCCAGAAGCTCACAGATGTGTCAGCACGATGGCTGCTCCTGGTCTTCCTCATCACTCCAGCTGTCGCAGCCGTCTGTTCCAAAGTACCGGTCCCCAAAATCCCCTGAAAATGCACATTTGAAAGTTTTATGACTGAAACACAATTCATTTGTATGAAATATATTATATATACTTCATACAATATATGATATCTACATATATATACACTGTATATAGTTCATACAAACTAATATAGGACGTGTGTGTAATATATATGTATATATATATACACACCTACACACACACAATTACGGATCTACGGATGTGCAGTTTGTTTAATGTAGTTCCACTGATCACACAGTGTGTTTAAAGTGACACAAGCGTAAAGTTAGAATTTGCTGGAAAATGAAATGTTTGATCAAACAGAGAAGCTTCTTATCTTTTACCCGCTGCAAAAACATGCACATTATTTCACAGCTGTTTCAAATTCGACTTTGAAAAAAAAACGTGTCATCTGATTCTGTCATACAAAAAGAATGATGTGAGCATCCGCTAGCTTACCGATACCAGGAATGACATGCAAATAGTCATCCAATCGCTTATCCACAGCAGTGGTGATGATTTTGACCTTCGGGAAGGCATAGGCCACAGAATGCACACCAAGCTCTGCCATGAGCAGCGACACCAGCATGATCTTATCCTCTTGCACCTCGTGATCCTGTTCAGCCACACACATCACATCATGAAGTCCTTGGTTCATCATTATCATAGGACGAGCCAAGGAGAACAAGTAAAAAATGAGCTAACGTCTTGCTTTGTCAAAAATATGCTAATCAAACCTCTCAATTAGTCACCATGCAGTTGAGCAATAAAACACATTCGACTAACCAACAGGAGAGACGTCCTTTTGCTGTCTTTTTGAAAAAATTGAAGGTCATGTCCACCCACCAAAAGTACTCGTACTGCCATCATAGCAGCGGCGCCGGTGGAGACGGTGCTGTCCATTAGGATGACATGATCTTCACTGATGTCTTTGGGCAGACGCAGGTAATGCAGCTGACGAGGCCCAAAAGGAGGAGACAAGTTACCATGGTTACAAAAGCAGGAAGAGTAGTTACCACGGAGACGCGCATCATGTGGAAGAATTATAAAAAACAAGAAAACGATCAGAACATTTTCAGCTTTAGTTTGATTTTTTAAATAGTAATATGGTAAATCTGCAGAGGTAGCAAACATAATCATCCCAAGGACGACGATACAGAGGACGTTTGATACTAAATGATTCATTTTCTCAACCTCTGGTTCGCCTGAGTCCAGATTGGTCTGGATAAGGATCTTGCCGATGCGGACGTCCTTGCACACGGCCCTTAGGGCGGGCTCCATGGTCTCTCCTGCTCGAAGGATCGACACACCGGTGATCTGTAGAGATGAAGCAGCAGAACAAGTGTAATGAAATCCTGAAAACACACTCAACCGGAAGTTAACAAGACCTTGGAACATCACTCACCCCCTTCCCGTTGGAGCTGCGGCCCTCGTACTCATGGCCCTGTGGAGTCTGAACTACACACAGCTGTTAAGATACGGAAATGACTGCTTTATTAAGACCCACTATGCTCAGAAAAACGCCATTTACTAGTGCTTGACTATGTGAAAGATAAGGAATCATACATATTATAAACACACACACACACGTATGTAAGTATGATACATATAACATACAGTAAATAATAACACTCAAGTACAAATAAAACCTATAACCTTAGGTACACTATAGCTGTTTGGTGCTAAGCAGTGTAAAGTCTGCTGTGAACCAAAAAACCAAATGCTTTAAGCTGAGAAAAACGTCGTCATATCATCAACTCTTCACAACAAAACACTGACTGCACTAATTACTTTACAACAATGACTCCTTTTTAGCAGTTAACGTACCTGAGATGGTAGAAACGTCAGTGCATGTTCTATGAGAAGCCGCATTAATCTCTTTGAGTAGAAGATAAACTCATCTCGACTGGTTTCTTTATTCCTGCAGAAGAGCAGGAGAATGTGTTTCGAATCCTCTAGGGCAAAGACACATGGCTGTCCATGAGCAAAGGAGAGTACCTGATGATGGTGTGCAGGCCTCTGACCTGCGGCGTACTCTCCAACACACTGAGCGTCTGGGGCAGTGGCTGGTTCTGCTGAGCAGAGGCCAGTAGTGCTCTGTGACAAACAACACGTCGCACTTAGATTAAAAATTATTATTCTGCTACACTGTTAGCGAGATGGAACAGCCCGGCTTAAAGACTAGTGGTGAGACCAATTCACTAAACACAGCTAGACACAGTGGAGGAATTGGGAAGGTACCGAACATGAAAAAGTGCTGATAAAAAGTCTGCGATAACAGTAACAGAGCCAAAGTCACAGAAGGTGAAGTTAAAATATGTATCAGCGTACCTGACACTGAGCTCACGCTGCATAAAAACAGGACAAGAAAAGGAGAAACAAGGCAAAAATGCAGAGAGACAAAAGAACAAGATTAAAAGAGATAAGATAAGAGGATCATGTTTCCTAACTTCTCCAGCCTGTGTGTAGCTCAGGCCCTTCGTTACTCAAAGGTGAAACTGTAACTTATTATTATTAGAAAAGCTTTGGATTTACTGCACAAAAGAGTATTTATAACCACAGGACAGTGAATGTGGGACTAAAATAAACTACAAGATACGTATTCATAGAAAGGATGTGTCTGCCAGTGCAACAGAGATGGGCTCTGATAGGCAGTGACAGGCAGGTAAAACATTTGGATTTGATCACACATCTCTTATTGAATCTCTCAATCACAGTCTAAATAGTTCTCTTTTGAACTTATTGGACCAGATTAAGTCAAAATGTCTGAGAGACAAACCAAGTTTTGCAATGAAGACACGGGGGGAGTCACGAGTTTCCTGCTTAATCATTTATGTTGAAGTAAACTCTTGTGTCGGGTTACTTGTGAAATACGAGTACTCAGCTTAGTGAGATTTCGTGACCTGAAGTGAGCAATGTTGAGACAGAGATTGTGCATGAATTAAATATGTGGTTTGTTTAGATGAATATGAAACAATTTTCTCTTTTGTGATTTTGGAAGAAAAACAAACAAGAACCAGATTAAGAAAAGCTTTACTGACAGTGACTACTGTGAAATCTGATGTATTTGTTAGCAGGACGAATTAATTGCTAGACACCATTAGTGGACCGAAGATAAGATGACGTGCTGAATTGAGAGTGAGGGTGCGATGGAGGAGAACAGGTGTGTGAGGAGACGCCATTAAGGGAATAACTGTAACTGTAGGAGTGTGTAGCACAACTCTAATCTCTTTAATTCAATCAAGGTCAGTGCAGAATGCATCATCAGTCTGCAATGAACATGTACAGACTCTAAGAAAAGCAGTGAAAAGCGTTCAGCACAGAACAAATAAGAAAAAAGTTCCCTTTTAGCACAAAGTACAACTCGACTTGATTTAGTCATAAACCAAATATTGCACAAATTCAAAACCTATGGGGATAATGGGACTAAATGAGAAACATACAAATTAATTTTTTGTCCGTTTCTACATTAGCTTTTGAACACCAGGTGGCGACCTCCTCTAATGTTTGCGTTGGAGCTACTTACCTCCTCCAGCTGGCTATGGACATGTTGGACTATCAGATCAATGGCCACCATGTTCCCACCACCTCGGATGAGAAACAACAGAAAACATGTAGATGTGTCCTTCATTGGTGTAAGGAAGTAATAAATATGCCACAAAGTTCAACTCTGGCTATTTCACCTCTTGGCACAACAATATCAGCCAGCCTCATTGTTGGCTCAATGTACTGCTCAAAGGCTGGCTTCACAAACTTGTTGTATTGCTTGATGACACCTTCAATGTCCCGTCCGCGCTCTGTGATGTCCCTGCGAAGTCGGCGGACCAACCGAATGTCTGAGTCTGTGTCCACAAAGATTTTCATATCCAGGAGCTGCAGGTGGGAAGAGCAAACACCCTTGAATGGTTCCATAATAGCCACTTCAAAAACTGCTGGTGATTGCTTCACTTCACAGGAGAATTCTTCAAAAAGAAGTAAAAAAGAAAACATGTTGCTTTACCTGCAGAAGCTCTTTGTCTGCAAAAGACATAATTCCCTCAAATATGATTACACTGGCCCCATACACAGTTTTCTGTACAGAGAGGAGTGAATACAAAGAGTCTTCAAAGCAGAAAGCTGTGTCATGAAAATTCTCTTTAGCTTGTATGAGATTAAAGCTGCAGAAAGTCATTTAAAAAACATTTAACATGAGTCTTTATTATAATATATTTTCAGCACCAACTAATCAGGCCCATGTAAAAACTACACACTGCTGTTTCACTTTGTTCGTTCCCGAACTTACAGGATGCACATTCCACCTCAACACTGAGGAGTTTTACTGCAGAAACGAAGCTACTTTCCTAAAAATAAACTCACCCAGTCTTTCTGTCGTCTGTGTGTGGTGAAGTCGTACACCGGGATCTTGACACTCTTGCCTTGCTTTAACTTCCTGAGAGTGGAAACCAGCAACTCAAAGTCAAAAGCAGAGGGATGATCAAAGTTGTAGTCGTTACTTGCTGCCAGATGCTGCTCGTCAGGAGATAAAACCTGTAAAACACAGCAGATTAGCATTTAGACTGACACAAGGCTCCAGATGAAACATGGCTGCAGCTCAACAGCTAAACTCGGTGACAGTGTGACATTACTGTAACACCGTGGCCCTGATTTCATCCAGATTCACTGCATAGCAGGAACATTGAATCCCTGCTATACACATACACAGGCTATACTCAAATTAAACTCCTAATACAGACGTAATACAGTTTTGTTGTGAATAATACTGAATTATACCGTTCATCTGTCGGCCTGTGCTCAACTATATTGCTGGTGTTTCAACTGTCTGAATTAAGTCTAGGGCAGATAAATAATGATCGCTTTCTGTTGTGAGTATTGAAATCATGCTTTTCAGATGAACAACACATTCAAACCCAACGATAATCATGTGATGCTCACTGCTACAAACCTAATGAATTAAGACAAGAAGGAACAACACTGATGACTCTCTCACCTTGTAGAAAGAGTCCATAGACAACAGCACAACCCACGGCACATCCAGAGCTTCAATGATCTTGTTTGCCACGGTGGTCTTCCCTGAGGCGCTGCCCCCACACAACCCTGCAGATCCACACAGCATTTCAAAAGCCCATTATGTGTGTTTTCCAGAGTGTATCTAATGTTGTCTGGCGGTATGCATGTGTGATAGCACTAAGGCGTTTATGGGTATAATAAGACAGAAGGGGACAGACAGAGAGGCTCTGAGGCTCAAAGCCACAACTTGGCATGAAGTCAGCGAACGAAGCAAAAACATGCAGATGGAGCAAAAACATCATCGTCAAGCCTCATACCGATGACAAAGGCCTCTTTTGACTGCGCTCCGTGCTCGTCATACCAGGGAGGTCGGCCGGCGGTGTAGATGGTGCGCGTGCCCGTGCGCAGCAGAGGCGGCTCAGTTTGACTCAACGAGGTAGCGCTCTTTCTGCGAGGGGCCCCGGCAGGGGGCAGGAGCTGGTCCAACGAGTCCTCCCCACTCCCACTGAAATACATCACACAGCAGGGCAGGTTACAACCCGAGTCCTCCACACGACAGCATCGAACACACAACACAACAGCTGAGGGTGTGAGGGGTTAGTTTTCCTGGAGACGGTTTAAGCTTTGTGTGTAACATGTAAACATAGAGCAAGACGTGTCGTGTGTGTGTGTGTTTGTAAGGTTTATGGCTGTTGTCTTGGCTGCTGAACCTGCTTTGAGGTCAAATGCAGCTGCTGAGGAATGAAACTGGCCAACACCTAAATAAACAATGTTCCTGCACTGAGGACTCTTACTTAAGCTTTTTCGTTTCCTGGTAATTAAGTACTTTGGGCTGTGATTAAGATTAAATTTGAAGCCACTTTATATTGGAAGATATAAAAGTCAGCACTCAACATAAGACTAATTCACTCGAGTCTCATTTGAGGGATGATGAGCTTCCACTGGCAGTAATTAGAATGGAAATGAGTAACATGATGTCCAACTGTACAAGTCTATGCAGACAGGAAACAGGAGTTTTGAATGTTGAACTGGTTTACTGATTCATTACTAAATGCTTCCCGATTCACGACACGCTACAGGCAACTCTCTGAGCCGAAATCCCTGCAAACTAACCTAGATCCGACGCTTCCTCTGACCTTTCAACAACCCCGTCGACGCACACACAGCCACAGTGTGCACGCACATCCTGTCTGCACTGAGACGAAGAGCACGAAGCGATCTTACCTGTGGTCAGACCTCAGGGACCAGCAGCCGGAGATCCTAGCTCCTGTGCAGTCCAGCGCACTCATATCCGCTTCAAACAGTAACCTGCTACGTTCCAGTTCACCTGTCACCTCTGCAACCTCGCCAAAACAACAGTCCTCAAAGGAGCAACACAGGCGGAAGCTGTGAGCGTTTAAATCACAGCTTTGTTTCTGCTTTTACTCCATCTGCATCTGTAGAACATCTAAACACATGCTACTGTCCATGTGTCCTCCTTTCTCTTTGTCCATGTCTGTGTGAAAGACACTAAGAGGATCACAGCAGCACTGACAGCAAAGACCTGCTTGGCTGGTATTAATAGAGGCACCTTTAAAAACAGGAGGAGAGAACAGACAGTCTTCTGCTGATCTTTTGCATGAGGGGAGTAGTTGCTCTTTTATTTCTGCCTTGCTTTGCTGTGTTTCTCAACCCCTGTACATTCTTATATATGGATATTTTTATATGAGCTAATTTTTCAAATTAACCAGATGTAAATATCCATCTTTTATACTGTGAACATTGCATTATTTTAGTTATTCATGTAGCCCTTAAAGTTTACTTTTTTATGATTTAAAATAAAAAAACCACTAATGATGAAAACTCCCGTTGTGTCTTTAATGTATGCCACAGTAAATAAAGTCATGGCTGTCTTTTCCAGCACGGTGGCGTTTGGGTCAGCGCTGTCACACTTGAGCTTCCTTCAGGTACTGTACTACTCCCACAGCCCAAAGACTACAGGTCAGTTCATCAGGGCTGTAGGTGGGAATATTTCTCTGTCTCTACATGTCAGCAGCCCCAACTCCAGATGAAAGATGACATGGATGGATGGATGTTTATTATCAATATTATGTGTTTTTTTTTAATACAGTGTGTGTTGTATAACCATTATCACTGTGAGCTACTGCATCCGTTATATAACATTTACTTTTAATTTTCATATCGCTTGCTATTCAAGTAACGAAATTAAAGATCGACAGGATATTTAAATCTATCTCACGTGCTAAAAGACACTCTTCGATGAAAACCTTAACCTCGACGTCGGTGTTGATCTACCAGATTTTCTAGAGGTTTCGCAGTCGGTGGCGCGCAGGTCACATCTCACCGACTCGTGTGTGACGCCTTTTATGAACGTACACCTGTCTCTACGCCGGACCATCGAATAAAACACACACGCTCAACTGTATCCGTGTTTCTGACGACATACGTCGCTGTGGAGCAGAGGGGGCAGATGTTAGCGTCATTTCACAGGACGCTGCTTAAAACTCAACACCTAAACACCCACACGAATTAAATCACAGGAGAGAATTAAAAACACTCAGAGGATCGTGTACCTGTCCGAGCGGGACGACATTATTTTACAGCACTCCGTTTCCATGGGGATCTTGCGACCTCGAAGCCGGCTTCTGTTGGTTACGGCCATGGTTGGAGTCCTACTTACCCGCTACGAGGGATTATGGGAGATGTAGTCTATTCCGTATGTCAGCCACTCTCTTATGTAAAATGCAAAAAAAACCATTATAGGTTTTTAAATGGGCAAACCACAGCAAATAAACCAAAAACATATTCAGATATTTTTATTTGCTTTTGCTTTTGACAATAAAAAAGTTTCATAGAGGAAGATGTAATATATAAACAGACTAAGAGCGCAGGCTAATTATTATAATTAATCACAGAACAGAACAATTAATTGACAAAACAGATTGTCATAATGCTCTTTAATCGCCGTTCATAGTCCATCCATGGAGATAAAGTATGAGCAGAGTGTCGATGTGTAATGAAAAGCTGCCAACTTAAAAAAAAAAGCTACTTAAAAATGTCATTTTGCAGTTCTTCACATAGTTTATGACTCAACATTGTCCACTTCTTCCACCAGAATAAACTCTGGCTATGATATATTTCCAAAGGAACCTGTAACCAAAAAGAAAAACTAACATTAAATCATGCATTTAAAAGTCCTTAATTGCAGCACTGTATGTTTAATAGATAAAAAGACTGGTTTTCACTAAGTCGTCTGGCACATGAGTCCCATCCAGTACCCGACGCTTAACAATAAAGGTTTTGTTTCACTAGCTTAGATAATTCAGTGCAATGTCACTGGCCAAAAACGTGACTTTATGGGGTTAGGTTTCAATATTTAAGACAAAACAAAAACAAAAATTAAATATGTTATATGGCAACAATATTTTTTATGGGTATATACCATGATTTTGTCAATCATGTCGAAACTTCTGAGTGATTATTTTTCCCATGGTTTCAGTTAGAATTTCACCTTGATTTACACCTTGACTCATTCATGGACTCATAAATGTGTGTTTATGAATTGTTACATGCAGCTATGCAGCTAACATTAGTATGAACTAGTCGGGACATTACATTTTGCTGAAGCCTGTTTGACCTAAAATTCATCTTACTATTTAGAAAAGGCTTGGAAAATGTGCTTTCACTTGGTTTTCTCTTTCCTTTTGGCTCAGTACTGTCCAGTCAGGACAATCTCACCTCTGCTAAGCAGCTGCAGGTTGCGTCCTTCCTCCTGCACCTGAAGCTGCAGCACCTGTTGCAGCAGCTCCTGTCGAAGCGTCTCTTGCACTAATCCCATCCTCTCCAGCTTCTCCCCATTCAGGCGCAGCAGCGCGCGACCTGTGAGGCAAAGGCAGGCGGCTCAACGATCAATTTCAACTCTACGCTGTAATCTTAGGTGTTGCGATTATCCGTGAGCAGTGAGACCTGTGATGGCGTGGTGGGAGAATGCCTCCACATAAGTCAGGTAGTTGTGTGGACAGTGTTTCTTCAGCCATTTACAAACATCTTGTTGTGACCAGAGCACGACGGGGCGGATCAGGCTCGGCTGTGTTGGACTGGTGTGATATATCCCATAACTGTCACTGTGACGGCACTGCAGCAACAAAGACAGAAAGACCTTCATTGAGATTTTTCTACCATTAGACAAACAGCTACTACCAGCAGTAGTAATGTTTCACATTTGTCAGATTGAAAATCTTTTAATCTAACTCAAGGTATATTACTGTCATTTACAAGCATTTCTTTGAATCACAGCACTAACTGACGCTGACATCTTTGAATAAATAAACGTGTACTAGTCCTGAGCTACAGTAAATGATCTTCTTGAAGCACATCTGCCAAAAATGACCTCAGGTATTTAACTCCTGAAAACACTACTAAAATCACTACAGGATGTAAAGGAAACATCACACATCATATACACACAAAACCAAATAAACATATTTTCAATATGAACCTTAATTTAACTCTTTTTTGAACTCCTTCAACCCCTCGTGAGATCACTCAAAATTAGATTGTGATCATCATTATGCAATATTTTTTAATATTTTAATAGGATGGTTTAGATAAAGACACTACTCAGAACACTTGTGGACTGACTGGTTGCATCATTTGTTGTGCAGTCACTGACCGAACCGGACGATGATAACCAATGGTTGCTGGGACAAAACTGCCTGCAGCCCCTCAAAAGAGACACGGCTGAAAAAGCCAAAACCAACTTTGATGACTGACAATTGTATTTTGATTTTGGAGCAATTTCTTCAAAAATAAGTGCTGTTTAAATCCAGACTGATAAGGCTGTAGGATAAGGGACCCGGACTGGCTTTAAATTCTTGAAGATGCTGTGACAGGTTTCTTCAGAGAGGTTTCTTCCAGATGCATTTCAGATGTGAGATGAAATGCCCTGTCTTGCAAGAATAGTTGCCACAGAGCAGCACTTTTGGGAAACCATGACGTGCATGACTGAGAAACTCCACAGACATGTTGCTTTTATCTCGAGGCTCCTTGCTCTGTACTTGAAAAGCACCGGATTTCCTCTTTTTTACCTGAAGCCCAGTGAAGGTTTGCCAGTTTTTGTTGTGAGCGTGCAGTCGTCTCAAACTCGTCTGACTGGTGACAGGTGCTACTAAACTTTCTGGCACCGCCGCCATTAGTGGTGAATTGCTAGTGATTATGTTTGTGTTGATACATCTACTTTGAAAATGTTACACAAAGGACTGTTTTTGCTCTGTTGGAGTAAATCAAAAAAGCAATTTTAATCTTAACTGTAATGTCTTAGATGTTTCATATTGAGTGAGCGTTTTCCACGGTTCATCACTAAGAAATTGTTCTGAATGTGTCAGTCATGCAAACTGTAGGTGTCCCAAGAATTATAAACCGAGCTGCAAGAAATGGGAGATAAAAGAGAAGAAAAGCAGAAGCTCACAATTGAGACGCAAGAATTAAACAGTGCTTCTTATTCTTGCTTGAAAAATGAATGGGTTGCATTCAGCACGTACAGTGGCAGATGGGAGATCAATGACGGTGGCTGTCAGACAGTCAGAGACTATAATGACTGTTTATTTTTTTAAAAGCTTTTCTACAGCAGACTACACAGAAAGTGGAAGAAAGTGAAGAAACAAATGGTGGGAAAAGTGAAACCACTGTTCAAATGTTGCAGTGCGGCACACAACACTGATTAAGTCCATGTTCCCTGAGACAAGAATAAACTGGCCACTACATTATGTGCATCCAAGAGGATTGAAGCAAGCAAACAATGCACTGTTTACAACTCAGTTATCAGCCCAGCCCAGTTCTGTTTGCAGCTTTAGCCTCAGTTCATAACCGCCTTTTATAGAACGAAGACAAAGGCACAGGCTCTCTGACTTGTAACCAAGGGCCTGAAAGGAGGCCAGTTCATAGCACCAATGGATTACCTCTATCAGCGGCATTGACCGTGTGAGCAGACAGTGCTGCATCAGATAATGAATTGAATACCAACTAAAAACTTAATTTAAACTCAAACAGAAAGGCTACTGGAAGTGGATCTGATAATAATTCTCATAAAAGAAATTGTAAAAAAAAAAAGGCCTTTGCATTTTGTGTATTATTCTGAAACATTCCGTATCAAAGGACAATCGGTTTCTTTCTAGTTGCAGCTCTGAAGCAGAAAAAGTTCTGTGGCAACATAACGCGAGTGTTGGGCTATTTAAAGCCACTAAAAGGCTGTTAGAGCCCAGCAGCCCGCTGGGGACACAGCGGCTTCCATTCACTGCTAACAAAGTGCCCATTTGCAACAGTGGACAGTGACCAGTCGCATTTGTCAGACTGACGTTTGTTTGTTTTTTCATGTTTCTCTGTACAGACATCTGAGGATACAGAAACATTTGTTGGGTGGGTAATGAAAAAAGCTCAAGACACACAACTCTCCGACTTATCTTTGTGTTGTTATCATGAGGATTTTATTATGTTATTATGAATGATTTAACTGGTACTTTCAATCTGAATCCTAAATTTCTTTCACATAACTTCCTAATTTTGTGCAAAGAATTATCTGTAATGACGTGACGTAATGATTCAGCTGCTTATATATATATATTCATACATATTTGTATTTTTCTTGGGATTCTACGCTATTTATAAGTTGTCTGTAGAAAGTTTAAAAGCTGAAAAGTTTTCATACTGAAAAAATGTACTGGTTCATTTAGCTCCAGTCGAGTTGTTGAGATAAACGTCTATAAAAGCAGCGACTATGTTTGAAACACTGTGAAACGGGAGCAGCATTGTCAACATAGCAGAACCTCTGATCTACACAAGGTGTTGCCTTCTTGTTCATGCTACTTTAGCAGTTGTGAGATCAGGGCTGTATTGTGTCTCACAATATCATAAGGGGATTCAATGTAAAGGCTCACTCAGCAGTTTGCACTCAGCAACAGCTGACAGTCGTGACCACCCAGCTGGTACAAAAGAAAAGGATACCTCACGTTGTACCACGCACCATTAGCTCATAGACCAGGCGTGCTTCAACACGTTGAGGTCATGTATAGGTGTTCAGTACCTGCAGGGATTCTGTGCCTGGCTGCTGCAGGAGCTTCACCGTCCTGCCTCCTGCTGTTTTCTGTCCCCGCCCATCGTGCCAGGTTAGGTTCCCACCTGTCCGTCGACTTAGCTGGTGCTTGAAGTCCTCGGGCAGAGCCCTATATTCCACAGCTGGCCTGCAGAAACTGAAACTGGAAGCAGCTGGGGGGATAAAAGTGGAAGGTTTAATCAGTAGACGCACTTACAGTAACTGGATATAATCACACACGATTAAAAACAGTATGAGATTGCTCTTTGCAGTTGCTCAGCAAAAACTCCCACTTCCCATTCAGCCAGAGGTGAACCCACCTGGGCAGCCTGTCATTAGGGGGTTGGTCTCATTTTGAAGTGTCTGCATCTACCTGCTCTGCAGAAACGTTGAAAGCACGATACAGCATTCAGACGCCTGGACAAGCTCTTGGGTAATTCATGGAAGTCTGGTACCACTATTAGTTTATATAGAGCTAGTAGGTGAATGTCAGAGCTGTTACATGAACCACTTTCTCATCATTACAAGAAGCCCTGTAGGCAGACATCCACTCCCGCTAAACAGCAGGTGGCTTCCCAACATTCAGTAATTAAAGAAAGTGTGCAGCTACAGTAAACAGGCAGTAGCTGGCACAGACTCTGGCAAAAAGCCACAGGTCATTACTGATTCATGTGCCAGATTGGAAGGATAGGATTTTTCTTTTGCTGTGATTGAAGCTATGTGTGCAGCTGTGTTTGCGTGTGCGCGTTAATATGCATCTTAAATTGACTAAGAGAATTTAAAAAGAGGACCGAATGAGAGAGACTGTCAGGGGGAGTGAGGGTTTGAGGAGGAGATGAAAGACTGTCTTTTGGTGTTTCTGGCTTTTTGTCTCTCCTTGCTGTCATCCAACATCTCCCACTGCGAGCGGAGCAAAGCTGAGTCCTGCAATCATCAAGGCAGAACCGGCAGCAGCAAGTCGGTTTGCAATTTTTGTTTCTTTGAGGTGTAACTTCAAGACTGTGTATGTACGAGCCCTCATTCACAGAGTTGTTACTCCCTCAGGCTGCCGCTGTAAACACAAATGTGCTTCTTCCACGGATTTAACGCGGATAATTAAGACCACTTCTCATGCATATCAACTGCAGGCGCCGGATAGGAAAACACTTTCACAAACAAAAGTCTTTTCCCTGCATCTGGTATTTTTTAATGAGCCTGTACTGTTGGTTAAAGCTGCTGATTGCAGTAATGTCTCGCACAGAAAACGACGCTCCACCACATCCTTCCCCTCCACACTGCTGTGAACGCCCGTCGGCTGAGCCCCTGCCCACGCCACCGACCTGGCGCTGTCCGCTTCAGCACCGGGTCACCGTCCACCAGCGGACCGCGTCCTCCCGTGTCCTGTCCACCTAGTTTAGCTCAGCTCAATGTCATGCTCTTACCTCATACTGCACTGAATGACAGTACAGTACTATGCTGTCATCAGATGCGATCACTGCCATAACTGTAGAACCGGCTTAACAAGTACGGAGCTTAACTCGAGAACTCGTGTCTGGGGTAAGGTGCAGTTTCCGTTCAAAATTTGGCTTGAAAACTTACGTTAGCAGCAAAGATCCACTCACCGTCCACTGCCATGGTGTTTCCGAGTCGTAGTAGATCTAGTCAAAGACTCCCATCGTCTGCGGCGACCGACGATCACCGCTTCTTTCCGCCCTGCAGTGTTCAACAACAAAAGTTTCACCGAGCTCTGGCTGGAGGACGCGCGCTCCACATCCTCTCGGGTTCTGCTGGCGAGGACTTTGGAAATGCCTTAAAACCAGCTCACGTCGTCCACCGTGCGACTTAGCTCCGTTGTGTTTGCTGGAGTTGCTGTTGAAGGCAGACAGGAATGTCCCCGAGCAGCTGGCTGACTGGTTCCGCTGGCTCAGGCGCGCGAGTGCGTACGCGCGCGTCCGTGTCGTGCGTATTTGTGTGTGGTTTTTATCTGTGTCGTGAGAATCCGACGCGCGGCTTTTTCTCAGGAGCCCGCATGAGCGCAGTGAGCTCAAAGTGCAGCCCCGGGCCCTGTAATTAACGCAGCCAGCGGAGACTGAAAAACAGCCCGATGAAAAGGCTTCTCATCACTGCAGCATCCAACACGAGGAATTCCCCTTTGCCTTCTCTTAAAGAAAGGCAGCTCTGTGCGCGCCTGCGGGCTGTGGGCCCTCTCTGTGATGGACCCTCTATGTGGGGTTTGTCCAGAGGAGCAGGATGCTAGGGCTGATATCAGAGACTGGTTAAGATTCCAACTGCTCATAGAACCATTTTACAAATAACTAATTACGTGAAGCAACTTTTGCAATTTAGCGTTTGTATTTATTTCTGCTTTTTATCATATTTCTCTGCTTGGGCACATGACATGTTGTTGGTTTCAGAAGTCAATTTCAAAATTTTCAGTCCCTGCAGCAACATTAAAATGAGACAATCGTTAATTTAATGCACTGTTGCTTTTTATTACATCACATTAAAAAAAAAAGCATAAATATCAAACAGTTATTGCGTTAAACTTTAGGCACCCCACTGAATCGGTGGTTCCCTGTTGGCAGATATCACAGCTGGCAAAGGCTTCCTGTCAGAAGAAGAAACTTTCAACTCTTCCTCTATTACTTGAAGTTTTGAAATATTTAAACCTGTCTTACACTTACGCTTATGATCCTCACATGCAGTAGATTTTCAATGATGCTGAAGTTGGAGGACTTTTTAATTTTTTAAGCATTTTTTGCAACTGTCATATTTTTTTCATTTCACACAAATTCCCTACATCTGACCCTCAGCAACAGATGGAACTGTAAACACATGACCATGCAGTCACTTACTGGGTACCCATTTAACTTATACCATACAGTGAAGGCAGCTAGTTCTAACATAAAAACATAAAACTCTCAGAGTCTAAAGACTAACCTTTGCTTAAAGGAGGACAAGCTGAATTTGTTTATCCACTGCTACATGCCTCTAAATCTTCAGGGAAAAGCTGAAGCATTGCCCCACAGGAATCTGGACTAAAATACATTTTGCGGTTCTCATCTGTGTGTTTATAAATATTTCATTTTTTTTGTATCACGCTGCTCAATTCTTTAATCTAAAAAAACTTTTTAAAACGTCTGACTAGTTATCAAACAGGAACGAGAAGGATAGAATTTGATTCTGTACACATGTTCTGTGGAGACAGATTGTGCAGGTGTGACTGTTGAAGCTAATTCGTTCAGTCATCATTCATCATTCTTTGTGCAGAACCCGTCCAGTGAAAGAGGTGAATGCGTGCTGGTGTTCTCATGCGAGCTGGAGGACGGACACAGATGTCTGCCCCAGGGTTGCTGCAAACAGGCCTTGAAGACTTGGGAATACTGAGCAGATGATATGTGGTCATAACCAGTCAAAGACACAGCCACTGTTTTCACTGCATCTTACAACAACATGATTATTGTTATTATGATTTCTGATGTAAATAGAAAGAAAATAACATTAATAAATACTCCTATTTGCAGCATTTAGCTGTAGCAAGATATTCAGCATATCATCATGATTAGTAGTTTAACTAGTAGCTGTGTATTACTACCTTGTGTGTAAAACAGTGAAGCCCTAACACACCAACGCAGGATGTCTGGATTACAGCTGTTTAGACTGTATGAGGCTCCAGATTTTAGACCAGTGTTTGGTTTTGTTGTACTACATTTTCCGTATTATTTCGAATCAGAAATGTAATTACCAGCATAGCACCATCATGTTAAGGCTGTTTGTGTCTCAGGGTTCTGCTAGTGGGAATGTGACAGTGTGGAGACGAGTCTAACTGAGGCGCGAATCCCCTGAATCAGCAGCTCGTTCATTCTGTGGCCATAGACAGCTGGTGTTTCAACTTTCTGTCAAGCTGTCTGGCCTACAATTTTAATGTTTTGGTTCATCCTCAGAGCATTTACGGTCACAGCAGACATCCGTTTTCAAAAAAGGAAAAAGCATTTTTGGCTTAGCAACTAATGTCAGATGAAGTTAGGCAACGAACGCCACAGACCATTTGGCAGCTAAACAACCACGTTTTCCCTCACAGTTGGCTGAGACCAAAAACTGAGGAGAGACTTACATTCAACAGATAAAACACACACATGCTAAACATTTAAGCTGCTGTTTGCTGACAGAATAATCATATTTCAATGTGTTCACCACTGATCCAGAGTGACAAAAAGTCAGACAGCCTTTAAGTACAGTTCTACTATAGAGTAACCTCAAATTTATGTATTTTGTTTTTGATAAGTTGTGAGACACACAGACGTTACCAGAGTACAGGATAAAGCAGGGTACAGACAGGACCAACATACCACTAACACTAGTGGTATGTTGTTTAACACTCACCACCTTACATGTTCTAACATTAAAAAAGTGTACAAATGATAATCTTGACTCAATGTGCCAAGAATAAAGCCAACATACAACAATACTACAGTTTGTGATGATGTCCTCATGTACCCCTCTCTGTTTCTCTCTCTCTCTCTCTCTCTTTGGGTTTACTGAATTGAGAAGATGCCAAGATTTTGATGTTGCGTCATGCGAAGGAAGTTGATTTGAAATGACTCCACACTTGACAACAACATCTGCAAGATCTTCTCCTGGATCCTCCCACAACCACTGGCTGAAATACTCCCATTCAAACCTGGTGATTAATACAGCGATAGCGTTCTTCAGTTCTCAAGAGCAGTGGTCACAGAACCACAATGTAGTTTACCCTAGTTGCACCACAAACAGCATGTGGGATGATACACCCAGCTGACTAGTTAGAGATTAATTGGAGGGGTGTGGGCATGAGCGGTTTCTGCAGATGGTTCTGAAGAAACAGAGGCTGGGACACTGAGACTTCAACTTGCATGGACACATTTGGCCTGGTTAGAGCGCTACAAGATGAAAGGGACAGCTTGAATTAATAGTTTCCACAGGGGAAAACATCAAAGAGCCTCAGATATTAATAGTATACATTTGAGGTTTACACTGAGCAGCTGCCTTTTGTTTTAATGTTTAAGGATTTCTTTTCATCAATTGTTTCACAGTGAATCATAAAATCGTCTTAGGTTTTTACAGTGTTTTATTTTAGTTCAAGATTCTTTGAACATAAACGTAATGTAATGTTAGCCCACATTTCTGCATAGATGGTCTTAAAATGTGCTCTGCTCTTCATCTAAGTCACAACAATAGAAAAACACGTTCTGCTTAAACCAATACTGCACTATTATATGTTTTCATGTTTTTATTGAACATCACATGTAAACATTTTCAGTGCAGCGTGGAACAAGTATGTGAACCTTTGGTCTTAATAACTGGTCGACCCTCCTTTGGCAGCAACAACCTCAATCAAATGTTTCCTGTAGTTGCAGATCAGACCTGCTCAACGGTCTGGAGGATTTTTGGACCAGTCCTCTTTACTAAACAGTTTCAGTGCAGCAATGTTCTTGGGATGTCTGGGGTGAATCTCTCTCTTGAGGTCCTGCCACAGCATCTCAATCGGGCTGAGGTCCGGACTCAGACTGGACCAGTCCATAGGCGGAGTTTTTTTTGTTGAAGCCATTCTGTTGTTGATTTACTTTTATGCTTTTTTTCGTGGTCCTGTTGCATCACCATCCTCTGTGGAGCTTCAGTTAACGGAGAGATGGTCGGAAGTTTTCCCGCAAAATGTCTTGATAAACTTTGGAATTAATTAATTTCCGTCAATGTCAGCAATCCGTGCAGGCCCTGAGGCAGCAAAGCCCCAAACTATGATGCTCCCTCCACCATGTTTTACAGTGAGGATGAAGTGTTGATGTTGGTGGGCTGTGCCTTTTTTTCTCCACACATGATGTTGCGTGTTCTTTCCAAACAACTCAATTTTGGTCTCATCTGTCTACAGAATACTTTGCCAGTAGTGCTGCGGAACATCCAGCGGCTCTTTTGCAGAGTTCAAACGTGCTGTAACATTTTTTTGGACAGCAGTGGCTTCCTCCGTGGTGTCTCCCATAGTCTCCATTCTTGTTTAATGTTTTAATTATTGTATATTTGTCAACAAAAATGCTAGACAATTCTTGATCGTAGGTGTTCTGAGAGCTCTTTTGTGTGAGGTGCATGTGCATGGTTCACATCAGGTAATGCTTCTTGAGAACAGTAAACTCAAAACTGGTGTGTGTTTCTTTTCTGTCTCATCACACTGGTTGGACTCCAGGTGGCTGACTCCTGGCTCCAATTAGCTCTTGGAGTCATTAGCCAGGGGTTCACATACTTTTGCCACTCTGCACTGTGAATGTTTACATGTTCTGTTCAATAAAAACATGAAAACATATAATGTTTGTGCAGTATTAGTTTAAGCATTGTTGTGACTTAGATGAAGACCAGAATACACTTTATGACCAATTTATGCAGAAATCCATGTGATCCCAAAGGGTTCACATACTTTTTCTTGTAACTAGTTTCCTCCGTGTCTAAACCAGCTCTCAGCACAAGGGGGCAGTGTTAACAAACACACCGAACAAACACTGAACTGATGTCAATCACCAAAATGCTGTCACCTTTTTAGAATGTTTTATTTTTGCACTAAACTTTAAAATATGTAGACAAATCTATATATCTAAACAAATATATCTCTATAGTGATACAGTATAATCAGTCATCATGATACTGACTAATAGTGACTCTATCTCAGTCACAGCTGGACAAGATTCCAACACTTCTGCAACCCTTGTGGGGACAAGTGGTTCAGATTTTGGATGGGTATTGACTAATGATGTGGAGTTACTGCTTAAAATCGATTGAGTGTATGATTAAATGCAGAGTATGTAAAGTTCTTACGTTTAAAGATTGAATGGGTTGGAAATAAACAGCTTTACTGGTGGCTTATCATAGCAAGAAAATAATAGTGAAATTGTTTAAAATCGCATGTCGCAAGCAACAAATTTGGATCATAAGAAAAAGTTTAAGGAACAAGTTTAAAGATTTTAAAAGTAGTGTGCATGCGTGGGTGTGTGTGTGCGTGCGTGTGTGTGTGTGTGTGTGTGTGCATGGGGGGCGGTGGTGTTGGCTGTGTCCAGATGTGTACACACTGCCATGCGTCTGGACCACAACAAACACACTGAACTTCGCATTCCTGGCTGTGTGAAGACTGTGACATGTGGCAACTAAAGGTTTGTTTTCTCAGGACAACACTGGTTCCATTTACTGACTAAAGTATTTCAATGATGTGGCGATGCCTCAGAAAATGTTCGTTTTCAAAAAGGAAACATGTTCACACAAATATGTCTCACATGAGAATCCAGTGAAGAACAACAATTTCACACAAAATCATTGAAAGATGTCGTGAATGCACCGGACACACGGTTGTTTGTTCCTCATCACGGCTGTGAACTATGGACCAACTACGGGTCCCTTTAAAACAATAAATACAATAAAACAATAACACAAAACAAGTTAACTTAACCCAACAGCACTGTAAACTCCCAGACCCAATAAACAATGGTTTGTTGATTATTATGAAAACTAATCATTAATTGCAAATGGTTTGTCTCGTGTCACCAGCCTGTGCTTTAGAAGCCACACGCACCAGTCAGACTTGAAGGCACACATGAAGCGATTTACAGGCCAGGTCGGAATTTGTACCACTGGTGTTAAAACTAAACAGACACTAAACAACACAAAGAGGATAAACAAAAATTCCCCCACATGTTGCACAGGCTCATATGTGGCGTTCTGTTTTCATAAGCATAGGCCACTAATGTGGAAATGTCGAAAGACCCCTGACAACTTAAGCCTGACGTAAGCGTTATGACGGTGAGGTGAGTGAAAGCTGAAACAGCCGCAACTGTGCGATGCCACTCAAGGAAAACTCTGGGTGGAGTCGCCACCGTCAGAATAAAGCTGCACTTGTTTCATGGGACCAGAAAGTTCAAGACCCTGCAATGTGTTTCACGTGATACAATGAAAGCTCACAGAGACTATGTAACACGACAGGGTGTTTCTAAAACAGGTGGGACCTGGCACAAACAGGATACAGGAAATGGGCCGTGCTTCTGAGAAAGGTCAATCAAAAGATCTCAGAGTGAATAATGGACACAATGTTAGTCTTGTTCAAAAAGAGTTGCAATAGTAGCAGCAAAGTTCCAGCCTGAGATTAAAGGTGGTCTGTACATTTACATGTGGAGAAAAGTTGGAAATTAACATATTAGAATTGTCCCTAGATGTGGGGATAAATAAAAGGACGGGTCAGAATGCAGTGATATTTGGCCCCATGATGAATCATTCAGTGTTAAACAGAGAGAATGTATGTGCTTTGGTTTCATGTTGTTTGGTGGACAAGAGAAAAGAAAGACGAGGTTTTGGAGAACGATACAAGACCCTCTCTGAGCAGCTTGACATTCCTGTGAGCACAGCAGATAGCAACAGGCTTGAGGCTGCAAAAGGAAAATAATTAAAAATGTTCAAATGAATGAAAAAGCACCAAGTTCAAACCAGATTCATGCCGAGTTCTGTGATCAAGGTACAACAGTGTCACCACACACCACGTCTCTGTACAGCACAAACCCAGGAAGGCCGGAGAGACGCCATGTTTGAAAGAGAAACTAACTCAGTTTGTTACAACACATGCTGACAATGGAGGCTTGTTATTGACAGTCACACGCAGGAGAAAAAAAAAACACTGAAAAGGACCAAAAATGAATGAGAAGAAAACACTGGAGTCTCTGCTAGTAAATATTAATACATCTGAACAGGAGCAGTTCAGACCAACTATCAGCTCAAGTGCAGAGATTACTTCCAAACTGTGCTACAAACCTCTGGTTAAAATACCCAGCTGTATCATTTAAAAAGGACTTGGATTGAAAGCTATGAGCTATGAGCTACTACCAGTTGCCGTTGTAAAAACAGTTGGGACTCTCTGACCAATCTACGGACAATCATTATTTGGAATTAAGCTAGTAACTACAGCAGTCGGATAATGTGGGAAATATTTAGAACTGAATTTACCTGTGAAATGTAGAAGAATAAAATCACTGTACACAAGCATTTTAAAACTGTACTGAATTACAACACTTCCCACATATGCCAAAAAGCAAAAAAAAAAAAAAAACTTAAATAAATGTCAGGCATTTAAAATACAGACTGAGAAACGGAAACTGAAGCTGAGATACTTCATTTGATAGAACTCTACCACTATGAATTAGTCAGTTAGCAGTAACTTCAAGGTCAAAATAAAACATTTTAAAAACGTTAAAATCTTGATTTTACAGTTCAGCTTGTCTTGTTCTACATACTACAGTATATCTTACTTGATGATTATGATAAATATGTGCCACTGAAACGCAGCATATTACAGGCACACTGAGGTCTGTTTGAATAACTTTTGAGTGAAAGGAGCCCTACAGCTGCACAAAGCTGTACAAAGACTTGTGTTGTGAGCGAAGGAGTGGGTTTGTGGCGGCAAGGCGACCAGAGGCCTGGGTGTGGACGGTGACAGCCTCAACGCACACAAACACAGGCTGTTTTTATTTGTTCCACCTACTGTAGGTTTGCTGTTAGGTGGGGGTTTGGACTGCGTTAGGGTGCATGTGTGAAGGAAAAGACTCGAAGATGTTTGACAGACTTCACTTGAGAAACTGCCACTTCTCCAAAACCATCATTTCAGTTCTGCTGTTGAACCGTCTGTCAAGGAACAAACATCATTTGGGACAGAATGTGATTAAATACGTTCATGTGAGTATTTTCATTCATCTTCTGAATATTAACGCTACCTAATAAAAACGGACTTTGCTGAAGGTTTGGTGAACTGAGGTCTGGAGGTGATGCAGTGTTTCCCCTCTGGTTTGGTCACAGTGAGTCTTCAAATTAGATGAATCATAGAAACTTATGATGTGAATCTGTAGCTCCCTGCCACAGAGTAAGACATGAACAACACAATGTATGAAGGTGAGGGTTCTCACACTGGTGTTACTTGGAGGTGACTGAGTGGGAGGAGCTATGCAGATGGCGTCAGCGGGGCTCTATTAGTGGCCTCTGGACTTCAGCGCACTCACAGTGGGCTGTTGTCACTCTAACAGGCGCCAGCACCAGGACAAACATTCACAGTCCTGCCTTGCGTCGTCGTTCTGCAGAGACTGAATGATTTTTGTTGCCTTTTTTTCTTATTTGGTAAGAAACCGGGCAGTGAGGTTTTTGCCATATCCAGTGACCAGAGTGGAATCTTTAGCCTTAGTTGCACTTGATTAAGGTAAAACTCCTGTTGTCCGTGAGGCCACCTTGACCTCCATCCATATCCAAGGATGCATTTTGTGATGGCTGTGAGTCCTTTTGTGTTTACGACTCTGTTTTTGTCACTGGTTGAAACTAAGTTTTACAGACCATTCCAGTTCAGCCCATATAAAGCTGAGCAACATCATGAGCAGGGGAAACCCACCAGCAGACACAAGTAAGTTATGTTTCAGTGTTGCTTTGTATTCTGAATTTCTAAAACTAACGTATACTACATCTAATTTCTCTCCTGTATTGAATCTCTTGTCTTGCAGGAACCACTGTGCTTATGTCACTGAAAAGACGCTTTCCTTCACCGTGCAGGACGGGGTAGCGCCCTACGTAAAAGCTGAGTACAACAGCAAGTGTTCCTGGGGTAAAAAATGTCCAACTCTGCTGTAAGTTAACAGATTCTATGACCGTCTGCTTCATCGTAGCAGGGATAGAAGGGATTCTAATCACAGGGTGTCTGACTGATTGTTGGCTGTTCCCCTCAGGTACCGTCAGCTGTACAAACCAGTCTACAAGGTGGCACATAAGACAGTCACAGAGCTGGAGTGGCGTTGTTGTCCCGGGTACTCTGGTTATGACTGTATGGAGGGACCTCCACTTTACCAACACTCTGTGAAAACGATGCCACCATTTAAAGGCCCACCGATGAAAGGCCCACAGTTTAAGGGGCCACATTACAAAGGTCCTGTGCTGAAGGGCCCACCCATTAATATGGCTGTGAAATCCAACCCATGGATGCAACCCAAAGTGCCTCCAGTCAGCAGCTTTAAATCCTACCCAATGCATCACTTTGGTCCTCCAAGGACCTCCTCCTACCCAGAAACCCACTTTGAGCCTTATCCGTCTGAGCCAGAGGTGACACCAGATCATCACGAGCCACATCTCACGGATCACAACGAAGAGCATGAGCAACAACAGGTGCATGAAAATGAGCATAGCCAAGGACCTGAGGAACAAACGCCAGATGAAGTCTCTCCTCCTCCCTCAGGGGGTGAACAGCATGAGGGTGAGCTCACAGGTGTGTCCTGCACTAACTCGGGCCATAAGTGACGAAACATACATTATGCTTTTGTAAATGCCATCACACTCAAAACATTAACAGCGTTCGTCTCTCTCTCTTTAGGGCGGACTCTCGACAGTGAAACGGAGGAAAGAATATTTCGAATAGAGGAGGACGTGAGGCGCCTACACCGGGGTCTGGAGACCCTCGGGGGAACTGTGAATGGACTGGAGCAAAGTCTAAGAGCCTCGCTAAGAGAGGACGCCAACAGAATGCTGTCAGCTCTCCTCTCTGCTGCTCCTGGTCCTATACCTGCTCCAGCTGTAGCCTCTAGTTCATCCACTGTAGGATTTGTGGAGATTCCTGGAGGAGACCCCGAGACAGAGGGTCTAGATGGCAAAAACGTGTTTCCAGATCTTACAAAACTTAATGGAAAGATAGGAGAGCTCAAGACAGAGCTGCAAGTCAAGACAGCAGAGTTTCACGAGCTCAAAGCAATGGTGATGGGACACGACGGAGCACTTAAGGAGATGTCAAATAGTGAAGGAGTGGGACTAAACTCCACTGTGCATCTTGAGGGAAATGCCCCGATAGCTACAGAGAAGATGATTGATGCCAAGCTCAGTGCAGCCAAGACAGAAATTCTCGGTGGCTTTGAGAAGCGTGTGGAAAGTGCAGAGGGCCGATGCGAGGAGAAGGTTGGGGATGTGCGCCGCCAGTGCCAAAGAGAGCAAGGTGAAAGACAGGAGCAGATGGAAGACGTGTTGCAGGAAAAGACCACAGACCTGAGAACAGAGCTGAGAAATCTCCAAGCACAAATCCATAGTTTAAACTCCGAAGGAAGCTGCTGTGGTAGAATAGGTGGATTGGTGGAAAGGGTGCGGCAGTTGGAAACATCAGTGGCAGGTCTCAACCAGTCCCAGGGACACCTGAGAGCAGAGCTGGGCGGACACAAGGACCACGTAGAGGGAATACTGGAGGGGCGTCTGGGGTACGTGGAGGATAAGCTTAACCTGACCGGGCAGTTAGGGTTGGGCCTGGAGACCAGGCTGGAGGGCAAGTTGGGGGCTCTGGAGGCCCGTTTATTGATGGCTTTAGAGGAGCTGGGAAATACCAGTGCCCCCACACTACTGGAGGGTCATGTTGTTCCTGCTCTGGAGACAGAGCTGATGTCCCTCAGAGGAAAACTGAAGGTGGATGTGGAAAAAATTCAGAAGCATCTGAGCAGCCTTGAGATCCTCTGCTCCTCCTCTTGTTCCTCGACCCAAAGTGCATCTGCCATCCAGGAGAACTCTGCTGTACCAAGCGCTAACCTGGCAGAGCAGCAGGGTGTGAAGCAGCTACTGCACGTGCACGGTGACCGCTTGAACAACCTAAACGTCACACTGCAGAACATTCTGCAGCGTCTGGCCCTCTGGCAGCAGCAGGAACATGAAGAGGGAGAGCTCACAATCCTCAGGTTTAATTTCCGATCAGTCAACCGCACCTTGAGAGGCCTCCAGAGCTCCCTGGGCGAAGTCATCCACAAGGTGGGTCAAGCAAACAGCTCCTGGCATGAGAGAGAGGCGCGTCTGGCCCAGCAGATAAAGGGTGTGGTCCAGCTGGTGGGACATCAGGCTTCCATGCTTGGGGCAGGTGAACGCAGACTGAGCCGACTAAAGGGGGAGCTGCAGGACATGAAGAGGCGGCTGGCGGAGGAGGTACGGGGCTGTCAGAGCACAGCCATGGGCGTCCAGAAAGAGGTAACGGAGGTGGGAGGGCGGGTCGCCGCTGTGGAAGGTCAGTGCCAAGGTCTGAATTACTTGGCAGAAGACCTGGAGAGAATCAGGGAAGAGCTGGAGAAACAATCTACCGGGCTAATAGTGCAGGTGAACGGGACTCTCTTCAACCACTCTCAGCAGCTGTCTGAGCTAAGAAACGAACTCAGAAACTGCACATCCAAAGTAGAGCCAACAGAACAGAGCTTGGAGCCAGGACGAGGCGACACCTTCGCTCTGAATTAATTCAGATTATACAAGATTTTGAGGAGATGAAGAGAATGAAAAATACTAGGTGTGGTGGGGGGGGCACTAAATGTTATATCAATATTTGAGTTATTAAATAGGAAGGTTTTAAACCAGCACTGACATAGATGCTTTTGTTACCTTACAGTTTGGAATGGAAACAAAAATGGCAGCTTTTCCTGACTGCACATGTAAAACAGAGTCTTGGAAGTTAGAACGAAGTTGCTACATTGAACTGTTTCTTGTAATGTGCATCACTTTGAGCCTCTGTGACTGAGATGAACAGACTGTACTGTTACGCCAAAGCCTGCAAACATTTCTAATGCTGTACTGTACGTGTTGTTTACATGTTTACGTTTTTGTACAGATTTTTCATATTTCTAGACTAGAATGAGTTAAGATGTTTTAGTTTTTTAGCATACATGTCTTTTTTAATTGTAATCCTGCATAAATTGTCAGACGTTATATGTATATACAGTTACATTTCAATCTTTCTCAGTATTTTTGATCCAATAAAATGTTTATTTACTGTTGACGTCTGCTTAATTGTTTTATGCAAATATAAATATGTGAATTCAACACAACTGTTAAAAATCTAGTTTAGTCTCACTAAAGAAGTGTTGATGCAAAAATGTTGAAAACCACAAGATGGCAATAAAGAGGCATTAATACAATTGACTAGAGAGGCACTACTTTTTTACCATGCACTGTATATTCTCTCCAAACGACATTAATACAGCTGTTGCTTGTTACAAGAAGAAACAAACCTGTATTATTGAAAGGTGATTGCAGCCGAGCAGCCCACCACATCCTCTCTCCACTCTACACCAGCTTTGTGAGCCAAGTTTTCACTGGGTGCTACAATAAAGGTGATAAATGACCTTGCTAATGACCTTTTCCTATTCGTTTCCTTCCCTTGTTGGAAAAACAACCATTACAATATCAGCAATGTGGGAGATGAACCCAGTGCCCTGCGAAAGTGTTTTAGCTTGATCCGTGGTGAATAATAACAGAAAGAAAATGAAAAGGCCGGCGGAGAGAAGGAGGGCGGACAGAAAAGATTTTTACTGAGGACGACATAAGTAATGGACCAATCTCAAGGCACAAATATAAATCAATGGAAATGATGCATGTTGATGCACATCCAGAAAGTGAGAGCTAGAGAGCTACAGTATTTAACAGACAGACTGAAAATACTAAACCTCTTTGTCCCTCCTACATTTCACAGGTCCCTCGTTATCTCAGGGCTCCCTTGCATCTGTCAGTGTGTGGGCCTTCTAATTTGTTTACTGCATTCCTCACCTCTCTTTTTAGTTCACGCCTCACACAACAGCAGACAACAAGCCATTAATCATGTTTGTTTCCAAACAGGCGCTTCGACAGAGAAGTCCGCGACAAGGCTCTGGTGAATTTGTCTCCTCCGACTCCGAGTCTCTTCACTGCTCACTCATAGATCTGATCCTGAGTTATGCTCCCTGCACGTCCCACAGACTGTCACTAGACGAGGCAGGGGCCCAAACGACCAAAGGCAGAGCTGGCACACAGACAGATGATGCGGCGTATTTCAGTAAACATGAGGCTCCCGTGGTCTGAAATGTGAATCATCCTGCTTAATGTCCTCTGCAGATACTTAAGGTGAAGGAGAGCTCTCGCCCTCATTACAGTGACGGTCAGAGAACAGACAGTGTTGATTACAGTTGGCCCACACATGAGTGAGCCCACAGCGTTACCTTAAATCAATGATTCACAGCTTCTCTGAAATTACTGCTGGATCTGACACGTTCAAGAGGCATTAACACGTATGCTGTCCCAGAGCTTTTATCCTCTGTGGTGAAGTTGTTATGGAAGAGCTGCATTAAGAAACCTACAGCAGTGCTCTCATTTTTAATAGTCATAATAAAATGAGGAATATGGTGGCTAATCAATGCCTCCTTATATTGTAGATGTTTTATAGCCGTTTATAAAAGGTGCCAGAAATTCATTTTGCCTTAGTCCTCAAAGAGGAAATGAAATGAATTCATGCATATAGAGAGAAGAAGCTCTGAATGTTCACAGAAATTTATAGACAACATCTAGCAGTTGGTTCTTTTGCCAAGAATATAATTAGAAAATTAATAACAACAGTCTGAAACATGTCTCCCTTTAAAACTACAGCTTTCCATTCATGCACAGAATCAACTCAGCTTCAGCAGCAAAGCCACTGCAGATGTTTTCCTGTGTGTTCGACCTGATCACAGCATAGTCACTGTAATCACTGAGTGTTGTTAGTCTTTCATATAATGTAGTAGCCACTGACGGTGTTTTTTGTAAAGAATGAGATTTCTAGAAATGCAACTATGTGTCTATTCTACTTATTAGTAACGTTAATGTTTCTGAGCTGCCACTGGGTTAATGATCTGACGGCTTTCAATTTTAAAACATGGGAATTTTGACCATCATTACTTTTTTCCTACATCACATAAACTTGATTCCTGGCCGTCTCTCTTTAGTGAGGATTTATAGGTATAAGACTGGCGTTGATCTTCTTATGTAATGCTTCATGTTTATTACCAGCATATCATCATCATTTTGTGTAGTTGCACTTACACAGACACATAAAAAATATAACAAAATGCAAGCTTTGTTACTTTCATTAATATTGTACCAAATGCAGTTTTGGTTTTTAAAGTAAAAGCAGTAAAGCAGGGACCCTGAAGTAATGGGCTTTATGATCTTGTTCCTTTGTCCTGTGAAATGTCTACAGATAATGTTAATATACTAAAAGGAAGTTGAAGGACGTTGGCTCAGTCTGTACTGTGCACTGCTGATCTACTTCAGCCAGCCAACTTTGAGCAAGGTTAATTAGTTGTTGGGTGTCCTGAATGACTGACAAACTTAGAATTTGAAACCAGTCGTGCTTTCCGTGCTTTTCCTAACTCCACTCTATTCAGCATCAGAAACAACAAAACCCTTTAATCTATGACTGAAATGTCTAGAAGCATAATACAAAGTGATGGGTTAGTGATAAATTAGGTAGCAGTGGTACAAGAAAATAAGAATCATTCCACCAGTTCTCCACCCATCAAACCAGTGCATTGAGATTTGACCTACAGTGAATGGACTCACTCATGACAGTAGCGTTCGTCCTCTGGGTACCGTGAACGTCAGACAAACATGAGAGGAGAACCAACCAAGCGAGCACCATCACCGTCACTAGAGCCATGCCACTAGCATAGTGGGAAATTAGCTTATACGGTGTTGGCCGTCTGCCACGTCTTTATGAGCTGAGGGGAAGTGACTGCACTCATGTTCAACTCGGGCTGCTCATAATTTCCTCTCGTTATGATCACTTCCTGCATACTGTCATCTCAAATAAGTCAGCAAATGGACTTCATGCTATAGCGGAGCACAGTGTGACATTAAGGTCACCAGAGAAGGAGCCGTGCCCTTTGCTGAGGTATTGACATGACAGTACTGCTTTTTGCAGCTTTCTGACAGCCCCGCGTTCTCGGCACAGCTCAGCAAGCGAGCCCGCGTAGCCTTAAGCAGCTTTCCATGACTGTCAGGCAGGGAACAGCTCTGCCACCAGCAAACTGCATGGGTAGGTATGATAAAATAGGATGACACAGCGCTTCAGACGCAGCTCAAACGCTCCCCAGCAGGACTGGTCCTTGTGGGCAAAGCCACTGTCCTTTTCATTCTGGACCCCTGAACAGAGGCTCATCTCTGTTGCACTTAAAAGCACTATGCCTCAAATATTGTGCATAATATAATTCTCACTGATACTAACATCATTAACCAGCACAGTGGCGACACACACTTACTGAGCACAATCTCAAACTGTTTGATTCGTCACAGGGAACTATTAGGACCCTCATGAAATGTGGTTATACGACTAGATTTACAAAGTCAGGATTTTGTTTTATATTGTGACTAAATTATGATGGGGTTTATGTTTCAAAAGAAAATTCTGCACAACTTGAAAAGGGAAAAGATTTCTTTTGCCACTGTTGCATCAGCAAGTACGTAAACACATTCACACTGCTGTGTGACTGAACTGAGAGGTGTTTTGTTTTGCAAAAAAGGGGAAAGTGGGGAATTTAGACAGATAGAGAAGCAAAGGTGGGGAGTGGTACTTTGAGTCATCAGTGACACTCAGAGCTCGCTAGTACCAACTCTATCTGACTCCTTTTCTCCCTTTCTCTCCCTCTCTCACTCCCTCCCTCCTCTCCGACTGGCCTGCTGTCACTAGGGTATTTTTATTCTACATCAGTGGAGCTCAGAGCGTCTCCACAGTCATGATGGGCGCATATATTGCATGAGAGAGCGAGTGTTTACATCTGCCTAGATATATGTGATGTAAATGTGTGTGCGTGTCTGATGAGAAGGATACTTTATGCAGACTGACACTGCTCCGTCTCTCTGTCAGCGTGTCCTCTGTCTCTGTCTGCGTCTCGGTGGCTGGACTGGCTCCTCTCCTCTGTGTCCTATTGTCCACCTGGCCTCCATGAGGACAACCGAGGACAAGCCATTCCTCCGCCTGAAAGGTAAGAAGCATACAAGTGAAGTATAATGCAATGGTATTAGACAATAGCAGAAAAATAGATAATAGAAGAAAATACAAAGAAATATCGCTGATAATGATTCCAGATTTTACTGATGTTTGCCAGGAACAGAAAAAGAGAGAGAGGAAAGAGAAAAAGTTATTTATTATTATTTTCTTTTTTCAGTTCATTCCGACTCAAAATAGTTTCTTTCTTTTTTTCTCTTAAATCATAGATCTGTCTGTTTTAAAGGTGTATTTGAATCACCTTCACTATTCATAGCTTCAAAAAAGGTTAAAGAAAGTAAAACTGGATTTCACTGTCTATAAAAGAGAAGAGGGGACACACATCACTGGTCTCTGGCAGGATTTGGTAAATGGGAGGGACCATTTCCGTGATTGACAGGTCTCCGACGCTTACCGGCGTGTACTGTACGATGTATGTGTCCATGCATGAACGACCAACTGTTGTTGGCTGCACTGACATATACTGTATGAACAACAATACATTTGTTCTCACTGCGGCCACACAGCAGGAAATCAATGCGAGCTGAAAATGACAGAGGATGTTTTCTATAGATGCAAAACAATTTAACAAACTGAAGTGACCTTCAGCCAAAGATCTGGGTCATGACATTTATCCATCACTGACACAGAAATGCTCTCCCATCCTCATTCGGCCTGTGGTCATGTAATGTCTATGTCGCACAGAGGAGTATTGATGACTTGGCTTACTTGGACAGCACAATTATGTTTGTATATTTATTTATTTTGCATTGTCTCCAGCAGATGTCCTTCTAATGGGCTTGAAGATCAGACACTCAGACATAAGAAAAACAAATTTAAAGGCTGATTGACATTGCATTCACATTTGGATCATATATAGATATATATATGTATTCCTAATGCCAAAACAGTCTGATGCCAACTTATCTCCCCTTTATATTTCCTTTTTATTTTCTTGCTACTATCTGCTGATATATGAAATGAATAGTTTTTAACTTCCTCTAACTTTAAAATAGATTTTCTTCCAGGTAGATGTAAGCAGTTGTTTTCACTGTTAAGGTCAGATCACATCCAAACCTAAACAGCAGTATAGTCAGATTAAGCCACTGCCTGGATGTGACCCCAGTCCTGGAGAGCACCGGCGCAGCTTCTGACTGGCTGAACACACCTGCCACACCAGCAGTGTGTAGCGCAGGGTTTACCAGCAGGACTGTGGCTCTGACATCTGCGGTGATTGGCATCCTAGGCACTTCATATGAGATGCATGTTGCACCATGTGACCCTTCTCTGCAGATGTGGGACAATATTTGTCACCGCTTATTCTGCAAAAAAGTCATGCAGCTAAAACACAGCGTAAATATTGTGCTTTGATGCCGTCACCTGTCACTGTCAGTCAGTCTCACATGAGGAGACGAGGGTGACGCATAGGTCTCACAAAGCCCTCTCGGATATGCCACCCAGGCTTGTTTTAAATATTTCCGGGAAGTTAAACATAACTTTACGTAAAAATTGCAATTTCTTGGTCATTTATGGACTTTCAAAAGGTTTTCATCATAGTAGTCGTCAGATATCTGGTCTAATCTGAGCAGACACTGTAATTGTCACTGCTAATAAAGTCATGAATGCATGTGCTCGCTTGCTGTTGAACTTACACACACTGACATGCCTGTCAGCTTTAAAATGGCTGCTTATCTCCTCTGGACCTAGACAATAAATTGTTGTGAGTGACAGTCCCAGTTTCAGTCTGCATCCAGTGATTTTGATGACATGCAGCAAGGAAACTTGACAACATGACTTGTCACGTTGAATACAGCAGTAAGCTGCACACAGATCAATTCGGATCCTTTCCTTAGTGATGTCAGAGTCAAAATGCCTGCACAGACACAGCAAGCTTGGGAAAACAGGTCAAGGACAGCGTGAGGCGCAAGTGAGCATCAGCGATGGAACAATGAAGCGCACCAGCGAGGTGAGCAGGCAAATATGGTTTATCTCCTACGGTCCATCATCATCTGGAGGTCAGCGAGACTGTGACAAAGGCGTGTGATGAATCAAAGCTGAACAGAAGAGTTATCCAGCCAGGCTTAAAGACACAGATCAGCCAACCTTAAAATACTCAGTCTGTCACAGCGGTCTAAGGGCACAGTTCAGCTCCAGTTCAGCTCTCTGTGTTTACCTCCTCCCCTTTTCCACGCTCGCATGACACAAGGGCCACCTTGTCTGGTTTTTACTCTGGCTCCACAAACTTCGCTTTCAAGGCTACTTGAAGCAACAAACACCCAAATACAAATCTTATGATCTTTCAGCGACGTGTAATTACATCAACAAGCAACTGATAATTTATGATTGTACAAGCTCTGAAAGAAAAGACACAATCACACTGATGCAGACACAACGTTTAACGTACACATACTTTGTATATTGGCTGGTACCATCCAAGCAGTGGTTAACCAAACTAGAGGAGCTATTTCATAAAGGAGCACTATCTTAATTTTAAAATCATATAATCTTGTCCCTGAGTACATTACAACATTAAATTAAGTATAATACGGCCACTTATTTTTAAATCAACAAAGATGCATGTTAAAACTGTGATAAATGTAGCCCGTCCTCCAAGCTCCTCTAGCTGGGAATATTTTTATTAAACAGAATCCTTCATGTGCTGACACCACTTGGATTTGATTGCCACTAAAACTACTTACTCTGCATCTCATCCTCTCAGACTGACTGGACTTTTCATCATTTGCTGGCATGCTGAATTGAATAGTAATGAGCCTTGTTATTCATCCGGTACATTGCTTAAGCACTTGAGAGTCTACAGTAAGTTGCCTCCGCACTGACAGGACTCCGTGTGCGGCTCCTTCATTCTGCTTTCCTCCCTCATTTCCATTTTGTTCTTTATTTTTCTTTCTAGAAAAGTGACGCTGTGAATTACAATGGTCATCTTGTTTGCAAATAGCTGAGCAAGACAACACTGACGGCCTCGCTCATAACAAGACGAATGACTGCTTCTGACATGCTCCAACTAATGCTCTGAAGTTATCTTATTCATTCCTAACAACTCGTGTGATTTCTGATCTGCAAGTCCTGGTTACATTATATTCTATTTATTATTAAAAGCCTTTTTCATTTATTCCTGCGTCTGATCCTGGTGGAAATATTGTGAATGAAACAAAAGAATGCTTGAATTGCAGAAATACATGCATTAGCCAGAAGAAATGTTAATCAGTGTGAAATATAGTGAGGAAATGGCTTCTTGCTGCTGTAATTGCGCACACTTTCAAAACACATTGGTTCTCTGTGGAGTGTTGTTTTCATCAGCAGGGCACTGAGTTTGGGTAAATTCTTCAAGCAAAGCATTAATTAATCCACAATTAACTTCTGCGTGTCGACAACATTTTAGATGGGAAATGCTTCGGACACGTCTGCTGTGTTTGCCTCCACCATCCCCAAGGAGCACGACATCGTCATGGGTTCAGTCTACAGCGTGTTCTGTAAGTCCACAAATCCTTGACTGTGGAGACAAATCCCCAGAGACGCACAGTGTGTAGCACAGCTCAGTCCTTTTTCCCTTTCAGGTGTTCTCTCTCTCACGGGAAACTGCATTCTGCTACTCGTTGCGTATCACAAGAGGTCGACCCTGAAGCCAGCAGAGTTCTTCATCATCAATCTCTCCATCAGCGACCTTGGAATGACATTGTCTTTATTCCCATTGGCAATACCGTCAGCTTTTTCTCACAGGTACCTCACATTCTCCTGTTTTGCCCACGTTAAAATTAAATGAACTGCTGTAAATTCCTCTAAGCAACAGTAGCATCAACAACTGTTCAGGAGCAAGTAATAACTTTTTAGCAACAGTACCAAACATTTACTGCCTGCTCTTATATTATCACCTTTTCAGTTCAAGCGTGAGGACTATTCAATTATGAGCCACTTTATAACAATACATTCAACCTTTTGAGATCCCCTTACAGTGTCTGGACCAAACAATTGGTCAATTAATCATGGAAATAATCAGTTGCAGCCTTCACCACTTTTCCTTTTGCTTGTCTGTGCACACAGGTGGCTGTTTGGAGAACTCACCTGCCAGCTCTACGCCATGTGTGGAGTACTGTTTGGCTTATGCAGCCTGACCAACCTCACAGCTCTCTCCTTAGTCTGCTGCCTTAAAGTCTGCTTCCCAAACCACGGTGAGGAGACAGTAACTAGACTGATGAGCAAATAAAAAGAAAAATCACCACAACTGGAAACTGTCTCTTTGTGTCTCCCGTCTGATCAGGTAACAAGTTCTCCTCGTCGCATGCTCGTCTCCTGGTGGCTGGAGTGTGGTGTTATGCATCTGTGTTTGCTGTAGGACCCTTGGCGCACTGGGGACGTTACAGTCCCGAACCGTACGGCACAGCCTGCTGCATTGACTGGCACGCGCCCAACCACGAGCTTTTAGCTTTGTCTTACATCGTCTGCCTTTTCGTCTTTTGCTACGCGCTGCCCTGCACCATCATCGTCGTCTCCTACGCTTTCATTCTGCTGACAGTGCGGGGGTCACGGCAGGCCGTCCAGCAGCATGTGTCACCACAGACCAAGACCACCAATGCACACGCGCTCATTGTCAAGGTCAGAGGAGATGAGGGTCACATCAGCATCCGTGACATCAGGTTTAACACTTGCCACACAATTATTTCTCGTGCATTTGCTCGTGTTTGAATGCAACTTCTCCATGTTGTGTGTGTGTGTCTGCGAATGTGTGAATGATTCTTCTCCACAGCTGTCAGTAGCAGTGTGCATAGGCTTCCTGGGTGCCTGGACTCCGTATGCTGCCGTGGCCATGTGGGCAGCTTTTGGAGATGCCACGCAGGTTCCTCCTGCTGCATTCGCTGTGGCTGCCATGTTTGCCAAGTCTTCCACCACCTACAACCCTATCGTCTACCTGCTGTGCAAGCCCAATTTCCGGGAGTGTCTCTACAAAGACACGGCTATGTTACGCGAGAGGCTCTACAGGGGTAGCCCACAGTCAAACCCGAAAGAACATTTAGCATCCGCTTCACAGCGCAACAAGGACACGAGCATCTCGACGCGCTTCTCAAACGGACAGCAGGAGAGCTACGGGGCTTGTGTGGACTGCACTAACAATGCCGCACTACGCGATGGGACCATGACCCAAAGGACTGCCTGCATCCTGACCAGAGCCACCTACAGTGAGGTGACACTTAGCAAGCTGCCAGCCAGACCACAGGTTGATTTCCTCTAAGAGTAAAATCTCATTTTCCAGGAGGAAAATAACAAGGACAAGTGGCTCGAGATTACAAAACAAATGTCCTGAACAAGTTAGAACTCAGCCACAAAGACAAGGACCACAAGGACCTTCAATAGCTTTCCTGCTCAAAGTTACTCATAGTGACACTCTTGACAAATCCACACTGTGATTCTTTTACATGCACATATTTGCCATGTTTTGATGCCTTTAAAGCCAGACAGTTTCATCTGACACTGGCTGGCTTTAACGTTATTTAGGTAATTATAGTAATGAGGATAAATGGTATTTAATATTCAGCAGAACAGAACTATTTTTTAAATTATTACCTAAAAGTATACAGCATAACATTATTGTAAAGGAGAAATCCTTTCCTGTGACATGTTACTGCCATCCATCATCATTTACATCTGGATCTGATACAGAACGTAGAACAAACCTATTTTTATGTCTCCATTATCTTTTTCACGTGAAACCCAATTGTTTTCAGTTTGGATTAACCTTCCATACATTTGGATCCTCATGCTGTGTTGAGTATACTGATATTACCACTTCATGTGGAGTCATAATTGAGAATAAAACTAAGAACTGAATTGGTTTGGTCATGATTGGAAAGGAGAATCAGATCTTGTTTGTTGACATCACAAAAATATCATTTAAAAAAATGATATGAGCCCAAAGTTAAATGAGCACAGGCGGAAAATCATAAACTCTTTAACAAGGTGTTTTGTTCCAAACTGTTACACGAACACCATCTATGCGATTGGATTGGATTTCTCTGATCTTAAGTATATGTGGTGAAGTGTTGTTCATTCCTTTGAGAGCACAGCAGGTTCAAATTAAGTTCCAATCATATTCCAATCTCCAAAGGAGTCTTTTGACTTCGCTGGCAGTGCCTTGGTCTATTTAAAATTCCAGGTTGATGTGTAACAAGCTGAAACAAGTCTTCCATCAGCCTTTAAACAATACATCAGTGGATGTACAGGGAGCACCCAGGCGTATTCTGGCCAGTTCATTTCTTATCTGTCCGAGAGAAACACACTATCCTCAATGAATTAGCTCAATAACTACTTCCCCATCCTCTAACAACCCTGTTACTTGTATGTTACTTTACATGTCAAACAGCAGCAATTTATTCCCCCAAACTAAAAACCACAGGACTAAATACAAAGGTCAGTTTTCATTTTAAGTGCATGATAAATCATTTAGAAACTGAGGAAACTGACTGTTGCAAAGATGTTACATGTACCTTGATAGAAAAAAATCCCCCAAACAAGATGTAGCAGCAGACTGTCACTGCTTAGTGATGATGCTGAACACTGGGGCCCATCTGGTTACATTCACCATCCTCAAAGTCATTTCAGAGGTTCAGAGGTAATCACTAAATTATTGGTCTCACTAAGTATTGGCAAGAAGATTTGTTGGCATTAGACAATAATTCTAAAGGCAAAGAGGAAACTGCAGATATTCAACTTGAGAGGCTTCATGCAAATGTGTGGATCTAAAGGAATCCAACAGCTGCTCCAACATTTTATTTCTCTGATCAAGCTCCATACACACACACCTGAAACTGTGTGAGAGTGGATGTGTCAAACACTGACAGACAACTGACTTTTATTTTGCTTCCATCCCAATTTTTTATGAATTCTAAATCTGCTCATATTTACAAAGTACAATAAAGTCAATGAAAACATTAAAAATATTTTCTTTCTACTTGAGATAGATATTGTTTTAAACAACCTGAGCAAATACCCATTTAAAGCAACTTCTCTATTTACCACTGAAACTATTTTGTCAGTGTATGAGCACACTGACCAAATTCATGTTGACAGAGAATTTACTGCTCATGCGTTGCCAACCCTTTGAAGATAATATACTGTACACGGGTTGAAAAGCACATTAGAAAGTAAAATAGAAAACATTACAACGTGTATCTAATAAATATTAACCTGGTGAAGTATTTCTTACTGCAGTGATTCTTCAATTAAAATGAAGTTGAAATAAATCTTCCATGCCAGCAGGGAGCCAAAGGAATCATCCACGGTGAATTGACTTAGATATAACATTAATTATTTTCCCCAAGTGTAAAAAGTCTGGAGGATACGATTTTCTCTGGCAACCAATATAGCGAAGTGAGAGAAAGCCAGATAAATTAGCAAAGCAAGGAAACTGATACATTAGAGCAAGTAATCCCACATAGAAACAGAGCTGCCAACGATCACGCACTCTCCCTTTTTTTCCCGCTCTTATGCCACACTCCCAATTTCTTATGTATGTATAATTCGAAACAACTGCCTGTGGAAATTTATTACAATTTAAATAATACCACTTCAAAAACTAACTTTTAAAACAAGCCTGAACCGGGTCATCTGCTTCTATGGTGTTTAAATGGGCAACATATAAAACAATGGATGGGTCAATCAATTAATCTGTTATTTTAAAAACAAAGTGCTACATCGCTCTCGTATGCACTCAGTCGCGCGATAGGACACACGCATTGGGCCACAAATTTAGCACACAAATATCTTTATATAGCCACAGTTTTGAATCTTTTCCAAAAAAAAAACATTACTGATAATATTATTGATAACTATAACTATAGGACCCCCTCACTCTCCGTGTATGGAGGTTACTCTTCTGCTGCTTAAACTGTCAAATTACACCTCATGTCAGCTGTTGCTGACTAAGATTTATTTTATGATTTGCATTCATGCGTTGTTGGTGTAAGTCTCACTCCAAGGTGGCCTTCAATACAACTCCACTGTATGTAGCCAAAGATTGTATCAGGTACTGACTCTTATACTGAGCATCTTTGCAGACTTCACTGCTCATAAGGATCCGTCTTAGCCACTGTGCCATTTACAATTACTGTGACTATTATATGTGAGATTCTTGAATTTGTCGAAGGTTTTTTCTACACAAACATGGGAGTGACAATTTACTCAAGACAGAGCACAAATAGTTCAGAGTCACATCAGAGATAAAGTCTCTGCAATTTACACAGTTACAGAACCAAAATATTGCACAGCTTGTTCTTATCCTCATCCGATTTCCTCTTTACAGCTCCAACCACAGTCAGAGCAGTAACTCTAAAACTTTCTCTCCCTTTAAATCCCCATCTTGACTCAGCAAAGTATGAGCAGTTATTGCAAAACAGAGATTTATTTCGGTGCGTTTTTTCCACAACCTGACATTGCATCACAAGATTTTACGGGTTTACATGTCCAACTGCCAAAAAAGGAAATAAAATTACCTCTATGCTGTACACCCACAGTCGTGTCTGACAGGTTCATCCTAATCAAAATGTTAATTTGTGCACTGAAATAAATAAATCTTAAATATGCTTGAAATATCTGCAATACTCTACTACCTTTTGATTTAGCCTCCAAATGTGATTAAAAAAAAAGAATCATTTACCATGGTTAATGACTTCCTATTGGTTTTCCTGTTCATTTTGTGTTTCTTTGTGGCATGTTTATTAGTCTCTATGTGATCATTATATATATATATATATAATGATCACATATATATATATATATATATATATATATATATATATATATATATATATATATATATATATATATATATATATATATATATATATATATATATATCATTGTGGTCTCTTTTTGTGTAGTTTTTTTATCTCTAAAGAGCTGCCTTGTATTATTAAGTTATTTGCATATCCTGCATTTACATATCTTTGAGCAAATTCTTCTCTGTGTTATTTAACTTTTCGTGTTTGTTGTCATTTTATTTGTATTGGAGGTCATTAATGTATCTTTGTGGTAGTTTTACTACTTTTTGTATTTGATTGCACAGTTACCATAGACATTTATTCTTTATGTATCTATAACAGTGTGTGTAATAGTAACATAGAGTCATTCACCAGTTTCTTTCTAGTGTAACCAGGTCTAAATGTGACACCTGAATCCATTGTACCAGGTCAGTGTCTCTATTTTGTGCTTATGCCATGATGCCCTCTGGTGCACAAAAATGGAATCACAACTAAATCAAGTATAAAGATGAGAAACTAGATTAGATTAACCTTTAGGGAAAATAATACAAAAATATATTATAATTGTATATAGTTAATAGATACTAATAAAATATACTAAAGTGTTACTTTGGAAAAGTAATGAAAAATGCCTAACAAAAATGAGCTGTTAAACCCTTTATCACTTCAACCCAAGTAAATGGGCAAAATGTAGTAAAGTACAGTAAAATTGACTGGAATACAATTCTACCAGTTCTTAACTCATTCACGTTCATCATGAGGAAATTAATACAAGCCACCATTCAAAAACTTTGCCAAAACAACAAAATAGCATACAGTAAGTCACTATAATTAACAAAAAAGCTATTAAAACTATGACTGTCCAGTATTGTAAGATAAATAAGTAAGATGTTGCTTTGCTTGAAAAAGGTTTTGTCTTGTGATTAAAGTACACAGACAAAGATACAAAGAAATGCAAGATTTAGTCTCTATTTTTAGTTCAAGCCTCTCAGTTATAGATTTAGATACAGACATCAAATTGGCAGCCAATCCTGTTTTGCTGGCGTGTTTTTCTAGAAGTATGATGATAGAATAGAAATGTTGTTGTTGTGTCTTTTATTATTTGTAATGATGGTTTCACTGTGTTTGTTTGTCAACAGGACCAACAGCTGCCACAACAGTGACACCATCGCGGAAACACAGCGTGTGTCTCCGGGGTCCATCGTCAATTCTTCGAAAACCACAGAAGCTCGGGAAAATCATAACTTTTATAATTTTCCTCTAAAACCTTCAGAATGTTTCGTGCGTGTACTATAGATGAACACGTGCCACAATTAACATTCTGGGTTGCGATACGTTTTTCTGCTCAAACCTGGCAACTCCGCTGCTTTGTAAAACGTTATTCCTCGCGGAGATGCGCTCGCGCTCCAAGTTTAAAACCGCGGCATTTTTCGAGTTGAGGTAAGTTGTACTGCTCACAAACCAAAGCTGTAAAAATGTTGAATTCATTAAACTAGACAGGTTCATGTGTAGACGTTGTACGGCGCAGTGTGAGCGGCGTTAAAATGAAGTGCGTTTAGCTGTTTTCATGTGTAAACCTGTTGTCGTACTCATTAGCCTTGACTCATTAGTCACCTGCTAGCAAACACTGCTAGCGCTAGCTAGTCGGCCAAGACGCTTAGAAGGTGGATTTCATGCGTGACTGTACTAAAGTAATGTCAGATGTCAGATTTACCTGGTATGAGGAAGTTGTTTAAACCGCTGCACAGCTCTCCAACATGATGTTCTACACGCAACTCTTCACGTCCAAACGGGGACCTTTAGCCAAAATATGGCTCGCGGCGCACTGGGAACGGAAACTCACCAAGGCCCATGTGTTTGAATGTAACTTGGAAACGACCATTAGGGATATAATGTCGCCACAGGTAAAAACGTTCCTTGCAGAGTTTGTTTTATGATGTTCAGCAGCACTGTTGTCAAATATATGTAATGCTTTTATCTGCAGATGAAAATAGGACTGAGGACATCTGGTCATCTGCTGGTTGGTGTGGTCAGGATCTACTCCAAAAAAGCAAAGTATCTACTTGCAGACTGCAATGATGCTCTGATTAAAATTAAAATGGCATTTAGGCCAGGTAACATTCTGTTTGCCTTATAATGACCTTTTGTTGTGTCTATAGCGATGACAGACAAAAATACCCAGGGTTGGTGAAGACTGTGCCCTAGATTTAACTGTCTACTTATGTACTTCAATATCTGAAACAACACACTGTCTGTATATTTGCCTTATCTGTATGCTTACAGCCCTGCCCACATACATTTTTATTTTTCTGTTTCTCATTAAGGTCAGACAGATCTCCCTGAGGAGGGGCTAGAGGCAACACTAAAAGCAATTACCTTAATTGAAGATTTTACTGCCTTTGATGCCCAACTACCACCCATAAGGTACCGTTGTCTCTGTCACGTTTGACCACAAATGTAACTGGAAAAGCTTTTTGTTACCTATTGTTTCTTTAAATCCAACAAGTAGTGTGTGTGTGTGTGTGTGTGTGTACACACCTCATGTTTTCTTTACTTGGTCACTAGTAACATAGATGTCGTGGACCACTTTTCACTTAACCAGTGTCGATCAGAGGAAATAACTCTGAAAGAGGATTTTGGAAATGGCTTTTTGAACTTTTCAGACATCGGTAAGAAACTGTTTGTTTTGCACTGTACTCCATCTGCTCCATGCGTCTTACTATTACAACTTTTTTTTGTATGATTGGCAAAAAAAATGTATTTTAATTTTTACGTTTGATGATGTCTTTTAAAATGTGTTTCTTTGTCTTTTGTTGGTGGTTCCAATGTTTTTCAGGGGATTCCCAGGACCACAATACGATTCTGGATATGAGCTTTCATAGCCTTGCTCAAGAGGGAGATGCTTTTGGAGACGAGGATAAAGTGTTCGACTTACTTGGTAGTTATTGAAAATCTGCTATATTCAATCCTGAAGAATATCTAAAATGATAAATTATGTGTATATCACCGAAATGTCTCTTAAATCCAAACTTAAGCAATTTAAATCTTTGCTAAAAATATGTGATTAGTTGTGATTCTGATGAAAATGAGCAACCTGTAATCCTTGATACATGAATGACCCTGTAGACTTTCTGACAAACTCCAGTGATCATGTTGACTCCAATGACTTAATCCTACAAGAACCTGAAAATGAAAATCCAGAAAGTCCTACGGTCAACTTTGAACAAGGTGATGAAACATCTTAATATGTTATTTGCATTGTATATTCACCACCCATTTATTTAAAGAATCTTCATTTTGGTTAGTAGTTCGAATTAGTTTACTGGTACTTCACTATTTTTTGTTACTTTTCAACTAGACATCCATATTTGTATTTATATATACAGTACTGTGCAAAAGCTTTAGGCAGGTGTGAAAAAATGTTGTAAACAAAGAATGCTTTCAGAAATATAAACAAGGGTTGTTTATTTTTGTCAATCTATAAAATGCAAACTGAACGAACATATAATATAGAAAAACTCTGTTTCCTAGATATTGAAAGAGGGGAACCTGTCGAGAACGAAGCTCCTACACTAAATGAGACCACCCTTCTCGCTAATGAAGATGAGGCCTTTGCACTTGAACCTGTGGCCATCACTCGTAGGCACAAACAAGCAAAAACATTCATTGTGCTGAAAACCATAATGGCTAAAATAATGAGGACATGTATATCAAAAAATGAATGTGAATTGTTCCATATAAACCCCATACAGTATATTAAAACCATTATACAACTCCAAACTGAGATGTTGGTGTAGACTAATTGCTAAACCAAGAAAGCCAAGTTAAAACATACAGTTGTTCATCGGGTGTGATACACATGGACTATTTATATAAAATAATTGAAAGTTATTTTTCTATTTTTAACCGTTTCTTTGCAGCAAATTCGGAACGAAAGAGAGGAAAACGGAAACGCAAGTTGATTGTGGATGAGACTAAAGAACTGACCAACGGATTCATTAGAGAGCAGCTTTCAGACTATTCAGATCTGGTTGGCCCTTTTGACATGGCCCCACCAACTGTGCAGCTCATGCAGTGGAAGGAAACCGGAGGTGCGGACAAACTCCTTGCACAGCCATGTTCCACTGTAATAACTCCACATATAAATGAGGTACGATGATTTTATTGCAATGTTTAAAACAAACTGTTAATCATTTCAATTGATGCAATCAGTAATAACCATTATAAAGAAATCTGGTTTTGCCTTTTGTAGCTGTTTGTCAAAAGTATTTTCCAGCTTAAGTGTCAAGGTGTTTGTGAGGAAACTGAGCAGATACGTCATAACGGACAGGAAGGTACAGTAGTTGCTTTATATTATGATATTCATGCAGTAAGATTTCATTTAATTTCTATAAAGTCAAATCTGGTTTTAATGTTACATTTTTTTATTTGTTTCTTGCTTTTGTGTATTGTATAGTTCAGAGGGACCTGAGTTCAGTCACCATGGAAAAAATAAGTGTAATTGATTCATCGATTGATGCTGAAAAAACACACAGCCCTGAGTTGACAGTTCTTGGTCAAATGAACAGTCAGCGTGAGACTTGCTCAGATTTTGCACAAGTAAGTACTTTGATTTCTAACGGAATATATCGTGATTCTGTTTCACCTGTTTGTCTTCGGTTTATAATCCACTTTCTGCCAGGATGTAAACGAATCAGAGTTCACTCATCCAGAACTTCCATCCGAAGACTCCATGTTTGTGCATTCATCGCACATGGTACAGGAGACAGAGTCAACTTTGGCCCACAACAAGGTGCTTGTGTCTTCTCATTTAGAAATGAAAGTTATAATCTGCCAGTTTCCAAATTCCACTGCCTTTTTCTGTGGAATAAAGTGAGCTAATAATAAAAGCACTGTGGACAAGCTGTAGGCTATCAGTGTTTGACAGATGGTGGTTGGTAATTTCCCACGATGCCTTGGGTGTGTGCCTGGCATCCCTGACTGAAGCATAGTCTCTCTTGGACCTGCAGCGTATACTGGACAGCCAGGAACTTGAGGAAAGGAGAATGACCATGCAAGCAAAGAAACTCCTGAACACTCTAAAAGTAAGAACATAAAAATAAATGTTTAATTATTTATATCAGTATATGTGTCAAATCAGTGTTATCAAGCAGTGTCCTTGCTTCATTTAATAGCACCAAATCTATAGCCACAGTGAAGAGGGATTTAATGATGAGTGGGATAAGGATGACATTTTAAATAAAAAAATTAAATTCTCGTGTGTGTTTGTGTGCCAGAGCTACAGCGACACCACATTCAGCCTGAACGCGCTCTGTGAGGGCACTGCTCGCTTGCAGGCCGCAACCACTTTCTTCTGTCTGCTGGTCCTTAAAAAACAACAAGCTGTCTGCCTTCAGCAGAGGGCTCCCTATGAGGACATCTCTGTGACCCCGGGATCCAAGTTCTTCGATTAATAAAACTGATATCACCTCCATAAAGACCACAGCTTGGGTTCATAATGAGTTGTAGTCCGGGTTCCACTGGATCTGACTCACTACAATAGCAAAGGGTAAGCAGAGACAAAAAACTGAAAATTGTGTTTAAGTGTTAAAACTGCTTGAAAAGAGAAATGCAACTTAATATCTTGCACCTATTTGTATCAAGGTACCTGCAGGTCTTACAAAATTTTAAGTAAATAATTTTCTTTCCTTTGACAGTTTTACATTTGTGTTTAAAACACGTGTAATAACACGTATTAACAGGGCTTAAGCAGTCTTACATTTGACTGTGACCTGCAGATACCTTGTTTATGTTCTTTAGTTTTGTTATGTTTGGTCTTTAAAGTTATACATGTTGTTTGTTCATGGCACTTGAGAAATGAGGCTGTCAGAGAAGGTATGGTTGCCTTAACAAGTTGTTTGTTTTTGTTATTTTGTAACACTTACTTTTAAAAGCATATATTTATATATTGTAAATATTTGGCCATGTAAAGCACAAAAAGTCACTATTTACAAAACATGTGTATATATTTTAATGTTTTACAGAGAATTTGTAATTTGGGCATGATGTACGTTTCATATCTAGATGCTTATTTACTTTTACTGTATTTTAAAATACTTTTGTCCAGCAGCCTAAACCCTGAAACTTATATTCAACACACGGTGTCTCTTTCCAGTGTGATTCCAGTCTCAGTAACTGTGTGTGACTACTGGTATAACTTTTCAGTGCGCGCTGTCTTGATGTCTCGCTGCTTGTAGCTGAAACGCTCCTGGGTTCTGTAAAAAGTCTACAGAGTTTAGAGTTTGTAAAGATCTCGTTATGGGTCGCATCATTACAATAAAAACAGTTTCATCAACGCATTTGTTTTAAATTATTGAAGGACAGTTGACTGTGACCTGTGTTTGGTCTGGATAATTCTCGTCCTTCGTGTGAAGGAGGCCACAGCTGGACGGTCGGGGTCACCGGGTGCATCTGTCAGGCAGCGTTACCCGCCCGTGGAAACACCGGCCCCCAAGCAGCGTTGTTCTCTCCTGTCGCTTTAAGAAGCCGCGCTGCTGTCGACGCAGTCGCCTCATTTCATCTCCGGGTTTCGCGGCTGCAGGATGGACTCGCATCAGCATCGGCAGCGTTTCTTCGTCCTGCGGCCACCGCGGACCGTTCAGCGACCGTCAAGCGTGGCCGGGACAGAGGCGTTTCTCCGATGCACAACTTCCATCTGCCGAAATGGTAGCGTTTTGTGTTGGCGTAGACTGCCGGTGCTCTGTGTAGTAGAAGCGTTTGTTTTGAGGGACCCGCTTGGATGCGTGAGTAGCCGTATGTAGGACATCGCAGGGAACATTTGTTAGTGAGCAGCTTCTATCATAAGTGACCGGGCTGCGTTTCTCTGGTGTGAACTAGTAACTGGGCTGTGGAGGGTCCTGTTCGGGACATTGTGCGGTCAGCTGATGCGCAAACTACGACTTTTTGTCTGTTCTCATCATCACGATAGACCTGCCTGCTTATCTAACACCGCCTGACTGCAGGCAACAGATGTGGCAAATCCTGTGACTTAATCCGTGGTGATGATGATTCAAGGACACGACGTATCATCCCGGCTCCATCTGATACGTATCCTGGGAAACGTCATCAGCTGATGGTCTCATGTCGAAGCAGTTTCGTTCTCGCCTCCACAGTTAACACTGCTGCTCACACTTACGTAAGATGATTGCGTCTTTCTCACCAATAACCTACTCACCACTTGTTGCACAGACACTGGGGAGGAAGGGGAGGCGTCTTGTCTCGTTGTCCTAGAATTCAAATCTATAGGACACATTCGGTTGCTTCCTTTTTTGAAATCGTCCTTTTAATCAGGTGTGGTTTTCATGCAGGAATATGTGTCGATGTTCAGACCTGGCTGCAGGATATGTGGAAGAATGATGAGAACATTTTGTCCTCACCTTTGATTTCTGTGCTTAGACAGGACGGTGCCTCACTTTGAAGAGGTAGAGAAGGGACAAGCTCATAGAAAAGCTTGTAATTGAAAAACCCTCATTTCTGTGGCGTTGTTTTCACCCGTCTCTGAGGTCATCGGGGTCATATCATATCATTTGAGAATGGGTGTGTGTATTGATGCAGGATTGAAGGCTCTCACACACAGTGGACATTTACCAGGCAAACCACCATCTAGACTTGTATTAAGAGTTTTCTGCATCACAATATCAATTTAAATAAAAACATGCCCTGATTCTGATCAGTCCATCATTGAGGAATTTTTGTATTAGTCATATGAAGTGTTTACTATGCTGACACTGGGCTTTTGTACAACATCTCCCCATAACCTATAAAACACATACATACATATACATGAAGTTTCAACGAAAGCTTGACTGTGATGCTCAAGGTAAACCAACATTATAGTTTTACTTCTTATATTTCCAGCTGCAATTTTGTGCCCATGATTTAAATTTGTGATTTTGCAATAACATTTCTAAATGTGCCTTCAGTGTCTTCTTGCTGTATTTAACTGAACTAATGATGTACATTGTACTGCAGTTCCAGTGACTCTCTTGATTGTCCTTAAGTAGCCGGTTTTGTTTTTTGCCCTTTGACACCAGTTAATTTGAGGCTGTGCAGACAGGGAAGACAGAGCTCGCAGAACAGCAGCTGCACCGACTGTGTGCCAGCAGAGAAAGGAGGCTTTGTTCGCTTCTGTGACTGTGCTTTCAGAGTCAGAGTATTGTCTCTGTCTTCCAGCACATTATCACCGTCTACACTAGTATTGTTTGCTTTTCCTTTCTAAACAATGCTGGCTTGTTAAAGACTGCTTTTTAAAATTGCCCGTTTGGAATATTTGTGGTTTAGGTTAGCACCCAACGTCCTGGTTTTGGTGTCTGTAATGAAAGCTACCGTCTGCCTGTGAGGGCTGCTTGCACTGCGGCCTGTATAGTGGGATGCTGAGGTCGGAGGTCTCCTGCGCATCGATGTCTCTCACGCCAAGTCGAAAGCCCTCCTCAGGTCAACGCAGGTAAGGTTCCTACTCATGCATCTGGATCAGACATGTTTAGTATTTCACAAGTTATGAAACACCATATTATAACCGAGTGGCATTTGCTTTCCTCCCACAAGGCGTTCTGTGGGCACCGGTGGCAGCAGTGGGCGACACTCCCAGAGCGATACATCTAGTACTCAGACCTACCCTGGTCGGGCTAGGGCCACACAAGGAAGCCCTACAGCCCAGACCTATCCTACTACCCCCAGGTAAGACGTAGAGAAAACAGGCTCCTGGGCCCAGACAGGTAAAGTCCACCAGGACTGATGAGACACAACATGTCTGCAGCTTTTCTTCAATCCCAAACTCTAGACCTGTGCTCGGCAGTGTCATTTAGTAGCGTGTTCCTTCTTTAACACGTAGGCGTCAGGTAAAGCACACAGCCTGCAGTGACAACCATGGCATCAGGCCCCCAACTCCTGAGCAGTACCTCACACCCCTGCAACAGAAGGAAGTGTGTATACGACATCTCCGAGCCAGGTTGAGGGAGAATGTGGAAAGACTACAACACAGGTAAACCTTGTCCTCAAGCTCTAATGTTTTATCGGTTCTTATGTCGAATAACATTTCTGTTTAACTGTCCTATATATTTTATTAGGGACATTGAGATAGATGATCTAAGAAACCAGTTGTACAGGATGCAAGAGGACTGGATAGAAGAGGAATGTCACCGCGTAGAGGCCCAGTTAGCCCTCAAAGAGGCCCGCAAGGAGATCCAGCACCTCCAGGGGGTGGTAGAGTCAGTGAGGTCCAACCTCCGTGAGCAAGACCCCCACGACCACAAGCCATACTCAGGATTGCAGGGCGCTCGGCCGGTGGGGAGGTCACGCTCCTGTGGCTGCTCACCAGCCAGCACTTTAAACCGCAGCACCGCCTACCACCGACTGAGCAACGAAGCTCTGCAGCTGGAGCGCAGCTCTAACGCTCCTGAAGGGAGTGGAGTATCTCGCCCAGCAGGACAAACACATCTGCTACTGGAGGCAGCCCTCCTGTCGGAGCAGCTCCCACCACAGGGCCACCTGCGCCCCCCCCCAACTGTGCCACGCTCCTCCACTTATGAGAGGATGTGCAGCGGGGGGACTGTGTTGCCGATTTCACATTCCTGCCACACTCTCAGTAGCAGCTGCAGGTGCAGTGGACACACCTACCTCCCCCATCATCACCTGTTCCTGCACTTGCCACAGGAAGAGGCACCGGTAACAGCAGCGTCTCCTGCTGTGCCTCTCACTGATCCCGTCCCCATTCCTTCCCCTGTGGAGAAGAAGAAGCCAGAAGTCCGCTCTCAGGCCTGCAGCCCCACCATGACCTGGCTGTGTGAGGAAAGCGGTACAGAAGAGCTGAGTGTCATTTCCTTAGCCGTAGACATCACACCATCAGAATCACATGTGTTTCCATCGTCTATGCCTACAGTGGCTCCTCCTGAGAATTCACACAGTGTAGAACCGCTACTACCTGACAAATCAGAGGAGGTAACGAACACGTCAGCTGAGCCCTACACCTGCCAGCCTCACCCAAGGGCCCCACTCCCAGTGAAGCAGGAAGCTACCGTAGTAGAAACAGAAGAGAACGACAAGGACGCCGAAGGAGCAGATGCAGACGTGTACACGCCGCAGCCGCGCCACTGGAGCAGGTACTTCCTCGTCGATCTTTTGGCTTTGGCAGTGCCGGTGGTCCCAACCATGGCATGGCTGTGTCGAGGGGCACCGCAGGAGGTCTTGCCTGTGTATCACATCGGGTCGCTGCTGAGGGGCTGTTGCGCTGTGGCCCTCCACTCGCTTCGTCGCCAGGGAGCAGGCAGGGAGCGCAGGCCCGCCAGCATGAACGGAACAACAGCTACGTGAGATACGTACAGAACTCCAGTCCCAACTTCAGAGCTGACTATCGTTTACCATCATCGCCATGTGTTCGTTGTCTCCTCTAGACTTCTAGATTTTAGATTTTACAAAATCATGCCTTGCCTTGGAGAAAAATGCGTTAGTTGTACATGATTAAATGCGTATACCTACTGCTACTGCCTGCACTTTAAGTATGTTCTCCTTGTAGTAATGTGCATGGAAACCACTATTTAATTAGTCTTTTGCTTGAACAAAAAGCCCGTCTGGATGTATCTGATATTTTGTTTACTTTATCAAATCTTTCACCTGAAACTGAGGGCCAGTGTAATATGATCATCATATTTTAAACTAACTGAAAACAATCTTTGGCATCTAAGTCCCACATACGTTAGTCAAATCTCATGTATCTCTTCAGAAACAGGTACAAGACAAGTCATTTCCACCTGCAATGAAAGAACATGACTTTTGGAACTTTTACACATTGAAGAGGAGCATATGTATCAGCTGCAGTACTCAGGGGATTTGCCCTAAATGTCAAGTGCACTCGTTTTTGGTTAGTTACAATATGGCAATGAACTGTAAACAAACAGTTTGCTTGAGCTACGACTGAGTTATATTTACAGAGACAGAGTTGATGCCAAATCCTAATCTATTTGAAGCTAATCAAGCGCCTGTGCTTGTAGCTTTTCAGCGAGTCATTATTTATTGCAGTTTGGACTCAGGGCCGGTGTGTTAGCTGGGCACTGATATGTACATGATATCAACTTCAAGCCTGAAGGGCACAGTTGGGCTTTGTCTGTACAGTTACATATTTTTATGAGTAGGAGATACAAATGTAGGATTTCACATAAATTGACTCATACAGCTAAATAACTCATCTCACTCAACTATTTAATATTACTGCGACCATTTTTGAAATTGAGACGAACCCCATCCAGATTTTTTGTTCTAAAATGAAATAAAACCTAAAGGCTTTGATTAATAACCAGTTTACTTAAATCAAAAAAACAAATTTGTACATTTTTCATTGATTAACTAAAAGCACAAAATGCAGTGATTTAGTATTTAATAAAACATAATAATCAGTGACAACCTCCAAACTATTTTCTTTGTACCTTTGTCAGACAAAAATTAAAGTGATTTAACAAATGATAGGTTTTAATTATTTATTGCATTTTGGAGAAGGCTTGAACATTTTCCTCATGTTTTTGTGTTTTCTAATTTTACTTGGAACAAAAGATCTTTGCACACCTCTCTAAGATTAACACTAGGAGTTATTGCTTTGCGTTTGCTTTCGTACCACAGCATTTCAATTTATAATAAGACTGTACAGTATGTATCATTGCTGCATCCAACAAAAGGTTCACTAATGTGTTGGTTGAAATGTAACTACAAACAGTCAGTGTGTATAATTACCACTTATCGCCTTACTGTGCACAAACGTTTAACTTACCTATAGGGTGTTAGATGCTAAATTAGGTTATTTAAGGTTAATTAAAATGCTGTTAGTGCAAATTAAACTTCAAAGAAAAATACGATTTGCACAGTACATTTTGTAATGTTTGACCTATTTATTTTAATTTCAAACTTTGGTTCCAGAGTGACAATATTTTTGCAATGTCCCGTCACTTGTCCTCCTCCATAAACGTCTTTATTGCATGGCCCAGAGTTAAACAACCAGTTTTTATCAGTGTGTACTGTACAAGCAAAAGTAATGAAGTCATGATTAACTGTACAAATAACAGAAAACTGGATTGTTCTGCTTTCCTAAATAAAACATGTTTTGTTTTCTTTCATGAATATCAATTCATAAACCAACGTAGCACATTGTAAGGAAGTCGAACAGCAAGACAATCGGCAAAGTAAAGGAAAAAAGGAGTGTGTTGAAATAACTCTTTAATGTATTCAGAGTAAGGAACAGACCTTTTACAACATCCACAGCTTGTTACACACAACTCCTTCAAAAAAAGATGACCACAAACCCCAAACATGTGCCTACAAATGCTTGTAGGGTATAGGAGGCCAAGCCCTGGGATTCAAAAGCATAACCTTGTTTGTTTTCCAGCCAAGTCCTACCCACTACTAATTACCTGAATCAGAAGCTGGAAGAGCAGGAATCGCTGGGAAACAAGCAGGACAGTTGACTTGAGAACCAGGCTTGACCACCTCCATCAAGGAAAACTACCTTTTTCCAGGGACCAAACATCCCCCACATTCTTTTGGCTTAAAAAAAGGTTTCCCCAAATGGTTTACAAGTAAAACCAGTAACATTTAGTCAGTTTACAATTACAAATTAAGAGCTGTTGCTGCAGTGCAGACAAAGAAAAGCCCCCATCTGCAGAGATCTGTAGGCTGTTCATGGCAATAATGTGCTTGATTCATGAATCCCTGGTTACAATGTATTCCATCTTTTCTACCAGTAACAAGTATCACAATGATAATTCATAGAAATATCATTGTGTCAAACACCAATTTCATCTTATTTTTATTAGACAACTCATTACCCGCAATCAATACAATTTTCATGTAAAAGGCCACAGAGCCACAGGAATGAGATTGACTCAGTACGTATGACACTTACTAACTAAAACCTGGTCCTGGTGGCAGACACTTTAAAAACTTAAGTCAAACAAACAAACAAACAAAACACAATAGAAATACACAACAGAATATTACAAAACATGGGATGGCCTATGACTTATTACTGTATGAATAAAGTAAGTATGAAAGGGACACTTTTAAAGCGAGTGAAACATAATTTGTATCCAAGTGGAAAGGAGGGTGAACTAGTGAAGCTATAGACATAGGTCCTATGCAGGAATCAAGAGCAGGAATACATCTGGTAACATTTTTCCTCCATGTTCCCGAGATAGGAGTCAACCTGCCGTGAAAAGAAGAGGAGCCTTAGTGCCACGCTTAAACACCACTGGTTCAATAGAAAATGTACATCTGCCGCTAAACGTAGGGACTGTGCTGTGCTTTACTGTGGAGCAGAACACAAGTACACAAAACACAATGATGCCTCCTGATAAAACGATTGAAAGTTCTCACCCTGAAAATCTGAGTGGAATTTGATAACAAGTGCACAAGTTTCAGGCTTCCAGACCAAGCAGCTCCACATCGAAGGTGAGCGTGGCGTTTGGTGGGATGATCCCTGGGTGCCCTTTGCTGCCGTAAGCATAGTCTGCTGAGCAAATCAGCTTTGCCCGCTGACCAACACTCATCTGTGGACGAGAGGAGAGGAGCAGGTCACGTTTTCAGCTCATTTTGTCTCTTTAACAGAAACCATCTAAAGCTTCACTGCTGATGTGCCAGAGAATTTTTGACACTTTTCTTTTAATCAGACTATGTTTTGTTTAGTCCAAACAATTAAAAAACAAGTCATTATCATAGTACAAGTCTGGGTCCATCAGAGAGCACAGGAAAGTTTAAGATGGCAGCTTAAATGACAGAAACAACTCTGTAGAGCCCGACTAGAACACCAACTACATCTCCTTACACAATCATAAGTCGGTACCTCTTAAAATAAAGATTATGGTTATAAAGAAGGATTTATTATCTAACAAAGAGGCAACACAGTGTATCCTCTATTGCTGATTGCTAAGCTACACAAAAGACTAATGGAAAAGACTCTCACCTGGGCTACTCCTTCCTCCCAGCCGCGGATAACCTCCTGGTGTCCAATCTTGAATTTGAACGGTTTCCCCCGGGACCTCGAGGAGTCAAACACTTTCCCATCTTGCAGGGTGCCTGCTCAGAAGCAGCAGAGTGGAATGACTGTCAAGATGCAGACGAAGTATCACTCCAAAAATGACATGTCCTTGAGTTTACGTACACGGGTTGTTACCAACAAAGGGAGGGTTCCCTCCACTGGTCTACAAGATGAGGAGCTGAGGATCTGTTTATATACGACCTTTTAGTTACAACGGGCTTTGTTTCATTGGATTTCTTAACCGTTATGTGAAACATAATTACACTGATTAAACCCAAGACAAGCTTTTTAAATATCAGTGCAGACAGTCGTAAGTGTTCACACAGACACAAGAGCTTAACAGCCCTTCAGTGCTCACGTCAAGCTGTGCTGCGATGGAATAACAGTGCAATTCCTCCACATAAACTCAAAGAAAACTTTTGATTAAATGTCCTCAGGACAGTAGACAGAGTGTAGCGAGATGAAACTGCTGTGCTCGTCTTTCACTTACTGCTCTGTCAGCTTCCAAAGCACAGCAGGAAAAGACAAATAAGCGTGAGGTGAGGGAAAAACCTGCACGTTTACAGCAAACGGACGCAAACACTGACACTGTTGTTGTTGTTGTTGTTGTTTCCTGTCACTGACATTGACGGGAAGCAGCAGAACAACAAACAAATCTTGGTCAATTGCTGGGCCACGTGTTTTGCACACGCACGGATCATAAACATATAAGAATATAAACATTTTATGATGTGGTTCGCTTTCCCCCGGTACAGCTTTAAATTACTGTGCAATCTAAACACTGTTGCTCGCTTTCAGGAGGATAAACAACCGATTTCCCACAAAAGCAAAGACGCGTTTTGCGCAACACCGGTGTTAGCGATGAAGTAAACAGATGGAAGCGCGTTCGTTGACTCGGCTGTGGAAACCAAGGCGCGTTCAGGCGACGGCTCGGCTCTGTCTGCACCCAGCAGACCGAGCTAGCGTTAGCCGGCCAGCATCGGGCGGCTGGGGGAGCTTCTGGTAGCAGTTACGCGCTTAGCTCGACTACCGCGGCTTGGTTTCAACCGCGAGCACTGTCCCGGTTCAATTAGAGTCCGTTATACGAGCGTACAGCCGCAAAAGGCGACACATTCTAACAGGACGCTCGAGGCTAACTAGCTGCGATGCTAACTCAACGCTACCCAGAGGCACAAGCCGCCGCCACTAGCTGAAACAACACGTCCGCTTGTCCACAAAGCCTCCCGCTGCACACCGACAACGCGTGGACAGCGACGGCGTAAAGCCAAGCGCGGGCCGAACGTGCGAGCTCCGATCGGCAGCCGCTGCTCCGCCGCAGCCGCGTCGCTCACTCACCGACATAGTGCACCACGACGCGCTGCCCCTTCTTGGGAAATGTCCGCCCTGAAAACACACAGAATGCGTTGAATAATTAACTGCACGGCGGGCGTCGGCTTGTCAAGCGGCGACGATTGCTCTCACCGTCTCCCGGAGTTAAGGTTTCAATTTCTACTCCCATTTTCGGCTCCTCTGTCTCCACTCGACCACCCTACAATGCAAGCGGAAGCAGGAGGGGGCGGCCTGCTGACGAGCGGCTTTAGCGCAAAGCTGCGGGATTCTGCACCATCTTCCGCAAGAGGCAGGCGCGCAGACAAAAGGAAACGTCAACAAGGAAACGTGGTTTATTGTTGCATAACGCGTCTCGTGTGTCACCTGCCACATAAAACAATATGTCAACACATGTCTGAACTAAATCCGTGTTAATCGTCTATGTGAAGCTAACACGTGGAAGTTAGTGTAAAGGTGCTGGAAGGTTCTTGGAATTCACAACTTACCAAAAACCTGATACAACAGATACAACAGTACAGCAAATAGCCTGCGTCTTTATTGTCTTCATTATTTTTCCTTGATTAACTTCATATAATATCTGCATATAAACAGAATGTTTTCTGTCCCCAACCCCAAGGACCCCAACCCTTCCTGGTAGTAAAGGTGCAGTGGATGTGATTTATCAATCACCTATACTATACTCTACTATACTATACTATACTATACTCTACTCTACTCTACTATACTATACCCACGTCACTTTGGCTCTGACGGGCCAGAGAAAGATTCAAGGTCACTGATGTGTTCTCTGGTCTAGAAAAGAAAATAGGTAATATTAATTATTTTAATCCAACTGTTTGCATAGTGTGTTAGTTTGTTTCAGCAACAACAACATGTAATCATAAAAAGGCGAGTTTCTTTGAATATTGCACCATATGCTGTACATATACTAATGTAAGAAAAATATGAATTTAGTTGTTTTTATGGAAACAGCCCTTCTGTTGACAATAACCTCTAAATGGGGAAATAAATATATGATGTATAGATACATATAGATATAACATATTATTGATTTAAAGATGCAGTAAGGTCTATTCTTTACTTTTACAGAAAGCATGTTTGTGGTGTTTATTACTGCCAGCACGCTGGCGCCTCACTGTAGCTTCATATTTAACTTGCAGGCTGGTTGTCATTGTCAGTTCCAGAGGAAAAGTTTGTCAATTATCAAAGCTTTCAAGATGTCAGGAAGCATTAGTGGCTTCGTGTCTTTAGGGACTGCAATAACCAAAGTGTCACTTACTGGTCTGGTGTGTTGTCCCTGCTGTTGCACACATTGCCTTTCATTGATTGGGTAGGAGCGAGAAAAAAAATCATCCCCATCAGCAGAAGTGCGATGGGAACTGGTGAGAACAGCACAATCAGAGCCGTCGCCACTCCGTCACCATGGTTACGCGCACCCGCTCTGTAGCCCGCCAACCTGCAGGGAGGAGGAAAACGCAATGTGACAGACCAACAGATGCACACGCATAACACCTAAAGCGAGTGGACACAAGACCGACTCACTGTAATGTCACGGTTGAAATTCCACCAGACAGGCCTCCTGCAAGCTTACTGCAGAAGGCATAACACGAGAAAAACACAGGCTCCAGGGATGTCTCACAGCAAAGTCGTCCACCACGTCTGGAAGCATAGACCTGTAGCAGTGGACAGATTATGACATAATGGGCCTCTGCGCACAGACATGTAAATTAGATGAGAGGAATGTCCCCAAAACTAATAATCTTTACAGTCCTTTCACACAAATATTTTGCTTATTGTTTGTGTTTTCTTAAACGTTAGCCATATTCATGCAAACCTTAGTTTAAAGACTATACCACAACAGAGACACTAAAGGTTGTCATATCACATGTCAGAACCACACGTCAGTTTATGAGAGAACTGTCCAGTCAACAAAACGGGCCCTTGCTGGAATATTCATCAGTCGTGTAGAGGTGATGTGAATGATTCATGTGTGCAGAATTCAGGTTGGATGCTGATGAAATCTGACAGGGGCTTTGGAAAAGACTCCGAACGCTGTGTCCTAGTTGGGGACTTACTCACCAGGGTAGCAAGAACAATGTTGCCAGGCTGAAACCCATTAAAACACAGATAGTCATCAAAACTGGCAGGTTACTGGGAACAAGGGCAAATATGACCACACCTGGGACGTAGAGCTAAGAGAGACATAAACAGGTCACACATGTAGCAAGAACAGTGTGTATGGAAAAATGTTCCTAGCACCCGATTATGGTAAAAATAATTTCTGTGAGAACCGATAGGCTAATGAAAACTGTTGGTTTTTTTCCAATTCTGAGAAGAACTATTTGCTACAGAAGAAAACATGTCACCAACATTTCTGACATGTCTTGTTAAAATCTACAGTACTGTGCAAAAGTTTTAGGCAGGTGTGAAAAAAGCTGTAAACAAAGAAAGCTTTCAGAAATATAAATAATTATTTTTGTCAATTTACAAAATGCAAAGTGGGGAAACAAAAGAAAAATATAATTAAATCAATATTTGGTGTTACTACGTCAGTACTGGAAGTACTTCAAACACTGTGAGCGAGTGAACCTAGAAGAACTGCTGCTGTTTGAAGGCAAAGGGTGGTCACAGCAAATATTGATCGGATTTAAGTTTCTCTGCGATTCATTCACTGCATTTTGTTCATTTATGAAAATAAATGTTTAGCACTTTAATTTCTGAAAACAGTCTTTGTTTACAGCCTAAAACTTTTGCACAGTACTGTACATTCTGAAGTTTATTAAAAAGCTGTAGAGTAGATACTTGTAGCTTTCCAGTAATACCAGTAGGAGGTGCTGGAACTGGGCTCTAAGCAAGTGTAAAATTACCCAAAGACATCTACAACCACACAGAGAAGACACAAAAAATGTAAATGTGGGATTTTATAATGCCTTGAAAAACATAGAATTTAATCAGTGTGGCCATCGAAGCTGTACCTGGAACGCAAGAGCACTAAACACGCACCAAGCACCAGTCGCTGGTAGGGAACGTGGTCGTCTCTTGTTGCCAGAGGAGATTGGTGCTGAAAATGATATCAAAACAGCAGACAAGACCATAAATATCCACAACATCCACAACAAATGAACTTTAAGGAGTAAGGTTCCTTTAGACTCAGTACTGTAAATGACTTCCTGTAACAGCTCCACTTTACTTTACCTGGTATTGTTGAACTGGAAACTATTCTGATCATCCATCTATTCTAGCAACTAAACACTAACCGATGACCATAACTCCGACTCACCCTGCTGCTCGTTTACCCCAAGAAAGAGAACCAGGCTGAAAAACAAGGCCCCTACGACCAGAGCTGACGTAAGGAAGACCTTTTGCTGTGGACAAAGAACACACACACACACACACACACACACACACACACAAGTGAACACACCTTTATTCATCTACAAACACAGATATTTGTGTAGTCCTGGATTTATTCCTCAGTTGCTTTATAGCTTATAGCCTGTTGACTACTGTCACTGTAATGATTGTTTTAGCTTCCTACCACCACCGACACTCACGCAACATGCGATACTTTGTTTGTTTAACCTTTAAAAAAAGAGCGTGAGATATAATGTCTGAGGTGCAGGCAGAGACAGGTCCCCCAGACAAACAGGCCACGGTATGTAGTCTTGTTGCTTCACCTTGTTGTTGATTTGTGCCTCTCTGTGGATGTGTGTTGTAGTTGTTTTGTCTCCTCTGGGTTGTTTTGCATCTGTGTGTGGTTGTTTCGAAACATTTTGCAGCCTTGTGTCTTTAGTGTTTAGTGTTCGTTCTCTTTGTCATTTAGACGACAAGTATCCCCTTGATTTAACGATACAAATGACATTTCCTAATATTTTTAGCTATTTGTTAAATTTTATAGCAACATATACAAAGGTAAAGTTCAAATTAACTGTAAACACATGTTCTAAGAAAGAAGCAGATCTTGTAACTTTAAATCTAATTCTATTTGTGAGGTTTTCTAAGTCTGAAAGCACATGCACAGACAAAAATACAACCATATCAAGCAAATTACAGGGTAACAGGATCTCCCTGGGACTACGAGCACAATGCCTGTCAGCGCAGCGTGGCTGCTAAAGAAATATGAGCTGCATTTTTAAAATCAGTACAGTTTCCTGTAGTTGCAGTTTGTGGTCAAGATATGCTTTGACTTATTTGGTGGGTCTGGTCCTGCTGCTAACAGACTTTCTGCTTCTCTGTGTTATACACAGCGACAACTTGACCCTGATTAACTGAAGCCAACAGCATTGCCACCATATTCATGGTCATTCCTGGACAAAGACAGGGACTAAGAGAGAGATGAAGCAGAGGAAAATTCTGATCTGATCTGGGAACAGGGGGATCTGTTCTTACTGAAGGCAGTGGCAGAGTCTCTGTCTCTCTGATTTCCCCCCAGAAACATGTTGAGCGAGACGTAGGGGACGTTGTAGCACTGTTAGGGGTGACACAGGAAAACACGAAACCAGCTGACAGCAAAAGAGTGCTGTGAAACTCAGTAGCCATGGTGACGCAGCTTGGAGCAAAATGGCAGCAGTAACAGTGAGAAGAAAATATAAAAAGCTGTCGCCATGGTGACACAATGATGAAAATAAAGTGAGCATATAATGGTACCATTTCAAACGCGGGGACTGACTTACACTCATGAGGGTTTCGAACAGGCAGGCTGCTGAGAGGAACCACGGCACACAGAGAGGCTGAGACACCGAGCCTCGTGGCACAAACCACAGCAGCAGATAAGACAGGACAGCAAACGGAGTGGACAGAACCAGCCTGTGAAATAAACACTGCCTGTCTCAGAATGAGTCACAGCAACAGTCGTTGTAGCACAGAACCACCAACCAACCACGGAGTCAGTTTGCCGATGGGTGTCCATTTACTGCAGCTCGCCAGATCTCCGACCAGCGCGTCAGTCATCGCGTCCCAGGCCTGACTCACAAATAAAATCACAGAAACCTGGGAGGCCTCCATCTGTGGAATACTGGGGTGTTTTATTTCAAATGTATGGGTTTGTATGAAAAGAGTACAGATCAGAGCTCATCACTTTAAGCCGCGTAACGTTTACCTGCACAACATCCAGAGGCTTCCAGCTTCCTAGCCAGAGGAATCCCCTGACCCCCAAGAAGACCAAGAAAGAAGAGGAGTCAGGAAGACAGGAGGAAACGTGCAGCAGATCTGGAGCATCTGATCTCTGACACGCCCTGTCTCTTACGTTAGCCCACAGTATGAAGGGAAACAAGAATCTGCTGAAACAATTTTCACATGTGTCTTTCTGTTTTTCATAATCTACCAAAACATAAGTAAATTGTAATGTTGTGTATTACAAATGACTTGAGAATCAGTCCGCTATGTGTTAAATCTGAATGGAAAGACACACAGACTTACCCTCTGACCTTCGCTGTTAGAGTTTCTGTCCTCAGGCCGTTTTGATAATTTATCTGTTTAATTTATTTGTAAAATAAAACAAGTCATTCTTTCAAGAAGATGTCTCTCACTTGGTGTGTTAATAGCAACAGCTCTTTCCATGCACATCCAGATGAATCGACATCCAACAGAAATGTAGTTTAACAACTCTACTGGGTTTAAAGTCAGGTGCTCAGCGCCTCTAATCCTACAGGTGCAGCCAAACAATGACCTGCTCTTCTAGAAAAGCTCTTTTCCTCGTTTACCTGCATGCCTTCATTTTGCCAAGAAATATAAGCGACCCTGTGAAGGAAAAGCTAAATTAGATCTGATTCCACAGGAAGCTCACAAATAATTAGACAGCTGTGATATTAAATCATCTTAATAGTCTTTGTGATAAAACGATTTGCATTATCATCTACTGTCACTTATATTCTAGCTACATGTCACAATTTAATAATTGAGAAATAAGTATGAGAAAATACTTGCAGTAGAGAAAAGAGGGTCATGATTAATATTGCAGGAAATTCACTCTGATTTCAGTGATATTTCTTTTTATCTACAAAGACTGCGTAAAATTACACCATAGAAATCATTTAGTTAAATATTGGCTAAGTATTTTCCTAAGTGGCAAATACTATAGATCTGTCCTGGATGTAAACCTCAAGCCCTTATCCTTTACTGCTGACTGCTCTGCTTCCTGTTTGTGCTTTTTCTGTTCAGATCACATCATAGTGTAGTTCATGTGTTCCATTATTTAACAGCTGGCTTCAACGTTAATGACTTGTTTTTCTGAGTTTCAGGTCTTCTGTCGTTTCCCCCCCATCGACAGTCCCTCAGCTGCTCCTGAACGGACTGACGAACTGAAACCGAAACTTCCCTTCACGTGATACTTGCTGATCCTGTTTGTCCCGATCATTTCAGCACAACACCAGACTTTCTTCCCACAGATCATCAACATCAAAATGAGTTTTACATACAGTAGCAACTCTGACATGGACTTTAATTCATTTATTTAGAATACATCACAAAGATCTGAACCAAGACGCTTGCAAAAATCAGTTCAAGACGTCCATTTACAGCAGAGCCTCATTTGCTGACCACACATATGACTTAAGTGACCAGACTGTTACAATAATAAAGTTAACGGCCACAATGAGCTTCACAAACTGTGTGAACGTACAAAACAAACATGAAAAAAACAAACATAATCACATTATCAATCTTTAAATTCTGTAGAAAATAAAGAATAAACAGCAGGAGAAGACAAACTCTGTCCATCAAGATTTCACTACATCACATACTTCAGTTGACCATCAGTTTAATCCGAGGGTCCCATCACTTCATGCATGACATCATTCTGACATGTTACAGACCACTTAACACCGTCCTATAAATTGGTGCTTTTAACCGCACTGTCCTTGGCCTGACGGAGGCCGTACAGCCATTTGATCACTCTTGCATTTCTCTCAATGACAGAAACACCATAGGGAACACGCTCCGCACACTTGCCAGCTTCCACCTCATCATCATCTTCATCATCATCATCATTGCCGGAGCCTGCACACTCCGACCCTGGAGCGCTGACGCTGCGAAAACGGGCAAGGGACACAATGTCCGAACTAGATCCAGTCAGGTCATGCAAGTCTGCAGGATCCAAACCACACAGGTTGAAGAAACGCTCCAACTCTGTCCCAGCCCTAGAGTACCGGTCGCTCATGTCCGATTTGGATCGGGTTAGAGACGGACGTTTCCTGGAGCTGGAAGACGACAAACGAGTGATGGCAGGAGAGGGGGGAGGGAAATCAAGGAGGCAGGGGAGAGGTGGAGTAGAGTCCGGGGTCCCTGCTGGACAGGAGGGGGGGTTGTCAGGCTTCGATGGGGCTACCACAGGTTTAAGAGGAGAGGGAACTGTTCTTAAACGGGGCTGGAAAAGACGCTGTTGTGAAAAACCTGCGCGCAGTGGGAGCTGATGTAAAGGCGTCGGCTGAAGCGGCTGCCGGATGAACAGGGGTGGTCTGCAGGTTGTCCTCACAGGACTGGCCTGAGGCATGACGTCCACTCTGCGTACTGTCCCTGCAGCCGGGGAAGCGGGAGAGCTAGCGCTGTCCCCCCTAGCAGGTCCTGAGGCTTTTAGCCTCACCTTAGCTGGACTGGACCAGTCAGGACGGGGGGGAGGTTGTGGCCTCTCCTTTTTCTGTTGTGGCCCTGCAGACGTGGGGTGAGGAGAGCTCTGTGCTCTACTGTTGTCTGAGCTGATAGCAGCGCTGGCCTGGGGTCTGTCATTCACACAACTGATGAGGTTACTCAGGTGCTCCAAGTCCAGCTGGACATCCTGCTTTGTTTTTGCTAGGGTGGGAGTCTTCCTGGTGGTCTGCATGGCAGCGCTGGGGTTTAAGGGAGGCTTCCACATTTCAGCAGGCCTGGCCGGCTGCTGCTTAGAAAGGGCCACCTGACTCTTGACATATTTAGCTTTGTCGGCCTCCAGCCTCTCCACTGCACTCTGCTTTGGTCTGCCTTGTGCTGAGGGAGAATTCCGATAGAAGTCGGACCCCAGCGGCCCTCTGGGTCGCAAGCGAGAGGGTGCGACAGCTACAGCAGTCCTTCCTGGTTGCCTCACTGGCTGCAGAGTCTCCACTGGCATCTTGGTAAATGAAGACGTGTACCTGCCCTTCCCTGTAGAAATAAATGGCCTTTGTTGTGCAGAAATTGACAACCTTATCCTTTACATGTAACCCTGTAGACCTGTCCCGGGATCATTGCACTTTTGAAGGGATGCAACCTGAGCATCTCATTTGAACTCTACCTCCTTGACATTTTGGCTTCCTGCAAAAAGAGAAACACACGGATCAACAGAGAACGGAAAGAAATCTCAATAAAGAACAGTCAATAAAAGCGTTTGCCTTACAAGGAAACACTCCCAGTGCGTCAACACAAACAACCAACTCTACACAGGAGAACCCAAAGGCCTCGACTTTGTTCCAGACATCAACCGCTAAGTCGCTTTAACTCTTCCTCATTCTGGAGAGATTTGAACAATTACTTGTGGTCATCAATCTCTCTGCAGACAAGCACACAATTAAACTGACACTTCATTTCAGTCAGAAGAAGTGTGTGTGTGTGTGTGTGTGTGTGTGTGAGGGGTCACGGAGGGAGGAGGATCAGGACATCTGTCAACAACCTATTGTCTGGAGGCAATACAGAGCAGATCACCCCCCCACACACACACCAGCTGCTATGGGAACAATGAGCCCTCATCTTTAAATACAGCAGCCAGTTGCCAGGGTTTGAAGCAGGCTTCTTCTTTCTGAACCACAGTTTCTAAGTGTAGGTTAAGCAGAATCGAAACAAAGCAGCACAACTCAGGATCCGTAAACCTGTAAAACTCCAAGACTCCAAGATAAAAAACAACAAGCGTCCATAAGATCAGTCTGCACCTCTACGCGCGTTTGAAGCTCACCGCTCTAACTGTCTGCGTCCCACGGTCACATTCTCTACATTTTTGCCATTCCAAACCGAGCCGGGCCAGACTCCTGCTGATCGACCTATAAAACCAATTGTATCTCACTTCTCACCTTCAGATTTCTCCGGGTTTCCAGGAACGACGCCGGCCCCTTTACCAGCAGAGATGAACACCATTAAGACAGAACGGCTTCATTACAAACCAGGGAGGAATGTGAAGAGGTGGGCCACACAAACAGAAATAGAGCAACTAAGTCAGTGTGTCTCAGTCAAGAGCCAACATGTTCAGCTGTTCACAGCAAATGACGAACAGCGAAGCAGGAAGAGAAACCCCACAGACACACAAAGAGCCGGGTGATATTCATCAGCCCACAGGCCCTGAGCTGTAGCCTCCAGGCCTGCACACCAGCCTGGACAAGCTCAGTCCTGCCTGTGTGGAGGTGGAGGTTAGCTGCTCAGACTCTTCCTGGCATTTGTACAGAAAACTCACCTCTGCTCTTCCTGTTGAGCTTCTCAGCTTCTCTGGAGCTGCTCGTCTCAGGCCAGTAAACACCCCGAGCTTGTCCCAGCGAGGAGAGTGTGTGTGTGTGTGTAAGTGTGGTTAAAGCCACTTAGAAGCTCAGGACAAACCTGTTTGACAACTCACGTGTGCTCCTCCCAGGCCCGCCCCTTCTTGCTGATTGGTCCCTTTGCTCCCCAACAAGGAAGGACTTTGATCACATGACTTGGCCTTTGTTTTAATGCTGATATAGAGATGTATTATTAACTTGTGGAGTTGAAAGTATTCACATACTTTACTTTAGTAAAACATATATAAACACCAGTAATCACTTACACATGTCCTGCAGTTAAGATCTGGAAAAGCAGGTTTTAACTATCAGAGTAGTATTTCCTAGTGTAATTGGTTGAGATGAGGTGGTTTTTGAAAAACTAAATAGAACTGGAACTAAAGATTATTTAAAACATGAAGTACTTTCACATGAGCTGCATTTTCTTTTAATACAAATTCATATTCCAATAAACCTGTTTTTGGACAAAAATAAAAAAAAAAACTCCTCACAGAGCAACTGATTTATAGATTCAGTTCTACTTGTTCAGGTTTGATGTTATGTATTAATGTTTTGTAAGGTGACTAGAGTAGAAGTATGAAGTGATAGAATAGTGGATACCACAAAAGATATAATCTGTCACAGGAATGAAACAAACACACTTAGACAAACAACAAGCAAATTTAATGACAATAATAAACAGAAACTGCCATAACCTTCTAACAACGAGAACCGGGACCTACACCAAGTATAGAAAAATAAAGGACCTTTACCCATATGTGATTAGACTCTTAAAATGCGTCGAGATTTTACTGTGTTTGTGTGGACTACACTTAAACAATAACATCCAGAATTCACAGAAATTATACTTTGTGGGAAACTTGGACAAGTCTTTATTGTAGAAAACTACCACAGTTTGTCAAATTCGTCACACAGCATTTGGCCGCTTAGTATTTGCAACTGTATTAAAATACAGTTATAGCAACATTCCACATAAGAGCACAAGAGATGATAAGAGTAGAGTTACGATAAGACGTAGTTATTATTCTTTTTACACAACATGGAATAATGTGCTGTCAGTTGCTGCTGAAACTGGAGGTTTGCATACTACATGTAAATAAAGATAATGACAAAAGGCAGTTTCACTACAGGATGAAAGCAGTTGAAACTAACTGAAACACAGCTGTGACTCTTCCAGCGGATGTGAAAATATGATCCTGGCGTAATGGTTGCTCATTTTCCTTCAGCATTCACCAATACACACAAACAGCGTGGAGACTTTTCTGAAGTTTATTTGGATTCCCAGATGGGTGTGTTTCATCTCAGCAAAGTCCATGCACATGTTGTTACCGTCATAAAACTTGAGCACCAGAGTAATAAAGGGCCACCATAATTTAGAAAATAGCATGCGGTTGATGTTGTTGGCTGCTAGGGGTTAGGAGATAGCACAGTTTTTATCTTTGTCCTTTGCACCAAGGCTGTTAGCTCTTCTCCGTCTAAGGCTGCCTCGTAGTCCCCAGTCTCTCTGCACCTCCCTCTCCTTGTCTTCCTCTCTGTCTTTGTCCTCGTCAGCTTGCTGCTTTCTGAGCTGTGGTGGAAGAGGAATGGGCTGTCCCAGGAAGTAGCCCTCTTCCTCCGAGTCAGAGGATGAGGAGCAGGTAGAACAGTCTTCATGTTTGTAGTGGCCGGGATGAAGGGTTAGTGAGGAGGTATTGACAGAGCCCCGATGGTCCCTCTCACCTCTCCTCTCCAAGGCGTCCAGGCGAGGCCGGTCGGAACGAGACAGTCTGGGGTGCCGTTCTGCTGCTGGGTGGAGGGTAGGATCACAAGGTGTGCGGCCACGATTGCACACCCTGCGAAGACTGCGTTGGTGATTAGAAGACCCATCTGGGGAAAAAGAATTTGTTTAAAACATTTATTCAATTCTTTTTCTTTACAAGTGAGAAATATTCACCTCTCTGAAGCTTTCACTCACCCAGTAGGTCCATCTGTGGTGGAATACCTTTCTGTAGATGTAACCTGCTTCCAAAACCTCCCACCACTTCATCTTCATCCTGCTGGTTTTCATCACCTTCTTGCAACTCCTCCTCGTTCTCATCTTCATTGTCCTCCTCATCGACAGAGTAGCTGCTGCTGATTGGTTCTCTGAAACTGACTCTCGCCGTGCTGGTGCGGGTCAGTGGGGGTGGAGAATCACTGGGTGTCTTCTCTGGTAGTGCCGAGTTAGTCGGGGGGGAATCCTGGGGTATGAAGTCTCGAGACTTGAGGGGCAGAGGTGGTGGGAACGTGGATGGGTTGTTGGGAGAAGGCGTGTCGGGTGAACTCTTCTGAGGAAAAACTGAGGGAAGAACATCAGGACACATTTTAGTTAAGACAGTGAAGGTTATTATTGGCACCGTGACTTTTTCAAAAAACAAACAAACACTCAAAGTGTTTCAGTATCAGTGATTGGCAGTACCTTGCATGACCTGATTCGTCCTCTCTACCCAGTTTCTACAGTCTTTAGCAGTAGAGGTTCCTCTTGAATTATTGCCAGTTTGTCCACTTTTCTCATGCAGCTCTCCCTGAAACTGAAGCTTCATACCACAGTCCCCTGGCAATAAACTGTAATGCGGGAGGTCACTAGGCCATGATGGACCTAAGCCATTTCCTAGATGAATGTGGGGAAGAGGTGAGTAGGAGCCTCTTGATTGAGAAAGACCATTGGGTGCAGGTACTCCATTTTGAACCGGAGCGGTGCAGTGGATACCTGGTGAAAGCAGCTTAAATCAATGTGTGCTGGAGTAGACAACAACATATTTAATCGTTTTAATAAATACCACATCTACCTTTGTTTTCTACTGCAGTACGAATGCAGTCTTTTAGTGGTTTTATAGTAGGACTGATGCCCTCTAGTGGCTTCAGAGGAGATCCACACTGTGGCTGCCCGTGTTTCTCTGCTGTCCCACAGCGTTTGTTATGCTGAGGTGGTCTGCTCTGTAGTGCTGAGTCACAGGAGTCGGAGTTGTTGGGGTCTTCGCCCAGCGAGCAGGCCCTGGAGCAGAAGATGAGTTCCCCTCGAGGGAGGAAGGGCTTCCCCAGAAGAGGTAGCCGGCAGCGAGCGCAGCAGAAACACGACTCCACAGCGTGCCAGTGCTGACCTTCGTATGTCATCTGGCCTTGGTCGATGCCTAAGAAATGGTTTCATAAATTTTTTTTAGACAAAAACATGCTTTCTTACAATAAAGCACCTTTCAGAAAAAAAAAGATAAAAATAATGTGTCGCTGTTACAACAAAACTGATGTTTACTCCTAGGGTGCGTCCTAATCCATCCAGTCACCCATGACTGCAGTTGATGCATTATATTTATATAAGTGCCACCAAGTAATTTTCATTGATCTGGAATTCAGTGGAAGTTTTTTATTTTCCATTTACTAGTGAAAAAAACATTTCTTGTGTTCAATATTTCTGTTAGAAATAGATTAATTCATTCAAATACTATACATTAATAGTGTTAATGTTTCTTCTCATGGTCTACTACTCTACTTAAATACTACTTACCACTGGTGTCTGGTAGTAATTTTGTGGTTTCTGAAACTAGGCTATACAGGCTTAGAAACCTAGTAAACAATTTTCATGGAATGCTGATTTATTACCTATGTGTTCTCCGCAGGTATCGCAGTACTCTGCATACAGGGACTCATAGCAGGAGCAGCAGTAGGGTCGACTCTCTCTCATGATATAACGCTGCCCACCCAGGGCTGCCTCACACTCAAAGCAACAGAAGTGTTTCATGTGCCAGTATCGTCCCTCTGCCTCCGTACATTCATCTGCAAGAATAATCTAAGACAGAGACAACAGTAACAGAGAGAGACAGAGCGGTGGATCAGCAGATGGGACTTCATGAGTACAGAAATGAACAAATTCCGATTGTAAAAATGCTGTGAGACACTGAGGTTTTGGGTTAATGAGAGTGAAAATGAAGAACACTTGGTCAGTTGTGCCAGATCTAAGCTCCTCAGACTGAAAGGCCATTAACATTAAATGTCGAAATTTACACTTTGCTGTAAAATACAAGTAAATAACAAGTAATAAAAAAAAAACCAACACGCAACTAACAACAATAAAAACACTCAGCTATTCTACAGGGGACAATTTTAAAGTATATTAACTTGAGGGAGGTCGATCAACAGATTGGACTAAATGAAAACATTTTTTTTTTAAGTTCGGGAGTTTGGTGGAGCAGTCACCTCGTCGCAGGCCTGGCAGCGGGGCTTGAGTCTCTCAGCATGGTGCCGGCCACAGTAGATCTGTCCGTCCTGGTAGAAGTAGATCAGGTCGACCAGCAGCTCACTGCAGGAGGCACACTGGAAACACTGAGGGTGCCAACAGCTGCCGTGCCCCGCTCGACTGGCAAACACAGCGATGTCTCCGCCGCAGATCTGTCTGCCACACTGGAAAAATAAAATCGGTTGGGTGGATGGAGGTGTGGTGCAAAAGTTGGGGGATATGTCCTTTAAACAACGGAAAGAAATTTTATAGCCCTGTAATCATTACATCTCAGTGTGCGGTGACCCGTGAGCAATGCCTGCACCTACTCGCATCAGTGCTTGCTCCAGTCTAATTAAAAGAGCTCTTCTCCTCAGCTCTGATGTATTTTAACAGGCTCCACATACTTGCACTAACTTTAAATAGTATGCTACTGTTGTTTTATGCCTGCTCAACATAAAATAAAAATGCTGCTCTACCTGCTGGCAGATGGCTCCCGTCATAGTTACTGGGAAGAGTCTAACAGCGCCTCTGCCCAAATTATCTCTTTTCCTCTGCTGGCTGAAAAGACGCAACTCCTTCTTCTCCTCCTCATCCAGAGAGTTACAGTACTGCGGCTAGACAATACAAACACACATTCAGGATGACAAATGCATTCAAGCTCAATTTAATTAATAATTTAGTTGAATGTAATAATAATAATTGGCCTGAAAGAGTCTTGGTGGTGTTACCTCACTGTCGTGGGCCGGCAACTGGTGCAGCAGCTGTTTGATTCTGTATCTCTCCCCTGGACTGTTCACATAAGGCACTCTGTCCTCTGGCAAGCAGCTAAAATACTGGTATACCTGCATGAGATGCATGTTCACAGAAAGTCACAAATGATAGAAGGATAGAAGGCAGAGCAGTCTAATTAATTACAGGGCGATTACTGTCAACTCAAAACGACTATAAAACATTTTTTCCCATGGCTTGTAAATCGTTTAGGTTTATGTAGGGACATGTTTCAGCGTACGCGTGCATTGTGTTAATTTATGTCCTGACTGTGCATCTGTTCTGTTCTGTATCCTGGCTGTTACCTGTTCGGGCTTGAGCCCAGGTGGGACCCATGCGTACTCCTCTGAGGCGCAGCCCGAGTCATCATCAGAGATGGAGTGTCTCTGAAAGTCTGATACCAGCTTCGTCATCATCTTTTCCAGCTGGCCCGGAACTGAACGCACGGCATGCTCCTCTCGCACACACTTGCAATGCACACAGATCTTCCTGTGGAAACATGGACAGCATTGGGCCTCAACCCTGGGGATTTCTTTTACTGATTTACAACATGAGCCAAAAATGGTTCTATGTCAAACTTACTATAAATAAATACAGTCTGACAGCTGGGTTCTCTCTGTGCTTTTGAGATACTGAAGTGCAAAACAGTGTACATCTTGGAACCCGACTTAGATAAAGCCTAAAATATAATCTATATATAATGACAAATGTGAAAGAACATTTCTGAAGCTACAGTAGTTAGACAAACCCAAACCACAACTATATTAACAACACACCTCTGCAGACACTCCCACAGTTTGTGTTCATATTATTTATGACCACACTTTCTGATGGAAAGCTTATGTCACAAACCAGCTCAAACACATTCTTGAGGTTGCCTCCCTGCTGGCAAAAATTACTGATACACCGATTCTCACAACAGAATTCATAATAAAAACATTTCACGTTACTTAAACTAATTCAGACCTGATCACATCACATCTGATTGGTGCTGATCTGGTTGCAGGATCAGCACATCCCCAACATTCTATTTTTCTACCAGACAAACAGGAAATGAGGTCACTGACATAAGCTTGGCAGTCAATCCTGTAGCAGTTAAGAGAGGGAGGTGAAGATGGGAGCAATAATCCCGCTCTGCCGCATATTACACCCCCGTCTTGTCCTGTTGACTCCTCACCGTACTCAGTCGGGCACTGGGTGTGCCTGTGTGGGGGACCGGTGGAGTCAAGTGCCCCGAGTGGCAGAGAGGTGTGGGTGTCACGCAATTGAGTGGATGTGACAATGCAGCCATATGCAGCATGTATTGCATGTGTACATCTCCGCTGTGATTGCATAACAGTCTGCCAGCTGGCACTTGTGGCTCAAGTTCACAAGGCACAAAGCTGCTTTATTCCAGCACCCAACCCCCACACAGCTGAAAAACTAGCACACAAACACACACAACTGCTCGTAAACTGGATCAGCGCTCCTTTACTAATCAATCATATCGTAAACACGGCCGCTTTAACATGTTACAGCAGAGTGTTGCGTGAACGTAATCCTGTCTCCTTACGCAGTATAATTACCTGCTGAGCAAGTCAAGAGATGCTACTAGGAGATCTTTTCAGTATCTTTTCTCAGGCGCAGCACAGTGTGATGATAATAATATGCAGCTGTCCTTCACTGGCAACGCATATGACCATGGTGGCCAAGCTGATAGAAGCAATACAAATAATAGTAAACACAGCTTAGGCTAAGCCATGTTGGCACAGTTCTGGCCCCTGCTGCATTTAAGTGTGTGAATGCCTTCATATGCGGAGGGGGAGGCCTCCAAGTACGTGCCTACGAAGAGACGGTAGGAGGACAAAGCTGGAGATCTGGCATGATGGGACAGATGGCAGACGCACCGTGTCTCAATCAGTATCATCACCAGCCTCCACATGATGAAGCCGTTTAAAATGGGATACAATCACAACCGGCTCCAAACTTTCTGGTGTAACCTACAGTTATTGAGAGATAACAAACTGCTATTTTGGATTTGAGATATTAAAGCAGTAAAGTCTCAGATCACGTCTGTGTCTTTGCTGATGCATTAAGTGATTTTATGAAATGGAATGAATGTTGTCAGAATTGATTTAAAATGTTTATTTTTTCTATTTTTTTTTATTTTATTTTATTTTTTTTTTTACTTTTCTTTTACAATAAAACTCCTTGAACCTTGATTGTTCTTCACATAATTAGAGCTGAGAATGAAGCCTGGCTTGTGAACGTAGCTAAATACCAAACTATATGTCTGATTTCACAAACAACAGGCAAAATCCATATATTTGTACTTCAGCATATTAAAGTCTACAGTATAGGTTTAGAAACCAGGGCAGCTTTTTGGCCGCAATTGCTGATTTACTCAGCATCCAACTTCACTAAATTTAAAAGCAGCACTGTTCTGAACTTGAACACTGTCATTTAGCAGAACCTGCCGTGATGAGCAGTGTCCTGATCACTTAGCTGAGTCACAAGGCTCTGATGTAACACATGTACTACTAAGCTTTGTCCCCATGTGACCGGCGCAGTTCAGTAGTAGACATTTGAAAATGGAACTGTGTGGAACAGTTCGAACCCAGAAATACATGGTTGTACTACAGCGGTTTCACCAGCAGCCATGTGTGTGCAGTCATTACACAGCAGACACAGCAGATGCTGCGCTGGGCAGGACCCACAATCTGCCCCCTAATTCACTTTGCTGGACCAAAACTCTGTTACCTCCAGTACAGCTTCTTCTGTTACCTTTGGCGAAGATGTCGTTTTGATTGTGTTCGACTAGTCTAAACATAATTTATTCATAATGAACAAACTTTACGTAAATAACATCCCATAGTGACATTTTACGTTACTCATGTGATAAACCAGCTCAAACTGACAATTGGGCCCTGGATCTCAATACTGTCCATTAGTCAGCTTTCAAATGCAGAAAATGCAGAACAAGAAACAACGCACTAGTCTTAAAGCCTTGTACATCAGAAAGCTGTGTGTCACCTCACCTTCCAGGTTGTTACGAAGGTGACTAACAACACTACACATACCTGACGTCACGTTCTCCGTGTCTACACAGTTGTGTACAAAACAATGTAAAGTCGCACTGTGACGCACAACAATTCTCCTGTGCTCACGTGCACACAAACCCCCTCAGTGTCCTGACGGTAAATGACTGTTTGCGTTTCTAGACCCTCTAATCCAGTTAGACAGTAAATCACAGTTCCTTCATTACCTGCTGCGATCATGACAAAGTAGAGAAGGTCGGCCCGTCGACACCGACCCATCCAGGCTTCCACTGTAAAGGTCTGCTTCCGACAGGCGCCTACTCCTGCCTGTCTGTCAGTAAGAGCAGGATCTTCTCTGGCAGCTCCTTTTCATGTGGTTCTTCCTGCATGTGCGCTGCTCTTTTCAATGTCCCCACCACCCCCAACTCCCACCCTCCTCCTCCTTCGTGCTGATAGTGAGCTCAGACAATAGTCATCACTGCGCTGATTACAGACGTATTCTGCTCTTCTCTTGTGATTTTTTATCGTACTAACACACAGGCGGTTTACCCACGCTGTTACAAAATTAAAAGATGAAAACCCAGATGTCCGAGCGGCGTTCTCAAAGAGTCTCTTCTGCTCTGACGAGGCTGCGGAGACTGACTCAGAACAGATGGACGACTGTGGCTTTGATGCAGTTATTAATCATAGAAATGAGCAGAACAGATTTTGATCCTTTGAGTGATGCTGCGCAGCATTCGTCATGTTATGCGATTAAGATGGTCGCGCACGATAACAAAATATCTTTGGTAATAGAGCATAAGTTTGAGTCACGACACATGACTTAATACCAATTCATGGGAGACTGGGGTCCAGCGTTAGTTAGGGCAGATCTACTAGACAACACACTATCTTCACCATCAGTCACTTTCACTTGATTTTGTTCTTGTTTATCTTGTAAACGCAAATATTTTACAAAAATAACAAGTCAAGAAAATAATCATCAGAGGAATCATAATTACGTTGCATTACGACAATTCTCTACTCTTTATAAGGCTCCTAACTTTTTACCAGTCGATTACAACGAGATAAGCTTATAGTGGTATTAAACCTGGTAGGACGGCCACGGTATAATCCTCTGTGCTGCTGCTGTGATCTATAACTAAGACTCACTTCAGTGGAGAATATTAAACCCTCCTAAGATCTGCTCTTAACAAACAGATGGGCCTTGTCCTATAACTCTCGGCCACTAATTAGCGACTGAGTAATTGCAGCATGGCCGCCCAGACTAATAGCGACGGCGACTGAAGACTTCTGAAGCATTGCAGGGACCTGTGGGTCAAAAGTAACTCAATTCGCTCGCTGCTGGGCAGCGGAAGCACCATCTGCCCCCCTCCTGAGTTTGTGCCCTGTCTGAGAGAGCTTAGGATGAAGATGGATCACTTCCCTTTCAGTGAGCAGCGGCAGCTGAGCCTGTGGTCACTTGGCTGATCTTCTCTATAAGCAAAGGTGTGGCTCCAAATTAGTTATTAAGGGAGATGCAATTAGCGACGGAGTCTGGGGTCTTAAACACTGACCCCCATAAATCTCAATCATTTAATGTCTTTCATGTTCCTCATTCTCCTGGATCAGCTAAATGACTGCAACAGCTAAACAAGACATTTGCATCAGTACTTTCCAGGCTGTCCTCCAGTCTGGAAAGTACTAAAACTGAAAACCCTTGATAAATCAAGGGACTGTATTCTCAGTCCACTGATCAAACACGCTGTAAACACACTGATGGGTACAGGGGTGTACAGAGTGTGGCTACAGGCAGAGCACAGCACATGTGTTTTAGATTACATCCTAACTTCTGAGCTTTTGTCTTGACCTGAATAGAAGAACAGAAGTGAAAAAGCTAAAAGATACAATTACAGTCTTTGGGTTACACACATGACTCTCCCGACACAGTTTCCTTCAGCCACGCATTTCCCATCAGGGATTGTAAATGCATCCATTCGTAACCAGCAAAGAACCTTCCTCTTCTTCTCCTTTATTCTTTTATCTGTGTGTCTGGTGGTTGCACCACAGCTGCAGGGTCTGGAAGCACTAAACGCAACACAATGGAATCTGTATTATAAAGCTTCCATCTGCGCAACTGACACACACATTGCTTTTTTCATTCAACATTCAGTAACATTTTCTTTCCCAACACCTTCTAGACCAAAGTCTAGTCTAGTCAAACTTTCACAGTTTCATTTTATACATTACAAACGTAATGAACTGTCACATCTGTGAAGGACGAGGCCACAGTGTAATGGAGAAAGGTGAGGGAGAGAGAGGGAGGTATGGAGTGGTCGAGAGAGTTACCATCACAGCAGTAAGGCTTAATCTTGTTAGTGTGATTGACAGGATTAGACTAGCCAACAGATCCGACCAGCTGGATATCCACTAAAAGAATAATAGGAGATGGAGGAAAGGAAAGAGGGGCTCAAATAAAAACATGCTGACACAGAGCAAAAAGCAGGCGCTTGAACAAATAGGTATGTCGAAAGTCATTTATGTCGAACTTTTAAAAACAACCATTATTTTACTACGATGTATCTAAGATGGTGAAGAAAAGTCAACATACAATTCTAATTGTATTATGACATTTGGACAGATCTGCGCCGTGTGCTGCCCAAACTAAGCAGCCCATGATTGTAGATCTGCCTTCATTCTGTACAGAGATCAGTGATCATCAGTGCTTCTTAGCTTTAGGACACAGTTTGAACGCCTAAATTACTTATTCCTAAATGTGCTGCCTTGACTTTTAAGTAGCTTCAGTGCACAAAATCTAAGCATATATAATATCTCATGAATAAATCAGAAACCTTCAGCCTGGCAGTCAGCCAGCGAGGAAAATCAGCAAGTACATGTTAACTGCTTTCATCTTTATGTAGTGTTTGTATGCGAGTCAAATATAAGTAATTCAATTTCAACGAGCCATGTTAAAACACAGGTCACACTTAACTCTCCTCTCTACTGCTGGGAAATCCACGGCATGAGAAACATTTCCTGCAAAGATAAGCAGTGTTTAAGAGTCCGACAGTTCCTACCTCCAGCCATGGACACGGAAGCCGGGACACTGGTCTCCACAGCGCATGCAGGGCTGCCCTCTGTCTGGGTCCTCTTCCTCCTGAAAGCATAAACAAACTCACTTCAGCTCATGTTATTTCTCATGGAGCGCAGTAGGCGTCCGTCATGTCCGTGTTTCAGGTGGAGGCAGGACCCACTTCTGTGCTCAAATGTTCCTTCATGGTTACACAAAACATGATGTTTTATACAACTGTCAGATCACCATCAATAATCAGTGTGGCGACAACATCTTGCAGTTACATTTAGAAGCTGAGAGTGTGCAGCGTGTTGTGTTGTTTAGCTTGATTCAGAGGAATAAAATCTAAAGTAAAGCCTTTTGCCCAAAGTGCTGAGCAGCGCATCTGACTTTGCTGAACAGCTTAGCGTAGCACAAAACCGGCTACCTCATATTTCACTTTTAATTCTGTTCTTGCAGCCTGGTGATGGCAGTGTGTGTGTGTGTGTAGGCCACAAGCCTCTTTTTTAGAGATGAAAGGAAGGAAGCAGACAGGATGAGAGCTGCACCCTTTCCCTCTCTTCGCAGTCCCTACTTTTTTTTCCTCTGACGCCTCTCTACTGTGCAGTTCCTCTCCTATCGCGCTGTGAAGAGTTTACCATCACTGTGGAATATTTGCTTTTGTTGGCTTAGCTTTAATATTAATAGAATCCCTATAACCACACAGTACTACCTGTGTGTTTTCTCTTCTTCTGATACGACGGCTAAAAAGATGCTTAAAAAAAACAACGTATAATATATACTGGTGCCGTCTAGGGCAGGTGAGAGATAATAATAATAATAATATTAATAATAATAACATTCAGACACTTTTATTACCCTCTAAAGCCATTCTGAGCAAACGCCACTGACTGTGATTACCTGATTCTACTTGCAGATGAATCCCTCTTGAACGCACACAGATGCTAACAAAGTTTAACGAGCGGAGCAATAAAATCCAGAAATGTGATAGAACGAGATGCATGTGCATACCTGCTCAGCTGTGTGTTGAAGTTTCTTTCTCCGCACCTCACGAGGACAGAAACTCTAACCACTAAGCAACCACGATTCACGTCAAGCCTGTTTTCCCATGCAAAGCTGCTTGTGAGTAACTTTTACTTCAATTAGGACAACACTGAGTTTGCTATAGGTTGTCAGATCAGTACTAATGCATTTAGAAACAACAGAACGAATCAATTAATCATAATTAAATGTTTTGTTTTGTACACATTTTCACTGTTTTCCTAATTAGTATGTATTATGTTTAGTAAGGTCATTATTGCTTCCAGGACACAGATGTTAGTTTATTTTCACTCATCACGATATATGTTGTTTTGTAGCAACATAAACAAGTTAGTCCAGAATAGTCCAACGTGTCAGTGACGGATAATTTACTGTACATGCCACTTTCAAATGCCTCGCAGTCTGGTGTACATGGCAACACAAGGAGAAGTACTTGGATACGACCTGAGTAGTTGTGCTGCCTTATTAACCACCATTTAGATTTTGTTTTGCCAAAGTCAAGGTATGAAAAGTGACACGACAGGCGAACAGATGATTTCTGGGTGACTGAACCTCACACACTGACTGAGCCTGGAAAGACACAAATGCACACCACTAACACTGGCGTGAGGCTACAGTCCTAAACATTACATCGACGAAGGTTACAGAAACGGACATTTAGTAGCTACAGGATGAAAACACTTTCGGAAACTGTAGCCGACGTGAGACAATCACACTGCGAGATACAACAGGGTGTTGCTGAGTTTTCTTTCAAAGAGGGAAGAAGTGACATGACACATAATATGTCACATTTTCATTGTCGTCTTTCTCCACTCAGAAACCCTTTGGCCCATTTTAAAAGCGATGCCTGCCTTTAGCAGGTCAGCCACCAATGCATTCAGCATTCTTATTGTGAGGTTGCTCCTTAGCTATGAGACACAGGTGTATACAAACTCCAAACAATCTGCAGCCTCCACTAGAGCATTAACAGCCGCTAATGAAAATTGAGAGATTTTCGCTAAAGACAAATAATTAAGAAATTCGGGTACAATCATGATGCAATGATTAGTGAAGGATTAGGAATCCTGAGAAAAGCCGTAAAGTTACTTAAAATATTAGTACAGAGTACTAGTAGAACATCCTGGAGAGTTTTCACGTTTCTACTAAACGCTTCACATTTACATATGATTGTTTGCCATTTTCATGTGATGTCTGACCACGACACTGTGCACCCAAAGTTTGCATTTATGGCATGTACACTACTCATTTGTGTGATGCAGTCATGGGGCAGTATTACAATGATCCCAAGTCCTGTGTATTGAATGAGTGTTTTCAGACATAGCAACTACATCCAGTTAGCTTTCGTTTACTCTGGTAACTCTGTTTGGATGATAACATAAAGGACAACCTTTCGGCCTTGAGCACTACATGCTGCCAGTTAGTTTTACATTTCCTTGGTGGTTTTTCTTATCACGATGGCAGTGTCCTTTATGCCAAGACTACACAGACTTGCGGGTTTCATGTGGGCTTCTTTTCAGTTTTCCACAAAAGTCACAGTATCACTAGTGGACGGCGAGCTGTGCCTATTGTGTTGCGAGTGAAGGATGTGATGGGAGTGGTGGAAGGAAGTTTCCTCTAAACGAAATGTGAGTAAAATAAATAACACATTCAAGTTCACATAAGCTCACAAGTTCACTCTGAGCCTGGCGTCAGACTTCTCCTATCAGCTCCTTTGTTTTTCACTAAGTGGGTGTAAGGTTTGATCACATGCTGCTGTCTGGGTTTGCCTGAGCTCTGCGTTGCTACCAAGTAACCGTGTAACCAGGTAAGGGACAAACTGAAAATCTGCCAGCCTTGTTATCGGACATCAGAAACCAGCTGCTTTTGAATGGCTTGTGATAGCATGAGACAGGCTGGATAATAAATACACCTGGTTGATGCCATGAGGTCCAGTAATAGAGTAGTACTGATTGAGTAGTTTGAGTTGAGTCCAAGGAATTCTTTACACAAATAGACAAGAGAAATAATTGTCATCTGAGATTTGCTCCTCTACTTAGAATAGTGGTGTGGGAGGGGTTACACATTAACCGGGCAGGTGAGAGGTCAGGGGCCTCAGCTGCCTGATCTGCTCTTACTGGCCAGATCAAACACACAGCCTGGAGGCCAGCTCTGCCAAGGCCCCTTCTCTGAGGCCTCACACCTGTAGTTGCACTTATGGGTTACGCATCACTGCTTCGCGCTGCTGAGGTCAACTGAGACGACAACATTTACCACTTGGTTGACGCCAGGTTGTGAGTTTAGAAACACAAGTGTCTCAGAGTGAAATTGTATTGGTGACAGCGCAAAAGTGGGCTGGAGGGTTCATGCTAAATGCTCGGTAACATGCAGACTAACCTCAGGTGCTTCACAGCTCAGTTTGAAATATTAGTTTTCTGTGTGTGTCTATTTATCATTGTGAGTATTTTAGAAAGTACCATAAATAAAAACATTTTTAAAATGTCATTTCACTAATTTATCAATGTAACACAATCAACTATTTTAAGTAATTAATTAAATGTAAAGGAGCTGCTGGGGGGACAGTTGCACTGAATCACACTTTAAATAGACCATAATATTATAATATTTTGTTTTGTCATAGAAGTAGGTAACATATGTGCATTTCATATAGTTAAAGACTCATTACTGAAAAAACCTGTAACATGAATCCAAAACACTGATGTAATGGAGTGTTGTATAAAATATTCACGCTTTCATTAATATTTGAATGCAGTAATTGTCAGTGTCAGGACGGAACAGCTGTTCAGGGTGTTTAAATGTTGTTAAGCACTTACTGAAGGATAATTAACCTGTAAACTGCAAAATCCATATATTAATTCTCCGTGAAGCCTCTAACAACAATTGTAGTTGGATTCACAGTCAGTGTTTGGTTATGATCCAAGTGGCAGCGGAGCCAGATGTTTCACGGCCACGCAGCTGTTTGCTAGTCTGGTCGGAAACGAGCCTCGTCGGGTCAGGAACCGTGTGCTCCGTGTTTTGGGCTGAGTTCCAGCAGTACAGCGTTTAGCAGAGCACCGGTGGTTGTTACAGCGATGACGTGACAGAACTGGCGGCGCGTTCAGGTTCCAGCTACACCAACATCCCGACCTGCACAGGTAAACTGTGACGTACTGGGATCACCCCCCTGAGAACAGCGACGTTGAGGTGACTCAAACGACAAAGAATGTGCATCGAGAGGCTGTGGTGGACGACATTACACAATAAGACAATGAAGTGCGGGACACGGTTCACAAAAAGGCGACACGGCAGCCAGGTGGAGGTGGAGGTGGGACTCGGTTCCGCTCGGCTGTTCTCGGCGCTGGACTAGAGCTCACTAACCTACAAGTTCTTTTCGCGCTTGCTGTTGTGAAGCAGCAAAAGCTTAAACGAACCTTTAAGTGTGTTTTATGCTAAAGGAAGAGACGCCGTCCTGAGTATTTCATGTGTTAAAAACACATAAATGTAACGTAAAAAAAAAAAGAAAAAAAGACACTTACCGAGCGAGTCGAGCGTCGCTTTTTTGACCCGCGCAAAAACATGTTAATATCCGTTGAAACGCAATGATAAAAACACAGTTGACTTTCCGGATGAACAAACGACTTGGTCCAAGTAATCGCCGTAAAACTGTGCGTGTTAAACTCGCAACATGTTGTTCCTCTCACTCTGCCCCGGGACTGATCATTCAGACTTAGCTAACATTTTAGGGAAGTTACACCGACAAGCTAGCGAAACTAAAACATTTGAGTTCCGGTCAATTTTTAAAGTAAAACACGTACTTCTGTTTGTATTGCGTATTGCTGAGGCAGGGGCACAGCAGAAGCCGAATAAATACATGTATCATTATGAGATTTGCACATCATTGTTTGATCTTGCACACTGTCTAGTAGAAACTAGTCAACCCGACACCGCTCCCGCTCTTATCTTGAAGGCGTCATCCTGGCATCATATTCACAACATGACGAAGTTCCAACTTTAAGGTCTGTAGACAATACAGGCTGTAAAGTCTCCCAAAGTTTGGTCTTTCCTAAAAAACACAGCCGCTGTTTTTTCAAACCCTTTTCATGATTGTGTCTATAGTTTTAATATAGGTTGTATGTGTTATTATTAAACCATCTGACGTCTGGTTCGATTTATTCGCCTACAAACATAGAGTAGGGAGGTGTGGTCATGTAACTAACTTATTAATTTATATTCTAAAAAACTAGTTTTAGGAGGAAATATGAACGAATGCAACACAAGTGTTTTGTCTATATGATCCAAGACAAAGAATTATGATTCCACTTAGGTCTTTAAAAATTACACTTATGAATATTATTGCAACTGGAAATCAGCGATATAAATACTTCATAAATGTTATGTAAATAAATAAAAAAACACAAAATAAATAAACATTTTAGGGATTGGATTATCGAGCACACTTGCATGAGGTCAGTAAAGATCCTGTCAAGGTCTGTGTAAATCATCATGATCACGCGTGAGGGGAAGTCGAGTCCAAAAGAAACCCCACAATCACCATTTTGCACTGGTAACTCTCCCACCTGAACCTAAATACCAACGGCACAGGTCTGCACAACTGAGCTGCTTCATTTCAAACGAGCAGCACTCTGATTCCATCTAGCGGTAAAAAGACAGAAGACACGCTAGACTAGACCAACCAGCCTGCACTGACCTAAAGTTAAATAAAAGACATTGATTCACATAGATTTTTGTAGTAACGATGGCTTTTAATTCCCAAAACTGCTGCTTTGACTGAAATTACAAACCACAAGCTCCTGTAAAACATGTTAGAGGCAAATACTAGTAAGGCAACTTCTGACTTGGACCAACGTGATGAACAAACTATTTCAAATATGTTACATAGGCCTTTAAAAAATGTAAGAAGATAAAAAAAAACACACAACCTGAGCAAAAGTCATAGCAGTCAGATAGAACTGCATGGATGGCAGTGTAGTTCTAAACAATGAACATGTGATGGTTGATTAATGAACATCTACGGCTCCTAAAGATGCAAACTACTGTAACTGTGATTAGTTCAAACATAGCGAGAACATTGCTTATCTGTGACAGAAACTCACTTCAACTGTTTAGACTTTAACTGGTTAATGTGGGCTGTAAAACACAGGGAACATTTTGTAAATACCAGAAAGAAATCTTTACTTTTTTTCAGAAACATAGAAAATACAGAATAAATGGTGATGTTATAAAAAAATTTCCAAAAACAGTCCTTCCACTCCCAAAACAATCTTCATGAGCCCAAATGACCCAGTAACTCTTTGCTACGGTCTATTAAAAGTACACAAATATATTAGACAAGCTGCAAACATATATACTGTATTATTTTGTTTTACAGTTGTCCCTTTTTAAATTATGGTACACTGAGGTTTGCATCAAGGTTTTTAAGGGTAAATCCTTATGTAGTAAATGTGGTGTGACCTACAGGCACAGATGTACAGTACCACTAACTTTGGTATTGTTATCCTCTCTTCAGGTATGGTCCTCAAACAAATCTGTCATCCACTCCATCCATGCAGTGGCATTGATAAAATTGTGACCTGTTCATTTCACTGTCTATCATCCCTTCAGCTTAACTTCTGCACAAGTGTCGTCATTTTGTTCTTCTGGTGCGTTCTTGAAAAAGGTACATGCACCTTGCAGCGTTTAAACTCTGTCACCTGTAATAAAAAAGTCAGGTATTGTAGAATAAACGTGTGTTGTAACGTAGCTGTGAAATGAGGAACATTGTCAAATAGAAGATTGTTCTCACCTGTAGTTTGTCCCGTGTTTTGCTGGGTGCTCTTGAGTAAAAGGTAGATGGTGTAGGCATCATATAAAAACAGCAGACCGGCAATTAACCCAAATACCTAAGAAACAAACACACAGAGGAAGAATCACAATAATAAGAATATTACCATCTCATATAACACAACACAGTCAACTAAGGAAACCAATAAATAAACAATGAAGTTGGATTATTTGCAATTAAATACTTGAAGTTTCTCTTGAGGCAAAACACACAAAAAAAGGCAAACAGGCCAAACTTGAGTTGGTTAGTCAGTCCTGAACATGTGGTGTGAGCAGGTGAAAACCACAGACATGTAAAGTCACTTCTGAAAAGCAAACCAGACCATGGCTCCCCTAACCCAACCTACATACAGTAACCCATAACTTTGCTTCTAATTGTGACTGTGGCTTTTCAGCAAAGGCTGAGTTTTAGAAAGCAACGTGGTGTCTATGGTGTACCAGCAGTCCAAAGTACATTCAGAGTTTGCACTAAGTACAGGTCAGCCATGTGTTAAAAGAAAAAAACAAAAACAAGGTACGAACATAACATTTACTCAAAAATCAAGAATTATATTGGCTTTAATATTAAGAAATCAAAACTGCATAAGCGATATAACAATAACAATGAAATTAAACTGAAAAGTAATTATTTTACACGAAAGACAGATGAAAGTGTCATTTTAACAATAGCGTAATAAAAGCACACAGAGGTGTGGAGTTGCAGTTTGTTTGGTGAAGTAACTGCAACCATAACCTAAGGCTGGAACGTTAGTTCTAGTATGTGCTCCTACTAGATCCTGCTCCTCTCGTGTCTCAGGCTCATCTCTAAGTTGTTGCATCTACAAGCACATCCCGTGTGTTGGCTGTGATCAAATCAAACACGTCAGTTAAGCTGCGTTTGGGGCAGCTCAGTGGATCTGTCTTGCACATCTAGCAAATGAGTCTAGGAAAGGCAAATGGCCTGAACTGCAAATAAACGGAAGGAAGCATAAGATAAGGACATAGATGACTTGGTACAGACTTAATGCTTTCACTCAGAGTTTGGTTATAACAAAGGAAATGCCTATAAATACACCTCCCCCAGAGTTTCCGCAGCGTTGTCATAGTTGCACATCTACAGGATAATATAGCTTTTGATTAATAATGGCTAATGGTTGTCAAAACAAGCAATAATATGCACTACTTTAATATGCAGGCGCGTAACTCACCCCCCCTGCAATTCGTGCGCCGTCGCCATGACCTCCAATGACACCGAACAGAGAAGTGACGAGGTAAAGAACAGAACCAACAGTGGCACGGAAGAAATCCTGCACAAAGAGAGAAGCAATGGATTTGTGACTCTGTGTGTGTGTGTGTGTGGGGGGGGGGGGGGGGGGGGGCACTTATCGTATCAGACAAGGCGCACTCACACTCCAGATCCAGTGGACCACTCTGAACCGCTTGTCTAGTTCCAGCATGTAGATGACAAAGAAGATGGTGGCGAATGTCATCTCAAATAGGGCCAGAACAGAGAAGCCTCCAGTGTAAGATGCAGCGTAGCAGACCAAGACGATGAAACTGATGAGCTAAGAGAAAAAAGAACGAATAAGATATCACACAAACGTCTCACATGCAGATTGAACCAAGAGGGGACTGATGATCTCTCTTCCACAGAGTCCACTAAATAACCAAGCACCAAAGTAAATGAAACAAAGAAAGGCCTGTTCCATTTACTCCATTTAGTTCACAACTCAGCTGCCACATACAGTAACAACAAGAGGAATATTTTCTATGCAACTTTACTACTGGAGACAACTGACTGGATTATAATGCACTCAGTCAAATAAACAGTCAGTCTATCATCTGACATTTTGCTTTCATCTTACATTTTCCACATCTTCCTCCATGTGAGGAAAAAGAACCATTGTGTTTTTCTCGAAATGCTGCCCGTGGGCCTTTATTCTTTACTTTTTTCAGTACTGCTATTGTTGCTACTGTCAAACTGTGTGGGAAGACGCTTTCACACAACTTTCACAGAAACCTTTACATAGTTTCAAGCGTTAAACTGTTTAATTTTCAGCAAATACGAGACACAGTATAGATGCATCAGGTTATCGCTGTGCAATGCTTTCGGTTTTCACTTTTTATGCTCATGTGTACACAACATGTCAGTAGACCACTTAATCATCCACGTAAACGCTGCCTCACAGAAAGGTTGTCTCTCTCTACGTGTGGCCCTCTGATTGCGGGTGTAGCTGGCCTCTTGCCCAGAAGCAGATGAGATAAGCTGTGAAAATCACAAGTGGTTCAAATAATGGATGGATCATAAAATGTTATTGCAGCAATGTCAGCTGAAGTCACAAGAGATTGGTGTGCTCAGAATGTCATGCACTTTGCGTGATTTGTTTATGTTTTGTGTATAAGCATCTGTAGTACAACCAGGTAATATTAATTAATTTATTTTAAAGTTTTCATCTATTACGTTTCCTCTCCATCTATTCATTTAATTGTGACCACAGTTGTAAAAATTGTAGGCACATGTTGAACATTGCAGTGTTTTATACTCAGACACAGAAAAGTCAACTGGTATCAAATCACTGCAGTCAGCATTATACACATATGATGCAACCGACTCCACACCAGCCCTACATCTGTCACTGATGCGTCCCCTCCCCTGACCCACAACTGTTACACAAACGTGCAGCCGGACAGATGTATCAGTAGCTCATGTGTTCTGGAGGCTGGCACAGACTGCCTCTGTAGAGTAGCAGGGCGGCCGAGGCCGAGGTCCAATACAAAGGGAGCTATTCAGTCCAGTGGCGGCTGCTCTGAGGGCAGCACCTACTGAGGAGGCCGTCACTCAAAGAAACACCCGCTACACAACAGGGCCTTAGAACAAGAAAGACGCTGAGAGTCTGTGTCTTCCACATTTGATCCATTTGCACGAAGACGCTTTAAAAGATTACAGCTACGACCTGCTCTTTTAAACCGAATGGAGGGAAACTCTTATGAAGTCCTGTCTAATTATAGTCAGCAGCAATATGAGAGCCAAGAGCTAGTCTGTGGTGCAAAGGCACAACAAGCAGCAACGGTTGCTAGGGAAGTCACTTATGTTACAGGGCTGATTGAGCTCTTGCCACAGCTGTATACTACATGGAAACAGACGTTCAGAGTGATTTCGTCACGTTTCCTTCACTTCAGCTAGAAATGACACACACATTACACAACATCTAACAAATTTCTCAATCACTAGCACTTCATAATCACGATACAACTCATGTGCATCCTGTCGCGCCACACTGCAAAGACTAAGTCGCTATTAATGCTTGTGTTAACGTGACTGAATGTTGTGGTGCAGTTCCCTGTGTGTTATGCCTGAAATGCCCACGGGAGATAGGTGAGATTCAGGAATTCTTTGCTCCTAGGAACAAACTTCACACACAGTCTGGAATTCTTATTAACACTGGGGGGGGGGAAACTTCACAGAGGGTGGACGACTGACCACCAACATCTGAGAGCCTACAATGAACTCATGAGTTATGGGAACAGACCTTTTCATCAGTGACACAAAAGAGCTTCGCCTCACTTGTACGAGTTGGAAATAACAGCACGTGAAAACACTCAGTTGTGTTGAAAAAATCTAAATTCTAAAAAAACTTTACCGGTAATAAAAACAGTCAAATTCAGTAACACTGGTGACCGGTCTCCACTGCAATTAAGCCATGCGATTAGTGCAGCAGTTGTGCACTAAACCACAATTCCCCACGGGGCGTGGTTGATGTTTCCGATCAGGCTGGCAGCAGTGCAGAGGTGTTTGCTTGTAGCGTTTCTAAAGTGAAACTCGCTCCTACAACCACTTTGAGGGGTTGGAGTTTCTGGCTGACATATATTTGATAGTGCTGCTGATCTACAACCACGTTTACAGAAGCAAATGAAATGCTAACATGGCTCCCAAGTCCTGTTTCCTGCAGTTACTGGGTGTGGGCGACGGACTGGGCCGACTGGAGGGAGGGAAGAGTGTTTGAGTCACATTCGTACCACCTTAAATAAAAAACAAAAGTTAGGTTCAACAGTTTGCCTCACGGGTATTTAACTGTCATGTGAATATGCAAAGCTTATGTAATGGTAGAGGCTCTAACGTGACTTCACATGAACAAGTTCCTGCCCGTGAAATGCAAATAAAGGCAGCTATGAGGAAATAGCCAGAAAAGAGAAGGTTTTTCTTACCACAACAGATAGATTACTATTACTGCCACAGAGGCATTGCTCTTACAAACTGGTTTATATTTCAGTCTGTACAGGTTGAAATATTCCTCTCAACCATAGTGATAGATATAGATATATAGGCGATATAATGTGGGAAGCCTGTCTACCACCTGGTACCATCTTTAACAGATCTTCTCTTCACCATATTTGGCCCCTTGTTTCCTGCCTACAAATAGTGTCCGGGCTGTGGCGTGAGAAGAGGAGGAGACGGCTGAGGACACCCAGTAGACCAACTTAACCCATGTGACCTTTCGTTTGCCGTTAACGCCGCGCATTTGGCACTTTGGTGCCAAATGGGAAAACGGTGGCGCACCAGTGACAGGTGGAAGCCCTTAACCCAGGCTCACGTCCCCTCCACCCCCAGGCTCCAGGCTGCAGTTGTCCGAGAAAACTTCCTCCAACAGAGTTTAACAGAAGAAGCAGAGCACGGCGACAGTAGAACAATTATTCATCTACATCCTGTATTGTAAAAATCAATACGCGTAGCCTCTTGAAATACTGATTAGTACATGCGCTAAGCGTGAAGAGTGAACTCACTATTTCTGCTGCGAGTATTGTGCCTTTCTGGGTCCTTATGTAGCTCTTCAGCTTCTCCAGCTTGTTGTCCTCGGGGCTGGTGGTTATGTCAGCCATTGTGCGTCGGCTAACTTCACCCACTGACGGCGTGTTTGGATCAGAGCCCTGTGGACGCCGAGCACCGTTGAACTACACCGCGGTGATGCTTCGCTTCCCTTCAGATGTTCTGCTCCAGCGTCCGCCGCCGATCAGCCCCGACTTCTAACGTGCAGCGTCGCGGTGAAAGGTGGGTCCCGTGACGGGCAGAGCAGCTCAGAGCCTCCCCTCTACGTGGAGGAGAGGAGGAGCCCGAGAGCTGGGAGCGGAAAGTTGGTTTCCACTTGTCTTCCTGCTTCACAGTGAAGCCTCCAGACGCAGGGCATCACCTCCTAGTCTGTATTATGGCTTTATATGATGCTCAGATTTAATACGAATTACTGTATACGCGTGTCATTATTACTACATAATGTGTGTCATTATGTAAAACAACAAAACTTCACAATGGCTTCTTAATATAACGTGTTGTTCCTCTCAGACCTCATCACAGCACAAGTATTTGAACCTTTTGACATTTCCTCCACCACTTGCCAGGTGGTGGGAGAAGTATTAATATTTGTGGAAAGCAAGTATTTTTCAACTCACTCACCATCTGTTTTTTTTTTAAATCAAACTGTTGATGATAATTTTGGAAAGTCTGATGGTCTAAAACAATCATTAAACCTTTGGTAAAACATTCCCTGGTAAAATCCCTCTATTCTATTTACTTTTTACTACTTTTTTTTGTAATTTTTATTTTTCCCACAAGGGCCTAATGAGAGGTAGAGGTGTTGGCTCGATTCCTGGCTTCCCCAGTCATGTGCTGAAGTTTCCTTGGGCAAGACACTGAACCCCAAGCCTCCCACGGTGTGTGAATGTTTGTATGCGCAAATTTGTGAATGAGACGTAGTGTCAAAGCGCTTTGAGTATCAATAGGTAGAAAAGCAAGTGCAGACCATTTCCCATTTATTTCATGTTTATATTATATTGATGTACTTGTACTTGATGATAATGAATGTTTGGAATTAGTGTCTTTCATTACTGTTGCTTGACAGGCTTATACACATGTTGTACCCTTCAAAAAAACCAAAGTAATAATAAATAAACATTTCCTGAATGAGATTAGTTTTTGATTTGTGGTTTAACAGAAGCATTAAACAAACAAACAAACAAACACTTTATATTTTGTTTCACAAATTTTTAAACAATAATTGCACTCGCGTGGTTTGTGTAACTCTGGTGTTGGACCACTCCTCATAAGCAAACTGCTCCAGCTCAGGTTTGATGGGCTCCTTTTCCAGACATCATTTTAAGATCTTTCCAGAAATGATAAAATATGATTGAGATCTATACTATCTCGCTTTTCATATGTGTCCAGGCTACTTTCATTAATTTGTTTTCTAATGAGTTGACTAAAAAGAAATAGTTAGATGAAGATGACCACAGCTAATATACTGTATGTATTATACACAGTCCTCACCATTTAAACTAAACTGGGTCAAACCATGCACGGTAAATTGAGGCTTTAATCATAACATTGTAAATATTTCAAAGAAAACTAAGCCCGACTCCCAGTAAACAACAAAAACTGCCCTATGAACAAAAATACACAGTCTAACCTTCAACAGAATAATTTCAATTTTATTTCATTTAGTTTCACATGGACCCCATATAATAAGAATACAGAAGAATTCTGGAGAGTCTTTTTTACTGATTAATCATTATCATTAATACTAATATGAATACATCATACACAATAAACACAGCACTATTCAAAGGCATAGGGAATATCACAAGACGTCATTCACCACTAACAACAGAGTATATTTCATTTCAGCATATTTATAAGAGCTACAGTGAAAGAGAAAAGGAGATACAGAGAGAAACAAAACAAGGGAGGGAAGGGCTAGAGCAGGAGATAAAGCCTGAATCAAAGAACCCTGATTTGAAATGAAAAAAGAATCAATCCAAGGCTGTGCATTGAGACGGTGTATTGGAGATGGACAACACCTGAATCTGATGAGGACTGGAAGCAAACCTACCAATAAATCATCGTTTTTTGGCAAACCGGACCTGCCAGTAAGCAGGTGTGTTCACTGTCTATCTGGAAAAGATTGCTGTAATTATTGCAGCACTTCTTGTAATTTGTGTTTGCAGTGACATATAACAGAGCCGTAACCACTACGATGGGCCAAACCTCTACGGTATTAAAGAGCAGTTTGATGCTTCCCTGCAGGTTTGAGCCTCAGCCTCTCAGCTTGTGTTTCGAGATGCTTTAGGATATAAGTTACATGCAGTGCTGTAGCGTTCCTCCAAAAAGAGAAGGGCAGAAGATGCACGAGCAGCACATATGGAGACCGTGTCTACAATGTCCCAAAATAACCCAGGCCTTTAAAGTTTATTTCATAAATGTAGTTCATGTTAACGTATGTACTGTATGCGAGATAGATAAACAGTTAGAAAACTATATAACTCTGTCGTACAACTTTCAGGACCACATGAAAGGAGACCAAGAACAGAAAGAGGTTCATCGACAAAACCAATTCGATGCTGTTACATGAATCCGAACAAATAAACAAACACACGCTGCTAAAACTGTTCTTCACTGTCCTGATTCACAAATTACATACATGTACTGATAGCACACTATAATAGTTCCTGAAACAGCACAGCAAGTATGAGACGCTACCATGCTCACTAAGTTCCCTAACCCCTATGCAGTTTGATTTTCTATATTAACAGAGTGCATCCTCTGAAAAATAAATACAGAGAAAATCCTAAACGTAACCAATTATTATCATCTATCCACTGTTCTCACAACACGTTAGCCTTTCTCTGCTCACGTTTTATAGCAATAACTCTTCTTTCATCATTGTGATATCGATCATTTAAGGGAATTGTAGGGAAAGGTTAAACTACTGTATGTGAGCTCCTTGAGAGAACTGAAAATAACACAAGTGAATAACTGCGTGCTCGACATTTGCTGTAAAACAGCTAATATGGCGTGCACAATTATTCAGTGGTGTACATATAATTATATATATTTAGATCAGCATGTTGATATATACACAGCACAGACAAATACATTCTCCCAAGTTAAATGTTACTATAATTGTCTTCATAAATCTTTTCCATAGCAAGATTCATCTTAAATGTTCGTCAACTAATATTTTGGTATTTGTATTCAAGTTTTTCTCGCATAATCAAACAGACAATCCTCGGTTGTCTTCTACGGTTAAATACATCACGAGAAGAAACATCGTGTTACCCCTCCCCCCCAACGTTTCCTGCTTGTGTTACCCTCCCCAAGCCCCACCTGGTTCTGGCCTCCTCCCCTGCCTCCGCCTGTCAACTCACAGATACACAAACAGACAAACAGAGGAGTGTGGAAATTCAGATGATGGTTGAGAGCCACACTCCGAAATCACAATGGCACCCTGGAAAGAGGACAACAGACATGAGACAACGCAAAGAGAATATATTAAACAAACAAATATTCATCCATCCATAAAGTTGCTACACACTGAACCACCTGCCTCATTGCAGCAAGAAGAGGACAGGGACACGGCTTTTAATACCACAAATACAAAGCTGAAGCTTCTCAAGTGAGTCCACTTCATTCATACTAAAGCGTTTTTAATCTTTAAACTAAATGCAGCTGGGTATTGTTCACCCCGCAAGCAGTACAGCAAAAAGCTTTTCCACCCAGGGTTTCAGTTTGTTACCCAGGATTCCCAGGGAACAGTGGAGCACAAGTTACTGTGAGAGCTGTGCCACACATGTAAAAACATCACCCTCTGTTCCCCACCATCATACAATAAACCTACGCACAACCGCTGCTTTCATGTTTCTATAGAACAAGCATTTCATTGTCTACATTTAGCAAAAATAATAAGAATAATATATTTATTCCTCTTTTCTTTTCACTATAAACAAATGAATGGCAATTTAAATGTATAGTAACTCAGTTAAGTGCCATGGTTGGATAAACTAGTATATAACTATTGCAGTACATTAAATAAACAGTAATTACTCGGTTACATGCATTTGACCTCCAGCAGAGAAAGTCTGACAACTCTCAACCACGATTAAAGCTTCTAAGGTGTTGAATACTTTTTATAGGCATATGAGATCAGTATTAAGACCTGCTGGGCAACCAAGCGACAGAATTCACAGCTGACACATTGGGCTCCCTGTGCAGATTCATGGTGCAGCTTCAGCTACTTTAGGTTTTATTGAGCTATAAATAAACGGTAATAAAGAATTTTTTTTTTGGTATTTAAGCTACAATGCTTCTAAATATGAATGTCATTCAAGCGAGGGAGTGTATTTGCATAGCAGCAGTGTTATCATAAATTACAGCATGTAACACACAACCACTGGAGCAAAATATTGAAATGAGTGTGTGGCAGCAGATCCTGTTATGAATTTAGTAACCACTGCTACAGGTATTGATTTCATGCATGTTTGCACTCACCATCCTGCAGCTGTGTTTTGGCTGGACAAGCTCACATCTGATTAGAGTAGGAAGTGGGCTGCTGGTCATAACCCTGGCTGTATCCTCCATCCTCATTGTAGCCGCCCTGCTGGCCGTACTCTGGTTGGTAGCCTCCCTGGGAGCCAGCGTAAGGGTCTTGCTGACCGTAACCTCCCTGGACGAAGGAATCGGGAGCGGGCTGCTTCTCCTGTGATGGGACATATGTTCCACCAAAGGCAGCCATCCAGCCAGTCTCCTTGAAGACGAACCACAGGTTTCCCAGCCACAGGATCAGGTTGATAAAGCCGAAAGCCTGTGGACCAGAAAGCAGACATTTTAATTCTAGTAATAATATTTAATGTTAATGTTTTCACTTCATGGGATTGGCTTCATTAGGAACCTACCACAGAGGTGTTGAGGCCAGAGACCTTGGGGTCATAGACCTCACGGCATTGGTTTTCTGGTTCATTGCAGGCTGGGATGTCAGTAATCACTTTCTCTGGATCAGTCACTGTTTTCACGTCAGACAAGCCTTTAGCCCAAGCACATGAAGACACCAGCCACATGAAAGCAAATACTGCCGTCACAACAAAATCCTGGGGATAAAAAAAAAGAATCAATTTGACTCTTGTTGCTGAAGTTGCTTATTTGAATTATATGACTGATAGCAAAGGCAAACACAACTCACAATCTGAGCTCCCTTGTTGTTTTCACGGTACTTCTCCAGCAAGAAACAGTATACGGAGAGCGCTGCCATAGAGTACAGGAAGGAAAAGACACCAATGGTGACAAAGAACTCCGCTGAGGAGGAGTAGTCTCCGCTCAGGAACACTTGGTCAGGTTTTCCACCTTTACATGTGGGGGCATGGAAGTAAGCCTGATGGAGCCTGACAACAAGAAGAGACAGAGAGAAAACCACAGACAAAGAATGAAAGCGTGATCACACGCACTGAGGCGTTTAGGACATTTGTGTTTGTGGAAACAGTCTCAGGGTAATACAATTAAATCTGATTTTTGTATTTGGATGGATGTTCTGCTTACTATCTGTACAAGAGAAAGTAATGACAGGATACATACCTGAACGGATATTCAAATTCTACTTCTATGCCTAGGTCGCTCTCTGACCGGTTTTTACACTGCACACTCATCTTGAACATCCCGGAGTAACTGCCACATGTGGAGAAGGCGAAGATTGCAAAGATCTGAGAAGGAGGAAGAGGAAAACATACTCAGTGAGAATTTGACAACTGATCCACGGACCTCAGGTACCTTCCTGGTCACCTTTTTCGATTAGGCTTGTTTCCTTGACGACATAAAATCTTTAGTTTAGCTAGTTCAGATAAGTGTGAGAGCAGAGATCATCTCTGCAGAACACTTATCTCTGTTTTCAGGCGGTGCTCCAGCACTTGCAACATCTCAAATGAGCTGCTAAAAAATGCACACGGGGTGGAAATCAATGCAGCGTTATCTCCAGGTAACACAGCAAGTGCTGCACCTGTTGCCGTGGTTACTGTTCCATTTAGTTGTATTCTCTGGTTATAGTATTTGTTTGTATTTAGTGCTGAAATTCTTTCAGATTCTGTTCCAGAGGTCAGTGTTGTTCTTTCCCTCCCACCTACAGTCACATAAAGAGCACGAACAGACATGCGCAGAGACGAACTCACAGTCTCTTACACACTGGCAGATTAGGCAAGTCAGACTATTTTTACTGCACCCGCCCGATGCTACGGGCCAGAGCCGATTGGATGGAAAATCCAGCTATTAATCTCACTGAGGTGCTCCACCATCTGCCACCAGATACTCAACTACAAGCCACTGTAAAGCACACAGTCACAGTCACATCCCCACACGTCAGCTTGTACACATACACCAAGACAAGCCTTCGTAACTTTAGTCTTGTGCTGTAGTACTACGGTGTGTATAGTAGCACCACACAACTATTTAATGTAGCCTTGTTGCTAATGCGAGCTGGGGACTTGTTCGTGGTGTCTCGTTGTGGTTGCAGGGCTAGTTTGTGAATTTCACAGCATCTCAGAGACTTTCTCTCACCGCTGTTGTAAAAAGGCAGATTAACAGGTTTTACTGATCAGTGCAAATGAGTCTAGTGTAGGTGCATGAGAGGGAGCTGAGGACGATGCTGAGCAGCACAGTTTATCACCCAGTTTCAAGCAAAGAGTCCATTGCTTTGTGCAGGGGGACTTTAATTTGGAGTGAGAATGCAACCTAAAGCATTTGTTGCACTTTTGGAAACAACAACAACTCATCTGACTATTTCACATTTTGTGAAACTAGATCATCTAAACCTAAGCCCAAAATATAAGTTGTGTTTTTGTGCAGTTCTGCATCTTTAAAATCGTGAAGAATAATAGAAAACTCGAAGCAGGTGCACACTAAAAACCCATCCGTCCTACTCTTATTAGTGTAATGGACTCATGGTTTTATTACTGAGACGGGTGTGAACAGCGAGTAACTCTCGGTATTCATTTCATGTTTCATTATCCATTTGAGACAGAGGTTAAGATTTAATTGAAAGAATCAATACATTTACTATCTTCATCTTCACAAGAGACACTTTAAAGTAAATGACACTCAGTCAACAGTTTGAAGGAATTAAATTTAACTGACGTGTTGAAAGGAACTGATGAAGAGTCCGTTTTACATCCCAATGGGAAAATAGCTTTTTAGAAAGTTATTATTATTATACTGCAAAATATAGACATTGGAGTAAATCAGGATTCAATGTGAGTGACTCATAATGTCTGAGAATTCAAATGTAATTAAATAATTATCAAAGGAAAGTCAAAAACAGAGCCTGTGAGCTCTTCACACAGGAGGTTCAACGCTAACAAAAATCTAGCATCAGCATGCTAAGCTGCTAGATTATAAAATGCATGAATAACGTGCTGCAGCGTCTTACTGTAGGTGTATTTACCATATTAGCACAGCCGCATACTGTGGCTTTCTAACCGTTTAGTTTGCTGACAAAGCACCGCTGATGATCACAAACCAAAGCATTACACCACGCAGGAAATCATAACAACATTCCAACTCGTTCTGGGTGGAATGAATGAACGAATGAACGAATGAACGAATGAATGAAGTTGTTGCGTTGATGAGACATTTCAGCAGTTTTATTTAATCTCGTTCGTCTGATGGCGCCTGAGAAAACCTGCCACTGAATCTTAAGGGAGGCAGACACAATTAAGGATTGTACTTTTATGGTGATAGATGTGTGGGAGGAGGAGCGGTGGGAGAGGAGGGTGGGCACAGCCAGGCTGAGAAAAGAAATCCTGGTGTTAGATGCCATGGTAACACTATTGGCAGCATGGCCCAGTGAGAAGGCAGAGGCTGGTTTCTACTCCTCCTGGCAGGCTGGATGGACATCAGTTGTTCTGTGAGGAGGAGATTCACAATCCCACACACTCAGACACAAACAGCCAGTCTGCTGCTGACTTTCACACACTGTCTGTCTTTCTCTAACTTTCAGATCCCGTAGAGACACATATTTTGATCTTTGAGTTACAAAAGACCCATAATGGACATATTATTTATTATTGTTTAAGGTGAGGAAGCCCATGTGATCCTTCACTTGAACAAAGTGTAGAATGTAAACAAAAAAAGGCCATAAGCTGAAGCAGAGACTCTGTAATATCTGCTGTACCAGTATCATAATTATACATGTGAGCATTAAGCCAAAAACGCAATCTGTGTAAGCCTTCACAGAAAAGCCCCACAGTAACAAACACTGAGTGTGAACAGCCAAACGCCTCCGAGCTGCAGTCAAAATCAACAGCCTTTACTATACATTAGGAGCTACGCCAAAGAGAATAAGGGTCTTTCTTCATCTCCTCACAAACAGCTTTTTCATTTTGGCTGAGAATGAGTCAGAGAGCAAAAAACTCTGCCCTCCCGTAGCAGCAGCTGCAGACAGCTGTTGGTGGAGTCTGTGGCTGAGCTCTGCATCAGCTGTATTTGGAAACTCAAGTGTCTTCCAACATCCATCAAATCGGTGCCTCGTCGTCACTATTCCCCAGAGACAGAGAGCGAGGGTGGGGAGGTGGGCAAAGCGGCGTGAGTCACACATACAGCGCAAACATTTAATAAAAATGCTGCTCAGACGCTTTCATAAACGAAGGCTCCTTTTTTGTGCTTAATTTTAGGAAACAATCCATAAATTCCACGTCCTAAACATTCACGGCTTCAAGTATAAACATGGTTGGAAAAATCGCTGCTTCGCATTTGATGTATTTTAAGGCATATGCACACCCATCGCCGGCCACAAGTACAAAAATTGTTTCTCTGCAAAGTGTTTCCACTGAGTCCAGTTCCAAAATACTTGAGAGGAGACTCCCTCTTGCCTCCTAAAACCAACATGATGCTGATGATGATACATGCCCGTATTTATACAGAGAGCAGCAGCTCTTCCTCTACTCTGACGCAGGCCTCCTGACTGATGATTCATGGGCCTTGGCCTCCGGAGCGGAGCTGCTGATTGGTGGTTGGCTTGCTGTGACCCAGGGAGGCAGCGATGAGGTGCTGGCACACTCACAGCGCTCCAGGGAAGGACTACAGAGTCATGCAGTATATTCATGCTTCTGTCTGTTCTTTGGCATAACTGCAGAGCCCAAAATGGTGTGGCACTCTCGGTACTCTGGTTTGGCAGGCACGTTTTCGTATGGGTGGTGTTACATCGTCTAGCTGAGGGATTATGGGTTGCATGGGTTGAATCGGCACCGTGAAACCACCATCACTTCCCTTCATTGGTGAGAAGGAAATTGCAGAACATGTATATATTAAATGCTCACTTACTAGGAATGTATACGGTACATTTATTATTGAACATACGGAATATAACGACCGTTTCACAGCTCAAGGTGACCTCCTCACGTGTTTACTATTTATAACATTGAACTTACTGAGCAAAAGAAAAGCAACTAATCCTCTCGTTATGATAAATGTTGGAATTTACTTTAAAAAGAACTTGTTTTTCTCCTCAGTCAATTAAACAATTTAAGTGAGAAATAATTGCAATACTAGCAGTGATTTTCACCACTGGGTTGATGATGCAAACCGACTGTTTTAAGCTAGATCCCACCGCCAGCAAAATATCATAAGAAAAGACACATTTAAGAGCTCGTCACTCAGCTGCAGGGCTTCACTTGGTAATTAGTACCACTATTCGCAGCACTGTGAAGCCCCAGCTGTAGCGAAAAGAGCTGGAACACAGAGGCACCGCTGTTAACCCTGAAGAGTGAGCGTGTGAAGATGGAAGCTCATTATATGAGAACATCTGGCAGCGTAAAGCATTATCCTCAATGTGTCACATTAGAATTAAACTTGAACAGATCAGCATTAGCTTAACAATTTTTATTAGCAATTAAACTTTTGCCCAATCGCAGACAATCAAGTGCACACATCAAGTTTATGATGAAGACAGGAAGGAGCCTTTACTTGTGGATGTTTATATAATCTCACGCTACAACAGCTGGAATTGGCTTTAACACTTCTTTAAGAAGAAAAGTTAAGATGATGAATGACTTGACCAATTAAATAATCATCAGCATATTAGCCTCAATTGCTAATAGCTTTCAATGCTTAATCAGACTTCTGATTATAAACAGAAGGCAATCTTGTAATGAGGCTCATTTTATGACGTCACCGTTAAACGTAAACAAGAGCCAATTAAATATGATGCAGACATTTTACAATATACAGTTTACTAGCGCCATCATCTGATGGGGCAGACGGTGCACATCAAACAGAAATAAGAAGACCTGCACCAATCTGGAGAGGTCATGTCCTCTGAGGACGACCTGACAAAGTGTCCTTAACAGTGTTACTACAGTAAAAACTGTGACATAATGTATCATACTGCTGGGAAAGTATCATCATAACCACCATCTGGATGCATTCAGTGACAACCTCAGCCTCTCCTTTATGTGAATGCATGTGAGAAAGCAGTTATCAGACACGAGGAGCTTTATGAAGAAACAGATCAACAATCATGAAACCCTGTGAAAGGATCGTTGCACATCAATTATTAAGCAGCACCCTGCTTTATGACCTCTGAGTGGCAGAAGGTCAAAAATCCTTCAGCAAGAAACGTGGCTTTATTAGTTATTGAAAACATCAATATGTCAATACTGGACCCGGCAGTTTATCATCATTAACACGTTGTCTTTCTCTTTATGTGTGAAAATCAGAACTTACCCATTGTAGAACTTTTATGAAACCCAAAGGTTGTTTGATTATCGTGAACTGCCCTTGGGCCACCAGCTGTCAACACACAAACACAGGAATTAGCTGTGGAGATGAACAATTCGGCTAAAACACATGAACATCAGCCGTTTGATAGGGAGGCTGGGTCTCGTTGTGTGAAAGCAGCCTCCATCTCAGCAGGCCACGCCAGGCGTGAGCTGACATGATGATGCTGATTAAAAACCTAATTACTTCAGCCTCATAACCCACATCCCTGGTCTGCTGCTGGCACCTGCACATGTGTATTATATAGCAAAATACAGCGACTCAGCTGTCAGCTGGCATCTCTGTGGCCTGTGAGACAGTAGTTGTGATATTGATTTCAAATGCTGTGATATGAGAGAGAGAGAGAGAGAGAGAGAGAGAGAGAGACAGACAGTTCTTGTCAGCATTACAATTAGACAAAGCTGATTAACGGACTGTTTTCTCTGCTCGGCTCCTCCACACTTCACAGCAGTTTTTATTTATTTTTTTTATTTCACGAGAAGCAGTCGCGCAATAAGGGAGGAAAGAAACGCTGCGATTGTCTTTTTTTTTCGCAGGTGAATGCGACACCGGAGAGAAGGTGGCGCGTCCCCGTGCGCATCAATAAATGGCCGCATGAGCGGACAGGATTCAGAGTCAGTCTGATGTCCGCTCGCCTCCCAGTCAGACCCTGCTGGCTCTGTGACACACTACACAGCTACGTGGGAGATGAGCCATAAACACGTAGGATGCCGGGCCTACTGCGGCTATCCGAGAACACAGAGGGGCCTTGGATGAATCAGGTTCCCGCTGGTTATCTTAGAAGCACCGAGCTAATTGAGACGCGCGCATCTAAATCAATTAGCCGAATCTCCGGAGATAATAAGCTACAGCCTGTTCTTCCTTTGCTAAATGTCATCGCCGCAGCAATCGGTGGACATCCTGCACATCTTTGGGGAGCCAGCGCCGCTCCATCATAGCCTGTCGACTGCAGCAGCAGCTGGGAATAAAAACGTGCAGCTGCATTTCGCTCCATCGCATCTTTAACCAAATGCAATTTTCAGAAAAAATAGATAAATGACGATTTGCACTCGAAAGGACCGACAGCGCTGCATTAAAACGGAAAAGTGGGCGAAATATGGCAAGAAAAACACCTTTATTGAAGCGCGCGAAAAGAGAAAACGATCAAAAGAAATAAATATCCTTTGTTATTACACAGTCTAATTAAATACACGATTTCCCCCCAAAGCCTTACCTGGTTTACAACATCCATCTTGGCCGCTTACTCGCTGATAAGAGGATCAGAGGGGCGGAGGGAGGGAGGCGTTTCATCCGGAACAGTCCAGGGGAGGAAGACGCCCAGGAGGAAGAGCTGGACTGCGTCACCAGCCGGGCGAGGACGTGTGAAACGTCGTGACGTCAGAAACCCCACAGAACGCGGAGTAAGGACGAGTCGAGGTGTCCGTCCAATCAGAGAGCTGCTTTATTCTAAGGGAGTTGAGATGAAGAGAAGAGAGGCATGGAGACCGTTCACGCTTTAGTAGGCAGAAGGAGTGAGGCAGAAGGGGGAGAGAAAGGTCAGCGAAGGTTCGTAAACTGCTGCTGGTGATTAGCAAACAGCAAAATCACTGGAGGAGGTTCAGTGAGACTTAAGGTTGTAAACACACAACACATGTGCGAACACGATAAAAACAGGAATAGACAGAAACCCAGTGTTAATGTGTTATATGTTTTATTTGTGCCAAAAGGAGGAAGTGAAACCCAGATGTTACCATCTGGCAAACACCTAATAATATAAGTTTTGGTATTTTGAGGTTTTCAGCATCAGTGACAGAGCTGCTGTTGGCAGCAGCTTTCCCCAACAGAGCCCTGTATGTTGTTATTGCACAAGAATAAGGAAAGACAGAATAGAATATCTCAGAAAACGTGTTTTATTCTGGGCGGTGTATATAGGTTGACAATAAAGCAACATTCAAGTTCAAACCACAGATGAATGTGCTGCATTGAGTTTGCATGCGTCACCACAGAGGATGTTCAGTTTATTAAAATATTCCTCTAGAATACAAAAATGCTAAAAAGTCCAACAGGATCATCAAGGTTTCATTGATGTAATAGTTTAATATGTTCTAATTTTTACATTATAATCCATCTTTGCGTAGATGAATAAAGAGATTATTATACAGTACAAAATTAGCAATGCAAAAACATACTTGTAATAATTAATGTGAGTCATTCTTTGCTGTCATGCTCAGCAGGCTCATACTGATGTGCTCCTTTGTGTGTGTGTGTGTGTGTGTGTGTGGAGGGGAGGGGTGTTTTGGCATTCTCACACAAAAGCATATCATAACCATCAATGTTTTACTTGTCAGAGATAATACAGTAAAATACTTTCAAAGCCTCACTTGCCTAATGTGTCATTCTTATTCCTCAACAGAAGTAAACACACACCACTTGAAAGACCTCACACTTTACTATCGTACACGGGTTTGCTGGTCTCAGTAAGAAATCACACAGTTCATTTCATCGGCCAGTTCGTCCTCGAAGCGAGAAATGGACTGACCAGCTCCGCGGGCAATCAGGTCAGCGGCGGCGCTCTCCATATCATCCAGGCTCATGTGACAGGCTTCAGCAATCTCCCGCTTGGCAAAGTTCACAAACTTTGGGTCCCTGGCGTACATGCCGAGACCCTCAGAGATCAAGATCTGATGTTAGAGAGAAAGGAGGAGGGAAACACCCAAATGTAAGGCATGCTGCAGGTCGAAGCTTTTCAGAATGTCCAACTACTAAGTGCCCAGTGCTCGGAAATTTGTAGCAGCTGCAACAAAGGAGGAACTTTAGCTGCTGGGTCAGTCAAATTCAGAGCACATTTTCCAAAGATATAGTGAAACCACGGGTGACATGTTTTCTACATTTCTTAATCTATACTTTAAAACAGCTGAAGAATAATTGTTTTTATATTGGGGAATATCAGTAGAAAAGCCACTAAACTCCTATAGGGGGAATAAAATAATAAATAAATTTTTACACATGATGGCTTGACCTGCTCTATGATCACTCACCGACTCGACCAAACTGTCTGCACTGCCTTTGTCTACGAAGCCCTGGTTGACTGGCGGCATCCTCATGCTGGTAAAAGTCCTCGCCTGACCAGGGTACCAGCCGGGGCGGCTTCCTGCAGGGAGGCTGGCAGAGCCATCACTCCACAGCGGCTGGCTGCTGCCGGTGACTTCGTCCATCAGGATCATGGGGGTGTAGATGAGCTTCCCCTTGTGCGGTGAGGGGGCGAAGACTCTCGGAACAGGAGTGGCACCGGCTGCTGCTGTGTTTGCCCAGGAGGCCGACGACAGCGAGGAAACGCTGCTGCGCCTGGAGTCCAGGCTTTGCTGGGTCTGTGAAACGAGAGCAGAACACTGCACGGTGAAACAACATGGTAAATCTCCTGTGTTTGAACACAAGCGTGTGTTGCTTGCACGCTCGTTTTACTTGTAGGCGGGATCTGGATGGGGACGTGCTCCCACGATAGTTTCCTGGAATGGCAGGGTCGTCCACGCTGCTCTGTGGCCTCAGACACTGGAAGTTAAAAGCAGGCTTACGACCTGAAACAAAGTAATCGTTAGGGCAAACGTCAGTGCGTGGAATCAGTCTCCAAGACCAAAAATGAGCTGTGGGCCCTTCACTGGTAACTTAGACGTCTCACCTTTGGGAATGGAAGGAAGCAGCCGTCTTCTGACAAACTGCGCGCCTCCATTTTCATCCGCATTGTAGCCATTCCCGCTGTAACCATTCACAGTGCTGCCGTTTTCGTTGCAGCCGCTCATTGTGCTCTCGATGCCATTGGTGCTGATGATGCTGCCGTTCTCGTTGTAGCCTGTGCATCCATCGCCGTTATACTGGTTTGTGGTATAGGGAACGGGGCTCGCCGCAACACTCTCTCCGTTCGCAGCGGTGTTGGTGTAACTGTTGCTAACATAGTCATTGGCATCTTGAGAATCGTAAGGTATCTCCCCGATGCTGCTCGCTCTGTCCAGGCTCTGTCCATTGTATCCGGTCTCAGTAGGGACAGGAGAAATGGGTTCTGGATACACGTACCTGATGAGATATGATCCAAAGCAAGAATCCAGTCAATAGTTCTGGTATTGAATTATATATTTCTAGTATTTCTCCTGGGTTTGTTCCTGGTTTCTGTTTCTTACCTGTCTACCGATGCCAGACTCGCAGCATCGAATTCACTGTTGTAAACATGCTCAGTTATTTCAGTTGTAGCCAGCACCACTGGTTCCTCAGCTACAGCCTCTCCGCCATCTGTTATCTCTGGGGGAGGAGGAGGAGGAGGAGGAGGAGGAGGAAGAGGCGACTCGCTGATGTAGTCCATGCTGTTTGTCAGGAAGAGGCAGGTTTAGAGACACAGCTGATTATGTACCAGTGAATGAATGATGAACTGAGAGGTAAACACACCTGATAGGCAGCGGTTCACACCTCGCAGGCTGCTCTGTTACAACACTGACTCCCGCTAACTCTGATCCTGGTCTCTGATGCTCATACAGCCCAGTCACCTGCTCTGTGATCACTCCCCCATTAGCTACGTCGGGCTCTGGTTCGATAATCACTGTCTGCTCTACTAGAGTGTGTAAAGGTGGCATTGGCGTGGTGGCAGGCGTGGTGGTCGCAGACGTTCCATGCTCGCTGTCAAATATCTCATCTCCTTCCTCTTCTTCTATATCACAGGTCATCGCCAGACGCATCTCTGGAGCCAGGTCCTGCAGCGACCGGAGCCCTTGCTGAGAGAAGAGATGTCGCAAGGACAGTTAACACAGAGTATTACCATAACACAGTTTTTATTTTTTATTACATTATATTTTATTTAGGCTAATGGGGTGTTTAAAGTCAAAGCTTAAGTCACCTGCAGAGCGGCTGCCTTGTCCTTTCTTTTGGATTTCCTCTCTCTTTCCTTTCTCTTGCGGAACTTTTTGAAATAGTCCTGAATCAAGAAGCTGGCATAAACCTTCCCACAAGTCACCTCATCACCTTGGAAAGAAACAAGGCATTGAGAAACAAAACAGCAGATTTTTATTTACATGATCATTCAGTCATTCGCGCCTGAAATTGTTTTCTCAGCTGTGTCATTTCTTGCTGTACCTCTAGGGGGAGGAATGACTTCATCAATGAGCTTGGGTTTAGTTCGCTTCCAGAGCTTCTTAATGATAATCTTCAGCTCTTCGTTCTGCTGGTCGATGGCGCCTGAGGGTGACACCAAATCCCTTAATGGCTTGTTCACCACTCCTCATAGAGCGTGAATAAGATTGTGTGCTTGTATGTGCCGGAGGTCAAACCTTCAGTCTTGATCTTGAGTGAAGTTCGTACGAGAGCGAACAGAGTAGCATTGAAGGTGACTGTCCCATCCGGGTGCAGTGGCACATTCATAGCAACCAGTCTCTGAGGAGACAATGAGGCAGAAGGACTGAGACCTAGTTATGTGTTACTGCTCCAAGCCCTGATGTGAAGGACTGGAAGTGGGAGATTTACCTTGCAAGCAACACGATGAGGACAAAGTTTTCCGAAACCAAGAGGCGGCTGAATCCTACGCAACATTGTGACCACATCGATGTGTTTTATCCGACCGCTGCAAAGGCAGATAAACACAGGAAAGACATGTGACCAAGGACACTCTGCAAACAGCGGGAGGGAGAGTGTCTCTGTGTTGCAGCACAGAGCTCTTTTCATTTCTGCTGATCGCCACTTTCCTGCACCTGTCTGACTTTGCTCTTGAGTACCAGGAAACAGCGACTGCGCAGAATAAGTAGCAAAGGAAGAACGAGGACTAGGAGTCAGTCTTACGTGGCCTCTGGATCGTAGTCAGACCAAACTCTCTTGAACTCGTCCAGGTGATGAGTCCCGAGCACGGTCCAGTCTCGAGTCAGGTATTCAAAGTTGTCCATGATGACGGCAATGAACAAGTTGATGATCTGACGGAGAGAAAGACGCGTTTGTATGCATGTGAATATTGCAAAGTACGGTCAGTTCATCCAGTTCTGTTGGAGATGGAGTTTTATCATTTAAACATCTGTGAAGGAACTGCTTTAAATGTAAATTATGGTTAATAAATTATAATTAATTAATAAGGTAATCTGGAACAGGCCACACTGTATTTGCTATATTCCTCTCACTATGTACTATATCTGCTTTAGCAGTTCAGATTAGACGCTGCCCTTGTCTCATGCAATTTCTATCTTCATTCAACTTGGTTCATGTCTTAAAATAGCACCGCAGTCACACAAATGTTCATTAAATATTTACACCCCTCAAATCAGGATTGTTTATCTGGATTAACAAAATCCACGACATGGCGGCTGGGAATCAGACACGACAGGATAATCTATCAAAAGTGTTGCTGGCGTAAGACCATCCCCCCTGCTTTCAGCCGACTTTTATCCCCGTGACCTGCCAGTCCATGAAACAAAAACCTGAATAAATTATACCTACAATGAATTCTGAGTCAGGAACTTGTTTTCCATTTGAAAACACAGGCTCACCAGGTAAGCACAAAGCATGAAGAAGCTGATGAAGTAGATGTAGGACAAGTTGCTACCACAGGTGAACTCTTCACCCGGTTCGATGTCGGCCTCTGGGTCACAGCGTCTGCCGGGCAGAGCTGCCAACATGATCTCCTGCCACTGCTCTCCAGTGGCACATCTGCAAGGGCACAGACGTGTTGTCTTAGACATGCTGTTTGTTTGTTTAGATTATTGACAAGGACGGTGAATTATCTGGAAAGAGGAAATCTTGTGTTGGGGCATAACCTGAGCTTACTTACGCATATTTTATCAATAACCCAATTCAAGGCATTCACCGAATCAGTCAATTAAATCCTATGATGAAATGGCTCACCTGAAAAGCACCAATACAGCCATGAAGAAAGTCTGGAAGTTGCAGTTTCTGTTTATATGTGTGTCGTCGTCAACGGCCACTTTCCCGAAGGTCTAAAATGAGAGTTCACTCAGTGAGGGACAAGCAGGTGGAATCACAGGATTGAATGTGAAAGGGTCACATTTTATATTTGTTGACAGTCTATATTTTAGTAATAATAAATGCGAGGTGTTTAGGATGAAACAGTTTCACTCACTTGCATGCCAATCACAGCATAGATGAAGAAGATCATCGCAATGAGCAGACCTACGTAAGGCAGGGCCTGGGCACAAAGTTGTGGCGAGAACGATTTATGACAACATTCTGAAATCAGCTGTTTAGTGGATCAGTTCGTTATTATGTTGCTTCGGGCTGCGCTGACCTGCAGGGACTTCACAAAAGTCCAGAGAAGAGTTCGAATGCCCTCCCCTTTGCTGAGCAGTTTGACCAACCTCAACACTCTGAACAATCGGAAGAAGGTGATGGACACTTTTCCGCTCTCTCCTTTTCCCCCTCCCTAGAAAAAAAAGGTAAATAAATACATGTTACACACAACTTAAGAATGAATTATTATTAATAATTCTGAATGCATTTAAAGCCCCAGTGGTTGTGTTTTGATCTCACCTCACCATGGCCGCCTCCTCCCTAGATCAATAATGAAGGAGGGAGGATGTTAAAAAACAGAATTAGAGAGAGAAATGTTCGAATTTCCTACAGTAAATATAGTATTAAAAAAAGAAGGAAATGTTCTTTTAATGCTTGCATCATTCTCTGATTTCATCACACTTACACTAAACTCTGACACTGCGATATCCAACACACTCCCCACGACAATCAAAGCATCAAATGAATTCCAAGGATCGATGAAATAGTGCTGCAGAAAAAAGAAAAGCAAAGCTAAGCTGGAAGTGACAGTGGGGACAGCTGCTGTTAATCAAAGACAGAAAAAACTCACATGAGCCCGCAGAGCCATTAACTTGATAATCATTTCTATGGTGAAAACCACAGTGAAGATCATGTTGAGGATGTCCATGACGGAGGTGAAGAGTTTAGACTGTTCATAATGCTGAGCGAGAAGAGAGCATCACAACTCGTCACATCCCCACGTTGAAACTATTTCCACGTTTTTCTATTTTTACAGATGGGTTGTACCTGAACAGCCAACGTGAGGGTGTTTCCCAGAATCAGCACAAACATGACATATTCAAACTGGCTGGAGTTGATAATTTTCCAGAATTTGAGCTGGGACGGGTTTTTAGGAATATAAATCTTTATAGGCTGGGCTTTCAGAGCGTAGTAGACACACTGACGCTGGGGAAGAGCAAAGATGGGAGAGAAAGGATGGTGAGTGTACGAATAATCATTTCAGATGTTCGAACTAAAATCGTGAATTAAGGTTGAGTAAAGATAACGGACTTGATTTTTGTTGAGTTCACAGTTTTTGAACTCAGCCTCGCCTTGTTCTCGAAATGTGATGATGACAAAACCCACAAAAATGTTCATCATGAAGAAGGCAATGATGATGATGTAGATGATGAAAAAGATGGAGATTTCTACTCGGTAGTTGTAAATGGGCCCTCGGTTTATGGCATTAGCATCCACGGCTCGGTACAGAAGCCTTAATAGGACAAAAAATGCAAAAGCCAGGTGTATTTCTTACATTAAAGATGAAATGGTTAAGATTGAGGATCACTACTCACTGTGGCCAGCCTTCAAACGTTGACACGGTGAATAAAGCCAACATGCCCATCAGCACATTGTCAAAGTTGAAATCACTGTTTTCCCAGATCCTTTCTCTCACCATGGGGTGGTTCATGTCTCCGTCCTTATACACAACAAATGTTCCCCTGAAATCAAATGCACAAACCATTTGCGTCACACACGGCGTCTTCAGACCGTTAATCAAGAACCATTTATAAGAAACAGGAATAAGGAATTCAAGAAAACTGACTTGCATTCCTCTGGGGTGTGTTTGGCTTCATCTGTGCAGCTGTAGAACCTACCCTGTAAAATTAAAACAGAAAAATATGATGGAAAAAAACCCTGCAGCAGCCAAGTTCTTTAGAAAACACCAGACTCCACAGCATTCACCTTGAAGAGCTGCACTCCAATACATGCGAACATGAACTGAAGGAGTGTGGTGACAATCAGGATGTTGCCAATGGTGCGGATCGCCACGAACACACACTGCACCACATTCTGTGAACGTGCAGCAAAGGACAGATGAGAGTTTTAAACAGCGACAGATCTCATACACACAACTACATAAGACAAACAAAGGGGCTGACCTTCAGTCCCTTGGCTCTGTTAATGGCTCGAAGAGGCCTGAGCACACGTAACACTCGAAGTATCTTCACCACGGAGATCGCACTTGAACTGTTAGCAACAATTTGCAGAAGTAAATGTAATAAATGCATAATAACTAGTAATACAGCAAGTGACATTAATTTCCTCTAACTGATCCCTAAAAGCAATCCCCTCAAACCTCTACACTGTAACGAGACATAGCGCAGCTTAGAGCTACTCTGTAGTGATTCCTATTGATTTTCCTGTCTGAAGAGTGGAGCTCGTGTTGGGCAGTTATCTACTCACTGCAGAAAGAAGGACGTGAGCGACACACTGACAACCAGCAGGTCAAGGAGGTTGAAGGCGTTTCTGCAGAAGGAGCCAGTGTGCAGAAAAGCCCCGTAGACTGTCATCTAAACACGGCAGAGGACAGAGACTATTAGTCACTTCAAGTCATATTATACTTGTTTTAGCAATGTTCAGTTTACCTTTAGTACAATCTCCACTGTGAACACGGATGTGAACACATAATCGGCGTAGCCAAGCACCTGAGAAAATCCAAACTCAGTATTAGCGCCAATGACTCCTATCATGAAGGTACATGTGAAGAGGTGATGGTGAAAGAAATAAAGACTAAGCTGGGATGTGTTTGGTCTTACTATGTTTCTGAATGAGTGGGATTTGATTGGATCTTCAGCCGCCAGGGAAATACTACTGAAGATGATGAAGATGAGGATGAAGTTGGTGAAGTAGGGGTGATGGATGAGGTTGTGACAGGCAACGCGCAAACTGACAGTTAAAAGAAAACCACACTGAAATGTATTATTATGTACTGTAGCAATGTGATGTTTAGTAGAGCTGGATTCACTGGGCACATACTGGGACCCTGGATATGTGTTGACATTACCAGTTCTTCTTTCCAAGGATAAAGAAGGAGCTCCCATCTGGGATTGGTACGATCTTCTCTTTAGGCCCAGAGAATTCTGGCTTTAATGGGGCAACTCCTGCACAAAAACAAAGAGAAGCCCAAAAATGCAAATAGCTTTTGGGAGCAAGCGTGAATCTTCTGCAGGACAGCGTGACGTTACTCACCCTCCAGTCCCTCGATGGCCCTCAGCTCCTCGTTTTCCTGCCAGTCGTCGTCTTCGTTCTGCCAATAAGAACAACATTTGTAACTTCGAATCACATTTTTATTTCATAAATGCCAAAAGCATAAAAGAATACCCCTGCATCTTCATCCTCTTTCTCCTCATCATCGTCCCACTCTTCTTCCTCCTCCTTTTTTTCTCTGGAATTTTGATTAATTACCAATTAGCATCAATTAGTCTGATAGTAAAGGTAAAAAGGAAAGAATATGTTGCTTATAAGTGTATCAGATGCTGCAACACTTTTACTTCTCTTACACCTAACTTACTCTTTTTTCTTTCCGCCTCCTCCTGCCAAGTTGTCGACAGCGATAGCCAAGAAGACATTGAGCAGAATGTCTGATCACAAAAACTAAGGAGTTAACTTTGCTCCACTGAGATAAAAAGATATAAAATCACTGTTAAACTGCAGTGGGATCAGAAATCTTCGTGGATCATTCCATGGAAAAGGATACAGTTACCGCAAACAAAAAGGATGACAAAGTAAATGCAGACCACCATGTTGGGAAAGATCGGCCCTCCATAGGCCATGATGCCGTCATACATCACAGCGTTCCAGTCCTCTCCGGTGAGGATCTGCAAAGAAAGGCCGAGGAAAGAAAAGGGCAACTTTAACTGATGCCTTCACGGGTCAGGACAGACGTCACCATCTGTCACTATCAGATCACCTGGAAACAAGTCAGCAGAGCCTGAGGAAACGAGTCGAAAGTGCTTCTCTTCATTTGGGTCTCGTCAAAGTTGAATTTGCCTCCAAACAGCTGCATACCCAGCAAGGCGAAGATGATGAGGAAGAGGAAGAGCAGGAGCAGAAGGGAGCAGATGGCTTTCATGGAGTTCAGCAGCGAGTTGACCAGGTCAGACAAGGCAGCCCAGTGACTGGAAACAACAGAATCAAAGAGAGCGATTGTACACGGCAGACCAGACAGATAAGACGCATCACCTTCCAGTGGTCGCTGCTACAGTTACCGAGTCATCTTAAATATGCGGAGCAATCGGATGCAGCGCAGCACAGAGATGCCGATGGGTGGAACGAATTCCAGCTCGACGAGCAGTGTCTCGAGGATTCCACCACACACCACGAAGCAATCGAAGCGGTTGAAGAGCGCCATGAAGTAGATCTGCAGACCAAAGGCGTACATCTTCATCAACATCTCCAGGGTGAAGAGCATCAGCAGGATCTTGTTGGCTCGCTCTGATAAAGAGACACATTTTGGAAGTACAGAACAGACGCTCTTACAGCAGGTGAGGAAGAGGTCAGGGCTAAAGTAAAGAGCGCTCTCACCTTGCATTTCTGTGAGCCACTTGGGCTGTCCGTAATGCTCAGAAGCACTGGCCACGGTGTTGAGAAACACCAGGAGAAGAACCAGCCAGTAGAAGTTTGTGGTTTTAACAGCTACACGGCAATTCTTCCTTAATGTATGATTCAGCTGGCACAGTTGGTCACTAAAGACAGAGTTAGGAAGGAATTTGGGACTGAAAAGGTGCAGAAGCATCGTGGTTTGCACAGTTTAAAAACAACAACAAACAAACAGGATGCATTTGACCACAACGGTTAGATTTCAGTTTGGTTTGGAAAATATTCTTTAGTTGTGTTTTGATTAAATTAAACTAATGGATTTAAAAGTCCAAAAACACTGGGTTATATTACCTAAATGACATTGCTAAAAAAAAAGACATGGTACAACAAGTCAGATAGAAGATAAATGCCATTGTTTTCCTATAATCATAGTAATTAGTTCCTGCCTTTTAAAAGCTAATTATCATTACTGCACATCACCTTTTACAAGCTGCCAAGTTTTAGCCTCATTCTATCCTTTGGCACAAAAGCTGCTACGCTCTTTGCCACATAAACTTTGTAACATATGAAAATCTTACCAAAAGCTATTGGCCATCATCTTTGCCCTAAGAAAGAAAGAACAGAGAAAAGTGATGAAACACCTCCACCTGCTAATAAAGCCTTGAGAATATTATTCCTCTGTGGGCTCACATGAGGGAAGCGCAGCAGCCATTGTCGTCATCGAGGTATGCTATGTCATCATCAGAGTCCGACTCTGTCAGCCAGACACGAGCGTGGGATGTTAGCAACAGTCACATATAACACCTACAACTACGGACACTGACCAACATACCTCCACCATCCTCACTGTGTTTGTACCAGCCGAACTTCTTCATCATCTTCTTCTTTGCAATTGCGGCCCCTTTGAAGTCAATCAGAAAGGAATGATGCTATGTGTTGATGCTTTGAGTGGACTGTGAATGTGAGAGTGTGTGCTTGTTAAACCAACGTTTGTTTCCTTCTTCATCTACGTCCTCGGCCTCTATGAGCCAGTCCATGTAGCCGATCATGTCTTCCTCCATCTGTTTGCTCTCCTGCGCCTTCTGCAGCTCACCGCGCGCCACAGCTTTCTCTCTTTCCTTGGAGAACTCTCTATGTAACAGTACAGAAACCTTAGAACAACACAGAAAAAAAAAGGATGTGGTCGAGACTTGTAGCGCAGGGATTACCCACCCGCTCAGCACACCCAAAACAAGGTTAATGATGAAAAACGATCCAAAGATGACCAGCGAGACAAAGTAGATCCATGGAATCTCATAACCAATGGCGTCGTTCATCTGAGCACAGAGACAAAAGTTAGGACGCAAACAAATAAAAGGTTGGATACACAGCGGAAGGCTCCTCTAATGAGTCGGACTACCCAGTATAGAACATCTGTCCAACCCTCCATAGTGATACACTGGAAAACCGTCAGCATGGCAAAGAAGATGTTGTCAAAGTTTGTGATCCCACCGTTGGGACCTTCCCATTTGCCCCTGCACTCAGTCCCATTTCCTTCACAAAAGCGTCCATTTCCAGCAAAAGCACAAGGTGACGGGTCGTCCTCTATCATGAGACCTGGAGCAGGGAACAGCAGGACAAATACAAGCAGTGAACCTACACATCCGTGAAGTTTGGAAGCCATATTAAACCCATTTAGTTTACACACCTGTGGTGAGAGAGTAGCACGTCTTGTGCATCCTGCCGATAAAAAGCTCCAGACCGATGATAGCGTAGATGATGATGACAAACATGACCAGCATTCCGATGTGGAGAAGCGGGACCATGGCTTTCATGATGGAGTTCAACACAATCTGTAAACCTGATCAGACAAACAGACGCTTTCAAAGAACTACTACAGGTTCAGGGCTGACACGGTGCCACGCGGTGCCAGGGTTAGTGTTACAGCCACACACGCACATCTAAACACAAAGCAACGCTTGGTAAAACAAAACACAGAACAGGACCAGGAGAAAGTTAAGACCAGCTGGAGCAAATGACAAACGCACTTGGCACTCCAGACACGAGTCGAAGTGGTCGTAACACCCTGAAAGCTCTGAGAGCTTTTACATCCAGGCCTCCAGGTTTGCCTGCAGCATGATGGGCCTCTCCTGGCTTATGGTCTGTCATGGCCTCTGCTATTACACTGAACAAACTGCACAGACACACAAAATAGCTGTTATTAGTGGCAGAACTCCTGAAGGTGCAAATTGTGACGACACAAAGCACCAAAATACCCAACGATGACGATAATGAAATCAAGCAAGTTCCATCCGCTGCGTATGTAGGCGCTGGGGTGCATGACTAAGCCGTAGGCAAGGATTTTAGTGAAGGTCTCGACGGTGAAGATGACAAGGAAGACGTACTCAACTTGTTCCTGTGAACAATAGATACGGTGACGTAAGGATGCTTGGGCAAAATTGGTATGACATTTTTCAAAATGTAGTCATTAATATGAAAATACAGAACAGAATGAAAGAAAATGTCAAATTTCTAAAGTAAACTAAAGACAAAGTCACAAAAACTCTGTTACTTCTCTCTGTCTGTGCCTTAGCTCCACAATAAACTGCAAAGTCTGACTTTTTAAAGACTCCTTCTCCAAATCACGTGCCTGATGATTAAGACATGGCTGCAGTGGCTTCCTAACCTCTTAACCCACTCTCTAAACACACTTAAGCCTGTCAACAAATCCTGTTTCTGCAACCTTCCTCTTAACGCCTATAATCACTGTCACTAGCACTTCACCTGCCACAATAACCAATGCATGATGTGCTTTATTGTAGAATGACTAGTGTCCACTAAAAACAGTTACATTTACCACAACCTGATGTAAAAAAATCAATCAAACTGATATTAAGTGCCTGAAACAGCTTAGCGCCTGTGTGAAATCCAATAAAGGGATAGACTAACATCTACTCTGCTGCAGGTGATGATGCTGTGTGTCCCTGCAGACCTCTCAACTAAAATCAGCTGGAAAAGTTACTAAAGATCAGGCGTTTCCATCCGTCATGATCCTTGGAAAAGACAGTATCTTGACACAAGCAACTCACCAGTTGGTGATTGGTAGCATTGGAGTCATCATCTGGATACGGTTTGGTGACACCCATGGCAACACAGTTGGCAAAAATTGAAATTAGAATAAAAATATCAAAGGGCCTAAAGATTTAAGTTAAGGGCACAACTCTATAGAAGAAATGTACAAAATAAAATGTTAACATGTCATGTACAGCGATAAAAACACAAAAGGATACTTCCACTCCACCAGGGCCAGAGCTGCCATGCGGATGGGGTTGCTGAGGGTGAGGCAGCAGAGCGCTCGGGGGGCCCTGAGGGCAGACTTATTTGCCTGCATCGCCTTCTTGGCCCCCCCCCCTCTTTTTCTGGCCGAGCCTGTGGACCCAAGGGTGTCCGTTTTGCCTCCATCGCCCCCAGGGAGGGCGTCTGTCAAACGAAGATACAGTAACAATGTTATTATATGGTTTTGATTTTATTGAAGCTATGTGCATATGTGCATCTTATATGACGCATGAAAGATTTAACTTTCTACTATGGAAATATGTCTGATAGAAACTGTTGGGTTTTTACACTGTACAAAGTAAATTCAGCTCTGACTGCTGCACAACAATCAGTTCTGTCTATATCCATACACAATTTATTATTCCTGCATTGTTAGGGGAGGATTTCATACATGGCTGCGGTAACAGACAGGTATTCTGTCCTGAAGGCCTCATATTATGCGACCAGATGTGACCTACTTCTTTATTGGGAGCAGTACACCACTTACCCGGGCCCTGTCTCCAAGTAGGCCCATGAACACCTGTTAACAAAGCCCTGCACGGAGAATAAGCCTGCAGGTACACTCATCACTTCAGCCATGGAAAAACTATGAAGGAGAAGCCAAATGACAACAGACTGCCCCGTTTTTAAAACGTCAGCTGATATGCATTGACAAATAAAAATAAAGTGTCAGCTTAGTTATTAAGCCAAACGTGTCGTGCTGCTTCGTCATGTCTAACAAATAAAGTCTACAATTTTATGCACTAACAGCGACTTTGTGTCCCTTTGGTATAAATAGAAGAGTATAGTAGAAGCGTATAATAGTGCTGTTACCTTTCTTTGCTCCATCCATGTCCGCAGTTTAACACCACGAAATCACTTCAGAAAACCCACCATCAACTCTTCAGGGGACGTGCAGTGGATGGATTACGCATCCGTGGGTTTGTATGGCAAAAAGAAGCCCTTTCTGGTAGAGAAGAGCGACCGTCTGCAGCCGCTCATCTCACGTCCACATGCAGCGCGTCGGCGCAGCGCAGACCGCGGCCCAGAAATCCAATTAAGCCGCGCTACGGCACTTTCTTAGCGTGCGTAACTGAAACGCGCAACAGCCTTCACCTGTGCAGGCACATAACGGCGAGGACCATTAAAAACGCGTCGCCATATCTTCGTTGGTCAGCCGCCGGGATTAAAGCTGCTGAGCCGGTTAGAAGGATGACAGGGGGAATCTTTCAAGGGGAAGGTGGAGGTAAAGTCAGGCCAGGCTCTGAGGCAGGGGAGCGTTTTGTTGCAAAGTTGTGCTTGAATAAAACACAGCAACATTATGGAAGATAAAATTCAGTGATAAGATTCCAGTGCAGGCCCTTGGACAGAAAAAGCGGCTGCGGTACCGGGACATTTACGGCAGGGGGCGCCCTGTTATCGAGCCTTACAGCATTTCTACTATCACCTGTTATTATCCTGCATGGAGGCCTAATTTTAAGTGACCAAACCGAGAAAGAGGGAAAATAGAATTCAAGTCACGAACAGTTGATGCTTTTATTGTTTTATCGCCTTTTATCAATTTACAGCAAAACACTGGATCATGCTGTAAAATGTCTTTTACAGCGTTTAGATCCTACATTTTAAAGAAAACAGAGGTGGAGGTGCAAAAGTGCTTTTTGTTGCTTTGACGGATAATGCAACAATCAAAGTGACAAGGGTTGCATAACAGCAGACTGAGTAAACTCACCACATAATTCAAGCTATAATTCCCAACTCATATCCTGTTTTTAACTTCCTGTAGTGCAGACATATCTTGTGCATTCCTGACTGTAAAATTCAGACTCAACAAAGAGTCAGAGCTACAAAAGCTGCCAGGGGAGGAGAGACTGCAAACAGAGAATGGAATGAGTTTTTTTAAGCACGCATACGCCATACGCTGCTCTTTGCATTGATTGTCTCAACGGATATAAATAAAATAATACTATTGTCCGAAACAGCCGTCACTGAACAGACGTTGTGCTGCAGAGCCTCCTCTTTCTTTACTACACAACACACAAAACTACTACTGTAACATTCAGCTTCAGTGTTTTACTAAAGCTTTGTACACATTTGTAAAATCTTTGGCTGCTTTTATTATTAAATCTTCCCTACACAATTACAAAACACAATAAAAGTATTTTATTTACATTTAAATGAAGTTTAAATATTAGAAATGCATGTTTAATCCTAAAAAGTCACAGCGATGATCCATGAAATGTTGAAGGTGCAAATATGGTTTTGTCTGTATTAACCTGATTACACACAAACATTCACTTGTATTTACTTACTGTCACAGTAACTTCTGCCTGAGGTATAAACACTTAGTGCAACTACTTGACAGCACTGTAGGGACCAGTATCTTCATCTTCAAGACATGATACCTTCTGTAGTGCGTCTCAGTGCCTCCCACTTTCTGTGTAATGCATCCACAGTTGGCTTCTTTACTATAACTGCCCCTTTGCCCCGTGCTGCTGTGGACCTCCGTCCTTTGGGGGTAATTGACTGGGATCATCTGCAAAGGGAACAGCTGGAGAAGAGGATGGTGTGAAATGGTTATGTCCATCCATTTTATTCATGGCACTAATAGCCTTTTTAAAATAGTCAGTTACTAAACAACCTTTCAATTTTCTTCATAAAGCTGTTACATGAGACACATGTATAACTGTTGTACCAGCCATGAAATAAAAATGACAAAGCATAAGCTACTAATAAAAGACCTTTTTTAAAAGATGAATAATGAAGCCTCTGCTGCATAATCGTCAAAGTGCTCCTGGCTCTCCATAAGTGCTTTTGCTCGTTCACTGACTACATTTATTAATAGGTCTTGTGCATTTTAGCAAACACCCGTACAGTTTGTGCCTTAGCTCCACAATAAACTGCAGAAGCACACATGAGACTAAATGTTCTTAAAATGCAGTTAGCGCAGCTCCATGAGCTTTCCTTACGATTCTGAAACTGCTGTGCTGTGTATCTGGTGAGAAGGATCCCGAGACCTTCAATGAGGGCAAGTAAAATTCCCCCCATCATGGCAGAGCCCATCATAGTTAATGGTCCACCTGGAGCAAAACATAAAGTTCATTAAATGTGTTCTCAGTGAGACAGGAGCATGGATGTTCTGCTAGCTGGTAACGTCAGGACTATGGGGTTGCGCTTACTGCGTGACGCCAGAATGGCTCCTGTCAGAGCTCCGCTTGTTATGGAGTTCCAAGGATCTTCTTTTCCTCTGAGGCGAACTAGTCCGCAGTCAATCGTGGAGAAGAGCCCACCCCATACAGCAAAGCTACCTGTGAACGCACCAAAGACAAACCATCGTCTTTTGTTTGTTGTTGTTGGTTGGTTTTTTTTGCCTAGATGAAAACCATCTCACAATTAAACTGTGACCCTCAACAATTCAAAGAGACAGGAGGCATTTGGGCACCACAAAATATAAATAACGGATAATGTAATATAAAAAACCTAATACCATCGTCCATAAATGACCATCTTATGTACAGTGTTACTAGCATAGGCCCACTCACCTCCAATCTGTGGAGCTCTTATTCTCACTGCGTTTGCGCTGCCTCTCAGTCTCTGTCCGACACCCTGAAGCAGTAGAGCACATTAGAATTCAGCCTTTGAAAACCTGATGAAAGCCAGAGAGCAACCATTAATGCTGTGAGCTCACTGCAGGGGCATTCCGGAAGCCCTTGACTGCCTGGAAAAGCCCTCCTCCAATTGCCCCCATGGTGAATGCTCCTCCGCAGTCATCCACTATCCTCCAGGGACTGCAGGAGTGTCACGAGAAGAGAGAAGAAGAAAATCTAATGTCAGGATAAAGCACACATTGACAACAAAACACACACACAGGAATTGTAGTGCAAAAGTGTGGAAAAAATGCTGTAAACAAAGAATGCTTTCAAAAACAGAAGTGTTAAACATTTATTTTAAATGAACAAAATGCAGTGAATGAACCACAGAGAAATCTAAGTCAAATCAGTATTTGCTGTGACCACCCTTTGCCTTCAGACAGCAGCAGTTCTTCTAGGTTCACAGTGTTTGAAGGAACTCGGCTGGTAGGTTGTTCCAAACATCTAGAGAACTAACCACAGATCTTCTGTGGATGCAGGGTTTCTCACATCCTTCTGTCTCTTCATGTGATCCCAGACACACTCCATGATTCTGAGATCAGGGCTCTCAGGGCCAAGCATCACTTCCACTACTGACGTAGTGACACCAAATATTGATTCGATTTAGATTTTTCCTTTTGTTCACTCACGTTGCATTTTGTAAATTGACAAAAATAAACCATCATTATTTACATTTCTGAAACCTTTCTTTGTTTACACCATTTTTTCACACCTGCCTAAAACTGTTGCACATTACTGTAAGGGTGCAGTTAACGTTCTACAACCACTACAACCGTAAATCTAACCACTGCACCGACACAGCAGTGCTGCAAAAATTGGTACATAACTCAGTTAGTAAATAAATAAATAAAACAGTAAATCAATGCATTATAATAAATGTAATTAACAACTAATTATAATAATATTTATTTAAAAGAACACCGCATATTCTTTATTTTACCATAACGTCCCTGCATGTTCAGCCTTAGTTACAGCTTTAAAATAAAAATGGCAAAATAAAAGTCCCAAATAACCTAAAAGCAAAGAAAGGTGAATATTTACTAGTAAAAATGTATTTAAAATCTAAATAATACATACTCATAAAGACAACCAGATTCATCGTATTTCATAAAAACGACACATTTACGCTGAAGTCTACGCTGAAGCTGCGAGCTCTCAGTAACACACCTGCATCTGTGACCCTGCTCTAACCGGCTCACGCATGAAACGTCTCTGTCCACGCTTACAACAACCGAATTACTTCGTCACAATATAAAACAGAGCGTCGTGTCTCGGGTGACATGTTTTGGAGACGAAGAACAAGTTAACCGTTAGAAAACCCAGCTTACCAAGGTTCACGGGCGTATTCCTCCATGTTTGTTGTCGTCAGGAGCGCGCTGCGACGTCATCATTGTGCGCGGACTGCGCTGCGCTGTGGGCTCGTCGATCAGATTCGAATTTCTTAAGCAAACAGGTAAAACCTCAATACTTTACAGTCGTTATTCATATATAAACTTGTATTGTAAGTGTAGGAACTTCGATGTTACCTCTTACACGACGAGGAGCGACGATTGCAGTATTTTGGTTGATGCTACAGGCGGGGCATTTGTTTGTTCTACCGTGAAAGCTATGTTCTCATTGTACCTAAAGCCAATTGTTTTAAACGCATATGGTCTATTTTGAAGAAGACGCCTCCATGCTTAACTAAGGGTGTCACAGCAATACAAGCTAACGTTTCAACGGATGTAACAAAGTCTGCAGTGAAGCATGGCCCAGTCTGTGAAACACGCGACATATGAGTAGCAAACATATGTGTATTAAGGGGTTGAACTTCTTTATTGCTATGATGGTCTGTCAGCCAGTATTGGGAAATTAAACAGATGAAACTGCAACTAATGATAGAACAATATGCTGATTAATCAGTAATAAAACAATCTGTCTCTGCTTTAAAGTTCTTCTTCTGTTTGATCAAGACTCCTAATAGGAAAACAAGTTTGCTATTTTAGAGAAATAACTGCAGATCTACACGTCAGCAACCAGTGTTAACTGATAAATCCATTATTTAAACTAATACAGTAAATCATCTGATAAAATTAGCATTGCCATTAGTCCATTAGTTACTAAATTGTGTTGTACGTGGGTATCTGACTAGCTTCATATTTCTAACAAAGGTCATTAATTAAGTGGTTCTACTCTCAGCTGATCTAGAGAAGGGAATGTAAAAAGGTTTTCATTTGTGTATAAAGGTTTCTGGCCCTTGTTGCATCATGACATAATCCTCTCCTCTCTGTTTTAGGATGCCTTTACCTCCGGCACTGCTGGCCCGCTTGGCTAAGAGGGGGATTGTTAAACCATCAGATCAAGGTAGTAGACTTGGATTTATGAATACTGCATACCATAGACCAAATGCATGCAAAACCGTTCATCTAATGATTTTCCCTCTGTTTTATTCAGAGGCAGATGAGGAGATTATTGCTGAAGATTACGATGACAACAATGTAGATTATGAAGCCACCAGAGTAGAAAGCCTTCCCCCAAACTGGTACAAAGTATTTGACCCTGCTTGGTACGTAAACATGATTTCTGTACGAGGTTTTCCTGTTTATTCATTCTTTACAGTCTTTCCATTTCCAAGACCAATAAAATCTTTTTTTCCTATGTTATGTTCATTATACAGTTAAACTAAAGTTCATACAAACCTTTAAGAAAAAATAAATCTTTGCTACTCTGCTGCCATGTTCATGTTTCTAGTTTTATAGTTTCGTATTGTCCTAATCCTCAGTGGTCTTCCGTATTACTGGAATGTGGAGACGGATTTGGTGGCCTGGCTTTCCCCAAATGACCCATCTTCAGTGGTAACAAAAGCTGCCAAGAAACAAAGATGTAATGACAATTCTCTCACAATTTGTATGACCCACAAATAAAACTACTTTTGTAAAATGTGCAATGGTTCATTTTGTGATCATTCCTTGTATTTTTATTTTTTAGCTGATGGAGGCGAAGAAAGAGCTGAGAGGTCGTTTGAGAAGCCAGACAGAGAGAGAGACAGAGACCGAGATCGGGAAAGGGACCGCGACAGAGACCGAGACAGAGATGATGGGAGGGACAGAGACCGAAGGCGGCAAAGGAGAGATGATACAGCACTGTATGGCAAGAGCAAAAGAGGTAATATTAATATCAGTTTTATAATATTTTATAGTTTTCAGAGTGAGGTTTCTTTTTATTTGTTTGCATAGACTGACGTTCCTTATTGTTTCAGGGAGAAAAGATGATGAGATGGACCCCATGGATCCAAGTGCTTACTCAGATGCCCCAAGGTACAGTACCGATGGTCAGGTGTTCTTTAAAGGGCCACTCCAGCCATGTGTTATTGCACTTCCCATACAGATGGCAGACGTGAGAGGCAGGCTTAAACATTTGTCAATAAACACTTTTCTGATTCTGATTGCAGTATGAGCATAAAGTTTAATTTAGTTTATTAAAGCAAGCATTTATCTTTACAGGGGCTCATGGTCAAGTGGCCTGCCGAAGCGCAACGAAGCAAAGACGGGTGCAGATACCACAGCAGCCGGGCCTTTGTTCCAGCAGCGGCCGTACCCGAGTCCCGGAGCTGTGCTTCGGGCCAACGCTGCAAACCAACTCCCCAAGGAGTAACATCTTACTATTTGCTGGTGCACACTGACATCTGTTAAGTTTTCTTTTCATTGTGAAATGTGTGATTATGTCAAGTGTTGTAAATATGTTTTTATAGGACTTAAAATTGACTCCTCATTTTTAGGACCATTAGTAAACATTATTTTCTAATAAATTTAAACATGAAAGTAAAAAATAACACATTGCACCTTTTCTTAACATTTTATTACAAAATTGCAATACATTAAAACTTTAATGTTACAAAAAGTAAAACCTTTAGGGTCAGATGGGATGACAAAAACACACAAGGAATACTAGAATTAGGACAGAAATTAGTGCTCAGTTGCTCCAACATAGTGACAAATGGAGTCGTATTCCAGTGTGAACACTTTCTCCTCATATTTGTCCAGCTGAACCATTGCTCTGCACTTGTTCCTGTCTCGCTGGAGAATCCGACCAACCTATGGAGACAAATTCAGTTAATTACAATGAAAACATCAAATGGCATAATTAAATGGGTAAAGGGAAAATGATCCAGATGATTTTTGGCTCACCTGACCTCTGTGTTCACCCAGCACAACCATTACAGAATCATATTCACTTTTTGGGACAATGGTTTCCAGCATGTCCTGCTTCACATCTGCCACCAAAGAAAGAAACTGCTGGTTAAACAGCATACTAGCTTTTGTTTTTGTTTTGGACTACACAATAGATGCATATAGATAGATTTAACCTGAGATATAGCGACAGTATGTGCAGGAGGGGCTATCTTGGGTCCGTGTTTTTTATAAGAATGTGTAAGCTCATCATTGAGTTATTAAAAGTTAACATGTGTTAACACACATTTTTGTACAACTCTTATAAGAGAACGAAAATGCCACTGCAGAGTCAGATGACAGTGATGACGCACCATCTAGCAGTCTTCCGTCTTCGGTTCGGCAGACACAGGTAGTCTGTGTCAGGACATCCTCCACTCGCATCTGGAAGAAATCAAATGTATATGATTTCCAGGGATAATCCATGACTGAACCCCAACATATGTAATTATAAGTATTAAAATACTGCATGCAATGTTTTTGACTGATGAGTGTGTAGTAGGTAGTATAAAGAAATATTGCTCTGGCACCATGTGATAATCTCTTCGTACCTTGGAGTTGTAGTACCTGCCACCTTTGAAAGCTTTGTCTATAAAGCGAACTTTCAAATCTCTCTGGAGCCAGGTGGGGGGGGCTGGTGGTCGCCTTGCCTCTTTCACTGGAGGCTTCTCTCTAGACCAAAAACAAACATAATATGTTACAATAAAGCAAGCAATAGAACTGTAGTGAATGCATATGATATAAAAATGTCAGAAATATAAAAAGCACACTGTTGGACTGAGATGTAGGGCAAACTGTACCTGTCTTGGCTTGATTGTCTGTGCTTCCTTTTCCTCTCATCTTTTCTTTCATCTCTTTCTGAAGCTTTGGGTTTGACCACATCACCGTTACTTTGGCTCTCTTTCTCCTTCTGCCTCTGATGATCCTTCTCTCTCTCCCTTTCCTTGTCTTTATGAGCCTTGCTGAGCCGACCTAGACAGTAGGAAAACTGTGTTACCAGTATGTCATTAAATACATTTGAGACATACAACACTGTGGGTTTACAAAAATATGACAAGCAGTGTGCTTAGATAGCTAAATAATAATTGATTTTCAAAATTAATATTGTTTGACCAACTCAGCTTCATACACAACAGGCGTCTGCTTTAGATTTGTCATTCAAATGTGTTGGGTTAATATTGTAAAATAGCTAATAAAATAGCTATTAGCTATAAAATAGCTATATAAATCATTTCTGTTTACTATTCTTTTATCACTATATTCATTGCTTTTGAGCTGTTAGTATGTAATATTAACATGGTACATTAAAATATTTTTGTATTTGATGATATCTACATTTGACTAAAATGGACTGTATGTAATTTGGTTCCATAGCATTTAGAATCTTTTCAGTAAATGATGCCCTTTTCCATTTCATGTGTTTCATTGATACTCACTGAGGTCTCTGCCATATTTGTCATATTCCTTGTGCCCAACAAGTTTAATGGCGTACTGACTGATCGTCACAGTCTTTCCACCTATAGCCAGCTTCACCATGACTCGAGCATTGTCTGCATCAATGCCCTCAATCTGTAACACGAGTGAAAGTTAGGACAATATTTAAAAGGTACTTGTATTTGGCATGTCAACAAATGTTTAGTACCTTGCCATACAGATCTTTATGTGCCCCGGACTCCACCAGCACACAGCCACCAGGACCCATGATGAGTTCCTCCTCCTTCTCTCGCTCTTCACCTGGCTTGGGGGGATGCTTACGTTTACTTGGTTCCAGGTCCTTTATTGCTGAACGATCTGCTCCCAGGCCTAAACCTTTTGGACGGAGTTGATGTTCTATTGGCTTCACATCTCTAGCAGACAAGGAACAACAGTGCTAATGAATACTGAGAGATGTGAATCTGTGTAAGATGTACAACAGAACAAATGTGGGCGAGATTAATTGCTTCTCCTAATTAATAAAGAAGGTTCACCAAGGTTCTATTTTTATTAATACACGGTGACAATTGCTAGTCACTGATAGTGTTACAGATTACAGATGTTCCAAAACATTTAAATGCCAGTAATTGCAACAACAAGCACAGTAGTAGAGAATGGGGAAATCAATATTCAATTCAATATCCTGATTTGGATATAAACTTAAATGATTGACATAAATGATGTTTTTGATATTTGCTAATCTAAAGTACTATAATTAATTTTACTATATACAATGTAAACATGGTAAAAGAAATGCTTTTCCACATAGGGTTCATGGTAATAGATTAATATTTTAGCTAATGGTTTTCTAATATTTAAGCTTTTTTTAAACTCTGTAATAGAACCTAACATTTGCCAATGTGAAGCTCTAGATTTAGGAACTGACCAAATTATTTCCAAAATTTGATTTTTTTCCCCTTCATAGACTGATGAAAGCACTAAAGGCTTAGTTTAATGTCATAATTGTTAAATTAGAAGAAAACGTGGTAAGTCAGCAGGTACATACTGTTTAAAGGTGCGTCCAATGCCTTCCCCTTTCTTCCATCCCATCCCCTTCAGCATGGCAAGTCCATAAGCCTCAACAGGAACACTCTCATAATCTGCCTCTGTTGACTGACAGATACAGTGACATCAGCTAAATGGGAATCCAGAGACATACATTAAATCCTCAAACTCCCAAAGAAACAGAAACCACAGTGTGTACTAAACAAGTGCATTTGAGCCTATTAAGGGGTTTATGTAATTTCAACACACAAATGACAGAAAGAGGCAGTTTGTGATTTAGGTCTTACTCAGTCTTTTGGTTTCAGGCTGTCAGATTCAAGCCAGGCAGACTAAAATCACCAGGCAGCAGATCTCCTCAGAGCAGTGATGCTGCTCATCGCTCTCTTTCTCCATAGAAGGCTACTCTCTGAGGGAAGCTAAGAGCCCCCTCTCACAGGGTAGACTGTATTAAAATGAGCTCTGGGCCACAGTGAGCAAGTTTTCCCTGACTCTTGTGTTCTGACGGTCACTTCTACAGTGACTGCGAGCAGATATGGAATGACACTGGCAAGGCAAGTGAGGTCAGATGAAAAAAAACACACAAAGACATCTGATTGGTTGCCTGCATGTCTCTGGGGAGAATGTTGATGCCTGTCTGACACCAAAGACTTACTGTAGAGACACTGTCCTCTGAACCTATACATGGATGTGCACACAAGACAAATTTCAAATAATCAAATTTAAATTGCATTCAAGAATTATAGAGCATTTTTATGATCACTGAAATAACTCAGTCCAAACAATCTAACAAATTAATATCCACTTAATCCTGTTTGCGTCTGGTTACTTACAGAATTCCTATTGATCTAATGTAATAAATTTCCTTTAGATTTTGCTCTTGTATAGGAGTATTATGACTTGACTGTCTTCTTTAGTTCTCCTAATAATCAAATGAAACCATGTATATTTGTATATTTTAAAATAACTGCCTTCCTCCAGAGTGTTTGCAGTGTAAAGAGTCTGTTGGAAAGATGCTGATGTCACCCAACTGCAAAGACACACCTAATAAAATGGTCAAGCGCTGCAGAAAATTATACCAACCCTTTCTAAATAAATGTGTTAGATTTTTTAAAATTCACACTAACACGTTTAACATCAAATCAAGGACGGTCCTGTTCTGAAGCCCTTCTGCAGAGTGAGAGGACGAGCTCTTGTTTTCAATCCCAAACTTACAGATTCAGGGCGCAGATCCACATTTATCTGGTCTCCATCCTCGAAGCCCTCAGGCACTTTGTTTTGCAGCAACAAAGGGATGTTGAGGTTCAGGTTACTTTCTGACTGCGGACCATTCTGCCACTGCTCCAGTTGCCTCCGTGAATCTACAAACATGAGGTACAGTCTATAAATACAGAGCAACATTAATTGAAAGCAAACTGTCATGCTTGGTTACCACACCTTAGAACAGATACGCTCACACACCTTCAATGAGCTCTTTGACAGCCTGGGATTCCACCGAGTCACCATCTTGGCTCGTTTCTTGTGTTTTGCCTCCACTGCTCTCGCCCTGGCCCGTTCGGTCCGATTTGAACCAGCGGTTCTTCTGGATGAGAGGGACGATGAGCTCTTTGGGCTTTTCTGACGGCTTTGAACTGGGGGACAGGTGGCGTTTGTTAAAAGGAGAGTTCAATTTGTGAGGTCAAGTGAAATACACATTTTACATTTGCTAAGAATGCATAATCATATTTTTGCCAGCTAGCACGGAAACGCAAGGGTAACGTGAAATTAGCTAGCTAGCTAGCATTAGCATTGAAATCCTACCTCTGCAATTCATTCCCGTGAATTCCGGTCAAGTAATCTCTGTCATCTTTAGTAACCACGGAGTCGCCACCAGAAGGTTTAAATCTGTTAACTGTCTTAGTAAAACCAAAAGACACTGCTTGTGGTTTTCTCTCCCCCTGACCCTCAGATGTAACAGACTTGGAAAAACCTGTATCTTCGTGCGACGCCATTATTGTTTGTAGCCGAAAACCAGAAGAACGAGAATCTGGTAGTTGTAGTTTTAATTCCCTGCTTTTGCTCGTTTCCATGACGCAAGCGACTACAATTTCCGTCAGGCAACGGAATTAAAGGCGCAGGGACCTTCTGCACGGCCCAAGGAAGATGTAGGTTGTTGTAGCGACGACACATTCACGATGTTTCAAATGATACCGTACAAAAACAGTACATACACATAAAGAGTAAATAACAACAAACACGTGTTTTGAACAAACTTTTTAATTTACCTTTGTGACGGCAGGAGAGAACCCGTTGTTGTTGGGTAGCCTAATACGGTTACATTTTTTATTTATTACACAGTAGTTACACAACGTCTTTAAATTTATGTAGCAACTTTCCACATGTTTCATTAGTTCAATAATTGGCCTTTTAGCCAATTAAAACACATTTTGTGTTTTTAAAACAGCAATGGGTGTTATCAGGAATATAGTTTATGTCCGCTACATTGGACCCGTTTATCTCATTTGGTTCATTTGTGTTGTGCAGCTAAGAGCGTTGCATTGTCTGCTTTGTAACTTGTGTGTGAAAATTGCTAACTACGGCTGAAAGACTGGTTGTAACTGTGAACCGTGATGCTGGTGCTGCAGGTACAGAGAAGCCCGGAAAAAGAAGGGGCGGTACTTTCCCCTCCGTGCTCTCTAACTTCCCCAGATAAATGTGTAGATGTACCTTTCCCCGTTTCCCCTTTACACAAAGGTGTTTCTGAGGAGCAGCGACATCACCTTCGCATCACTTTCTGCTGGAAGCAAAGCCCGTATCTCTAATCTAATCTGAGAGCACCGCGCCCGCAGTTCAATGACACCTCCACCCGGTGAAATCGATATCACCGACGTTTGTCTTTTTGTTGATTGCTCTAAAAGGACGAACCAAAACCCGCATCTCTGAGTAATTAATCTGCCCAATCTGTGGTTCTGCCGAGCGCGGCACCAGTGGGGAGCATCTGATCAGGAGGCAGCGAACATGAAGGTAAGAAATACTTCACAGTCAAAATCGAAGTCGAGTCCGTATTATTCGATACGCGCCGACTTGACGTTGTCAGTTAAATCAGTTCGTTTGGGACATGACGTGTATCCATCTTTGGTGCGTTGCCTATAGCAAGTGTAGCAGCTGCTGAATTTATAACCGGCCGCTGTCAGATTTGCCCGATGGTCTGTGTGCATGTGTCTGTGCGTGTATCTCCCTCTCTCTCCTCTCTGCTCGCTCGCTCTCCCTCTCTACAAGATCACCACAGCTCTCAGAGCATCACTAGTGTCCAAATATCCCGTCAGCCGCGCACATCGTCTCTGACTTTCTCTGGGACCATCTACTCATCACTGCATCTCCACTGCTTTATCGTCACACCAAGCTGTTGTTGTTGTTGTTGTTGTTTTTTTAAATCAACCAAGTCGTATTTATTCCAGTCTAGGGTTGTTATTTAACCTCTGGGTCAATGTATATAGACGCGTTCAAACGGATCCTCTTTGAAAGGCTGAACTGCTTGAAAAGAATGTGTGTGTGTCAGCGCCAAGGCAGGTCAGTATTTTGCCCAAATGTGAGAAATCTGAGACTGTGTTGTTTGTGTGTGAGTGTGTGTTTTTGAGAGAGGGGGAGAGAGTGCATGTAAACTAATCAGCGTGTGTGTCTGCAAGAGAGAGTGAACAATGTGAGGTTTTGATGACGGTGGCAGATCCTAGGCGTAAGTGTCATTTTGACAGATGAGCTTTACTTCCCTCCGACAGCAGGTGATCCTGTAAAGTTGGTAAAGACCTTTTTAATTGCTCCAGAGTCCTGCTCCTGAGGTCCGCGTGACACGTGACACGCCTATGTTCGTTGCACCTGTGCCCTTTTCGCCACGAGAGGAAAATGTGCCCTGCAGCTCACAGCCAGGTGTGTGTGCATGCGCGTGTGCGGGAATGCCCCACGGCTCTGTGTGTGTGTCGCTTGTTTGTTTGCGTAGGGTGGGTCCCAACTCGATACTCTGAGCTTGTTTAGAAGTGATGGATGTGCGACCCTGACTTAATGGTGCGCGCTGCTCTGTGTTTGGAGAGCAGTCAAGGTTATGCTGTTGTTACGAATCATTAATTTGTTGGAAGAGAAGCAGAGACATGTGGTGTCTGACTGGCAGCACATGCTCCGATGCTGCTCTGGTTCACACACGCTTTAATACGTCCATCAGTCTGTCAGACGAGCCCTCGTTCAGCGCTTTAACAAAGTAGAGCGTTTTGGTTTTATTTGGGATTTTATTCACCATTCGTCCTCTTTTCATTCTAGTTCTCAGCCCGAGGTTGAACCACCACTAAGTGGAAATGCATGTTGGTGTACGAACATGACTCTGCTTTTGCTGCTAACGAGCGGGAAGGATGAAGTGAGGTGCATTTCATCGTCTGTCACAGTGCTGCACGTCAACTGGGAGTTGCTTGATTGTCTAATTATGTAGCTCCTGTGTCCTTCGGCATCATGCATATTCATGCTGCTGTTATAAGGTGTGGTGAAAACAACTATGCATGTGTGAATGTGTGTGCGTGTGTGTGCAAGGCTGTTTACCCTTGACAGGGCAGGGATACGCAGGCACATTCTCCCATCTGTGGTCCAAAACCTTTGCTCCCAGCCAGTTCATTTGGATTCTGCAGTTGTAGCCTGCTCTATTCTTAGTTCTCAACAGTTCACGTTGTGTCTCGCATGAATTTTCAGCAACAACAGTAACAACCTTCCCATGCAGGAAATATTGCTTGTGTGCTTGCCTAGTATATATATGGTATGAATCTAATTAATCTGGACTGTATAAACCACAGTTAAACGGTTAGGCGCTGACTTATAGGCAGCTAATCGATAACTAATCAATGCCAATGTGTGCAGTTACAATCTGCACAGTGCCTTATTTGAGATGTTGAGGAGGCAATAAATCTGTGTATCCTTGAGTCAGATTTGAGTTGTGCAACTGGGATCAATATCAGGTGGTGAGACAGGCAGCAGGAGCAGGCAAGGGTCACCTTCATCTATCCCTACTGAATCAGCAGTATCTCTGTTTTCCACATGGAGCCATTCACGTACACACTCTGAGGTACACCCACGGCCTGCTTAGGTTACCAGCCTCGCAAAAATGCTCATTATCGTGCTCATGAATTATTAATTCTGTTATTATGATGTCAGCCCTCCTTTTATAAGGTTACTGTGCTTTTCACTGTGTTGATTTTGCTATTTTATGTAACTTTCCTTCAAGTCTGGCACCAGCTTCGTTTTCTTTATTATCTACCTCTAATTTTCCTAATTTCCTCCCTCCGTTGCTATTTCTAGTCCGTCTTATCCATCATCACAGTAGAGAGGAGCTGATCGGCTCTGTTTAATTAAACTCTGCCTTCCTGATGAGAGCTGATCTCTGATCACAGCGCGGGGTGTAATGTACCCCGGCAGATTGAGCAAGAGGACCTGTTGCCACAGTGAACAACACACAACGTACACACACAGCGTGCCCCCTGCTTCGCCTTTAATCCTGTGACGTTAGAGACACCATTTCGCCACAGGTAACGTCACCGAGCTGGTGTTCTCCTGTCAGCTGTGTGTAACTCTACAGCTCAACAGTGTTTTAATCGTTGTTTGCTGTCAACACAACGAGAGCAGCTTTAATAAAAATAGATTTTGGATTCATTCATGGTCAGCTGAGAATAGCGAATGTGCTTTTCATCCCATATAATCTTTTGAGCTTTTTAATATATTGAGTTGATCTTGAGTTTGTAAAGTTTCCGTGCGTGTGCATGCCACCATACATGACAGAGGGAACTATTTTGTTTTTTTCAACTGACAAGCATTTAATCTTTTATTTTTAAATCTGCCACTGCTGTCTGTTTTGTGTTCAGCACTCCCGTGCCCTAGATTTAACAGCGAGCGTGAGCATCAGAGGCTTTAGTACACCCCATGTTGCTTGCACGGTTTGGTGTAAATGCGCGGACAGAAGAGGTCAGGGCACAGATGTCAGATAAGACGGTGAAGCTGGAGACGGGACAATGCTCCTGTGCATTTTCCGTCTGTATGTCATTCCAGCAGTCTATTACTTAGGATGAGTCAAAGGTCACTGTTTATTTAAGATGCTTTACTTGGCTGACCTCCAACGCCACCCATGGGAGGATGCTGTAAGATTAGGAGCAGCGTGCTTCACTACAAGTTTACAGTGAAGACGTGAGCTTGTGTTTGATGTGTGGGTCAGCCGAAAGGTTGTTTTCCTGCCCGTTCAACAATGAGACAATCCAAACAGAGACATGAAACTGAGACATCCAAAAGTGAACCATCATTAACTCAGGGTAGCAACATAAAGTAGCTTGGTTGACAGCTATTCAATTTATTTCAATTAATCATTTGGTCAATTAGCAGATAAATAAAAAGGATGTTTTTATATTTAAGTAATGATTGTAATTAATAAAGAGAGAATCCAAATACCTGCTGTGATTTGATTTTTTTTCTTTTGGTCGGTAAAATTATCAGTCATGCAGACTTTGCAGAAAAACCTCAAGTCCTTTCCATAGTTGTTCCTGCATAGGGGACCAAATGGAGCCATTAAACCATTCTGGTCACATTCTAGCTGACAAAACAAAACTTTAGTCCATCAATATTCACCAAAATTCACATTTAGAAGAGACAACTGCTCACTGTCTTGACCTTTCAGCGAGCATGCGTAAAATACCAAACGAGCTTACATAAATTCATAGAGCAGTCTAGCTGAGCTAATTGAACAGGCTAATTTCATTATGGTAGCCCTCATTTAGAGCGGAAACAGAACGTAGACAACAGGCCGAGCACAGCTCCACCATGTCCAACCATGAGAAGCCTTTATGATGGCGAAACGCACTCATGTAGTCCAGTAAAGCAGCTCAGAGGCATGAACAGCAACCACGCTCAACACATCACAGTTAGATGAAAGTACCGTAGTAAAAGACGGTTGTGTGGAAAGTTTGCTGTTTTTACGGAAGTTTAACACACCCTGCTGTGGTCAAAGGCAGTTATGTCAAAGAGTGATCTACCAGTTGAGAGACGGCTTTGATGGGGATACGGTCCGGCATCCAGTTTTTCAGGGACACTGGGAGATTCACCAGAGCTGACAGTCACTGCTTGCCTCACACATGCTTTTGATACAGGCAGAATGTTCAGGTAGGCTGAGTTCAGCTGTGTAAACGAGCGGGAGCATCCTGTTTGACTTATAAAATGTTTAAGGCCTCATTTCAGATTTTCACTTGTCTTAATTGATGTTTTGTCCTTTGTCCTTCAGAACTCTCTCCGGCCTAATGTCAAGTGCTATTCCCTCCTGTCCTTGATCCGCTGCTTCAAATTGACTTTGAATTATTGAGCACCGTGGCAAAGCTCGTCTGTGTAACTTTAATAAATGAACACCCTCGAGAACCAACCTGAAATAACCGCTTAGTTAATTTGTCCCGCAATAAGAATATTTCATTCGTCACCATGATCTGCCAGGGGTAAAATGGCTCCAGCTTTTTAATCACTGGGAAGAATTTAATTGCATAGGACCTGCAAATTTAGTTTAGTTTAGTACTGCTGCGCCATAAGGTGTTATAACAGTGCAGAAATTGGGATGAAGTTTGTTATGATGAATCCTGAATTAAGGTTTGTAGTCTTTTTAATGGGAAAATTAATGACCATGGTTCATTAGCTAAGAACAGTGAATGTTCCCTGAATACAAGTAACACGCTGCAATCCGGGTCAAAAGGAAATATTTCAAACAGAAGGCTCCGTGTGATGCAGCTGTTTATGCGATATATTGAGTCATACTAGCCTCGAGCGTATGCTTTCTGAATAAACAGATGCGATGCGGAAATAACTAAAAAAGGCCACTAAGAATAGCCTCCAAGTCAGGAGGATCTGTGTTTTTCCATTGACAGATTGCTGTGGTTTGAAATTACACTGCAAGGCCGAGGTTGCAAACCGTAGAGATCCTGAGCAGGTCACCGGTGAAGAGGAAGTCAGTGAAACGGGATATGCTCCGGTCAGCTCTTTCCTGACCTAAAGGTCACCCATCTTGACAGAGCATTCCTTATACACTTAGATATCATTGATTCGGTTCTGTGTCCTCCTCTCTGGGTCTTACTTAATGTGAAGTTGCGTATAGCTTGTGAGCGCTGCTGGTGGTGTGGCTCAAGCTATGACGTTGTTGTATGAAATGATATATAGACATTCATAAGGTCAAGGATGGACTTTTTTAAAAGTACCTTTATTTTGGTACCACGTGATTTATAATCGTTGGGTGCGGTTTAGGGAAATATTGATTCGATTGGTGACATTGGGGACAGACCTTTGTCAACATGCTAATGTGCGAACTAAGACAGTGAGGACAGTAGATGTGATACCTGGCACTCATCAGCATGTGAGCGTTGTCATGGTAAGCAAGTTAGCTGGCTGATGTTGAAATTTAGCCCCCAGCATAATGCTGAGTACATATGGAAGTGGTTTCACTTTACCGTCACATCGATCTCACCTGTTGCCATAAAGAAACGCAGAATGGCAGCTTAAAGGATTCTACGTTTGCTTAGACACAAACTATTAATAGAACCTCTCATTTGCACTGAATTTCACGATCGTCTAGTATAATGAGATCACTTTGTCACAAGCAGTACATTGTTGGCGTTTTCAACAGACACAGTAAGATGAGTGTTCAGGGGCCAGATTGTGGCACCGACAGCGAAGCAGGAGCGAGGCAGTGTTGGGGCGTGTGTCTGCAGTGGGAGCCCAAGCTCCAGCAGACCTGACAGGCTGTGGCTCATTAAACCGCCATCAGACGCACGAGGTCAAGACAACAGCTACAGCTTGGGCAACGCACTATGCCTCCAAGCGTATAATGTGGACATACAATGCTAGTGTGTGTGGGCTCAACAGGACAAATACTACGAACATATCGGTTGTTGTTTTAGTTTTAGTCTTTTAATTTGTCTGATGTTCTGAGAAGCCTTTAGATAAAGATATAGAATGATACTTGAGGATTGATGGACGTGGGAACATGTTGTAGTTTTTATTCTTTTCTCAGCCACCTGACGCGTGTTGTAAACTGCGTTTTCTGTGCGGGTGGAGGGGAAGCAGGTCGACATTGTTCCTGCAGAAGGGTTCACAGTGGGGCAGGAACTGGGAGCACTGTTCGGCACGGCGATAAGCATAATTGTGGGTTGAAACGTGCCGACATAAACAGCGCTGTTCGTTTGATCCTGTTTTATTCAAATGTAGTAGAACAACAGTGAGCGCCGCAGGCTTTGACGCTATGGCAACTAGCTCAGCCGTATCCCAAACTATGACTCACATCGCCTGAGCTGAAGTCCTGCAAGGTCAAATAAGTGAGTCCTATGCCATCCTGAGGCTACGTGGAATCTCTTCATCTCTCCCATTACTCTCAGAGTATGGTACAAAACACACATTTATAGTCACACTTTTGATTGTCTTCAAATTTTATTATCTTCTCTTTATCTCTTCACTTCCTGCCTTCCTCCTACTCATTTGTTCATCTCTGGTCACCAGGGACCCTGCTTCTTTAGCCGAGCAGTTGGAAAGAGGATGGAAAAAGCGAATCTCAGTCAGATCTGCCAGTTGAATGACCAGTCAAGTAGAAGGGATTACTTATATCCAGTTTGTTTGAAGTGGTCTAATCAGTCCTGCAGGCCTTCACTAGGCTGAGCTTGGTGCTCCACTGAGGGAAACCCTGAAACCCTGAAACCCTGCAGAGGGCCAGCCCTGTCACTTAAGAGGATTGAAACTTGTTTAAGTGTAATTGCTAATCTCCTCCTACAACAATGGGGCTGAGGATCAGTAATTATCTTATTGTAACTGCCACGAGACAGTACAGCATTCAGCCAAGAGTGGAAATGATCGGGCTCTGTCCAGATAAACAAAACCTTGCACCTCAGTTACTGTACGTTTTAAATTGGGATCAGGTAAAGTGAAGTCTAATAGTGACAAGTTTTACATGTACATGGGATTATCCATCCATCCATTATCCTAAATGCTTTTGCTGTTGAGGATTGTGGGGCTGCTGGATCCACTCCCGGCTGTCACTGAGGCGAGGTGCACCCTGGACAGATTAGACTACCACAAAGCTGACATACAGAAACTATTAACTAATCACCAATTAACCAAACTTCACGTCTTTGGGCTGTGAGAGGAGTCTGGAGAACACATGGAGAACTGCACACAGAACGTATATGGTCCTCCCTGAGCTGCTTTCACGTGCAATCTTTTAAAAGATACAGGAGAAAAAAGATAAACACGCACATGTTGCTCTGCTTTAAGGGACTGACACTGCACAGCCAGCTGTTATAATTTGATTCCCTTTGTTGTAGTACTGCTAACAGTGGTTATACAGCATTTATATTGAATGGTGAGACATGAATCCTTTGTCATCTGGTGTCTTAGAGCACGTTCAAGTAAACCTTTAACACTAAGCTTTTTTGCTGTCACACTGTCAACATGTTGCTCGTGTTTGTGTGGTCTTGTCACCCATGTATGTTTCAGCTGTCTTTTGTGTCAAGGTGCTGCTGTGATAATGTCACAGGAACGTTGTCTGCTCTCTCTGGACACCGCAGCTGTCACATCACGGACCAGTCAAACGGATCTTCGCCGTGTCAGCTACATCCTTAGCCCACACATGCACAGCTGCTCACCAGGCCACATTTTCCAGTACAACATGTTATTCTGCCCTAGGCATTTTCACCTTTGCTGTAATTAGCTGATAATTCAAAATGAGGGGATGGACACCTTAGCAGATACGCCAAGGGGACAATACAGTGCAATACAAACAGGCTAGTTCTTCGTTGTCCAGAAAAATCGATTTCTCTCCTTCAGATTTCATTTTTCTGTCAAAATGTTTACACATGTAATGACTAGTACCTGGACCTAATGTTCCCATGTGGCTGACGATGTGCTGCAGTGTGCACGAACCCCTGTTTACATGAAAACACCTGCATCAAGCACCGGTGAGGTGAGGTCTATTGGTTCCCTATGGTTGGACAGTGCTGGGCTGTGCTTTATTGTGTTTGCATACAACAAAGGCAAAGTTCCCGTGCTGTGTTTTTCCTGACGTTCGGGCTGACACGTTTGCTGGGAAAATATCAGAACCTATGAAGCTGGAATTATTCATGAAACACTGCAGCTCTCCAGACTTTAGACCTTGACGACGGACAAAGGTTATAAATGACAAGACAACTTTCTGGCTGAAGCCACGGTATCTTCTCCCAGCTTGTTAACTCGCACCTTCTGCTTAGCCTCAAATCCTGTTTCCTTGTCTCTCCAGCTCCTTTGCGATGTCTAAGTCAGCAGTGAAGAAGCTGCATTGGCGCTCCAAGGTGCAGGACAGCTTCGTCCCTTTGCTAGGCTCGTCAGGGGAGCTCGGCGTCGCCATCGGTGGAGGAGCCGACTATGGGGAGTTTCCGTTTGTCACATCAGCTCCAGGGGGCGGGATCACCGTGGGCGATATCATCCTAGAAATTGGAGGAACGCCGGTATTAGGGATGACACTAGGAGACGTCTGTGGTGTTCTCAGCTCCTGCCCCCATCCAATTCGCATCAAAACTGTATCTCCAGGTACGACTCCACACGCTGCGTCACCGCACTTTGAAAGATGTGAACACAGGCATGTCTTTCCTTCTGCTAGTTCGACTCATCACCCATAATGATACATTCAACGGTAACTCTCTCGCTGCAGACAGTTGAACTTGTTTATGTTGCACTTGCTGTTGCACTTGCCTCGTCTTCACCCAACAATCTGTTACAGCCGAGCTGTCATCCATGATAATCTTGCTCAGCAACCTCACAAGCCAAATCTGCAGCCCGTGGCATTCTGCTGCTGATTTGCACTCATCAATTAGTCTGGATATGTCAAGGCGATCGGTCAATATCTGAGCTTGAGGTCAGAATTGCTCGTGACACATGACAGGACTGTGGCAATATAGCTGTCCGTCAGCCGCAAGAGGCCTTGATGAGTAGAACGGGGAGATGCGGAAGTGGATGTGTTTGATTGGCTTTGAAAAGAGCAATAGCTCACTTGAGTGTCACCTGACTGACTCGATGGCCTTGCTCACTGGATTGATAGCTGATTTAGCCACGTGGGCTCTAAATGGCGACCTTTGCTTCTGGTCCGTCTGCCGCTGGTAGATCCATTATCATTTTTGTAGTTTGCCTGGTCCTCCGTGGACAGCGTGACTGCATGTAGCGTGGACAGTGATGGATGAGCTGATGCACCGGGTTGCGGTGCCAGACTTACTCCTACTCCTCCTACTAGCAGTGTGCCTCCGCTCCAGCCCTCTAATACAGGATGCCAGGCGACGTCCCCCAATGGCAGGCAGCAGTTCATCGAGGTTTTAGCACTAATACTTGTGCTCTGTGGACAAAACAAAGAGTGGTGATATGATTAATCCATCAAACATTGACATTCGACTGCTTTCTTTCAGTAGTGGCCCATATGTGACATGTTACATACTAGGCGTATTCAGTTTCCAGAGACCTGATGGTTTGGACCTGAATTTTGCTCTTTAGCAGAAAAAAAAGCAGCTGTTTCGTAACCCAAAAGTCAGCCGGTTAGATTCATTTCCATTTATAGGCAGCTGCCATATGCGGCCAATCACACGTGTGTGCAGTTGACTGCACAAATAATAAAGCTGTGCTTTTTTTAATACCACACAGCAAATCCAGTCTTCTACTGAGCAGAGCCACTGTAACAGTCGTAGGTAGCGAGGTGAGTGTGGAAGCACCAGCAGAGCGGTCGTGTGTCTGAGTGACAAGCTGGAGATGCGCTCAGCCGATCCATAACAGCAAGTGGCCTGTCATCAGAGGCTGTAAAGCACTTAAGGTGATATTAAGAGATCAACGAGAGAAAAGTGAGTCTCGGTGATCAGCTGAGCCTCCCTGGTGACAGCCTCGCCTGTTTTGTCTGGCGCTATTAACTTCGGTCGGTTATTATGTATGCATGAGGTGCATGGAAAACACATTTTATACTGCAGATCTATGTGTGCAGTGAAATATAATCTGTAGAGATCAGCGTGTGTGAATGTAACTCAGGGGTCATAAAGCCGTGGCGTTAAATCATGACGGGCAGAAGTAAATCTAAATACTAAAAATAAATTCTAGTAAACACACAACATCAGACTGTGTTTGCTTTCTAAGCTGTTTTATTTCAGTGTGTGTGTGTGTGTGTGTTGCTGCTCACACCTCTCCCTGCCATATTTGTTTCTTTGCCCTTCCCTCAGGCTACACATTGTGCAAGGATCTCCGGTTGTATCTGAGTAAGTGCTTCACACCCGGCTCAGTGGACAGTCAGCTTCAGCAGGTCATCCGAGAGAACCTCTACCTGCGTGCTGTACCTTGTAAGTCCCTCTTTGTGTTCATCGGTAGGCGATGTTTCTCCATCTACAAGTTTCTACCTTGTAGATTTCTACCTATGTGCTGCAGATTTTTATTGATGTGTATGACGATGTATGTCTTAGCATAATATCCAATAGTACAATATATATATTATAAATATACTATATGCATAAATACCTCTTTAAGGGTATTGACCTAATTAATGCAATGGTAACGCACCTTGCAGTTGGTGCCGTGTGCACATGTGGGTGTTAATTGGTGTTTAAGCCTGCAGAACTGTTTTCCACACTTCTTTGTGGTGAGGAGTTGGAGAACTGGTGTGAAAAAGGTATTTTACATGGAAAAGTTAAAAGCCTGCGAGAGAAAATACCTCAAGTGCTGGTGTTATGTTTCTGCAGCAACAGTCATAGTTCTAGTGATTCCCTGTTCATTCCTCACCCGTGTACCCGAGGCTGTTACTTGGTTTGGGTGGTAAATCTGACAGCACCTTTTTTTTTTTTTTACCAGTGTTATATTGTGTATGAAACCTTAAAAATAAGCCTGTAGTCTGCCCACGCAGTTTCATTTTGATACTTATGAATTAAATCAAGCACAATGGCAGCCAAAGGCAACTAGTTGTAGTACATCTGCTGCAATCTTAATCCTCTATAATATGACGTCACTGGAAATCGGCTAGAGGATACACAGCCGGGGCAAAGCGGGCTTTTCTGAAAAGATTTGTGTGCGTTTATGATGTAATTTTCTGGCTTGTGTTGTGTTCCTTTAGTTTTGGTTCTGTTTCAGGTGCTGCTCCCGAGGAGGCCGACCACCTCGTGTGTCTGCAGTCTTAACCTTGCTGTGACACTGTGGAGTAGTTGCTAATCTCTCCTTTAGTCCAGGAAGTAGGTCATGTGGGAGTGTCTGCCACGACGCTACACAACATGCTCGTTGACAGAACAAGGCACAGGTCAAAGCTAGCGGGAAAATGAAACTGCCTCATTCTGTATGACACACGCATGTTCACATGTTCGTATGGAATAGAATGTAAATGTGTTTTTTGTTGTAATAAGGATTTACAACACTCAGCCATGTGCATCCTGTTACATGGACAAACATCTGCTCAGCGAATGCATCGCCCAAATAAACAGAAGGGCTTTTATCCATTTGCTAATCAGAATGGGACTGATGATGCTGTCGAAACCAAATGAATCAGCTATTTGAAGCTTGGTCATATACTGCATAAATATTATACATTTATTAACACAATATTAAAATAGATGACACACGCAGTCCAGTTCCCCTGATGTTGTCAAACTCTGGAGATAACTTCACATCTATCAAAGTGACAATGAGGCAGACTCAGCCCCCGGGTGTACGTGTCTCCGGATACACATGAGGTGTCACAGAAACAAAATAGTGCTGCTGTTCACAGGCCGATACAAACATGCACACGCTGGCCTCATCAGACCACTTGCAGATATATAGAGGCAGATTTTTTTGCTTTCTTTTGTTTTTGCTCATGGAGGAAACTGTGCTTAATGTACCAGGAACTTAAAGCGGAGGTGTTTTCATCAGTGGCTCGTTGTGGCCCTCTTCAGGATCATATGTATCCTCCTGTTCCAGTAGTTTGCAAATTTTTTTGATGATAGCATCTTTACAGAATATACAGTACAGACAAATTACGCTCAGATCTTTAGTCACTATAATGAAGCAAGTACGAAGTACAACAAGGCCTTACACTTGATTAGAGGTTTTCATTAGCATGCTATTTATTCTTCTGAAAATGTGCCTTGGTATCGCTGTGGTATTTAGAGAAAATCTCAATTCCCGAATCCTTTTGATGAGACAATGTTGGAACCGGCACTGACGCAAACAGCACCATTACAAAAGCTCAGTCAGGAGGGCAGAGCATAAAAATAGAAAGGAATGACAGAATTAAGTAAATGCAGGCTACTGTATCAATAATCTAGAGGGGGGAATTAAATTTAAAGCAAATGTCTCTCAGTGCCAAACTGGAGGAGGGGCCGACCGCAGTCCTAATGGCTCTGTGTGCTCATCCTGAGGCAGACGCCGTAGTGTGTGGCTTTGGAGAACAGAATGCTGTACTCTCAGATCATTGTCCTTCATTTTTACCCTTTGAGCTGGATGCAGCGCTTGCAGACTTCACATGAACCTGCTGAACTTTCCCATTCGTATTTGTATAATGGCAGTGATCATTTTTACAATTGCCCTTGAAGGATCCGGAGCCAATGTCATCGTTTTAAGACTGGCCGTATCTTCGTCTCCTCCATAAAACACTTTTGTAATTGTCGTCAGAGTGAGTCAGAGATAAGAAACATCCTCATTTCGTTATTGTAATATGCTTCCTGCAGTGTCGTCAGGCAGATCGTCTGTGGCCTTTTCAACTGTGAGATTCATTATTAGTTATTTGTGTGCAATGATCTTGACAGATGCTCTCTGGGTGTTGATACTGGGTTCTGTGTAATTACCTCCTCAATCCCTATCTCACCCCTGTCCCAGAGGATCTGTGTGCAGCGCCTACAGGGACAGGCAGAGACGAAGGAGATGTCAATAATCCATCCCGTCCCCCCGCTGACATGTCATATATATCTCTGAGGAGGGTGCATAGATAATGACTGCCTGCCTCACGCCATATCAGCTGGAGAGATGCTGTGTGTCCTGTGGAGAGGAGAGGAATTACACGCACATCAGATGTCATCAGGAGATTCGCTGTCAGATCTGTAATTAGACACAGAGACCTTTAATGTTCTTTAAATGGGTGCGAGCACGAACTCGAGGCGCAAACACAGTTGACTGCGAACAGTTCATTTTTGCAATATGTGAAGATCAGAGGTCTAAACACACTTTAATTACGGCCAATCTCATCAGCCGTCTCATCTCATTCGAAGGCACTTTCCTAATAAGTGGGGAGAGTGGGTCAAAATGGTGCGAGGCTCTAGAGAAAACTGTCATCTAGCAATTATAGAGTTCTTATCCAATAAGAAAACGCTTTGTCTATTTTTAAAGCATAAAGAACAAAATTATTTAGTAATACTATCTTGTCAGTGCTGTGTATTTGTTGATAGTGAAATGAATTCCCTTAAGTTCGTTCACAAAAGTCTTTGCTAGAAGGGATGTGATGTTTTATTATCTGTATCCGATCTGAACCGTACAGTAAATACAGCGTGCTACAGAAAGAAGTGCTCTGATTGATGGAGATACCTCGTCCGTGTGTGTGTGTGTGTGTGATCTGTGCATTCCTGCACGTGTCACCGGGGCTGGGAGAGCTGCTCCCAGGACAGCGGTGCATTAATCATGGGTTTTATAGGGTAGCTGGGTGTGACTCCCTCCTGCCAGCGCAACACTGACATCGCATGTGGTCCTCGAGGGGAAGGACAGAGCTTTGTCCTTAGTTTGAGCTTGGTGCAATTTTTGTCTTGGGAAAAACATTTCCTCAAGGTCAGAGGAAGCGCCTTGTTCTTCAATTTGCAAATCATAATTATTCAGACAAATCTGTAAACAGTGATATATTTCACACCACATGCCTGCACATGCATCTAAGGGTTAGGAGCAAACAATGGGATTTACCTCTGTGGTGTTTTATTAATGGCATGGTTTTCCTGTCCTGGTTTGGACTCAGTGTTCTCTTCTAGGCCAAGGTCAATGTAGATCAATTATGATGGCAGACCATTGATCATCTAAGTGCCCTGTCTTTGCAATGGTGATAGAAAGACTTTAAGACTCACGGTCCCTCATTAATGTTTCATTGTGTTCGTATTGATCTGTTCATAATAAAGAGGGCCAAGTAAAAGCCTACTGCCACCATCGTGCTCTTTATGCCAAAGTGCCATTAAAATGTGGCGTTTGGTAATTACTATCGTCCGTTTATGCGCTGAATAAATGCGATTCATCATTTTAAAATTGTTTGCAGCGGAAAATACAGTTGGGTGTTGGCTGTTTTTATTTGACCTGAGATTGATGAACACAATGAAGTGAAAGGTCTTAACTGACACATCGTCCGAGCTAAAGCTGGCAGCGTTCCAAGCCTCGTGAAACCTTTTCCTTTGTCCCCCTCCCACAGGTACGACCAGAAAGCCTAGAGATGGAGAAATCTCAGGGGTCGACTACAACTTTGTCTCCATAGAAGAATTCTTCTCCTTGGAGGAGTCAGGAGTCCTGCTGGAAAGTGGCAAATTCAAAGGTGAGTTTGAACTAGATACTACTTGCTTTTCTTTTTTTTCCATGGTAGTAAAATATTTATTGACCACATTGTGTTTTGATGAATGAGGTTTGCATAGTTAATAACAGGATGGCAGTCAGACGTGTCTTTATGCTTGGTAGCACTAACTGATTCTACTCAGTTTGTGTCCACTCCTTCCCCCGTAAGGGTCAGAGAGTAGCCTGTGATTAAACTGCCTCCATACTTTAGCATCCATAATTTATAAGAGCTTAATGGATGCAATAAATGTCGTCCTCACCTGCTGTTCGTGAGACTTTGACAGACGCGTCGTGATCAGTAGCACCGTGTGTGGTGTTCACTGCAGAGCACTGTCCTGCCCACTGACCTTGTTTTTGACTTCACTAATCGAATGTTTCCCATTTGGATCTCTATGAGAGGTGAAGGTAATTTCATTTCATCCTTAGCATGTGGAGCAGATGGCCTGAAGTAGGTAGAACATATGCAGTGGATTCATAACACACATGCGCACATGTAGTATTTGCATATGAACAAGAAGCTGCTCATATTAGATCAGTAACAAAGGGCAGGACATTCAGCTCTGTGTGACATGATATTTTATGATGCTAGGACCAAATAAATGGCCTCGGTGCTGATTGCTCCGTCTCCTGCTCGCCTCCAATTTAGGGAATTACTATGGCACACCTCGTCCCATTCACGTCAGCGCCGACACCCCCCCCATCACCTACCCGGAGCATCGTAACCTGCTCAGAAACTTCCGCACACGCAGCAAATCACTCAGCAACCTGGAGAAGACGGGGGAAGACGGAGAGAACAGCGAGGACGACTCGGGGCTGTCAGGCAAGTGTCGTTTAAACCTTATCTATCTCATCTGTGGATAAGAATGTTAAGGAAAATCTGAAGGAAAACATGATATAATTATTTGGTAATTGTTTAAATAAAACACAGTGCAGGAGACATTTGCAACAGTTTTTTCATTATTCAGCCTTCGACAATGAATATGCAAATAAAATGTCCTGCATAGCAGCCCAAAGATAAATACTGCATTACCAAATGAATCAATCATTAGCACGAAGAGCATGCTCCAAACTCTCAGTGGGCTGTGGCCACATCGATCGCTGGATCACCTCCAAAGGAAGGACGAGCTGCCTTAGGGCAAGAAGTTGAGGTGGTAAGAATTAGCAAGTGTTGAAACAGGGAGGTGAGAGCAAAAAACTCAAGAAGTCTTGTCACGAGGAAAGAAGAGAAAGTATTTGAGTCAATAGGCTCTAGACACTGGATTAACTAACACATAGTTGTTAGGAGGGTAGGCTTGTCCATCATTAGCCAAATACTTTCTTTTCCATCACATGTGAGAAGTATTGAAAAAAACAAGATGCAGGAATGCTAGAGAATCTCCCAGCTGTCATTTGGGCAAGAGGCGTGGTACAAGGATGGCAGCATGAGACAGAGTGGCTCCGCCCCTGGTGACAATAGTTACAAAAATCTAGAGCACAAGCTGAACACAAGGTGTGCGTGAGATGGTGGAGGTAAGAGTACAAGGTCGGTGGTGATGGAGGCTTAGTGTCAGGAAGAAGGAGGCGGGAGTCAAAATGGTGCAGGAGATAAGGGAGGCAGGCAAAGATCCAGAAAGGTAGAGCAGGCAGGTAGGGCAGCAGGCAGCCAGGACACAGGATGCAAGCAGGATGGAGTTTGAGCTTGAGAGCCATCCAACACCCTGATCTCTGCTGAGTCATCTTCTGAAGTCATAGTGTGTGGGTGGACAGTTTCAGCAGCACTTGTCGCATGCAGCAGGCACTCAGGACGCCCAGCGCCGTGTCCGGATCAGTGCTGGAGTTCACAGCTGAAGGACAGCTACAAGGACAGCTAGGCAGGAAAATGCTTATTTCCCACCCTCTGGCCTTATGGCATGCATGGCCACACACTTTGCCTCCTTAGAGGGAGGACAGTGTCACCCGAGATGCTGACCTCAGGTCTTTTTGCATGACAAGTGTCAGGAACAGGTTGGTGCAGCCTGCAGATGAAACTTTTTTTATGCCACCCATCTGTTTCACTGAATGACACTTTTATTTTTAACCCTACTTCCTGCCACTGCCATTACAGGAGGGTCTGCAGGTCTCAGTAGCCGCGTCCCCGTTGTTCGCTGTCCACCTGCTCGGCCCCGGGCTTTCAGCAGCAGCGGGGATGGTCGCGCTTTGGAGAACGGCATCGTCTGCAGCAGAAGTGGTGCAAGGAGTAGAGGTGTGATGCACGATCACTGGGAGCAGGCTTTCAGTGATCCAGGAGAATCTCAGTATGTGGAGTGAGTGTCTAGCTGCGGTTATTAAAGACACAGTTTTAGCATAGCAGTCACTGCAAGAATATTAGTTTTAATCAGTGAATCTGTTCTGAGTGTAATAAGTTCCAATTTTGTCGTATTATCTCAGCACTGTTTGGTTTCTGAGGAGAGTGATTTTATTTTGCTTTGGCCTTTGTCTCTCTAAGCCGCATCCCAAAGAGGACCAGCTGGCAGAGTCCTCGAGCCTCAAGCAGGGAGACTGTCTACAAAAACGAATGTGAGCCTTTTCTGCTTTTCCCCAATATGTCTTCCTGAATGGAATTATTCGAACACTGGTGACACATTTCATTGTTGAACAGCCTAAGTGGAAACTACGTATTTGTCGAGAGCGGAAGTTACAAATGCAGCCAGCTTGTTAGAGTCAAATCAGATGGAATGAGCTTTTAGCTGAACTGAGACGTGTACGTGATTAAAGCCTGAAGCTCAGAGCTGCTGGCAGCGAGCCAGGTGTGGGTTAACACACGTGTAACATGTGACCGGTAGCTTCATTTCATAATTTGGTCACATGGTTCACTGTTAAAAGAACAAGGACTTAATCTAGTTTCAGATGTCTGTCTGACATGGCTGGTTGGAAAGTGTAACAAACCCATCTGTCACAAGGCTGTGACTCCAGCTTGACTCAACGGGGTGCAGTACTCCGGTCTCACCAGCAGGTGGTGATATGACCTCCATCAATGCCATGATTACTGTAGCTGTAATAACACTGTTGTAACGTGACTTGTTTAAATTTCTACATTTAATCACACAATAAATAATGCAACAATGTCACAAAGAGGTTAAAAAGTTATAGCAGACAAATAAATAAAACACAGCGCATCACTGTAGCATCATACGAAGCAGAGGCAGCCAGAGTGAATCCTGAGTTAGATTTGAGTAATGGATTATGTTGCTGGTTTTAGTGTGTAATGGATTCTGCTTTGGTGTGTGTGTGTATTTATTTATATTTCCTGTTAAAAGCCATCTGGCGATTGGTTTCAGTTTGCAGTGCTCTGACCCTCCCTCTATTTATCCTCCTCAAACCCATCAGATCTTACTCTTGTTACTCTAGTTGTAGAAACATATGCTGCATTACTCTCTCCTCTGACTCTACACCACAACTGTGTCATTCACTCGTTGCTAATTTCAGGACGTTTTTGACGTTTCCTCCTTGGAGTTACGCATCCTGGTTATTTCACCGTCGACCTCTTGGTGTTTGTTTATTTCTGTGGCTACCAGGGTTCACGGACCAGCCTGGGGAGCTCAGGGGGTTCCCTGTGCACACGCAGTTGATCAAGGGCTCCAGAGGTTTTGGTTTTAATATTGTGGGAGGCAGCAGGCCAAGGGAGTTCCTCCAGGTCTACAGTGTGACGGCAAGCGGGCCCTCGGCACTCCAGACAGGTAAAACACTGTTAACCAGAAACAGTTATTGCATGGAAAACATTACAAACCATGCAAGATGAGACAAAGATGCCAGGGACCACTGTGGTGGGAGTGAAAGATTTGAAAGCCGTGCCTCAGATTTAAGCTGTTGTTACTATGATGTCAAAATTTAAAAATGGAAAATATTAGGATTTATAGAATTTCCTCATTTTAGATAATGTATCTCGCGATCAGGCCCTAATCTTCAGATCCAGCGCATCATAACACATGCATATAGAGCAGCACACAGCCTTCTCACAGACTCACAGATATTACCACTGTAGGGATCGAGAGCAGAGGCTGTGTCTGCAGGGACGGATCTAATTCATATCTGTTAATAGGCTGGTTTAGAGGGATTAGGTGGTGGGATTAGTCCACATCCACACAAAACATGGAGTGAAACATTTGAAAACCACACTTACTTGAAAATGGTGATACAGTAACAACACTAAGACAAACTCTGATACTGAGACATTGTAAAGGTACAAAAAGTATGAAGATTTGGGACTTTGCTGCAGATATCTGTGATCTTCTGTTTCTCTGTGTTTCTCCAATAGCGGACATCTTAGTGTACATCAATGACGTGTGTGTGTTGGGCGTGTCTCACAAAGAGGTGGTGGAAATGCTGAAATCAGTGCCTGTGGGCCACAGAGTGGATGTGGACGTCCGAAGAGGTTACCCGATGCTCTACAACCCCGACGGTTGCCCCAAGCAGCCCCCACCAAGACTACTGGACAGCGGGGAGCCCATCTTGCCACCCACCACCACCCAGCCTCAGCCTACTCACCAGCTACCTCGTCTCCCAACACCCACTCATCAGAGCCAGCACTTTAACTTTAATGGGGTCCACAGTGAGCCAGGGGTAACTCTGGATGCTAATGGAAACGCCATGTCTTTCGCTGTGAGACATCCATCCTCGTATAGACGCTCCAGTATGAGCAGCACCGCCTCCCCGTCCCCTGTGCGTCCGCCTCGGTCCTTCAGAAGTTTAGCCAGACTGCAGTCTTTTGACCCAAACCTGGCAAGTCAGAGTGACAGTGAAGTCGTTTCAGCGATTGGTTCACACAGGTAATAAACACGCGGAAAACAAAAGTGCATCCAGAAAGACACGCTGAACCCATAGTTCACTTCAATATTAAATTGTTCAACTATAAACCTCATTTTAAAATAAAAAGCAGCTATTTTGATAATTGTGTTCATCTATTCTGTTTTTTAAAAATAGTTTCAGTTTCTGAAATGTTTTTTTAATCACATTTAGTAGCGAACAAAATCTAATTTTATTCCAGCAGAAGAAGCAGTTTTAGGTTAAGCAGTTTTAGAAATTTACTTTAGCATTAAGAAGCTGTGAAGAGCATTTTCTTGACATTATATGTTTTGAATGATTGATATGTCATCAATCATTTTTGGATAGAATAAAAATGTTTCTTTTATTTATATAATAATTTTTGCACTGTTTTATCTCCTGTCTTATCCATCAGGGCATCAATGATTCGTAACCATAACAACAACTCCCTCTCCACGCCCCCTCATCCTTTGCGTTACGGCACATCCAAGTCATCTGAGAGCGACCTGTCTACTTGCACCCTGTCAGGCTCCCACCTGCCACTGCCTCACTCGCCCCGGAGGCCCTCATCCTCCTCCAGTGGCCCCCGCAGTGCTCATGATCGCCTCTTTAGGCCTCAGGCCTCCCATCTCAGACCTCCACCTGACAGCCCCCACCACGGTGGTTATAACCGTTTCCACGGCAGCGGCAGCCCAACTGCGAGTCCCAGCAGCGTGTCCTCTCCTGGCGTCATGAGTGTGGGCAGTGCAGTTGGCAGCGGAGGGGAGCTGGTGCCAGTGGCCTTGGCACAGACTGAAGGAGACAGAGGACTTGGCTTTAGTGTGATGGCTGCTGGTCTGGACGCCAGGATGACCATAGTCAAGAGAGTCTGGGACAGGAAGCAATGCAACTCCCTGCAGCCAGGGGATGCTATTATCAAGATCAATGGCGCTGATGTGCAGAGTCTCAGCTCTGAGCAGGTAATGGGTGATAGTAAGAGAGAAGTACAAACAAGTGATGGAAGTTAAACTAATTAAAGGTTAATGAGTGAAAAAGGCTCCGTGAGTGGTAGTCGGGGGAATCGGAGCAGGATTCCTTCTCTTTTAACCGCATTGCATGTGTTTGTTTGTTCACAGGTACAGGCAGTTCTTGAGCAACACACCAAGCAGGGAGAAGTCGTCTTGCTGGTTTACAGAGGAGGTAAATTATTTTCACTGTAGCGTCTGTGACGGTGGTAACGGACAACAACATTTCTTTCTTATTTTCTTACCTTGTCTCTCGTCATCAGCCATTTATCATTCAACCATCTCTCCTGGGTCCTTTCGGAGACTCCCCCCGCCCCTCCTCCGCCCCCCTCCTCCACCTGTCGGCCTCGACAACGCCTCTGTGCTCCCAGAAGCCCTGCCTGTGCCCCGTACTTCCATTAGCACCCCTCCCTCCCCAGTCCCGACACGATGCTCCCTGATCCAGAGCACCAGTTTCCTGGAGTCCATTCCAGTGACCCTGACCATGGAGCCCAAAGACTGGATCAACACGGGCCTGGAGGATGAAGGGGTGACGGTGCCTGACTCAGGTCCAGAGAGGCGGGGAGTTGAACGGACACAGCCGCTCAGAGGGTTTGAGGTGGAACTGAAAAGAAAGCCAGGAGAGGGCTTTGGGTTCGTTATCGCTTCTCAAGATGTGGAAAATGGCAAAGGTGAGAGCCAGCAGCTACAGGACACACAGTACATTGGACCGTGTTACATCTTGGCTTGTGAATCCTCATTTTATCCTTTGAAGGAGTTTAATATGGGCAGATGATTCTTGTCCAGTAGAACCATTTGGTTACCTGCCCACTAAAGCAACTTTCATTTGGATGCCCTTGTGAGCTGATGCGCCATTAGGTAATTCTAGATTAAAAAGTGGTCACATGGCCACATGCCACCAGATGAGTCATAATGCATCATCAGCCCTTTTCTTGTGTTCAGTGTTTTCCCAGGTTTCTTTTACATTTTCATTTGGAAGGATGTTAGTTTTGGCATCCACTATTTCCAAGAAATGGTTTTGTGCACTTCTGAGTAGCTGGCAAAAAACTGCTCAACATTTACTATTTGTATTTATGTCACTCAAAACAAATGTTGGCTTGATGTTGTGTTACTGAATATCAAAACAGTAGTATATCCAAATCTCATGAATTGGGCACATTGGGCAGTAAAGGTTCTACAGGCTCTGCAGAGTCGTATAAAAATTATTATTATTTATATAAACTACATCAGCATGTGCTTCTGCGGTGCACAGAACAGATATTGTTCTTCTACTCTGACATGACAGGACATTGTTTATGTTCTATCTGGGAATGAACACATCCTCTCCTGACAGACATAAGTGTAGTGCTTATAAATATCAGGCTCACTGCAGCATCCGTGTGATATATTGCCACCTCTCCCCTTCCCAGAGCTTCCAGGTTGATGCGGTTCAATTGACTTTATGGACCGAGCGAGCAGGCATTTGTGATTTTCACGGCGGTATCTGTTATCTCCGGGCTCAGTCACATATTTCACACCTGTTTCATCACAGAACGAAGTCACACATGTGGCTTTCGCTTCTCTTATTTCCACTTCCCATCTTCTTCTCCCTCTTCCTGTCTTTCTCTCCTCTACTCTTGTCTCCCGCCCACTGCCCCCCTCCTCCCTTACTCTCCCTCGCTCACCTCTTTCATTCTGCAGTAAAAGCGTCCGGCCTGTTTTTCAAAAGATTAAACTCTCTCTCTCTCTCTCCCTCCCACCCTCCTGCTCTCCCCATTGCTCTCTGAATGCTTAAGAGAAATGCTACACCAAACATTTCTCTTGCAGAGGAGCACCAGAGTAGACAGTAAACGTGTGTTTTAGCGCCTGTTGACCCTCAGTCTGCCTGACACGGAGTACAGGAATTTTTGGGGGGTTTGTTTCTTTTTCTGCACATGCCAATCAAAGAGCCATGTTGGAGAGACTACAATCTGCTTTGAAAACTGTGAAGGAGTCCAAACGTAATTATTCACTTTAATTATTGCTTTATGTTTGCAAAAGTGGGACTTTTTTTTTTATTTTGGCATGAGTTGTTGAGAGGTTTTAGATTCTGTGCTGTGCTCAAAAGTTTGCTCCGATAAATATCTGAGCAGTAGGAAAGTTACATTCACAGGCTCCCAAACCAGTGCTGTGATAAACGTGTGTAACGCTTATTATTCCACTTATATAGATGAATGCAACAACAACAAAATAAAGCCTGCGTATTAGAGCCATTGTTGGTGAAATGAAGGGATAGTATTAGCAGCCGGGTTCAGAATGAACTAACCTTCCATTTGAATAATGATGTGAACGAGTGGTAAAGATCAGCAATTTTCTCCATGTCTTGGTCTAATAGGATAGACGTGTAGACGTCTGCCCCTCGGTGCATCCGGGCTGCAGAGGGGGATCTCGTGGTTGCAGGGTAAAGGGGTGGGGGTGGGGGTTGGCTGCTGGCGCTCCTGAGCTGTGATCAGTGCAGTACATCAGAGGCTGGCTGGCTGCTGGGCATACTGCAGTGGGATTACTCTGGACAGGGGAACACGGAGAGCCAGCGGAAAAGACACTGCGATAGAAAGTAGTCTGTGTGTACTTTAGGTGTGTGTGTGTGTGTGTGTGTGTGTGTGTGTCCAGCATATGTGACCGGGTACATCTGTCCCAATCCCTCTGCGTATGAGTCACTCGTTGTGCGTGTGTGCGTGTCAGCATGATCGTTGCATGTGTACTCATGTGTTTGGCAACTGTTAATGTTCGCCTGATGTATTATGCATGATAAGAAGACTATTTGCAAAGCTGCCGTGGCTTTGATTTGACCTGATTGCTGCTCCTGCCTGGGTCATCCAGATCCAATCTGTATTCTAGACCTACAGTAGACTGGAGATTGGATCTGGGTTCTGTGTTATAGGATGTACCTTTTAACTGACAAACACTTCATCCCTTCCGTGTGAGATATAAACTGACAAGATTGTGTACCTAAATTAAATGTCCCAAAATGTTTCTACCTTTTACATAAGGCTATCAGTAAAGCTCTAGAGGGGCCAGCTGTCACCAAAGCACAACATGCCCTCAAAAAGGGCACGGAGAGTGTAAGAGGGAGTTTACTGAGACTAGGAGGCAGACTGCCCAGCTAAAAACTTTAAGAAGCTTTTAAAGTGCACTGGAGATTAATGGAGGCAAATTTACTAGGCTGCTCAATATTTTCTGCTCAATATCAACCCAAAAAAACAGATTGAGTTAAGCTTGATTGTCTCCTCACACTGAAGATAAGGCAAATTGAGTTCATGATACGCTATTCGAAGCTCATTTTCCCTCCTCACCGTGGGTTTTGTATGTTCATCAGAAATCAGTTGAAATGCATTTGTGCATTTCCTGTGGCCCCAGCTTCACAGGCCTGGAGAGGATAGCTTTCAATGACTGATATGTGGTGTGAGTGTTAGGTGTGAGTGAGGCTGGAAGGAGACAGCCAGTATTTTCCCGCACTGCAAAAAATGTCAGCAAAGTGTGTGTGTGTGTGTGTGTGTGTGTGTGTGTGTGTGTGTGTGTGTGTGTGTGTGTGTGTGTGTGACTGGGGGGCTGCATTTTGCAGACTGTCTGCAAGCTTGAGGCTCTTAGATGAGCTGAGCAACAGAATCCCTGACGCTGTATAACAGAAGAGTAAATAACTAGAGTCTGTTGTCGTGTGAATTGTGACAGATTGAGGACAGAAAATGTTGCTGGATAGCTTGTGCACCATGACATTCAGTTTTTCAAGACAGAGCCTAATTATTGTACGGAGAAAGGCAGTTTCCAGCTGTTTCTAGTGAGTAGGTTGATGGATGGGAAGATGAAGGAGGACAGTGTTTCAAGGACACAGTGGGGAAGATGAAAGGAAAGCTACTGGTGGCAATTTATAAACTCACCCTGGCAACAATCCCAAGTTGAATTGTCGTTTTAGGATTCCTCGCTGATGCATAAGTGACATCAATCTTCTTTTATGTACTCACTGTACTTGGGCAACTCAAGCAACAAGTCATTTAAGTAGTAACTAACACTTTGAGGTCTTTTCTCAGCTGCTTCTCTTCTACCTCATCGGTTTGTGACGGTCCGTCGAGGCAGCCCAGCGGCTAAGAGTGGGCAGATTCGGCCTGGAGACCGATTAGAGGCGGTGGAAGGACGCTCAGTCGTGACTCTGCCTCATCGGGAACTGGCTCAGATACTTCGACGTGCAGGCAATACTCTACGCCTCACCATCATTCCCCGTCCCAGCACCTGTAAGTTTAGCTTTATTAGCATCTACAGTTGCAAGAAAAAGTCTGTGGACCCTTTGGGAGTCATTGGATTTCTGCATAGAGTGGTAAAAGTCTTCTAAGTCACAACAATAAAAAACACAGTCTGCTTAAACTAATACTCCACAAACATGTGTTTTCATGTTTTTATTGAACATAACATAAACATTCACAGTGCAGAATTAATTGAGCTCTCTATCCCCCAGATTCTTCAAGCCTTTCAGAAACAGCTGAATATGACCCCCACAGAAATAGAAAAGGTCAAAGGTCACGCCCAAAGGTGAGGTATAATCATTGTCTCATCATATCTGTTAACAGAAGCTGATGTTTCTGGTAGTGTTAAAGGTAATGTTACTGATGATCAATCTTTCCAGCGTGACTCCAGGTATTACAGTGTGGACCTGGATCGTGGCCCCTCAGGTTTTGGCTTCAGTCTACGAGGGGGCAGTGAGTACAACATGGGCCTCTATGTTCTGGGACTGATGGAGGGTGGACCAGCCTCTAGGAGCCAAAAAATGCAGGTTTGTGAAAATGCTGTTGGTGTTTATCATTTTGTCCACCTGCATTTGTACATGGACTGATATGTTAGTCTGCTCTTCCACTCTTACCACTGAACCTTAATCCTTAAACCTTAAACATACATAATTGTCATGTGACCAAAACCGTTCCCTCTTTTCCATCAGGTAATGAAAGTATAATCAGACAGGAGTCTAATGAATAAACTTGTCACTGTAGGAGAAGATCTGATATAAATATTAAAATGCATGATGGCATCTGTTCTTTTTCTGTTTAACAAGTCCACATGTCAGCTTAGTTGTGCTCAGACATCAAATTACTTAACGTCCTGCTGTTTTGAGGATCGTTACATTTAAAGTGTTGTGGACGTTGCGGTCGCGGCTGCAGGTGAGCGATCAGCTGGTGGAGATCAACGGGGACAGCACAGCGGGGATGACTCACAGCCAGGCCGTCGAGCAGATCCGAAGAGGAGGCCACCGCATCCACCTGGTCCTCAAGAGAGGAAACGGATACGTGCCTGACTATGGTGAGGCACCGTGTATTCATCCAGAATATATGATATTTAAAACCTCAAATGTTGATACTGTAGGGCCTTTGTCATGGCTGTGTGAACTGTTTTCTTCTCTTTCTTTGGTGTTGATTCTAACTATTCTACTTTTTCTTGTGGGGTGTTTCACTCTTTTGCCTTTAACCATCCTACACTATTTTCTCCCTTCTTACTTTTCGGCCTGTTTTGGTTTCCCTTATTCGCCTCTTTCTTCTTCTCCTAAATATTCCTCTTTTTTGCTCCTCCGCCTCTTTTCTTTTCCCCTTCTCTCTCTCAGTGGAGCTCTCCAGTTTGTCTCTATGTATGACCAACTCCAAGCTAGGCGAGCCTTGCTTCTATGTCATTGGACGGACAGAGAATACGCGGTTGGTAATGGTTCCTGTTAGTTCTCCCATTTTCTGTCTCTCTACATTCCTCTACCACATCCAGTCACCACTGCTGTCCCTCCATTTAATGAAAGACGTCTGTGTATTAGACATCCTCATTATCAAATCATCTCAATTAAATAGACCCACAGATATGTACTGTATAAAATTATGCATATTCAAGTTTTCCCTCTGATCAAAAGTGACCTGTTTCACAATTTATAGGGGAGGGAATTTGCATAATTGCATCTTAATAGAGCACACTGATCATCAGATATGTGTCCTATCTGTAATCACAGATTTTTCAGACGTTGCAGCATAATGGAAAGCAGTCGTTGTTACACAAACTGACCTGATTAACCTCTTAAAAAAAGCACTTTCTATATTTTAGAGGTATTTAATAACAGATGACTAGAGATTTTGCTCTTACGTTATCTTAGCTGCCTATTCAGTCTGTTCTCTCCTTCTCTTTCCCTTCTCCTTCCACATATGATGTGTGTCCAGGCCGTGAGCTCAGAATCAATTCCCCCTCCCGGCACCATCACCCCAAGGAGCAGGGTTTGGCTGCAGTAGACTCCAGTGGGTGGAGGGGGCACAACTCGAAAGAGAGGAACAGAAGCAGGTCTATAAATGGACGGGAGAACGGGAAAAAGCCAGGAAAAAGAAGCAGAAGAAGACGACGGGCCTCAGTGGGAGAGGAGCACTCTGATTTAGAAAGCCCCTTCTCTAAGCAGGGAGAGAGATCTCGGGAAGGCAAGGGCAGGAGGAGGACGACGAGAAAAAGAGAGTCTCAGAGTTTACCCAGAGATGCTCTCAGGAATTATGATGACAATGAAAAGAAAAAAGCAACAGATAGGGGAAGAAAAAAGGAAAAGGAGAAAGGAAGGAGCAGAGAGAGAAAAAGCAGGAGCAAGTTGAGGGTGAAGATGACAGAGGGTGAAGAGGAGGATGAGCAAGAAGACAAGGAGGAGGCACCTGCTATTCAACAGAGCGCGGAAGAAAGGGCTAAGGAGGCGGAGGAGAAAGTGGATGTGCAGAGAGAAGAAGATATTATCCTACCCATTCCAAGACCTCTCACAAAGCTTCCATGGCCCAAAGAAAACAGGGAGGCAGTGTATGATGAGAAGTGGGACATGGCAGGAGAGAGGTCACAGGATGATGGCAGGCGTGCGAATATAAAGGCAGAGCTGAGTGAGGGTGAGATAGATGATGCGGTACAGGGTGAGCGCAAGAGGCTCTTACCGAGCGTCGCAGCGACAGATCCAGCGTCACCGACAACATGCTTCTCCTTCCTCACTCCCTCAGCCTTCGAAGAGCAGCCGGGAGGCGTTGAGTCAGAGGCTGGAGGCAGTGAATCTGACGGCAGCGTGTCGGCTGCCAGCATCTCAGGCCTTTCTCTGCCCGCCTCAGAAGCAGGCAGGCGTAGGGCGGCAGCGCTGCCAGGCCCTTGGCTCACACCAAGCCAGCGGGGGGTGGCTCAGATATCTGGGGAGAACAGGCGCACCGGAAGTCAGGCAGAGAGGCAGTAGCGCTGTGTCTTAGCTTTGAACAGGAAGTGGAGCGTGCAGCTACTGAATACTGTATCAGATTGTGTCCATGTTCTACAGTTAAACCTCGACTTGTTTTCTGCTGCCCTCCTTACAGTATGAAGTCATGTTCTTTGTGCCTTTTTACAGCTGAGGTCTGGCAGGTGGTAAATGTCAGTAGTAAATGACACCAAGATGTCTGTTTTGTTGGTGAAACAACAATAGCTTTGTCTGTGTGTTGAGGCGCTGCTGCCCTCATTTTGCATTAAAGCCCCCCCTCGTTGTTATTTTTGTACCATCTGTAACAGATAGTTTCCAGGACAACAAGGTACATACACCTTCGTTTAACCTACTTTCTCACCCTGACTCACATTTCTATTTCTCTCTGGCTCCATCAGCAGAGCGTCCTCTCTTAAGTACCCCCCATTGTACAAAGACATCCACTTATACCTCATGATGATACTAAGCAATAATGAGACTACAGGCATCCACATCTACTGCACCCCATCAGTCCTGTCTGGGAGGAAACAGTGTAACATGTTTGTACAATATCCTCACTTGCCTTGACTTATAATGTTGTTCTATAGAAATTGAATATTTAAGTCTGATAATGCAAATTCCTTTTGACAGCCAGTGTGAAATCTATATTCTGTAAATATTTGTAGAGAAATAAATAATAGACCCTATTGCAAGATACAGAACTATATTGTAATACATCATGATAAGTCTATATATACAGTATTTATAAATATATGCAGCATACCTATATATTACATACAACAATTCAGATTATCTGTGTCTGATGAGAAATATTATGAATCTTGGTTTTGAAGGCTCGAAATGTAAACTACACTGTACATGTCCTCTTCATAAATGATCGTTTTGTAATATGCTGCTTGAGTGTGGATTAGGATAATCTGTGTCGTAGCATAATTCAGAAGTCAACAAAAAATGCCAAAATATGCGTCTGGTGTGCATATTTCACGTACTGTTAATATTGTGTATGTGGGATCTGAACAAAAACCACTGTCTAGATTCTAGAGAGTGCTGTGCCCGTCGTGCCACGTACAGTTGCCTTGGTAACATAAACCAGTTTATCCTAACCGCTGATTTTTCTTACTGTGAAAACCCTTGCTCTGAGGTCTCTAATGCAAAAGGTGGGAGGGCCGTTTGATAATGTCAGTCATGCCAAAAAAAAAGGTCCTTAGTGTAAATCTACAAATAACAATGTCATACGCCTCTGCAGACAGAGACTGCGTTTTGTTTTGCTCCTCTTTTTCTGAAATTCTGTAAAGGAGACAAACTAGAGCCAAGCTGAACGGATACTGTGAGATGTTATTTTTCTATGAAATTATCTTTTTTGAAAAACTCAGGTTTTCAGATACTTTGCCCAAGACAGTCCATTATAGTGGAGGCAACGCTGCAGAGTGACACCACACAGTGGATTCGCATTATTGAAATGCTAAAGCAATCTTATGTTATACTTTTAAGGCAGCATTTGGAGACGCAGACTGTTACCGTTGTTTGTCACCAGCCCATAATTACTCAAATGGTTCACGCTAGAAGTAAAATCATTGCTTCCACATTTGCGCCCGTCATGAAAAATCTATACTACTAGACAAGACGGAATGAAGTTCTTGGTGTGTGCAGCCCATGGATGAGCTGCTCAGAAACGACAAGCCCAGAGTGACCAAATCAACATACTGCACCCCCCAAGCAATGTCCATACAGAGCAGCTTGGTAGCCACACGTCGGACTGTTATTATTATCATTATTTTATAACGTTTGCTAATATGCTTTTTTTTAGCCTTTCATTTCCTATGGGAGATTGTTGTGGCTGCACTGTAAACACATTCTAATAAAACTGCGAATAAACCGCTCAAACTAATTCCTCAGTGTCCTGCGTGTCACTCTGTTATTGCTTTGCTTTGCAACACCGGAAGTGGCGCAGTAAAGGACAGCAGATGGCAGCAAAATTATAGACTAGAGGAGATTTGGGAACAAATGGGATTTGACGTTATGTATGTGTGATATTTTGAGGATCTCTTGATACATGTACATTTACAAAAGTATCTGTGTGATGATGATTTCACAGTAACTGAAATACTTTGTATGTGATTAAAATCCATCAACATCGGATTATTTCCCATAGATGAATTATTTACCCCGCTTTTCTCGACAACAGGGGTTTTACATTTTCCTTGGTAGTATAGTCTAATATTAGCTGCCAGCAGGTGCGTGATTGCACACGGTGAGGAGACGGCATGTTTTCAGTGTCTCAGCTCAGATGTGAGCACTTAACTACTGCCTCTAAAAATAGTCTTTGTGTGTTGTCCTAAGCCGTCCGTCTGTTCAACTCATCTCAGTGGTCTTCAACAGAATATCACCGCAGTGATAACAGCAGAGCGGAGATGCGGGAGAAGGATCCGCGTGACAAGCGTTTGCGTTTCACCTTAAGAGAAGCGTGTGGTGAACATCGCACTGATTTATGGTTCATGATGTTTTTCCACCTGTGCGCCGCGAATCCACAGGCGCTCGGTTCTGTTCCTGAAATCCGTAAAGCTACGATCAAAGAATCAAAAGTCTGCCTGTGCCTTCACAATAAAACGTCACCTGTATTCATTCGTGTCTTATTACAACTTAATACAACTACGCGTTCTTTGCATTATGGACCTCAGGCTGCTAAGACATAATCCTCATTTGTAACAGATCAAGATGTTATTTTAGTTTAAGTTGAGTTAAAAGCTGATCACAAATTGATATCATATTAGTTAATTGGCTTGTAACTTACAAAGTAATATGGTTTGGTAATTCACTCTTTTACTCGGGTTCACATATACTTATACTTAAATATTTCCCCCGCACGTGTTCTTGTTTAACCAAAACAACAATGTTCGTGGTTTGGCCACGTTCCTGGGCTCTTTTATTGTGAAATTCCCGGGCGGATGTCGTGTCTCGTTAGGTCTAACGCGACGGCGGTGCGCTCCGCAGGAAAAGTCGCACTCATCGCTGCAGAACACACGCGCAAGGAGCGAAACCTCCGCTGTTTCTGGCACTAGATTCACGGCGACGCTCCCGCTTGGATTACTGACATGATCCAACCGAAACTCGCCTCAGATAAGTAGGAAACGTCTCGACCTGCTCCTTTAGACAGAATTCACATCCGCACGAAAACTGACAAAGTATAGTTTTCTTTACTGGCCATTTAGACTCTGGCACTTTTAGACGCATCCTGGATTGTTTTTGGTTTCAACGTTGTGCCTCCAAACTCTGAATGCGTGATGTGGGAGTAAACTCGGTGTTATTCTTGGATGCAGAAGCCCAGAGACTCACACTTTGGGAACTAATCCGAAGCCAAAGCGCTGGAATGTAGTTTTGTTGGAGCGGAGAGGGAGCATCTGGACCCGGATAATGAACTTTGTTCGCTACTTCTGCTCACTTTCTGCGCTTTAAAGACGCACCAAGCCATGGGTTGAAAGAGACGATGCTAGACTGCGGGGATAGTCAACGTGGGAGGGTGCAGAATCTTCAGTGTTATGTAATGACTGACAGAGGCTGAGAATTAGTGGTAGAGCGTAACTTGCGTCCCCCCCCCGTCCCCCCCTGTTACCCCCACCCCCCACTTCCCCAGCATGTCGAGGAGGCTCGAGAGTGATTGGAGTATTTGAGTTGATCTCTAATTAACTAAACGCCAATACTAGAGCTTTTAAAGCCAACGAATAGGATGTGTCACAGCTGAGGAGATAAATGAATATATACATCCTCTCAGAAAGCCTTTAAGGCAAGTTGCATTTTTTACCCAGACCTTTCAAGGGTGTCCTTTAGAAAACATTTCCTCATCCAGTCAATGATGAACAACTTCTTCAACCGCTCACTGCTAATTTGCCATTGGTGTTCAGGATGACTCAAGGAAATATGACCGTCTGTGGGATCTTGAGCTTCTTTTTGAACTTTTCTCAGTGTGGTAATGCTTTTAATTTCTACTAAGATGCTATAATGCTCAATTTTACCCTCAGACTTGAGGATATGTAGTCACTCTGTAATTCTCCACTGGTTAAGTTCTGTGAGTTCTTGGTTCTAAACATCCGAAGGTCATACTTCATCTTCATTCAAGCTTTCGCTGGTCCCTCCCTCCCCCCCACTCATCAGGGCTGGTGGGGGGGGTGGATCTCGGCCCCACGGGGTCAAAACTGTGGTGGCGGCCGGTGGCGGTCATAGCAGGCCTCCCATCATGGAGACCAGCCCAGAGAGCCCCAACCGGGCTGTGGAGTATCTCCTGGAGCTCAACAACATCATTGAGAGCCAGGCCAAACTCCTGGAGACCCAGCGCCGGCGCATCGAGGAGCTAGAGGGCCAGCTGGACCGGGTCAGCCAAGAGAACCAGGACCTGAGGCAGGAACGCAGCCCACGGACGCCTGGTTCTGACACCCCGGAGCAGAACCACAACCACAGCCAGCCTCTGTCCCTTCCCCTGACTTCCTCCCATCATGGCAGCGGAGGCAGCGGGAACAGTAGCACCTCAACGACTCAGGCGACATCTGGATCAGCCACAACTCCAGGACCAAGCAGGGAGAGGAGGACCCACACCAGGCTGACCCGCGGCCTCTCCTGTGGCTCCAACACCACAGAGCGAGACCGGCTTGAACGCACAGACAGCACAGACACCAACACCAGTTCCACCTTGCGCAGGAAGTAAGTTCCTCTCTAACACAGCAGCCTCCTCTGTTGGGTTGATATTTACAGAACATTGATGTGCTGAACCCTCATACGGTCGTACAAAGCTGTAGGCTACTGTAGTGGAACTAAGCCTTAGAAGGCATATGTTCATCCGCAGACATAAGGAAATACCAAAAATCCTGGAGGATTATGGGTAGAATGACAAGTGCTGAGAGTCTATTTCAGCATGTCGTTTGTAATTTTGCCTTCAGAGGATTTAATTTGTGTAGCTATCACAGACTGTTATGTGATGTGTGTAGGAGTTGCATGGTAGTATGGTGAGGATAACAGGAAGTTTTATGGACCAGCAGCTGTATGAAGAAACCCACTGTTTGCTTGGAGTGTGTTTTTCTCTCCCTCGTTGCTCTGAACTACAGGCCTCGATCTCAAAGAGGGAGGTTTTCTGTTGTTGGTTTTTTTTTTTCTTCTTCTTCCCAGAAAATCAAGGCTTGCCTGAAGTTAGAACGCTGCAAACGCAGCTTTGGCAAACAGCAAGTGCATCCGTCCTCGCTTCTCCTTTTACGCGCGCGTGCACGCAGATAGAGCAAGCTTTTGTTCTGAGAGCATTAAGCTTTGTGAGTAGGCAGCAATTCATGTGAAGAAGTGCACAGTGGAATATAATGTTGCCTTAGTCTTAGTGACAGAAGCTGTTGGTCCTTGTGCATATGATAACACTCGCTAAGCTCTAACGTCCGCAATATTATTACTGGATTTTTCTCACTCTCTGTTTTCATATTGTCTCAATCCACTTATCAGAGGTTGATTTAGACAGGAACGAATCCCTTATCTATTAGAGCCGTCTTTTCCTCCGCTGTCTGCCGCTCTGGTCCTCCTCTCATCCCTGGGGCTGACTTAGTCATTAGATTGAAGCACGTATTAGTTATTTATGTGGGTGTTAAATGCAGTGATGAATTGCAAATGTAGATCTTGCTGATGCTCTCTTGTTAATTGCCGGTAGAGGTTGTAGCTGACTTTGGATCCAAGCTCAGACGAGCGAGTCATGTGAAGTGTCACATTTAATAAAGGAGTCACCCGCACAGACGAGCCATATTGTCCCTGTCTGGCTGTGACTCAGCCGAACCCAAAACTGGCCTATTAGCGTGGGTCAGAGATAACGGTCTCTCGTCTGATAATAGATCAGATACAAACATGAGTTTCTTGGCTGCCTTTCTAAATGTGGCTCCAGTTGGAGGAAGAGACAGACGGAATATGTGGGAGGGGGACAGGGAGAGGAAAAAGATGACGAGGGGGAAAGTGGCTGAGCGACCTCGCTCCGTGTGCCTCAGTCTAAAAGAGAAAAGGTGGAACACACACACTGATTTGCCATCTGTCAACAGGGTGAGAGAGAGGGAGCGATGAGAGGGGAGACTGGGCCAAAGAAGGCAAGGCTCAGAGAGCTGTCTTTGTTTTCATCCAATTAGTTTCCTTTCCTCCAGCAGGAGGCCTCGTCCCTGCCCTGTGCTCTCTGTGCTTCACATCACCCGCGATTTTGATTTTGGACAAGCAAACTGAATTAACTGTCCTAGTTTTTGTTGCCATGCGTGCAGCAACTGCATCAAAACAAAGTAGCTCCTGTCCTCTCCTTTCTCCCAGCGGCACGCTGAAAACAGCTGTCCCGAGTGCTCCGCTGTTTCCCTCCTCTCCTCTTATTAATGGCAGTGTGAACAATGCGTCTGGGGGCCTTGGGGCTGGAATGATATTTGACATGAAGTCCCTACTCCAAGGAGCAGCCGGGCTGAGGGCGTCGCTGCAGCGTGCCGCACAGCAGCACGGCAGATGTTTTCTTGTTGTTATTTTTGGAAGAGGTCATGCAAGTGCGTTCGTGTGTGCGCTGGTGTGAGCGCACAACATGTGTGAGGCAAGGATCCGTCACACACAGAGCGAGTGAGAGATTAAGTTAGTGTGACCGGAGTATAATTGCCCGTGGCCCAAGTGTGATAATTACTACTGAGGAAGCATGTGCGTGTGATTGGCGTGTGCGTGTGTGTGTGCGTGCGCTCTGCTGGGTACCTGGCATGCCCGTTATTAGACAGCTAATGTGACCCTGCAGGCTGTCGTGTTGCGATGATGTGACAGTTGCATGGCTGACAGAGTTTACCCTTCATTGCGAGCTCCATACATGCAGCTGGACTCGTGCAGCTCATAGGATGAGAGATGGGGGCAGCCAGAGGTCTTGGCGACAGCCCCAGCGCTGCTCAGACTCAGAGCAGGGCAGTTACATAATAACGGAGCGCTATCTTTTTCCTTTTCCCTTCACTGTGGGAATGTCCACAAACTCCCGTGAAGGTGCTCGTTCTAGCCATCATCCATCCATCCATCTCCCACTCCACTCCACGCAGGGCATTGCAGGCATGTGCTCCACTCTTTCTGAAACGGGTAAATGACGATGGGCTTTCTTTCAGAAAGAGGCTTCATTTTGCTGATTTTGTGAAGTACACATAACCCCGTCTCTTCTTCTCTCACATACCCACGTACGCACACTTGCTCTCTCCCCCTCACTGTTTCTGTTTCCCACTGCTGCAGTTATGACTCAGAGAAGCTGCAGAAATTACTTTTGTGCTCTTCTATTTTTCGTCCCCACTTGCTCACCCGCTTTCCTTCCTGCTTTTAACTGAAGCACACATATTGTTCATGATTAGGTAAACTGAACATGTCTGTCATTTCCTCTAGTAGCAGGTGCATAATGTGTGCTAATTTGGGATTTTTTTCCCCAGCACTTCACATCCTGTAGCTGCCAAGATAGTGCAGATAAGTTAGAGAAATGAACTGGCCTCCGGGCAAATGTGTGGGTAAGTTCAGCTGAGCCTGTTCTGACCTGCATCAAACAGTCTGAGTCGTGTAATGGGAGGAAGTCTATTCTCTCTGGACGTATAACGACACGGTGTAGCTATAGCTACCGTTTCCTCCAGAATCCCAAACTGTTTATATCGTCTATTTTGGACACACAGTGGATTTAACAATACTTAAATTGGGACTGAATTAAAATAATGCAAAGCTGCTACGGATTACTGCCAGGCAGTTTAGCTTGACGTAAATATAAATGATGGATGCGTGTGTGGGAGGCAAGTGTATGTGGGTGTTTTTTTGCTTGCTACTTGCCATTTTTGAGTGAAGTGATCTTCATACTGTGTGTGACACATATTACCAAGCCTCAGTAGCTGGATGCAAAATAAGCTGACCAGTGACCTTGGCTCTCTGAAGATGGTTATATTCAGCTGTGATGGTTTTAACTTGCATGTTGTTATGCCGTCATCACGTGATGACAGCAGGCAACAGAGACGGAAAGACAGAGCGATGTGACACAAACCGATGGCAAATGGTGAATTTCCCTAAGAATCTCAGACTGTTGTTATACACTGACCTTCCCTCTGCTGTTTCCATTCACACTCTCCTGCCAGTTGTTTTGTCCTTCGCCGCCATTGAAACGTGTACCATTGGAACTGACTTACATGAAATGGTGGGGAGACAAGTGACTAGTGTTGCTGAGATGTAAAGTTTTATACAGGAAGTGAAATGTCCTTGGTCTGTGAGAGGTATAGTTGCTGTGGAAACAGTAAAGCTGTTCTCTAGGCAGTTACTATATTACATTTTCATCCTCTCTACCTCCCTCCCTGCTTCCATACCTCCTCCACCTCCACCTTCATCTCCTCTCACCTATCCAGTGGTGGGAGAAGGACAGCTCCATATCCTGGTACTGACACAACATCCTCCTCTTTTATTCCTATCCATGCTCAGCTAGTCAGCTGTTTGCTGCCTCTATTGTTTCTTGTAAATGGCAGTTGTGTTCACCTAGCAGTTATGTCATGGTACATAGGGATGGGAGAACATGGGAGATTAGCGGTTTTGCTGTGTTATTAGCGATGCGAGCCGAGTGTCCGTTCACCAGCGTGTTAAACATCACTGTGGGTCTAATCCGCATCACCGCTCCAGAGCCTTGACGCTTGTCTTTGGTGAACACAGTTGCAGTCCTGCGCGCTCCTTCCAGCCGCCGCTATGACTTTATTCATTGTCATTCCCGTTCAAATGCACATAAGTGGCCCTTTTGAGGCGGGATGTTTGTCAAACACTCACGCACGCGTTCTGTGGAGCAGAATAGGGAGACCGGTTACCGTGGGAACGCCGTGAGCTCTTCTGTGAAGAACTCTGTGGGCGAGAGACGCAGAATAGAGGGATGGAAAGAAGTGAAGAGAAGAGGGGGTAGGAGTGGGAGCAGGAGCAGGGTGAAAGACAGAAAGCAGAAGTGAATGACGGCTCGATGGGGATGGAGGACGGATGAGTGCTCACGGGTTACAGTTTCCTTCATTGAAAAGTTTCCCTGGCTGGCAACTATGGACAATTAGTCATCCTACCACTGAGATCTGTTTCAGACTTAACAGAAATCCCCTACGATGATACCATTTTCTTGAATTACTCCTCCTGTGTCGCCCACCTCACACTTTAAATGGAGTCTAATTGTTCCCCATTCTGTGAATCACATCCACTTCAAATCAAACACACCCATACACACCTCTGCATAAGTGCACACACGCGCGCTGGGTACAGCAGGTGCCTGGTGTGCGTTGAGTTGTAACTGTAACTGTGCTCCTCCTTATCAGTGCTCGCGCCTGGCACTCAATGCCAAACGCCCACACAGTCAGTCCACACTGTTGCCAAGCAGCAGGAGACTCAAGCTTGCAATGGAAAGCGGGAGGCTGGGAGGGGTGGTTGTGTTGGTTGTGGAAGAGCTGGCGGAAGGGAACGGGGAGGGCGAGGGGTGGCGTATAAAAACACACTTAACTTTAGGCTACAACACAGCATGTGTGGTTATCAAACGTCTCTGTTTGTCAGCAGGAGTCAGGCGGGTCACGCGCTGGAGGTGGGATGACGCAGTGCGCTCCCACACTCTCATTTCATAGACAATGCTGGAAAAAACACTGGTGAAAGCACAGTTTGAGTGGACAGATTTTCAGATCATTCCTCCCAAAAGCCATGTGGATGTAAATGATCTCCGAACGTGAGCTGCTTTACCAACATGTTGTTGTGGCGCGTAAGAGAAAAACATCTGCGTGTGGGGTCTTTCTATAACGGCCACATGTGAGCCTTGCTCCCACTCTGCTCGCCCGTCTATACATAAACTCACCTACACGCTGACACCCCCGTGCCACCGCACGGGTTCGAGGAAACACTGATCCCAGCAACCACCAAGCATCGCTCCACATCCTCTTTCCATTTCACATCTCTCCTCTCCATCCTTCTTCCCTCCGTTCCTCCTCTTGATTATTTTCACCCTTGCCCTCCTCCGTATTCAACCTCTCCCACTCTCGTGTAGCTCTCTCTCCTCCCACTCTTTTTCTTGCCTCCTGCTTCTGTCAACACACTGCTTTAAATATACGCCACCTCACACGTTCTCCCAATGTACCGCTTCTGTTTTTTAGACTTCCTGTGTCTTCTTTGCTCTTCTTGCTCTTCTGTCTTTTTGACCTGTGGTGTTGTTGATTCGTGTCTTGATTTTGCCTCTTTATTATCTTGTTATGCTGTGCGAATAACAAACTGAGCGCGTGTGGGTAGTATGTGTGCTTTGTATTTCCATGGAGGGGCAAAAGAAGGAGGATGGCTGTGTGTATTTATGCCACTCAGGGATTCAGGCATAACTGCTCAGGAAGCAGGACTCAGATCCTAGAAGAGCCTGTCAACACTTGCTACGCAGGGATACTCTTAACAGGAGGCTTTAGTTACCACTGGTGAAATACAAATCTTGGCGGTGCCTGACCACGCAGTGTGTACGAGCATGATTTAGGCTTACATAACAGCTCCTCTGCCTCTCTTCACATCTCCATCCAAAGCTGAACAGGTCAACTGGTTCACATGTTCAGAATATTTGGTTTCTTCTATGCTATGGAGAGCTAATAAAGAGAGCTTAACAAGACGCGGGTCACAGCTCCTGTGAGACTTTACGTCTTGTCTGGTTAATTAAACCTGAACACGGTGTTATCGAGGCGCTGACTCGTGACCTGTGTGTAAACTTTATAAATAGGAATGATCAAGGATCTCTTGTTCCACTCGTTCCACTGACAACTTATTCTCATTTGAGCTCGTACTACAAGAAAATGAGCGCTCCACCCACATGATTATATATTAAAACAATGTCTTACTGCTCTGATTTATTCCTTTGCTCTTATAGAGTCTTACCGTCTAGCTACTGTAAATATACACTGTGCAGTGTAGTAGATATTCAAAATCAAATCTAGCTAAATAATTAATTGTATTTTAACACGAGGCGAGCTGCGGATTTAGTTCATATTTATGTGTTGTTGAAGTAAGTGTTCACAATATCTTGATTTAGCCACTAAAAGGAAAGAAAGGGTGAGTATTGTATAATAGTTTTTAGTATTTCATGTAACTCAAACATGTTATGTTTAATAACCTGTGTATTTACAGTACTACAGGTTATTTTTAGCTTCAAATGAGTATTTACTAGTAGGAGGGCGAACAGTATGTGGGTTTGACTCAAAATAAACTATGATAATGAAGCAACATAATGTATTACAGGCTCATAGATGACTTATGATGCTATGTTGTTGCACAGTATTAACTGGTTGCAGCCTTTTCATTTCAAGAAATCCTGACGTAAAATTGCACGTAACGCAGCATAATGTTGCTTGTGTTGCTTGAGTTTTCAATCGCACACCTGGCCATAAAACATCGGATCAGTCACAGTTAACTGCTGAAGTGTTGCACTTCACTTCCTTTCTCGCTTCCTCTTCCTCGTCTCATCTCATCTTCCATGCGTCTCTGAAAGTCTTCCCATGCTAAAATGACAGGGGCCGTGTGTCCTTGACAGCAGCTGGACCCAGCCATTTACATGCTAATCTCAGCCACTGCTCACTCTTCAGCCACTCACTCACAATCTGCAGATGGAACAGCTCTAATTCGCGCCAGAGTCGATGGGTAGCAGAGAGCCTTTTGTATTATATATGCACCTTTGCATGCATTACACAAAGTGGTTTCCCATTTTCATACAGGATGATCCACTGTAGATCAGTATAGAGCTTTATATAATCCAGAGTGGTTGGACTTTGACAGAACTTTTGTACACCGGCTCTGGCTGTGAAACATTTTATGTGCTTTCTTTTTTTATATAAGGTGATTTCAAGCTCTGCTCCGCTTGTTTACTTCGTGCTATTTTTTAAACCGCCGTTATGGAGTTCATTGAAAAAAACAACGGTGTTTTTCAGGGTGTGTATTTCAAAGACGTGTCACCTTGTCTTTGTCAGTCTGTTGAAATCTGTCTTTTTTTTTTAAATGTGCCATTCTTTGTATTTTCACTGCTACGTTGTCAATCAGGTCTAAATCAACTCTGTGTTTCTCTTCTGTTTCTGCTTTTGCCGCTGACTGTTTGTGTGTTTGTGTTGTCCATCTTTGGTCCTTCCTGTCAGTGTCCAGCCGCCGTCTGTCTCAGGGCAGCCCATCTCTGCTCCCACCACTCCTACAGCAGCGAACAGCGCTGCTTATGCCACTCTGTTCCCCACCAGTCTGACTGTTCACAGCTTCGTCAGTCTCCATCAGTACTGCTGCCCCTCGACTGACCAAAACTCTCAGCAGGAGGACAGGTAAGGGCCACAGCAGGGCCAGAGTACAGTGAGTACCCCACAAAAAACCCAACCTTCAACCACAAGAAGCCGTTAATCCCTGCAAGCATCCCAGAGCCTGTCATCAATGTCTCAACCTGTGGCCCATCCATTATCGCCATCACTTTCTGTGCTGCTCTGTGTGCCTGCTGTCCTACCTCACCTCCTCTTCCTGCCACTACCAGGTGTGACTAATAGCTGGAATCAGGCCCCTCTGCCAACTTGAAAACCACATAGCTCCTCGCAGAGAGCAACAGAGGGAGAGTTATCTTCAGTAAACTATGGGGCCAAGGTGTACTGAGTCACAAGTAAACCTGGTGATGTCTCACCGTCTTTTCTCTCCTTGTCTCATTTGTCATCTGACTGATGCTGTTCCCAGCCACATCTGTGCATGATGTTCCCACACTGCCACCTAATGGCACAGGATGGCGGTAATATGAATATACCCAGTGTGTTGAAAACACTGTTAATTAAAATGCATGTTGTTTGTCAGAAATGTCCATTTCTAGTATCTGCTTTGTGCTTTCTCTGCTTTTCTCTGTGTCTCATGTTGTTTCTTGCTCTCTGTCCTCTTCCTTTCTCTCCGCTTCGTCCTGTCTGTCCGTGTTCCTGTGTTTTGACATGTCCCGTGTTGCTTTCCAAGAGAGGAGGGTGAGGACGAGGGTGCCCATCAGTTCTGTTGCTCTGCCTCAGGCTGCAATAGCCCCTCCTCACGCTGAGCTGAAGTGCGACTGGCTGCACAACAACTCTCTCGCACATTTACCTGTGAAAAGACACAGTTTTCGCTGCCAGAAAACGGAGACCTCACTGTGTGCTCCACCGAAAAGACCAAGTCTTGCTGCATCTTAGCACACTTAAAACCTAAAGCAATAAAAATGCATGTTAACGACAGTTGCTACATGTGCTAATTTCCATTTTAAGTAGTCTTGAAGTTGTCTTCTCTTTGTGTTCTTTTTTTAAATTTATTTCTTCTCTTGCCGCCATGTCAGGCTGTCAGAATGCATCATCTTTGTCTGCTCATTAATGTCACACTCATGCCTATCTTGGACCCACTAGATGAGTCATATCAGTGTGGATGTGCCCAGTAGTCAACATTTTTTATGTGTGCAAATTGCTATAAAGCCACGTCGCCAGACCATTATGCAACATCCGAGAAGCTACCCTGTATGATAACTGTAAGCCTTTTATTTAACATGCTCAGAATTATCTGTGTCTTTGTGTGTCTTCGTGACCTTGAGCGGCTTTACCCTGCTGATTTCTGAACAAAATAAAGATGTTCCTAGTTCCTGATAATACCTTATTTCATTCTTTGAAATGCTCTTTTGCTCTGCATTGTTTCAGTCATGCTGGAATGTTGCACACACCCTCCTCGCTCATCTCTGCCTCAAGCTCAATGTACTCATCCGCACACAAAAATTAATTTTAGGCATTCTATTTTCAGCAGTATGTTGAGTATGTTGTTGTGTGGTGCACATAATCCTTGAATGTTAGTGCTTTCCTCTGCAGAACACACAGCACAGACGCCATTATTGCTGCTAACTGCTGCACTTGATAAACTTTGGATTAAAAGGCTTATTAACGTATGAATTTTTCAGATTTACAAAAGAGAAACCTTTTATAGTTGTTTCCCTGGACATTTATGAGCTGCTGAACATACCGTTTATCATAAACAGCTTCCTCCCAAATCTTACATACTATCCTACTTGAAGGTGTTTTAAATCTCATCTCCTTCAACACACTGTGTGTTTATCTGTGTCCTAGATAAAGCACTGGTGTAACGTCGGATTTCGATTTCAGCCGTGGGATATGAAAGTATTACACAAACGTCATTTGTTGTATTTCTGCGGTTTTCAATAAAAGCGTTTCATTCAGTGTGTCTATTTTCCTCTTACTGTAACCTGTTGTCATGACGTGTTGGCGTTCAATTGGATTCTGTAATAAAAGTGAGTACTGGGCAGGGTTAAGTGGAAGGTGCATAGCTGTCAAAAGCCTCAAGAATGTAGCTCCAACAGCTTTGTGAGAGCCAGTGTGTATAAAAGAGAGAGAGCGTGTGTGTGTCACAGAGAGAGAGAGAGAGGGTGTGTGTTGCAGAGAGAGAGAGAGGGTGTGTTTGTTGCTCCAGTTTGCGTGGGACCTTTCTCTGACAGTAGCATGGTAAGAACTGGGCTTTTTGCTTTTTCCTTCACGTATAAAACCGTCACAAGCGACCGGTTAGTTTCTCAGCGGTGAAAGGCGACGTTACCTGCCACACTGGGTGTGTTTGTGCCGCGGCCCACGCTGCAGTGATGTTGCACCTGTGCGGTTATTACAGTAGATACATTCAGCCTTTGTGCCGTGTGTAGGTACGGCGTTACTGAGTCATCACAGACAGACACTTCCACCACGTTATTTGTTTTTAAAGGTTGGAAAGCGTTTGGTTGTGTAGACATGCAGCATAATGGCAGCGTGATAGACGGGCTGCTGCCTGGAACCTGTATGACAGAGCGTACATGCCGTTCAGGTGACAGATCACATACCTTTCCAAGCCTCTAAATTGTGCCACACTGTCATGGCTGTCAGAACCACAGCTCTTTAAATTAATTATACTTGCAAAGACTTTTCGAAAGGTTTGTCGTGTTAGTTTGAATGCCTGCAGGGGGGATTTGCCTTTTATGATGGAGATCTGCATTCGGCATTTGCATACAGTACATAAGCACAAGTTCTTCAGAGGCAGAAGGAGGTGTATATAACCAAGTTATACCAAAGGAAGACATCAAAACAATTCAATATGAAAAACAGTGTTAGACACGTTACAAGAGATGTTAACAATAAAGTGCCAGCAGACAAAGAAAAGGAGAAAAGAAAAGTCAACTTGTACTGATGGGTTATGTTATATTTACTGACAGTATATGCAAGACTTCTCTTCCGTCCTTCTTGCTTGACTGCTGAAGAAAATCTGATAAGGTGATGCTTACAAAACACTGCATGTGTTCAGCTGCATCACTCTCCACACAGTGCACTTCCGATACAAGGTTTTTCTCAGTTTATTCACCACTGGGATGTAATATGACGTTTTTAAATCAGGGTGAGTCAGTGTGACGGAGCTTTGAACTGGAGGGTCTGGGTCACTGAACTGATCAGTATGTGTGTGACGGGAAGCTTGAGACTACGGCCAAGTGGCCAGTGAGCGTTGGCGGCTGAGGAATGGCCCAAACTGACCAGTGAATTGTCTGATTGTTTCCTTTCAGTTTGGCCATTTGAAAAGATGAGATCAGACATGACAAAGAGAACATAGAAGGTTCTGGCAGTACATGTAGATGGACTTGAAGGGGACATTTCTCGATTTTTTGTCGTTTTGGCTACAATTGAAATCCTGAAATTAATGGCAAATGTTATCCCATCACGCATATGCAAAGTGATTAGCTGAGATCTTGCCGAGGGCATTTCTGCATTTGTCACCCTCACAGTCCACATTCATGGTTACGGGCAGCAACAGGCAGGGTCTAAGTTTATCAGCCCACGTAGTCTGTGTGCACTACTCTAAACATGTTCCTTATAATGGATACGTGATGTAATATAGTGGATCAAGCCACCATGAACCAGGTGTTTATGAGCTGCAACATATAAATAAGAGAAGAGAACATTCTTTATATTCTGAAGAAAAGGCAATTCAATAATTAGAAATAATTAATTAGTATTATTGATCATTTTTACACTGTGCACTGTCCATTGTCATTGGCAGCTCGACGGCAGGCAGCAGAGAGGTTAATCCCTCAGCCTGCATGTCCTGCTGTGGGTTCGATGGCACACTCAGACCTAATGCTGCTCCTTCATAAGAGCACATACACACTGTCAGCACATCAATATTATATAAGCACGGGCCAGGAGGCAGGGGGCTGCATGGAGATGCCATTGTCTTGTGCTGCACACACCCCCATTCACTTTTTAATTTCTCTCATCAGAGCTCTTGTCATTTTCTGCCCACTTCTGTTACACTTTTCACACTATCAGCGATCACTCTCCTGTTTATTAGAGTCCAACCATCTGTTTCAGCTCCAATTAAATGGTTGGAGCGAGTGAGACTCTGAACCACCAGGGAACCTCTAGAGAGCAACAGGAATACAGGGTTCTTACATAAGTAACGAGGCGCTGGTGCCAGCTGTGATATGGCCACTCTCATGTTTTATACAAACTTTTTACTCATATATCATAATCACCTTGTCTCTCACCACATACAGTATCACTGGCAATAACAAAGCAATTTAATGACTGTTTAATACGTGTACAGTGGGGCTTTTCACAGGTAAAACGCTGAGAGAGAATTCACTTGTTAAATATTTCAGCAAACATCAGAGCTTTAATAGACGTAAAAATATTCTTCTGAAGCACCCTCAGGGGAAGAATTTCTAATAAGTGATGTTTGCATGGGCCTTGCTGCGCGTAGACTGTGGAGACGAAAAACTCTGTCACATAATCTATATAGCTGATCTCTCATTCGATTCCCTTGTCGCTGAGCTGCTGGAGGAAACAACCCTCGTTTTTATTTTCCTTCATGAAAAAATCTGAACACGTGAATGCAGAAGTCTAAAAGGATTTACAGGTATATATATATTCATCTGAGGATCATCTATATATTCAGAGCTAAATGTGAGTCGGGTTTGTGGTCTTCTAATGTTGCCTTGCGTGTATTTTAAGGTTGGGTGACTCAGTTAAATGAAAATACCATCTGCGTCTGCTGATGTGGGTAACAGGACATTGCAGCGTAGTTGAGTCCCTGCTTGTGACTACCTGTTGTCTCTGTGTCTCTTTTCCTTCCTTAAATGGAGTCTTTTCAAGCAGCTCTGAACAAATCTGTTCACACAGTTCATTTAACACAATATGTAAATACTTACCGTACCAAAAGCGGCATTAATAATTCAGGCTCTAATAAGTTTTGACAATGGTGTGTTATCATCACTCGCTCAGCATAGATACGTGATGTTATTTGAACTGTTGTTATAACAAAATAAGCACTATGTCGACTGTCATTCACAACCTGTGGAGCATCTTTAACACCCACCTCAATGGTGATAACAGTCAATACATTGTCATGGCAACCACACTTCTTATCCTAACAACTGCCTCGCCGCCCACAGAGGTCCCACCGCAACCGTCACCAAGCAACCCCCCTCCCTCTTCTCAGTTTCTCTATTTAAGGAGCAGAGGAGGAGGAATGATAAATGATGCTGCACAGAGGAAAAAATAACGTTTGGAAGAGGAGATGGAGTTGTGTGGCACAACTTGTTTCTCCCAGTTGATTTGTCCAAAATGTAAACAAAGCTCATATTGGGACGAATTCCTTACAGACATTATACATATAATGTATTGATCACATAGATTGAAAAAATATAGACGTTTTGGTTAACTGTGCTGCTGTAGACAACCACAGAATTGTTGGCATTGTTGTTAACTCAACAATTATTTAGCTGGGTCATGTGTTATTTGAAACTCTCGCCGATCCAGAAATGTTGAATAAGGTTCAAGGTTTGTAGTTCAGATGTATATCAGGTCTGCAGGACATTTGAATAATATACAAGCAATTTCCCTGTTTCCTGAGAAGCCTTTTCCCCCTTTGTTTTGTTTTTTTTCCAACGAACACTAACAGGAAGTCTGCGATCAGTGACAGCACAAGGAGTGAGGGAGGGAGCAGGACATGAACTGACCCACTCAAAGGCAAACGAGTCACTAAGCCACCATTTTAAACCTTGTTTGACGGGAGATGTAGAGCTTTAAAGGAAGGGACAACACAAGTAGCGTTTTACTGCCGTTGTCAGTTTTATGTGCAGAATGTAATGCTCCCACACGTATCTGACCTCACTCTCTGCCTGGTTATGGGACAGGGCACAGCTGACAGAGGGGGGTGTAGCTAACAGGAGGAGGAAATGTGGGCAGGAGCATGTGACTGCAGCTATTCTCCTAAACGGACTGAGTAATTAACACGGGGTGGATTTTAATAGGACACTGGAAGATTTCTGGACGTACTTGAATCTTTTTTATTTTCAAATTCTCGCTATATTGACTGCAAAATGGGAGAAACTCATTTCATATCCAGCACAATGTACTGCTGATCCGATTCCAGGTTATAGTGTCTGCTTGCTGTGTTTGGAGAGACTGAATCTGAAAGGGGCTGTTTTTTGTCACAGTGAGTTTCAGATGCCTGTTCTGCTCTTGCTGCTAACATATCGGCCTGTCAGTGATGTTGCTGGTGTGTGGCAGCGGAGGACTGCGTTTCAGTTTTTGATGACTTCTCAAAATGTGATCTCACTGCTATGTTTGTCAGGCAAGAGCACACTGACAAAAAGACAGACTTGAAAGAGGGAGCAAGCATTAAAACTGCGTGTGAACACTAGAAGGCTTGGCTTAACATACGAACAGTAGTAGTATATTAACTCATCCTCTGGACTCATTAAACGGACGACAGAGAGACTTTACGTCTATTGGATCGTCGGCTCTCAGTGTGGGCAAGCGACCTCGGCAGGCCTCAGGCCTTGGCAGTGCTCAGAACAACACAAATTAGTGGTGATATCATTTAACCATGAGTTCCACCATGAGATGGTTAGTTTCACGACGCTCTAGACTCTACATGTAAGTTCTCACTCTTATCCTCTGCACTATTTCTCTTCACACTGTACTTACTCAGTCACTCTTTCCCAAGTTTGCACATCAACAAGTGTCTGGTGAATATTTGTTGTCAGCAGACTTATGACTCAGTCTGACACCTTCTGCTCCTTGTCTTCTGCAGTGTGGAAGGGGACTCCCAGTGCCCGGAGACGGGCACCCACAAAGACAGCTCTTTCAGCCAGAGCTGTTACCTGCGGGGCTCAGAGCGCTACGTTGACAGCAGCAGCAGCAGTGCACCATCAGGTAGCAGAGGCCCTTCATGCGTGTCTGCTTCCAGTTCAGCCAGTTTGGCCTGGGCACTACGAACACGCCACCAGCCTGCAAGTCTGGCCCTTCGAAAGCAAGAGGAAGAGGAGAACAAGAGGTGCAAGGCGCTGTCAGATAGCTACGAACTATCAACAGATCTCCAGGACAAGAAGGTATTAGAGCGGTGAAGCATCAGCTGTAGGTGAGTGCATACTGTATCTGAGTTCTTCTTTATTGTTTTTCTCCGACTCCTTGCCAGGTTGAGATGCTGGAGAGGAAGTACGGTGGCTCCTTCGTAAGCCGCAGAGCTGCTAGAACCATTCAAACTGCCTTCAGACAGTATCGTATGAACAAGAACTTCGAGCGTCTCAGAAGCTCTGCTTCAGAGAGTCGCATGACACGGCGCATCATCCTGTCCAACATGAGACTGCAGTACTCTTTTGATGAGCGACAGCCACAGCAGCAGGCCCAAACACAGACCAGCTTCACTCACAATGTGGCCATCGGACCTCCTCATTCCCCTGACCCGGACCGCCCAGGAGACTACACCCACTTAGAGGACTCCTTCTCCAAGCAGGTAACTTCTATGTAATAAATGCATAATACCGAATGTTGCAGTCTGACATGTCGGATCCTGAAATAGTTCCACCTGCTCCTATGCTGCACTGTGTTTCCTCTAGGTCAAATCCTTAGCGGACTCGATTGACGATGCCCTTACCTGCCGCGCTGGACGCGACGACTCCCAGGAGGGCAGCAGGGAGGGTGGAGCGATAAGCGAAGACTTTGGTGAATGCGTGTGGAGCAGCAGCAGCAATCCCTCCTCCCAGAGAGGTTTGGGAGAAAGAGCCAGGGGAGCCGGAGGGGGACTCAGTATGCACGGGGACAGTACAGCCACCTCATACAGTGATGTCACCCTGTACATGGATGATGGAATGCCATCGTCCCCGCTGTCCCTTGACCGGGCACCCAGCAGCACAGATACAGAGTACTGGGGCCCCGGTGGTGGTGTTGGAGGGCGTGAGGACAGCAGGGACACCGAGGGAGGGGGCAGCAGTAACAGTCGGCGCAGCACCCCGTGCACCGAGTGCAGGGACTATCGTCTCAGGGGCCCGCATCTGCCTCTTCTCACTATTGAGCCGCCCAGTGACAGCTCAGTGGACATGAGTGACCGTTCAGACAGGGGATCTCTGAGCAGACAGCTGGTGTTTGAGCAGGAGCCTGGGGTTGGAGCTGGCTCCCCCCAGGGAACCCTCAAACACGCCCCCAGCACAGGTCCTCGCTCGTCCTCCACAGGGGCTGCTCAGGGTCAAACACGAGCACCTGGCAGACCCATTCCCACACACATTCCCCACCAGGTGGCAGCTCACCACCACCACCACCATCACCCTATCCACCACCATCAGTACCCTGACACACCTTCATCCTCCTCCTCCCCCCAGCAGCCCCCCACAACCCCGCTGTCATCCTCCTCTTCTACGGCTCTGCCACCCGGGGGTCTGGAGCAGCCGTGCTGCTCCGACGGAGACAATGACTCGCTCAATTCCACTACCAACTCGAACGAGACAGTCAACTGCAGCTCAGGCTCCTCATCTCAGGACAGCTTACGGGAGCCTCTGCCTCCTCTGGGCAAGCAGACCTACCAGAGAGAGAGCCGCCATAGCTGGGACTCTCCGCCCTTCAACAGTGATGTGGTGCAGAGACGGCAATACCGCATAGGTCTTAACCTCTTCAACAAGTAAGCATTAAAGAGCCCAACTCCTTGAAACAACATGTAGATGAGCAGACAAACTGTGGCGAGAAAGATCATGTTCACTTCTCGTTGACTGTAGGAAGCCAGAGAAAGGCATCCAGTACCTGATAGAAAGAGGATTTGTGTCGGATACCCCAGTTGGGATTGCTCGCTTCATCCTTGAGAGGAAGGGCCTCAGCAGGCAGATGATCGGGGAGTTCCTGGGCAACCGACAGAAACAATTCAACAAAGACGTTTTAGAGTAAGTGTGCGAATAAAAAGCATGGACGAACAGAGAGATTTCGATTTTTGGATTTCTGATTTTCTGAACCGCTATATCCTGGTATTTATCCTTTACTGTAAATGTGCGTGTGTGTGACACAGAAGTCAGTCCAAATACATGTCATAGCTCACATATTTCATGTCAAGTCTAAGAATGTCAAGCATGGCGCATGATTTGCATGTATGGTTGAAGGTATTCAGTATGTTGCTTGTACAGTGCAGTCATTTGTCCTCTGTGTGTTTTCAGCTGTGTGGTGGATGAGATGGACTTCTCAGGTATGGACCTGGATGATGCTCTGAGGAAGTTTCAGGCTCAGATTAAAGTTCAAGGAGAGGCACAGAAGGTGGAGAGGCTCATAGAGGCTTTCAGGTTTGTTGTGTAGAATAATGTGGGTTTACTGCAGAGTCACGCGCACGTGATTATTAACGTGTTTGCTTGTGTTGTTTCTGACCTGTGCAGCCAGAGATACTGTGTGTGCAATCCAACCCTGGTTCGGCAGTTCCAGAACCCAGACACCATCTTCATCTTGGCCTTTGCCATCATCCTCCTCAACACTGATATGTACAGTCCTAACGTCAAACCTGAAAGGAAGATGAAACTAGAGGATTTCATCAAGAATTTGAGAGGTGCTGCTGGACAGAAATTCTTTCCTGCACCACATGACTTTAGGAAACACATATGAGGCATTTAGCCAAATATTTATAGATGCTGTGTAAAACTCCCTCTTAACACCCAGCGTACCGTAATACTTCAAGTATGTATATATATAGTATAGGAATGTTTTACAGTAAGGAAATGAAAATGCCTATGACTCATACACACATTATATTTCTATATTTGCAGTTATATTTTGATCAACATCACTGCCTCATTTCTCCCACTAAGGTGTAGACAATGGTCAGGACATACCCAGGGACCTGTTGGTGGGAATCTACCAGCGAATACAGAAATGGGAGCTCCGGACCAATGATGACCATGTGTCCCAAGTTCAGGCGGTGGAGAGAGTCATTGTGGGAAAGAAGCCTGTGAGTCCTTTTGTAAGAAGTGGACATAGAGCATAGAAAACCAGTTTTGCGACTGGGTTTGCATGATATTGTCATCGCTAGTTGAATGTTATTCAGCCGTTTTACTGTGCTTTCTGTCTAGGTGCTGTCACTTCCCCATCGCAGGCTGGTGTGTTGCTGCCAGCTCTATGAGGTGCCTGATCCCAACAGACCTCAGCGGACAGGCGTGCACCAGCGAGAGGTCTTCCTCTTCAACGACCTTCTCGTGGTAAGAGCGGTACTCGTCACATTCCAAGACATGGGTGGTGGCTAATAATTTATTTCACTTCTATAAATAAAAACTGCCCCCTTCGATTTTCTCTACCAGGTGACTAAAATATTTCAGAAGAAGAAAACCTCAGTGACGTATAGCTTCAGACAATCTTTCGCTTTGGTTGAGATGCAAGTGCACATGTTCCAGAACTCATGTGAGTATTTAGTATTTCATATGTTCTTAAACCACAATACTGTACCTAAACGTTTTATTTCTCCCTGTTGGCATATCTCAGACTACCCACATGGCGTCCGCCTGACCACAGCCGTCCTGGGAGGGGAGAGGAAGGTTCTTATTGTTTTTATGGCGCCCAGTCAGCAAGACCGCACCCGCTTTGTCAGCGACCTCAGGGAGAGCATTGCTGAAGTGCAAGAGATGGAGAAATACAGAGTAGAATGCAAGTACCCCATCTAGTGGGCATTACTGTAAACTACAATTTCAGAAGGCATAACAATATTTTGCAGGACTGTGACATAAGGAGAGCTCATCGGGTTTTTAGTGGCTTACATCTTGGTTTGAAATCCCCCATGTGCTCTCTGTTTGTTTACAGCGGAGCTTGAGAAACAGAAGGGTGTGATGCGGCCCAGTTTGCTGACTGGAGGTGTTGGAGGAGGGGTGGGTGTGAAAAGCGATGTTGTCAATGGCACCATGGGACGGACAAGTTTTGATGACAATTGCTCCGTGGGTGAGGGCCTCAAACGCACAGCTCTCAGCTCATCTCTCAGGGACTTGTCAGACACAGGTGAGCACCTCAGAGACAGTTCCATTTACTTTCAATCAGCTTTGAATTGGGCAGCAGCGCAACTACAGTGATTTTGTGCTGCGTTTCTTTTGATAAGCTCTATTCCTCTTTCTTACTGACATAGCTTATGCAATGTGAATAAATATGTGGAATCTTCCGCTCTTTGCTAACTCTTCCTGGTGGGGTGCAGGGAAACGTGGTCGCAGGAACAGTGTTGGTTCATTGGACAGTACCATGGAAGTAAGTCTTCGTTAGACTAGATGTAGACCTGGAACTTTTCGTAGACCTGCTTTTCCCTTTCTTTGCCTCCTTAAGCATGACTAGTGTGTGCACAGTCTACATATACAGCTGCATGTGTGTGTGTGTGTGTGTGTGTCCTCATGTTGCTGTCCTGCACTGACACCTCCTGCATGGTCGTGTGCATTCACACATACGCGCTTCTTATAACACACGTACTTCTTGTGTGTTATGAGAAGCGGGAATAGGGACAGAGCTACAATTCTCCAGTGATGTTTCTTTGTCCTCCCAGGGCTCCATCATTAGCAGCCCACAGCCTCACCAGCGTTACCCAATGCCAGGCGTGGTCCCTGGCTGCTATGGAACAGAAGATTTCCGGCCTCACCGCCCCATCCTGAGCCCCGGAACGGGGGTGGGGGGTGGGCCGGGGCAGCAACATACCACTGCTGGGACAGGAGTTGGGGGAGTCTCCAGCAGTGTAGAGAGACCAGGAGCGGGGAGCGGTCCTGGGGGGAGCGGCAACAACAACAGCAGCTCCTTCCTGGGTTCCCTATTTGGCAGCAAACGCGCCAAACCACCAGGGCCCCTTATTCCACCGGGGCCACCCTACCCCGCACCTGTACCCCCACCGACTACTGGAGGGCCCCCTCCTCACTCCCCTTCATCTCTGTGCCAGCTGGAGGGGGGGCCTTCCAAGATCCAGGCGCTGCACGCACAGTACTGTCACGTAGGTACCGTGCAGCCCCCACCACCTTATTACCATCACCATCGCTACCACGTCCAAACTGTCCCCCCTCCTTTGCAAGGTGTGCCCCCTCATACTATACAGAGAGGCCCACTACCCTGTCGTCCACCGCTTGGCCCGCCACACGTCCAGCACCCGCAGCTGGCCCATCTCTCCCAGCTTTCCCAGCATGGGCTTCCGGTTCGTTACGCCAACATGGTGGTGGGATGTCCCCCCCCCCTTTCTCCTCTCTCCCAACATTCCCAGAACCCCCAGTTCGCCCTGTACCACGTGCAGCCCACACACTCTGTCAGAGGGGGCGGCGGCCCTGGTACCAAACCTCCACTAACCCTGTCTCACTCCCATCCGCACCCCCACGCACACTCCCAAACCCACCCAGGACACGTGCACACACCACACCCAGCCAGCCACTCCACCCATCAAACACACTTCATATTCGGCACCCTGCCCCACAACCTACCATCCGCGTCCGTCAATGCGCATCACGCAGCCTCCGCCGCCCCGTATCTGCCCCAGTACCCTCCTCTTTCTTCTATCCCCCCTCCCCCACCACACTCCCCTTTACCCCCCCCTTCGTCCCCCCTTACCCCTCTTACACCTCTCTCCCCTCTCCCCCCCCAGCACCCCGGGCAGCCTCAGCAGGGGCCGCAGGTGACGGGGGCTGGATCGACAGGTACAGGGGGCAGCTCCAAATCCAAGCCTATCAACCGGATAAGTACCGTAGTGTGAGCAGGACGTGGGGTCCTAGGGGTCAAAGGTCAGATGATAGCATGGAGGATCCAGGCCGAGTTAGGTCTAGAACCAAGTCTGCCAGGACAGAAAGTAACAGCAGCAGTTTCAGTGACAAGAGGAAACGAAGTTTGCTTCGCCTCTGTTACTTTCATCTACGTTTCCCGTATGTAGGTGGAGATAAAAAGCACAGTTAGACTTAAACAGCATGTGCACATCTTGAAACCTGTGCACACAGAAACACACAGAAAACATAAACACATTTTTACACGCAATCTCAAACAGTCTATAGCCATATAACTAAGATTGAACTAAATCTAATCTAGATATACTGTATTGCCTAAGTTTTAGTTGTATCAAGTCTGTATGAGACTATTTACATGTACAGTGCTAAGTTGTAATTATGTGACAATGGAAAATTGGAGACCATATACAGTATATCCAGCTGCTTACACGTGGATGTAAATAAAGGATACATCACCAAATCCTTTCTAGCCAAGTCTGGCATTAAAAACAAAAGACACTTGCAAAAAAATGTCCCTTTGCAATAATTTTCTTGGCTTCATGATGTCTCTGTCCATTCTTGCAGCTTCTGCTTTGCTGACTGACATAATTTGTTTTTCTGAAGAAGACCTCAGATATGTTGCTTTGTCTTAAACTTTAAAACCAGTGCACGATTTCCAGACCTTTTCGCTTAAAGGTCTTTTACATGTGAAGAGAAGCCACCTGGCATTACTGCGCATTCCTGGGGTGGGGGGAATAAACGATACAATCAATAATATATTTTGAATGTTTCTGAAGCTTCTTGCTGTTTTATTGATATTATAATATACCTGCTATGAGTATGATGAATATTGTCCAACAATTGTTTTGATCAGTGATTAATTGTATCAGCAAATGTTTGTACATGGTTATAGAGCGTATATGCACATATAAATTCCCTCAGTTTGACTTGATCACTAGAGGGTGTTCTGATATGTGAAGTGTGATTTATATCCATAGTACCATAGTTTCCATTAAGCGCAACTTTTTATTAATGAGTATTATTGATTGCTACAAACAATTAATGAAGTGCGTTTCAATATTTTTCCTCCTTTTCTGTTTGATTTGATTTGAGCATAAAGGGGCACACGTTCTCCAATGAGGAGTTAACAAAACTTGAAACTAAATAGTGAACAGAATGGTTTCATTTCTTATTTTTACGAGGCTCCCAATATTGAAAAATTCGAAATTTGATGATGCCATGTTCATAATTATAAACTCATTGTTTTTCTATGTTTTTAAGAAGCACGCTTTTACATTAAGTTTTGTGGTTTTGACACGTGATGTCTTAAGTCAGAAATGGCCTTGTTCTTATCCACCCTCCCGCCATTTTAGAAAACTCTTACTACGTTTTCTGATGCCTTGGCATCCTGCTGAGGGCTTCTTGTTTAAAAATATAACAAGAGTGAAGAATGTAAAATAGCCTACAGGTACATACTGTATTACACTAGTTTTTTTCTGTGGACATTGTGTAAGTGTTATCCCTTTTGCTACTGCAATTTTTAAGGTTGAATTTGAGCACTGATATGGTTTACCGTCAGTGCCATAGTTTACCATAAAGGGATATATATATATTTTGATTCGGGTGAGAATGAATGGACAAAGTAGAGATATCTATGGAATAAGCTACTGAAAGAGAAGAAGAAATTTTTAAAAGACAAGGAACCATAGTTCAGCAGCGATGTGGAGAGTGTTAAGAACGTTAAATGAAGATTTTATAAGTGTATGTTGCCTAGCCTTTTCTTTTTGGGTGTGTTTTTTTTGACTCTTGCATGAGTATATCTGCACTTATTAAATAGATTGTACTGTATAAACCTGAATGTACATATTATACTATACATAGGCTTCTTATCTTATTATGGGATAAAATACTCCCAGTCTGTATTCAGGTGCGTGCATGTGAGTGCTACTAAGTATGTACATATATATAAAAGAGGGAGAGGGACATTACACGTTGGCCAAATAAAATATTGACTTATTTTTTTCTTATTATTTCAGACTGAAGGTGAGAGAATGAGTTGCCATGATATAATGTAAAGCTTAAAAACGTTTATGTCAGTGTACTTATGGATTAATTATTTTGAACAGATTCTTTCTTTTTTTTTTCTTTGTGTATGTACTATGTGTACTGAAAGAATAGAGAATTGAGATGTGTATATTTATTGCTTCTGATAAATTAAAGTGTCCTTGCAGTGAAGTGGTTTGTGTCTGTAGTCTATGTGACTTTAATGCTTGCTGCTAACATAACACTCAATAGAAGAAGACCAGTTGATTATATTATATAAAAAAGGAGCAGATAATAGCGACTTCTATGCATGTATGTCTAAATTATTTCACAGCATTTTGTTACATATTGACAAGCTAATAGGTTAAATAACTTTTTGAATGACTAAATTAATTACTATTGATAAATCTAGAATAACATTTGGTTCAAAACATCACCACAAATATAAATATCATGTCTGAACACCTGCTGGTGAAATATATATTCAGATAATTGAATTTTCACTTCATGTGCTACTTCAGATGATCTGAACCAAACCTGCTGAACCTGATACATAGACGTCATGCATAATAACAATAATAACTATAACGCTGGCATAAGTCGTCTATAAAAGGAGCCACGCATTTATTCAGGTGCATTTTTGAGGTTAACTTGATTCATTTATGATTTTAAAGCCATTCGTGTTTAGATGGCTGCTGTAGTCACGCCTTTCATGTGCGTACGTGGGCACTACTTTCTCGGAGTATACGTGACGGACGTGGTGTAATGATTTGAGGGTTGCGCTTCGGTCGTGAGAAAAAAAGTAAGATGGCGTCTCGTCTAGAAAGATAGGATGGCCTGAAGAGGGTGATGATATTGGTCGAAAAAATGATTGAAAACCACTTAAGTGACAAACAGCGAAACCCTCGCTTATTGTAAACGAACCTCCGTCGTTCATGTTTGGGACCATTGTGTTTAAAAGAACGGTGTTTATGGAAATCTGAGAGTAATAAACGGGCAACTTTGCTAGCTGCGGTAGCTAGCCAACTGGACCGAGCACAGCTGGCCAACGTTAGCTACTCACCAGTCATCACAACAACAGAGGAAGGAGAGCGCTCACCTGCCCTGTCAGACCCCGGGACAGCCAAGTGTCTTCGGGTTAGTCACGGGAATATTAGAGAACGAGAAACGTTATGGTAGCGGGGATAACACATAACTATATGTGGTATTTTTTCCGACACAAATGTGGACATGAGTAACCTTCTCTAGTTGCATGTTAGCGTTATTTTAATAACCGTAAGTAGGTTAGCTTATCTGCGATTTGCTGTGTTGGTTTGGTTTTCAACCGTCTACTTATTGGTAGCCAAGTAATGCTAGCTAGTGACCTAAAACCGTGGGAGGCGATGGGACTTGGGATGTACAAGTCGAGGCCTTGATGCTAATGTTAGCTGTAAACGGCGTTATCGCTTGATAACTGATAGCTGTGTGACAATGGTCACAAATGTGCTGGTCAATTCCTCGATGAAACGGAAACGAATGAGCTCTAGCCAAGCAGACATGGATAACTAAGCCGTGAATGCATTCTTTGTTTTTGTTGTAAAAGCTGAGCTTGGAGGGTAAGGTTAGTTTTATCGCCACTTCTTCCAAGTTTATTAGCTAGTAGCTAAGTTGTCAGCTAACATTATTGATAATTTAGGCATGCTCCTAAAATTAAACCCGACATCGATCTCATACTTCGACTGACTAACATGTTCTGCTCACTGGCTTTGTATTTGTGGCCTTTTGTGTCTCAAAACCTATAGCGCTAAATAATGTAGCCCAGCCCACTTAGATTGGTGATGCCTCTGTGGCCCTCCATACCTTAGGGTTCATGGCCTTCACGCTATTGTTTGTCCGAAGGCCCATTAAGAATCGGACACGAGATTAGACGCATGCCACCGACGGCTCACTATCAAAATGTTTTAATATAGCAAAAAACATTTGAAAAATAACAGGACACGTCCCAGGACAAAGCAGAGTAGCCCTAGTTTACTTGCACAACGTGTTTGTTTGTCAACTGTGTACGGAAATGTGGCAATCATCTTTGTACTGAAACAATTTCATTGTTGTTCTACACTGCCTCTGATCATGGCAAACTGTTGTCAGTGATCACTTGAGCCTTGTTGATTCTCCTGAGCATGGTCTGTTTTGTTGTCTGTTGGGGGAGGGGACCACAAAAAAATCCCCATCCTGGGATTTCCTGTATCTTTTTGCTTATTGCATCTTGAATAGTTGTATCTATGATGCATGCATTTTGTCATATATCTATACATAAATCGCCTACAGTATTCGGCCTGAGCTGTCACAATATCAAGTCAGCATATGGTTTGGAAAGAGTAAACAAATGCAGTAGTAAAACGGTACTGTGTGGCATATTAGTACTGTCAGCTTGTAGTATCAGAAGCAATTATTAATACTACTGATATTAATTTTTAAATGTTGTTTCTCAAGTCAAATATACTAATTTCTCACCACTAAACAGACTTTTTTTTTTTAAATTTAATTTAAACCACTGAACTTTCTTTGAGTATCTGGATTTCATTAAGTCATATAGAATATGTTGCTTTAAGTGGTATATTATGTCAAGCTTTTAAAGTTTTGTCTACGGGGGTTTAAAAATGTCTTTTGTAGATTGCAAATTATTACTCCCGTGATCAAGTTTGGAAGGATTCATTAAGTTCTTCTGCATTGTCTAACTTCCTGTTGTCAGGGCAATGGAAGGGGAAGAATTTGTACCTCCTCCGGAGTGTCCAGTGTTCGAGCCGTCATGGGAGGAGTTTCAGGATCCTCTGGGCTACATCGCCAAGATACGTCCAATTGCAGAGAAATCTGGAATCTGCAAAATTCGACCCCCACCAGTAAATATTTGCTTATGCATATTGTGCCAGTATTATATTTTGTGTGAAATGTATAACGGATACATATTTTTGCAAGTACATGGCATATACTGTATGTTTCATCAGTCATTAGTGTCACTGTCAAGTTTTGCTATTATCAATTAAATACCTATTTTATTTTTTTTGTGTGTTGAAAGCTTTCACAGTCATCTTGCATGTTGCTCATTAAGTGTGCCAAGTTCTGCTTTGAACAAGAATAATTATTAAGTAATTTTATGTGTATCAGTTTATGTGGAGGAGGTGCACAAGGGGAGATTACTGGGTGTAAGGGTTTAACCTTGCCTTAGACATGAACATAATAATGCAGTTGTACATCATGTTGTTCCATTACTGGCAATGCAGCGTTTTTGTATATTGTCTTTATATTCTGATTTGAATGCAGGCCTGTATTTGTGAACTTCAATTGGTCTAGGCAACAAGTAGACAAACTGTTATCCTTCCTGCTCAAAACTGAACAAACTTCTTGAGTATCAAACTAGTGTTAAGCCCAAACTGAGTTCACTGTCTCGATTAAAGGGTTAATTTGCTGTTGTCTGTGAGCTCTTTTAAAAATAGACTGCTGTTTAGGAATATTACACAATTTGATATTTTGTCATGTAGGACCTCTGGTTTAACAGTATGTCTTTGCTCTCACATAGGACTGGCAACCACCATTTTCAGTGGAACTGGATCAATTTCACTTTACGCCCCGCATCCAAAGGCTTAATGAGTTAGAGGTACAGTGTTTCCATTTTGTCTTAACATTTTACATAGTACAAAAAAATTAAGTTGTTACTGGATCTGCTCATACTGATTTTGGTGCTTTTACATTGTCTTACTTTAGGCGGAAACCAGAGTGAAGCTTAATTATTTGGACCGTATTGCCAGGTTTTGGGAGATTCAGGGATCATCCTTAAAAATCCCACATATCGAAAGGCGTATCCTTGATCTTTTTAGCCTCTCAAAGGTGAATATTACCTGGAACATGCACTTTTAAAGTACTCTGCTTCCACTAAATACACTTTCTCATTTGTGATTTACTAAAATTTCAGGTAGTGACAGATGAAGGAGGTTTTGAGATGGTTTGCAAGGAACGCCGCTGGGCTCGTGTAGCCCAGAGGCTTGGCTACCCTCCAGGCAAGAACATTGGTTCTCTACTTCGCTCGCACTATGAGAGGATCGTCTACCCTTTTGAAGTGTTCCATTCTGGTGCCAGTCTTCCGGTCAGTCAACGATATTAATTGAAAAACTAATTTAAAATAAGCTTAACAGTGCACATAGTAGAGTAGTTACTATACGATGCACTCTTTGACTAGCATGAATCTTACTTCAGCTGGTCATCTGTGGCATTTTGTCTGATGTCTCGGGTCTCTCCCTCTTTTTGTATCTTTTAGCATTACAAGCCAAAGCACTATGATGGTGAAGATGTGGATAAAGAGTACAAGCCCCATTCCATCCCTCTGCGACAGTCTGTGCAGCCATCCAAAATGAGCAGTTATGGACGCAGAGCAAACCGCTGTCAGCCTGATGTGAGTCAGAGAGTTTCTCCCTACTAAGCGTTCAGTTCTTTTTCAAAGAGAACTGTTTCTTTAATTTTCCACAGAAACAGAAACGTTCGGATTACATTTTTTAATCACACATCTAGAAAGTGATTAAACAGGTATAGGTATACAGGTAACTGGTAAACACGCTGTGCCCATCTGTGATTACTATGGTTTCCCATATAGCCACACATACACTGAAGTTGAAATTCATTTGCAAGCTACTGTGTGTTTTATGTTTTTAAAATTAAAAACTATTTCATGTAAAATATCAAACGTTTTGAATCAGAGGACACGTAGATATATACTTGTAGTTTTGCGATCTGGACTGAGTGTCAGATCTAGAATGTAGTCTTAAGACATTTGCTAACCAGTTTTAGTACCAATTAGTAGTTTGCTACCTTGTACCCACCGATCAGCTAAATGAAGCAACAGTGCTTTCATTAGAAATGAATGGACGATGGTCTTCTAGTGCGTTCCACTCTCCAATGTTTGTAACCATTTTTCTGTGCTCATCCATGCACCTTTTTGCATGAGCTTTAGTGTAGTGACTGGTACACAAGGGCATCTGAGCTTGCTTGCTTGCTTGCTGTCCATTTCACTATGCTGCTGTGCTTAATTCTGCTGGTTTTGCCTTCTGCTCCACAGCTTTTGTTCTTTGCTTTGTTGCTTCCACTTCCTACATTTACAAAGTAAACACATGGCCTTTTATTTCATAACTTGCATATATTTGCACAATTTGTACCTTTTATTTTACCAGTATGCTGCACAGTGTCTGGACCAGCCTACATTTTGTTACCTCATGCTTGTTACACGCAAGCGAATGAAGCTTCATTTTCTACTGCAACCTTCCCTCAGATGTTGTTGTTGTTGTTGAAGAACTAGTTATCATACTTTAAGTATGTAATTTTCACCCAAGTAATTTTACATATATTATGATGGAAACATTAAAATGATCTACTTTACCTGAAGCATTATGCCATGAACTTTGCATTTAAGATACCCGATATATATTTTTTGTGAGGTTGCCACTTAAAGGACAGAAGCTGACTTTGTACATGTAAAATACTTGTCAGCAAAACCAAATTCCCTAAAGAAAACGTTTCCAGTCTTTGTTTGCTGCAAAATCTGACATATGGATTGTCGTGTTGGTGCTATTGAGTCACTCATCAGCTGATTAGTATTAATTTTTCATTGTTATTTGCCTGACAACAAATTGGTCTGTCAGGCTGAAGTGTAAACTGATCGTAATGTTCATATTAATGTATAAATGTGGCTTTGTCACTGTGATATTGGACTTAATATGTCCTATACTGAATGAAACCTTGTCATAATATGCCCCAGTGATAAGATTTTCCTACAACTTCAGGCTCTATGCTCTCAGGCTCTCTCCCCTCCTCTCTCATCTTTCCTCTTGTCTCAGTTTATTGTTGCCTTTATTGTCTCCCCTTGCAGGGTCCAGAGGATCTGGCCCCCCATCCTCTCACCACTGGCTCTGAACTCATCTCTGCGGTACTGCCTCTTGAGCATATGAGCTCACCTTCTGCCCCCGCTCTCTTCCCGCCTCTTTCCCTAGATTACCTCACCCTTCTTGAAGTTGCCTAGATGTTTGTGTATGCGTGTGTGTGTGTGTATGTGGTTTTTAACTAATCACTGAAACGTGTTCATTAACATTTGTCCATAATCCACACATGTAGGAGGTGCCAAGCCACAAAACTGTTGTCATTAAAGCCCTCTTTGGCATAATAATCCCATATTACTCTCACATCTAAACCAACAATGAATGCAGTGAAGAAGATTCCTCTGGTTTTACTGTGTTGTTTCTTGCAACTTTGCAAATGAATGCACATTTGGAGCCAAGTGAAAAGTCATAAATGCGTATCGTCTTAAAGAAACGTGCTCTACTCTAAATTGCCAAAAACATTTAGAGCCTTGTTGTTTGGCTAATGCTTGCCAGCGTTCTCTTTTTACTTGTGCTTTTACTTGGCTTGGGATGCTCTGTTGCTGGGCTGCCTGTGTACCTTTGAACTTTTGCTGTTCTGCTTTGCTGTCTATTCACTACAGCTGCTAAGCCTCGGGCTGCATGCTTTTGCTTTTGGGTGCACCTGTACAAGACAGTAGTTGGGTTACATCAATAAAGGTTTTCAAACTTGGAGAACACCATAGTTTGTTGATGCTGTGTGAAATATGGGCAGTCACTTGAATATTACTGTTTTCAATAGATAATGTTTGTCGGCTGTGTTCTTTTATGATGAAAAAAGAGTTTGTGTCTGGCCATTAATACCTACTGTTTTGTTGTGTAGAGCTTTCAGTCTCCATCTTGCTTTTTTTTTTTTTTTTTTTTTTGCCAAAACCATAGAACTTTAATTGGAAACGGTCTGAAGTGGCAAATATTTTCTTGGAAACTGTTTTGAATTACATATTGTTATTGACATTTGTTTCGTGCTAGAAATTGAAATACTGTCACAGCATGCATGCACAAGCTTTCCATGGGAAATACAGGGCTGTGTTGTATACATGTTTCTGGTTTTTTGGAAGCCACAGGGGCAAAACTGTGTGTAAGGTGACGATGTTGATGAACTGAACCTCTCATCATAATTTTGCTGTGACTGTGCTAAAAATAGAAAATTTAAAATGACAGCATATTCCCTACAGCAATGTGGTTGATAGGGTTGATAATTACATTATCTGCTCTGATAATGCAGAGCATCCTACAGATTAGTTACAGCACTTACGTCCTAGATCTGCACTAGATTTGCCTCCCTTATCTGCTCTGCTTCAGTCACTGTTCACAAGATTTGCAGCTGAGTTCCCCCAAAACAGTGCAGAAACCAATCAGATAGTTTGTCTTTGAGCAATTCATCAAACGTGTAGTGAACAAGCAGATCACAAAATTGCAGAAATGTGATCTCTTCACTCTCCTGTGGTCAAATGGCTCGACCCCATCTTCAAATGCTAACCCAGTGAAGTGCTTGTTGTGCTAGTTGCAGTGAGCCGTCGTAAATGAGATAATTTCAACAACTTGTGTAATGGTTAAGTCTGCTTATTTGAAAATAAGTTTTGTTATTGTAGGCTTTAAAGCTGAGACTTACCAAGCACTTGTCAAGCATATGCATTAAACAACATGTCTAAATTGAGAAATCTATGTGAAAGATATCCAAAATGTTTGATCAAGACCCATCTTAGTCACACAATATGTATATGAGTATATGACACCAACTGACTGACTGAAATCTGTTGTACACAGAATCTCAATTGTATGGTTGGAGCTGCTGGTGATTGTGTGTTATGGTGGTGGGTCTTAACCTTTAAACTTTCACTGAAAGTAGGCTAACTTTTCCTGACTTTCTAACCTAGCACAGCCCCTTGTGATGCACTGCTATGCCGTCATGTTTGAACTGTGCATTTGGCCCAGACCCTTGCTTTGCTGTGTGCCTTGGAGAGTAGGTCTGTTTTGTGTATCCTTTCATGCTGACAGTGTACTTTTATCCACAGCCTGAACCTACAGAGGAGGACATAGAGAAGAACCCAGAGCTGAAGAAGCTTCAGATCTACGGTGCTGGGCCTAAAATGATGGGACTTGGACTGGTGGCAAGAGACAAAGGCATTAGAAAGAAAGGTAACGGCCATGACTAACGTTTGGGACAAACCTGATCATCATTATGCTGCGCTTTGCTTTGATTCAATTAAAATGTTAAGCACAGAATGTCTTTCATACAGTTATTACCAAGTTAATGGGAGGCATTGGAAAATCTTGTTTCTAATTCAGACAAAAACTGTTCTGCCGTCTAAGAGCCCTGTACCTTAAATATTATACTCTCTGTAATAACTAAATTCTGAATTCTTTCTCTTTAGATGAGCTGCCTCAGACTGTTACTGTCAAAGAGAGTGTGACTGCTGCTCCTGGTGATACCTCAGTCAAAGCTGAGCCACTGGAGTCCCAAGAGAAGCAGAGTGAAGGGGGCACATCTATTCCCAAACTGCCTCCCCTGAGCATCACAGCTAAGACAGAAGTGAAAAAAGAAGAACCCGAAGAAGAGTATGGTAAAGAAAATGAGGAGGAGGACGATGATGGACCTTCCTCCAAAATGACCATGAGGCTTAGACGCAACATCAGCAATCCGCAGTGTGTAAGTGAACTAAAACATGCATCTGTCAAAGTTGAATCTCTAGGTCTATGAAACCGAGTGACCTCTTCCTTTTTGGAAATGATGTGTGATAAACCAGGATGGCAGTGCTCCATAGTAACACTGAGGTTGTGGCAAAGCCCTGGAACCCATTTTTCCATTACTCACTTTTTTAAAGGAGGACTCATTTGTGTGTCGAATGTGTGGTCGGGGAGATGATGATGAGAAACTCCTGCTATGTGATGGCTGTGATGATAACTACCACACCTACTGTCTACTTCCCCCTCTTGCTGACCCACCAAAAGCCAAGTGGCGATGCCCCAAATGTGTGGCAGAGGTAAATATGAATGTTTTAAACAAACATATTTGTTGTTGGAAACTCATGACTCACTGCTCTATTCCTCTGAACCAACTACACTCTCTTCTGATGTGTTTTTTTACTTTTAGGAGTGCAAAAAGCCAACAGAAGCGTTTGGCTTTGAACAAGCTACGCGCGAGTACACCCTGCAAAGTTTTGGTGAAATGGCTGATTCCTTTAAAGCAGATTACTTTAACATGCCTGTCCATGTAAGTGCACCGACACCAAGTATCACAATTGCTCTGCCTGGACTGATGACAAAGTGAGACTGTATGTGTTGTTGTTGGTGTAGATGGTTCCTACTGAGCTTGTGGAGAGAGAGTTCTGGAGATTAGTCAGTAGTATTGAGGAAGACGTGACTGTTGAGTACGGAGCAGACATACACTCCAAAGAGTTCGGCAGTGGCTTCCCTATGAACAATGGCAAGAGGAAGCTTTCAAAGGAAGAGGAGGTGTGTACGTTGTTGTTGGTTATGCGTCTTGTGCTCCTGCTTTGGGATGTAATCACAGATTTGCACACAGAGAGTGGAAGTCAGCTTTTTTTCCTTTTAATAGATGTTTTGAAAGTTCAAACAATTATTGTGACAAAACATAACTCCAGCTCTGGTTGGCAATAGAGATTAGTATGACTGAATGTGGTGTCCTTTGTGGGGAGGGTAGTTTATTCTTTGATAGCTAGACTCTTTCTTCTTTTTCTCCTTTAGGAATATGCCCGCTGCGGCTGGAACTTGAATGTGATGCCTGTACTTGAGCAGTCACTCCTGTGCCATATTAATGGAGACATCTCTGGGATGAAGGTGCCATGGCTTTATGTGGGCATGGTGTTTTCAACTTTCTGCTGGCACATTGAAGATCACTGGAGCTACTCTATTAACTACCTGCACTGGTACAAGAATGATAGTTGTGTTTTTCTGTGTGTTGATTGATGTTGTATGTTTGTGTTTTGAGTGAAAGCATTCGGGTTTTTCTATCATATCCAGGGGTGAGCCCAAGACTTGGTACGGGGTTCCGTCTGTGGCAGCTGAGCGACTTGAGGAGGTGATGAAGAAGCTGACGCCAGAGCTGTTTGAGTTTCAGCCTGACCTCCTGCACCAACTGGTCACTATCATGAACCCCAATATTCTGATGTCCCACGGTGTACCGGTGAGTTTCACATCAATGCACAAGCACACAGCAGAAATATGGTTTCTTACCTCTGCATTTCCGGTTGGCTGCTTGTAGGTTGTACGCACCAACCAGTGTGCTGGTGAGTTTGTCATCACCTTCCCCAGAGCCTACCACAGTGGCTTCAATCAAGGGTATAACTTTGCTGAAGCTGTCAATTTCTGTACTGCGGACTGGGTATGTCTGTTTACACGGTCTGTAGAATCTTTGTTCTTTTTTCATCTGACAAGTTTTGAACTGGATCACTCTCTGCTCTCACCCTTAGCTGCCTGCTGGCCGTTCTTGTATAGAGCACTACCGACGTCTCAGAAGATATTGTGTATTCTCGCATGAGGAGCTCACCTGTAAAATGGCTGCTAGCCCAGAGAAGCTAGATCTTAACCTGGCTGCAGCTACACATCGGGAAATGTTCATTATTGTTCAGGAAGAGCGGAAGCTGCGGAAGAGTCTCATGGAAAGGGTGAGAAACGTATAGACCTTGTATTTCACTTTCATCCTCCGATTAATTGTCTCTGTCTTAATCGTTGATTTTGATACGATGTAATTTAACATTGTATTGTTCTTGGTAGAATATGGGAAAACAGTATTATTACAGTGTTTGGTACAGTTGGTTTGCTGTAATTGCAGGGTATTACTGAAGCAGAGCGTGAAGCATTTGAGCTGTTACCCGATGACGAGAGACAGTGCGATAAATGTAAGACCACATGCTTCCTTTCTGCTCTGGCCTGCTCAAACTGTCCCGAGCGTCTGGTGTGTCTCTATCACACTCAGGATCTGTGCAACTGCCCCACTGAAAAACTCTACCTCAGGTATTCATCTCTTCATCTTACATTTAATGCATTATCTACAGCAGTGTCGTTTTCTGTCTATATGAAGCTGTCATTCCGTTATCATTTACTTTGTAGGTACAGATACACCCTGGATGAGCTCTTAGCTATGTTACACCGATTAAAGGTTCGGTCTGAGTCCTTTGATTCCTGGGCTAACAGGGTAAAAGAAGCACTGGAGCAAGAAGAAGGCAACAAGATAGGTAGGAAGTCAACGCGATGGCGACATGATTTTCTTTAATTAACCTTATGATGTGACATTGCAAGGTTAAATGTTTAATTGGCAGGCATTGAAGACCTAGAGATGCTGAAGATGGAAGCAGCAGATAAAAAGTTTCCTGACAATGAACTTCTCCGGAAACTCAACACCGTTCTTAAGGATGTAGAGTGCTGCCAAAAAACAAGTACTGAACTCCTCAGTAACTCAAAGACGCGGTAAGAAGGAACACAAATTTAAAGTTTACACTTATTGTCACTTAGTATATCAGCTACTCACTTATATCTTGCTGTTTCTTTTTTTAGTGAAAGTAAGTTAACTTTGGCAGAGCTCAAATCCTTGGTAGAAATGATGCAAAACCTGCCCTGTGTGATGAATCAGTTGGAGGAAGTGCAGGTGAGAAGTTGTCACAATTTAGTGTGAATTTTGTCAGGTAGACTTTTTCCTTAAACTAGGTCTCTGTACCCTCCTGGTTATAAAGGTGGTGCTGCAGACTGTGGAGGACTTCCAGAGCCGGGCTCAAGTACTGGTCAATGACAAGGACTGGAAGCGGGGCTCTCCACCTCCTGAACAGCTGCAGATGTTGTTGGAGCAAGGAGCCGAGCTGCCGGCCGTGGTGCCAGAGTGTGCTTTACTCCAGGGCCTAAAGGAGCAGGGCCACTGGCTGGCAGATGTGAGGCGCACCTTGGCAACAGAAGATGGGGAAAGGCAGGAGATGACACTGGATGTATTGAGGAATCTAATGGAAGCAGGTTGCAATGTACCCCAGAGTGTGTCTGTAGAGACAGCAATGGCAGAGCTTCAGGAGCTGCTCACAATCGCAGAACGCTGGGAGGAGAAGGCACAGATCTGCTTGGAGCAAAGGCAAGATAAACACGTTAGACCATAACTGTTCCTCTGCATCTGACGTGCTGCAGGGGTTGTCATTTACAACCAGCCTGCCCTGTTCTTACATCAGTTCCTTCTTGGTCTTCCAGGCAAAAACATCCTCTTTCAACCCTGGAGGCAATAGTGAATGAGGCCCAGCTTATCCCGGTGAAGCTTCCAAACATCCTGGCTCTGCAGAGCTGTCTTACTCGAGCACGGGCCTGGGTAACAGATTTGGAGGAAATTCAGGTAAAAAAAAAAAGGATTCTGGGGGATTTATTTATTTATGTACTTGGGAGTCTCATTTCATTTTATACTATTATATTAATATTATTTCCTCTGTTTTCAGAATGGGGAGCATTACCCGTGTCTGGATGATCTCGAGGGTCTGGTGGCTATCGGAAGGGACTTGCCAGTCTTCATGGAAGAGCTGAGGCAGCTGGAACTGCAAGTTGCCAGCGCCCATTCCTGGAAGGACAAGGCTAGCAAGACCTTCCTGAAGAAGAGCAGTCAGCACAGCCTGCTAGAGGTGAAAGACTCAAAGCAAATCATATTTGCATGTATTTTGTTAAAGCTAAAGGGCATATTCGTGTGTGTGCATTTAAATCCCTAGCATTTTACTCTAAACGCTGTTTGTTCAGTCACTGCTATGGGAGCATTTATTTACTACTTTGTTGTCCTGTAGGTGTTATGCCCTTGTGCAAAGAGAAGAGAGAGGTTAGAGGAGATTCAGCCATTAGAAGAGCCATTAGATGATTCCGATACCAACACTCTGGGCCTCTCTGCTCAGGACCTGAGGGACCCTGCAGCTATTGTGAGTTTACCCTAATTGACTTTTATGTTTAATGCCAGCGTAACATTTGGTTCCATGAGCCTGATTTGTGTGTCTTGTCTTAAGGTGATGGCATTCAAAGAAGGGGAGCACCAGGAGAAGGAGGCACTACTGAGATTACAGAAGTTGAACATGTGTAAATCTGGACTCAACTCAGAAAGTTACAAGGGGGATAGGGAGAATGGGAGGTGGGACGATGCCATGGAGACGGACACATCCAGCCACTCAGAGAACTCTGTAAAAGAGAATGGTAACAGTAACCACACGCTTATCACTCCTCCTCAGTCGGTGTGTGTGTGCGGCAGGCCGCCTCGTTCTCCTCAACTCCGCTGCCACCTGTGCAAGGAATGGTTTCATGGTGGCTGCGTTCCTTTCCCCTCCCTTCTCCCAGCCTCTGGACCGACAATTAACTCCCTCTGCTGGTGGGACTGGGACTCGCGCTTTTTGTGTTCACGATGCCAGCGGTCACGGCGCCCACGCCTGGAGACCATCCTGGCTTTACTCGTAGCCTTGCAGAGGCTGCCGGTGCGTTTACCCGAGGGAGAGGCGTTGCAGTGTCTCACAGAGAGGGCCATCACCTGGCAGGGCCGAGCCAAAAAGGCTCTCGAGACACCAGAGCTACAGCAGGCACTCGAGAAGCTGCAAGAACTTAAAGAAACACTGCACCATGACTTAAAGAAACAGGAAGACAAAGAACAGAGGACAGATGGGAACTCTGTGATAATTTTGTCAGACTCTGAGGGAGGAGAAGGAGAAGATGGAGTCATTGACCTGACAGAGGAAAAGTCCCCTAAAAAGAACACCCAGGAAAGCAATGGCACTGAGGTTAAACGCGCTTTCTTTATTTTAATATTAAAGCACAACTCGAGTAATAAAATGTGACTAACGTTTTCTTATTTGCTGTGAAATTGAAAATATAGCAGACTTAAACTTCCTTTCATACCATTTTTGTTTGACCACAGGCTGGATGTGAAAACGGTGTTAGCAAGAAGTCAAGTGTTACAGGTAAGACAGGAAGTTGCTCAAATAACAAAATAACGACCACAAGTGATGTCATACATTGTGTCACACATACATTGGGCCCCGTTTTGTCTTCCTCGTTTTCAGATGTAGGGTCTCTGCTGCCCCTTCTGCCGTTGCTAAAAGGCCAAGTAGTGGAACTCTCCCCAGTCACTCGGGCCCAGCTGGAAGAGCTGCAGCTGGAAGGAGATCTGCTGGAGGTGTCCCTGGACCAGACACACACCATCCACCGACTCCTCGAAGCTTCATCAGTTCCACCTAGAGAAATGCTGCACACGCTCATTCAGGTCAGGACAGGAAACTCAACTTTTCTTTGATTAATATTTTATTTTGGATCAAGGATCAAATTTGTCACCATAAAATCAACAAATAGGTCAAGACATGTTTAAAGAACAGTAGACTTTACTGAGCCATTCCTTGGTTGTTGTTTTATTTGTCAAAGTGAAGCCAAAGTCTGCCAGGCATGCGTCATTTATCTAAACCAGTGCAGGTAGCTAATAGAGTAGCTCCAGTGATCTTCAATGTGCCAGCAGGACGTTGACACATAAAGCCATGGCACCTTCATCCCAGAGATGTCTCCATGAATATGGCACAGGAGTGACGGGTCAAATGCAATGACTTAGTTGAGAAACAAATGTATTTTTATTGTGGCTTTAAAGCAATAGCGTGACATTTGTGAGTCTTATCTGAAGTCTGTTCACCATTATTGTCCAGATTGCCCTTGAAGAGCAGAGACGAACCAGCCGCGGACGAGCCAAGGATTCCAAAAGGAAGAGAAAAGGCAACAGAGGTGAAAATGTGGAAGTGGCAGGAGAACAGTCACTGTCTGCCTCGGAGTCAAAGAAAACGTGTCCAATCAAACACAGCCCCTCCCCTCGCTTAGCTCTGCAGATTCATCCAGAGGTAATTGCTGATTTATTTCGTTTCAATATTGTTTTTTTTCCTCTATGTGTGTGTGTCTAGGTACTCTTTTCAATCTTAATTATTATTAATCACAAATAAAAATATTTTTTCCCCTCTGCCAGATTTTGTGATAAAGTTGACGTCGGAGCTCTGTTAACATGGATTTGTCGGAGGAGTTTGAGCGTTCTGTGCCAGAAGACCATGTTACGTTATAGCAAGATGCAGGACATCCACCTGTACCGTTCTCATCCCCCATTCACGCATTCAGACACTAATGGAGCAGTGACTCTTCTTCTACACTCCTTAACTGAGACGTATCTCGACTCATTATGTTTTTGTTTTTTTCTTACAAAACTTTATTCTCCACCTCCCCTGGAACCATTCTCCCTGTGAACATATTAAGACTTTGTTGGGCCGATGTGGGACTTACTGTAATAGCAGTGTCGTTGGTCTAGAGTTGTCTCTGAGGTCAGTCAGTATGCTATATACTCCCAACTGTATTAAATGCCTGTTTTAGCACCGGCAGTTGCAGTTTTACTTCTTGAGCCTGTTGTGCTCTTTAATGTTGGATAAGCTAAACTATGGGTAATATTAGACAGTTCTGTTTGGGCATGACTCCTGAGGTGCAGCAGGTGGTTTTGTCAGCTGGTCTTAGATAACAGCACCGTGGTTAAAGTTGTATTTTTTTTGTTGTACTGAATCTTGTTCTATGCCGTTTAGAGGGGACGTGCATTTGAGTCATATTTGGGAAGTGTTAAAACAGGCATTCATGTTTTTGGTGCTACTTTCCCAAAATGGATATCTGTACCTCTTGGCTTTATCTTTTCCTTCTTTCTCCCCACTTATGCTTTGTTTTTAAGCTCTGATCCTCTTGACTTTTTCCCTTGTTCTTTATCTCTATCTCCAAATTAAGGTAACTTCACTTTGACTCACTTTGTCACAAATATTTTTGTTTTCTGAGTTGAAACTATTATTGTTATTATTACTGATATATTACAGACACACAGTTGTCGTGATTTTGTGTATAAACTTTTCATTTTAATGTTGCCTTTGTTTCTTTTCACTCTTGTTAGAAAAATAAAGGTTAGAATTGTTTAGGATACTGTGACTCATTGTTTCACATTATTTGTTACATTGAATTGTTGAAATCGTGACCCGCAGCATCATAGTTTTCATACTGAGCATTTATTTAGAAAAGCTTACACTGTAAAATGGACACTGGACATCACAATATTGAACCAACACGTACACCATGGTATTTTATGCTAGAACTTTGAGCAAAGTCATAGAAAAACACACCTACAACTACAGTACGTAAAAAGCTTTTAGTCTGTAAGTACTTGGGTATAAAGGTTTCCGCCTCCATATCAAACATGCATGTAAGCCAAATGAAAAAATCAGCTTATTGACATTCCAGATGCTGAATAACTGTCAAGAGGCCTAAGAATTTTCTTCATAGCTGAGACTTATCTTCGTTTGCAAAAAGAGCCTTGTTCACAGTCGACGTTTAAATAAATCATATTGCATACTAATCACAAGTCATTGGCTTGGACCAAGCAGGGAAGGTTGAAATGCTAAGTGAAGGAAACATTTTTGATATTTAAATTTTCAAAACAGTCTTTTTCTGTGCTTTCCTAAAAATCATCTGTTGCGCTGTGCTTCAGTGTTTGTTAGTTTTTCAGCCTGTTGTGTAAAATTGTGCTTTACACTCATCACTCAATCACCTAAAAGCCTCCGTGGTCCGATAGTAATGTTGCTAAAAAGAAGATGCCGTAAATGCATTAGCTGGCACACGATTATGCTTAGAAAATGTCCTTCAAATCAAAAGGTAGTTACAGACACAAATGTACAAGTGGCTTCACAGCTGCGTTGTTCTTACACACATGTTTAATTCGCTTCCTGCTAATATTAATATTCAGTTGTGCCTTTTTGCTGTAATGTCGACACAGCCGGTGTCTTTTTCTTGTGCAGTTGTGCGAATTTCCACCTGAAGTCTGACCACTTTTCCATCGTGCACTCAAGGTCACCTGAACTGGACCCAAGATCGGGATTAAGGGGAAACTTAAGGACATACTGAATGCGTGGCGTCGTCTTTTTGTTAAGGAAGATGCGTAACTGTAAACCCTGGCCTGGAGCTGGGCTTCAGGTTTGATTTAGGCCGGTGTCCAGGAATGCGGTGTCTTTTATTAACCATCATGACATTCAGAATGTTTGTGCCTCGGAAGCAGCTTGTGTTGATCTTAAAGGCCTTATTTCAATACTTTGGCTCTCTTGGATCTGCCTCTAACTTTCTCCTGTCTCACACTGTGGTAACAGACAGCAGGGGATTATAGACCTTTTTACCATCAGCAGACCTGGTACCATGAGCCAGAAGCTCCTGTATGGTGATCCAGTTGTCAAGGATTCTGCGGCTGCGCTTCTTCATGCTCCTGCGGTGGCACAGCTCCAGGATGGATGTGGGTTCCTGCTGCGTTGTGGCCTCCTGTTGTCCTGCCCCGCCGCTGCCCTGCTCCCTGTCCCGCTCTCTCAGGCAGTCCAGGCGGCTCTGCATCATGAACTCCCGGCGGCGCCGCTGCTCGCGGGCCTTCAGCAGCTGCTGCTTGCGCTCCTCTTTGCTCCAGTAACGGCCCATTTTCATTTCACTCACAGCATCGTCGTCCGTCGTCATGCCACTACGCTCCTCCCTGATCTTCATGGCACGTGCCTTCAGGAGGCGATCCCTCACAGGTCGTTTGGCTACGTAACGGGAACCATCGCTGCGGATCTTCACCTTCCACTCCATACGAGGGGACGGAGGCAGCAGTGAAGGGGGTAAGGGTACAGCGCCTGGGGCCTGAGGAACATCTTTACATGTGCTCCCTAAGCTCATTGGGCTGGCGTCGCCTCCATTCTCCACGCTGCCCACTCTGGGAGTCTCTGTGGGGTCTCCAAGCCGCTCACAGGTGGAGGGAGATCTCAGCTGCATGCAGCTCAGGTACCGCTGGGGCGGCTTTGTTTCAGCTTGGCGACGGGACAGGTAAGGACTGTTCTCAGCACTGCGTCCACCAGCCCTCTCTACTGTCCCGGTGGCTTTTGGGCTACGCCTCACCCCTCCATCTGACCCTCTCCTGGTTGCCCCATCACGGGACAGAGACCTAACCTTACATCCAGGGCTGGATAACTTCGCCTCAGCTCCTCTCCTGTGAGCGTGAGGAGAGTAGGGTTGATTCAGGTTTGCTTGAACCCCATCCTCTCTTCCAGCCCTGGCTCCTCTCTCTTTCTGCCTAGTGAGCGTAGGAACCTGCAGACCTGTTGATTGAAGAGTCTCTCCTCCCTCCAGGCTCTGTGTAGAAGGTGAAGGGTCATTTAACAGGGGGGTGCTCCTGCAGCTTTCCCCTCCAGTGTTGTAGGCACTCGTACTGTCCTTATCTGAGCGTTCTCTCTCTGGAAGTTCGTTAATGTCTGATAGAGCGTGATGGCACGACTCCTCGCTGACCAGAGGGCCGCTCATATCCAAGCGAGCAGCTCCTACACTTGCCCCATTCTTCTCTTCTAGTGGCCAAGCCTTCAGACATCGCTCCCTCAGCTGTTGCATCTTCTGCGCCCTGAGGATATTGCGACACTTGAACTCTAAGTGGCGCAGTTCCTCCTCCAGAAGGGCCATCTCGTGCTGCGTCAGACTCTCGTTCCTGTTGACGTCCAGTGAGACGCCCCCTTCCTCCTGGGACGGCCCCTGGTCATCCTGTACCAACACAGAGTTACTATTCTTCTCATAGTAACACTTGATTTCCAGAAGCTCTTTGTATCTCTCACACTCTTCCTCAGTCAACCCAGGCATCATCATCCTCACTGGATCACCCATGTAGGCTCTTTCCAGGCGCTCCACCTGTTCCACTCCTCCGTTGATACAGTCCAGCCCCAGGAGGGAGTCCGTACTGAACTGGAAGTCTTGGGAGTGCAGCAACGGCGGCGTGTCCCCTCGACTGGACCAAAACTTGCGCATGCTGCCGGGTGTATTGGTGGCGTTTGTGTTGGAGGCACTGGTGTGGTCATCTCCCAGAAGGTCATGCTCCGACGACTCTTCATACCTTGTGCTTTCATCTGTGCGGCCCACTCCACTGTCCAGCTCCTGGCTGTTGCTCAGCACCGTCTGGAGAAAATCGAGTGAGTCCCTGTTCATGGCTGGACCATGGCACAACAGCCCTCCGTCTACAGCGCCGCCTGCTCCTGCACCCAGAATGAAGGTGTTGCTCCTCAGTCTGTGGCTGCTGGACCCATGCACGGCATTGTCTAGTGGCTCCACATCCAGCTCATCTTGGTCCAGCTGGTTGTCATTCTGACAGGCCACGATCAAAGTCGTTGTTGTAGAGGTGAATAAGAGAAAATCAAAAAATAAATCTTAGAATGTGCACAGTGTACAGATCAGTTTGTATAAATGTAATATGTAAAGAAGAAATTGTTCCAAAGGCACTAACTCAAAACAAAAACTGTAAAGTAGTACCCATTTCTGTCACTAGATGGAGTTAGAGGAATATAACGTATAACACGAGGCTCTGCATTACCTGCCTTACCTTTTAGTTTCAATTAGATGAAACATCACACAGACAGATAGTGAGATAGCGTAAAAGGGGCGTATCTGTCTAAAGAGTTAGTTTTATAGTCTCAGATATTCATGTACACTAATTCAATCCAATCACTGGAAATAAATAGTACTAGTATTTCACAAAGGCTGCAGTTTACTTTGCCGTTTTGATTGACATACCACTAGAAGCTGAGCAAATACTGCATATGCTCGTGATTAAATTGGTAAACACCTCCCTGCTCAGAGCACAGCTTATGTCGACTAATTGGTGTGATTTGAATTAGAACTCTGTGCAGATTGCAAGTGGACGTATTGATTATCTTCATCTTCATTCCTATTCTTTGACAGCCTCCCTCACTCCTCCTCGTTTCTCCCACAAGGCAGCCGATCGAGCTTTAATCTCTTCTCGGGCATTTCCCTCCGATGATCCGTCGTCCTCCCCTCTCTCTCGCTTGAATCTTAATGCGGGACGCGGCCGTAGCAATATAAATCTTGTCAGCCTTTCACAAGTGCTGCTTGTGCTCAACTCTCCAATACAAGGACATACTCAAACTGAGGACAGGTTGTACGTGCATGTGTGTGCGCATACAGCCGTTGACCATGTTAATGAGTCCCTTTTAAATCTGCCCTCTGGAGAAGCAGAAGCATATTCAGGTTTTATATTCTCATTCACGGTGGTTGATGCATATTATTTGCTAGGTCAACATGTGTTGAGCTGTGTGTTTTTTTTTAGCTGTTTGCTTTGCATGTGGTGTTTTCTATCTGCTCTCATATCTGCTGGAAGAGTGACCTTGAGGGAAACAAAGCAATGGCACATTAGCACTGCGAGTACAGACGCTATTTGTCTTTGCCTCTCTCGTCACGCTATCTGTGTTCTCATCGTGTTTTTGCACCTCTTCGCTTTTCTGCCTCCACGAGTCAGCAGCATCGGACGACGCAGAGAACCAAGCTCTTTCTTTCTCCAGCTCCTAGTTTCCTGTCTGTTGACTTTTCTCTTTTCCAATTTCATGACTAAATATTAAAATGCGTAATATTAAAACAATGTAAAGCAATGTCTTGCTGCACAAAGAGGGTGATAACGAGGGAAACACACATTTTTAGGTCAGGATTCAGTCGGTTCCCTGAAGACTGCGTTTCCAATTTTCTCACCTCTATTTCGGGTCGTGCGAGGAGCAGGGAGACATTGGTGCTGTCCTCTCTGGTGAGAATAGCTACTGCTTCCTCTCTGTCCTGGATGTCCACTCCGTTTATCTGAGGGGGAAGAAAATAGAAAAAACTGAGCTGCTATCACATAATGTAATACCCTCAAACCAGGAAATGATTTTCTTTGGAACGCTCAAAAAACTCTTTTTAGATTAACATCATGGGTGACATTCACCCCGTGCTTCTAATTTTCATCGTAAGGCTGCATTAGTAGCTACTTGACTCTGGCTGTACAATGTGTACAATGCTTAACTGGAAGTAGCTGTTAAATCGTTGTGTTTGCTTTGTTGCTGTAATAGATGCAGTAACATCATGTTAACTAGCTTCAGTTGGAGGCAGCTTCTACCTTTAATATTCTGTCTCCTTTGCGGATGCGTCCGTCTATTGCAGCAATACTGTTTGGATTCACCTGGAAAAAACAGTAGGATTTGTTCACAAGTGGAAAAAATAGGAAACAAATAATGAAAGTTTGGTTTCATCACAACATCTTCACCTCTCCAACATAAATCCCCAGGTCCTCCTCATCATCAGTTCTGTAGCACACTGTAAGCCCGAGTTTATCCTGCTGTCGAGACTTATACAAGTCCACCTCCTGGCGCAGGAGGAGAAAAGTCAGAGGGTGTCACACTGAGAACAGCAGGGCTTCAGCCTGGACCAGGATGTGAACAGCTAGCAGACTCTCACCTCATATTCCAGCTCATCCTGTCGGTCCACTTCATGCTGGCCGATGTCAAAGTAGTCAGTGGGGTCGTAATAAACAGGCTCCACAAAGCTGAGAACGTTGAGAACAGAACTTTTCAGCAATTGGGGAAGATAGAAACGTGTAGACAGAACAGAATGGATTAGACAGCAGAGGTGCTACGCTGGAGAAGCCTATTACTCCCACTCACAGTTCATTGAACAGATATGGCTCCAGGAATGGTGGGAGAGGAGGGGATGGCGGAGGGTCGGGTGGGGGTGGAGCTCTGCAGGGATGCTGGCTGCTCTTGCCCAGGGTCAGCATATGCTGGAAGCTGATGTCCGTTTGGGTGCAGCTGTCTACACAGTCGGCCACCCCCATAGTCACTGGGCCTAACCCTCCCGGAGCTCCCACTAGGCCCGCCCGTCTGCGGGCCCCTCGTCTCAGTATGTTGGACAGCAGGGGGTCCCGTATGTCCAGCGTGGGATCCCCAGAGAGGCGGGAAAGCTCCTTCCCGTTCACCTGGAAAACACAGATAGTCAAGCTCAAATGCTGGAGGAAAACAACATCTACATTCTCTACACGACAGGACTGAGGTTTGGAACATGAGCAACAGCTAAGGTTCAAATAATGAGAAGATAAAAGTAGAGAGATGCTGACACGAAGAACAAGACACCAGAAAGAGACAAGGTTAGTTTACATCCAACAGGCGGAACTACAGCTACACACACCTAAAACAAAAAAAGGATTCACACTGCCACACAGAAACCAGAAGAGGCTGGTATCTAACACGTTTCTACAGCACATCACAGTGGGCAGAGCAGAAAGTTGTATACTGAGACCTTTAATCGACCGTCAGCATCGAGAGAGCACAGCATGTTGCTAATGTGGCCCTTCTGTGGAGAGAGAGCAGCAACAAGGTGGAGTTATTGAGGTGAACCACTGGAAAAGAGGAGAGTGTGAAGCGCTTGTTTATAATAGACACAACAGCACAAACACTTCTATCGCCACTATTTGAGACATAAAGTGGTTCATTCACAAGTTTAGGTAATTTAATTCATTTATTTTCTGCTCAAACGAAATTCGTTTTGGCTTCTTTGTAGAGTAGAAGGAGCTGGTGCTGGTAAAATCACCCTCTGATGCATGTTTATTAGCAGAAAGGAAGCAACTCTAGCTTACATGCAGACTATGTTTTATTAATTTTAATTTAATTTAATTAAATGTATTAATTGTCTTATCTGTGCAGACTTAGTCCATTCAAATAGCCCTGAAATAGTAGTAACATCCTTTCAACGATCAACTCCACTGCCAGTTAAGACAGAAATGAGGAAACAACGGGAGGATCAATAAAACCGATTACATGGTGACGACGCCCGAAACGTTTGGATCAAGCAGAACTCACCAAAAAATGAAGGTAGAAACATTCATTCTGTATTTAGTCATGATAACATCAGGGCTGCCAGCGTTTTAGAAGAGCTTGGAGTGAGTTCATGAAAATGTCTCCTGCCTGACAGCGGGTGGTGACCTTTTGACCTCCACCCAAACCCTACCTGGGCAAAAAAGCCTTTAGAGACGGGTTAAGCTTTGGATTCTTTCATTCTTTAGCTTTCATTGTTTTTACTCTCTTCGTGACTAATGTCAGCCTTCTACAAACTCTGAAGAACAGGGATAATAACCTCATAACTTTAAAGAATGATGCTCTATTACTGGAAGTCTCATCCCACCCCGGACGCTCACTGTTTGATTTCATTTAAAAGAGAACAAACACAAGACGACTAATTCATTTCTGTTGATTTTTTTTCATTAGACACAGAGAGAGACGCCGGGATGATGAGAGAGGCAGCCAGTTACTGAGCCAGGCAGCCTTTGTGGGGTCCCACTCATGTTGCATACAGTCACTGACCTTGGATGTCTGAGCTACTCTCGCTCTCTCTCTCTCTCTCTCTCTCTTCTCTTGTCCTTTTCCAGTAATTGCATGTCAAATCAATGTTCCCTGTGCAGCCAAGCACAAAAACTTTCTTTCCACATCCAGCCCCCACCCCCCTCTTCTTGATTTGCTTCTCTCTCGTGATCCTACCTCACCACTGCTGCCACCACCTCACTGGTCCATCTTTTCTCCTTTAGCCTTTGTGTTTCCATGCACACGCTTCCTTCCCGTTCCCTCGTCCCCTCTCTCTCCGTGCCTGTTGTCTCCAGGCGCTGGTTTCCTTTTCCAGTGCTGCCTCAGCAGTTCTGTGTGCTCTGTCCCTTCCCCATAGATGAACACTTGTGTTCCTCTGTCCATCTACTTGTGTGTTTGTCTTTCCTCACTCTAATGTTCCTTCATAAATCTTGCTGCCTGCCTCTTAATGAGCTTGTTCAGCTGAAAAGAAGAAACACGGCCTGTTTGTGTTACAACTGTGCAGGTTGCATGTTTGCATCGTAACATTTCAGATTTCACTTCCTGCTCTTTGTCTCTCCGAACAACACGTTTTGTTTCACGGCCGCGGTCCTGCTCTGCAACATCAGAGAGAGTCTATTAGGAAGCAGCTCCATGGTCATGAGTGACAGGTTGGAACACTGACAGAGAGGAGAGAGGGGCCTACTCATTCATTATCGATGAGAGGTGCTGAGATTGCTTTGAAGATGACTTCATGCAGGGTAATGGTTGTTTTGTGTTGGACAGCTCTTCAGCCCAGACTTAATGTAGAATCCATTACTATGTGCTGGTCCCTATTATCTCTGGGTTAGTAGGTCATTACATACAGCTGATCTTTAAAAGTCAGACAAGCTATGCAAATAATAAAACCAAGGATACCCAGCCATCCCCAGACTCCCTCTGTGCTGTATATTTGCGTAAAAAAAACAAAATTGAAAATTCCAACAAAAATAGCGAAGCCTCCATCTTCACAGCAGGGGATGGGCGGTGGCGATACCAGCAGCGGCTGCGGAGCTAAGGGGCGTGGATGGGGATGATGTGGGTAGAGATGAAAGAGACTCGGAAAGTTCAAAGTGTAGTAAGAGAGAGAAGTCGAAGGAGGAGAGAGACACCGAGGGAGCGAGGAGGGAGGTGAGGACAGGGTAATGATGCAGGAGGAACGTAGAAAACAAGCTTTCTAGGAACTGCCGGGTGCATGTAAATAGCAAATGAGCCCAGCTCTGGGTTCAACACCAGTATGTAAACAAACACACAATGGAAGCTCACAGGGAATTACTAAGTGGTCGATGCATAATTAGTTTTTATCTTAAAGCCCTTTAAAGAGCCAATTGCAGTTGCTGTACAACAGGCTGCAAAGAAAAGAAGGGGGAGGTGACAACCGGTGCCACAGTAGCACAGTAATCCCACATCCTCCGTGTGGGGACAACACAGTGACGCTCAGATGTACGACCTTCATCTTTCCCTCCCATCATCAGAGGCTTCATTATTCTAAGCTTGGATCTATATGGACGTTCCTCGTGTTGATGCAGCCCCTGCATGACTGATACCTGTCCTCCTCAGCATATTGAATTCCACTTTCTCCGTAATTGATTTTTCCCATCTCCCACGCTTTGAAGGCCGGGGACACCGCCTCATCAGAAAATCAATTAATCCGGAGACAGAGTTACTGCGGCTTTAACTGCTGTTGTTTGATATCAGCAGATTGATTTAAATAGACGAGCACAGAGCTGCAGGCCTACAATAAACTAATAACAGTCAGGAGAAATTGATTTAAAAGGCAGCTCAGATATTCTTGATGGAGCCTCAACATATACATATAAATGATTTATCAGTACATTCATAATTAAACTGCATACATTAATTCAGATACAGTTGTTTTAGCGGCGATGGAACACCAGCAAGTCTGAATGATTGCATGTGAAAGGTTATACACACTTGAATGCGCAACTCTTCACCGATGCTGCCGGATGTCAGAGTCTACGACCTCACAATAATCCCCTCCACCCTCCTTCTGTCACTGCTGTGCTGCTGAATGAGAGATGGGACTGTTTCCCCCTCCATCAGCATCTTTTTGTCTCATCAGCGTGTCAGTCTCGTGTCAGAGACGTCTGGAAGCAGGAAACATGAGAACCCAGACAGACACAGACACTTCGTGTGTTACACACACTAGGCTGTAAGACCTCTCCTCAAATAAAGCGCTGACGAGCCAAAAGGTATTAAGCAGACTGTCAGCTCCTCTAATTAACTGGGTTTAATTGGGTAATTGATTTTTTTATGTAATTGAAACAGAACAACACAACAACAAAGGCATCATGTGACATCTCATGCTTCGGTAGATAAAACATAAAAGCTTAATGGGACGGTCAAACATCTAAAAAACTGCAAATTAAGAAATAATTAAATATGTAACGTTTAGTTTTAACCTCCCGTCTCTATGTTCAGGTGCTTTTCATTCACGGAGCCAGAATCAGGCCGTTGGTCCATATTGATTCTTGTGACTATCGGCATATTCCTTCATGTCATTGTTAATAAAACCACATTAGGTTTGTTTAATGACCACTGTTGCCATAGAAACAGCCTCCTGCTTTCCAGCGAGAACGAAAGAGAAGGGAGCGGCTGATGGGCTCAGGGGGCCAGAGGTTTACGGTCCGTGTGTGTGTACATGTCTATGGGTAATAGGTAATGTTTAAAATGTATGTAATATGCAATATCTTGCTCAAAATGGTTTATGATTTGCATAAACAGCCGAGTCTGTAATTCATCAACCAAACCACTTTTTACCCCCAGCTACAGGAGGGAAAGCACGTCAGGCGTCTGCCGGTGGGTGTGTACCAGCCAGGAGTGTGCAGTGTATGTGAAGCAGCGACCCCATGTTTAATGCATGAGTTTTATTCCTTTGGCAAAAGAAGCCTGTGTTTCGATATAGTCAGATGTAACAGCCTGTTTTTGTCGTTTTTTGTTGTCGCTGTGAGCTGCTTGATAGTGTATTTATTGCGCAAAGACAGACTCACTAGACTGCATCTAATTTGAAGGAGTCATTCTTCAGGTTAGTTAAGTAAAACAGCTCGAAGCTCTGAGACGCTCTGAAAAGGAACAGTGCAATTATGCTTTTTATAACTAATACTACAGGGTTTGCATAAAACATGACAGTTCCACAGGATGCTCCAAGTCACCGAACAGGCCTCCACCTGTCTGCCACCGCCACACCCGTCTAGAGAGCATGTGCTGTCTCCTAGTCTTTCCTGCGTGACAAGCTTCTAGGGACTCAACCTTTGGCTACAGTTGACCCCACATCCACCAGAACCCGTGGAATCATTAGATTTTTACTGGCAAAAAAATGTTGACCCGCACAAGGTCAGTGTCATTACAACTGACCCTTGTTGAAGAAGGTCACCGATTATGGAATGCACCCGCCCATCTTGGGTTTTTGATCCTCCTCACTTCTCATTTTCTTGAGCTGCAGCTGGGGATTTGCAGAGCCACTCAAGCCTTTCTATTCACCCCTGCTCCATGAAGCGTTCAAATCAATTACTTCTGACATCTGATGGCAAACAGCAGAAAAATGGAAAAACAGTCTGACTTCCCCTCCCTCTTTGATTTACCTATTTCCAACCCCCTCCTCGGCTCATTTCTGCACATCTATTTGGACTGGTGTTTTTCTCTGTCTTGGCATTGCCTCTGGCACCAGCTGCAGCCCAGTTAACTTGGCCAGGCCCCGAGTCCAACATGCAACTGAGACCCAGCTGAGGCTTCTGGAGCCACAGATACTGGAAGTGTTGAGTGCTGAGTATTTTCCGTGCTTAGTAAGCACGGGACTTATTTCGGTCACCGCACGTATCAGTGAGTCGCTGAGCAGGAGCTTCCTTAGGCACTGCACAGCCAGATGAGCCCGCTCACATACAGTCTGTGGTCCCAGTTGGCAGGTGGTGCTGAGGCTGTATCCGTGGCAACCCCCGTCTCCCTTAGCACTTTAGCCCAGCTTTAACAAGCCATCCATCCTGCTGCTTCTGTGGCTCTGCACCACGGTACTTTCTCGGGGCGACATATCCCTCAGTCGTACGCTGTGTTGTTCTGCTCCTTCTGATCACAATCTTTATTATTTACATGAAGCGTCATTAGCATAATTATCACTCTCATCCTCTGTGAATGTCTGGTCTATTCATTTAAAAGTAAGCATTATTCTTACTCATCTTCCTGAGGTGACATGATCAGGAGAAGATTAAATCATCATGTTGAGTTCATTTTCTGGTTTAGTTTCTTTAAGAAAGACACCAAACTGCTTAATGTCACACCATTATTAATGTGTTTTTGATTAAATGATAAAGCAGCCAATATAACTTATATATTATTAACCTTATGATGCTGCTGATGGTTGGCATTTCAAAACAAAAAGATGTAGCTCTAGTTTCTTCTATTTGCGTTGCTTTTCATTTCGGGTTCAAAATTTGTGGAAAGAAAACAGGTTTGACATCAAAGTCATTTGGGTTAAAACGAGTTTGTCGGCGTCGTAATTGTCTGCTGTGAAGACAGAAGTTTGACATTTAAACCTGGACTGTTTGAACCGACAGTCACTCAGCAGCATCACTGTGAGAAAGGGTGAAATTATCAAAACGCAACAAATGTTAATGGAGTCGGGTGAATGGAAAATTGACTGACATGGAGAGAGAGAGAGAGACGCAGCTCACCTGGAACATCACCCTGTATTGTTCCTCGGGCTTTTGAACCACACACATGTTGCACCCCATTGTGACTTTTGAGACTGTGCTGGACTCAAATCCTCCAAATAGTTTTTTTTATCAGAGTCTTTGTCTGTGGCAGTGGGAGTGGGAGAGCCCCACCCTCATTCGGAGCCTTGTGCTGTTTTACAGTAGTCCTCCTCGTCCTCCTCCTCAGAATAGCTTGCAACGCGTCCCTGCCAGAGATGGATGCACAGTTTAACTAGATGTGTCACGTTTTCTCTTCTTGCTGTTCACAGTTTCAAGTATTATAATCCAGAGTCAGTTTTAACGTGGAGATAAAGTCAGAGCTGCAGACCCATGTCTTTGTTTGTGTCTCCATCGCAGGCAAACACTTTGCTTGTTTAAGTTGTTGTGCTTTTTGTAGATTGTCCACCTTCCCCTTCTTTGTGCCGACTTTGACTACTGCGCAGAGAGAAGACGTGCTGTAGTGGTTGTGCTCTTCTAATTCTCTGGTTTAGGCTGTTATTTCCAACTAACCACGGCTTATTCAGTTAGAATATTCCATGCATGGTTGCACCTGTTGTACCCTGCAGTGCTTTGTTCCTTAATGTTGAAAACTACGAGATGAAGCAGGTTGACTTAGATCTTTCGCTGAACTCCCCCACGTTTTTCTACTCGCAGTGATAAACCTGTAGGCTTTTCAGCAATGCTCTTTGAACAAGTTAGACATCAACAACGCAGCTATCAAACAACACGCCTCAGTCCTGTTTTTCCTCCCTCCCTCCCACTGAGCGTTTCCCGCCTGCTACGATCTGCTTTCCAGGATCGCTGGAGGATTTCTGAGCGTGTCTGCTGAGATAACTTCTCCTTAAACCGTCTTCACCTCTGGTTCTCCACCACAGGATGGATGCGTTGTTAAAAACACTCCCCAAGTGGAGAAGTGGGACAAACTAGTGACCATTCCACCCTTACCCGTCTCGGTGCAGCTAAGATAAGCTGTGTTCTAAGCAAATCCTGGTCACCCCAGCACCTGCGCGCACATCGAGACAGGCGACAACACAAGCGGCTTTCAACTACAAGCCTTGCTACACAGACAACCTGCCAAATCTCCTGTAAGTGTCAGCAGAACTACCACCAGGAGAGAAGTCATTTCATTTTACAGCCTCTCCAAATGTGACAGGTCCTGTAAATAAAATATTCCCAAAGCGTAACTTACATAAACTGTTACTTGAGTCTGCACAGGTATGCGGTGTATTTTCTGATGTATTATGTATTACTGCAAGTACTAGAACATGGCTTCTCTATGTTAAAGCATACACAGCTGCTCAAAGACACAGAATAGTGGATTATAATTGAATCAGACAAGATGCTCTTCTAACCACGCAGAGAAATCAATATCAAAGCAGTGCATGTGTTAACTGGATTTTGTGCTTGCTATGCAACTGGTAAAACATTCACTGACTGTCAAACACATCTTTTCAATGTTTTAATTGTCCTTCAGCTTTTATAAACACCCTCAGTCTATTAATTAGCCGGCTGCGCCCTCAAGGATAACCTGAATGAAAAGGGACACAGAATGTCACTGTAACACATCGCTACGGTCTCCATGTCTGCGTTTCTGCCATCTAAGTCTCATTATGTTGGTTAAACCTTTATCTTTAATCCTCCAGCCAGCAACGGTCAGCAAGGTCGCGTGTAGCTCGACAGGTCCATCGCGCTGCCAGCTGCATTCGACAAGGTGTTAAAACTGCTAATCCTCATTCAAGGCTCCACGACACCAGAGGCAGTGTAATCCCAAAGTCTGGCTTCTAACACAAGCCACACGCGAACACGCACGCTCATGATAACTTGGTGAAAGGCCTGTCAAACTCTACAGAGACCCACTAATCATGTCACAGTGAAGTGCCAGACATGCTCAGCAGGCAGGTGTCCTCCATGCTTCCCATCTCCATCTCCTGTCCATCACCACAAACCTGTATCTACATGAGTGTCCGTCCTACATAATCATTGATGTGGAGTTTCTTATATTTGTGTTGCTTTCAGAATGAAATGTGCGAGATGAGGATGTGATCTGTGCACCTACTGAAACACTGAGCATGAAATAATGTCCTCACACGGAAGAAATGCACCTGTAAAAGTTAGTCCGTCTTCATTCTGCACAAGAAAAAATAAGCTACGATTAGAAATAGCACTCAGCAAGTCCATTTCAATCCTCCTTTTGTCCACCGCTCTGTTTGAAATATCCACAGGAAGCCATGTGTGTTTAAGAAAAGAAATAAAAACCATGGTGAGTATTCCAGGTGGTTTGGAGTTGAGCACAGTGCAGGCTCCTGTCAGTAATAAATCCTCATCAGCATCCTCACAAGACGAGAGAAATCACTAACAGCTGATTGGAGGATACTTCTTGGCTTCCTCCCCTGGTCGCGGCGGTAAACGCACTCCCCCACTGCAGCGGGGGGAACACAAAAGACGGTTGTTCCCCAGCAGTGAGGGAGCCTGCTGATCTATACGCTGCACTACTACCACAGCTGAAATCTTCTGGACAATATATAACCTCTCTCTCTCCCTCTCTCTCTGGTTCTGGATTTTCTCCACCCTTTTTCTTCTCTTCTTTTTCCAGGGCTGGGCTCTACTTCTCTTTTCTAGCCCCCTGTAATTTTAACTCATACCTGATTTACTACCCTCTCCCTCCTCCTTTCTCTCTGCCTTCTCCTGCCTCTCTTTGCCTTTCTGCAGGCAAGAGAGCGAGCACTGGAAAGCTTATGCGCACTGTTTGAGGGGGGACAGGAGGAGATAACCAGCTCAGCTACATAAGGGTGAATGAAATATCAAGCCGTTCGTGCACACACAGACAAGCAGGGAATGGGGTCATTAATCTTATGGCATTTAACCAATTCTTGGTCACCTGTTATGACAAAGAAAAGCATTGTTGCACTTCTTTATACCAGGAAAATGCCCAAAGCAGGTAGCAAGCTCATGACTGGCTGTGCATTTAGATGAGGCTCTGTTCTGCAACAAAAGACTGAAGGAAAGGAAACATGGAGACGTAGTGAATAACAGGTGTGACAGGATGAATTGAAAGATGTGGAAGAAAGCCAGGACAGAAAATGCTAATGACTGTGTGGGAGAGTGGTGGAGAAGCAGAGATGGGGTGGAACAACAGTTTTCTGCAGTAATCACAATGACCTGCTGAGGTGGGGGGTGCGAAGCGGAGGCAGGCGGAGACAGCCTGGGAGATATTTGTGAGTAAAATCTATTTCTCGCTTGTTATCCCTTTGCCACGCTACACACACACAAACACACACACACCACCATTCACTGCAATGAAATATCAGTGACACTTCAAGGACTCCACAGACCAAAGAATTGTTTCCAGTAGCCAAGCGAACTTGTGGTTGAGCTTTTGTGTGTAATCTACCGGTCAGTTGCCTTTTTGTCCATCCTCACATTTCTGCTTCCAGCACATCACAGTCACGTTGATCAACCGCACCAACAAGAAAAAGAACTTCTGTAAAGCTTCTCTCCCTACACACACTCGAACACAGGATCAACCTCTCCTCCTGTGATATTTGCTGTGAGCCAGTTTGATTTCACGGCGCCTGTGTCTGGTTCACACACATTGCAGCCTCTGTGTCTCAAAATGCTAATCCTGAATGTGCCTGCGCTCCCCCACACAGACCCACAGTCGGACATCTCTCCGTGTCGCTATCTGTTGCGCTTGTGCATCACTCAGCCTCTACCTGTCGGATTCAAATCTTTATATCAACCCAAAAGGTCAGAGTGTTACTTGGAAATACTCAGAAATATCAACTGTCCACTCCATAACACAGACACAGCTTGAGATCGGCACATTTAAGGGGGCAGATCCGCCTGCTACGGCTCACATCATGAGCCGTTTCCAGCTTAAATACCAGGCCTTGTCATTTTACGTTAAGCACTAGTGGCTTTTCAACCCCTCACCTGAACAAAGGGCAGGTAGCCTGGAGTTGCTGCTCCAATATTCTTCCACTTAACTCACCCTTTATTGTGATCCTTAAGGAATTAAGTCAGATGCAGAGCTAAAGTCATGCACCACCAAAATACACAGGCGTGAACAACGTGATTTTTGCTTCATGTTAAAAACATAACATACGCATACGTTTGACAGACACTCAGCAGAGAAGTTTTGTAAAGGGAGTAAATGGGGGAAGCGGAAGAGAGGAAAGAACAGAGGGCAGGTTAAAGCAGAGGAAAGAAAAACGAAACAGGTCCTTTCTCTCTGACTTTCCTTGTATTTAGAGAGCGGCAGAGGGCTGATAGCAGCAGAGCAATGGAATACATTGCAGAATTTCAACAGTGTTCTCATTATTTATTTACTGCTCCAAGGAGAAAACTGCCAGCACATAATCTACAGTGTGTGTGGAGGGGTGAGGGGTGTGTGTGTGCGTGTGTGTGTGTGTGTGCCTGTCACATCGTAGTAGAAGGTTAGTAGAAAACAACCCATCGCTGCGGCTTCATTCGCATTCTGAAGAAGTCACCATGTGTGTGAAAGCTATTTCACAGAGGAAGCGATGAAGGCCAGCTCTCACCACGCAGCACTGAGATGGCATCTGATGCAGACTCAGACTGAGAAGCGCATGAATGAAACAGTGAGAAAAGGGAGAGAGAGACTCAGTGAAAGGACAACCAGTAGCTGTGTCAAATGACACCTGAGTGGAGGAAAACTTTGGTGAGTGGAAGAACACACGTGTAAGTTTAAGCGTAAGTAACCAAACTACAGACTGGATTCATGCGCATCAAGGAAACACCATCACGACTGATCTAAGGAAATTTGTTTATTCTGACATTTCAGTGCACTGAACTACTTATCTGTTGGTATCTGTTATTGTATTGGTTTGTATTTGTTTACAGATGTTTATCTGTTAACATATAAATTATATTTTTGTGTGTCTGTCTCGTTATTTTATTTGTTTCTATTTGTTTACATATTTTATCTGTTTGTGTCAGAGACCCATTGACAGCTAATTATGTGCTAATGGCATTTTGCATGTTAGTTTAAAAGTCTAGTTGGCCATTAGTAAACCCTTTTCCAATGTGTTAGCTCCAGCAGAAAACACAATTGCTGACCACAGTATTGCTGCACATTACTCTCAAACGTGACTGAGGCAAAGTGTTGGAGCTCGACAGCTTTGGAAGGAGACGTTGGAGATTTGTAGCAGTTGAAAAGGTGTCGAAGAGGGAAGTTCATCACTTCATTTTGCAACATCGCGCCACACACTGGGGGAAACACTCGACTGGAGCTGCTTTTGTTTGGAACTGCTGCCACAGCTGTTCTTGACAGGTTGATACATGAATAAGTGTATTCATGTACTAATGCAGCTCACTTTGTTTGACATTTTGCTCTAATTCATATTCAAATGTATTACATATTTAGTATACTTACTCAGCGCCATATTATAGGCCTGCTGTTTCATGTCCAACATTAAATTATTTTCCAGTGCTACACAACTCAGTGAACTGGAAATAAATGAGAGAGGATGCTGCAGATTTTTTGTTTACTTACTTGTTTACTTTTGTATTAAAATGTGTTGTTTTAATTTATGCATCTGCATTTACTAAATAAGTGAAACTGAACTAACTCATATAAGAAGAACTCATGACTCAGAAAAACTGAGCTCCACCACTGTGTGATGTCGCAATTCCACTTAAATGGCTAGAAAGTGATTATGGCATCGGGAGGAGAGTGAGACCGAGACAAGCAGACACAAGACTCATTTGCTGAACGGTAGAAAGAATTGAATTATCTGTCGATCACACGAGACTGACTCGCATGTACGACATGTATGTCCTCTTAGACAAATTAATGGCTTTTCATGGTGGCTGGGGAGGTGGAGCAGGAAAGGGGGGGGATGCTATTCCCCAACGTCAACCCATCGCTGTTCTCAGATCCTCAATCATCACAACTCTATACCCTGTGTTCCCAAATGTCACTGCAGTCTACAATCATGTCACGGCAGATTTCCCACAGCGCAGGGAAGGGGTAGAGAAAATCTGGTGTGTATATGGGAGAGGTAAGGGTTAAATAAGGAAACGAAGCAAAGAATTGGCATCGTCTAACCTGTAAAGAGGAAATAAATGCAAGTCAGACTCAGACCAAAAGGATTTCAGAGCATATAATACGCTGCTAGACCACCTTCCTATCCCGCTGTGGGCTGCTTCTGGCAAATTTACAATGAAAGTGAAAGAGTTTGGAAACAAAGGGCAAAACAAGAGAAGTACTGATTAGGATTTTCCAAAGGGAAAGGTGATTATCACTGTACCATAATGGATGGAGGGCTTAGCGTGAGCAGCCTAATTAATGCGAGCCCATGGAATCTTCGTCTTATAGACACAAGACGACACATCCGTTCACATGTAACAGCGAGGGCTGAAAACTGGCTTCACGTTAGCGCAGCAGGGAGGCGGACGGCTCTGCCACAGCCGCTGAGTCGAGTATCGAATCAACCCAGGCTCCGTGAGAGACCTGCTGGCATGTGTGATGACTCCAGAAAGAGATTCCAGATTATTAACATGCTGCTTTGCTTTCGCTATCTACCCAGAAAGGTTTTTAATAATCAACTGCAACATGTCTCACCCACTTGTGCAGAGGAACACGTGTACACCTTGATGCATTATGGAGAGAAAATGTACAAAATCCCATTAATTCCACTCCCTGCCTCTCCCCCTTTAGTGATCTCACCTAATGTGATCCCCAGTGACCGGCCGCTGTCTAAACGCTTGCTTTTATAGCCAGAAGCTCTGATATTATTCTGGTCTGGCTCTGAGATCTGGCTGAGTTATCATTTTTCAAACATGAATACCAATTAAAATTCTCTTCAAATTGCTCTTTGGATGCAAACGCTGCAGCGCAACACAGAAAGAGAAACAGAGGTTTTGCGTCTGTTGCTCAGATGCTTTAAAGTGTTTACATGCTGTATCGGTCTTCCTCGCTGTATGAGCTCATAACCAACGCCACCTGTCCCATTCAGGTGTTTTAAGACATCTGCAAGCTGTGACTGTCCTTCTCCAAAGCACTATTTGCCCCAGGCTCAACTAAATCAATATATCATTAGCCCATCTCTTCGCTCATCCTCCAGTCTGCACCGCCCTCCCTCCCACTCCACTCTTACTCTGTCCTCCCCTCACATTTCACAGCATTTCATGCTGTTTTTCTCCTTTTACCTCGCGTCTCATCTTCACCCACTTGGCCTCCACCCTCCTAATCTTGTTGCAGCTCTGCCTCTGTCCTTTGTGTTTTCCCTCTGAACTTGCTGCTGATGTGTAAAAAGGGTAAGAGTGTAAGAAGGGTAAAAACAAGATGGGGGGTGGTGAAAGGGAAGAATTTGAATCCTTTCAGGTAAAGATGGAGACGGTGGGCAAGGGTGGGAGCTACAGGGATATGAAGTGGGGGAAGGAAGAACAGAGCAAAGCAGGGGAGGAGATGGGGGACAGGGAGGAGGCGTAGGAGAGGGGAGGGGAGGCCTGGCTGGCTGGTTGCCTGTGTGGGCGAAATGAATGTGTAATTGCATTGTGGTGGCTGAAACCCTTTACCAGACAACTGAGCGACAGCCACAACGCTCCCTGGTGAAGGCGCCTGAATCTACTGAGGCTGCTGCGTAAACAGAGGAGGGTGTCTGGGCCAACACCTCCAGGTAGCAACACGCCCATCCCTCTGCAAGGTGTCTGTCTCAACTAGGGGCCGCACTGATGACCCATTTGTGAACAAAACCAGCCAGGGATTGGCTGTCTTCTCTCTCCTTGTGCTGCTCCTTCTCCTCTACTCAGCCTGTACCCAAAGCATGCCAGCCAACCCCGCCCTTATTCATTTTTTATATCCCTGCTTCAGTCTCTTCTTTATTTTTCTTCTCTGTCCTATTTGGCCTCTTGGAGGAACGTCAGGCTAGTGAAGAAGAAGGTGATTAAAAAGGAGACGCTGCGCAGTGAAACGAAGCCAGTGCGTGACACGCCTCATCCCCAGCAGGAAAAGAAAGAGGAGAAGATGCTAATGAAATCAAATTGATTGACTGCATGGTCAGGCTGTCAAAATCTGTTTTTTGTGTCACTACATTTTTCTCACACGGAGACTAGAATCAGTTGCCTCTGATGACCTACGTACGTCTGCCTCTCACAGAGATGAAACAAAGCAGCAGTGCAGAGATGTTATTGATGTGTTTAGCAGCAGGACATGTAGCAACCAAACAGGTGAGATGGTGGTAGATCACAAAAGGCAAAATGGAATCAGACCCCAGTAACTGTGCCCTGGTTACCGCAGGGAGAGGGATTGGCAAGACCAGCGAGAGTGCAGATGGAGGAGTCACCTTGAGGGAGGAGCGGGAGAGTTGGGAGGTAAGGGACACAGCGCAGAGCCACGTTGGTTCTTTTTAGGTCATAAGCTTGTAGATATTGAGGGATACGAGACAAGCAATTCATCTGCAGTCTGAACTAGAGCATCCACTTCCTACAGCACAATCTTACGAAATCTACTGTTTGTATTCTCATCTCTGTGTGGTACAAAACACTGGGAGGCTGGTAAACATTAGTCAGTGTGACTCTGATCATTTTCTTCGGTGGTTAACTCTGAGGCAGCTTGACAAATAGATTTTCAAGCACACTGCATGAGAAGTTCAAACATCATTTATACACAACAGTGTTGTCCTTAGCTTCCCTCGGTTTCTGTTTTTCCACACCTACAAATGCAACTGTGAGCTCTGTGGTGATTTAAATGAGCAAAAATATGGTAGATTACAGAAGAATAAATAACTTCAAGCTTTTATTGCATTTTAGTAAATAAAGTCAAATAGCACCAATTTATGAACTGGGATCAAATTAAATTGTTCTTTTGCTGTTGCTGACATTGTGTAGACCCAGAGACTGAGTAGGATTTAATCTCCACATTGAACAACGCTGCCATCTATTGGTCGAATACTGACACTGCCTTGCTTCTTTCCTTTGTGTTGCTCTGTTGTCCAGGCCCTGGCAATAATTTTTACTCTTGAACTGTGTCACTATGAACATGGAGGCTGTAGTTAATTTTGATCCAACACTGTCTTGTTACTGTAAATACTCCAACTCTGTAAATCAGTTCAAGAAACAACTTATGACTAATTATGACTAATGCTTTATTAATTACTGAGCCATAACATACAACCTGTATTTCTGGATTATATTCTTTATTATCTGAACAAGTAGAGATTACTGAGTTTTTACTTTACAGTGATGATCACAAAATCAGCAGTAATGCAGACACATACATGCAAATGTTTTCTTAATGCACCACGTGTTTGTTTTTACGCTATTATTCTGTTAAATACTAAATGAAATACTGAAAAGCACCTTACTGTCACATGGACCAGGAGAGCAGAGGGCTGTTGAGGCAAAAACCTGTTAAGAACCTGGTGAATGAATTAAAAGCCAATCAAGGTATTCTTTCTGTTGTTTTTTATTCTTGCAAGAAGAGTGTAGATCTGAAGTCATCCAGCCCGTGCCTACCTAAATACCTCCTTCATTGCTAGGGAGCAAAGATGTATCTTCTCATTACCTCAGTCTCAGGGTCAGTCACTGTCTCGCAGCAGGAGAAAAGTATAACAGATAACAAAGCAAATCAAAGTTCTGCTGCCATGGTCTCATGGCCATGGTCCATGCTGTAAAACAATTTAACTAAACAGTATCTCCCTAGCTCCCTTTCCCATGGGAAAGAGAAGGCTCACTATTCTAAAATATTTCTGTAAGCAAGTATATAACTCATTCTATGATTACTTTGCTTAGTACAGATACATATGAGGATACATCACGTAATATGAATCACAGTTCTGTCACAAGGGAAAATACCCATATAGTAATATTTCCATTACAAGAGCGCTCACAGGCAGCTACACTGAGGATCAGCAGGTCAGTGTGGGGCAACAATAACCAAAGGGGGAGCAGCTTTAACGTCTGGAAATGGTTTTACTTTAGGAAATTACAGCACTTACAGTACGCACCTGTAACAATGTTTTAAACAAAACAGAACTCAAGGGTACAGCAAATGCGATGTGTTTTTGAGTGACAGCTGGAATGAACGTGCGTTAACAGCAGGTGAAATGGTGCATGTGGTGCGTTGATATAGAACAGTGCACTTACCGCTGTCTGCGTCTTTGTCCGCAATATGAGCATTTTGTGCGGTTCCTTAATGGTTCCCAGGCAGAGGCCACTGCAGCCCTCAGAGGACTGTTGATGAAAGTGTATTATGTGCAGAGGAAATCATTAAATTTTAAATGCTCCACGTTTTAAAGTGCCCTTCGCTGTACTTGGGAAAATGCACTACGCTGACTGTGGTAGTTGTTAGAAATGCCTAAAAACAAGGACAACTCACTTCTTGACATAGTGACAAAAGCAACACACACATACTGTACTTTTCTATTTAAACTGGAAATATTGGAGTAAACTACTTTTAACAGCATTACATGAGTGTTCTGTACTTTAAAACAATATTAGTCTACAGATAAAACATAGTCTATTCATTAAAGCATGTTTAATTAATTAATTTGCATTGCATGCATCTGTCTACACCATAGTTAAGGGCTGGATGATGCATTAGGCCTAATTAATCAATTCTATTAGCATCAGTTCTTAATGTCAGTGTAATCAGTCAACAAGTCCTCATGTTAATATTATTGTGCAGATATAGTATAACAATGTATTCTGTGACGTGGAAAACTGAAGAGTCCTTCAATCATTCGCTGGTTCTGTCACTTGTTACTATATCAGGTCAGTACAGTTAAGGACAGAGATGCGGCCATTTTGAGAGCAAGTAAAGCCCCTTTGACCTCAACACGTTCCTTGTTTTCACCTTGCCTCCTCTTTCGCACTCAGTCAGTCAGGTTGTTCTGTGGAGCCTGGAAAGTGCTGGAGGGGAAACAATGTAGGAACAATGAGTCAATGAGAAATTCCCCGTTTCTATTTCAGGTGGAAAATTCTCCATTTTGTCTAATCCTGCATTGACAGCAACATAAAATTCTGCCGAACATCATCACACTTTACAGAATAATCATGACGAGCCGTTCAAGAGAAAAGCAGACAGCTCCGCGAAGAGCGGTGTCACATAAACCTGATGATAATGTCCATTTGCTCACTGTAAAGATAAGCAATAAAAACTAGATACTCGACAAGAGTCAGTCTCCCCTGAAGGTGGAGGCCACTTTGGTTCCGACGGCAGTAGGAAGCAGGTACGTGTTTGTGGATAACCAGAGGCTCATGGGGAAGACGATTCTGATTCAGTCTTTCCCCCACTGGTTACACCTACTTTGCCACCAGTGTCTCTGTATATCATATTATACAGCCAAATATCTTGTAACAAGAACGAAGAAGAAAGTAAAATGAATGAGCAATAATTAGTCATGCAAATCATAACCTCACATTGTATATGCACATTTGGAAGTTACTAAATATCAGACCCCAAAAACGTCTGATCAGCAAAAATAATCTCATACAGAATTCTTGCTCCAGAGCTGCTTCAGACAGATGGGTATGAAAAGTATAGTATGTGGCCAAGTGAGGAAAAGTGAAGAGAACAACTTGGAAGTCAAAGATTTTATTTCCAAAAAGCAAAACCAGTTTAATAAAGTGTAGCTGCCTGTGCAAAATGGAAAGCAGGAAATAACACTTAAAAAGAAATGGAGAGCAAAGACAAAGAAAACATCCAACAGTTGGAGTACATAAAAAAAAAACAACAAGAAGAGTTCAGGCAAACTAAATGTTGCATTTCATGACGATCACTGGGCCTCTACATGTAAGCATTCAGTATGACTTTTATTTTATTTAAGGTTTGATCACACGTGCAGTCACGCGTTCAGACATACAGTATTATTATTTCTATTATACATAGAAATATGTTCCTGTGGGAGCTGCAGACTAGAAACAACAGGATGGAGATGCAGTATGATGCTGTATGTTTAATCCAAAGATGTTATTATTAAATATTTTCTTGATTTGCTGTTCACTCGTCGATTAGTCCCCTTGAATTTCACCATATATTACTTTACTTGGTGTAGCGGCGACTGACTCGCCCACGCAAACGCAACCGGCGGCTCATTTGACCGCAGTTTGGTTTTTGCGCAACACTCTGAACCCGAGCTCACCCGAGCCGCGCGCGTTGTTTACGTTGGTGACGTCTGCGTCAGAGCTGCGCGCGCGTCTTGGCAACGGAAGTCGGGTTTGTAGCTGCCGTGAACTTCCTCGACTGAAGCTAAACTCTAAATGCAAACTGTTCCGAACTAAAATGTCGGCCTGCTGCGTGCCTGGCTGTAAAAATCGCTATTCAGCCACGAGCAAGCTCAAATTCTACAGAATACCGAGTGGAAGGCGGCCGTTTCAGGCGAACAGGAGACGTTTGTGGCTTCGAGCGATCGGAAGCTCGGAGGACATTAAAGGCAGCGCGCGGATTTGTGGCGCTCATTTCGTATCAGGCACGAACCCAGTTTCCTCCGCTACACGCTGCTACAGCTGCTCGCTCGCCGGCTCTGCCCCAAGCAGCCTCACGGCTAAAACGCCCGTGTGCCTCCTTTGTGTCTTGCAGGTGAGGCGTCGCTGGACCACGACAGCCCCGACTTTGTCCCGTCTGTGTTTGAGTCCAGTAAACGGAGGAGAAGAGTGAAAAGGTAACGAATGCAGGTTTGAAGAAGTTCCTGAGGCGTTCAGGTACCAGACGCATTAATATGTGTTCACGCCAAGATGGGAATTTTAACGATTCACGCTGCTGAGTATTTTTGTGACAACTTAATTTTAACTTTAAATGAAAGCTCGTAATTTAACTAAGAAAACGAAGTTTGTCAAAAAAATGCAGTGAAGTGCGGCTGTATAAACTAGTAAAAGACTAAAGTACTGACAACTCGTGTCATGGATATATAATATCACATTGAATGGTAATTTGTGTGTTGTCATTCTTTACTCAATAATAATAATAATACAATAATTCTTTGATTAACAGTTTTTTCTTTGCAAGAATATTTACAGCTCAAATGTTTTGTATCATTCATGAGCAAATTTGTTCTGGGATTATTAAATTATACTTGCGTGAATGATTTTGTGTTTTAATTTGTGACTTAGACATATCAAGCAGTTGGATGATGTAAAAACTTATTATGGACATAAATCGATTTCCTGACATTTTGTGTTAAAACTTGATTAAGAAAACAGAAGAGAGATCAGTGGATGATTGGGGCCAGTTTTCATGGCATGTGATGTTTATGATTGGAGCTGCAGGGTTAAAATCTGTGTTTTTATTGTTACTCACACCTCAGGTTGTTAATCTAGATAGACTGGATCTTCAGATAAATATGTTTTTGTAATTTTTTCAAAGGCCTTACAGACTTAGAAGAAGACGCCGCCACAGAGCCACAGGGAAACCTGCTCCACCTGAAGATGATTCTTCTGTGGACCTCCAGTTATTTGCTTATTTGGAAAGTGAGAGTGAACTTTTAGATGCAACAGAGACCACGTCAGACCCGTCAGTACCCAAGGTAAAAACACAGCTTGTTATTTGTCAGTTTATGCTCTGTTTCACATCAATACATATCCTGCAGGGTATCAGTGGAGGTAGTAGTTGCTACTTCAGAGCATTTTTTTCTGTGTGAACGAAAACAAGCTAATAGCAAATCTCATAATGTTTACTGTTGCGTTTCACCATTTCCAAACTTTGTTTTGTTATTCTATTGAATTAGTTTTTCTCATATATATGTGTGGTTGTGTTTTGCTAGGAGGAGGAAACACTGACTAAAACAGATGAGGAAACCTCGAGCACAAAGAACCTATCACCATCAGCATACACCAACAAGTTAGACGCTACGAGTCCTTTCGTGCTCCTAAGATCTGTGGTGTCACCAGAAGGTGGGTTTCAGTGTGAGCTTTGCACTCAGGTCTTTATTAGTGTGTCAGAACTACTAAAACACAAAGAGGCACACAAAGAAGAAAAACAGACCTTTATCTGTGAAATTTGTGGAAAGCATTTAATAGGTCAGACTGATTTTGCCGAACACCAGCACGTTCACGTAGAGTGTTTTCCATGCAATGTGTGTCATCGATCTTTCACTACAAGTCAGAACCTCAAGCGTCATAAACTGCTGCATGTCAAAGACGGCAGGAAGTGCCCAATGTGCGGCGTGCTGTTCTGTCGGCGTCATAACCACGTTTCATTCCTGCCAAAGCCCGACTCTGTATCGGACTCTGGACAAGACTGCTCCAGCATTGAGCCACAGAATCTGAGCAGCGATTTGATGTCAGAGAGCCGTCAGGTGGAGAAGTGTACCTCGTCTGCAGCACCTGCACCGGAAAAACCTATGCTGAAAACAATCTTCTCTTTACCACGGCCCCCTCCACCAGTACTCAAATACCCACGTACCTCTTCTCTGCGTAAGGCGGCCCTGTCCAGCCAGCATGCAGCTTTCATTCAGCCCCCTCCCCCAAAACATTCAGATCTTCCTGTCTCACTACAGGTCTTTTCCCCTCTATACCTCACCTCAGCATCACTGGAAGTTAAGAGGAATTATGAATATATTTTAAACAAACCAAAAAAAATTAAAAAGGAGACTGTGAAAGAAGAAGATGTGGAGCAGCCACTGTTTTGTCTAAATGAGCGTACTGTTAGACAAGTCAGAAAGCAAAGAATTGCTTATGACATGGAGATTGTGCTCTGATAAAAACAAAAAGCTTTTCAGCCAATCAGCGTCTCTGGAACATAAACTAACTTGTGTTTGGAAGGATTGTAGTTTTTTTTTTTTTTTTTGTGCTCTTACCATATATGCAAAATGTGAAAGTGCTGCTCTACATGTTAGTACTTCTTCCTTTAGCAGTTTGGTCTAACCTGAGTGGGAACATATTTTCGAATGTAAGCGACTGAACTCATCTTGCTGCTACTTTTTAATTTGGGACACGTCACTCGTCTGTGGATGAGATGCGCTACTTCTAAAGTTCTGTGTGTAGGATGTAATTGAAACTGTAACGGTGTGCATCAGCCACCAGGTGGCATCTGTGCTGCAGCCTTTATTCTGTTCACATACTTGACTGTCTGTGACCACATGTACTGTTATCCATTATTTACTATTTCAGCTCATAAGTGCCACTGGATTCAGTTTGCCTAATTACCCCAGCTGCTAGAAACTATGTTTTGTATTACATAATGTAGATATTTGCACAGAATATGCATGTGTGGACCAAAATCTGGACATGGCAGAGGTCAGGTCACTACATTAAGAGAGAACACTTCAGAGACAGTTTTTCGTCATAATACAAGCTCTCAGTATTTCTGTTTCAGCTGCAGGTTTATTGTGTCATAGCCGATCCTCACCACGAAGGAAAGAGGAGTCACACATAAGCATTACGTTCTCAGTGTGTCTATGTTTACTTATGTATTGAATTTTTATAAACCATGTACTTAACAGATCAACTTGCTGTTATTTAGTTTGTTTGTATTATTTAATCACCTTTAAATTAGTGTCAGTCACTCTGTTCGCTATGTATTGTCATTTTAGTTTAGTTACTTTGCATCATATCACGTCATGAGACTGTGACCTTAAAAGACTGACACATATTGGTGCTTTTAAAATTGATGAAATGCTTCAAGTGCTAAATAAAGAAATAAACAGGCATTGGAGTCTTGGCCTATAGCGCAGGACCTCTGTTATGTAGTGTATCTCTATCAGACTAAATTTGAACTAAAGTTGAACATTTGTCTTGTATATTTAGAAATAAAATTACGACACGTTTTGTTGAAGTATTTCTTTTCAGGGGGCAAATCATGTCAGTGTTTGAAGGTTTTTTCTTCATGGTGTCACTACAGGGATTTTAGAATTGACCCAAAAATGTCTGCCTGCTTTTCTGTGTTATCGCTGTCATATTGCATTAAAATGGCCTGCTCACTCTGTGAGCTGCCATACAATCCTATTGCAGAAAAAGCGGATTGTATAATAACATTAAAGTCATGATCTCATTCATTGGGTTGTAAATGACAGACTACTGGTTTTAGTTTTGTCCAGCCAAGCAGTTATTAATCTCAAATGTTTGGATAAGTAACCAGTCATATTAAAAATGACTAACATTAGTAAAGGGAGGCAGCTTTTATGATTGTTCATGAAGTGACAACCCAGATGTCATTCTGCTTTGTAACTTTAGTAACGTTAACATTGCTCTTGTGTATAGATTTCTACAGGACATTCCTCTGTATCCTCTCACCACATCTTCCAGCCAGATGAAAACTGCCTTCTGTCTCAGTCCATCTACCAGCTGGACACATCCCATTGGTCACAAGGTACCGGTAATGGTGGCCTCTGTTTCTGATTGGCCTCCTCCGCTGTCATTTAAAGCCAGCTCAAACAATGGTTGGCTTATATCTCGGCGTCTGAGCAGCACATTGGTGGAGACGTCTTCGTGCCTGCGTAAATGACGAGCAAGCGGTGCTGATGCTGTGACAATGGGAGTCATCCAGATAAGCATCATCTGGAGCGAGTGCGCCTGAAACACAGCGGCAGCGCACACGCTCAGCGGAGTGTAACGGGACGGAGAAGCAGCTGGGTAGAAAGACGGGGAGGAAGCTCCGGCTGCTGCTCTCAGAGGGTAAGTTACCCCCTGGAAACCCAACTGCCGTGCCCGGGGCGTCCAATTAGCGGATGGTGAGTGGGGGCTGGGGGACTGCTCTTAACTACGATGGTAGCAGGAGCGTTAATCCCACCGGCGAGGTGAAACAGTTTCAGCTTGACGGGGAATGAACGTGCTTTACAGGGCACCGAATATAATGTCGACCCGTACGTGCAGATGTGAGTTCAGCCCCTTGGTCGACTGCATTGCGGAGACAGCATGTCTAGCAGGAAAGCGTGTGTTTAATTAAAAAAAAAAAACCTTCCAACTGCCCTGAAACACCAGCGTTTGGACATTGGGCTCATTTCAGGAGGGAACAGCGCTGTGGTATCATTCCTGCGACTCTCTAGTGATGCGTTTGTTATGAAATGGGGACATGAATTATTATGCATGCAAATGCCAAACAAGGAGCCAAATCAATAGCATCCTCATTAAAACGGACTGCTATAGCACGCGCCTGCATAGATTTGCAGTGAGTCGCTTTGCATGCCGGGATTTGACGTTTGTTTGAAGTGGTCACTGATTGCCTGCAAGTGTGTTGTGTTAATGTTTTACAGTTACCCGGAAGTTGGATTATTATTATTATTATTATTGACGTTGTTATTATTATTGCTAATGCTGCTGTCGCTGTAAAGATGCCACTTTAGCTTCTCTTTACTTTTCAAGCCGAGTGATGGGAGCGTTCAGCCGACAGAAGTTTTTCCAGGAGCTTGCTCATGGCTGCCTGCTGCCGACAGCTCAGCAGGGCCTGGAGCAAGTATGGCAGCTGCTGGTTATCTGCCTGCTGTGCCGGCTTCTCTGGATGTTAGGTAAGAGTCTGGTTCTTTTGCACCTAATCAGTGTTGCTCAGCACTCGCCACATTGTCGCATCTCTTTTTCTTGCCATGTCAGGCCTCCCTTCTTATGTGAAGCACCTGGGCACAGTGGCTGGAGGTTTCTACACCCTCTATCTGTTCTTTGAACTTCACATGATCTGGGTCGTCCTTCTCAGCCTTCTCTGCTACCTCTTCCTGTTCCTGTGCCGCCACTCAACCATCCGAGGCACCTTCCTCTCCATCACTGTGCTCATCTACCTGCTGCTGGGGTAAGAGAGTTCTCCTCCAATACCTGACAATTACCTTATTATTGCACAAAAAGTGCACGTTCGAAATGAATCCTTCAAAGACAGTGTTGCAGTCACTGCTTAAATTAAGAGCGTAAGAGCTACATCATGACTATTCTTACTCATTTCCATCAGAGAGTTGCACATGATGGACACAACCAACTGGCACAAGATGAGAGGTAGGGCAAGCATTTATTCAGTACATTGTGATATTTGAACGGCCATAAGGATTAAAACAAACAAATATTGTATAGGACTTATAAGTCTACTCATGTGCTGCTATGATCCAGGTTCCCAAATGGTGGTTGCCATGAAAGCCATCTCTCTGGCCTTCGATTTGGACAGAGGTGTTGTGAGCAGTGTGCCCTCACCCATCGAGTTCATGGGCTATATTTACTTTGTGGGCACAGTCATATTTGGTCCCTGGATCAGCTTCAACAGCTACAAAGAAGCTTTGGAAGGACGGAAGCTGGTAAGTGAGATGCACTATTCTTTACATATATGACGACTGAATACATGTGTTATGTTAACTTCTTAAATCGCTTGGGTTTTGCAGAGCTTTGCTTGGTTATTGAAAGTGTCTGTTAGCTGGGTGAAGAGCCAGGTCTGCCTGGTTATTTCCAACTGTGTGGCGCCATACCTCTTCCCTTATTTCATACCTGTCTATGGAGATAAGCTACTACGAAGGTAAGCGGAAAACAAAAATAGTTTTTGAGACAGATCAAAATGTTGATCCCTTCCCTGTTTTCTTTATGAACTCATACTATCTTTGATTACAGCAAAAAACGGAGGAAGGTCAGGTAATTATCCTCTTGAACATCGACTGTCCTCATTATTTATACTTTTTTTGTTTACTTTGTTTTTTGTGCATGACCTTCACCTGCATGTGTTCATGTATCCACATCGCCCCGCTCTCTAATGGTCGTCCATCTCATGCTGTAATCACAACTATTTGTATGGATTGGAAAACTAATAATGTGAAATGTGAAATCATCGAAACACTAGATTCTGTTTATTTTATCACTATATTAATTGTTAATTTTTTTCCCTTCTCTTCTCAGAGGTGCAGTGGCAAAGTAAGTGTTTCACATATATATATATATATAGACAGTGTATGTATATATACATAGGACAACAGAGAAATCTAAATCAAATCAATATATGCTGTGACCACCCTTTGCCTTCAAACAGCAGCAGTTCTTAGGTTCACTTGCTCACAGCGTTTGAAGGAACTCGGCTGTAGGTTGCTCCAGACATCTTGGAGAACTAACCACTGATCTTCTGTGGATGCAGGGTTTCTCACATCCTTCCATGCTCTTAATGTGATCCCAGACACACTCCATGATGTTGACATCAGGGCTCTGTGGGGGCCAAGCATCACTTCCACTACTTCCAGTACTGACGTAGTGACACCAAATATTGATTTGATTTAGATTTTTCGTTTGTTCGCTCACTTTGGATTTTGTAAATTGACAAAAATAAACAATAATTGTTTATATTTCTGAAAGCATTCTTTGTTTACAGCCTAAAACCTTTGCACAGTACTGTATATATACACATATAAATATAGATATAGGCAAATAAATAGATAATGTCTTTTACCTGAAATTAAAATGAGCATCGTTCCTTTTCCACATCCTTTAACACTAGGTGGCTGCTGGCATATGAGAACACAATGTCCTTCCACTTCAGCAACTATTTTGTAGGCTATTTGAGTGAGACTACCACCAGTCTGGCTGGAGCAGGTTTCACAGAGGAGAAAGAAAACCTCAAATGGTCAGAACTTCATGCCTAATATTAATTTAAAGTGTATTTTTTATCTTCATTTGCATCGGCCTAATACCTTTTGTTTTGTAGGGACGTTGCTGTATCCAGGCCTGTGAATATAGAGTTTCCCCGGTCGATGGTGGAGGTGGTAACGTCATGGAATCTTCCCATGTCTCGCTTCCTGCACACCTGTGAGTTGTGTTACCAGTGTTTGCTTCTTATTATGAATGGAATGGTAATAGCTCCTTCAAACGCCGTAATGCGTCCTGATGCTCTCATGTCGCAGATGTTTTTACGAGCGCTTTAAAATTTGGCACCTTCTCCGCCATCATGGTGACGTACACAGCCAGTGCCCTTCTGCATGTAAGTACTGGGTTGAAGACTTACATGGCTTTATGCATCGGTGGACTGTTCTAATTGCGAATCCTTTGTCGGACAGGGTTTGAGTTTTCATCTGGGTGCAGTGCTGATATCACTGGGGTTTATCACATACGTTGAGCACGGTGAGAGTCTGCCTAATGTTGTATGCTTTCACTTTAGAATATTTCCCTTCAGAGACAGTGTTTAGCTTTGCAGCGATGGGTAATTGTACCCACTATTACCCACCCTTTATTTCCACAGTTATTCTAACATACATTTTATAGTTGGGAGGAAATTATTCCCCTGGCTTCATTTTAACTGTAAACTGTTGTTTTTCAGTCTTGCGGAAGAGGCTTGCAACTATTTTTAATGCCTGTATACTGTCAAGGAAATGTCAGCCCAACTGCACTCACCAGAACAAAAAGGTAATAAATAGTTTTTTTGTGCAAGAGAGGTGGAAGGGACCTTATTACCAGTCATTTACTATTAGGAACCGTCTCTCTCTTTGGTGAATGTGCTTTTTTGTGTCTTTCCTGCGAGCTACATGAAAAGATCAGTAACATTCAATTTATTAAATGTAAAGCTACAGCCAGGAAATCATCTGTATGATCAATGATGAATTATGATTATGTATAATATATGTATTAAAGAGTTATAGAATCATTAATTTTGTCCTAAGGCTAAGCTCAAAGTTGGTTTTTATCTGAGAAAGCAAATAACAGTTTTATCCAAAAAGTTAACAATACTCAAACTTTCATAGTTCAGCATTTCTATTACTGTTTAGTGTTCTGTCAGTGTTGGGTTTTTTTAACAATTACATTCACATATATATCATTATTTTATTTACATTTTGTATTTTTACTTCAGTTATTTGTGTAATTGCCATTTGCCCTATCAGCACATTCTTTCAGGACAGGAAGTGCTCGGTGGGGTCTTCTAGATGTTCAGGTTTAGTTCACGTCGACAAAAGAATTAATTAAAATTCATCCCATCATATATCCCTTCTTTGATTTTGCTCATAAAAGCAAAGTTTCATAAAATATGCACAATATGATTCTAAAATTATCAAACACAAATAATCTAAGGGATCCCTAATGTATTAATAATAAAGTATGAACATCTGGTTATAATGCCAGGAATTAAAACATATTTAAAAAAGATCATATTGAGGCACTTGCTGTAAAATGACGTGTTCCCATTGGTCTTCAGTTCAGTTCAGTTTACAGGTTTGGCAGGTTGCCAAGATTCCCTTATGACTAAATACAAGGTGATCAACAGTATGAAGCAACGTCTTTGCGCTTAATTGATGCCTTGTCTCTCCCTCTGCAGGAACTTTGGGTATATATGATTAACATAACATTCAGCGCTTTGGCAATACTCCACCTGACATATCTGGGCTCTGTGTTCAACTCCAGTGTGGACTACATGGAGGAGGATGAGGTACCGTCAGATAGGACTCTAAAGAATCCAACAAAATAAGAAACAGTCTAAATGACTATCAAACGCCATTCACTACAGTTCAGTACCTGTGTGCCGCCCAGTATGTGCAGAGATAAAGATACCAGTTGTGTCTTACTGAAGTAAAGCTGTGACTTGTTGAGTCATCCTGAAGTTGGAGGTCACAACATGTTCAGAAGAGTGTAGGCGACTATATTTATACCCCGTTCTCATAACACTGTGTACAATGAACATGTAACAGTCTATATATAAAAACAGACTTCATCATTCTTCATCATCTAGCACAATACTCTCAAATACGTTCTGTGTGAATGCTGAATCCCATTCACTTTTATGTATTCATAAAAGGTAAATTATATTATACACTGTCATGCTAAGACTACATGGTATGTGCTGTCTCCTACAGGATGATATCACCCATCATACCATTCAGAAGTGGTCAGAGCTCAGCTGGACAAGCCACTGGGTCACGTTTGGATGCTGGATATTGTACCGCCTCCTTCTCTAATAATAAGAGACAGAGAAAGGCTGAAGGAAGCAATAATGTGAGCTGTAAGGCTGGTTCTCCACTGCACTGTGAGTTTATCCTGCATCAGATCGATGAGAACAGAATCAACCTGTACACAACAATAGACCAACATGCGGTGCTCAGACTGCGCTGCAGGTTGGCGGGAGGATTTATTAATGCAACCTGCTGGGGACTAGCCTCGATATCCATGAAATGATCGCCCCCCCCTCCTCTCCGCTTTTCTCCCCATCGCATCCTTTTTTATCTGAGCCGCAGTTGTCAGGCCCTCATGTTGTGACAGCAGTTACCGTGCTCATTATTTATACTGTTTGTAATGTTTCACTGTGAGTCACAATCAATACCTATCAGCATGGTGAAGATCAGCTGCTCCTTCCTGCGGACACACGATAGAGCCCATTATCTAGGTATCACTGTCAACTGCGACAGATGTCCTCCAGATGTGCTCTCGCTCCACCTCCAAAGACGACTGTAAAGCACGGTCGTCGTTTTAGGTTTAAAAGGCACCGTATGTCTGGCAGTATTCTGTACTGTACAAGTCCCATAAAAAAAAAACCAGCAACGTGACAGTACGCCTTTTAATACATTTTTAATCTCTGAGCTTTGCCCCAAACTTATTCAGTATGCATTATTAAACAGTGTCCAAAAACTACCGGGTACTGTAATTTTTAGCAAATGTTACTCAAACAGGCGTAAATAGTGCATTTGTTAGGTACCGGTACTACTTTTAGTGGCGGATTTATATACGTTTGGCGCTCTAGGGAGTGCTCATAGCAACAGACTGATAGATTTATGGTTATTGCAATAAAGGAACGTTTTACTCTAACAGTTGGATATGACACAAGTGTTGGTTTGGATCTTTTCATGGGATTTGTGATCAATAATAAAAAGCATGTGTAAGACAACAGAGACCTTACTTTTGAATGAACAGACCACATGTCATCTTTACGAGGCAGTAATTTTTATTGTTGCCGATTATGATTTATCCTACAACATATGTACAGATTCTTTTTTGTGGTGTCAACTTCTAATGTGTTAGTACTTAGTTTTGCGGCATTTTAATTCTTTGCCTTTGCTTGGATGATGTTTTATTAGTATTGATGAAGTATTTGAAACACTTCATTCAGTATTGGAAATGAAAGTTTAGTATCAGGGTATTACATGTTACTTCCAATTTCATATTACACCTTCCAGATTAAATTATGGTAGAATAAATTAGATATTTATCCGTAAATACAGATTTTTATTACACTGCTGCTTTTACCGATGCATTTATGTAACTGAGCGTCTTCAGTTGTGATCACATTCTATCAGATCCTTCTTATCACATGATTAGCTGCCGGACTAGGACGTAGTGTTTTAGAATAGAGAATGTTCAGTCTCCTCTGACCTGACATCCCTCAATCCAGCGTGTAGTCGAAATGCTATTCTAATATTTACTTTGTTCCCTGTAAATGTGAAGTCAATGAAACACCTGTGATATTTTTATAAAATTTTACATGAAACCTGGACTGATGTGTTTGTTCATTTTAATTTTGTACGAACAGAGGTTAGATAACCACAGGCTGGTGTAAGAAATGCTTTTTTTATTTCAATCATTATTTACAGGAAGAAATTATAGACTGTTTGACAGTCACTCATGGCGTTAGGATGAGTGAGGGTAGAATTGCAGGGTCAGGGTAACCAGCTGTTTTATGCTCAAAGCAGTAGACTGGTCTGACCTGGGATTTATATCTGAGCATCCAATAAGCAGAAGGGGGACAGAAGGAGGCTGGGGGAGGGCAAAAGTTAAACAACAGATGGTGAGGGATGGATATCAGATTCATTTTTTGCTGGGACTGCTCCATCAGACGTGAGCAGAGTCTGTACCGGAAAGCCACACAACATTCCAGTCCACAGGCTCAGAGAGGGAAAGTGCAGCTTGGAGGGGAGAGGAATTCATCCCTGTCGCCCCCGAGGACCCCCACGTTTACGACGACAGGACCCTAGCAGTGTCTCCAAAGCCATCTTCACGAAAGCCTGGAAGTTATTGCTTCTCTCCCTTCGGCTGTCCTGCGAGGGGATGAAACACAGATAGATACCTTCACCGGGGACACAGCAATCACAGCACCTCGTTTCCACACAACTTAAGGCTGGAAGTGCTTTTGAAAATGAGAAACCTTTTAAAGCTGAAAAAACGAAAGAAATTTGATTTTATATAAATGCTTACCTCCTTGCTTCTTGTTATCATCTCCTTTCTGATCACCTTTCTTCGGCTGCTCTTTAGGACTCTGAGGTTGCTTTGAAATTTGAGCACATACAAAGAAAGTGAAGCAACAAATAAACTGATTCAAAACAGAAATTCACAATTTGGTACCATTACAGTATTGTCCTACCTTGGTTGTTGACTTCTTGTCCGACTTATTACCTGAAAAATATTCAGACGTGTGTCACACGTTTGGAAGGAAAGTTACTTTTGCTATGATAGGTTGTTTAATTCTTTCCTTTCATTTACTCTGCAGCCTTAATAAAGAATATTTTTAAGCTTTACGTTCTTACCTTTCGTTCCTGGCATTTTGGCAGTGCTCCAGGGTCTGTGCTGTATTTTTGAGAACGCTGTGTTTAAAGTGTGTGTTCCACGCGGTCATTTATGGCCCGTGCTTGTGAATGGCCCGGGCAGCGGGGCCCCTTCGAGAAAGAGCACCACGAACAAGCAAAGAGCCCCGTCAGCTGAGCAGCATGGCCCACAGCTCTGCAGGTCTTTGCTGAGCCAGGCGAAACCTCAGAGCTGACCTTTTAATACTGCCATTGTGAACCAACTGGAACTGTGTATTCACCCATTGTCTGTGACAAGAAAGCATTTTCATCATGTTAGTAGGTGATAGTTATCCTCTTTATGGCCAGCTATAGGTCCCAGATCAGTTTTTCATGTTGATCAGCCACAACGAAACAAGTCTAGTTCATATGTATGACTTCACGTTTCAGATGTGTGCTAAAGAAATGTTGCACTGTAAAAGGATCATAATGGTATTATTAATCCTACATTTGTATTATTTAATATTATCTATCTATCTATCTATCTATCTATCTATCTATCTATCTATCTATCATTTGTTCATGAATTGAAAATTGAGATTGTATATGTATAATGGCATAGAATATGAAGAAAATATGTCATTTCTGTCCTCGAACACTAAATTGGTGTGAAACCGTGTTGTGTATATCGGAACTAATCACTGGTGTGAGTCCATCACGCTGGATCATACAGTAAACAAAGGCTGTGAATCATCATCCGGCTTCATGCGGCTCCACATCAGTACGTGGGGCGGATTCACTGAGTCACGTGACCTGTCAGGAAAGCGATGGAAAAAAGCTAAGGAAGGTGAGCAGTCTTGTGTTTGTTTCTCCGCGTTTCTTCGCTGTGTTAGCACAATGGGCATCTAACGTGCAATATACGATTGTCTACTTATAAGAAACACTGTGTGTGTCGAACAATATACGATAAACGTCTTTCATTGCAGGGAACATAGCTTGTGTTACTATGGCTAACCTGCTAATACTAGCTAGCTGCGACGGTTAGCGTTAGTTATCTCACAAGGCGGCTCACCTAACACGGTGCTAGCATGCTCGATATCCACATGGATGAATACATTACCTCCGTGTGACTTAGTGAGTTCACCTCAATGATTATCTTGTGGTGACAGTCTCGCTTGAACGTGCTAGAGCTGTATGACTGGATGCAGCGTTGTTGATGGTGGGTGTGTGTGTGTGTGTGATGGCTGTGTAGGATGACTGTAATTACTGATGTTAGCTGTATTGTCATACATTGCATCACAGTTCTGTTTTGAAGTGTGAGCCGGGTCTGGTGTGATTGACAGGGACCTGCCCTGGCAGTGGCTTCCTCTTTACCCAGAGTGCTTGTGGAATGGCAGCAGTTTGGCAGCAGGTTTTGGCAGTGGATGCAAGGTAAGATTGAGTCAGGTTGCAGCTCTTTAATAGTGTTGACTGAAGCTATTCAGATGTGTAATTGCTTATGGATCATCTGTGAGTTATTGCATGTGCTGTGTCACTTCTCCCTGCAGGTACAATGCTTACCGCACGCCCACGTTCCCACAGTTCCGAACTCAGTACATCCGCCGCCGCAGCCAGCTGCTCAGAGAGAACGCCAAGTGTGGCTTTGAGCCGGGGCTGCGCAGGCAGTACCTGAGGCTGCGCAGTCAGCTGCTGGCCCTGCGCTACGGGCCCCTGTCTGAGCAGAGCAGCTTCAGGGCCAGCAGTGTGCGCAGCTCCCGCACCACACTGGACCGCATGGAGGTCAGACTCAGAAAAACTGAAAGGATGGGGAACGAATAGAAGAGGGAGGGGACTGTACTAATTTGGAAAACTTTATATGAAAATTATATGACCAGAGCCGTCACATGGCTAACAACTGTTTGGTTGATCACGCATATTAAGCTGAGCAGCTTGGTTGAAATGGCTGTGACTTCCCATGTATGTGTTCAGTATCTTTAGCTTAAATTTGCATGGCAATGAAAATATGTTTTCAGTATTAATTAATTATTATTTTAGAATTATTTGTTGTTCCTTAGTTGTAGTTTATTTGTCTTTCCTTGCGCTCACTCCTACAAGATTCTGTCTCTCTTTTTTGGCTCTGGTCTCTCTTCCCATTTCCTCTTGGGCAGGACTTTGAGGAGGACCCTCGCGCCCAAGGGGCTCGTGGTCATCGCCGGTCTGTCAGCAGAGGCTCCTACCAGCTACAGGCCCAGATGAACAGAGCTGTCTATGATGAGAGGTACCACAAAGAACCCTGCACAGCTTTCACCCTATGTCGTTAAATTACCACCTACCGAGTTATTGCATTGTGGTTTACTGCCTGAAATTCTTCTTTGGTTGAACTGAGCAATGATCACATTAAGATCTCTCATATTTGTCAGCTGTAGGCAAAGGGTGAGAGGTGTTATATTCATTATGTGATTACGTGGAGGTATCTTTTTCTGACCACAGGCCTCCGGGCAGTTTGGTGCCCACCTCAGTGGCAGAGGCCAGTCGTGCCATGGCAGGGGACACAACTCTGAGTGAAAACTATGCTTTTGCTGGGATGCACCACATATTTGACCAACATGTAGACTCTGCTGGTTAGTAAATTGATTTGAAAATATGTATTATTTATTTAGTGTTGTATGTCATACTTTGTCTATCGTCCTTTTCTTGTACTCTTAGTTCCACGGCTTCAGTTTGCCAATGATGACAAACACCTCCTTGCGTGCTGCTCATTGGATGGCACCCTGTCTATCATGACGCTGTCCCCACCTCCTGCCAGTGTAAAGGTGATCCTGAAGGGTCATGGGGGTCCTGTCACAGACTTTGCCTGGTCTCTCAGCAATGACGTCATTGTTTCAACATCTCTGGATGGGACTCTGCGTATCTGGAACACAGAGGATGGTCGATGCATTCGAGAGGTCCGAGACCCAGAATCTAGCGAGTTGCTCTGCTGCACTTTCCAGCCGATGAATAACAATCTCACTGTGGTGAGTGTCAGTTTATATCCTGCGTCGTAAGTTTGTTGTGGACGCACCCCTATTATTAATTCTACTACTCAAACACAAATAAAAACTGCTGCACTCAATGTTGCAACTTATTTGTTTATTACATTTATTTACCACTAACAAAATACAAAACTCCCTGAAATATAACCTGGACTGTACTATATTTAGCTACTAGCTCATTTTTATTGTCTCTGGGCAGGCAAGTAGTATAATAATATAATAATATATAATAATCAAGTGTAGTTTTATTATAGTATAACGTTTTACGTTATTATAGTATAATATATGAAACTTTGGTGACGATTAAGCAGTTTAAGTGTAGCCACTGAGCTTTGTTTAGTAGTGCTACTTAAAACAACCTTCTAATCATTGTAGATGAGGTTGTTCATATTCACTGTGGCACAAGAAAGAGCCTGGAAGCCCAGATGGCTGTAGTAACAAACGGCCCCTATCTCCTCACCTACTACTTCACAGCTTCCATTTCCATTAAGGGACCGCACTCAATCCTTTTGTTAGGTAACCTTTACGAACCAGAATATTAATTACTGTGTGTTTACATATTAACATTAAAAAAGAAATCCCCTCTCAGTAACTGAAAAGGTGACCATAGTGACCACCAACATGTATTTTTATTGAGTCTTCAGACTTGCCTGAAAGTTGCAATTTCTGCAGGCAAAATAAAAACGTATTGTTACATTTTTTTAGCTGTGCTTTTTGATCAAAATTGCTATGATTTAATATTGTGACAAATTGTTACAAAGAGTTTTGTGCGTAGACTGTTTTTGCTTTAAAGGTTCTACAGGATAGTAGCAGACATTACACATCAAACAAATATGCAGTTGGTCAGCAGGTTGTCTTGATAAATAAATGTAGAAATGAACAGGATGTTGTAAGCGGGCTCCAATTTTTGTTTTATTACTATTGTAAGGAAATTGGTTATAAGCTTTCACATAAGTTTGGTTAACAGCCAGTTATTCAGTGTGATATATTTCATTAAACCTGAGTAAATAATATGAAGTCATAATAAGAGGAGTTCACAGAATAAGCAGTACTGTCAAGGTGTAGCCTACCAGGCATGCTAAATTAAAGTTTACATATTTTTTTTTTTTTTTTATAAAGGCAACTTGAATGTGGAAGACATTTATTGTGGCATTGGCTTCATAACGGGGAACATCATGAAGGAAGACACTGGTTAAACCCAAATCCTAACATATTTCTTTTACTATGCAACAAGATGTCTGTACGGTTTGCACTTCAAAGCACAGTCAAATGTCTGGACGTTGAGCTAAGGTTTGGAGAAAGTAAAACAAACATTGCTCTCTCAAATGAATGAATCAGCTCCCATTTGTGTGTGTCTATTGACATCCGTGTGCCTACGGATGAAAACCTCTCATTAGTATCCCTTTGTCCCATTTTGCATAACTGCACGCATATTTACACTGTGGAGACATCGATTCAAGCCTCAGAATAAAATGTCAGCTTTTGTAACTGAAACAAAAGTGGTAAATGTCTTGGATAATTCTGATTCACTTCTGCCTTTATGATTGCAAATACTTTAATTGATGAACAGAATCTAAAACGGAACCTGAGTGGTGAACTGTAATGTCCCTGTATACCTCATTATAAAAAGATCAAGGTAATGCAATGGTTTGGTTTTAACTGACAGTCACGAGGAAGGTTTTTTCATGTTCATTGTATAAAAGGTTGTCTGTCTGCAATCACTGCCTGAGCTAGCCAGTGACTTCTGTTGCACAGTGTTTTACAGGTGTAGGAGCTGTAACAGATTCAATGTGACCCCTTGTTGCTTTACATGTTACAAATATAGACCTATGTTGTTGTTTGGCTTATCTGTCTAAGGCAAGAACACTGTAGCCTTTCTCTGTGCTGCCCTGGTGATATAATGAAGGTCTTTGCTCCTGAATCTGTGTTCCAGGTGGGAAACAGCAAGCACCACCTGCAGGTGGTGAACATCTCCACTGGGAAGAAAGTGAAGGGAGGCTCCAGTAAGCTGACAGGCCGCGTGCTGTCTCTGTCCTTTGATGCTCCGGGTAGGATCCTTTGGGCGGGTGATGACAGGGGGAGCATCTTCTCCTTCCTCTTTGACATGGCCACAGGTACTGACACAGTAGCTCTATTTGGCAGAGAGCATGTGTGCACTGAGAAGTGTGTCTGGATGTTGATGTGCCTGTGCCATTCTCTGCTGCTTCTGCCTGCCATCCCCTCAACAGGGAAGCTGACCAAAGCCAAGCGTCTGGTTGTGAGCGAAGGCAGCTCCATCTGCAGCATATCTGCTCGTTCCTGGATTAGCCGAGAGGCCAGAGACCCCTCCCTGCTGGTCAACGCCTGTGTCAATAAGCTGCTGCTGTACAGGTCAGTCTGCGAGGACGAGTCACTGTTTATTAATAGGCAGTTTTGTCTCTGCTGTGCAGGGATGGAACATTTAAAGAGATGAGATCTTTTTTGAGTGTGACATGTATGTGAAGGTGTATTAACACTGGTACATTGAATTTGGTCAGGGTGGTGGACAACGAGGGTGCGCTTCAGCTGAAGAGAAGCTTCCCTATTCAGCACGGGTCCCAGCTTGTGCATAGCATCTTCTGCCCTCTCATGTCTTTCAGGCAGGGGGCCTGTGTGGGTAAGACGTCTTTGTGTTCCTGCTGTGATATATCAAAAATAGACCATTGTTCATTACTTGCTAAATCTGATTTAACACTATGCATGTATTTATAATTACAAACGTCAGTAGAATCCTAACAGCAACTATATCTTGTATTACATATGCGTGTATTGTTCAATAAAATGATTGGGTGTTGTATTAAATTAATCTTCCAAGAGCTGTAGCTTTTTTACAATCGCAGATATTGGTAATTAGCTAAACAGGAAGTTGTTTACAGTATTATTTGACACTGGCCTAACTCAGTGATTCACTTTACCTGGCTTTTATTATTTTCTAAAAAGAGATGTTTGAATCTCTGGTAACAAATGTTAACCTGTTAAACCTGGTCATTTGTTTAAAGGGGCTATACTTTGTGTAATTCCAGGATTGTGTTCTTATTCTGGGGCACTACTGAGAAATTTAGTATCCAAAACCTTCCTATTTTTCCTATAATCAGAACTTAGGCAGGACCCTTTTCACCTTCTGACATGGTTTGCTTTAGCTCTCGTCTCTTTAAGGCCTCACTCACGCCAAGTACAATCTGTTCAGATTGGTCGGCCTGGTAGTTGGCCAAGCAACTACAGGTGGTAACAGTGGAAAATTTTTTAGCTAAGATGAGCAGGTGGGCACCACTATTTACTCAGTGGGTGTAATAATTACAGTGTTCTCATGCGGTTTGAATGTCTGTGAGTCTACAGAAAGTCTCAGGAAGCCTCTAGATTTTGAATTATAGACCTTAAATAATAACTAAGCATAATTTCACCCCTTTAACTATATTTTTATATTTAATTTAATAATTTTTATATTAATACGTTTTCTCCTTCTGATTTTCCCTGTGCCACAGTGACGGGCAGTGAGGATGGCTGTGTCTACTTCTTTGACGTGGAACGCAACACCAAGGCGATAGTGAACAAGCTGCAGGGTCACGGGGGACCAGTGCTGGATGTCAGCTTCAACTGTGACGAGAGTTTACTGGCATCTGCCGATTCCACCGGCATGGTCATCATCTGGAGGCGGGAGCAAAAGTGACTGGTCCTCCAATAAGAACCCTTCCATCCACCGCTTCTAAAAGACCTGCCGCTCCTTAAGCGTCCAAAACAAGTTTTTCACTGGAATGTAACAGGCTGCATTCAACGTTTAATGTAATGATACTAAAGTGCAATCAGATGGAACACCATGTTGTGTACTGTAGGTGGTAGGGATGTCTTAAAAATTCAACAGGGTGCGCTTTGTGTATATATATATATGTGTGTGTGTGTGTGTGTGTGTGTGTGTGTGTCAGCACTCCTACAGCTGTGGCTGAGAAATCGCTTTTTAGCTAAAGAAAAAAAGCATTACTCCCATGCATGTGTCATGGCTTACCTCCGACTTGTATGGAAATGACTGAATTGATATGAATGGGACACCGCGTAATCTCCCTCCCTGCGAAACTGACACTTTCTTATCTCTGACAGTCCCTCCGGCGTAGATCTAGTTCACTATTTATGTAACTGTTATTCAAGCAGTGTAATCAAGTGTAGTAAAAACGTCTTATTTGCTTTCAATTCTTCAATTGCCTGCTTGCATTTGAAACCATACGCATGGTATTTATTCAGAACCAGTCGGTACGCATATCAAAACAAAATATATACAGGTGTGTTTTAAGTATGTTTGTACCTACTGGTGTGCGTATGACTCTGACTTTGTGTGTTCAGTTCATCCTGGTTGCAAATTCATATAATTTATTTATTGAACATACAGAATAAACTACTGTAACTGACATTTGGCTTTGTTTCCTTAATAATAATATCAATCTTAATGTGAATGAGTAGATAATCCCTTACCTGAGATCTTAAGACCTCTTAGAAATCATATACTGTATATATCTGTAGGTCCTTACAATGTAAAAGAGATTTTCAGTCAAATATACAGTATCAACACTCAATGGCAACGTCACTATGATGTAGTTAGTATCAAATAAACTGCAAACAACTCATGACGAGGTTGATCAACCTTTTCTTCTGATCCTTTGTGGAGAATCGATAGTGATGTTTTAAGAAATGGTTTACTGGTCCAAAGTGAGGAAACATTTCCAGTCACATAACAAAAGATATAGAACTGATTTTTGTTTAGACAAGCTATAAAGATGATAATTAGTGTTGTGTTGTCAGACTGATGTATATAATGCGCCTCACCTCATTGCCCCGACTCAGTACAGGAGAAAGAAATAAAAGCATTATAATAGACAAGAATCCATTAGAATTTGTAATAGGCCAGAGTAAAGCACGGAGTGAAGAATCTTGAGTTGTACATTTTCAATTACATGTTTGATCCAGTGCCTCTGAACTTGACTGTTCTCGTCTTAAGACTGGTGCAGGTATTGTGATAATACAAACCTGCCAGAGGAAACAACTGCTCTGACAGAGTAATCCAGTAACTCTGGAACTTGAGAACATACAGTGGAGGGTAGGTTTTTAGAAATGAGCAAGACAGCCTTTGTTGTGGTGCATTTTGGAGAGAAGTGGGAAGAAAACTAAAAATAAGCACATTAGATGAATCTTCAACATCAGTACTGAGGAGCCAGAGAGGCACAGTCGGATAGAACCTGTTAAACCTGGTCTATTTAGAGAGCGTTCACGCAGCTGATGCCGTTCACTATGGAAACATCTTTTCCATCAGCCAGAGACGGCACACAAATAAACACAATGGAAATTATCTCTCATTCAAATTCAAAATATAGACAAATTGTCTATGGAACGAATGCACAATAAATCCTCAGCTGTATTTCAATTGCTCTCTAATTAAGATCATTTTTTCAACCCTTTCGATTTCATTTTAAAGTGCTGGAAGCTTAATTTGTCCAACATTATTCCTGTTCAAGATCAATGCTTTTTTATGTTTTATTTGTTATGAATCATTTCTAGCAGAAGAGTTAACCCTTAGTAACAAATGATACTATTGTTCATACATATATCTCACTATAATTATATATAATAATATTTCCAATGTGACATTACATGACTATTAGACGTAAGACTAGATAACTTGCTAGACTAGATACTTAAATGTAGAAAAACCATGGAAACGTTTTCAGTCTTATTTCTACTGCTAACATAACATTGTTTATCACAGTCCTTTACATTTAGGGCAGTTTGTGAGACCAAATTCTGTGCAAGCCTTCAAAAACAGAACTAAATCACTCTTATCCATGTGCACATCTCATCATCTATTTGTGTCTCTACAGATTTAAAGGGTTGTTATTATATAAAGAACTCGTAGATCTTTTGGACTCAACACAGGCTGTTGGTCAGTGCTCAGCAGAGAGTAAAGCGTCAAAATGACATTTACAGTTCATGTGGTGAGGTGCACAGAGAAACCACAAATCCATCTGATCTGTACATTATGTTCAACACATAAAAAGTACCCAGAAGTTATGCTACGTGTTTTTTTCCCTGTGAAGTATTCTCCACAGAGATCCAGGCAGGTCAGAAGTCAGAATGCATCAAAAGTAGAGTCTTTATTGAAGAGTGGGCAAAAGAACCACCTCAGTTAAACTGTACAGTTACAGGATATCATCTCGCGAAGGAATGCCAGGCGTAAAAAGTATGGACCTCAGTTCACTTCTCGCTGCGTCTTTCCACATCAACATCTGTACAAGTTGTAATCCCAAGGCTTGAATCTATGAAATGCAGTGGAATGCATGCTAATACAGTATGCAGTGCAAGTGTCCACACTTAGAAAACTGACTGCACAAAGCTATCTATGCCTAACATACTGTAGGTCAGACATTTGCATTACATGAATCTTAATTTGGAGAGACAGCTTAACGTGGTCTAAGCCGGTTTCCATACATCAAACATCTCTGGGGTCGTTTTGATTTTAAATGTTCTGTGATCCAGACACTCAAATGCTGACATTTATGTTGAGGGGAAATATAAGAGGGCCTGGTAACATTCAAATTTCCTTCACGTCAAGTGCCACTTCATTTTTTTTTCTGTATTCTTGCGAGCACACAGCAGTACTTTAAAAACATTCTCAAGATCATAATTTGTAAACAAATGCTCATTTGCTAATGACTCTTTAAAAAAAACACTGTAATTTACATTTTTTGTGATCACATCCTATGGCCTGTGTGTTTTTTAAGTATTCTGTCCCATTATTCATCACCCATGTGTATTTTGTATTCGCTTGTACCATTTTCTGTTACAGAAATCCATTTAAAGGATGCATTTCCATGTGATGACTGTTCAGATTTGCATGATTTTTGAGACCACAAGATGAGGCTGCTTTCATATTGACTCAGTATGACTGGAACCTGCTCTATCATCCTTACCGCCCCCCCTCCCTTTCTAACTCTTCCTCTCACGCACACATACGCACAAATGCTATATAAAAAGACACAAGCAGTACAGTCTATACAATATGAAATCAAGTCATATTTCAAAATAGTGTCATCTGTTTAACATGTATTGTTTACAAATAAAGCAAAACAGGCATTTTTTTATGATACAAAGAAACCTGACACGCCCTAAATCAAGTTCGAAAAATCAAGCATGTTAGGGGCTTCTTAGGTTCACAACAGCTATTTAAACGTATCCAAGGTTATTGGGTCCATTCAATATTCTGCAGTCTTGTCTGAATTACATGAAAAGGCGTCCAGGGTGGTCCATCAATCCATTCACACCTCTTTGAGTTCCTTGATGTGTTTCAGAGTTAGTAACACGCTCATCAACACTTTCTATTCACAGTCCGCAGCACATTTCGTCAACGATTTCAAACCTCTGTGTGTCTGTTTTGTGCCTCATGTAACACAGAAACTCATTCTCAGTTGAAAGCTCTGGGGCGTCTCCCTCTGAAATAAGGCAACATTATTGTAAAATGGCAACTGTCACGCTTAGTAAGAGTAGTGATTGTTGTGATCTTTCCTTCCTATTAATCAAACTGTACACCATCAGAAAAACAAACTGCTAACGTGTAACCGGGGCTTTTTGTCTGGCCCTGTTCAAACCTTTGCACCTGACAACTTTATGCAAATATCAACATTCTTTAAAACATGGCTCTGTGCCTGCATTTTGTTGGCAAAAATTGGATTTTGCTGTGCAAAACAACAAAACAGAAACGGACACATAACCAAGGTGCATCACATCTTGTTCTTCAGGTTTCCTTCGAACGCTCAAACATTCTCTAATCACATGATGCAGTAGGCCTCGTCCTGCGGCAGGTGTTGTTTAGTCCTCCAGTAGGTGGGCAGGTGGGCTCTCAGCACTTTCCTCAGGTCCTCATTGAGCAGGAGACAGAAGATGGGGTTGACTCCAGCTTGGGCGAAGCTCATCCATACTGTGATGGAGAGGTACCTGTGAGGGATGGTGCAGGACTTGACAAACACCCTCCAGAAGCAGGCCACAATGTAGGGAGCCCAGAGGACCAGGAAGAGCAGAGTGATGGTGTAGAACATCCTGCCCAGCCTCCTCTCTGACCTCACCTCTTCCATCCCGAGCAGCCGCCGGTGTTGATTGTGTAAATTCTGCCTGATACCCAACAGAGTGGGAGGCATGGGACCACGACCGAACCCTGCAATCCAGTTAGCTGCGGCTTGTCCGGTGGCTCCGGGCCCGTGGAAGGTCCAGTTCTGGCTGATTGCTGGCACTAGCTGGACAGGTTTCATCTTGCGGTGCCTGTACTCAAACAGCAGGAGCTTGGCGTAGAAGCCGTGGGTGGCCAGGACCACCACGGCCAGCATCAGCATGAAGCCCAGAGTGTCGTTGGTCTTCAGGTAGCGGTGTTCAAAAATGCACTGATCCTCGTCTCGAATGAACTTGTACGTCCCCACGTCAAAGACAGGTGGGAACGCCATGGCAACAGCCAGAGTCCACACCATGCAAATGATGGCAGCACAAGTCCATATGGTCATGCGTTTGGCATAGAATCGATGGTGGGCGATGGCAAGGTAGCGAGTGACAGCAACACAAAACAGCATGAAGGCAGCGTGAAAACAAAACAGCACAGCCATGAAAGCCACTACTTTGCAACTCAAAGCGCTGTAAGTCCAGGCCGAGCTGTTGTGGACGGAAACCAGCACAAAGGGGAAGCAGGCGGCAGAGCGAACTGCATCGGCCAGGCACAGGTCCAAGAGAAAGAAGTACGGAGCTTTGTGAAGTGTCCTGTCTCGTAGGACCAGCAGGGAGACTAAGAGGTTGCCTACGAGGCTGACACAGATGATCAAACCCAAGAAGACCAGCTTAAAGTAGGCAGACACATCTGTGGCAGCGACTCCTCCGCCGTTGCTGCCGCCGTCGCTGCCGCTGCTGCTGCTGCTGCCGCCTCTTACCAGTCCGCTCTGTGACGCCAGCACAGCCAGCAGGCTGCCAGGGCCATCGATGGCAAAGCTCTGGTTGGCCATTCTATCACCTTCTACGGGAGCCCGCCTGGTTGGGCGCTTTGTAAACACTACCGTTGCTCCTACAGCCGTTGTCTCCCACGGCTCTCTCGTCTTTACAAGGAGAGGCCGTAAGGATCTCTTCTACACGACAGACTCATCTTCCCTCTTTGTCCACAAGCTCACCACCTGTGAACAGACACAAATTTTGTAGCATGAAAGAAAAAAAAGATGTCTGTTTTGCTCGCTAGGCCTACAAGAGTCCAATAAAGTGAAACAAAACTCATATTCAACAGCATGAATGTAGAAGTGCCGTGTCGGGCAACACAGTGGAAAATCTCTGCCTTCCTGTTTCTCTAAGGCTGGGATCAGATCAGCAGCTCTACAGCATGCCAGCTCCTTGGCTCTCTCAGTAATTACCTTGCCCGTTGCTAAGATACAACAGCTCACATACTTTGTGCAAGTGTGGGTGTTTGAGTGAATGCATGGGGGTGTACAGGGGGATGGAGCAGACACAGTACAACCAACACTCGGCATGTCCAACAAACAGAGATGTTGTAAAGGAGCAAAGAACATTTTCTGCTTTTTCTCTGTCGCCGTGTTCCCGCGTGCGTCTGCGCGTGACAGTCGGCTAAAGAGCAGAGGGTGTAATCTGAACCGTTCACAGCACATAACAAACAGGAGAACGTAGTGGCAGAGCAGGCAGCCATTAGGTTTTCACCGTGGGCCTATGTGGGAAGTGTGGAATTTCACTCGGCAGAAGAAAGAAGAAAACGATCATTGTGATTATCGCAGCCAGGTCTCAGTGTTGAAGCAGGGAACGTTCAATCAGCCCTGGTGAAAGGCCAAAAACCGAGCTTGAGATGGAGCCTCTGCTAAGAAAAACACCAGCTAAGGTGACAATAAAACCTTAGCTGTGCTTGTCTGGGTGGGCCTCGTCTATGTAGGCCATGAAGCACGATGTGATCTGCTGTAACTGTGGTGCTTATTTTCCTCCATATCCAACACGGCTCTGTGCCACCCTGACAAATACCAACTCACCTAATTAGATGGATGTCATGTCAGCTCGGCCTGAAACACAGGCTTGAGTGAAAAGACGGACGAACAGGTGTCAAAATCCTCTCAGCTAAGCCTGTGTGTGTGTGTGTGTGTTTGCATGTGTGTGTGAGAGAGACATACCTACCTTTCATCTTCTCATTTTTTGGTGGGGATGGTTATGGTGGAGGGGGGGGGGGGGGGGTCTGTTCTTCTATCACGGTAAAGAAAAAAGCCGAACCAAAACAAAAACCAAAATATGATCCCAGTCTCCGTGTTTCACTGTTTGCTCTATCGAGAGAAAACCACACAATGAAGCTTCGTGCTCGTGCTGTGCTCTCAGGCTCAAACAACACCTGTTATGCATAAATCCATCGCGAGGAAATCGAACTGTGCAACATATAATAAACATAAGACAGACAGACGCCGTCTAATGAGCAGCAGCTGATCAAACAACGCAGGATGGAGGCTTAACGCGTTTAAGAGAGATGGGTCGAAAACGTGTATATTCACCGCCACCCTTTTATACTTTCATACAGAGCGATGTGCTCGTTTGCTGTGTCTGAATATCATCCGAGAAGCAGATTCTGCGTTGCATCACGTCGAAGATGGGTTTTCCACAGGGCTGGAAACAGGCGCGACCAAAATCATATGTTGTTCTGTTCATATATCCAAATGATGTCAGATTTTCAATGCTTATAATAACCCACCCACAGACGTTACAGAGGAAAAACGATCGCGCATCCCCTAAATGAAGCGTCTTGCCATGTATGCTGGCCAGTAGCAGCACAATTAGTCCACACAGACAACAGCCTCGACACGTCTCTATTTCCCATCGTTCAAGTCAAAAACAGGCGATGTATTTACCCACAGCAGTCTTTGTGTTGCTGTCCGGCGGAGGTGGACTACATTTTAATAGTCCCCCATAAAAAATAAGCCTTCATGGCACAACAAATGCATTTTTTTTTGACAAATCCAGCGATGGCTCGAGGAATGTCACATCGCAGACGCTGTCGAGATCACGATTCACATATGCACAAACCCGCCGAAGAGCCAACGCGTCTGGATTAGGCGAATTATTCCCGAATAATCCCAATTATGGCTGCTTGCAAGGAGGCAGCTCGCACATTCGCGGAAAGCGTCGGTTTTATTCGGGAAGAAGAAAGAGAGAGAGAGTGATGGGGAGAGGAGGAGGAGGGTGAGGATGAGGAGGAGAGAGAGGCAGACCTGTGCAGCACTGTGGGCCAGAACTTGAAAGTGATGTTTTATTCTAACCGTCTCTCTGTAGCATCATGTATGACGCGTCTGTTCTCGCCACTGTGGAGTGAGGAGCTCCGGCTGTCAACAAACCGTGAGCTCCATTGGTCTCCTGCCCTTAGTGACAGCCGGGGCTGGCTCCGCCGAAAATGACACACAGGCCTGGCGGGGCGCAGCAAAGCATTCTGGGTCTTCTGGGAAGAATACTGGGCCTCATAGTTACTATAATGATTACAAAATATTTAGCCATGAATGGTCTGACTACACTTTATATTTGGTGCAAATATAAAATACAGACACCATTTAAAACAAAACATACACCTGATGAGTTCGTTGCACTTTATTCTGCTAAACAACAAATGACACTGTAACCATATTTAACTAAAGCGTGAACATGTGTGTTCCATGGGATGATTCTTTTAGAGAACAATCACGTGTCAGACGAGCGGGACTACAGAAAAAAGTCTTCGCCTTTTGGGGATTGTGTTGTCAAAGACGTTATTTGTCTATTTCGCAGTTTAAACAGTTTCACGTGATGAAACAACTCTGAGATTTGAGCGAGCCAGCTGCCCCTGAGAGTGATGTCACACTGGATAAGACAGTCAGAGTAAGAACGCAACCCAGTTAACTGCCTCTTTTGAAATCAGTGCCTAACACAGCTTTCAGTCGTGTAGATTACTGCTTAAAAAGGCATTACTTATTTCAAAGTGAGCGTCTGTTGTAGAACCCACACTGATTATCCTCCTTGGGTCAGTTTTAAGTCTGTTTAATTTTTTAATACCTTCCACACTCCAGCTATGTGACCATCACACAAATTAATCCTTCCACAGGGCTATGAAATGCAAGTAAGCTCTGATTAATCATTTTATTACCAAACACATAAACAGCATATGATTAAATGAGTACCTGACAACCAAGACCAGACACAGACATTCAAATAATTCCCCTTTATAATGTTAATTCAACGTTCACGAACACAGATGGAGGTTATGTAACATTTAAAGGCTCTAGTGGTTTAAGAAATGAATATGTCCTGAAGATGTCAGACTCTCACGTGTCATCGTGGGGCATTTTCTAGGGAACTGTCCATTTCCGAACACGGATCCCCGGCTCACAATGGCTGGTGTGCACTGTAGTACAACACCATGACTTCGGTGCAATGTTTGACCTTTGGCTTCTCTCAGTCTCAACTTACCGTCTGTGTATTTCAAGCAAGTCGGAGGCGCTAAAGGTTATTTTGGTGGTGTGTCACAATCTCCAGCACTTTCTGCACTGCACCGCAATCTGCCGCGCACATATTTCTTTTGCAGAGTGATTGAAAAGAAGCAAAGACGCACGCAGGCACAGGGTACGAGGCCGTGTTTAATGGCAATACACTGCAACATGTGAGAACACTTCAAGCACGTCATTTAGTGCTTTCAGTGTGTCTGCGTGGCTTTCAGAGTTGTGCTATAAAAAGTGTTGTGCAACAACAACGTGGGTTTGCAGGCTACAGGAAGACTTTTCAGATGAGGTGCGCACTAGTGAGGAGGCTGATGCTCTCTGAGGAGGAACAACACGTCACACTGGACAACCGTCTGATTAAGCAGCATCTATTTTAGTCTGATGTTTAAGATCATCAGTTTCCTTTAATAGAATTAAGGCAAATTTCATCAGGTTTTGCTTCTGAATTTCATAAACAAGCATTTACTTATACTTATATATAGTCTTTTCATCGTCTATGGTGACATTTATGTAACATAATGTTTTTTTATACTTGATAAAATACACAACATGATGGCTGCTACACTAACAATTAAGTGTATCATAGAACTGAATAAATCAGAATGTAACACCATGTACAATTACAAAGCACTTAAACAGAAATCTCTGGTTTTACAGTAGACTGCGCTTTTATCACAGTGATGTAAAACAGGTAATACTTAAATAGGACTATTACTACACATTTGTTCACATAATACATTAAATTATCATTTCAGTTTTATAATTGACTCGTTTATATTTCCTTTTAATGGAGTTTGTAATTATGTGACAAAAATATATTTTAATCAAAAAATTCTTCCAAGGATTGATAACGTTAACTTGTGTGTTTTATTCTTTGAACTTTATGGCTCGGTTTGGAATCACGGAAAGGCACTTTCTGCTTCTCGAGAACAGATCTGAGCGAACCTTTGTGCCACAATCACAAACGGTTCAAGACCAGAAGCAGTCCAATGAAGAAGAGGGTACTTGGTTCCTGCATCACGATAGAGAGAGAGACAACTCCAGTCAGAAACATCATGGATGGTTGGATCAGACTGCTGTTTACATCATACTCGGGCTGAGGCTGGGACACCTCTGACAACGTGTTTGGTAGATTCTCTAGCAAAGCACCAGGGAAGGTTGGAGGAGCATCCTCTGTCTTCTCCCTGATACCCTGAAGGACAAGGTTCTGGCTCACTTCAGTGACCCGTGCACTCACTGACGTGTTGTCTGAGAGTTCAGGTGATGCTAGAGCTACATCTCTGGAAACTTCTGTTTCCCACTCAGCCTCAGGAGACGGGCGTGCAGGTACCCTTCCTTCACAATGTGCTGCAGTCCTGCTGGAATCTTCTGATAACCTTGCAACAAGTTCAGTCAATCCTTCTGCAACCTCTTGCTCAAAGCCCTCAGTAGCAGTGGGAGGAGAGATGCTCTCAGCAGGCAGTTCAAGCCGAGGATGCCCGGCCGAGCTTTCGCTCGATCCATCCCCTCCTGTTGGCCAGAGATTCATCTCTGTGGCACGAAGATCCGAGCACAAATCCTCTGAAGAAGGGATTTCCTCCCCTCCAGAGGAGCTCTCTGATCTGGGCCTCGAGTCTTGTTGCAGGGAACGCAGCAGCGCAGAGGGACTACTGTCTACGGGCTGCTCTGACGTTTGGTTGCCTAATTCACTATGGAGTCTGGGTAAAGGCTGCGACTTGTTTGGCTGAAGTGATTCACTGGCACAGAGAACAAAGGCTGCATTACACTGAAGGGTGGTTTCAGAAGACGCACAGGAGACCTGTACACCTGAGGATACAGTGTGAGGGGACAGTGTGCCATCGACAGACGGAGGCTCTGGCTTGGGTGGGACAGAGGAACCTGACGGGCAAACTGCAATCTGTTAAAGTAAGACAGTAAGACAACAGTGACAGCTAGGAGAATATGAAGACAAAAGCTTCCTACCATAACGGTACACATAGAGCAAAGCAAAGCATTCACTACATATCAATGCTTTTCAAAATGGTATTGCGATAATTCACAGATACCTTCTTTTAGCTGGACCAGGCATCAAAGAGGGAATATTTTCATTGTCTTTTTATCCTCAGGTTTACCTGATGTACATGTTTTCACACATTGTTTTTCCTTTGCACACCAAGTGCTGGAACAAATATCGTCCCTGAACAGAATATTTTCATTTTCACTTGATTTCATTCCAGAAACGCAGCTTTGAAGCTGCTGTGACAGAATTCCAAGGTTAACATCAAGATAAAATCATTTCTATATAAAAAAAGACAAGTGCACGGGCAAGACTCATGAAACACAAATAAGAGGTGATAGCACGTGGTTGTTAGTCTGTAGATGTGACACTATGATACCAATAATGCCCGTTATCAATATTATGGAACAACTTATAACAACAAATCTTAGTAAAACATGCAACTGTCATTTTGTGTGCTGCAGTTCCTGTCACTAGATTTTAATGCTTTATGAATTTTAACCACTAAATGTTTCAGGAACGCTAACTAAACTAAAACTCTAAACTATTTTCGCCTCAACTCAAGCGATTGGGTTAAAATTAATTCTCTGTATGTACAATGTACAATAAAACGAGTAAAGAGCTAAACTAGCGGACATGTCTGAATAGCAACTGTGGACGCTGGCAATAAAAAGAACGTTTACATGTGACAGGTACAGTATGATGAAGAACATTTAGTGATGAAGGAGGGGACGGTCATACAGTGGAGCTTATTCTCCAACCACCAAAGGGAAAACAACATGCATGTGAATACTGGTATCACCAACATACAGATGAGCTGGATGAGTACATGCCTAACAGACACTATCGGTAGCATCACTGACACATGAATCACATTATGTTACTCTGTTAGGAGGTGAGACAATGTTTTTTTACTGACCATGGGCTGTTGGGAGGAAACTCAGTGCTCAGGACCCACAGCCCTGTCTATTCTACCTATACTTAGCACTACCTGAGGTCAGGAAACAAGCGAGACTGTGGCTCCTGACGACCAGGTTTGACTAATGCTGCTCAAGACTTATATGTTTCATGTATAGAACTGTCCCCAAATCAACTTGTACTCGCTGACGCAATCCCTCTGGTGATCTCAGCTTTAAGCAGCTCAACGTTTCCCTCATCTGCCATTTAATGGTAAGGAAAACACAAACTCCAGCTCAAGCCTACAGGTTGTTCAGGATTACTGTGGGACACCGTGATCACATGCAACAACTCTGCATTGAAAGGAGCAGTTCTACGCATACAAAAGGCTTATTTGTTCTGTTGCTTCCATTTATGCCTTAATTACTTAATTAATCATCTTAAACCTTCGACATAACATAGCACTAGCATGAGACTGGCCTCAATTAGCTCCGCTTCGTCCAGCCTTTCCCTCTGCTCTCCTACTTTTACCTTCTGTTACGTTGGTCAGAAGAGTGAGCCTCAAACTTTTAAAAGCCAGTAACTACACTGCCCATGACGCTGGCTGTCCCAATGCTCAGCCAAGAGGCTCCGTGGACAGGTTCCAGCCGTATCTAACGCCACAAGAATGCAAATAATGGTTGAACTGCTCCTTTAAGAGCACTGGCATCACTATGGTTAAACACTGCACTGTATGTGATGTAAAATGAGTTTGATAACAGTCCGAACACACTGACACCAGCACAATAATAGTAGACGACAGAACACTTAACATAGCAACATAAAGTTCAAAAGGACATGAAATCAAAAGGGATGGGGCAGAATTTCAAAAGGTGCAACAGCAAAGAACAGCATGCATCATAATACGAATACAACAGGAGGCCGAAAAGTAGAGGTGCATACGGTGCTCGTGCTACAGCAATGAGAAGCGAGACGTTACCTAAGTTGTTGCTGAAGCTTCAATGAGCTGTGAACAATATAAACAACCAAGCCCGTGATGATAAGCTTTAACAGTTTAAAATAAAAAAATCGTTATGCTGTATTAGACATACAACTCACAAAAAGGGATAAAGCACTTTAGCCTTCTTACCTGATCAACGCCAACCAATCATTTGAACATAATCCAACAAATAATTTGATGAATGCGTGTCCTCTGTTGTAAGGACAGCGCGTTGCAAATGTGATGGTTTGCTTCAGGTCATAAAAATTTCATAAAGAAGAGCCCTTGGTGGTTTAGTTTTTTATTCCATTAAAAGCTGTCTTTTTTTCTTCCCGTGCTATTTCTTCTGTGCTTACCTCTATATCAATCTCTGGTTGTACAATAAGTGGGCAGGCAGCTGCAGGTCTGATAAGTTCAGGCTTGGAGGTCCCCTCCTCACCGGCTGATGAAAAACACATAAATATGCTCTATGACCCTAGGTTCTTTACATATCTTTAATAATAGCTAACACAACAATACAATAATTATTGTAATACTAATAATATTAAGTAGGGATGCCACCAATATGACATATGAAATTTAGCTTGGTCACAGAAATGAGAGGGATTTCGTTCGACAGCGTTTGTACCGTACCTTCTTCCTTTTCCTGCTCATCCTCTGAATCCAAATCATCATTCATACTGAAAAAACAGAGACACCTGCGTTATAAGACATTACAAAACACAAAGCCAGAATAAATCAGTCAGTTGTATAATTCTGTTTTTGCTGTACTGGATAAGCCCAGTGAGGCCAAAATCCTCAGCAATCACCCTTCTCCTTACAGTGTAGGGAATTCACTTGGAGATTTTTGCTGACATTTTACTTTACTGACACAATATAAGCCTGCAAAGTCATACTTTCATTTCAAAGGTGACGATGTGTAGGATGAATGTTGTGACGCACTGAGCTGATTAAGCGAAATAATTTTCTTGTGCCCAACAACGTCAGACAGATCATATAGGGAAGTTGATCAAATATAGACATGGTTAATTTTAAATGTATCTTCAAAATGTTTTGCTGAAAGAGGGGGGTGTGACATTAGCACAAGCATGCCAAGGAAAATGAAGGTCAAGACGAGTGCTGAGCTTGTGACAGCAGCTACACAAATAGGGCAACTTAACAAAAGATCCGTTCTCCCTGAGCTTCTTACAGCTTCAGCTTTATATCCAGAAATATAGAGATCAGATCTTTTTTAATAGAACAAACTCTTCAACTATGCACGTTATTGAATATAATAGGTCTAGAACTTGTCCCTCCTTATAAACTGTAAGATCGCAGAAGCCTTAAGCACAGAAAGAGGAACCATCGCAGGAGCCCTCCAGAGAACAGACTCCCTGGTCGCATGACACAAAATGCAGCTCTTTGGGCAGATCTCCAAGCATGTCTGGCAAACACTAGGCACAGCTCCTCGCCTAGCTAGTACCATTCTAACTGTGAAGTCCAGTGGGGCAAGATCATGCTGTGGGAATGCAGCAGGGGGCAAAGACGACTGGTCAGAGCTCAGGGACGTATAAAAGGTTCCCTCAGCCAAAGAGCGTGTCACCTTTCACCGGGTGACCTCAATGACCTGAACACTTCCACAGCTTTTCATTAGGCAGGCTGACAAGCCCCCGTGGAAATGTTTCACTCAATGTGATATTGTAGGGGGAAAGTGGGATTTGCTGTAATTGTAATGACAAAACTGCTTCTACAGCAAAACAGATTCCATCTAGGGCAACACTCCATCTGCAACAAAGGCAGATGATGCTGAAAAAAGGGTTACACTGTTTCTGCTCTACTGTAATTATTTGCTTTAAAGAAAGTGCATCAATGTGGCCTGAGGTGACCTGAGGTGGCTGCATGTCCATACCGTAAATTCTCAATACAGTCAGTCTGCACTTGGTTCATCTCACAAGCTTTCTAGTTGAGGGCTTCAAATCCAATTATCAGGTAACTTCAAAGCGCCTAATGAATCTATAATGATACTATGCTGAGGATGCCAATATAGCGTCTGCTCCCCAAGCTCCTCCTCTGTCATCATCTCTATTTGGCTTCAGCTCCTACATGGACAAGTGCTTCATGTTCCCTACACAAGGGATTGAGACAAATGTGTTCCAGTGAAATTGCTCCGCTCCCCCATGACTCTGACAGAAAAGGTCAGAGGCAATGTTTAGTGCAGGGAATCGCCACGGTGCTAAATGACACCTGCCCTTTGCCTATTTTGATCGCACGCATGCACCACTGCATGATTGGCATTCTGAGGGGGGTGTGTACTACTTTCTCCATAGCTCTGTCTGCCTCTCACTGCAAACGATGAAGCTAACAAATTGTAACAAGTACAACCAGTCTTGAAAACTATAAACATTAAATAGTTACATTGCCTCACTATGCAGCTGACTGTGTCGCTATCATCTAGTGTGACTCACACATGAGATCTTACTAAGCTAAAGGCAGTCACCAGGCAGAACCTTAAAAAAAACTAACGCTCATTTCAGCCACAGAACCTCACAGGGCCCCAAGCACCTGGAGCTCTGCAGCTGTTTGCAGCTGTCTTTTCTCTCTGTTATATTGTAAATTTGATAGTCTGCTGTTGAAAGTGTTTAAAAGAAATCGCACAACCCAATTCACCATATTAATACCAGAAGGGCCTTTAAATTAAAATAAAATTGACCAATAAATACCAATGAGCTCAATTTGTGAGTGTGTCTCAAATCCTAGAGTTTGTGTTTCACAAAGAAACAAACACAACTGAAAATGTACCTGTAAGCTTTTGGCGGCTTGAGGATACTTCTCGCTGGTTGTATGTGGATGTTTGTTTCAGTTGAATTATCTTCATAGGACAGGAGCAACGTTATCACATAATTCAGAGAGGAGTTATTAGCCCAGAAATCCCCATCAGAGGTTTCATAGCGAACCACAAACTCAATGCGGGAGCCATGTGTGACATAAGGTGGTGCAAAGGACAGCTTGAAGGAGAACTGATCAGTGTCCCCGTCATGGGAGCCCTGGACATACTCTGCAGGGTGATCAAAGTAAGTCACCCAGTTGTCCATGGTTGCTCTTATATAAACTGCCTTGTGGTAGGACATGTTCAGGACTCGCACTAGCCCACAGAAGGCAAGTGGCTCATGTTCTACTGGAGACAACTGCTCTACCTCCACTTTGTTGGCGTGCACAGCCTGCAGCAGGGCACTGCCAGCTGCTGAGCTGAACTCAGGGTGCACATGATAGGTCGGCTCTCGCTCTGGCTTTCGGTACTTTGCCTCCTCTGCCTCCCACGTTGCACTACCCTCTTCCTCGTCCGAATCAAAAGCAACAAATTCCTTAACATCCACCAGATCTCCACCTGTTGTATCGGCAAATGACACTCTCTTCCCGGCAGAAAGCGCCAAATGCATCCGGATATACTCAGCTGTCTCGTCGTGGATGGACGAGCCTCGCTTTCTGGGCACCGGAGAGCATCTTGGGATGAAGCGGACGTTCCCGTCGTCTTCCTCTTCGTCTTCCTCGTCGTTATTGTTGTCCTCGTCATCCATGGAAGCGCTCGTCTTCGCCTCTTCGGATGACTTGCTGCCCGTTTTGATAGTAGTGAATAGACCCTCTTGGCTCGGTATGGTTAAAAAAGACATGTCTGCAGAACAGGACCCTCGGGGAAGCTGAGCTCTGATGGCGCCTGCAAATGAAAACACTACCACTAACACTCGTGATTTGCGCAGCGGTGACCGGTGATCCATCCATCCAGCGCTGTCCCAACGTTACGCACAGATGTCCTCGGTAAACGTGCGGCGTTAAAGGTCACCCATGGAAAACTTGCCACGGCTGCCAGCCGCCGACAGCGTATCCACTGGTTTACATGACTTTACGCACAGCAGTTTGGCTGCTGTCGCGGAAGGAACAGTGTCTAATTTTAGCTCTGACCTAGCGAGGTTTCCATAACCCAAATTTTGTCTTTTACCGTGGTATAATCCGGAGACTCCCCCTTGTTAGGTTTGGTTCAGGCTGGATTTTAAAGCAATACCATGTCACCCACATAACAATATTAGTAAGACACAACAATTATACACCTATTCATAATATTTCAGTGGGATGTTAGGATCGCTGCAGACTCGATAACCTCCAGATTCCAGGGTCAATCTATATCATGTTCTCTGCATAGATGTCATTCAAGGGCGTTCGTGTAATTGACATGGTCTGGATATATTTCACTTTTTTCCAGCATCCAAATAGGCTGCGATGCTTAAAAGGGTTTATCATTTGTGGAAGTTATTTCTACTGAGAAAGAGAAACAAGCTCCATGCGCCCGTGGGAATTTGGATGATATTTTTAGACCAGTGCGCGTCCAACTCTTTTCCTGGCAGCAAACACAGTCTTCAATTGCAACCTAAACCATCAGCCTCCTGCCTCCACCAAATGATCACAAACGACGCGCACTTGTTCATATCTAGACGAACGTGTTTACAAATTCCCAAACGCTGATATACTCGATGAAGAAGCTGATGCTCAAACAGGAAGTCGGAGCCACGGAAAGTCACAAAGGGTCGTTGAAACGTGTTGACATTCTGAATTCGTGCAGCACTTGCTCGTTGCGCTACGGACGGATTACCGTGTTTAACACACCCTTGTCGATGATTGGTTAAGGCGTTTTAGCGCGGCGTGCAGCGGCCAATCAGGAGATTGTTTTTCTTTCACGTCGGTGCGCGGTAGTAAGCTAACAGATAAGCCAACATAAAGTAGTGTAAACAACGCAGTTTGTACATAAAGGCGGCTTTGCACTGGAATGTATTCATGCGGACAGAGTCCTTCTTCTTGGATTATCATTCATGAAAAATATGGCGCGGTTATTACTGCAGTGACTTACGAACTGGGTAACGCATGCTAACTAAATTAGCAATAGCCTGCTAATTTTGCGTTGCGCAAGGCCGCGGATATATAACTACAAATGCTGCTTCCTCTTTTAGCTTCACGGAGAATGTAGGTTACATTAAGGGCAGAGCATTAACATAGTAATTGGTGTATACGTAGCTGCTTTGTTGGAATTCTCGTTTGCATTCGTGTTAGGTTTGGTCGAGCTTGTGGGCTATTTCGCTTGCTAGCTGTTTGGCTAGCTAATATTGGCTAGCATGAGTCAACTGACGGACTGCAAACAGTCCGCTGACTCTGCGTCGAGGAAACGGAGTCCATCACCCGAACGGGATGAAGGGAGCACAATTCCCCTCAAGTCCGCGAAAGTAAGCGACGCATCAAGTGAAGCGGGATTTACTAAGGAAAGTTGCCAAAATAGTGAAGCGGAGAGGAAAAAAACAGCTGGACGGGACGGTATCGTGGAAGAAACAGCTGCCGTACGAACAGATAAGGATTCAGATCGCATCGGTGCACACCCTGTCAACAATTCCAGTGCTGACGGTCACCATGTCAGCAACACTGAAAAACCACAGTCTTCAGATGCACCGCGATCTACTGACACGACGGAAGCTAATGAGAAGACAGCTGGAACCGACCATCTTCCCAAAACGTCTCTGGACCAGTCTGACTCTGCAGCCATAGCAGCTGCTGAAGCACTTGCCAGTCTTACAGGGGGAGATGGGGAAGACAGTCAGGAGACTCCATGCTCATCTGAAAAGGCCAAACAGGCGAAACAGGGGAGCAAAATCAAACAGCGTGGAGGCAACCAGTCCTCAAGAGCAGGCACTAAAACTCAAGCAGCTGCAGCAGACAGCTCCACATCTGTGCATAGTACTGATAGAGAAGATGCAGATGATGTGCCTGAAGCAGATGAGGGTGATGAATCCATGTCTGGGTCTTCATCAACTCCAAGTTCCTCTTTTCCATCAGACAACGAGGACAATGATGATGGAGAGTGTGCCATTGTCTCAGTCAAGATGGCTCCTGAGATGAGACAGTCAGTGGCTCTCCTGGCGCAGGTACAGATGAGGCTTGAAGCACTTGAGAAGAAAAGTGCTCGGCTTCACCAGCGACTGGATGCGAAGATTAGTCGTCAACGACGACCACATCTGGATCAGCGCAGCTCCATTACAAAAACAATCCCTGGCTTCTGGGTGACAGCTGTATCCTCAACATTAGTGTTAAAGCTTTTGTCCCCTGTTTAATTTCACAGTTTGAATATTTAGAAGCAATATTGTGTTTTTCTTTAACCTTGATGTACCAGCTGTTGAATCATCCTCATCTCTCAGCTCACATTGATGAGACTGATGAAGATGCTCTTAGCTACATGACTGATCTTGAGGTAGGAAAGTTTGGTCCTGTTGTTCTGAAAAAGTCAGGTTATTGTGTATGTCTGAGTGCACAAATTCTATGCTTGTGCTGTTCTTAGATTGAGACCTTCAAGAACAACAAACTGGGCTACAGGATCCGCTTTCACTTCAGAAGGAATCCGTACTTCCAGAACAACATCATCATGAAGGAGCTGCACCTTGGGATGGGAGGTAAGACAAAGCATGTTTGAAGTTGTCATTTCTTAATCACTGCACAGTTTTGTTATATACTTTGCATCTTGGATTTACACTAAAAACAAAGCTTGGTCATGTGCCATGTTTGTGTTTCTAAATTTTAACCAAACACTGAGTCTTTCTTCGGAGAAAGAAAGACATGTAGCAACACAACACAAAGTTGTTGAGAGTAAGGAGTGAATTGCCAGGAAAATAAAGAAGTTCACACCCACAGTCGTCAAACAATGGAGCCATTTAGTAAAAATGTTTTTTGGGGCTTGCGAGGTAATTTCAGTACAAGGTAATCCCATACAACAAAAATACAATAAAAACAACTGCTGTGTTCAAAACAGTCAGTTGATCCTATTATGTAAAAGTAAACTATGAGTCACGTGTGGATCTGGTCTTTACTTTTTTTTTTATTTTTACATTCAAGCTACTGCAATATGTAAGAAAAGCTCCATGTCCTTGTAATTCTATTTGTAGGATCTCCCATGTCTTTCTCCAACCCCATCCTGTGGCATCGTGGACAGAACCTGGCAGGGCACAGTGAACCCCGGAAGTCATCGCGTGGGGTCTACCAGAGCTTTTTTAGCTGGTTCAGTGACCACAGCAACCCAGGACAAGATGATGTAGCAAAGGTAGAGATGACAGCCAGAACCCTGTTGTTAGAAACATTAATTTAAAAAGTGTCACAACGTATAAAACACGTTGAATAAAGATGAATTCAGATGTCCTCCATGTTAATGTATAGATACTGAAGGATGACCTTTACAGAGATCCTCTGAGATACTACCTCACTCCGCTCTGGGAGCCCAGAGAGAACGGCAGGTACAACCGACTCATTCTCACAGCTACATAATGTATAGTCAGTGGATAAACCACTTATTAAGATATAAATTCTAAAAATATTCTTAGCCCTAGGGCTTTGAAATTATAGTTCAGCTGTAAACATTAACAGTTTCCTGATTTTTATTTTTGAGAACAGGTGGGATGCATACCAAAACCTTGAACATTTACTAGTGTGTGTGTCTGTCTGTGTGTGTGCGTGCGTACACAGTAGCGGCGGTGGTGCCAGGGCAGCTGACAATGGTCATGGAGATGAATGTGTGGTAATCTCTGACTCGGATGATGAACCCGGTGGGGAGACTGGTGAGGCTGAACCAGGCCACAGTAGGGAGGAAGAGGAAGAGGAGGAGGAAGAAGAAGAAGAAGAGGAGGAAGAGGATAGGGGGGCAAGTGCAGGTCAGTGCTGGAGTAAGACTCACTGATCCACATAGCTCGTCTGTTAAAGTGCACACACATACATACACTTCATATACATCGTAAAACCTTTAAAAAAGTTGATTTCATAAGGATATTACTGAATTTTCAAAGGTTATTTAAAAAAGGTTGTGACCTGTGTATAATCCGCAGTCTTCCACTGATGGTAGGCACAGGGCTTGTCAGCAGTACGTTGTTTTGTAGTTGAATAAACTGTAAGTAATGCAGGCTAAACTGAATAGACAGAACATATTTCCTCCTCAGATGAGAGCCCAGAGGAGGAGGAGGATGGTGGAGAAATTGTGATTGACGGTAAGATATTGATCTTAAAAGTAGTGTTGCTAATTCATCCTCTATCGCCCCAAAAAAATCTGTGGGACGATTGGGGAACCTAGGAGGGTGGTAGTTGTTGTTTTTTTTGGTAGTTGCGTTTACATTCATGCTAAATGAGCTGCAGCTTAATTACAACCACCTTTTTAAATCATAGCTGTGTTACCTCTGTGCTGTAGGCTCTGATGACAGTGACCAGGAGGAGGAGGAGGCGTCCTAAGAAAGAAGAGAAGAGGAAAGAGGAGGTGTATGCTAAAGAAGACGAGTCATCAAAGGACTGGAGGCCAGGAACATGAAGAGAATGCTAAGGTTGAGTACCAGAGCAAACATGGATTCCTTCTTATTGATGTTAGTCATTCTTATGCACAAAATATAGTTGTTTTTTTTATATCTAAAAATCCTTTTGAATCCAATCAGGGTGGAGAGTAACAATTAAGCCAAGGCAGCATGTTTACCCTCTGTTTTATACACTCAGTACTACATATTATGAAGGAGGCCCAATTCACTTTTTGCTAAATATCTTCTTCATACATGTAGTGTTCTTCTATGGAAGGGACCGTATAAATAACCCTACAGACCCGTAGGTTAGTTTTTAATTGCCACTGCTTGCTGGCATTAAATTTTGCCTAAAAAAATCTCAAATGAATGACTCTGAAACCCTCAGAGGCAATATTAGTGATCACTTCAAACCATTTGACATGTGAAAAGGCACGTGTTGAAATTGATATAATGAACCAAAATTTGTTCTCAGGGATGATCATGTTGGTAATTTTATTGAAAGATCTGTACTGACTCTGACATTTTATGCTCTGGTTAATGTCGGCTCTGTATAAATAAACGTGTAATCTACTGTAGTAAACAGGAACGAATTGTTTTGTTGTTTTGGTATACGCTACCTGTAGTTTCCCATCTGCTTCTGTATGTTGTCTCGTTAGACACAAACCGTTCACCCCTCTTTCCACTTCCGACCTTTAAAATCATTATGTAGATTAAACCAGTGTATCTGTGGCTTCCTACGTTTTTGTAACGCTCCTGCAATAGTTTTTTTTCTTCTTTAAGTAGTAACTTCATTCAGTTTCCTTTTTAAACGTTGGTTTTAGTGTTACATGATGATCACGTTTCATGTTAAGTTCTTTTTAAAAAGATAGTATTTATTACCTTGTTTTTCTATACATGTCCACGTCATGGCATGCCTGTGAGCATGAACTGTAAGACAAGGTGATTACATAACTTACAAGGCTGTGTGGAGGAAATAATTTGCAGTGCACCGTGTCAGTAGATGTCGTTTAATGCGTAGCAGCATTAAGGGGTTGCACTGTAACAAAACTAATATTTGCTTACTTTTCTTGGCAAGGAACTTGTAAATAAATAATATTTCAGCATTGTCTTTTGAATAAGACAGTACATGTTTAATCCGTGGATAAATTTATCAAATAATCTGGAGTTTTTTCATAAATATGATGAGAAAGTTATATTTTATGTGCTGTGTTTTATAGGACACTGTAGTTTAAGGATACACTCTTGTTTGTTGCTTTGGTTAATTTCTTTGCTTAAAGTTTAATGTCCAACTTTTGACTCAGACATAATAAAATAGGAAGTTGTTTCACCTCGCTCTCTATTGTTATTTATGGACGTTTCGCTCACAAATGTCACAATGCAAAGTCAATGAATTTGAGTTTCCTTTATGCTGATATTTCAGAATTCAAATTTGATTTGATGTTTACTACAAAAGTATGGAATAAAGGAGCAACTGTATCTAATCATTTAAGATGCGACTCAGGTATCTCCTGTAAAATTGATTTAAATGGTTCAAACAATACAGATACTAACTAGAAACTGCAGACGAGCTTCTTAACTTTTTTATGTACACAGGAAACTGCAATATATTGGCTAATTAATGGCCTGCGAGGGAGAAATTGTTCATAACATGGCCACAAGATGGCAGTGTATCTTAAGGTGTTGCTGTCTCCCATTTAAGGCTGAAGGTGTAAAAACACTGTCATAACGCGCTGCCTTGCCAGCATTTAAGCTGCCTGATAACCATAAATAATAAATAGTTACTCACCGGCTCCATATCCCGAGACCCTGTGATGACGCAAACCCGTGTGACGTTCCAGTCACCTGTCTGATGTGCTTGGCTGCTACGTGCTCATCTTGAAGAGACAAATCAAACAGATCCCGCGGACATACAGCTGTTCTCTAATGTGTTCCATCTTTGATATGACACCAGTGTGTGATATCACTGACGTTTTAAATGTAGCTCTGCAAATAGCCCCAGGCAGGACATTTTTGGACAGGCCTAGACAAAGGAACAGCAGCAGTGTTGCAACAGTACACTTAAACCCTTTGATTCCACTTTTAATGCACAGCTATAAATATTCCACTAGCAAAAACCTGTCCTGCTGTAGGCCCAGCAGCACCCAGGGCACGCGGTCTAGAATGGGCCTATACTATTAATACTGATGATGGAAACACATTACACCCCACGTAGTGATCCCATGTGAAACGCAGTGTTGTCTCCTCTTTAGAGCAGTTTTATTCAGCGCACCTCAGAGCACAACATGTTTTCATGACTATGAATTAATAATAGCTTAGGTTCCTACAATATTGATCGTGACAAACTAAGTACAGATTGCCGGGACAACAAAGCCATCCGCCGGCTGCTTTGTGGTCTGAGGGTTTTCTGTGGAGCTTTTCTTATGTATGGGGTGGCAAAAGCCTAAATGGATTCCCCTGTGTAAACCACACTGCTTGGGCTGAGCTGGTGTTGCTACTGTACACAAATCATCTTGTCATGCGGCTTCATGCTCTCATGTTTCACAAAGTAGTTCACTGGAATCTGGCTACTCAAACTGATTCACTGTAGACTGGAGAACGAAGCGATAAGACGCAGCAGCTCATTCTTCATCTGTGTGATTGATGTGGGGAAGGACATTTTCTCCTGTGCAATGTGCGAGAGTAGGGCTTGCGCAGTGCCCTGAGGCTCTTCTGTAGTGGGTAACCTGAGAGGCTGAGGTAGGGCCTCTGAATACCAACTACCTGTGTGTACTGTATGTCTGTGCACATGACCCCTGTGTACATACTAGTAGGCTTCTCCGTGAAAGCTTGTGTTTTTGCGAGCACCGGTGCATATTTGCAAAAGCCGCACGTCGCATGCGTACAGTAGCCGCAAGGTTTTCAACGCCACAGAGCACGTACGCATGATTGTCTGCTCGTCAGCTAATCAAGATGAAGCACAGCATTTGAACTGCGCCGAGGGGAAAACAGAGAAGCGCGAGGAGGGAGAATAGAGTGAGCGTGATTGAGGGAAATGGATGAGTGCAGTGATAAGCGGAGCTGCCTGGGCCCTGACAGATACACACGGCAGATGGATGACTCTTATCTGGGAGATCACAGAGTGCATAGTCGCGCCTAGGCCCAGTTACAGAGAGCCACGATCACACCAGACAGATGAATAGGCCTACCCCCCACCAATCACACTGCACATACTGTACACACGCACGCACACACACCTACACATGCACACAGTCACTAGACAGAAGGAACAGATTGCAGCGCTTGCGTTACCTTCACATCTTTGACATTGAAATTCACCTGCAGTCCGGTGTCTGAAAGACGTGCTCAAGGAGAGGCGGGAGGAAAAGGTGTGGCGAGATAAGAGAAATCAATTCGGCTTTAATTTCAGCAGAGCAATGTGTGCATGTGTGTTTGTGCAGCTGTGTCCACATGCACACACTCTATAGATGTACGCTGGCATACAAATGTGTCCTCCACCGAGAGAGCCACATGCACTCTGGTCTCACTTTTCTCAGTGTGACAGATTTTTGTTCTCTGATTCACAATGTCGGGGATAGAGATTAAGATGAAGCCAAAGTCTCACGTATTTAAAAAACCTTTTGGGTATTTTTTTGTGTAAGGACACTTAATCATTATCCGGCTATTACCACAGGCTGACAGATTTACCTTTCAAGACACAAAGAGTAGACTTTCACTCATCTGCCTCACATCCAGCCTGTCCTCCTTTTCCACAATAACTCCCTCCCTCCCTCCCTGACTCACACCCCCTTTTCTTTGGAAAGAGCTCTTCTTCGGCAGCTGTTGAATGTCCCAGCTGCATTTTATAGTGAAGGAGTGTGCCAGTCTCGTCTTGGAGGCAGATGGTGGCTGGCCGGCCCTGATGACACGTGGCATGTTGGGCGACTGCAGACGGTGCTCCATCTCAGGGAAGCTGCAGCTCCAATGCCTGTTATAACAACCTGCAATCACGTCGCCTCCAGTGCAGCGCAAGGCGAGCAGGCTGCGACTGGAATGCTGCGCCACGTACGCGCCCTTCCTGTCAAAGTTGTTTTTTAAGAGTCACTCGCCTTTTCATAATAACCGGCGCGTGGAGTTCGTGGATGTCACCGTAACACCTGTTCGCTTATCTCGCATTTTGATGTTTACATTTTTGTCTGACTCGTAAGCGAACAATTAAAGACGTGTAAAATCTTGTGAGGAGCGAGTGGTTGAGAATAGAGCAAATAATCCTGGTGAATTCGGTGCCTTGCGGACGAGGTCGTGGTAGTTTACTGTTTGGTGACGCCCTGGATTTTCTGCAGCAGGCTTGTTCAAAAGCTCATCAATTCATCAACGTGCTGAAGGGGAGAGACTCAGTGGATCAAACAATAGGCTGGGTTTACCTCAAGGCGACATTACTGCTGATGGATGCGTCTGAGGGGCCAGGATTCATCTGAAGCCTTTGGTTTGCCAAAACGGATGAATGTCTACCTCACATTTATTGCAGAGATCCTCCTGACAGAGCTGCAAAAACACACTCAGACAAAGTGAATCCGTCACGGTGGAGGTAACTGACCTGCACTGCTCCTCGTACTCACGTACACAAAGCAAAACACGCCCATTCCGACAGTGAGCGAGGAGCTGCTGCTGTCTCCAGCAGTGTGTGCGTGCCGGCCAGATAAGCCCACAGGATGGAGGACGGTACGGTGACAGATACGGATGACGTTCGTAGGTGCTCATGAAGCGGTGGGAGCTGGGCAGTGTACCAGTGGCCACGGCCAAACTCCAGAGCACACGGAAACCTGAACTCAGCACACACTTGTGACTCACTTCCTCAGCTGGAAACAGAGCGATGCCTCCTGTGAGGCGGGAAACAAAGACTCCCCCCTGGACAGAGCTTGACACATCATTACGTGTAACACATCTGCTTGATACCCAACCTTAGTTAAGGTCACTGAGACAGAATCAAAGCTGAAGAGAAATTTAACAGTCACAGTTAAATCTGGGGTTTGCCAGGCACCGACCTCCTCCGCGGCCTTTTACACTGCTTCACGTGTTTGTTTCCTTCGCCTGACTTGCAGAGCTGTTGCTCAGAATACATTCGGCCTCTGCCTTTGTCTCTTTTCAGCACCGTACTGCGTCAGCGCTCACCACAAAGCCGGTGATAATAAGAGGCGCCCCTAAAAGCTGTTTTAATTTCAAGCTCAAGGCTCTTTCGTCAGGATAGATGTCCTTTACGTCTTGTGCCACCCCTCCTCCTTTGGTTGCTTTGTCACCGTTGTCATGAGCGCTGGAGCCAGCCACAGCGGAATCCCAGGAATCTTTCTCGGCTGACCTGGCTCTCATGTAGAGCTGAAGAGTGATGGTGACACGGTCCAAGTAGCAGGCCCGTCTCTGATTTAATAGCGAATTTCAGCCCCTGCATTGCGCGTAAGAATAGTCTGTGGCCTTACTGGTGCACGACACGGACATTTATATCCACGGCGGCTCTGCGCCTGTTGCCACTTCATTGAATTATTTAAGTGAAATAAACTTTGCCACATGAAGGAAAGTGAAGTGTTCGCAGAAGAGTGGAGCAGTGCGCTCACCGCCCCAGCAGTGACAGGGTTAATCATACCCATATGGTGTACCAAGAGATTTGGTCCAATGCTGCTGTGGGCCAACAGGAGAGGGAAGGCTGGGTGGGGGCAGAACAGAAGGGAGAGGACAGCGGGGCAGACGCTCTCCCAACACCTGCACCTGGTCACTTGATTCACGTTCAAACAGCCTCGAACTCCCGTTAAAGGATCAGTGGAGCAACACCTCGTCCTCATCCCGGTGATGGTTGCTGCGTTCCAGGCTTAAACTTTCCGGAAAGAGTGGCTGAAGCGTCCAGGCTTGATCTGTGCGCTTTGCTTTTGTTGTTTTCTTTGAACATTTGCATGGATGAGAAGGTCGTCGGTTGTTAGCGTCTGATTTCCCTTCGTCTCAAGAGGAATTTGCGGACAGATCGGATTGGTTTTTATGGCTGCGAAGCGCTGCTGAGACACATTTTCCAAACCAGCTCCGAGGCGCAAAACGCGGGGAATGCGGCGGTAACATCCCGCAAGTTTCGGTTCCGAGCGGCGTCGCGGCGAAAGAGAAAGTCGGAAATCCAAGGTAGGACGTTTAACTTCTCCCTGGTTTAACTTTTAACTCTTGTTTGGTTACTCTGTACCGCAGTGCGAACGGTAGGTGACTGAAGTGCAGCCGTTTGTCCGGTTCCTATTTCTGGATGTTGAGTTCACAGGTAAGTGCGCACTGTTCCGCGGAAAAATAATCCTGTAATTATTTTTAAAGTGGAACCATATATTATAACATCATGGGCTGAACGTGTCCTGCCGCCACCACCCAACACAGAAAAGCAGGAGAAATACCGTCATGCAGTCACACAATGAGCCCCGAACGCACAAAAAGGGCTTTGTTGGTTTTAGATATTTCAGTAAAGATATGGTTCTGCTTGTGCCTTCACTTAAATAATTCTTATGGCCAGGCCGTTTAATCATTTTGACACAGATTAACCAGGTTAAACGCGTTCTGCCTGTTGCTTAACCCTTAAAATTCAAAACACGGACAACAAGCAATGTCTGTGGCGCATATGGTCATAAACACATGGAAGTATAATTAGATCAATAAGTTTTGATGACGTGCTAATTTATTTCTTTGTTGTAAAGTCAAAGGGACCCAGTGATGTTTTAGTGAGATTTACGAGTTCTGCACTTCAGTGACAAATATATCTGAGGCTTCGTGTCAAAGAAATATGTGTGCAGATTAAGTTGATTCGATTATGATGAACTAGTGATTGATAAGAGGAGAAGATATCAATCTTTGCTGGCGAGAAGATATATGGCAATTGCGTGATTATGCCAGGCTTCTGTTTTTCATCTACCAAATTTCCAGCATTTCAATTTCATCACAGCATTCACATTTTTCATGGGAACAGTTTTATATGCGTTCCATGCAAATTAATACGTTATTGTGAAATTCTCCTGAGCTTTTCAACCCCCCATGAATACATCTCTGTCTGAAAAGGGCTTGTACTGTACCTTGTGCCACCAGAGGCCCCCGCTACAAGGATGTCATGAGAAAAAAAGAAGAGCCGGTGGGATCTTATAGCCCGAGCAAAGCACACCTTCAGGGAGACAATTTAATGGATGTTATGGACTCAGCTTTTAGTATTCATAATTTATATGGGATCCTCTCCGGCAAAGTGCAGATGCATAATGAATGCCTGAGTTAAGGTCTAACAGTTAGGCTACGTTTCCAACACCCCTAAACTGTCAGAAATAGTTTGAGCCAGGGCTACCTGTTTCTTTGAACTGTCATGCGTTTCACTCGTCAGCGCCTGGAAGACGGTTGACGTGCTTTGTTCAAGGACTGAGGGAGAGGCTGAGGGAATCACTGATGGGCATCTTTGTCTTGCTGTAAGCACTTGTCCATAACAATATGACTGAAATACGTTCAGGAAAACAAACAGGATGCTTAAATATATGTAGAAGACGAAGTCGTGAGGATGTTCATGTCACCTCTCAGACATTTTCCGTGTGTCTGTGCTCGCAAACGCTATTATACAGTCTTAACACATACCTCACTACATTTACACTTTAAATAAATAATAAGGCTGTCAAATTTTCCAGAGCAAGTGTGAAGATGTGGACGTTGTTCTCTTCTGCCAAACTATACGTCTCGCCTGTGAAGTCTGCAGGCCAAACTTCTGATCAGAGGGAGATCAGAGACAAAGAAAGCGAGAGAGAGAATGTGTCTTGTCTGTCCTGCCTGCTTTTTCTGTCTCCCATTTCTCATGGGGCACTCTACAATAATAGTTCATTCCTCTTTTCCCTTTTCATCCAGATTTAGATCTCTGCGGGCTACCTGCATGACTGTTACCATGACAGCATCTGGAGCCCAGCTTCTCCTGTTGGCCTTATGTGTTTACAGAGGCTCAGGCCTGCAGCAGTCTGCTCCGAGGGTGCGTCTCTCCTTCAAAGGTGACTTCATACACATTAACTCCTCTGACAGAACAAATCGCCTTAATAGTTTCTTTTCTCACTAAGTCACCTGCACACACAGACGCGCACAAACGCCCACGCTCAACATCCACACCAGCGGTTATGTTTCCTCTTTATGCATATGTGAAGAACGTATTTCCTGCCACATGTCAAACAGCACCACCCTGAAAACAAAAGGTGGATGTTACGTGTGGTTGGTTTCTGGTGGTGCCCTTCCACAGAGTTTCTGCCCACACCCAATAACCCACAGGCACCGTAGCCCCACTTGTCAGCTCTTCTTTGTTTTGGATGTCTGACAGGATGACACAAGAAAGATACATCTGAACAATGATCATAAGAGTAAAATGATATTTCATACCTTTAATGTTTTGGCCTGAAGGTATGGATTCTAAAAGAGGGCGGGTCGTGTTTTAAAAGCTTTTTTCACAGGCGTTTGGGGATTTTCCCGTGTACGCTCCCTGTCCTCATTAACGGCAACGATGCAGCTTCACGTTACAAATATGTGGAAGACACGTTTGATCAAAACAATGCAGGATGATTACAGTCATCTCCGCGACTATGGCACGGTCTCGTCAAGTGCACCTGCGCGTGTGAACTCGCACGTCACACCTGAAATACCTGTGAGCGAGAATTAGAGGCTTGAATCAGATTTATAACATTCTTCAGAGCTTTGTTGTGGAGGAGAGTCAAAACATTCTGGTCCCAGATCAGGCCTGGGCAGAGTTAACGTGTCTTATCTCTTCATTCAGTGATGAACATTTAGGATTTTTTTTTAAACAAGAGACATCTGATGCAGATTAAAAGTGGGCTAATCATGAGATCTGTGGTTGACAGCTGGCAGCTGGAGTCTTGGTAGAGTGCTGTTTTGAATTTGAATGACTCTGAAAACAGCTGTATACATCATCTCTTTGAGGATGGGTCCATTTGAGCCTTGAGAGGATAATTGCGGTGCATTTTTATTTGACCTTTAGCTCTAATCCCCTTCCAGAAAACAGCTTACATGCAGCACTTTTCTTTTGTGGCAGGGTGCGCAAAGTAGCACTCTGACCAATTACACCACAAGTTTGGTCTTGATTTTAATCACGTTCCTCCCTGCGTAAGATGCAGGAATTCACGTCGGTGCCAGGATCTCTGTCAAACCCTCGCGTTCGGGAGCGAGCTCACAGTTCACAGGTGTTGAATTGTTCGAGCGCTGCCGAGTTTTTGCAGGCAGAGCGTCCACGGTCACGAACCTTGGTCACCCTTCCCCCTAATACTAAACAAAAAGGAGAAAAGTTGGATTTAGTCCCCAACTGTTTTCTGCCACTCCAAGGATTTATTGTTCATTGTTTGTGACAGCGAGTCTCTTTGTTCCCGGAGGCGCCTGTGGAGGAGGTTTCAGGGCGGCTGGAGGACATGTGACTTTTGTGAACGAATGTGAGCCTGCCTGAGTGACAGGCCGGGGACACAGGGGGCCTGCGAAGGATAGACGTCGTGTATTGTTTCCTATGTCACTGGGAAGTTGTGTCAGCCCCACACACTTCAAAGGAACCGACGGAGTCTCATTTAACAGAGTTAGTCAGCATTGCTAGAGAGCAAAATGTGCCATGTAACCGAAGCCACGTTTAATATCTCATGCTGTTACCAGTTGGTTGATACTTCAGCTAAGCAGCAGTGGCTCTTGGTGCCGTAGTGACAATATGTGAAGTTGTAAAATGAGAGCGTGGCTTCAGACTTAAAGCCTGTGTCCTACCCAGTGGTTCCCCGGGCAGCGTCAGAATGCCGTCAGGGGATAACGTTTGCTGAATGTTTACCAGATGATGGCAGTACATTGTTTGCTATTTTCGGAGAATGGAGACATGTATAGGGGTGTGGTGTTTCTACATTTAGCCTGTTCACTGAATCCACTATGGCCCAGTGGAGATTGGCCAGAAGCTTGTTATCCTGTGTTTACCTCTACGGGAACAGAACCAGATCCCGTTGAATATGCAAGACTCCAGCCCTCGTTGTTCGGAGATCCGATCGCCTACAGAAGCTTATTTTAGTGGCACCTTGACTGCATCCTGTTAGCGCTGACCTCGGAAGGAAAATCAAACGCACTTTGATGTAAATAAAGATTGTGCTTCCTCTCGAATCCCTGTAAGCCGGCTTCTGAGGGTCTCTGCGCACATTTGTCATTAGATAAGCCTGCTGACTTTAAAATGCTTCCACTGTGACCCAGTGTCCACGTATGGTGGTCAGTAAACTACACACGCCACAGTGTGAATGCGCTGGGTTTAGACGGAAGTGTGGGCAAAATCACATTCAGAGGGAAAGTTCAACACGCACACGGATGAAGACTGTTCAATCAAAGCTTTCAGGAGAACAAAAATGGGAGAAACCTTTCTTTCCACTGCAGCGTGTCTTAACAGGTTACACTTGGCTGAACACAATCCCGATTTTAAGAATTAGCTGTGAGTTCCACTGACCGTGTTTCCTAAGGGACTGGCTTTCTCCTCTAACTCCACAAGGCATGTGGCGCCTCAGACTCAATCAGACAGTCAGGACACATAAAATATTGAGATCTTAAAAGCGAACGTGTTTCTTAAAATGCTCCGAGCCGAGTTATATTTAATCAGTGACACACATTTTCCAGAAACGAAGTGAGAACGGCGTTGTTGAAGGGAAAAAGTTCAGCTAAGTCAGTCATGAAACATGTTAAAGGCAGAAAGGGAATAATGTGGCTAGATGGCGAGAGGCAACCTTTGCTCCCTCTGCTGTTCTGAATGGTCTTTATCTAACTCTTTTTCCACGTAGAGCTGATGGACACACGGGCTGCCAGGCCTTTCAGCTTCTCCTTCAACACCAGTGACTACCGAGTGCTTCTGATGGATCAGGACCAGGGCCGGTTGTACCTGGGCAGCCGGGAGTACCTGGTGGCTCTGGACATGCACAACGTGAACAAGGAGCCGCTCATAGTGCGTACAACCGCAGCAGTTTGCCTTTTCCTAAACCCAGCGTGTTGTTTGGAATGTGGCTTAGGCCTCTAAATGCAATGATCCCGTTTAATCCGGTGTTTTGTGCCGTTCTGTGAAACAAACAGATCCACTGGCCGGCCTCCGCTAAGAGAAAAGGAGAATGTCAGATGACAGGAAAAGGAAAACAGGTGGGATCATGTATTTACATCCTGCTCTTTCAAAGTCACAGACTCCTGCTTTCGAGACGGGGACAAAGATGACGATGCTGCTTCGGTTCCGCTTCCATTCATGCGGGTCTGACCCATTTGTCTTTTGTCTCTTTGTGCAGGGTGAATGCGCCAACTTTGTGCGTTTGATAGAGCCTTGGAACCGCACCCACCTCTACACCTGTGGAACGGGGGCGTACCAACCTATCTGCACATTCATCAACCGGGGCTGGAGGGCAGAGGTGAACGCAAAAGACACTTACAGTTCCCTGAGTGGGATTTACAGCGAGAATCCCTCAGCGGTGGGCCTGGAAAGCTTTGTCCTGCTTAATATTTCAGGACTCCAAACTGGGACGCTGATTTGTTTGTGATTTCCCATGTTCCCTTGTGACGTGGTGGCGGTCTGTTTTCATGCACGCTCTCGCTGTCTGACTTGCCCCTGCAGGACTACCTGTTTAGGCTGGTCCCTGGGTACGTGGATTCGGGGAAGGGAAAATGTTCCTATGATCCCAAACAGGAGAGTGTTGCAGTTCTGATCAGTAAGAAATGTTTCGTTGAAATGCCCCAAAACACGAAATCTTTACATTTAAATGCTGTTTTACAAAAGCTCAGCCGTCCGACTGTCCCTCCTGTGCAGATGGCAACCTGTACGCAGGGGTCCACATTGACTTCATGAGTACAGATGCTGCTCTGTTTAGGACCATGGGAGGGAGGACAGCAATCCGAACGGAGCAGTATGACTCCAGGTGGCTCAACGGTGAGTAAGTGTGGGTGTGAGGAGGTAAACGCGTCTGATTACAGGTTACGGTTCCTCTCATTTTATTTGACAACCACTTGCCTCAATCCTCTCTCTGCTTATCTGTTTTTATCCTCCAGAGCCCGTGTTTGTTCAGATCCAGCAGATCCCTGACAGCGCAGAAAGGAATGATGACAAACTTTACTTCTTTTTCCGTGAGAAGACTCTAGACTCCAGCGGAACGAGCCCGAGTGTCATAGCCAGAGTGGGAAGAGTGTGTCTGGTCAGTCCAACACCTGCAGTGACAGTACGCTTACATTATCATATAAATGCCGATCTACATATTGCATCGTGACCTGACTTCCCTGCTGTCTAGAATGATGAAGGAGGGCAGAAGTCCCTGGTGAATCGCTGGACGACGTTCCTGAAGGCTCGTCTCATCTGCTCGGTGATCGGAGACGACGGAGTGGAGACGCGCTTTGACGAACTACGTGAGGCTGCAATAAAATAAGCCCAGCGTCTAAACTGGCTGCATATTAATTGCGACTGCTTTTACTTCGGTGTTATTGATTTGAGGACGGTTATTCTTCCAGGGGATGTGTTTATTCAACCTACGCAGGACGAAAGGAACCCGATGGTCTATGCTCTCTTCACCACAGCCGGGTGAGATGACGAGCCTCAGCTGATGAATTCACACCTCAGCTACACTCATCCGAACGTTTTCACAGACAATTCAGGCTTAGTTTCGTGCTTGTGTACTTGTCTTACCTCAATTGTTGTTTCTGTTTAAGCTCTGTGTTCAAGGGCTCAGCCATCTGTGTGTACTCAATGGCTGATATCCGCAATGTCTTCAACGGACCATTTGCCCACAAACATGGACATAATTATCAATGGACAGAGTACACAGGCAAGATTCCCTACCCGCGGCCTGGAACAGTGAGTATCAGTCAAGCTGGTGCAAACAATTGCACCACAGGCCCTGTCTCACAATCGAGTTTCAACTCTACCCTCTTGTTTCTTTGCATCCAGTGTCCAGGAGGAACCTTCACTCCTGGCATTCGTTCCTCCAGGAACTTTTCAGACGAGGCTGTGAATTTCATCAGAGCCCATCCCCTCATGTTCCATCCAGTTTATCCTATCCACCGCCGCCCCCTGGTGGTGAGAACAGGCGTGGACTACCGCTACACTGCGCTGGTGGTGGATCAGGTGGATGCTGTGGATGGACGCTACGAGGTGCTCTTCCTAGGGACAGGTGAGGCAGCTGCCAGGCTGGAGGAACTTCTCCAGCTGAAGATGTACTTACTAAACTATTATGTGTGTCACCCACAGATCAAGGTACTGTGCAAAAAGTCATAGTTTTGCCTAAAGACCCGACCAGCATGGAGGAACTCACCCTGGAGGAAGTGGAGGTTTTCCGGGTATGTGTAAATGTGCAGCCCTGAAGTGAAGGACCTCCTCTGACCTGTGAATAAAGTGTAGTTAATTTAGCTTTTGTTTCGCTTTTTGATCATTTATAGAGCAGAGCTCCAGTCAAAACCATGAAGATATCTTCTAAAAGAGTAAGAGCATCCTTTGAGTTTGTCTTGATCAAACAGAAATTAAACAGATTCCTCGTGACTTCGGTGAATTGAGTCTGTTTTGCTTGTGTCACCGCAGCAACAGCTGTATGTGTCGTCAGATGCGGGACTGACCCAGGTGTCGCTGCATCGCTGTGGCGTGTACGGCAGGGCCTGCTCCGACTGCTGCCTGGCTCGGGACCCCTACTGTGCCTGGGATGGAGAGAGCTGCTCTGCCTTCACTCCATCCACCAAGAGGTCAGGGAACACTCAGCTAAGGATGCACTGTTAATGGGTTATTAAGCGAAGATGTGTTAACTCCTGACACTGATCTATACCTCAGGAGGAGCAGAAGACAGGATGTCAAACATGGCGACCCCCTGAGGCAGTGCAGAGGCTTCAACGCCAAAGGTTGGTGTTCAAGGATTGTGCACGTGTTAAATCTGCACTTGAGCAATTGCCAACGTGTCTTTTCTGTCATGCTGTTCAGTGGAGAAACGTCTGAGAGAAATGGTGCAGTTTGGGGTGGAGGGCAGCAGCACCTTCTTAGAGTGTCAGCCTCGATCTCCACAGGCCACAGTCAAGTGGCTTTTCCTCAGGGAAGGAAGGAGGAAAGTGGTGAGGAATTGTTCAATTTTCAGAAATGTTATAGGAATAATTTAGCAGTTCAACACTTCTTCACTTTCCCTTTTTGAAATATTTAAACCGCATAAACGGTTTCATTCTCATTTTTAGCTGAACCGTGTGGGAGGTGTTCTGAAGACCACTCACGGCATCCTGCTGAAGTCTCTTAACCAATCCGACGCAGGACTCTACCAGTGTGTCGCCACGGAGAACAACTTTAAGCACACGGTGGCCCGGGTGGCGTTGCGCATCCTGGATCGCGACATCGTGCTGGCCCTCACCGCCCAAGACGAGGACGAAGAGCCAAAAACTCGCCACGCGGCACCTTTCTCCCAGTCGTCCCTCTCCTCCACACCCTTCCCACCTGAGATCAGACTGATTAACCAGTACTGCCAGTCCTACTGGGAACAGCTCAGCCCCAAGCAGCAGCAGCAGCAGCGCAAACGCACCAGCCGCAGGCACACAGAAAGCCAGGACCAAGGCCTCGGCTAGAGGCCAGAGCCAGCGTTGTCCGGCGCTGGCATGTCTGGACGTTAAGGTGGACTTTTCTGTTAGACACGTTGGGGTGTCGCCTCCATTCACAGGCAGGAGATACTGTCATGCTAGTGACTAAATACTATATTGGTGGTTTTGCAAGTTTCGGCTTAAATACATGTCATTTTACTTTACACGTGGAACAATTTGGAAATAGTTTTGTGGGTGGGTTTTATGTCAGGTCAAGTGTTCTTGCTGGTTTATTCAGATGCTTGTAGGAAACACAAGCGCCGTCGTTCTCACATACTTCACGCCAGGCTGCTGTGTCCGAAAATACGTCATCGTCATGTAAAGTAAATCCAACATGTAGTCAACGGGCTACGACATGCAAACCCACATATATGGAACTTTTCGGTATCTTGAAAGACAAATGTAATATATTGATTGTGAATATAATATATATGGTCGTTGATGATGCATTATGGTGCATGCGTATCTGTTGACGTATCTGCAAGCTGTACATTTTACTGTCGTTTTCTGCTTCGTGTGTGATGACGTTCGTATGGTGTAATGTAAACTTTTAAGCTAATTCCATTGGGTGTTGTCATACCGTGACGTCCTGACTGTCCTGTGCTCTAGTGACCTACAGTGTGTGAGTACTGAATATGTTTAGCATACTGTGTTCTTCCAGTTATGCACTTTGTCAGTGGTCTTAGAGAGAATTTGGGGTGTTTGCACAGACCTGTGAGAAAATGATACACAAATTGATTTTTTTTTAATGTAAAGTACGTTATTATGAAAAACAGGAATGAAACTGGCTAAGATTTAGTTTTTGTTGTTGATGTTCAGCCATTGTATTTACATTCTTTAAGAATAACTCTGAAAGCACAAGGAGCAGCGTACTTTGGGGTCTGAGCCACCGTTCACCTTCGTTGTGAGTAACAGTGCCGTGTGCGTTCAACCTAAACAATCCTACACTGGAGATGTTTGAACAAATATATAAACGTTTCAGCATTCTCTTACAGTCCTTGTTTATTTTATTCTGGTCTGTAGTCGCTGTCTGTAACAGATCAGTGTAACAATGTCACAACTAAGACATTTTGCTCAAATCGCAGGTTGAAGTTCAAAAAACACGCAAACAAAATCAGTCATCCCATTCGTCGTCGTCGTCGTCTTCGTCTCCACCGTCATCTTCACTTTCATCTGGAAGTAAGAACAAGTACAAAATAATTGGAATTTGTTTGCTCTCTTTGCAGTTCAGGTAAAGATATGAATAATATTCCAATAATTTACCAGAGGAGTGAATGACTTTACTCCTCTTATTCATGGCCATCATGAGAGCCCCAACGATGCCTTCACCCGACGCTGGAGAGGCAGGTGGAGGTGGTTCAGGGCTCTCTGTCACCTGTAACACACGGAGGGGGGGCAGGATTTAAACATACATGCTGCTGCACGTGTGCAACCAAACCAGAGGCTGCGCTTTACAACTCGCGTGCTTTCATCCAGCGAGTGTGAAATGTTTCGAAGAAGAGGAAGGCGCTTTACGTTTCGGAGTTTCTTCCCTAGTCGGATCTGATCCAGTAGAGCCCCTCTACTGTCCCCTCCTCTGGACGACGCAGGTGCAGGTGCGGCTGGTGGATCACCAAAGGAGGGAGGAGGTGGTGGGAAATTTGAAGGCGGAGGTGGGGGGGGTGGAGGTGGAGCAGGAGCATCGCCACCTCCCCCTCTGCTGGGTGTGGATGGGACAGGAGGTGGTGGGAAACCTGTGGAGCGCTGGCTGGATGGTGGAGGGGGAGGAGGCACGCTGTGGGAGGAGGTAGGAGGTGCAAAGTGTGCTGGTGTCGGCGGTGGTGGGGGACCACCTCTGCTTGATGGGGGAGGGGGTGGTGGTAAGCCTCCACGTGACTGAGCTGGATGAGAGGGTGGAGGCCCTCGCGGCTGTGACTGGCCTGGGATAGGAGGCAGGGGGCCGGAGCGACTTCGTGGAGGTGGTGGCGTTGGGGCAGATGGACTGGATCCCGGCAGAGGAGGCAGGGGCCCTTGTCTACCAGGTGGGGGTGGAGCTGTAACACAGTGGTAGATATGCTTTACAAGTCGCCCCACGCTTTGGCCCGTATGAAGATGAGGAACGAAATGCGGTGGGAGCCGAACCTGAACAGTTGATCTCCCGCTTGACCGCCTCCATCCCTCCAGACTGCTGGATGACATTGTAGATGAGCTGTGACGTCTTTTCATCCCTCATGTCAGCTTCACCGATCCCAGCACGGGAGAGCAACTGCTGCAGGTCGGGGTCAAGGTTGTTGGGATCCCAGCCAACATGCGAAATGTGCCTATCACAGGGACAGAACGAGAGTGAGAAGCCCAGCCGCTACAGTAACACAAAAACCCGCTCCAACACTCACTTAAATCCGCTGGGCGCTCCTATATCCGCTTTGGAGAGTTTTGGACCTTTCTTCTTGCTCTTCTTCTCCTTCTTCTTTTCTTTGCTGCTCAGAACTGAAGGAGAAGTAGGCGAAGGCATCGAACGGTAACGCGACGACTGAATATCTGGGTTCTGGATGTCCACTGTGGCCATGTGGAAAGACCCAGGGCTACCGCCTGCTCCTTTAGGACGAGACAGAATCACACACAAACGGGTTCTTAGGTCATTCAATGGCTCCTGTGGCAGAAGAAGTGACAGCTAGAGCGCTGCGGTGAAGGAGTTACCCACCCCTGTCGGTAGGAAGCGGAGGCAGGGTGCTTCTGTCTGCAGTAACAGAAAAAGGGAAGAGAAAAACAAAAGTTACCGTTAAAGTTTGCTTCATGTGCAAATCGCAGTCAAAAGATATAGTTGTCTTACCACCGTGCGGTGGGGGGCGCTGTTTCTTCTCTGTCGAATAAAAGATATATATGATATAAATATAATATTGATCACGATCGCCATCACAAACTAAACATGCATTTGTAAACAATCAACTATTGATTCAATCAGGTGATAAGAAATTACATGTTAAAAGATTCATTAAAATCTCTCTTTGTGTCATAAAGAAAATTTATGAAAATTTGTGTTAAATGGACACAGAATCATCCTCAATAAAGTGGCTACTACTATTTTATTTCCTGAACCATTTTGGCAGCTGCTCATTTAGTTATGATTATCCTAAAAAAACACTTTGCTGTCTGATTCTGAAAGTGAAGACTAAACGTCGCCTATAAACTCACTGACCTTGGCGGTTGTTTCTTTGGTCGATCTTCTCTTCCACTGCAGCTTGAAAGGCTTCTGCTTCCTGTCGCTCGGCAAAGTTCAGCCCGACCCGACAGTCCTAGGTCGTGGAGCAGATCCAGTCCAGATACAGCACAAAACAGCATAGAAACAAGAATTAAACGAGTTCACTAACAGAGGATTGCAGAGCATCGTGTCACGGTCTGAACCGAAAGGAGGAACACAAACAAGCATATGCTTACATCTGCAGCAAAGGTGTGGAAAAATGGCTGTGGGCAGGAATAAACTATTTGGTTGTAGAGCTCCTGCTCCCAGACCTGCCTCCCTGCCTGCGGAGAAATATGTTAGTATTTCAACCTGTCATTCACATTATTAGTCAAATCATCTTGTGTCAGATGCTGTGTGGCTGATTTCAGACTGACAGTAGACACAGTGACTAGATTAACTGATGGAGCTCTGGGTTATTATTTCCGCTGCTTTTCTGAGAGGTTACCTTCAAGTCAAACATCCGTATGAAGTAGGAGCGCTGCAGGTTGTCTTTGACGAAGCAGAGCACGCCGGTGTGCTGCACGCTCCAAACGTTTGGGCTGTGAGGCAGAGCCATGAGCAGCTGTGCTACCGCGGTCGCCATGGACTAGAAGCACAGATAACACACACAGTGATAACAGTAAAGCAGAGATAGGACGTTTTTACTGTCGCTCACATGTAAAGGATCCACTTCCTTGTCTGCTTTGCTCAGATGACACCTTGAAGTTACGTGATGCTCTTAATTTGCCACAGCAAGTGTATATGCCATTAAATTCCTTGTTTATTTCGATATAGTTACAGAAATATAGAGGAACAAAGCACCTTCTGCTCCCCTTTAACTAAAGCCAGTGTTAGTACATGCACCTATTTCTGACACCAGGGGAAGAAATTGTTCAGCCACCATTTCCTGTTACAAGTACCTCATTTTCGGTGACCTAACACAAGCAATGAATTTTAAATGCATTTAGGTTAAAATACAACAAATCTAAAACATCCAAATGATTCAGATATAAACAACAGATTAAAGACCGCAGACACACTAAGATACAGCATTTGGAATCGAAATAAAGAAACTACAACAACATCAGTGCTAGAGTTGACTATAGGCGGCTGACGGAGGGTTCAGCTAGAAACCGTGCTCACTAATGTTCACAATGTAAATGTGTGCAAAGGCAGATAATGGAACAGAGGCGCGTCTATGGGGGCTGATTTAAATTCGCAAAGTAACCTGAAAAACTTGTTTCCACCAGGAGAGAGTCCGGGTATAAAACAACAGAATGATGCCACGTTGACCCCACCGTCCCCGACCTCCACCGCCAACCCCCCAGCTTGGTCAGGCCATGTCAGAACTTACAGCACACCTTCTGCCCAGCAGCTCCTCCAGCTTCTCATTCTCCTGCAGACTCAGCAAGGAGCTTCGGACGTTCTCCGTTTTAGCTTTAGAGCCACGGCTCATCGTCCTCGGCTTAATCTCCCAGTTTAGCCTAAAGGGACGTGTTCAGCATTTGAAAAAATCCAAAACAAAACGTCCTGTGTGCGCTGTCAGCGCACTGAGCTCTAACGTCAAGGAAGTTTCTCTTCTCTGTTCTGTTCACGCTCAGAGCAGGAAACGGACAGCCGCACTTCTCTAACCCCCACTTTTCTTCTCTCTCTTAGACACAGAGCACAAATGAATGTGTTACTTCCATTTTCAGAGGGAGGCAGTGCACTCGTGCTCTGCTGCGAATGTCTTCCTGGTTTGCAGCTTAGTTTACATTTAAGATTACAAACAAAGCCAAGAGTAGGTAGAAATTAAGGGTATTTTATTGACACATAACAGTCAAATTAATTTAAATGTACAAGATTAAAAAATCTTTTAAAAACAAAAAAAGAATCCATTCATTTAAACTTTAAACTGCATAGGTCACTATTCACCATACTGTTTGTGGGACAGCATTTTTAACACTGACTTCATAATAAACTTTAACTGGCCTTTGCCAAAGTTGGTAAAAAATAGTGTTACAAGCTTCTTGATGACACAATAAATATATACTTTGGTTTGCAACTGTTTTTAGGGACACATAAAAGCTTTTATACAAACCATCGCTCTGTGTGTTGAAACTCACATGACTGACAGTAACTGTGTGTTCGACCTTCATGAGTAGCAGCAAAAAGCCCACAAAAGGCCATTTATGAAAAACCACCTCTGAATCGCCTTTGTACAAGAAATGATGTCAAGTGCCAGAAAGTATCAACAGAATACCTCAATGGACGTGGATGGAATTGACTGTACAAGCCTCTGAAACGGGGAATGGGTGAAATGGTTAGTGTGAAACCGCAGGTCGGCCCGCGTTGGTCATATTTCAGTCTGTGAAGTGGAGAGAAACTCCACCAACACATGTGACAATCTGATCAGGAAATGCCAAGTGAGAAATGAAAACGCATTTTGTTTGTTTGACTGAAATGAACAAATAAAATGATGGTCTTGAAATCCATGCTGTGTAAAGGCTGCTGAAGTAAACTGGACGGACTCTGGAGGTTATTACACATCTATACTCTAACACAGGATTTCCATTTGAGTCACTCTCTTCCCATTCACCCTTTGTGCAGTTACTCATTTCGAGTCTGTTGCATTTCTGAACACATCCTCCAAACATCCTTACTCCAAACTATCACAGTGAGTTCTCATTCAGTCAGAACGCTGTAATTCTTAGGTATTTGTGTGCTCTCCTCACTTACAGACCCCCTGTTCTGTTTTGGTCACAATGGAATGTTCTTCACATATTCTTGGTATTTCCTTTTTTGGTTTATGATGAGCACTTGGCAGACGTGGGGCAGCTGAGTGACAGGGAGAGCTGTGGTTGGCATTGTTTTCATAGGATCTCTGTTCAGTCACGGCAGCTAGTGGCCACCTCCACTGCGGGACTCTCCGGTCACCCAGTCAATGATTATAAAGGACAAGCTCATGATCATAAAAAGGAATCCCAGCGCCGCGAAAAAGGCAGCCTGCAGAAGATAAGTAGAGAGAGAACACATAGTAACACAGAGAAACTGAAGACTGAAAATTCCATAGTATCTAATAGATGAAGGGACTGACTAGTACCTGGATTTTGGGTCTAGAGAGCAAAGGCTCCTTTTCTTTAGGAATGATCCGGACGTAGAAGATTCCAGGTAGGATGAAGATAAGACTAGGAGCAGATGTGGCTCCTGCGGATGAAGGTGGAGAAACAAAAGTTAGCAAAACATCTGCAACGAGGCCCAGACTGGATCGTTACTGTCCTTATTTACCGATGAGGCCAAAGATGTCGCGGATGGACGGCACAAAAATAACAAGTAGGTTGACCATGAAGATGAGACAAAATGCTATGATGGTGTGTCTGGCCCAGTGGAAAGGCTTATCGGGGAAGAAGATCTGGAGCAAAGCCCTGCGGATCTGCAGAGGGAAGGAGGAAAGGAAGGTTTTCTTACAAACAAGATAACAAGCGTCCAAGCACTGAGAAATCCAGTTATACAGTCGAAGGTTGTCACGTTCTCTGCAGTCACTCAACATTTAAAGAAGTGGTTCTGTTTTCTTTAGAAGACACACGATATTACTGAAATCCTTTTACTTAATTAAAAGCTGGAGCTACCGTCTGATTAGCTTAGTAGAAAGGGCAGCGAAAACAGTGTATAGCCTCCTCATAAACCCGCCGCTGTGAGATTTGCATGGATTAGACCGAAAGGAAAAAACAACATCACAGGGCTGTGGTGGTATTTATGAAATGCTTGATGTGTCTATTACCTTTTAAACAGACACAGATGATACTTCCTTATGCAAAGCTAAGCTAAGCATTACCTTCTTTTAATGCAAATACAGTATGTGATCTTCATGTTCTCACCCAAACCTCTGCAATAAATTATTGGCAAGGTAATAAACTATTAATCGTCTTTCAAGCAAAAGAAAAGTAGTATGAACTGCTTAGTGCTCTTAGTAGATGTGGAAGAGATTTTATCTTGTAAAGTGAATTTTAGTACTTTACACTGTAGAATTTATAAATCACTGAGATTTAATGACACAAACCAAAGGCAGCTTTATACAATCACCATGCTGGAATATTCTGTCATGTTCAAGCACATAAACAGCAAGTTTCAGCATTTTGACAGAAAATAGATCTTTAGTTCTGAGCCACACAAGCCTCATCTGGCAGCATCAGTGGAGTTGGGTGTGAGGTAGTGAGTTTCAGATGGACCTAGATACCGACGTACAGAAGAAAAGGCCCGTAGTGATTTCTGTATGTGGACGAATACTGAGAGCAGAAGAACAAACATGGCTCCATCCATATCTACTACTTTTTAGTTGCCACCACTAGAGGTCATCACTTACCTTAGAAAACACTCCACATCACTTTTATTCAAAAAGTTTTTTAAAAATGTCATTGAACCCTATGTGCCATTTTAGAAAGACTTTGATATTTATTTATATTTGCTTATACTCATATAGTAGTAAACAGAATTCGCAAGAATTGTAAAACGGATATCTTACGGGGAAGAGAACCACAGGGACGGTCAGCGTGACGGCTATCAGCACGGCCAGACGCACGCAGAGGATCAGAACATTCATGGGGTCCACGCGACTGTAGGTGTGTAACAGCTCTGACTCCACAGCACCTGAAAACGCCCGTTGACGTGAGTCAAGCGATGCAGTCACTCAGTCGCGGCGCTGAACGTGCTAACGGCAAATCTGGCTGGAACTAAATTGATCAGTGTCTTACCATAGAAGGTGAGGTAACCAAAAATAGCAGTCAGCAGGTACATGACAAACATGGCCAGGATGGAGATGTTGGCGACATTCTGCATGCGTTTCTTGTTGGCACTGAGGTAAGGAAACACTATTAACACTATTCCACAAAAGTCTACTACATTTTTGGGAGAAATGGTGACATTCCAACTTACTTTCGTAGCTCAGTGTAGATCGGTAGCACCTCAGGGTGGCAGACGAAAGCAAAGGCCAGAATTGGGATGGTGTACGCTGTCTGAAAGGTCAGTGAGAGACTCGTTTGACACGTAACAGGCAGTGAGTAGTGGGAATGTGCCAAAAAAATCAGCTCAAATAAAACAACATCTGTCTGACATCAACACAGGAAGCCACAGTCAGGAGGGTTTTCCTCTAACCTGTGAGTTGACTGTGAATAGTTTGGCCTCACAGAAGTCATGAGTGCTGTTAATGGCAGCGTGCACGTCAGTCACAGGCGTAGTGTTATGATGCTGATCCTCCAGTGGACATGTGATATTGAATTTCTTGTAGATAACCTGGGGAGACACACCCATCAGATTAATCAAGACAAATATTTACCGGAGAAGTAGGTGGTTAAACCTTCTGTGTTTTGTTGCCCCTTTGCTGACTCACCGAAATGAGGAAGAACACCATGCAGGAAAGCGAGAAGCCACTCGTGTAGCCAAGGTAACCTTGATTTCAAAGACAACCACAGACACACGAGGCTCTCTTTAAGCCGTCAAACCTCGATGTTAGCACAGTACGTGAAAACATCACTGACAGAAAAATGAATGAGGAACACAACAAAAAAAAAGACAACGTGGGCAACAGAATGACAAACATACCAAGATGTTTCATGAGTGCTAGAGGAAGAATGATGCAAATGCTAACAATGATGATCAGGTAGTTTCCATTCAAGAACCACTCTCTACGAGACAAAGACAAAATCAGTATAGATCTACACTAAAACGTGGAAAGACTGACTATAGATGGAACATTGTAAGAATATGTCTGCAGCTCTCACCCTGTGTTGTCATGTTTCCCAAGGAAAGTCTGAATCACCAATGGGAGTTCAGACTTGACAATAAAGAGGTAACTTGACATTGCTAAAACAGACAAAAGCAACATGTGTGAAAATATGCACTTGATTTCTGTGACAAATTAGATGACTTGCAAACAATACCTCCAATATTATGCATTGTAATGATTCCAGCAGCAACCATTTTTCCCGGTTGCCCAAAAGCTCGCAAGCCAAGCTGCTCGTAAGCCCGGATGCCTGAAAACACAAGGACCATTTTGTAATATATGCGCGTGGTGACTACATGTACACGAGTCTACCTCTGGCTTACCAACAACTCCAGCACTTTTCAGCAGGAGGTGTATTGAATATGCAGACAGCAAGGCAATACACACCAGCAGGATTCTGAAAGACGTGAAGCGAGAAAAGTAACATTTGAAGGCTCCTACACCGAACTGATGCAACTTTGATTTCAGTTCTTCCTGTCTTCTTACTGTCATTACCTCATTATTATGTAAATAAATGAGGACAAAGGGGAAAAGGCAAATAAAGTTATTGTTCAGATACTGGTGTTCTTTTTCACAGAAAGCATGTTCTGGTAGAAAGAAAATGAATGACGGACTGGAATTATTCTTTGTTTTATCATTAACAGTAGCCAGTTTGTCTATTTCAGACAGGCTCTGCAGCCACTCTCCACCTCCTCCCCCCATGCCACATAGCACAGAACTGATCCAGGCAGGCGTGTCTTGGATGTGATCATGAGCGTCTATATTTAACAATTTAAATCTGATTGAGTGGAGCTGTGTGTGTGTGTGTGTGTGTGTGTGTGAGCCCTAATGTACATTCTGACAGGCCAGTCCCTGTGTGGGAGCAGTTGTAAACACAGTGTTACAGGTACACAGACCAAAATACTCAAGCACACAACCCACCCCACACCAGAAGGACACATACCTGTCCAAACACAAACACACAGACAGACAGACGATACCACACCATGTGCTGCTTCTCAAGCCTTACAGGGCCCTGTAGTGACCACCAGCAGACTGCATGCACTGACATACACTTGATCATAATCCTCAGTTAGTCTTTACCTTAAAAAAGATTACATGGATTTTAAAAAAGTATTCTTTCTGTAATGAAGTTGGGAGCTGAAGACAAACAAATAGATGGGTGATTACAGATATGTAGATAATAACAACAGCTACGGCAAGTGTTTCTCATCAAAACCTAAAAAGCCATCTCCACAAAAAAGGGAAGGCCAGAAATAATGATGTCATATTGTAAACACCTTTCAGTCAGTACACAAACCATAAAGTGAAAAACACACACAGCAGGTAGCCCGTTGCAAGTACAGTCCAGCATGAACTGGGACTATGTGTCTGGCAAACATACTCACATAAAAAGAATGATTCCGGTGTTGGACATGGCAAAAGCCAGTCCCAGAATTCCACTGCCCATTATGGCGTTACTGAGGTTAAAGACGGACATGCCAAACGAAGTCTTTCCCTCGAACTGCAGCAAGAGCACAGGACAGGATGTTACACACAAGTTCTCTGTCTCAATGACTGCAGCCAGAGAGCTAACGTTCGAGCGGTGAAATAAGGCTCACATCCGTGAAGTGGATTTGTTTCTTGACACCGGTTTTATTCAGGAGGTTGTCCTCTTGTTCGGGCAAATCATCGAACCTACAACAGAAAATAAAGATTATGGCGCCTTTACTTTCATCTGACGTACACATTCGTATTCACTGCTCATCTGTGAGTCTTACCCATCCTCCCTGCTGTGGCCACTATGTCCATTCATCTTCTGAAGCTCCATATCAGTGGCCAAATCATCAAAGCTGCGACAATCAGTAAAGGTTAGGAAACCTTGACCTTAACATCAGATCAGTAGTTACTGATTCGTGAGACTTACCGATCCTCTCTGTCAAGTCCGTTCATCTTCTGAAGCCTTGTGCTGGTTGCTGCAGATGCGAATTGAGAGATTTTGAAGGTCTGATTTTGTTTTCTTTAAACGCTCGCCTTTTTGGAAATAAAAGAAAAGAAGAAGTTCATTTTTTTATAGCCAACCTACCAATGTAGCCAAGATGTGCTGGATGGTGGCTGTGGTGCTTTGTCTTGGTCATGGATCAAAACTGGAAACAGACCAAGTGTATGTGTCACTCACTGCTTTGCAAGCTTCTCTGTGCAGGACCTTTTCTGATTCCTTGTCTAAACTTGCCACTATTGTGACAACATCTGAGAATGAATCTTCCAAGAAACTCAACTGCCCTGTACTTGCACAATCCTTTATTTAAAGATGAATCACTGGCTAAAAGCATCAGTAACAGATGAGTCCTACAAAGCTGAACAAAGTGGTTATTCGTACTTCATCCACAACAATAAAGAAACAGTCGACATGACCAGTGTAATACAGATGGAAGTTACTATGGGGCTCCTGAGGCCAGGCCTATTTATAAATCTTAAGACACACCACAGTTTTTACTGTAGCTTGCCAAGGAATACAAAAATCCTTGCTTTTCCACAGTTCTTTCTGTCCTTTAGCAAACTGATCTGCTGCCTAGTTCAACTATTTTCCAAATGATCATCGTAGTTGCAAAATATTTGAAAAGAGACGTTTTCACTTGAGATGTACATGTAGGTCAGTTTCGAGCTTATGTGACATGGATGGCTTTAAATAACAAACATTGTCAGAGGACTTATGCTCTAATCTGCTGTGGGCCACACAAAGCTGATATGGCCTAACTCTGGGAATGAGCGTAGGTCTGAGCTGCTGCCACGAGGTCATGAGATACTCGTTTCTCTGTGGCGCAGACTTTCACATCTGACCCCTAAGAGCACACTCGCACTGCATCGCTCCATTCCTTAAGGATTTCACACAAAACCAGATTTTTTTATTCCTACGCCCATCATGAATGGGCCCGTTGAAGTACAAATAATCCACACAGCTCGGCGTGTGAGAGCAGTGGGCTCGGAGATTAACAAAGGCTTCCTGTGTAATGGTGCTATTTCGGCTAAATACAGAGTAGCCTTTTCCTGCATTCTAGCCCCAGGTCAACTTCGGTTAGAGTAACTTTTTTCAGTGCCGTGCTCAATGACTTTCCCATAGTCCTCAACAAACAGCAGAGAAGAAACGTCAGGGATGTTTTGTAATTTAATGTTTACAGATTAAACAGATTTGACGGCTTCATTATCTTTTTCACATTGTTAAAAAAACACAACTTGCTATTATGGTATGCTTTGATTGTTGGGAATGGACAGACGCAGAGAAACTAGACAAACTGGACTAACTGAGACTACACTAGGTCATAGGGGCAGCAGAGATATTGCGGAAAAAGGTCATAAAGCTAAAGAAGGACTCGTGTGCTTCATATTTATCCAAGCAACCATTCCCCACAACTATTCCTGTGCTTTATATTTATGTATAAGCACAGCATATAACGGTAGTCATACACATGGCTCTTGTCTGACGCAAGAGAAGCTCGCTATTGACAGTTAGATCCTCCCTTCCCAACATCTCCCAATTCAAGGACACACACACACACAGAATATTCAGGAACTCACCCTCGTGGTCAAGCACAAGTCTCGTTCTGGTTCCTGAACACTGACAGATTAGATCCTTGAGCAAATTTTAGTTTTTAGATTCCTGTGTTTTTAAGGAGTCTTTTCCAAGCTCCTTGGTCGTAGAGGAGAGAGAGTGAAAGAGATTACTGCCTTACTATGGGAGGGAGTTACCAGGAAATAGGAACACCCTTTCTTAACCCCTTGTTCAACCAGTTTCAGGTAGCAAGAGGCTACAGGGACCCGCAAGCAGGTGTCTGCACTCAAAATGTACCAACACCAGCACCTGAACTACGCAATGAACTGACTGTAGAATTTTGGAGATGATATGTATTTCGAGGATTAAGGTAAGTCCAGGATCACATCACATCCACACAGAGGTGTTCAAGCTGGGCGCTAATTATGGGATCATTACTGATTACACAGTAGAAGTGGGCTCTGTTACAGCATGCATCCACACTCACTGGCAGTTTTCATCCTGCAGGAAGGCACAGTGAAGCTAATTAGCTTAGGAATTAAGTGCTTTTTTAAGATTGCCATCATGTGATTGCGCTTAAGAGTGGAAACTTTGGGCAAGCTTACGAGTTATCATGCACTTGATCCAAAGCAAACAGTTACACCTAGACTGACACGGAACAGTAGAAATGGACAGGGCAGTGTTGTTGGTCCAGGATGTCGCAAAACCTGGGTCAGACATGGTGTTGAAGACGTCACGTCAGACAGACACTAAGTGCTCTATGCTAGAGAAACAAAACTCTGACTTCCAGCCAAAAACACCATCCCATCCTCAGGGTCCTCATGTCAGTTGGCTGATAAAGCAGGACTGAGATATGAACCTCGCCTGCACGCCCTAGAAAAGCCCTCCATCTCTTTATCTTAATATTTTACTGAGAAATGTGACTGTTGCATCGTGTGCAATTAGAGCTGGCAGATGCGCTACGAGTACGGTTGATTTTATAAAGGAAGCTGAAGAACATAGCAGCACTTCCACAAGCAACACAATTGTTGAACTTTTTGGAACAGGTTACAAGTATTGTATTTTACAATGGTGGCTTGAATCAAGATTGTAATAAACTAGCGTGGCCACCCGTGTTCAGTACACATTAACTAATACATACACGTGTGAAATACAGTTCCACAAATGTCATTTCATCATTATAAAATCATTTTTTAAGCAAGGATCGTGTCTGCGCATATTCAGCCAAGAACATCTCACATTTCAGTGAGTCATTGAAAAACTACATTGGTGCTGTGCGTTTTGCCAGCATGTCACATAAGAAATCTACCATCGAATAACATCGCACAGCAGAGCTAAGCTACAAATGAAATAATGTTCTTATTCAATTAGTGGAGATAATAGTGAGACCTATATCTTTATGCTAGAATGGGAAAACGTGTCATTGCTCACCTCCAGTAACAGGCACAAAAAAGTGTTGCCTTTTCTATGAAAAGGAAAAAAGGCCAAAGGTCAAAAACGTGTTGGTCAGATCACGCTTAAAATCTGCCTTTCAGTCAGCCATGAAGGTCTCTGCAGCTTTTACAAGAGAGAAAGAGGGGGGAAGGAGAGAGCTTACCCGCATTAAGAAATTTCCTGCCACGTCACACATCAAGCCACTCCCTATTCCTTCAGACTACACAGGCCACATGCTCAGTTACTTTGTGAAATAACTGAACTTAATGAACATATTTGTTTACCAATCCAGGAACATTTAGCAATCTTTCAAGTTAGAGATAATTCTACAGCCGGCAGGCCAAAATTACATTTAGATAACGTCCTGTGTTTCTGATTATCGTTTGTGCAACATTACACAAGTTGATCTGTGGCTGTGCTGCAGCTACAGCTGTGGTAAGACATGGTTCATTTCTTTGAGTTTTAGCTTGGCCGGCCACTCCACTGCAATCGCCATCTAGTGGGGACAAAACACTGCCCAGTATATGACACAGGCATCAATGAACAGCATCCAGACATTCAAAATGCAAAAACTTAATCTGCAATGCTTACAAATAAACAAATATCCAACTATTCCTTTTAAAATCAAGTTATAGATTTGCACAATTAATATTCTTAAACTCGAAGATATTTAATAAAATGGCAAAATAAAAAGCAGAAAGCAAAAAAAAAAAACTTCACACTTGAGAAGATGCAGCCAACGTTGCAGATTTTCAGATTTGGTTGTTATATTTCAGGCCAATTTACTTAACCTCCAAGAACAAAGAAAGCCAAACTCAAGGGGATTAAAAAATGGATGCCTTTTATTATTGAGGTATGACAAAAAGGTCAGTAATTAAAATCTGTGAAATGATGAGACACCTGTTAAATAATATTTACAGTACTCATTTGAGCTAAACGTTTTACTGATAGGTAAAGAAAACCTTGCAGTCCTTGCAGTCACTTCCCCTTCTCAACCCACTGGAAGAAGTTACATCGAGCCTCTGGGTTGGTCGCGTGCCCCTGTGGACGGGCACACACAAAGAACTGCTTGCCCATGTTCGGCCCTTCCTTTTTTACAGTACGGAGCACACAGGGCTCCCCGTGGACCTTACAGGACGGTGCTGGAGGCGGTCCCCGAAACACTGACTTCCAAAACACTATAGATTCCCCCTTCTTAGACCCTGTAGGTCCCTCAGTCACCTGAGGGTCTAAATGTTTTGACTTTATCTGCTCCTCTACCTGTGGGGAGCTGTCACAGATGACCTCTGTGTCTTCAGGTGACCTGTCTGCCACAGACACATTTTCTTTTGTTGTGGATGCTTTTTGAGAGTTTTCTATGGTAATCTGTGCTTCAGTGGGAGGAAGAACATTTGTCAGTTTAGGTTTGAAAAAAGAAAGGAGGCTACCCTGAGGCTTTGAAGCAGCCTTTACAATCTTTGTCTTTTTCCCTTTCGGGGCATCAGAATCAGGTATTAATGTTCTTTTTTTACAAGACACACTTTCAGATTCAAATGGGTTTAAATTCTCCCTCCTTTCTCCATCATCTTGAGAACTAGGTAATTCATCCTGCGACTGAACAGATTTTTGGTCCACCTTAACAAAGAAGCGAGACAGTTTTTGCTGCTTTCCTACGAACTCTGGCAGATAACGTGTGCAGAGTGGAGGTGGCTTGGAGCTGGGCAGGAGAGGGCAGCTTAGTTGCCCCCACACAGGGCAGTGATCTGACCCCTCCACCTCAGGCATGATGTCTGCTGCCACAAAACACTCCTCGACTAGCTGGCAATCAGCAAATATATAGTCAATGCGTGTGCCATAGTTGGTTTGCCGGGCTCCAGTGAGAGTGGACCAGCATGTGAAAGCACTGGAGCGGGTTGGATGGAAATAGCGAAATGTATCCACAAATTTTCCAGCGGTGACGGAATCTGTTGGTGTTACTTCGGACGCGTCATTATGTTGCTCCTGATTTCTGTCCTCTTCTTGTTTGCCACTGTGCAGGAAGCCATTTAGCCATTTTCTCCCAGGGTTTTCACCAAAATCATCCTAAGCAATGATAAAAATTAAATAGTTAGGAGGCTTCAATATTAGAAATATACAAGCTGCATGTAACACTGAAATTCTTTAATGTAAGAACATAAAACACATTTCTATTACTTCATGGATTTAACACATAAAAGTGAAGGATTATATGTGATTTACTAGTGCAGCTGAATATTACTTCTAGAAACAGCCATGTAAGCTGTTTCCACCCCTCTCATTTAATGTCTGGCTCATCTAGCAAGCACGCTGACTGAAACTTTATCGCCTAATTAAATTAGAGTGCTATCGAGTCGCTGATGCAACTCTCTGCAAAACAACTGTGTTTCTCAGGACAGTATTCCAACATTTTACTTACCATTTCACTGGGGTCACAGTGGTCTATAGGCTGGTGAGATGTATTTACATCTCCTAAAACAATCACATGGCTGAAAAGTAAACAAAACAAAGCAAAAAACTGTTACTCATACTCTGCACATTTGATTTAAAAAGGAGTAATAGAGAAACTGACAATGACCAAGTTAAAGTTATTATCAGTGTTTTTCTTTGTTTTTTTATATACACGGTTTCCTTCATTGCAATTTGTCTAAGTTTCACCGACTCTTCACAATAAATTTTGCATTTGTCATAAGATAAAAAGCGAACTTAAACTTGAACTTAAAACTGTTTCGTAGTTCAAGTGGTAAAGGCAGGAAACACCTGCGCCTCATGTGTTGTTTCTAGTCTGTGAAAATGAGCGTAGCAGCCTGTGGCTAACCTGCCAGCATTCAGTACAGCTTCAGCGCGACACTGAAGCAACTTGTAGAACTGTAGTTTGAACTGCTTCCGCTCCGGTTTCTCAGGGTCAGCACGGGGACAGTATACATTGATTACAGTAACAGTTTTCTCTTTGTCCTGACACCTGTGGGGGAACAGAAAGAGGAGTATAAACATCTGCAGTGTTCACCTTTGTGCTTCAGTTTGGTTGAGGAAGAAAATATTAATTAATGACATGAAAGATTTAAACCCTCTGTATAAAAACACCTCAAGTTATTCTCTCACATGATTCTGTGCTGTGTGATCATGGCTCGTCCTTCATTGTCCAGAAGCTGCAGCTCCTCGCTTGAAAGCTCAGGGTGGTCGCCGTAGCATCCAACAGCCCCATCATGGTTGGTCAACAGTCCCGTGAGACCCTCCTCGGCAGCGACGGGGGTGGCGCTGTCCTTACAGTACGTGGCGACTCCTGCGCGCGTCAGGAACGAGAGGTGAATTAGCTGATTCGATCGAGTTGTGGTTATTGACAACTGAAAACTAATAACGCCGGAACCTGAATAGCCGCTGCGCCCTCGGCTGTAGCTGAAATAGGAGTTGTAGCCGTCAACAATGGCAGTTCTTTCATCAAGCAGGTCTCCTGAAGGGGACACATAGCGCTGTCACTGTTAATCGCTTCCACCGCAGCGGAATGCTACAAAACAGCGTTTCCGCACGTTGCTAACCATGTAGCTTACTTGTCACTTTTGTCTCCTGCACACAGATAATATCTGCGTCCAGCGAATCCAGAGCCTTTTTAATACCACCTCTGAACGTCCTTATGCCATTTATGTTCCAGGTAACGACCTTCATTGCAAAACCGAGGCCGCCGTTAGTCTTGAGCGCGACTGCTGCTCCAATCGATGAGCGCGTCAGGAAGCGAAGCGGAAGTCTTCGTCGTGCTGTTGTTTTTTTCGACTTGATTGGCTGTTGGCAACCAGCTCGAGGGGCTTTACCGCCACCTACCGGCCGGAAAGTGTGATGGCAGGATAACCTACATTCTCCTCTTTAAACTATTTCCCTGAGAAGTCAAGGCTTTTCTCTATTTTACAGTTGAATTTGTCTTTTTCCCCCCAATGCTGCCTATACGTTTTTTCATCCATGTATCTTCTGCAGTTTCTGGTTGATTTCAATGCACTTCTTTTAGCTTTAAAATGACAAAACAGCTAAATAATGTAATATTTGTATCTGATAGCTGGGCAGCACTCACAAGAACTATGTCAGGGTAAAACATGGATATGAGGATCTTCTGTTGGAAATAGACAAAGTTGTCACGCAAATCAGGACGTAACTGTATGACTGTAGACTGTGTGAACGGACAATCTGTGTTTCTCTTTCTGAACGTTTCATTAAACGTTAGGGTAAAGACAGTGGCCTCTGTGTGTTCTGTTTGTGGATCCACCATGAAATTAAATTATCTTACCCCCACCATGCTGCTCCAATTCGTCTCACTTGTGGTATGTATTTGGGCCTGTTTTAGTTGGTGCTCTATGCCTAAACAGACTGATGATGTAAACTCTAAATTTCTATGCATCCATAAACTGGTTGACCTCACCAACACTTCATAGGCGTTTCAGTTATAGTTTTGACTTGGTTTCTAATTACATTTAGTTCTGTGTGATTTTGTGTTTGACGATCAAATAAATCTAAACTCCACAAAGCAAAGAAATCGTGATGCCTGTGGCTGCAACGCCCCGTGGTCTCGCTAGGGGGCGTAGTCGCGCTTTGAGGATTCCGGCGCGCTTTTGACACTCGACCCCCGCGTGATGAAACGAGAACCGGGAGGGCGGACGGGAAGCGTCTGGGCCGAGCAACAACTTGCGCTCACGTCCCTGGTTACTGACGCTGCCGCGGTTAGGAACCGTTGCTGCTGACAGCTCCTAAAGCAGGTGCAACGACAAGGTTCGCTTGCAACCGACGAGTCGCCTCTTTGAAGCGAAACCCCGAGGGTGAGTTGCCAGCTTGACTTATGACGGTTGACCGGCCAGCGTCAGCTAATTAGCCCGTCTGATCGGATCCGACTAACGCGGTTAGCTGTATCAACGGGATAACAGACCGTGGGACGGGTCGCCGACGCCGCACCCGTGTCAGTACTAGGAATCTACCGCTGAGTCCAGTCGACGTAGCGAGTAGCATTGCGGTGCTACTTGCTATAAATGATCGGCTAATGCTACGCTTGCTAGCTGCCCGGGTCGTGTCCTGTTTCCAGTCCGGTGTCGCCTTTTGTATCGCTTTCGTGTCCTTGTCAGATTATTTTTCACCGTCCAGGTAATTGATAGGCTGACAGAATATTTAGTACATTTGCTGGCTTTACTTTGATGGATGCTAGAGGCCGTGGTCTCGCAGAAGCAGGTGCTCGGTCCTACGGCACCGGTATAACGGGTGGGCTGGTGTTTCCATCTTCGGTCAGAGTGAAGGAAATGGGGGAACTGTGCCCCACCCAGTCCATGCTAGCAGGCAAAGCAAATATCAGTCCCTGCTGCTTCTACTAATGCTTTGTGGATGATCCCTGTGAATGAAACAGTATTCGTGTGTTGCTAAACTGCTTTAACTAACCCAACTATGTACTATAATGGTGAATCACTATCTGTGGTCAAGATGCGTGGAGGCCATTCAGTTTTACAGTTTAATAGCCCATATACATCCAGAGGAAAGGGATTATCAGTACTTAGCTCATGTGCATATGAGAAATGTGAAATGGGCCAATTCTATTACTGTAACTATAACAAACCTGGAATTTGTATTTGTAACTGACTATATAACCAATCAATCAAGTTTACTTGTATAATGCCATTCTGGCCCTTGTTTTCAGTAGTTTAATATAACAATCGTCTTTGTGTTTTGGCTTCTCAGTGTGAAGTAATGAGCGTGAAGGCGTGAAGGAGGTGAAGTGTTCCAGAAGAACGTCGGCAAACAATTTGGAGGCCAGGCAGAGATGCTGGAGGCGGACGCAGAACCGACAGGAGGGGCACTAGAAGGAGAAGAGGAGACAGAGATGGAGAGCAGAGACTTGAAGACTGAGGTGGTAAGATTGACCCTGGAGCTCCAGGAGGCCACAGAGGAGAAGCTACAGGCAGCTCGCTATGGTTTGGTGGTGCTCGAGGAAAGTTCAGCTCTCAAGATGAAACACAGGCAGTTGGAAGAGGAGCATGAAAGTCTCAAAGTGGAGCTACAGCAGCTCAGAGAGGTAGGAACACCCAAGGCTTTTTAGTAACACTGCAACATGTACAGTTGTGTCATTCATACATGGTTGTGAAACTTTCCTCCGGCATTCCAGGTGCTTTTATTTTTCATTAATACAACGCTGCTGCTTTTAGGTATTTGTTTTTACTACACATTGTCTGTGTGATGATACCAAGAGCGACATTTAGTTTTTACGTGATGTGCATTTACTATGACAGTATGTAACATTTTCAGTAAACGCTTTTACATATTTATTGTTTAGAAATAAGAACGAGATGGAACCGCAGCCATTGTTGCAACCTCTGTATTTGTGAGAAATATGTGAACCTTTATTTGAATACAGGAGGCAATGACAACAAGACACAATGGTATAATATTACTTCCTTATCTTTGCCGGTTTCCAAAATTTGCTTCATTATCAGGTTTCAAATTACGCTTGCAGAAAAATGGAAATGTACCCAACATGTCAATGGCTGAGCTTTTTATTAAAGCACGGCTTATTTGCTAATTTCAGTTTCGTGACTGAGGAGCTGTTTTGTGAAATGCATAGTGGTTCTAGATACTGTATACTTTCTCATCACTTATTTTCCTTCTGCTAACAGGTTTTCTGCTCCCACAATAACCGTTCTATTACAGCTATGACCTCATACTATACTTTCAGTGTAGCTGCTTGTGACCACATGCTGAGTCAGTTTTGCTCTTGTCATCTGATGCTGCTGGCATCAGAGAGTGAGAAAAGACTGTAGTGATTAGGACACCATCCGCAGCATAACCAGTGCTTTTAGCGGGCTGCATTTTCTGAGTTTATCTCAGACACATCTTGCTACTTAGCTACATTGCATTAAGGATTGAGTTAGTTAGTGCCAGAGATTTATGATTAAAAGATTTAACTAATATGTCAAAGGACAGATTATCATATAATCCGTGCTTTTCTGTGATGACTTGTGACATATGTATCTCATTGTCTTCTGTCATTCTGTGCGTCTCATTGGTTGTTATATTTAATAAATGACCACTGTGCATCAGAAGTGATGCCACCCCACCAAGTGTGTTTATACAGATGAACAGTGCTTTGTATGTTGTGCAGCTTATAAAAATTGTCGCTTCTCATTTAAGGGTTCAGTTTTTAATATTAAATCAAACCTCTCTCTCATCCCCAATCTCACATTGATGTTATGAATTACTTGTGTGGGACAAGTCATTTTATGGTGTAAAGGTTGTCACAAATGCACCAGATGGGCCTTAAATGTATTTGATTTTGCTGAAACAGGCTAAAACATGTTTACGTAAGAAACTAATCCTATAAAAATCAATCCTATCATGTGGGCAGTGTTTTGATTTTGCAATTCTCCATGCATGTCCAAAATAAGAAAGAAACATGTTTGAGTCCTGCTCACATGCTAAAATAAATGCTTTAATTGACCCATTTTTGATGTTTTGTAAGTACTTAACACTTAGCTGTACAGCTGTACAGAGTAACATTTTTTTTTAATCTTCACAATCCCAATTTCTTGGCTGTTTACTGACTTACTACTGGCAGGGTTTTAACAAAGCAGAGCCCACGCGTGCTGTTTAGCATCATTATATAACTGAGATGCTCCGTTGAACATGTTCAGCAATATGTTCATTTCATTTAACATCTCATTTCATCAGCAGTCACAGATGAATAATGCGGTTACTAATTTTGACGAGATGTGAAAAAATGCTTGTTTTTACAGTGTTGGTGAGCCAAGAGCTCAATTAAAATACACTGAAGTGGTGTTGCTAAGATGATTGATTTAATCTAGTCAAACTGACCCTCACCTCAGTGCATTTGTTTCTCAGCTCTGTTAACATTTTTTGTGGGACACTAGACGTTCTGCCTTTTCCTTCACCTTGTTTGTTTGTTTAAAGGCATTTGCAGATTCTGTGAGCAGCCAGAAACGTGCAGCTGCTGATGGAGAGTGCCGGGAGGAGAGTCTGCTGCAGGAGACTGCAACTAAGGAGGCTGCCATGGCAACACGTATGGAGGAAGTTCAGGCAGAGCTCAAGCAATCACGGCTTGCTCTGGGCAACGCCCACGCAGAGATCGATAGACTTGGGGTGCTCTCCACCCAGCTAAAGAAGGTGTGGGGTTCTGTGAAATATCAGTGGCAATCTCCTGATTACCCACCGCTATATTAATTGTGCAGACTAAAGTTTTATGAACTGGTCATGCCTCTGGCATGTCCAGAGTCATTGATGTGCTGTTATGTTATGATGTTGTTCTTTGCACCATTAACGGTGGGTTGTGTTTCACAGGAGTGTGAGTGCCTAGAGGCTGAGAAGGGCCATCTGAGAGATGAGATGAAGGAGTATAAAGTACGTGAAATGCGCCAGTTGCAGGACAACGGTGAGCTTGAAGAAGAGAACATATCTCTGCAAAAACAGGTCTCTGTGCTCAAGGAAAACCAGGTCAGTTATCACTCAAGCAGCAACATTACAAATGACTCAGTGGCTCTAATCTTAAATGGGTGGATGATGATCAAAATTGTAGCTAACCAGATTGTTTAACATTATGCATAGATATCTAAAGAAATATGCATTAAAGATTACAAAGAAATCATTCCACCAGGTTGTTTTCTGTTTTAACTTTGGAGATTTGTTAATGAACCACATACAAGACACTATTGTTGTATTTACCTTTTCTCTATGTGTAAAACTGCCCTGCGTACAAAACACATCTTTATACACCTTATACCCTTACACATTGGTTGAACAAACGCCTCAAATGGGTATAAAGAGACTGGACAGAGCAGTTGCTAGGTAATGAGTTAATGTTATTGATAGTAATTTCCATAAGCTCAATCAGTTCCTACTTCAGAGGAAAATATTTTTTTCTTATAACCATGAAAGCCAGTTAGAATGTCTAGTAAAGCATTTCATTGGAAGTGTGTTGCGAGGAGCACTGTGGCAGCAAGGCTTTATTTCAGCAATGTTACAATTTAGAAGCATCTCTTCAACATTAACAGGCATTTTTATATTCTGAATGATTTTTCATGTTTTGAGTATCAATTACAGTAGTTGCTCTACAAATATATATTGGCAGAAATTCTATAATATATTAAGTAGTTGGCAAAGAAGATGCTATGTCCAGACCAGATAAGCTGCAAATTTCAAAATGTCTACAAAGTAATAAATAAATACAGAAAATATAGTAGCTGTGTAAATACGTATTAGCATGAGTATTAACCTCTCTTAATAAACACCGCTGCAGCTAATTTGGTTTCAGAATTCACACAGAAGAAGATCCTGTTGTCAGTATCCTGACCAAACACTGCACCATGAGCTTTTACCTCCAAAGATGCTAGTGTTTACTGTCAACAAAGATACTTGCCAAAAAACACTGACAGGGTTTAGCACGAGCCCTGTTAATAGCTCCAACCTTTCTAAAAGTTTCTGATCATGATTGATTATAGCCTATAACCTTATAACGAATTTCTACTCACTGAATTAGACGAGAAATAATAATAAATAATCAACAGATTATGCCACTATTATCAAATTTGTCCACTGTAAATACAGCTCTGACCTTTATTAGACGATGGCTGAGAGGAGAAAACCCGTATTAAATGTTATTGTTTGCCATAGGCCATACCGATGACTCTGAAGTCAACTTGACAAAGGTTCGTGGTCTGTCAATGCCAAAATTGAACTTTAGCCATTAGATTATGTAATATTATAGGTGAAGAATCAAGGCAATAAACCTCTCAAATCTTACTCAGTCTTCGATTGATTGAGGTGGTGCACAAATAGTAGTGGTCATTGTTTGGTTCTTGAGGGCGTAAGGCCAAAGCTTCCTAGTGGAGGAAGGCCTGTATTATTTGCAGCTCTATGTAAGCTATATGCTGCCCTTATCATGTCATAAAGAGTCTGGTAACAAATGGAGCAGACCGAACACAGAATATTATTAAGCAGTTTCATTGTGTGAATACTGAGGAAATGTGGAAAGGGAGGGTAAAAAGACATGTCATAGACTCTCAAGATGTTACTGAATTACTTTAAATTTGTGTAATAAAATTGTAGATCTTAAGCAAAATAGAGGATTTTGTTCAATTGTGTTGTTTTAATTTGGATTTTACTTCAATAAAATATTACAACAAATAATGACAATTTTAGGGTCTAAACACTACAAAAAAGGCTGCACATGTTACCAAGAGTGTTTATCACCTTATCACTTAATTTCCATTTGTCTCGATGTATAATGGGTGTGTATGCACTAGTGTATCTGGATGTTGAGGCTAGAGTTTGCATGCAGCTCAGCTCCGTAAAAAACAAAGGAACTTTTACATTGATATGGTTTTCCTCTTCAGGTTGAATTTGAATCAATAAAGCTGGAGCTCACCCAGAAGAATGAGGAGATGGAGGAGCTGCGAGCTCAGCAGGACGAGGCAGCAAGGCTGAGGGAGATCGCAGAGAGGCAGCTGGATGAGGCCCTGGAGGCCTTGAAGGAGGAGAGGGAGCAGAAGAACAGTCTGCGGCGAGAGCTCTCTGCCCTGACCCTTAACCCCTTTGATTCTGTGGGCAACCTGGAGCTTCACCTTGACCAGCTGGATGACAGCCAAGAGGAGGGCCAAGGGGGAGAGGGTGAGGGTGATGGAGAGGGCCAAGACAGTGGGTATACTAACGGTTCTGGATCTGCTCCCGGTTCTTCTCACCCTCCTCACTTGGGTGGCTCTAAAAGTAATGGCCTCATCCATCGCTACTCTACTCCACGCAACAGTGACGTATTCCTGCGTGCTCCAGCTTCTGGGCTGGTGTCAGACCTGCTGAGTGAACTGCACTTTTCTGACAGTCAGAAACTAAAACAGCAGCTCTTACAGGTGGGCAACACATGACATGAGCTTTTTCATATTACAGAGGGACAACACCAAAAAAAAAAATCCATGGTTAAAGTGATATAGAGAATCATTAAAATATAACTAATACCCATTAATAGTAAAGGGTGTATCTCAAAATCTGTCAGCGATTCACAGAACTGTATTGGTATGAAAACCAAGCTAACTGCCATTTTTGGGTTGAGTCCTTGTCTTAGAGGTTAAGACCAGCTGTTGTGACACGACTGCTGACAGGACTTTCTGTTGCTTCCGCTTAAAACCACATCCGCAGTATGTTGGTTCTAGTGTGAGACTACATTACTGCAAAATAATACAGTTACGCTACACAAGTAAAGACTTCTTGGGACAATGAGGTTTTTGAACTGTCAGTCCTCTTTGTCTGGAGGAAATATATTATTCATGATGCACATAAACTGGGGGTTGGGGAAATCTAGCTCAACAAATTATTGCAATGGAGTGAAATGGTGTCAGATGCAGTTTCACCTAAATATTCACTAACAGCGATGGTTGTGTATTTCACTTTGTATTGAAAACAACCAACAACTGCTATAATCACTGTTTACATTGTTTAATGTTTTTAGTATGTTTTATGTTTTGTGTAATTATGTGTGTTCCCAGGCGGAACGAGAGAAGTCTAGTCTGGCTAGCAAAGTGGAGGAGCTTCAGATGCAGCTGGTAATGTCCAAACAGGCACTCAGTCAGCAAGAGGACAAGGTTGGCTCTCTCACACAACAACTAGAGGCTGTGCACAGCAGCCAGAAGCACAACCTGGAGACAGAGGACAGGGGAGACAATGAGACTGAGAATGGAAACGATGGCGGTGGTCTCATTGACTATGAGGTAGACACCAAGAGCAAGGAGATGCTGGAGGCACGCATGCGTTCGGCTAGTGAAGAGCTTCTTAAACTTCGAGATGAACTGTCTCAGGCTGGAACACGTTATAACACTCTGGAGCAGAGATACAAGCAGGAGAAGGATCGCTGGAGGACAGAGGCCCAGGAGCTGGCTGACAAGATCCGCCAGTGCATCAAGTCCAGCAAACAGGATCAAGAGCGCATCGGTGAGCTGGAGAAGGAGATAGGCGCCACGCGCAAGGTGGCAAATGATTCCGAAGGGCACTTGAGTGTTGCTCAGGAAGAGCTGTTGGCCTTCTCTGAGGAGCTGTCCAACCTCTATCACCACATCTGTGTGTGCAACAACCTGACACCCAAACGGGTCACACTGGACTATTATCGTGATGGCGCCAGGGCAAGTGTTGGAGGCAGTACAAGAAGGCCACACCATGTCTTCCCCCAGCACAACACCCAGAAGAAGCCACGAGCCAATGACATGTTCATCTCCAAAGCTGCAGCGCTGCAGTTTATGGGGGAGGTGGACAACGCAATAGCCAGCGTAGATTCTCCCACTTGTCCTGGTTCCCCCACCCTGGATTTCAGGGACCCTTCCAACGTTCGCAACTTGGTAGCAGTCATCCGTTGCCAGATCAAACACCTCCGGGTGAGACAGCATTCTCACATACACTGTTTCCCATTTTCCACTAACGTGAACTTAGTGCTAGTTTGTGTGCACTTGTGATTCAACGAGCAAACCTTCTTATAGATAGTTTACTATGTGGGCTAAAGGTTCATGTCATTATCGCTCTGTTTTAAGTAAGGACGGTGCCTTTTACACAAACTACTTGGTGAACTTAATGCCCAGCTCAAACTGTTAAATGTATGTGAGTAGCTCTCGTGTCTGCAGAAATCCTGCGCCTGGTATGAGCCTTGTAGACACGTGTGTAGGGGTTTGATTGGATTATCTGAGTTGAGTTGTGGTTTGAGCTACAGACACTGACAACTTGTGCTTTTATGCAGTGAAATACATTTATGTTTTACAATTGTGAACACACAAATGTAATAATTTTGAAGATGTTTCATAGACGTACAGATTCCGTAAAAGGACACTCAAAATAATTCAGGTGTAGTGCGACTGGTTGTCTGTCTCTGTGGTACTTTGATGGACAAGGCGGACATTGTAATAATGATAATTAAGTTTTTAATGGTTAATAGGGTGTTTTTATTGAATCAATGTTTTCTGGCACTGGACTTGTAACAAAATGTTTATCTTGTCCATGAAACTACATAAAAGTAGGCCCTACCTTCATCATTAACTTGATTTACTCCTTCAGGTGGCGGTGGACCTCTGTCGTCAGAGGGGTGCAATGCCTTATTCAGGGTTGAACAGCAGCGGAGAGTCAGAGCGGGATGCTGAGAGCCTCCTGGAGGAAGTGCTGAAACTCAAGTCCCTTCTCAGTACCAAGAGAGAACAGATTGCCACCCTCAGGACTGTCCTCAAGGCCAACAAACAGGTAGGCAACGCATTGCTTAGGTTGCAGCCCGGTGTCCTGTTCTAGGATATTAACGTGAATTTACCTGACACGTGTGAGACTTTGTCATTTTAAATGTTCAAGACGCAAATCAACATGCAATTTTTTTGGTAGCTTGCCAGGTTTTACTATGTTTGGCCGTTTTGTTTTACACAGAGAGTCTTTCTTTCTGTTGCCAAATTTGTGATGAGCTACAAGTCAAGTCTCCACCGCAGTCTTCTCATAATCTTTACAGCCATGTGGTTGACCTGTATCGTCAGGGGCTGGTCTAGACAGGCTCTTTGGCTCACGTGGATGCGCACCTTAAATACAGTGTGATGTTGTACTCTTAAGACTTGCCTCTTCTTGATGCTGCAGTCAGAACCTGCTCCTGTTTTCCCCAGAGCCTTAACTCTTTCTTTGTCTCTCACTCACACTGAAGGTAATCTGCTTAGCAGGTCAATGTTCACATATAGTATTTAGCCTGTCTGATTGCTCACACTATGTTGACCCCCTTCATGTGCCTCTGATGTATTTATGTGTTGCTGTGCAAAGGGTAACTGATGTACTGACCTCTCACTCCGTCATTTGGCAAGGAATACTCACAATAATCGCGCTATTGTCACTGTCAGTGTTGTTTAATTTACTTTCCAAGGTGTTAAACACATGCGTATGTATTAATTTATAGATATTTGTCATTGCAGACTGCAGAGTTGGCCCTGTCTAATTTAAAAACCAAATATGAGACTGAGAAGAGCATGGTGTCCGAGACCATGATGAAACTGCGGAATGAGCTCAAAGCCCTAAAAGAAGATGCCGCCACCTTCTCTTCACTCAGAGTCATGTTTGCCAGTCGGTAAGATTTTTTTATTTCTTTAAGGAGACATTTGTTTTTTGTTTGTTTTACCATCACCTCATCACATTTATAGGTAAAATGAGCTGCCTCTATTTTGTCAGCTGAGAAATTGGACACATGCTCGCGTCAGCATTCCTTTAACAGATTTGAATGTCTCATTGTCTTATTGCTGGTGTTTTCATGCTTAGTAATGGTGCGTTTGTAGGCATTCCAGTAATAAGCTTACCCCGCTTATTACGCCTGTAGACAATCCACTGGTTCACATGAAGATTACGAACCACATGCTTTGCCCTGTGCCGACGGGACAGATTTATCCTATCAACCGAGGTCACCTTCAGAAGCCGAGTATTGGAGGGGTGGGTCATAGAACAGAGGGGCAAGGTGCTGTCAAGGGTTAAATCTAAAGACTACAACATTTCACTAACTAATCACTAATCTCTTCTCAGCATCAGTGGACAGAGACGAGTGCACTGTGTTTGTATTGGCTTGAGTGAGTTAACATCAGAAATGTTTGGCTGCATTTCTGTCTAATTAGTGTGTGTAGGTGCAGTCCAGACATCCATGAACCACCATTTGATCATCAGCTCAGGTGGTTTACTGAAGGATGACAGACTAAAGATATCCGCTTAAAAAGATCATTCTTAGAATTGAGTTAGTGGTGCCATCTTGTGGTAGTTTATGATATACCGTAAGTAGACAAATTCTTAGGGCTGCCTTCTTCACGTGCACCTCTTTGTTTTACCCTCAAAATAATTTTAGTACTCATTGTGTGCGTGTTTTTTTTTTTTCTGGCACCAGCTTCTGACATGCATTTTTGTATCAGTCTCAGTTCAATAACAACTAGTGTAAGAACATGATAATCAGCTTTGGTAACTTATTTGATGTTGATCTAATAATCCAATTGTTCACACTTTGAGGTTTAAGACAATTAATCATGGTTAGCATGTTAGCATACTTGCTTTAATTTGTTCTTGCCTGCTTGTGCATGTTGCATCGTTTTGTTATGTCTGCGTCTCTCAGGTGTGACCAGTATGTCACCCAACTGGATGAGATGCAGAGGCAACTGGCTGCAGCCGAGGATGAGAAGAAGACACTGAATTCTCTGCTGCGTATGGCCATACAGCAGAAACTGGCCCTTACTCAGCGTTTAGAGGACCTGGAGGCCCCTCTGTCATCCCACAGCTTGAACAGCAGCCCTCGCCGCTCCCGGGCCAAAGAACTGGCAGCCAAGTCAGGTCGGGCACCTCGAAGCCCACGAAGCAGTCCCGCGCGCCCACCGCTGAGGAGCAGTCCACGGGCTAGCCCGGTTCTCGGCAGCAGCGTCCCTGCTGTGGCTTCACACCATTTCCGAGCTTTAACCCGAAGCCTCCACACAAGCCCTGTAAGAACCTCTCTTTCTCTTTGTCCTGATAGCTCCATCGAGACAAGAACCCAGTCTCACAGAGGCAAGGCTCTCCCGCGAGATGCCACTTTCATCAGAAGTCGTAGTGTCAGTGATGTTTTTAACGACGATTTGAGTCCTGGTTTTTCCCTGATGCGTAAATGCTCCACCAGTTCTGTGAACAGTGAAACAATGGTCAAAGCACAAGTGAGAGATTCAAGAAATGTTGCCTCATGCCGGAGAGCTTTAGTCCCTGCACGTCAGGACACTTTTATCACCACACGTGTTGTACCTGCCGCTTCTAGAATAAAGTCTCCTTTGTTTTCCTCATCTGTAGATAATCTAACCTCTTCTAAAGCTTTGTGTGTACATCCTAACACATCTAAAGCATGGGGTGAAAGTAAACTACAGCCTGATCTGAAACCACACTTGGAACCTCCTGTGAGAAAAAAACAATCCTTGGCTCACAGGTCTAATTCTGTACAAGCAGCAGCTGCTGCATGCCGTGACGCATCTCGGCCAGACTCGGTGTCTTCTCAGTTCAACGCTAAATCTTCAGGCCTCTCAACAAACACCTTTCTCTCTGTTCACAATGAACCTGGTAAGACCAGGATGAGTGGCGTGTGTAGAGAGTCGAGACGTAGATTGTCCGCCTCTACAAGTAGAACTACTGAGGAATCTCACGCTGCTGTTAGCAAGGCCTCTAGTAATAAAGCTCAGGCCACATCTGGCAGGGCCCAGAGCTCACACTCAAAATCATCTCGAAGACGATGAAATGAAAACCAGCGAGTTTATGAAATATACTCAACTAGTTTATTCATAACTATACAGGTATGTTTTTAAATAAGCTATCTACTGGTGCGATAATATATAAATAAGTTAGATTTAATGTCTGAAATTGTTGCATAGAACTAAACAGCTGTCCCTAACTTATTTGTTATGTTGATCGATTTGTGCTTTTGTGGATTTCTCTCATCCTTTTAACTTTTTTCAGTTGAACTAAACATGTTTCTTTTGTCTGTGTCTCACCCTGTCTTTATAGCGCTGAAACACTCCTTCCATTACTCCAAACCCCCTCTTCTCCATAAAGGACCTGTCTTCATGTTGACTCCCCCTGGCATCCTTCTCCTTTACTGAGTCGAGACATCTTGTCCATCCCAGATATGCTGTTACATTCCCCACTCCTGAACCAGAAAAAAAAACCCTCTCATCCTGCCCCCCCCGGTCTTCTCTGCTTGGAGCGGAGAAGCCTGCATGCAGCCTGGAGAAGGATGAAGAGACAAATGTGCTGCTCTTTCCTCTGTGAAGTCAGTGACTGTGTCTTGTTCCAAATGGTTCTTGATCTGATAGTTGTGGTGAACCATTTACAGTATTTATTACAGAATTTATACTTAGTCACACTTGTCATGTACAGTATTTACTGTCCTCAGACTTTGATTCAAGGCTATGATCTGTTTTAAGGCTGTATTTCTTTACACCTTTGCCTTTAGTCTGGCGTCATGGTCAGGTCTGTCTGGTATTTAGTGTCAGCAAGGCGTTAGTTCATCTCTAGTAGCTCTGCTGGGTAGTTGTTTTATAGAAGTTCAGCCTTACTAACACTGTTGCTATCCTAAAAGTAGAGCTTGCTGTCATCTTGAGGTTCCTCTCTTTTGCCGTCTGTATAGTAAAATGCTTTTTTTTTATTTTAACCCTGTAACACTTTTGGGCTTTTGCCTATCAGCCACACCCTTTAACTAGAGGTCAGTAAACCTGCAATTTCATTCATGGAAACAGATCAGCCATAGATTTACCACCTCAGGTCAAACTAATCTGACACATAATTTGGGAGATCTAATGTGCATCTCACTTTGTCAACTATGCAGACCCAGCCAGGACAGTGCCTGTAAGCGTCCTGTCAATTCACCTTTAATGGCCGGCTGCAGCAGTTTTACTATAACATTATAGCATCTCTCACAACAGGCAGTTCGTGGATGTCATCTGGAGATGCAGAAGGGCAAACATCCCATTCGCTGATATCGGTGACATCTGCTTGTTAGGTTTTAAAGATACCGTCTCCGAACATTCTACACTTCTAGTGGCTTAGTTTTCCTAAACTTAATACTGTTGTGCTTGGTCATACCACTTCTGCTTTTTCTCAGTCTTGTGAATCGCTGCAATAATCATGTTATGTATTTCATCATTTAACATCACCATTTGTGTGCTACTGAAGTAATGATGTTATTAACTAGTTACAGCAGTTCTGTTTTTTTTGTGTCTGCAACATTCGTTGTTTTCAGTGAAGAACGCTGGCTGGTTACAGTCGCTGCTAGTTGAAAAATAATAATAAAATAATAAAGACCCGTGATTATTAAAGCATCACGCAATTCTCACAGCCCAATACAAACTGATCAATGCAAAGGAGACTGTTTCCTGTGGCGATGTATGCACATTTGAAGGAAGAAGGCGAGTTGTATAGTGCAGTCTGAGACCACAGCTGATTCGAGGACATGCTTTCATATGTCAATATGTAAGAACATGTATCTTACATATTTATATGGCCTGTGGTTTAGCAGTAGAGGCCACGTCCTGCTGATGGTTTCTGTTATGTTTAGTGCCTTTGTTTTGATCTGCTGTTAGACTATGTCACGTTTTCTATATACAGGCTACTATTCAACACTGTAGTTGTGATTTTTGAAGGTATGTTTATCTGCTTTTGAGGAAACTCAAGCAGTCAGCACTGAATATTGTGATATTTCATTTTGGCAGAATATTTTCACTTTTTACCCAGCATGCTTTGTATAAACTCATTAGTACTTGTATTACTATCGGCTTCCTGTGACATTACCATGTATATTTGCTTTGGAGATCTGTTACCATGATCAATGTAACCGTATGGAGACTGGGAATGTGGATAATGAAGAACATAATGTACTAAAACATTACAGAGAGGAGTCGGCTCCGGTTTCTGACTTCCAGGAGGGTAAGACTATCTATGAAATCATGCTAAAAAGTGAAAATGCTTTAACTCAATGTCATATTGCTTTGAAGGTTGTAAATTGATTTGTTGATCTATTTAATTCACTTTGGCCAGATGTGTCTATAATTTAATTGTCATTGTTGTATAATATTTTAACTGTATTTATGTGGTCTACATGCCGTGTGAACTGTTGTGGACTATGCCATGCACACACTCCGCTTAACACATTTGGTGATACTCAACTTTATATGTGTATGCAACTTGACCTTCCACTGACCTGTGACCCACTTTTTTTGTCATGAAGGATTAAAAACAAGCCACCACTAAACAATGATGGTGGTCTTTCCCTCTCACTTACACAACAGACTGCTCTTTTATTCTCTTATGGATTAAAAGGAGAGAAAGTGAACAGACTAGCAGTGCAACAACTGAAGAGACAGACAAAGTGTTGACTCAAAACTCACAGGTTAACAAACAGTAACTCACCGTTACGCCCGTTTTGGATGAATAACAGGAATTCACTGGCTGAACAATGGTGATGATTAATCTGGAGCAAAACCCACTGCAGCTAATCTGTGTGTTTTGTGCCTTTTACAGACCTACAAGCTAATAAAAACTAACTCAAGCAAATAATTGGCCTATTTAATAAAGTTGTGATTCGAGTTAGACGTCTTCTATAACACTTAAAAGCCCTAGATGATTTCTCACTAGCACAAATCCTATGCTTAATTATAATACTTTATTACAGAGTTGACCTGTGGAATGAGAATGATAAGCTTTAACTGTCTTTATTAGAAGTATAGTTACATATAGTGATGTATATGATGTTTATTTAGAAACTTGAGAAACGTTTTACTGCTTGAAGGTTTTTGTATGTTTACTGGGAGTGTTGGGAATATCTTCCCTGACTAACTGGGAACCCACACATTTCCCAAGACCTCCAGTAAGTGGAAACACTTACTGGAAAAGTCAGACTGGAAAAGTGGCTTTGTGCCATTAAAGTATTTTTTCAGCTTCTGGGGAAAAAAAATTGTGTTAGTGAGGTTTTGATTTCTGTCAGACCATAAACTCTGACTATAACTTTATGCTCCTATTCAAATCAGAACTGACGCATAAAAAGCAGATAATGTTGGTTTTAGGTTTAAAAAAGGTTTGACCGTAGTTACATCATTAAGCAAATAACACAACTCATGGGAGCCTGCTCCTCTGCTTCTTGTCCAGCAGATACGGGTTAAACAGTGTGTCGAACAGGAACAACAGCTGTGAAGAGGTGATCTGACACTGACATGCAGCCATGTCATCCCTCCCAGCGGACACGCATATTATCACCCCTTAGGTGTTAACGACGTTTTGAGGAGCCCAGGCGAGTCCAGCTTCTGGAAACACTCAGAGTGTTTATGTGGACAGACCAGATATCCGTTATGCAAATTCAGCTGTGATCGATGGTCGAGGCTGTTTGCATTAAGATACGGATTGCAGTGATGAAATCAAGTTTCAAAAACGGAAACACGCTGACCGTGTTATCACCAGTCAGATAATTGTTACGATGCTGTGTAAAATGTGTGATCAGCACCATTAAGTTGTTTTAGTGTGTCCTAGTAAAAATGGCATCGTTTTTTAACGAGACCAGTTACAGGGTGTCGTCCCCTGCGGGCGAAGGGAGGAGTCGGCGTCTGCTCGCCTCACGCTTCTGGAGTCACGCAGGTCGTGATGTATGTGAGAGCTGCTGCAGAGTCTCACGTTTCGCTTGTTTAGCTTCTCTCGCCTGTTCAACTCAACTTCGCCTCCTCCGACCCGTCCCGCCGCTGAGCACCTCTGCCTTGTCCAGCATGTGGCGCGTGACGTCACTCACCGCGGTGCGTGCTGGTCTGGGCCCCAACACACAGGAGCCGATTGTCATCTAGTCTGTTGGTAACAGGCCCGAAGAACGACGTCAGCGCGACGTACACAGCTTCTAAACGCTTCTGCTCCAGATGACACGGTCATCCTCCTTAATGTTGCGGCTTTTTCCGGTTTATACTCCAGCGCATTTCTCTTACATCTACGACCACTTCTTACACGATGGTGGTCGTAGATGCTTCTTACACACGTCAAAGTAAATGATCAAATAATATAAATATAAGTATTTTTTCCTTATTGATGCAGGACTTTTATTTCATAAATGCTCGACTTTCGGCGTGTTATAATAGTTTATACAGGGACGCATCACGTGCTTTGACCACTTCATGCCAGAGAAATGCACTGAAGTGAACCAGACGTTCCACTTTAAATGTTCCCTATAGTACATAAACATGAATCCAGAATTCATAAGCAGGGCTTCACATAAAGGGAACACGCAGTACCCTGGCCCCATGTGTTCCGATCCGCGATACCTGCGGCTCCTATGATTGGCTAACGGAGCTTCAGCCCTCCCCCTTAAAAGCAGGGAGGGGCTGCCCGGGGCGTCGCTATATGGACGGAGAGAATGTTTTCATCTGTTTACTAGCGCCAACCTGCAGCGGCCGCGGTCTGCACGCGTGGCTTCTACGTTTCCAATCAAAATGTCTTTAAAGTCTGCGGGAACAGTCCTGACACGTACACTGTGGACCAGGGGAAACCGGACTCCCCCGGTTCCGAGGGCGAGCAGAGCGAGCGGACGTTCTAGCACATGCGGCGGCTGTGGACGTGAACAGCAGCAGCCGGGCCGCGAAAACGCACAGGAGCAAAGTTGGGGCTCGGACGCGTCGCCGTCTGCCCGCGAGCCTCCGCACAGATGCACGAGCAGGGAGCCTCCGCTGCCCAAGGAGCCCGCGGGGGCGGCGGGTGTCACCGGCGTGAGGAGACGCTCGTACACCTCCACCGCAGCCCCCGCGGACCTGAGGTCCTACTTCTGGACTCGGTACAACGACACCAAACGGCTGGTTCACGGTAAGCGCAGGGTCCCCCCTTTGTCTCCACGTCTCCCCCCTTTGTCTCCCCCCTTTGGCAGCCGAGGCTTCACGTTTATCCGCCAGTGAAGACATTTTGTTCATGTGAGGATTGTCTTCATCCTCCTAAGTAGCCACGTTACACAGACGGTCCATTAACAGGTTTTCAGGTAAAACTGTAAATAAAACTCATCAGAACGTCTGATGCTTTTCAGGGCCACAGAGAGACGCTGACTTATATACTTGTATGTTAATGTACTAGACATGAATTGTTTCCCCAACAGAAATAATGTTGTCCAGCGGAGCGACCACTAACTTGTTGTGATGTCATTTAAATCCTGCACCTAAGAAGTTAAGGAGTCACACTCGGCTGTTTTTGTGCATAAATTAGCATAACAATCAACACGATTCCAGCCAAATGAAGGAAGCTAATTACAAGAAGAAACTGAGATCAAATGTCATAAACTTTATCCTGGAAGGGAGTTAGCTGTTTTTTAATCAGAGCAAAAAGTCACGGGCATGATTTTTACTTTGCACACTTGTTGTTGCGCTGCCCTGCATTTGGTTTGTTTACAGTAGTTGAAGTAGTCAGATTCTTATCAGTAAACGACAGTTATAGCGTTTATGTGACTTTTCTAAAGATTTGCTTACACAGTGATGAACACGCAACTTTGAGTAAAAACGCACAAGCAAATGTTTTTGCAGCTACTTTGTTCAGTTGGTTAATTTAATAATGGATATAAGGGTTTTTATGGATATAAGGGTTTTTATAAAGTACAACGTACTCTGTTAAGTCAAATGCATAATATTTTCTTGTGGCGTAGAGTAAAAATATAAACCAGCATTAAAATGATATGTTCAGGTAGTTTATTTTCTATGTGTCATAAGATGCGTCTGGCAACTATCCATAAAAGACTTTTGTTTAGTAACGGACATAATGCAAACCTTAAGGTCTTCTCTTGACACCCGTGCATGACGGCTTTAATTAAAGCTGGTCATGCCGTTCACTTGTGATCTACACCTAACCTTTTGAAATGTGACCCCCACATGGAAAGGCATTCCAGCACTGGATGGGCTCGGGGGAAACCAGCCTCAGGGTTGGTAAATGCTGTCCAGCTGTATCCCTCTTTGAATTATCCCAGGACAGACGACCATGGCCCATTTTCCCCTATAGACAGAGTCCTGCGCTCATGTTTCAGCCAGAGTCGGTGCAGACGGACTGTAAACAGTTTGTTTATTCTGTGTTCATGTGCTAGCTGCGTGATTGTTGTACTTGGCTGGAAACTGATTAAAGGGATAACGGACATAACCTTTCTTACACAAGTTAATGAAAGTTTACTCTCCCTCAGCAACACATGAACTTAAACGCATGTTTTTAGAAGCGCTGCACAAAATGTTCTCCTTGGATCGACTTGGTTTAGTTCACATCTTGGGAGAACGCATTATGCAACCTAAGCCGAGTTCGTCTGCGTCACTAGATTCAATGCCAAAAGTAAAATAACTACTTTGCTCTCTGCGGAGGTAGAGTCAGCAGACTTGACAATAGAAACAATAAAATGCAAATCAACCAGTTGCATGACTTAAGCAAACCCTCCCTAAATGTTATATGTTCATTTCCTATCTTGCTTTAGTTATTTGTTTCTTAAAATTGATCTGCTTTAAGTGTTTGATTGAAATGAGTGTTTCCCATTTGTGTCAGACCTGATCCCGCCAGGCGCGTGTAACCTCCTCAACTCATCCACCATCTACGCCAACAATGAGGTCGACCTGTCGGAAGTGGACATCTACGGTTTTGACTACGACTACACGCTGGCCCTTTACTCAAACTCCCTGAACGCGATGATCTACAACACAGCGAGAAGCTTCCTCATTGAACACTTTAAGGTGTGTAAACAACAGTTGCGTGATGTGCACTGAGATTACCGCTGCTCTTAGACTCGCGTGATTTAACAACCCACCGCTCCTGTTTGTCAGTATCCTGAGGGCATCCGCAAATATGATTACGATCCCAACTTTGCTGTAAGGGGTCTTCACTATGACATTCAAAAGGTAAGTTTGCATTTCCCTTTACTCCTGATTTTATCTAATTGGTAATTAAGTAACTGATTATTGTTTCTATTTGTGGTTATTCTGTTTTTAGGGTCTTCTCATGAAGATAGATGCCTTCCACTACATCCAGCCAGGAACAGTGTATCGGTAAGATCTTAGTGCTCTGCTTTATGTGAATAATAGTAAAAACTAAAAACTAATCATGGCAAACAATCAGTACTATTGCTTTGTTTGTTTAAATCCATAAACCGTATTCCACATTAATTTTATCTGCTTTCCTTTATCACCTTCTCTGCTGCGAAGCTAAATCACTGTTTGCGTTGTCTGATAATATTGTCTTGCTTTCAGCCTAGCGCATTTACTCATGTTGTGTTTTCACAGGGGTTTGAGCCCAGTTCCAGATGAGGAGGTCCTCCAGCTCTTTGGAGGGACCCACCACGTCCCACTGCAGCAGGACAGTGGCTTCTATGGAAAGGTTAGCAGCATGTTTTTCAAAGTGAGACATTGATTTTTGGTAGGGCATCATCTCATCCGTATCAGAGACAGGGTCACTGGTATTGATTATAATATGAAAACCTAAAACTACATTTGAATGGAAATGTACCAACACATGTTTAAGTGTTACATTGCTTCTTTGTGAGATGTTTGGATTAATAAATATGAATAAAGTTTGGGACCAGCACATCTGTAAACGTGGAATAGGGTAGGTCAGAATTTATTCTGTAACTGTGTCCCATTGTGGGACTTTACTGTTACATAAAGTGAATTTTGTTATCTCGTTTGTTATATTGTTATTATGAATAAGCTGGAAGACTATGTTCTAGTGCCTGAAAGGATGACTACTACTACTAATGATGTGTCCAACAAATTAATATTTGATGTGATCATTTTCACAGGCCTCATTCACAGAAACTAAACTTATCCATTGAGTCTGGTAGTCACAAAGTTAATCTGACCTGTTTGCTAATTAGGAACAGTCTGATGTTTTGAGTCAAATAGTTTTCAGTCCAGCAGGTTTTTTTTAAGTGCCTTCCTGCAGCAGGGAGTTTGACTCACATCCTCTAATCCTTCTCAAAGCAGCCAAAATACTTTCTCTGTCGCTCTAATCTCGTTTGGCCTCTTGGCTCTGTTTGAAGGGTAGCAAAAAGGCTTCAGCAGGGCACAAAACTAAAAGGAAAGAGTCTATACAGATATTAGCTTAGCGTCTCAGCAGGTTGTCAGCCCTCAGTCTCCAGCTTGAAGACGCAAAGGCGTCAGAATGTTAATTAAATATTCAAGGACAAAGATGAAGCAGAACAAAGGGACCTATAGAGAACATAGAGAAAGTTGCAAACAAGATGAGTCATTCACTTCAAAAGACACTTGAAATGAACTGTCCACATTTCAGACAGCTGTAACTAAACATTACTTTTTATCTTCTAACACAGGGGCCGAAGGTTAAGCAGTTCATGGACATCTTCTCCATTCCTGAGATGACCCTTTTGGCTGTGGCAAATGATTTCTTCATCACCAATGACATCGAATATGATCCGGTTCACCTCTTTAAGGACGTCTCGGTGAGGATGCCTCTTTGTCACAGTATTAAACATCACATTGTGTTTTTAAAACTGCGTCGTCACGCTGGGAAACACACAGACCTGCTCGTATTTGACTGTTTTTACATGCTGAGTCTTCAGCAAGAGTTTCAGGAATCTGCTGTGCTCAGCTGAAATTTTGCAACAGGCTCTCACGGGTTGAACAGAGAACAGTAACAGCTTTTCCTTGCAGTGCTGCGTTTTCCAGTTACTGAGCGTTGTAGGCTCTCAGTTTTTACATAACCTCTGCCCCATTTATAAAAAAAACACGCACAATGTCAGCTTTTTAAACATTTTAAATTAATCTGCTACTTGAGTGACTATAGTGGGGAGCTGTGCAGAAAGGGAGAGCTCAGGGTCTTTTACCTTTTATGTAACATTATTATTTAATCCCCAGGAAGCAATCGGCATGGTTCATCTGAAAGGCTACATGTACAAATGGATCATGCAAGATCTGGGTGAGATTTTCTTACTGAGTGGATTTTGGACTTGCTGCACATCATGACATTTCCCTTACACAAGATTTCCTTCCTTGTCCCCACAGACAAGTTCATTCTGAGGGGGGAAGAGACAGAAGCCGTGTTGCGCAGATTGGTCAGTCATGGAAAAAAGCTTTTCCTCATAACAAACAGTCCCTTCAGCTTTGTGTAAGTGAGTCCATCCTGACTTCATGAAGACTAAACAGTCATGCCACTAGTTGTACTAATGTTGTTTTTCCTGCTGGCAGCGATAAAGGAATGACACACATGGTGGGGAAAGACTGGAGAGACTTCTTTGATGTCGTCATTGTGCAGGCAGACAAACCTCACTTCTTCACTGACTGCATCAAGTTAGTACACTTTTTTTAAATAAAGTACATTTGTGAGTAGGCCTGCTACTTTTGGTGTTTTGTTGTTGTTTTTGTCTTCCTCATTTTTAGCCTTTGCTCCTACAGGCCCTTCAGACGCTTGGATGGTAATGGAGACCTACGGTGGGAGAAGATAAAGAGTTTGGACAAAGGCCAAGTCTACAAACAGGTCAGTATTACTTCAAACTTGTCAAAACTCAAAATTATATCTGGTCCAACTTCTGTAATCATGAGGCGCCGCTTTGTTTCATAGCTGTGTGTTTACATGCTGTTGCCTGCTGCAGCCTTTGCCTCCTAATCATAGACTCTAAATAAAAAGAATGAGCTGAGATTGGTGTTTGTCTTTTGTCTACAGGGAAACCTATTTGACTTTCTCAGACTGACCGGCTGGCGAGGTTCAAGAGTTCTTTACTTTGGTGATCATCTTTATAGTGACCTGGCTGTAAGTGTCTTTAAATGCAGTAATGAAAACAAAGCACTGGTTGGATCTGCCTCGCGTTGAGGACATTAACATATTTACGTACCTGTAATCTTTCTTCCTGTATATTTTGTAACACGACCTTGTGCAGACATTATTTTTCTGCAAAAAACAAATGTTTCTAAATTAAGAATATTTAAATTGCAATTTGTCATTAGCCATTCGTGGCTAAGACCATGTTGACAATTGCATATTCATGCACACATTCTGAAAGTTTAACAGCAGATGGCGCCACAGAATGTTACTATTCCAGAAGTGTAGAATGACAATGAGATGAAACAAAAATTAGAATTTTTGAGATAAACAAAACAATCTGACTATTCTGCAGGACTTGATGCTGAGACATGGCTGGCGAACAGCAGCTATAGTGCCTGAGTTGGAGCAGGAGACCAGGGTGGTGAGCACCAGCCGGTATTCGCTGAACCTCACCTGGCTACAGGCTCTAACCGGTCTGATGGAACGCCTACAGGTAAGAAGCTGATCTTCTTTCAAATGCTGACACACACAAACGTGTTCTAGCCATAACTACCTCTGAATGTCTTGAGGGTAATAGTTGACAGATGGTGACCAACAGTTACTCATACTTGGTAAACCTCAGGTTTCTCAATATGCTGACATTACAAACCACCATCTACACTGTCACTTAATTCCAGCTATTCATCATTAGTTTTTCAACTGGTTAGATGACATCGTGACAAAACAGGATGCCAGAAGTTGCCAAGTCACCACACCCTCTCTATACAGAGCCCTTTAGACTGGTGACTGGGGAACTACTTAAACAATGCACAGAAATACTCTTCAAAGCTTGTTGTTCACAGCAAACACTGCAAACTGCATGTTCTCAGATTTAAGCTGAGGATCTGATTTGTTATTTGCTCCTCTGTAGTAACCCAGTAGCCCTTCACTTTTTAAGACTGTTGTTTCCTTCCTCAGACGTACCGTGACCCAGAATCTAAACTGATACTTCAGGAATGGCAGAAGGAGAGAGAAGAACTGAGGTGAGTTTGTTATCTTTTAACCTTCAGTCTGTCGGTGAACCTGCTTCTGTTACGTAAACACTTCAGTCACCTGAACGTTACTTCCACTATTAAATACATGAGGGTAGTTGTACTTCAGCTGCACGCTAACCTTTCCCCTACATTCTCCTGTTCCAGGGTGATGACAAAGAACATGTTCAACCCTCAGTTCGGCAGCATCTTCAGAACGTGTCACAACCCCACCTACTTCTCCAGACGTCTTTGTCGGTTCTCAGACGTCTACATGGCCTCGCTAAGCTGCCTGCTGAACTATGACCTCTCGTACATCTTTTACCCCCGCCGCACCCCTCTGCAGCACGAGGCTCCTCTGTGGATGGATCAGCTTTGCACGGGCTGCATGAAGACTCCTTTTCTAGAGGAGATGTCTCACATACGATGAGAGCTGTGCTCTTCTCACTGACTGATAGGATTTAATACTTTAGGCCTGGTCAACACTTGAGATAAACTGTATGTCTTTTATTTTAAGAGTTTTGTTTTTAGCTAGGAAGGTGCTACACAACTCTCTCCACAGGGCAAAGTTATCCTGTTCTACACAGTGACCTACTTACCCAGTGAGTTCACTAGAGGGTGCTGTAGAATAAACTGCTGACCAGAGAGAACCGTGCCACCAAACCTGTTGTGGTACAATATAAACGCACGCTCTGTGTCTGCATCAAAGTGATGATGAAATGCTACACATTAATAAGCTGAAGTCGCACAATTACAACAAATAAAGATTTAAAGTCTGACATTACTGATGAAGTCTTTATTTCCTGTGGTTGGATGGTTAAAACAATGACTTTTGCTCACTTAGTTCTTTTATTCATGTGCATATAAATGTGTAACTACCATGTCCAGCCTCAACCATTACACATATTAGATCTAGTTTCTCTGTGTTGTAATAAGTAATGTTTGATCTCTTATTAATCCTCTTACACTGTGCACATTTTCATCTAATAATAGGGTGCAGTCAAGCGTATCACTTGAATATTACTGAATTATGAACCAAGCAGTTTCAGCTTAGCGCTGCGCTTAGAGTTCGCATAGACAACCCGTCCGTCTGCCGGAGTTTTCTGGCGTTTTATTTAATTGGTGGCTCGGTTGCTAGGCAGCGCAGCATCCATTCATCACGACCGGTCTCGGCTTAACTCGTCATTCACTCCCAGCGCGTCCGCGAAGCCACCGGCTCAGGTACAGTTCCGCCTGCACGCTGCGTTCATTTTAAAGAGCTGCTGTGTGTTGAATGTCGGTGTAGCGAAGTTCAGTCGCGCCGCTGCCCCGTAGAGGAATCGTTTGCGTGTCGCGACGCGGACGATGGCGCTGATTGGAGCGTTGTAATCTCAAGTACTTGTGCAATAAAACAGTTGATTATTGATGCGCGTAAGTAATGTTTGTCTTTCATGGGTTAGGCTGAAACATGTCCGTCAAACGTTTGCTTTTTACAGTTTCTTACACAACCTACAGCTTCACGGTGAAGTTGGGTTTTGTCTCCGCATGGTGCGCATTAAATGTTTTGTCCTGGTCAATAGTTAATTAAAGCCAGTTTGTTTATGGTTTTGAATTATTCCAGGATTATCCTTTGAATTCTCTGACCTAAACTAAAAACACGGGGTTCAACTATTTAATCTTAAATGGCACGTGTCACCATTTCCACCGCATTTTGTAAATAATAAATATACAGGACCCGCCCAGGACCACTATAAGTAACACCTGGTAAAATTTTATAAATATATATATAAATCACAACAAACCTCATATCTATATGATGTGTCTCACATTATATAAATGATATATTTTTTTATTCCCCTCCTTCCAGGAGTCTCAGTCATGTATTGTCATAGTGTGACTTCCTGGCTGCTGCTGTGCCTTCAGTGTAGGAGAGATGGCTCCTTGACACTGAACGATCAAACGCACAGCAACGAGGTTTATCTGACGACTGAATGACATTTTGTCTTAATGAAGTTCTTCAGGCATGTTTTTCCACGTGAGATGAAGGTTAATATTTCCTTTAGTGACTTGCAGGATTTCCTGTTTCCTTGTAGCTGCACCCTGAGTGTCTGTTGCTTGACCCCCTAGCATGAGTAATGAAGTGCTGTTTTCGCCCGCTGCTCGCTGCTTCGGTTACCTCGCATCCAAACGTTTATAGGAGACTTTTGCTTTTGTTGAAACTCAATCTTCAGTGTGTTTGAATGTTTTAACTTGCTAAATTCCGCAATCGAAAAGTGAATCCTTTGACGCCGCAGCTAGAAAATAAGAAATAAGTCCACTCACTGGCAGCAGGGTAAAATTAGCATCAAGAAATCTGACATATATTTCTATTTTAGGATTATCTGATGCCATCGTTCTTTTCGAAAGTTTGGCAGATACTTTACAACACAGTGGAAGCTGGGCTCATCTCATTTACTGATAAAGATAATTCGTTTTTTCTATTAGTGCGATGAGAAACAGTATCAGTTTATGTTACAGTACTTCTGCACTTCGATTTTGGTATTATATGAACTTCCCTTGATACCGGCAGCCTATTTTAAACTCTTATCACACCCAGTGCTGGTATCGGAGCGTATTGATTTCTGGTGGCTGATGATCATTTAACAAAGTTTGAAGTTTGACCTGATGGAAAATGCTGCAATGTTTGTTTATCGAATGCCTCATGCGATCCTTAGTGGTGCATGTGTGTTTCTGTGGGACTCGCTGGTGTTTCAGCCCATTTCATGGCTCAGTGCGTTCAGTGAAAAAAACTCCACCTGAGCAGCAGACGCAGGCAGGATTAATTTTGTCATATCTGCTGACCTCTAAAAATGTGTTACTGCATTTTCAACGCTCAAAGCCTCAGTTTGCCAAAGAATAAATGAACAGAAAAGAATGCAGTTCGCAGCTTTTTTTTATTAGATACTGTTTGTGTTTGTTTTGCTTTGTTGGACAGACAAACTTCAAGTCGGCACCTGAAATCAATCAATTGCACATATTTAGTTTCTGAAACCGTGTCACCCTTTTAGACCCATTTCATCCTGCAGTTCCTCATCATTAGTTTCATTCTCCACCTTTCTCTACCCCCCTCATCCCGTCCTAACCTCTCTTCATCTCAGTCTCTCCTTCGCTCCTTCCTTACTATGCACAGCCCTACCTTCCTTCATGTCTTTGCCTCCAGTCGAGCCTCTGTGTCTGTCCCTGCGCTGGCGGGGGTAGACTGTGCACTCAGAGGTTTGTGTGCTCTGGCAGCCAGTCCCACCACGCAGCAGCCACTTCTATTATTAAATGTTACAGGGCCTTTACTTTTACTGCTGAGCAATGTTAGGATCTCTGCTCCAGTGCAGGAAGATCCCCCGCTGCACCTTCACCTTCAAAAAGATAAATGCCAAAGAGAGACACCCCATATTTTATCTGCCAAAGCCAAAAACAACCCTTTAAGTTTGTAATATTTATATTCTTTTTACACCACAAAAGAAAAAGAAAAACCCAAACAAACAAACAAAAAAAACCCCCACAGATGCGTGTTGGGTTTGGAAAAAAATTCTCCGTCAGCTCAGTCAGAGAAGATGTGCAAGCAGAGAGAGACGCCTTAAGACAGCAACTAATTGGCTGTTGCCAGCGTCCTGGAGTGGAAGAGTTAGTGTAATCATTAATCAGATCGCATGATGGGAGCAATTATCTGCATGAATAAGGTTATATCATCATTCACCCAAATAGTTTTTGCAGCCGTTCTGTCTTTAGGCTTATATAAAATAAATCTCACACTCATACAGATAACGGATCTGACGTGAGTGAAATTAGTTAAGCAATTTTCATAATCATATGTAGAGTAATGGACGTATATTTTTTCTACTGAGAGGTTGAAAATAGAAAAAAAGTAAAATTGAATAATCCTTCACTATTAGCTGCACTGCATTCATGACATGCAAGAAACTGCAGTCTTTCAAATCATATCTGTGCCATTGGTTGCGCATGTACAGTATGAATGAATATACTGGCTGCATTTGGATGTTTCCTTCTTTTTAAATTCGGACATGAGGCGAATTCATGCATGTGTGGTTCGTGTTTCCTCACCTTGACTCCAGCTTATTAATAATCTAACCGAGGGTAATGAACCACTGCTGAATGCCTGTAACCAAACAGGCAGCACATCACTTGATGCCTCCTCAGAAGAGTCTTCAAATTGTCTTAAGTCTGTGATGGTCTATCTGAACCAGCTCGTAGCCAAGACACCTCTGACTCTTAGATGTTTGGAGTTTACTTTTTGTCCTATTCCTTTATTCCAGTGTTATTGTGTCTATGGCAGAGAACATATGAATAGGAGCAGCGGTTTTAAACCCACATAAAGCAGGGAAAGCCCCAGACGTCCACCCGGTTGGTTTCTACACTGCCAGATTTCACATGGATTATTCAGATGCTGGTTTATGTGAGGCCATTGGCTGCTTCTGAGACACACCACTCTTTCATCATCACGCAGTACAAGCAAGGATGTCACTTTGGCACTATGTCAAACATGCAAAGCTGGAAAGACGTCTCTATGGCAGCACAATTTACTTGTGCTTCTGCTTTTTATTCTCAAGATTTGATGTCTTGTTATTGGGCCTTTTTCTAAATTGCTGCCCTGTCTGTGATGTCTGAAGTAAAAAGATGTCTGCAATTAGTCCAAAGGAAGAACGTGAAGCCTAATTGTGTCATTGTGAGGCTGAGAGAAGGCTTTGTGTGATTGGACAGCATCATTATTTTATTGTGGGCTATGTTTTGCTTTTTGTTTCGTATTTTTTAATTATACATCTGCATCCCCATACCAAAAGCCACAATGTCTTTTTGCCTGTGAACCTTTGATATTTTCTTGAGTCTCATCAAAGTTTCTGTTGTGTTGTTACCTACCAGAGTGCACATCCTAACCAGTCGCATCATTTGATTTCAGCCTTATTAAGATTCAGAAAAAGTATCTTATACGTTTAATAAATTCAGCTTGCGTTTCTGTGCTTTATACCTTAGGGAGAATAATCGTGTGTGTTTCAAGCGGTTACAGGTCAGAAATAGAAGCTGGCTGAGCCCCACTATGGTAAAAACACGTCTGTGACGCTGACGCGGAGGCATTTCCTGACTCATCAACACTCCTGCCCTCTGTCACACTACAGTGCTCTGTTCTGGGGCATTTCCCAGCTGTCAGTAGTAGGTTACAAAACGCTTGAAAAGCTTCATCAAAACAATAACCATTTTTACATTTTATCAGACTAATCTTTAACTGAAAGAAAGACCCTTATTGCTGCTTTCTTGTAATATTAAAGGAGAAATTTTGGAGCTGGCGTTGTAATAAAATTGACACCAGAAGAGGGCCCTGTTACTCTGTCGTCTTACGCCTCAGGAATAGATGCGTCCTCGCGCAGACGCATACTTTATTACACTTACCAACTGCAGACATTTCTGGAGCCCCACAACAAGCTTATGCTGAATTGCACATTGCAGCAGTGGCTGGTGGATATGGAAGCTATCAAATCTACTATTCCTACAGTGAGATGAATGCAAAAGGATTAAATCTTGCCCTTCAGCTTTTTGGCATTTCTCCCCTGACTGAGGGATTTAAAGTTGAGTGGTGTCGGGCTGAGCCTGTCTCAGCAGTGGCGAGTCATCTATTGATCACCTGGCATGAAGACAAAGTCCTTCTCAGCCACAGAGAATCATCCATCATGGAGCTGCCTTGGCCACGGTGCAGCGATAGCCTGGCTCTGAGGATTCATTATGAGGGAAACAGATCTTTCTGTGCAGCAGAGATCAATCAGCGACATGTCCTTGTGCCTGTTACCCTTCACACTGCATTGGATTTCAATTGTCAGATGAAAACACACTACTATGACTAATTGATCTCCAGTGATTATTATTAAGTTACTATTAACCATAATGGTGTCATTTATAATTCATAAATAACTCATGAATGACAGCCCCTTATCCAGCCAGTGCAGAATTTTACTAACCAAAGGAAAACAATGGGCACAATGTGAATAAGGGTCAACAGAGTGAAATGCAAAGTGGACAATGCTCAGCTGACTCAAGAACGTTGCAACTTTTCCTGCCGAGCCCACTGTAATATCCTGCTCCTCTGATGAGAGACTATGAAAGGCCACAGTGTGTGCACGGGGCTGTTTGTGGTGGCTCCCAAGGGCCCGAGGGCCACGTGACCTCAATGGGAGGATAGTTCTAATTGCTTTCCTCCCAGTCAGATGATCAACAACAAGCCCCACTGTAACTTACTTTCAACCATGTGTGTTTAGAAATCGAGCAGGTAACGTGAAATCGCTGCGAATTCGCCGTAAACATAAGAGAATTCAGCTGCCTTGAATTGACCACAACGTAAAATGAAGTCACAGTCACAACCTATGACTCGTATAGACATTTAAGTCACCCAAGACCAACAGATGGATGTAAATAATTACAATCTGCTGTAGTTTCACTCGTGCTCAGTCAGCTGCTGAAGTTGTGTCGAGACAGGTTATGAAAATGAAATACTGGCAGCGATAAGGCTCAACTTTTTCCCTTATACTTCAAAGCACAACTGGCCTTTGAATCTTCTCTCCTTTAAATATTTGTGTGGAACCCCTTCCTCCACAAACTCGCCCTCTCTAAACATCCACGTGTAAGTGTTTCCCTTGTCCTGTCAAGTCCCTGAAAATATTTACTGTGTATACATTTTGCAGAATGATTATCTTGTTGTGTGAAAAAGCTGCTCACTAACACAACTTCAGCCTTTTTTAGACTAGGAGCCTTCTCAAAACAAGACTAATAATTACTAAACACCTAACAACCTAAATACACTGAGTCCACACAGCGCCGCACAGTTTTCTGTTAGAATCTGTTACAGCCAGCTCTGCATGTTTGCACAAGTGACATTCTGACAGTATAAGCTCATAATGAGGTCAAAAACATTTTTAGGTATTGTTTATGAAGGCTGTTTAACAGTCAAACGCTCAAAACGCCATCAGTTTCATCACTGTTGCGGTTGTATGTGACAGCAAACAGCTCCCCGACGGTCGCACTAACAGAAGTTAGACGCGAAAGGTGGGAACCAGGTTTTCAGCCGTAAGACGCTGATGGATACGCTGTCAGATCTGATTTGGCCCAGATAACGTCAGGTATAGCTGTTCCTCACTCATTCCACTTTTTCTGTGTCCTACTGGCTCTGTGGCAACGTTTGTTTTATTTCAAACAAGTTTTGCTTGAATTACGCTTTTAAATTATAGGCTCAGACTATATGGACCCTGCTGCTTTGAAACACGAAAAGGCTGGAAGAATGAACCATGGGACACTTAAATTACTTTAAAAATAACAAACATGAAACTTTTTCTGTTTGTATAAAGCTCGTGTTGAGCCCACAGGGCAGTATTTTAGCCTGGACCTCATATCATTTTGTAGCAGGCTTGATTTACGATGTTTGTCCAGCCTCAGACATATTGAACGTATCCACATATAGAATATTAGATTTCTTTAAAAATGAAGCTGATAAATGACGATGCACCGTCGTAACAAATGCCTTCGCACATGTTTAATCAACATCTGCTTGTCTCTAGACAGACAGGACGCTGATTTATTTGTCGGGAGCTAATTTCCTGCCCGTTAAAAGGGATCTGAGGGAGAATGAATGCTGTTTGCCTTCTCTCCGGCTGCTCTGCTGCAGGTGCTCCCGCTGCCCTTTCCACAGCCCAGACTGACGATGAGTTCAAGGGGCTGTATTTATCCATTCTGACAGTATGGAACAATAATAAGGAGGCCTTCATCATTATCATGATGGTTATTCGTACTTTCTGGAAAACAAGAGGACAATGTGTGTTTTCCTCAGGGTGTTTTCCTTAAAAGCCTTTATTGTCATGTGTGGGATGTGTTTTGTTTACTGTCTGGCTGGTGTTTTCGTGGTGCTGCGGTATCAGTGCTTTCTGCAGCGCTGATGACATGGATATCAGGGAGAGACCTCCGTTTCTTTTGTCCTCTGGAGAGTCTTCCTGCCCGTCCACTTCCTTGAAGGCAGCAGAGGAAAGCTGCTCGGAGGACTGGGCATTGCGATGATGTAATTCTTATGAACTCTCCCATTCGAATGCCTCGCACACACCGCAGCTGCTTTAGCTAATTGAGTTTTCAGGAAGGCAGACAGGACAGAAGGTAACACCTAGACTGATGCAATGAATCGATAGAGTGGCATTTGTGCCAAGGAGCTGAGATTGCTGAGATTAAACACGTGGGGTTTGATTTTAGCTAATTAAAAGTAATAGAACTGATGGCACAGTTTGGAATAAGCTGCAGTTTTCTTACATAAATACGACATCGCCATGCAAGTCAACCAAAGACTGTGCTGAAATGATTTGCAGGCGAAAGGCATGATGTCATGGCTTGTTTTGTAGTCTTGCTGCTTCATTAAGTGCCTGTCTGATGGTCAGTACGCAGACTCATTGGCTCTTTGAGACTGGACTGCGTGGAAATTTTATTTTACCATTGTCAGCTGCAACCTTTGGCCTTTCCCATCTAACAAAGGCGACTCTGTCCTGCCTCACACTGTCCATCAAACCAATGCTTTCAGACAGACATGTGAATGTCTATCAGATATCTGCCTGCTTTGGTTTTCGGTCAACCGTTACAGTGAATGCATCGTTGCCATTGCTGCCGGTTTATGGTTCTCAGCCAGCGCAAGGAGAGTAACTACGAGCAGATATTTACTTGCAGATGCGGGATAAGACAACATTAACCGTTCTTCACAGTGCATACCAGAAGGGATGGCTTCACAAAAGAAACAATTAGGAGGGAGTTCACCTTCACTGTGCACCAGTGCTGCAGGACAAGACTGTGATTAGAGCATTTGTGAAGAATGGCGAACTGTTTGTCTGACGTCTGAAGCTTGTTTGACCAGCTGCGATCCAGAGGTAGAGCTGCTGTTGCAACACTTGATCTGAGGCAACTGTCACAATACCAAGAACTCTGCGTTTTGCCCTCTAGTCATTTTCTGTGACAACAGGGTGTCGAGAACCAACTTGCGACTCGCGTTTGTGCTCTTATGATCGTGGTGAAATCACCTGCCAGTTTGTTTCCTGTGAAGTTGTTAGAACGTAGCCGGTGCGAAAAGCCGCCACCAGGATCCTGGTTCCCTGGGAGACTGGCACGGTCAGCAGCCTTCACTCCAGCCCCCTCCCCCTTCTCCTCCCTCTTCCTTCTTCATCCTCTTGCCGTTTCTCCCCCTGTTTGTGAAGGAGGCGTGCGATTAAGGAAGAGGCAGGACACGTTAGCCACAGCTGGTGGGAGTGGAAGTTATACGGCAGGCAAAGCTTACACACACACACAAACACGCGCGCGCACACACATGCTCAGTCAGCGTAAGTGACACAAGTGCTGGCTTCATTCAGCACTGAGTTGACTGACTCGCTGCTGTCCATTAGCCGGCATGCCGCATAGGAAGAGGAGTTTCACTTTTGGAGCCTATGGAGGGTAAGAACAAATATCCTAATAACCAGTCAGCAGCATCTCTCCTCAGTTTCTGTTCATGTGACGGTGAGAGTGTGTGATCTGCTCCTGTCTGTGTATCTGCTCCTGTCTCTCTGTTTGATCACACGGCAGATTCTGTGTCTGTATTTCTGCCAGCATTTTTTCATTGGCTTGCTAGTTGCACCAAATAACATAGCAGCTTTTGTCTGTCATGTGTCATGACTTGACATTTATGACTTTGTACTATTAATGACACATTTTATAGCTTTCTGATGAATCATCATTAAAGGTTTTGTATATATATAGCAAAGGCAGGTGATGTACAGTAGAAGAAGCTGTTGTGTCAAAATCAACAGCGAGGAAAGTACCAGGGCTCAGGTTACAGGGAAGGTGTAACCGGGGTCTGACAGCGTGATGGATGTGGGCAGTACGACCACATACGGAGAAACACACTCACAGAGGTGTAACTGCATGCTGTCTTTACGTGCGCATATACATTCACACGCTTCCTTCTGATGTAAGAAGTAGAAAGTGCTGCACAGTTGGTCAAGCCCACACTGTATTTGCGTAACTTTACTTGAACAGACTTTACAGGAACACGGTCAGCAGACGTCTGGGTGGTCAAAAGGTGAACAGGTGCTCCAGGGAGCTGCATGCCTGGCTGCCTCTAGACAAGGAGAAGGGCTGGACGGACGCCTCAAGGCGGGACATATGTCATTAGCTAACAACCGGTGGATAGTAGGTGTGACCAGACTGGCTCAGAGGCAGGACTATGTAATATGTTAAAATGGAAACATCCTTACAAATGGAGGATAAAACCTTGGTATCATGTTTTAGTTGCTGTGCTGAACTGTCCTGACCACCATGTTCATGGCCAGAGCCTCTGTTTAGTGCTGCCCCTGAATGCCGCTGCATTTGGCATGTGGACAGGTCAGTCTGATTACTCACACCAACGGGTGATCTCTAATACACTCAGCCTTCAGCTTCCCGTTAATGGCTTCCTCTGAACTGATGGGACACAGCTTGCTTAGCGATTTCACCGTCAAATATTAATTAAACTGGCACAACATCAGAGTGGTTAGTAGTTGGGTTATTGTTTGACTTGGGGAACGCTACGGTTCCACGCAGACCACTCTTTACTTAGAAGACGTGTTCCTTTTTCTGTCTTTGTATGTGACATGTGTGGACGTTCATCATGTAAACTCAGAGGCAGGACCTTCAGACAACCCAAAACAATGAGACTGCATGTTGCAGTGTCCCATAGAAAGACTGGAAGAATGCGTCAGTCCTGCTCGAACCCAGCCGAGTGGAAAGACCCACGTTGTTTTGAAATCCAAGCAGGCCTGGGTTGTCATCGACATTCTCTCTTCAGCTGATTTAAAAATTGCTCAAGTAAACAAGTGACAGCGGGAAATGTGCATCCGAGTGTTAAAGGGTGCACTTTGAAAATGTTCATCACAATTATCAACCATGTTTATCTCAGCAGGAATACAAACAGCTTTTTCCATCATACTTAAGGACAACCAGGGTTCAGGGTTATTGTTTCATTCAAAGAGGGCTTATGTCTCGTTTAGATTTTTGATAATTGAGAGCTTTTGTGTTGAATAATGTACCACAGACAACAGAGAGACAATCCAGTGGAGGGTTTTGTTTGACTAAAATGTTTGCATGACAAAAAAAAAAAGAAAAAAGATTAGCAAATGTGTGGCTACTTGAGAACAGGAGGCCATTCAAGTGCCTGTTTTCAAGGGCAGTGGCAAAACAAACAGGAGCTCCAGGCCCAACCTGAGGGCTCTTCATTGCCTACTCAGTCAGTCCACCTTGCATATTTACTTTGACATTCGCATTTATATTCGCAAAGGCAAACCATCTAAAGAGAGCGACAGGAGGAGGAGTTTAATCATCGAATCCACACGGGGCTACGGGTCCTGAACATTTTCTATTTCATAACACGAGGGCTTTATTTCTAGTAATCTCGCCCCTTTGTGCACCTTAGCCTGCTACAAACAGGTGCGTTGCTGCAGTCCCTCAAACAGACCCACTGCAATGTCACGGTTCATAACACAGCAACTACTCAACAAATGAGGCAGAACATAGCACCAACAGGCCGGGAGAAGGAATCTGACACATTAAGGCTTCTTATCTGGACGTGGGTAACGTCTAAGTTGTAGAGCTGCATTGTAACCTAATATTATGAGTACGTAACACATGAAGTCAACACAGGCATCTACGTGGAGTCCACACGCCCAATAAATGAATTTGAACCCTGACACGACAACAGCAAACATGTGATGTGTTTTCTTATTTGCTGACTGTAATAGATATCACACAGCCTCCAGGCTCAGCTCAGCCGTGGCAGCAGTAAGTGTGTGAGTGGGTGCCTTCGTATACACTGTATCCTACTGTACTGCAGCTAAATGAGGACATTCAGCCACTTCACACTCATTTCTCCGTCAATGGGCCCATTCAGGCCACACAGGGCCCAGACACAGTCTACACTCTCGGTCTAGTCATGTGCAGTATTGTGTTTTCACGGTGTTACGTATTGTTTTTACACTAAGAATTATTCATAAAATAATTGTTTGCTGTTGCTGGATTGTGCCAAAGCGTGTAGAGTTATCAGTATCCAGCTCCATCCTCCATCAGTCGGATTAGATTTTAGTCAAATATGCCAACGTGTTACTGTAGGTGTTAATGTGAGAAAGACCTTATTCAGAATACACTAAATAGTCTCACATACTGTATTCATCCAACAAATGCTGCTCTGTTGGTTGGCTCAGCTACGTGTGGATAGATTTTTAAAGTGTGGACAAACGTGAAGTTTCCTCAAAGTATAAATCTTACTGACTTTTACCCTCGCTGCACAGGCAGGTCGATATTTATAGCGTCTAACACTGCCAACACACTATCTTTGAGCCACGAAGGTTATAGAAAAGGACAATGTTTTGATGTCATCAAGATCTGGGTGGATCATAAGCTCTGAGACCTCGGTTTTGGTTGCAGATTGCTTAAAATCAGCACATTCACTTTAAATAAATAAAATAAGTTGTTAATCTAAAAAGACTCGCCTTATATTAAATAACCTAATATTATTGTATTATTCCTTAATAAATATGGGTCTGATGAAGTTAGTATCCAGCATGTTTGAATTCTTTACTGGTTTTAGTTTAGATATGAACATGACACAGCAAACCTTTCAATACCCAAATTAGCAGGCTTTTATTTTATGGCTAAAACGTTTACATTTTATGAGATGTGTGGATTTTGGTAAATTTAGAGAGTTTCTTGTATTTGAAGTGCAGTATTAGCTCTGCTAGAACATATTACTGCAGCACATTGGTGGCTGCACAACTGTCTTGTTTGCTTTAAGCTGGATTTCTGGTGACCTACTTGTCATGGGCCGTATTGCTGAGTTGATATAAACCACAAGCCTCAGCTTATTCCAGAAGTGTAGAAAATGTCTAAAAAGTTTAAGGTAGAAAAACTTACAAGCTTCTTAAAGTCAGATTAAACTGGATGAGTTCAGTGTGGCGACTACTCACAGGGACGTGGCCTTGGATCCCTTGAGACCCACCTTGAGCCTTTTTATCCCTTGCTGATGTTTGTTTCCATGACAACAAGCTTGTGGCTAATACCTAGCGTAGAGGAAGCATGAAAAACTATTTGGCTACCACCTGCTGAGCGGTACAGCGGTCCCTCTCCATGCCGTGTTGCATCCCTAAATGCGCTGTTGCACTTCTCTCTGCCATAAAACCCAAACACTGCTGACATGTGAATGCACAAATATGATTCATGGCCCATTAATGCATTAGGCAGCGCATCAGGCAACATGGCTTTAGCGTTATTCTCCCAAAGAGTGTCTTTGTTTTGCTGATAAAGCTGAGATTTTCACATTTCACTCATGTCAGCTCTTCTGCTTCTTCTTTATCTGTGCTCTGTCCCGCTCAGTCCAGATTTCATAGGCGTCTTATGGATGAGTTTAGTTTCCTTTGACTGGAAAAGTGACTAATTTATTACAGTCATGGTTTTGACAGGTGAAAATAATATTGCTATTATGAATAGATATAAACGAATAGGGGCAGGTTTTCCTGCAGCTTCTATATTCAGTTTATTTGTTATATTCAGTTTTCTGTCTGCTGTCTCTTGTTGACATTGATTCTGTGCAGTCTGTAGCCAGATGACAGACAAGGACAATATTTCTACGTGTGGGTAGCCATGTTAGAAACTCTGCATGAAGATGCTGTCATTTTCAGGGTTTTTAGACAAACATGCCTCTTATGCAAGTTTTTCTGTACGATTTCTTGGAAATGTGCTGTCTTTGAGCTTGGGCCTGTTCTCCAGTAATCTCAACACGCCCTGCTGGATTTCATTCTATGGGAATTCCGTGAAACCTGAGAATAGCACAGGATGAGGTTTAGAGAATGTTGCTCTTAGTGATGCGGCACATATGAAAACAGCTTTTCCCTCCTCACGCTCAGCTTCGCAAGAGCAAAGCCAACAATCTGTACAGTTTTGAGCTCCTCCTCGAGGACCTGTGTGAATTCCACTTAAGATGTAGTTACAGCATCTGCATGCACACGTCTGTCACGCTCAGAGAAATCCAACCTGGCCGGTAGACTGGAGAAGCCCCAACACATCTATCCCAGTGTCATTACGTGTCACACAGCGTCCTAGGGTTGAAAATGAGGAGTGATCTTCTCCACCGAGGGGTGACAACCTACTGTAACAGCACCAGTCCGCTGATTCGAACGAACAGAACCCCCAGAGGGCCCGTTTCCTCTCACTAACACAGTTTCCACAGAAGGAGGAAGCTTCAGGCTTTCATTTATATTTTTGGAAAGTTCTCACAGACGTCCACATGCTTTTACTTTTGGTTCTAGTCTTACCTCACAGTGATTGAAAACTGGGTAGATATAAATGAAAACAGAAGCATCATTTTTGGCCTCAACGATTAACGATTGCTGCGAGTTTTCTGTATATCCATAGTGTGTTTATTGTGGCGCATGCCTGCTGACTCCTCGTCTGGGTTTTGACACATCTTCTCCCCCAGAACGGGTTGTTCCTGATCCTTTGGGTGTTGCTGTGTCATGGAAGCTAACAATGAAAGATGAGTAAGCGGTCTGAGCTCTGTTGGCACTACAGTGAGACGCAGGCCGGACAGCTGTTGGTGGACTCAGTGCGGCATGAAGGATAAATGTGGTCACGGGAGACAGAGTCAACAGTATGGGGAAAAACAAGAACGTCAAACTCAGGGACATACGTATGTGTTGTTTCTGAGTCTGTATTACCCTGCATAGTCGTGAGGGATCAATAGAGAGCACTGTGAGCGACTGCAGGAGCCCTGACAGACATACTAAACATTCCCTTCCTCCTGTGTCACCACCAGCTATCACAAGAGAGAGACAAGCAGCCATGAGTCATCCCTGGACAACACTTACCAATTGTGGTACAACTGTGTCGTGCTTTGACTAGAAGAGTAAAATATGTCTAATCTTTTGTGAGTGATCTTACCTGTAAGCTTCAATTTGGTGTGAAATGAAAAAAATGTGTGTGAAATATGAAATGATTTGTGCTTGATGAGCAGAGGAGCCACTTTGTCACCTACTATACATGAGGCTGGTATTTTTTCTGCGCAAACAGTGCCACCTATCGGCAGGGAACGGGACCGACACTGCCGCATCCTTAGGTTGCTGTTCCCAGTGAACACCACTTAAATCTGTTTCTCCAGAGTGACTTGAGGACAGATGATAATTTACTCTTGACTGAATGAGTTTTGATTCGCTCCAGGACAAGACTCATTCTGTGCCCGTAAAGCAGGCCAGTAATCTTCCTTTCATCCTTGGAAATGCTACTTCAACAGATGGCAGGAGTTATTTCAGGGAAACCCAGCCCACTGCATGACCTCGCGCAGTTCAGTGGACTTTTTGTGAGTGGGAAGGAACGAACCACTGTCCCTCTGCACTTCCCACACGTATTAGTCTGATTAACTTAGAGGTGTGAAGACAAGCACATGGAAACTATCAGTGAGTGTAGGATGCTGTGCTGTAGCCAGGTGTGAGCTTTAGCAACAGAAGAGTTCTGGACTAACATTCATGTCATTTAGAGTGTTATGAAATGAATGACCACTGAATTTTAATAGCTGTGTTCCATGTGTCTTTGTTTCAGTGTGGACAAGACATTTGCCAAGGCCAGAAGCAAATGGTGAGTTGTTTCAGTATTTTTGTTTTCGTCCAGGTCAACTTCTGAAAAACATCAAATTTGTGTGCTTTATTTTGATAAACGGACATTTTGGGATGCAGTTTAAAAAGCTCCAGCTGCCCGGAGCTGTTTTCGAAATCACAAACTCAGACAGAACGCTACGTGTGAATCCGTCCGGTGAATAGAAGTAAGATGAATGAGCCATTGAAAGGTAGAGCGGACGGGCAGCGGAGCGCAAACAGATGCCCAGTCCCCCCTGGCATCACTGCACTGCCGGCCGGGTTGAAGCACTGCTGTGTGTGACATCTCACGCCACTGCAGGTTCACGCCTCAATTTCTCAGACTGCGCCAGGTTAAACCGTGTCTCGCTGCAGTATCATCACTTTTTATTTTAATGAAGCCAGACACTCATTACTCAGCAGCGGCTCGGTTTTGTTTGCCTGAAAGTGCTGCTTGGCTGTCGCTTCACTCCTGCACCTCACGGCAAAGAGGAAGACGAGAGAAGTGAGCAAAATACAGATGAAGAGGAGGATAAAAAAAAACGATACAAAGGAGGAGAGGAGATAAAAGGACTGTGGGCATGACAGAGAGGAAGAAGAAGAAAGAAACAGAGGCGACGTGATGGGAAATGAAAGAACAGCAAAGTGTGATGTCTGCAGACCACCATGTGTTCAGTGGACGTAGCACGAGGTGGTTCGTTTGCATTTAGACATGATTGTTTCTTATTAAGCCCAAAGATGAGGCTTAGAACAAAGCTACATTTAATGAGTAAACTCAAGCCAAACCTCAAGTCAAAACCTTCCTCCAGGCACTGCAGACTCTAAAAGGAGAACCCTGCAACATGCACAGTGCTCTGCTTTTCAAGCCGCAGAGCCAAGGGAATTCTGGTGAGGTTCTTCTCTTGCCTTTAGCAGGTTTTGATGATGCACAACCTGCACAAGAAATGAATGTCCCAACCTGATGCACGCATATTCATGACCCGACTAACGAACCGGCGTATTGCTGTCAAACTGCAGCCGTATACTAAGGATTAGCTCATTAGTCAGATTATTTGACTGTTTCACATTTACACGCATTTTATTCTCAATGATCTGGAGGCAATAGAGTCTCACTGTGTATGTGCTCAGTGGCTAATGACGCCTAATCTGTGCTATGGATTTATTTGTGAGCAACTGTTCAGTTTTGATCCTTCGCTCTTGTAGTTGATTAAACGTTAAATAACCATCTTCCATCTGGTCACTGTGGGTCATCCACAACAAGCAGCCGATCCTCGGGCCCCGTCTCCTCTTCCACCAGGGGAGGCCTGTAATTGGTTGTAATCCTGTATTGCTAAGCTCCCCCGATGGGTGGAAATGGGAGAGGAGGGTCTGTGTGGATAATGGCCATACTGAGCCGCTGTAAGAGCTTCTCTCTGTCTCTCACGCTCCCACACACATACAATCATACATCCAGACTCAAAGTGCATTGTGCCTCCCTGCCCCTGCAGCTTGATGGATTATTGTGGCTGACTGTCTGTTGTATACGGCCCTGCCCATTCTGTAAAATGCGCAAGCTACGGTCACGTCCACGCTTCAGCCCACCTGGCCTCCACGCCGGACGGCTGCACTTCTGAACCACCCTCGGGTGCTACTTTTTCCAGCGAGGCACAATTCATTCCAGATGTTGAATGACTTGGTTTAAGAATTCTGGGTTAGATTAAGATTAAGAAACCATTTAGCAGTGTTTTGCACAACATACCTACCATAACGTACCTTTACTGAGCAGAACTGCTGTGTTGGTTTATGTTGCTCAATTCTACCCTCTAGTGGTAAGAGCATGTGCAGCCTGGAACAGTTTATGACTTTGGCCTGAAAAGAGACAAACGGGCAACATTAGAAACACAAGGGACTTTCATTATGTGTTATTTTTAGCAGCACCAGAGCCTGCAGCTTAATTATTATATAAATAAAATTGTCTTTCTTCTTCTAAACACAGATTATTTTAATGTTGTGAGGATTTTATTTGTGTGACGTGATTCCTCTTTCCATTTTTATGACGGTGTCTAAATTCTAGGTCTGTTTCATCCTTTGTGTCCCGCTGCATCTGATAAAAACTCGAGACGTGTCGCTGTTAAACGCTCCTCTGTTTGAGTTCACTGATTTCCCATGAGATGTCACCGTGCATCATCCTCCGTCCATCTCCTCGGCACATGCGCTCACCGCTGGCCGGGCCGGGTGTCAGCTTGCTTGTGCATGCTCGTCTGCGTGTGTCAGGCCGAGCCTGGTCCGAAACAGCAGACGTAGTCGGAGAAGCAGACTGTCAAGCCAGATCAGCCTGGACTGTCTTTCTGTGAGTCTCCTGCTGTCTGACCAAATATAGCACATAAGTGACATGCTCGCCCCTGGTTCTCCAAATGCTAACATGTCATCCACCGTCCAGCACCAGCACAAGACGTCTCAAAAAACCCCGTCAAGTTCAAGTCACAGCAGGCTGTTGCAAGCTGAGGAGAGGCAACTTAAACGGGCCACTTCCCCAATTACTTTGTCTGATTCTTGGAGCTTGTTTAGTTTGTAAATGGCTAATCGTATATACTGGGCCTGCGCATGCTGTGCCTATTTATTGACACATATTATGGTGTTGTTAAACCCTTGGGAGGAAGAAGCGGGATGGCGTCTGAAATCATTATTAAGCGTTCGATCCAACAGTCACGTTCCATTGAAAAAGCACATCTGCATGATGTGATTTCCCTGAGGCGGCCTGACTCCCAGGAAATCTTGACAGTGACACTGTGAGGAATGAGCAAGCTGAAAATCAAGACCAGTTGCCAGAGCGAACATGCGTTATTTAAAAACATCTGCGGTTCCCAGCCTTTTAATGCAGAGTGGCTACGATCGGCTGTCAGAAGAGGTGTGGCTCAGGAGAAGCCACTGAGGATATTCATGCATCGCATCCCACAAATGCTTTATTATTTATTAGCATTGGATTGGAAGGCCAGCTTTTCTATTCTTCCCATCAATAATGAACTATAGAAATAAAGGAACAGCCTTTCATCTTTAGTTATTTTTTATCTTTTTTCCAATATATGCTTTCATTTGATTGTGGCAGCCAACCGGATGCGTTGATTAAATCTGATCTAACACCCGTGATGTGATCATTGATAATGTGATAGTTTTAGTGAGAAAGCAGACAGGAAGCTGGGAGATGACATGCAGCAAAGGTCCCCAGCCAGGCTTAAATAGGCTAAGCTGTAGTTACATCTCATGCACTGCAACCAGTCCAACACCACAGACCTGTCATCTGGAAACTTGCCTTTGAGACCATGTTTATAGAAATGGCTCCTCACCAGGGACAATCATCTTCCCATTTCTCTGAGCGTGTGAAGTTTGGCTCTTAGGTTTGAGAACACTGGTCTGCAGAAGAGAACAATTCCAAGGTCTATTTAGGTGGTTACTCCTAACACACATGTATCTCTGGCTGCTGGAGAATCGATGGCTTCAGGTTCAAGCAGCAGCTGCTTCTCTTTCACACTGAATTTGGAAATATTCAACAAAGAGATGGGCTCCTGATACTGTATCTATCCTCCTGCAATGTATGATGAAGCTGATCAGCACAGCTCAAGGTGTTATTTGCTGGTCTCTGATGTAAATGTTCACACACATTTTGACATGGGGACCTTCAGCAGACTGATGCTGACGTGGTACAGATCGTCTCAAACCCTAAGAAACAACATCTTGACCACTGGCTGATGGACTTCTAGTAAATTCTGTACACATGTTCATGCTGCCTGGAGGATGCAGCTTTGGTATCTTTGTTCATGCACCAGAATGTTAGATGCTCAGTGAGATGTGATTAGTAAGCAGGAGAAAATCCGCTGTGAGAAAAACAGGTCAATCCTTGAACTTGCTCACCTGTCATATCTGCTTTAAGGGACCCCCTAATGTCACCCAATTACCTGGTTCAAAACAAAGCATTTCAAAAATGCTGCATGATTGTCAAACTGTCTCAATCACAGTCACAGTGGGGTTCGGGTGAGCTGCAGGGGAATCGTGATGGGGGTGGAAAGTTTCCTCAAGAGTTCGGAGCTAGTCAGTGCTCCTGCTTTGCCTTGCAAACAAATGTGGGCTTGATTAAACAGCCACTTTGTTTAGGAGTGACTAGGGGGTGGCTTTTAACAAATTTAAAAAGGGCAGGAGTCAAACTTTCTACGTCAAACCCAAGCTAAACAAATATGTACAGGTAGTCCTGAAAAACTTGATGAGTGAGAAGACAAAAGTTACCATTGAAGCCTAAACCTTGAAACACTGGTTTATGTATAGAGCAGGTTTTGTTAGTGATGGTTGAAATCAAAGGTTTATGAGAAAGCTTGAACAAAAGATCATTTATGAACATTAGAATAGTCTGGAATTCAGCAGCTGATGCTTACGCTTTGGTTCTTGCAGTTCAGCTTCGACCCCTGAGGTCAACCACCGCTAATTACATCCCAACCAGTGGGAAGCACTCAGTAATTAAACATGACTAACCATTGATTCATATCTCAGAACAGCAGCCACCTTGCATGTTGAGTAGTACAGTATGTGTGTGTGATCAAAGTCCTGGCACATTTCATACATTATTTATTTCTGCTGTTTTTATGGCTTGTTTTGAATAAAACGATAAAATTCTCTGGGATTAATTGGATCAGTCTGATTCGTAAACGATTACTGTTTGTGTAATCGGTAATTGGTATCTAAAACGTCTTGGTTAACAAACAGCTGAAGTGAGCGGGACAGAGAGGATTGGAGATGTAGAACTTTCGGGTCAGCATCAATCCTCAGAGGATTTGGTGTCAGGGGAGAGACCACAGGCTGGTTCACCAGGCTAATGGGAAGGGAATCCTTGTCAGCAGGGCTGGTCAGAAGGGATTTGGTGTGACTGTGGGCTTCTGTACAGGACAACAGGACAGGAAGGAAACTATCAATTTAAAATCTCCCGTATTATTCCACACAGGCTAAGGCTCTGTGTGCTTTGGGATTTTCTTCTTCTTATGCTGTTATTTATTATTCTGTCAACGTCCAAATATATTGATTCGCCGGTGAGGTCCCAGAATGTGCGATGCACGTGGCTTTGTTGTGGAAGGAACCAGCTGTAATGACCCGTGTTATCCATGGTAATGAGATTTCAAGCGGGACATTTGACTGAAATCGGCCCACGCTTACCCGATAATGTGTGTTTACCTATAGGCACTATCGACAGAGCCCACGCTTTCTCTTTTTACGGAGCTCTTCCAAAAACAGTGAAGTCATCAGCGGTTTATTGTCAGGGATTCACACGAGAAAAGTGGGATTATTGGCCCGTCTCAGCAACATCCTGCTAATCTGGACATGGTTAAAGTTTTGTACGGTTACATAAAACTGTTTCTTTCAATTAGGCTTTGCACAGTGAGAAGATTATTTGTGTTGTTTATCACAATACAAAGCTTTTAATGGTGCACAGTATGGGGGCTGGGCTGTAATCCCTTCTTGATCTCTTGTGTCTGACACATATGGACACACACACACACACACACACACACACTTTCTCTTGCTGCTTGTTCACTGAGAACCTGTCAATGAAAGATAAGTGGATGTTGCATTAGAGTATGATTTAGCAGGATTCAGCAGGAACAGGCTGCTGGTGACATCAGCCACAGGTCTGCTGGGAACTAGAGATGGTGGAGGACAAGCACATGTTCAGTCTGGTGATTGAATGAGAAAAACCTTTCTCCGCTTGCTTTACCTTCCTACACAGCGAACACTAAGGAGGCCGCGGCGACTGCTCACATTTTTCTTAATGTTCCACACAATAACATTTTTTAAGTCGCATCATCATAAACATACAGTAAGTGTGCATTTGAGTTTTTTTCTATGTAGCCGAAGTGGTTGCCACAGCAACAGCCCTAGTTGGCACACGAGGCACCGTAGGGATTTATGCTTTTCTTTCTTTTGCTCAGCAGCAGACTCGAGTAGTTCCCTAAATGCTTGATGGGGGGAAGGGTCTCCTGCTACGGAGTGGATAAGACTGACGATGGTGGTGTTGAGGCAGGGAGACTGTGTGTGTGTCTGTGTGTGTGTGAGAAAGAGAGCAGACAAAAGAGAGCGGAGATGGAGGAAGTGACTACTAAAGAGCGATTTGTGTGTGAGAGACTGATTGGGAGGAGAGAGAGTTGAGTGAGAGAGAGAGAGAGAGAAGGGGGAGGGAGAGGGAGGAGAATCAGCCAGTGGAGAGGATGCTCACTGGGACTGTGCGATTGTCTAAAAAAGCTGAGCAGGTGAACGACTGATGGGAAGCTGACTGCGGCCGGAGAGAGAGAAGAGTAAACAGAGTGCGAACCAGAGAGGAAGAGTGACAGAGAGGAGAGAACCGTGAAAGAGAAAGAGGGGGAGGGAGCAAGGCGCTTAACTAGAGGAGAAGTGTAGACAGTGAGTCATCCTCCGAGTGCTGGTCAGGGCTCGGACTTCCCAGGGAGCTCTGTGTGCAGCTGCCACTGTGTGAGTAAGTTTGCCGCTGCGCTCTACGCAGGACGTCAGGTCGGCCAGACGACTCGCTTGCAGCTTGACTTGCTCATGCAGCTGATTTCTGTGGTGCGTCGCTAACCAGCTGGGGTGTGTTATGTAATTTGTTGTGGTGTTGGGATGAAGCTGTGGCTTAGTGCTTGAAAGCTGATCTGGAGGAGAGCTTACACGGTGCGGCCACACAGGGCAGGTGTTTGATAAGCAGAGTGTGAGTTTGTAACAGGCTGGAGATGACATTTCTTCCACCGCTGCTACCAAGTTAACATTTATGCAAGGCTATCATTTGACTGACTGTGTTCACAGCTAAGTAAAGGTAAACAGACATTTCCATGACTAGTAAGTCAGTTAACGTATTGCCTCCCACATAAATAAACACGTGTGTTTTCTGCATCCATTTCTTGTGCATTGAGTTCTAATTAAGAGTTCGGAGCAGCTGATGCCCTGTGGCGTGTGGCCTCCCATGGGAGAGCGCCTGCCCTGCCTCATTCATGCTTCCTGATCCTCCTGGGACTTGCAGTCAGTTCCATATTTTTGTTCCATATTCGTGTTCATGGTGCAGAAGCTTCTTTCGCTGAGGATGGTTGTGTAATGTCAGGCAGGCAGCGCTGTATGTTAATGATTCATGTGCTCTTTCTTCTTCACCTACATTTCATTCACTCGGTTCTCTCAGCGAATGTGAGACCAGATTTCCATCACTGTGCTTGTTGAGCAGCTGTTTAATTCAGTTTTATTCTAATCACTCACGCTTTATGCGTTTTTCACTTTGTGATATCGCTGCTTCGTGATCGTTTTAAGTCCACTTTCATACTGATCCATCACTTTGTGTGTTTGACTGCATTAGTCAATCTGTCCAGTGCTCAGTGTCAGTTGGGCATATTCATCAGAGTTATTGATCAGTGACCCTGTGGGGATAAAGCCATCATGGTGTTTTAGAGGACGCATGGCAGGAGTATAGCTGCTTTGCATTAGCAATATATTACTCTCCTGGGTCAGACGGGAGAATTATTCTGTTTGAATAAATGTGAAGCTATGAATATTGTGTCTCTAGATCCCTGAAGTGTTTCTGAACTGCGCTAGAAATGAGACTGTGAGCAGAATATGATTTAATAACTATCGGAAATGAATTATTTTAGCATTAATAGAATCATGTGTTTACTCATCTGGTTAGTACAAAATTAGAACAACTAGAATTGAGGTGAGGAAAACATCTGGTACTAGGTTTGCTTCTCTTTAGATTCGACAAAGAACTGATTTCCACTGACAAAATTAATTAAATTAATGTTGCCAATTGTTACGAGAGATAAACATTCTGAGTCCATATGTTTTGTTGCTTACAGCCCTGAAGCGTTACCTTTTGATGTCGCCACTTTCTGACTTATCTGTATTCTGTAGCTGCTGTAACAATTGAATTTCCCCAGCGTGGGATCAATAAAGGATTATCTTATCTCATCTTAATGTTCTCTTGCATCTGTTTAATTGTAGGAAACAAGATGGGTGTGACCCCCGGATCGCGACACTAGAGCCCCAGCTGTTCCAGCCCACACTCCCCAACACCAGCTCCCCAATCCATAGGGTAAGGGGGGGGGTTACACTTTGACCCCTGGGATCTTTGTTTCATTGGTGTCAGTGTTCATCTTGTCTCTACACCTGCTTCTGTCTTGCTTGATGTTCTGTCTGTATTTAACCTCTGTAAACTGACTGTATCGAACCCACACTGTCCTGATCTAACGTTGTCTTCTGTTGTTTAACTTGTGGAATTAGAGCAGACAGAGCTCCATTAATAGAAAGATATTTTTAGCAGGAAATCGTCAGTTTCTCAGCTGAAGCCAAACAAATCTGACTCCGCCAAAGCGAACAAAACACAGCCTGTCTGATCGACTGCCGTTTGTAAATGAAAAGACAAACTCCACAGCATCACCCACTGTAGGATGTGTTACCAGAGTGGAATGTCAGGGGCATTTAATCATTGTTCTGTGGGTATCAATTATTGTCTGTCTGGTTTTATTAATAAAGAGACAGTTTTCTTCAGTGTGACTTAAAATAAATATTTTTGCAGAGTCAGTTAAGGGTAAGTGAAATGTGCTGATCCCTGGTTCATTTTCAACAGGTGCATTTCAGCTTGCAAAGCTTTTTTCTGATTTGTTCATTACTGCAAGCGAGTCTCGTTTAAGTTGTCCTGAGTATTACGCCCCCTCAGTCCTTTTTATTATTGTTTTCAAAGACAAGACGAAATTGCACCAATCAATTCCATCTAGCCTCATGCGAGCAACTGTCGTGAAAACATCTGCCAGCGGCCTTTTGAAAAGCTCTGTGATGAGAACAATCTCACTCGTGTTGAATTGTTTCGTAAGACTTCGGATGGAGCTTATGCTTCTCACAGTCTGACTTGATCTGAGGAGAGCAGAGTGAGTAGAAAGAGAAAGGGATTAAAGGAGAGTTTGGAGATTGGCTTGTTGAACAGTCTCTCCTGATCCCTGCAGCACACACCATCTGTAGGTGCCTCAGACTTACCGCTTACAGTACGATTAGTCAGACACAGGAGGAGGATTTATGGAGCCTCGTTATCTGCAGAGCTACATGACCAAATATATAACAGCACTTTTCTTTACTTCAACTATGTTCCCCATACTTGACGTACTTGATGGGAAAAATACAGATTTCTAGTAATTTCTAGTAAATAAAAACAGCTTTTCGTTTGGAATCCAAGATGATATTGATCATGATGATATTGAGGAGCAAGGTAACATAATGTCCTGCAGCAAAACGCAGGCTTAGTGCAGCCTATCACTTTAATCAGAGCCCTATAAAAACCAGGTCAATCTGCAATTAACCCCACCCAGCCTCACGATCGCTGCCTAATTCAAACACACTGCTTTATCACTGCTATGTCATTATAATAGCGCTACGCATTTCTGAGATATAACACACACAAGCATTGTGTGTAAAAGCCTCACATGCTGATTATACAACCACACAACTTAGCAAACAACTTTCTTATAATGCTCACAACCCATGCATAAAGAGCACCAAGTTTTAATGAGCTCTGTCAGGATGCACGGCTTTGCAGCTGTTGATTCTGGAGGACTGAGGAGGTCTTGCGCATTTAATTTGCCTCTTGTCGTGATGACAGTCCTATTAGTTCTCATAATGAAAGGTCTCAGCTCGAACACCTGCGCTGAATGCGCGTCTGGTTCACTACCCACACCTCCTCCACTCTGATTGTTTTTCTGCTAAAATCAGATGTCAGTAAAGGTTGCTGGTTTTTTTGCAGTTGGTAGTGTTGGAATATAGTCTTTAGTCGTCCTACTGAAAAGGAGGAGGAGTTGGCCTCCACCTCTGGCTGCTGTACAGTATTTTACCTGTGAGCCTATGTCAAGAAGAGATAGTGATGAAGATGTTTGCGTTTCCTCGTGCAAAGCTCAGGAAAGACAGAGCGAAAGAAGGAACGGAAGACAACAACACCTCTATTTCCAGTCAGCGGGTTACTTCTGTAGATTTCGTGGAATCACTTTGCTTGCTTATGCTTGCTGGTAATCCTGTATGTTTGGAGTGCACACTGGGAGAGCCCGTGGATCTGGTCCTCAACTTTGTCTGATCGGACACTTTTTCAGTCATGGTTGCAGTTAGTTGGGATGCAGCTTTGCTTTCTACCAACTAACAAAGGCACAGCAGTCAGACGGAGAGTTTAAAGTCAGACACAGCGAAACATATTTTAAAGCTGCAGGACGCTCGAAATGGCTCAAAATCCTGACAACTCCCTCGGTGCTCCAGAGGTGACAAAGGTGCGCTGGAGGAGACCCAGTCGTGTAAGTAGCTCCGCTTTAAAAACGTCCTATAGAGAGAGGTTGGCAGCAGTTTTAGTAAAAGCTTGAGCAACCGCCAGTAAGAGATGCAAATGCAAAACCAGGCGGTGATACTGGCTGTTTATTAAACTGTTTGATATTTTCTGAAGCAACACACATGGGTTTTGGACCTGGACGCTCTGTCTCACAGCAAGTGTTTTCTTAAGTCCAAAGATAATCTGTCACACCAGCACTTCAGGTTCTCTTATTCTAAGCGCTGGTTAGTGTTGTTAACGCGGAGGGTATTTACTTTCAGGGTTTGTGGCAAGCTATTGTTTGCACATGGTGGAGGACTGGAGGACTTTTGGTAGAGGACAAAGCTAAGACACGATCACTCTGTACACAAACAGTTGGACTAGGTCAGACTTACTGGTTGAATCTTCACTCGATTGCTCCACAGCTCCTCACGCAGCGAAGCAGTAGTTTAGTATTTTACTGCAGAGTCGCCAGCGTCAAGTGACGCGTGCGGGTTTTTGCATGTGAAAACTGAGAGGGGAGCAGCCCAACAGCTAGTGTGTACTTTAGGTGTTCACCATGGACAAGCACACATGAGTCAGGTAAAACGTCTAATTAATTCAAAGAGTAATTAGAATAAATTTTACTCTGGGCTCCGGCAGTGCTGCAGATCACCACCTCTATGACACGTCTGTCTATTTATCTGTGTTTCCACTGGACTGGACTTCTGTGAAAACAAAACTGAAATCTAACCATAAAATAGGACGACTTTGCAGTTGGTTTTATTTATTGGCATTTATCTGTGAAGTCCTAAACAAAAGCTAAACAAAGGCATCAGCCAAACTTAAGGGTTGTGTCATAACTCTCAACTTTTCATCTCGCTCTCCTCTCTCCAGACGCCAGATTTATTTGAAATGATTGAAAGGATGCAGGTAAGATGACGCGCTGACTTTTGCCTTCTGACTCTGCTCTTTAAGCTAAACTCACCAGTCGACTAACCGCCGAGTGCGTCTCTGCCTTGCTCCGCAGCACTTGGCCCCTCCTCCTTCCATCCTCAGCTCCAGAGCTGATCTTTCTGCACACAACACGGATGTTGAGCCTGGTGTTGTCAGAGCGTTTTACTGTATGTGTGCTCTGTTAACATGCTGGCTGTAGCGCTGGCTGGCAGCACTGTAAGCTTATTATCGCAACGCAATAAACCGTCTCCTGGTTTCTAAAAGCTTGGGAAGGATGTTTGTTTTAATCATGTGATCCCAGCCAACGCCAAGCTCAAAAAACACAAAATGTGCCTGCATATTAGCATCAATACATGAGTGATGGACAACATGATAATATTACATTATTCACACTGACATTAGTTTTCACGGGACCCAGTATGTTTTCTGTCTAGTGTATACTGGTTGTTCTTGTGGGATGCATCCGGTCGCTCGTCTTTGACAGCTGTGATGCTGCAGTGTGTTTTATCTGCAGTTAGATGTGACTTCCTATATTCTTGGCGATCAGCCAACCCTGATTTAGCGTCACTGCTATTTTGCACATAAATACATACGCGCTTCACGTCCAGTGGGCGTTTTAGTGTCGAGGCGTCGCTTAGCTCAGCGTTTTTCAACCCCACAGCTCGTCTTCCGTGTCTTGTCGGACCTTTTAGCGTCTGCTCTTTATCTGTCTCTATCGCTGCTCCCTGTGTATGTAGTGCTTCTCTTTATGTACCACACCATCTGTCCCTCTATGACTCTGCTTTGCTCCCTGCTGCACATCACTTGGGGAAACTGTGTTCTTATGTAATGAGGTTGACTGTTGTCTCCCGGTTTGTTCTGTAGCAGTTGTTCATTCAGAACGTAATTGTGACACAGCCGAATGTGCTGCAGAGTTTGCTGTTTTGCTCTGAGCTGTGTGTGTGGACATGTTTGAATGCAAGCCCAGCTGCTGTGTCGTTGGCTGTGGCTGGGCTCACCGTTTCTTTCTCCCTGGGTTTCTTATCTCTCGCTCCGCACTTGCAGGGCAACAGGATGGATGAGCAGAGATGCGCTTTTCCTCCCCCACTCAAGGTAGAACTCTGTGCACGACGTTATTCACACCATCCTATATATCTATATCGTGCTCTGCTTCAGTGTCTCTACATCTGCTCTGATGTCTGCTCTCGGTGCCTCAGATGCTCAAATGTTACGATCAAAGAATTCAACACCATGGGTAGGATGTAAAATGACCAGTGTGCTAAATAATGGCAATGCTTTGAGATACATTGATGAAACTGATTTATTTGCTAAACCGATTTTCATTGCATAACAGTTATGCAATTACTCTGAAACTGTATCCTTTGGGAGTATAGAGTTGTGTGCTGTGGTTATTTTTATTCTTTGATGAGGAAACAAAGCTCTTGTTTACTTTCAGACCGAGGAGGACTACATCCCGTATCCAAGTGTCCATGAGGTAAAATAGGACAGAACTCACTTTCTGTTAAACACAATTTTCCTTCTGTGTATAAGCCACAGTTTTTTTTTTTTTTTTGCATTGGCAGGTGTTGGGCAGAAAAAGCCCCTTTCCTCTCATCCTCCTGCCTCAGTTTGGAGGCTACTGGATTGAGGGGACTAATCACGAGCTGAGTGACACCGAGCAGCAGCAGCCTCTCTCTCCCAACACCCGCACCAAGCTGGAATGTAACACGACAGCCACACTGTACCGGAAACACTTCCTGGGCAAGGTTAGTGCACCACAGGGAGAAAAAAGACTTGATTCCAGATATGTTAATAATCACCTTCAAAGCCGACATAAATGATCATCAATATCACGTTTATTAGCAGTTGTACAGTCTGTTTTTTCTTGAACTAATCTCATTATGGTTAAAGAAGATCTCACAATCACTTTCCCTCATAGTAATGTAACGAGCAAATAAGCAAACTGCAGCAGGATGAACCACCAACAGTGGCCTGCCTCGCTGTTTGGCACCTCAGACGCCATAGCTAATGAAGATGCATTAGGCTTAGCCAACTGTTCTCATACGCATTATGCGAACAAATTTGATCTGTGTTTTGTAGACGCACAGCAGAGAAGAGACGATACGTAAAAACGTGTTTGTTTATTGTCCATATCTTTACATATCTTCAGGAACACTTCAATTACTATTCAGTGGACAGCGCCCTCGGTCATCTGGTCTTCTCTGTAAAGTACGATGTGATTGGCGACCAGGAGCATCTTCGGCTAATGCTCAGGTAACAACAAAAGTGCAAAACGTGCAATTTGTTGTCGTTTAACTTTATTCTGCAAATTAAAATATGAGGGATGCAACAGGCTTGAAGAAGGAAATGGAGGCAGAATGATCCACTTCTCGTTTTGTTCCTGAAATGCTCAGTATTGACCAGGCAAACACATCTTTTCACAAGCTTTATCATAAGAGTCATAAACTTAGAGAGAGAGTCAACATTTCCACAGAGTGACAGATGGAATATTTAGGCCAGTGAGTGGGTGCAGATGGAGGGAGAAGGTAAAGAGAGACGAGCCTGACGATGGACAATAACAGATCGTTTCTTTTCCATCTCATTGCTTCTGAGAAACATTACATCTCATTACGCTGCTTTCAGATCACATTAACTGTTTTATAACTTCACCAGGACCAAACTGAAAACCTACCATGACGTGATCCCCATTTCCTGCCTGACTGAGTTCCCCAATGTGGTCCAAATGTCCAAGGTGGGCAGTGACGTCCTAATTATGAAGACATTTGACTCTGTTTCTACTGTAAGCACATTCTAACATTTTTATTCTTTTGCTCATTTGAAGCTCGTCTGGGAAGAAGTCAACGTGGACCGCTTTTTCCCCGTTCTTTATCCAAAGGTAAGATCTGCTTTGGCTTGTGTTCCATCTGCTGTGTACTCCTGTTCCTGCCTCATATAACTTTTGAAGGTCACAATTTTTTAATTTTGTCATAAAACAATGACGTGCCCATAGGAAATAAAAAGACTGATGAAAGGTCAGGTTTGATAAATACCAACGGGATTTGTCCAGTGTCTTCTTTTTCATTTAGATCAACAGAAGATCTGGAAGCATGTTTGTATAATCTGTTACTAGCCCAGTTTCAGTGTTCATTAAGCCCCTGATTTGAAAAAAACAACAACATGAACCTAACCTTTAAACCATTGTTATTTACAGGCTTCAAGACTTATTGTCACCTTTGACGAACACGTGATAAGCAACAACTTCAAGTTTGGGGTCGTCTATCAAAAATTTGGACAGGTGAGCTATAAGGCCTGGATGCAGACTAAAGGAAACGAGTGTAGTGGCTTTTTATGTTAATGCCACATTCACACAATGATTATGTGCAATGTGCAAGTTACTCAATGACGCTCACTGTTTCAGTCTTAATTGTGGCTTTGGGTCTAGCCCAGTCACTGTGGTTGTCTCTACTCACTCTGATTTTCTGAGGCACTCACAGCTCTCTTGTCTAGTATGAGCTCGAAGCAGGGTGCAGGTCACACAGAGGAGGAAAATGTAATGGTTAAGCACAGGAGGCATATTTCATACAGAGAACACAACACAAGCGTCTTCTGCCTCTTCTCGCTTTACTGACAATAGATAATCAGCTCTAAATTACAGCCGATCATTAGAGCGCGGGCCGATCTCCGAAGCATCTGTCACACCCACCGCTGTCACTGATTGAAGCCACCTCTGTCGTCTCAAATGCAGCAGCGCGGTTGAACAAGAGCCACAAACACACACTGGGTGCATCTCACTGTCCTGCTTTTACTTCTTGATTTCAATAATTTCTTGCAGCAACAACACACCTTACATAAAATCCGACTTCTATCACTGCTAGTTTGCTAAAAATCACCTTGGAAGGTTTCTCATTGTGCTTCACGGAGATAATGTTTCTTCATTTGCAGTCCACCTTCAGAAATTACACTCGTGGCTGCAGAAACCATTTTCATTCCCCCTCAAAGCCTTGATGTTTATGCCTTGTTTCTGAATACAGACATCAGAGGAGGAGCTGTTTGGCAACAGTGAAGAGAGCCCTGCCTTTGTAGAGTTCCTGGAGTTTCTTGGAGAGAAAATCGAGTTGCACAACTTTAAAGGGTAAGCAGTGGCTTGTTATAGTATAGTATACATGTAGTTTGCGTGACACGAAGCAGCTACAGAAGTGAGCTTCACGCCGCTGCAGTGATCGCGCTGAACGGATTCTCAGACACGGCTGTGTGCTTACAGCTTCCGTGGAGGGTTGGACGTGACTCATGGGCAGACCGGCACAGAATCTGTCTACTGCAACTACCGCAGCAAAGAGGTCATGTTCCATGTGTCCACAAAGCTGCCTTACACAGAAGGGGACACGCAGCAGGTACTGTAATACAATACCAGGCTCACACGCCGTTCGTGCCGTAGCATAGATTTACCAATGAATGAAATGAAAGAAAACGAAAAACACTAGTTCACTATAGTCTGAAATTCACTGTAGTCGTCTCTACTTGTCTCCGAGTCACCTTCAGGCACCCAAACGCTCATTAATTAGCACAGTTCATTTGCTACCACTGTCATGACAAACACAGACGAGGCATCATCTTTATGTTCTGCCTGCCAAGCAGCAGCGGCTGTTAAACACTTGTTACTCACAGCCCATCAGTGGTGGCTCGTGGGAAACAGCACCCCCTGGTGGTACAAGACGATCCATACGTTGTCCAGTGGCGTAGTAAGCAAATCACACTTTCACATGATTTAGAATCTGTTGCCCTGTTGGAAAATCAGTTTTATTGTAACGGTGTTAAAGGGGCATGAAGTAAATAAGTTAGGTTGACCCATCATCCAGTTGTTGGATGACTTTCATCCTGGTATTTGTTTCTGGACAGAAGAATCTTTCGCATTCATTGCTTTGTCAAAACGTCATTTTTTTTCGTTATGGCCTTGCAGTTGCAGAGAAAGAGGCACATAGGGAATGATATTGTGGCCATCGTATTCCAAGAGGAAAACACTCCCTTTGTGCCAGACATGATCGCCTCCAACTTCCTCCACGCCTACGTCGTGGTCCAAGTCATCAACCCCTGCTCTGACAACGTTCTTTACAAGGTGACTTGTTTCTATTTCTCTGCTTTACTTTGCCTCCTGTGGTTAACACTCATTAAAGTTTAAATCGCCGTTTATTGTCAGGTGTCAGTGACGGCACGGGACGATGTACCGTTCTTTGGCCCGGCCCTCCCAAACCCTGCTGTCTTTCAAAAAGTAAGAGGAAGAACAAAGCACAGCCAAACTCCTGCATCGTCTAAACAACGTCATTTCTCTGTCTTGGTCATGTTTTAGTTTGTTTCTGTCCTTCTCTCCTCACAGGGTCCTGATTTCCACGAGTTTCTTTTTACTAAACTCATCAACGCAGAGTATGCCTGCTACAAAGCTGATAAATTTGCCAAATTAGAGGTGAGATGTTGAATAATGATTCTTTGCTCACATCCTAGCCCAGATTTACACCAATACACCTCAGCATTGTTCTGTTTCATTCGTTCTCTGCCTGCGTGTAAGGAGCGAACACGGTCGGCTTTGTTAGAGACCCTGTATGAGGAGCTTCATGTGAACAGCCAGGCCATGATGGGCATCGGAGGAGAGGAGGACAAACTGGAAAACGGGAGTGCAGGAGGAGGGGGCTTCTTTGAGTCCTTCAAGGTAACATTATAGGCTGGACTTTAAAAGGACCTCATTCCTTAAACTAGATGCTCCATTTAAAACCAAGTAGTTCCATCATTTTCACAAACTTGAAGACAGGAGGAAACAGCTCTGTAAGTGACGCTTAGATGTGCTGGTCGGCAGATCTTGCTGAACTGGACGGAGCAGTCTCGCTGTTTCCCTCTGTGTCGAGTCTTTATGCTAAGCTGAGTTAACTCTACTGACTGTTGCTATTTTCTCATTGAACTACTAGCAAAAAATGTGCAATGTGCGTAGATAAAAATCAGTCTTTAACATGAATGTGCATCGCGTCTCCTCTAAACCGATGTCTTCTCTCTGGCAGTCTTTCAGGATCGGTCTTGTCTGTGTGCGAGGGAAGCTCTGCTGCTCTGTCCTGCTGGAGCGCATCACTCCTGGCTCCCCAGCTTCTCGTAGCTGTTTTGTGCTGCTTTGTCCTCTGCATGCCCTCGTTTGTGTTCTGTAACTAATCACTTATTCATATGTTGCTCTCGTGTGCTGTCATGTTTCATAAAGGGACCGAATAGTTTTGTTTTACCATCAGATGCTTTTGCCTCTCCAGTCTTTTTCCTGCCTGCTAAGAGGTGAGCTGGGCTTTGAACCTCTCCTGGCTTTAAACTCAGCGTGGTCAGACGTCTGTGAGCCACTTGGCTACTTCCCTCTCCTCTCTTGCCTCCTATCTAAGCACAGTGACTCATCTGAATACCCCCCTAGCCAGTAAAGCTTAGTGCTCTCTGTTGCTTTCTTGTCTGCCAGTATTAGCGTCAGGTCAGCGCTCTCCGCCTGCGGTGGTGAGAGTTCAGGGACAGCCCCGAGGCTCCTCTCGGCCTGTGACGCTGTACAGCGATGCTGAGGGTTCGTGGGGGTCAGCACCATCTGAATGTATGTCCTCCTCCTCGTTTCTCCCTGTAGCGAGTGATGATCCGCAGCAGGAGCCAGTCTATGGATGCCATGGGTCTTACTTTCAAGAAGCCGCACACAGTCTCCACTAGCCCGAGTGGCAGCTTTAACCACAACCCTGCAGAGAGCCCCAAATTCCAAGGGATAGTAAGTACAGTCCCGCTCCTCCTTGAGGGAGGCGAGCCTTACTCCCCGAGCAGCTCTACTAGAGTTCATGCCCCCTCTTCCCTCACTTGCCTGCTGCACTAATGCCACAGAGAGGGGCCGCACGCTCGGCTGAGCGGAGCATCAAGGCTCTCACAGTGCGACGGATGCACATTGTCTGTGACTACAAGACGGAGTTGGAAGACTCATAGAAAACACGTAGGACACAAGGTGGAATTCTCCCCTGGGTTAAAGCTGCTTCGCACAGTGTTTACCTGTGTTCTTATTATTTCATCTGCAGTGTTGCTCATGTGAATTTGGCTTATGTCCAGTGTGTGTGTGTAAGTGTGTGTCTGTATGTGGTGGTGTGTGTGTGTTTATAGCTCATTGTTGTTGTTTTCTGTTAGGTATTAAGCAGGATTCAGACACCTCAGTACGTTAATATTATATTTCTAGATCACATTTACAATCATTGACAACAGTAACCAACCACCATTATTTCTGTTTGTATCAATGAATAACTGAAGTTTTTTGCCCATGATATAAAACCAGCTGTTTCTTCCTCTGCCATGTTTATCTCTTCTTCATCCTCTCTCTCACAGGCACATGGCTCACATACCCAGCTCATCATTTCTCTCCCATTCAGCTGCCTGTGTTGCATCTATGGAGCCAAAAATGTCTCTTCTTGTATTCTGCAGTTAACACGTGCTTTGGATTTTGTTTGAACGACATGACTTACTGCACGTGTCTCACATATGTATTTGTATATATCTCATGATTTCTCTTCCCTCCTCTTTTCTTTTGTCACCTATCATCATCACTCTCTCTTCCTCTCTCTACCTCTCTCTCTCTCTCTGTCTGTCCTTCCTTCTGTCTCTCTGCGTGGCTCAGTCTTTGCTTGTCCCAGGCAAAAGCCCCAGTAAATATGGACGTCGAGGCAGTGCCATAGGGATAGGAACAGTAGAAGAGGTTCATGTCTAATTCAAACTTCTCTCTAACTTCTCTCTCACCTTATGCTTCTTTTTGCCTGCATGGCCTTACTGCATCACAGCCAAACAATTTACTCTTCACATTTGAACACCCTCATATGTGCCCAGCGTGACACGAATTGCATGTTACAGATTGGCAATAAAACCATAGTGGACGAATATATTCTTCCATTTCCAGACGTTTAGATGTTACAGACACTAACGTAAGGTCTGTGAGAGGAGCAAGTCCTACCTCAAGGCAGGTTGTACCTGTCCTACACAGTGTTAACGCAGTGTGTTTACGCTCTATGTTCCTCTATATCTATCATTTAATTCCAGTATGTCTCGTTCCCTATTTGATTCCAATTCATGAATATTAATTACTCAATAATCTACTTTACAGAAACCTTATGAAAAAAGCCTCCTTGGTCTTTGAAGCCACATTAAATAAAAGTCTTTAAGTTCTTATAAAACTTTAAATAGAGATTGAATGAACAAAGCAGTGGCTGAAAAGAATATTTAGTGGTAGACCCTGGAGCCTTTAAGTCCATCTTTCATCTCCCGCCTTAGTGCGCTGTGCTCTGGCAGGAAGAGTAGTGACAGGTCTTGACATTAAGCCGCTAAGTGCAAATTTGAGCTGTTTTTTCCTCATACTTAGAAATCAAATGGACCGGTGTTACTCCTCAGTTTGATGTTTCCTTCTGACATTTGTTATTAAAACAAGTTCTCCATATCAACATAATACAAAAGAATATTGGTTAAGTCACAATTAAAAAATATACACTATAATTTCTAAATTCAAGGTAGAGGTGCAAGTATTTACCTGCCTGACGCTAACTGTCTTTCCTCTGTCTCTTTGCCAGTCTTTGATCATCCCGGGGAAAAGCCCAACCAGGAAAAAGTCTGGTCCCTTCAGCTCCAGGCGAAGCAGTGCCATTGGTATCGAAAACATTCAAGAAGTCCAGGAGAAGAGGTGAGAGCCTGGGGCCATTCACTATGTGTATTTTCTCCCTCTGACATTTGCTGTATTAACTGATTTATTTGCATATTCATATTTTTGATATGGCAGCAGAGAGAACTCGCCAAATACTCAGAAGACCCCTGACAGTGGTCATGTCTCTCAAGACCCCAAATCTGAAAACTCGTCCAATCAGAGTTCTCCTGAGGTTCTCACAACCGCCAAGAACAGGTGTGTTTGACAGGCAGGGTAAAGTCCTACTTGTGTTTGTGTAGCTGCTGTGTTGTTGCAGCAGCACAACGAATGGCTGTGTCTCACAATAAGCAAACAGACTGTGCTGGAGAGTGATTAAACCAGGGTGTAGTTCTTATTTTGGTGGCAGGGCCCCGTCCATCCCTGAGGGCCATGACCTCTCCCGCTCCTCCTCCAATGCCAGCAGCTTCGCCAGTGTGGTGGAGGAGAACGAGACAGAGGCTACAGAGGACTATGACACGGGCCTGGTCAGTTGTTTATTCGTGTCCGTGTGCGACAGTGAAACACTTTCAGTGTTTAAGGCATAGTTGTTTTCCGGCGTCTCTCCACTGCAGGAGAGCCTGTCGTCTGCTGGGACACCGCACAAGCGGGACTCCTTCACCTACAGCACCTGGATGGAGGACAGCATCAGCAGCACCAGTAACACTAGTCGGGGTAGTTCCCCAGGTGAGCGACGTGGAGGTTGATGAAGCAGGTCCAGGGGGTTGACAAAAGCCTTGATTAAACCTGCATATGACTAATTTAACACATCCCTCAGGGCCTGGGAAACCGGAACGAGGACGAGGAACAGATATTCGTATCAAACTGGAAAAACCACACAATCATCAGTCCTCATCAGTGAGTCACAGACGTCAACACACATCTTGTTGAGTTACACGCTGTATATAGGTCTTTGTCCTTACTGCTTATTATTATTGCAGATTATTACATGTACACAATCTGCTGTATCTCTTATTGCTCTCTTGCTCTCTGGTGTTAAATGTGAAACCTAACTTACCCGACCATGGTCTGTGTTACTTACAGTACTGTGTTATTGCTGACACTTATTGCTTGTGTATATCTGTGTGCAGAACTGTTAGCTTCACCCACCTGGCTGTATGTTGGATCTGCATCTTCAGGTTAGACTCTTCCCAATACCCTCTTATAGCCCGATGGACCAGAAATACTGTAAATGCATTAATACTAAAGCAAATGAAGCTTGTACAGTTTGTTACTTACTACTTACTTCATTTACGATATTACTATACATTGTAATCATAACAATTAGCAAAATTCCATCTGCAATAGTGTCTAGATATTGACTGTGTGTGCTCTCTCATTCCCAAAGCATCCCCACAAGTCACAGTCCTTCTGTGTGATGCAGCGGTTTCCTGTGACAGGGGTTGAGAAGCAGGAAGACGAGGAAGAAGATAAAGAGCAGGTGGGGCCTGGACAGTCTGCTCATTGAAGGCCAGGGTGCAGACTTGCAGAAACGTGAGCGAGCGAGGATCGCACATGAAGAGGGGCCAGCGTTTGTACAGTGTTCCCTTCTACTCTTTTCTTGCCTTTTCACGCACCTGTTGCCTGGTTTACTGTCACCTTTGTTTTATCAGCATACACTTCACCCATAAACGTTTTATTTGTACAGAGTTTCTCTTGTTAAGGATGTGCTGGCTACACAGGGTAAAGATAGTGCCATTAAGTCCTTCACATAAACATTTTGAAAAGAACTGTGAGACAGAAGATCGCAAATCAACAAAGGCTCAGTAAATCACAGTGATGTAAACACACAATGCCAAATATTCTGCATCATAGATGAATATTTTCTAACAAAACCTCTAACATGATATGAGATTTTGTGTTGAATACTGGTAAATGTGAATATTCTTTTGAATAAAGTCCAAATAGACACCCCCCAGATCAGGGACATAATAGAGGAGTAATGAAATGAATAGTTATGCATCATACAGAAAAGGAAAAGGCCTTAAAACCTAACATGCTATTTCTTTGATGATCAGAATTTTTTTTTACCTTCTTCTACAAAGTTCTTTGACTTTCATGCTCTGGAGCCAACAATAAGGAAGACAGTGTTAGATTAAGATTTCAAATATTCAAAATCCTTTTTTAAGCTTGAAACGGCTGCCTAATGCAGACAGTCTGATAATGAACGCTTGTGTCCATCAATGACTGATTTAACTGACTTGTTTGAGTTGTCTGCTGGTGTGGAAACCAGTCTCTACATTATGTTCTGAGTTGCTTTTTCTCTCTCTAATATGTTTTAATTTATTGATTTGAATTGTGTTGATGTGGCATTTTCAGTGTACATTTGTTAGGCTGTATTTCTACGGAGACTACATTCAGCATACTGACATATGCTTGTACTGTATGTGTTGTTTCGCAGTAAATGATAATGTCATCATCTGTAAAGCTTTATCTATATCAGCACTCAGCTCTCTTTCAGTCCAGTAAATTTGCAGTGCAATTATAATAAAACAGTGAATATTTATATTGCCATTACTATAACTACAAATACAACTACTGATTTTGTAAATAAATATTTAGTTGGAAAATAGTGTTTAATATATAAGCCAATGATTTCAGATAGGATGAACCAACACTTCAAAATGACTGCCAAGTTAACAATTCATTATTGTGTTTTTTTCTTGGATCATTGCATTTAAATATTATTTGAAGAACGATTGGGAGTTTTGTAAAATAAAATTATTTAAAAATCTATTCTGACTGTTCTGTAAAAGGGAAAATCACACCGTGAATCCTGCTGATCATTTCAGTTGCCTTATCATCACAAACTGATGGTGTATGTGTAAATAATGAAGCAAATAGTTAATAGCCAGCAGGATTTACAATGACATGAATGTTTTTGTTGTTGTTGTTGTTTTTATTGTAAATAAATTCAATTAAAGCTTTACAGTCTATTGTACAAATCTGTTGTTGCTCTATCGCATCACTGTGTGAAAACATATTCTTATTTTGTGTTTTTGCTCACGAATGTAAAAGGCTGAGGCATCTCTGCTGTGAAATACTGTAACTGTTCCATTTCCCATCTTCTTAATGAAAGACAAACCCTCCATGAATAAATGATTTTGGAGCAATCTGAAAAAATTGTGCAACATGGAAGAAAGAAACACAGAATACAACTGAACCATAACGGACACAGACTAAAATGTAACATGTTTGTGGAAATTGTACAATATCTAAAATGTATATGTACAATAATAAATAACATTGTACAATCCCAGGTGAGAGAATAGAAAAGCACATAGTTTTATTTATTCTCTGTAAATTCAGATAAGCATCTAAATATAAATGTTAAGGAATAATAACAAAAAAAGAAAAGTCTGTCAGCAAGTCAGACTAACAGCAAACTGAGGGTGGGCAATGTACATCACAAAGGGTAGTAGCTAAATGTTCTGACAGAAAACCCTGCAGCATCACAAGAGAGATGAGTGTTAAGACCTCTGGACCCTGCTGGCTGCTCAGCAGATGTCCAACATTCAGTAAACACAGCACATAAAAATGTATATTTCATTATATTCCATATGACAAAGATTTCTCTGTATCTTTGCAGTCTAAGACAGCGAGGTTTTAGATGTTACTGAGACACTTCATCTCACAGACATCATTTGGGAAAAGAGATCAAAGTGGACAAAACAATAAACTGTATTCTAAGTCAAATGTCTCCAAGGTCAACACTCCAGAGATGTTTTAATGTATTAATATCAACTGAGTTTATACATTTCAATTCAGTCCGATTCAACTTTATATACTGTAGCGCCAACTGACTTTCATAGTTTATTTTATGGAAATGCCAGTTAGTTGGTTTGTTTGCACACCTGCTACTAAGTTATTAGTGACATCCAGTGGAGGGACTGAAGCCTGGAATGTATCTACTGTATCTTCTTGCATGTCCACACGTTAATTAATCAAATATAGGTAAAAACTAAATTTAACTTTGTTTAGATCCATATCTGTAGAGTACCAGCATAAGTATTAACATAGTGTATTGTAACAAAAAAATATTGTTATTATTAAGATTGTCACAGTTCATGCGGAACCTTTGTCCGTTTTAAGAAACAGGAAGTGCACAAACGTTGAGTGTCGCACAGACCGGAAGAGAGGTTCGGAAGTCACATTGAAGACCGAAACCTCGGTCAAAGTAATAATAGGTATGTCCGTTTGTTAATAACGTAAACAAGATTTATTTGTGTTGTAACACAGTTGTTAGCAGAAATAATATTACCCTTAATTTTTAGTCCGAATACTACAATTTTTAACAAGTTAGCTAGCTCCAAATGGGAGCTAGCCAACTAGCAACATCCATGGACCTTAACGTTAGCTCGTGGATACGCGTTGAGTGCAGTTAAGTTTGTTGTCAATAAATAAGTGTTCTCTCCAGCTTAACCTCAGCATAATCACAAGTATGTCTGAGTAACGTTAGCTACGCCAGCTAACCCTACCTCTGTGTAGGCACCGCTGCTCAGACGTGGGTTTTGGAAGCTAACCCACTGCCTGTCGCTCTACAGATTACAGAAATTAAGTGAACTAATAAATAAAACAATTGTGTGATTGAATTGTCTTCTGAAATCCTACATCAGTTATATGTATCAGCTAATTGAAAGGAATAATAGCGATAAACGATCAACTTAAATGATTCAAGAGAACCTAACTGTCAAGTCATGGACACGTGAGTTCATAGTAGCAGTTACACCACAGAAGAAAAAAGACTTTTCAGTGATCAGCACATTGTTTTGCTCATTTACCCACAGGACCAGTGACCCGTCAACCCAGTCCTTATGATTTTATGTGGATAACCGTTGATGATGTTTACTTCAAGGGTTGTCCCTCATGTCAGTCTTTTACGAAGAGCAACTTGTAAGTGTGACATTATCTTTGTTAAAACTATGCATCTCCTCTCATGAGCCACTTTATTGGGTACATGTGTTCTGGTCATTAATGGAATGCAGATATTTTGAAATGTTGAAACTAGTTCTAGCAAGCTGTACCTAATAAAGTGGGCTATGAATGTATGTATATGCCTGCCTAACCTTTATTTTCTGGGTAGTTATTCACTGTTTCACATGTCGTGTTCATAACTAGGTGCACTTCAGTCCCATGGTGAACTTCTGAATGTATGTGTACAACCACTTCGTCCTGCTTGCTTCTCTTTGCCAAAACCGAAACTGAGAAACTACTCAACAGCAGCGGACAACACGTCTCCTCCACGATGGGTCCAACTTGAGGCCGAATTGGAAGAGGCACTTGTGCCACGCAAACTGTCAGTAAGTCCTCTGGAGAGCTGGCTTTCCCTGCGCTACTCCCTCCCTCCCCTGCTGGAGTTTGCTCAGCCTCAGGAGGATGTAGAGCTGCTGGAAGAGAAGGTGCTGCCACCAATCTCTGTGCCTGTTTTGGAGGATGGCAAGAGTTCAGCAACACCTTTACGGTGTAAGAATGTTTTAGAGATCAGACGACGAAAGATGAACCGACATAAATACAAGAAGTTACTTAAACGGACTAAATTCTTAAGGAGAAGAGTGTTGGAGGGTCGGGGGAGGAAGAAGCAGGTGAGAGAGTGCTGTTTTTGTTTTTTTATCTCTTGATGTAAACTTGTAGCTTAATATAGTGTGATTGACTTGACTAAGTGGATCTTTGCCCTGCACAGAAACGGTTTGAAGAAGATCTGAAGAGAATCTGGACACGAGCTGGACTGAAGAAGGCCCCAGAGGGATGGAGTGCACCTAAGATCTTCATTAAACAACATGGAAACAAAAGGGACTGAGAAACACTGAGTGATTGGCGTTTATGTCACATCCCTTACACGTGACAGCTCTACGTAATTACATGTACATAATCTAATAAACACCTTTCCCTGTCTAGCCAAACACATGGTGTGCTATAATTATCTTATCGTGGTTATACATCGGATAGAATCCTAGGTTAGACTTGCCTCTTCTTACTGTGGATGGCAGTGTAAATTCTAATGGTACATTCACCTCAGAATTACCAGTCAAATATTAGTAGAGAATCAATAAGTGCACTGCCATATCATTGTGTAATTAGTTTAAAATAAATAAGATAAACCTTTATTTGTCCCACAGTGCAGAGATGACTACAGTATATAGAGTTTAACATTTCAAATATATGCCCCTCTATGCTTCTAATAGTGATCGATGGCTCATTGGGAGCAGCTCTGATGTAAACTAAAGTCTAACAGAATAAAATATACTTTTTATATTTTAAAATAGAGTAAACAGACTAAATTGGCTGATGGCTTGACTACTATCCTCTTCTCCAGTCCAGAGGCATCCTTAGACCGGATCTGGTCTTCCTGTCTTCTATCTGCAGTCAAAAATCTGCACTGACCTTTCCTGTAGTGCATCTGTATTATGTGACCTGTTCAGGAAAACAGCCAAGTACAGTATTTGTAAGTGTTTTCAGTTTTAGTGTACAGTGGGAGTGCCTGTGGAAATCCAGCACCAGGTTTTCTCCACGTAGCTCTCTGTTATTGTTATCTGTGATCAAGCTAACGATAGCAGAGTCATCAGGGAGGTAGCCCAGTATCCAGGAAGGGAGTTGCTGGTCCCCCTGTCCTACTATCTTATTGTGATCCAAGTCCATCCCTCCATGTACCTCCCTCAGACTCTCCATCAACTTCATGAGGTGTGACGTCAGTGCCACGGGTCTGTAGATTAAATGGTTTCATATATAATTGACCTGCTAGTAACTCTGTTTGTGGACTTGAAGCTCGAAACAAATCTAAACAGGAGGTGGCGAGTAACTAAATACTCAAGTGCTCAATTTTAAACGCCTTCAATAGTGAGTGTTTACTTATGGTACTTTTACTTCACTGCAAGAAGAAAATACACATGTAGTCGACCATACTGGTTATAGTTACATTTTCCCAGCGTCAGTTATTATATAAATATAATCAACCATTAAACATTATTTATTATTGTAAGCACCTGGTTAAAATCTGCTCCACCTTTACCAGCTGCTTTTGCTCCACTATTACAGATGCTTCACGCTCATTTCTACGTAAACAAATATCATTTTCTTTGTCATTAATTTGACGTAATTGAATTCAACACTGTTGAAAATAAATTTTTTGTGTGAGTATTGTGACTCGGGTAAAGTTACCAACATTCTTACCTGCTTTTGGTGAAGAATGCAGCAGCAGTGTTGGGTTTCAGAGCTGCTGGAGGCGGAGCGTGTTGAGGCTCCAGAAAACACAGCTGAGCTGCTGCTCGCTGAACTTGAAGCTCTTTTGTGTGTTAGCAGCTGACATCTCCTCTGACAGGCTTTTGCTTCGGCTGACAGCGCTGTGAAGAAGATGCGCCTCGATACGCTTCTCCTCCTGGGTAAGTTCTTCAGTAGTTTTCCTTTCAAAGACTTTGTGGAATAATTGGATCCAGGTTACAGTTTCCCATCGCGAACAAAAGCTGAAAGCTTTTCACTCTCAGGTCAACTCGGCATCAGTGCAAGTACGTCCGAAGTCTGATTTTCATTATGTTTTCACAGTGCTTGCACCAACAAACATGATTCTTTTTGGGACCTGTTTTAGTTATGATTGTTAATTGGTAAAATCATTGTTTATTGTCTTATCAGCTCTTCTTTTTCTTGTGTTTTTTCTTGTGTTTATGACGTATTTAGTCACAAGTACATAGTTTCTGTATGGAATGGAATGCTAATTTATGTTGTTTATTAATTTACACTGTATATTTATCAGTCTTATTTGCTGTGCAGTCTATTTATTAGTTTTTTGTATCTATTGGGTAGGTACATGTATAGTTGGCTACACTTTAAAGCTGAACTCCATCCCTCCTCTTCAGGATATAATTGTCTCTGTGTTAACATCGTGTGTTTTTGAACTGTTGGAGTTATGAGATGGAAGTAGCCCAACATTGCATGCAGTATACAGTGAGGCAGTGGGTCTTTTGACTAGGACTGTTTATGTGGGCTCTTTTGTGGCTTTAGCCCAATGTGTTTCTTGTTAACTGCGGTCTGAGGAGAGGAGTCAGCACAATCCAGCAGCCAGTCATTATATGTGTCAGTAATGAGTGTTTCACCATAAGTGGGCTGCTTTGAGTCTGGAGGAGGGGGATTACCACCTTAGCCATGTTTATGATGGGCTCTGCCTTAACGAACAGCAACCAAATTAAAAGGGCTGTTTTAAACAAAATGAAACTTATAAACATGGAGCTACAGACTCAGGGAGCGGAAACGATCGATTCAGCTGGTTCTGTGCAGCAGGATGGGCTGTGCTTGGGAAATACTTGTCTTCACATCTTGTCTGTTACCTAATGCACATGTAAGTACAAGCAGTCCACAGGCCTCTGAATGCGCCCTTGTATGTTTAGCTGAGTCTGCAACTGCACATATTTGTTTTCTACTCATCCTGTGAGTAAACTTCACACTCACACAGCGTCCACGAATCACAGAAATGTTGCAGCGTAAATTCATTCTCCATGTCTGAGTTGTATGCATGTGACATTTTCTGTTTTACCTCAGGGACGGCGCTCTGTGAAGCTACGTGTGATTTCTGTGGTTGCGAATCACAGCAGTGATTTTGCTAAATGTCTGTTATTATCTCTGGTAATTCAATAGCACATTGTTAAGTCTTTAGTGTTAAAACAGGCCTGTGAATCACCAGTTTATGTGCGTCTAGAGGAGAGATTAGAGAAAATTACAGAGGCACTTTGTTTTACCTTCTGCAGGAAAGTTTATGTCCTTCAGTAGAAAAGCCACCAAAGTTTTCCAGCATGAGTTCTCCTATCTGATGCCAGTGTGCGTGCTGAAGTCATTTTCCTTAGCTTGAAGTTTTATTACATACTGGAGCATACTTCATGGCTTATACTCCAGGGCTCAAGTCACTGCATAATAGCACAGTAGCAGGACTACTGCTGAAATATTGTTTGGATGTGGTTAAATGAACACTGTCTCACATATCTGGTGCCTTAGCTCATATCTAGTGGCTCAGCCATGTGCAGCCATAATATTTTAGTGTGCAGGGAAACATATTCAAGTAAATGTAGCCATGAGATGTTACATTCCATCACTGCTTTTATATGTAGTCTGGGTTTACACTGTATGTATTGTCTTGTTTGACAAACTGACAAAAATATCATGAAAATATGGAAACATAATCATGGTAACCCCAAACTAGACCAGATCCCACAAGTCAACATGCTAATAATTACCTGAAAACAGAGTAAAGAACATGTGACTATCAACATGTCCCTAATTAACAGAAAACAAAAGCATGGGTAGGATTTTGGAGAATGACTGAGAGCACAGCAGTCAACAGCATGTGGCCAAACTTTCCACGACATCTCCTACCTGTGTGCAGCAAAGCGTCTTGTCAAAATACGAGCACACAATGACTTTAAAATGTTTAATCGTTATTTAACTAGACGTCGACATAGTTTCAGTACTTACCTCCAATTTTTACATGGTGGACTTTTATCTATTTTTAATATATTCAATTTATCCTCACATTCATTAAAATAATTCCAGCTCAGTGACGGCCCTGCACCTCAGGCTCACAGGATTATAATCATTGCCAGGTGTTTGGCCATGTTCTAGGGCTTTTGACACCGTGTGTGACTGCAATGAGCTTTGTAGCAGGCTGGTTCTTCATCCCTTCTGGATCACAGCGTCGTAACAAGCCAGCAGCCACAGCCAGGCTGAATAGAGGCTCTGTGTGTTTTGGCTGCATGTGTCTCCACTGGGCCTTTGGTAAACAGATGACAAATAGTAGTGGGAAAAGTGCATTAGAAGTCGAAACGGATCTGTAGGAAAATATCACCTCTCTAGAGCAAGAAAACACAAATAGCAAGCCATTAAAATCTTCTGTTTCCCTAAGTGTTTCTTTAAACTGAACCCACATCTGCTCCAGCTATTTCACTCTTGGGGTCAGTCCAGGTCAAAATGAAGCCTCTGCTATTATTATTAATAATATTTGTAATCCAGCAACAGTAGGTGGTGTGAGTTACAGGATTCAGGACACAACTTTAATCGCGGATGTTTCTGACTCTTTCAGGCCTAACTGTGCTCTTCCTGCCAGAAGGTAAGACCTTTTCATTCATTTCGGCACTTGCTCTAATAAAAGACAAATATGTAGGAGCTTGGTCATAACTTTTGATTCTCCTTTATCAGTAAATTCTGCATTGAAGTCCTGAAGCCGAGTGTCTACTGTATCTGTTGTGTTAGCATGGGGTCAGAGCAGCAGCAGCAGTCTGGGTGTGGTGGTGGAGGCCAAGAACCTCACCCTGCCTGCAGGGTCTGAGGCTGTCCTACCCTGCCACAGCCCGCGCATGGTGTGGATCCAGGACAGACTGAAGGACCGTCAGAGGGTGGTGCACTGGGACATAGTCCGCAGCAGCCCTGAGTATTCTGTAGAGCGAGTCCTGGACATGTCCCCTGGAACTCGCCAGAGGCTCTACAACAGCTTTAACAAGGGCCGCATCTCCATCCCAGACTCTGCTTTCCATGATGGCAACTTCTCTCTTATCATCAACAGTGAGACTTCTTCATTTTCCACTATCGACATCATTATTTCATCCTTCCGTGGATAATTTGTTGTTTTAATACTTGTTTTCTCCAGATGTGGTTGCAACTGACAAAGGAGTTTACACTTGTAATCTGCACCATCATTACTGCCAGATTCATCAGTCCGTTCAAATCCAGGTCAATGTCACAAAGTTAGGTGAGGCCCCGTGTTATTCTACAGTCATGGTATATCAGTTATGTTATATAATAATGCACTTCACTCACTCATGTTTCCAGCTCGGAAGGAGAAACGGTACTTGGACGGAGATAAGACTGTATTTGTGGTGCTGCTGGGCAGCTCGGTGGCTTTGCCGTGTGTGAGCAGGCGTCCCTTGTGGCGAGAGGGTCTGCAGGAGGACCAGCAGCAGGTGGCCCACTGGGACTTCCAGCCCCCTGGGGTGCGTCCCGACAGGGCCGACCGTCTGGTGGACTTGTACGCCTCTGGAGAGCGACGTGATTACGGACCACGGTTTGGCCAAAGCAAGATGAGCGTGGCCGAGGACGCTTTTACATTAGGAGACTTCTCCCTAACGATCTCTGACCTGAAGCCTGCAGACAGAGGCCTTTACTCCTGCCACCTGCACCACCACTACTGTGGTCTGCATGAGAGACGGATCTTCAGACTCATTGTGGGACCATCGCTTCCACCCGCCCCCACTACAGCAACCAGGATTATTCAGAAGGAAGAGCCACAGCTGAGTAAGCCACTTAGAGTTCAACGCGAGTGAGGTACCACTAGAAAGTTGTTTTCCAGACACTGGTATAGTAAATGTTATTTCCCGTGTGTCTCCTTGGTAGAGTTGTACACAGAGTGGGAACGCTGCTCTTGGGTTTTTTGTTTTATTTATAGGCATAGTTGGTCGGTTAAATCAGGCCCCATTCTTGCCAATTCGTCCCCAGTCCTCTGTTTTTGTCTTGGAGCTGAAGAGAGAAGCAGAAGGTTGAAGGAATGCACTGTAGAAGTGGTTTAAGTTGGAAAAAAACTAAAAGGGCAGAAAAACAAAACAATTCTATAAGTTGTCTACTGCAAATATAGCCTTGCATATTAAAAAGAGGGTTGTTTTAGTATTTGCAGCTGTTGCTCAAGAAGAAGGGATTATCTGCAAAGCATGTGGTCTAAGTTGAATTGCATCTACATTTTTGTTAGATATTTTAACTGCACTGAGCAAAGGAGTAGACTCCAGCAGCTGGTAATTTAGGGAGTGGATGGTCATATCTTCTGCTTTCCCTCCATTTGGCCCAGTTTTCCCAGCAGAGTGTGTAGGCTGAGGAGAGGAGTCTTCTTTCCTTCTTCTGTTCTGTTGCTCTGCTAATGTGTCAGCCTCCAGTTGACGCATGTTTACCAGCACCCAAAGGAAGCCTGCTACATCTGTTCAACATCTGGGCCAGCTGTGACATGAAATAATAAAGTAAGGGGAGCAGATGAAGGCGTGTGTTAGACTATAGATCCTTCTTCACCTCTAAAAAAACAGCAGGCAGTTTAATAAGCCTGTAAAGTATATTTTGAAAAAACAGACTTGTGGATAAATGGCATCCTGCCACGTCCTCTGACTAAACCTCAGCTAGGAATTCATTTCTCCTTCATGCTTGGCCGAGCTTGTCTGTTAGATTACAACCTGCTTGTTTTTTCTGCTACACGAGCACCAAAATCATTAAAAAATACAAACGTCACATTTCATTTTAATGCCCTAATTATTTATGGCAGGGATGAATACAACATTACAAAGCAGGCGTTTCGTTAGCTGCAGGTAAGTCGGCTGAAATCTTTATCTTCGAAAATAAAGACGCTTTCCTTCAGTTCATTGACTTGCAAATGCTGCGTGTCCCACTGGAGAAAAAGTGCACGTTAACCTCTGTGCAGCATATGTGAATTAGCTGCTAACAAATCTGGCAAAGCGAAAAAATGGGAATGGACCAGGGCAGGGACATCACTGTGACAGTTGAGCTCTGCGGGAAATGTCCTTGGACACGTCTTTGCGCTTTCATGCACATTAGGAACATGAAGTAATGACAGGCGATAATTACCAGCGCAGCAGGTGTGTTATTATGACTGAATGGTTGATGAAGGCACCATCAGAAATACTACATCACATGTTTTCCTTATTTGTAGCATTATAGTCCCTCAGTGACGTTTAGTGTTGTCAGTAATAAGTGGATTCAATCAGTCATCTTTATTTATAAAGCGCCACACAAGACGCATCTAAAAGCATCATGAGCCATTTTTCTTCTGTACTTATCCTGCTCTGAGCCTCATTACAGTACGTTACACTTTACAGTTGTTATTGTTGTATGTCACCAAGTCATTTACATAAAATATAAAAATCGTATTCAGAAACAGTCCAGTTCACTGGGAGAGCGTCTCCTGTCTGCCCGGTAGACAGAGAAGTGTTGAGACCGGCTTCTAGGACACTTGTGAACTTGAAGTGTCAGAAATTTCTTTTCCACAGGCGCAGACTAGACTTCTGTGTTTGTGAGAAGACATAAAAAGTCCTAAATGGAAAACTAATACAGCCATCCAGACAAACCACAGAACAGAATTTGTCTTTCTTTTCTCACACTTCCCCTCATTTCTGGTTAGCCGGTGTTTTTCTGCACTGAGAAAAAAATAACAGCTGCATGACATCAGGTCTGGAAGTCATTACCGCCGGGCAGCGTTTGACATTTAACTCCTACTCTCCCTCCTGCTTTATGAAAAACAAGAAGCCCTAAGGGGAATAAAAGATTTTATTTACGTGGAACAGAATCTTGGAATTACTTCTAGTTTATTTCTATAATGTTACTCCACTCCACAGCATGTGTATTTGTTTATTATTTGGGCTTGATTGCATTAATCTTCTGCCTTTAGAGACCAATGAGGTGGAGACTCCTCACATGGTGAATGTCATCCTCCCAGAACATCGAGGTTATTTTGTGCACCACTTGGGATACTTCATGGCGACTTTCTTGTTGCTGGTGTTCATCGTTGCTGCTGTCATCGTGCTGACACGCCGCCGCAAGCAGAGAGGTACAGTGTAGAGTGTGCGTGTGTGTGTCCTTCTATGTTGTGGTCACTACTGCTCCTAAGAGCCGCACTTTAGGAACAACGTGTTTGAGTTTGTGTTGCTTTTTTCAGGGTTAGAGTATGAGCTTCGTAGATCGTCTCGGTAAGATATTACTATATAGTAACTTAATTCTCTCATTTGTTTGAATGACATCAAATCCAGTTTTATGCATGGTTCATTTTTGTGCAGAGGAAACGTGATCAGTGGAGGTGAGCTGTCGTTGGACTGCACAGAGCTAAACGTCTGTAACCAAGAACCTCGAAACTCAGGTATAGTGAGACTCATTCACACAAATGCAGTAAAACATATATATAATGCAGGTATCAATAAAGTACTCTGCTGCCTTAACCCTTGTGTCTGCTACGTTACACAGACTACAAAAACAATCTACTGAAAGAAAGAGATATGACCAAAGACTGCAACAAGGGTGAGCTGACTCTGTGTAGATAAATGCAGTAAAAAACCTTTCATATCCATAAACCTTTTAACGACGTATGGTTTTCCTTTCCCGCATCACTTCAGACTGCGATGGGAAACTGTGGAACTAAGTGTGATATGTCTGAGATGCTGCTGGCAGGTCCAGGGCAAATGCCTCAAGAAGAGCAGAAGAAAGAAGTTAGAAGGAGTTAGGAAATCCAGGAGAGGACAGGAGGGACACTCCCTCTGCTGTAACTCCAACATGCTATGCTTTTTCACTAGAAGCATCATTTTAATGTTTTATATTGTATTTTCACCAGCTTTTAAACACATATAGTATTTGATCCCTACATTTACGCGAATTCATCCATTGGTTTATGTTGAATTCTGGGCATTTTAATCATCTTAAAAAATAAACATTTGTTATTGAAATGCATGCTGACGCGTATTTTACTGACAGTTCATCTTCATTGTTGAAATTTGACTATTTTCAGTTTTGAACAGATTCTGCTGTATTGTGATTTGTGAGGGGAACTGCTTAAACATGAACATAATACTTACATGTTCTTTTAATTATGTATGTGTTTGGCAAACCTTGAAGGTCATCTGTTCACTGACAATCAACTCAGGAAGATGTAAACATGTATTTGAATTCTAACGGGCTGAGCAGTGTCGAGCATGTACAATTTACCCGAGTTTTTTAAACACTGTAGCATCGCAACTGAATCTGCTGGTTAATGGTACAGGTTAATACGAATGTTGCCCTTTTACTGTAGGATGACGTGTGTCTACTGTCTCAACTATACTAAGTCACGAACTCCTGCCTTGCTTCTACTTATCACTTTCTGTTTCTTGTTCACTTGCACACAATCTAATGTTGGTCTCTCCTAATAAAAGAATTATTTCATTAACGTTTTACAACAGATTTATAATTCCCTATACAGTAAATCACAGATATTACCCTGTGTATTTCTTTTATGTCCTTCCAACAAATATGTGAATAATGATTTAACATTTAGAGTAAACTGATATTGTCAGTCTAGTTGAGTCACAGTCAACAATAATAAAACACTTCACAATAATTATCTAGTTATTACTCTTATTAATCCTTTAACGAGACAATTAAATTGAATGGTTTATTAATAGAACTGTATTAATCTTAAATAATTGTTTTTATATTGTTTTAATTGTTTTTGTGCACACTACATTTGATTGTAAAGCACTTCAATCCTGAATATTGTTGCTGAATATTGGTTTTTTTTTTTTGTTTCATGGAGCAAGTCAGTGATTAGGCCACAGCTCCCTGGTCAGATTGCAGGTCCGTCTGTATTTAATTTGCAAGCATTTAAAAGCACGTTCAGCTCGATCGTTGCGTTAGGTTGACGTGTTTCCACTGTGAGAAGGCACCAGACGCAGCAGCAGCCGCGTCCACTTCCCCCTCACTCCCATGTTCCGTCCGCAGCGCGCGCTGTACAGTACGAGCGCGTTGCGTAAGCGGCCTGCGCACAGCCCCGACGCGCCGCTAGATGACAGCACTGTCTAAGCAATTAGCCTGTGAAAAATAGCAATATTCCCAACTCCATATCGCAAGGATGTGGACTGTCCCTTCCTGTTTTAGTGCCGAGAGAGCCGCCGTAGCGACTCGCACCGGAGCAGGAATACAGCCGCTCGTAACGCGATTATGTCTGGATTTTCGCTGTGTCGGTCAGAGACGCGGAGCTTTATTCACCATCGTGGGTTCCGCGGGTTTATGTATTAGGGAATGCTGTTATGTTATTCTACGGTAGCTGGTAACATAGCAGGCCTGTTTATTGCGCTGCCAACCCTTGTTCCTTTCCTGTGTCAATGATTGTCCTCCCCTCACTCTCATGGCGGAGACTAAAATAATATATCACATAGACGAGGAGGAGACTCCTTATCTGGTCAAACTGTCCGTTTCGCCAGAGAAAGTCACCTTAGCCGATTTTAAAAATGTCCTCAACAATCGACCCGTCAATAGCTACAAATTCTTCTTCAAATCGATGGACCAGGATTTCGGGTGAGTGGCCGCCGCCGCCGATTCTTCGCGTTCTTATAATATTCTTTATATTCGCCCCTCGGCTGGTTCGCTTACTGTTTCCTGGTAGTATGTGAATCTAAGAAGCTTTTTACAGGCCCTCACAGACGCTTTGAGACGAAGCCAGCTGCAACACTGCTACATGTGCAAACTACGGTGTCATGTCTGTTTCCACGCTGCTGGCACCTGCTCATTATTACAGGCTATCCGGTGCGCAGTGGAGGAGACACGAGTGTTTGAAGTGATACCAGATCTGTCCAGAGCCCTAATGACGCAGCCCTGCGTGTCCTACCACAGCCAGACCCCGTCCTCCCAATTAATGCCACTGTATTTACACATATTAATGCTAATATTAATGCTAAATGAGTCCCACAATAGTGTTGACTAAGCATCCACATGTCTCAGGTTTGGTCTTGTTTTGTTTTAGTTTCCCTGCGTGTGGTTGTAAAATGTCAAAAATGAGGATTTTATTTTTATACGCTTATAAATATTAGCCTGAAAGAAAGACCTAGACATATAGTGATCTGTAAGTGAGTGTCGGGAGCTATGTCAACTACAAGGCCAGTGATAGTGACTATTAGCCGTGCAGTCATTTAATCAATGTTTGCATTTACAGTAACTGCTATAGAGGAGGACACCTGTCAAACAGCATCTCCGTTTTCTAGTGATTCTCTATGGTTAAAATAGTAGAGCTAATACACACTCAACAGATCACAATCAATCTGTACACACATATATAATTAGATATATAATTATTTAACTACTAATTGTGTATATAGCATCATTTATGAAACCAAACCTAGTGTTACATAGCCCGTTGGGTTGTAAAGTATGTGTGGATTGTTTTGGCAACATGCTTGAAATGTGAACTAATGGAGTAGAATGAATCTTTAATTAATTCATTATTTTTTTTCCCTTAATCCAAGTCAAGGACTTCCTCTGCGATCCGCCCCATGCTGGTTCTAATGATATAATGACATTTCGCTTTCCTATTGTGTCTGTTCCTGTTTGTAATCCCATTCTGTTCCGTAAATCAGGACTCGGCCTACAAAGCTCCTCGAGTCTCTCGTTCAGCGAGGTCTGCTCGTAGCGGGCCTCTGTGATGCGGATGACATATTCGCATCGTTGCCTGTTTCTCGTTTTAGCCTGGACAGTCACACATTAAAATCAAGCTCAGTAACTGTGCACATGACTGGAGGAAATGCAGAGGCAGGCAGTGTCTACGGAGGAACATACAGTTCCACTGCAGGCCTGACCTTGGGGGGGAAACTGGCTCTTCCTGGTGGCAGGCCAGGCTTCGTGCGCCGCTTTGTCCCCAGCCCCGGCTTCCTGCCTCTCTGGCTTTGCGGGCCGGCTGCTCGCTGGGGCCTCAGGTGATCGACAAGCAGATTATGGAAACAAACAAAGCGTGTTTGCTTTCCCCACATGGAGACGTGGCTCCAAGTTGCTGAAAACACAGCTGTAGAAGGCTGAATGTAGCAGGCTCCTGTATGCGCATCAACAAGCCAGGTCGAATTCACGCGTGAACTGGACATCGGCAAGTGATTGCTCTCTCACATGGCTGTTACCCACAGCTCACAAAGGCGTCTCCGTGAGCATTCGCGCCTTTGAGTTAAGGTGGAATGTTCGGCTCTGCGAATGCCGTATGGCACTGGCACAGTATGGAAGCAATCCCAGTCAAAGGCACAGAGGATAGCAGCGCTTTGTGGTAGCCATGCTGGCTGCACTGCATACACACAGACAGTATGGCTGCTGGAGAATTAGCCAGGGAGGAATAAAACTGCCGAACAGAGAGGGAAAACATCAAATCCCTCGCAGTTATAGACAGTGTTTGAAATGTAAATGAGCAGTCAGCGCAGGGTCCTCTGTAGTAGACCCCCTGCTATGAAGGAGACACCAGCCATTTTTTAATGGGATTGCTGAAATACACGCTGTCCATCGCAGCTCTTTAAAGACTGGACACAGATTAACTCCAAAATACAGCGTTTACTTGCTCACTTTAGTCACATGGAGGACCTGCAACCGCAGGATGTGGCTTTTCAGGAGCACACGCGATTCAGCGACGAACCTTCCTTTGTGCATGTTTCATACCTCCGTTGATTTTTTTTTTCTCTCAGTAATATTCATTAATCTATCAATATTCATAGGACAGGAAGCTAATTGAGTCTGTGTTGTTTTGACGCAACTCGTTCGGCTCCTTCGGTAACTTCAAGGTGATGTTTTGGGGTTTTATTATTGCCACTGGTGGTGAGGGGGCTTGAAACCTCACTATAATGCAAGTCACAGAGGCTCTGTGGAGCTGAGGGAGCAGCCAAGCTGAAGGTCTGAAAGAAACAGTCTTGTTTGTGCCTCAGAAAACAGGGGGCTGGTGGAGGGGGTCTTTCTTTCTGCTGAGGAAGTGATGCTCAGCCTCTGTAGTCAGAGGACAAAAATGTGCAGCTTTTTGCACAAATGCCTCACCTCACTCGCTTCTGCTGCTGAGGACTGTGACGGATTTAAAGGTTGCACTGCACCGGAGCGTCAGAGCACTAACGACGACCCTCTGTCTGTGATGTTAATGTTAATGTGGTGAGGAATTCACCTGCTTACACTAAGACATGTACTACGTTTACTGCTATTAAGTATTTTCATCACTGACTTTCTAAAGCGTTTGAAAATCTATTCGCATAAATGTTTGACTACAAATATTTACCTTCTGTGTTCGTGGTATCTTTAGCATCAGCCCACCTCGGTTTGGCCGGTGCTGGCTGGCTGCTCTGGTTTAGGCTGTAACTACTCAGCCCACCTCTGTCTCCCAAAGTACAAACAAACACGTCTAATCTTCCCCAGCTACACAAATACCCTCAGCAGCAGAATATTCAGTGATCACCAGAGTAAATCTCATGTCGTTATCCTGCGAAATCTGTTAAGACCTATTTAAGATGTCAACTCTAAGAAGTCAGATCTGTGACAGCGGCCCACGCCAGACACATGATTCTCTAAACGGGACTTATGGTTCACGTGTGCGTCGCTGCTTGTTAACAGCTCAGGGCTGGAACTTACACAAGCTGAAAAGAAAAGAATGCAGACCAAGGCTGTTTTATCAAGAATCTCATGTGTAATCGTTAAAACATTCATTTGCTTTCATTTCAGTTGATCGAGTCAAACAGCAGTCAGAACGTGTCCTGATAGCCCATTTGCACGGGGCGCTCCCACATCCTCACAAGGCATCTTACAGCTGGCCATGCAGCTTGAGCGAGAGGATGCAAACACTTCCTACCTAACAAGCAGCCGGTTGAGTCAGCCCTCGTTCCCTTTTCCTCCCTGAGGTGCACCAGGCCCCAGCAGCCGACTCTGCGGTCGTCACTTCCAGCCACACGGCTGCGTTATCTCCGTCCACCACTCCCAGGAACACAGCTCCCATTTCAGCCGCACACACGAATACCCAGCTGGCTTTGCTAATCATTTTAGTAGCGGGGAAGTTCTGGCAAACAAGAAGTGAGGGGGAATAAAAGCTATAAAGTCGCTGTCAGAGACACCCCTGCATGAAATCTTCTTAGGCTTTTCGCCGCTTTCAAGTCATTTCATGTGATGCGTTCAAAGCCGAGAAGCTAATGTGAGTTCTCCACAGAGTTTGAGGAGAGCTTAGAAAATCCTTCCCACAAAAACAAACAGCATATATAAAGACATCCACAGAGTTGTAATGGAGCCCGGTTATATATCCCCGTGTGTGTAGGGCGTTCGCCAACTCAGCCCCTGTCCCTCAGCCCCACGCTCGATGTGCACGACATGAGCCGAGCAGCGGTGGTGACTGCCTGCTGCTGAACTGTGCCCCTGCAGGTCAAAGGGTAACTGGGAGGTATTTTTGTTGGGAATTTACAACCAAAGATGTGCCCACTGACAGAAGCTCAAACGCTAGATCTCTATTAATAGTGTCCCGAACGCGTCCTGCTGGTGCTGTCGCGGCTTTGAGGGCCCATCGTGAAGCATGTACACCTGCACGGGTTTCTGACCCACTTAGAGCCGTGTCTCGTCATGCTGAGTGGCCCTCGTTGCGTTGTTTTGTTTGGTTATAAATCACCATAAATCGTTGATAGGCAGTCAAACTCCCTGAGTTGACGCCACGCAAGCAGAAGCAACGTTTGCAGCCCACGTGGAAAATGTTGAAATGTCCCTTTGCAGGGAAGAGACGTGTCTCCAGGCTGTGATTCTGTGTCCCTCTCCTGGTCAGTTAGCCTGACTGTCTGTCTGCTCTTTCCCCAGGGTTGTCAAAGAGGAGATTTCTGATGACAACGCCAAGCTGCCCTGCTTCAACGGGAGAGTAGTATCCTGGGTAAGTGAGATGGATGGTACACTTGGCTGCTTGCCTGCCTGTGCAGCCTCCGCTCTAAACAAAGATATGTGAAGCACTTATGGATCATGGAAATGTAGCAAAGTGACGCCTCCATGGTGTAGGTGATTATATTTGATATTAAATGTTGCCGTTGATAAAAAAAAATATGTGGGCTCAGATTGATTTTTATATATAATATTTTTACGTAACTGCTGTGTTAATTGGAAAAATAGTTTCCTTTATTGACTTCTGGAGCTTTTTAGTGTTTTGTCATTATGCAACATAAGTGGCGCTGGGGGCCCAGGTTCCCCACGGGGCCAATAAAGAGTGTTACATTAAATCAGTCTGTCAGGTTAGGGGACAGTTTACTCAATCACTAATGTAGCGTGGAGGACAGAGGACACAGGCTGAAACATGTGCTTGACTTAATCTGCTTAGTGGTTTTTTATTTACGTTTTAAAATCCAGTGTATAAGTGTAACAATTTATTTGTCTCTGTGGGGAAATTGATTCATTTGCTTGGTTCCCGCAACAGAGAGGTCACAGGTCAGGATCAGTCTCACGACGGCGACAGACAGGGACTGTTTTGCTCAATAACACTTAAGCGCCATCACTTGGACCTGACAACTGGGCTTGAAACCAGTGACGTAGTTACATGTGGTCTCAAACTGCTGCTCAACAACCAGGAGTTTTCATAATCTGGATTTATCTGTATTCCACACCAGTGGATTAATCAATGTTTTAAAGCAGGGCACAGCCTATATACAGTATATAATTAAATGACTGTAAATATAAATGCTACCTCTTTCCACGTGATACTTGTTATGGGGGTTTAAACTGAGAAAACGAAGGCGCTGGCATTAGATCAGGACAGGAAAAGTTGAAGTCAGGTGTATGGAAGTACAGAAACTATTTTTATAGAGCAATTTCTCATAAATCTGGAGGAGCAGTAACTGACTTATTTCTCATTCCTAACACGTGTGCGGCAGGAAAGTGTTCACACTCTGCAGATACATAAGGTCACAGAAAGTGCAGCGATCTCTGAAAAAAGAGAAAAAACTCACCTCATCTGTTTTCTTAAGCATCGAATGACAGCGTAGTGGCACCTGTGAATCCCAGCCCTTGCATTAGAATAATCGTAGCTCGTACAGTTGTTGGTCTTTCCACGGCCGCCTGCGTTAACTGTCATTATTCTGGCCCAGATGAAAGGAGGATGGCTGTATCTGTGGGTCAGTGCACATCATCCTTTGTTCCGACACTCAGCTAAGTAAAAGCAGTGTGGTCTTTTAAGTTTCTGTCGCTCGCCGTGTTGCTCAAGTTGTTTATGCACGGCCACCAGTCATTTCCAGGCTTTTGCAGCATCTCGTTTCGGAGCCTTCCCTTATGAGCACTTGTACACAAGATGTGGTCTCTGTGTGGAGGCTGTTTTTGATCTCCTCTCTCACCATAGGACCTACTGTATATTCAGCTAAACATGTATTGTTGTTTATGATTCTCTGTGTGCGTATTGTACTAAATATGTGTTGTGTCTCTCCCTCAGTTGGTCCTGGCAGAGAGCGTCCACTCTGATGGAGGATCCCAGTGTACAGAGAGCCACCCAGAGCTGCCCCCTCCTCTAGAGAGAACAGGGGGCATTGGAGACTCACGCCCCCCTTCCTTCCAGTAAGTGGGCTCATTATATGCACATATGTATATGCACACACACACAAACGCATTCATCTGAGCACATAATCCTGTGCGGTGTGCAACCGTTTTATTTAGCTCAAGTGAGAGCTTCGTGGTGAGGCTTGTATAGGAGGTGCAGGTGGTCCTCTGTGCCTGCGTGTGAATGTGGCATGAAGTATGTGCTGAAGCCAGAGCGTAGGAACATGCATGGGTGTGATTATTTTTCCCCACGCGTGTGCATGCTTTCTGCCCACCCACTCAGTCGTTAGTCCGCTCGTCTATGTAAACATGATGCGTACGCTGCCAGTGCTGCCGATTCTTTAAATAGCCTTTACAGCGAAAACACCTTGGGGCAAAAACTGGCACTCGCCGAGGCCCATGGTAGTCATTCACTCAGAGCATTCATCCACTCCGGCTTAATAAAGGCGCACATGGCCCAAAAACACTGATGCCTAAAAGCTCACAAATGGAAGGTTCCTCAAAGGCTTCGTCACATTTACCTGAGCTCCGACCGCTTTCAAACTGACAGATTACAGAGTAATCTACATATATCACCGCACTTGCTGAGGAGAAGTCCCAAACTAAATATAGCTGGGGAAGGGCCGGGGTCCACGGGGGCAAGGGTTGTTGCCATTGCAGTGCTACGGCAATATAGCAGGGGCTCTATATTGAGAACAAGCTATCTGTCATGTCTCAGTGTATCTCTTTATCCAGCGTTTGACATCTCAGCTCGCTTTTGCCCTCTATGGGCTGCTCCCTGCTGCTGGGCTGTCAGCTGTCCTGATAATTTTATTCCCCCCCCTCCAGCGTGAACTGCAGCTACTGCCACCTTGTGGAGTAAAGTGCAGCGCGCCCCTCACCCTCACGTCAGCCCCTCCTCCCTCGCTCCCTCTTTCTCCGTCCTTTGAGTCACACAGGCAAGCCTTTCTCTCAGACAAACAGCGCGGCCACTTCCCTATAGCGGACCTCCTCTCCTTTCTGAAATGAATCCAGTCTTCCAGCCTTTACCGTTCTCTGCAAATAGCTCGAATATTATTAACACTTCATTTTCTCTTTGTGCTTTATTCATGCGTTCCGCGTGTGTGTCAGGATGAATGGCTCTATTTGATGAGCACACAGAATAGTTGTTTTTTGGCTGAGAATGGACACTGATGTGCTTCTGCCTGGTAATCCGGATTAACAGACATTAAAAGCACCCATCTCTGTTTCCCAAGAGGGGCAGGGAGGGGTGATTGGCAGCGCAGAGGAGGAGTCGGTGCTTTTGGGGACTGAAAGGAGGTGGCATTTGTTCCCAGCTGCAGCCTACTGCCTTGGATACGCAGGCAGAGGCAGTGACCAACGATGGAAATGCAGCTTTGTGGATATTTGCATACGTTCGCTGACCTGAGCCTGGCCCAGGTGCAGCCATTAGCACGGCGCGCTAGAAGCGTGTAAGCATGCCTCATTGAGCCCTTTATCCCGCTGAGTGAACACAGCAGCCTGTCTGCTCTTGTGTTTTTAATTTGCATTGAGCAACCACACATCGCTACTGAGGCGTGTGAGAACATTATTTTTAAATTGCTGTACAGCAGAGTGATGTTTTTTTCAGTGCTTCTGTTATTTTGTTTTCATGCTGTACGTGAGCGCTGCCGTCTGAGCCCGAGTCTGAATGAATGCATGAACTCAAGCGCTATTATTCATGCCGGTCTCAGGTACGTGCTGCACACATGCCTAAGTGTGTGTGACATATTGACAGGTCCGGGTTGTGTTCTCAGCAGTTTGAGGTTTCCTACATGCCCGGTGGCTGTGTGAGTCCCCTAACCCCGCTGCCCGAGGCCACAGCTTCTCCAGCCCTCCGACGGAACAGCAGGCTGCTCTCCAGCCCCTCAAGGACCCCCAGACTCCTCCCAGACCAGCCTATTGCTCAGCCCACACCTGATCTGCCACTTTATGTTTTTTTTTTAATGTGATCTGTCATTCTCCCCTCTCTGCCTCTCTCCCAATCACGCTCCAGGCACCATCTGGGCTTTCAATAGGTCTCATTAATAACAAGCATTGTCCAGGGCGGCTCCCTCTCAGGGTATCTGGTCATTAATGACACTTAGTAAAAAACACATCACATACTGCAGAACAATGAAGCTGCTCTTCTGGCTGGGGGGACAGAATTTGAAACAGAGTCATAACACGAGTTGCATATTCCCCTAAGGCTGAATGGCTGGCAGATAGAGATTGTAACAGACAGAGGTATATTGTAGCTGGGGATTATGTTCAGTGGTCACAGGCTGGCTGGGCTGGAGAGACTTTCTGTGAGCGGGACAGAGAGAATGTGTGTTTTTGAAATGATTATGAGTCTGACTGAAGTTTCCCAACGCGTGTGTTGCAGTGCCAATGCAGTGAGCAGTCGAGATGGCCTGGACACCGAGACGGGTACAGAGTCTCTGCTGAGCCACCGCAGAGAGCGAGAGAGAGAGCGAGCACGGAGGAGAGCGAGAGAAACCGAGAGTGAGTACTATCAGCGACCAACAGATGGGTCCTCAAAATGCAATTGTCTTGTCATTGCCAACTTATTACGTCTCAGTTCCCCTCTCACATGCGCGAATGACGGGGTCACATGGCGCATGTTGAACATTAGCCATGTCACACCAGCGATACCCTAAAAACAGTGAAGTAAGCAAGAAGTGAGCAAGTTCACTGTGTGTCAAAGTTTCTGGAATCCACTGTTTTGCCCAATAATTGCCCTTCTTGTGTTTCCTGTGTGCAGCTAAGGTTTGTGGTCAGGGGCTGTTTTCCATTTGGTAGTCACACTTCAATCTTTTATGATGATTATACCCTGTCAGAGGACACGGGTGCTTATAAAATATCTGGGGAAATTCTGTTTCAACTATTATGGCAACAAATCCACCGTCTATCTGGAAAAGATAACTTCATCTTGATTTGAAGGCGATTTAAAATTAAATGTCTAGTAAATGAGCAAACGATTTGACTTCCAGCTGCTTCGGAAGAACTGCTCTCCTTTGACGGCTTGATGTTTTCACTGTGACAGCTTGCCAGGCAACACTGCCAACAACAACAACAAAAAAAAAACTGGGTGTACTGGTGCTGCAGGAAGAGGAGTGTTGTGCTATCAGCATAATCATACCTGCAGTATTTTGAGACTTCCTCTTCTACTGCTCCCATCTTTGACACGCAGGCATTGAATTTTGGCTAAATTAGTGACTTTTATGGCAGGAAGTCATAAACAAACAGCTTTTGATGCTCACAGCCTGCTGCTGTTTTTGCTCACAGCAGAGCCAGTTGTCTCTCTCTGTCTTTCTGTCATAAAGTCTCTCCTCCCCCTTGTCCTCTCATCACAGCGAGCCTGGCTCTTTGCATCCTGCGCTCCAGGCTCATGAACCAGATACTCATTCATTTATGTGGTGCAATTAGTGGCACAGAGTACAGCATCAGGTTGGGGTTTTAGGAAGAGCTGTGCTGTTCTGTAGCTGCCTCGCATACTGGAACCAGATTTAACTGTGTTGTTATAACCGGATGATGGCATCCACTGATTCATCATCCACACACGCAGTCTCTCTTTCTCTGCTTACTGATCTTGCAGCTTGTTAGCAAAATAGGGAAACCACCTAACTGGGTGTGTCCCTTATCTAATGTAACACTAACAGATTTGTGGCTCATGAATCTAACCAGCGATTTAACGTAATTCAGTTTGGCGCTTCACCACCAGTCACGTGGCCTGGACGGAAAGACGCACAGCATGAAAGAGGAGCCACAGACCCGTTCCTTCAGCTCACTGCCCGCAGCAGCAGGAATTCCCCCGTCACCTTATCCACACGCTTCGAGTGATTCTGTGCCGGTGTGAATGCTTGCTGTTTTAGAGTGATGTTGTTAAAGTGATCAGTCCTGGGAAACATATCCCTTCTTGTCCTCTGTCTGTGCAGCAGTGTTTGAGAATGAATGGATGAATAATGTAGAAGTTGAAAACTTCAGGGGGGAGCAGAGGTGCGACGTCCCGAGGGCAGAGAGGAGTTATGAGATATGATCTGTTTCAAGGTGGTAGGTGAGCTGCATCTTAACCTGTTGTAGGACGGACGCTACTATTATTTTTACATGGCACAGTAGTAACGCTGATGTTTCATGGGTGAGGTCAAAGAAGACCTTTCTAAGCCAGAGCACTTATGCTTGTATTAAAGTATTAACACAAAACAGCTGGAGAAGTGGAGCCATGGAAGCTCCTAAAGTCACGTTTAACAGCCTGACTGGGTTTTCGCCTTAGGCTGCGATGGGAGAGGACAGCACATCACCTCAATCCCATATTATCTCACATCATCTTTGCTTTGACGAATGCCGTCACGTGACTGGTCCGAGATTAGCAGTCATTCTATAGTTGCGTTCCATGGGAGGGAGGGAGGAGGCAATACTTTCTCCTGACGCTCACTTTAGTTTCCCTGTGCGTCGGATGAAGGCACAGTGTTGAGGTGAGAGGGGATTTGCTCTTATGTTGTATTTGACATTTGAACATTTGCGGTTAGTTTAATGTGGGTGTTTTCTTCTCATTCCAATGTGATTTTGGGAAGTGGTTCATGTTTGGCCAAGTGAGCTTTTGTGGTAGATGCAAAAAATAATGCCACGTATTTACAGTAGTTAACTGACATCTGATAAGTGATACTTTTATGTAGCTCATCCATTTTATGCATCAAAGATATTAGAATTATATCTAACAATTTGACTCTTAATTTGACACATTTCCTCTATAAACAATTTTTTTAGTCTATACAATTGAGTCACACTTTTTATTTGCCACAGCGAATCTTTCCTTAATATTTTTTCTTGCTTCCTATTTTTGTCACTGCCTTTATTGTAGAGAAGCTGCGAAGCCTGTTGACGCCTCAGCCGGTGGTAGAGAGAGTCAGGCTGGCTTTTACAGACGGAGCCAAGCACAAAGACACAGATTTCAGTCTGGCGTGGTGAACCTGCACACATGTTGTTTTTTTGTTTTCCATGGTGTGGCAGACATCTGAGCGCACAGTGAAATATGTTAGGGTGAATCCTCACAGAGCGATGTCTGGTCCCTCTGCTGATTGAGCGCAGTAGCTCAGCTTTCCAGGCGGAGCTAGCGAAGGGAAAACCACATTGATGGAATGTTTTGCTTCCTCTCGGCCAATGCGCTGGCTGCCACGCCCTCCGCGCGCTGTGAGACCTTTCCAACCAATCCGCTGTTACCCTGAGGCAGCACCACCTCACGAGCAACGTACGTATGCAGACAGGGAACTTTGGATATTAATGACACGGCTTTGTTTTTATGCAGCACCGTGCATAGTAGATGTATTCATGTTGTAGTTTTTTAAACCATTCCCTCAACCACGTGGTTTGATTGAAACCCAGTTGACCAGTTGTCTCTGTACAGGTAGTTGCTCCCATGATGATGATCTGTTCCCTCTGCTTCTACCACCCTCACTACCTCTGACCACCCTCCTCTCCTTGTCGCTCGCTGCCATTCTGATCCGACCTCGCGCCTGCTTCACCGCTTGTTCTGCTCCTTCTCTCTCCAGTCCCTCGCATCAACGGTCACTCCAAATCGGAGCGCACAGCCCGGGACTCAGCCATGGGTTACGACAGCGCCTCGGTAATGAGCAGCGAGCTGGAGTCCAGCTCATTTGTCGACAGTGAAGAAGATGAGGATGCTAGCAGGTAACGTCTCAAAATGGATGAGCTGCTAAAAAAAAAGAACAGAGAGAAACCATTTCTGACTCAGCTCAGTTCATTTTAGGTTGTAGTAAGATGTGAGCTTATAATAGTAAAGTTACTAGTTGCAAGTTACACTAAGCCACCGTCCTGCTTGCCTTTATTCTGAATTGTATCCAACCTTCTCAAATGTCTCACCTTCTCATTTTCTGTGCTATTACTTTTCGCTCTCTGTTTGTATGTTCAGGCTCAGCAGCTCCACAGAACAGAGCTCTTCTTCACAGCTTATGCGCAGACACAAACGCCGCCGGCGAAGGCACAAAGTGGCCAAGATAGACCGGGTGAGCGGCTCTGAGGCACATCGGCTTCCTGCTGAAACTGAAATCGACACTTAGTGTGGGAAACAGATGAGGGAGCTGATGGATATAGACTTTATGCCACTGTGACTACGCGTCTGTTCTTTACTTATGGTGACTGCTTGTTGTCTTTCCAGTCGTCATCCTTTAGCAGTATCACAGACTCCACCATGAGCCTGAATATCATCACAGTCACGCTCAACATGGGTAAACCTGAACCTTCCATGACTATTGTTTTAGTTTCACAATATGTCACTATTTCTATATGTATGACTCATGGGTGGATTATGAGAAAACGAGCCTGTGGGCACAGGCAGATAAAGTGACACAAAATGACTACGCATGTGGTCACTTGATGTCTGTCTCTTCTTGGTTGGTGTCTTTTTGATTAGTTTTTAATTTGACATCTTTTTAGTCATTTTATATCTACTACTTTGTAATTGGTCCCGTGAATCACTAAACAAACTTTTTGACCCATGGGTCTGTGCCCTGTAGACTCGTTTCAGTAATCCATTGATAGTATGAGTAGCATCACTATTGTGCCCTCATCATTCCATGTCTTCTACCTGACAGAGAAGTACAACTTCCTGGGTATTAGTATTGTCGGTCAGAGTAATGACCGGGGGGACGGAGGCATCTACATCGGCTCTATCATGAAGGGAGGAGCTGTAGCTGCTGACGGCAGAATAGAGCCTGGAGACATGCTCCTTCAGGTACATCAGCATGGACCGTTTCTACTGTTCATGGACTATTCATGTAATGTGTCATTTTCATGAAACACGTGGTGTAATCCTCTGCTGCAGTGTTTCTAGAATGTGAGGCCTTTTAGTAGCCATGTTGTACTAAGGTCTTATGTCAAATTGTAATTCTGCTTCTCCTTTTCCTTCCTGTTACTGTCTCTGTTTCGGTTTGTCTGCAGCAGACTATGATGGCACATCCACTATCAAACATGGCTGATTACAGTTTGTTGTCGCCCTGCCTGTTGCAGGTTACAAGTGGTTTTTGTGTGTTTCATAGACAGCAGCTTAGGATATGCAGGCATCTGAAGTCGCTGCAGTGACTCGTTTTTCCTCGGCAGAGCATCAGGGCAACGCTGTAGTCGTGAACATGCACTGTTTCATGTGTTTTGCTGTCGTTTCACCAGGTGAATGATGTGAACTTTGAAAACATGAGCAACGACGATGCTGTGAGGATCCTAAGAGAGATTGTTTCTAAAACTGGGTAAGAACATTACTTCAGCTCCTGAGTGTACAAGGGATTTAAAGAATCACAGGACAGCATATTAAGACAAATGACATCTCTTTGTGACTCTTCGTGGAACGAGCTTAGCGTCTTTGATCGGCCACCCTCCCTGTCCACTGTCGTGTTTGTTAGCTTTCACAGTGTCCTCAACACAAAGCGCACCAACACACGTGCAGGCTATGTTGTGGTGTCATTCATTGTGGTGTCATGTGTTGAGTGCTGCTTTCCAACGATTAGCAGGTCTGATCCCTCAAGTGACTGAGGATCTGCTGAATGTTAGTCATCAGCTTCACACATCAGTGTTAGTCATCTTATAAAGTAGCTGTGTTATCCCATGTTATTTGTCTTGAAACCTTGTAGCTAACCTTCTTTATTGTGTTTCTTCTCTAGTCCTATTAGTCTAACTGTTGCCAAATGTTGGGACCCGTCTCCTCGAAGCTACTTCACCATACCTCGTGGTAACTAAAACATTTAAGCTCTACTGGAATCAGTCGATTCATATTTTACCACCTATAACTTTTGTAGTGTAACCAGTTCTCGGTTAAACCAAATCACTAATCAAAGTTGTCTTGATGTTCATTCATTCAGCCGAACCGGTCCGACCCATCGATCCTGCAGCCTGGATTTCACACACTACCGCACTCACAGGACCTTATCCACACTATGGTAAAAACAGCCGTCACATTATAACCTGGCAATAACTCAGAGGACATCTCCGACCAACTCTTCCTTTCTGTCTTATTCCAGAGTTTGATGATTTGCCTTTATCTGTGAGTAAGACTGACATGGCAACTATTGTCAAGGTGATGCAGCTGCCAGACTCCGGCCTAGAGATTCGAGACAGGATGTGGTTGAAGATCACCATTTCCAACGCCGTCATCGGTGAGAGAAGCTGAGCTCTGTTGGCACACACTGAACCACTGTAAAAGCAAAGCGTTGTTTCTTGTAAACAAGGAGGCTTTTCGTACCGATTTACTGTAAATAACGCACGTGCAGAGGAAAATAAATGGCACAAGGGCAAAATAATAATACTAGTCTTCGTTCAAATCTATCGCAACTGTTCGTGGTCTAACGCCTGAAAAGGATTATTTGTTTTGGCATTAGAAACACTGTGTTTTTGGTCTAACTGTAGCTACTGTGGTCGTTATGGCTGCACGTCGGTATCTGTAGCATCTGCTCGACACATGACGCAGGAGCTGACGTGTCTGCGTGCGTTTGCTGCCGTGTCAGGTGCTGACGTGGTGGACTGGCTTTACTCCAGAGTAGAAGGCTTCAAGGACCGACGGGATGCGAGGAAGTACGCGAGCAGTCTGCTGAAACATGGCTACCTGAGACACACGGTCAACAAGATCACCTTCTCCGAACAGTGCTACTACACCTTTGGGGACCTCTGCCAAAGTACGCCCACGTCTCTCAGTGTGTCAACAATGCAACTCCACGTGTTTGGCAGTTTCATGAATAGGAGGACTGTACTGAGTCATTGCCTCTCTGGTTCTGTTTTCTCTCCAATAAGACATGGCATCGCTCAATTTAAATGAGGGATCCAGTGGCGGAGGCTCGGAGCAGGACACTTTGGCGCCGCTCCCCCCTACCAGCAATCCCTGGCCTCTGGGTGGACAGCCATTCCCGTTCCCCGCCTTTCCATCTGTACCCCCCAGCTTCCCGCCAGGATACTCAGACCCCTGCCACAGTTTCCACAGCGGGAGCGCAGGCAGCCAGCACAGTGAGGGTGAGCAACGACAAGAAGGCTTCGAGTTTTCCGTCATGTGATGGTTTACATGCCGTAATCTACTATAAGTCAGACTATAAGTCTAACTTTTCCGAACTTTTCTGGCTCGATGGGCAGGAAGTTGTCATTGATTGCGCTTTGACCAGTAAATATGTGTATTCTAAAATGCGTCCTGTATTGTCAAGGTCAATCATGAGCATCTTGAGTCATACAGCGGACAGCTCTGCAGTACTGGGTGTGTACACAAAAAAACAATCTGCTCAATCATGTGATTACCTCTCCATCAGTTCTCCAGTGATCTTTTGTTTTCTACTTTGAATCAAAGTGACATGGTGCTTTGTGTTGCCGCTGCATGGTGGTATGACATATGTATTTTGGGAGAGTGGGCTACAGAGATAGTGTAAACTGCCCAGACAGACTGGGGTAAGTTTCATGTTGTCATCAATGTGTCTGATCGTCATTGTTTTTGAGTGATTCATCGTCACCTCTTGCTTTCAGATGGTTTTCACTCTTTAAGTTACTTCACTTACTTTCAGCTTCCAGAAAACAAGACGCAGGTGTCTTTAATGTCAATATGGGTAATTATGTCTGTCTGCTCGTGTGCATGCATATGCATTTTTTAGGGGGAGTCTTTCCTTTTTCCTTTGCTGAATAACAAATATACATGTTGGAGCAGCACACAGCCATGGCTGTGACATAAGTTATGGGCCAGGATTAGTAGACTGCATTAGGTAGTGTGGGAAGGGCTGGGATGGGAGGAGTGTGTAATTCTGTTGTTCCCTCTGTTTCTGCTGGGCAACGGTAGACTGAAGGAGGAGGTAGTCCCAGGACACTGGGGGAACTGGTAAGCTTGCTAACCCCCTCATCTCCTCTGCTGATTTCCCTTTTTTTGCTCTCCGTGTCTCACTCTTCGTCGTCTTTATTCTTACCCTGTTCTTGCTCTTTTTCTCGTTTTCCAAACGTTCCACCCGCCACGCTGTAGGTTTAAGGGTTTTTATTTTCCTTCGCCTGTCTATACGTGTTCATTCACCCGCGTGTGTCACTCTCCCCGACAGTCCGTTCTCCGTCTCTGCACCTCTGGGCATGCATTCGTTCTGTGCTGGGAGGTGCATGATGCAGGATGCTCACAGAGGCTTGTGCTAACATTGCCCACAGATAGGGGGCGATCATGCACCAATTTACCCAGTACTGTTGGGCTCATTGCGGAAGGGTGGAATGTTTGATTTCGCAACAGCGTGGTACACCTCTATCAGTATGACGCCACCAACACTGACACGTGACACTGATCCACTGAACAAGATGATATATATCTATGTACTTTCACAAAGTGCTGTGCGGCGGTGTCTTTTTGAGGCAGGTGTATCATTTCTACATTTACGTTTATAATCTGTGAATGTTCCAGTGTTTGTCTGAACATCAGATCAAGTTGATGGGAATAATTGCTTCAGGTGGAACTTGGGGAAGAAACCTTTGAGATAATCATGTTTGCCCTTGACTCTTGCTATATTGCATTTGAAACTGTCTCGTCACACCTTAAACAAAGTGCAGAGTAATGTATTTATTAACATCAGCAGTAGATCACTGTATTAGCAGTCTACTGTATCTAAGGCCTGCTGTCTGTAGATGTGAATGGAGCCGTCATTAAGCATATCTGTTTAAAGTGTGACCTTGTGCCTCTGTGTTAATCATTAGCAAACAAGCTGGTTCTGGATCAGCTGTAGCTGATGACTTGCAGCTGCTCACTGTGTATTTATTAAGTGTATTCCTACCGAGGAAGGCCACGCTAACACTGCCTCTGTGTTTTTCCGCCCAACAGGAAGCCGAAGCAGTGGATCCAACCCCAGCGCGGGCAAAGGTAGACGCTCGTCCCCACAGGAGAAGGGTCAGAGGTCAACATGCAGCGAATCAGAGCCCGGCGTCCGTGGAGGGCGGCGAGGTGATAGGTCCGCCAGCCAAATGAGCCATCACAGTCATGCCGTGTCCAGTCACAGTCACGCCCGATCAAGTCTCAGTCACACTCAGTCACACCGGAGCCACGCTCTGTCACAGAACAGCCACCCGTCCTTCACCTACAGCCACGCCCCCTTCGCTCAGCCTGGGCCGGGCTCCTGTGCCCTGAGCGAACGGAGCCATGCCTCCTCCTACGGCCCCCCGGGCTTGCCTCCCCCTTATTGTTTGGCCCGCCTGGCCCCTAAGAACTCAGTCAGCAGCAGCACGCCCCCTGGAGCCCCTCCTGGGAGAGAGCTCGCTACTGTTCCTCCGGAGCTCACCGCCAGTCGCCAGTCCTTCCAGCATGCTATGGGCAATCCCTGTGAGTTTTTTGTTGACATCATGTGACAGGACAGTGCCTTTAACACTTACAGAGCACAAAACAGTTATCTCCTAAACCCACTCAGCCCTTTCTCTCTTTCGTCTCAATATTTTTGCCTCTGACCACGGGAGGTTCAGAATGTACCCTCGGCCCTCCAGCGACCTACCCTCATATCCGTCTGTCCCTCTGATGTCCACGCAACAGGAGCACAACAGGAGGGAGGCCTCTACGATACACACCCGTACAACCGGCGGGTCCTCTGTGGCTGAATACGCTCTTTTGTATCAACATGACGTGTACAGTTTGTATAAATGTGAGATGTGAGTGGTATTCAGTGTGGTGATTGTTGACATTCTGGGGAATGTGTATTCGACCAAGGATCATTTGTGTTCTGCAAGACCTTTAATCTGGTTGGGCCTGGATCTCAATCCCCCAGACCCACACCGACATTTACTGGATAGCCCACACTTAGGACCATTTTATCTGGGCCTAGAACTGGACTGAACTTTCTGATAACATTAAGCACAGTTGGCTCAGTTCCATTTCATTGCCAATGACTTACTAAAGCTCTCAGCGGCCAAATACTAAACACTAACCCTAATCAGTACATGAGCCATGGATTTCGCCCACTTTACAACTGAGACCTTGTAGCCATCCATTAGTTTAGGTTGGCTGCATGTTGCATGACTGTCTCGACTGCTTTAAAGAAAAGAAATTCTATGGATACATTTCGTTTATAGTATTACCAGACGCGGGTTGGGGTGGTGGGGGGGGCGTTAACCTTTTGCCAATGTTCTAGAGGAAGAATCCGTACACTGGATGACTTTGTGATGTTATTTATGTGGTCATGTTGCATTGATGGTGTCATACTTTGTCTACTACAGCCGACTGACAGACAATCAGACATCCCCCTGAATCAGTGGCCAGTTTCCACTGTACTAGCTGTGCTTCGTCTAATGTATCGTTTTTCCCGTCAGTGATTAAACCCTGACAAGCGGATTTGCCAGCAGGGGACGGCTTCTCAACGCAGTGACAGCAAACCCGAAAGAGTCCACAGGAGAGCAGCCAGTTTGCTTCAGCCTCACGGTTGTCGCCCTGCTAACGAGTGTGAGCTTCAGTAGAAGTCAGTGTGGTGACGCCAGAGCAGTCTGTGTTATCATCACTTTTCATTTTACTTGCAAGGGGAATCCTGCTTATCAGATTCTGAACGTATTGCAAAACAATGGCAAATCCCTGTTGTACCTAGAATCCAGTCACAAGAAGGAAATAATACACATAAACACACTAGTTTTATGAGCACTTTTTTGTTTTGTCCCTCCGTTTCTTTAGTATGAAACACTGTTTTCAATCAAAGCTTTCTCTTTAATTTTGTCTTACAAAAGAATAAATTGTACATAGAAATTTATTATATATATGAATAAAAATATATATGTTCAAAATGTTTGTCTGTTGTAACATTAAACCTAAGGCCACTAGATGGAGACATTCAAAGGCTTACTGTCACTATTTTAAAGTTGAATACATAAAATAAATCTTTGATATGTTCATTTAAATGTTTTTATTCACTCATGCAATCAGTAGATTTGTAGCTGACAGTCAGACAGTGTCAAGCTGTAGATCACGATAAAAATGACTGATGAAGTGTCACAGTTATAAAAAAAACTGTGAGCCACACATTTGCTTTGACACTTAACAGTCACCACCCCTGAGTGGAAGTTCCGCGCACCAGCGCTGCCTGCGGTGCGTACTTTCCAAGTGGGCTGACGCGCTCGGCGGGCTCACTAAACGCTGCAGACCCCTTATTGACTTGACCCGCCAACCACAGGTTTCAAAGCAGGTAGTTGCTAGACAGCCCTCCCCCACAAGAGAGAGTGTGTAAGAGGTCTGTCAGGAAGGAAGTGATGTCAGAAGCTTGTAGTGACGCCCCCGTCTAAGTAGGCGGATGAAGACGTACGTTGCTGAAGAGGCAGCCCCCAGATTAGCACAAATCACCTGCACAATATTGGCAATACGCAGTCTTACACAAATACATACTTTCAGGTTGACAGTGACGTGTGTCACAACTGACATAGTTGCACTTTGACTAAAACCGAGGCGGCCATCAGCCTACATGCACACACACACACGTTTACCAGCAGAGTGAGTACATTTGCTGCACTTTTTACCCGGAAATGCAGAAGTATTTCCCAACTCAGTATGTTAATTCAGCTTTTGGGGTTTACTGAGCTTCATAGCTGGGTGTTTTAAGTGAGCGTGAAGAGTAAGTGTAGGAGGTGTTTCTTGGCCAAACGTGTGTGGGCGGATGACATCACACGCGTATGCGCTTAAAGTAGGCGAGGTACAGTCGGCTAAGACAAAATGCTTCTGAATGCCAAAGGCGAAGTTTACCAAATGTCATTCAAATATCATACGGTGATGATACATAAACATGACGTCTTGTGATTTACTTATGAGCGTGACTTAAAGCTGAGTCACAATTAGAAACTACATTGTCCTCAAAACTTGGGGATAGTGGGTGAATGAGTCATTGATCAGCTAATTTATCAAGCACTTACTGTAAACTGGGTTCCCCATCAGTTTGCTTTCTCTTCAAATCAATGCCATGGACTTGGGAATAGTTCCAATGAAAAGCGTTATCCTGCTTTTGTTTTCTTCCATACAGACATGAAAGGGCTTTTATGCTGCTCTTTCTGTTTCACTTTTCAATGGCCTTTGTAGGTGTGGAAAATTTTTAACTTTTCAGTGCCCTTTAACTGAACACATGACGAGTATGTGACTCATCAGGAGTAATCCTCAAGGACTCATAACCATAATATGTAGAAAATGAGACATCTCCTTGAGGCAGTAAGTCTGAAACCTTTAATCCAATACATCACTGTTAAAATATGTTGAAAGTAAACATAAAAGCCACATCCTAGTTAGTAAGTGTGTCAGTTCACCGTAATAAAAAAGTGGTGTAGTAGTATACTACAAGTTGCAGTTGCACTTGTCGAAGTGAAACTGAGCCGGCGGCTGCCATAAGTGAAGCGAGAAGCTTCAGTTCATTGAAAGCAAACTGAATGAATGAATTCTAGACACTGTAGTTGTTGTTTATCTGGTGATGTAGGAGAAACCTCCAAACAAATAAACTCCAGACACAAAATAAAAAGAGGATTAAAATCTATTCCGGCACCACAGTAGCAGCACAGAGTCCTTTCCTTATTTATCATTTCATTATTTTTCATCTGCTGGACCTCAGACCTAAATGCAGTACAGAACAATATACAGCATCAACAATCCAAACCATAAACACACTTAAAATACTTAAGCAAAAACACTGACACATACAAGTGTTGCTAATTTACTATGAAGAGAATTAAAACGCACAAATCAAAGAATGTATAACAGCCTATGAACTTTATCTTTTCACATGAAACACTGTTGCTGGAAAGTTGTTGAATCTACTTAAAACAACATCTGTGTTCCTGTTATAACATGATGAATATGTGATTAGACAAAGGCTGCAATGTGTCATTTTTCAAATAGTGGTTAGTAATTATTATGTATGAAGCCCCTCCCCCTTGGCTTCACAATATGATAGTCACTGGTTGTGACTCAGCTGATTGTGGTGTGAGTTGAGCAGTGAGTCCACAGCAGAGACACTGTGACAACATAGCTCTGAATTTTACTACTAAAACTGACAAACAAAAAAGCAAGAAGAAACAAATCTTGGATTCTCTTGGACGTTCTGGATTGGCTTACCTCCTTTTACTTTATTTGTCATACTTTTCGGGTCCTGCATCGTTCCACGGTAGACGTCTGGAGGGCTGACAGCATGGCTGCGATCCTGCGTGTGGTGGTTCTCGGTCTGCTCATGCACGGCTGCCTGTGCAGCGTCGGACAAACTTACAAAGGCTGCAAGATGTGGAATGCAAAGGCTGAGCACCCCAATGATGTTTGCTGCGAGGAGTGTCATCCAGGTAAGAAGCAGAGAAACACACATCATTACTGCGTTAATGCCATGAGAGGACAGCTGAACTGAATGAGGGTACTGCTGCTGGAATGAGTTGACAGTTCATGAAGTAAAGGTGAACAGTAGCTCCTACTCCATTTGCTCGCACGACGTCTGCATAGCGTGTTGTATCTTCAGCTGGTAGTTTATAAAGTACCGCTGGTGAAGGCTGATGCAGAATCAACGCGACTGTGGCATCCTCACTGAAAGTGGTACAGTTACTTTATGTTACAACTGTTTCAAACAGATTTCCTGAAAATCATCTACTGTGAGCAAACTATAAAACAATATCAGCTCCACTTTCTCTTTTTCCTAAATGCTTCCAATTATTCTGTGCTGTATCTAATACGCTCACCAAGCCAAAGGACTTGTGCAAGCATGTAAAAACAGAAACGACATTCCTGCCTTTGTGCAGTTCCTGAGTCGTGAAACCACCAGTGAGGAACCCGGTATAGTTTCAGTGGTTTTATAGCTAATACCACATCAAAGTCAAACCCGGATGATCTAATAAGTCAAATAAGAAAGAGCTTTGACTAAGTTACAAAGGAATTTGAACAGCTGTTGGCGGGTCCAGGTGTTTTCCCATCCTGCTTTGTTGGGCTGTAGTACAGTAACTAAATCCCTTTATAATACAGTGGATATTTGCTTTTTCTCTTTAGTTGGCCAGTTGTCTAGCATACATTTCAGTAGATTGACTCCTGCATTAATAATAAACTATTATCTCATTATTAGGTTAAAATCTAAAACTATTAATGCAATATTGTCCATAAATACAACTTTTATTTTGATGCTATTATGGTTATGGTACATGACGTGTGTGTTTGTGTTTATAGGAAACGTTCTGGTCCAAGAATGTGGTCCACGCGCGAGCAGCCTCTGTAAACCTTGTGAGAATGGGAAATACACAGTGAGCCTTAAGAGTCGCAAATGTTTGAGATGCACGCAATGCGTAGGTACGTTGGAGAATTTAAAGAGTCGAACGGAACCACAAGTACAGTTACTGAGCGTTCAATAACAAAACCCCCATTCTACTTGTGTACGTGTAGGTGCTTTAGTCACGGTGAAAGCCTGCACACCCATGTCAGATACGGTGTGTGGCTGTAAAGAGGGACTCACCTGTGGTGACCCCCACTGTTCCTTCTGTGTTACAAAGTGTGGCAAAGGTGAAGAACCTACAGCAGCGCGTAAGTAAATCTTCATACAGTATTTACAAGCACAGAACCACACACGCTAGACTGTGCAGGTTACAGTTAACTGAACTGTCCTTTACACAGGTTTGTGCAGACCGTGTCCAGAGGGAACCTTCAACGACCAGGAACAGCAGAAGTGTAAACCCAAGAGTACAAAGTGAGATTTGCCGTTGTGCTGTAGTCGTTTTAATGGTTGATACATGTCACAGAAAAACCTCCACAATACACACGACTCACTAAATCATTTATCTCTCAGGTGTCCCAGTCCAGATCAAAGAATTGTGGACATGGGAGATGCCTCTAATGATATTACTTGTGCCAATGTTTCTGCTGTTCCATCACACAAGCCCAATCAACCTGGTAAACTTTGTTTGTTTTTGTTTAGTATTTAATTCTTATTTTTACTTTTTAGACTAAGCTTTAAAGTCTCGCTGTGTTATCTCAGGTACCACTAAACAAGAATGGCCGCTGGTGTTGTCTGTGGTCATCAGCATGACTCTGGTGTGTTTCATCATCGCTGTGGCTGTGAAAATCCTCCAACAGAGAAATAGACAGCCCAGACCCAAGAAGACAGTCACAAAAACACCAGTGATCAGGATGCCTACAGGTAACTGCTGATGTACTTCATGATGGAATACGAACCATATATAAAAATGTATATCAAGGTGAAATAGTTATATGTGTGTTATTATTATTTACGTTTAGATGATCCTAGGACATTAATAGCGATGGAGTGCAGCTTTCACGAGGCACAGCAGGAGCAGGGCAGCAGCACAGAATCGCTGGACTCCAAAGACTCCTCAGGCCAGCTCATCGCTTGAATAGAGACAAAGCTGGCGACACTATTATTTTTCACAAATTCCAGCTGAGGTTCAGTTGCAGGAAACAGGATTTCCTGACTAGAACAGGCTGCCTATTCGTGATATCGGGTCACAATTCGGAGGGTTTCTTTGTTTGCCTGGGGCAAAAAAACAAGGACGTGTTCACCCAGCTGTCGTTCGTCCACCTTTTTATTACACTTGTTACGTTACATTGGTATATTGTTATGCATGTTTTTGATTACACATAAAAAAATTCACAAGGGAGGAAAGAAGAAGGGAAATTCTAAGGGAAAAGAACTGAGCCAACAACCGTCTATTCATTATATAAATGATGACAGGAAGCCTGTGCTTTCCCCTTTCTTAAAGCTTGAAAGATAAGATATTGTGAAAACTATGAAAGGTTTTAAATCATTATCACATCATAAACCAACGATGCAAGTTTTAAATATTACCTCATATTAAAAATCAAAGTATGTCAGGGAATTGTGTGAAATAATACTGTACGAGTTAAATGACTGAAATGAATCGTTTCACTACTCCAGAGTAGTTATAGTGTATAGCACTGTGCAGATGTACAGTGTAGGTGGGTGATCAGTTGGATTTCAGTCATACAGTACTTAAAACCGAGCCTAAAGCACTTATGCTCCCTGAAATTGCCTGTCTACTGTTTACTGCTTCATTTGTACATGTTTAATATTGTTATTGCAGTAGTCTGCTTTGTCAATTATGGTTTTAGGTGATGAAATATTATTTATCCAGAAAAAGTAGTGTATACGGTGCTGAGAGGGCTACTCTTTTACTCTGAAGGCATCCTAGTACAGTACATGTAGCTGCTTCCATTGCTATTACCAGGAAGAATGTGGACTTTCCTAGAATTTGCTTCAGTGGTGTAAAAAAGTCCAGTAAAGGGAGATTCCAGTTTAGCCTGGTTAGGTAGTAACACACTGTATAATAGATAAAACCCCAGGGAGACTACAGTACAGCAGGACTGGATTTTCAGAGCTATGGATATTCTGTGGTTGGATAATTAGTATTTAGCTACTGTATGGTTGACAGTCACTGAGCAAGTTCAAACATGCCTCTTGTGAAATAGTTTGGGCATCCCGGACGGCCAGTTAGCCACCACGTGCCACTACTTCTTCAGCGCCCTCCTCCAGTTGGCGCGTGCGGTGTGTTGTGGGAAACCCTTGTGACAAACGTTTTATCCAAAAGTACATGTGGCACAAGATGTGAAGACTTTACTAAAGGGCCACGTGGGGAAAGCCCTGCAGCCAGTCCTGTGATTTTTAAATAGCCCCAACAGAGTGGGCAGCAAGCTCATCAAAAACAATTGTGATATGTAGCAGGCGTGCCTTTCGTATGAAATGGAACATTTCTGAAATCTGCTGTGTGGGCATACAAAATCCCATCTATAGTGTAAAAATGAGTCACAACTAAACGACTGATGCGTCGTCTTTAAATACCACAAAGCTCAACAGGTGCTGCCTTGAGAAGAGTTACCACAGCTCAGTTTAAATCCAAAGACTTAAACCTTAAACTGTAGCACTTTACTTTTCTTAAAATGTGACCGGACTGTTGTGCATCTCTGGTTCGTGTATTTATCTGTATGCCTCATAATTTTAACCACTGTACTTTCACAACTGTCCATGAATACATGAAATATACTGTACTGTACACATTTTCTAACCTCTACTATTTTACCTATTTTAAAGAGCACTTTTATAAAGACCATCTGCATGTACAGTATAGTGGCTCCCCCATTTGTCTTCTGTATAAGCATTTTACAAAATGTAAATGTGGGAACATATGTATACTAGATGAAAGCAAAACAAAAACTGGGACCACACATTTTTTATAGAATTAAATAAATTGTTGTCATTACAGTTAAAGCAGAGTCTGTTACTTTATTCAGTACGTTTTCTGACCCTAAACAAGAATGAACAGCAATGAGTCAAGACTTTAATATGTGGATATTATAAAGCACTTTTAACAAAGAAAAATTGACAACTTTTAATCATTTTGCCCCCTCACAGACTTCTTTCCATTTAGTAAGAGTGAAACATGCTCATGTGATTGTCACTGTACTGGTGTGATCATGACTGTGAGTACTGACAAACGCTCAGCTTCAGAAAAAGAAACGCTTACAGTCAAATGACTATTAACAGAAGTGGTGATGTGTGAATGCCTTTTAATAGCTTACCCAAAACATGACCAGAACAGCACAGCTCAGGTCTTTCAAAGCCTTAAAATAACATGTTCCCACTGTGACACAATATCAAGGCATCAGGCCTCAGCAATTTCCGTCTGCGCAAGTGTAGCATAAATACATTTATTAAGTCCATTTTGAAAAATGGAGAAGAACAAACCAAAAAAAAAAAAAAAAAACGTAGGACAAACATAAAGATTTACCACTGCAATTAACACCTCGATTGTTCATCTGAAAGATATAAAGACAGATAATGACAAGTGTCCGCAGTTAATTACAAAATATTTACTTCCCTCTTTGTTCCACGGGACTAAAGTGCTATGTGGTTGCTGTCAGAACTTAACCTTCAGCATTAAAGTAATACACAACAAGACTTCTGTAGTAATGCGAGATTTAGTGTCATTTTTGGATCTGTAGATTACTGTTGCTTGCAATTTTCCTTCTTTTCTTTGGGTTTAGCACGTGCTGCTTTGTCAGTTTGCCGCTTTGTGGGTGGGATGAAAGTAGGCTCCTCAAAATCCTGTAAGCCCGAATTCCGCACAGGAAGTGACAGACAACTTGTCTCTGTGGTAGAAGAAACAATATTTGCGTCCAACCAGTGTTTAAGAGTTGCTTTTAATGTGATACCCTTAGTGTTTGATGTACCTGTTTGTTCACCTTGGAGGTTCTCTGCATCTTGCCTCCTTGCCTGAAAGGTTGGGTCCAGCTCCTCTGCGATGTTTCTGATCTGCTGCGCTTGTCTGTGAATGTAGTTCACACGTTAGCAGATACGGTGGTGTAGCAGTACAAACAGTATATGTTCTTTGAATATTCATGTAACACAATTACGGTATAGGAAAGACGGGGCTGGATGGCTGGTACTCAGGGGAGCAGTCTTCCGTCGGGGAAGGGAGGCCTTCAGAGTCAAGCCGCTCTTGTTGGAACTGCAGCAGAGGACATGAGTGAAACTCCTTTCATCAGATTGAACAACCATACTTATACATATAATAGCAAGTTGACAGTTCAAGATCAAAAGACATGCATGACAATGAAATGTAAAAGCAACCAGCTATTTTCCGATATGTACAACCCAGTTACCCGTCTCTCTCTTGCAGCCCGTCTGTCATGGTGACTGATCATTGCCCTGTGCTCACGCCATGATGCTGGGCCTTCTAGTTCACTAGGTCTGCGCTTTGACGTCACTTCCTGTTTCTGCATAAATCGAGCAATTTCCTAGTGCAAAAACACAACACGATGTTTCACATGTACACTAGATGTTACAAACAAGATGAGCAGCAGCAACATTGTACCGTCCAACCTCATCTTGTGCCACTTGTGCGACTCTGAAGTCTCCCTCTGGGTAAGAACGACGTGAAGCAGGCCGCAAGTTCTGTGCGGCAACAACAGTAAATGTCAAAAACAAGGAAATTCAGAGTCACTGTCCCAGTGCCCTTATTCTACCCTTGCGATAAAATCTGTGATCCCTTACCCCCCTCAACAGCTTTTCCTCCTCCTCCTGCAACTTGCGAGCCAATTCTTCATCTTGTATAACCTGCTGCAGCTCCCCCAGGTCTAGGCTTGTGTTGCCCTGCTCTGGTTGCAGCGACACTCCTAAGGGTGAAACAGTTACAAATCTATTGCCAAAGAGTACATGAAGTAACTACGGTGACAAAGAGAACGTAATTAAGCACACAGACGATGACTAATAAGAGATTAATAAAGGCCAGACTGATGAAACAAACTGAAGCAGATCACGTCTGAAGAACACGTAAGAGTAGGCAACAGGCATGTTGATAGGTGTTGCACTACAATGCAGCGTTGTTTCTTAAACTGTATCAGGACTGAAACACTGATAACGAACACGAGAGATGAATGCTCACCCTGAAGATTATGTACCAACACTATAGATATGAAACAAGAAACTGCCCCAATTCAGCCAGAGACACCAAATCACCACTCCGATTAGATGACAGAGAAAATGAGGAGCAGATGAACACACAGGAGCACAGCTTTGGAAGCTTTTCCTCTGCAGATGGAAACTGGCTGCATTTCTGGCTGTTACCTGGTGCCATGTGCCTTGACCTATTCCTGGTTGAAGTCTCTCGGCTGCTGAAGCTTTGGCTATGCTGTGAGGTTCTTCGATGGGGACGGTTTACTCTCCTCTCCACTTGCTGCTCCTCCTCCTCCTCTGAACTTACTCTTTCTTCTATGGTCCTGTTCCAATGCCTGTGTTCGCTTGTTGTCCTCTTGACCCTGTGATAGTTTCCATTCCTCTCCCTCGCATAATCAAGAGTGTAGCTTGGCTCTCTCCACCTTCTACTGCCTCGTCTTTCTGTGCTAGCATGGTATGAGTCTCTACTACTAATCTCTTCTCCATCGTACTCCACATTATCATGCTGCCTGCCTCGGTCTTCTCTCTGATCTCTCCCACTGTTTTCTCTGTTTGATGATCTCCTCCTCTCCCTGATATCTCCATGGAAACTGTGCCTGGTGGTTGCAGCTCTTTGGAAGAGTCTTTGATGCGGTTGGGTGTCACTGTAGGAGACCTCGCTCCCGTGAAGCACCTGACTGTCTCTGCTTTGAGGAAGTATTTGCAGTGGTACCCCGTTGCTGCAAACCCTCACAGGCACACCCCTTTCTGTTAGAACCCGGCCTAGCATCTCCCAAACCTGATTGCTTTCATGGTGAGGCTTGCTGGAGCGCCTGGTATCTTCCTGAAAGTGGACACGTTTGTCTGGGTTGTCTCTATAACTCCAGGTCCTTGCCAAGTGTCTGTTGCTGTGTCTACGCTTGTCATGTAGCCTAACAGATTCGTTGAGACTACACCGTCTCTCTCGTACCTCATTCAAACTGGAATCTCCATCTTGATATCTGCTCCTGTGCCAGCCGTCATATTCCTCAGTATGGCTCCTTTCCTGATCACGATTCCTAGGCCCCCTTATGTCTAGGTCATTATTGTTGTAAGTCCTCCTTGCATAGTCCACATACCGCTCTCCTCTAGCCTCCCTGCTTCTAGGTTCAACTGTAAAGCTGCTGCAAGAGCAATGACTTCTACAGTTTTTGTCCCGTCGATAATGTAAAGAGGCCTGCTGCCGAGCACAATCGGTGATAAGTCTTTCAGTCAGTCTCTGAGACAAGGCAGATAGTTGTTCAGAGAAAACTGTGTCTGAATCCTCTGAATCCTCACTCAGTTCACTTCTGATGTGCCTAATGGAATCTACTTGTCCTTGATTTGACCATGACGTTGTGTTTGTATGTGCTGCTAGCCTCCTGGGGGAGACAGCCTTAGGCCTCCTTGTGTCTGAACTGCTTTCAGAGGTAGAATGCTTCCACCTGGTGGTGGCAGACTGCTCCTCTCCTTGGTGGAGGCTGCTGAGTGTGTGCTGGTGTGAGGAAGGCAGTGCAGGATCATTGGTGCTGCCTTTAGTTATGTGAAACATGCAAACACAAAAGCAGGGAGGGTGGGTCAGGCTGTCAGCAGTGCAGTTAATGACGAGGCAACACATATTTATTACATGTTACATTTGCATAAATGTTTGACACGCCTGTGACATTCAGAGTGTTCTAATGTACACAAGGTAATTCTAAAGTGCAGCAAATAGAATGATTAGAGAGAAAATTCTTATTCTGCTTGAATCCTAAACGTAACAGACTCTGCTAACATGTAACGTTCTTCGGACAATGGTTAATAGTCATTTATGTAGTTTAAACTTTTTTCCATTCACTTTTAATTCATGATTTCATTTTTCCTCTGCTTTTGTGACATAAATTTCCCTTTCAAGGCCTTAATGTAGTTTCCTTAAATATAATCTAAAACATACAGGATTGTAAATCCTGAAATGTACCTTCACTGTCGCCCTCGGACCCTCTGCTCCTCCTCCGGCTCCTCTGTTCCTCCTCTTCCTGCATTTGTTTAGCAATTTTCTGTGAATACATGGTAATATGATATTTGTTGATTAGATGAACAGTAAGTTTGCTTAAAAGTAGTAATAGAACAAATAAGAATTCTAGATAAATTAAGATAACAAGAAATTAATCAAAGCAAAAGTTCAGGAATTATATATGTGAGAGATTATTACATTAAACACTACTGCGTCAAATGAAATTACATGAATTAACCTATGTATGCTCTGCTGTTTCCAACCAGAAGATGGCAACATAATATACAAAGAAAGCACGTTCTCAGTTTCAAGTCAAATTTGACCTCTTAAACCTACTTGGCTTCATTTGATTTAATGTTGTACACAATTTTCAAACACAATGAAGTTGACACAGTTTAGTTTAGATTAAGATAATCTCATCTATCTAGTGTTATCTGATATGTCTACAGAGGATGCTGCACTAAATGCTGAGCCATGTTGGTGCCACTGGGTACAGTCTGACATCTTGATAACAGACATATATAATTATTGAGGTAAGTTAACTGACTTAATAGAATCTAGAAAACACACAAGGTATTAATCCTCTTTAGTCTGAACTTCAGTCTTCAGCAAAAAATAAATCACGCCAGCATTAACATGATTGTTTCACCTGAAAAATCACTGAGCCATGTCTGCTTTAATCAGAGCAAGGCAATACAATCAGCATATTCAACTATCAAATTCCAAGAACCTGCTCTCTGTAGGCTGCATTTGCAACATAGATCAGAAAGAAATGCTAACATGGCTTCTTTTGCTCTGCAATCAACGCATGTGTGTCAGCTGTTTGCCAGCATCAGCAGGCAATTAGCAGCTTGCAATGGAAGGTTAGGCATGGAGTGCCACAGGGATCTGGCATTTAAAACTGCACATCCTGATGCCTTCCATTCCTTAATTAAAGACAGTCTGCAGGGGGGCAGCACCTCTGACCAGCCAGTCTTTAACGAAGGCAAGCTAAGAAAATTGATAATTATTGATAACTCTCATCACCACACAAAAATTATTTGGATCGACTCAGACAGTTTCCAACAAGGTCATCTGGTATGTGACTTTTAACACGGCGTACGTAAATGCTGCACCGTTTAAGGGCAGCCACCTCACGCTGAGTCCAAACCCCACCCTTATAATAATGATTAACAAACCCACATTTTTCTGGACTTGCTCTAAACAAGGAGCCTTTATACCATAGTCCAAGGCAGGATCCTCTAAAAAGCCAACTGCAGGGTAAAGGAAAATATTATGCTGCTGCAGCCCTGTGACGCACGCCGCTCCACTCCACCAGCTGAGTTTATGTAGCTTTTCATTACACAGCCAAACTTACTTCTACTGGCGAGCTGTCAAGGCTATTTTTTGTAAAGAAACTCATGCTCTGTAATTCAAATGTGATAAATTTATAGTATATATAAATATACTAATAGTCTATAATATATAAATATTTTTAGAAGGTTGGGTTTGTTTATACATTTTTGGAGAGATCTAAAGCTTTTGCACTTTAACTATTGCAGATTTACTTTCCTAATACTGTTAACGTGTGTTCAGAATCAAAAAAGGAGAATTATGAGCTGATTTTAGTTTAGTGCTTTGACTTCCTCTGTGAGACTGAATGCGTTTGCCATCTTAGTTTAGCATGTTGGGTTAATAATATTTGTGAATGATAATAGAACTAACAGTCAATTACCTTTGCATGATGAAAAGCATAAGGTTTACCAGAGAACATCTGTTCCACATTTCGTGGAAATCCATTCAATACTTAAAATGAAACATTTTACTCAAAATGTCAAAGCTCTTATGACACTACATGCTTTAATTACTGGAATTTGTTTTCATGTTTTAATTTTGTGACGACAACAACAACACAACGACTGTTCAAACTAAGCGTGACCCCATAATCAAACTCATTTCGATGACATTTAACCATTTCTGCAGAAACATGATCTAAATGTCACGTATAAACCTGATAATGGGAACACTGTTAAAAATGAGAGCAACATTATAATTTGCTCTGTTCTAGAATCTAACCTTACTTGTACTTATACCAAATAACTGGGTGGAAAAAGATAACATACATTTCCCACAAATATATATTTATGACATTTATGTCACATTTGTTTATTTCCCTTTATGTCGTTTTGGGATTTGAATGAAAACGTGACCATATGTCGTATTTATGACGACAATTAAACAATGAAATGCGGAAAACATTTAGTAGAATCGCATGTTGAGGTGTAGTACCGTAGCTTTCTTCATTTCAACGGTTCCTAAGAAACCCAGCAGCAATGTTAAACCACCTAATAAAAAGAACTGCCAGTAGAACGCTGAGTCACTTTCATGATTAAAAACGATGTGCTTTTGGGCAGTGTTTTTACTTAAGCTCCCTTTTTAGATTCAACTACTACTAAAGGTTATAAACATACTAGTGCACACATCCAGTGAGCATAAGTGTGCACATGGGTGCATTTTCTATGAAGAGGTTGATGTTGCACGTCTGGAATCAATCACGAGAAAAATTGCTTAAGCCATCATCCAGATGGGTGGCTGACAGGTTGTGTCTGTGTATAACGGCTGACTCGGCTCCTACGAGGCGTAGACTCAGTAAAGAGAGAAGGCTTGGTGAACCCTAAGATGCTCCCTCACCTGTTGGTAACACATATACCTGTAAATACAGACGATCAAATGATCTGCCGGCATGTGCCAAGTAAATACGTTAAAAAATAACACGTTTCAGCATTTCTTTAGGCAGACATCTATAACAATATCATCACTGACTGAGTTGCTAACAGATATTTGTCAGTTGTAGCTGACATGATTTTAACAATTTTGTCAGAGACGGAAAGAACCAAAGTCATCAATCAACTGTAAAGCCTACAGGTAGACAGTGTTTAACACTAAAACAGACTTACTACATTTTTGCCAGGTTTCTATTTTATTAAGCCTAAGTTGGACCCTTCATAAAAAGTCTCACTCTGAACTGGTGACTGCCAGGAACTCGACACCCACGGCAATGGATTTGTTCCTCATTCAGGAGCAGTTCTCTCTACAAACGTTGGTCTCACATGCAATGCATGTTGCAGGAAATAAGCAAACCTGCTCGAGGAGACTTTACAATTCACCTTCCCCTTTTCTCCCACGCGTAAGCAGCTAATAGAAATACAGCAAAATGAGCTAAGGCACAATAGAGCTGAAATATCTATTCTCATACATCACTGAAATGTTATTTTGTCTATCTGGTAAAAAAAAAAAATCTGTTATTCTCTCACCTCGTCGTCCTGTTCTCTTCTCCATGCCTCTTCAGCACAGCGCTGCAGCTCCTCCTGAATGACACGGGCATACTCAAAGTCCTGCTCCTCTCTAAAGGACAGGAGAAGAAAGAGATATTAACTGATGTAAATAATATGAATAGCATAGAAATCTACGTTCTGTGATCGCCCGTACAAGATGCAAATGGTGTTACCCCCGTATATCACTTCAGAGGACACTGAAGACCATTAGCAGAAGACGAATACACATAGACTTCACCTGATGACTTGTGCAGTGAAGCAGTGTGAGCTGTGGTACTGTACACGATAGTTTGAAAAGCAGGGGTCACTTACAGCTGTCTGGAAGCCTGTCTGAGAAGAGCGCTCTGCTGGGCCTGCTGCTCCTCCTCCTCATCCTGTAGTCTCTTGGCTACACGGATGTCATTCTGCACGAGCTGGTTCTTCTGGATGTTGGTGGTGTAATATTGCTCGACTGTAGAGTCCAAAGCAGAGGGAGAGGCAGAGGGTAAGCCATGTGCCATCTAGATGTGGTTGTTAATTATTGCTTCATTACTTCTGGTATAAATCTGTTAACTTTTGAGCATTGTGTTGTGTCTTTGAGTACCAAAGTACCAAAGTATACAGAATAATAAGGGGAAAATCCAGTCATGCCATTAAATGTCCCACTGCTTTTAGCACAATGTTACCAAGTCATACCGCAGCAGTAACAGTTACAAAAGCTGCTCAGCCTCACTGCCAGAAACTGGTGAGCTGTTCACCAACTGTAATAAAGAGCGACAGTCTGACATTGTACTTACTCTCCTGCTCCTGCAGGTTGTGTGCCAATGCTCCATCCTCCAGCACAGCAAAACACTGGCACACTGGAACAACAGAGCACAAACACCTCAGTATCATACAATGAGAAGTTCTCTTAGTGTGATGATTACTAATACAGAAGGACATCGAGAACAATCACAATGACCCTTCAAGGCTCTATCCAGAACAAAAGCATGGCGAGAGACAATATTGTGGCGCTTCTAGGTTCAGGACAACAATAACACATGTGCTATGTGTTTTTATAAATACAATGCAGACAAAGGCTGTTAAAACATTAGAAAACAGCAAACAACACTTCACTACTCTCATGATTTCACTGTTAAATGTATAAATAGGCTCACATAAAGTGCTCATCATAACGGAGCAACACACAAGTGGTCACAATGATTACTGCCCTTCTGAAGCAGCTAAGTTTAGCATCTGCAGAGCAGCATCTCCACTTCATTCTAACAAGAAGAAGAAATAATAATGAGTCTTGAGTGAGAGTATGTGTGTATAATTTATACACATACACTGTAAGCACACACGCAGTATGAAACACAGTACCTATCATGATGTAGACAGGTACATATCTTTCCCTTCAGAACGCTCACTTTGACTAGTAAATGAAATGCAAAGTTTGGGATCTATCACCTGTAACCATTTTTACTGGGAAGCCAGTGCAGATGGTACCAATATATGCCGAGTGAAATGTGTCAGTCTGCCGTAAATCCAAAGAGCTAGAGATTAAAAGCTCTTCATGCACCACCCTGTCTGGTTCTCCATACCTAGCTATGCTGTGGCAAACAGTCTCATTCATCTCAGTCCTTCCACATGCTGCTAGATGGAGTAAAACTGCTCTTTAATGATTTCCACTTTCAGAGCTTTGTCTTGTTTTGCACACTGTGAACATGTTCCTTAATATGTGAAGTAAAACATTTATCTTCTGTAGAAGTTTGTACATACCTACAGTGCTTCCATTACCATCTGATCTGTACAGAATTCATTATTCTGTAAATATGCCAAGTGTTTACAGTAGCTTTTAATGAGCCACTGGAGCCTTGATGTACTGCAGCCCACCACAGTTTAAAGTCTGTCAAACAAGCTGAAATGTTGCCCGAGAGAAAATACACACAGACGGGCAGCAGTGCTATGGCCCAGCTGTTGTCTCAGCTTCCTTCATCTTTGCAGACACACAGCTCACTGTGACTGGACAAAACTGATTTGCAATCTCACAGATTTTCCATCAGGGAACCTGACACTTGCTGGTTGTTCCTAAATACTGTTTTCAAACGCCAGGAGGAGGACAGAAGACTTTACTGAGAGATTTCGCTCAGCGCAAAGCCAATTAAAAACACCTGGTGCACTAATACTCCATTTACCAAGACCACAGCAGGCAGGGCGGAGCCTAGACACAATCAGATAAATCAGTATTACGTGTGTATATAAACGTATTATTCATTTAGGAATGTTTGACACTGTGGAAGAGGTGTTTAATTTAATAATTAATTTAATTAGAAATATAATTAAGTTAAAGACACTTCTTAATATAAAGTATATCCATTTTAAATCATCTCCTTACACATATACAATCCTAACAATTCCAACAAAAACATTTTATGGCATTCCTGACCACGGAAAACACGTTCAAAAAACATGAAAATTACATGAAACGCGTGATAAAGGTGCATATAAAGAGTCAGGCAGTCAGGAGTTCAAAGGTGCAATTTTTCCCTGGTACCTAGAATTAAGTACATGTAATCCTGGCTGTGACCACTGTGAATGAGAACGGTGGTGAGCTCTGAGGATTCTATGGTGCTGTTGTATCTTCGCAGGGAGAACTTCTAAAACCAACACATGCAAGAGCAGAAGACAAGCAAAGCTCCTGGAGGTTTACTTACTATCTGGTGACGCACTGGGCTGTGTCATCGTTGAGAACAAATGGGAAGCCTCAGGATTCACAGCTTACAGTCTACAGTACAGTTGTGACCATCTGTGACTAAATGGAGAAAAAGAAAACACCCAGCATCCAGTCCATCAGAGCTCAACAGTTCTTCTGTTTGCTTTCTTGACAGTTCAGTGTCCTCCAAAGCTCTATACAGTACAACACGCACTGACTTGACATTCCTTGATCCCTATCTTGCCATTGTTTTCACATTCATGCTCCAATTGCCCAGCGTTCATTATTGCTTCACCTTACCTAACCACTACAGACTGATCCAGGAATACAACATTAAATTTCAACATTTACAGAATAAGGTCTGGGTTGATGTAACCAGACAAACTGAGGATATCTCCTCTTTGTTTCTGTCTGTAAACAGGGACGAGAGTACAACATGGCATTACCGTGGTCCGATTTACTCAAACCCAAAATGAAAACCATCATCAAAATGGAAAAACGTCTTCCTGCTGAGAATAAGTCTGAGGATGTTGGAATCTACTGAGCTCAACAATCAAAGTTCAGGGAAGTCACCCAGACTGCACTAACCATTACCAGTGTCTCTTCACACCATTCCCGGCCCCACAGGTCTACAACGGGTTAACCCATACCGAGACAGACATGCATTAACACTTACACCTGGCGTGGCTCTTAAGAGACTATCCACTAAATGGATCTCCGATCCGTCCTTATGCGCCCAGGCTGTCAGTGAGAAGGGATTAAACCAAATGCTTGATTTTAATCCAGCAGAACAAACTAGCAGCTAACATGTAGAAAAGAAACTAGCAGGTAAAGACGGATTGTTTTCTCTATGCTTGTCCAGTGTGTGTGGGCGTGCCTACATTCTGGGTTAACTTGTTTCTCCAAACACGCTTTTAAACCAGACTCACATTACTTTACACGAGGGAGGGACAAAAAAAACTGGATTACTACAACTGCAAAACTGGTTTTAAGGGAGAGAGCATGAGTCAGTAAGAGCCACAGTATGTAAGCAATTCAACACAGAGTTAATAAGGCCAACAAAAGGACCCTGTGTCCGTTTCTTAAGAGCAATTAGGTGAGGCATTTGAACAACAAAGCCAAAAATCCATTAAGATAAAAGTGTCTAGAAAAGTAAAATTAGATGCCACCCACTATATTTTATAGCAGTATGTGTTTCTGCAGGGAGACTGTGGAGGAACAGGGATATTGTGAAGCAGGAAACCACAACCTATGTGACCTCAAAATCCTGACAGTCAAAACAGCTTCCTGACGTATTAGTATCCTTGTGCCTTTATGCTGATGTAACATATGCGACAGCTAAAAAACTCCCACCTACGTTAGAGAACCGACGGGTAATCATCTAAAAAGAAACTTGTGCAGCTCATCTCAGACGTCCAATGCGCGGGACTCAAAAGGACTGACAGAGATATTCTTATTTTCATATTCACAGCCACTTGGAAAGTGCCTGCCAAACAAAGACGCTGGCGAAAGGAGAAAATGACAAGGGTTCTATTTTCAGCCAAAATCCTCGACCGACCGCCCACACACTCACTCACTCACTCTCCCTCTTTCTCTCCATCTCTCCTCCTCTCCTTGCTTATTGCTTTTTGCACAAAATTTCAGCATGAAGTGCGAGTCTGTCCTACAGCTCACTGTGTTTTGTTAGAAATTGGAAGGACTGAGCCAGCCAGCTCATGAACTGGACAAGGCTGTCATAAAGAACAATGGAAGGTAAGGGGTAATGAGAGTCTGGGTCAGCTGGGCAGAGGGAAATTAGGAACAAGGGGGGAAGAGGGGGAATTCCTTTGGGAGCCGCATTCCCTCGACACATCAGGCTATATCGGGAGCAGCCAGAGGAGGGACCAAACAGGAACTGATAAGGGGGCAGTGAAAACAAAGAAAAGTTGACTCGGCCGAGCTTCTCAAATGGGGAGGAAAGTGAAGGAGAAGTGAGACCCGGGGAACTACAGCTCTTATGGAAATTGAAACATAAATACCCACAATGGGACTTTAAGTACACAAACCCAGTGCCAGCACAGATTTACAAATCTGATATGTGGAAAAAAAAAGACGATGAGTAAAAGAATAAAACAAAAAAACAATTACAATGGCCACTCATCTTACTTATTGAGCAGTTTCTGTTACTGCTAACTTCTTTCTGGTTGGTACATTGGGCCCAGTTTGATGAAAGAATGAAAATGCAAAGCTGCACAGTGAGCCCTTTGTGCAGGGAAACAAAGTGGTAAACAGCGTGTTTGATAAAACCTGTTTTTGTCCCTTTTATTAGTGTGAACATGCTGAAGACTGACTGCATGGTATAAACCCTGATCAAATTCCTTACCTGTCAATGTGATTATAGCCGATAAACTGAAAATGTCTGGACTGTTTTTCACTTTTAGAGAAAACTCCACCTTCTCTTTCTTGGCATTTCTGCATGCGCTGGACACAGTTCATACCGATAGAGCACAGATACTAGTTTTAAACACGAGGTATTACACATAAATACATATGTTGTTTTGGATCCAGTGATTGCACGCTCTTCCTGCAGAAATATCACAAAGAGCTCATCTTATCTGCAATGCAGCACACCAGGTCTGTCTAAGCTCCAACGCTGCACAGTCTGTCTGCTGCATCTAGTCAAAACATACAGCATGCTGTAGCAAGTCACTTCTTATCTGAGCTGGATGGAAAGTTCCGACGCCAAAGGAAATCAAGTACAGATACTTCATTAGGTTCCAGTGTTCGTCATTCACAACTCAAAAATAAAAGTTCAACTGGTTCACGGTTGCGTGTACAGCAGACGGGTGAGGGAGTTTTGTGTCTGCCATGCTGAAGTGTTTATGAATAAAACACTTCATCCCAACCGGGTCGACAGCAGTTACAGCTCAGTTCAGCAGCGCAGACCGACTTGATGTCTCTGAGCAGGGACTGAAGACAAACAACTTTCTCCTTCCCAGAACAGCCCATAAAGCTTGACACACGTGTTATTTTCATACTGCGGGAGCTTCGTGGGAGTTAAACCTTTAAAACGCAACATCTGGGCCAGTGAGTAGCGTGATACTTACCTTCTTGGACCCGTGGGAGGTTGGACTGGTCAATCTCTGCCATCGCTGCCCATGTGCTGTCACTGCCTCATGGTGATACTAAGACCCCGGCACCACAGAGAGGACACTGGACGCTATCTAGCAAAACAAGAGGCTTCGCTCATTAATGTGATCACTACAGACAAAAACGATTAATGGACTAAAGCAAAAGTTAGTTTGCTGTCTAGCTACATTAACGTAGCACGCTAACAACAACAAAGCTACTACACGGTCCAAGTTCATTAATGTCTATAACAGCTCACCTTTTGGTGTGAAGATGAATAACTAGAGTATATGTGAGGAGTCGTTGTTGTGGTTTACCTGCTGCCGACCGCGCGGTGCCCACACAGGCTCCAACGCAGTGTTGGGTTCGCAGCCTATTCAACAAGTTCCCAACATGACAACACAGTGTCAACTTCAGAGTCCTCCGCTCGCGCTCCCTCGCTTCTTTTCCCGCAATTATCCGAAATGTCACGAGCGTGCTTGACCGTTTCTAACGCTTGTTATTTCAGTGGGGGTATATATATATTTTTTTTATTTCTTCCCCTTTCGGTCTCGACGAAACAAAGCCCAGTCGACCTGTGATGGGAAGCCCGGGCGGACAAACTTCTCCCACGGTGCGTCGCTCGCGATGCTTCTTCACGGCTTCTGTTCGGCAGTGAGGGGGCGGGAAACGGCTGCTGCCTTCAGGTGCGCGTTCAGTCACAGGAGTGTTCGGTCAATAAAAGCGCCATTTGGCTTTATTTTGGTTTTAGTAGTCGCATATAACGTTTTTGACAGTTGTTATAAGCGTCGTGCAGGGTTATAGGTTGTAGGTTGGAAGTCAGAGTAACAGACCAGCCAAATTCCACCAACTGTAAGATTATGAATCAAACAACTCAATTAAAACGTCGAATGGTCCTTTTTTCACCTTCGTTCGGCTCAAATACATTAGCAAGTCGAGATCACACAAGCCGACGCACCAGCCACGCGCCCACGTGTACGCGTGCTCACTGAGAGGTATAATTTACAACCGTAAGCGAAGGCAACACGAAGGAAAGCAAATGTTCACAATCACTCAAATCCCCCAACGGAAATTAATAACCTAACAGCGGTGCAGGCTACATTTGATTAATCTAACAGTATCAATAAAATATCACCGTGATCAAACCTGCTTGGCAGCATAATGTGACAACTTTAAAAGTCCCTGAGCACAATCGAATAAAAAAGCCCATTACTTCAGCTTCAAACTCAAAAATTACCCGATTTATGAAAAATAACAGTCATTACCAACATTTCCTGCAGCATGCAGCTAAATCACCCAGATGGAGCTGGGGCGTATTGATTAATTCGGATGGACAAGACCCTTTATTGCTCATATGTCAAAAAATAATAGCCTATCAAAAGTCTCATTTCTGAGCAGGCTAATGTGCAGCTTTTAGAGCGTGTCTCAGAAATGTCACTGAGAATTTATAGGCTGCCTTTTGGTTTTGAAGCCTACAGATTTTGTGACAGATGCAATTTGTCCTCTGTCAATCTGTGACTCTTTGAAGACAGATAAGATGAGGAAGGAACAAAAGAGTCTGTGTCTGAGGATTTGTCTCCTCGAGCCACTCTTGGGAATTTATATTGCAAACATATTTGCCGAAAGTGTGTAAAAAAGGCCAAAGTGTAGCGGTTACTGTGGTTTTTTTTAACGTAACATTGCCCTCTGCTGGTGGTGCTAATGTAAACTAAATAAGGAGGATGTTGTGACTGACAGGACATTGTGTTGCTACTGGATATATTCCATATACTGGACATGCTTTTCTTGAAGTTTGTTCCTTTATTCCCTAGTTCGTACGTAAAGCAAAGTTATTGTAGCCAAACGTTCTTTCTATCCTGATAGAATTTACATCTCATCTAGTAAAACTCCAATGCAAGTGATGGAGCACATGCTCCATAGCCTTTGTTCAGTCACGTCAGTGTCTTTTATATTTCAGCTGTACAAGTGTGTAGCAGATAACGTCTTTGTATTGATTTGGCAATATGTTATTAATGTTGAATGGCATGTACTGAACCTTTAAACTGCATCAAGGCATCAGTGCCTGTTTAGTGCAAATGCATAGTTTAATGTCTCCTAAGCAATTGTCTACTAAAGTCAGCTAATTCAGGTTAAAGGTCTGTTTTTCAGATTACTGTCGACTGATTATAGCGTAGCGTACCCCTGTGTGAGGACTGATTTAGGACACACTGAAAATGTGAACATTTAAGTCACTGATGTTCAGGAGATGTGTCTCACAGCTGCAGTTGCTCATTTGAGATTTGCTTTTTAACTAAAGAAATGCTCACCATGTATTACTCGTAATGTGCTTTAAACCACCCACCACCTCGATTGTTGTAGTCAAACCAAGCAGCGTTTTGGCCAGATAGATAAATCGCTGCCTACGTGTTAATGCAGCTGTACTCTGTCCTCCGAAATGGACGAAGCTGTCTGTACTGCTCTTATTAGTTTTTTTGAGACATGTGTTTGGGATTTGAGTTTGTTTCTGCTGTTTGACTGAATGTGCACCACTTTTAGTTTCGGTGTTTTGAAATCGTAGCAGGCATTTTGTTAGAAACATTTTGTGCCCATGAGAAATCCTCGTTGTTTTGTTAACTGTAAAGAGGTTAAACTTCGAGCACCTGGGAGATACCAACTTTAGAAGCTGGAGTAACCTGCGTTTGGCAGCAGGGCCTTGACTTGTACAGCAAATAAATCTTAATAGCTTTTCATGACAACAGCAACACCTAATGGAGTGTCTGGCCTTCTGACCATGAAATTAAATGTCACTGCCGCTTCGGCGACCCTCATCGTCATACAAGAGACTGAACATTGACGTCATTTTTCCAATAAACATACAAATTTAATACAGGGGTGCAAGTGTGACTTTTTATATAGCTGTCTGCATCTCTCCCCCAGTCTGCCAGCCAATAGGAAATCGTGTCTAAGTCCGTCCACTGATGCAAGATGAACTCATAAAGCTGAGTTTATTGAGTGACTAAGAAGAAGCGAAAGCATAAATGTAACAGAACAAGGTCTAGTGTGCATAAATCAGTCTGATTCAGTGACCCATTGAAAACTCTCTGCTGCCTTAAAATGTCAGATGGCTTATAGAGCACAGGGCCTGGACATGTTAGCATGTCTACCAAACCTCTATGAAAGGTTGTTGAAAGATGTGGTTTTATTGTGTGGGGGTTTTTTTTCTACAGGGAAATCGAGAATTCAAAAAACAGTTGAATGAACTGGCGACATGAGTCATTTGGCTGCCCACACTCTCTCCACCTGTTCCCCTACAGGATGTCATTCAGAGTGACATCTAAAACAGCTGCTTCAATCCCATTTACAAGTCAGAAAAAAACAGTCAATCAAGCTGAGGAGCTGACAAAACATCCCGTGTCCTTGAAGCACAGGCCACGGTGCTTGTCTTTTTATTGAGCCCATAATTCACCTGTGGCTGGCTGTTGATTTGTCATAGAGGCTTGGGAAGGATGACACTGTGGATTTTGCTGATGGCTGTTGCGATCAGGTGTGTGTGTTTGGCATGTGGGAGGGGAAAGGCTACAACTGTAAGTATATAATGGAGCTGGGACCCACAGAGCAAGTACAAGTTGTCCTTCGAGGAGCTCCACAAGAATCGGAAGCACTTGCAACAGCTGACAGTGATGACGCGCAACCATCTCCTGTCTTTGGCCGTCCTGCTCATGGCCTCTGGCCCACTGCTCTGCCACCCCATCACAGAATCTGCTGAGATGCCATATCCAGGACCTGGTGAGTGGAACATAACATCTCCATTACAGCTGTTTTTCACCATGATTCAGTGCCCTGAATAGCATTTTCAGTAATAAAACTTAATTTATGAAGATGAATGGCAGGAAAGTCATGTCCTGAGGCCTCAGAGTAATTACTTTATACTCTCAGCATTGAGCACTTGTTCTGCCAAAGTTCAACACTTGGACCATTATTAATAGATTTCTCATTCGCTCTTCAAAAAAGTGCTCAGTACAACTTCTAAACTGAGCACTTCACTACTTCCCTGTGATGCATTTCTCTGAAGATCAATCATCATTGCAAATGTTTATGAATATGTATTTTATTTTGAACTCCATACTGGCATGTTAAGTTCAGAGTTGTTCTAAAAATCTAAATGTTTAGACCTATACGTGAATGCATTTTTCTGAATTGAAAAGCAGAATGGTAAATTTTATTTTGTAGCAATAAATAAGCACTCTTGAGGATTATCGAACAACTCCTATGCTTATTGTGAACTAATTTTAAACTGGATTTCCAAACCAATTTTCAGAAAACTTGGAGCCAAGAAAAATTTCACCTGATTACTATTGATAATCTGTAAAGTAATTCACACCTCAAGCTGTCAAATAAAAGAAGTGAACTAAAAAGTATCCGTATCCTCAATCTGAGGAGAAGTAAAGTTACGGTGCGTGATTACTGACTACCTGAGTGGTTGCTTGTATTGCCAGCGTCAGTGGAGGACAGAGGAGTCGGCAATCTGAACGACCTGTCTCTCTCAGAGCAAACCTTCTCTCCTCAGGACGATGCGGGTCTTAGATATTCTGCTCTGCTTTCTGGGGACATCAACAGAGAGGGTAAGACACACACACACATGCAGATATACACACACCCTTTATCTAAGAACAGCTAGTTGGGGGTACACAGAGACACACACCTTTATTTCCCCACTATTTGGGCAACCACAGAAACGTGACTCGTGTTTCTTTTTGAACAGGTGTCGGAACAACAGGTCTGCTTCCCAGAGCGATGAAAAGACAGGTCTCTTTTCTACAATACCTCAAACAGCAAAGAAAAGTCAACTCTACACTTTCAATACAAATGTTTAACACTGCTGCTTCATCTTTTCCTTCAGGTCCTACTGGAGAAACAAAGTCTCCTAAATCCGTTCAGCCACGTGTTGGGCATCAGAAAGCAGTTCAGGAAGAGAACGGGGAATAATGAGTGCTTCTGGAAGTACTGTGTCTAAAACTGACAACAGGCTTTGTCACTTCAGGCAAAACACAGGGCTCACACGGTCCGCGCAGACAAAATGAGAAACTGTGTGTGTCTGTGTACTAACACACACACACCCACACAGCCAGACATAACAATGCCACAGTTACGGTCGACACATGTTGCTAGAAGACCTTTAGAGGATTTATTAAAGTTGCTTTTATTTTGTGTTAAATTATTAAATTCTATTTAAAGTTTATTAAAGACTTAAATGATGTATGACCAAATGTCTACAGCACCGTACGCTGATAGAAATTAATAGAAATAAAAATCACTGTACATTGTAAATGCTCTCATTTCTTGATAAAACTTGACGAGTTTTCTTTCTGACGAGTCAAGCGGAAACAAAAACACATCGCAAACTCGGTTCTCGAGTTTTCTTCGTTTTTTCCTTTTTTTATTATTTTACAGCAGAAAGAATATAAAGCATTCAGAAAACATCTTCCATATTTTAAGGGCAATTCAAAACGTTTTGCATGGCTTCAGCAGCTGAAATCTCTTTTTTTTTTTAAACATATCCATCGAGTCAGTGACGCTTGTACATGCACAATTACAAAAATAAAACTTACAAACAAGAGAAGGGAAGAAAAAGGAGGAAAGCAAAACACTTTGGGAGAACCGAGAGGAGATGAAACTTTTACGGGTAGGGGTTGGGAGCGGAGAAAAACTGGGTCACATAACAGGGAAAGACAGAGAGAAAGACAGCTATTGAGAAGAGGAAAATAGATCTAACACTAGTTCACATGCAAAGTGTTGAGGACCCTTAACTTTCTATCAAAGCAGGGCCTTTTTTTTCTTCTTGGTTTGGAATCGATGAAAACGTGCAGTTCGGTAAAGGGTGCCATATAATTGCTGTCCATAAACTACTGAATGCTTGTCTTGCAATACTGGCATTTGCATAAGAGTAAGTCGACTACATGTGTCCAATCATTTTAAACTTCACTAGGTCTATAGGTCTCCACAAAATAGTTCTTTATTGCTCAGTGTCCACAAGTGGAATATGTGTAAAACGGTTTCTGTTCTGTTGTCCTGATGTGCCTACCTTTCTCTGGTTTGGGTGCGTGGGAAAAAGAAGAGGAGGAAAGGCAGATTCCCAGGTCAATTTACAGAACATCTTGAAAGTGAAAATAGTCTACACTAAAGAAGAGCCTGTCAGCTAACCTGTCATCCCATTCATAAATGGCAGTAAAAACAAGATTTGCAGGTGAACTTTTCATAGGATTATACGCATCTTATACATCTTAAATACCCTCTACACTGTTTTCACTTACATAAATGAAAGGCCTAAAGAACTGGCCAGAATTATTCGATGACCCGACAGGTTTCTATGAAAGAACGTCAAATCATTTATCTCAGTGAGCTATATATAACAGGATATTCCAGGGCTCCACTGGTGTCTGATCTGTTCAGCGTTACAGAGCAAATTGATTATGTGTCATTGTCATTCATTTTAAAGACTTGAGTATTGCAGTGGCGGACCTGTCTGTCCTAGATTCTTCACCAGAAAGCGCTGCGGAAAGGTTTCCCATTTCTTTTTCAGCTTCTCCTGCTGTGAATCACGTGTCCTGCTCTGTTTCCTCCTCCCCATTTTGGCACCCTGAGTAAAAATACAGAAGGGAGGTGATCCAGTCCCTCAGCTTGGAGAAGAGCACTGCTGCCTTCACTGCTCAGTGTTACATGTGAAACTGACACCGTGACATGTCTGCATGTGTGCTGTGCGGTGTCTTGTGCGTGTGTTTGTGTGTACCACGTGTTACTTAAGTAATACTTGGTATATACATTATACTGTCACTATGGACTCCAACCTCGTCCAACTGTCCTATTTAAACTTGGGAGCACACTGATCAAATCTAAATGAATACAAAAAAAAAAATGAAAGAAACAAATTAAGAAAAAGTCTACAAAATTAGAGCTGGCCAGAAACAATCCTGTCCTCATTCTTTGCCATGAAAACGTCAGTAGCTAGTATTGATCATCAGCTCAATTCGTAGGTGCGCCCTCCAGTCGGTCTCTGAGTTCTGCGACACGTCAAACCAACGTTCATCATTTTACAGAACAGTAAGTCTTTTAAAAAGTCTATCTGACTACCGATTCTAGGAAAATAAGCATGCTTTAGGTGCATTTCTGTCACCCAGTTAACTATTTTACCCATGCAAGCATAATAAATCCTTCTCCCTTTTGCCACCACATTGCATTGGCTACGCATTCTAACCACAGACTAGAGGATGAATGCAAGGCAACAAATTCCAGTAGTGGCATTTCTAAATGTGATTTTAACAAGCTGTTCCCGTAGAAAACAGGAAAACAAGGCAGAGAAAGAAAAAGTATATATACTTAGCATGTCAACGAGCTGGAGTGCTGTACCAATACTGGTGTGGACTGTGAGGTGATCGTGTGTGTTCACATAGAGGATACAGCACTGAATGTGGGTGATCATGTTCTCAACCTCAGGTACGTTGTATGCATTCTGACACTGGGCTGGTGCGACCAAGATATGAAGAGGCACTTTCTACATAAACACTGGGAAATAAAAGTTTACATTTAAAGGTGAAAAAGCAAACAAATAAATTCCCAACCTGCCAATCAACGAAAAACAATAATCAGAGAAATACCCTTTTAGCCTAATAATTATTTAACAAACATGACAATACTTTGATAAAGGTTTTCAGTGGCACTTGGCTGAATAATCACATGTAATTACTTGGATACAGGATACACTTTCTGATAGTTTTGGTAGGAATATAATATAGGATTAGGCAGCAACCGGCAGGCACCTCTAAACCAGCAGCTCATGTGTATTCTCTGTCACATTGTTCATAAAATGGTTAGATTAGTTAATAGGAGCAATTACACAGAAGAAGAAGCATCGCCTGACTATTAATTATACAATAAATGGCCATGTCATTCAGTTCAGCTACTCTGCAGGTGAATGAAAAACATTTTAGTGTTGTTTCAGCAACAGTTTCAGTTTTTCAGCTGCTTGACAAGGACGTCCAGTCTCATAAGACCTGCTACAAGTTCATTACCGTGTCAGACGTCTTCGTTGTTTGTGAATATGAGGTCTGCCAAGACCACGGCAGCCTTGATCGAGGGTTGTTCGTTAAAACAAACAGAAAAGAAAAAGACTACAGGGATCAGCCCAGACCGGAAAACCCAATGCCTGCTGCAAGTCTAAAGAGGCTAATTGAAACCTTTGGCCTGACAGAGTATTAACATGGTTGGCTTTTTAGGGACGCCATAGGCAAGGCTGCCATTTACAATCTTTAGATCAGACAAGCTACCCCAGTAATGCATCACATTCCATCTGCAATGACAACAAAAATAAAACCTTGCTATGATGTAGCCAGCGATGGTCAAATGCTTGAGTCTGTGGGAATGTTGGAGACTGAGAGACTTAAATGCTTAAATATAACTCCCTTATGCAAACTGTGTACTTTATTGTTCTAGTGATTCTTGGCCAGTTGTGATCTTATGGTTTTCAGTGCTAGTATGTTTCACTGTATGATTATCTGTTCTGCAAAAAGTAACTTAATTCTCTTCTTAAGCTACATAGCATTCACATACCTTGGCACCATTGGCAAAAAAATCTTGGTAGCCCAAAACAAATAAAAGAAAAAAAAAAAAAAACCAAAAACTGTAAACGTAACTGTACTTGTTTTAAGATAATTTTGCAGACTAACTCTAAATACTGTATTTTTTTTACTTTTTCATATTGCAATAATTTCATGCTTTAGCAAAATGTTCTTCTCAAGAACAATGAAAATAAAATAAAATACTCTTAATAGTGAAATAGTTTTAACTTTACAGAGCATAGCCACTACTGCTTTTGTTGTTTTTTCCCTTTTTGACTCTGTTCATACTTTTCATGCACATAACTCATTTTTATCCCACTATTTACACTATATACAAACAGTACAACCTTACTTCTTAGGCATTCAAACAAAACTATACAAATATTCTGTTTTTGTCTCTTAACTGTTTTTGACCCATTTTTAATGAATAAAATAATATATTTCTAAAATACAATCCCCTTTGGGTAAATGTTTTTTCCTACGTACGTTCAGCCTTCTTTATATACAGAAATCGCTCAATTGTCAAAAATATGGATTTGTCAAACCCCTATTTTGGGACAAGCTTAGGGACCTTTCAAAGAATCTCTAAGACGTCAAGGCAATGTATGTGATCTTCTCCTCAAAAGCCTTCACAGGCTCTGGAGTTAATTTAAAAAGAACAGTAATAACCTGCATGACAACACAAAATAGGCAAGTTCTTTTTCTCTTGTTAGGTTTCAGATGAGCAATTAATTGAATGAGGCAAACTGAGACTAAACCAAAAAGAACCAGGACAAAACAAGAGGGACAACTTCACTGCTGAGAAGTTCAAACTTATGGAGGAGAAGATGGATATGTGTACTGTTATAGTGGAAACAAAACAAATCAGAGGATAGGCTGAAAGACTAGACCATAAGCACACAAGCAAAGACTTTTCTTGCCAAGAAATCATGCATTTTTTTCTTGGTAGGATTCAACAACATAGAGTCTGAAGATACAGATCACCAATACATTAGACATGATGGAACAAATACATTGGACAATATGAAACAAATTCAAGTAATAAAGTGACAATATATACGATAAAGCATAGGGTTTTTTTAAGAAATGGAAAAATGGAAATACTTATATCCCGCGTCTGCATTAACATGTTAACCCCCGACTACATTCATTTGTAGCTCCACCCATTTGGGCAGACTGGTGGAGTAGAGCACAGTGGGACAAGAGGAACTGTTGAGCTAAACTGAATATTATATCACCTACAGCGATAGACGGAAGTGGGTGAGTGAGTTGCCAATATATTTGGTTAAAAAAGCCTTCTTCAAATGAATCAATTGGTCACTTAAAAAATTATGAAATGCAATAAGAGCCCAGAGTGTTTCAGCATGGTCTTCCTATCCTCTGAGATTTTCTGCAGCAGCCTTTATATACGTCTCTTCAGGCCCTCATGTGTGACAGTCCTCCTCAGACATGTCCTGCGTTCGCTTCCGTCACCGTCTTAAAACCTCTTCACGTCCAAAAAGCACAAAGCAATCCATGAAAAAGTGCAAAAAATGCCATGAAGCAAATGTTCTGCACCCCCCCCCCCCCCGTCCCTTTGAGTTTATAATCCCATAGAAGTTGCCGCTCTCTGACCAAAAACCAAGTCAGTGGAAAGAATAGATATGTGAAAAAAATTCTGTTATACATGTAATAGTTGAACCAGTAACACTGCAGTAATAGTAATAATCGCAGTGCTTGCATTGACGTTTTGTTTTTCCATTTCTCTTGTAAAATGTTTTGTTACAAATGAAAAAGAAAAGAGGAGTCAGGAGAGCGATGTCACATAGCGAGGGGGCTCTTCTTCGGGGTCTCATGTTCCCTGGCCTTTTTCAATTCTTTCACCCTGGAACACAGAAAGAGAGACAGATTCCATGAATACAACATAACTGACTTAGAGAAGCCACCTTATCAAGACACAGACAGGCCTAACAGTGTCACTCTGCTCAGCCAGAACTATCACAACAACAGTCCAGATCATCAGGAACCACCGCTTGTCTGTGAAAAGAAACATCGGTAAGGAGTGAACTTTGCACAGTTCCCTAAATCAAACAAAAAAACCCCAACAACATAATTATTGCACAATTACAGAATCATGTAATGTTTGCGATGAAATGCTATTTTCACGCGTATTCCCCTTAAGTCTAAGACAGCGATCACTTTCCAAATGTGTTACAAATACTTGTTTGCTCACTCAGAATTTGGGCCATTCGCCACAGATTGTGCCGTGTTCCGTGATCATTTCACCTATTTTGGTATAAACACAATCAAATAAATGTTTTAATTCTTGTTGTAGTCATATTCACATTTTGATGTGAAACACAATTTCAGCAGCAATAACAGATTAATGAGCCTTGGCATTTCAGTAATATCAGAGGGGAGTGTAATTTCAATTATTGAGGTTACTCATTTGAAATTGGCAATGAACCACATTTGCACAAAATGTGGCACATGGTACTTGAAGTAGCATGAAATCAATGATTTACTACTGAACTATTCTTTCTATATTTTATTTAGCAGTTCACACAGAGTTGCTTTATAGACAGATGTGTCTCAAGTGTCAGTAAGCGTCACAGTTCTCTACCCCACAAAGCTGATTTTAAGGACGGCTACAGTATGTCATTGTATTTTAGTTGTGCTCTGGTTATTGCAGCAGAACATTTACATGATGAAACTGACACGCTGTGCAGATGCATGTTTAAATGCACACGTGCTTAGATGCAGCTGGTGTACTCCTTGATAAAACTCTGCATTATAATCACAATGAGTAAATTAATACTATTTATTTATTTGACAGCAGACGTGGCTGCTGGTTAAAAACAACAATTTAAACTAAATGAATCTCTGGAGTATCTGTATGTCTTGTACTCTATACTTCATGTTTTGTATTGACAAATCAATGCGCATATTGAATTCAGCAGTTTAACACAGGTTAAGTCTCCCTCTTAGTCTGTCGAGTGGCTAGAAACGAGACACACAGCCAGCCAGCCAGACAGCTACAAGAGAAACAGTTGTGGCATGCCTAGAGGTAGAGCAAGACCCATAGTTGTCACCACTTGACATGCAGCAGAATAAAACATGACTGAGAAAAAGAGTCCCGTTCTTGCAAGTTGGTCAACTGCATAACCACACAAAAATGAAATAAAAAAATCATAATCAAAATCCAAGGAGAGAAAGACAGAGATACAGAGAAGTGCCTTTTTAGTGTTGCGGTGATATTGTCATTCATAAGCATTTTGTTAGTTCGAGATTTTGCTCTGAATCAGAGCTTCAGTCCACCTGTGGCTCCAGTCGGCAGCCTTCATGCAAGCAGGCATCAAGCAACAGTGATGGAGAAGGAGGTAGGGTGGGTGGAAGGGTGGGAGAGAAAGAAAATGAAAGGAGAGAATGCAAAGGCAGAGACCTCAGAAGGAGATAATTGGATTATTAAAGATTGAGAGACAGAGGAGGAGATAAGAGAGAAGAAAGAGGTGTACAGAATAAACAGGGAGAGGGAGAGAGAGAGCAAGAGGCACGAACTGAGTTGCTGAGACTGCACTCACCCGCTTGAACAGTCTATGGTCCATCAAGGGGCTTGGCATAAACAGCAAAACAATACCAGACAGCTATTAGCACAGAGTAGGCACTGTGAAGGAGGGGGGCGAGGACAAGTGGGGGCCAAATACAGTGAGGGGCAGGGAGGTGGAGCCATTTCTATACACCCACGTTCCCAACAAAAAGAAATGAAAACATCACAAACTAGTAGAAATGTTTAGAGTCTTATTGGTTAGCTCAGTGGGATGCTGCGGTTTTAGACCGTGAACCAAGCGTTGCAGTCAAGGTTTATCCAACCTGTGTGCGTGTTTACCTGTGGCGGCAGCGTCGCAGGAACCTCATGATCTTCCTGGCAGCCTGATCCTGTCTCTTTGTGAGAAGACTACCTCTGCAAACACCAGGGAACTGCGTCAAACAGTTTGCAGAACAATAAGCGGACACTGAATGTGAGTGCTGTTCATTCCGGTATCAACCTCAGTTTGTGCTGCACCAGGGCAGCAGCGGCCCCGCGGTGATGGGGTTTCAGCCTGCCAAACTCCTTGTAGCTGCGGTAGTATTGCTGAATGAGCACGGCCGCCCTCCTGCTCTGCTGGAACTTCTTCTGTTCGTGGTAGCTGCGGAATTTACTCTGGATAAGGATGGCGGCCTGCGTCATCTTCTTATAAAGTGCATACTGTTAACAAGAACAGAGCAGTACGTCACGCTTAGCTGTGTGTGAATGCTGCTCTGGGTTTAGGCTGCGCGGCGTTAGATCAGAACCTGCACACTGGAAGAGAAAAAAGGTTTACCTTCAAGGCTATCCATGTTAGCTTGCAAACAGAAGGAGGAAAGAAGGGGGACTGTGAATGATGCATCACCCTATTCTCACAGTATCCACAACCCAAAACACTGCTGAGCCTATCAGGAACGTGTCAACATTTCAATGAACCTACCTGTTTGTATTTCTTGTAACAACGTTGAATAACAGCAGCAGCTACTTCCTGTTGCTCCCGGAGTGGCCGTCCCTGTTGGAGAGTAGAGTGGGACAGATGAGAAGTCACAGTAGAACCTGCATTTTGCAAAGAAAGGAATTTAGTTGATCTGTCAAGTCTCCTGTTGGCTGAGAGAACACAACCCTGGTGTAGCTCAGCGCCACATCTGACCAGTAGGAAGAGGGAGAATAAGCTGTGGAGCGACCGAGGACCAAAGGTCCACCTCAGCATCAGCTCATACAATGAATGACCGAAGAGTTTGTCGTATGCTGCACGTTTGGCAATGGGGATTGGTTTGAGGGAAAAGGTGTGGTGTCAGGAAGCTAGTTAAAAACAGCCATCTAACCGAGAGACCAACAGAAAGACAGACACACAGAGAGGGAGAGAGCGTGGGTGTGTCATATAGGAGCAGGGATACGGGGGGTAGTGCATCGTTCCTCTAAGCAAGGCCATGCTCTGCTCAAGCCACCTTCCCATGCTGAAACCACAGGGACTTATTGGTAGATTTCTTTGTTCACTGTATGTTCTTATGTTTACATGTGCAAGGAAACAGAGAATGTGACAAAGATACAGACAAAAGATGTCATCAGACAGTATAAATTAATCCCAGACAAAGACTGTTAATGAACCATATCAAGACACTCAACAGTTCACCAGTGGATCAAACCAAAACCACACAACTGCTCCAGTTCTAACAGTGCAGCCCTGTCACTGCGCGCTGCAGTACACACAGCATTTGCCAGCTGACGCTGGGCCTGTACCTTGTACTTGCGGAAGGCAGTTTGGACTAGGCGGGCGGCCTCATACAGCTCTCGCTGCTCTGGGTCTGACAGAGTCAACTGGGCCAGGTCTCGCTCCACTTTGCTGTTGGAGGCGTTGATGAACTCACTCCAGTCCGCTGGGGAGGGGAGCGTGGGCCTCTCCAAGGGTCCCTCTCTTAGCGGAGAACCCCCTGGACTGAGGTTGGGGTTGGATGACGGAGTCAGGGGTTCATTATAAAGAGATCTGACAAAAGATGAAGAAAGAGGTTTCACACAATTTCTAACCCGTTTCATTTTAGTGTAAGAACAGTATTAACACTCCTGGCTGTGTAACATGCGCACAGTGTGCTATTCCTTGTCCCACAGTGCTCCTTACCGTAAGTGTATGATACTCGGCAGCTGTTCCACATCTCCCAGGTAGTTGGCCAGCCAACTCATGGTGTTGCTGACCCCTGATGTGTCTAAGGGCACAGAGTCTGCACTGGTGAAATTCTCCCTTTTTATTCTCTCGGGCGTTGCTTCAATGATGTGCTCTGCTAGAGTCATCATATTTACCTGTTTAGTTAGGATAAAAGAACGTGAGTGAAACACCTTATCCATCATCATCACTTTACATACCATAGATCTACAAACAACCCGGTTAATGGTTGGCACAGTTTTATTGCCTGCTTGGTCAGGAAACATTGGCCTGAAATATTGAATTGACTGTCAGTGGGGAAAATAATGTGTTGGAGACTAAAAATTCTAATTCATCACTTAATTTGTCTGAAGAGTGGATCTACTGCGACGGATAGCTAGAAGAGTCGTAGGGAGTGGATTAGACAGTTCATTATGCAGTGATGCCATCAACAGAGCGCTAGGACAGCGTGGTGTAGACCTAATGTATTACAGGACATATGGTACAGTACTGTAAAGATGATGCCACTGTGCTGTTAAAGTTTGCCCAGTCTCAGCCTGCCATAGGTCCTCACCACAGACAGTACACATGCTTCACATGCATGTTTCTCTACAGGACTAAACATTGTGTTTTTCTCCAGTTGTATGTATGATGTGCTCATAAGCTGTCGATTGTGGTCATTGTATTACATATACACTATATTGCCAAACGTATTGGCCCATCATGGCTTTATACTTGCGTTGTGCACTGATTCCCATTATTTGGATGGGCGAGTGAATACTTTTGGCAGTATAGTGCATATACAAATACAAACTAACTGTTTTGAAACTACACATCCCACTGACTGCACACTATTGATTCTGGATTCTCACCTGCAGGTCATCCATCTGTGTCAGACAGTCCTGGTTCTCCAGATCCTCCCTATAGGACAGCAGTTCTGCATCAGCCATTTCTCCGTCTGCCATCACCAGCATGCCTAGTTGTTCCCGCTGACGTAACCGGTTGATCAGTTTCTCCTTTCCTAGGCTGCTGCCTCCACTGACTCCCAACACCTTCCTCCCCATGCTGCTGCTAGAGAAGTTCTCATGGGAGGTCCACCTGGCCGTTCCCGGGCTGCCTCCCGTAGACAGACCCTTGTCTGAGCTCAGACCTTCGGAGGAAAGGCTCTTGGGGCTTGAAGACAACTTGTGGAGCTGTTGCTGCTCAAGGCTCAGTGGAACAGACATGGCCTTGTCTGGCCGAGCCTGAAACAGTTCTGGGTTGGGCTTATGCTTTTTAGCCAAGGGAAGGTCTCTTTGGCCTTCACTACTGTAATAGTTTGAGGGCTCTGATCTGGGCCTTCTCAGGTCTGCAACACACATAACATATAGAATTACCTGCATTATTCAGTACAGTACGATAATAGAATCATACAGTTTTGTTATAGCCTAAAAAAACTCCAGCTCATCCAGTCAGTAACTTTTTAGAAGAAGCTGACCTGGATTGAGACTGGTGGTGCTGGAGGTGGTTGTAGTTGTGGCAGAACCTCCTTTCTTGCCACTTGGTGCTACTACGTTGTCGTTTGTCCAGTTGACCATCCAGCTGTCTGTTGTGGGGGCGTCAGGTCCTGGGGAGAAAGACATGCGCGTGGTGGGTGGTAGAGGTGCTGGTGGCTGCTGCTCTTCTCTCTGTAACTGCTCCAGACATTCAGCCAATTTAGTGTGGCCACGAGAGCGGGCAATTGCTAAAGGTAAGCGACCCAGAGAATCTGGGATAGCCAGGGCACGTCTGTCCCATTTGTACAGAACCACTGCAGCCTCCAGGTGACCCAGTGCACACGCCCACATCTGGATGGAGAACAAGCACATATGGAATTAGGGTAAGCGCACTAAAGTCATCTTCTTCATTACTCCTCAAAGATATTAGCGAGCTCTCTTACCAGAGGGGTGCAGGAGAAGTGATCCACGTTTAGAGGGTCAACTTCTAACTCGAGATCAATGCTATCAGCATGCTTGGTGCTTGATGGGAGAAAAGAAAAACAATCAGCTTCCAGGCTAGTTGGTGCGGCGCAAACCAATAGCAAAGAACCATTACAAAGTATCTTGAGTATATTGTTCTCACCGCCACTTGATGAGAGTCTGGATGAGCGTGGCGTAGCCCTGGCCTGCAGCCAGGTGAAGGAGTGTCATGCCTCTGAAAGTCTTGGAGTGGATTAAATGTTTGGACTTGGCCCAACAAGCGCGGCTCATCATCTTCTCACACACCACCACGACGCGACTCTCGAAGGAGCTGCCTGCTTGCGTCTGGCCCGATACACACTCACATACGCAAACAAGAAAGTCGTGATTGGTTATTCTATTTAATCCCAACACCGACAAAAAAGTCAGTTAATTAAATTTACTGCATGAACAACATGTGAGTAGCGTAATGTGGCCTTTTACCTGTGACTGGCTGTTGTTTCCTCCTCCTCCTCCTCCTCCTCCTCCTCCTCCTCCTCCCCCTGTTCCTCCTGTCCCTCCCCCAGCTCCCCCACTCCCTGCACCGCTCGGCTGCTGGTGGCTGGCCATCTCTGCCATCCTCCTTTCCATTTGCTCTAAGCGCTCCAGGATAGACATTCTGAACTGGTTATCTGGGTGAACCGTGGGAGACAGAAGAAGAATATGTTAGAACACCAAATACTGTCCAGTGTGCAACAACCCCCCAACCACCGTGATCACACGATGTGCACCACGGGTTGCACCAAATATGTTCCTCTGAGCAGCACCAGCGCTGTCGCAGTGACTTGGGGCTTAGCATCGTGAGGCACACAATCATCTACTGCACATAAAGAATAACTCTGCAAAGCTGATTAGCAAATTAGTTTCCCATTTCAACTAATACACACACACACAACTCTTATAATCATTATTAATCTCCTCAGAAGCTTGAAAAGAAACGCATTAATCACTCATTTCACCAAAACAATTGGCTTTACTAAAATAACCTTTAAAGCCCATCAATCATCTGCTAATAGCTCCCATCACTAAATTCCTGCCAGCAGCTCTCCTGCACCACTCAAATGCAGACCTAGCACCAATACAGGTTGAATGATTGGCCAGTGAGTGGGGGCATGTTAAACGTGTCCTCCCTTTCACACAGCTTTCGGACACACTCTGGGAGAGTGTGCAGCTGAAGGCCCTCTCCAGCTGATTAAGTACAGGCTATTAGGGCCAAGAAGTCCCAGCCCACCCCAGTGCACGAGCCTCTCTAATTGGAGGAGCACAAGGCTGGCAGTACTGAATCAATCACAACTTTTACCTATCCAGAGACTGTATACTGTACATCAAGACGGGTCGAGGTGCGTACGACTTCAGAGTGCTCGCATGCTGCTTAGGAGGCCACTGTTGCTTTGCACCCTGTGTCAGCCTGAGTGCTTCTGTGAGTTGTCTCTGCTCAGGTTTTCAGCCTTGCAACAGGAAAAGCTATTTTCTATGTCAGAAATATAGAACGTGATGCATAATTCAAGACCTTAGGGAGGATATGGCAGAGCAGAGACTTACAAACATGTTTTAATTGAAACAAAGGCAATTTAATAAACAGTGCGACATAAATTAGAGGGAAGATTTTGTAACAACATGCAGTTGAGTAAGTAATGTTAAAATGTCCACACATATATAAACGTTGCAATTGAAACCTACAGCCTCATTATGCATGATTTAGGACACATGGCTCACTGGGACATGTAGGAAATCCCCCAACAACCACTCGCCCACATATAAACACATACTTGTAGATATGAGTGAGTGTGTGCTCACATACACATACAAGGGAAAATGTGTAGAGACAGTGGGATGGGATGGGCAGAGAGAGTCCACTGCAGCAGGGAGTAAAGAAGACTGCATTAGCATTCCCCATTTAGCCACTATGAGGCCGTTTCTGTGGCAACGTGCTGCCGAGCGGTAACTAGGCGACAGGAACATGGCTGTGTGTATGGTCTGCCTGCTTGCTATTGGCTTATTGATGAAGGGGAGGAGGAGTACTCAGTACACCAGCAAAAAATGGCAAGTGAAAGGCAAACAATGAAAAAAGAGAGTCCATAAATCTTCTTCGCTTTGCTTTTGTGTACTTGGCCTACTCTCTTTTCTCGCTGTTGGTGCTGTAGGGATAGGGACCTAATGAGTCTAAGTGCGAAGCCTTCACAGCACGACCTGGTGACATTTACGTTGGCAGCCATGGATTAGGGCTCAGTGGAGAGCAAATGTCACAGTCAGATCTTCTAAGCCACAGTAAATTAGGTCAAATAAGCCCCATCACTGGACACAAAAATCTAATGTCACTTACTGGAAAATTACCGTTCTCAGTGACCCATGCTGCACTGGGTATAGCGGACCCTGAGAACAACATTGAGGCCTCCGCTGTATAGTGTAACGTGAGCATTCTGCCAGATCACGGTCCTATCAATTAACTTAGTAGCTTAGTAAAAAAGCAATGCTTCTTTCTATGTCAGATCCATTTTCAGCTAACCACAGGGTGACTTATGGAGACAGGTGAGGTGAAGAGTTGAGAGCCTGTTTTAGACTAAGCTCTCCTGACTAGTGGGGGGTCAAACAGTCGGGATAGGTCACCACACAACAACCTGCCCTGGAACCAAGCTGTGTTCTTCCTCCCCCCGTCTTACACGAGGGGAGAAATGTAGTCAGCGAAGATAGAGAGAGGGAAGGGATAGTTAGCAGTAGCCTGACATGTCTTTGTTCAGACCCAGTGCTGCAGTGTGCTGCAGTGCAGATGATGTCATCTCCACCTGCTGCCTGCTGCTCCAAATGCGATGCACGTCCGCTGCAGAGGGAGGATGGGGGCTGAGACGAGTGGGAGTGGAGAGGGAGGAGACAGGGAAGGTGAGCAGCCAAACAGAACTGCAACAACACGGTGACGGCGCTAACGCTGTCCCACCCCCGCGGTTTACTCCCTTGTGACGGTGTGTGGCAGCAGACGTGGTGACTCTCACACATTTAGGGCAGACTGTGACATGCTATTTTAAAAACCAACCGTGTGCAAAAATGAGGCAGACCACAAGTCTTTATTTTTAGAACACCTGAATGAAAGGTGATTAATCACCTGAAGTGTACACTTAAGAGCTGCCGTGACACGAGTACTGTACGCCTTCCAGCACCAAATTCTGTAAGTCTCTGTGGATGAGTTTCCCTGCTTGTGAAGTCCGCTCCATCATTGCAAGGCTGGATTTTCCAGCAGGACTTAGGACCAATCGCTAACTGTTTTCATTCAAGCCAGTTCTGAAAAATACCGAAAGACAAAACCCTATCGCCCATCTCTGGTGTTATTTTTCCTGAGTACAAAGTAAAGTTTGCTTCCATACAGTTGGTTATATAACAATTGCAGTTAATTTAATTATTATTTGCTAAATCACCAGAGTCTTTTTAGAAAAATAAGGAGAAACGTACACCTCTGGAGCGAACGCCTGAAGACAACTATAGCTTCCTTGGCTACAGAAGAGTGAAAAATCAGCCATATTAACATTCTGAGACGAGAAGTCTCCCAGAACCCAAACGATTAACTTTGTTGCTTGCTATGGGATCGATGCTCATCAGACCAAATCACTACAGTGACACCGGTCGCTGGTTCCTGATCTGGTGCCATAATATAGATATCTGGGCAGGAGAAGTCACAGTCTACTATGGGGAGTATCGTAACAAACTGATCTCTGTGGATTCAACACTGTTCATTAGCATGTGGTGACTGTCATGTGTGCCTCCTCTTAAAGGTCATAGCTGTCTAATGAGAGAATATAAGAGCAGTAGATACTTAAGATGTGCACTGGGTTTCAATCCACAGGCGCCACAGTGCTGCTCTGTGTGGTCTGTCTCCTGCCTGGAATATGGCAGCAGCTCTACATGAGACAGGTTGATATACAGATGGATAAGGGATGGCAGGACAGGGCTGGTTATTGACACACAGTGGAGCACAGTAGGAGTGAGAACAGACTGAAGGGAGGAACATGAGGACAGCAGGAGAGATTCCAGGTAAACACAAGACGCGGGTGAAATGAGACGAGAGAAAGAAGGACGGCAGGGAAAGTGGAGGGCTAGGAGAGCAGGACATCAAGTTCTGAGGTTGGGTCAGGCCAGCCAACAGTGAAGGGCAACCTTCAACTGGAGCCTCAGTACCTTAGAGACACGAGCCCTTGTGCCGACGATTAAATAACTTTTATTTAGTAAGCATATTTGCAGAGAATAACACAGCAGTCAGAATATTTAATAAACAGCATGTCCTGCGTATGCACATAGAAAACTTCTGCCAGTGTCTGGAAGGACATCTATAATCCCCACTTCTCAACCTCTGGTCGTGCTCATGCCAATCAAGTTTACTGCTGGACCTCATTATCCCTGTGCAGCCAGTCAACATGTTGCATGTGACCCAGTAGAAAGAACAGAGGCCAGGCTTCCTCTGGGTGTCTGTGAGAGCTGATTGACGGGGTCTGGTATTTGTGACCATGAAGAGGAAGGGGCCAGGCCATCTGCAATCGGCCCACACAGCTAGAACACAAAGCTGTTGATCTTTTGACATGCTGCAATGACAACAATTACTAGTTGGGTTGGTTTTTATTCTTGTTTGCGGAGATAAATATTGAAATGATATCAAATCAAACAATATAAGTGCAAAGTCTGTTGTTTTGCAATCAAACCTACTACAGCATGTGGATGCCACGTATCCATCTGCTCTACTGTTTGTCATGTTCAGTGATGCAGGGTGCGTAGCGAGAACCGCGGCGCACCCAGGACAGCTTGTCAATCACTAACACACAAACTGACAAATGCATTGACATTCACACCTAGGGGTAATTTAGAGGTTCCAGGGCACTTAACGTGTCAGAACAGAAACTGTATCTCCTGGAGGAAACTCTTCAGACACAAGGAGAAGCAAACTCCATAAAAAACACAAGTCAGGCAAGTAAAATGACCTTGTCAGATTTAGAGAGATTTAGTTTGGACGCCTGTCCTTTCACTGCTATAAAGTTCTTACTGTTTTCTCTGACCCTGATTGTAAACTGTCTTGCTTTCTGAAAGCCTCCTGTCAGAAATGATCATTTTTACTTGCACCACTCATAACATTTTACAACCAGTACACAGAGAGCCTTCAAACAAGACCACCAGCTTTTATGTGAACACTTTAAGGTCAACACTAAAAACAAGTTGACTCAGCCAAACGCCACCGTTACTGGTATAATGATTTACTTTACAAAAATTACTCAGCATTCCTGCTGTTTCACACAAGAATAATTTATTAACAATACACAGAAAGTACAATAACGGTAAACAAAGGTCACAGCGCTTGAATGATACTTTCTGAAAGATGAAGAAGCTCTTAACCTACTGGCATCCGTCCAGTTCTACGGGTCAGTTCGAGTGCCGTTAAAACAATAAATAGATAGACTGTGTCACCTCAGGACTAAAATGCCAAGAGTGCACACCACAGGGATTTACTGCCATCCGCCATCACCCTAATAGAGTGGTACAGTATCGGCTTCTTGTCTTGAATAGTTAGGTTGATCGATTTTTGTTAATCTGTATTCAATTGATACATTAACAAGAACACATCATCAGCTTCCTATTTGAATAAATAATGGTATACTCCTTGACACATCAGCTGCAGGCTGGAGTGCAAATGAGAGATGAGTGGAGAAATAATTTAAAAGATTAATCAATCTGATATAAAACACCACGGCCCAAGGGACAGGACGTCTCCAAAGATTTCCATTAATAGTAAGACAACAGAGTTGGACTAAATGCATTCATAGGATTGTCAGCCTGTTCTCGTTTTTCTTGCAAATAATTTTTTAAGATGACACTTTGAATCAGGTGTCAGACTTTCACCATAGACTGGCATGTACATCAGTTTTAAGAAACATGAACAGTGGCAGATCGGAACCTTGGAGCTATCTGATGCTGAATGTAACAGAATGTTTGCTTTGTGTGTTTATTACAGGAACCCCTCTAGCCCACGTGGGTGTCATGACAGCACAAAGATGCACAATCTGAAGGGGAACCTCAAAATGATAAGGACATTAGAAACACCAAAAAATGAGACGCCCTTTGTATAGAACATAATTATTAGACACTTCAAAAAAAACCCTTCCCTTTGTGCATCATAAGCTGAATGGGTCTTGCAGAAGTGAGCAGCAAAATGCATATTTCATAGCACTAATATGTTTTGACTGATGTGTTACATTATGCAGCCTAATGCAAACCACAGGATACAGTTCCCTAACTCATCTCTCCTCAACACCTCTTACAAAGCGCCATAAAGGCAGCATCCACGATATTGGATTACATTAGAAAGACAAGTTAGAGCTTTGAAATTGGTGGACTGAAAGTGATGGATTATAATGTTTTTATCATAATCACTGTGATAAAAAGGAAAAAGACAAACAAGTGATCTAATATGGTACAAGCCAGTAAGAATCAGTGGGTCTTGACTGAGGTCATTTTAAAATATTTAAGGGCTGAGGCACATAAAACAGCAGAAATGAGGTGACTGTTTGTCCAGATTTACTCTACTTTGGTTTGATCCATCACCTCCAGGTGCAAGAATTCCCACTTCACCGCTGCTCTTACTATGTGTGTGCTGTGACTATATAGGCTGTCTCTGATATATGCTGTGTCAAACATTACAAGAACTAATACTACTCATAATAATACACAGCACCTGCTATAGCATAAGATATGACAATGTTACAAATCTCTCACTGCTAATAAGAGAAATGCAAATTAAATGCACACACCTACTACAGCATCTGTACACTGTTCAGGGGCATATTTTATTGAAGGCTCATATGAGAAGAGGGAACAAAGTTATTAGTTATTGGTATTTAAGTGGAATTAAAAATATAGATACTCGTGTTGCTTCTGCATCAAATGCCCAACTAGCAGTGCTACTATAGTGCCAACATGACTTAAGCAGAATCAAAGTGCCCCTCCAGCTGCCAAATGCATCATTTGGGTTAACGTGGCCATTACACATCATAGCACACAGAAGCGCGGCGGTGATTTCTCCAACACATATATTGAGGCATATAAGACTTTTGCAACTGTGGTCTTACAGGTTGTTTTAAGAAGCAGTGACGTGTTCTGCCCTATAGGTGAGCAACAGGTAGATAAATGTGTATCTGCAACCGTGTCTGCTTAAATATTCTGGACAACTCTTAATCTGAAATCGAGCAAAGTTTGAGGTTAAAAAGTGATGTCGCTGTCCACAGACCGTTGGTGCTGAAACGCTCAGCTGCAGCGACAGGCTAGAGTAACAACGTGTACTTTGTATTGGTTCTCGTTTTAATGAGAATGTAATAAGACTTTACTGGTCATAAAAAGCAGCAGCGAATACATGAATCGTGGAACAGCAGCATGAGTAGCTCTCACCGAGGACATGCTGGCCCCGTTAACCTGAGCAGCACCCAGCGATGCGACAGTCCTATAATGCGCTAGACTGGAGCAACTACCGCACAACACTTTGGAACACACTTGAAAGTGCAGCTTACAGAACAAAGGCAGTGAACACGGAGTTCAACAGACTTAAACTGTCGAGGGCGAGTTTCGTGTCCTAATGCGTTAGCTCCGTTTGACCAAAAGTACCTTTGAAAGCACGAGACTTGGAAAAAACAACACGTGCGGGAGAGCTACAAGTCAGGCTTCATTTCAAATGAAACCATAATTGAGTCTCTGAAGGCGTCTTGGGGAGACTCCAACGTGTCCAAGCACTAGTCGTGAGTCAGGAGTTGGTTACTATCAACGTCAACTCTCCGGTGCTCTGCAATGAGGCAGAGTCACATGAAACATTTGAAGAAGCGTGTGGAGAAAATGGAAATTCTTTAACAATCCGCTACAGCACAGGCACCGTTAAAAAAACAGCCACTAAGCACGAAGAAGAAACTTCAGCCTCTTCTGGCAAACACGAGAAACGCACAGAATATAAAAACAAAACACAAACACAGCACAGCACAGAACTACAGCCATAGGTGGAACTAAACACTTCTAACCTTCTATTTTATTTTCCATTGGAAGAGAGTCCACCTCAAAGCCCTTGCCTCAAAGCTCTTGTCTTTTAGGAAATGCAGGTGTCATTCACTGGCATCCTGACCCAAAGAAGTCCAACCAAAGCTTCATTTCACTCACACTGCAGTTTTGCCACCGCTGTCTGACGCTCAGGCTACTGCATGATCTTATACCGCGGAAAAAATAAAAACTGCAACCAGATATATGCATCTATATCCTTGGTGTAGAGTGAATCTCAATCTCAACAGAGCACTCGTCAACAATAGAACAAAGTGAAGCAAGAGAGCGACGGGAGGAAAGAGAGAGAGAGAGAGAGAGCGGGAGGAAGACCGCTCACTACTCTTCTTCCTCTAATAGCCCCCTCCTCCTCTTCACTTGTTTCACCTCGCACACACACTTTCCTAGTGTTTCTAGTAGTCGCTGCTTCGCCAGCCTGCAGTAAAATGACAAATACCGCTGCTAGTAGACGCTGAGCGCACGTGTCGCCGGTAAACAGACGCCCAAATTCCTGCTTGCCGCCGTAGTCGTGCTCACAAAACCTCGGCTCCCTACACAGGCGTTATTGTTGTTGGTTATTTGTTCGGCACCGGCAATAAAACCAACGATCACACAACTCAGTGTGGCGATGCTCTGCGCGCACGCTGCGCCTGCACGTTCTCTCCCCCACCGTGGAGTAAGTCGGCACCACCGTTTAAAAGACGGCTGAGTTCGCGTCCCCGAGCCCAGCTGCCGCCTGAAAGCGCGTCCTGCTCTGTTTGCGGTAGTTTGCCGTGTTTACCCAAACACGCCCACTGCTCCGCTCCCGCATTGTGTGTACACGCTCTGCCGTTTTGTCACGCCGGTGGAGTGAGGCTCAGTCAGAACTGTCAATAAGCTCCCTTGAACACTAACAGCCTGTGTGCCGCCATGCGGGGCTGTCATTTGGCAGCTCCCAGCGACCCTCTCCCGGCTCGGGTGCGCGGCGTCTGAGCTCGGGGACTGTGAGTGGTTCTGCAGCTCCGACAGCTTTTCTGTCCTGCCCATGGCTCCGTACCTGCAGTGCTGCAGAGAAAAGCGCCCCTTCCCCCACTCTGCATTATGACAAATCAAGGCAGGCAGGCAGCTGTGCCATTAGCACATCATAGCACAGTGAGTGTTCCACGGGAGAAACTCACAAGGCTGCACAGGGACACCGCTGCGGACGCGCGGTTGCACGCGTGGCACGAAATATCAGCAGCCTATAGTTAATCAGCTGACTGACCTCAGGGGTTAAACAGCGTCAGTCTGTGCATTCACGTGTGAGGAGTCTTTTTTTTACTGGCGCCCGAGAAGCGGGCTACTAATTGGTTACCGAGCAGACCTGCACTAAATATGCAGCGGTCACTGCTTGTTCTGTTGGGCTTTAAGGCTGTGGCAGTATCGATGACTGCACGTCCCAGTGATTAGACCCTGTCCTACTTCTGAAATAAGTTATATGCCCTAGATATCACAGTGGAACGTCCCTCTCTCTGTCGCTTTTAAAATCCCTATAAGTACTGAGATTTAATGCCAAACGGATCCATATGTTACATCTTCACATTCTTTAATTGTAATGTGCGTTTTGCGTCCGAGTCAAGCACCTGCTGGATCCTGCAGCCACTTCTCTCTCTCTCTCTCTCTCTCTCTGTGCGCGCGTGTGTGTAAAAGAAACGATTCTTCGTCTGTATTCGTTGTTCTCGCTACATTTTATATCAGAGCACGAGCGATTTATCAGCATCGGAGCTAAATAAAACTGTAATCCCCGAAAGAAAATCCCAGCCCAATCAGTGATGGGTGGCAGTGAAGGAGTTAATGTAAGTAAGGTAATAGGGTGGGCTGTTTTGCCTGAAGCAGGCAGCTCCTCCTTAACTGGTTCTGTGAATGGGCCACTGAGGCAGTAGGGTATGAATGGCGGAAGGATCCACTGGTAGCATGACAGCGCCAGTTCTCCATTACTCACTCCCACTCCCTCAAGGGCCGTCTGCAATGCAGCTGTCCTGTGAGCCCGGGCTTCACGGTGCCCTACTTTATCCTGAAAACACTCAAACAGTGCAGCAGTGCTCCCCCAGCAACACACGCTAACAGACACTGGCTTATACCCTGACTGCTCTGAGACCAACATACTGACAGCAGAACTGCAGAATCACAGATTTTAAACTTACCTGAGTTTAAAATCTATTCGACTGAACAGAAGATCTTTTTGATGCTGATCTACATTTTTTCCCCCATTACATCACAAAGCACGTCCACATAGAATTTTTTCATTTCATTTTCTATGACACACCAAAAATCATTCGCAGAAACTAATACAAGCAAGATGAGACAAGCAAGAGGATTTCTCCCACTGAACTAATATCAGTATCATTGGCCAGCTACTGATTTCACTGTACAAACTCATACATGTAAAAGAAATATAAACATTTAATGTAAGTCATGAATATAGATGTTTGGATCACTTCATAAATATCATTTCATTATGTTCTGTCATAAAAATGCTGAATTAAAGTAAGTTCCACTGCTACTATACCAACAAAATGTTTTTTCCAAAATGTCTCCAAATAAAGATGAAGGTTCCAACGATTCACACATACTGTACAAAATGCAGCCAACAGCCAAAGAGCAGTGACATTTATAGTTAAGCACCAAAATACCGGCAAGTTTTATGTCTGATATCCAATATAAGACTTAACAACATCATCCTCAGATGAATTACAGCCCAACCGTAAGATCGGTGCAGCAGTTTTACAACAGCATAAGCATACAATGCACTGTACAGAATGAGTTATATAACATACAGATTGTTACTGTACGTACTTTATGTTTATAGGCAAGTGTGTAAAAAAGAAGCATCACAATATCACAGTGTCATTAAGTGCGTTCATTTTAATGTATGTCTCTAGGGAGAGCGTGTCTGTGATGTGGTTTAAAGCAAAGATCATCAGATCATCAATCCAAATGGGAGAAAATGAACAAGGCAGCAGGAGATTTGCAGAGCCAAGGAAGAGAAACACTTCCATAACAAGTGGAATGAGTACAGAAAACAGAAGCAAACCAGAAACGGGACAAAAGCTTCTGGAAAAGCGAGGAGCTACGTACCATCCAGCGAGAGCCAGTCGTGCTGAGATGATGGCAGTGAAGGAAGAGCGCGCGCCTTGTACTCAAACACCACTGAGTTGGAGATGATCTGGTTACTGACGGCCACCTGCAGCGTCACCAAACCTGTGTCATGAGCTGGAGAGAAGGAGATTTCAGTGCATGTACGGGTTATTACATACAACTACCTAAGTGCAATCAAAACCAAATTTAAAAAACTCAAAAGTCAGGACACCCATGTTTCATTCTCAGATTGAAGTGTCCTTCAAACACATTTTAGTTTCATTGCAACAGTCACAACCTTTCTGATAATTAAAAAGTAAGGGACATTGTGCACATTCTGACAAAATGCTCTGTGACATTTTCTTACTAACACGTCTTTTACCTGGGCAGTAACAGCGCAGCACACCAGGCTGGATGAGCGACGCTGGGACTGAGATCTGGTCAAACAAGCAGCTGTAGTTTGAGCTGGCCTCTTGCCAGGGTCCAGTGATCAGCACCTTAACGCCACCCTGCATAACAGAGCAAAGGTGAAGAAGACACGCTTATTGTTGTTACCCTGCCACCTAGTGTGCACATATAAGAATGACACCAAGGAAATAAAACAACAGCTCCACTAGTCTGACCTCTGCTGCCATCGTGTGGCCAATCTGCTTCATTTCACTGCACTTCAACCAGCTTGCTGACATCAAATTGTATTAGACAATACTGTGGATCATAAAATAATTAATAATAATAATATTTAAAAGTGAAAATAGTCTGCTCGTTTTTAAACATACAATTTAAAACACTGGCTGCAAATGTTGCTCTAATAAGCGACAAAGTCAATGAATTAATCACAAAAGCTAAAATATCCTGTTCTAAAACATGTAGATACTTGTTGAATGACTCCTGTTGAGTCCTGTTTGGTAAATCTTTTAATTTTCCACACTTGGAATCACGCAGAATAGTCTAGTTTTTGTCTAGTATTGTTGTTTTCACTCTTTTGGTGTGGTTGGATGAACAACTCTAGGACAATTCAATTGTGTAACCTTTAATACACATATGTGTGTTCATGCAAGCAATGTCCAATCCAGGTAGACATCAAACACTTTCTTTACACTCTAATACCAGCACTCTCTAATGAGACGATACGTGATGAAACGTAAGCAGAAAACCTGACCACAGTTTGTCATCATTTGAAAAAAGGTTTGAATACTTCAATAAGGGAGAGACGAGGACAGTCTTGTAAGAGAAGCGTAAGAGAGACAAGGTTGTGTAAGTAGGTGCATTAGGATTTCAGCCAATTATTATTTTTTTATAAATCTACAATTTAGCTTGTTTACATGCCAGTTTAGCTATTAATTATTAATTAATTTAAATCTGGGCTAAACTCAACCCATTTACAAGCTGCTGTTAAGCCCTAATGCAAAACCTGAACAATTAGCCTGGTAAATGTAGATCATTACAAACTTCAGCTAAACCAACTCATGAAACACAAGTCACTAACCTCTGGGTAGGACCACTCAGGGGAATAGTCAGTGACCATGAAGAGTCGTCCTGTGGCCTGTAGCATCCCCAGGGCCCCCTGGGCTACAGCTGCAGAAACCACCTCTGCAACATTCATGTAGGACAGTGAGCCTGCCTCTCCTGCGTTGGTCCCTGCTCCGGCACCTGCACTCAGAGACTGAGGGCTGCAGCAGGGCTGAAGACAGAGCTCCGAGGGGCTGTAGCCAGAGCCCCTGGGCCCTCCATCTTCCTGTCCTTGTTGTGTGGGCCCACCAGCTGTGTTCTGATTATCAGAGCTGTGGGATGAGACTAGCTGATGAGCATATAGAGCACCTCCAGCTGACATGGCGGCTCCGCTGCCATCCACTGAGATGAAGTCATTAATGAGGTCAGAAAACTGGTTTCCAAAAGAGATGTCAAAGTGATCCAGACTGATCTCCATGCCTGTCCCTCCCGATCCACCATTACTGCCTGCTCCACCCAGGCCTTGGTGGGTTGCAACTGCATTGTACAGTCCCTGGATCATACCTGTGCCTTGGAGGAGGGGCTGCAGTTGCTGTTGCTGCTGAGAGCGGTTGGTGCCATCGTTGTTGGTGCCATTATGAAGTGCTACACCTTCTCCTGCACCTCCAGGACCTCCTCCTCCACCGTCTGAGGCCTGCTGCAGGTAGTGCTCCGTGCCACGTCCTTCTCCGTTTCCTGTCCCACAGTTCTGGATGTGGTCTCCCGGCTTGAGTAGATTCTCAGCTCCATTCTCAGTGGATCCAGTCTGGCCTGAGCTGACACTGCCCGCTTGCTCCAGACCCACCACTTCCTCATGCTCAGTGCCAAGACCAGGAAAGGTTCCCTGGTACTGTAGAAGCTGGAGAGAGCCCGCCTGTCCAGGCCCCTCGGTGGGTGAGCCTCCATTACAGTTGGCCCTGTGCTGCGTTTGGTGGGCTTGGTGATGGTGGTGCAGGTGTCCGTTGCTACCAGGAGAGTCTGTCTTCACCACCTGCAAGCCCATATAAGCTCCAGAATCATGGGAGTTGTGCTCCATCAAATGTGTTTTCTGGCCCATGCCGGGTCTACCCTGCTGATTCTGGCCACTTTGAGAGGCATCCTGGAGGAAGAAGCTGGGTGAACGATTCTGGTGCTGCATGTGAGGACTAGACATGGCTTGACCATAGCTCACTGCGGTAGCATTGGAAGTATAGTCTTGCTTGGCATCAATGGCACTGAAATCCATCTGCTCCAGAGTGGTGCTGGGACTCAGTCCCCCACCTGAAGGAAGCAAGGAGCCTGCTGGAGTGAGTGTAAGGCTGCCCTGGCCGGGAGCAGGGCCAGAAGACACGGACACCCCGCTGCCACAGTTCACTACTGCCCCCACCTGGTAGCTGCTCTCCTTGGCCAACTGCTGCTCAAAGGATGTGTCTTCTGTCTTGATATTCTTCACTAAAGCTGAGCTGAAGGTGTAGCCATTGTCTGACATGGTGGGGGAGCGCTGCAGATTCCCGTTGGTGCTACTGCTGCCACCAGACGAAGATGAGGTCGAGGAAGAGTTGCCCTCTGTCTTCAGTGCGCTGCCTCCATAGGTCTGGCCTTGTTTGGGGTTGTTCAGGAAGCAATCAGGGTCAAAGTTCATAGTAGTCTCTGGCATCTTGATGCTTCCAGCATCCAGACTGCTGGAGAGCACCAGTTCCTCGGACACCCCAGCTGTTGACAACATGGACAGACCATCTCCTGCTGTGTTGGAACCAGGTTCCCCTACACCTCCCCCGGGGAAGGCAAACTTGTGACGATCAGAGGTCACAGACAGCACCAAGCCCTGTGAAGTGGCATCTGCACCCATCAGGTGAGTGTTGGGAGCCCCAGTAGGAGACATGCTGTAGACAGGATCTCCAGTGACCTCAGACATAAAGACACTCTGGGATAAGCCAGACATGACAGAGGCCACGTGACTCATGCCTGTTACCACGGGGCTGTCAGCCATGTCTGGATCGCTGTTGAGGCCACTGCTGATGGAGACAGGGGAGTTCTGCGTGGTGTCAGGGACCTCTACCTGGTTGGTGGATGACACCTCTGTGCTGTTCTGGTGCAGCAGAACTGGTTTGTGGACCTTGCCATTGCGTTTCTCCCTGCCACCGCCACCTCCGCCTCCTCCGCCAGAACCTTTGCCTCCACCATGGGCGTTGTGCTCAGTCTTTCCCTCCGACACGTCGTTGTTTTGTACCTCAGAGTGAGCACTGCTGTAGCCCCCTGAGCGGGGGTCCACCTTGGGGGAGATGATGCGGTGTTTGGCGCTGTTGCATTTGTGGTGCACACTGCTTCCTGCACCTACATATAAAAAAAAAGCACAGGACATTGGAGACTGACGTATGAGTACAGAAAGGGCAACACATTAGTACAGTCCACAGAAACTGGACAGTTCTACAGCCCAAAGAGCTGAGACAAAGATGGATGATCTCTTTGTGTTTGTGCTCCAAAGAGTTTCACTTCAGGGTGATAAAACTAGCTCATTTTTATTACGCACTGAGTGAATGGGAAGATTTGAATCATTATTGTAAGTCAACTGAAATAAATATGCAACTGGGGAATATTTCGAGTAATTGGTTTTTGAAATAGGTAAACCACTACTTTTCCTGCATTTCCTGCTCTACAGGCTTATGTATTAGATTGACTGGCTTATGTCCGATATGGCCCCCGTCACAGTTATCAGCAAACAAAAACAATAACCACAAAAGTGTAAGTCACCAACCAAACATCTCAACCACCTCGTACATCTCGTACATTCCATAAAAGCAGTGTCTTTATAACCTTTTTTGCTACTCTTGCTGCATTTTCCACTTCTGTTGAGAACAAACTCCTTCCCACTCGCTAGCCCTTACCCAGGGTGCCCGTGCAGAGACAGTTGTGAGTCCGGGGAGGTGGCTTAGTTTGGTGGCTGTCCAGAATCTGTTGCACTAGCTGCTCCACTGAGAAGCCAGAGCTGCTGTTCCCATTGCTGCAAGTCCACTTGATGCCATGAACTGCCGGGAGAGAGGAGGAGACAGAGATGTCAGCCAGCCCAACAGACCACCAGCCACGCCAACCCCCACCCACTACCCTCTCTGTCCGCTGAACAACATGCCTGGACACCTCTCTAACATAGCTAAAGAAATGTAAACTTCCGGGCTGCAGTAAAGAAAAGCAACTCGTTGACTGACCCAGGCTAGAATCACTTTACCATATTTATTTTATTTAACTGATTCTTTTTCTTGTTGCTTCTGTCTAGTCCCACGATACTGAAACGTCGAACCTTCAGTATTATGTCGCTCATTCTCATGCCTCCTTTTTTGTCATGTGTCAGTGTCTGCTGCCGCTCTGTGGCCTCCCCTCTGTGAGCAGTGATGGCGGTGACAGCAAGCTTAATCCTTCCACCTTCCACTCTTACCCCAACCCATGACTCTGTTCTGACAGGGAAAGTGTCTGGGACGGAACATCACCAAGTTGCTACTGCTGCTGAATCTACTGTGGCACTGAAGAAAAAAGAAAGTGTTTCTCCTCTTAAGCTCCATTCTTCGCCACAGTCACACCTCGCTAGCAGCTCCTAATACTTTTCATTGCTCCTCTTGACAACCAGCCACTTCTTCTGATGAGACAGATAGTGGTTTTAGTGGCTCTAAGGTGGTACGAGACACGACTGTCTGCTGCAGGCAATATTTCAAAAGTAAAGCATATTTAGACTATCAAACAAAATGGTGTCATCTTTATTTCAAGTTCCCTACGCTTCAGTACTGCCTTTACTTACGAATTCAAGCAATACATAAAGAGAGCGAGCACATGTATGAAAGACATGACAATTTGCTGAGATGAAAGGAGATGAAAATAGCGTAACATGATGATAACGCAGATGAAAGACACATCTACTTAAAACTGGGAGTCGTTTGAAGACTGTGATGCGCATTTTGAAAGATTTAAAGATCCCTTGGCAGATTACAAGCTGGCCACCAGCAGATGTCAGCAGAGCTGTGACAATCAAACTAAGCAAATTAAACTTTGGACAACTCTATGCATCAGGTTACAGAAACATAAACATGATCAGTGTTTATATAGTCACGCTGAAGCATCCAATAATCTGCAGCGAGCAGGTAAAATATGGACACCAGACGTGATGTTTAACAACTGTTGGGATATACGTACTATACTGCACAATTAACTCTGTCCATCTGGAGATCCCATTAGACAGTGTGGCTCGAGTCACCATTTACCCCCTGACAGCGTGTAATGCCCACACTATCAATGTGATGATGCTATTACTACTATCACAAAGATGACAGAGCCACTGGCATATTCAAAATGCTGCTGTGAATCCCGTTCGGTGTCAAGAGCAGCAGGGAGGCTGAAGACAGACATCCATTCTGCTGCTCTGATTCAGAGATGGTGACGGAGCAAGAGTGAGATGCTAATGCCACAGCTCGCATCCACCATGAAGTCCCATTCCTGTTTGTCCAGGCAATCTTGTCCCACTTTTGTCAGGGTCTCTCGTGCCCGTGTTGCCACAGCCCTCTTCATCTAGACAAGTGCCTGCCCCCCTCTTTCCCCTTGAGGCTCTGGCTTGTTGGCATATAGTTACCACCATGTCTGCCTGTCTGCTCATCTCACTGAGGGTTATGTTCCAAAGCAGATATGACAGGAGCAATGCCACTAGGCGTAATCCCAATGGCAGCCACAGATGAGGCACCAAACAGCAACCCAGTCACATCAACAGCCTGATGACTGCGTTCTGTCACGAGCAGCATCACATGGTCCTAATGACAAACACAGTTGATCTGTGGGGCACGTGCCTCTGCACCACTGGTCACTATATGGGACAGTGGAGTACAATACTTTACAAGCTGGCCAGTCCTGTCTGCTTTGCCTGGGCGTGTTCTTCTTCGGCCCTGTCTGTCTAGCCCAGAGACAGGCCCTCTGTCTACGAGTGTTTGTTAAAGCCGGTCATGCGCTATCTGTCAGCAGACTAAGGGCATAGCTTGGGAGAGTGCTGTGTGTTTATAGCATTAGACCAAGAGAGTGAATCAAGCTGGCTGCCTTGTCTACGCAACTGTAGCGTGACTGAGTACTGATGCCACTCTCTTCCCCCCTTCGCCTCTTCTCTTTCTCATCAAACACTACAGGGCATTAAGGAGGATGAGGTCAGACAAGGCCATGTTTCACAGGGCTTATATCTGAACTGCTGTGTGTGAGCAGCTGTGCATGTGAAAGTTTTGGTGACTGAGAGAAAGCGCGCGTGCGTGCATGCGTATGTGTGTGCGTGTGATTGTCGTTGGGAATAAGCTCAACTGATCCATGAAATCCACATTTTTCCTTTGTTGTTTTTTTTGTATCATTAGACGTGTCAAATGGTTTGTGCACTGAAATATCGTGAAAAGAATAACAAAAGGGAAAAGCAAGATGGAAGAGGGCAATTATTTTGCAGAAAAATAACTACTTGACATTAAACTAAGGGTTTGTGCGCTGACACAAATGAGCACGTGAAACAAGAACCATAATTAGTGTGTAAGAAAAAAATCCAAAGATGACGCCACACATATCACACGTGACTCAGTGTCAAGCTTACTGATGGAAACACTTCAACCCTTCTTTCAATCAAAACTAAAACCACAGTACCTCACGTGTTGGTATGTCAGGGATGAATCTGATGAATTTGAATCTCTGCAAAAATGATCCAACAATGTATCGACTAAAATTTCATGTTGGACTTTCTAAAATCTGCATTTAAATAATGTATGGATAACACAACAGGGCTACAATACAACAACTGGGATGGTGTTGCTACCTCTCGCTACCACTAGATGGCAATGTTGCTCCATCACTGAGCTTGTGTTGACATGGTGGCTGTTCCAAGAAAAGGACAGAGGGATGGAGAGGAGAAGAAAGACAGGAAGCAAAGACAGAAAGCTGGAGAGGGCTTTTTCTGCTCTTTATGTAGCCCCCTCATGTAGCCTGGCAGCTAGAAGGCATCTCACACTCACTCTCTTTGTCCCAACAACTCCCAAAGTTAATGACTTTCCGCATTACTGCAAATGGCGCTTGTATTTTACATTAAACCACAGACGTAATGAATACAGTAGGCTGTTGCTCAGTGGCTGTCCTGAGGTAAGTCTTTATGTTAAAATATGTTCTGAAAGTGATAACGAGTGGCGCAATGAGGAGGATGACAATACAGCCAAGGCCTCAGTCGTCATTGCCCAGGCAGCCTTGTCAGTATGCAGCCAGCATGCCTGTGTGCTTGTAAAGCTGCTGACACGTTCTTCTTTACCTGGTCACATCAACAATAATTGGCCAATCAGCCGTAAGAACATCAGCCGGACACACCCAAATCACAGCGTGGCTGTTAAAGTTATCTTCCCAGGCCTCTGAAAGATTTTCAGTGTCCACGAGGTCCTCGTTTGGCTATTATTATCATCAGACAAACCCTGACGTTTTCCAAAACATTGGAAGACACATAGGTATATTTATAAGAACACAGCGCATCGCCAAGAGCTTTAATGAAGTTGATAACGAGAGGAATCAATCAATTGAGAGGAGATGGGGGGCAGTGCGAGACAGGAAAAGGGTGCAGGGGGGATTTCTGGTGAGTCCGACATACTTAACATGAATCAATAACCAGCTTGCTGCCCTCCTCTGACTTGACTTCCCTCTTGGGCCAGAGACGAGGTGCACTCTCAGCCTGGCCAGAGTGGTGCCAGAGGTCTAGGGGAAGAGCTGAACTTTGTCCCGTAACTAGCAGACGGCTCCAGGAGGAGCGTGCACTCACTGGCTGAAGATGCTCTCTGACTGAGGTGCTGAGGGCACTTAGTGTACCAGCGACTCCTCCTCAAACAAATACTGCAGCTATGTTTTAATCAATATGTGCACGTAGACAGAAAAGTAAATTTTTTTTAGTGGCAGCTGTCTATATTAAAAGTAATAAATTAATGAGATTGGTAAAGAGAAAACCTGACAAATGACTATTTCTATACTCACACATGGGCTTTAGCTGGCCGATGAGCTCCTCCTTGGTCCACTTGGCCCATTCCTTCTTGTCTGTATTGATGGAGCACAGAATTGGACCGCATGGTTTCCCACAATCCTCAATGGCTGGAACATTCAAATAGTGGACAAGCACGATATCAGGGTTCTGTGGGGAAAACAGAGAAGAAGGGTGGGGGAGATTAGAAGAGACAGATAGACAGGAGCACGGTTTCTTGGATATAACAACAAAGAGTGTTAGTGACACACGGTGCGGCTCAGCTGTGGGGGCTTTTATGTGGAACATGCCAGCTGGTTGGTGAGAAGTAAAATGTTACTGCACACAGACACCAGAGTCCAAGAACAGAAGAGGAAACTCACAACCCGCAGCACAACCAGGGAGCAGAACAAATCCAGGATCAGAAATCTGCAATAATCTCACTCATTACAGTATGTGACTATCTGTATCTCCAACAGTATGTCTGCTTGGATGCGGACGCTTGTGGGCGTGTTTATTTATGTGCATATGTGTGATAATTACAATGTGTGCCCATGTAACGCACTTATGGCATTTTGTCAAGTCCTCCCACATGGTGAGTTGATGCCCTCAATTAACTCTGCCTGTATTTACCAAGTCAAAACTCAACAATTTGCCGCCTGCAAAGTGTTACTGGCTTACCTCTGCAAATTCCCTAAATTGACAGCTTCTGAATAACAGGTAGAATTTAACCGAATACTGGTGAGAATAACTTCCATTTATTTCTGTAACCATAAAAATGCTTTGATTACCGAACATGGAACATACTGACACAAGGAATGCTCCTGTTTGTAGGCAGTTAAATATGAGCAGGCCTCCAGTAAATAGTAGGAAATAGCCAAGTCGAAGCAAAACACACCCAAAAACACTCACTCACGCATGTGCTCGCAGCTAAACAAGACGCGAGGATCGACAAACCAACAGAGACCTTGATAGAAGAAAAAATGCTGTGACAACATGTGTGTGTGCCTTCAGTTTGAAGCGTCATCAGTACTAAGTGGCAAATAAATCAAAGCGCTGCTACTGTAGGTCTGTGCTCCTTCGCTGTGAGTGCCATTAATCTGTGAGAACAGCCCACCCTCTCCACGCTCCTTCTCCCCCTTTCATCAGACAGGGGTGTGGTTGAGGGCACGACAATCCACAGAAACAATTACCTCCGTGAAAAAAACAACATGCCAAACAAGCCAACAATTACCACCACCTTCGATATGTCGGCAGTCAGAGCAACAGGAACAAGGTGTGTGTACAGCAGACTCCAGAGAAATGATGACCTCCCTCCACCTCTTCTCCTAGGAGCTAGAAGTGGACATTGAGTTGTGTTATCTCACTGTTTTCCTTGTCGTCTGTCATTGCTTTGGACAGTAGACGACAATTGCTGCACGCCCCAGACAGTGTTTGGAGGGAGATGGCGCAGGGCTGTGCGCGATGCCCCCAGATGGCATCACCAGCTGTGTCGTCGCAAAGAGATGCCCTCAATCTTTACTGGAAATGAGAGTGCAGAACGTAGACTGCTGGGATTCATTCAATTATGTGTGTCCATAAATGTATGTGGATCTATGAATGCGGGCGGAAGTGATTGTGCGTAGACTCGCAGCTCACGCACTAACACACAGACAGACAAACAGGAAAACTCATTAGCATACTGTAACACACACACAAGGAGATTCAAAAGACTAAAGCTGAACACAATCCCTTCCTTCCAACACCCACACTCCCAGCTGTTTCCTGCCTTTTCACACTTATATCCACACACGCACGTGCTAAACACCATGGCCAAAACCATGCGGCAGCCATGCAGCTTATCCAAACACAAGTAAACCGTGTTGCTGTGTTTTACAGTCAGGCACCGCTATCTGTTGTACACTGAGCAGGGAGCCAAAGGCATCTGACGACTGGAACTTTCGCTCCCTTTCCACAGTTTTGTTTTGCATTATGCTCTAGTCATATTTTACGTGTTCAACAGTTCTCTCCCAGCCGCGGCCCACCTCCAGTATGAGAGGGAAACAACACAATGAAAATGTAAAGCGTCACATAAATCTACCAGGATGGTAATTTAATTTAATTTCCTGCTGGCTGCTTTCTTTTTTCCTCGGTGTAATATCTGGAGTTGGTGCTCCAGCAGTAGGTGAAAAAAGGCTGAGGGGGAACTTTTTTCTTGGATACTATTTTCCAGAGAAAATTAGATCTCATTAACTTATTGATTAATTGAGTAATGTAGTCCTTTGGTTGTTTTTTCACTGGTTTCCCATGCGGGTCTCAGGGCAACTTTCCAGCTCACTTCCGTGGTAGAAGAGGAGGATAGAGTTGCAGAAGCCTGTGGTGTGCATGTGTTGGAGGACGTAAGCTATAAATACATTAGAGTGTGTTAGCCACGTCCATAATCGCGTGTGCAAGGTTCGTTAAATCATGAAAGCTTCATGTATGCATAAGACGTTAAGTGTCTCCAGCCAGCATTTTGATGTTGCTGTGTTGTGTTAATGTTTACTGTGCCTCCCTAGAACAGATGGATAGATGTTGAGCTAATTACTAGCGGAGTCTTGGGGAGTCAGCCATGGGGGCGGAAGGCCTGCTGAGTGGGTGGTGGAGTGCCTTCCTGCACCTCCTTCCACCACTCTGTCTATCTCGGAAACACACCAGATACGTGGCCACACAAAGGCTTGCGCGCACGTGCGAAAGATCAGCACACACACATTCACAGTCAAAAACGTGAAAACGCTGGTGTGTCAAAACTCTCACACACATCCACACACACGTGCATATGCGATATGCAAGACATCACCATCGCAACCAGAGGATAAAGGTGCTGTTGTAGCCAGGCAACAGGTTTCTCTGGCACCCACACACTTAGAGACAGCCAGTGCTCCTACGATCTCTCAATGACTGCCTACCTCGTCCTGAAGTTATACACCCTGTTCTACTCCTAAAGACAAAGAGGGAGAAACATGAGCGCGAAAGAGAGGGAGAGATTCGCTAATGGAGCCGAAGACAGACAGAGTTAGATGTCGGTGGAGACAGATACAATGACCTTCTACATCGTACTGAATGCGAAGCAGTGAATGTGTATGGCAGAGATTCAGCTAACCGGGACTTGAGCGCAAAGCACAGCGATTGATGGAATAACGTTCGAATGGTCAAGTGACGTGTCCGCTGTCTCGTTATTTCTCGGTGACGTCGTCCTGGAACACCTCCATGTCGCCGCTACTCCAATAACCCACCGTCGCTCGTTAAGTGACAGAGAGCAAGGGAAAGACATGCAGTTTGACACGAGATACGCGGAAACACAGGAAGACTAGAGATGGATGAATGGGAATAACAGCTCTTGTACTGTCAGAAAGGCAGCTCATCTGTATGGTTGCACTCCACCACAGTGTAGGCCTCGTTTTCAGAAACCATGCACAGAGGCGATAAGAACACCATTAACATGAAAGGATCTTAATTGAGAGGGGACGCTTCATGGAACGTGTGTAAGCCGTGGAGTGCAGGAGGAAACCTTGTTCCTCTCAGATAAAATAAGCCACACTGAGGAACGAGGGCTTTAAAGTCTGTCATACGGCAGGAAGGAGCAGAGCAGACAGGGGCTCGGGTACGGGAAAAGCCCCCTTTACCACTCTCACTCCTAGGAAGGAACGTGGAAGCAAAGCAGGAAAGAAAAGAGACAGCTCTTGATGGGAGAATTGAACTAGCAGGCTACGGGGATATCCATTTCAATACAAAATATCATGAAAGCAGGAGAAGGCAATTGTTTTGTCACAAACATTCAGCATCAAGGCATAAATACAAAGGAGAGGTGGATGCGCTGGTGTGTTTGTGGATCTATCTGTGGCTTTATATATTTGGGTCTGCCTACATTAAATTATAAATAGCATGTGAATGAGTGTCTAGAGGCAGATTTCAGTGTGTTGGTTTGTGTATCAGTTTGCATCCGGAATAAGCGCAATGAGCTGTGAGTGCATCTGCTTCTGTGCCTGCATCTTCACGGTGTCTGTGTATGCACTGGGTATTAGAACTTGTGGTGTGAATCTTTACATACATACGTATATTATATGAGCAGTTGTGCTGCATATACGTCTCATATCATGTGTTGTGGACCGCTGAGTGGGCACCAGGGGTGATTAAGGGTCTGCTCTCCCAGCTATGCGGGGGCAGTTGCCCTGGCAGTGGCACAGTGATGGATGGCATAGCGTGCCAGTCATTAGGCAGCCTCCTGGCCTCTGGCACTGAGGCTGCACTCCCCCGCCTGTCCCCAAACACCACTGCTCATTTCAAGGTCAACTGCCTCTGTGGTGCTGTAAGTTTACCTCCACGAGGCACAAGACTTCTTCTTGTTTGGAACCTTTATCGCAGACTGCCGACGGGTGTGTTTTGGTGTGAGGGGGTGGCTGGCTGGTGCCTCGCCGTGTGCAGGCACACAGAAGCACAGATGCACACGTGCAGCAAATGAACCGAAGCGCACATACAAACACACACAGCGAGGTAAACAAAAAGCCACATCACACCCTCCTAAAGATGCAGCAAACAGCCTGAAGGGCCTGTCTAAGTAGCGTAGCAGCCCCTGTTTGAACCTGCTCCCCCCCCCCCCCCCCCCCCCCGGGTCTTATATGACAACTTCTTTGCTTGAATGTTGCCAGTTTAGAATATAGGGGCATCTAATTGGTGCTGTGTGGAGTCAACGCTTACCTGCTACGGTTCACCCTTTACTGCACCCAGCTCTCAACCATCTACGAAACTGTGTGAATGCCAAGTTACAACAATGCGCAGCGTGAATACTAATCCAGGAGTAGGAGCCGATTTATGGGGGACGTGCTCGACGGCCTCCTCTCCCAAGGATTGGTGGGAGCACAGAAAGAGATCCCAGTTTAGGGAAGATTCACATTCCACCTCTAGTTCCTCCACTACCTAGTGTAAAGGCTGGGAGATATGAAAGGCAGAACTTGGAACTTTTGAGGAACAGGAAGAGGCCAGCATGTTTGAGCGTGTTTCAGAGGAAGCCAGGGGCTGAGGCCTGTGATGTTTAATTCAGCAGCCCATAATCACTCCGATGGAGTTGAGAGCGGGGCTTTAAATAACTCAGCTTAGAGGGGCAGAACTGCTTCACTCTGGGTGGGGGAATGCAAATCGTACGGGTGTAAGTGTGTGTGCTCGCGTTTCTGCGCTTGTGCGTGGAGTCGTGCAGAAACGCGAGTGCAAGCCGCGTTTCAGCGTGTCAGTGAGTATGGAAGAGAGCTCTCCACTATTTTTGTGAGTGGCTCCTGCCTGCTTTGAAATCTTTTATTTGTGCAGTGCACCACGGTAATAGGTGGAGTGTTTTTGTTGCCGCGCCAAGCGTCTGCACGCAGCACAATAAAAGTGCAAAAGGCCAGCATTCAGAGACTGAATATGGAATATGGAAATCTGGACGGCAAGCAGACAGGCGGTAAGTTAGGCGGTAAGCTGGCACTGACGCCTCCTTAGCTGCCACAGCTCAACTCTTAGTTTACAGCCTACTTATTCCAGCTAAGGCCCCTACAGAGCAAACTACCCTCTGCATTAGTTGTGGTGCTCCCAACTAAGAGGACACGCTGCCCAGAGGCAAGCTGACAAAGGGCCATCAGGAGCCCATCCTGCTGCCATAATGGCCTTAGCTGAGCCCGTGGCACTGATCCTAATTTTTAGTGGCCATCCAGGTGACACACGGAGGTAAAAAGAAGCAAAGGAAGTTGCTGAGCCCACTCAGACAAATTCAGGATATAACCATATGCTCTCGTCTCATGGCTCTTTTCTTGCCTTTCCGCCGAACAATAACCTCTCGACCTCTGGCTTTTCCACTCGTTTGCCCTCTCATTTAATCTTTTCCATAGTTCAATTCATTTGGAGGAGGAAAACACAGCTATTGCCATGTCGCTCTCTCGCTACTGTCTTTCTTCTGCTCTCGTTCCCTTTCATTTCAGTGCTGAGTCTGATTTGTTTGTGTGTATCGTCTTTCTCCTCGTGCCAGTTGACAAGGCATGCTATTTATGTGCCTCTGCCCATGTCTGTGAGCGAATCAGGACTTCACAGGAGCAGCCAGGGGAGAGAATGTGCTGGTGCATTTCTAAACAGGGAGTCACAGGGAGGACTGATGTGTGTCCAGCAGCAAAAGAGTTCAATCCGGCCTCTCTTTTCGGCAATGGCCCACTGAACGACAATAGATAAAAACAACAGCAGCCATTGAGGTGGTAACAAAAAACAGATCCAGTCGAGCACAAACTGTAAGAGCACATATATTTAAATATGTACACACACATCAAGTGACAACAGCGATAGCCACAGGATTGCGGAGCCTGTATGCTCTGTCGAACATGGCGAGGGGCTCATTATTATTACTGGGCTGGATACTGGAGCAGCCCCAAAGCTCGACTTGGCAAAAGCTCTCTCCGGAGACACACGCGCTAGCTTCTACGGCCACACACACGCGTGCACACACCCCCACGCACACACACACACACACACACACAACAAATGGGTAATCAAATGTCTGCCCCTGGGAAAAAAATGCGCAAAATGGTTTCCTAGCAACCAACGGTGTCTGTTGGGTCCACACAAAAAATGAAATATAAAGATGTGAGTAAGTGTGAAGTTGTGTGTGAGACAAAATGAAAAAATTAGGTTGAGATTAAAAAGTGGATATTAGAGAGGTTTATGGGGTGAAGTATGGAACGGTCAGAGATAAGGAGACATGAATGGAATATTAAAAGGTACTGAAGGGAGAAAGAGAAAAGGTGCCATCGTAAGTCTGCCAGCCTGACAGACAAACGCAAGCATTTCACCAGCCTCTCCACAGGTGCAGTGTTGACTGCGAGTTGAGCAGGTCCTCAGACAGTTAAGGTCATGGGAACGTGCTGGTGAATCACAGCTCAGAGACAGATCATCGTGGGAATAAATCAGTGTCTTACACATTGTTACAAATAAGCAGAAGCGCTGCAGGGGATGGGATTATGCAAGAACCAAAGCATAGGCTTTAAAAAACGGCCTAAAATGCAGCGCGGCGTATCGCACCAGGTTCAAATGCAAAACACAGGGGGCTGAGCTATTCGAAAGTCACGCGATCAGGTGAGAGTAGTGGTTTGTAAAATTGCTGCAGAGCACTGTACACAGAGGCGTAGCTGAATCTCTGGGGCTCTAAGGAGTTTTTGGATCGTTTCTGAACATTGTCAACTAAAACACAGCAAGTTCCCTTTAAAAAAATGATTCAATAAAAAGACAGAGTTACATTTGATTTGTTTATCGGTGTGCAAGTGTGTGAAATGCACAGAACCAAGCGGCGTGTAATAGTGTGCGCGTGTGTTTGCGTAAGATAGTATAATGTGCAATTGTGTGTGTGCATGTTTGGTACATCTGTCTGAAAAATGGTGTGTGTGAGGTAGTGAGGAGCATACTATCTCCATCCCGCAGCTGCCACAAAAAGGCTTCCCAAAACAAGCACAGGGCTGAGACAGAGACAGAGCGACCGCAGCCTTCTGCTGGTGTAATAGGAAATTAATTGAGACCATCAATACGGTATTAATCATTAAAGCGCAGGTGCTGAGGTGGCACTTTGCTGACTGCTCTACTGTTGGCAGCACTTGCACACACACACACACACACACACACACACACACACACACACACACACACACACACACACACCCACACACACACACACAGTACAGGTTTGACCTGCCTGTTTTACAAAAATGTAGGTAGGGACAAAGACAGAGAAGAGACACAGGAAACAGAGAAACAGGATCGTTTGGCCCTCAGAGACAATAGGGCAGGAATCCAAGGTCATTCTCTCTTTGTCCAGAAAACGTTTAGTCTTCACCTCTTCTGAGCCCCACTCCGGCAGCTCCTAAACACTGAGAGAGACACTAAATGGGTGCGGGTATTGGTTTAAATGGGAAAATGTCAGGTAAATTTGAGGAAATATTCATCATCTCCCTGTGAAGCCATGTTTCTTATAACACTTAATCCTTCGTGAGGCAAAGCACAGTGAGGACTGGAGTGCCAGTGTTAATCAGCCAGAGGAGAGCCAAATTGCAGCAACTACATTAAGCCGTTAAGCACGCCACGTCTCCAAATTGTTGAAGGTGTCTCACTGAGATGAATGTTCCTTCCCATGAATAATACATCACACACACGTATGCAGACAAAACCAGACCCATATTGGTAATGTACATGCACACAGACGCACGCCTAAACACATCTGCCCCAGCAAGAGCCTCCCAGCGCGGCGGTGCGAAGCTGCAGCTGCGCAGGACGGCAGCTTGCAGTGTGGGGTGAAGTTCGACGGGGCGATGTTCCCAACACTGTGTTTGCACGAGAAGTCCAGTTTCAACCAGTCTCCAAAGGCCTTTTCCACCAAACTCCCACCAGCCCTTGTCTATCAGTGTCAAGGTTGAGCCTATGAAATGTTTATGATTCAGGAGCTGTAGATAAGACGAGATTGATCTGGATCGAACGGCAAATAAGATTGCCAAAGCCCAGAGTCAGCTGAAAAGCCAGCAGAGGGAGCAGAAGGGGGAGGAAAAGGAGAGTAAGAGAGAAAATGCATTAACACAGGTCTGGCCCTGAGAGAGGAAAGAGTAATGAGTACTTCCTCTACACACAATGAATACCGGGCAGAGAATATGGACACACTATCGTGAGCAGCTGATTGATGTGTGACTGTTTGTCTGATTGCTGCCAAAGCTTTAGACTTGGAGCTGTTGACTACTGACATCGCCCGTGTCCTGATGTATTTGAAAGGCTGGGCACACCCAACGATGCCATCAAAAAAAACCAGCAGGTACATTCTGGCTATTTGCTGACTGAGATTTAAAATTTATAGCTGTGACTGTGAGCATTAGCTGGATAGGTCTGTGTCAGGACACGAGGGAGGGGCTTTACAGTCGGCGCTTACGTGAGAACATGTTAAAGAAAGTGAAACATGGACGAACTCCTAGATACTAGCTGTGCAAGCTGTCAGACCCAGACGTCGTGGGAGAATGCGATGCCCTGGCTCTCATTAAAACTCTGGCAATAATACATCAGCTTTGATTTACAATGTCAAACGGTGGAACAAAAGGGGAAAATGTGTCAAATACTGCATTTTTCAAAGGGCCAAAGGAACGTGTGGGCATGCATTTATATGTATATTTGTGTGTGCATGGAAGGGATGGAAGGATAAGACTCTTTGATGTATCTCCCGATGGCACGGGCCAGCTTGCAGGAGAGGAACAGAGTAGTGGCCACAAGAGAATTGGGGCTGAAGCCCTGGGGCCTGCTCTCCCCCTCCCCCTCTCAGCCTGCCTTGCCCTCCCTCCTCTGATCAATACCGGGTCCTAATCACCGAGGACAGTATTGTAGTCGTCGCCTTCTCTCATCTTCTCTCACACTTTGTCCTTGCATAGTATTAAAACCTTGACTTCCACTGAGCTGTTCACGGAAGAACTCAAGGTTTCAACAGTAGGTACGCACACGTTAGCTCGTTTCTATGTACATACTCGGCCTGTATGTACACTTTCGTTATTCGCACGCATTCTGCCACTGTTCTATGCAGATTTGTGCAAGGAGTCAGTTTGAGTCTGTGTAAATACGTGAATAAGCTTATGCGTTTGTGTACAACAAGATAAGGAAATATCCTTGAAAAAGCAATAGCAACGTAAACCCCAGTGAATTTTCAACAGTGTGCATAAACTTGAATAATAACACATCCCCTTCTTTCAGCGGCTGTATCCCAGTTATCTAATTGCCCATGTCATTTTCTTCTTTAAGAAACAAATAAATGAGGATGGGGAGCGGCCTGGAATGATATAGACAGCGGTAAGTAGCACTGCTTTAGACCCCAAACAGCATCAGAACATCTGAATAATTTGTGGAAGAAATAATTATGGGGCAGAAGAGCAGGCATCAATCCTGGAACACTGACAGTGCCCTCGCTGGAAACTACCTCACCCATAAGCCAAGGCTCCATTAGGTATTGTCTGGGGCCTACAGGCTAATTTGTTTGCATCAATAATACATTCAAAGGATTTATCTAACTTGCAAATGAGCGTTCATTTACTGGTCCAAGAGGCAGGGAGGAGAGCAGGCAGCAGGAGAGAAGGTGTGAAAGGCTGAAACAGCTGGTTGCGGCTATCTGGGACACGGTTAACCCTTTGCTAGGCAGCGGGATGGTCCATTTCTAGACTGCCAGTAGTGTGCAGAGGTGGTTGAATGTGACGTGCTTGGAGAACAGCCAGTGTTTGTGTAGGAAAGAGCCAGGGCAAGGTGCTGGTGACTAACCCTTGGAAAGGCATCAAAAATGGAGCCGCAAGCCACGACATAACATATTACCTGCTGCACTGAATATTCTCTGATCGCATGCCAGATGACAAAATGACAAAGAGGACTGTATGTGCACGTCTTTGTTAGAATACAGGGACATGGCACTTGCGAGACAGACTGTCCTTGGGGGACATTAGGATCTCCAGGACCCTTTGATCTCCATACTATGCTGTCTTCCACAGGTGATACCTGGATGCTCAAAGACAAAAGAAGTGGAAATAAAACGAGGGGGAGGAGAAGATGAGGGTTTTTGAGAGTGAGGTAGTCAGAGACGAAGAGAGAGAAATGGGAGAGGAGGAAAGAAGCTGGCCATGAACATATGCTGCCGCTCTGTGCCAAGCCCCACTGGCTCAGGAAACCCACGCATATGCTGCACTGCTGCTGCTGTTGCCACTCCAGCCCTCTCCAACACCAACACCATGGCACTACTTAGTCAAACAAAGCTGGAGAGATGAATCTGGAAAGAGACGGGGTCTCCCCAGTCTCCTCACTGCCAGAGCAGGCCTGCTTGGCTGGAATACCACAGCCTAATTATATGCACATGCACATACACATACACATACATATACAGAGTGGTGGCTTCCAGCTGTTTGGCTAATCACACCCTACATTTGTGACATTTCTGCTCTGGACCACCAAACAAAATTGCACGATGAACTGTGACACATGAGAAAATTATCAATCTCTTTGTGGGCCAGGCTCATCTCCGATGATTCATTTTGATTATTTATTGGTAGAAGATGAAACAACAGATGTTCTCGTCTAGGGATTTAGTACCAGCACACTAAACATTAGCTTAACCCACCTACAGTACAGTAAATACATTCTACAGTCAGCTGTCAAGGTCATTACAAACTTTGCAAAAGTGAACCCTGTGGGATGTGACGGGTAAAAGTTAAAAGGAGTCTGCATCAGATGAACGCTGATAATAATCATAGAGCATTCTGTCGTTCTGCTGAAGATTTGGCACAAAGGTTAATGGTTGGAAAAGCCACATGTGTGCTTGTGTGTATCAGACAAGGACAAGAGCCCTGTGATCACTAGTCCTGTGAACTTTGATGTATTTTGCACCTAAAGGTATCATTAACACAGACAGTGTGAAAGGTTCAATTTAGTTTTCATAGCTTAAACATTTTATAAGCGCCAGACTTAAATTCAAGGAAAGGTCACACATCAATAGATTGTATAATAAGGTTCTTTTTATAATACTTGATAACATTTTTAAGTTCCGGGATTTATGTGTAATGAGCCTTTTATATTACTTAAACCACTACAGTTAAACCAACACGTCTCACATAACGACTGACCATGTGTTTGATTTTACCGTGTTGTTAGAGGAAAGGAGGGCTGGAAGGAGGGCAGGGGGTGGAGGCAGAGTGGGATCTGAACGGCTTTGGAACACTGCTGAACATGGCTCCCCGCTGGGATTCAAACCAAGGGCAAAAACAAAAAGAAAAACGCAGGCAAACATCAACCGCACAGATTCAAATTGCTCGCTAACACACATGCACACACTCACGTACCCTTGAAGACTCATAAATCCAAACCCACACGTGTAATAGACCCATATGAGAATGCAGACACACAAACACCCTCAGACACCCAGATATATAATAACAAATGCTTGTATAACACAGAAATCAAATTCACGGTTCATCTTGCAATCTGAGCCTGAGCAAACTCAATTCCCCTCTGCCGTCTGGCTGCCTCGCGTTCCTCGCCTTTTCCATGTGAACGAATGGGGTCAGTATCGTCACATAAACATTGTCCTCTGCTCTCCCCTCTCTCCTCTTTCTCAGTGAATGGAAGCTGAGCACTGGTGCATATCTACGCAGGGATGGCAAGGGCACCGAGGAGAGAAAATCAATACTATATCTCACCACTAAGCACAATCCCAACCAAAAGCAGCTGGAGTTTGCAGGTTGCTCCATAAACTGGACGGCTTCATCTGGCTGGCCGCTGTGTCGGTGGATTGCTACAGTAATGCACTACAGCACAATGGCCTAGGCCAGAGCCTGCCAGACACAGAGGTACACACACAAACACATAAATACAGAGACAAACAGCTCGCTCCCAGGAGCTGGGGAACAGAAACAGCGATGAGAAAAAACTCTCACGAGGCGGCAACAAGGTTGACAAACACACTCCCCTCCTGCCCAAGGAAGGAAAAGCACCTCTGGACCACTTAGCCCACAGACACACACACACACACACCAACTATACTGACTTATACATACAGTATATACACACACACTGTATGTATACACCAGAGAGGGGTCCTTAAAATACCTGGTCTAAAAATAGCAAGCGAGAAGCAGGAAGAAGGACTGAGGCTATTATTATTGCGCACACGTCCTGCCTGGTCCCACCAAGGAAAGGGAAGAGACTAATGATTTTCCTGGTGCAAGCAATTAAAAAACAATTTGTCACCTGCCAGGCTGCATATGACGTTAGGGGCCTTGGCAGGAAACCGTATATACACACTGTACACACAGTGGCTTGCACCATCGTGGGCATTCCAGAGGCGGACATGGCGCATGAGAAACAGGTGAAGCTGGAGGGTCACAAAAAAGGGGAACAGAATTAAAATGAGGAAGGAAGGGAAGAAGCGATGCTTTAGCTAGAGGAACGGCGCTGGGTAAACGGCTGATTTATCCGGACAGGTTAATACCAGGCCAGACAGCTCCTCAGACAGCACACTGCCATCAGGAAGTCATGCAATATTTAGAATCCAGCCAATGAAAGTCATTCTCCTGCTGCTGGGCTCCTGGCTAAAATAGAAATGTATATTTCCCCCTCTACTCCACCCTTCCTCACATCCTAAGAGCACAAAAAGAGAGTCCAGCTCTCTGCCATCCATATCGCTGGCTCTGTCTGTCTGTCTGTCTGTCTGTCTCCCTCTTGGGCAGCTTCTCCTGGAGAGCGGCGTGAAACATGCAGGTTTATACACAGGTTTATTTCAGCTGAATTACTGCAGTCCCTGCTGGGTTCGTCTAAACGGTTTTAGGGGTTTCAGCATCAAGAAAAAAAGTCAAACCACATTTCATTGAAAATCAACATTTTAATATCATTTGATAACTCCCTATTCCTGCTTGGCCAGGATTTCTATATTAGCAAGTAAACATTGTAAACACTACAGGGAAATGAGGAATAGCCTGTCAAAGTTTCCCCACAGGTCACTGGGGAAGGTACTTTTTACATTCTGCATTTGAGCACACCCCTGTAGGAGTGGTGGGAGGGGGGAGTCTGTCATTTGCTGACTGTATGAGGGTTTGGATGCCAAACAGGGCCCCACCAGGCCACTATTCATAAGGAAACATCCTCAGATGCTGCCACAGAAGACCAATTTTAGGCTCTGGGGCAATGGGAGACAACCTATATAAATTGCAGGGGGCAGTAAATAATATAGAGACAAGCATTATGCCTCCCTTGCACAACGCAGCCCTATCCAGCCCTAGCTTCAAGCGCACTCGGCTGCAGTAATTTACGAGGCAGCTTGTTAACGCCAGGTGATTTGCACTGCTCGTTTGCCGCTGCTCATCTCTACCGAATGATATCATCTTCTACCTCTAATCTTCTATCTGTAATCCCCCATTCTGAAGGCACCTCCACCCCTCCCGCCTCTCGTTTCCTTGTATCCTACCATTCCACATAGCCACTGTCTCTCTCCTTTTTCCACTCCATCTCTGTGTCTCTTCAGGTTCGCGTGGGTGAGTTCTGAGATGAGAGAGCAGACAGAGATAGGAGCAAAGCCATCCAGCTGAAGGGCGTGTGCATGTATATGTTCAATATGACGTCTATCCAGATCAAAAAAATACTAAAAGAAGACTGGTTCGACTCCCAAGGCTTCGCGTGCCCTTGTAGTTACTTTTCCACTGCCCCCTACTGAGAGAGAATGGGAACAAGCCGTAATAAAAAGACAGATGTTCGCTCATAACTGGGGGGAGGGGAGACAGCTCAGCAATCCTGGGGAGACACAGTGGCCAAAAGAAAAAGAGACAGAATGGTAGGGAGGAGGGTGGGGGTGGGAGTCAGAGCAGAAGAGAAAAGATATAACCGACATAGATGAAAGCAACGCGCATATCAGACATAGTTATTGAAAATTATAGATACACATGACATTCCTTTTATCTATAATAAAACACCTTTGAGGCTCAGAGATCTTCACTATTCTCTTCAACTACTAAACTGATTCGACGACACTGGCTTGATACTTTTTCTCCATCTTGTGGGTTTTCCACAAACAATCTTTCGTCTAATCCACAGAGAAATCAGTCTCCGACCAGATGCAGCTTACTCTCATAGACGATTTTTCACAATGAAAAAAAAATTGCCAATTATAGAAATTGCAATCAGACCTGTTGTTTTGTATGTTAATGAGTGGTACCTGGTTAAAGGGGAATGGAGATCAATATCTTGATGAATGCAGCCTAATATATCGGGCGCTATATTAGGCAGTCATACGTGCTCCCTCTTATTCTCTCCCTCCGACTTGAACACACCCTATCAATGTCTTCTCCCTTACCTCTCTGCTTTCCTTCCCTGTCTCATATTTCCCTCTATGACACATCCAAGTGATCATGTCGGGATGTCAGCCCTCATCCACGGCTAATTGGGGCTCAGAGGAGTAATCAGGGCAGGACAAATCGGACAGTTCTGGTCATTAGCTGTGACCAGTGTTCTCTGGGAAGCTGGGAGATGTGTGCATGCTTCTGCCATCACGCCTGAGCCTGCATACTGACATGGGCAGACCCTTGGCTTGACATGAGTGGGGACACAGAAATTGGCACAGCACAGAGCAGAACCTAGTGTGGAGCCACTGATCTCTGCTGCTTCTAAAACACACAGGCATGATGTAAACATAAGCCACGGCAGTGATACTATACACAGGGAGAAGCAGCAAAGGACGTCTGAAGGGAAAGCTCATAAAGTACAACACGGAGGGTAATATCAAATCAGGATTATGGTGTGTTGCAATACTCTTGAGCAAACTTACACCACGGAGACTGCGAGACTTAGAGTTAGCAGCAAAGGCCCCGGCATTTGTTTTGCAGTCTGGTTAGTGAGCCAGCTCTCTGCGCTCTTTTGGGCTGGGCCGTGGAAAGCCGGCAAGAATAGCAGAGTAACATGTAAAGTATTCGTGTCAATAACAATGGTGGAAGCCACAAAATGTAAACATGTCGATGACTGCTCCTTCTGAAAATGGGGCGCATGCCTCCGGAGCAGTATGAATGTCAATGCGCCTTACTGGAAGAGCCTTAACCTTTCAGAACAACTGAATTATTTAAGCACCACATACCTGTTGTGGGCCTCTGTTTCTCCATCTGGGCTCAGGCTGGTTAGGAGGCTGCATGAGTCTACGGCCACGCACGCCTCTTTGGCCGCAGAGTGAAAATGGCAAGACAAATGCGGCGGGGGATTTGTGATAATTGGCCGTGCTGGTGGGCTAGGCGACGGGCCTAGAGAAAAGGTCGCAGGCACTGAGGAACAGATCAGTCTGCCAGGAGGAGAGGAGGCTCTGTGTGCCTCTGGGGTTTAGCAGAACTTCTCTCTCTTTCATCAGAAGGGGAAAAACGCTCCAGCAGGGGCCATTAATTAAGAACCAGAGTAACCTTCAATTTGTTTAGAGGTCAGCAGCCCCAGTGTTTCTGTTTTGGGCAGAGAACAACTCAGTACTAACTCCATATTTTCCTCTGTGACAGAGGGTAGCAGACATGCACAGAGGGAAAAAAGAAAAGTGAGGCTAGGGAGGAACATATTTGAATGTTTATGAGTTGTGAGGATTGAGATGGTTGATGTCAGATGCACTGTGTCTGCGCACGAGGAGGAGGAGAAGTGAAGGAGATGAGGGGAGCCACAGGGACATGGCTCATACCCCGGCATGCTCGTGAAGCAGCTGTTCTCCTCATGGCAGAGCGTGGGGGCCTGCCAGCAGCAGCTTGCTGCAGAGAGCGCCGTGGTCTCCCGCCACAGTGCAGATACTGAACAGCACAGTTTGATACGCACACGCTCACACACAAAGACAAGCATGTGCACACACCGTCAGACACACAGACACACGCTCGTGCTGCATATAGACTCCCGCCACTCGTTCTACTGCCAGTCGAGCATTGAGTTGAATGGTAATGTCAGGTGGTAGAGTCAAATTCATATGTTAAAAATCTGATCTCATAGGCTGTAGAGGTGCATTTCCATTTGATACAAACAACAGCCTGCATAGCTAAAGGCAATTATATTTCTACTGCCTCCGTTTGCCCTCAGGTTGTAGACAGCCAGTCAAACCCTCGCCAGGTTTCCCTGCCTCTCTACCCTCTCAGTGAAATCAACAGAACGGTGCCCAGGCTCATCCATGATTTATCTCAGTGAAATATTCATAATGTAGCCTTGCATAGCCTGGACGTATCTGATGTGAATCTGGACCTGACAGCTCTGCTCCGTCATCACACATCACCTGAGCCACTCTGAATCCGGCACCTGTCTCCCAGTGCTCACCACAGAGGTAACTAAACTGATTCGAATGAAAAGAAGGCTCTGGTAGATATAAAGATTCCATCTGCCTGTCTTTAGCCTGGAGGCATGTCTGCTCTGTGTCTGTAGCTACTGTATCCTGCTAGCACACCTACCTACGATGGAACACCACAGCAAAGGAGCCACTCAACTTTCCCATTCAATTAGTTAGACAGAGAGTGAAGCCTCTGGTCTGACTGGTCCCAAGACTGTCCCCAGCACGTTGACGTTTGGATTACGGTCAGCTTGTTTTAGGAGATAAATACCACGGCAGATGAAAGCCACTTGGTGCTTTTTTATAAAATTAATTAACACGGGAACTAAAAGCTTCAAAAAACAAAGACTGTTGTGGAGAACAGTGACGAGTAGGTTTCAGCACCACGGACAGCACCGCGCAGCCTACACGGCTCAGGGTTCTCTTTAATCACACAGTTATCACTCTGCCTGTCCAATTAAGTAACCTTTGAATTATTCCATAAATTAAAATTGCTGAAATACTGTCTAATAGTGCTGAAATGATCACAGGGACAATGGTGACAACTCATTTTCCAACATAACACTAATTCAAGTGGTTCCAAAGTCATTATATTCTGAAGGACTAATGTAATAAGAAAAATGTAACTGCAGTGAATGGTGGTATTAATAATGTATTCATGTGAGACAGAGAGTAGAGCACAGTGGCCTGAGCTGAGAAAGGTAAGAGGGAGAAAGTGATAGCTGCGAAGAAACAAGGTCGTCAGCATTCCCTCCTGCCTTACTAGTCATTTCATTATCTCATCTCTCTCTCCTCCTCTTTAAAGTAGGAAAAGCGGGAGAGGCTATTGACCCCTCTCTGTGTTCGTGGCAGGCAGCAGGACAAATGAAGTTTCCCCTCAGACCCCCTCCGTATTAATATCATAATTATCCCCACCTCTGTGCCCCCATCGGCCAGCACAAACTCTACTGTCTGATTTGATGGAGAGGCGCAAGCGGGGAATTACATTCGATTAGCACTAAACAAGAGAAGGGGACACGGAGTGAAAGAATCAATCAGTGCCACCGAGACAGATGAGATCCTTTTTGTCAATGAGTGTGTGTCTGTTGGTGCAAGTGTGTCATTGGTTGTGGCTAAAAAGACTCCATGTATAGAGGAATGCCTTTAGGTGTCTGGTGTAAAATCTTAAATGGTCTTAATGTCATAATATGTAAAACGTAAAATGTATAATAGTTTAGAATTTTGATTTGAACAGATCTAATAATACTCAGTGCATCATGTTTGTATTTATTTATTTTATTTTTTAGCACATCGACTCATGTGGGAATTCTTTTTGAGTGACAAACCACACACTCTGCTCTGGGCAGCTCTCCGTCTCAGCAGCAATTTGGATTCATTGTTTGCAAGCCCAGATCACTGCGATGGTACTTTTCTTCAGTCTCAGCAATTTGTAGAAATGGGCAAGACATTTTAAAGTGGTCTAATGCCATGGAGAGGTGGAGGTAGTATGGAGGAGATGAACAGATTCAGAGTGAGAGGTGAAAAGAACAAAATAAAATGAATGGAGTGAGAGAAGACCCCCCTTGCAGCTCTCCATTTCTGTCCCACATCTCATTACCTAGGCTTTGACTCAATAAAGAGTGGATAAAGAGTGGATAAAGAGGCACACAGCCACAGTGGATCCCCACCCCCCTCCACAGAACACCTTTCCCCAACCTCACACCGTCTGTCTCCCTTAATTTTCACTCTGTTTTTCTTGCGCACTTACACATATATCAAAAACACGCACGCACACACGCATGTGGCAAACTTTTTAAAAGTTGTGTCCATTTCTCCCTCTCATTCTGTCTCTCCTCTCTCTGTCCTCTGTGTTCTCTCCCTGTAATAGGAGTTATTTTCATCCCTGTCTCTCCGTGACTGTGGCCGCTGGATGGCTGAATATTTACATTTTTCACTCACTGGTGACCTTTCCCTGTTGCCGCTTGGGGAGCTCCAGTCTCCTTGCTGCTCTGCTGTTGACAGACTACTGCCTACAAATCTCATATGGACACAGCAAATGGTACACAGAGAGTGATGTACAGAGGGTCCAGAGACTAGACAAAGTAGGAAAGAGAGAGAGAGAGAGAGAGAGAGAGGGTGTTGTACTGATCGTTGACTGTCGGTTGTCCTCTAAGTGACTTGAAGAGACAGTGGTAAGACTTAAGTGGTGCAGCCTTTTACCTCTGGTGTCATCGTGATTCTGCTTTCCAGTCAGCACAAATGTCTTGCACTAAACTGCCTGCAAAAAAACATAAACCTGGGTTCTGAGAAATGCTCAGAGCCGAAGAAAAAAAAACTTGGTTGTAATTGTTGAGCAGCAGGCTTTTTTTGAATGACTGGATGTGTACAGCAGCTGCACACCAGGGCCCTGTAAATCATGTAAGGAGATCTGCTGAGCAGTGTGAAAGGAGAGGAGAGAGCCATGGATTCACTAACCAGTTGTTCTTAGCTGATGTTCTGCAGTAACAGTAAAGAAAAGTTGAGTCAGTGAACTCCTCAAAGTTTGATGAGTGTTTATGTCCACATATCCTGAAACTGGCAGAAAGAGAGGCTAGATTTTAAAAGCAAGTGAACTAGTGCAATCCCAGCTTTCTGTGTTATTCACGGTGTGTATAACAGTGTGCACACGTTTCTGCTTGTCCCTGTGTTAATGTGTGCGCATCAAATGGAGCTTTGGCCTAAATCTCCTCGAAAATCTGTCTCCTATAGGTTTGAATTCAATTTAATACTTATAAGCGTGTTGATTTTAAAACCGTTTCCAAAAGTGTCTTTCTACCCACAAGAAAATGTGGTGAAATGTCAGCCACTGAAAAATGTCTTGCTGTGTCTTAAGAGATTCCTTACTATCCCAGTTCAGTGCACGTTAGGGAAGACAAAATCCACAACCCTTGCTCTGTGCTGAAAAGCATTTGAAGGTTCAGCTGAAGCTAATTTGAGGAATCAGCAATGTGTATTCAACGTGAATTCCCTCTTTGTAGTGCTACCTTTACATGGCAGCTTGGCAAAGAAACACGGTCTCTGAAAACAAGGATCAGCGTGTATAGAAGGAATGTTCACAGCAGCCATCAAATGTTTCAGTGTAAATATGGGAATATGAGTGTGGTAGGAAAAAGGAGAACTTTTAAAGCTCCAAATGCCATTTCACAATGAATCAATCAATGAATCACAAATAATAATAATAATAATAGTTTCGATATTATGTTATATTATATTACATATCAGTATTCCTTGCTTCTGTTTTTGCCTGACATTTGTATAATGTAGGGCTTCTCTAATGACTGCAAATGTATTTAAGTGAAAATAACCTGAGTGGCTTTGCTGATTCAGTGCAGAAGAGACAGAAGGAGATACGCTTTGTGTCTGCTGGCGGTGTTATTACTGGCGGTGACACACACAGCGCCAACAGAGAGCAAGCGAGAGAGAAATAAATAGTTGTCATTTGAAGGCTTTTGTTTGCTCTGGGAGCACTAATTATTTTGATTCGTATTTAAGCATTGTTGAGGCCAGTTTTCCTCTTTTGTCTTTTCCCCACCGATCTGCTCTTCTCTTTCACTAACAGACTGGTTAGACTACAAATGGATTTGTCTTCTGGGTCTATTTAGTACAGCAGAGATGTTGTAACTCAACAGTTCTTGTCAGAAAATACATACTTTGAGAACGAAGTGGCACGGTATCCAAAATGTATTTATTCCAAGGATGCTCTTTCTTTACTTTTTATACAAGAATATATCGCCCAGCTATAGACCCACCGACACAGATGGATAGATACAAAGACAAAAATAGCAGCAGCCACACACACTCCCATTCTCCCTCTGTCTGTGCGTATGCTTTATGCTCCCTTAAAAGTGTGTGGCTGAATGCTTGTACGTATCAGGCCTCTTCCAACAATAATGGCTGCCATGCTAAACGAGAATGATGAGATGTATTGGGGAGGTGATCAAAGGACTACTATTTACAACCACTCTCAGCCTGCGGACTTGACGAGCCACTGTAAGTACACTATACGGAACAGGGAACCTCTTCCATCATGCTTTTACTGCCCATCACTGCAGCTGTTAGACAGGGGAGATGGCAAAGCTTTTAGCAGACTGAGATACCGTCCTCGCGCTGGACGGCGTGTATGGGCAATGCCATCAGAAAAGTGAATGACTGGGAAAGATAAGGGAAATGGAGGCTGGGCAGCGAAAAGAGAAGAGAGCGAGGGAGGTGGCGGGGGGATAGGTTGATGTCTGCCTGCTGGCTGTCAGAGGAAATGTTTCGGTTAAATGGGAGCTGATATGCAACTCATTCCAGTTCTTGTGGATGGGCGAGGAGAGTGTGAGAGTGGAAATAAAAGTTGGCTGAATTGTAGAGGAGAAGAGGATTCTTACCTGGAGCAGCCAGTAGCACCTACGGTGGAAGGTGGGGATGATGGAGGAGTGGACGTAGCAGCCGTACAGACACTGGAACAAATAGTAGAGGAAGAGGGAGAAAGAGGGACAGAAAAAGAGGACATTAGGCTACAGTAAAGCACAATAGGCCGACCTCTCTCCTGGACATGACAGCTGTGACCTCTGAACCTCTGACCACTTCCCTCCTTATGACATCTCCCAGGGGACCTGCTGGCAGATGGCCAAGCTATTGTTGTTAGGAACAAAAGCGTTGACCTGGAGGGAGAAAGTGGTGGGTTTAGCTACTTGGTTCCTCAGCGCAATCCTAGCATCGTCACGATATGACCCCTTACTTCCTTTCCTACCCTCTCTTTCACTTTTCCTGTCCTGCTTGGGAAAAGCACCCTGACAGAATGATTCAGGTGCTCCCTACTCCACCCCACAAGGCACCCCAGCACATAACTAAAGCAAAGTGTTATTAATATCCTTATCGTAAACAGATAATACTGTGCCTGGGGGCTCGTTAATGTGGAGAAGCCCATGATGGCTGATAACGCCTCCCAGTATCTGGCAAAGCGGCCAGGAGACATTTTTCACCATCCGGCAGCAGAGGCAAAAGCCGATGCAGCGTGGAGCAAGAGCAGAGAAACACTTATCCTCCTCCCGTCCTCTCGCCTCTTCAATCCTTTTGTGGGAAACCCACGTCTCCAGCTCCCAGGTGACCCAGAGGGATGGCAAGCATTGCTTTTCCTTGTTTACAACAACAGTAAGAGCATAGCCCACTCTGCTTCCCCACCACCCTCAGCAGCTAGGAAATAAGCTTGGTACAATATTTATGAAAGGTGAGGGTGAGGTGGATTGCTCTTGATCAGACAAGCAGGTCAGGAGTGTTTCTTCTGATCTGATTGTTTAGAAAGGAGCATTCCTGCTACTACCTTTACATTACATACTGTGCATAACACTATACAATATTTGTGCCTGTGCACACACATGCTACTGTATACTGATGCCAGTTTCCTTCAGCACTGTAGATGTGAAGGGATGGTCAGTGTGAATGGGGAATTAGGCGAAGTGAAGAGGGATGCGGATGAAGGGAGGGAGCGTGGCAGTGCAGGAAATGGTTGCCCACAGTGCTTAGACGACCATGAGATAAATGGGGGCCTTGTAGTCTTTTATGTGCTCATCTCGTTTAACTAAAACCTAGTTAAAAAGAGCAGGACCTGCAGAGGCAGTCACTCTGTATAAACACACATTTGTGAATATCAGACTATTCGATTCGTTATCACTGCTGCACTGCTACACAGACGCAGCAACCGAAAGAGAATAAATAAAGCAGTAGAAGCGCGTGTGTGTGGCTGCATCCACACACCTACGCAGGTACAATACATACAGTGTGACCCAAATGGCACACGACAGAAATCACACTGCTCTTCTACCGTTCCCATCACATCCACTGTGAACCGTTTTCAGTTCTACAAAACTCTGCGTGAGAGAGTTGGAGAAAGTGACGGCATGCAGACTTCCTCCCGTTCTTATTTTTTGCTTTACTATCATCCATTACAGCTGTCTGAAATAGGATGTATGCCTCCTCCCACTCCCATAGCTCTGCCATCCATTACTCGACGCTGGCAACGGACAGACACTTCCTCCCACTCCCACAGTGCATTGCACATCACATTACTACAGTCTACCGGCTCACACATTTCTGCTGTGCAGTTTTGTTAGAATTTATGTCATGGATAATTGTTTGTGCACTTTTCAGACGCTAGGTAGTTGTGATGCAATACGCTGTATTTGTTTATAAGACGTTACACAGTTTAGGATTTGTGCATTTCAGCACAGCTGCAATGATTTAGTAGACGTTTGGATTTAAATTTCGACACCATCGCTGATACGACTGTAAATGTGCAATCGTTTCGACTATAGACAGGAAATGGCAGACTTGTAAACGCCGCTTGCATAATAAAAACAATGTTGACTTGTTAATTCTGATTACACAGAATTTATTGATATATCACTGGTAATGCTGTGCTAGCCTAAAGCGCTTGGCTGTGGTGTGACTGCGTGCGGCTGGATGAGGCTATCGCAGGCTTCTCACGATTGACAGGTGGCCTGGTGCAACAGGCCTCTGTGACTAGGGCGACTGCGGAGTGAATAAATGATACCCCAGGCAGTTTTTCTCCCCTTCTGTTTACTCCATTTCTCAACCACACAAAGCAGCTTACCCGACATTCACGCAACGTTAAAGAATAACACAACTGTTGCACCTGTCAGCGTCAATATACAGTAGACATCAGACACATTTGCATACCCGTGTGAGCCTGTGCACCGTCGCCCACCCGTTACACTCCTACCAGCCTGCTCACATACAGATTTACAATGAAAAATATTCACACAAGCAATTTCTCACACATTGTTAGAATCCTGCACACATCCTTTATGCACACTTACACAGTCAATCACAACAGACCAAGATAGAAAGTCATACTTACTTTTGGGAGAACAAGCACGCCCACATACACAAAGCTCATCATACTTGAGTGCTTATCAGAAATTCAAGACGCATATCAGTTACTGGTGTTTCTGCTGCTCTCTGCATGCTGAGCGTCTGGGTGACAAAGTGACGGCAGCAGAACCATTATTTGCTGTCTTTGGGCTGTGACAGATGACAGCACATCACAGGGCAAGCAATTAAACCATAATTATACACACACATCCTCTCATAAAAAGTGTAGTTTCCCAGTGTGTAATTTCGAACAGCTTTTGCATACTGACACAACTACAACAAAGTAAATACATGTCTTCCCTGCTACTCCTGTGTTGAGGTGTGTACAACACATAACAGCAAAACGAACTCACGCCAGGTTTTTAGGAGCATTCACAAGCAGAGTGTCCATAATATATTCATGTGCTGTCACTGCAGACAGCAGGAAAACAAGAGATACAGTGACGTGTGTCCTCCAAACTCAGACACTGATGCAGCAAATTCATTTGGTGTTGTCACTCAAGCAAGCGGCCCAGGCAATGAAATGCTGGCGTAGACCAATGAGAGAGTATGATTGCCTGGCCTGAACACACACCACTCTGGGGTGGAGCAGGATCTTAGTTCACACAGGGCAGGCAAACCAGACAACTCAGTGATAAACAGCTTGGCCTAAATAAAGCCTTCAGATATAAAAGCACGGGTTGCCACCGGCTACCTGTCCCGCCTCTTGAGGCCACCGCTGCCCCTAGTGTGACTGTTGCCCTGGCGACACCTCACTTACTTTCATCTATCATGGCTGACAGGTGTCAGACACAGCGAGAGACGGGTTCGCAAAATGCAAAGTCTGTGAAGGCAAGACTGGAAAGCACACACACACACACACACACACACACACACACACAGTTACACTGAGTCTGAGAGAGGGAAACTCTCTCATTAGGCCATAATGATGTGTGAAGACAGTCCTAATCAGAGCGTGGCACCTTATTTATGTTGGCAATTTGCTGTTTTCTTGCCGCGATGCAAACGTCTTACTGTCAGACGTTGTCACGCGTTTGCCTGTCTATTGGACTGTCAGACCAACTGAGAGGAGCGCGCACATGCTTGCTCACTCAGAAATATGTGCACACATGGATGACGAACGCAACTTTTTTCTAAAAAAACCCACAACATCAGCCAGATATTCTAGGGAAAGTTTTGCTCTCATACGTGACCCCTGTGTCCTTGGATACGCATAAACATTTGTATCACTTCGTCAGATGTCATCACTTATCAGCTCCTGCTGTCTTGAGTGACTCGCTTTGCTCTATTATACAGCTGTTGACATGGACATCCACCTAGTAAAGTACTTCTGGCTCACTGCTTCATTAGAGGGATTGTATCATTTTGTGTGTGTGGACTTCTGTTTTGTGTTCAGGTTTACATATGTCTATTCACATGGATGCCTGGGGCAGGTGATTCAGCCTGGGGCATAGCAGCATAAATAGAGCTCACAGAGCAGCCAATCAGGCAGTACTATCAAACCCCATCTGTGGAGGGAATGCAAAATCCATACTCAATAGAGATTCATGGACCATGCAAGATTCAAGCTTCCCTGGCCATTGACAGCATCCATGATGACTATTGATCAACTAACGATTTCTGGCTCTATACAGATGTGATTAGATGACTTACAAGTGAAAAGTGCCACTTCCAGTTTGGAGGATGAGCTCATTTTCGACTGATACCGCAATGGTTCGCTTTTCACCTGCTGTTTTTGCAGCAGCAGTCTGCACGAATCAAATGATCTGTAATGTGTGGTAGGGCACTACAACTAGAAAGCCCAGAATATACAGAATGAATTTTGGATTCAGATTCTTCTCCTTCATACGCCTTTAAACAAGCCACTACTTGTAGAGTTGTAACAGTATAACTCTTCAGTGCATCTAAAGACTTAAGCAATGGTTGATGAGACATTATACATAATAAATCAAAAGAGGCTTAGATTTATCTCCCCAGTCCTCTCCGTTGGACCAGCTGCAGCCTCTAAATCAGTCAAAACTGAGCAGCCTACAAAATGAATTGGCAGGCTGTAACCGAGCCGAGAGAAAGAATGAAAAAGAAGCAAAGAAAATGAAATTTTTCAACAAAGCAAAACAAATGATGCTGTGGAAAAATTCACGTGTTATGGAAATGACTGACTAAAAATAGCACACACATTGTAAAATAAACACAAACAAATGATAAACAGGCCCTGAAGAGGGGAATTAATTAGCCAAGCTGGACGCGTAAACACAGCAATACATCAAGTTCAGGAAGCAAACAATAACAGGGCTGAGGCACTTAGAGAGAAACCCCTGACCACGTCCCACACCAAAATCCTTGCCTCTCCTCAGCGACACTTCCAAAGTGAATGAATACTAGAACAGGGCCACGATAAAACTGGGTGTAAGAACCATACTGAGCAGGAAGTGAAATGAGAGTGAGGCAGACAGAGCAGAACAACAGATAGAGAGACAGGGGCTGTGGGGTTTACAGCCACACGTTTGCTTGTGCCAGAGGAAGCTCATGCACATGCACGTCTGTCTCCCTGACTGAAGACACAGTGTCTGTTAATGCTAATGCTAGCCAGCTGGGCTCACGGCCAAAGGCATTAAGTGGAATCGAATTCCACCAAACTAGCTTTAATCAGCAGGTTTTTAAGGTTAGAATTACTCTCCCTCTCCTCCAGCCCGCTGGCCAAGGTTAAAGCAGACACAGGCAGGGGCTGGGCTCAGTTAATGGGATGGAAGGGTGGCAAGGGGCCTACGGCATGGCATCATACACCATCAACCACAGAAGCACACAAAAGCCAAACACACCCAAAGACACTGCTTTCTCCTGAGTCACACGGACACATAACAGTAAAACTGCTACAGAAACAAAAACTCGAGTTAAGTACAAGTGTTAAGACTTCGTGAGTGCGACATGCTAATACAATATTTTAATTTAGTTGATAGATTTCTTGACAGTCAAGTTTCAATCAGTCAAAGAAACAATAAGCAGGGATGCGGGACGTAATAGTACACGGTCAACTCCAACTCCTCAACTGAGTCATGCATCCTATTATATTTTAGGTCAGAATAAACTTTTCATCAGCTCTGGTACTGTGACTACACCTAATCTGAACATAGTGCAACATAAAGATCTATTCACATACAATAAAATAAACTAACAAGAATGCTGAAACGCTCAGAGTGATAGGTGAATCAAGCTGGCTTTTATACTTCACAAAGAGGCAGTAAAGGCCTTGCCTTGACCCCAGCCAACGGCAGCCGTCAACACATTGATGTCTGTCAACAAAGGGAAGCCAAGTAAACCTCACGGCTTCTCTGTTACCTTCTCAAAAGTCAAGCTGTGTTTCTATAGTACCCACGCTACAGGTATGAGGCAGAGGCCTAAACAGGAAAGGAAGCAAACCATCTCCTGCCTCGCACTTTTTATTTTTCTTATCTTTCTCCTTCCCTCAACTGACTTTGCTCCACACATAAGAAAGAGGACTCACTTTGGAGACATACCACAGATTAAATTAGCTCGAGTGAAGTCTTTGTTTTTGAAATGCTAATAGGCTGTCTTGCACATTTGAGTTTGAACTTGCGGCAACTTGATAAAGCAAAATAGCTTTAGTTAAAAGTCTGTGTGAGGAGATGAGCAAATTATCCTAATGTGAGGGATGACAGGTTACAAATGGATGTTAAGTATATGTGTAAAGAGGTAAAGTGGCAAACGGAAACTGGTCATTATCTGAAGACGACACTTCCTTATCGTCTAACCTTTAAGACGACCCCAAGATTGCCTTTATAGAATAAACATGTAAAAAAATGTCTCGCAGCAAAAAGAGTAATGAGCATCTGTTTGCATTACTGGCTCAGGGCTATAAACCACAAGAGGCTCTTCATTCCATTAAAACTTGAGTAATGGATGTAGCCATCAGGTTATCAGGCCACGGTTTACAGACCTCGGGTTAGAGGTCGGGTTTTAGCTGTTAGTGGGTGGGAAACAGCTGAGTCTAAGAACACTTTCCTGTACTCGGCGTCTTCATTACGCTGTGTCAAACACAAATGCATATGTAGGAGATCGGCTAAGCATCTAAAGTATTAACACAGAAACTGGACGGATGGAGACAGGGCCAACGAAAGAGTGAGAAGAGTGTGACAGAGATGCAAATAAATGTAATAAATCTTTTTTTTTTATGATGATGATCCGAAATCCAGCCCTCCAGGCATGTCCCGCATTTAAAAAATAAATAATAATTTAATGAAAACATCACATGGTGAGACTGCCGCTGCTTAATAATTATAGATGGAATTGTTTGAGTCAGTATGACCGCCCATTAACCTTCCCCTGTGTTAGCTGAGGTAAGGATAAAAGTACCACTGTGAAGACGAAGGGGAGCACGTCCTCTGCATTAATGAGAGCAAACCATTCAACCCTCTGTTTCCCCCCTAAAACACATACCCACAGCAGAGACCTGCTGAAGAGGACATCACAGGCTCAGCCTCCACGCCGTGGGTTATGCCAGGCAGACATGCTGCCTAATTGCAAGAGAGAGCTCAGATTTGTAATGCTGCACAGTTCTGTTAGGGCTGATTAGCGGAAGCTCACGCCTTCTACCCCTGCCGTGATCTATAGGCACTCCAGATTTCCAATATCGCCGTTGTGAGCAAGGAAGAGCCAAAAATGACTGTAAATCATGACATGTCCTATTGTGCAGAGGAAAGAAAAAAGGATAGATGGATGGAGAGGGAGAGAGGGGTAAAGAGTGACAGAGAAAGATATTCAGCTTCTATGGAAACATGAAGGGGATGAGGAATGGAGAAAATTATTGAGGGAGCTAGATGATGGGAGAGGCAGTAGTGCACGTATAGAGAAGAGAGGAGCACACATCAGGGAGACATGAGAGAGTTAGGGAGGAAAGAAGAGAGGAGAGGAGATATGATTACCAAGGAAACGGCAGGGAAAAAATCCTGCTGGAGAGAACGAGACAGAGAGAGTGGAGCAGACAAAGAGGAGAAAGAGCATGGGGGGAAAAAGGGAGTGGGAGGACAGAGAGACACAGAGAAGGAGACAGAGAGAGGAGAGGATAGAATGAATGCTAACAGGGAGCCCAAACCCAGTACTGAGGCTTTATCCTTCACAGGCGGAGGAGCAACAATCGCAAACACATTTTCTCTCGCCCTGGCCCTAAGAGAGATAAAAAAGCAATTTGTATTCTATTCCTATTCAGCGTCGCTTGGCCTGTTTCTCTGCCTGCATATTTGTAAACACAGCTTTGTCAGAGCAGCTTAATCTTCCCAACACAAACACAGACTACGGGAAGGAGGGGCGGAGAAAGGGTGAGGAGAGGTGAGGAGGGGGACGGAGGAAGAGGGTGAAGAACGAGCAAAGCAGAGGAGAAAGGGGGAGCGAGGGTAGGAGGGTGGAGATCAGAGAGGAGGTTTGAGGAGCTGGGCAGGGCATCAGGGATCAGGACTTGTTTCAGTCTCATCTGCCACGGGATGCCCCCGCGTCGGACTCTGAAAGCTCCACCGCGTGACGTAGAAACGTTCTCACGAGCAAACCACCGGCTGACCCATTCCCCGTCTGTCCTCATCTAAACCCACCGGCCTGAAGCGTAGCAGGCCAGATTACTCACAGAAGCAAAAGCCTCAAATAATTCCTCATCATGTGGCCTGGATGTGGCAGATGGAAGAGGTGGGCCCTGCGCTCCCTTACCTGTCACCATCCCTCTGTTTACTGCTTGTGCTGCACATTAAACCCGTCCTGGAGCTTACAGGCTAATTGCAAGGGAACCAAAGTCCATGTTCTTCACAGGCCAAATCATAGGGTCATGTGAGAAGGACAAATACATGACTGTGACCAACTATACGTTGTATAACGCAGAGAGACTGGAATAGAAAAGAGGGAGGTGGAGGAAGACTTGGAAGTGGCGATCGTCTGGATGCACATTCGCTCACAGAGCCGTGAAATTAGGCAGAGCGACACCTGCCAATACACAATCGCATTAAAGCACGCTAGGTTCAACCCTCTTTTTGGCTTCCCACTTTGCAGCAGCTCTCTCTCTCTCTCTCATTGTATTTCTCCATACACTGAGACCTCTTTATTATGGCCCACAGTGGCCAATTAAAGGCCAATATCTGCCCCACCCACCCAAGAGTGCAAGGAAGACCCTCCACTTCAGAGCATGGCCCTGCAAAACCCAACTCACAGGGTTAGGAGGATTGAGAACGTTGACAGTGAAGACGCTGATGATGGAGGAGCAACAAAAACATCAAAATGGATTTTAGAATACAAACCCTGGCCACGGAGCTGTTTCTCTGTCAGCTGTTTAACTATTGCACCGCAGGGTTTACGGCATCACATGGAAACAGATGTGTGTTCTGGAGCTGTCAGCTAGACAGACAAGATACAGTAACAGATGTGCTGAAGTGCACATGCAGTATTGATAAAATGTTGCTGGAGTGCCAAGCAAACTTTAGTCCTTGTTTGCTGCTGCCACAGTTCCATCAAGCGAGAACCCAAGATATGATTTCCATGGTGGAGAATTAATCTGTCTATATTCCATTGTAGCTGATCAGATAGCCAAAAAACTTTGACTTCACCAATGTTCTTACTTTTGAAGGTAAATGTGCGGGGAGACGGTGAGCCCAACAGACGGATACACAGCCAAACACGCGAAAGACCGATTTAGAGAGACACAGAATGCCACAAACCGACAGACAGACAAGCAAAGGAAGGCGGTGAGAGCAGCAGACACAGCAGGCAGATGGAGGAGCCTGAGAGCCCCCGGGCAGCCCTGTGATGAAGACGGTGGGGAACGCAACTGAAGGAGCCCATGTTATGTTCAGATTGTGATGAGGGAAAGAAGATGAGGATGTGGGAGGGTGGGGGGTGGTAGTTATGGGGGTGGCGTTAGCAGACAAGAGAGTGGGAATGAGAGAGAGGGAGGAAAATATCAGCCAGTGAGCCAAAAAGAAGGAAAGGAAAGCAAATGAAAAGTGACACTTTAATTCAGAGGGCTTCTTCTGCCTGAGTTATTATGAGATGTTTGTAAGCTGGCTTGTTCATGCATCTCCCCTGGCCTCGTGCCTGGATCCCTCTCACTGAGGAGACCTGTGGCGCTAACCTGTCTTTATCTTAGCTGCACAGCAGGGGACAGCACTCTGCCACCACCCTCTGCTTTGATCATCCCACTTTCACCATAGCTGCCCCCCCCCCCCATCTCATTCCTCTCATATTCCCTCCTCCACCATCGCTCATATGCAAAATGTCTCTCAGTGTCCTGTTGCTCCTTTGATATAACCAAAGTCCTCCACGCTCCTTCTACTCGTAATTAATTGCAATTACTCTAATCTTGAAGGCAGAGGTTAGCCTCGGCTTCACAGGAACCCTTCTGGACACCGCGGAGCATTAGTGTTACACATGAAGATCGACACTCTGAGGAGAGAAAACATTTATTAAATATGAACAGTAAAGGTGTTTATGAGCAGGAGATGTACGAAGAAATAAAGAGTTGGCCAGGGAAAGACCGGCTGAGAATCTAGAAACAAACGCAAGGAGAGAGAAAAATAGGAACAAGACTGGAATGACTTGACATTCTAGCTGGGCAAAGCTCTGTTTGAAGATTGGAGCCTGACCAGTGTGTGTGATTTCAGTTGTAGACGAAGGAAGGCCACAAGGGCTGTTTTTGGCTACAGCAGCAGCAAGGGAACAGACAGATAAAGGAGACTGACAGATAAAGGCAGTAGACAAATGGAGGATGGGAATTTTAGGCACACACAGACACATGGGCTAAAATGTACCTGATATACCAGACAGGTACAACCTGGCAGCAAAACAGCCAAGACTAGAGGAGAGAGGGGCCTCAACGTAGCAAATAGACTAAGGCAGAGAGATGCACACACACACACACACACACACACACACACACACACACACACACACACACACACTATACTGTACTGTATACAAACACATGCACACAGACAGACAAGAACATGGATAAGTACATTGTATGAATACACAAAGCGGGTGTGAGGAGAAACTTAACAGTAAAGCAAACAGAGAAAAAGGACTCAGAGCAAAGTCAAAGTGAGCGCAAAAGAGAGACGAAGCCACAGAGACAGACACAGACACAGAGGTGGTGGTAAGCTGGAGTGCTGACAGGTCTCCAGAGGTTGTAATATATAGCATCATTTCAATCTCTCAACAGCAACTCCAGCCCTCCTTTTTCATATCCTTCCACTGCGTGAGGACAGTGAGATACTTCTGTCCTTCAGAGCCAAATCGGTATTCAAGATGATATAATGTGCTCGTTTTTTGACATTATATGCCCAAATCTGGGTGGTTATTTGTGGCTGGATGTGCTCTCCGTCCCCATTCTCTCTTCAAATCTCAAGGTTACAAATGGTAAAGGAGGGATATAAATGCTAACGTCAAGCACGTTTCTGTGTTTGTTTTGTATGGTTTCCTCTCTCCCAGAGAGGTTTGAGACCGGTGCTTGATTTATCTGCTACACGTGTCATTAATCCTGCGACCATGCATGCCTCGGTTGAATAATTGATCTATGTGCTCCTGTAACTAAATCCGTCAAAACAATGACACCGCACCTCCTTCACCATCCCTAGGATTCTTCTTTCCCTCTGTCCCTTACCACCACCAACTCCTCCTTACACGTGCACAAGTTGTACTTAAAAAAAATAAATCTAGTAAAATCTTTTGCCAATTTCCTGTCCAGCAGAATTGTGTAGCGGTAAGAGTTAGGGTGGGTCTGAGCGGTCTCTCATCACCACGTTTAGGTGTGTGACGTTGGTGTTCAGCCACCAGAGGGAGTTTCCCTCTGACACAAGGATCCAGAGAGGGAGGCAGACCACTCGCCCAAATACACGAAGCATAAATAAAGATGTAGTTGACAGGGAGGTCTGACAAAGCCAACACCTCCACCGTAGAGCCCTGGCATCCAGGTGAGTTGGGGCTGAGAGCAGCGGTGACCTCCTAAGGTGATCAGCTCTCAGCTCTCTGTCTAGACCTCAACAAACAGCTGCTCGGTCTGGAGCAGAAGGGGAACAGTGACCCTTAATTTATGTCCACACCCTCCACCGCCCCTTCGTTCTACCTGTCTCTTGGACTTGTTTCTGCATACTGCATTTAAAGTAATAAGTACAGTATCTCCTTGAATGCCACAGTGCTATAAATCAGAGAAAAATAGACCTGTCATCTTAGTAAACAATGCATGAGACCAGTTATCATTAAAAACAAAAGAGCGGTGGAGGAGGCTGAACAATGCATATGGATGAGGATACGACCAATCTACCAATCTCCTTTGCTCACCCTGAGCTGCTGGTCTGCAATGGAGGTACACATACAAATAAGCACATGCACCAACACAGCCCTCACCTAACAAAAACAGCTTCATTTTCCTATTTGAAAATGTCCACTGTTATCTTTGTTACTCACTTGTAGCTATTACAGAAACTGTTTTGGATGGAGTTCAAGCCCAATAATAAATGTACGAGCGCTTACTGATGTCCATATGTCAAAATGCTTATTGAGGGAAACTGCAAAAGTCACACTCACACACAATCTGCACCACATCTAGTTCTGAAAGACGAAAAGAGCCTTGTGTCATTTGACTTTTCAAAGAGAAACACGATGCGCAGATTTCTAAGAGACCTGGATACTAAAGATGCTGCAAGACGCTGATTTGCTCAGACAGACGGCTTCACAAATAACAGTTTGATTATGATATTTACCCTGTATAATGACTTCTTATGACAAATAGCGTACGATCACGAAGTCATTCAATCATAACATGTTGGTCGCAGTGACATTACTAAGATTTAGGTCAGCGCTTGGAAAATGAGCTTCGGATTCGATTGCGGCGACGACATTGTTCAATGTCAAGACAGTGCCATGAAAATTTAGCATCATTTGTTATATAGTGCCATCAGTGTTTATGACAGGCCATCCATCGTCAAGTAAGCTGTATGTCAACCTTTATTTTAGCTTTATGACACATGGATTGCATGAAATGTCATGGAATGTCATCCCATGTTCCCTGGTGTCAGAGCATGTGTGATGGATACAAAAGCACAGTCTACAACATGTTTGCTGAGGGTTGATACCCTTCATGCTAATCACATGCCATTGTTTTGTGCCCCCTGTGGAAGGTGGCAGGTGAATGGCTCCAAGCTACCATTTGCATGCAAAGCTGCGTATCCTTCTTCCATAGCAGGGGCCCCCTCAGGTGTAATGAAACAAAGGTTTCTGGTGGCCCTCTGCCCTCTCCCTGCCTAAACCAGATCGGTCTGGACTCTTCCTCTGTTCCTCTTCTCTGCTTGCGTTTCTGAAGGGAGCACAGGCACAGAACTGGAGGGAGATATAGAGGTCAGTGAGGCAATTCTGAAACGAGAACAAGAGATACGGTAGCAAGACTGAAACTGTGGACCTCAGTCAAGAGACGTGAACTAACATTTACCCAGCGCCTGATTTCACAAGCCATGATGAGCCTGAGATGAGATTTAAATGGTTCTTCCTCTAGCTGATGATGACAGTAATGGAGACAGTTCTTCCTAGAGCTAGAAGTTAGTCTAAAGATGCCATAGTTTGAGAGCAATTGCTACAATCCATTAGCTCCCTGAAAACAAGGCATACCCCTAAGTGATACTTGATGAGAATCAGGATGGCCATAGATTTGTGTATTCTGCACCTACAAAAAAGGCCTGAAGCAGTAGCTGTGCTGTACAGTAATAGGCTTTGGCGAAGCCTGTAAAGTGCTGTGGCTGCATTTTTTGAGTGGGAAGACTTGCAGTGCTACAGAGTTCGTGAAGGAAAATCTGTAAGGAGGTGGAAAAAAAATATGGGTAAAGTGTAACGCAGGTTGTTATCTGTCAGGGAGAGCTGAGAGATACAGACTACAGGCACACACAGACTTAATTAAAGTCCCTTCTCCATCTGATGAACATGGCTGAGCTGTGTTGTCTGTCTCTGCCTTCTGATAAATTCATTCTGCCTGCCAGATTTGAGCCAGTTGAGATGTCTGCGTAAGCCTGTGTCTGCAGCTGCCATCCTTCACATTCAGACGAGCGAGGGGTTCAACGCGGCCTCGGTGGACTACACGAGAACTGACACGTTCCAGCGGCTCCTCCTACCACCAGCACCGCTCTTACTGCAGACGCTCGCCCCAGAGCTCCTGCCCCGTCTCATTATGTGGGCGAGATGTTTGGGGTCTCTCTGTGCCGTCCTGTAGCGCTGTCAGCTAGCGTAAAGCCTCTCAGTGGGCCCCTAGCCACCGCAGCACACAGTCTATTTCTGTTTGTGTGTCTGTCTTTTCACAAAATGCAAAATCAAGGGAGGGGGTGGGGTGACTATTACAATTCAATGGGTGTCCATATTAATACGAAACTCAAATGTCACTCAATTTTCTAGTGACCGGTGTAAATACAATACCTAGATTTATGTAAGAGTCTTTTCAATTTGTGCTCAATACTGAGGGTAAAATTTGATTTAGTTGGAAGATTTACACAACGAGATGACAGTGGGGCGTTGGGGAGTGTTGGAGAGATTCAATCCTGCCTGCAGATTAATAAAAGGCATGCGCAAAGATGTGCAGGATGACAAACGGTGAGAAGCAAACGAACAAAAGCAAAACAATCAACTTCTTGAAAAGGCTTAAATGACATTTAATATATTTACTGGCAAACATAAACATAAATTGACACCATGAGGCTGAGGGTAGTGAATACAATATCTCTGATTGCTATTACTGGCATAAGCAATGACAGCGTTCACTAGATTGGAGTGGTATATTGAATTTCATGTTCTTTGAAATGGAGTCTGAAATGTGAGATTTGTCTTTTGTCTCTGAATAACTCTCAACACAACCCCCCCCCCCCCCCCCCCCCCCACGTTCTCTCTCATTTTAAGACTGGCACATTCAGTTAACTAATGTGCAGTGCATGGCAATGCTACACTATTACCCCATTCTCTCAACTGCCTGTCGAAAAAAAAAGATGGAACATCAGATGCGATTTGGAGATGCTTTCTTCTCGTTTCCGTTTCACATCAAAAACATACCTGCTGGGAAGATTTTCTCTCTATAAATTTCCCCTATCTGCCACCGAAATGCTATTCATCTCATTACGGCTGATTGGGATCCTCATTACATTAGGGAGCGCACACAAGCATGTGCGTCCATGTGTGTTTTCACGCATGTAAATAAAGACAAGAGATAATGAGCATAGAGAAAGGGAGCAAGAGCGAGATAGCTAGAGAGAGGTAGAGTGGGAAACGAGATGAGGGAGGGAGGAGTGTGTTAATGAGTGTGAGATGTGCTGAGGTCGCTGTGTTTGTTCTGTAATAGTGTGTTGCCGCAGAGCACTGCCACCTCAGGTGGGTGATTAGCAGTAATTATATAATTACACAAAATGTGATAATAAACAGCACAGAGGGAATCAGCTCCATCATCTACATTGCTACATCTCGTATAAACGCATACGCGCATTTTCTCATGTACAAACAAGTAAATATAAAAATATAGCCCCTGCTTTTCCTCAAATGCACACGCACCATCCATTCATGCAGCGCCTCGCTCTAGAACAGAGGGAGACAGAAAAAACCCAACGGTATCCAGATAATTCCAACCTGATACAAAAAGTAATGGAACACTCACACTTGTCCTCCACTCGCACCTGTGAGTAAAAACCGATTTGCTCCCTGACACACAGTAACGGCCAATAAAACAAGTGCTGACTTGCTCCCAAAGGCAGCCGAGGGGAGCGAGGGGACAAATGAACACAAACTGGGAGTAAAAAGCTTCTCCCAGGAGGATTTTGCCTTTTCTGTAGTCCTCATGCTCCTTCCTCCTTAAGAGAGAAACACTATCTGAAAGAGTCCACAATTGTCCACCTCATCTGTGGTCTTACAGCGAAAGGAAACGTGAGTGTTAAAAGAGGAGGAGGGGGGTGTGTGATGCATCTCTCAGCACTACTGGAAAGCGACTGAATTGGCCTTTTCATTCTTAGGCTCACTGACAGTAAAAGCGAAATGAATGTGTGCGAGTGAATGTGTGAATGCTTGTGACTGTTGTCGTGTCAGAGTGACCTTGAGCAGCCATACACAGGTTTAAGTGTCAGCAACAGGCCCAAGGTGTGACGGACAGACATACAACAAATGAGCGAGAGCCAATCAGACGGTTTAGCAGAGTGACAAGAGTTATGGAAAACAGAAAGATGAGGATGCAAGCGTAAAAAGGATGGAGGACGGGAAGGACAATGTCAGGATCCGAAGGAAAAATAGAGGACTGTGAGTAAGAGAACAGCATGGGGTGGAAGCAGGGGATAATTACTGCTAATAAAGCCTAATGGAATTCAGGCCTCACGTCAGGTGTAAGATGATCTGATTACTGCTGGGCGGCTGGGGGAAATTGGGAACTGATCCGTTAATCCCGCCATCCCCTTTTGTCTCTCACTCGGTGTGGGAATGTGTGTATCTGTACGCCCGTGTGTGTGTTTGTACCGGAGCAGTATGCAAAGTTCATTTAACTCAGTCTTGTAAAACTGGTGCATACAGCAAGCGAAGTAATTGAAATATTTCACATTCATAGTTTCGGTGTATACATTTCAACATAGAAGTGAAGAACTCCAGAGTATAACTGCAAATCACATTAGATTTCATATTAGATTTTGTCGTATTATTAGTGTGTGTGCCTCACTTACCAAGAGTGTGAGTCATAGGGTGTGTTCTTTGACAGTCATTCTCTGTGACCTGTGATGCCCCTTATTCAGTGCACAGCCCATTATACGTGATCTGTGCATGCGTGTGTGTGTGTGTGTGTACTGTAGATCTGTGTGTGTTTATGTGCATGCTATTTGAACTTTTCAACTGCCTCTCCCTCCCCAGGCCTCCTCCTGATGAGTGCTAACCTTGGCTGAATATCACAGTCTGGCGACACAGAGGTCAATGGAGAGCACTGTCTTTCACACATTACGCGTGCATGTTGCGTGTCCATTAGTATCTGAGTGAGAGAATGAGAAACAGTATGTGTGGTTTAGATAATTACGCCTTATGCAGCATAGTGTATCGTATATAACAGTCCTGCAGGTGTACGTGTGTGTGACAAGACTGGAGCCTCTGCTGACTTCTCTGCAAGTTGATGAGCTGTGAGATACAAGTGTTCTGAGAGTTCCACATGCAGCGCACACACCCAGCCGGCGTATATGTATGCAGATGTAACGGTGAGCATCTTGTTATGTGAGTGCATACACTCGAGTCAATCTCTTCTTCGTCTACAGGAGACGCTCTCCAGTCGGCCTCGGCTTGTGAGATGTTCCCTGCTCATCTGGCTTCAGCCCGCCTGCTGCAAAGAAACTTGCTTCAGCATAGTGAGCCGAGGAAGAAGCAGGCGTCGTTAGTCTGGGTGGAGACGCCTTTCGCAGCCTTCCTCTATCTCTCTATAGCACCTGCTCCATCTTCAGATGAGATCAGGAAGGTGGGGCAGCAGAGGGCAAAGGAAGGGTGCAGACATGCTCCAAGTGGTAAAAAAGGCAGATGACAGCGTAGAAGGGAGATGGGAGGGAGGAGGGCTGCGCGCACAAGATATCAGCCCATGCCTTAAACTTGGCTCCAGGCACTCGTTATCACGGTTTGATTTCTTGCTATACTGCTCCTCGTACTCCAGCATTGTAATGGCTGTTGGGTGTGAACATGGATGTTGCAGCTGCAAGTCAAAGGGATTAGCCATTTAAAGAAGGGCAGATGTTTACTTTCAAGTGCTGGGCTTTTAGCATATTTATCAAAATGAATATCCAAGGCAACAGGAAAATAGTATGAATCTAAACCCCGAAGAAAAATCTGTTTCTCAGATAATAAGAAAGTGTTGTCAAACACCGACGTGTAAAGTTGTGGCGCTCGCTGTGTGTGAAATGACGTGATCAGTAAATCACAACAGATCAACCAGCGACGACAATAGCACACAAGGCTTCTCTCTACACAGATACACTTGCCTAAAGCATTTAAAGAACGAAGAGCATTTTTCACCACGACTAAGAAGATGAAAAGCACATTACACGTGAATCATTAGGCTTAAGATAGTAACATACTGACCTCGTGTTTTGAGAACACGAGAACAGTCTTTTCACTGGTGTTTTCTTTATTTTACTCTGCACACAAGAGTGTGTTGCCCCCTACATGACCTACAGTACATTATAAGATGGGTAATAATATCATTTAGAAGCAGCACAGTAATGCCTACTTAAATCGGTTTTGAATTGCTATACAGCCGCTGACCTTTCTGAGAGATCATGCAATTTTTTTCACAGCAGTCTATCCTCGCAGCAACATCTGAAGTCCCTATACAGCCGGCGAGGGTCTGTTTGTCTGTGCGGTGTAAGGTCTTTACGGGTTCATATAGTGTGTAAAAACGTTTTTATTGCAGGCCAATCTGAGGGCTTGTTGTGTTTTTACACAGTATCATCCCTACTTGTTGTGTGAGGGTGGGATAACATATTGGATGTTTATTAGGCCTGGAGTCAATGCCCAGGCCAGAGTACTGCTATAAAATGGCCCTCTATAGCTGGCCGGTAGAGGCAGCCCACTGGGCTGCTAGCCTGCTCAGGCCAGATGCCACTGGGCTGCTGGAGAACTTCTGTCCCTAAATCCCTATCATCACCAGCTTATCTTGGGTCTAAGAGTCCTGCACATCAAGGGGCTGTGATGTATCTTGTGGTACTGAAAGAATGAAATGGTGCATACCTTTTAAACAGATTTGAAAGACTGGGTTTGCCAGATTCTACACCATCCAACTGCACCAGTCGCTGGCAAAAGAGGCAGCATAAGAGTGAGTTTGAATCATTTTTACTATTTGTTTTGAGCTTCTTCAGTTTTTTAAAGGGGAACTGAAGCATTGGCCAGAGGCACGTTAGAGACCTTCACAGCAACATGAGAGATGAGCCTGACTCGAGCCCTCCCAGACACAATCGTGCACACACATCACGTCAAGACCTGGGCAGTGAGGTGAAATGCTTAGGTGCTTAGGCTCTGATGGACGCAGCCAGTCCCCTTCTCATCGATCTCTTCCTCAGACCATTTAGCACCTCTGCTACTCTGGAGACTGTGACCACAGCTGTGTTTGTGAGGTCCAACAGTGCCAGCTTTACCCTGGCACGCCTGGCAGGAGGGTCATGAAAGACAAAGCATCTGTCTGCATTCAGGGAATCGTGGCAATGTTATGGCGCTAAGGGGAAGCAGCCCCATCTTTATTGCTCTTTAATCAGAGCAGTGCAGGCTGGGTAAAGATCAATGATCTCTGAGTGTTAGCATTGACTGGGGCCTACAGCTCCCAATCAAGGGCCCCTCTCTCACCTAATGTTACATTTAATGAGCCAATTAGTCCACAGTGGCGTGGCCGGCATCTTAAACTGTTGTTTACTCTGCATTCATTATTAATATCTCATAGTTAGGTATGAATAAAATTAAAAGGAGCAGTGAGACCATTAGCTCCCCATGGTGGATGCTTATTAAGATTGGATGCTTTGTTATCTGCGCAAGGGGTGGGGCGGTAATTGTTCATACTGGGCAGGATATGCTGGTTCAGTAGCAAGAGTGCTGTGATTTATAAAGCCTTGGAGATGTTGCAGCGTGTATGAGAGATGGAGCAGTGTGGTTTCCTCTAATGCCTGTGAGAGAAGAACATCCAGTCTGTATCTACCGGCTTCACGCGCTACTTCAGTTTCCTTGTAAAACGCTCTCTGTGCTTTCCCTCCACTCCTTTCATTGCTTTCCCTTTTTCCCACTCTCACTCTCTACGTTTTATTATATTATTTTCTTTGTTTTAAGCTGAATGCATCAAACTAACTGTGATCATTGAGCAAACTGGAGGTGGGTCAAAATCAAACACATCCACCCCTTGTTGTTAACACACTCACAAGGCTGCGTGTGGAAACGTGGGGGTCGGGACCAAAAACCCGCTGAGGCTATTTTGCCTGTTTGGCTGTTCCTTATGATGGAGATAGAGTGAGAGTGTGTAAACGGAGGCTGGAGAGGAAAAAAAAATAAATCAAAAAATCAATAAAACATTAAAATCGCTTCAGTCAACAAAGCAAGCATCCAGCAGCTCTTTCACCCAGACAGATTCTATGCTGCTGTTGGTGGGACTGACTCCAAACATTCAGGAAGCAAAGCTGAGTGGCCACCTCAGACTATTTCATGTGGTGGAGAAGAGGCAGTGTTTAATATGAGCAAAAAAGCACATTAAGGGCACTTTTTTGGAAATGATGTGGAGGTTACTGGCCTGAGGTGTTGTACTTATGACTAATCAGTGCAACTCTTTGTAACTATTCAGAAAATTAAATGGTCAGTGAACCAGTGCAATTGGATGACAGATAGTGGCTAAAAGGAAGAGTCATTAAATTATAACTGAAATCTGCTAAAGGCTACAATACACTAAGAGTAATAAATGGCAACATATGTGTTAAGGTCTTCATCAGTCCTCCATACACTTATTCTTCTCCTCATCCACGGGCTCCTGTCAGAAAGCAACAGGGTAAAGTCTTTTTGGTTCCGCTGCTCCTCGCCACTGAAGCAGTGCATAATAACTCATGGCAACATCGTGCTCGAACGCGGCGGCAATTGCTTTCAAGATCCCACTTAAAATAGTCCTGGTGACAAGCCTGCTGCTTTAAATAAGCGCCTCAGCCTGTCTGGAGAGGCTCCTTAATCCCAGTGGTGAGAGACACTCCAACAGGAAGACAGTGGGGTGAAAAAACACTCCTGCACCAGAGAGACTGGAACAATTTTCAGGAGGTGACTCTGGGAAGCAGGATTCACCAGCAGGGCAAGGTAGAGGGAGCAACACGGGGTGGGTGGGGTGTGTGTGGAGAAGTGGAACGGGAATATACATGGAATGGAAATGAGACAGCTTACCTACAAATACCTCGTGATATCACCACGCTGCCTAAAATACATCCTGTGGGGGCACTCCAGCACAGAATGCACACCTGATAAATGGAGCTGCTCAAACCTTTACTGACACACACACTGCTCCAGTGTTCAGTCTCTGGACACAACCTGTATTGTACTTATGCTCTCTGGCCTGTGTGATGATGATGTAATCTTGAGAGTGAGACAAGGGGGCTATGATGTCACCCAGCACATAAATACCTTACTAACACCCCCCCAAACACCACCACCTGTACTCATACACACATAAAAAGCTCAGAACAGTGTGTCCAGAACACAGAAGAAATGTTTTGGCTTGTCCTCACCCTCAGTTTTTTTCTCCCCCCCAACCTCCCTTTCGTACCAGCCGTCACCCCTTTCTCCCCCACTGTTCTCCCTCCCTGCCTCACCCCATCACTTCCGCCCTCCTTCCCTTCCCTCCTCACGCTCCCGCCCTCACTCTCTCTATACCTGAGGCTCTTGTTCTTTTATAGCAAATTGAACCTTTCACTCTGAAAGAAATAATTACCCTCTGGAGAGAAAGGGGACTGCCGTGGAATGCTGATATGACACACAATGTCACCTTGCCACTCAGGAGCTGCCTGCACACCCAGCTCTGAGAGAGGCGTGGGGGCGGGAGCGAGAGAGGGAGGGAGGGAGGGAGCGTCAGGGAACAGGAAGGGTGAGGAGGGTTACGGAATAAAAGTAACTGAAAAGTAACAGGAAGCATGCGTGAGGGATGCTGAGAGAAAAGTGTGCCTGCATCAAAAACAGTCGGGCGAGGGAGAGGACAGGGAAAGTAAAGCAGGTAATGAGCCACAGGAATGAGGAGTGACCAAGAAATAATGGCAATGAAAATGAGAGGGAGGAGACTGGTTAAGAGGACTGGCGCGGGTATGTGTAAAGGACAGGTAAAAGAGGAAGGAAGATAAGTAAGGGCATGGGACGAAGGTGCGGAAGATGGCGTTTTGGGGTTGGAATAAAAACCAGAGTGAGCAATAAAGAAGGAGACAGACAGAGTGTGACAGCCACAGCCCTCACTGGGGTCAAACCAGGGATGGATCCATCTTCATCCACTGGCATTTGTGAGCTGAGGGAGCAGTAGAACGAGCCGGATCACTGCCATTTCTGCTTATTACCCATCATGCCTTTCAGCAGGGTGGCCATGCGGTCATGCTCTGGCTTCTGGGAAGCTAAAAAGCCCTCCATGGGCTAAAGGACAGAGGGAACAGACCAGAAGGATGAGAGTAAAGGAGAAGAGAAAGCATAAGGGGGTTTAGACCCCGTTAGCCACTCTGACACTAAGCCCAGGGCTGGATGCAGACTTACAGTCATATGAGTAAGTCCACGCGGATCAACTGCCAGAGGATTCTGCCACTGTTAATTTCACCAGCTGAGAAACACAATACTTCAAAAATATCAAAACAACACTGTAAAAAACACAAGAAACAAGTAAAAACACCATGACTAAACGTTTTTTTCTCTATATTGTAATAACATACACATATTCTACTAACAGTGCCTTGTAGCCCTGACTTTTTAGCTCCTACACAATCCACTATAGTCACCAGGTACACGTGGTGTAGCAGGTACATGTAGTTTGCTCGTGTGTAAAGTGGTGACAGGAGCTGTAGATTTGTGTGATTCATCATTATGAGTGACCCCTTTCACAGTGTCACATTGTTATCACATTAGAATTTGACACATTGTCATTTTAAAAATATGAATCATAAGCATCAAAGATATAAACGCTCAAATATGACTCTTCATCTACCCTCGCACGGTGTGAGTGAGTAGCTGCTTCTTGATATTATTAGATGACATATTTGCCATCATATTTTGGCTGTATTGGAATTTCATCACAGACAATTTTGACTCTAAATTCTCAAAATGAGTCTAAACTAGTTTTTCATCCTAAATGGCAGGAACACTGTTTATATACAGTATGACATTAGACTTAATTATTCATATGTATTATGATCGTCATGGAAAAATAACAATTTTTCTAAAATATATCTATAGGTAAACTGTGTACATCTTTATGCTCCCCTGATAACAGCCAACCCCCAGCATCTCTTCCACCATAGCATGTGAGACTTTTAATATCTGCTCCGGTGCCGTCTGAATAATGGGCAAATATTACTCAAGGTCACAACTCATTTGTCAGGCTGCAAGGAACGGCCCATTGCACTAAGGCTAACATTCAGCTTTTATTCTGCTGATAAAACCCAACGCGGCTTTACAAGTACAAGCAGCTAAAAAACTGGAAAAATAACTGGGAATCGTAGGACAGCACGACATGGAAGAGAAACGTTTGTAGGCAACGAAGTAGGAAGAGCGCAACTCATGCTTGGACCAAACTGGAGAAAATCCATCAGCTTATTGCTTAGTGATGTTATAACAGAATGCCAAAGGTGGCAGGAAGGAGTAGCTCCGAGGATAAATCTCGTTGCCGCTGCCTCCCTGACAGCTTTAGTCACAGTGACGTTAACAAAGGGGCTGTGGTGATCAAACAGGAGCTGTGATGACTTCATCCAAATGTCACACACACAGCACTACAAACACTCCTGGGACACGAGCTCGTGACAGGCCATAACATGACAACTAGTCTCATGTCTAAGGCGGCGAGCGACAAGGCAGTTTGCCAAGCCTATCTATAATGCACCGAATGGTAAAAGTGATACGGGACACCAGGAACATGCCATGCCCCACAGCTACATTATTAATCATAAGGGTTTACCGTTTACTGTCATATAGTGGTAAACTATTACTGTGCTCTGCCACTGTGTGCTTGCAGCCCCACAACCCCTGGTCCTAGGTTATTAAATCCTACAGCCTCCAGCGAACATCTCCAGCTAAGATGCTTCCAACCCTGGCCAAAGACTTTTATCTTTCTCTCCAGCGCAGCGCATGGCACCTTCGTGATGCTTTCAATTTTCTGCTCTGTGCTTCTGTGTTTTATGGCCCTGTGCAAAGGTTCCAGACTGACTGGCTAGGCTGACCTGGACTCCCTGCCTGTTGGTGCATGCGCCTTGGTTGGGGTGACATCAAGGCCACTGGCCAACCAAGGACAGGGCTGCACGACATCTTCAGCCAACCACGGAGCACCCAGACACCCCACTCACAGATACACGGGATGACAACATGTTTCACACATGCTGGCCACAAATGCAGTGCTCTCACAGCGCCAAGCTGGGGTGACAGACTTTAGCTTAGAATAATAAAGAAGTCCAGTCACAGCATCTAGGCTCTGAGAGGAGTCTTGACCTGCTTCTATTAGAAACATCACTTAAAAGCCACATCTTTCTTTCTTATTGTCCTGTCTTTCTCCATTTGTGTTTTAATTAAGCTTCATGTTACAGCAGCATTAGCCCTAAAGAGCGATTTACTGCATCAGTGACTTATCATTGATGCATGATATAGTGGACAGTGTATTCAGTGTGGCCTCTGAAAAGATCTCATTCAATAAAGACCCTCTGTGTTTGACGTACAATGTGTGTTGCAGTAAAATGATGTACAGTAACTTTACCCTGTATACCATATCTACCAATCAGACTCATTAAATCATCTGAGCACAGGGAGTCTCTTTGCACAGAAACTGTATTAGTAAATGCAGTTACTTTTATTGGGTATATGGAGAAAGGATGGACTGACCACATAAATAACAGGCGTTCCCTCTTGTGAGCATCCATCATCCAGTGAGCACACATTTCCCACATCGCTCCATCTCCCCTGGCTGCAGTCTCAGTTGCGTTTTCTGCATCTCGGCACTCTATTGATCCAAAGCTAATCATTATTTGGACCAAAACTCTTCGAATGTGGCTCTTTTAGGTGTAAATATAAGGTAGATTGGAAGTTCATTCAATAAAAAAGACTTAAAGCAACTGTTAGACGGTGGCCTGATGGTCCATTTAGTACCAAAGGAGTAGTCGTCTTCCAGTTCCTGTACGGTTCACATCCTCTTTGTGCATTTGTATCTGGTCAGAGCGCACTGAGGGGGCAGGGTTCAGGACTCTGTCAAATATCTGCTCAAACCCTGGGCTTCAAACACTATTAAATCTAAATCCTATGTGGGGTATGAAGCGGGGATGGAAGAACCTAGCTCACCTGAAAAGGCTTGACTAGTGAGCAGAGGTTGTTCCTGTGCAGGGGAATATGGTGTGATGCATTACATCTCTCTACCCAGCACCCATAGCCCACCGCTTAGCTGATCTTTGAAAGATATTGCTTATAAAAGAGATGACTCCAGGCGACGGCCAAGTTCTGTAGTTTTATTACACCTTGGGGCTACAGCGGCCTGTCTTTGGAGAGATAAGGTTGTACCCTTTTCATTTTGTATCCTACGGCCGATATTTTAAGCTGGCTTGTTAAGGGCAGGCGAGCTGAGCGCTGGAACAGAGTTTGATGCATGGCTTTACAACAGGAGCCGGGCCCATAACGCTCAAAGGCCGATCATTACTGACCTTAATAGCCCAGTCTGCATCTGGGCTTGATTGATCGTGCCTAGCAGGTTGTGAAATGCGCCATCTGGAAGGAAGGAAGGTGAGATGGGCAAACAGAGACGAGGGAGCAGGCAGGCAACACCAGCCGAGCACGGAAGAAGGGAGGAGACGAGGAGAGCAGGCGGCGAGAGGGGAGAAAAAACACAAACATAGACGATCTTGTACCGAAATTGATTGCCATAGTGGGATGCTGTAGAAACTTAACTGCACTAAGAGGCCCACCAAGCCCCATAAACACTGTCCCCGACATAAACAACAACACTTAGCTAGACTAGGTGTATACAATATTCATCTGAGGAGCTGCTGCTTGGTAACTCTTGTTTACTTGCTCAGTGTGCTGGATGAAATCAGCTCTGCTTAGGTGAGACAGCAGAATGCTAACGTGTTGTATGATATAAGGCGAGTAAGTGCGACTCTTCTGTCTACTTGCTTGGACGTGCGTGTCCATGTGGGACGTGTCTGGAACAGTAAGCGATTATGTAGGTATCATAACAAAATATCATAACATTGAATTTTATCCTATACCAATGAAATCAGAATATCATTGCGCCACCACTTTGCACAAACTCACCCTTTGAAAAAGAAAGGTTTTGAAATAACACAAAATTTAAAAGTACTTTTAAATCCTGTTATGAATCTACTACGCCTGTCAAGTGTCACGTGACGTCTGTATTCCATGCAACGTTTCTGCATTGTAACTACAGTATATCGCTCAAACCATTAGACGCAATGAAATTTCGCTGCTATAAATATTTAAGTTGGCAGAACACCGCTGAGCAGCCCTTTCGTGTCAGCTGAAGCTCCCGAGAGCCCATCAAGCTCGCGTTCTCCATTACCATATCTCCTCTCAGTTCGTCAGTAATGGTAGCTTCAGTACAGTGAACTAATGTGTATCTGGTACGGAAAGGGAACCCTGACAGACTTCTTTTTGCACTTCATTAGACCAATTATTTGGCTTGCTGAGTCATTTGACCCAGTCAAACCATGTGAGTTATGATAAATGCAAAGAGCCCTATACTGGAATATGATTTGCAGCGTCAATATGTCAATATTTCCGCATTCAGCAGGGGCAGCGCTACATGGTGCACTATGTAACACACTATAACTTGGGTGTATAAAAGTGTTTAACAGCGAATTTATGTATGCTGTAATCAGCACCATAAAATGTCTTAGGGGCCAAGTATACGCGAGGGAAGATGAAACATCTGGTACAAGGTAAGTTAGGAAAAGAGAACAAAGGAGAGAGAAGAAGCGGCTAAGATTATATACGGTGCAGTATGTGTGTGTTGTGCATACAATGCTGTACACATTTGCACACTGCGAGTTGCTTCAAGCCTAGAGTCTGCACTTACTGTACGTGCGAAACGCTTTGAGAAAGCGAGCTGAAGAGAAGGCACGTGCACGTACGTGTGTGTGAAGAAGGGGCGAGGGATGACAGAGGGCAGGTGGAACGGAGACTTCTGTCGCTGACTCAACACCTTTCTCATTTTATTACCAAATCATCCGTGACAAACAGCTCTGGTGTTTGCCAAAGGTGAGGCAGGCAGGATAAGAGCTGGGATGAGAGCGTTGGAGGTCACTCAATGCTCCAAACATTACATTGGTAATGTAACATGTCTGTGGCACTTCAAGTCACCTCTATGTGATGCAGTCATCCATGTGTCATTTTTAGATGTGCCCGGGTGACAGTGAAGGCCCACGCTCCCCATAGACTCGCACCATAATAACACAAAAGGCCAGTGACGGAAATTTTTTATCAGCTGAGTGACTACCAAAAGAAACTGCTTGGTGACAACATGATCAATGGAGCCTATAAAATGTGAAGCAGTCATTCTTTGTGTACGTCCAAGATCATGTCAAGCCGAATAATAAAAAGAAAAAAAAAACAACTGTGCTAAAGATATATTTTATTAAACAATGATAACCTATCAGTCGCTATTTACAATAAAAGTAAACTGTAATTTCATCGTAAACCTTTTCATGGATTTCAGCATTACATGCATCTGCAAACCCTCTCTGGTTGTTTCTGAACATTATTTGGACTGTAGATTGAACACTTGTGCTGGGGAGAAGAGTTGGAAGGCAGGCCTGCCGTTCTTTGATGTCAATCACAAAAGTCAAAGCCCTCTGCAGCTAAGTGAGAGAGAGCAGATTAGCCTGATTGACGGCTATAAGATGCTAAGGATGGGGTTTGAAGCACAGCAAGCCAGAGCTTTGGAGTGGAATAGAGTTCATTCATGAGTTACGAGTCTGTTCCAGTGATGTAGTAAAAGACGAATAAATTCTCCCAACAGCCCGTGAAAAAAATACAACCTCAGGCTTGTGATGGAGACTCATACAAGATAACAGGGAAGACACAGTTGAGTGACACACATACAGTATGCCTGCAAATCTAAGCATAAATCAACACTGGGTATAGTAAACAGCCAAACATACAAATTAAATGCAATGCAGCCTCAAAGGCCTTTTGTTTTCCATTCCACCGGCTTTTATATTTTACCCACAGTCAAGGCAGCACTACACACAGGTAGTGCGAAGCCCTAAAGACTGTCACGCTGTCCTTTGTCAAGTTTCTTTTCAAGGAGATAGTCTCTACTTAAGAGGCCGAGGGAGACTGTGGAAAGTCCTGGACAGACAAGTAGTGAGCTGATATAAATACCAACTGGCTAAGAGCTCTTCTCTGCTTCGCGAGGCCCTAGACCTGCAAGGACAAATGACCGTGTCCCCGATGCTGTCCCCAGGTCCCTGTGCAGAAACGGGCCGGGTTAAGGTTAAGAGGACCTCAGCCCACAAAGTCAAACTTCTTGTCTCATGAGAAACATAAGCACGGATGCGCTTTTAGCTTGACATAACCTACTTTGCGAAGGCTAATATCTTGCAACCCTTGGTGGAAAATGTGATGAATTTGAGTGGTGCAGGTTTTGAGTGCACATCAGGATGGAGCAGCTAAAAATCTAATTAGTTTTTAGATGTCACTTACAGATGCTCCTTGACTTCCTGTTTATTATAAGACTGACTGGGTAGCAGCTCCCAGTGGAGGCCGAGTGTTAGGGATTAACATGTCATCACAGAAGGCGGAACACAGACATTTTGACAGCTACACTCGTGAGCCGAGGCTTTATCTAACACCTGCCTCACACCTCCTGTCCAGAGGCGCACCTGTTCTGACACAGTGTGAGGCTCAGAGTCATTTCTGGAGCAGTGTTTACACCTGTCCTAGCCACACAACAACACACTGTGACAGGGAGGAATGAGCGGAGAAGAGGATCAAGAAAATCAGGCGAAGAGGAAGCTGCAAAAATAAGAAATTGATGGAAATTTCCTGTTGAGGAGCTGGGGTGGAGTAATGGCAACGCCTGAGCACGCTCAGCAGCGCCGTGGTGTCGAGGTAACATTGATGCATGGTGTGACCTTACTTGTAATGCCAGCCTTAATCTACGCAAGTGGAATAAATGAAGTGGGGCCGCTGCAGATGTGTCACCCAGACTTATAAAGACAAATCCACCGCCGCTCTGAGCTGTGTACATGTATTCATAAAAGTCAGAGAGACATCTCGACAGCGCTGAGCGCCCAGCGTTGCCGGCTGGCTGGCGACAAACACATCTTACCTCATGGTTGTCATGGCTGCGTGCAGCTGTCCATCATTACATCAAACGCACAGAAAGGGTCGGTGAGATGTGAAGGTGAGAAATGGAAAAAGAAGTTGAGAAAAAAGCCTAAAAAACACAAGACAAACAGTCTTCTAACACTTAGGACGTGTGTCATTACCGTAAATAAATATGTTCATGGCCTTAACTTCGGAACGATCAGTAGTGAGGCATGTTTAGCAGAGGAGCTGTTCCCTGAGCATTATTCTTAAGTCTCACACCTAAACTGCTTTATTGCTAACGGTAACGCATCGCATTTTAACAACAGCTGTCAAGTTAGCTGCGGTCAGTTCATACTCGGCCGACTTTATTGGCATTTAGCCGTCACTGACCACGGCTTTGTTTGGGAGCAGTGGGAGCCTGCTAGATTGACAACAGGCCTACCCTCGATAGCCTGACAGTGGACATATGGGTGTTGAGCACTGATGCGTGCAAGGGGCACTAGGATAGGAATTTGTTTAACATGCCAACAATCTAGGAGTCCAGACTGAGGCCTGCTCCCTCTCGCACTCTTCCCCTGCCCCCTGTCCGGTTCTCACTCTGACGTGGCTATGATTAATGCCCCTGGCCAGGATGATGATAATAATGATCATAATTAATCAAGGGTTCTTTCTCCACCTCTAGGAGCCCAGAGTGACCTGGAAAAGACACCTTCTTTCTTCTTCCCTCTCCTGCTCCCTTCTTCCTTGTCTCACTGACAGGCCTGAACCCCAGCCCAGCAGAAAGAGCCATGAATTATCCTGCCATCACCACCTCTATTTATATCACACCGTCCATCACTATCACTTACTCCCCTCCACCCGCCTTTCCTCTGCCCGCCTCTCCAAAGTGGAGTTTTCTTAAACCTGCCCCACATTTCCTGGTGGAATAATGCTGCCTATGCAAATGGCTGGGAGTCAAAGAAGCAGCATAGGTGACAGTGAGAAACTATTATCATTTAATAGACATTCACAGAAACAATGTCCAAAGCAAGAGCCGCCACTGCTTGCTGCCCAAGGCCTGGTAGGAGTCTCCCTCCCCCCCTCTGTAGTATATTCCTGAAGGTTTGACATGCTGTGTGCCAGTGCGTGTGAGTGGGAGAGAGCATTTGTGTGAGTGGAGTGTGTATCGCTCACAGAGATCTAGAATATATGCAGCGGCAGAATGATATTTTAAATTCCTTGGCGGCTGCCAGGTATCAGTAGCCTGGAGCAATGGAAAAGTTTTTTTGTCTCTCCTTCTCTTTATTTCCCCTGGTGAGGAGGATACAAAGCTCTTTTGCTCGGCTGAGTTGTACGTGCCAGGCATGTGTTCAAAACACCTCCCTCCTCCCACAGCTACTCCAGTGCACACTGCACACAGTCTATTTCTTTATTTATTTTTCTGCTGTCTTTTAATAAGCTTTGCCCAATGGTACTAAGTAGTTAAACACAAGTGCTGACAGTTCTTGCATGTCACACGCAGGGTTTAACCCCGTATTCCAACGTGTATGTTGTTGTGTAAGTGTTACCAGGTGCAGCTCTTGATTCAGACACTATAAACGCTGCTGAACGCTTCTTCCTTCTTTGTTTTTGTCATGTTGCCTCCTGACATGTCGCTCATCTCAGTCTGTGTTGACAGATTTGTTGAATCTCAGTGAAATTCACAGCATTCCCCAAATCCCCCAGTACCTCTGTGCCAAGCCCAGCAGCCCACGGTGGATCCTTCTATGGAAACAACTGCACATGACATCATAAGAACCCGACCCACACACGACAAGAACAAAGCGAGACCTACATTCACTAGGTGGCCTACATTTCTCACATTACATAAGATATGGGATCTTCTCTTGTTTTCTCATGCATTTCAAAATGTCGCTTCTGCCAAGTTAAAACAAACTGATGAATGCACGGTACAGTACATCGCCTGTTATTACCGTCATGGCTGACGATCGACACAACCACTAAACACATACTGAATGTACTAAAAATTCACAACGGATGTGACTCCATCACAGCCAAACGCACACTCTGCCGATTTAAGTGCTATAATGCTTTATGATCTGGTTCTATTCTATGTTGACACCATGAAATTAAACTGTTACATCTCACCAATGGTAAAACACGATCTGCACTGGCTGCACAGTTAAACAGTCAAAGCTCGATACTCTACATGTACAGTTCCGCTGTCCAGCCGTGCCCATGAAACAAAAAACGAAGCACATAGTCAAGTTAAATACAGTGTATGGCCATGCTACAGAAAAGTACGACAAGCTAAGATCTCATTTTGGTAGATCGGTGCTCACAAAAAGACAACAAATAGGCAAGAGACCACTAGGCAGAACAAATGAAGCTACTTAAAAATGGTGGAGGTTAAAAAAGGTAAAAAATCTGTGGAGTCAGGGGGACAGCAACACAGAAGTCAAATTCAGTCACTGGGGCCAAGGTGAAGAGCCTAGAGGCACTGACAGCACAACTGTTCTGCCAAGACTAAGAAAGTCTACAATAAAGACTTTTTATCACAAAATATACAGTAAGCCTCCAATGAACACAAAGATGCTGTTGATAACCTTGCACTCGTGCTGAACATCTTGTCTCTGCAGGAAAATGAAGGCAAAGAGGAAATATTGACAGAAATGTTTTCAGATTATATTCTCATGACTAGATCAATACACAGATGGGCCAACTCTTGAGTGGAGTTGGGATGGAGTCATTTTGAAGGTCAAGCAGTTAGCCCATTAAAGAGGTAGCTAGGCACACAATTTGGCAGCACATCTCCACCTCCCCCTGCGTGGCTTGGAGTTAGCAACCTTGAGGAGTTGATTAGCGCTGGAGACGGCTCCCACGACACAGAGGACCCCCGCCTCATAAAATCCCGGGCTCTGTAACCGAACAAGGAAGCCTGGGAGACGGGGAACTGGAGGGAATTCAAGACAGAAGAAGTGCCTGCCTGCCTCATCTTTTAAAGGACAAATTAAAACCACAGCGGAACAAGTCATAAAACAGGAAATAATGAATTCAATTATACTTTTTAGTGTTTAGGGGCTGCTGGTGAGATGTGCTGAGTGGGCAATGCAAGGCGCGCACACAGCACTGGGCACGGGCTGATGACTATGTTGGTGGCTCTGAGCTTTGCTGGGGGTTGTGTGTGTGCCGGCTGCATGTCTGCATTGCCCCTAGGAGCAGTTTAGACCTCGACAGGGCCTTCATTAACAAATGAATGACTCTTAATTGGCCTAGCAAATACACAGGATGCTTGTTGATTATAGGGAGGCTTTTTTTCCAGCCAGTTTGTGCTCTGATACAGACGCACAAACACACAAAGTCTACACTCAGCTAAGATTCCACTGAAGAGACACGCTCTAATGCAGACAATATTGACAATAACTGACAGACAATCCAAGGCTTTGCTGTGTGAGGTTCAAAAGCAGACAGTGGGTTGTCAACAAAGACAAAGAACTGACAAAGAATTCTGGGACATATTCTCTTTCTTCAGTCTATCTATGCTTCTCCACGTACCTCTCACCACCTATTTTTCACTCTTTCTCAATCCGCTCCAGCTTGTCCCTTGGCATTACTAACACCTCAGCGGGAGGGAGAGACACAGACAAGAGTCCTGGTGTCCTAGATTCAGCAACACTGGCAGGAGCACGGCACATATTGGCCCGTCCTACTAGCTACCGTATACGTAGGACTCAAGAACGATACACACCTAACGACAGGCCAGCTCAAAAGCAACAGAGAAGAGGCCAGAGGACCACGGTCACACGTGCTGAGCAGCTGAGGAAAAAGAGGATGAGAGGTTGTGAATATTCCTTGTTTGCTATATCACCAATGCCATCAGCATTTGGTTTTATCTATGTGTAACAGCGTATCTGTGCCTTTCTGTCAGTTAGGAGATAATACTAACACAAAATGAAAGCAAAGAGACATTATTGACCTGACATATGTGAACCTTTGAGCAAATAGGAGTAGAAATGAAGGGAAGTGAGAAAGGAAATAAGAGAGAGAGAGAGCAGAAAGATGCTAAGAAATCTGGAAGCATGAGCACAAATGGTATCTTGAGAAAGTCAGTGTCCCCTCTATGCCCCAGCCCTTGGTGCCACTCACCCACGCCAGCCTGCCAATTAAAGCCCTGATTAAAACCGACAAAGTGTCTCCAAATGAAGAAAGAGCTGTTGGAGGTCTTAACTGCTGAAGCCTGTCAATTACACTGCCAGAGGAAAGTGGCGAGGGAAGAGCAAAAGGGTATAGCAATGACATGCGAAGTGTGGGGAGGGCATAGATGAATATGAGATCTCTCATTCAGGGCTCCATGACTCTCCTTCAGGAACACTGATAATGTGTGGGGAGAAATTTTAGGTGGAAAGTCTTTCAGGTTGTCACTTTGTTCTTTCACACTCTTCTTGTCTGTTTGAGTCCAAATTTGAAAAGAAAAACAAATGCAACAGAAAATTTACATTTTCACGAAGCACTGAACGCTACGTATCACTAGGGAAGCTTGGTCTTGAGGTGATATCACGGCTCAGTAACACTGTGTCCTTTGTTACCTGTTGTTTCATGTTGCCAGCGTAAGTCGTAGAAGCTTCACAGTGATAGGCTCAACAGCAAAGCCCTCAATCCCAGATAAACCACGCACAGTGCACATCAGCTGCTAAAATATGATGGTATTCGTGAGGTCATAAATCTTGTTTTAGCGGCATGGGAAGAGAGAAGAAGCCCTAGAGTCCCCTGCATCATTACAGCTGCATCCCCGCAGCCCATTCCACCTCCATTTAAGCTAAATGTCAACTTTTCAGGTCTTTTTTTCCCCCTTTGCTTCCTGCAGTTGCCATTTGTTTTAACACAGGGGGAGGAAAGTAAGAAAATAAGTCAACAGGAAGAAAACTACAAAGAGTTTGTTGTCAGCGGCTTTCAGGGCTGAGTGGGTAGCCGAATGTGCTATAGTGTACGAAGAAGAAAGAATCCAGTGGAGAGTAAACTTGGAGATAAAATGGATTCCCAATCTGCCTGAATTTCTCAACCAGGAGCCAACGATATGAGTAATGAGAGTCGCTATTTGTTATAACAGTGTCCTGTACCTGAACTGAAAGAATAATTCCACGTTCAACTAGAACTCTAATACCCTAATACTTCATAAATGTTATTATTATTTAGACATTAATCATCATTAAGAACCCTAATGATATTCTTACAGTTTAATTAAATTGAAATGGGCTTTTTTGTGCTGTGTGGTGCCAACTGAATGTACTGCAAGATGCTCTGGAAGGGCGCTCAATCATCTACGGCCAGATGGCTGTGGATTAGGAAAGGACTGGTGTGCTAATTCATGTGTGCTGGATAAAAATGGGGAAGCACCTACGCTATTATCGTCATTGTCATACTTCGCAACATGCTGTAAAAGCTGTAGAAAAGAGTGATATGTCACAGCATTTCTACATGTGTTTGAACAATATGCCGCCTTTAAAGGTTGTATAAAGTGAAACATGAGAAATTGACTCATAAAAGTCACCATTAAAAAGAGAATAGCTGAGCATCTGTTCAATTTGTTGATGTCTCTGCTGTTTTTGTTTCTCACCTTTTAAAGGCAGCTCTGCTATTTTGCTGTGGGAAAGAAAGACCGTGATGGCGCCGGGTGAAAAACAACTAACAGATGAGAGAGCGCCTGCATGCCTCATAAAACCGAGATCGCCATAGAACGGCCATTTCCTCTCAGCACATGGTGAAAAACACTAGCTAGAGGACAGACAACAGGCTGAGGCGGAGGAGTCAACGCACGGGCCATCTGATAACATTAAACCCGCCGAATTCCACCACTCACCATCACTTTCTCATCATTCTCTCCCTTTCTCGCTCACACTTACTCGTGCTTCTGTCTTTCTCACTCCTTCTAGTGGACGGGAAAGAAAAGAAAAACCTTGAGACATTAGTATAAAGCAACGAGAGAAACGGAAAAAGCAAGTGAAACAGAGGAAATGAAGGAAAGAAAGAGACAAGAGTGAAGGTAAGAGCTGGAGAAAGAGCCCATTTTTCAGACCAAGCCAGAGCCCTACGGGGCACACATTAAACACTGTGTGAGGCAGACTCACCCTTTACTACTCTATTGGCTTATTCAGGGGGGAGGCAGCCACTGTTAATATTTCATGAGCCAACCAACAGCATCAGGAGAAGCTCACAGGAGACTCCTATCTCACTCTTGCAATCCAGTTTCAGAAATGTCCTGCTGTAAGTATAAGTAATTTGTGTTTGTCTTTGCAACTCACATATATTAGCGTGCTCTATGTGCACGTGACACTGTGACCCTGGGTGGTTCTGTCTCCCTTTTCCAGAGAAGCCTTTCTACCGTCAGTGGATTACTGATGGTTCCAGGAGGTGAAGAGATGGTGCATTGGTGCTGAGAGAGCTTGTTAATCCCACCTCTGTGATCTACTTGTCCACCACTAAACCACATGACAACATACATCTGCTTTAACATCCGTCCTGTTAGGGCACCACACTACGCTGCTTTCACAAACACTTTTCCATTATCAAGTGAGACAACAAATAGACTAACATGTCTATAAGCGGAATATCATTACGTCTTAAAAGCCTTGATGTCACAAGCCTGACTTGGTCATTTTGCCTTCAGAGTCCTTTGTCCATTGCACCAAAACAAAAGACTTTTTTTCTTTTAAGCTCATTGTGAGAATTTAATGGGCAATCGTAAGATGCTGTGTCAGACGTCCACAAATGGGTGCTATCATTCATTGGCACCTCTCAAGTGTTTGCATGCACTGAGCGAGATAAAAAAAAATAAATAAAAGCAAAAGCGGTGCAGTCTCTAAGAGCACAAAAGAGACACAATGAATCCAGCGCTCTGGTCTGGCTGTAAGAGGCACTTTGCTGACTCCGTCCCCTGTGTGCCAGAGCAGGAGGACGGTCCTTTGTGTCGCAGAAGTCTTGGGCCACTGAATTCCTCGTTTCAGCGATTCTTTACTGGGGACAGATCCCGAGAGGTGCTGCGTCTCCCTGGGCTCCCCTGCTGTGACTGACATCCACCTTCTGTTCTCATGTAAAGGGGCAAAAATGGGCCACTATGTGACCCATTTCAATGACTCACCACACTACACGAGGCCTACTGTCCTCAAAAGCCTGCAATGGTGACAGGAGAGGTCACCTATAACCACTCCAACAATGGGCACGCCAGTATGAACACAGCGCAGTGTGAAAGAGTTGCAGAGTTGAAGCGCTTTGTGGAACATCACTGCGTCATTTTCGTGAGCTTATGGCGACAGTCGGTTAGTTTTGTTTTTCCAACATCGCTTATGGTTAAAGTGACAGTTTCCAGATCAGTAAATAATCAGCTTCATCATCCTTAAAGGGAAGCACACGAACGACTGCAGCGCCTGCTTTACAGGTTTGCCTAAGGCACGCTGTGGTGATGGAGAAAGTTACTGTAGAGGTCTGTCCCTCGGAAAGCGTTACAGCCCGTCTGGATGGAAATGTTTTGATAAGCCTATCAAATTCATCAAGGGACTGTTTTATGGGGTCATAAAACAAAGTGTGATAAATACAGTGCCTTGGGTCAAAGGGTTGTTAAGTTCTGATACCCACAGTGTGGCCAGGGACCAAGCTACACCAGCTTATGGCAGAGCAATTATTCCTCTCAGGTGTGATGTCAGGCCCAGCATGGCAAGGGTTAGAGAATACTTCTGTCTCACTCACTGAGACAGAAGTAATGTGGCCTAGACTGTGGGTCTAGACTGTCACTCACAATACACAGCTACTGGACATCAGAAGCCATCAGCTGCAGACAGAGTAAGGCTTAGGCAACACACACATTCAGGAGTCAGATGACGAAGTAGAAATAAGGGGTAAAAGAGCGAGACAAAATGAATGCAGAAGCCGGAGAACACCTTGACAGGCAGATATCTTGCTACGCACGGGGTTCACCTCAGGGGACGTCTGGCTAATTTCCTGCGAAAACAGCAGACAACCAAGGCAGGAGGCAGTGGGTGGAGGTATAACACAGAACAGGGAGAAGGTAAACTATTTTCAGTCCCTAAAAAAGTCTTGTCAGAGTTTGTTCTCTTGGCAGTACTGACACAAGACAGGTGGACGGGAAGACAGGCGGTGGAGGGAGGGATGGGAAGGGCAGTGGTGGGCTTGTGTCTGGGCTGAAACAGCTGTGATGGAGACCTCTCTCTGTCGGTGGAATCGCAGAGATGCTACATGATTATACAGCATGGCTCCTCATCTGCATCTCGTTTGGGACGCCCTGGCCCCATCACACCCCGTCTGTCTGCAGCCCCAGATCCTAGTGACAAACACACTTAACATAAATACATTAACACTTAATTTACACACACACACACACACACACACAGGTCCCCATAAACACGGCATCAGTTTCCATACCAAATGGCACCGGGGAGAAGTGCACACTGAATGGCAAATGACAGATTCTGTTCCATATTCTCTGTAAGGGAAACACGCCTCCCATTCTCATGGCACACTTGATATACAGCCATTGCAAATTAGCCATGAGGCTGCAAGTGTGGAATAAATTGATATTCCAATCATCTGCACGATACAACTACAGACAGAACAACAGCAAAGTCATCTGTGTCGCCTTGATTAGTGAATTACACAAGCAGAAGAATACAATTGTCTGTCTACACGAGAAGCGCACACTCCTAGCGAAGGCCTGCGCCTAATAGAGGCAGCCTCCAATAAATTTGTACAAATATTCCAACAGAAATGGGAAAGGCTGCTTCATCAGTGGGATATGTTGATAAACAGTGGCGGCCTCTATTAACAGACACCGCTGTCAAGGACGCGCACGTCAGCGGCGACAAACACAGAGAGGAGAAAAAGCAGAACACGAACGGGAGACGAGACAAAGGCGAGCAGGAGAGGAAAAAACAAATAAGGAAAAGAAATGGAAGAAGACAGAATAAAAAAAGAGGTGAAAGAGTAAAAACTGGGGTTGTTCTCAGAAAGGTCAGGCTGATTGTCTCTGCCCAAATATGCTGGCCTTTTCAAAATTAACTTGGCAAAGGCGATATTTTCCACAAAGCCGGCATCATGAATCAAAGAAGCATCTATAGTTCATCCCTGAAAGCAAAGCAGCTTCTCCCTGTGCGCTCCACTCTTCCTACTGACACCCCACCCTCCCACATAGAGCTGACATCTTCAGTAATTATGTAATTAACACCATGGCAGGCCTAATTTCAGAGATAGTACGTTATAATTGCATTCAGTCGTTCATTAGTTACACCAAACATTCGATACTCTGTGCAGGTGCGGCAGGGGGCCAAAGGCTACTTGTTTTTTGGAACACAACTGCAGCGTCAATGACTTGATTGGTTTCGGCTTGATATCGCTGACAGGACAGGTTTTTGTAATTTACCAATAATTACCCTCGCTCTCTGATACAATAAAAAAGTCACCAGTTTGTGTTGAGATAAGCCAATCAGGGCGACTTCCTTCGGCTCCCTGCGTCATGGTCCGCTTGTCTGCTGCGAATAATGTCCAACGAGCTGTGCTACACTGGATTAAATATTGCAAAGGAAGACAAAAAACAAAACAAATGCCACAGAAGAACAGGGCGTTTTGTCTACTGTACTGAATAGTACTAAACACAGGCACTGTGTATTTGCTTGTGTGATAAGGGCAGGTTAGGAAAAGTGCTGCTAAAAACAATGCTTTGCATTAGCCAAAGCAGCAGGACAGTGAGTCTGTGTTATTTGCTTTGAGCCAGTAATTTACATGAACACATCATAAACTAAGAGCTGCAGCAACTACGTTTAGGCTTTCGACTTGTAATGGGTAAGAGTGGCAACAAGGAGAAAAACTCCACCAGCATCATCCTTTAACTGACTAAATTTAAGCAATTAACACTGAGTGCACCGTAATCAAAAGGAATTTGGTCCTGGTCCGGTATCCTCTAATGAAATACTTTACTCGTGATTAGTGGATGGATAATATCACACAATTATTATGTTACAGTCTGGTTAGACAGACAGACAATTTGGTCCCAGTAACACCAGATCTGTCCCAGTCCCTGTGATGATTTCTTCAATTAAGCCTTCCTGGCACAGGAGGCCAAATGCTTAACTAGGCAGAATAGGAGCTGCCACTAGCTAGAGGTAGCAATGGGCTCCACTTCAACAGCTCATTCATCAGCCCCAGCGCTACCACTGGGCCACCTGTTCTGACACCAAGCAGGGATGGAGTCATTTGCATTCTGCTCCGACTGTCCTCGTTCCCTCTACTCACATCTCCTTCCTTCTCTTTCCCGCTTTCTCTGCCTATACAACTTTAAAGTTCCTCAGTGGCAGCTCTGGCAGATAATTGAATACCGGGGTTTGATTTAGTTTGAAATCAATTTGGGAAGGGGCTTTTCATTCATTATGCTCCTTGGCTTTGATACTATGTCTGAAAAACCTTCAAACTTTGGCAGGGGCTCGAACATCGTCAATTCAAAGTGAAATTAAGGAGCCCAGAGTTGGACTGACAGAAAAGTAGAACATGATGGGACAGGGAGGGTCTGTTGTCTAAGAAATGGGTGGACCCTCCTCTGCTCCGCTCCTGCTCTCCTCTCCTCAGGAGCCTGTCTCCTCTGCTCTCTGTCACCACCAGGTGCTGCTGTGAAATAAGGAGAAAGGCGTCGCCGGGAGGCAGCCATGCACGTAGCTTGACATTTTAGCCAGCTCCCTGCAGACACATATGGCAAGTGTGTGGGCGGGTGTGTGTGTTCCTATGTGTTACAGTTTATCTCCTTGTGCATGCGTGTGTGTAAACACCAATATCCCTGTTTTGCAGTTTAGCTGCGCTACAGCGTTTGTGTGTTTTGTTCTACCGCTACTTTTATCTACAGCAAGACTGAGACCTTGACCACGGTCAGTAAATCAATGAAACGATACAGCGTGTTTTACTAAATAATGGTGCATCTTAACAGGTTGCATTTGGAAGCACCTTGGTGCGATGCTGCTTCAGCAGAGCACATCTACCGAACACTTTTCCGAGTGTAAAAGGACTTTTTAACGGACTGGAGGCTTGAATACCAGCTTTCTGTAAGGAAAAGGGATAACATTGTTGAGTGAACAACTGCGAGAGAGCCTTAACTGAACGGGATGCATGAATGGACACTTGGCATCACAGCCACTGTTGGGGACATCGTGGCAGAGATCACCGAAGGTTTTCTCCACTTTAAAAGCAATTTCTTCCTTTGGAGCCGACCCGCCTCATCCTCCAACTCCCTTATCTTCTGGTGTGCTCGACTCAATTGTCATCCAACTGACTTGAGGCTGTGTTAGATTGTTAAAGCCCCTGGATATGGTAATCTGTGGGCTGCTCTGACCTTGGGAGAGTGTGTTTGCAGGGTGTCAGACCCCCTAATTCATCAGAGACAGGCCATTAGCTAGCTATCCAGCCACACAAATACACAATGAAACGGGAAGGAAAGTTCCCAGGAAAAAAGCAGCAGCCCCCGTTCCTGAGATATCATTAGTTACTGCCTTTCAAAACTGCTGAATTGGGACACTTACCTGACTTGCCCCATTTTTTGCACCACAAGAGCCAAGATGTTGATGAATGGTTGTATGAAACTGTCACTGGCAGAAAATGGAGAGAATAGGGTTAAGGACATATCCTCTTCAAGATTAGGGACTAATCTAGAAACACAGATGAGAGCAGAACTACACTCTGCATTTTTCACATTTGCTCTGCTAAACGAACGGCACGAAATTAAAATGAAACCCGCAGATGTGCAGCAGCACATTCTGAGCTTTTACATTTTGAGCCCCTGTTTGAGGGATTAGTGCGGGAAGGACAGGATATGTAAATTGAGCATTTTGAAACAATTTCAAAGATGGCGAAGGGCTGCCACGTGAGGTCAGTGGTTGTGAACAGCCTCATATATCTAGATGCCAAGTGAGATGGAATAGTAATTACTCCTGTTCATCTCTGTGCAGAGACACAGCCTCTATCTTGTAAGCAGCATGATTGACAGCCTCAATAAGAGACTCAGGCCGCACCCCCTGCCCTCCGCCTACATGCCCCCTGCGACAACTGGTCAAACCCATCGTCTGGTGCCCCCCAGGGCGGTGCATGGGTGACACCCCCCTGTGATAATCCTGCCCATCACATCCATCATGCCACCCTGCTCACCCCACGAGAGGGCACAACCGAGGGAATCTAATCAGGCAGTCTAATTGAGGAGCAGGACTAGCCAATACCCGGGCTGGGAAGCTGGCTCTGCCTGGGCAGGCTCAGGGGACGTCAATAACACTCAGCGGGTGTCGATTCATCAGACCTCCTTAATGTCATTAGCCCTGAGAGCCTCCCTCACCCCCCTCTCCTTTCCCGTTCCACCTTCAATCTATCCATCTCATTCTCTCATGCCTCAAACTTTCTCTCAATCGCTTTTTGTTGCTTCTTCTTTTTCCTGTGTTTCTAAATCTATCCATCTCCCACTCTCATTACCCTTCCTCTCGCTAATCTTTCCATAGGCAATAATATGTTCACCTTGCATAATAGGTTCAGGACTTGCCTGAAGAATGTTATATCTGTGTGTGTCTGTGCTTTGGCAAATTAGCATGTGTACACGCTCGCTGCCTGCGTTGCAGACTCCACGCTGAACTCTTTCCAGTCCTCCTCCCACCTCCGCTAAACTCCAGCCTTCACCCTATGTTCTTCCGCTTTCTCCCCAGCAACATGTGGCGCATATTCCAGCTGTTTATTAAACAATGCCAGAGCTTCCTGGAAGCAGGTGATGCAGTCAATTACTTCACAATTACCTGGGTAATTATGCAAAGGATGAGAGAGAAGAGCAGTAGCATAGGGATGAAGAGGACCTTGGCAGAGGTGGATCAGCTGCGTTGGCAGTGGTTGGGCTCAGAATGGCAAGCGATGGAGACCTTGAAGTGAAAGTGCCAGAAAGAGTGGAGCTAAAGGACGATGTGCCCTCTCACCTGCCAAAAACATACACTCACACAAATGTATACACGACCACACAGCTTCAAGTGCTCGGCTTCAACCCAAGTCAAATCCTTTTTGTCAGCCTGTTTTTTATTTTATTCAATATGCACTTTGTTCGTACTCCTGTGACAATTAGATGCTTTATGTAAGAGGCGACAAAGAAGAAGGAGGGGGTGGGGATGGTAGGAGAGCAGAGGTTGATAAATATAGTATAGAAGAAAAATAATGAAACTAATACTGCTTCTAATACTAATTCTGATTACATCAGTGCAAGTACTTTCCTTGCTTTTGCAGTCTTGATCCTTTTTATTGCAAATGAAAACATTCGGTCAAATGCACATTTCCTCCCTCTCAAACCCACTCACCACCACTAAAACTAGTGCTGCTCTGCAATCATCCATGTGGACTATTTTACACATTGACAAGGAAGCTCATGTCAAGCGGGCCTGACAAGCATGTCTAGGCGTAAATTGAACCACACAGTGGCTATTCTGAAACAAAAAGTGTCAGATAGAAGAAGAAGGTTTGGCGTATTGCCTGCCAAGGGAGCTTTATGCACTTGGATTGAAAATATTTTCACTGGCAGGGTGAATAGTAAATTGCTTAGTGTCAGCTCATCACTTAAGGAGGATTGTTGGTGGGTATAATGCTTCCCAGCACATGGCCTCTTCAAATATTTTCAAGCCAGCCAACTCATTTGAACTCTTTTCCAGCGTACTGTCCTGTCTGTGGACCTTAAGCTTTCGTTATGTCTCCCTAAACTCGTCACTTTGGCTCATATTTGTCTCTGTGTTGCAGATTAATTTATAAATCCCTCATCAAGAGAGAAGCTGACTGACTAGCCAAAGCAAACATGGCCAGAGTTCACTAAGGCACAGTTGAAAGGACAGTGCGGCAGAAAATAACTGGTTTTGAAGCAGATAAGGTGATGAGCATTCTGTGATCCAGGGAGAAAAACACAACTCTCGCCCTGATGTATCGTATAATAAAAAAGCAAACACATTTGTCCTTGGCACGGTTGCATACTTTCTGTTATCCGTACATCCACCTGTCTGGCTGTGTGTAGCAGAGGGGCAGAATTAGGTGGTCACATGACCATTCTGTGTTAGTGAAGATGGGCATGAGGGAATTACCTCACAGCTCTGTATCTCAAATCTGTGGGATTAAGCTCCATTAAACATGGAGCGCCGGCGAGCTTTATCTCAGGATTTCACTCTGAGACAGAGCAGAGCGCACAAGGAGGGAGTCGGGAGGGAGAAATAGCGTTGAAACGTCCTTCACCTTTATCGACCAAATTATATAAAAAAGAAGGGATGAGAAAAATTGCTTGCCTGTTCCAGAATACAATGATGGAGGGGAGAGCTTGGCCATCTTAAACTCGTGTGTGTAGCATTCTTAAACATCCAGACAGGCCCTTCAACACTGGTCCCCACTGCTGAAGACGCCCGTGGCGCACACACGCATTCTGTAAAAATTGGCCTTTCCCCTAGGCGCCGTGGTCACTTAATGAGAAAGGACCACTGCTGAGGCTTTGCACTCCTCCCGCACTTAGACAAAAGCACACACACACACACACACACTATATATATATATACACTTACAAATGCACACACAAGCTTTGTTGTACTAATTTTGCACGTCCACAAGCAAAGCTGTGCAGCTACAAGAAGAAAAACAGGTGAAAACCAGCACTTTCCAGTTCGACTGATAAAACTGTGCCCTCGTAATTTAGGTATAATATTTGGAAAAGCATTTTAAGAGTGTCTTATTAGATCAAGTGCTGGTTAACACTTGCTCTAGTAAAATGAGCAAAGGACTGAAATGAATAACCTGGTTTCATTTGAATAATCAGTAAATAACAATTGACACACTGCCTTAACTGTCTGTCCTGGAAAAGAAAAAAAGTGAGCATGATGGGAGTCAGGGTGGTCCAGTGATGTACACCTCCTGTGTCCTCCCTTCATTCTCTCACTCGCTCTCTCTCTTGCTCTTCTCCCTCCTCTGGGCTGTTATTGATCTGATCTCCTCCGCTCTCAACTGGAGCCATGATTCATGTTGTTCCGACCGGCCCTCACTCACCACACACAGACACAGCTCAGTCATGCCCTCCCCTATCTGTCTGTCCATCTGTCTCAGCCTGACCCCCCCGCCCTAAGGCAAATCATTCTGCGATGCACAGTGGGTCACCGTAATTTGCTCCATGTCATTATCAATATTATTTGTAGTATCACTGTTGCTGGGCATCACTTATTATAAACGTATTGACTATAAGGCATGAAATTCACAAAACAGCATTAAACAAGGATGCATAGAATATTTCAACTTTTGCATTCAGTTGGACATGGCTGCCTTTGACGATACTGATAATCTGTTTTTTCAATTTATAATATTTTCCTGTTGTTCAGGCTTCATTTCTCAGATGCAGGAATTTTTAAAAAAGGCAGAGAGAGAGAGAGAGGACGGAAGAGATATGTGTACAGGGCTTGCAGCACTAGCAGCAGCAGCACATAAAAGCCCAGCTTCAGCCAAGGCCCCTGCTCCAATGTGTAGAAATTAATTGAGTGAAAAAATCTGCTGTTTAAGGTTGAAGTGGGTTATGGGAGGCAGTGTAACAATTGTTTTCTGTTTGCCAGGGGCTATATATCGTTCATTCTGGCTTTCTCTCTACTCTCTCCTCAATGCTCGCCTCGCCCTCCCTCCCCTTTTACCATCCATCCACCTCTAAGCCTCTCTTGCTCCCTCCACTCCTTTTCATAGTCTTTTATTTTCCACAGTCTACAGTCTTTTTGGTTCATTTTTATCTCTTTCATTTTCATCTGTCACATAGGAGGCTTTTTGGTTCCTTTAAACGTTTTTTTTTTTTTTTTTGCAATAACAGGCTGAATCTATGAAACAAGGTTGTACCTCTGAGGTTTACCTGCATCCTTTTAAGTCAAGTGTGTCAATTCTGTCACATGTGGCAAACATGGTTCCTCTCCCCTGAGATTCCTTCAGAAAAACTTAACAAATGTACACAGATGCATTAATTAGTGTGGTATGCATGCGTGTCAGAGGACCTGCACTACAGGGTGACAGTGACATTAACAGGGGACCAGTGTTGACACACAATGCAGAATAAGCTTAGCACCCCCTTGGGCCTAAACAAATGACTCATTTTCTCTCCACATTTAAATGTGCAATACAAATCCGCATAAGTCTGTTAGTGCCTTTCATTCCAGCTCTACCAGCAACAATATATATCTAAAAACAACACCTAAACACAAACCAAAAGAAATTGTAGAAACAGCAGTGAAAATCAACAGAAATAGAGAGACCGGAGAAGGAAGATGGCATGTGGTACACAGGACACAGAGGCAAGCATCTATTCAGATTACTGTGAAAAGAACAAGGTTAACACTGATGTATCAGCCAGGGATGGAATAAGAGGGCTTCAGCGAACAAACACAAGACGAGATGAAGACGAGAAGCACAAGGCAGGAAGCCACAAAGACCAACAAAACTTACAAGAACACTAATCAAGAGACTCTAATCTGCGTCAGTATTTCCTCTGTTGCCCAAAGCAGAAGGGTTAAACCTGTTTCCTGTGTTAAACTCCTCTTTAGCACCCTTTCATGTAAAATATCAAACCTTTCAATATCACTCTGAGGAAAGCACAGTTGCTCACCCCGTATAATTCTATACAAACACTTAGCCATTCTCTTTGAACTATGCAGCTCCACTCATTACACTTCCTTTGAAGAGTGAATGTTGGAGCATTGGTACAGTTTGATTTTGCAGTTATTAAATGTAACACAGCAGCAAATTACATCTAAACCTCTGTGTTGCTGTGCTGGTTAATAATACATAGCCCATGTGCAGTAGGCAGCAGAATAAATAGTCAAGCCAAAAGAAAGATAAAGGTAGCCGATGAGCAAACGCTTGAGTATAACAAATTAATCTCACTGCTAACGTCAATACACAAATATTTTCGCAGATGAAGCAGAAATGCTCCTGTGGAATTGTGAGGCCAGCTGTACTGCCTTATTGAGCAAAGAGGAGATAATGTCACTGGATGATTCCTCCTCAAAGCCCTCGCCCCTCAGTGCATAGCAGTATCCTAAAGTGCTGCGCTGCCTATCCAGAAAATATGAAAAGAACCAACTGTACCAGGGCCTTAGCATCTGGGGAGAAACTGCAGCCAATGACATAGCGGTCTGTTTTGGGAATAGCCTTGTAATAAGACGAACCATAGTAGTACGTGGGTTTAAAAAAATGCTGCAAGAAATAAAAAAGAGAAAAAAAGTGAACAAGATAAAACAGATGGGGAAAAAGGCAAACTCACCCATTCAATAGAAGACATATCCTGAAGAGATTTCCAAGGCATTTCAAATAATCTATTTAACACGTTTTACAGGTTTTCACAAATAGAAAACCACTCTTTGATTTTACTCAATACTCAGACCTCAGCCAACCCTTTGGTCCTGGCCTATAGACAGAAAGGCCCCAGAAATGTGTGAACCAGCCAAAAGCTGGCTGTAGATCATTAAACCAAGATTTTGCAAGAGACCTGTGCCCTGACATAAGGGAGGTGGAGTAAGAGTGATGCTGAAACTACTTGCTTTCCTTTGAACTCCTGTGAATCAACTGATTCCAGCTATGGTTTCAGGTCAGGACCAGCGCGGCCCTTTCAGCAGATAATACTGCACGCTGTCTCACTTGGTAGTGGGGTTTTGTGAGCAGTATGAATCTCTGAAGAATATTCTGGTTTGGATCTGAGAAATGGTAGAAGGCAGAAGCCTTGGTGAATGTTGCTCATTAACATAAAACCCAGGCCCTGTGTTGCCCAGGGATCTGCGTTGTGCTCACGAGACCAAACAAAGGGAGAAACTCAGACACTAAGAGCAAACACACGGCCGTGCAAAGCCTGCTCACTGCCTGCAGCGCTCTCTTTCTTCACCCTTCATACAAACCTCTTGCCCTTACTTTGCATATGTGGAGTAAGTTCTGCTGTACTAATCAGGGGGCTACATATGTAAACAGATGGCAAGGTTTGGTTTTGGTGCACCACAAAACAATGAGTGACATGCAAGAAGCGAAGACGAATCCCGGTTGTTTGCATCATAAGAGCAAAAAGACGAGGCGAGTGTAGTTTCTCCCCATTTCACCGAACCCAGGAGAGAAGTTAGCGGCTGCAGCAGGAAACTTTGATGAAACCTAGTCTGTAAATTGAACTCAAAGTCCTCAAGCATCCAGACACATTCAAATGCTTCCCTGTACGTTCTCTTGGAGATGTATCCTCTCTCCCCTTCACAAAATGGAAGCAGACCCCTGCGAGGATGCCTCAGCATGACAACACTGCAACGTGCGACAACAAGTGGTAAATTAAATTACAGAAGCCGTCAATAATGCAGAGCTTTTTGACAGGTCTCTTATACATTCACTCCCTACAGCAACCTTTCCATAATTAGCCTCTCAAATCTGGCTGGTGGATTGAAATGGTGATAGTGGGGTCAGCATGAAAGGCTGACTGAGGGCTTAACTGCTGCTGAGTGATTCGGCAATTGTAAGATGTCAGAGAGGAAAACTAATTACTGTGAGCTTAAAGCAAAACCATGGGTAGAGTAGATGCTCCCAATGCTGGGGTTAAGGCAGTCATGTGGGAAGGCTTTGGTTCAGTTGCTAATAACAACATAACAACTCCCATTAAGTCATTATGCTGGGGAGAGGATCACTGCTCTAATCTACTGTGCTGGGCTAAAAAAAAATAGAAATCACACAAAGCTGAAATGGATATCTGGTTTCAGCACCTACGTATACACGTATGCGTGGCGACATCTATAAATGAATGCAGCGGGTTCGTACGCAGGCCTCATAAAACTGAAGACCTTTGGGATCTAACATGCACACTGCTTACAGCCTCTCACTGGTTGTTAGTCTTTGTGAGAGCAGAAGGTTAAGAAAGTTATAACCATGGTAACCGTTCTTTAAAATTCCCTTTCACACACAGATTGGTCTTAACACCTCCGCAATCAGGTAATTCAAAAAGGAAGAGCGAGCTGTTTGAGCTCCGAGGCAAAGAGAAAAATATTGAATAACAGAGGAGGCTCCAGGAGCAGAGAGAAGACAATGGAAACGGTAATCGATTTGCTGTCTTTACAGAGCAGGCAACTGACTGTTGTCTTACAGACAGCACATAAGTTGGAATAAAAATGGAAAATATGAACTTTTTTCTCTTTGAGCAGTGCCGGTATCAGTAATCTGATCTTAATTTCACGGCAAAAGGGAAAAAGCGTGTGTGATGTCACATCCGCTCAGAAACAGGGGTTTGTTTGGTGCCCTCTCACATCTGGCCTCACAATCTGCTGATATCAGCTACTACATCTTTGAATCAGTTACACCACTGCACTAAAGACACAGAGCCACACAAAACATTATTTCATAGGCCTTTGGCTGGTTTGATGATAATTTACTCTGCCCAGCCAGGCGGCCATGAAATTGTAGAATGTTATTTTATTCTAAAGGTTTAACCAGTCAACACAAAAAGGTACATGTATAAATCAGTGAGTCATGCGATGTCACACACAGATTTGCCTTTTTGGACAAAAAACTACAAAACAAATGGTTCGATTATTTGCGAGAAGAGGACTTAAATGTTGAAGGTCATGTGATTTTGAAAGCCAACACAGTGTAGCATCCAGCGTGAATCTACCAGCATCCACTCCATTACAACATTAGCAACTAATGTTTTGACATTTGTCTTCATTATTATCAATGAACAGAGGCGATTGAGCCACCAGCATGCTCCATTACCTTCCTTCATTGCACAGTTGCACAGTTGAAATCACACATTAGGGTGGATCCGACAAGAAATGACGAGTTACAGGGGCTAAGGACGCGTCAGCTGATTATATAGGTGGTGGAGGGTGAGAGAGTGGAGTGGAGGGATGGCGGGTGGAACTGAGGCAGAGATGGGAGTTAGGGAATTGGAAGAGAACTGTATTGGCATTAAAGTCTGGGGAGTGTGGGGGCGCAGAGCAGCAAAGCACAGCACACCTTAAGAAGAGAAGCTCATTTCAATCGGTATAATTAGCCTGTGGTAATGAAATAAGTCAGAGGCACTGCCACCTTCACTTAAGAGAAAATCGATCTGCATTTGAGGGAGTTTATTAAAGCTTAGGAATAATAGGGACATAGGATAGAAGGGGAGGAGGAGTGGAGGAGATGGGGGTTGGGCCCACATTAACAGCTAATCAGTTAAGAAGTGGCAGTAGGATTGGGGTAGATGCGAAACAAGACACAGAACAGAGATCAGTGGGAGTTTGTCAGAGAAGATGTGTTTGAGGTCTCTGCTATTTCTCAGCGAGAAGCCAGGGGATGCTAGAGCTATGCACACTGTAAGGCCGACAGTCTGAATGAAGATGACATCACTCAGGGAAAATAAAGCCAATCAGAACCTGGTGTAACTTAGGATCCCGATTGACAGACAGCCGCTGAACATCCTCATTAGACCGGTAGCGAGGATCCCAGTGGAAGTTGGTCTGCGACTGCAAAGCGCATATGAAACTTCAGCTTGGTAGTAGCAGGGTGTGGCGGGATAATCACTGATGGACATCTCTCCTCAGGTGCCCCAAATGCATGCTGGTTGCTGGGGGTGCTGCTTGCTCATTTATCCAGCCGTCTGGCCAACTCACCTGGAGTGATGGGGGAGACGTCAGGAAGGCAGGCTGCTATTTCACGGCCTGTTAAGCGCTAATGCCGCAACATGCCCTGCGCTCCAATTTTAGGGAACAGGGAGCATTACAGCCCAACCCAAGGTTCTGTCCATCTGGAGTGTAGACTTGCAGGGTAGCGGAGGAAGGGAGGGTGGGGGAGAGAAAGGGCAGGAAGGAGAAGGAGAGGTGGGAGTGGAGTAGGACAGTGAAAACTCCAGTGGAACAATTAAAAGGTGGACAAATAAAAAACGCAGCAAAAAAAGGAGAGAGAAAGACACACAAAGAAAGTGAATAGGTAGAGACAGAGCGAGGGAGAGAAAAAAGAGACTCGAGCCTCAGTTTACATGGGCTGCTGAGCCAGCACTGCGGAGCAGACAGGACAGCGGCAGCACAAGCTGACATCTACTCCTGCCATGCTACGCTGCCTCGCGCAGGCCCCAGAAGGCGCCTCGCTCCTAGATTCACAGCCTCTCCCTCGATGGAGCCACTGAACATCACTAGCCTGAATCACCCACAACACTTGTCACTCTGTGCACTAAACCTGGCCCATGTAATAACTACAGAACCTCTATTAAGCGCTGTGTAGCTGGGGAATCAGACCAGCTACAGTGGAGCATGAGTGATGTAAAGAACCTCCTGTAAAACAAGCGAGGTTATGTTTAATTTATGTCAAGTCTTTGTGTTGTTTGAAGGTACAACATGAATTATGTATTTAAGTTCATATTTCTTTCCTCTTTCTAAATACAGCAGTGAGAGAAACCGGATCTCCTTTCCCCTCCCCTCCTGGGGGCTCATGCTCTCACTGTGCAGGGGGTAAAGGTCAAGTCATCTGTATTTGCTTATAATAAGACTGTGCATGCTGGGTCATGAATCACATCCTAGTCTGCTTACACCAGTGATGGATCACGTCTTATGTGAAGATGTGACACAGGTCGTCCAAGGCCGTTAGATGTGCAGTACTTTGCCATAACACACAGCAGGAGGTAACAAAGCTGTTTAATTTCTCCCAAGCAAGTGAAGTTTCAACGCTAGGTCGGTTTCTGCCTCCGTTCTGCCTCTCCACTACCTCACACGGGCTCCGCCGCTCACACAGCAATTAGCTGTAAATGAGACTGGTTACAACAGATCGGAGCAAACTCACACTTTGTTTTAAGCTACGGCCGTCAGCGGTGAAAAGCCACCAGTTTCTCCGCGCGTTAGTTCGCCTAAACTGCACGCGGCACACCACCACATTAATGTTTCGACACCCGCGCTGCATCTGACTGAGATTGTTACGGGTGGTTATCAGTCAACGGTGCATTACTCCACTCAAATCCTGGTTAGCGTGTAAAGGCAGCCACTCCACAACTGAAATTCAATCCACACGTGGTGCAGCAGCACATCACATGATGCACATCACTTGGCGTTCCTCGCATCAGACATGCCACGGCGTGGGAAGTCACATAGCATTATATGTAGCATATCGAGAGAATCTGGGGCCCTGCCCTGGAGTCACCAGCCTTTTGTGTTTCTTTACACATGATTCCTCATCCGAAGAGCCAATCTCCTCCGCAAGCGCTGCAAGGAAATGTGCTTTTAAGATGATTTTTTATAAACTTGGGACAGTTGGTCGTACAGGTGGCGATATTTTTATAGCAGAGCAGTACTGAAAGTTTCTCCTCGCCTATTGTGACAGCTACAAGGCTGCATAAAAAGATGCACTAGTACAAGAGAAGTGCAGTACCAAAAATAAGTAGGTGGAAAGATTGAGCAAATGACTCCACAGAAGAACCGCCACCGTTTCTGGAAAGAACAGTCTATACAATCTATAATTGTGCTACTGAAATGGAACCTGAAAAAAACACGTACACCAATGCAGCTTGGTGTGAAAATTTAAAAGCCATGTACAATAATTGAAGGTAAGATCACTCAAGGATTCAAAATAAAGTCAAACTATTGTACTTTTATTAAAAAAAATAGATTTTCTACACTTTATATATGTACGTATTTAGGACCACTTTACTGCACATATACTGCAGTCACGTGTTAATGTAACTGTATTAATCCAAGTTGACTGACTGGACCTTCAATAAAGCCAAAACTGTCAGTCCAAAAACCAGCCCGAAAGGATGGATGTGCATAGTCCCAACAGGTTATCAGGCCACTGCAGGACCAGCGATGACGCTAAGCTGGCAAAGCGAGGGAGGGGCCATTTTCTTGGAGTGACAAATATCTGGAGGAGTACAAACAGAGAGTAGAGACCCTGTTGGGCGAATGTCTGAGCTTTGTCTTTGTCACACCGTGTGACACACACTCCCAGCACCACTCCCTGAGGTGTGTACATGTGCTGGAATTGTGTGCAAGTTTGTGTTTGTTTGTATGTCTACATCTGTGCGCACACACAACGTGCACACGCAAACCAAACTTTCTCAGGCTCACTTCTCTACCCCTCCTCCATCTCAACTACTGTGCTTCTGGCATCGGTGCTTGTGTTAAACATTGAACGAGACCAGGGCTACAGCAATATTGCGAGTAAAGAAAGTGAAGGAATCTGGGGCTGAAACTTGACCGCTCTCATATTTGGAACTGGTGACGAATAAGCCAGGGTGCCAACACCGCATTGCCACCACCTCGGGTTGCGCAAGACTGAGCCAGGGTGAGCTGAGGACAGATACAACCGGGCCTTTTATGTCAGCGACTGGTGTGGGGAGCGACTTGGCTGAGGGTGGAGGGAACGCTAGTTCCACAGCACCGCTTTGAGCCAGCAAGATTAATGTAGGCTCTCTGGAGCAAAGGCAACATCCAGAGCCTTAATAAGGTACAAACAATCGGTTCCACTCCACTGGCTTCCCAGGGAAAACTATTGTTGTGCCGCATTGTTTCTTGGTGAGACTCTTTAGAGACACAGGCCGACTGCAGCATGTGACTGTCTCCATTACAGCCAGGGGAGAGCTCACTGTAGACCCGAGTTTGTCTGTGTCAGGGTGAAGGCTGGCTCCAACCCGCTGCCCACCCCCTCCCTCCCCTGCCCTGCCTCTCTCCCTCTAAATCCAAACTCTTGTCAGCCCACTTACCTCAACTCCCTGCACTTTCAGCTTCATGTGATCCTCCCGTGTGGTCTTCCCGTCTTTCCTCTTCTTCCAGCAGTAGCCATCCTTTCTGTACTTCACCTTCTTCCTATTGTACAATATCATCGACCCATTCTGCGGCCTGCATCCGTGGAGACAGGACAGAGAGAAGAAGCGCAACAGAGAAAAAGATGAGATGAGAAGAATTTTTAGGCAAAGCTACAGCACAGCTCAGGGACTCATTTTAGAGATGTACAAAGAGGCCTGACACGAGTCTGCGCCAGGCAGCAAATGCACAAGTGACTTAGATGACAAGACTTCTTTATGGTGTTTTTCAGCATTGGTATGCACAGTTTGACAATGAACAAAGCACCCTTCAGCATACATTTCTCCCAATGAGCAGTGTACGCGTGCTGTGAGCAGCTAAACTGACAGATCTTCTCTCAGAGTAAATTACATGAAGGCCAGTGTGTGTGTGTGTGTGAGGTGGGGTGTTCCTTATCTTCCATTCATCCAACTTAAATGAGTTGTGGTGTTCAAAGTCCCTAAGGGGAGAAGAGAAGATCCCCCCTCAGACTCCATTCATAATTCATTCTCCCTCCACCAGACCACAGCCTGTAGCCTCATAATGATATAATGTAAGTATTTGATGATTATCTGCCTTTCCACTTCGATTAGTAACAGAGGCATTTGGCACTCAGTGGTAACATTAACAGAAAGTCATGCATAAAACATTTATGAATTACTCAACAATTAGTGAGCTCTTGAACATGGCTTTGTCTGGCGGTACTTTTATTTGTGTTTGCCTACGTGTCATCAGTGTTACACAGTGCTTTCCCATGCACTCTTGCACTCCTTCAACACACGTGCGACGCGTTGCACCCAGCTGCTGTGAGCTGGATCGTTCCCAAATGAGAACAGGTTTGCCTCAGCGTTTGCGCCTCGCAGTGAGCGAGTAGGGAAGCCGCCTGCCCACGCCGCCGAAGAGGCAGTGCGACAGCTGAGGGGGGCTTAACCAATCAGCTGCTGAGTCTCGTTAGCCCGGCGCTCACTGCTTACACGCGTACAGGTGGTAAACACCCAGACACACGGGTAGAATGAGAAACAGATTGAAAAACTCTGGTCCAAACAAAGAGCAAAAGCTGAGTTGATTTGTGTCTTGTGCAACAATATTCCAAACAGGAAAACCCACCGGTTGTTTTGCATTGTTTTTATCGTCGCTACTTTTTTCGCAGGGTTTATTTATAACGCCGCATGCATCATTTTGCAGCGCTGCCTTTGGGGCCGTGGCGCGTGTTTATCTTGGTATCATTCATCAATCATTTTCGCGGCCAGAATCTCAGGGGCCAGTAGAGAGAGAGGAGAGGGTGGAGGTGGTGTCCCTACAGTACCCCCTCTGTGGCCCCTGACAGCACCTCCTAATGAGAGACGCCACTCACACATTGATGTGCTCACTCCTTGTGCATCTCCCTTCTTCCCTTTCCTCCTCCCTTCCCCTCTCTTCTTGCCGTCAGTCAACCCGAGCTGTGCACCAGGGAATGCGTTTGTCTCCTCCCTTGCTTCGACTCCTCTTCCGTCTTCGCATTCCCTCTTGTTTCATCTGTCTCAGGATCCCTCACCTCCACTCTCCCACGCCTCCTTCTCTCCTGCCATCATCTCCCCACTCACTCGCTAGCCTCTCTTGTTTCCACAGTCAGCATACTTTGCAGAAAAGAGCTATTAAACAGACATTTTTATTAGTCACTTTGAGAAGTGGAACTGCTCGATGGTTGTCTGGAATACACACAAAGAATCAAATGTGTTCAGTTTACTACAACTGTAATGTCACCATAAAAGGTAGGGAGAAGTGGGAACCTTTCGCATTACTGCAATCGCAGCTTGACGTCTACAGATTTGCATCCCAAATGTCACTTGAAGGACATTCATTGGACATGCCTACATCAGCAGCTGATGTCAATCAAACACCAGAATGGCCCTCTCAAACAGTGCGATCCTATTATTTGTTTCAATATCATTCTGGGTTTTGTCCTTCAAAGATACAAGGAGTGTGTGCTTCTTAAAATCTAGCCCTGCGTGAGACAAAAAGATGGGCGCGGATGAGATAAGGCAGAAAATCAAATGACACAGGGCTATCTGATCTCCTCCAGAGCACTGGAAATTGGGGTGAGGCTTTGGTGTCAGAGGCTCCATGCCGTATTTATCAGCTTGGTGCAAAAATGTATTCGCTCAGCTATTTTTGAGGGACTGTTAGGCAGATGCTATTTTCGATTCAAGGCACTTTGGACCCAGAGGAGGAAGCCTGAGCACCCACTCTGAAGTGTGTAAGAGGCAGAGGCCAGTCACAAATGCATGCTTTGGCAACTTAATGCTCCTCCTTTCCCTCCTGTTTTCTCTCTCTGCCTCCCTCTCATCTCTTACCACTGTATACTTAGGCGGTTCAATTAATCTTATCAGAATTATACATATTTATACATGAGGGGGGGCTCTAACAGCTCTGTTATCAAAGAAGTACCACAGGAGGCACTCTGTCTCAAATGCCTACATGTGGCAGATTAATATGGAAATACAGGCCTCTGACAAACACACGCAAGCATCACAGCTGACTCTCTCCTCTTTGGAGTTTGTAGCGATAATAAGCTTCACCCTCAGGGTGGTGTTAGGCCTTGTCCACTCCTTTAGGAATCATTCATTTATCCAGGTAATGGCATTCGCTAAATCAGATTTGTCCATTTTAAAAAGTCAGGGGAGGGTGGGGGGTTTATGAGGCAGGTGACGTGTTCAGCATGGGTAACAAAGCCAGGCAGGGAAGTCTTGGCCCACAGACAGGCAAAACACTGCTCACAGGCTCAGCTTGACTGTCTGATGGCCTACAGGCACCGGCAGAGAACGCCGCTAAGAGCTAAGACAGACAAACAGGGAGAGAGACAAATCTGTGTGAGCGTGAGAGATTCTCCTGTTCCAACAGGGATCAGTGAGGAGAACCCACAGCTCAGGAGAATAATACAAACGCAGACTGGTGGAAACGTCCTGACTTCACCTACAGTAACATTACTTTCACGTAGAGCGCACAGTGTACAGTGCACGCGTTTGAGGAAAATATTAACATTTCACAGAACAGCAAAAATCGTGTATGTAACTGTGTATGTCATAATTGACGAAACAACCCATTAACAAGCAATTACTGAACTGAAAACTACTCAGGTCCATCAAGTTTGCTCCAGTGTAAGACAACCTACAGCGTCTTAATTGGCATTTCAGGTTATCATTGTACGAATACATGTTGCTGGATTTATTGTTCTCAATATTGGTGAATAAGTGTAGCAGTAATAGCTGGGCTCTAGCCTCCCTCCTCACTTTGGCCTATTCCCCATGATGCACTGGGTTTGATTAATAACAGACATGCTGTGTTTTCTCCCCAGAAGACTCAACTGGCAACGTAGTCATGAGAGGAAAGGAGGAAGAGAAGAGGAAACAAGAGAACAGAGAAGGGAAGGTAAGGAAAGGAGAGGAGGGCTCGGGGCCTTTGAAGATCGGAGGGTGAACTGGTTTGGGCCTGAAGTGGCTCAGGAGGGAGGCACCACCTGCTGTTCTCAATTACCCATCAGAGCCTTCAGCCATCACAGCTTTTACCCCACTGTGTCAACAAACACATTCACACCTACTACTCATCCAAACGCCCACACACACACACACACACCTACTTTTGTGTCACACATCAACCCCATTAAGTATAAATACGTGGCGGAAATATGCCTCAGAGCGCTCAGGCACATGTACACATACCTGCCAAGTTTCTAGTCACCCTGCCGTTCCACGTAAGGATAACATTAATTGCAAGGAGACTGACAGAACAACTATGATATATTAATGTTGGTCATTACTGCTTCTGTCAGTCACAGGTAAAACACAGGTCACGTGTGTCAAAGCACGTGTGCTGACTCTCAAGCAGGACTGTTTGCACGTGTAATGTAATTATACTCTGGTGCTCTATTAGACAGCACATCATCTTTCAGCTGGGTGTGTGAGCATAAAGGTGCTAGCTCTGCGTTAGGAGCTCCTATCTGGATGCATCACATGCAATTGATGACTCGCAGATAAGCCGCTCCCTTCAGCCCTGCCAAAGAATGCATCAGGAAGTGGGGCGTTCGCTAAAACTACTTTAAATGTAAATCTGCCATGGTATCAGGATTGAGATTCATCGTCTGCGCTGCTCTGAACCCCTCCGACTCCCTCACTAGTGTTTGTATGTCGAGGCGCCGCAGGTCACACTTCACTTTGACTGCCAATGAGGCCTCAGCACTTGGACACTACGACGTCCATGGTCCTCACCACCCTGGACCAATTACACACGGTAATTGAGAGTTGTGGGTTTTGTGGTGATTCAGTCAGCTGGCTGTTACGCAAGATCTTTTGTAATCGCATCACATTTCTCTCATGGTCATCTATAAAAAGTGGAGGGGAGAAAGAAAAACCAGTCAAACAACTGACACAAGTTTGATTGCCGTGAATTATGTAAAGTTTGCCAAACATAGCAACACGTCCTGATCTCCAAGGCTGTACAGATGGAGCACAATGTTTGTTTACTGAATGTGTTCAACTAAATAGCCGGGCCCCTAGAGTTGCAATTCAGGATCGCAAGACAGATCATGTGCCTCCTCTCTTTCTCTCTATCTATACTGCTGTTGATTGCCACAGAGCTCAGGCCCCGGCCCACTGCCTTCCAGCACGAAACAGATGTTCCCCCCGCACTTATCTCCATGAAAAAATCCAGACAATTTACAAAGAATATAAATTACGGTTGCAGCTACACATCAGTGTCTCTGTCCCTATAAGACCTTGTAAGGAGGATAAGGGTGAATTGGTGTGGGAGGCTGGGTGGATTGTTCAGGAACAACATAAGGTGGATGGAAGCAGCAGGGAGGGAGGGTGCTGCTGCTCTTATCTGGTCCACAGCAGCCCAGCAGAATGAGAGAGGCTGGTGACTGGCAGTGATGTTGTGCTGATAATGCTAAGCCGGTTTCATGCACATTTCAGGGAGGCTGCCATCACTGCTCAGACTTAAAGCTCTCAGCTCCTGCCAGTGGATGAGGCTGGGACGTTATTTGCAAATAGCCATGTCATACACTGGTTTCACCACCTGACTCTCTGTGTCAACACGTACTGTACACACACAGCGGTGGAGGCTAATGTGCAGCTTTGATGTACAGCTTAGGTGACACGGAATTTGAATTTCAGTACATGTAAGGTTTTAGCTGTCAAGACATTTTTTATTTATTTGCAATATACACTGTCCTTGTGTGGATGGGCGCATGTAATGCCGACGAATTTCAACTGCATGCTCAAAAGGCTGTATATTTGTGCTGAATGCCATTTTAAGCCCTTAGCCCACTTGCACGCCAGACGCTGACTTAGAAACAGCAACTACAAGTGCACGATTCATACAGTGCTTCACACGCTTGCCGCTAATCTTCACAAATCACCCCTGATATGTCTCATTGCACTGTAAATAAGGGTGCCATGAGAATGAGGCTTCTGCATAGTCTGGCACCTGCTGACAACTACATGCTGTGCGCAGGAAGCATGTGCGCACTAAAGTCCCATAGCACTGCCGTACTGTGACACTTTGTAAAGAGGATGCTTTTGTATTTTCAATAATGCATGGACCGCCGGGAAACGCATGCAGCCTTGTTTTATTTCACGGGGTAGAGTTGCTGTTTTAGCAAATTAAATTCGTCTGCGGTAAAGAAAATACTAATGCAATTATATTTAAGTGGAACTAGACTGCGACACCAAAAGGTCAGGTTTATATTATTAGTAACAACAACCTTCCTTTCCTTTTAACACAAAAAGCAGCCACCAAGTTAATGATGCGGTCATGTATTTTTGAGAGCCCAATTCACAGCAGAGGATCAAAGAGGTTTTCTCTGAGCTTTCCTAATAATGCTGCAGTTTAAAAGACAATATTGGAGATATGAAGACCACAAGACAGATGAGTCGGAGATTAGAACACTGGAGCAGAAAATGTTAAAACTTGAAATGTTCGCTTTATTGGCTGCTTCATGTGGTTGTGAACATCAATATTATGCTTTATCGACGTTTAGAGATTCAAGTTTAAACCAACAATGGGGACAATAAGAGGACTTGTAGAGGACAGAGACAGGTTAGGGCACGGACAGACTCCCATCCCCAACAGGCCTCACACCAGTCTGAGCTTATGGATCACCGGGACATGGCCCTTCTTGTCTCTCCTCCAGAGTGGTGCCAAAACAGTGCCACTAACCTTCCCCTATTGATCCCCCAGTGACAGAGCGCAGCTAAGGCCAACTATTGAACCACTTATGATTAATTCACAAATCCTGCCTTGTCCACAAAAAAGCCCAAAGAACAAAGCCCAGACAGTAGGAACAACTGAAAAAGGAAACGTTAAGAGCTATTGAGGTCAAACAAAACTCTACTTTTTGAAGTGTGATGGTACTGTGGAGTTGGAAGTGCTACTTTACAAGCTGACCAAGCGAAAACGCACATCTCAGAGTATTTTGTGTCTCTAAAGTTGTCAGCCCAGAATAGGGCAGGGTTAAATAGAGGGAGTGACAAAAGAGAGAGAGACAAACAAAATCAGAGAGAAAGAAAAAAGAAGCCACGCTTCCTCTCCTTTCCCTTATTCCTCGGTTCTATTTTAGTCATGAGGATAGACCAGGGAGGGCAAGAGGTTGAAATTGAGCTGTAACTCTATCTGGTTGCTGGAGCGAATCAGAAAGTCTATCTCACCTTTCACCTGGGAATCACAGCTTTCTCTGTGCCCTGTCTGGTCACCATACCAACCACAGCCAGGCATCATGGGATTAATTGGAGCCCAGGGCTCAGCGGCAGCTCAGGCACAGATAGAGAGTGAAGGGAAGAAGGACGAACATCAGCCATGGTCAAGTGATGGTGGTCATGCAGATCGAATTGAATTTCAGGCATTGCTTGCATTGCAGAACTGATACGGTCGTGAGGTAGCACTAAACATATTGGAGACCGAGCCACCTCCACAGTAATGCTTGGATTGGATTCCAGGATAAAGTTCACGGTGTAGTGCTGGCTTTCTTCTCTGATCCCTGTGTGTGGTGTGGGGATTTTACACAAACACTGACACATTGTGATTCGCCTCCGCAAACACAACCAGTGCCAGAATGTTGAGAACACAGAATACCAACAGGGGAACCTACTGCGTCATGGACGGACTTGATGTGAGATTAAAGGAAAAATGACAGGTGTGGATGAGTAAATACAGAGCCGTGCTTCCCAGCGAGTGGATTCTATTTTTAGTGGCCTTTTCATCTAACCAGCATCTACTACTGTTGATTAATGAGCACAAGAGCATGAAATGTCCACGGAAAAACCCACAAACATAAAGATCATTTGAAGGTATTTGCATAAAAACCACAGCACAAATTACACTGAAATGGTGCGGTGTCACTGGGAAGGTAAGTCAGTACGACGCTGAATACGAAGACACACTGGCTACTCGTGCTGCTGGTAAAAGCTGCTTTAGTTACTTAAAGCAACTTTTGCTGACAAGATCAAAAAATTAAGAACGATTCATAATAAAAACATCAACAGAAAAATTTATTGCTCTGTTAATTATATATATTTTTTGCTTATTCACTTCTGCATTATGTAAAAACAAGTTCATTAAACCTTTCTGCTTCCTTCATTGGTAGCAGAACGTATCTGTAGGCAAACAGCAGTGATAAAATATATTAAGGGAGTCTGACTGATACAAGAAACTGGGAAGCCTGTGATGTTATGGGACAGAGCGTTAGTCAAGTGTTCCCAAAGGCCCGGGCGCTCGGCCGTATTCTCTTCCTGGGGGTATATTTCTGCATGGTGACCCTTGACCTTGGCCACCGGCACATGTCTTAGGACTGTACAAACACACACAGCACGAGAGGACAAAGCAGAGAATAGGCCAACTCTGCTTCTGACAATGATGATGACAGACTGTGTGTGTGCCGCAAGGTTTATCTGCCTTCGTCCAGCTACAGCCCCCCCGCCGTCATCTACATGCGCATATACTCACACATCTGAATACACTCATAAAGTAGTCAGCGAGGCACACCTCTAATCATGGCCACCTCTGCCTTCTCATTTTCCAAGTTCAGTGGCCCGTGGAGCTCCCACACACTAAATCACATCAACACTCTCTGCTCCAAAAATGATCCACACACAAATATTCTCTCTTTCTTCTCTTTGCTCCTCCTTCTCCTCCTTGTCTTAAAAACATATTCCAGTATAAACTCCTACACACAGGACAAAGACAGAGACATACTCAAGCATGGCTGGTATGATGTGCCCTAAAACAGTTGCTAAAAGCATTTAGCCATACCTTCCAAAGGCAGTAGAGGTATTACCTCCATATCCAAAGCTGTAAAATGTTTATCCTCAGTCTGGCATAGACCATGACTTTTACACACTTCCTGCAGCAGCATTTCCAAACTACAGCAACCTGTCACACCGGTCTAGCTGATTGACTATTTCCCCCGTATTTGACACACCAGTGGGTCTGCTCATCAGTCACCTCAGCAAGTAGGCAGCAAGAAGTGAAGAGAGTCAAGGCAACAAGCCACAGCATGGCGCAGAGTTTTCTACGGGCTCTAAACTGCACATAGGGCCTGGCAAAGGCAGGTGCAGCGTAGAACTACAGCATGTTTTATTTACCAGTGTGGTATATACAGCTCCTACAGCCGATTAGATGTTTCAGCTATATTTCTTTAAAATGTCATAGCCACCAGGGATTCTTTGAACAGTATAGGGGAAAGAGGGCTGAAAGTGATCCCAAACTGTCACCCTGGGTCTTCTCTGGAGAAACTGACTGTACACAAAAGTAAAACACTGCACAACCTGGACCTGGATAGAGACAGAGCCAATCTTAGGGGGTGCAGATTCCTTACAGGGGTATTTATTTTTCCTTAGAGTTTTTACTAATACTAACGCATTTCTCATGGAAATAGGTCAACCCTAATAAAACACAGGCCTGAGGGAGACTTTGGGCTTCATATATTTAGTGAACCCTGCCAGCACACCTGCAGTGGGAAATTCGTGTAGACCAAGGAGCTCTTGACCCGGTCAGTGTTGGCATTGTGATGAACTGCTCCTGGAAGAAATCATGCAAATGAACCGCTCTTGACACTAGCCTGTCACTGTTGGGTGTCTTGACTTGAGTTTATCTATGGCCATGTGTTCGTCTGTGACTTGCTGTCCACAAGGTGCTCTACAAAAACCAGCTATGTGAAAAAGCTGAATGTTGAAAAAGTTCAAGTCAGCAAGATATAGTTGTGTGTGTGTGTGTGTTTGTGTGTTTATATCTCTGTGTGTGTCTGTTTTTGTCCAACCGTGTCAGATTTGGAATACACAGTTATTAAGGGGAGAGGCCTGCCACTCATGTGTCTCCAGAGGGTGAGGAGACTAGACACAATATAGGATAGAAGAAAAAGGGAAAAGGCAGAAGGGGAAAAAGAGAGAAGCACAACTAATGAAGGCGAGGGAAGGAATGGTGAAAGTGTCAAGGCACCCATTGTATTTCTGGGCAGGAGCAGTAAAGACAAGCTAGTGGCCTCTGCAACTTTAAGATTGCCATTAAACTCTCGCCATGCCAGTGTTTATGGTTGGCTTTGTGTGTCAGAGGAGAAGGGGATCGTAAAGTGGGGCTTTGTCTGTCTGCCATCGATTTATTTCCTTCGTTAGGGTGATGACACTGCCTGCTTATGATGTCCTAGCACAGACTGTAATTACAGAGCACTTCTGTCTTTATTGATGTCACTTTGTTAGTTTAATTATGCTATATTGGGTTTTAGAGTCACAGCAAGAGCAAAGCTATGATGTAGGGCAAAAATCATCAATGGAACATCCTCTTTTGAAGATGTCGGGGGCAGAGAGTTGGGAGATAATTATTTCATAGACAGACATCTAAAATAGACCCTGTGCATTTCAACATCTACAAAGGCAAAGAGAAGGTAATCTGAAATTTAATGACTATTCCGTCTGTGTTATGACTAAAGTCAGTGGGAGGAGGCTGCGAATGTGATGAGGGCCTTAATGGAAATGAAACACCTGGGTTCAACCTTGACAGCAATTGTTTACACGCCCAGTCCCCAGGTGCTGGGGTTGACTGAGAGTCATGCTCTATAAGAACCGTTGGTGTGTGATTGTTTCTGCGTGTGTACACACTGTATGCAGTATATGATGGGCTGCTACCCAGGGGAAAGCGGTGCCATGTGAAGGTGACCCTTGAGTGGGGAGAAGGGGGGAGAGGCCACCTGCTTCCTGGCGCTGGCGAAATGAGGGTGACAGCCATCCACCTGTCTGCGAACGCTCTCGTTCCAGACCCCATCTGCCCACCTCTTTTGGGCTCTCTCTTTCCCAGGGGACCCAGTGACCCTCGCTGTCGTCCCCTTGGTCAGGCCTCCTGTCCTGTGTCCCTACAGCCAGCTGAAAGCGCCACGTTTCACCTCTGACCAGGCCACTGTAATACAGCACAATAGCAGGGGGCTCTGCAGCAGACACTTGCAGTTTTAGTCTGCTTCTCCTTTTTGGTTTTTTAAAGTGATACAGGCCCCCGAGGTTTTATGTGCCAGACTTTTCTATGGGTCTCCTGGCTTTGCTAAGTCATCACAGGTAGCCAATGGAGAAAGCCTTTATTTGCTCCATTTTTCCTCCTCTACTATGTTCCCTAAACTCATTGTGGTGTTCTGTAGAAATGATAATCGCTGGCAAACAACAGCGCAATTTGGCAACTCAAACATTGATCACATGTAGCACACTGTCTATTTGTCACTTCTTTCTGTCTCGCTTTCATTTCCCCCCCTTCTGTGCATGCAGCTGCCTGTGTTTCTTGCCATTCTACCATGGAACACACAAAGAATCACGTTTTCTTGCCAACCAGTCCAGACAGACAGACAGGTTATTTGAGCGTGTTTGTCTGACTGCGGTGAGAACCATCCCCGTCTCCCATGGCACCCGACCTGTGGCCTGGACTTAGGGCTGTGTTTGCTCTTTCTCTGTGGACTTCAACCACATAACCGAGAAGGGTCTGTGAGGAAAAGACCCACCAGAATTCTGACATGTCTTCTGATCTTTCCTGGAGTCCTCCAGGTTTGACAGGCATACTATACTCTACACCTCTGCAGAGAAAATCCTGCTCTGCTACAGATGGCTGGCGAAATAAACTGACACTAAGACAGAGACATGATGGAGAGATGGATGGAAAAAGCACAGAAAAAAGGGATTTAAGCGGAGGCTGCATTGTAGAGATAGTGGACACATGAGATAAAAAGAAACATCAGATCTTTGCCTCTTTGCCACATAGTGTGCCTGAAGTAAGGCAAATGTAATTTAGGGAAGCTCGCAAAGCTTTTTAATTAAGAGACGCTGTAGTTTGGAGTCGCATCTACTGTGCGAACTGGATTCCTCTCTTCTCAGGCTTGTTGATTCACAGCATGTTGGATTTACCCTGGCTGCCTACCTGGAATAAGACACAATGCTATCTCTGCCTATTCATGGCGGACATCACAAGGAGAAGCTGATTAACTGCTCCGCTGCTCCCGTACTGTAGGTGAGAGTGTGTGTGAGGGTCCTTTTCCGGCAAAGCTTTTCTCATTTGTACAAATGTAGAAAGACATGAGAGGGCCTCGCACGATGGAGCCGAGGCGCTAAGATCAGCTAGAGAAAGTACCTCGAAAAAGGAACATGAATGATTTAAAAAACGAAAGGACAAGATGAGCTAAGATGCAACTTGAGTGGAAGGAGAAAGAGGAAGGTGTGATGGTTGCAGCAATGAGTAAAAGCAAAGGTCAGATTTAGTAGAATAAGTGAAGATGGGTTTTTAAAATGTTGTGAACTGACAGTTAGGCAAAGGTAGCAAAGTGCAGTAATGAATGAGTGTGTAGACAGCAGCAGAGAAACAAATAGACACCCACTCCCACAGCCCACCACTCGTCTAGGCTGGGATTTGATGCCTAAAGTGGAAATCCATCAGTGGTGCTGCTTCCATTAAACATGTCTAAGTGTAGGCCGCACCGATAGACCGATACACGCACTTACACGTCCATTCATGCATAACCACCGTATGTACACACACAGAGTCCCACAAGGCCACATCTGTAGGTAACTGCAACTCAATTCATGTACCTAAACCGCTGATTATGTGCCAAAAGATTCCTTCATATCAAAGAAGGTTTTTTTATTGGACAGGGCTGAGCTTCATTAGGAAAACTGAAGCGGTGAAACTGTGAACAGGGAATCAGATGCCAGCATTGTGAAGATTTTGTTGCAGCTCTGTCCATCTATTACCATATATCTACAGATCTACACTTGTGATTCAAAAAGATAAACAAACTACTCATAAATCTTTGCTTATCACAAGGAGCTAAACTGTTTCTCACTACAATAGCATTAGTGTGCGCTTTGGCCAAAGGCAAGAGGCAGTAATAGATAGTAATAGGGTTTAGTACAGGAAGGCAGGAGGCACAGTGATAGGCAGAGATAAAAAAAAAAATCCAGGCGAGAATGTGTAAATAAAGAGCAGTGGGAGATGAAGAAAAATGGTTAGAGGAGGAAAAACCGGAAGAACAAGAGAAAAGAAAGGTAAAGGGTGGTGAGAGGGTGAATGGAAGAGGGCAGCACCGAGGAGAGGGAAGGTTGGCCTCATTACTATTAGACCTTCTCTCTCCCTCCAGGCTCGGGTGACCCCAGCTCTGCAGCCCTCTGCCTTGCACACCACTAATCATTTGCTTTTAATCACCGGGATATTCTCCCCCTTTGCCCCTTCCCACCTCCCCTCCCCTCTCCTCATGCCCTACTGTGCGCCCTAGCCTTTGCCAAGGTCCAGCTAATTTTATTCTAATTGGCTCTATCCTGGGCTAGGACCAATCTGCTTCACTGTCCTCCTAACTCCGTCCATCCTGTCTCTGTTCCACTCCTATTCTTTGTCGGTCTCCCCTACTATCACACTGCTTTCACAACTTGACGCCCGTGTTTGTATCTTCATGTCCGTACTATCCTCCCTTCTCCGTCTCCTCTCTGTTTCACCTCCAATTTTTCTTTTCACCCATACCTGCTTCCTCCCTCTGCCTGTCTTTCGTGCCGTTCACTGACATCGCACTCGTGCGAGCATTTTCCAATTTCTGTTCTCCCTCTCCTGTTGACCTTACATTCCACCAGACAAAACAAATTGCCTTGATGTTGTCTGCCAACAAAAAGCTTCGTGTGACTGCTTTCATCCACGAACAATGGCATGAAAAAGAAATGCGGAGCTGTTCAATTAGGTAAACCTGATGTCTATAGCCTGACGTTCTCCCTTTTCTTAAGTAAGAATAAGAAGACACAGAGTGTGCATCAAATGACAGTGAAAAAAATTAGCGCGCCGTATGAAGAACAAAGGGCGATAAGATGCCCGCTGGCCAAAAAGCACAGAGAATCCGAATGAAACAGACAGTCCAGGGAACTAGCTGTCTGCTTCATTGCCTTGTGTGAGCGCTGCAGACGCTCTTAAATTACAGCAAAGAAAACATCGCCTTGCTAATATTTTATGTGTCCTATTTCAGTTTTGTGATGCACGTGAACATTCTCCCTCATTAAGTTTGCTCTTTAATAGAACTACAGCATTTATGACAGCGGGGAGGACATGGATTTGGCGCATAAAAGCCTGAAAGTCGATTATGGTCATATTGTTTTAGCACTTCTCACCACACTTATTCCAATTAGGTATAAATCATTCAAGTCAGGACTTCAGACATTCTAAAAGGGAAGTTATTTTCTCAAGTAGCCTCACATGGAAGCAATACAGTATTTACTGATGCAAGGTAATCGGCCTGTTGATAAACACATAAACATCGAAGGCAAATCTCACCAAACGCTATCGTGCTTGGCTTCACTGTACCTTCCACTGCAAGCGAAAAAGAAGTGAAGCAGATGGAAATCCTGCATTACAATCACCAGCTACAAATCCTCTACTTTTCTTTTCTCCTCCAGATCAACAGCACCAATAAATTTTCATTACACCTGTGTGAAGCGCTTCAAATAGAGCCACAGAAGCAGAAACTAATTACTTTCTAATTTATTGACTAATGGCCACAGCCCTGGGAGACAGCTGCAATTGTTCTAACAGTCCTGCTGCTCCGACTGCACTCAGGTCCACTTTAGATTCATAACCAAAATAATTTATCATTACAAGCACATTAAATTGAACCGTATAGACCATAACAGTGGTAATTTATATCATTTTGTTGTTAGGGATGCTTTTCCCTCCTCTGTCTTGAAAGCACGCAATCTTTGCGATAGGATTTGTCTCCAGTCAGTTGTTGTGTGTGGCAGGTTCACTTTGTTCTTCAAAAGACTCTTTGTTTCGTGCCTCATTCACGATTTGCTGGAGCTTAAAGCAGAATGGAAAAAGAAAAGGATCGTGGTGGCTGCTGTTGAATTCTGAGAAGCCTGTGTAGCACTTTATGAGCCACAAACAACCTAAAATAATAACAGCCAAGGCCAAATGTTGTTACTGTCTGCATGTTACATGAACAGGTCATGATCTGTGTGTATCTCTGTATTGACTTAGGCTAAACTTTCATTATCATCATTATTTAGATTCCAGCATCTCTCTGTGGGCCAGTAAAGCTCTGTGCTGATAATGTATTAATTTCTGCAGTTGCCTTTATGCCATAATGCGTCTCTTTCTTGATGGGAACAGTGCCTTCCAGGATGTCAATGTCCCTATCAATGAGACACAAATGGCCACCCAGTGGCTTGAACAGCATGATAACAACATTAGCCATGTGTCAAGGCTTTCTTAATCACTACAGAGGATGCCATTTGTGCATTGATGGGATATTATGAAGCAAAGTATGAGATGGCATTTTCCACTTGTGTCATTAGGATGGAAGGCCCATATCAGGCAAATTCATTATGTAAGCAGTGATTAGCATTGACCTTGCACCCTCCGCCTAGAGAGTGGTCTGAAACAATGCCAGCGAAATCATGTCATGTCTACGGAGCCCGTGTTTATCCAGGAGGATGCAGTGCAACGCGTGCTGGCAAAAACTGCTTAGTCCTTATATACGCGTTTCATTAAAGGCACTGTGGTGTCTAGGTGTTCTGTGGTGACACCCATTCTTTCATGCTGCTGTTTCTGGAGTCTGTATTTGGGAGATCAGCCAGATTTCAGCAAAAACACCTTCAGATCTATGGGAAGAAATTTCAACCTCCCACAGTAATCACAACCAATTCAACTCTGTTGGTTCCCCTGTGCTGTGTTACAGATGCTCGGCCAGAGGGAGGGTCTGAAGAGTAGCAGCGTGTCTCTGTGGCGGTAAACCAGCATTCACACATCCCTGTGCATAAACATGCAACCCTTACAAAGCACAAATTCAAATTTCAGCTGCTGTCATTATGATGTAAATGTAACATGGCTGTGTTACGTATGTGTAACACCACTTTGTCAGGTTGTCTATATGTTATAAGTGACAGTTGTCTGCAAGGTTTACAAAACAGTTCTTATCATCGTAATGTACCGGCTGTAAATATTCAATGATGGCTTCTTTAATAAACAAGACCATCACACACGGGTGGCTCCGTGTCCATAGCAACAATATTACTGAATCACCAATGAGAGCGATAGATGTAAGATCTAAAGTTTGTACCTCAAAGGGAAGCAGAGCCACATCACACGCACAAATATAGACAAACATAAATTGAAAAGCAGATATGTTGCACAAATGCCACTCTCCACCCTCCCTTTCTCATTCACTCTCTGTGTCCTCCTCTTCAGGCATTCAAGCTTTCACAGGCTGATCAATAGAATCCAGCAGGCCACAAATACAGAGAAGAGGGTGTGTAGAGGTGGCGGTGGTGAGGGGGTGGGGGTCCCCTGAGAGACACAATAAGGACATTGAGAAAAAAACAGAGACCCGAGACACACAAACAGAGACAAACACGAACACATACACACGACACAGCCTATATTCCCCAGCCAAGCAGTGACGTCAGCCTCCTGTTTAAGACACAGCCCACCTAATGGACTATAGCCAAGGCACAATGTGTGTTTGTGTGTGTAAGTGCGTGAAATAATGTTGGACTGAGAGAGTTTACCCGCTACAGCAGAGGAAGGACACACCACTACAGTGGAACATACACAATGTCAAGCACGATAGCCATTAAATCAACAGCAATCTCTCTGCTCCTGACACTTCATACACAGAGTGCTCATACATGCATGTACCTGTACATACACAACTCTATTCAATACGGTGCAGCAATATTAGGTTACTTTAAAAGTGTTGAAAAAATTGTGGGAGGAAATGAATGACATTCCACCAGTACATCCTCTCCAAACCGGAGCAAAATGTGTCAGCAGTGGGAGTATAAAATCTCTGAATGAGAGGTTTTTTGGCATAGGAGATATGGAAAGAAATCAATTTCAGGGCCAAGTATGGTGCCAAGGACATCCAGAAGGGCAAAGCTCTGTTGATCTGTTCATATCAATTTGCTTCTTTCTGCAGACGGAGAATGCCACAGTGTGCAGCGCTGCATCTTTAAGGAATATTGCCCCAATAACGGCGCTATAAAACACATCATTTTACAGTCAAACCATCTCTGTCTCAAACGCACTTGGAGCGGAAGCTATTTTCAAGCAACATAAAGTTTAACATGGCGCTACATCTGCCGAGCCGCTAGCTTCCACGCTACATGGGACCGGGCGATTTAATTAGGGGGACTCGGGATAGCTCTGCGAAGCACCGCAATGAGCCCCACCCTCTCAATACCGAGCTGATCTCTTGTGGTCATCTCCGCAAGAACAGAGTGTGTATTAAAGCACAGCTTCCAATATAATTTCTGTTGTGTTCATCATTAAACACTACAGGTCACAAGATTGTGACAGGAAGAATCATACAGATGAGTCGCTGACCTCTGTCAGCCTTCCAAGCCCGAATTCTAAATCCTACAATACAAAATGATTTATACACTTTTATCCAAAATGATATTTGTCAGTGTTAAACATTGTGGATGCTCAGTAATACTCATAGCCCATAACAATGTTGTAAAAAAGAATAATGCTGGTGGATCAAAAATATATTCGCACCGAGGTATTTGTGGCCATCCAACTATTAGGTCTGTGTGAAAAACAGCATTTAATCCATCTTAAACATTTTCCACATGAATACATATTGAAAATAAAACCATCCAAAGGCCGGAGCAATTTTGCAGAAAGGCACAGAAAACAGCTTGAAAATAAAGCAGCAATCTCAATGAGCTGCTCTGACAGTCATTAGTCGACTGGAAAGTGACTTTCCCCCAACTGAGATAACTTTCTGAGCAATAATGTCTCCCTTGAAAACTCATAACGAAAATCTCTTTTAAACTTTCCCTTGATTTCTAATGGTTCCTCCCTCTGCTGAGACTTTCAACCACCTGAGTGAAAAGCAACCAGATCGCTAATGCACCCTAATTCAGGCGGTATAGATTACAGATTGTCAGGGGAAAACTTGATTTCTGCCTCGACCAAGTGAAAACGGCTCTTGGTGTAAATTTAATGGATCAGGGGCTACCGTAAGGATAGAAACTGAGCGGAACCTTATCACTTACTATATGTTTATTGCCAAGCCCAACTGGAGCCTCAGCGCTGCGCAGACCCCAAACCTAAACGCTACTTAGCCGGAAAGACTGCAGATTCAGGATCTCTTTCCAAAAAGCCAGTACTGTCACATATTTGGAGAGTATTTGTCAATCAAGTCATCTAGATGACCTTACGCCACAGTGTAATACCCTAATGGCATTCCAGATAAACCGTCAGTGTGCCGTGTTGTGGGTGAGGGGGGATCGGCCAGCTGGAGACACGGGACGGCGAAAGTTCAATTAAAAATGCTGAGAGAATCAATTTGTTTGCCTTAATTACTTTCTTAATTTGTTAAAGCATTTACTTAGAAAAATCCTGTGTCACATTTTCTGCTGTGATAATGGCGCTACAGAGAGAAAGTGGTTGTTAGTGCCACCGGCTCACCCTCTGATGCTAAATACAGAGCTCAGTGTGCTGGCTCGCCTGTCCCTGCGTCTCTTTTACGGGCTGTGTTGGTAATGAGGCCCTCCTGTAGTGCTGCACTTCACTCCTCTGTTGGTACAGAAAAGTGCACCTCTGCCGCCTCCTGACATTCTGACAGATAGGAGCTGCAGAAAGCATATGGCCAACATGGCAATGCCTCAGACGCCCTCCAAACTGTCGCAGGGCTCAGGCATAATGAGCGTTATAGCGATGACGCTAAGTTCTACACATAAGAGACATTAGTCATCACATTTTCCGCATCTGACACAAATCTGACGCTGAAAGGCAAAAAAACTCTTTCACCTGAAAAGTCAGGAGATCCCAAGATTTTGTGACTTTACAGAGCAAAGCCGTGTTCTGCGGCATGGCAGCACTGCCTGGGAGAATGCATATTTAGCTTGGTTTTATAAAACCACACAATGTGGTTTCTTGCAGATGTGCAGGACGATTAAATTGCGTCGTGCATTCGTTGGACTCCATTTTACACGCATCACAACAAGGCGTGAGGCTGACGACAGAAACCCGGACAGATGTCACTGATAGTGTGTTGGGGCAGGAAGTGGCCACGTTCCCAGTTAACTGTCAATGTCATTAGTGTCCAGAACTCCAAGTCCACAGCAACGCAACGTGATTTTAGATAAGCCTTGCATTCAGCAGTGCCCTGGACACGGCCTTCTCCTCTGCCAGTCTCCTTTCTCCCTCTCTGTCTGGCCTGTTACCCTGACCGTCTAGACACCTCCCAGCACGCGATCCCTCACCCCAGCCAACCCAAGCGCTCCTCGGCTCTTCTGTTATCTCTCCGCAGAACACTACGTCACAACGCAGGCTGGCTGGAGGGCTACGAAGGGCCACTGAGACAGACAGAATCGTGCCAAGCCGCTCGCTCACTTACACTTTCATTCACGTCTGGAACGCCAAGAAATCACTGCTCTGCAATGGATTTCAAGCCTCCTGTGAGAGCAACCGAAACGATCACAATTCAAGGTTTACCTAAAACATATCAGACAGTCTCCAGGGTTGAATGGAAGTGTAAACAGTTGTAAGGAGGCAGCTTTCACCAGTCAAGTCTATGATGTAGGCACACAAACAAAACTAACAACTGAAAGTAACTTCAGGCACTTTTTGTATGCACGGAGGCAAATGAATGAGAGCAATGAGCAAGCCGAGAAGCAATTACAGAGTGGATGGTTTTGGGTACAGTGAAACCACCTGTAGCCCAGACCGTCTGATAAAATAATCACATTTACATTTGTGGGAAGCCAAAATGCACGAGAAAATCTTCCCTGACACCCTTAATTTAGTCTCTGTGCCCTCGATGCCCAATAGGTGGAGTGTGAACACCTCACATTCATGCTAGTGCTGATGAAAAGACTTTTAACTATGACCTCCTGCGGTAGAAGGCAGAGGTTACAATGCATCAACGTCACTTTCCCGTGTGCATCGCTAGAGCCTCACACCCATGACTGATCACTATTAAATTACATGGATTAAATCAGAGATCCTTAATTAGGCCCTAATAAAAGCGTCATGTGGACTTTGAAACCTCTGAGCACGCCATGATTGGATAAAAATGTGAAAACATACTAAATGAAATTGGTTTACCGCTGAGCGTGCGCCCCATGACTCTTGAGTAGAGCAGCAAAGTGGGGGAAATAAAGTGAGGAGAAATAAGTAAGAGAGCGAGAGAGACAGACGCGGATGCAGGGAAAGCGCGAGGGGAGTCTCGGGGAAAGTCACACCTCTTTGCCTCGGAAAAGCTCTTAAATTCCATGTGTGACCTAAGGGAGAGAGCTCAGAAGAGACAACCTAAGATGCCATGATCTAAAATTTGACTGTCGCGGAGCAGTAAGCTAATACAGTCTGCCAGAAGCCACAGCGTGGAGAGCTACACGCGTGACGCAGAGCCGAACACAGATCAGTCCTTGCATGCATCCACAGGTGCACACAAGCCTTCGCGCTCACACTCAGGCACACACACCTGGGACCTGTGTCTTTTTAAAACGGGAGCGTGATGCGTCCCTGCTCCTCTGGACCCTCACGTCTCTCTGTGTCAGGACGACCAAAAGCTTTTAAGTGCTTTAAACTCATAATAACCCTAATGCCTTGTCCTCCCCTGTGAGATCTGTGTTTGCCAGTAAGAAAATGAAATGCAATTGAAATACATAGAGGAGATACAGGATGTTCAGGCATTTCGGGGGTTGCTGGGGATTTGACGTGTATGAAGGCATTAAGTAGGGTACAGAGAGTAAACAGGCTCCCAGGATGTGTTACGCTGTGACAGGAAAAGTTGGAAAACGGCAATTCTAACGCCACTGTGGCGCCACACAGGAGCCCAACACACAGTGGGCTCGTGATTTTGCCCTGTTCTCCTTTTGCATGTTAGCTTGTTATGTTGTCGGTGATGTTTCTATTTTTGTGAACATGGGGATTGAGGACAAAAAAATGCAGCTCCACTGCCACAATGCTTAGCAGGGAATACTAAGCACACAAACAAAAAAACAGCCCCCAACCACCTTCCCACTCACCACTAATCCTCTCATGCCCTAATTGTGGGTGCAGTCACCCCAGATTCACTTATTCGGGGAAAAGAGCGGGAGAGGACTGGCTTGTGACAGACCACCCTGTCTTCCCCTCAACATGCTTCTGTCTGCCAGAAGACACCACAACAGTAGGTGGTACTCTCTCTCCATTACATTTCACTTTTATCTGACTTCCCCTTCCCCTCTCCAGCTTCCTGTCATTTCTACCTCCTTTCTCTCTCCCTCTCCTCTTTCTGCTGTAAACTGCCTCAGGTGCTTATAGATTGTGATGGTGGTGGGTAGGAAAGTCTTTGTTTCCACAAGCTCGGTTTAATGCGTTCTTACCAAACAAATTTACTGCAAGGAACTCAACAAGCTTGTTAAGATGGGTTGAGATGAAAGGAAAGCACAAGACTGGTTTAAATACTGTTGTCTACACAAATTGAACAGGTGGCTTGCAGCTACTGGTGGTCTACTCTAGTGGTGTTCAAAGCTGCGATCATGCTACAGTAGGTCGGTACATCAGCAGGATATGCAACACATCAAAAACTTTCACTGGAGACACATTAAAACAAGCAATTAAACTCTTTGGCATCTTCCTTTAAATCACAGAGGGCATCAGTCAACTGAGCATAATCCCACACCGCAAGCCTTAGAAGAAGACGCTAGAAAGGAGCCAGCGATTGGTGGCTGGCTGTGTTTTGTCGGAACAGTGTTGCTACTGTGGTGAAGGCTACACTGGATCAGAGCCATGCAGCCTCTATTTTCCTGTCTGGTTTTCACTCTGTCTCTCTCTTTCAGCGTCTAATGTCTGTCTAATGCTCTCACTCTCTCTCTCTCTCTCTCTCTCTCTCTCTCTCTGCCAGGCAGAAAACCAAGGCGAACATTAGGTGCTGGTGCTGCACATTTTGATGCTTGGCTGTCACTGTATCATTGTCTGGTGACATAAAGCGCAGCAAAGCACTGAGCAGTGATGAAGTGGAGAGGTTTTAAACCTGCGTTCACTGGCACATTCCTTGCCTTTCAACCAATGTCATTTGGAAAGTGTCATCATCCCACTGCGAAAGTAGCCACCCACCCACCAAAAACACTGAGGAGGGAAGGAAGGCGAGCTTCCTCCTTGGCAGCACTAGCTTCATTATTCCGCTGGAGGCTTGATTAGACGGAGGAGTAATTTATGAGCCACTTCATTGCCAATTCAATGTGCACATCACCTGTAAATAATTGAAGCCCTTCATGTTCATTCCGACATAATAATATCGCTATCGTGTTAATGTATCCAGCAGTGCTTTCCTTCGGGTCAGGAGTAGGCCTGCTTTAAATCTTGGCTGACCCGTCTCCATAACTCTCCTGATTATCACCCTCTAGCAAACACCAAATATATAAATAAATAAGAAGAGATAAAATATTGGAAATATGGTAAACAAATACAAGCCTCCTCAGCAAGGCAGGGTGGGTTGCAGGTGGAGGGCACGCATTTGCAACAGTCTTGTTAATTATATTTCTTGTGATGTGGATAAGTCAGGTTTATCGTCTGTTTATGCATTTATCTTGTGGAAAAGTTATAAAGTTTCACCCATGGCAGGAAAGGAAAATGCTTTGCTTTTATTAATAGGTTCACTTTATTATATCACTGTTTAAAAACATGATGGTTTATATATTTATATATATATGAATATTAATTATCCAAGATGGAATGAGTGTCACCTTTCCTTTTCCACACTTCCACAAAAAAGGTTTAAATAATTTATCAATTGACTTATATTTGAATGTATTAATTCACTGATGCAAAATTTATACATAGCTATTCTCCACATTCCAGCCATTTTTTTCTATCCAATTTTTAATGAAGTAGGTAAAGTAATACGAGGACGTGGGCAGAGGTTATTATCTAATACAACTCTGCACTAATAAAGATGTCTTATCAACAGTCTAACCAGAATCAGACTCAAGAGCTTCATGCTGGCTGATCCACTGCTCTTTAGGGAGCAGCGCCGCACGTGGCGTCATAGTAAACAATTACAACAGGATAAATGAAGGCAGGGAGGAAAACAAACTCAACCAGATGAGTGAAGGGTAAAGGTTAAGTCTGTAAGAGGAACCTGAATATGCTTTAGATCATATCACTACGAGCGTCAGGCTGCTTTTCTTTTGAAACAAACTAAACGATAAAGCTGTACAGGAGGTTAGTCTTTCTATCTGCTGTTTTTACACATTGAATGGTGCCACGTGGCAACTTATCATCCACTGTACTTCCTGTACTGTGAAGCTCAGCTGGGGCGAAGAAATGGGACAGAATATGTGCCAGGGTGTGTGTGTGTGTGTGTGTGCGTGGCCATGTCGTGCCTGTTCTTTGCTGGTGATTCACCCAGCTCTCTGGAAGCAGTCCAAGACCTATTTTCTCCTTCTCTTTACATAACTGTAAACGGTATCACTGAAGCCATGTGTCCTGTCCTTTCTCTTCCGCCTCCTCTTGTTCCTTTGCTACTTCCTTTCCCCATCCTCCACCTTCGTGTGTGTGTGTGGGAGCTTTCAAAGGCCTGGGTTGTGTAGTTCCCCGTTCTCGGACCACGCCCAAAAGCACAGAGTGGCCGAGCAGATTCAGGGAGTGGCGTGGGGGGGTTGCGTAGGATGAGGCGCTGGTTTTGACTGAAATACCACCCAGGGCTCTATAAAAGCCCAGGATCCAGGATCCGATAGACCATATGCTTACAGAACAGCACCCAACTGGGCACCAGGGTGTGACGGGCTGAAAATAGGGATTCACAGTCACAGACCTCACTGTACTGGCCAACATACAGCCGCTCAGCTCCAACGCAGCAGAGTGACGAGGTGGAAGAGAAAGCTACAAGAAGGGCTTGAAAACAGAAAACCAAGCAGGTGGAAGGAGCGAAGCTGAAGAGCGTTCGTGGGGAGGAATGAGGCAGCGTGTTTGCTACTGTGTGTAGGAGACATGTAGGCAGGATTTACTGTCTGGACCGTTCAGTGACTCAGGTGTGAATAATGCGTCAGGGCTACGCGTGTGTGTATGTGAGCATAGCGACGTGTCGGGTAGCGCGGGGTCGTCTGCGTCTAGGTGGCCGAGGGTGAGCTCTGCTGTGTCTGCTGCCTGCTCTATGACAGCCAGCTTGCACGCTGTTCACTGGTGCAGAAGCGCTAATTGAATTAAGTCTTTATTATGAGGCTGCAGAGGCAGCACTTCTCTCGATCTCGGCCCGCTTGGCTGACACTTTCTCCTTGAACACCTGCTTGACATCAACTTCCTCCTCTATTTATTTATCCCCTCTCCTGTGGCCAGCCACTGGCTGCGCTCCCTCCCCCCTCCCCCTTCTCCGTATTGGCATACCAAAACAGACTAGGCCTGCTTGTTTTTCATGCCGCTTTATACCACTGATCGCTTCTTTCTTTTACCTTCCGCTTTTAGCTTCCGACAGGTAACGCATGCCTTACACAGTTCACAAGGCCTGTTACCATACCGAAATGGACACGTAATAAAGAGGATTAATTCTGATTCCGTCCTTCTTGGCCATGAGCAGTGGTCCTGGTGAGCGTAAAGGGAATAAAGGCGATAAAGCTAGATGATGTTCTATGTTCTATTGAATAGTCTCCAGTGGGCAAGCTAGCCAGGGTAATATACAGCAGCTGGGATGAGAACCAACATATATCTAGTCCCCTGTCCATTTCCACTAGCCTCAGGCTTAGGCTGTTTCCCTGGGCTCGGCTTGGGCATTACTTTAGAGGACAGACAAACAAGAGACACTATTAAGCTGGCTAGGAGTCTGAGGCCCAGGCATTCGGCCCAGCTCTCGCTGTAATCTATTGACCGTTTGCATTCTCCCTCTCATGCCCCAAAACCACAGGACTTTTCTCTGTCAGTTGAATCCATTGCTCAACTCCCTCCATCTCTATCTACTGTTTACCCACTCTATTTTTCTTTTTCTCTCCATCGCCCTATGTCAGCTCAATCCCCCTCTATTCCATCTTTCTGCTGCTCTTAGGTTTGTTTGCGTAAATCCTCTGCCCCTCGCTCCTTCTCCTCCTCACCTCATCCATCACTATTCCTCCCATCTCCATCTCGTCCGTTCGCCTCTCTTATCGACATGTTTCCATTTTCTAAACTGCTCTCGCTCCATCATATTCACTCTTCCTTCGGTGGTCATTTTTCATTTCATTCACCCTTACCTCATGCTCTCAGGGTTCACCTCACACCTGTCCTCTCTGTTTTCCCTGGTGGGCTTTATTTCACCCCACTCACAAAGCCCAAGGTGGGCATAGCTGTCCTTGTCAGGGCTGTTGACTGGCGTGGGACAGCGTCCTCCAGGGCCCGGCAGAACCAGGAACCAGACCAGGAAGACAGGGAAGTTGTGTCGCTATGAAAGAAACTTTTACTCAAGAAGAGAAGGACAAGGCACAGTATGACAGATATCACACCAGTTCACCTCACCAAACAGTCTCTTCACATTTACTTTACACTTTTTTCCCCTAACTCTGGCTTAATTCAGTGTCATATGTCTTACTTTGTCTTTGTCTCAGTGTGATCTTATCTCATACCTCTTAATCTGTTATGCCTTTGTTCTGTATGTGGCTGTCTTCCTCTTTCTCTGTTTCCCCGGCTCCCTCTCTCTCTCTCTCTCTTTCTCTCTCCCCTGCTGCTTCTGTCCTTTTCCACTCTCCTCTGAAACTCTGCCAGCCAACAAGTGTCACAAAGCATTAGTACCAAACACCATCAGAAGCCCTTCTCAGACACATACTACACATCAGCCCCCATCTCACCATATAAGGTTCCACACACACACACACACACTCGCACCCCCCCCGACACACACACACACACACACACGCGTACATACAGAAAGCTCAGTGCTTGCTCACACTATGTGCTAGACTAGGTGACAGAAACAGAGTTTACACATAGGCCTAGGGAAGTCTTATGCACAGTGGCAGACTCACCCAGATACTGGCTCCCTAAAAAAAAAGACACACACACACATCGAATAAACAAGCACTTTTCTCCCGTAATTATTCACATATTCTAAATATCTGACTATGTTCATGTCCAATGCAGTTTTCTGATGCGTAATTATACGTTTAAGCTTGAATACATGATGCGTCCATAGGCAGACATGTGTCTACGTATGTACACACATATGCGCGCACACGCACAGATCTGCAGAATTTCATAGGACCATATACACAAGAGCAGGCACCATACACGATAGCAAACAAACAGTCATTAGTAGATTTCAGGCTGACTCTCAGTTCTGCTCCACTCTGTTGTTGGTGCGCCAGTGCCTCTGGGGTGGTGCCGCTGCTGTAGGTTTTAATAAAAGCATTGTCTTTGGAAGCTGTCTAAAGGGAGTCAGTTTCATTTTGGTGTGCTGCTGCTGCTGCTGCTGTGGATGTGGAGGTGGGAGGAGAGAGGGCTATTGCGCTGGGACATGGGGGCGACCAGGTTCAGTGTCATTGCAGGGCCCTCCAAGGACCGACGCTTATTGTTTGATCGTTTCAATATACAATACTGTGTGTGTGTGTGTGTGCGTGTGAGGTCATGTAAGCACATGTGTGAATCTGTATGGACTAGAGGCTTACACAGCCCACACAGCACCGCCGCTTCATTTCCTTCCTCAACAGCTGTAACAAGTCTTCTGTACGTTTGTATTTTATGCAAGACGGGAGATTACACAAGTCGACGCGCGCACACGTGCGGGGCAATTTGGATGATGGGCGTAGAAGCACTCTCGCCGTTATGTTTTGAGATGGGTTGCTGTTAACCAGTCCTATAAAACAAACAGCGTAGAAAAAAAACACTAATGTGCGACTGTTCCACTCATGAAACCATGTGCCATTTAGGGGATGCTCAGGATAACGAGCTTTCCTTATACGACACACAGGTGTCCATTAGCTCTTTGGGCTGACCAATCTGTGACACCCTCTAGTCAATAGTTTCTCCATCTGTCAGCAAACAAACACCTCTAAAAAAGCCCTCAAGGAGACATCTATGTCATTTATGATGGACAATGACTGCCTGCTCTCAACAGGAGAACGATGTAACGCCCATGATGAGGTCAAATCAAATGTTATTGTCTGGATTTGTAGTTTCTGTGCCTTCCTTATGTTTGCACTCTGCTCCCATAGGCACCTTCACATCCCATCAGCTGAAGCGCTTCCTTCAAGCGGTGAAAGGAGAGAATGAATATGGCTATCTGGAAGGATCTAGGGAAGGAAAATCCTAATTGTCCCTTTAAGTCTGTTCTCTCCTGCGGAGTGAAGGTGTGCAGTAACGGCCATCTTAAATCACAGCCTGGCTGCGGCCTTCATTAAAGCCATAATGCCAGGCTCTCCCTTTAATGGAAATAGAAGCCAGCGAGGCTGTGGGTGTAAATTAAAGTGTAAGGCCCGAGTAGGCAAAGATTTCCCCAGCTCTGACAGGTGCGGCCTGAATTAGCTGTAGTGCTGTTCAAGCAGTCAGTGGGAGAACACTGGTATTGATTTTAAGCACTGTTGCACTTCCTATCTGAAAGGGAATGTGTATTACTAGAGCTAGGCGCATCAATCACTCAGCATTCTACCACTCTCCCCTGGCACGCTTCAGATTTTCAAATGATAAACAAACAGAAACAGACCCAAACAAAAGGCAGCGCTGGCTGTACTGTTGTTGCTGGAATACAGTCGTGCTTGCATATAATTGAGCTACTTCATCTCATCTTGCTTGTGTTTACATGATGCCATTTCTATTCAGGGCATGTCCTGCCTTGTGTGTCACCTTGGTCAAACAGCTGGCGTCAGCTCCTTGTGCTCTGGCTGTGGCCACTCCCACGTTTACGACGTGCATCTGGCGGAACCGTTACACGCAGCGCCGGCACGGTGCCGCGTGGTGCCTTTATGTGTACGACCCTACCGCTCATCTCTGTCTCCCCTCGCGCCGTGCTCACCCTGCCTACAGGAACTGGCAGGGTGAGAATTAGCCTACTTAGCCTATTCCCCACAGGGGTCAACCCGCACACAGACATGCAGACAGCACATTCGAAATCAGACGCAATCCCAGCTTCCCACATGCAGCCGAAGACGTGCAATGACAAACGATAAGGCAGCATTTAACCACAGGTAGACCGAGTTTGACCTTTCACCTATGACCTTGAGAAGAAAGCTTCTCATACAGAGGCCGGTCATCAATCAGCTCACATCAATCACACATATACGCTGCACCCTTTCACTCCCCCTGACCTTTCATGGCCCAAACATCCATCACTACACTCTACCCTTTCACTGACACATTGGAAAACACAAACACTTTACAAACTCTCTGTGTCTGTGCTGTCCAGGACACAGGCACGCACACTTCTTGTCCTGAAATGATGGCACCTCTATAACGTGATATGTGTTGATACGTTGTCAGGGGATCTGCAGGTGTACACCAGGGGCTGCTACCTCAAGACATGTTTGCTGAAATATCAGCACCTGCACTGAAACATGACATGGGGCTAAAACCCCTGAGCACGCTGGCAGCTGAAACCTCTGCATAACAGACAGCCAGCAGTGACAGACTGTGTCCATGAGCATCCCGAGGACCATTTGGCTAGAAAGTTACTAAATCAAAAATCTCTCTCATCTCACACAGGTGTCATTTTTAGGCTGTCTCGCGTTGAAGGATGTCCGCGCTCCAACATTTGTAATTCTCTGGCACCCTTCACTGTCTCTTTTCTTTATATAATTTACCATTCTACACAGCAAAGAGGCATCTGTATGTTCTGCACAGAGTAATAGGGTGAGTCCAATACCAACTATGGAACTCGCATTTCATGATTAATATATGCCTCAAATTGGTCTCATTTTTGATGAGTTGGAGAGGTGGCTTGGGGAGGAGGGCATAGTCTTGATAAAATACAGGTGAGCTCTGTGCTCTTTTGGCCCGTGCTCCATAATTACACCAGAGAACGTATTCTAATTGGCAGTGTCTTTATGCAGAACTATTATCAATGTCCCTCTGAGGCAGTGGAAGAGAGGAGGGGTGGGGAGAGGGAAGTGAGGAATAGGTTCTATGTCAGTGAGCCCAGGGTCCATTTACACATGGATGAGGACTCCTATTAATGCCGGCGTAGCAAGTCCACCTCGCAGCAAAAGAGAAAGAAAGGTTTAACATACTGAGCTGATTCCAAATGCATGAACACGTAAACCTTAGTAAAGGGGAAACTCTGTGAACAGGACACATTTGCTGTAGCAGTGAAAAAAGGGTTTTGTGGTCAGGAAAAATCCGAACAGCCCAACGGTGGCCAAAGGCAGTAATCCCAGAGATTTATAATATGAAGAGAGATTAACCAAGGCCTGCAAACAAAGACCTGTTCTCGCATTTGTTTGCGTTTAACGTGTTACGGTTTGCATGCAGCTCATCTTGGCATTTTTGTTCTATGTGGGTGCAACACCTGACCCAGACAAACACCTTCAGCTTTGGCAGCGTTATCGGTTGAGTGGTTCATGTGCAGACAGATAGGAACACATTAGCATAGCATACAAAGCGGATGCAGTACCGATGCATGTTATGTTAACTGTCCTGCTAAGTGGAAACAAAAACAGACTCTGCATAAGAGGACAAACAAACAAAAAACAACAACAACAAAAGGGCAAAGGCAGCTCCAGGAGTGGAATGAAACTTTTAGCGCTGTGAATCCTAACTTATGTTTCAAAACAGGCCAGGAGTGTAATTGTCTTACCTTGTTTTAGGGGACGTTGTTAGCCATTCTTCATGCTTTTCAAATGTTATCAAGTAAGCTGCGATCTCCTGTGGAAAAGAGAAGAGAGGAGAGAGGAAAGAGCGAGGCTTAGATATGTCATCTTTAATCAGTCTTCTCTTGTGTTTGTAATACAGCGGTGAGACTGCTTCGTTGATATTCAGACAGTCCAACCAGCAGCACAAACACAGGAAAGACGGCAACAGGGGTAGCGTCGGGGAACTCAGGCAGCTAAATGGAGACTGGTAGAAGTAAAGTGAAAGACAGACGCGGAATGCAGCTGAGGTCAGATCATCTTCTGAGACCATCTTTGTTACGAAAGCTTTGATCAAGTTCTCCTCTGAGGACATCAAGGTGTTCGCGCAGAGATTGACGTCTCTTTGTTTGAGAGTGAGCGGCTTTTAACATTTTTGGTCCGATCCTCCCTTAAATCCTTTTGATCTGCCCTTGACACTCCTCTATGGATCCATCCACTCTTTAACTTTGAATAATAACTACACGCCAGTCTCACAATATTGACATGTGTGTATACCAATGCTTCAGAAAAAAAAAAAACTGTAGATCCTTACGTGTCAGTCTTGTGCAAAGAGATGCTATAGACACTGTTCTTTTAAAAAAAAGGCATACTGCCACTGGCATAAGTAGAGATACTTCAAACGCTTTCATGTTTCCCATGCTCGCCCTGCCGCCTGCATCACTCTGAGCGTAGGGGGAACACACTAGACCATAACCGGCCATTTTCTCACCAAACTAATGGGCAGAAATAAAAGCACTTTGGGTGCTGGTAGACAACCTAATGATTACCAGCGACAGCCAGCAATTCACTCTTCGGCAAGAACATTTTTCAGCTTCTCAGACTGTTAGAGAGAAAGCTACAGACAACGGAACAAACCTGTTGCTATCTCCTAGACAAATATTGTCCATTTGTTTTTTTTTTAAGAGCGAATAATCTTTCTTGTTTTCAGTCTATGAGATTCAGATTTGAAAATACTACACGTCCTTCAAGAAGTAATGTTGTTGCTTTGTATGTGTACATGGGGCAGTAATGTCTCCAAAATGCCAGCCTCCTCCTCTACAGCAGAAATTGGACAAATAAATATGTACAGTACAGAAAGACGCACAGTACAGTGGGCTGCGGCACAAAGGGATCACAAAATTGAGCTACTGTGCTTTTCTCTTTGCGTCTTCTACAATATGCACCACTGCAAGACTTAAGTGGTTCATCAAGGCTGCGTCACAAGTGACCTGGCAAAGAGGCACAGCACACTGGCGATAGCCCACTGGGATGCTGCGGGGCGGCGCAGTGTGAGGGGTTCACAGGCTGGCAGAGGTTCCACCAGTGAGGGGGTGGTAGTGTGACTGGCACTCTTGCCTCCAGGTGCAGGCTGAGAGATAATGCTGCGTTGATTAACTTCCTGTTCTCCTGCCATAACGACCGGAGGCAGCGTAGCCATGACAAGATGGAGTCTTGAATTAAGAAAAAGATAGGAATAGGATGACGCTGTCAAGAGGAGCTCTGGACTGCCCTTCTCCTTTAAAACTTCAGCTGTACAACACAAAAAGAAATACAGCAGCTAAAAGTACAACAGAAGTCAAAAGTCCACCAACTTTCTAAAGGAATTATCCAAAAAGTCTCGATTTTAAACAGATGGCGGCTATATGCAGTGTGTAAATGTAATCTTTGATGCGTCAGCAACAATTTCCATGGTTGAGTGAAAAGAGAAAATCATGTTTCACTACTAAGGACACAACGACTTTATTTGTCCGCATACATTTGTAAGTAAATGAGACTAACTTGGCAGTTATTAAGTTAATCCCTGATATTGTGTGTTCATGTTAGCGGGGATAAAAAGCTCCTTCAGTGACCTCTGTGCTTGTTAGCGCACAACCCCTTCCATCACTCTTGTCTTTAAAATCCAGCCACAGCCCCAGTGGCAGAGAATGAAATAGGGGCCTGCATGGCCTCGTATTAAAATAAAAAAAGAAGCAAACCTCTACCTCTGGCTCTTTGTGCACCCCTCCCTCTCTGAACAGATGTCAGGGATTATTCCAACCCCCCGACCAACCATAAAGGTGCAATAATCTTATGGTGAGGAAACAAACAAAAACAGACGTGCAGCCATTAAACAGCTGCAAAGAGACAAAGTTTGCATGGGCGGCATAATGAGAGGCTAGCGTGCGTTCAGGTTGAGCAAACACGCTCGCGGGTTAGTGCAAGAGCGGCAGAGGGGGAAGTGGGCAAGCGGTGGGCTGAACACTGATGGTGCATCAAAGTCAGAGCAGCAGCTGTCAATGGGCTCTGGACTCTATCTGCTGACCTGACTGCCTTTGGCCTGCTCACCATCACTGGGGAAATATTCAGAGGAGGCTCTCTGCACACACAGCTCCTGCCTCACGCTCCCTCTTAGGTCAGAATCCTGCTCATTCAATGCTGTTTGTGCTTAGTTTCTTATCCCTGGGCCTTCCCACTGACTTGATCCCCGCTAGGGATTTTTCTCCAGGTGCTGTAGAGATTTACTGTATCAGTGGTGGTGGTATTCTGCACAGATTAAATTGAGGCAAGCTGCCCTTCAAGCCTGATCTAAATAAATAACAATCAGTGCGAGCTAGCAGTGAACCAGAGAGTGACTGAGCAATACCTCCTCTAATTGACGTGGTGGTTGCAGAAAAAGGGGCCTTTCATTTTCCAGGGGAGAGAACAACCCGGAGCTGTTTGTTGTAACCCAGCCGTCTCATTTGTTTCTTTTGTCTCTGTAAGAACTGCAACACGCTGTTAGCGGAGAGGGAACACGGAACACGAGTAGCAGTCTCGCAGTTCCGGGACTGATGGAGATGGAGAACCACCAGCGTTCGCATACGAGCTTCTGTCTGATTCCTGGTTACCTGTCTGGGCCTGGCACGTTATTAACATGCTCTTCAGTAGGTGTCACTCCTGTACACATTACCCTCTAGCCTCCACGCACCTTCTCCTGTCTGACTCTCAGTCATTTTTTCCTCATCCATACCCGCTGAGGTGAGGGAAGCCACCGTAAGAAAATTTTCATTTCGAGATGACTGTCTCGCCTCTCAAATGATATTTTCACTCAGCAGGTACAACATTTCCTCCAGAGAGAATCGGCTTTTGAAATGTCTACCTATTTGAAATTGGAGATGACACTAACATATTCATCCCATTTCACTTCTTTGCACCAAGAACTGTGGGAGCAGGAGCAGCAAACCCTCCGAAAATAAACATTACTGTCTCTGACTCATCCTACGTTTTGATTGTTTTAAAATTACATGAAATTAAAATTTTCCGAGCAACTGTTTGGCCAAAAGTATTTCATTAGACTTATATCGCTTTCTACTGCGCATAAGGCCAACGTTTCATAAACAGTATCTATGGTGGAGTCAACGTTCCAGAATAATCTGAGGCTAAACTGTTTTGCTGTTACCTCTGCTTCACTCGCTCACTACCAACTTTGATTTATGGCAGAAAAAAGATGTGCTGAAAGGACCAACGCTCCAGCATTTGGATGACAGACCTGATGACTTGAGACAACTGTCGCCGTTCCATTAGAAGGAAAGATAGGAGTCTTTTGGCATTATCTCAGGACGCATCAGACGCCTGTCTCTAAACACCATCAATAACATCTCTCCCCTCTTCTGCATCCACAGTGCATTTGAGCTGACGGAAAATGAGAGGTGGGAACAATACAGAGGTAGGAGAAAAACCTTTAAAAAACCTGAGGTTGCATCACTGTCTGAGGGTTTAATTGAACTTTTATAAACCGCAATTCACTGGACACATTGTGTAAAAACACAAAGTAATAACTCATTCATTTATCACCCCAGAAAAGAGTCAACAATTACAGCATGTTTGTCCATTACAGTATTATTCCAGTTGTATTGGTGCTCTAGTGACACTAATGAAAAGACGTTTAATGAATAGCTGTATTAGAAAAACTAACTTTAGCAACAGTATTGATTGCAGTAAAAGCTTGGACTAATGAAATGAATATGAGAGAGCAGGAAGATGTGAAAGAATGGGAGCAAAGTCTGGTTAGAGAGCAGAGCACAGCGCCTCCAGCCTGCCTCTTGGTGAAGTCTGGGGAAAGCAGCCTCAAAGCTTTGACCTTGCCCCGCACTTGAAAGCAGGAAGTGGATGAGAGGGGGCCATGGGAGGGATACGGTGAGAGAAGCCCTCTCTGATGACCTGGGTTTGCTGAGGAGCACCAGGTCATCTGATATTTCCTCTAGGGCAGCCGAGGAAACCAACCTGCCCAGGGCCAGGCACAAATGGACTGGAGGGGGGCTTGGGGGAGGTGGAGGGCTTTGCCGAAGCTCCGGGCTATCGAAAGATTACACCAGAAAAAAATTCAAATGCAATTAGACACAGAAGAGATAGAGACGAGCACTGGAGAAAGGTATGGAGAAAAAGGGTGGGAGAGCTACAGAGGGAGAGGATAATCAAAAAAGAGAGAGGAGGAACAAAGTTTAAAGATTTTTTTCCCCATGACAGTGATAAATGCATTTAAAACAGGAGAAGCATGAAGCTATGGTGATTAAAAAAGTGCACACCGGTTTGATTCTGCAAGCAAAAGTGCCTTAGCTGAATCATTTTGGGGTTTTTTTGTTTGTACTTCATGAATTCTTAATGCCCCAGCAATAATGTATCACACACTGTATCTATGTAATCTCATATGGCCATATTACTCTTTTAACTTGGGGAAAGTAGTGAGGTGGAGTGAATCTATTTTAGCGCGCTGTAACCTCCAGCTAGCCTCTAAGATTGTTTGAGCACGGCTCATAATAAGATGCAGTGAATGCGCTATCAAGACGAATGGTCAGCACAGACAAAAACGAGAGAAGCGTAGTATAAGGGCTAAGACGAAACAGAAACATAGGCGGGAGGGAGAGAGTTCAGAAAGTGAGAGTAAGCAACAATGGAGTGTGCACTTGGCATCTGTTGGAGAGGAGTGATGCTGTTCTACGAGTCCCTGGGCTGGGTTAAAAAGATGCCCTCTCCAGCATACTGCTCATTAGAACCTGCGTGGGACTTCCCAGGGATGCCCGTGCTAAAATGCTGGGGTAGACACCATCACAGAGAAAGCAACGTTCCTCTGCTGCTGCTTGATTCAGATCGGCCTGCGTTTTGACGACTAATGTTCCGAACCAGTTCAATCACACGAGAAAAAGAAAGCTAGAGAAGTGCGTCATCACGGCTCTTTTAGGGAGTAGTGAGCTGACTCACAAATGATGTCACCACACCCACTATAGTTGCTCAGCAGACACGTAGCCCATGTTTAAAACACACCTCAGGCGATGCTGTTCTGTTTCTCTATCTAGTTCACTATGTGCTGTAGCTCCCCAGCTCTCTGATGCCATACAGGAGTGGGGAAGCGCGAGACAAGCCGTCCATTGCCCTACATTATACATAGTTCTGGGATCAATTTGGCATTGATCCTGGATAGCTTAGATGTTTTCCAGTAGTTGGTCAATGCCTCTCTTCACATTTCTGCTTGCAATGCTGGTCATAAGACTGCTCTGAAAAAGGAGGCATTCTCCTGGGGAGCCTCCTTTTGCTCCTCAATGCTGCACGCCTCCCTGCTCCAATAATCAATGTTACCCACAGCAGCTGCTCCACCACTACTCGCCTTTTTGGTTTACTGTATTACTTCTCTACGCTATGTGCAGCGCTCAGCTTTAGCAAAGAGCAGCCGCGATCCACCGCGTGAATTTTTTACAGTGGGCTGCACTCACTACTTCATTAGTCCAACACCTTCCGGGTTTGTCATTGAAACAATACGAACAGTGCTGTCAAACATACCCATACACGGCAAACAATACACCTTCGCACGTACACCTTGATACACAAAGTCATAACAAATGAAAAGATTAATATTACAAAAGTGAAATATGATTAATATAACGAATGCTGATGTCAGAAAGGTTGCAACAGGTCACTGGATGGTGAAGCTGCTCTGGTGTCCCTGGTGCTTCAGCATGATGCCCATAAACCGTGTGTCATTTTTTTTTCGATTGTTGTTCAATTGTCTCTAAATCTTGAAGAACAAGCAAATAGTCAATAAACCAACCAAGCAGACGATTTGTCTTCACACAAAGCTTGTCAGTTTCAGGAAAAAGTCATCCATGGGAAAATGTAATGCAGCAACTACCAGCTGTGGTCAAGACCACCTAAACCGAGACACATAACCAAGACTTGAGAGCAAGTTGAGACCAAGTCAATACCAAGACCGAAGCAGGCCGAGACCAAGGCAACACCACAAAAAAGCATTTATTGTTTAGACATAAGAAACAATAAAACAAAGAAAGGTGCAGGTGAATTTTTATGCTTTGAAATTTCATAAATAAGTAAGCAAACGCTAATTAGTTGAAATATACTTAACCATACTTATTTACAGCTCCCATGGCTTTTCTAACACAATTTAGTAAAAATGTACCTTATAATAATGTTGTATAAAGACCTAATATAGCCCAAGGCAAGGTTTTATTAACTATACTGAACTATACAAATTGATTTAGGGCTTATGAGGAATCTGTTCATCTGTTGAACTTTACGACTTGTCTGTGTGTATGTTGAGGATGTTTTTATGCCATGTGTAAGACGTCCTGCTGTGCCGACTTATTATGACCAAGCCAGTTCCTTTCAGATAAGGATAGTGGAGCTCGGCCATGCAAAAACACAAGCACTATACAGTAGTTGGACTCAGAAAAAGCTGCTGACATAAAACTGATACTGGACAGAAAACCGTTTACCTGAAATCACAGTTTGCACTCATAAAATAAAGTCATTAAAAATGTAAACGTATCATAGAATTTTCTGTTACCTGTTCTCGCTCTCTAACAACTTTATGGGGCCTGTAAACATAGCGTACACACAAAGGTGGCTAATGAGTATAACAGTGTTCAATACAAGCAAAATCTCTTTGGATGAGGAATAAAGATATTTGTAAGATTTGTGCTGCAGAGGCACATTTCTGAATCTGCCGTCGGTGGCTGGCTGTGCTTGCGCCACTTGTTTATGCTTCCTTTCCGAGCGCTGATAAAAGCCTGATGTTGTCCTAGCTGTCAGTAAATGTGGCGTTAGGGACATGCTGCACTGCTGCGCGTTTCCTTTTCACTGATAACTCTTGGTAGCCAAGACAAAAGCTGGTTTAGTGGACGTGTTATCCCTCCTTCAGTTTCTTGATCTGTGAGTGAAGGGCGATAGAAAACGTGCATTTGCACTAGAACCTGACATAGTGGGAGAGGACGCGTTTGTCCCAAGTTATTTTATTTTGCTTGTTAAGGTTAAATATAGACAAGCTTGATGTTTATTGATTTAAGTTATATTTGTAAGCTAATCAATTATTGATACTCACCATGAACGCACAGTGATGTCACAGCATAAGCCAAGTGTGAGGCAGAGCTGGCTTAAGTACTAAATGTTTGCTGATAAAAGCAACATATTATGAATTTTTGAAGAAAGAGTGTTGGTACCTGTGTTTTATTATGGGCAGGGAACTATTGAACTATTATATGCTGAGTGTCTGACGTTTGGTTTGTTGTTTTGGTTTGGGAACATCACTATTTTTGGAACTTGTTGAATTTTGTAGAGGGTGCCTTCTGTTTCAACGGACACTCTTGTCAGGCTACATCACAGTGGTCAGCCCTGTCTGAGACAGAGGCAAGATGAGACCTTAGAAACATCCAGCCTATACCACTGACACAAGATTCAGTCAGATAAAAATTAGATGAAAACTAATTGATTAGTTCCTACAGTGAAATGTGAAGCCACATATTGTTAGGGCAGTAGATCGTTATGTTGTTATTATTATTTAATTAAGAGCTACATCATTTCACAAAAGACATTTACAAAATAAACATAATTAAAATATAACTAATATCATAACCACACAAGATTTATTAGGGTCCCTCTTCCTTTTTTCAGTTTTCATTCCCGCTGCTCTGCTGGGACAGCTCGGGCCCCTCTAATGGGCGTAATGAGGACTTGGTGACAGATTGAAGTGAGAAATTAATTCTGGTGATGAACTGTGTAATATCAATGTGATATTATATTTTTATTCAAAAAGACATTTATACAATTTCATTATCTTAGGTTTCATTACTGTAGTTTTTACTTCTCCGCTCTGTACCCTCACATACGTCACATTTAAAGGGACTGAATGCTCTGTCTGCCTCTCCACCTCAGAATGAACCGCATCCTGACAGGAAAGCAGGACAGAAACAGTTGGCACGAGGCGGGATTGTTTTGGCCTTGGTGCCATGGCTGCTGTCTGGGATGTTCATTGAGCGAATGTAATTATTTGGCCTTGGTGGACTAGAATGGTCACTCACCAGCTCCCACACTGCAACAACCCAGGAGGCTCACGTGATGCCTGTACAGCCGCTCCTGTGAACATTGTGTATCTCTGTACGTTATACAGCTGTACGTGCAGGACAGGAGACGTGGACAGAAAAAAAAATGAGCCAGATTAGTTTAAAACCTGAAAGACCCATCGACATGCTTTATGTGGGAATGTATCCACAGCATGTGACGTGTCGGAGAGACTGAATAAGAAATGGACACAAAGTTGAGTAAGATGAAAAACATCCATCTTTGTCAGCCGTAATTAGGCAGCATTGTGACCCTGTGTTTGCTGTTATCGATGTGTGTGTGCCTGCTGATGTAAGGCCCATATGGGACCTCCTACTGCTGTACCCTTGAGAGATATGTCTCGTGTAATGATTCTATTATACCTCACTATTCCTCTAGCTGTCCCTCCCAGCGACCCCTCCTTTACCCCAGGCTTTAACTTCTGGCGAGACTTTAAGATGTGTTGGAGGCTTTGCAGAAATATGAAGCACTTCCTTAGCAAACACGCCAAAAACTCTGTGTGTGTGTGCATACAAATGCACGATGGTACTCAACAGGGCGCGGCGGGAAATGGCCAGATTCACTTCCTGGCTCCCCGCGGCTGCCTGACCTCTGGCGTCCACGCTGCACGTCCTCTTCATCATCTATACAGCAGGACGTCTGTGGCCCCCCGCTGACAACCCGACCAAGGAGAACGGAGAGTGACGAAGCCTCCGTGATGCTGACCTCACACCAGCACCACTGCAGAGACTCCAGGCTGTTGCCCGACTCTGCTGCTGAACTTTTCTTCCCCTCAAACACAACTTCTGTCCACCAGTCGAGAAAGAATAACACAACCTGTAAAAGCACGCCAGCGTAGGAGAGAAGGTGTTTCTCTCTGTCTCCTCGCTCTCTAATTCTGTGCTGCGTGTCTTCTATTTGACAGATGCTCTTGTTTTGGTAGACAGTGGATATTGAAAGTGCCATGTCAGACTGCACAGCTAACATCTGCCAGATCTGTTTGACACCTAATGTAATTTCACGATTCGATATAGAGTACAGACATAAATGTTACGTTCGTTGCTTTTTTTATACTACTGTGTTAGATATATTTTTCTGCGAAAACCCACTGAGAGGGCATTAAATGTCATCTAAATACAACTGCGGTGTGATTTCTCTCTGTGGAGACGTTGTTAAAATCAAAGCACTAAATCCTCAAATATCACTCACATTTTCCCAGAAGTCAAGAAGCAATTGTATGACGCATAAATGAAATGACAGTATAATGTAGAAGGTCACCATTCAATTCATATCAATCAACTAATGTCAGCTTCCATTTTAAGGCTCCTACAGGACCTATCCACAAAAAGGGGGAGAAGGTGTGAGACTCTTCCTTAAAAGGCACAAATGAGCGGAGTTGTGTCTCATGTGAGTCTGAAAGCCTATTTATTTCAGGCTCCAGAATCAATTAATGCCTGCATTATCCTCTGAATTCCACAATTCACTGCAGCCAAATTACTGGAGCACCCTTGCATGAAACCAATTTCTAACTTTCAATCCAAGACACACCCCAGAACCACCTACAGGCCTCCCTTCAAAATTTCAGCTTTAACCACGGACTCGTGCACACCTGCCTATTATCAGAGCACGTGGTGCACATACATGTATGTGTGTCTGCATATTTAGTCTATAGTGCTGGCTTCTGCCTGTTCTTAATCTTCTCCTGTAGTGAAAGAGATCCTAAATACAAAGATTCAAAATGGTCTGACAGGAGGAGAAACTCTAAAAGCCTGCTCCCCACATTAAAAGCTGAAAAAGAAGTGGCAGGAAGGAGGAGGAGGAGATGCAAGGAGCACAAAACACAGATTGAAAAAGAGGCCGACTGTGTGTTAAAGGGCAAAATGTTATGTCTTTAATCGACTGGAGTCTATGTTGTGAAGAGAAACAGGATGAAATACGGAGCCCACACGCTGCCGTCCATCCACAGAGAGGGACACACTCCTCTGTAAAGACATGAAGACAAGGCTGAAATTTTACCAAAGGGATGGCCAGATCTGCAGCTCAGGCCAATTAGCCAGCAGAAAGTCTTTTTCTCTATCTCCTCGTCAGCATGAAAGGATCCCCCTTTGTCTGTCAGACTCATGCCTTTATCCTTTATTGCTACTTCCTGTACACAGTCTGTGCGGCACACACACGCGCGCGCGCGCACACACACACACACACACACACACACCCCCACACACACACACACACCCTTCTACTTCTCACGCGAACGATTACATTTCTGCAACTCCCGTTCTGTTCCTGTCATCTCTCTGTACGCCTGTCAGGACACACACATCCGGGCAGAATACACATACAAACCCCCCCCGTGCTCATACAGACACACACATCGCATCAATCCTCACGTGAACTGCTCTCATTTTATCCCCTCAAAGCTTCTGCCATTTCGCTGACTGATGTGATTGTTAGTTCTGGAGAAGGCCTCTCTTTAATTGAAGTGTGTGTGTGTGTGTGTGTGTGTGTAACAATGTGTTCAGAGCATCACCTGGCTATAGTCACTATTGTGAGGTCTATCAGATAAGCTGTCAAGTGTTCTCCCCCCTCTCCTTTGGCTTCCTGCCGCTTTGTGTTCATGTTACATTAACGGGAATATGCAACTGTGAAGGTCACAGTTGAAGTCATGCATGTTTAGTCTCCCCCAGCATCAGACGTCTACGTAACACCAGCCATTACTATGAGCTGCAGCGAAACACCAGCACTCACCACATTCAAGGTTGAACCACCAAACGGCAAAGTGCATCTTTGCAGTTGTATGCTCCAGGTTTCATTTGCACTTTTATTCACTGAGCAAAGTTTTCCCTCAACTTTTCTGCCTCTATCTGCATACTTCCATCTGCCTGGTGAGCATTATCAGTCTCGCATCTCTCTCCTCTAAAAGTTTGGCCCGTTGAGAGGGGAGGCACAGGCTGCTCTTTGTGAAGGCTGCTCTCTGCAGACGGTAGGGGATCGATCAGCCAGACGCTCCAATGGCCTGTTCCTTTGTGAGTCCAGTCTGGCTCTGTGCAGCTCTCCTCTGTTTATCTCCCTCACGTCGCTCTGTGGCTACATGCTCTTAATTAAACATGCCACGCGGCTATTAATTGTCAACCAGATTCAATTTGTTCCCCGGGCATGCTGTGAATGGGCCTCTCCTACCAGAACAAAGGTGTCCGAAGAGCCATGTCAGAGTTGAACAAAAGGCCCAAGGCATCACTTCTATCTCCCACAGCCCGAGCCGCCGCGGCTTGCCGGCAGCCATTGAATGAGGTGTTATCCCGGCAGGTTTCCAGGCAGGTGTTCCAGAGATGTTGAGAGAAAAGCGTCTCGTGCATTGTCACACAATCTTTTCTTCATCCAGTGACATTTGGGCAGAAACAAAGCACTCCATCAGAATTTAGCTGCTACTCCACTGCAAGCTGTCATAATGATTTTACCAGCACAAATACCCTTTCAGTAAAATACTCTAAATCAGCCTCATTTTTAAATCTTGTTAGGCTGCTTTTTTTTTTTTTTTTTCTTTTACGTGGAAACTCTTTTGACAAATTGCGGAAAAAAATAAATAAATAATGCAATGACTGCTAAGATGAATCTGGGAGTAAGCAGCTGCCAAGCCATAATATAATTCATGGCCATGCATCAATGTTACTGGAGACTGCTCTAGCGCCCAGCCAGAACCCACAGAGTCAGGTGCCAACATATCCATCCCCTTGCAATTCCCTCATCCGGCCCACCTCTCAGTCACTTTAGACATCACCCCAATCGATGATCCCTTCCCAAAAACCTAAAGCTGTGGACCCCAGTTGGTGCCAAGGAAGCCTGGCTGGTGCTATTGTGTCACTGCCTAAACCCCTCCACAATACAACACTAAACCTGCCCCCCACCCCGCTTGCCCCCTAAGTCACACACACGAGAGATGCCAAAAGCAAGAGCTGTCCACACACACTGGAGACCTTTTAACCACAGGGCCTGCAGAGAACTGACTCAGTGAAACCACCCTGCGTGTTCTCTGAATCCAGGTTTACAGCTGCTTTACTTACCTACTGGATAAACAAAGGCAAAAGTGAAACAAATATACTGTAACAACTTCATCATGTCTACAAACAAAAGCTGGATTGTGGTGCACTGCATACTATTGTGTAAAGAGCCTGGGTTGTGGAATTTTTAATAGAAGTTAGGCGAAGGTGCTGTAGCATATAGGGAGAGGAGATCTTTTCCCGAGTGGGTTTCTCCGCCTGCCTTTTCAGCAATCCCAATATTTTGCTGGTGGTGAACTCACTGAGCAGTTGAGGAATTACTTATTTAAAAGATAAGGTTTCCTCTGTTGTCAGCAAAAAATGCCTGTTGTCTATAACGGGAGAAAACCAATGCAGTGTGAAATCAAAGGTCACCTAGAGACAAATAACACTAACAGGCGAGAGCAGGGGTGACAAACGCTCCCTCTCTGTGCTCGCCAAATTAATTAAGAGTGGAGATTCAACATGGCATCTCCAACACAAAGGAGAACAAGCTGCCTTGTTGTTGTTCCAGCAAGACTTTTAAGAGTGTGAACACATTCCCCTTTTCTTGGTCGTAATCAAAACATGTTTACTATCCTGTCTCAAATGACTCTATTAATGAATGTTTCTTATGGCATCTCTGAGACGCCACTGCGCTCAATCTGGGCCCTGAGATGCCTCCGTTGAGCTTGCTTCAGCCCCTCCACTCAGCGAGCGCCTTGCCCAGGACGCTTGGGGCCCTGCTTAAACGCCGAAGACCAGGGAGCCCACTAATCCCACATCGCCGGTGTCTCTGTCTAGCCTTAACTGCAAGATAAGCTCACGCCTGAAGGAGAAGACAGCAAGAAATAGGCACATACAGTATGAGTGTGTCTTTGCATCCGGTCCACACCTAATCACCCATTTCAGGAGAGGGACTGAAAGCAGAAAGTGAGACCAAGCCTGGTCTGGGAACAGCTAGAGTAAAACATCTTGGCGATCCTTGCGCTGCCGAAACAACGCACCAATCACTTAGTGGATTATCCTACAGTAAGCTGCTGCCTGATGTTCTTTCAAAGATCCGGGTAGTGGCGAGGTTTACGCAGAGCTGAGCCGGGACCACAAAGTTGTCTTAGTATCTTAGATAAGCATGAGAAGGCAGCCTCCCGCCCCGAGGCAAGGAACATAGTGCCCTCACCTAGCATTGATCCCAGTCACGATGCTCAGACAACCAATTGCGGACCAGAAATTTTAATAACCTGGAGTTTAATTAGTCCACAAAGTATTGATGTGTTTTAATGTTGAATAGGATCATTGTACTCAATCCATTCAACCAGCATTTAAGTACGAGTTCAACAATCTCAAAACTCTCTGAATACTGTCATGGGCTTAAGCCAGAAGGATAAATTTAATTTTGTAAAATGTTGAATGTGCTCAGTATGAAGGAATTAATTTCACAAGGAAATAGTTTTCTAGAAACTACTTGAAGCTTGTGAGACATAAAAGTTTGGTTAATTAGATTTTCTATGGCAGTTAGTAATCGCTACATAAAACCATATAAATATATTGCATTTAAAAACATTCATTTATATCCCATTAACAATGAGAGGTCTGTGCCCTTGATGTTGGAGAAATATGGGATGCAGAGCTCACAGCACCAAGTTAGTCTGCACCAATCACATGTAAGGTCATGTTCAGCCGTAGCTTTTGGCCTTTTATTGTTCATCAAGTGTGTGTGTGCGTCTGTGTGTAGGTTTCTATGTGTGTTTTATGTGATCTCGCTCCCCAGTGGGGGGCAGCACCACCCTGGCCTCAGTGCCTCCACCCACTCATCCATCCCACGTCTTGTCTAATTAAACATCGTTAACATTCATCCCAAGGTCTTATGCAGATGAGCACAGGGGGAATGTGGTGCACTGCGCATTAAGAAAACAACTTGGGGGGTGGCGGAGAGGTGAGCGCAGGGATGAGACGGGCTTGTATCCGAATTGAGACGTGCCTGGATATCTCCGATTTGACCTCATTCATCAATTAATTGCCACCATTAGCAGGAGGTGATGTGGAACCAAAACTAAAATCACTGCACCATGACGTCTCCACCTCCAGTTTGTTGACTGTGTGCATGCGGGCATATGTATGTGACAGACAGACACCTATTAAGCACTGAGTCGGATTGTTTGAGTGTGTCTATGTGTATGCGCACACTACTGTATGACCAGAAAGACACACAGACAAACTGACAGGCATCCAGCCAAGAACTGCCACCAGTGTCTCCTCAACAGAGCTGTGATCACAGCTCAGTCCTGTCATGTGGCTGTCAGTCCATCACTCATTCACACACATGATTATCACACCAACGCCTCAGACTGCACGGTGTCGTCTTAAAAGACCAAAAACGGAGGTGTGCTACGAAAAGCAGGCTGTTGCTCTGCTGCACGTGACCTACATGTAAACCCCAAATCACTACCATCGACCATTTCAGTCAGGTAGCCTGAAATGTATGAAAAGTAAAACATTTTTATGACAACGCTTTTATGGTTGCTATGTGGGAAACCATTAAAATGCCTAGAAGCAATAGAGGTTATGAGTGTGTCAGCAAGCCAGCGTTAAGCCCTGCCAGGTTATATTTGAGGTTAGCTATTTTTAACAAATTGTGAACGCAACCGTTTCACCTATTTACAGTAAATGCGACATAAAAGCCAGGAATCTGGCATCAGCTCTGCATGTACTACACAAAAATCTCAACAGGGATATACTATGTGTGAGCAGGTGCATTTATCAGAGACACAGACACGGTTTGTGCACCAGCCAGGGCATGAATGGCACTTCACAGTATTTAATTCAGGAGACTAAAATGGGTTTAAGAGGCTGTGGTAGCTGTTATGGTCTGAGGGAGCGCCTGCCAGAGCAGCGGAGCGGGTGTGGCAGCAGGGCTGCGAGACAAGACTCATTTTTTTGAGGCCAAACTGATGGCTGGCCATGCACGGCAGCACAGTATAGCACTTCCTAAGATCCTGTTTGTAACTGTCTGTGGAACAAGAGCCCAAGGGAGGAGCCTGCTTAAACTCACTCACCTTCACCAGCAGCCTCAGATCTGTCTCTGCGCACGGCATGCATCCTACATGCACTTATGCACACATGCACTAAGACTAGTAGACACGCCAACAGAAACAGAATACACACATCCACCTCACACAAGCCGTGTGACAACATAACACAGGGTCAGCACACCACATGTGGGCCTATGCAAAAATAAATAGTCCTCCTCAAAGGACCTGTGTCAAATAGGCATGCATGAAAAAACACAAAAAGCACTTTGCCCCACATACATATCTGATGCACAGCAGCCAAGGTCAGCCTAAATCCTCTCCCTAGTGGCAGCCACTTGAATCACCTTCAAGGATCAACAACTTTCATATGGTGCTTTGCCTGTCTCCTCCATAAACATGCTATCCTTCTTGAGTTCTAGTGACTCTGACTGATAAGCTCCTTGTGAGCGAGTCTTCAACAGCGCTACAACAGAATGTAGAAGCAGGGGGCGCTGTGTGGACAGTCTAGTGCTGGCAGTGAGCTCAGGAAACGATGATGAAGTGGAGCATTAGCTTGGTGATTAACTCCTTCTCCCGCTCTTCCTACTCTCGTTCAGTCCCATTTCCTCCCACTGTGGGACGGAAAGGGAGCCTCTGATCAGTGTGTGTGAGATTCCCTTGACACACCGTCCATCTGTGTACATGAGCTGGAAAGCCAGCAGGCCTTCTTCTGCTTTCAAGATCCCGCCTCAGCGTCTTTCCATTACAAACCTTCCTCTCTGGTTCTGCAGCCACCACTGAAACTTTGATGAGGCAGTGCCCCATTTTGCCATGACGTGACGTTAACATGCACCGGAGGAAGAGCGTATTAAAACAACAGATTGGATCTACACTGTAGGAAAATACACACATGTTACACAGCTATGTTCCCATCTCTGAATCAAATAAACACGCTCTCTACACTGTGCAGCCAATGCGCACGGTGACGAGCCTTTAGTTATGGTAACTCTTTGCTTTATAGTAAATTCCCTCCCTGAAGAAAAGATTTTATTTCTGCCATGTCAGCAAGCTGAAGTGAAAAACAATTAGCCACCTGATTAACACACCTGCATCTGTGAAGCTGCATTATTGGATTTACTTACTTGTAAAAAAAAAAAACCAACATGAATATGAAGCCAAGTTGTGTATTAAGACGCTCTTCTCTGCAGAGGCACATAACACGAGAAGGAGGGAGAGGCCAGTGCAGCTACAGTCCTTTCCAAGCGGCGATCAGAGGGCCAGGTGGCTGTGGCAAATGACCTGCACTCAATGGCGCAGTAATAGTTTCACCTCTTCACCGGAGAGGCAATTCTGTGATCACATAGCCCCCACTCATATTGCATCACCAGCCATGAAGCAGGGAAGTCCTTTCCTCTCACAGGTGCACGGAAAAAAAAGAGAAGCTCAGTGGAAACCCAGCGAGATAAAAACACGAATGAGTCAGACTCCTGACTCCTCCAGATGACGATAAATGAAGCTTGTAATACGGTGAAGCAGTTTAGCGTGTCCATAACATTATTGTTGTTCATTGTTAGAAAAGAAGCTGGTCCAGATGCATCGATCGATATATGCATCAGAAAACAATGATTGCATTAATCACAGCTAATACATTTTAGAGCAGATTTGGTCGTTGTTCATGCCTCTAATGATTCTCTAGCTTTCAATCCTCTTCAGGGATAATGGGAGAGTCTTTAAACACACGACAGGAGTCACCACGGCCAACCGGGAGAGCTTGGTATTGAATACGTCTCACAGACAGAAGTCCCTCTCGCATGCAGGCTGAGAATAATACCCCAGACTGCACACAATGTGAACCTCTTGTTAAACATTCAGTAAGATTCTGACGCAACGCACTGCCAAAACAAACGTCCTCTCTGTCATTCCGAGAGATTTCAAAACGTCTTATTCTTTCAAGGCTGCCGCTGTTTGCTGTAAAAAGGATAAAACCCCTGGAGGAGAGTCACTGTCACGCAGACTGGCAGTCAACCTTAATAACAACAGCATTTCCACTGTTTTGAGGACTTTGTAGCCTTTCACCTATTGTAACTATCAGTATTAGGTGTCTTTCAGTGAAGGGGATTCTCACAGTGGGGTGTGCATCTCCTCTTGTCTTCGCCTATAATGCTCTTTTCTGCCCTTATAAATTCTCAACAATTACAAGCCACGGCTTCTTTTTTTTCCCCCAGAGTAGGAATTACAGCTGTCTTCTCTCTTCTCTCTCATCCTGGCATCACTCATCTATTATTCAGTTTTTAATTTGGCTATTTGAGGTTTGTTCCCTCGTTTGGCGACAAGTAAGCCTCTTCTAAACAGGCATCTTATCCATTACACTGCGTCTAGCACACAGCAGACAGCGTACTGGAATTGACCATTAGAGGGGTTATTGATATAACCACCATTCCCTCTCGTCATTAGCCCTCTAATTTCTCCGTAATTGTATAGCAGCTTTTTGAAGTTATTCTCACCTTGGATGCAAGGAGTAAGCATCTTCACTTTTCTAACCACATCCAGGTTTGGGCAGTTTAAACAAAACTCTATCCATCAAATTATGGAAGGCTCACTATTCAGTTTAGTGAAAGCCAAGTTTCCATTGTGGCCATTCTGTCCAAGGGCTTTTGTGCTCCCGACAAAAGTTTCCAAATTGCAGTCTGCTTACCTAGGGTACCATCACGCCGGTCATCGTTACAGAGACATCGCCTGCTCCAACCTATCTTCAGACTCCTATAATCATATGCAATTGTGGTAAAGTGAAAAGAAAGACATGACTCCTCACTGGGATCTATGGCTCATTGTATCTTATGTGTCACACGAGCCAAGGATCAATAGCACTCAATAGTCTATTAATAGCAAGTCTTGGCTCTGTCGAGACTATAGCACCAGCCCTGTCCACTAGAGCAGGCCATGCAAAGAAGAGGGTGCAATAGAAACCAATCCTGGCTTTTCTGTTAACTGTGAAAGCCTCTTAATCATCTCAGTTTCCCATTGACTTAGCCCTCCATGCTTCTCTCCTTCTCAATGAAGGCCCATCTTAGAGGGGGATAGTTAACAGACCCCCACCTCCCCTCCTCACCACAGAGAAGATGACTCTGTCTGTTCAGGAGTTTGGTGGTAAGGTCAACGAGGTTTCCTTCCGCTGCACTGCAACATAACTCCACAGATGGGCACGAGGCATCCTATGTAAAGTTATACTTGTGCAAAGCATGGTATAAATACAGCATCTTGGATATTTAACCTAAAAGGTATTGGTATTTTTCAGTCTTACAAGGCTTCTCTCTGCAGCCAGCTCCGATGATAATACGCTGCCCTGAAACAGGAGTGATTACCAATCGGCTTTGGACGAGTACAAGAGCAACTTCATCTTAAGTGTAAGTGATCCAGCTAATAGACCATAGTATGTAGTTATCTGATAGAGACAGTCACCAGATCAGACTGCAGTCGCTCAGTCATGCAGACAATCAAAGGACACCTGAGTAATATAAAACAAATATTGGTATTGATCCGCAGTCTAATTCCCTCCCACCTCTAATAATGTTGAAAACCAAATAGAGCTTCAGGCCTTCCACTATTTACCATCTTGCACAGATTACTGCATCAATTCTAGTCAAAGAAGATCTATTGATGAATTCCTTTGTGTTTGGTTAAGCCCGTTATTCTGTCGAGAGCCCTTATTAAATACTGCACTCAGTTTTTAGTGTTTGTATATTTTGTCGCTCCCACCGTCTCTGCTGCCTTCGAGCCTGTGGTTAAGCTTGTGATGGGCGAAAGCATGAGGCAGTCACTAAACAAGATGTTCTGATATTCAGCTTGCTCCTTCTTTTTCCCAGTGGTTCGTTCACCAGCTTGGTCTCAGCCAGCAGGAGATATAACTAGAAAGGGGAGGTGGTCAGCGTCACATGATCTCCCATTGGTAGTTGAGCACCGCCCCCCTTTTGTGGGATGGGGGCTGTCACATTCGTCTTTGTCACGGAGCGGCGTGCCACCCATTCATCAGGCCTGCCAGCAATGGCATCCCTTTCCTCTGTGTGCCCGGAGACTGGGCACGTCCGGGCCTGACTGCATCGCAGATACACACAGAGAGCAACACACAGACACTCTGATGGATTCATTTATTAGGCGTTTCATTACCCAGGGGGCCAATGGTGAATCGCAATGCACTGAATGCCACAGCAATGCACGAGTACGCTGTTGCCCTCTAGGCCTGCTGCTCTTACGGACAGGCTTTAAGAGGAGGAGTAATCTTCTGGACACTGTCCTGTTAGACACCGGAAGCCATGAGGTTTTCTATATACAACGAATAATCGGACTTCTTTAACTTTACACTGCGCCACATCTCACAGCATATCCCACTACCGATCCTCCTTGTCTCACCTGAGCAACTATTCTACACACTTTTGAACAGACAACATGCAGGAGGACATTCTTTAGAGGACAGGCCAGCGCAATTTCCGTGCCTTTATGAACTCATTTTTAAAAGACAACTCAGAAACAGTTCTTTTGTGCTTGACAGCCTGCTGATTCTGAACCAGTTGGGGAGAAACCAACCGCTGGGTACATGTGTGAGGATGGAGTTCAATACTGCCTGCAAAACTTAGTATTATTGATTAGCTGGGATGGTGAATTCAATATAGTCTAAAGAAGTTAGAATTGTGGATCTACAAGCCAAGCAATTCAATAGTGTTCATCCCATGCAGTGGTGAGGATCTGGGCACTGTCTGATTCAATCCCAGAAGCTGTGGAGAAGGCTATCAGGGATGGAAGAGCCAACAAATGCAATACGCTGCAGCTTCAGAGAGGATCTTTGGAGTCAACAAATTTAATAGAGCCACTTTATCCCCTCATATGTTCGTGCAACTAGATTTAGTGTGTGGAAGTTTCCCCTGTGAAGCTCCTAGGAGCCGCAGAGTTTATCCTAAATAAACTGCCGTCTTTATTGCATCTTTCTCCAAGTCCAAGCCAAGCCCTGGTTTAATTATGACAAATCCACCGCATGTGTTCACCATGTTTGCCAGTAATGAAGAACGCTTAAAAGGAAATTGCTCAAAGCAACTTCTGTCAACAACAATGGCAGAGGGGAGTCATCTCTGGCTTTCTGAAGAATATTTAAGTTTCACACTGATCTCCTTGTGTCTGATTCAGCTCAGAGGGAGAACAAGCAGATGGGTACCGCTGTCACCACGATAAAGAGGTTTTCATCCTAGAACAAGAAATGCTCAGCTGAGAACCACAGCTGAAATTCAAAATAATCTAATCCTGCGAGACCATGTACAACACAGACGCAGGCACAATAGCGACAAGTCTCACCCTGGACATTTACAATCAAGGCCAAATTAAGTGTGGCATAAATTAGCCACAGATAACATAAAGCAGTGCACAGGGGATGGAGGAGGGATATGATGCGCACCACTCGAGAGGATACGATACATTTTTTTTTCAATTACGAGCTTCAACAGCGTCAAAGCCTAGCCTTAATATCGCCCATAATAAAAGAACTCATTTGAATATCTGCTCTATTCTCTCAAGCTACCAGGATGAGGACTTGTTAAAAATGAACAGAAGAAAAAAGCGCAAGGTAAGCGCTTCAAATTGGTGCCATGTTTGTTTCCTAATATGTGACCCAAAACACTAAAATCATGTAGTATGGAAACAAAAAGGAGAACTGGAAAGGCTTTAAAGTGCGCACTAGGAGGAGGCAGAGGCGTGCTAGGAATGCTCAAATACAAATTTAGCTGTGAGGAACCCTGAATAACACAGGCACTGGTTGTAATCCCAACACTATGCTGCACTGTCAAGCAGCTAATAAAAATAGGCTGGTGGCAGATCAAGTCTGTGATTCAAATACACTGAAAGCCTTTTTTAACTGAACTGCAAAAATCCCATTCTGGCTCATTTTCAGACTATTTATTCTCTTCTTTTTTACTTTCGCTTGCTGCCTTCTCATTGTTCTCTAGGTCTCTCACTCCTCTCTCTCTCCTGCTCCCTATCTCCCCTCGCACAGTATCATTGCTAAATCTATTTGGAGCTGCCGCTGGGAGCAATTGAGCAGAAATGGGTTTGTGCACATCTTGAAAACCGTGTCTGTCATAAAAACGCAAAGGTTCAGCACAAAGAACTGGTTAAATATCCATGTGTCTGGCCACTGGTAGCCTGCAGGTGTCCTCAGCTGGGGCAACTGTTGACTTGGAACAACATCAGAGCTACGCACCCACTGTACTGTTGCTTGGCTTTAGTGATGGGTGTATCACAAAAATCAATTCCCCCGTCTGTCTGGGATTGGTCCGTGTGCTATACAGGCTATTACACAACTTGGCCTTATTGAAAGAGACCTAGGATGACCAGCGTGTGCAGACGTCCGGGCTTGACAATGACAACGCCTCAACGCCACAGTAGTACAGACCTTGAGAAACATCCCATCACATGACACCATGTGACAGCACTGCCTCCATTTGTCGAAGTGAGATAATATGACTCCAGCTAAAGCTCTCTGAACCTCAAAGAGCACGTTCATCTCCATGACTTTGAATTCATTACCCATCAAAGATAAGTCTCCTTTTCACACGCGGAGCTCTATTTGTCAGTGTCACAACACAAAGGAAAGGGGCAACTTATTCATGCCAAACATGCCTCCAGTTTCAAATTTTGGTCGCCCCTTTGAGCACTGTTTTTTAATTAAAAGAGGTTCCCTTTCTTCTCTTTTTTTAGCAGGAATAGCTCTTTGATACCACTTTACTCTGTTTGAAATAGTCACGATAACATATCTTTCAATTACAGTTTTATTGTGACTGCCATCCGGTTGCCATTCAACCCTTCTCTCCTTCCTCAAGCTACAACGCACCTGCAAAGACGAAAACTGACACATGGGTCTGTATAGAAGCAGCTCAGATTTTCACCCATCACACACTGGCAGGAGCAAGGGACCAGTGGCTTTTATCTGCAAGCTGGGGGAACAGGCACCGCCTGGAGAGAATCTGTGGGGTGGCGGAGGATGGAGGGAGGGGCTGTTGATGACTGGAACAGGGCGCGATGTGAGGGAACGGAGCTGACCCGACTCCCTTCATCCCTTACCTCGGCTGCGTCCCTCTTCACATTGACAGGCGGGTAGATTGAGGGCTAAGATTAGCAGCCACTTTCTCACAGAAGGCCAGGGAGATACAGTATTGAGAATGAATGGCCACGTCATGTTGTCAATGTTGTAACCTTGGCAACAGACAGGGTACTATTTTAGTCCGCCCATTGGCCACCGAGATGGTTGGCAGGACCAACTGAAATTGCTCTGCTTATGGTCAGTTTTGTTCACAGACAGACTCAACCAGGTGGACAAACGTGCCGCACGTCAACAATTACCAAGTCACTCAATCAATACATGAATGCGTTTACTGTACACGTCGGGCTTGTCAGCAGTTGTGTCCAAACTGAAGTCTAATAACAGTTGACAATCCGTTGATGAACATCTAATTTGCCCATAGCCCAGCTTCACGTGCGCTGCTTCAAGCCACTCGTGGCTCCTGCGTGCTTCTATCAAAGTGCTACACAAAGTAAAGCCTGGCAACACAAACACAACGCATGGGATAATAAAATCAAAAGTACCTCTGAAGTAATGGCTGTCAGTTTGTTCTCTGCATCGCTTTCACATTATAAAACGTGCTTTCAATACTTTGAACCAAGATGGGATCTAATGCATCACAATGCTTGTTTTTTCCTGTTTACTTGCAGATCCAAAACAGTGCTCAATAAATCAGGACAACATGCTGCGACAGACAGGCGTTTGATGTCATACATGCTGTTAATTTGGCAGTCATCTCAAGGCCGCAGTTGGTATAGGAAAATATTCACAAACACTGCCATGGTTCTAATACCAGACTGACTCACATTTGAATCATTCTGAATTATTGACTCACCCCGCGCCTGAACATAGGCCTGAACAACCTAAACATGGCAGGTTGGTCAGGATCTCCTCATCAAGGGCATACTGGCATAATGAGTTTTTGTTGTATGAAATAAGTCCTAATTTGCTTTTTTTTCCCTGTGATTATTTTGCAAGCAAAGTCAAAGCGCTGTATTAAAATCTAATCTTCAAACACCAACCTGGTTTCGACTGATCAGCCACAGGCTATTCATCACTGCCATTACCTCACCACATATTCTTTGCCCTCCTTCTCTTCCTCCACTGCTGCTGGCAAACTCTCCTCCCTCTCTTTCTCCATCTGACTGACCTCACCTCTCTCCCTCCATCTTGACTCCCTTTCTTGATTTACAGCCTCCCGTTCAGCCCATTCTTCGCTCTTTTCCTCGCACCTTTCCACAATTCATTCATTATTTCCTTCCAAGATGTTACTATTTTTTCTGTCTCCGCCTAAGAATGCATTCACCCCGCTCTCGTCTCGTTTTCCATTAACTCTTTGCCATTATAATTCGATTTAATGCATATGGGCCTAACAATTGTGTTCCACGTTGTTACAGTGGCCTTGGGGGTTCTCATTCAGTCTTTGGGAGGCGGTGGTGAAACAGACATGAACAGCATGTTTGGACTTAAAGAGGTCAAACAAAATGGATTTCCACTGTATTTATGACTTTAGACATGCACCTCTCAGAAAACTGAACCCTGGCACCATCGTGAAGATAGAACATACTGCAAAGCTGTTGTGATGTAAGTACACCTGAAGCTAATACACACCAATCATAAAGAAGCATCGCATGATGCTGTTCAATGGGAAACGTTTCATCCATTCAGACCTGAAAACTGTTTGCACTGGTTGCTGTTTACAATAAGCATATGGTTGTGGTTCTTTAACACCTGTTTTCTATTCTCTCGTGTGCTTTATTCCTTTAATTTCACCCAGTCCTTGTTCACACCCCAGGCAGGGGTTCCCACTTTTCTCCTCTTTGAAAAAGTAAAAATAGCACCACTTCAGGGCAGTTGAGCCGCGAGTGTTTTTCCCTTCCTTTCTGTCGGCAACTGGAAATGCTCAGAGACAGGCTGACTGCTGAATCTGGAGGATTAGGGAGACGGCTCTTTGATCAGGCCTGGTTGAGCTATGAGATCTCATTCGCTCTCTCGCTCCCCTATATTCCTTTCTTTTGCCTCTGTTCTACTCTTCTTCCCTATTTTATCATATTCTTCCTGTCTTTTTTATCCCCCTGTTTATTCGATGTAGCTGGCGGACATGGTCACACGTTGGCCTCTTGTTAGTCGGCTGGTACCCCGGGGCTCCCAGGCAGAAGGTGGCAGTGTTACACAGTTGAGACAAACAGGTGCACTGGGGATTGGCATCACAGGAGACTAACCACTGGTGAGAAGCAAGCAGGGGATCAGAACAGCACATGAACTACACGCTTCTGTACGGATGACATGGGGAATAAGTAATCCCTGGCCCCTTCTGGTCTGACTCAGCAGTCATTTCTGTCTCCCCCACAGGAGATAAGTCTAATGGAAGTGCAGCATTAAAAGTGCCGCATCGCCACAGTTGGGTAAAACTCACAATACACTTTTTTCTGTTGTAACATGGATTTGTTTGCTGTCTTTGCCTACCAGGGGCTGTAGGAAGCTGCCCTGCTTTACATTGACTCCAGGGGTGGAAGGAGAGCACAGCAGAGTTGGCTGGAAGGAAGGTGAGTGCAGGAAGCCTGCAAACCTGTTCGGAGAAGGCGTGGAGATTACTCTCTCTATGTAATGGCAAAGAGCTGAGGTGCCATGAACAGTTACACAGACAGCAGCACATCTGTGTGCTGATGAAATATTCAGCACTAAGACAGCTCTCCAGAGGAGTGCAAGCTACAACTCCAGCACACCTCCTCCACCAACGTTAATGATTTATCAATAACTCTACCCTCCTGCAGTCTGCCCGGGATGCTGGGCGCACCTCATTAAAAACACCTGCCCGACATGGGGAGGAACCCGACATCAAAAATAGATCTATCCAAAATATGGGAGTGGGCGGGGGAGGGCTGGGCTTACCCAAGCTGCACTTTTACCGGAGATAGAGAGGTTTAGCAGCCCCCCCAGCACCTAACCACCCACTACCACATTCCAACCACAAACATCGCCTGAAGTGATGCAGGACTTGCCACCACCTGCTTTGAGCATGATGACTCAGAATTGGCCAGAGAGATGGTGAGTCTGGGTAAGGTGTTAAAGGACTCTCACATTACGACAAAGAATTCCAGTGCTCCTCTGACAACGCTGCGTTTTACCACGAAACGTTGTTGTTCGAATAAACCGTGTTGACAGTTTGGATGTTTCATTCACAGAGAATGTGTAATTACTTGCTCAACTGGACCGTGACACTGTGATTACACCAATATCCCAAGTACTGGTCCACAAACGGTCCCGCGTCCAACGCAAAGCATGGTGAAACCGACAGCAGCATTCATCTGCGTAGGGAGTGGGTCTAGTACTGTAATCCGAAGAGGAGCTGGTTGGTTTACTGCGACTGTGAATGTTAAGACTACAGAAGCACAGGGTCGATTTGTAGGGAGAACAAAGGGAGGGGCAGGCACAAAAAGTTCATAACCAAAGAGGAAGCCTATTAACCTTGGTTGGTACTTTAAATGTCATTATTTTTAGCTGACACAACAAAAAGGCCTGTGAGAGCTGTTCTCTTAGCGATGCGCCATGTAAATCACTTTTGCAAGAAGGAAATTACTTCCCGGGGCCCAGTGTTATTAATCTAAATTCTCTGGTTAGTCAAATTGTTGCACATAATAAATATGGAGCAGCTCGTGATGCTTATCTGCTGTGACATCCCATTCTCACCAAAACATTTTTTTCCTCATTTTCTCTTTATTCATGTCTCAATGGCGTTCTTGAAAGAGACAGCTCTACTAAACAGCACTAACACTGGAGTAGTAAGATGGGTGGGGGTGGGTGAAGAAGAGGAGGGGGGGGCAGGCTGGGAAGACACATTCTCTCTGGATCATAATTCCAGCCCCTGCTTATATGATGGCTGTCTTGGCTGGCTTGCATGCACACACACATACACACACACGCGCGCGCACACACACACACACACTAACATTCGAGCTCCCCTACCCTCGAGCTGGCAGCTGCAGATCTGGTTGCCAATATAGAGTGGACCAGATAACTCACTACGCTGTCATATTAGAATAAGCAGCCTTGACAGAGAGATCATTTGCATGCACCACATCACCAAATACCAAGTCGTCTGCTGTTTTGCACAGAGGCCATACCGCCAGACTGGAGACGGGGAGACACAGACACAGAGGGAGGGAAAGGTGAGCAAGAGGAAGCGGGAAGCAAAGCAACAAAAGGGAATCACATAAAAAAACCCTCATTCACTCATACAAAGACACTAAACACTGCTGTTATTATTTTAGACTACTACAAGACGTGTATACAACATGGTGTAGCCCCTTTGTATCGTAATGTCTTGATGTGAGCCTCTTTTTTGTGCTCTGTGGTAATTTACTGGCTCTGGGACTGGCTTGAATGTGGCAAGGGATCTGCTTTTGGGCCGTCTCAATAATGTGTACTGTATGTACACAGATGTGCGTGTGTGTGCGTGTGTGTCCTGATTATGCAGGTATAATTGTGGGGAAGTAGGGAAAGCAGAGCCTCAAGGTCAGGGTGGTGTGGCTCATCAGCTCTAGCCTCTATGACTTTAATTAACTCCTCTGAGGGGCTTAGGAAAAGGCCCTTGTTAAAAATTCACCACAATGGAGTCGACAACCAATGTAGAAAAGGAAGGGCAACATGCAGGATGCTAAAAATAACTCCTCTAAGAACAGCACACGACTACTAAGACGAGCCCTTATGTAATTTCACTGCCTAAGAAATAGACCAAGTTCAGTTCATGTTAACTTTTGTGTTACTTCTGCTCCATCTACTACTAAAGAACTGCTGCCCTCTAACTCTAAATTGTGCTCAATTTCTGTAGGTCTATATAAAACAAGTTAAGGACAGAGTTGTGCTACATTCATGAGAGTCCCCTGAGATGCAGGAGTAGACACGGGCTACAGCTTTGTAAGGCCACCGATGTGTGGAGGACTTTTACAATCTAGAAATGTGACATAAAGCGTGATGCTAGCTCAGCACAGCTGCCACAGAGAGGCCTCACTCCGCGGAGGAAAGGACAGGGCGCAGCGGCTTCCTGCCCAAAGCAGAAGCGACGGAGGGGAAGGTGTGGTACTGCAGGCAGCAAAGCAACGTACAAAGTATCTCGTACGCTTGTGACACTCGTTTTAGAGGGAAAAACCTGCTGTGCACTGCTAGTGTGTCAACTGATATTTGTCACCACACATATTTCGACCGTTACCTTAGCAACTAACATCAGCCAAATGAAGGTTATTGGACATTTATACTGGCTCTTCTCTCTAGATTCAAATCTGCTGCATAAAAGTCAGAGTCACAGTATCTCCTTGCACCAAATTCTCAATAAGATGCTCAGTAGATTCATCAAATAGTAGCCCCACCTACAAAATTTACAGAACAACTTTTTGTGTTTTTTAATTTGCATTCTTAATAATTTACATGTATAGCTAAGGCTGTTTTTTTATTCTGAATTGTTTACCTCCCTCAGGTGCTTTGATGGATGCCCCACTGTGTTTGCATAATGCGTTGTTACTGAAAGCTGTTAATAGTCCTGCAGTATTGTTGATAGATTGGTCTACACTATGTTGTACTATGATAGATGTTTGTGATTAATATTAAAAGTGACTGGAGGACAGACTCCAAAAGTGCAGTACGTAAGAGCTGTCTGTGTCGGACTTCAAATTCTATCTGTAAACGACCAAACCTGCATGCGCACATAAAGCCACAGGCACCACTAATAGCTGTGTTATACAATTAACCCATGAAGTGGCCATCACCATAATCAAAAACAAGCCAATCTAATGGATGGCAGCGTAGATGTCAGGAAACAACTACAACTGTTGTTTTATGAGGCCATCATGGAGTCGTTTCCACTCTAAAACGTGTTGCTGAGGGTGTTAAAGGACAGATCTGTATCACGTTGTTTGCAGATCAATTGGAGAACTTTAATTAGCCAGGGGGTCAGGTCAGCCAGTGCAGCAGGCCCAGGTAAAGCTCATCAGCGAGAGGGCTTACAGGTGCCTTCGGCCCTAATCTCTCTGCCCATCTCACTGAAATTAAACCAGCAAATGGGAAATTGATTTCTAGCCCCCCTGTCCATGGCAATATCTCCTTTTGTCTTAAGGACATTAGGTAGGCTTGCACTTGCCTAAGCTGTTCTTTAAAACATTCATTATTGGTATGGAGAGCTGGACTGGCAGGCAGCCAGTGCAACCATGAAGAGGACGAGGAAGACTACAGATCCCTGAGCTGCTGGCTTTTTGTGGCTACAGGTCATCCATGCAACCATCGTCAAAACAAGCTGAGTGGAGAGAACGAGTCTGACCTCTCTGCTCTACTTTCGACCCGAGCGGCTGCTGATACGGCAACTGATGCAGGTTTGAGGAACTGAGACGGTTTCTCTGCTTTGATGTTCACAGAGCCTCTCAATATCATCAGAAGAATCAAATGTGTTAGTCCGACGCGCAAGGAAAGGCCCCTATGAGCTCACCCACTTCAAGAAGCATACGCTGTTCAACGTCAACCCGTGGATAGAATGACGAGGGAAAAGTGAGGCAGTGAGTCAGCAGAATCTTTGAAATCACAGGACAGCAAAGCTGCGGCTACTGATACCACATACGATCAAATGCAGTCTAATTCATTTCGCTCCCTGCGTGTCACTTCCCTAAGATCGCAGTTTCTGTTGTGAGGTGTTGATGTTTTCCACTTTATGGCAGGATGCTATTTGTCATTCTAATGAACTTCTCTGTGGGAAAAAAAGATCCCAGGGAACATTTCTCAAGATGTCAGGAAGCAGAGAATGTAAAGTGTGCAACACAGTTAATTCAAGTGGGCCTGCCCTGCAGACAGGAGGCCTGCCTGTGTATCAGTTCCAAACAGGGACAGTTCATGGCAAATGGAGGCAAGGGATAGAGAACTTAGGAAAAGGCCCAGAATGCAGTGTTGTAGAGTCTGTTCTCTGACACACAGCACTGACAGCACAGGCCTGTGCCATTAACCAGACTTGGTTTATCTAGGGACCATACCAACAAAGTGATGGCAAGGTGCTGTATATATTGCACGCTTATATATTATGTATCACGGAGCAGTCTCATAGTCGTGCTAGCCCATTATTCAAAACCCAAAGACAACCGAAGTGCCGAAGACTGTGTTCTGCACCACAGAGGGGAAGAAGGAGCTCGCAGTTCTGTTGTGTGCACGTGATAAATCTGCTGGTACGCCAGTGCTCTTTTCTCATTTGTTAGGCAGCCATGTGTGAAAATGTTAATGAAGGCCCATATAATCTAGGAAATTCTCACCATTAGAATTTCCTTCACGTATCAGGCTTTCTGCTTACACACTGACTATTGTGTGCATCAATCCTTCCACTGTCGTACTAATAATAGACCTAATTGCCTCAGTCAGCCCACTAGCTTTCTCTGCCCCTCTATGCATCTCAAAAAGGAGCCGAGGACTGTCTTATGACAAGCCCATGGCATAGAACAAGAAGTAAATCAGGCTATATATAACAAGGAGACACAAATACCAGTGGCACTCTGCATGGTGTCCATCATCTACCTAGTCTCCATCATCTTATTTCATGAATTATTAAGCATCCAGATGCCAAAATATTTGCCATGGCTCAGCCAAGCTGTGCGATGCTTCCCCCCCCCTCTCTCTCATCCATTATATATAAGATGGAATACAGTAAAACCGAGCATCGTGAGATGACGTCTCCTTTGACCTCAAAGGCCTGTCCTATTTGCAGTAGCTGTTGTGTTGGGGAGAAATCTTTGTGAGAGCTAAACGCTACTGTGCGTTGCTTCATAATAGCTGGCTGTTGTTTTACTTCACCCCACCCTTGTACACATAATGTGAAAATATGTAGATCCCTTTTGAATTTCCTGCTTGAATTAGCATTCAATGAATCTGAGTGCCTTTCCCCCCTCTCCGCTCAGAGCGGCAGAATTGCGTAATTACTCTAAAAGGAGAGGGAGAGGTGAAGGTTTGGCAGTCTTAATCTCCCAGAGTAGAGCCTCTTTAAGGGAGTGGTGACTGCGGGGCCAAAGCATCCATAAGTCTGCAGGGAACAGCTAACGCATCAGAGCATGTTGGTCCTGTCCTACAGAACGGCAGCCAACATAGGCAGAAACAGTAAATGCATACAGTATTACTAACGCCAGGGTCAGAGCAGAAACGTAAGACTTGGCAATTACTGCTGAACCCAGCTGCACAAGATTAACATTTAAAAGATGTCCTGCACTCTAAAAGTCTTGAGGGACAGGTGCATATTAAAAGCCACTCTCAGGACAAAAGATAAAAAGGAAATGTCCAGGACACTGTACAAAGATTATAATAAAGGAAGATTTGCTCCTCTTTGTACATAAAAGCTCAGTGCATTAGTAAGCAGAAATATACTGTATGCAGTGCTATTACAGAAAAGCTCTGAATAAAACTGTCATCCGAGGATCAGATGATAAGCTAAACCAAAGTTTATTAAGGGAATGTTGAAAAGGAAAAAAAAATCACTGAAAATATTTTTCATAAATAGATGTTTTATTCGGAGCTCGCTCAAAAGCCTCATATATCCATTGCATGCGATAACCTTGCTGTTAAAAACTGCTTTTTAAACCATCTACCATCTTTTCTTTCACATGTTTGCGTATTAGGAAATTCTCCAGGTGCATAAGCTAAACCCTTAAAAAGGTTATGGATGAAAGCTTTTTTTTACCATCTATGTTTCTTTTTTGTTTTTTTGTTTTTTTTCTGCAATCTTCCTGTGTCAAATATACTGATGCTCGAATAATAGGAATGGACTCATGCTGTCCATCAATAAAGCACTAAAATACAATAATAATGATGTATTCTTATTTTTCACATAAAGCACTGACTCAAGGATTAAGCATAAACAGTTATTTTCAAATATGCCAAAATGGCCAGTGATGACGATGGGGAGTTTTCATCAAGTGCTGCAGTAAGGCTACACGTCAACACAGCTTGCATATGCTAGAAAGATGCGGGGTCATAATTCAACTGTTTATCATGAACGTGTAAGCTATAACTAAACTGAAACGAAGCAGATCTCCCTTTGTGTTTTTGTTTCTTACATTTATGTTCCACTGCTTCAAACACCGCTGTGCGTGTACATATAGTACGTTCAGTGAGTTGTGTTGGCGCTTACTGACTGAGTGACTTCTGGTGAGTCAGGAGGACACTAATCCTTTGGTTTGTAAACCTGAGGAAAAATACTTGGGCCTGAAATGTGGCTTTACTCACAAAATGCTGTAGTTGTAAGCTTTAGACAGCATGTGGGACGTTTTTTCTTATCATTTGCTCCTCAGCCAAACAACCATCACATCCAAATTGCTTGTACTGACTTAGATGTTTAGAATGTGCATGTACGTTTACACACATTCACACTAGCCTTACTTCTCAATCTCTCTCTCACACACACACACACAAGCAGCTTTCATACCCTCTGGGCTCATTTTGGATTTTTGGAAGGGAGACTCCCACTGCAGCCACAGATAGAGGAGCAGGTGCGCTAACCCCGGGGTCCGGAAGCCGTCCAATTAAGACACATAGAACCAAAAACATTCCTCCACACTGACCTCGCCGGCAAACATGCATTACATTCCCTCGGATGGAAACACACACGACTGCCTGTTTCTCCGAGCTGTCCCTCCTGCAGCTCCATCCAGCCTCGTTTTACATCTATTTACATGAGCTGCGTAATAGCTCCATAGCCTGGGTCCAGCTGTTTAGTGACAAAGATGTATCGTTTCCGTAGCAAATTACACTACGTTCTGTGTGAACACACTGTAAGTGTGTCTGTGCAGGTTTGCTTTCCTTTATGTGCACTTGTATTCCGTGTTATCCCCAATATACCCTTCAAACACTGTGTTCATTGGTGTAGATTTAGGCTGTGAAGATTACGCTGCGGTTATGAAAACGGAGGTGAGCGTTTACTCCCTGCCGAGCTAAGATACTCTTTGCTGGGTTGCTGATGCTCAGCTATGATCATGCTTTACTGAACACGCCCCATCCAACCAAAATTATAAACCATCAAAACCACAACTATTTAAGAAAAAAATAGATTTACATTCCAAAACTGAGCTGTGTCAAAAGTGACGGAAAGACGACGTTAAAGTCAAATTTCAAACTTTGATCTAATTTTCACAGCCCTATCAACTTTACCAAAGTACCCTTACCATTTGTCTCGTAAAATCAGGAGACTTGTTGAACAGCTTCAAAATGCTCTTTGTCTGTGCTTGAGTGACACTGGTTTCTGAAAAGTTAATTGCTTCTCGTAGTAATAAAAGGACAGACTCAAGGCTGTGATTGACATAAATAGGAGGTGCTGTCCCTCTACGCGGAGGTTTTCCACTAGGTCCGTCCCTGCTGCCAGGTCAGTTTCACACGATTGTGATTTATAATTAATGACATTCAGGGCACTTCCTGTGACATTGCTTTCATTAGGTCTTGCACCTGTGTGTGGTCCATCTAACAGAGCTACTTGTCTGCTCATGTTCGGCTTTATGGCCTAAGAGAGAATACATTTTCCAATGTCACAGCCAAAAACAACTTATTTGATGCTGAAGAGCAAGTGATTCATTATGCAATTCTGCATGTAACAAAAATACAAGCAGCTGTGCAATAAACATTGTTGCACTCACAAAAAGTTGCCACTGGCATTTCCTAATGTGGTCTAAAAAAGCAGATGACGTGTGAGGTGTGATGAAGTGTGTACAGGGAGTGTACGGGAGACGCTGAACCTCCGATGGCTGGGACACCCTTGGAAGTGTGAGCCAGGCCTGAAGGTCAGTCTGCCTCCGCATCCGCCGTCCGTGCAGGCCTCGCAGCGCACGACGCAGCTGGAGGCATGAAACTCGGGGTGTGGGGCGCCCCGTCATTGACCACCAATCCTTGCCTAATTACCTCCCTGCCCCGGCCCTGTGTTCACCCAGCCCTCTCCGGTAAGTAAGGCTGGGCTGCTGGGATGGCTGGGAGCCTAGCCTCATTAGATCCTATAGAGTCACTCTGACTGAGGCAACGTGCGCACACTGCTAGACACAGCCTTACACTAATGGGCCAGGAGGAAAGCATAAGCAGACAATAAATGCATAAGGAAATACATCACAGAAGCACACATCAACTGTAAGTGTTCACCCAAGACATATCAGTCTTTTGAAACTGTACTTAGGTGGGTGCACAATATGGAAATTAACAATTTTTTTCGGCCGAGGTGTCACAGTAATGATTCATTCCTGCCGCATCTAGGTAGTTAGTTCTCTAATGGGTCCACTAAGCACATACACTTATACCGTACATGCTCCAGCACGACGCCCCCTCCCATAACTAGCTTTGATTCCCACCCATGTCAGCAGAGTTTCTCTGTCAGCGTCTTCCCTGCCGCGGCTGAAATGGAAAAAGCTACTTTACTTAGGGGTCTTGTTTGTTTGCCTGTTTGTTTCTCTCTGTTCATTTTCATCTTTATCTTTTATGACTGCCCCCTTCTCCATTCCAAACTCCCCAAAGAGACAGGCGCGCGGTGGGGGAGGCTGAGGAGGGAGGGGTGTCGGAACAAAACTCTTTTGAAGGAGAACGAGGAGAATTGAAAATGGCCGGTGTTGTGAAGGAGGCGAGATGAAGAAAGACAATCTGACTGTGAGGGCAGAAGAGTGGGGGAAACGACACAGAGGGAACGGAAAGGGAAGAAAGAGAAGAAAATTCGTCTATGAAGGAGGGAAATTAAGAGTAGCAGTGTAAAGTACAATGTGAAGTATGACTTTGATAGAATAATCCTTACCCAGGGAACCATCTCCACCTTGCTCAGACTGCCAGGCTGTCGGTGCAGGCAGAGACCACAGGGAGGTGCTGTGACAGAGGGGGCTTTGACAATAAAGCGCCTCTCGCCAGCAGCGCTGCTCATCAAGCAGTGTGCACTCCAGAGCACAAGCTGTTTTCTCACAGAGGTAGAACTATAACGACACAAGTAGGTCCTATAAAAACTTTTTGCTCGCGTAACAAGAATGGATGGCAGGAGAAGTTTCAAACAGGCCTTGTTTTACCACCTTTTTTGATATTCCTACCTAAGGCTGTTAGGATCTAACTATCTTCATGCAGATTTGTAATTAAGATTCCCCTTCTCTCATCAAGCTTCTTTGTTTTTCCATTCACAGTTTTTCAATGGTCTCTTGTTTGCCAATCCTCCAGACTGCGATTGCTATAATTGCATTGCACGAACGGAATCAAAAGGAGTGAGTCAAGTGAGAAAGAAAGAGGGGGCCTGCACTGCACAAATCTTTTGATGTAAACTAAATGAGGAAATATCTACTCTTCGCATTTGCACCTTCATCTTCTTTTCCCTTGTCAGGCGCTGATGAGTGTCATTTATTTATTTGCTGGTTAATTTATTTAGCTGCTATACTCTGGGGCATCCACATGTTATAATAAAGAATGAGGTGATTTGTTTTCCCCCTCTCTCTGTCTTTCATCGGTACGCTGCATACACTGTCCCTGATGGTTTGATCCATACAGCGACGGTAGGATGGAAGTCAGTATATTAATCAAGATGTTGACAATGTGACGCATCCTACGTGCTGCCAGGTCCCACTGGTCTGCATCGCGACCTATCCCAAGATCCACTTGGGCACCGGGGTCATCCTTTCCCAACAAGCTGCAAAGGGTGGATTGTTTTCTGAGTGCATCCATGACAGCTGAGGCTGCTTAAAGGGAACAGTCAGTTCTCTGGTCAAGTCCTTGATGTCGACCTTCAGTCAGCCACCGCACAGTTTAGTGCTCGTCAGTCCAATGACTTGGAGTAACTAACCATAATAACTAACCAACAACACGCCCTACGGCCTGTTTTGGCCTCCTGCTGAACTGAGATCAGCCCCTAAGCAGCCACTGCATGTGTCTCTGGAGAAAAATGAAATTCCTCGGAAATAGGCTCTGCAGTAAAAGCTCCCCTTCCCAAACCAACTGAAGTGAAGCAGGGTATTCTTAGCTGTTCCTAAAATTTTTGCTCTCATCCTTGCGCTGTTTGTTTTTCTCTCTGGATCTCCCTGTTCCCTTTTTATACCTCCGTCAAATGGCTTTTCTTAATGCAAACCTTTTTGCTCTTTGCTGCATGGCATTTCTCTTTCCCACCCTCTCTCTCCCTCAACTGCTTTTACGTTCAAGGCCTTTGGAAAGGGCCATTCCCCCCGACGTTTACAAATGAAATGAATGAAAACCACTGGTACATGACTCCTTCACACAGAGATGCTCCATTATTCTGTGGTTTACTCAAACAGAAGCCTCCCTGTCATTGGCTATAAGCAGGGATACCAGACGCAGAAGGGTTACCCTAGATAGAGAATGCAAGCATGTGGAATAATGGCAGGCTTAGAGAGAGAGAGGGAGAGACAGAGAGCCTTGCACAATGTTTTTTAGCTGTTTGAAAATTGATTTATTCTTACCGATCCGACAAACCCCATGTATTCTCAACCAATGGATGAAAGATGAAAGGTATCATTTGTCAGAAACCCACTGGTCCAGTCATGAGAGCAGAAATTGTTTGTGAACATGGATAAAAATCCCGTATGAACAGTCCGCGGCGATGTGTCATCCAAGTTGCCTTCTCGCTTCAAAACTGCAGCCAATACACTGAGAAATGGGGTGAACCTTTTGGGGCAGCGAACTTTTTTGTACCCCTCCAGCCCTCAACTCCCCATTGTTTAAATTGCATTTCAGTCTTTGCTCCAAAATACACTAGTATATTAACCTGTGGGACGTTGTGACAGCATGGCATAATAGACGCCTTTACAAAGGAAGTGTTCAACCTTTTCGATGTTTGGAAAGAAGTAGAACATCTCTATTTTCTTTCATCCTCTACCCTAGAATGGCTGTTGTGTTTTCCTCTCCCCTGAGGTGGAGTTAACAACCTTGAAGCTTTGTAAACATCGATGGTACGTGGAATAAAAACTAGATTATCAAATGGATAGTTCGTATGAAAGCAAACATCTGCTATGATAAGTTATCATCTTCTTTTATCTCTTGATCAATTCATACAGCAGTTTTATTTTTTGTGACTACGCCCATTCTCCAGTTATCTTGATAAACATAGGTGTTTATCACATTCTGGCAATTGTTTTGATGTTATTCATGATTTTCAGCACTTTAAATGAAATGACAAAGGGGAGAATTGCTTACAATCGTGTATTGTTAATATCAGTGAGACTAGGGAACCAAATTAGTTAGAAATAAAACAAGATGTCTTTGTGAAAGAAGAGCCACAGCAGATGCCAATCAAGCCATGTGAAAGACAGCTTCGAGTCCTGGGAGAGATGTAATGGAGTTCAATGTGAAGGCAAGGACGCTCTTCTCAGTAGACAACAAAACAATAATACACAGAGCTGTGTACTAAAATAAAACACAATCAATTCAAACAGCACCGCTGTGCTGGGACCCCCCCAACCAAGAGGCTTCCAGCCTTTCAGAATCCTGCGCTGAAAGCTGGCCCTCGTGCTTCGCATGGCCTCCCTGACTTTCTCCCCGTTCACGTCCAGCCTCACTTCCTCCCATCATAAATCTGGATAAATCCACAAACCACTGTCTGGCATGCTCCATCTGTCTCCCTCACTTATGTACAGCTAGAGAAAACCTCTCTGCATCCCCGTCTGCCAGCAGGCTGTCCTCCAGGCTCACGTAAAAGAAACAACAAAAGAATGAAAAGTACCTGGACAGGATGACATTACACCACTAATGTTACTCATCTCGCTAAAGCAAACTTTCTACAACCACAACTTCATTTATATTTACTCACCCATGATGCAATGTGACTGAGTTGGGCAAACACAGACAATGAACTCATTAAAAAAAAATCTGGCACCTACGGTATTTCTGGTGTGAAATTGTTATAGTTCAAATAAACTTATGGGTCATTTGTTTCCGATCAGTTCACTGGTACACACAGATTATTCTTACATAGCATCCTGCTTCAGTGTGTAATGAAACAAATGCAAACGTATATGCTGAAAAGATTCAGATAGTCTTTCTCTGCATTGCTCTGCTATGCTGTTTGCCTAAATTTAACACGACACAAGTTTAAAAATAGGACTTCATGGTTGGTCTATGCCAACATTTTTAATATTTTTTAATTCACACAGTGGCAGTAAAACGAAGGCTAAATTTTATGAACAGCATCGACTGCAGACGGGTGGAGTCACTACAGGCCACTGATATCCATCAGAAAAAGGGCAGCTTGGAACACACATACATCCACGCATACACGTAAAGGCTGCTCCTACAGACCACGGCCCAGCAGTCCAGACTGGGCTCATTACATCCCACCCAACCCTTCCCATCACTACCGCCAGGGTCCTGACCACACAGCGGGTCGACACCCAGCCACGGGAAGCCATGTGTTAGCATTCAGCAGAGTGAGAAACAACAACAGCAGCGGGCTCATATCATCATCCACCTCACAGCTCCCAGGGCCTGACATCTCCTCATGGTACTATTGTTTCGCCTGAGTGCTGCACTCTTGCCCTTTTCTCTCCACTACAGTGCTCGGGAAAAGGCTACACGGTCGGGGGCGGGGGTGGGAGCTTGTGTAGACAGTGGGGGACCCCATTCGCAGACAGGCACTCAGCGGCAAACATCAAATATGATTGGTCAAGGGAAGCAAAGGGAAGTTTGACAGGAAAATAATCTGACCAGTCCGACTGCCCTGAGCATTTTATCATCTGTGTATAACACAACATACATCAGGGTAGGAAAAAAAGGCTGTGTTTACCTGTTGTGGTGACAGCAACAGACCAGGAGGAGCCACACACACAAAAAGAAAGAGAAAACTGTTAGTATATGAGGTAGGTATAATGGATTCATGCGCTTTACAACACACAGTAAGCAAATGATCAGGCTTGTATACAGAACGCACAAAGAATTATTCTTTGAGGTCTAGATTTCAGCTGCTGCTTATAGAGATGTGTGAGAGCCTTGCAACATGTCGTTTCTGGTGGACAGGACGCTACAGGTGATGAGCGTCTGAACTAGCTCTGAGGGTGTGAACCTACATTAGATGGCGTCATGCTGTTTATGTAAAATGCTGCATAATGAAGCAACTTCCTAGTTGACCTTGGTTTTGCAAGAAAAGTGTCAAGACTGTATTAACGCAGACCGGTTCGAGCCACCCAATTTACCGCGAGAGACTGCTGACACATATTGATATATGCATGCACTTCCAATAACTACACTCTTTGTCACATAGAGAGCATAAATCAGAAGCGCTGCACAGCCCTCTTCTCAGGTGAGGGGGGAGAAATGTCACTGTAATGCGAAAAGAAAATTAATAAAAATAATTCACATTCCTAACACCTTCACTTACAATACTGATGACGGGTCAAAGAGGATGATCTGAGGCGGCTGATACAGGAGAAGGTTATCAGCAGGAAAACCACTGATTGGCAAGCCGCCCCTAACGACTTCCCTCATGGACATTACAGGAAGCAGGTCCTATAGTTCAGTACATACGAGCACCTTTTAATTCAGTCGCATCACGCTGCCACCCGTATACAGTTTATCCCTACGTGAGACCTCAGCAGCTGAGGTTTTTACCTCGTGTGAAACGGGGCTGCAGACGGAACACCACCTGTCATCAACACCAACAGCCTGATATCAGCAAAAACAAACTAAAATCTGTGTCACGCCATTAATGTAGGCTGCCGATGCGAAACCACTTGTCTTATTATGATCACATTTATGCGCCGCTATAATATCGGGCTTTTTTGGCTTCTCCTTTTCTTATTTGTATGAGATGGAAATGACAAATAATATAGAAATGATACAAAGCAGTATTTGGTTTGCTGGTCTTTAGAAGACAGGAGAGCCACTGAATTTCATGAATAAATGAATGAATTAAAATCCATCTAATCATACTTCAGGAATCACCCCCACACACACACGCGTGAGCGTGCACACACGTTGTCGCTAGACTGCCAAGGAACCTCCGTCAGTTGTTCCACATGCAAACAAACACATATAATCTGGGAGTACACAAGGAGGGAGGTTCGCTATGGCAACAGCACGTATCACCTTCAGCAATATGTCTCTTTGTGCATGCTTCTTCATTAGGATTCATGGATCATCAATGAAAACAATTCTTGGACTCTCATTTGGCACAGTGTGAATAACGGTTTTCACAATACGAGCGACATGAAAATACGGACCCTCCATATTTAGACTAAAGCCATTTTTGTACCAAAGCTGTAATTCACCAGTAAATGACTGCAAAGGGCAAAGTTAATTTCATGTTATGTTTCAATTGTAGTTTCTCTGTACCTTGGCTTTAAATTGAAAATAGATTCCTTGGCACTAAGACCTAACTGGATTTTAGACCTGTGAGAACCAAATCACACAAAATGGCGAATGCAGCACTAGTTAAAATTTGACAGACATTGTTTTATACACTGTTGCTTACTTTTGAATCTGATCATTTAAAAGGTGAAAAGCAGGCTAGTATCAGTTCACAGAAAATAGCAGCAGTGATCTATGGTCCATAGTAAGAACCTCTTAACTAGGCAAAGGCAGACAACAGTCCATCAGTGCTTTAAGTCAGTCGAGTGAACAGATCAACAACTTTAAAAGTTTTTTCAAGTGCAGCCACAAAACCATCAAATGCTATCATGAAAATGTCTCTCATGAGAACTGCCCCAGGGAAGGAAGACCAAGAGCTACCTCTGCTGCAGACGATAAGTTCATTAAAGTTACAGGCTTCAGAAATCGCCAATTAGCAGCACCTCACATTAGCGCACATGAGTGCTTCCCAGAGTTCAAGTAGCAGACACATTTCAACATCAACTATTTGGAGGACACGCGAATCAGCTGATCCAGCAGTGAGTGAATAGTATGTGTATTTACAGTCCCTAACATAAAGCTTAGAGAAGAAGATGGTGGGGGGGGGCATTATTCGTTAGACTGTTGGTGAGGCGTAATTAACTCGCATAACGTAGGTACAACTTGCATTGCAGTGATGGGTCACCTCTCGTTGACGTGACAGGAATCATCCTTTGTTTTGTGACAGGACACGGGTCCCTTCTAACTGACCTAGAGGAGCGTAATGGAGATGACCTCCACAGTCCCAAAACCCCAAAACCCAGTTATGAAGTCTTCACGCTCCTTCAAGACTGGTGGAAACAAAATGCTGTTTTTAAATCACTGCATATTGGTGTTAAATCATAGTGTGGAAGTTATGAAAACTAAGAACCTAATGAAAAGATTCAAACTTTGACTGGTTTATGAAAAACACAAAAGATACTGAGGTCAAAGATTTTAAATTATTGATGCCAATAACTGAGTTTCTTCATCAATATTGCTTTTGTGTTTTGGTTAATTAATGATACTGTATAATATGCAGTACAAATATAGTTCGTATGAACCTTACATACATGTTAATCGTGGTACAAACATGTTCAAAATATAGTAAAGAAACCAACATTTACATGAGGGAGGCCAGGCTTTACATTTGTGTACTTATTCCTTCTTGACAGCGCTACAGGACCAAGCTGTTTCAAAATGAGTCTGGAGACCACAACATGCTCTAATTGATATGACCTTTAATTGCTCATTCAGTGCAAAGGAAAGAAGAGGAAGACATCAAGCCAGTCCACTGTGGCTCGGGCTAAAGAGGCGCTGTGTAGATTGGCCTACACTACCAGGCCCCGTGGACATAATTAAACCTGAATAACAAACACTTACAAGTGCTCTACTCTCCTGAACAGAATTTTGAAAACATCCAGGACACAGGCTCACTGCTCTTTTACTTGGTCCCTCAATCAGAGTGGATTTGTTGCTGTGCTGAGAATATAATTGGAGCCTGGTAAATTATGGCCAAAGTAAATGAGGCCCTGTTATCCATGGCCAGAATTTGGGAAGCTGTAACTAAGCTGGGGATCTGCAGTTCATCATAACTATTTAGGAAGCTCTGCTAATTTATCTGTCACTACTGTTACAAAGCCGTGAAAGGGTTTGAAATGGTAAGAACATGCCTGATAATATTCTTCACATTAAAAAATGTAAAGGTGAATAACAATTACCCTTTCTTCTGGATGCAAACTCACACAAAAAGTATGGGTTAGCCCAACTAAACCCTGCCTGAACCACATCAGAGGCAAGTACAAAGGTACATCTACTCACGCTCCGCAGGCGCCACCGAGTTTGTACTGCGTGTAAACACAACAGCAGCGTTGTGTTCCTTCACGTTCTTTTGAGGCTTATCTGCATTTCGCACAGCAGTAGTCTGCAGCTGTCCACATCCGCTTTCTACTGACGGTTTAGGCTTAACAACTGGACCTTTGAATGAAATTAGACATCATTAATTAATTTACACCGGAGTCCGTAAGCCTCCTTTGAGTGAGTGCTCAGTTTTAGGTTAGCCGTGAGTTCAAGCTGCCCGCTGGGGCCGTGGCAGTAGCACGCTTGACTACTATGTATTCAGACCAGCAGTTTGCTGGTCACCAGATGATCCCCCTTGTGGGTTCACTGTTGGCCTTTTGCAGACCTCCATCATCTCCACCTGCAGTCTGCCTACACCCCAGAGAGCTCCCCCTCTAGAACAGCTATGAATGCAGGTGCTGGACGTCTAGACGAGGGGCTCATTAGCTTTCCTGAGGCTCACCAGCTAGTGATTGCAGAGGCCTAAGCTGCCTTGCCTGGAGGGAGGGGACAGGTCCTGATTGAGAGCGTGCTTTATTACAGGGGCTTAGGTGGGGGCTTCAGGATTAACACATAAGTCTTCCACCTTCATGGGTGCAAAGAGGACTTGTAGTGCTCTGTGCAGCTGGAGAGAGAGTGCAGTGCCGGGAGTGAAATAGCTTTTCTCACTTTGCATTGATAGACTGTCCAGAGGCTTAACACACACGTCCTGGGGGTCTGGATGGATTTGTGTTACTTACAGCAGTCAACCTAAAATCTCTATAGGGCACAAATAAGTTTTTTAAATGTTAATGCAAGTTAATTGGTTTTAATAACTTTGTGTGAGCCTGTGTGTTTATTTGTACAGCTTCATAAGACTTCGTGGAGGACCTGACTATGGCCTGTAATTATGTCAGCTCTGTTCTTCACCTCGGGGCAGAGCTGGGCAGAGGAGAAGCAGCCTGTGCCCTTCCCTCGTACAGAGTCCAAGTGATGCTACAGGTGAGGGACGCTCTCAGTCACATACTGTAAACAACTATTAAAGCATTCAGGACCCAGCATTTAGCAGTCAGCCTGTCTGACATATTCATGTTTACACGTGCAGAGGACAACTTTGGGAGTTTCTAAATCACAAGCTACAGGCTGTCTCAAAAGTCACATATTTCAAGATAGAGGCTTTATTTAGTTAAAAATGATTTGAATTGCAAAAGCAGTCATTTGCATGCCTCCAAATTCAGCACACATAGATGTATTTCTAATCTAACTTTCAGATTGCTTTCAAGCCTATTGTTTGTAGTCAACAGAAGCACGCACCTCTCTATATATTACCACAACCACTTTCCTCAGATGATTAAGCGATAAGAAAGAAAGTCAAAACAATAGTGGAACAAACAAGTTTTCTCTGCTGAGCCTTTTGCATAATTATGATGCCTGAAGGCCAACTGATTCACTGAAGGGGGAGGGAAACCTAAAATAGCATCCTCTGATTGTCACACAATTGGCTTAGACGGCTCTGTGCAGCTGTGCTCTGAGCCTGTCTGTCTGTCATTTAACTGATTGCTGCATGGCTGCCAACCTATCAGGTGCATCATCACTGGGATGTGGAAACATTTATCCCTAACTCCTTCCATAAAAGCATAGTGCATGTTTATGGAGAACAGTGTGTTTCTGCATTAAATAGCTCTTCAAAATGTTTTGATTACCCTGATGGCACAGTTCAACGCTGGGATTGTACGGCTGCACACGTGCAGATAGACAGCAGACAGATCACGCTCCACATTAGAAGGGAGAAATAAAAGCCGAAGGTGAGGAACAGCAGAACAGAGAGCGAACTCCAAGGCAGTCTTTGTTAATGACTGGTGTACAAATCAAATAAAAGGTTTGTCAATACCTCACAGAAATATGCAAGTGTATATCCAGAACACTTACTGAAAGCGTAAGCCCACTATGGCACTAGATCGGTCCACAGACTTCAGCAAGGCCTCAGCTTCCACCTCTCTTTCTAGCTTTGTCAAAGCTTTGTCATCAAAATGAGAATTAAGCATGCAAACAAATGAAACAAAAATTAATTGTCGCCACAAAATATATAGTTCCTTTATTTTATCACCTTTTGAATTGCAGTAATTTATCAACACTGAAAAGCTATTGATTATCATATAGAAAATAATTACCCTATTGCTATTTAAGCAAGGACCAAGTAATGACTGCTGTGAAATACGTACAGTCTGGAGAACAACAAGTAATAACAAAAGCAATGGGACTAAAAAGCCAAAGACATTCAGTAAGTTCTGATTTGCGCGCTCAGTGTCAACGCCATGTCATTTTTTCATAGTGCCCGTGTGCGATTCCGTGGCAGTATCTCCAAATATTAATTAGCCCTGTCTGTGTATCTGATTACTGACATGCCTGAAGTGAGGGTGATAAAAATGGCTTGTGGTTTATCTCCTTCCTTCTCCATTGAAAAGAAGCTACAGATAAAACTGGTATCATGAGGTTCATGCATGGTGAATCATGTTCACAGTATTTTCCTCTCTCTTCCGAAGTCAATAGGCCTGTAACGTGAGCACAGCACCGGGCCGTCCCTAGGCAGGCCGACTGAGCCCGCTAATGAAAACAGAAGAAGGGAAGGGAGAGAACGGCGAAACAGAGAGTTGTCTGTCTGAGCAAACACACGGAGGAAAACCTTCAAGGTCGCGGCCAGACAACAAAAAAAGGGGAACGGTGAGCGGGGAAGGGATTGAGAGACAAAGAGGGGAAGCGTTCAAGTGACAGGTGAGGTGATGAGGAGTTTGGGCTCGCACAAAACAGAAACAGCTCTTTTTTTGTGTCTTCTTTGTTTTGAGCCAGGGCTGCACACTAAAAGGCTGAGGCCAACAACATGGAATTACAATATAATAGTTCCTAAATAATTCTTTATTTTCGCAGTTCACTTATCTTTTTAAGTGCAGGGGATTACATGGGCTATGCAGCAATAAAAACAAAGCATGCAAGAGAATAAAAAAGGCAGGCACAGTATCCAACTGGGTAAACACACAAATGGGCTTTGTTTCATTTTTATGGCCATTTTAACATTACTTTATCAATAACAAATCAGACATGTTTTGATAGCTCAGCACCCAAAGTAATACCGACAGAGCAATCCATGGAGCACGCTAAAAGTAAAATGTGCTGTGGCTGCACGGCCGTGGAAGAGGAAGAGAAATGGAGGCTGAGGCCTGTCATAAGGACGTCAGAACCGGACTGTTCCAGAAATGCCCAAGTGTGGACATACACTCAGGCGTGACGTTACAGCAAACCTATTATCTACTGTTCTGTCACTTTGGCTTTTCCACTACAAACTTGGGACCAGATTCAATTTCAGCACCACAGATGTCTGCTTCTCTGACCATCACACAAGCTCTCTCTCTCTCTCTCTCTCTCTCTCTTTCCTTCTCTCTCACCCTTGCTGAGTGGGTGTGTCCCCTCAGGGAGAATGTGGTGCTTTTTACAGCACTTCACCCAACTTTAAAAAACACTTAGCACCGTATCCACAGTTGACTTTTCCCCCACTATTAAAGGCATCAGTGCACTAATCAAAAACTGGCTCCCAAACAGAAATACAATGTTTGCTTAGTATGCAACTGTCAAAAAGATAGCTGCCCAAATGGAAAATGGTTTAGTCATTCAGCTCTTAGGGATTTATGGCCTGTGATATGGGTGTGAGATGTGTGCTGCAAAGTACATTTAAGATAACAATCCGGTCTTACCGAGCTTATCATTAAAATTCCATCAGAGATATGCGACAGGAAAGGAGGCAGAAGAAATGACCCAGATCTAAAGACAGGAGGCCTTACAGCACAGACAAGAGTGATGCCAGCTCAAGCCTGTGCTTTTGATCTTAGCGTTTACCTGGATGAGATCTGCTCAGAAAACACACTGAAAGATAGACCTGTCAGCTCCAGACAGCAAAACTTTCTTATGAAGACTGGCTGTCTGGCTGCCTTTGTCTGCATAGGCCTGACTACCTGTCAGCAATCTCTAAACAGGGCACAATGTGCCACTCAGTGAATCAAAGAAAGGCTATTACAGAAGGAACCTTGCAGTTTATCAGACATGAGAATGGGATTCCAAACACAGGCAATTACAACGTAAACACCGTTGATTGATCATTGATGCAAGGGTCAGTGAGAGCTGGGATGGAAAATCAAGTCAGTCCGTGACGGCTGACAGACACGAGCCTTTGAGTGTCTGTCTCAGCGGTTCTTTGTTTCCAGGTGTTGTTGTTTCTCACCTCTCTGGTTTCGATAGCTCAACATTTCACTTGATCAGACTTTTGTCAAGAGGGACTTGTGTGTTCGGTATTAAACTCACAGAGGGGAATTAAGAACAGGATGTTACACAGATCAAACCAGAGGACTCCTGGGCTTCTCACTCTCCTCAATCAATAGGCAGGATAACAGCAGCCAGCGTCAGGAGGCAAACGAGGACATATGAATTAGCATTACAACTGTCCTCAGTGCTCAAAAGCAGGGTTTGACTTAAATATAGGTTTGTTTAACTGGGAATACATCGCATCATTATACCAGGTTGTGTACCGAACAGTGTGTACAGCAGGCGAGAGCAGATAAAGGCCTACTATGCTAGTTTCAAAGGCAGCCATTTGGGTAATGTACGGCTCCCTCCAGACTATGCACAGTCATAGCTTGACTCAATAAAAGTCTGTTTCTGGGTTTCTCAGCTGGTGCGGCCAATTAGTGTGAAATTTTGTGACAGAACTGTGGAGGAGCTGGGACAGTCCTTGTGTAATTATTGATCTAAGTTTACTTGCCTGCTTGCTACATGTGGGGAGGAGAGGACACAGCACAGGGCTGTTCTCATGCAGCGCCTAATTAATAGTGACATAATCTGATGCTATAGCTTAACGTTGTGGAGGATTTCTGATCCCCCCGCTGGTGTGTGGACTCACAATGCTGCTCGTTGCACCGTAATTGCAAAGCTTTGGCTTGGTGTCACAATTAGAGTGGAAACCAGCCTTATTATATCCTGTTATAATCTCTGCCAGACCCTATTTACCCCTGCTCTAGTCTGGGTTCTTCCGTTCTAACACTGAGCCCGTCTGTATGGAACACAGACACTAATCCATGTGACAGCAGGTTTTTAACGCTCACGCAGGAGCGCACTCGTGCTGTGGCGTACAGTCTGGATTTCTGCAGGACAGGTGCAATAATTATAGTGACAAGACAATAAATATGGAGAGGGATATCTTGTAAAAGAAGATTTGTGGTTAAACATCAATGTCAGGCATCATATTGCAGGTTGTAGAGGTTTAACTAGGCTAATAAACATTGTCTAAATTTATGGAAATACACGTTAGCTGCAAGTTGTCATTTGTGATTTTTACGGTACTTTGTAGAAGGAGCCCTTCACTATTCCCGCAGATAGAGGCCTCTCCTCTAGTTCACACATTCCAATCGTCTGAATGACAACCCACACCTTCATTTGGTTATTCTGTGGGCTAGAGGAGGACACAGGTGGAACTGCAGAGCAAAGTCATTTGTAGAGCAGCTTGAAAGAACCTCTTCTAGTGTCTTATTAGACCCTGTGGGTCATGGAGAGAAACACTGTGGGAAAAGCACACAATGCATGCTGAAATAGCATCTGACGTCAGTTCACCATGCCACGCTGCATCTCTGAAGAAATGCTAACCAGCATCTTTCCTTTTTCAACCTCTCTCTGGGATTACTTCTAACCAGTCACTCTCTGAAGGCTCCTCTACAGCGCTTCAGCCAGAAAGACACATAATATTTATCAGAAGAACAAAGGAGCAGCGCAGAAAAAGGGGGGAGACAATTTAAGTGGTGTCTTTGATAAAGCAGTGTTTTTGAAGCACAGCCCGTTTAGCTTCAACAGGACAAGAGGAAATGGGGATGGGAAAGTGTGTCTCGCGACGGTGCTCCACATCAATACACACCGCAGAAACCTGGATGGCTCCCAAACAGAGGAGAGACTCTAAACCCGCCCCGCCTCCCTTTAGACTGGCGCTCTTTGATCTTCTCCCTCTTGAATGTAAAGATGTTACTGCCTGCACCAGGGAGGCAAGCGCCCTGCAACCTCCACCACACTCCACCTCAGTCTCCACACTCGGTGCTGCTTCACCCTTAGGAAACTTTGGGAAGAGTGCAGGGGAAGTCATCTTTACTCAGACTGTGCCTGTTGTGAATTAGTAGGTCAGAGGTCAGAGGTTCGATATGAGCATTCAAACATCATTTTTCTGCCTGTTTACATGTTACACTACATTTCCACTTTCTTTACCTTGCCGCTGAGGATGATCCTTCACTGACTATTTCAATCTCCTCCCCTCCTCGCGTCTATTTTAAATTTCATCTACATTTCTTATTTCCCTGAACTTCAGACTTCACAAGGGTTTATTCATTCTATCCTTCACATTTAGCAAAAGTTGGATTCTTGAAATATTTCTTTTTGTAATATCTACATTTAGAATGTCATGACTGTGGCTGCAAGTGTGTTTGATGTCTGCCGAACACTTTTTTGCATACTGATATTCTATTTTAACTAAATCTCCACGGTGTTACTTGTTGACGTAAACAAAACAGAAGCACAAATGCTGATGTGATGCATAACTATCTGATCAGCTAAATGTATAACTGCTCTGCAATTTGTCTTGAGTTGTTTGAAAAGCTTATTGAGTGTTTTCTGGTATGAAGCGAACCATTAAGACAATAAAAGTTTTGTGATTCTCAGTTGCTGATGCTGCACTTTCCTTACAAATGTTTGGAGTATAGCGTATCCATTCGGTATGTAGAGAACTGTATCTTGCTCCCATTTCATTTTCTACCCATCGTGTCCCCCTTCGCTGGGTGTATTAGGCTGAACATTCTTTTATGCGGGAGCCACTCAAATAAAACATGGAGAAGATGAACACACAAATATGAAAGAAGAGGTTTAAATGTCTGAATATTGAAGCAACACTGAATGTTCTTCTGAAGCTTGTCACATATATTTAATTTAAAATGCTCCACCACAATATAGGAATTACTTAAACATTCAATGACGTTTCCTCTGAAAAATAGTTTCTCTTTTTGTTGACCGTCATATCTTTTCATCAGTACAAAGGTTTGTCTTGTCTCTTCTGGATATTTGACTCTTTTAAGTGTGCGGCCTTGGCATTGCTGTGTCATCTACCTACCAATAAAAAGTAGACACAGTGGAGTGGTTTCACCGATCTCAGCCAACTGGAGGTGGGCGACAGTTAGGGCTCTCCCATCCCGTGAGAACAGAAACTGTTAACACAGCAATGGCTCCAGCTTTGCTGAGTGGTACTAACGCGGGGAGGGGCTGTGTAGTGAGAGGACTCACCTCCCTCTACCCTCCAGTTTCCCTCATCGAGCAAAAAAGCTTTCTCTTGTCTCTTGGTCTGATGTAATGTGCATCAGGATCTCTGGAATTCAATTACTGTTGCCTTTTAGCCGCGCCTGTAATCTTCCTGTTCCAGTCATACGCTCTGGGTGCCAGCCAGTGTCACACACTTTTCCCAAAATGATTTCTTTTATGACCAGCCAGTGAGAGCACAAACTGCACGCAGTTATAGAATAGATTTCCATTCACCCCACCATTTTCCCTAAACCTAATTACGTTACATTTGGGGGAATGTCACTATAAACTGTGGGAGTATTACACTGTACTCTCTAACGAGTGTTCAATTAAACCGAGAGCACCCACAAGGCAAACTGGGCCCAGTAAAGCCAATTGAATGTTTTTTTTCAATTGACACAGTATGTTGCTGAAGTCTTGCCTCAACCTTCCATGTTTTTAATATAGATTTAAGTATTAAAACGTGTCCTCATCTCAGAGATCACTGAGACTCTTTAGACCAGGGCTTGGCTGCCTCTGCTTTAAACTATCCTCAAGCTAAAAATGAAAGTAGCGGTTTGTAGAAATATCAAACGAGAGCTGAGCATAATTACGCTAGTGTTATTGTCAAGACTTCATTTTGCCACTGCACCTTCAGCTGCTACCCCAGCTTTGTCCGAACATAACCGTCTTCTAGTTTATTAAGTCAGTGTCCATTACATGTGTTGTGGTTAAGTTTGGAGAAACTCTTGCAGAGTGAACTGGCGTTTCACACTAAGTTGCAAGAATCAAAGTAGAAGACCAGAGGGAGGGTCCGTGGGCACTGTCATCACCTCTGACAAACATGTGGTTGTGTTTAATTATCAAGTGTTTACTCTCCTGCCTCGAGTGTCAATCTCACAGACCCCCAAAAATCGGACACACACTGCGGCCCCGCGCTATTAACTAGAGTCAACAGAGCAATGATCTGTGCCTGGTGTTCCTGCCTTGTCGTAGGTGAGGATCTACACCACCGCCCCACCGCTCTCCTGTCTGCCGGAGTTAATTTATCTGGGTGATAAGCAGGTGGACGAGGGGAGGAGAGGCCCTCAGACTGAGCCGCACTGTCAGACCTGGCAGACTGACTGACAATGCTAATAGCCTCGTCCCATTAACCTCACCACACGCTTCACCTTTATCTACCACACAAAAGACTGTTTGTTTGCTTGTTGGATGATAATATTTACCTCGTGATTTGGCGGCCCCAGACATGACAAATAGATTTGTGCATTTGGAGAAGGCGCTGTGATTCAGGTAAAGGAGGGTGCCAGTGAAAGCGGCAGCGCTCTCTTCAACTCCACACTGTGATAAGGACTAATGTTCTTAGCCTAATCTGTAACTTTAAAATGAAAGAATATTCTTGTTTCCCTTCCCTTACTTTTAAATGAACAATGTCCTTGCCTCCCATTATTCTCCCTTGCTCCTGCCTTGCTACCATGCAATACAGTTCAGCTTCATAAAACACAATGTATCTGCACATTGCATTAGTGCTTTTAGACACTTTATTCTTATCTCGGGGCCATGGCCCTATTATAAAGAAGTTTGGTGTTTGTATATGGACGAGTCCTGTGGTGAGCGTAGCGCTCCGGTGCCAGGCACAAGACTGAGAGATATTGCTTTAATTGGAGAGTTACTGATCCTGCAAGGCGTTTGGGTGCCAGACGTTAGCATCAATGCCTCTCGCTGTATTCTGCTGCGCAATCACAAAAATGATATTGGGGGACAGCAGGTGATCCATAAAAGCTCAGTTTTAAAGCCTTGTTAATTATTCCTTCAGAAGTCTAATGAACAATGGGGATAAAACCTTGTGCAGGGCAAATCTATTTGTGGGAGAGGAGGAGCCGGCTCTGTTTCAGACACGGTGCTTCAGAGCCTTCACCCCATCTCATCTGTCAGCACGAGTCTCTCATTATTAAGCTAACACGCACAGGCTTTGTGCTTTGATATAGCCCCATGTATAGCTGGTCCAATATCTAATAGTCATGTACACTTACAGGGATACGGTGTTTGGATGGAAATATGCGCTCAAAATGGTGTCTTCCATGCATAATGAAGCAGATGCCGAAGATTATATGGTTTGGCACCGAATCTGAATATGCATAGATTATCTCCTATTTGATTTAGCAGCTGGTGTCTGGGTGTGAATGTGTACAGTAAATCACTTTCGACTACTGGGGCATCTTGAATTTTGTTTCAGCGAAGTTTAGTGCGTTTCCCTTTGTGGAGCAGACATCGCATTCCGTCGCTGGCTGGAGAGGTCTTAATACGTGGCAGGCCTGCCAGCTCCTTCACGCCGTAACAGATACGAGGAGAAGAAGATTAGCTCAGTTACTCATCCATGACCTTGATATTCCGATGAAGACGGATAAGAGCTTTCTTCTTCCACCTGCCCAAAGCCTGCGAGGCTGTTTAAACAGCAGGCCAGGCAGTCACCATCCATTCAGAACAAATGCTTTCCACTGGAGTTCAATTTTTCAGCCATTGTATTCAGTATCCTAGTCAATTAATGATGTCATACGCTAGAAGAACAAAACAAATGCTCACAGTGTACCGGAGTCTCCGGAGAGATGCTTATGGAGAACTGAGTAAGTTAGGGTGGCTGTATAGCAGCGTGACTTAGAAGCCTTTTTCAAAGTAAAAGTTCATTTTTACGTAACTATAACTATAACCTTGACATGAGGAAGCATAAAAGGGCTACGTGAAGGTTTACTGTTTACCCTCTGTAGGTCTGTAGGCAAATGTTGCTGTAATTCTCTGCTAACAATGTCACAAGATTATCAGAGTTTGCTTTACAGAAGGCACATTATCTGAAAAACCTTCTTAAAGGAAGTGTTTGAAATAATGAGCAGAGCAGAAGTGATCTGCACCAACAAAGAGATTAAAAATGCAATGTGGAACTTAAGCACCACACAAACGCTGACTGTACTAAAAGATCGCCGCTTCCCTAAGCAGGCACAGACTTAGCCTTTCTTCTTTTGACCACATCCAACAACTACCTTTATGTTACGTTTCTAGCATGTATTCTAATTTACAGTAACCATACACTTTAATACGGAGAGTACATCGATTGTCCGTGTGCTGTACAGCCTACTTTCATACAGAGCGTAAAGAGTAATACTTATGCCTCAGTAACGCTATGGAGCCAGCACATCGTGTAGCCCGCTGCGTGTCGACTTTCACATAATAATGATGTCTTTAAAATAGTGGAGTTGCACGTTTCCATCGCTGTGGTGCTACTTGTCATTTTACAACTGACTGGTTATGCAGCCTGGGTCGTGTGTGTAGTACTTGCTCATTACTGGGTCTCACTAAAAGCAGACTTGTCCACTGTGTGCGATCATGTCATGGAGGAAATGCTGAGAGGGCATACCTTTCTTTTACCAGAATGTACTGAGAGTATTAGTAGAGAGTAGAGGACATAATGAGTAAAAATCTCTCTCTAACACTGGGCCAAGAAGCTGATGGAATTTTCATGCTAGACTGAATCTCAGACGCATTCGGCACCGAGCGCTCCGGACATATTTGTTTGTTACTACGTGGTAGTTAGTCAGCAGCTGTTGCTGTAAAATACAGTACATTTTGACAGTGTTTTTAATTTAGTCTTGTTTCTCTCATGCCAGGGATGCATGTTGAGGAGATACAAATGTGAAATGCTGGCTTGGCACCAGAAAATGTTCTAACACTGTGTTTGCTCAAAACTAAGAAACAAATTACAGGAGCCACAGTGCATGACTATCAGTTTAAGAAGAGTCTATGTCATCAGAATCTTGTTAAATGTTTTTTAATTCTCCATTGATGGGAACCACTGAGTGTTCGGGTCTGTATAATACACATACGAAAGTCAGTGAGCTGTTTGAAGTTCAAAGGGAAGGGAACTTTCAAATACAAATAAAGTACTTTACACACAAGTACATTTTAAAGAGAGAATCTGTGCCGTGTCCCCTATAAGACCTGCTTATTTAAGTCCCTGGATTTGGTTAATAAAGCTGGAAATGCCCTTTGACCATTAAGTGAACTGATCTTATTTTCGGAGAAAGGCTGGTGATTTATACAGTACGCAGGACGAAACGCACTGGAGGCTAAAAAGGGAAGAAAAAAGAGAAGAGTGGGAAAAGGAAACAATGAGTGAGAGGGAAGTGAGGGCAAAAAGGAATAGTTTGTGTTAAAACCCAAACAGAAGAGGTGTAGATGGAAAACAGGATGTGATGAAGGTGGTGGTATGCCAGAGTTATCCATTGATCCATGTCGTAACATATGCAGCAAATCTCCGGCTTAGAGCATAAATACATAATAAACAAAAATTAATGGAGGCAGGCGCCATGCATGTGTTTCATCGGGCTGTGAGTTACCACTACAGTGACTAGAGCAGGGCAGAGGCATCCATATGGATGCTGCTTAGAGAACAGACTTGTTAACATATCTCCTTCACTGCTCCTAGCAAAGCGTTGCAGAGATGGAATACATATCAGCCACACGTGATGGCAACAATAAGTGTGTATGTAGGAAGGATTTTAAAAAAGCAACAAAATATGATACAGCAAAGATTTTCCGGCCAAGCATGATGTTACCAAATTGGATCAATATCTCCGGGCAACTGCTACTATGTAGTGCAAAGCACTTACACTATTGTAATGCGCTGTAAAGGCTATATATAGTCAGTACGCGACGCTGTGTAATGACATACAGTACAGCACGGGGAAACTATTTCGACGTAACACAAACAAGTTCATAACATGACAGTCCCTCTGTCAAAGCGGCGTATTATTCAGTAACAACTGATCCTGAGTAATTCGGCAAATGCAGAGCAGCCGCGAATGGACAGAACTCACAGCTTCCATCTGAACCGTACAGCCTGCAATTAGAACAACCATTTTTTTTTCACCAGTGCAGCAGAAAACACGAAGAAGTCAAGGATGATGAATTAGTCTAATGATTCCACAGTAATATCACTCAGAGACAGAGCTGGAGGAAATTGCTGTTCCCAAATGAAGGGCCTAAAATTACCCCTTAAGATCTGGGTGAACTTTTGCCATTTCTTTCTCTGTTGCCGTCATTATTCAGCGAACCCTCTTGTTGGTGTTGGTACGAATTGGCTTCTCGCTGCCTCCTGCAAGCATCACAGGAACATTCTCTTGTTTCCTCACTCACCTTCTCTCTTTCGCCCTCCCCTTGTTTTTGTGCTCACACGCTATAACAAGCACACAAAGCCCAGTGGGATGCTAATGCTTGTTGCCACCTCCACCCTTCCTCTATCTTCGCTCTCCCTTCTCTGTCTGTCACATAAAACTGCCCCATCTGTATCGAGTCTGCGGCGTGACAGAGGAGATATGTATCGTATAGGCGGTCTCAGATGGCTAGCTTCTGTAGTGGGAGAGAAAGGGCAGGGGCAAGTACGATAGGAGACACCACACACACACACGTAATACCACGGGGCCGTAGGGGCGAAGGGCACAGGAGTCAACCTGGCGAACGCTAATTAGTGCACAGTTCTGACCTTGACAAGCCATTCTTTCTCCTCTGTCAGGAGGCAGTTGTTGCCACAGTGCAACACAGGCTGAGAGAAAAGCCTGAATGAGATCTATTGATGGCAGGGAGAGCAGTGAAGAGGCGAGGAGACAGGAATAAAAACATCGCCACAACGCTTGACATACTCCCTCAGCAACTCGCTGTGACTTTGGCTTGTTGCACCTTCATTTGAATGCATTACACAAGTTCAGAATACAAAAACGCAAACCTCAATAAATAAGGCCCGTGTGTTTTCGGGCTGCGTCAGGCTACGCTGATCTGGTTTCTTTCAGCACACTCTGCGTGATTAACAGGGGTACCAACATTGTGCTTGAATAAATTAGAAACTCCACTGGCTTTACCTTTTTTAGGGCTGAGGGAGCGGGAGATACACGACCGATACGTCTTTGTTTGCAGAATCTCCAAAGGCCCCAGTAATTGAATTTGCACAAAAATTCCATGTTTATGCCACAACAAAACAAATTAGATAAAGCACAAGGAAGCAGCAGAAATGAAATGTGACTGTCACAAAAGTACCTCAATGCGAAGCCCTTCAAAGTTAATATATTAGAAAGTGTTTCTCACTCCTGATGCACAGTCAGCAGGAGCGAAACTGAAGGGCTGTTATGAGGCTTCTTGTCTCTTTCTTTTATTCCATTCAGTAACTATTTTAAATATTCTGTGTACAATGTAATGTAATGCCTGTCTCCTTTCAACCAGTGCGATGTTTGCTATTCGAATGGAAAACCACGTTTAACAAAATCAAACCGAAATACACAAAAGAGCACGTTTATATGTGTTTTGATGTTTCTAAAGCTGCTGCTGAGGAGATGGAAGATGTCCTGCTCACCTTCGAAGGTATCTTAAACGTGAAATCAAATAGCTTCACATCTTTGCGTCTCACAATGTGTATGTTTGCTTTTTTACAGTTAGCGACAGTGACAAGTGAAACGTGTGCCCGCCCTGTGAAACTGGACGTTGAAGCCAGATGGATTCTGCTGCAAAGTTTTGCAGCGATTTTAAGATGCCTGAAAAATATTTTATTGAGTAGGTTACGTAAGGCAGAGGTAAGGTGGTATTGGTATTTTCTTTCAGTATATTTCTGACTAAGGTGCAACTATTTATTTATAATGCATTTATTATTTATACCACTATATAAAATAACATTGCAGGGCAAATGTCTAAAATAGTAACTATAGTATATAAACAAAGTCCCTGGTGGTACTTTACAGCAGCAGAGCAAAATAACAGTAGATACGAGATTGTCTGTAATTAACCCGTGTGCTTTTTTTCCTGGATACAATTTTGCATTTATGACTTTTTCATAAAGGGTTTCATGTATAATGGAAGCGAGGGGGATGCTGTAGAATGTAATGGGGTACAGTCAAGCTTGTTAGGAGCCCAGTTTGACTGTTTACATGCTCGACTTGTCCTGGGTCAACCCCAGTTAACAATTCATGCTGGAAGTTTTCCTGTCCTACAGTCAGTGCCTGGCAGAAAATGCATCTGGAGCCAAAAGGTGTTCAGCCTGTCTCGGTGCACTCACTCAGCCTCCTTTTAAGCTGTCTGTTCCTGTTGTCCTCTTCGTGTCCTCCTCTTTCTCTGCCTGCCTACTACTGGAGACCTTCAGGTCAAGGTCTCAGCGCCACAGATGTGGAACAGTGAGTTTTCAGGTCAAAGCATCACAGCAACTCAAGTGGCTGAACAAGGAAGCACCTACCTGTGGCACAAGATGGAGTATCAGCAGAAAATACACGTGTTTAAGTGACCAATAATGTTATGTGCAGCATCCAATTTAAGTCCTACATTATGAATTAGTTTAAAAATAGGGGTAAAAACCATTATGACCAGCGTCCTTGGTGGATAATGGCTTCCCGTGTGGAGTACCACCATGCTGTGTGAGGCCTGTGAGTGTGAGTAGGTCACTGTCATAAGGGCGCACACAGAGCTGTGTCAGCGGAGCACATCAGAAGAGAAACGGGCATCAGAGAGTGGTGACAAAGGATTACAATGAGCATGACGTGTGCGTGAGTGTAGGTGTCGGGGTCAGTCTACAGTCACAGGGATAATGACTAGCAGGACGGGTCAGGCCCTCTCACGCTTCTTCTGGGAATCCATAGAGCTGGAATTTCCCTGTCAGCACAGAAGAGTCTGAGAAGGATGCATTCAGTCCAAAGGATAATAGGTATGAATACAGGGACACAATTTATTGTGCACATTGAAGCACAAGGCTGGCCTAAGAATATAAAAGCAAAAAGAGATGAATGCAAAAAAAAGATGCAGAGAACTCAAGCAACCATAAGGAGAGAAAAGTCACAGCTGTGGGGTATAGATGACTGGTATCTGCGCCACGTCTGGCCTGTTCTCCTCAGCGCTAAGAGGCGTCAACGACAAGAGAGGAAAGGTCCGTAGGTAGTAAGAAGCAGGAGAAATTGGTTTGGAATTGGTTACAAAGTGAAGCAACTCTTCCTCTGGATTACAGACGCTGCACTCTGCTCATCCCTTTACCCAGTCTCCCTGTCTCCTCCTATATCTCCGAATAACACGCTCATGTTTGTGGTGGCAGACAAACACCAACATCAGGTCCCTGGGCAGATGTGCTTCCCAGTGCTCCACGCAGAGAACGGATTGTTCAAATGCTGAATAATTACCATGATAATCATCTGCATCCCACAAGGGTCTGAAAATGCATACCTGACATCTGACATTTGGCACCCATGGCTCCTCTCTCAATCTGCATAATCACATTCCTATCTAATTTCCATGCATATGTTTGGGGGGAAAAAACAAGAGGTTGAATTTTTGTATTGTGGAGTAGAATTGATCAGAATAAGGTTTGACAATACAGTGCATGCACACAAACGATTAGTACAGCAGGCAAATCCATTATGTAATCAACAGAGAAATATTCTGAAAACTGTTTGGAATATGCTCTTTGTCATTTTTTAATGGAAGAACGATATAAATGCCAAACTGTTGTTGGTTCCAGCCTCTGAAGTGATGAACTTTGCTTGCAAACTCACATTCTTCAGGATTTGGATGTTTGATTGAACCTAATAAGTAATTTTGAATCTTTTGACATTTCATGGACTAAAACTATTCTTGATGAGTTGTAAAAACGGTGCGTTACCACAGCGTGTAATAGCTCAGACACACTGAAGGTATCAAGGACTGTGTTAAGAATTGTTGACAACTTCGTACGGCTTCGAAATGCAAAGCCTGTAAAAGAAAACCAGTATTTTACTTTTCAAATAGGATTTTTCTGTTCCAAGACACAAGCAATAGGCTGCTGCAGCAGCACATTTTACCACTGAAAGGAAAAACATTTTCAGTAGCATGGATCATTATGGTTATTAAGTTGTACAAACACTTCTATATAATTCATCGTGTTCTATAAACATTGATACACTGACGAGGTTTTCATTGTTTCGCTTGTGCAGTGGAGAAACGCTCAATTTGACAGGATGCAGTGACTGCTGTACAGTACGATGCAAGAGCGTTGTTCGAGGGTGTTTACGCGTCTTTTGACAGATTAACGTTGAACCTGAAGACCTTTTTCACTTTATCGTGTCTTAATTATAGTTCTACTGTACATCATAACACAATGATAGGAATAATTCTTTGATTTAGTAGTGCAGTAAGTATCCTGTAACAAGGATGATTAAGAATCCTTATGGAAAAAAGCATCCTGCTTAGACTGCAGCAAGCATTGTTTTACTGTAATTAATTATTTCAGATTACACTACGTAGAACCTGTAAAACTTACAGAGAAAGGCAGTTATTGATATGGTTAGTGATTAAGAATCCACACATAACGCTATACTGATCTGGCTCAGATATATAATGATATGCCTTTTTACACAAGAGTTTCTTTTAAATGAAGGCAGCCTAAATCAAAGAGCTCCATCTCTGAAAAGCACCACTCCAGCGCTGAGGTTTTTCATCAGCCCTATAATGAAATGAATATAGCCATGTCAGTAGTAGCACTCTGTGTGTGTGCATCAGGAGAACTTTTTATTCAATGTTCAAGTAGGCACTGAAATATAATATCTAATAAAAACACTTACAAAACTGGGGAGATTTTATATCAGAGTTTAACTCGGAGTTTCGTATTTTGAGCATCGTCCCTGCTCTGAATCAGCCTGCATTGGCTCTGTACACAGAAACAGCATATTTCAGTTGTCGGTACTGTGTCTGCTACCGTAATGCTTGCCTAGCATTTTTGCACACATTCCGAATATTTATAAAACACGTTAGAAAATAACAAGTTTGGAAATTGTGAGAAGTGATTACGCAGAGCACTGGACAGTTTGTTGCCGGCGTTTTAATGCTGACACTGATTTTCATATCTGAGGGTTTAAAACTGGCAGCTTTAGATTTTAATGCGCGGATAAACTACGTGTTTTATTAGGGATCCCTTACATTTAATTACTGAAAAATTCTGATCAGGATTTGCAAATGTCTTTTATTGTCAAAAACAGGATTTATGACCTGGCATTTTTAACAAGCACAAACACACATAAAAGGCTGAAATTCTCCTTCCTGTTCATTCCTGCAGTAAAGACACCAGGAGATGCTATGAGCTCGGTTTCACTGTTAATTTCACTGCAGCTAATAGATACTGCAGGTTAAACTGGCATAACACTTGAGTAATGAGATTACTCTCAGTCTGAAACACCCGCTATAACCACAGCAGCCTCACAACTGCCAGGCTACACGCAATCCAAAATGCACATGGCCACTTAACTCTCATCTAGTCTCCGCGTGAAACAAAGCGTCTTAAAAACATAAATGTCTCGAATTTTCAAAAATAAACAGAACTTTATAAATTTGAGACATCTGCCTCCACTATCCTCAGAACAACACATGGGCCACTCACATATTCACAGCTCTGCAGAGCAGCTTGGCTTCAGCGTGAGCTCCAATTCCTCTCACTCTGAATCATGCTGTGATGGGACAGCAGTCCAGCCTCTCATATTTCCTCAAAAGCACAGTCACTGATACAAAGCTTGAGTGGCAGCCAGATCCATCTCTGTAGCTTTTTGTTGCCTCCACCTGAGAGAAAAGCCCTTAAACTGTGATGGCCACTCATTCCTCTGAAAGCTATTGTGGGCTTTTTGACAGAGTGGCTCAAGCAAAGTGTCACCCCACAGAGGATCATCTGATGTGGTCTACCACGGGGTGCCTGTGTTTCATGTAGTAACGCACCGCAGACCCAACAATACGGGCCCTCGCCATGTCTCTCCCCCTCTTTGTTTCTCATTGTGGAGCTAAATGGAATTAAAAGCTTTTCTTTTGGGATCCGTTTTCCTGCACTCACCCTTTTGAACAACCTGAGGGGGATTTTAACATGCTATTACCCTTTGACACGGCGCCGGTATTGGAAGTGGGAGAGTTGTGAGGTATTTAGCCAGGGCTTCAGACAGTGAAATGGAAGGCAGGAAAAGACCGGCGCTCTCCTGCGCGGATAGATGGAGAGGACGCCTGGGGGCAGCAGGGGTGGAAGGCCCCAACCTGGGCCCTGTCCACTGCAACCTGCCAGACACAGCCTGAATCCCATTTATTCCTGGTGACCTTAAATAAAATGCTGGCTACCCCTGTGGGCCCCATGTGAGGCCAAAACCAAATGGGCTGTGTTCTCTACTTTTTCTACCCCACTGCTAGAGAAAATGAGCTTTATCTGTGGGGGAACTTGGGGCCAAGTGACTAAGTGCCCCCTTCCCTGCGTGAGTTTCCCCACTAACTCCATTCGGCAGTTAATCTGCAAAGCTGTCGCCTTTTAATTACAGGCTTTAGGTACTGGACTGCTCCAGTGTGGAAACCTTTTGATTCATGTTGCAAAGTTTCCGCTTATACAGTATATCACTAGGGCAGTGGGACTGTTTGTAATTTGAGACATATTAAAATTCCTTGAAAATGTATATATGGACTCATCAAACACAGACTCCCCAAGGTGACATGGGAGCTGTTTGACAAATGGGTGGGATAATTACTGCAAAGAAACCGATAAAAAATATGTCATCCCAGTTGATTAAGTCAGGTTGTCAGAGCTCTGGTTGGTGACAAGTTTCAGAGAGGTGAGAAATTAGAAGAAGTTCAGTGTTTGTCTTTCTGTCCGTCAAGGGCTCGCAGAGAATAAAACAATGTATCACAGATACCTTGCCTGATATTTGAAACCGGTTAAGACTGGTAGCTGTAATATTTTAGTTAATAAATCATTCAGCTCGAGACAGAGCCAGTGGAGTGGAAGCAATGATTTCACACCTTGCTTGTATATTCATGCATCGAAATTAAGCATAAGCTCAGATGTATCACACTTCGCTGGATTTCGCCACATTTACCAGGTTTCGCATTGATTCGTACAAACAGCAGGCGCCCGGAGATGCCCAAAACAGCTCCGCAACATTGATTTACACAGTTTGCCACAGCCAAAAGTATTAAGTAATATGGTATTTGGATTCAACCTGTCTTTCACAGGTATTTTATTTATAAGTCCGTGTTTCTCCGGTTTTCTCTGCTAAGCTAAAAAAGTTGTCTGTCCATCAAGAGTCCATCATGTCACAGGAACCCATGCGAATGCCGGTGGGTTTCAAGTGCCCACCACACATCCGTGCACAGCCAAAGTCTGCACGAGCAACTCTAATTAAAGTGGAGTTAATCACAAATAGCTGGATAGGGCCACAATTGAGGCATATGTTAAGAATGAATTACTAATTAGAGCGGCAAGCAGTGAGACAAGTCCCAGACTGCTTGGGAAGTCTCGGCACGTTACTAATATATGAAAAGGTATAAACAAACAGCAATCTGGTTGTTTAGCTCCTCCATCCCACTTACAAGGATCCAATTATGGCAGATCCCTGGAGCCGCCAATACAATCAGGCAAGAGTGAGTCTGCGTTATGATTAACTGTGAAGGCCACATAGTCTCTGTAGCTGCTCCAGCCAGCCAGTAGGCTTCCTCTGACAGGGGCGGTTTTGTGGCTCAGTGAGCCCCAGGGCTCCACTCCCATAACAGGCCATTGGAGAGACCAGCACAACAGAACACAACAACAAAACACAGCCCAAGCCTCAGCTATAGCATGTACACAATGTTGAAATATGATGAATATAAAGAAATTCACTGGGTGGCTCACTTTTACAGGGCAGCCCATAGGGTATAGAGCACAATTAACACTTGCGTTCCTTGAACAATGCTCATTGGACTGACGTGTTGGGGGAACACACCTGTTTCTCTCTCTCAGTACCTTATGCCTCAAAGAGTTCAGAGACAGAAGAGAGTTCCCGAAGTACGGAAAACGGAAAAAAGTATGTTTCTTTCTTCAACACCAACGAGACCTAAATGCTGCTGAGGCTTCCCATCAGCTCACAATCAAATATCGCAGAAGCTGTTAATCTTTGTTGAGAGCGTTTTGTCAGATCAGTCGGTAGGTTTAGAGACTCGAACCCCCCGCCTGTGAACACCTAAAAGCACAGGTAGCTGCTGTACGCAGAATAGCTGTTAAACAGGATAATTCTATATCAAGCCCTCTCCAGCACAGCCCGCATCCATACATCCAACTGTGCCATTCACCACACTTTCAGCAGGAATATCAGTGTGCAGCCGAGAGGTAAGCCGGGCGATGGATGAAATGTGCTTTTTCGCCATTTATCATTCAGCGCTGGAGGTCGTGTACAGCTAGCCATCTGGATCCTGGGGAACTGTAAAACATTCTGCCTGATACTAGGCAGCTAGGACACGGACACAAACATGTCACGTGCCTGTGCAGGCACAGCTTTCCTCTATACGTAATGAAAGGTTCTGGTGTGGTTTGGTGGAAATGATGCGCGAGGATCGGATGGTATTAAAATACACATCATTTAAATGTTGCTGTTTTTGCCCTTTTCGCACCACAGGTAGCATGTGGTGCACTTGTGTACACTCAAAGTAGAGAGATCAGTCAGATCATCACCAGTCATCCGGCGCTAACAAGAAAGACACCTACAGGCACACCACTGGTGGTGAACAGCATGACACAGTCGGTCCCGCACACACTCAGATGTGCACACACACTAACAGGGATCTCTGCAGGTGAGCAGCAGTGTGATCCAGCCTTAACTTGTGGTGCTGCCTGCAATGCTCTCACCAACACAGTCCACCTCTGACGCTTTTGTTTCCTGGGCGGCCTGCTGTTTAAAAAGGCCTCCAGCTGCACTTCAATCAAAGACGCTGATTAGGATCAGTCCTTATTCCAGCAGAAACCTACTGAACCTCCATCCGGGTTATTTTTCCACTCTGACCCAGTGTGAATTTTGCTTCTGCTTGTTTATTTTCAGTTGGCTCACAGGAGTGTGTGCATGTAGTATTGGAGCAGCACTGTTCCAGCCAAGTCTGCGCTTCCCCTCCCCAATGATTAATATGCAGGCTTATGGAGGAGCTGCAGAGACAAGGGGGAGGTCGAGACTGGAAATTTGTCTGTGGTTTAATTAGTGCATTCCTGGCAAATTCGCCATCTATAATTATGGCCAGGTTTCTTTCTGACCTTTCTAATATTTTACGCATGTTTGGCTTTTATCTGATCATGTTTTATTCAGGCTCATCGTTGTGTACATTTTGTTCAGCTACTGCACGCACGCACACACACACACACACACACACACACACACGCAACACTTTACAGGATAGTAAAATGACACTTCTATCCTTCGTCATTTCCCTTTGATTTGCTTTCTCTCCCCACTCTTTGAAATTACAAGGTTTCCCTATGAAGTGATGGGGCCAACATGGCACAGAGAAGCTTGTCCAGAAGGCAGGCATCCATATTTATAAACATGTCATTCTGTTTGCTTTCATAAAATTCAATTTTGCACAGATGAAAAAATAAAAACATTCATAGGAATAGCTTGTCTGTGTCCCAGTAGAAAGAAAAGAAACCTCCTCAGAGGTGTGAAACCTAACCATGATTGCGTTCTCTATGAGTATAACAACTATAAAAAAGCTAAACGATACTTAACATATAATTGTAATGCACACAGTTCATCTTTTGATTTGAACTCCCCCCTCACGTTTCCACGCAATAATAATACATAATAAACATAAACAATAAGAAATGTAACAAAAAATATGTTGCATGTCATCATAATTATCACTGAGTTATGTTCACTATAAACATATCACTGTAGGAATGTAATTTTCAGGTTGCAGCTGGAAAAGACCAGGAAAGTCATCCTGAAAATTTAAAAAAGGGTTAAGAGCTTCCACATCAGTAATGTTTATACTGTAACACGCATAAAACGAGCTTACTAGGAGATTAAATATGTCAAACTTGGAGCTGTCATAGTTTGACAGCTTCCAGTTTTGTATTCCTTCTGTCTCACTTATCAAAATTCAAGAAAGAGGCAACACCTCAGAAAGAAAATGTGGTGAACAAGCTTCACATGCAGTGTTGCTCTGCAGTGATGCACAGGTGGAGCTTGCACAAACCATACGCACGATAAGGCGTCATAAGGGAAGTCTATACAGCAGGCATGCGCATGGGCACATACTGTACGGCCACCACAACACCACGCGCATAAGAGCAGAGGCCTCTTGGGGGATTTGGGCTGCCAGGGCCCCTACGGTGAAGCGATGGCTTCCTGTTTGCAAGCCTTTCTTTAGTGAAAATGCTTAAAACGGGCCAAACGAGAGCAGTGCTTATCCAGCAAAATTGCTGCTAGATGGAGCAGAAAGTGCACAAATTTTCTATGACACCCCAGTAATGAGGTTTTATATTGACCCAGGCACAGTGAGTGGAAGGGCTCGCTGCTCCTCTCCTCCTGAACTCCGTCAGCTCTCTTCATCCACTATTTGGGGCCTCAGTATGCAAAAAGCAGCACGAACTCAGACAGGTAGCAGAGAAAAAACACACGGCTAAACGAGAAGCACTCATCAAGTATTCATAAACCTCCATTATACTGCATTTTCTTCCTTAAACTGTAAGAAAATGAATTATAGTCTTTTTGCGCTTAAGAAACAGTAACCAGTACTTTCTCCAGCATAATATCGAAGGTGTCATTCCATGGATCTGCTTGATCATTTTAACTCTTTTCCCCAATAAGCCAGTGTAATTGAGGAGCACATATAAAGAATTTAAATGACGCATCTAGCCTTTTATGAATGCTGTGCTCTAGTTTCACATTGAGATGCAACTTTCATTTGGAACAGATTCAAATGCTCATGCAAACACAACTTTTAATGCCGTAAAGGCAGAGTTGGTACTGGGGTACCCGCTAGAGGCAGCGCAAACTACTGTATTATACACAGATCAAATGTTTTGCTTTACTCCATTAATTTAGAGCTGAGCAAATAGGCAATTAATTGATTAGTTGACTGAAAGAAAATAAATTGCTATTTCATTTGAACGGTTTAATCTAAGCTACCGCTCAGGCATTTGGATGTCACCTGTCACCCTGAGCTCCAGAGAATCACCCGTAATTTTACAAACCTGATTCAGTAGAATTACCATTTCATTACACCGTTATCTTAAAAACAAGATTAACGTCTTTGACCATGCAGGAATGTAAACAGATGTAAACGGTCACTAAAAGCATGTTTGGGATGCTGCTGTTTTCATATGTGCATTTGGCCAAAGAGAGTCTCCAGAGAAGGGTTGTTTCTCCTCAGACACCAGCCTGGATGCTCCTCCCTGCCCATTAAACTGTCTGCTGATTTTAATGGAGGTGAGAGAACAGACGTGATTGGCCATTACAGAAGGCTGCACTGAATCCACCTGATGAAAATATCTTCCCTACATTCTAATATGTAATGTCTTAATGTTCTTTTTCTGCCTAATCTTCTTTACAGTTTGCGTTGCACCATTGCTGCACTTGTTCCTCATGTAATAAAAACAGTTTCAGCACAGCCACATACTTCAGTAGAAACAGACTGAAATTATCTTCCAGTTATCTAAAATGAAATACATTCTAAGAAGATAGTAATATTTCTTTCTCTGATCCCACATGTGTCCCACCTTTTAGAGTTCACTGACAAACAGGCTTTTACACTCAATAAAGACCGTGTGAACAAACTGACTATAATTGTTGGCTTTCATACGAAACTGTACAAACAGAAGTGCAGATGCTTTGATAACAGCGCATTCTTTTGCGTTTGATCAGAGTCTCCCTGAAGACATCTCCCTCTCAGAATCCTAAGTGCCTAAGGCAGTGGCCCATGATGCACGGCTCCGTATCCTGGAGCTGGAGCACGTAAAGGTCAACACTGGGTGTTTGTGAAAACCCGGGGAGCTGCTGATCTCTGAACAGATATCGTATTCATACAGTAGCGTATCATACACTGTGGTCTAACACTGACATTACAACAGAAACAGCGAGACTTAAGACAGCGTCTAAAAACAAGAGATGCTGCTGGTGCCTGACACGGATGTGGCTGAATATCAGTGTCTCGTGAGCCTGGAACTCTTCTTCACTACAGTTTGGTGTGTCCATCAGGAAAGCATGCACCAAGCTATTTGAAGCAAATGCATCACAAGGGACTTTTCGCAAAGTCTGCAGTCCTCTGGTGAATTAAAAATGTATGTCTGGATGAAAATAATGTTGGTATATATCATAATTATTACCTTTAAGTGAAGCTCTAAGTGTTTCAAGAGAGAAGGGTTGTTTCTAAGAATTATTATTTTTCTCGGGGTTTTCAGTAAGAAGGCTGTCTGCCTCGTGTTACTCTTTCCACTGCATCTCAGGCCACTTAGAACTGTTTGCTGTATAATCTGTCTGAGACGCCAAGATTCAGTCTGTGCTTCCTGACAAACATAAGCCTCAAAGGCCACTCACAATGCACTGAGAATGTTTTCTTTTTGACAGACATCAAAATGTGACCTTTAAATGATTCTTGTTATCAGGGAAGCTGAACAAGAAAATCAATAGGATGCAGCTGGAGTGGATGGATTAATGCGGGGCAAATTGATCATTCCATTTCATTTTCATCCTGATTTGATGGGCCTGCAATACACACCTAATCTGACCACAAACGGTGTTTAACACTTCATAGGAGCAGAGAAGTACAACAAGCTCAACAAGCTTTTCGGCTACAAAAACTGCCTTTACTTACAGTTAACCTTAACAATAAAGAGCCTGTTTTTTCTCCTCGTCGCTTGGCTGTGCTTTTATAGTGTCGGTGCCACTATTCACCACAGGGAATACACGACGGCAAAGCTCATTGTCTGTTTCGCACAGTTTATGGGTCCATCAAACTGCATAAACAAATACATTAATCATCAGAACACCGTGATATATCGTTAATTATTGTACCTCACTGTTGATGTCACACGTTGTTGAATCCTTTCATAGATAATCAAAGTCGTTTGGCAGAACTTTGTTAAATAAACAGTTCATTTACAAAGCCACGTCTGGATGCAAAGGCGCCGAGAGTGATAAAAGGCAGATATTTCCTTTTAAAGAATCATTGACTATACATTAAAAAGAATATCTCCCACAGAAGAATTGCACCATTTTCCCATGCTGCTTCCCACATGCAGCTGAGACCGGGAGTGTAATAGCGCTGAAATGCCAGAGCTCGACAGATAGCCGGGATAACAAAGATAGCAAATCTGGGAAATGAAAAATGGCACTTCTCTTTTACAAGGAGATACATCAGTGTTTATTAAATCAATGCCAGACAGAAAAATCTGAAGGTAAAATAATGAACCACTTATAAATGATCTTTGCTTCGCTGGGCCTTACCTGATCAGGGCGTTAAGGGACCACCAATGCGAGGCATATTAGGAGAGGTCTATTAATCCTAGTGCTTCTCATAGCTGACTATAAAATGGGTGAGTCCTCTGTGACTTACTAGGCACATCCTTTTTAATTTTCAATGTGAAAGAAGTCAGCCACAAGCCCTCATTGATTGGGTGTGAAAGTTTGGCTTGTCTGTGTGTTTCTCTTGTAACAGCGTGGGTATTTCATTATGGTGCTGTGGGACACACATTACACAGCTCCGCTACCTTTCGCACGGCATCCATGGCAACTAGGGAGGCCACTCTCCCCGCAGAAATGTGCTTTTAATTGAGTGACATCTAATCAGGCAGTGAAATACAGCAGCAGATTTAGCAACAACAAAAAAGCAAGGCCACAGAATAGCTCTTAGCTGTAGTGTTGGGCGACCTGCAGTATATGACTCTGCTTCTAACGAACAAAATTACAGAGTTGGAGGTATTCTTCGTGAGATCCTTGGGTGAATATGTGATTGGATATGATGAGCCCTTCTTAAGACTACATCAGCTTGGGGAGGAGGCCTGTCTTTGATGTGTTAAAATTACTGGAGCTGAGAGGTCTCGCAAGCTACGCCTTAACACATATTAAACAGGCTGTAAAGGATGAATTTTTCACTGTCATCTGTTTTTTTCTTTAGCTCGTTGCATGGTCTGCCAGGCTTGGCTGTCTGCTGTTTTCTTCTGCAAACATGTCTTGTGCTTTTAACTGGAATAGCGTTTCTTTCTCTATTATCAGACGCCGAATCAGTTCACAGGGGGACATATTCAACTCCCCTCGACCTAAAATCACATGTAGTGACAGCACTCTGCGGTGACATCCAAAGATAGAGGGCGGTAAAGACATAGTCTCAGTAAATCTTCTGCCTGCCTTTGGGGAATCATTGGAATTCATGATCTTTTCTCAGTGTGCTAACAATAATCTTCTGCTCGCTCCGTCTCGCACATCACCAGGCATAGCAAACACTTGTCTTCGCTGAGTCTCAGGCAGCATCAGCTTCTCCTCAACATGCAAATTTCAGGGTCATGTCGCTCTTTGTATTACAACTACGTCCTCAACCTTTTTCAGTCACTGCCTCCTACAACTGGATGATGAATCCAGTGCACATGAGGGGAAAGCAGACACACACCTGCATTCTCATTGAGGATCTTACTAGAGCTGCACACAACTGACAAATGGACCTTTGCCACTCATGCTGTAGATTACAATCACTCTCTAGGACATTTTAAGACACTGTGAACATCTTTAATAAACAGAATTCTCCCGTCCTGGTAGCGCTCTGCCATTACTATGAAAAAACTAAGGTCCTTTTGTCAAGCAAGGTATAACAAATAATGCTGCAGTGAAATATGCTGGGTTAAAAAAGATGCAAACCCAGTGACACTTATCAGCAACTGAATTGTTGTCATAGGAAATTGATACCACTCACAACAGTGCTCTTCAACTTTAATTCTCTTTTTTTTCTGCCGGCAGTTTTAATAATAAAACAGGAATTACATTGTTACATACGAGGCTTTGATGCCATGTGTTATTTTCTTATGTTTTATGTTGCTTATGTTTGTGTTTGAGCGCACTCTAAGAGGAATTTGCCTTTGGGCACAATAAAGGTAAAGTTGAGGCTGAAGTAAACATTAGAAGAACAGATGGCTCTAATATAGTAAATTTGTAGAGGAGCTGAATATGAGTCCCACTGAAATCTAATAAAGATATAACCATATGTTCAGTTCCATAAATGAATTGCTGACATTTTAACTACCCTTTATCATTATGTTTTGTTTAACACATTACTACATTTCGATGTAAACTAAAACCACACTTTAATATTTCACGTTTCTTAGCGAGTGAGCAATTATTTCGAGTCTTCACATTTCTTCATTAACGTTAGGACAATAATCTGGTGACTGGTTTGTGATTGCAATCACATCTTGAAATGTTGCTTAGGCGGTGCGTCTTATCACACTCATGGTATTATAGAACCATTTCATCTGCCTCACCTCCAGCGTGAAGCTTTGATGGTGTCAAGTGGGAGACGACAACCAATTAAAAGAAAATCAGTCAAACAACTGGGGGTCAGATCTCAAGATGCTCCCAATCTCTCATAATTTCCTGTTGTTATGCTGCATTTCCACCGTTCCTGATTAGAGTCTGATAAGTTATTATGCACAGTGGTCACTGCACACATGTACGCTACTGCATTTAATCAGAAATAAAGATAGTGCTACACCACAAACCATGGTTTCGCTGGATAAGAAAGGTGGCCCTCAGCGCTTGACCACATTACCTTAAATAAACAAGGGCAGAGGTGAGAAGACTTGCAGGACCTTTAATAATACCTGAGCCCGCGCTACTACGCTGTTTAAGGAATGCAAACGCTGAGATGATAGGAATGCCACGCGTGGGGTCTAGCAGGACAAGGCAGTATTCCTGATAGCGTTTCTGTGCACGTCCTCCTCTGTTAGTCATTACTGTGTGCAGACGAGGGCTGATGTTTACTCTGCTGAGACAAGCAAGTCTACTGCTCTGGGTTGCAACCTTGTGACTCCCTTCTCCCTCCTGCTGCCAGTTCTCCTAACATCTAGCCCTCGCCCTGCCACTCCATGAGCTCACTGGCCTATTGCTGCTGCTGAATGCCTTCTGTCTACATGGACCAGGTTTTTGGGATAAATCCGGCAAACAGGATGATGTATTTCTGTGGGTATTGTCTGTGTGGTGGCTCTTGGCTTGATATTTCTGGAAATAAAAGCACAATACACACAAGGGATGTGGTACTGCAATGCATCGCTGAGCCATATTTCCTCCCTCTGTCTTTAGTTTCCTTGTGTTGTCACTTTCAAACATTACCTCCACCCACACACATACGAGAAAAAGAATAAGGAAAAGAGAAATGGTGACAGAGACTTTCTACAGAATAGATTGTATGAAACAGAGAGTTGTGATCTCTGGTAAAGCAAAACTATGTTTGGATGGTTTATCACAGAAATAAGATGAGTAGAAAAGAGAGTATGAAAGGAAATTAGAGATGTCAGCAAACAATTGACATTTGTGTTAAGCTAATGGCTTGAGGACAATATGGGTAATAGAGCCCGGAGGGAGAAAGAGACGTGTAAAATAAGAAAGGACACAAATAAATGAACAGTTCTGCTGTAAAGAGCTGTGATGTGTGGCACAAACCAAAACAAGTCGAAGTCATGAAAATGATACATAATGGCAAAAGGGTCAAATCAATCATAATGCACCAAATAAAAAATGAAATGATTACCAAGCTTATGCAGCAGGTCAGGGGTCAGAGGTCAAGTTCAACATAAAGAGGGAAACCATTATGGCATCTGCATGGATGTCTCTGGAAGAAATAAACAAGGAGTTGATGTAAGTACAGTACACTTCACTGTAAGTGCTGTTTAAGTCCAGCATCTACTTGACAATATGTAGCACTCAAATATTAATGTGACACATTGCTGTAGTAAGCACTGATTCACAGCACTGCACAAACCAGAGAAGCTCGGTTTCCTTAAGTGGTGGTGGCTATTTTGGGATTTAGTCAAACACAGACACTTATTCCAGCCTTTTAAAACAAGAGAAAGCATCTTTTTATCACCCCATAACAACATTCAGACCGTAAATTAAGCGTTTGCTCATTTCAAAACCTCTCAGCAAAATTAGGCAGACTACACTAGACACCAGTGCTATGCTAAAACATCACTCAGGCTTTATGTCTCCTGCTTTCATGACCAGTGGTGTTTCTTCACTTACACACAAAGCAAAACCTGGGCACACAGTGGACACACAAGTAAAAAGAAGAGTGTTTGATTTCTTTTGATTTTTTATTTTTTGCCCAAACCAAAAGAAAATAAAAAAACAATCCTATAGTAGCCTAGAAAACAGTCTGGAGCTCACACACTGAAGACAACAAAGGCATTATTCTTTTGCTACACAAATGGCTGTGCAGTAAAAGCAGAAAGTATTCATCTATTTAAGTCTGCACATTCTGTTATGCATAAAATGCTTCACATTTATTTATTCGATATTGTTTTGCGTAAAGTGTGTAAGAAATACACTAAATAGAAATACTATTCAAACATGGCTCTCACAGTCTCTAAAAGTATTTCTGCAGATTTCCTTGCACAACACTTTTGTTCACTCTGTTTGCTATCAGAAACCACTGGGTCAGCAATGCTTCGTGTGCAGCCTACGTGTTTGACTACAGGATACAAAGACATGTACTGGCATTTTAGATGGAAAATAATGTCCAGCACATTCAAACAGCAGCGCAGAAAAGATGCAATTTTCCAAAGAAGCCCAGTAAAACACCGTCTCCCGTTCCACATGGCGACTCATTTTTTAATTGAAGCCGCAGAAAGTGTACTTTCCAGCTATTAAGGCCCAAACCTAAAGGTCCTCTAAGGAGCGTCTAGGGGGCCAGATTTCACATTTATTAGATAAAAAGACACAATATAAATGGTTTTACAAAGAAGAAATGTGTTGCTAGACCTTCGACCCAGCCTGAGCATGAAATCCAAACAACATTAGATGTAGAACAACACTCAGCGCACATTAGCGCCTAAGGCAACACATTAGTGATGAAACAAGAAAGGAAGAACCTTACGAAACAGTCCTGGGTTTTATTAGTGTCTAGCACTTCAAATAGCTCATGCCCCCAAATAAACGCACTTTTAGATTCTTCCGTGGTGCAATGAAATATACAGCAGACAAAAGCCCAGGGGACGGGGAGACACTTCGGAAGCTTCTGCATCTGTGTGTGATTAGTTCCACTACCTAAGATAAAGCATGCAGAGCAAATGTAACCTCATCATAATCTATGTGTCACGAATGCAGGGGAACACTCAAGCATATAACGACAACAACAACTGCTGCGCCCTATAGTCTACCACTGCCTGATGTAAACCGTGGTCCTGCCAGTGTTCTCCACCCGTCATTAATTGTCTGATCATTGCGAAACAGAAAACAGCACAGGTTAGTCCAGACGGGAAATCTCATAGGTATAAGCTGCTAATTGCCATCAGCCAAACAAGCAGCACTTTCTGGAGAAAACAATCTATATTAATTCTTCTTATTCTCCTCTGCACAATGCACAGTGGCACGCACAAGATAAATGCTTATACTATAATTAGAACTAATTGTGCAAATAATTGCAAAGTTCTTGTGGCACCTATACCCTTAATAAAACAAAAGTAATCTATGCGGCTCTTTGCTGTGAAATTAAAACATTTCCATTTCTCTAGTCTCTGTCTTTAACTCGTTCATTATCTCACATTTAAATCTGCTCTGTTAAAAGCAGATTCTGAGAAAGTGAGGGCAAGGGAGATGGAATGAGGCTGATGACAGGAATTCGTGGATTTTCTGAATTCAGACAAGCTGCATCTCGCTTCTCCCAACAAAACATTTGAAAAGCTTCAAAGCCTAAAGCTTTACGCTTTGGAACACATCTTTTGAATATATCCCAGTCTCCTCTTTTTAAAAGGGCGAAAAAGGGAACAAACAAAACATCACCTGTAAGCCGTGATAGCCTTTTGCAAAAGTTTTTTTTTTCTTCTTCTTTTTTGGCCTAATCCCTTTCATTTCAGGTCAGTAAAATATTAGCGCTTTCTCACCGCTCTGATGGTCAAAGCACATTTCAAAGATTCTGTGTGCTTCTCCAGCAGAGAGAAGGGAGAGGGAGGGAGACAGGGCAGTGGGGAGCTCAGGCAATCCCCCATCTATTACAGACGAACCAATCATCAAAGACAAATTACAGCACACTTCACTGGGATATGCTAATTCCAAATTAGATGCAAGTCATCAAAAGATCAGCATTGCAATATTTTGCATCTACAAATTGAAAATATCTGCTTTCAGAACAGGTTTTAATACCAATATAAGATGAAAAAAACATGACCCTCCATGCAGGCGTACACATGCATGTACAGTAAGACCTAATCCAGTAAAGTGAAACGTATGCAGTGTTTTGCATAGTGAGACACGTGTCTAGCAAATGAACTGCAGTTGATCATTGTTGATAATAAAATGAAAATATCACACTGCTGAAACATATGTAAACGCCCACTCACACGCCTCCTCAGTGGACGGGGGAGTCATGCTGCTTAGATGTCTCAGTTTTAATTTCGACTTGTGAAGGTTTACTTTCTGCTTTGGATGTCGGTTTTACAGTTAATGCAACTGTTTTCAGTCTTGATTTGCTTGTCCTCTTAAAATGCAGTCATGCACAAGTGAAAGTAGCTCGTTTCCCCTGGACTTTAAGGTTTAGATTAAAAACTGTAAATTTACACTTTGGTCTCTTGTGTCTGGCTTGTTTGTTCCAGTTAAATTCTGATTATAATTAGATTGTTATAGTGGGATTGATAATTGCACCCATGGTATTGCTTGGAGTGCTCACCTATTTATACCAATATATGTTTGTTTGTCTTTAATGTGAGAAGCTCAGATAATCCACCTTTGGATTACTTCATACAAGCTGCATTTAAATGTCCAATGAAACTGTATCTGGCCAAGTTGAACCACTTGAGAACAAACAAATTCTAGAATGCCTAAATTTAGTTGCTTTACAAAAATCCCATCTCAACGTTCCCTTTGTTTTCCTTTTGTTCTTCAAAATGTTGATTACAAATGAACAAACTGCAGCAAACATCTAAGAGCTGGTATTATAAAGCATATGTGTAATGTTATTTCCTCCGAGATCACACATTGAAGACTCATTTTGTGCGTTTCAACACATACTGCATGCTTGCTTGGTGATCTTTATTCAGCACAGCGTGGACATTATGGTGATTTGTAGAAGTCTGCTGTCAGTATGCAGCATTAATTGCACCCTTAGCATATCAACTGCAACTTCATCAGCAGAGTAATCAAAGCGAACGCGTATGGAGAAAAGTTGCGATGCACACAAATAGCAGGCAGATCGTACGGAACAGACTGCACAGTGTTCTCACACAATGTCCTCGGCGCCATGTCTTCAGTGACGGCACGTAAGCTGCAAAACTTGTAAACGTTTCTCCGTGAATTGAGCAAACCAAACGTTAGTGAGTTTCAGGTGTTGGCAGGCAGGTGTTTCCTCTCAGTGCTACTCGAATGAGTTGGTACCGCTTTCTAACGCAAACAATGATGATAAGAAAGTCTCCCATTCTTTGTATTATTAACAGTAAATGCATCACACTGAGTGGAGCATATTACCAGAGTCCTTTCATCTTTCTTTTGGTTAAGCTTCGTTATTCAAACTTAAAGCAGAAAATGCTCATTTTTTCTGCTTGAATTATGAAAAAAACACTGCATCTGCATAAGTGTATGAACGAATCTTAAACGAATCGATATAATAAAGTTCTTCACGATTTGAAATGAAAACGTATCGATTTGTAAAGCTACTTCATCTAACCTGTACAGATACCATTGTCTTCCATCAATGCTCTGCATGGTTGATTTTAGGAGGAAGACTGGCAAAATGCAGTTAGTTTAAACAATAGAAACACAGACAGACAATTATCGAATCCTGAGGGAGTCACAGACTAAAGAGCTGGTCAATATTTTGGTGCACCATATGCATCAAAATGGCTTGGTCAGCTTCAGCATCTTGCTGCACACTTTGTTCTTCGCGCTCTAAGTGCCTCTTCTCCTAATCTACAGCATCTCCACGGGGAGTAGAACATCCACATCACTGAGGTGTAAATACGTTGATGAATGTATCCTCTACATTTGACACATCATATAAAAGCATGGGTTATATTCACAAGCAAAGTGGTGCTCTGACAATGTCAATATTTCCCTCCAACATGCAGAGTAGGCATACAGACTAATGACAGGACGAGGATATCAGCAAATGAGTGCACAATAGGAGTAGAGGGCCGGGAGCATTTAATAGCTGCAGCAACAAATGACCTGACAGGACAAGTGCAAACACACAGACAGACAAAGAGGCTTGAAAATATACACATGCTCACACACAAACCTACTCAGAGTCATTTACATAAACACCTGATCTACTAAGCCACGTGGCAGGAGGGTATGTGCATGATGTCAGAATGTGGAAGTGTGCTCAGCAAAAACGTCGTAATTACGGAGGAGCTGTTGTTGACTTTTTTACGCAGTATCAGATGAGAAGAGAGACGCTACAGTACGCAGCCGTCAAACGCAGGTATCTACATGTCAGCAGACCTGATTTCTTTAATTCAGGCTGTGGAAAGACGTTTTGTGTCTGTCAGCATCTCTGCCACTCTGCTGTGAGAGGGACATGAACGTCCATAGACAAGTGGTTCTTTGGTGGGATGCGAGGATCACTGTCGAGCTCAGCTGCCTTGAATTCAAGCAGGTCGTCGCCTGTACTGAAGGCAGCAGGCTGCTGCGTGTCTTGCCGTTTAGTCCGAGTGAGGGGGGCTTGGTCTGGTGGGTCTGGTCTGTGCATACTGTACCTCTTGACACCTTAAAAAATAAAACCGAGGCCGTACCCATGTTCGTGTGTCTCGGATGCTTCTCTGTTAACGATACCATTTCGTGAAACACAAGCAAACCCGTCTCCGACTTTCATCCGTGGTGCTTTTTGTGGTCAGGCAAAACAGATTTTAGTTTCTTTAGTTTAGTTTAGTTTAGTTTCTTTAGTAAACTGTCCTCCTTGTGGCTCATTTGATGCCACTGCCTGACACCCTGCACCCCCCCAGTTCTCATGCCCCCAACTCCCTGTTCCCCAGCATATGGCTTATCATAAAAGCACAACAAGGATATATTGTCGAGAATTCTTTTAGGTAGTCCTGATTGAAGAGGCTGACTTTTATTCGCTCAAGTACACTCTTTCTCTTTTCCCTCTGCCATGGTACACAAGGGTACCATTGTGGTGGCTGTGGACTTTCCATCCATTCATCATCCTTCTCACCTATGAAGCAAAACACACATATATCAACTACAGCTGCCCTCCCTCCTCTCTAAATCACACTTTGTTCTGCTGTGTGTAAAGAAAACTGCCTCAGCTTTGGAGAACAACATCCACCGAGCCAAGGGATGCGGCAGCTTCAGTGTTTTGCAAAACATCGCGTGAAATGGCACACAGAGTAAAAGCAAATAATGAAAAAATTAATTGTGTCTTTCTTTGGCTTAGATTTTGTCTGTTGTTGGGAGCTGTGAGTTAAGGGTACGCAGCACTAGGAATAACTCTGATGAGCCAAGATACTTACCAGGGCAGAGGGTTGGCAAGAACAGCATCAAATTTACAAGTAAAGAAAATTTGAAGTACTGCCAGACTCTCATTTACCAGCTGTGGTTAACTTGGGCTTTCGGGGGATGTTGTGCTTGAGTTCAGGCAACTGTTGTGAAAATATTTGGCAGGATATTTCTAGGTTTATCTAGATTCATGGCAAAATTGATATTTGATTCTTTCAGCAAAACAAAAATCTATGTTTGTTCCTGAGTTTGGTGATTTTTTTGGTGAAGTTATTAAAACTGCATTGTACAGCACAAAAACATCTTCGGTTCATCTAAAAGGTACAGAGCCGTTTTGGATTTATTCCGCTGGACACCTAATAGATGGAGCATGACTGGTTTGCATACAGTATTTAGGAGAATTAATTGTGGTGGGATTATTTGCCATTTATTCATTACGCATGCAATTTCTCTCTCATTATTCATCTTCCAACAGGATCCCGGGCATGTTTTAATCATGCTGAATGCAGATTGACAGTGCTGTGTCACCACTACTTTCAGCTGAAAAGCCAGCAGAAAGCCAGCAGAAAGCCAGCCCATCTACATTCAGTACCTCAAATGTTAAAACATGAACAGATTAGAAAGATGTCCATGTGCAAATATCCCTGGCATTTTATTAAAAAGAATATGTTTACATGATCTTTTTAGTAAAAGGATTGGAAAATGCCAACAAAATGGGCAGTCTAGCTTCTGAGGCATGTTACACTGGTGAATATGTAGCTGTGGAACGTACATGCAACACGGTACGGCTTCTATCATTTTAATCCCTAATCTTTCCCCCTTCTAAAAGGAGGGAGAGAGTAAAGATCAGAAAGCAGAGAGAAGGTCTCCGCTCCAATGCCACGGCACTCCTCCTGCACTGTACTGAAGCTGTCACTGTTGGTGTCTGGGGCCAGGAGGCAGGCAATTTTAGCGTTGTGGTGTGCATCGATACCCAATCACATCACGTTCACAGGCAGCACATCAACCTGAAGAGGCCATAGTGCAATTTACAGCATATTGTTTTTGGCCCTGGGAGCAAACAGGCAGTAGGAGCAATAGAAGCATCATGGCAGTGCAAGACAAGGCCTTGTGTTGGACATAACGGCCTTATCTCTGGTCACAGAAGTGCTAAAGCCGAGTAGGGCTGAGAAACAGAGTGCAACACAACTGTTGTTTAATTCCAATGCTATTTAGATGCCGTGAATTGCATTTGTATGAGTTACTAGTAATGTAACAATAGGGCTGAGAGTACGCAAGTGAAATGACACATAAGTGCAGAATCAAACAACAGGGGATGTGACAGAGTTATCGTTCAGAATTAAAAAACACAATGTTTGTTTGTCTGCAACTTGCATCTTGTCATGCCAACAAGTGGTTTGCATACACACCTGCAATCATTACCTTCACACAGCAGGGTGGCCACAGTGGAACACACCGGCATGCTGTGAGCACAGTGTGCTGCTTGGATTAAAGCAGAACGCCACACGGCATTCTCCGGGCAAACAAATCCCAAATGGGCATAGACTGCATGTTATACCTACAGTACAAAAATACAGTATGAATAACATTTACTTCGCTGTGTGGCAGCGCCTACAGCAGAGCAGCAGACTGCACTGACAATGACAATGGCAAGTCCAAGACTATTGTAGCAAGTAACTGTAAAAATGTAATCAACTTGAAAAATCAATGAAGATAATTAGTTACTTGCTTCAGCAAACACAGTAGTTGTCCTTTCTTTTTTAAAGGTCAATAGCGCATTTGTCCGTATAAAACCCACTAATCGTTTTAAAGCCAGAGAAACCTATGTGGCAAATGTCGTACATAATAGATCATATTTAGTGACACACTGTTACAAGCATGTTTATTTATGGTCCACATTACATTGAGAGAAGCTGTTGAGGTGGCTTTTATCAGCGTAGGTACTTGGGGAGAGGTGGTCCACTGTTTTTTACTGTTCAATTGCTAATCTGATCTTGAAGGCACAACAGGAAACAGGGCCATTATAGGTAAAAATGAAAGACATATCGCTGCTGTTTGATTGATGTGGCTATTCCCCACAGAGAATAAGCCACTACTTCACTTTCAACAACTGCAGCTGACACAGTACACTGTACCTGAGATGGTTGTTATGGCTACGTAATTCTCTTAAAATGCTGCTTTCACTCAGTGTAAAACCAACTGAAGCAAGTCAAGGGCAAAACTGCGAAAGCATTTACTTGCACGTCTCAGACAAATATCCGCTTAAATGCGACCTCTGACTTGCCTCCTAAAGCATAGTCGCGATCAGGGTGTTCAGTGTTTGGTCTCAGCTTATTGTGAATTCATATGTGTTGAGAAATTAAGTCTAATATCTCCCCAAGACTAGTGGGAGTCAGTAATGCAGCAAATACTAGCACCTGATTATGTTCATAAGTGCATCTCTGTAGTAGTAAGCGAGTGCTTTTACTCCTGTGCCCTTGGATACCTTTCATTTTTGACATCAAGTGACAATATGGCTGTGATAATTATCCATAACCCATTACTGAACCTGCCTTTCCACTATGGGCCCATGAGTCCATCAGAATCAAATAAATCAGGATTCATCATGATGATGTAACTTGAATATTACAGCATTGAAGTCGTGTGTAGACTAGAACCCAGAACTACTACTAGAAAATCTATTAAGTTTAAACAACAATAAGAATTGCAATACAATTATACAATACACAATTCTGTGATATCGCTAACGTCTGGCACAAGCTTCTTCAATTGACAGATGAAGTGGTTAGATGTTGCTGGGTCAGAGGTCAAGACTCCTGTGACCTTGCATCCTTCCCATATCTCTGAAAGCCGAGAAACACCTTGTTGTGTTGTTTTATCTAATTTGGCACAGATGTCTACTTGGAGTCAAGCGCAACCAGATAACATTTAGGTGAAGAAAGGTTCAAGTCACCATCCCACATGTGGATGTAAGCAGAACTTGCTTGGCAGCAGTTTCTCACGTTTCTAAATGTATTGAAATAGCATATAATGAGAACATTTCTTAATTTGGTCTCTTTACTAGACTGTTCTCCAATAACAAGTCAAACGGGTAATCATGGGAGGAGGTGTGTACACATTCGTTTCTGGATGTGCGGATTAGAGGCTGAATTCTGACATTTCCATTTACAGATACTAACAGCTAATACCTTCACTCTGATTAAAAGCTGTCGGTTCTCTGTTTGAATTGTAATCAATACATTATGTACACTAGTGCACAGCGTGTGTGACAAGCACGAACAAGCCCTTAGTAAATGTAACTAAAGCCCCCTCACCACCATGGCCGTTACCACCGCCAGCATGCAGACCACAGCGATCACCTGCCAGCCAGGCCTCATTCATATTCCTGCAGGATTATTGCGAGGGAAGCTGGTGGTGATAAAGCCGTATCGATATGCAGAGCTGGTATAAACACAGCGAGTAAGAACAGCGTGTGACAAAGGCAACGACTTGGAGAGCGAGAGAAGCTGAGTACGTAAGGCCTTCTCATCTTCAGCCGCAGTTAGCAGGAAATGTTCGTACTGTATGATACACTGCAGGCAAGTGTAGCACGGTCGCTTGTCTCCACCAGCTGATTTAGAAATACAGACAGCTATAAAACTATAAAGGTAAACAAGCAAAGCCTCAACATTTCAAAATATAGCAATAATAAGTTAACTCTTGAGCTGGCTGTGTACTTTCTTATCTCAACATAGAGAAAAAAAACTGCCGTGTGTGGTTCAAAGGTGCAAATGTTTTTACTGCAAAAGTCGAGCTGTACTATAACCAGGGACGCACTGTCTTCAAACCTTTTTGACAGGTAAACCTGGGAAGGCATCAAAGATTTTCTCTTTGGCATGTCTGAAAATTGCCACAGAGAATTGAGTGACAACTTTATTTCTCATCTCTTACATAAATCAAGGAAATACTGTGAAAGTCAGCTCTACAAACTAAGAAATTCCCTCTGCTTTCTAAGCTGCGAAGGATTTCTTTAACAAAGTTTCACACAGGAGCGAGAGAAAAAGTAATTTCTTTGACAGGCAGACATTATGTGATAGAGGAGACTTTTCACTGCATTAAAGAATGGTGGTTCCAAACAACAAAGAGATAGTAGCTGTTTAAAAGGCCAATTTTCCAGCCCACATTGTCATTTTCACACTCTTAACTCCAAAAGGCAGACATGCACTCTGGCATCAAAGGCCATTGATTTTCTAATCAAGAGCAAATGATGATTAAGGCATATCTGCCCCCTTATCTTTCCGTTTAAAATCCTCCTTTCTGGATTCAATTTGACTTTGGCTGTTTTGCGGCTGAGGGGAATCAGAACGGTCAAAGACAAAGACACCTTGTAGAAACAACGGGCGGTGTCAAGAATGATTAAGGATAGTGGAACAGACAATGATCACCCATCCTCTCTCTCCCTGGGTCAGCAAAGGCTTACATAGTAACAATGCCTTCTCCGTCAATAGACACGGAAGCTAATAATGTTGATCGATAAACTTCTCATTTGACAAACATTAAACTGAAAGTTGGTTGCGATTCATAGGCTAACATACAGTGCCAGCAGCGCCAGGCACAGCTATTCTTCATTTCTGACTGAAGCTGCGTAACAAAAAATAAAGCACAGAGTCAGTTCGAAGACTACTGTTCTACAGCATGGACTCCCACCTCTATATTCTCTTCAATTCCCACGATGGGTAGCAATAAACAATGTTAAAAAGGTAGGGCAATGAAACCCACATCTCTTTTACCTTGATAACATTAGAAAGTAATACCACAAAGCACAGCTGAGTCACCCTAAGGGTGCAAATGCTCATTTCTTAGCCAACTTCAATTATCCCAACTTTCTCCCCTGGTCAGTCTTCCTATGTATATGTTTAGCCTTTGTGATACTCTTGCCTTGAGGATGAGGGATTAACTTCCACCTCCCTCTCTAAGCTTGGTTTGGACTTAAGGTTTACCTGTCCTTCAGGACCAGCCTGGAGCTCAGCTTAAGAATGACGTCCAAGCGCATCAGCGCTTCTTCAGTGTCTCTCTTACTAACCCTCCTTTTCTTAAATAAATACTACACTAGGAAGAAAAAGACTCAAACGCAGGTGAACGTCATCAGTCCATGACCTTCGCGCAACGCTCTGCGTGCATTTTGACAAGCTGTGTGGTTGCACATAAAGTTGGACGGAGTGACAGGCTGAGCAGAGATAAATGCACACGTGTTTACGTGAGCTGCTCCCACATCGTGTTACAGCTGTTTATGCTAAAAACAGGGGTTATTATCTACAGGCTTAATTCTTCACAGCCATTAATAAGCAGAGAAGACACTAATTTCCTGATTGATCATTTCTAGGTAATAACCTCATCAGACGTGTTCATCAGAGCCCGACGAGACTGTTTTATTGTAAGTGAAGGGTCATTCGTGGTGGATTATATTCTCTCAATAGTACATACACAGTTTACGATTAGCACTGCTCCCTCAAGCCTAAAACTCTGTGATGTCAATACACCTGAGGTAATTGTGAGCAGGGGATTGTGACAGAGATGAGAGAACTGTGGGACATCCTTTGTTGCACAGCAAGAATTGACTCATGAGAGAGAAAATAGCAGGGCGCTGTTGGGTGCACAAAGTCCTGTTCAGACAGATGGGACAACAGAGAGAACTAGTTTTGTTCCCTACGTAGTTTCTTCCCTTATGGATGCCAACATATGCTGCGTTTGTCTCTAAACAGATCACGGAATGGGAGGATCTTACTAAGATGCTTATATTTGAGTACTATGGGCAGTAATTGGCAGTAAGACAAATGCGTCTATTGTTGTTTCATAAGCCTTCTTTCGACATATGACTTAAATAACACAATGGGACGTATTAACCGTAAAAGCCGACTCGTGACTTTTACGCTCTCTAGCTTGAACAAGCTTGAACTTACCTCAATGAAATGATTCTCAGAGTAATCAGGCTGCTCATTTGATTTTTAGCTGGACAGGCAGCGATATGAACAGCTGCCATTTCCATCATCAGATTAGTGAACTATTACCAGTCCCTCATGCTTCCCTCTACCTGTCCTTATCAGCTGAACACCATGTACCCATGTAACGTGCTATTTGCTGTAGCTAGATTTGTGTTTTCTCATGGAGAGGTTTCTGTACATTTTAACCTTAATCCTATCAGCTAATGTGAAGGCACTGATCCGCGCCTGTCTTGAAGGTTATCTGTGCATGTTTCACACCCACAGGCGTTCATTATTTACATAGCTGCTCCCCTGAGGCACCAGTCACCACAGGAGGTGTAGATGGGAAATCTACCTCCCAATCTGCCAGCGACACATTCATATCTATACTGCATGGCTCACTGACTCCGGAGGATGCAGTGTCAGGATTATCATCCATTCTCTGGAAACTTCATCATCATCGGCACTGGCAGCTGTGGCCTTAGCATCAGGCAGACGTGTTTGTCTTTTCAATCAGGGCTTCCCCAACACTGGAGAACGTAACAATGAAAGCAACAGTGGTAACGATAACAGCACTCATTATAAGTCTGATGGGCACAGTAGTTATCTACTGTACAGCACGTAGGACAGAGACGTTTCAAGAAACCAAAACAGCAAAGAGGGGAGTGACATCATGACAGAGCCACACAGTCAAACACTGTGGTGGAATATAACTGATGTGTCCATTCACAATCACCACTGGTTTCATTTCACCTTAGCTGTGGCATCATGAGATCATAACATCAACAGTGACTGAAATATATGGTCCAAGCGTGTTTTAGTGCCAGATCCTGTATGTTTACGATGCTTGTTTGGATAATGTGTAAATCAGTCATTCATCTAGCATCCACACAGCCATGTAGTAAGATAAATGTAACAGTGATTGGACACAGCAATTTCACAGCCTTACTCCATAACCCCTTGGATAATTAATTCTAATGATACTTTTCATCTGTGACGCCATCAAGATAAACATCAATGCACAATCCCGCTCACATAAACGTGCTATTGAGCGTAACGCTGACCTTTCCAGACCCTCTGGACCTCTGAAGATGTGTGTGAAAAAACACACCCTGAGCACTCAAGCCATCCCTTTAGTGGGCAGGGCTGATTTGATATAAGCGTGACAGGCGTATTTATGGAGCTTCCCTCCTTTCTACAGCGTGAGCCCACTGCAGCCCAGACACTATTGGCAGGCCTGCTCACTCACTGGAAAAGCCATCATGTCAGCACACTGGCAGCAGATAGCGTGTTGTGCTAACAGGTCTCGGGGCCCGCGAGAAGCAGTCTGATGTAGTTCATTATGCAGCGACAATACGCAGCACTTCTTTGATGCCCTATTGCGCACCACTGAGACAATCTGTATTAAAATGTCACTGTTCCTTTTTCCAATCTATAGAAACATTAGCTTTTGCCACAGTCTGTCTTAAGCTCAAATCTTAAGCTTCCATCAGCAGACGTGTGATTATTGGCTTACACACACAGTGATGCAACGGTGAGAAACATTGAAGAAGCGCAGAAACTCTTGCATTTATGCAGATTTTGTTTGGCTTCAAAATGACAAAATGTCAGATGCATCTCACAAGAAATTCGGGTGAGAAGTTTATTGTGGAGTTGGACTTGATTTTGTTCTGTTTATCCGTAATAAAATGATTCACATGCAATACAACATTTAGATTGTTTTGAGATGTATATTCCCTGATATCTGAATGTGAATTTAACTGACTACAGCGTCTTTAGAAAGGTTGTATTGTTAGTGGTAAATTCAGGAAAAAAGTTTTAGTCAGGCCCAATGTAGGATTATTAATGCAAATTATTCAGCCACGCCCAACAAAATGCGGTATGTTTATATTTTAAACAGTCAAGGACACCAGGAAACCAGCCTTCACATTCCTTTGGCCATTAGGATCAGCACATCATCAGCCTCACCAGCAGGGAGAACAAAATAAATCAAATAAATAAGTTACAACACCCCCGAGCAGGTGTTTACACAAACATTATGTACAAATACATTATGTATTGCCCAGTGCCCTTACTGCTCCGAGAAAATCCTCCATTGGCTTTCCAGGTGTTCCTTTATAGTACAGCGATACACAGCTTTGATCAGCCTATCACAACGACTCTTCCTTTCATCTTGGGAAAAATGATTTAGTTAAAGAGAGATTTTGGATCAAGGTTCACACAGAGCCTGAGCACCTCCCTTTTCTCTTGTTTGGTATTCATGCTGAGCATGGTAATCTGGTGTTGCTTTACTAAAAGTCATCGGCATCATCAATTTCTTATTAATACAGAGCACAAATACCCAAAGCGAGGGGGGGGCTGAGTCTGAGCAGAAGAGAAATAACACAGAAGAGAAGAAAAAACCAAACTAGAATACATTTAAGCATTCCTTTAAGTCAAAACAAATCATTTTTGGATTAATTATTGTTTCAGGATCAGGACGTTTCCGGTTTGATTCATTATTGTTTCAGGATCTACAGGTTTTGTGCTTTTGTGTAAATGTTGTATAGGGTTGTCTATAGTTCAGAGAAACAAATCCCCTCATCCTAAAAAAGTAACAGTAAAAGAGAGCACACAGGCCTTTTTTATTCAATTACCTTGATTTGAGAACTTCAGACGATTCTTAGTGTTATACCTGCCATGCAGTTTTTGAAAAAAATCTATAGTTTGCTCTTGTAAATGAAAGCAATTTTCCTCTGCTGACAACAGTGGTTTAGGCTCTAGTGTTGAGTCAAGAGGCAATGACTAGAGCCCCCGTGGCAATACCACAGTAAAGAACTGAACAGGACAATCATAAATGTACAGGTTGGAAAATCAGTCTAATATGGGACAAACTGCTGTCTGAGAGGGTTTCCTTATCTTCAAGCAGAGCAGGATATATTGTGTCTGCCCAGGAGGAGGAAGTTTGGCTGATCTGAGATAAGAAAGGCCAATCAGATGCCAGGAGATTAAAGGTTTTATTCTGGGTACAAGCTGGTTGGAGTTTTCCAAGCAGGGACTACACAGTTGTGATGTCAGTAAGGCACATCTGAAGAACAAATTTACACAGTAAATGACCTTGCAGGCCAATAATTGGGCTTGTGTGCACATGCTGTAGTTGTGTTTACTTCATTACAGGTTTTTAGTTTTTTACTTAATATGGTTAATAACGTTCTATACCTTTATCTTTATCTTTTTAAGGAACACAAAGGAGACAAACCAATCTTATATGTTGCACTGAACTTGGTCTAGGCGCCACTGACTAAGTACGTTCTAAGCTAAAAAGCTAAATTATTTAGCCAGTAAGTCCAGTGATAAATGTTGGCTGTGCAGGTCAATACATTACAGGGATGTGCAGACTAACCCTTTGGTGGGATTTACGATGCACTGGGGAGATAAAGGCCATTGATTGCCTCCAACAAGGTCACAATAAGGTCCCCTTCTCCAATGAAAGGGGTCTATCTCTTAAAGCAACAACTTTAGGCCACCAACTGGAGATACCACACAATGAGGTTCATCAAATCCATGAGAAGAAACTGTGAAGAAACACCAAGGACGCAGAGCAATAACGGGCCATATGAATATGAAGCGCTATCTTACTTTTACATTATTCATGGGGCTGTGGAAAATGTGACGACAGTAGTGATGTTGGCTTAACCCCAACACTACATGGATGGCAACAGAGACACAGCTTAACACACGCACACACCCACAACAAAGCCTTACGGGAACCTTTCTCTTCCTCTTACTGTATGATCAATTCACATACTATACATGATACTTGGAAACCTAATACAGCAGATGGCCTTCATGAAGCTTAAGGCTGACTCGACGAAGCAAAAATCAAGGTCATTTCCACAAAAACACAGAGTTTGTCCTCAGATATCAGAGATATTCGATGACATTATTTGCAGTCAAGAAATACTAAGGTGGTAGTTTCTTTCTTGATTTGCTATACTGTGGAGGTGGAGCAGACTAAATGGAAATTAAATAACGCTTGAATGGATTAATGGTTTATCAACCTGTTTTTAATGAAGATGTGTGTGCGGTTCACTTTAAAGAGAAGAACAATCATCATCTCTAAGATAGTGGCAAAGCGGCAAAGTACAGACTTAAAAGATCAGATTTATGTTTGAAGATTTTTTTCAGTAGGAAATATGTATAAAGCATTTAAAAGTGGCCACAAATAAACAAACATAAACACCAATCTGTGGAGGAAACTACCAGAACCCAAAAGACAACGTGCACCAACCTTGTCTCTGCAGGTTTTCTGTATTTTTTCAAAATTGAAGCTGCTTATTCCCAGTGAGCTTTACTCTAAAATAGTAACTTATGAATATTCATATGAGACCGGATTGCACAAATACTTCGTGCTACTTTAAACTTATATTATAAATTTCATATTATGATATTTGGGCTGACATCGGCACATCATCGGCTGCAAAATAATCCAAGGATCACTGTGTGTAATGCAGAGCGAACTTGCCAGTTTGTCCTATTGACAAAGTAAACGTCATGGGAAAATCACAGCCCAGCTGAAGTGTTCATGCCTCAAGTCCAGGGGAGATTTCTAAGCATTTTCACCGTTAGATACCATCAAAGCACTTTCACTCCTTTCTACTTATAGTATATAAACATGACTTTGAAAAATATCCTGCAGCGAGAGAACAGCAGAGCCACTGTGGGTCCATGTTGCCTCATCAACAGAGATTTCAAAAGGCAGTGCAGAATTTCAATGGTGCTTCAAGGTTCTGCTAAAGGACAGGCTAGGGGAGAGGAGAAGGGCAGGTTATTATGGACTCTTGAAATACACAGGGTTGGCACCTCAACCTTTTAGGCGCACGCCGGAGAGCAAACAGTGCTGTCTATCACCAAAAATCAGCACCAACCCACCAATCAGCGCATACAGTTGCAATTGTTCTGACGGGAAATTAAATTACGACAACGAACCTGCAGCATAAGGAGCGAAGACAAAAACAGGGAAACAGCGGCTCACACATTCAGTGGTCAGAGACAGCAGGCAAAGATTCTTATGCTGTGTCAGACACATTTGCTATCTATAATGCCACATTCATTCAAAACTGTTTCAGGTTCAATGCTTTACAAGCTCTGAAGTATAGGGGATTAAACGTGCTGCATATCTTGAAGTATTGCTCAGGAAATATTTAATGTAAAAAATCATGTCAGTGTAGTTTTTATTAAAAAACTTTCATATCAATTGAAAGGCTTATGTTACTTTTGAACACATTTCCTGTTCTAACACATTTTGCTCAGCTACAGAAGCAGCAGAACCCCGACACTACATGATGTACTATTTGCTACACTTTGTAGCTCCTGCTGCTGAGCAACTCACAATCAACTTCCCTGCAGCAACTATATAAATTTCACCTGCACAGATCACTCAGAAGATACGAAATGTAAATGTACAGAATACAATCAACGGGACAGCTAAGTATTAAAATGAACTCCCTTTAGTTTCAACACTATTTCTCTGGAATATCTGAAAAACTGAGGCTAACTTTTAAACATTTAGATAACTGGAGAAAAACAGAGGAGGGACACAAGGTGAAATCAGTCAGAGGATACTTGAAACCAACATTATAAGTGACCTGTCACTCCTGAAAGAAGAAGACAGAAGAAGACAAACCTACCGAGAGCAACTGTATCCTTGTTAAAAAAGGATTTTAAGAACTTGTTCAGTCCTGGATGAGGGGCCTGTGGGATGTATCATTGTCCTTGTCAGCTTCTTTTTTAAAATTCAGCCGGTTTTATTGATGTGTAAACATCTCTAAGAGAAAGGGGACTTCACATAGTGCCCAGATGAACAAAGGGCTCAAGGACATTCAACCAAAAGGACACCTAATTCCTGCTGGACTGCAGTCCTACAAGCTGCCTGCATGAGCAGCCTTAATAGGAAGAAAGAAACCAAACAATGAACTTGCGTAATAACCTTTGATACAACACATATACTAAACCCAATAGGTCAGGGTGACCTATGCCAAGGCAGTGTTACACAGCAGGGTGCATTTCATTTTGAGTCACTTAACTAATTAAAGTCCATGCATCCTTAGTATACTGATTAAAAATGTTTTATATTTAACCTGCAGAGAACAACCCTAGAACAAGCTGATCTGTTTTTAGAAGACTTGACTAAGAGGCATCTTGGATTTGATGCAAACTCCTCATTAGTTAGTCACTCTTGTTGCTAGATGTAACCGTCAGATTTTATGACAGCCCAGTCAGATTCGGATCTACAGGCGCGTCAACCCGCCAAATGCTCAGGTTCCTCGTTTGCAAATTCTACAGATGCTTAGTATTACATTATTTGAGAGGGCTAAAAATAAAAACCCGAGTTTGACAGTATATGGCTCCGTAAAACACATTTCTGCAACCACCAGAAGGACTGAAAGCATCGGCCTATTCAATTTAGCAAAAAGTGTATGGTTGAAGTCATTAAGAATGGCTAAAGTGAAAATGTTTGCATTTTAAGGCTACCCCTGCTGCCTACAAACAAGGTCAATGGTAGCCCTAGTTCTAGTTCCCTGCCTTTGACAATGAGAAAGGATTTTAATCAGATGAAGGCCTAATGCAGCAGGGCAATTGAGGCCCTGCCATGCCTGGAGCTGTCCATCAGAAAGAAAAGGGCATGATGGGCTGGGATCCAAACAGGCCCACAGAGAATCCCGGCCTGCTGTTGTTGCTGGCTTCTCATTCTCAAGGACCTTTAGAGATCAAAGACCAACACAACAAGAGAGACAGAGATAGGGAGACATGGACCAAAGAAAGTGAGTAGGATGAGCAGGAAGGATGCCATGAATCAGAGAAACCCATGTGGCCCTTTACTGATTACTCAAACGCCATGCCTCCTACTGAGTTATAAAGCAAAAAAAGGGATATCCTGCAGAACGTCTGTGAAACATCCACTCCAAGTCAGGACAGCCTCTTCCATCCGGTGCCATATAAAGTGTTTTCCGAGCTCAACTCCATCCTAACATGTTATATTTTGTGGTGTGGAAATGACGTGATCCTTTGATTCTCCTTTGAAAAAGGCCTATACTCTGAGGAATAGTCGAAGTAGCCTCTCTCCTCGCTTCTACTCGCTCAACAAAAATAAACACATACATGGCGTTCCTCAGCCAATGCTGTTGTTTAACCTTGATGAAATACAAAACGGGACAAGCAGTAGAGCTGAAAAAACACAGAGCTGCATGAAGCGTTATGAAACAACTTAGAAGACCTAAAAACAGACACGAAAATGAAAGAGCCAAATATGAACAAGTGCAACGTTATAGGAGAGTTTGTTCAGATGGAAACGTACTGCGAACCATAAAGAAAGGAACGACGCCCATGTACTTAAAACATCCTACAGGGCATGGAAGCAAACACAATGGGATACACTGTGAACTCTAATTAAAGCGGCAGGGATTTTTATTTAGGTATTGTTTTGAATTTAGTATAACTATTAACCTACCTACTTGTAATATTACAGAATCTACTCATCTTCTCTTCTAGAGAAAACTGTCATGCTGATGAAGAGATGTGTCCCTCGGAAACTAATCAAGGTTTTTGGAAACTCTCCGACCCTAATGTGACCCATACAAATCAGCCACATCAACTATTCAGAGTAGAAGGGCAATAATTATAACTTAAATTTAACTTTGTCTTTCATATAATTTAAACACAGACAATGATTTTGACAATCACTAGGAGGTTAAACATTAAACATTGAAAGACATTATGAAAGCGAATACTGGTGGAAGTTCTTACACTGAGCTTCTGGTTTGCAATAATTAGCCTTAAGTGTAAGGCAGAGCATGTCAAGTCAAGTCAAGTCAATTTCAGACCTATATGGCTGATGAAGTACACAGTGAAATGACACAGCACGACTCTAGGACCCACAAATTAAACCCTCAACAGAAAAGTGCGAGTAATACACAACGTTGACGATTAGCGATGAAACTAAATACAACTGATGTGAACGGGTTGGTTTTGCTAAACATCTGTGCTTTACGAGAGCTAATAGATGGTAGATGACAAATACTACAACCATGGTTGCTCTTACAGACTCTTCAACATACTTTACATAACTTAAACTGTGATAAGCCTAAGTCTCGTTATCATTATTATAAAATTCCTTTAGCATATTATATATATATATATATATATATATATATATATATATGATGATGTCAACCTGAAAAAAGTGACTGTCCCAAAGCATTAAACGCACTTGCTGAACAATATATTAGTGATCATGAACAATACATCATCTGAAGCAATATGTTTAATTCCAAATGGAGTAATTCTATATCTTACCAGTTGCAGCACTGGCCTCCCTGTAAGCTGCAATCTCCTGACACACTTCTGACGGGATGTTAAAGCACTTTTTTTGTATTCCACAGGGCACAAACGACAAGAGTAAAGCTAGCATTCATTCTGTTTGCAATCTTTTCCCATGTATTATTTTTCTTGTCTACTCTTGTCAGTTGGCATTTCTGTGTTACAGAATTTCTGGGGTTTTTTTATGTTTTCTATCATGTGCCTCCCCTGTGAACAACAGAGTTTTCTCCAAGCTCCCAGCTAAATATTGAGAAATATATTTATATAATACCAAAGTTCTTCTAAATAGTCTTCTGAATCCTAAAGAGATAAGTACTTTGCTAGCTTTTTATACATGTATGCAGCTGAATCAGTGAGTCTAAAGTTTCTAAAGTCAAATAATTCTTGCTCTCTTAGACCTCAGAAATGTTATCTTATGTAAAACTTCACCTACTGAGGAGCTTGGACGTGTTTACTTGTTCCATCATTGCAGGTTGAAAATATACAATAATGAAAGATTCAGTTCTGAAAAACCTTCAGCTTTAAAAGTTTCATGAGGCAACTCAGATTACAGAGCAGGTCATGGCAGTGGATATGATAATATTCCTGCCATTAATCTCACTCATGGCTGACAGAACAGAGGTATTCACTCATATGAACATCTACTGTATATGGAACAATATAACAGTTTATTGAAGCATAGATGCACACATCAAATGCAGAACTCATTTTCCTTTATCTAGTAAATAAACTTAAACTCCATTACAAAATGGTTCCGCACAGAAAAATCCTGACCCAGCAATTCAAAGGGAAAGGTAGAAATCTTAGCGTCTATACCTGAATAGCTTTGCAGCTCAGTGAACACATGAGGGAAAAGGGAAGGAGACGGAAGATAAGAGTAAAGGAGGGAAACCAGAGGAAGAGAGAGCTGGAAGGAAATCAAAGACACAAGCTGGGTTCAATTTAGAGGCTTCCCACAGGAGGTGGAGTGACCTGTATCTGCTACAATAGAGGTCAGGCAATTTTGAATGGATACCCCTGCCTTCAGAGGATACTGAGGACCTCCGCCTGGGTGTGTGCATCCAGAGGAAAAAGCAAGGGTCCCTATAGCATGCAGGACTCCCTGAATGACCCGACTGGTGGGTTCCTATTACAACTGCCTCACTACACCGTAGCCGCGCAATTGACACTTCACAGTAAGCTACCACACAAGCAATCAGTAAAGCTATCAAGCTCACAGGAAGTTACATTGAAGTCAGCCATCCAAGGAAACTCTCCCAGCTCTGTATCTTCCTGTTTACTACTTTCAGAAGCCAAATGTGCTGAAAAGAGCACCTTGAAATATATTTAGTAAGCTGTAATTGAGTGGAATGTATCTATAGTAGATGAAAGTATATGATCACTCAACACAGGCTCAACACAGACATAAATTAGCCTGGGTTTTCCTATTAAAACACTTTGAAAAGAAATAGTGAGAAGTTGTCATACTGCAACACTGTGGCTGAATAACGGTGCGCTCTGAGCAGCTGAAATAAATTGTGCAGGCATTTTGCCATCTAAGCCTCAACTGAGTAGTTCAATGAGCTGATATAAATAAATCCTGAACCTTGGTTAAAAGAGATCCCCACAGGATGCGCTACGCTTACTCTGTTCAGTGACAAGCTCTCAGTACCTGCTACTGAAGACGTACTGCATGAAACTAACCCAGAAAAGAAAAAAAACAACAAGAACAAACAAACAGATAAACAAACTGATAGATGGACAAACATGACCTTTATCTTCCACTGATTGTCCCAGAGAAGCTAATGAACATTTCCGTAAACATTTGCAATTGGTGGGAGTCATTTTAATTACACTCCGCAGAGAAAGCCATGCATGGCAAGGAGCTCAAATGAAGATAAATATTTAATCAAGCATGACCTTGAGTTCGATTAGGTGAATTCTCTGAGCATCGCTGTCCATAAAAACAACACTGACAGTTGAGGTTTGGCAGGTTAATGACAGAAATTCAGACACAGCGGAAGTGAAAGTGTGCTTTGTAGTTTGAATGGGGATGTCAGATCTCTCTAATATGAGTCGTACTAATCCATAGGAGAAAGCTTTTATCCAGACAGTGTTTTAATGAGGTCAGAAGATTCCAAAGGGGCTGCTCGTGCTTTCGCACCAAGAGATTCAAGCTCAAGTCTAAGTCCTGCTTTACACTCCACACAAAATCTAATTTGTTGTATGGTGTATGTGTGTGTGTGCGTTGAAAGGCTGAGCTGTTGGATACAGTGTAGAGAATACATATGTTGTTTATGATACCAGGAGAGAAAAGGCTTTTGCAGGTTGTTATTTGGGTGTTGACGCACCTCACCTGAAATATCAGGCCATCGTTGTTCATGCTAGAATAAACTTTTATATTTTTTATTATATGCAGCATTAAACTATTACATTTAAGGGAGGCTGAGCACTAAATGTCATTTATTTAATGACTGGTAATTGTTTAAACTGTCAACTACTATACACAGCGTACACAGCCAGATGAGTTGTTTCAAGATCTGTCTGATCCATCTCAGCACTGCAGATAATAATCAGCGCGGTATTTCACCACCTACACTAACCATTTCCTCTAGAGGAACACTGCCGTAAATCACAGAAAAGCATAAAACTAGACGAGTGTAGCAAGGAGATAAAAACAGGACGGAAATTAGTGTGTGATTATTATGAGTCAAGAATGACCCCTGCATTACACATGTGAGACGCAGACTCGTTGCTGTGGTATGCGTTCATATTTTAAATGAAATATTTTAGCTAAAAATCAAAAAGAGTCATTACAGTTTTCAGAGAACAGAAGATTAAAGAAACATTCATTTCCCTTCTGTATTTCTGTGATTATATTCAAGAGAATGTATTGTTGTGTGAAATCATAGCAGCAGGATTGTAGCTATCACAGTGGTGGGGAGCGGGTTAACAGAAATTATGTTTTAGTCAGAGATAAGGAGTGAATGACTATGCTGCCCTGCATCCAATTATGCTCGTCATTAACGCGTCTATCTTATACTGTTACCGACAGTCTCTCTGGTTTATCTGCTCTCGCCTTTAATTTCATTTGTTGTGGTTTCTGATCGCTTCTTCCATGTCCATTACACCCACTGCCCAGCGAGTCCACTAAGCGTTCCTACCGGTGGTCCTGCTCAGTCCTGAGCGGCGGCATATTGCATGTAGGCACCATGCTGTGCGGCTGCTGGCGGTAGCACGAGGCGCAGAGGATTATTCCTGACGACAGAGGCATTAAATGGGTAGCAGGCCGGTAGAGGCCTGAACTGATGCTCTCTTGCCTGCTTTGGTTCAGCACCAGTTCAGAAGTGGTCCCCTCTAAGCTGAGTGAGAGTTCACAGTACTCAGAGCGCTGTGCCGTTCATTAAATGCTGAGGGTGTCACACCAGCTTAGGCCCAGTGTCCTCCCTCAACCAAAGCTTCGTGCCGTACTCCTTGCCTCTGCTTTTTAAGACTCGCTTCCCTAAAATTGGAAAATTGCTTCTGTTTGTCAGTGCTTTATAATGTAAGGCAACAGAGTTTATGTTTACAAGGAGACGAACATGTAGTGGTCTAATCCAGCATGTTGTGGCAAGGAAAATATTGCTCAAGACTCCAGTGGCGAGTCATAAATGCTGTCATTCAAACACTATGCCCACAAGAGCTGTTACAGAAGTACATAGTTACGGGGCAAAGCAAATAGCAGAAAAGTTCAGCCTAAATCAAATCAACTCCTTTCTTTGACTGGTGTTTTCCCAATAGATGGTGCGCTTGCTTTGAATTCTGCAATAACACGCAGTCTCAAAAGTGAACCAAAGAGCATGAAGTCCATCTTGAAAATAGCACTAGTAAGATTGCAATTCTCCAGCACATCCTAAGTCCTGCAACCTTCATGCCAGCACAACCAAACATCAGACTGACTCTGTTTGATCTTGAAAGGGATATAAGCTTAAAGCCCCTCCTGTGCGAGATGTCCTTCTTTTAAAAGATTCTAATCTCAACTGAAATGTCTAGCAAAATAGAGGTCACGGTGCCAGAGCACCAAGCAGACAACAGCGGCTGGCTGCAAACCTGAGAGGAATTTTGTGCAGATTTGTTGCTGGGTCTCGTTTGAAAGACACATGCGCATGAATGGCTCAAAGAGCAGTTACACAAACGGGGTAAATGCAGGGCCTCGCGGAAATGTTTCCATTTTTCTGTGCAAAGTCACTTGCTGTGAAGTGAAGTTCTGTCTCATTTTATCAGCTGACAGATCACATAAATGTCACTGATTACTTTTACAGAATTAATATTTCAGTCATGACTTCCTTTTGTGTTTCTTTCAATAAAGCTGCTAAATAAATTTCCCGGCACAGGTTTGTCTTTTCCATTGATAATTTGAAAGCTGACAGCATATCTGTACCTTGCAGACTACTGATAGTTCAATGGCAAGGGTACCACTGAACTTACTAAACTCCCATCCTTCCGCCTGAATTTTGATTTGATTGGTTTATCCAGTTTTCCTTTAAATACTTGAGATGCATTCCTGCGTACTGTCTCCTCGTGACACATCATAAGGGAATCAACAATGAAATAGAAATGACTGGTTCTGCATTAGCTTCACTCCAGCACCACAAGCCCTGCGCATGTCTTTTAACGTGCACATTTCAAAACACAAGTTGTAGCCTCAGTTCTACTAAACATAAAACAAGTAAACATAACTTGCCCCCTATGAATGAAACCGAAGCAAAACTATCCAAGATTTGAACAAGGTGCAAATATTGTACAATTGCAAACAGTGGGTGGTGACAGAGAGGAACCAAACAAACACACAACAGTATGCAAGACACCATATGAAAGCTGTCTGAGTGTGCGGAGGCTTCCTCAGCTTTGCCGTCATGTCAGGAATACAAAGACATGCGGAGATCTGCTACTGTTAACAAATAATAAAAGGATAATAACATAATGAACTTGCTCCAGTGAAAAGAGGTCATTCATCCATAAGTCAAACCATAATTTTTACTGGAGAGGAGTGAACAATTTGCATTTTGTTAAACTATTCAAAAGTACTGTAACATTCTTACTTAACTGACCAATAGTCTAGGATTCAACATTTACCTAATATAACCTCATTTAAAATTAAAATGAAAAAACTAATTTCATTCTTTTTTTTCTTTCTTTTTGGACGGTGGAACTGAGTTGTTTCGCTTTGTTTTTCCTTTCACAGTCAACTGATGATAAGGCATATCTAACAGCAGATTAATTTACAGCCAGTAGTCTAATGGAATCATAAAATAGTTATTATACATCTTTTGATATTCCATACATTTTTATGAACTCGTGGACAATATATCTGCTAGAGAACACTGAACATCCACCGCAGCACACATTTCACACATAGACTAAAAGTCGTCAAACTGTCTGGTTCAGATTTCTCCACATAAGAAAAATAACCACGGTATATTTTGTGACACAATCAATTTTCCTTTTGCCCAAATGAACATTAGCAGCCTGAACCTACCAGACTACTAAGATTACTTGAACGGAAAAAGTGGGAAATTAGTGCATTAAGCATGCTGAGCTAGTGCCAGAAATATGCACGGAATTGATGAGGTGTCACTTTCACTAAGAGTCACACAATTGCATCGACAAGAGCCTCTCTGATCCCTCCCTTCCTGCCTGTCTGCCACCACTGAGGCACAAACCCTCTGATTTGCATGGTCTGCACAAAAAAGAAACGTCCTTGATTTTAGGAAAGGTTGCCACAGTCTTTTCAACCCTGGAAAACACTATTTGTATTCATGCAACACCACTAGAAACAGCGTTTTTCAGATTTTTTTTTTTTTTCCAATATCCTATCAGCCTGCCAAACACCCAATGAATAATCAGCATTTCAGTAACATGAAGCAACTTGCTGCTTTTCCCGAAATATGGCTGTTATGATTTAATTTGGTAATAAATGACAAGACATGCTAACAACTGTAGCCGACAGCATTTATCCGCAGCAAATGCTTAGACTTACATTTTGAGATCAATTTCAAAGCCATGTTAATTAATTTAGACTGCTAGCAGCACAATGCAGGTCATACAGGGCAAACAAGTTACAACATCAGCCAATTAGAAACACACAAGCATTATACATTATTCTCATAACTAGGGCAGCGTTGGTGAGCAAAGACACGACAGATTTAGACTCGGATGGAGACAGCACGTGATGTACAATATGAGGGACCGTGAACATTCTCTGGCTTTTTAGTCACCACTATATGTTACATCCTACATCCATGCTTTTACCACAAATAAACAAAACCTTTCATCTATTCTCTGAGATACAACGACTGCACACAGTATATTATAGTGCGTACGCTTAATAACACTTAACTGTATCTCAATGACAGATTGTGTTTTTGAATCTCCTGTTCCTTAGAAATGAGCCTGTCTGGTGCCTTATCATCTGGTTGTTTTTCAGTCAATTAACTTTCATCACTGCAGATGACTATATTTATATGGTCACAATTTGTTAATCAAAAGCATGGATGGTTGATTCTTGCATATTGCTTCAGAGATTTGTCAAGGAGTGCATTTAGATCTAATTAATAGCAGTTAGTATCTGAAAAGAAGAAACACTGGTTATTTATTTATCAGCGCTGGACAAGAAAGTGATAAATATATCAACTGGTCTCCTGAGAAAATGAACAGGTTGGGATGTAAGCATCTGCTGAGGACGCTCATGCATGCAGTAAAATAATCCATCAAATCAATAAGTGTGTGTAATTCAGAGTAAAACATTTAAAAAATAAAAACACTTCTTTCAGATCATTTAAAAATGTAGCGAATCCTTTCTGGGCTATTCTTGACGAGTTGTTGAAGTAAATGATTGCTACCGATTTCAGTAAAGCTACACTTATAAGGCGACAACAAGTCCCAGCAATACATTAGGATTTCAGTGACTAATGCAGCCTTTTACCTTGCAGGGAGCCTTCAAAGGGTGCTTCCCTATAAAAACACCATAAACATCAACGGAAACACATTTACCGTTAAGTAAATAATTTAGTGATTTAAAATACTTTAGAATACTTGTCTTTCTGAGGAGAAACAAGACAAGTAAAACCACTGCAAAAATCGTACAACAGCAAAGTGTTCCTTGAAGAGAGAAAATGTAAAGCGGCGCGTTATCTTCCCTAATGTGATGCAAATATGAAATGCGAGACACCTTGAGCTGTCACAGCATCAGTGTTAAACACTGTTTATGTTTCCATCGAGAGCCCCTCGTAATGCTTTCTAAATACAGCAGGCATGAGGTTTTCTGAATAAGAGTCAATGCGCAATTGACATTAACGTTCAATTTATGCCAAAACGGGTTTCCTAGCAGAATGAGCGGCGCAATGGCAAATCCATTGTAAACATCAGCTACAAGATGAGAAGTATTTTATACCTGTCCAAGTTTAAACTGTGGCTAGAGGGAGGGAATGGATTGTGTATTTTGTGGTTTATTCATGTGTTCAGCCACAAAACGTACTGTATCACAATCGAAGGTCAGTTGATTTTCTAAGTAGGGAAAAAGAATCACTACGAGCAACTTTAGGTCAATATTAAAACAATCAATTTTACTTGAAGCGTGTGATGTGACACGCTTTAAAGGCAATAAAAATAATCCTTTCAATCCCTACTTAAGACTGGAAACATCTATGAGTGGATGTTGCTTCAACTAAGAGAAATTGTTTGAAACAAAAAAACCTAAATCCTAATAATTTTAAACACATTAAATATGGCATGTAGCTTATGTGAGCGGTTCAAAAACCCATGACGAGATGTTGCATTGTTTCAAAGCGCGCTCACATGACTCCCTGAGAGAACGGCACGTCTTACGGACGGCTACCCTTGTAAAAAGATGAATTGAGAGGAAAGCGCTGCGATCAGCGGCGGTGGCCTTACCTCATTAGTGTTCCACCGGTGTCTCTCCTTTGGCAGCGAGGTGCATTTTGGTAGACATTCAAGCAGCTTCTTGGGCAGGTATATTTTCAAATGTCCATGTTCATCTACAACAAGAGCAAGACAAAACAGAAAATTTAGCACAGGCATCATAACTTACTGACTTGCTCGTCTCCCTCTTCACCAGTTTCTGGGCAACGCAAGCTTGACTGTAAAATAACAATCCCCAACTGAATTAGGAAATTAATTTAAGAATAGAGTATTGCATACATTTTATTTCTTGCTTGGCTAAATTATTTTACTGTGAAATACATTCTATCAGGGGAGTTCACTGTCTACTTGTAAAGGCTGTGCCTATTCATTATTTAGACACAATAAACACCCTTGAGTGATTTTATAGTGTATGGGGATTTAGTATGGGAATCTACGTGCTGCGAGCCAGACTATGGTACATTATTCAGGGAAATAATTACAATTTCCAGGCCCAATGCTTACATCATAATATATGTTGTTCAATCTATAATTTACATTTTACAGTCAGCTCATGAGCATTATAAAAGAGTGAGGCTTAAAGACGTCTTCATGCATGGATGCATTCAAATGCTGATTTCATTCCGTTGCTTTCTTCATGCTCAAATATGCAGATTCCTTAATCATGAACAAATTACATTTATTTAGGAAGAGAAAAACGTGTTAAAATTATAATATCCTGAAGAATCCCATTACGGTCCTGTGGTGTTTTTATTTATCAGTACATGAAATACAGGTATAAAAGGCAATAATTTGAGTACTTTACATACAAAATGAGGCTCTTTTCATTAACAATAACATTACATGCAGAACACCTGTGTTTGAGAAGTAGCAGGGGAGCCTGGAGACAAACGACAGTTCTGGTTAAAGCAAACAGATGCACCATCATCTACGTGTGGAAATAATACGGGTCCCTTCAAACAGAGGCTGGCTCCGTTATGTTCTTCATATAGCTTGGCTTGTTTCTGCGACTGCCAGGAAGGTTCAGGGGTTTCGTGTTCCCCGTCAATATAGATGAACTTTTAATCTTTCGCACATCCTGCTCTCCTATTGCACTTACAATGAAATTAGCTGAATTAGAAGCAGAATCCTGTTAGTGTTTCAGCAAATGCAGCGGAATTTGTTCATGGTGCGGACTGAATGCAAACACAGAAAAAATCCAAAATACCGTATTCACCTGCAATGCAGTTTAGTTTGAAGATAAATTATAACTATAGAACAAATGTCATAAAGTGAGCAATACTTTTTCATACTTTTAAACGTTTCAGTTAAGGAAAGTAAAAAGAGACCATTGATTGTGGAGATGAAATCAAAGACTGACTGGAAAATGTTCAACTAAAGCAAAATAGAATTTTAAATGTAATACAAATATATATGTGTAATACAACAGGAGTATGTAGCTTGCTATATGTCAGTGCTACTATTGTCACAGCTGGTCCGTAGAGATGGTACTGGCTTGTAGCCTCTGAGCGTAATTCGTAAGGTAGAACATCATTGCTCCCAGTGCAGTGCAGGGGTAGATGTGAACAATCCGCCGTTTCCATCTGTAGCTATAATTCTGCATGTAGATGTCGTTTTATATGAGCCGCACAGGTATCTGTAATCATTCGCGATGCCCAATTAAGAAACACATACAGCATCTGCTTCTAGGTGCCATGAGAGCAGTTTCACTGTCAGAACAGGAAAACATGCTGCAACTGAATGATCAAATGGTACCAAAGAAAAAAGGATTAGGATATAAAGGATATTTTCCTCTTTTGTCATTTGGTATTAAACAGGACGGCACAAAGCTGGATTTGCTTTAATGCAGAGACACATTTTAGTATCTTTTACTACGAGGGTCAGGAGCAGCAAAGGCCTTCAACACTGACGCTTACTCACAAACAGGAAATCACACTCAGCTACAACATGGGTCACTTCAGTGTCTTGGCCTCCTCCCATCCTAGAACATGTGCTCAGAAGATTTGCTCTTTGTAGCTGACAGACAGCAGTGGCAGCAGATACATATGGCAAGTCTGTCTCTGCGCAGATTATTCAGGATTCAATGCTGCCCTCTGGCACGCGCTCCTGTGACACCATCAACACCAGACAGAACTGGATTGGAATACGTCTCAAGTGTGCTGAGGATTTTCTCACCAAGAGAGTCGGGATAGAAACCTACCGTAGGAGGATACGTCTGCTCAATCTGCCAACAGGCTAAAATACTTGGGATGAGAAAAAAACGCACAGAGGATCTTGACAAATGCAATGAAATGCTTGTCTCTCACTTGGTATTAATCATTTCACAACATTCTAATTACACCGGTCATTGCACAACATGTTTGTACAAAGTATTGTTGGCTCTTCGACTCTCTCTGCCATGGGCCCCTGAATTATGCAAAGCACATCTTAGTTCAGTTGCTGTACACATGAAAGGGTGACACGACTGCAACACAACTGCATTTTAGAAATGCCCGTGGTGAATATGTCAGCTAACAACCCTCCACGTAGGAGCCTATGTAAACCTGGCACAAATATGTTGTGTTAACTGGGTTTCCCTTGGTCATTTAGGCTTACATGGATACTTCTTAAGTCCGGTTACTGCCAAAACCTGTGCACAATCAGATTACTAACGTACATGTAAACATAGCGAATGACAGAAGACCCACACTGCTGCCTGCTGGTGTGCTACCCGTTTAACCCTCGTGCAGCCTTCGAGGGGTCAAAAAGGAAAACAGGGGGCTCAAAGCTCAAAGACCACACGAAGGTTGGACGGACGATAAATCACAACAAGCTTTATCTAGATGAACGGTTGGATGAACTTGTTCATTGCACAAAGGCTGTTTTATCCAACCCTTGTGTGTGTTTTTGAGCTTTGAGCGCCCCCTAGTTTACAGTGGGGTCGTTTTGACCCCTCGAAGGCTAACTGCAGTAACTAACTTGTTCATATTTTCAGCTCACACGGCTTTTGCCTCATGTCTATCCCACTCTGACGGACAGTTTGAAGGACCTATGCTGCTCCAGAGACACATGAAGCAACCTTTTTTTTCGATTTATTGCTTAAAATAAAGTTTCTTGTTACTTGTGTAATCTCAAGCCAACTAAGTGTGTGTTTCACTTGCTGAAGACCCGACTAAAGGCCAAAAGTGTGATGTTCCACAGATTTAAATCCAAATACCGCATTGTATGTCACATATACCAATACAAGCCAGTTCCTGGTGTTTGCGGTATGTGCGTGTTGAAATTTCTGCTGTCACTGACAACAGTCCAGGGTTCACATTAATTCTTGCTGCTTGATGAACAATGCTATGAAGAAAAAACTCTTCAATCTATGAACCATCAGTGTTCAGGGGTTTATCTATTTTCGTTACAGAACAACTACTGCCACGTTCCAAGCTATGTGCTGCGTGCTGTTAAATAAAGCATGTGTTTTAAAAGTGGTCCTTTTCAGAGTCTCCGTGTTGGTCTTCTCCAATCTAAGAGTCCTTGTCTGACAGCGGAGAGGCCTTGTTTTTACACAGCAACTTTTTTTTATAGACTCTCAAAGCATACACAAGTAAACTCCACACAACTGTTGTTGAATGCTGAGGTTTCTCTTCTGCAGCATTACGCTCTCATAACACTAAAGTAGTTGGTTCTTGCAGCTGCTATTTATCCACACTAATAATATTTCAGCTACTGTGCTGTATGTCTTCAGTTCCCTACGCTAGACTTTCCACAGATGTGAAGGAGGAACTGTGCGTGTTGCAACAAAGTATTGCTCACTAATTAAAGACCTGTCCATGGTGGCATTGATATTCACATATAGTTTGTGCATCAGCTGAAAACAACCCACAGGGGAACGGCCTGGATGCCAGATTTGGAATACAGACAAGCACGTCCTAATAAAATTATCTGATTTGATCAGAGCATGAACAACAAATTACCGACAAAATCTTGGCTTTGAAAAGTAAGTGTGGCTAACCGATCAAAGCCTGGAAGGAATTCTAATTCTCTGCCTTCCCCGTATACTCGCTGTAAGGTTTAATATTTATCCTGAAGTCTAAACAGCGCGCTTAATGACTGCTGGTACATTAGCCAGGAAAGGAATACACGGAAAACTACTATTTGGTTGTAAAACACTGAAGTGCAAGACAGGCTGATACCAGAGCTTGTTACATGAGAGTATGTGCTGAGCTGAGCTGGCACACTGGAGCCAATTACATTCTAGGTCTTGATGAGCGGGCTCACACAGAAAAAGGCTAAACGGCGAGCGGAGCACTTTTCAACACTGAGGCTACAGGTCTGATGCTTTTTCGTGTCACCATTTGTGTTCCAGACAGAGGCGACCAGTGCAAGCCTCCATAATTTACATCATCCTCTGTCAAAGCGCTATATAATATATATATATATATATATATATATATATATATATATATATATATTTCTGCTGCTGATGTTTGGATTATCACTGATCCTGGCTGCTAAGCAAACAAACGGGCCAAACTTAAGGGTATCTGTCATGCTAGCTTGCTCCAGCCCCACCCTAGAGACAAGAGCGAGGGTCATGGGACTGGAAAGGCTGACAAAAACAAATCTTTAATCAATATCCAAGCCCTGAACGCAAAACCCTGTCTCCTCCGTCTCTGTCTCACAGCACTCTGGGACTGACAGTTTTTCTTTTTAATCTGTGCCCACATTGTGGAGAAATTGCAAGCTAATGTTTTTGCTATAGATCACTCAACAAATTGCTGCTGGTGGTGCATATCCAAAGTAACAGTTTGAATGCAAACGTTTCCCACAACAGTTTAGTGGCTAATATGGCTTAAGGATGTGAAAGGCAGGTTAGCAGGGTCTGTTCTTTTCTAGCTATACCTGAGAAATGTAAATCCTGGGCCACGCTAGAACTGCCACTAATAGATTGGCTCCAAATGTGTTATTAACTAGTAAAAAAACATTAAACTATCAGAACCACATATATAAGCCTCCATCTGCTGTAGCCAAGCAACAAGTCACTAAAGGTAGATAACAAAACGAATTACCTGCTTTGCATTTTTCCAAATATAGTGCCTATTTTTTGACTCATTTCCCAACGCAGAATCTTTCACAAGACAAAATAAGCAGCACGGTTTCACTTGGTGACGCACACACACATCTATGACACTAACAATTATGTTTGATCCAAAACCTTACGTTTGAAGAAGCAAGAGATATTTTGTCACAGTAAGAGGGATGGGGAAAATCTAGCATCACTTATTATCGGGATCGTTATACTCGCATCGACAAGGAAAGAAAGAGGCATCAAGTTTCAGTGTGAAAACAATATATGCATGCACACAAAAAACACAAACACTAGGCAAGGAGGAAGAAAATGTAAGGCATAAATAACATTAATTCCCAGCATGCACATAAAAATATTAGACACCCCACTTTCAGGCGGCCTCTACGGCATGCACAATGATGTGTGTAAAAATATATTTGGTGAAAGGCAGAGACATGACAAAAAATATGACAAGTATCTAAACTGAAATAAATCTACAATTGGAGTGTGTGGGATATGTCATGCTGTAAGCATAATGACCGGCTCTATAGGAGGCAACATGTCAAACCAGTCCAAAGACAGAGTGGACCTAAAGCCCAGACCAAAGGCAAGGCTGCAGTGACAGCTTAACATGCTGAAAGCAATTACAACAAGTTGGCAGCAGAAGAAAAGTCTTAAAGCAAAGGCACAGCCTAGGTGCCGCGGTCAGCTGATGACATGCTGTCATTTAAAGGTAGATGAAATCAATCTGGGTGGGAGGCATGACAGAAGTAGGAGAAAGGGTAAGAGGGGGTGGGGGGGGCTGCCCTGTACAGGCATTTACAGTAATGGAATCTGGCCCGTGTAGCCTTCAGATTAGGAAACCTGCCTGTGAGCCACTCATGCCCTTGTTACTTGCTACCATCAATAATCATTTGTGACCAAACATCATGGCAACAGTTAAAATGTTAACAAGTGCTATTTTTGGATGTTTTGCCATTTTGTCTTTTGCTCATCACCACCTAGAAGCCTGACATATCACAAAACATCACTCATTCAATATCTATATCATTTTACATTGATTTCACATTGTATCTGCAATGAAGACTAGATGTACTCTCCCACTAGTGATGAGACCACAGTCTATAGCCTGCTTCTTTGGGGGATCCTAAGCTGAGCTTACTACAACACAGGACAATTTAAGCAGTGTTAAATTTTCTTGGCAGTAATAACATTGATTGGCCTACGGTCCAGGGGCCAGTCTCTCCACAGCCTTATGGGTCTTGATGGGGACATGAAGAGAAGTCAACTTAAAGCAACTACGTGTAGGAAGAGGAAAATAATTATCTTCATCATTTGGCCAATAGCCTGTTTAATAACACCCTTACAGACAGTGAAACTACTAACCGCCCACAAGCAAAAAGTCTGGTATTGCTACTTTACAGGGAAACTGCAAGGAAAAGAACATTACATTGATTGTAGAGACAGCATCTACTGTAGGCTGAGTGTTTGACCTGCAACACACACAGCAGCTGTGGCACCAGAGGAAAAGGTGTTTTTTTCCCTCAGTGAGAAAGACGACAAGAGCCTCACTGCCAGTGGGAGATTTGAATTACACTAAATCTCACTGGATGCTGTTACTGATGCAACTGTGCTACGGTCACACGACTGCATTGTTTACATTTCCTCGTTGGCTTTGTCCTGGACACACTATTGAAGCATGTGGTTGTAATAAAGTACTGTAATATGGAATAACAGGGGAAGACTGTCAAAGAGTCAAACAGCTGAAAAAAAGACGAGGCCTATTACTGGAAGTTCAACAAACATGCACACATGGTTAACTACCTGCAACAAACTGAAAATGACTCTTTATGTGTTCTCAGCGCTCACTAAGCTCACCCATCCATAAAAATCCCATCTCAAGGAGAGCAGAGGTGAGGTCTCTCTCTCTCCCTCTCTTGCTCTGGTTCTCTTTCGCTTTCTCCCCCCTGTGCTCACACGCGCGCACACTTTACTTTCTGTATCATAACTACTCTCACAATTACTCAGACGATTACGCAGATCAATGGTTTACCTGCCTGTTCGAGCTGCTGTATTCTGCTACAGAGTGTCCTGGCGAGGCAGGAAAAAGAAAAAAAAACCTCCAGGCTGAACGCATTAAACAAGGTGCCTGACATGGGTACGGATACTGTAATACCATGCAATAACATGAGGCAAAATAGCAAGTCTGGCAAAACGTATTGTCAGTCACAGCTGTCACACATGAGGGGGTAACCCAAAAGTCTATCAACAATGTCCCTGTTACAGTCTGCACCCTTGTTTCATAGAGCTGCACAGGCGCTCCCCTGCTAATAAATCTCTTAAAATATTCTCTGTTAAAAATACCCCATATGTTTGGTGTAGCAGAGCTCTCCTGGTGACAGATATTGAGTGAGGGGTATAACAAGAGGTTGGGGTGATATCAGACTCTCTGTTTAGAAATGACAATACATGAGCACAGTTAATTACTCAGACTCTAGTCTTGATCAACAGACTGTTCCAGCAGCGGAGAGACTGGTGTATTCATTAACAATAAAGGGCCTTCTCTCGGCTAAGAAACAACCTACTTCACAGAGGACAGTTCCTTCAGTGAATAAAGACAAAGGCAACAAGTCTAACATATCCTCTAAAGAGGAACGGAGGGAAAATCAGCCGCAAATAAAATCAAGAATTTGGCCTACATTTCTGATGGATTTGTTTTGGTTGTGAGAGAAAACAGCACTTGTGCGCACACTTGTAAGTGCACTGAAGCAATTCCCACAGACGCTGTTTTTATAAGTCATAAAACCTCTGCTATGTTGTTGTGTTGTCCTTGTTCTTTGCCTCTAGTCTACAGTTCACACTGAGCACAAATGTAATGAGAGCGAGACGAAGGCTAAGATTGAAGGGGGATCACAGAATATTATTCTTCAGCAATGCATAAATACTGGATTTTTTTCATGCATCAAATACAGCACTAAGAGAAGCAGTGAAAAGGCAAGTACATGTACAGGGCAATAATTGATGGCTCAAAGTGTAAGCTTTCTCTCTGAGGGTCTGCTCAGGTCCTGATCCCCTGGCCTCTACCTGAAACAATCACTCTTAGTTAACGACAACACTTCAGCTATTGACAGCTTGATCCCGTAAAGCAGACACTTCAATCAACAGAGCAGCCAGAGGGGTGTTGTGTTGGAGAAGAATAAAAAAAGAAGAGGGCATGGGGACGGATGAAATTAAGAAGTAAATAAATGAATCAATGAATGAATAATAGATTAGCCAGCAAGTGGCCTCTTTGAGCAGCAATGCAGTATTAATAACCAACTCTTACTGTTCATCTCTGTGTCATCACTGATACTCTTAGGTGGACCATGGCCAGCATAACACACTGCTGATCTGTACATTCGATCCGGATTACGAACTTTCTTCAGTCCTTCGGGAGGCAAAGAGAAAAGTAGAGAAAATCGAGGAACAGAAGCATCTCCCAGCCTGTGATAACTAAGCAAACTCCCCATGCAACAAATATCAACAGAAGCCAGACAGTATATTGAAACACATGTATAACACTTAAGAGCTGTAGGGAAAAATATGACACGAAAAATTATAATAACAACATGAATAACAATAAATCACAGTGGGTTTGTTTGCTGTCTATTGAAAACAATAACATTCCCAGTTAAGTGAATTATTTTGCCCTTAAAATAATTGACGGTAATAAGGGTTACTGTAGCTCTGGCCTAGTTTAATACAGGTCAATAACACTCCCTATTGCATCAGTGGTAAACTGGATGAGTCAATACAATCAATCAGTAGAGGCAGTGCAAAGCAGTCAGTAAAGGTCTATTACAGGCGGGCATTAGGAATGATACGTCTCAGCAACCACAGACCAGACCTGGGTCCCATCCATCCACACCTCACTGATTCAATTAAAAGCCTGGAAAAAAAAAAAGATGTAGAGCCTGATTCAACACAAAACCCGGAGAGCAAGCCGTCCGACATCACCAGAAGGTTAAATTCATCCTTCTTTACAAAACAGCAGAGAAATATTTGTACCACTGCTGCACAAGCACTTTTGTAAGTTAATGGCTGACTGCGTGCTTACTTGATGTTTTGCTGCCGCTTCACCCTGAACTTTGAGTGAAATGGTAACATCATGAAACTACACCCGCTTGAAAAAAAGCGAGATTTTTTATCTCCTCCACAGCTGAGACTACTGGCCGAACAACCACCGCATTTGAAACGCAGTCTTTGTTGTTGAATATTTCCTTTGTCACGAGTGTTCAACCTGCCTTTGATTTATGTAGTTTTGTAACCCACTTGCGTGAGATTTACAGTATATGCCAGTAAAGTTGTATTTATCCAAATCTCACAGTGGCCCCGGGCCCACAGAGGAGTGACGGTGTCAAGATTCAACTTTATCGGTGAAAAAAATCAAGATTTAACTTTACTACAGTGTCTTCTTTTCGTTTAAGTCCCAGAATCACGGAGGTGTAAGTACTGTAGCTTACGCTGTCAAAAGTGCACTTGCCTCTTGCATTGCAATATTTGTGAGTCTCTGTGCTGGTAGAGATTCAAAAACCACTGGCTGTAGTTTTATCCAGAGCAGTCTCAGCGTAAGACGTGTCAGCCGGGTCTTTTCACTGCCCTCCAGGCCTTGTACTTAAAGTAGCAGGCCCGCACTGCTTTTTATGAGTGTGAAGAAAAAAATACCCCCAAGGGCCCTGACAATCATTTAGACTAGAGAGAAATACCCCAGGATGTAAACATTACACCACTGAGTGAGACTGGGTCATGGCCCCTGGGTTTAACACAAGATGTAACCCTCAATTGTTATGGGCCATCATAAGACCTGACAAACAACTGAGAGAGATTCCCACTGCCCACATGCCACAAGGACGAAAGGTTAAGGAAACCCGTGTCTGACATTCGTGATCGTGTCATGTAAAACTGTAACTGTTACGCACATGGAAAAAGCATGTTCACTATTAATGAACAGCCAAACTGAATGCAGGGGAGAACACGCTGCATGACAGCTCTGTGTAAAAGCTTTAAGGGCCAGGTTTGCACGAGACGACATCCCATTTACACGAAGTTATGAAGCTCTCTCTCTATATATATATATATATATATATATATATGCTCCCCTTCCTCCTCCGCCTTTTTCCACTGACCGGCCTCACAGGAACACTGAAAATAACTTAACCTGCTCAGCAAAGGGACTTTCAAGTCAGGGTTTTCAACGAGAGCTCACAGTGTTTAAGAAGAAACGAGACACACAACTTGAGCCCATTTCTTAGGTTCGGCTATGCAGATGAGTACATTCGGACTATACACCACAGAGAAGTCATTACTATCGTAAAACCAGATGTCTTCATTTTTTGTCATAGCCTGGGAGAGATCCCTCATATAGTGAGTCTGCTACTGTGGCTCAATACCACCCCCTGGTGGGACTCTGTTTAGTGGTTGGCACACTGACATCCAAACAATTGAAATCCCTGTGTATTATCTTCCCCTGTCACATGGACAGAGGTAATTTGTTTACAGTCATTTGAAACATTAAAGTAATTGCCCATCAAAAAGCATTTGTGTTTGAGGCTACTAACACCAGACTTTGACGGAGGTCTGCAGAATTTTCAGAAGTCTGCAACAAAACATTGTGAAAAGCTCGAAAACAGTTGAGCCGGACGATTTACGTAGAAGCCTTTTTTCTCTGTGTCTCAAATTATACAGTCAGTTTTACAGTAGAATGTGATTCTTTTGCTTTAGTGTCACGGCCAATATGAATAAATAAAAAGTGGCTGATGAATGCATTCAGTTCTACTAATCAAAAAGTTCAAGTTAAATTTCACAGCATCACAGAAGGACAAGAAGGACTGACTGTGACTAGAAAGATTCACCTGCATGTGAACAGGAAAACGTGATTAAGCGAACATAAGGTTAAAAAGTTCAAGTATTTTCCATTAAACTTCGATTTTAAGTTGCTTTGTATTGTATCATCTGAATGTCTCATCCCTGTGAAATAGAAAACAGAGGCTGAGTGACACTCCAGTCCAGGTCAAACACTCTCAACAGCATAAAGCCGAATCCTTTTAAAAGTGAAGTATTTTATGATTAATTAAAACGTCGTTTCACTCACCCAACATTTCCATGTCATTTCCTGAATGACAACACACGTCCTATGCATATGCTTTGCAGTAGCCTCAAAATCTCTCCTACAAAATGCAAACAAGTCTAACGCGTTCCATTCGAAGTTGGCGAGCCGTAAGAAATACGCTGGGCGATTTAAAAAGCCATCATTTCGCCTTATGTGTAAAGTAGTGTAATAGGCAGGCTGCTGGAAATCCTACTCTCCATCCTCCTCCCTGTTTCCTCTGGTGTGATGGCATTTCATTCCAAGTGCGATGGGGCTTTGCAAGCGAAGCGTGCGTTATAACGTTGATGCCCGTGTTTCAACACAAATACAGGCCAGGAAGTCGCCTATTAATTGGAATCGAGAAATCACAGCGTTCGCCCGTTTAAAAATACATCTGCTCTGACTCGTAAACAATATTCGCTGAATGGCCAAGAAAACCCTCGCGCTTCAACGGAGAACTGAACGAGCCTACGACGGGAAAATTAAAAACAAAAAAAAAACTACACTTACACATGTTTTGAAAAATACATATCTGAATAATTATCAGACTGCTTCCAAAGCAAGCAGCAAACTGAGGCTGCAGAGCTGGACTGACTGATAAACTAACGTCCACACAAGCGAGTCGCTTTTTAAAGCTGGGTAATAAGGGAAGAAGTTAGTCGATGCCAATGACATGTTGTCATTAACTTAGCCTTGTTGTTAACTACTTGAATCGCTCGTATTTTGCCGAGGACGTTGAGGGAAATAAACGCCAAACGCGGTGCTTTGGCCACGCTGCCCGTCTGTCCCCGTGGCGTGCTTTAAATGTGGGCTACGGAGGGAATAGTAGCTGGCTAGAATGCAAGCTAATATTAGCTGGCTAGGTGATGTCTCCACGTTTTAGCTTCCTATTCGGAAGAAAAAAGCGGAGCCGTTTTCTGCCGAGAAAAATCCCCACTTTCTCCCCGCGCGAGTGTCGTCTCCGCACAGAGTTACAACTGTTCTACAAAATCACAACAGCGGTCATACTAGTAAATTAATCCCATTATATTTCTCTTACCTTCCGGCTTGTTTTCGGCAGCCATTTCCCCTTCACGCGCAACATCCTCCTCCTCCTCACGACCGTGGGTACCACGCGCGTGCACGGCGAGGACAGCACGAGGAGGGACCGGAGGAGCAAGCGGAGAGTCGGTCCGACCGAGGAGAACTTACCATTGGCTGTGAGATGGTGACTGACAGAGAGGCTCCGGGATGAAAAACACGTCTCCCCTCACCTTGGCAGCCCCACCAGCGCTTTTTGTTTTTTTCTTGTGTGTGTGTTTGTGTGGGTGTGTGTGTGTGTGTGGGTGTTTCTAACGATTCATTCAAAACAGCTCATAGACGCTGCAGATCTGCCGTTTGTTAAAAGATTAAAAGAAAGAACAAAATGTTCAGTTCGTACGGATACGCATTTAACTAATAATTAAAAATGCGCTAGTGAATATTCCCACTAAAGTTGTTAAACACGCTAATTCCTGACTGACAAATCTTAAACGAGCGGTTTCTAGGTTAAACGACCTATTATTTGGTGGTATTTTATTTTTGGTAAACATTTAATGTTCTTCTCGCTTTCGTTTTATCGTTATTCTCATATAGTCCTTGGATCAGCAAAACAGACAGCCGTCTACTGATGGTCTGTCAATCAAAGAGTCCAGATGTCAGATTATGTTGGAAAGTCCGTGGACTAGTTTGTTCCCTTGTAGACGCGTCTCACCGATTTCAGATAGTAGCACCATGATAGAAGCCTGTGGAAATGTTGATCCCTCGTCTCATTCGACCGCAGGGACTTGAACGAAGTCTGCTCAACCGGATGTGATGCACACAAGTCGTAATCAGCTCCACGCGTCCATTAATGATATCTGTGTTTTTAGCTTCCATCATTGTGACACAGTTACATATATGTGACAATTGCATGGCTGCGTTAAACGAGCACAGGCAGTCTAGTTGCATGTCACTGTGCTTAATAGCTTTTGCCACACGCGTCAACTACACCCTCCTCCCTGGATTCACAGGCTGGTGGCCGCCGGTGCTGAAACGCGGGGTCTGGTTGGAAGTGGTGCTGAAAGGACAGCTCCTCCGTTGCCTCTGTTGTCTACGTGCAACGTTTTGCTGTTTATGCAAAGGAAGTAATAATGAACTAATGAAAGACATAATGCAGCGAAGTGATTTTCTCACCCGCTGCCTTAATGGCCCCTAAGTGGATACGATACAGACAATATGCGTTTGAAATTATGCATGTAAGCAATTTTCATGTCCTTACATATAAAATGTATATTAAATTCATTTTTTACTACAAAAAAAATGTGAGAAGTAAAGAACCTGAATATAGGCAACTTCTGTTTATAATAAATAAATAAATAATTAAATACATCGTTTTTGGCTAAATGCGAAGTAAATAAATCGAAATGATGGCTGCAGTGGGAAAATACCACTCTGTGATTCACTTTGACCATTGTCCTATCTGTGTCTCGCTATTCTCCGTTATATCCACTATAACTTTAGACAGCTGCGAATTCAAAACTTATAAATGAAACCTTACGCACGGCGGACAAGCCTACGAAGACAATTGTGATGTCGTCGTTCATCCATGACACCAGAGGGCGCTAAACCAACGCATGAGCGGTGTTATGACACGAGGAAGGAATGACCGGGTGTAAACATGGCGTCTTCCTTAGACGAGGATGAGATCGGCAGCGATGATTATTATTCCCTGCTAAATGTCAGGAGAGAGGTACAGAATGCACCTGGGAGTTTATTAGATATATGTGCGAGTGTGTTTAGCAGGTGCTCCGTCAGTTTTATCCTGCTGGTGTTTCACGGTTGCGCGTATAATGTGGTCAAACGTTAGCTATGTAGCTAGCTTGTGACCCTCGACATTGATTTCTGTGCTGGGACTCTTAGGTTGCATACTTTACAAGACACACAACAGGCTAAAGTGTTACGACATTGCAAACAGAAGTAGTCTCATAACAACGCAAGACGGACAGGCGCGTTTTTACAAATGTTATGTGTGATATATCGAGTATTATCTGCAAAGCTTAGTGAAGAGTGCTAACAGCTGCTAATGTTGCAACAGTGTAGAGCATATTAGAAAGTCCATTCTTACTGAATGTTACACTGCGACGAAGTAAATAAAGTTAGTTATTGAAGAAAACTACAAACGAAGCAACCTAATATGTTTCTACAACATATTGTAACTGACTTTAAAGTTAAAACTGTATTTACTCAAATTAAGTTATATACAAAGAACAATAAAGGCTTGTTTTAAAAAAGTAGGAATGATAACATATTTCACAGTACAAGACAAAAAATACCTAGAATCGTTGAAATTGGGAAGTCGAGTGGAGTCATCCCTCCAGTTTGGAGACTGAGGGAGATTATCACAAATGCTGCTTGACTGATTCACCGTTTTCGCTGGTATTCCTCATGTTAAACTCTTAGTTATGCTTTATACTATCTTTCAAACTTTGAAACAAATAATACTTGAACTCAAAGAACAGAAAAAAGGCTATCACCATAACATCTAGAAAGATATAAAAAAGTAAACATAAATGTTAATTGACAAAACTAAAATAAGATGCCTTAAAACCAGACATTGTCAGTAAATTATAACAAAAATGTTGATCTATAATAACACTACTTCACACATTTTTGGGGTTCAGACCCTGCAAAGCATTACACAAGGATTGACTGACTTCATGAAGCTCAAATATGTTGAGTAAGCTGTGAATGAATAGTTATTAGGTTTAGCTATAGTGAATACTGTGCGTTGGACGTTTTTAGTGAAGTTCTTCTACCAATGTTATTAAGTGGGGTTTCTTTTTAAATATTGCATTTTAGGCAACACAGGAGGAGCTGAAGGCGGCTTACAGGCGACTGTGCATGCTGTATCATCCAGACAAACACAGAGACCCTGAACTGAAGCGACAAGCGGAACAGCTTTTTAACCTTGTGCACGAAGCGTATGAAGGTTAGAAAAAAGCAGATCACAGCACATAGTTAACCCCATTAGCATCCACACACAAAGCTGACGTAATGCTCAAAGTGATAGTATTTTGAGATATTATGTTTAATATTATTGATGTTTTTTTCCTTAGTACTTAGTGACCCACAAGCAAGAGCTATCTATGATATCTACGGCAAGAGAGGACTTGATGTTGAGGGATGGGAGGTAAGTTCATTGGGTGTATAGTAGCCAAAAAACAGCCATTGTATTAATTGGTAATACTTTACTCATGAAGGGCTTCTCACACCTGGTTTTGGGCTGTTTATCTAATTCAGATTAGATGGGAGTCACCTGTGATTTGCCATCTTTGTGTGTTATTACAGACGCTCTATTGGACTTAAATCTTTGTTTTGCCATTTAAGCACAATTCGAGCCTTGTCCTGTCCAGCAGTTTAGCATCCACCATGTGTGGGTTGGATGCTGTACTTTGATGGACAGTTTTGCTTTCCCAAGAGGGGTACATTAGCTATGAAGATCTGTGTATGTTTTAATATGGTCCATCAAAATTATTGGGAAGGGGTGGGTGCAAGAAGCGGAGGGAAACAGAAAAACAGAACAGAACACAGAATACAACTAACAGAGTAAAAATTAGATAGTTAAGATAATAAAGTACTAGTGATAATGATTATTTATTAATAGTAGTGTTAATAATAATGACAAGACAATAACAGCATCCATAACAATAAATACACATGTGTTTGTATATATGTACACACACACACACAGCACTTTGCAAAAGTTTTAGGATAAACAATACGAACACCATAACAATATCATTATTGAAAGTGAACTTACACCCTAGCTTGACTCGCATACCTGTCGGTTCTGATGTAGTTTGTCCCATTATTCCATTCGTGAAACAGCAAAACTACATCATCCACCGCTGATACAAGCATTGGTACATGCACAGCACCTCTTATAGAAACCAAGGTGATGAGTGTGGTCTTACCATATCCGGTCCAACGGGTGGTAAGAAAAGATCCAGTAACCGGGGCGCCACACATCCCCAGGTTCGGGAGAACAGATGTCGTGACCCGAGGTGCCCACCCCCCAGACAGAGCCAGGCCCGGCCACAGTCAGCGCCTGCCTACCCTGGGAAGAGCAGAAACAAACACTCCCCCCGATGGGAGGATCAGCCGCAGAGAGCGGACTAGGCTGTATGCATGAATCCTTACATCATCAACAGAGCTGACATTCACAACGGGCAGGAGAGTTTCATCCTCTTGAGACCGACTCAGTGGAGTTCAGAACTTCACACTTAGAACTGGCACTGTTTCTCATACATTTTTAGAACTACTGTGTGACGAATTCATTGTAAATGTCCCATGTATAGCCAGCAGGCGCATGGCTGAAACAAAGGTGTTTTGAATCAAAAGAAAATGTGATTAGCATTTTTAAACATTGAGAACACACACAAGAAGATACAAACTGTTAGCAGCTTATCCAAAGCCCATCAGAACTGGAGCTGAACTTGAACTCTTTGCGTTTTATGAATGTTATGCAACAATTTAACGTCTTCATTTTTCAGTTCCATGCGCCACAGGACAAAATATGACGCTTCTATGTAAAACACTGGTGGAATTTGCTATACTGTATTTTTTTCTTGTCTCCATTAATTTCTCATTAAAGTAATATCTTCTTATTTCAGGTGGTGGAGAGGAAAAGAACACCCGCAGAGATTCGAGAAGAGTATGAGCGTCTTCAGAGAGAACGAGAGGAGAGGAGACTTCAGCAAAGGACCAATCCGAAGGTTCAGAGATATCATAACCAAGATTGGTATAACCAGTGATAACCTCCCATCGAGTATCTGTCGTCTTTTACTTACATAATGTTTGGACCTGTTGTTTCCAGGGAACGATTAGTGTAGGAATTGATGCCACGGACCTTTTTGATCGATATGAGGAAGACTATGAGGATATGGTTGGAGGGGGAATCCCACATGTGGAAATTAACAAGATGCACATATCGCAATCCATAGAGGTGATGTACTCGATCTGCATAATTTTATAAACCCCAAAATCTGGGAGTGTGTTTTTATTATTATTTAATATTTATTATTATTGTGGTTCGGAAACTGAGGGGGCTGGCCAGCACAGATGTTAACTTTTGCATCATTTATGGGCAACATGCACTAGTTTGCCCACAGAGAACGTTTCCACTGTCTCTCAGCCCATCGTGACAAAGGTTTCTGCATGTTATCCATAGATTGGTTCTGTGGATTTCTAAGTAATAGAGATTTTCCTCAAGGTCTTGACTCTTTTCACAATGTTATAAACGGTGGATGGTGAGCGACCTCAATTACTGCAGTCTTGTGTTGAAAAATACAGTTCGAAATGTTTTTCTTCATTCATATGATTTAATTAGTTATTGGTAAATGTATTAAGCATTTCTCTGTCTTTCTTTTGTCAGATAAAGGTTTAAGCAAACTGATGAATCACAGTTTTAAATGCATTTTTGGAACGGTTCCAACTTTTCTGGACGTGTTCAACTTCAACCACGAATGGTTGCATATAACTTAATTATTGAATCCAATTTGAAATAAAACAAATAAATAATAAAGCCTCTGTGAAATCTACGACAGTTGTAAAGACGGATGTTTTATGTTCTACTGCAGGCTCCTCTTACCTCAAAAGACACAGCCATTTTGTCTGGCTCGCTGTCAACCCACAATGGAAATGGAGGTGGCACTGTCAACTTGGCCTTGAGAAGAGTCACCTCAGCTAAGGGGTGGGGAGAGGTACGTCCCACTCTCACACGCTCTATCTCTGTGCTGTACAACATGCAGTGACATTATCTGTTGTCTGTGTGTGTATAAACAGGTGGAGTTAGGGGCTGGTGACACACATGGACCTGTCTTTGGACTGAAAATGTTTCGAAACTTGACTCCTCGTTTGTACGTGTAGAAATATGTGACAGAAAATATATGAGTACACTGTATTTTTGGTCCACCCTAAACATTTCAGTGTTTTTTTTCTTTATTATTTTTTTTACCTCAGCTTTGTGACAGCTCAATGCGGGCTTCAGTTTTCATCCCGGGGGGTGCGTCCTGGGTTTACCACAGTACTGGCTCGACACCTTGACAAGAACACTATGGGCTACCTGCAGTGGCGATGGGGGATCCAGTCTTCAATGAACACCAGCATAGTCAGAGACACTAAGAGCAGCCATTTCACCTTCGCAATGCAGGTTAGCCAACAGCCATATTTTACTTTGGTGTTTGCCAAGACTCCATTAAATAAACTGTTGTTTGTCAGTGCTGTCGCCAAAATGATCAATTAGTCTTTGTGTCTGCAGTTTGGCATTCCTCACACATTTATGATGATGAGCTACCAGTACAAGTTCCAGGATGAAGACCAGACAAAGATTAAGGGCTCAGTAAAGTATGTTGTCAAAGTGCAATATGAGTTGTTTGGAGAAGGTAATCATGTTAAGATCCCTGCTGTAGGTGCTAATGCAATTTAAGTGTAAATCTGTTCGTAGAGTGAATCACATTCTAGTGCATTAGAGTATGCATGATTTGTCATTTTTATGCAAGAACTGACAGATTAAATTCAAGGAAATATCGGCTGCAGGTGGAGAGACTGTGACCACGTCTCTGTGTTACAGATCGGGTTTCTTTGGGACTGTAGTAGAGTACGGTGCCGAGAGGAAGATCAGTCGGCACAGTGTCCTAGGGGCCACTGTCAGCGTGGGAGTCCCTCAAGGCATTTCCCTAAAGATCAAGTGAGACCCCAGTTTGGTGTAGATATCAGAAGTTTGTTGTTTCTTCTCACTGTTATGATCATCGTTTAATAAATATAGACAAAACTGCAAACAAAATGTAGACGCAATCAGAGTTAGAAGCAATGAACATGATGTACTGTCCGTGCAGAGCATTAACAGCTCTATCCTTTGCTATTTGATCTTAGTCGTCCACCGCTGTTGAACGAAAACACCCACAAAGATTTCATAGATGGCCAATTTTAGCAGCCGGTTAGTGGTCGTGTAACTTTGAGTAATGTAATAAAATCTCTGTCTACAGGCTAAACAGAGCCAGTCAGACTTATTTCTTCCCGATTCACCTGACCGACCAACTCCTGCCTAGTGCTGTGTTTTACGCCACAGTTGGACCACTGGTTTTCTACCTCGCCATCCAGCGGCTCGTTATCCGGCCCTACGTGCAGGCCCAGAAGGAAGAGTAAGAGACGTTTGCTTTAAGCTGCTCAATTCATGGCTGATCTGTTATTGAGGAATCGCCACATGTATTATTATGACCAAATTTAATGAGCTCATTTTATTTCTCCGTTTATCTTCTTACTGAACAGGGACTTGGAGAAGCAGCGGGAGAGCTCGGCCTCTAATATAGCAAAGAAGAAGCAGGAGGCAGAGGCTGCTGTGAGTGTTTTAGGCTTACATTTAGCTGAGCTGCCAATCCTGCATTGTGCTTCAGTGTTAGGTGCATGTACCGAATGTGACTGTCAAGAAATATTACAAGCCCCCCCCCCAAAAGTCAGATCAAGGGGCCGAGCAGGGATTAGATAAGATGCAATTCCTTAGTGAAATTCATTAGTCTAATCCATATGATGTAAAATCTCGTATCTGTGTGTCCCTTTCATCTTTGCAGGTCTTGCTTATGCAGGAGTCTGTGCGCAGGATTATAGAAGCTGAAGAGTCTAGAATGGGTAAGAATTGTAATATTTAAGGGATAAGATTATCTTGGGAATATTTTAGGCGGGTTTTCAAACTGTGGGATTCTCTTAGATGTAGTTTGTCGTACATTATGTGCCGCCTGACCTGTATGCATATTGAAGCAAGACTAGTCCTGGTTCACTGATGTTATTATTATTTGTTTAGGTTCCACGTGTTATAAATGTACATACATTAAAATATCACTTGATCAACGCTATGTCTCTTCCTGAATCAGGTCTCATCATCCTCAACGCTTGGTACGGCAAGTTTGTTACAGACAACAGTAGAAAACACGAGAGGGCGAAGGTCATTGATGTGACAGTGCCACTGCAGTGTCTGGTGAAAGACTCAAAACTTATTCTCACCGAGGCCACAAAAGTAAGTCCATTAAAACAGGGCAACCTTTCCTGAACCGCTGAAGTTATCCCAATCTTATATGATAGAGTTGTTTTTTCAGCTGTAAGGAATTAAGTATTTAAATCGTTTACATACTGCATGTACTGTATAAACACTACTGTGTAATGGCTCGTGCTGCTACTGGTGCATCACTTCTGTCATTCCAGTCAGGACTCCCTGGCTTCTATGACCCCTGTGTGGGGGAGGAGAAGAGCCTGAAGGTGCTGTATCAGTTCCGAGGAGTCATGCATCAAGTCTTGTCAGGAGACACGGAGCCACTCAGGATACCAAAGCAGTGTAAGTCCCTTGTTCTACTGCACAGCACGATAACTCCATCTCCACAGGGTGTGCTGTCTCATATGCTACAATATATTATCTCTACTTTGACAACGTATGACAATATGTTACCTGCCTCCCTCATGTGCTTGCAATCAGAATTTTTTGTTCTTTATTTATTTTTCTACTGTGCAGCTCACAGGATTGACGCGGACACATAGAAGCTCCTCCACTGACCAAAAAGACTCATCTCTCAGCTGTTTGACAGAAGACAGAGAAACATGTTTTAGACCCAACATGGATTTAAATCCTTGTTACTCAGATATTGTGCATTTACCTTTTGTCTTTATATTGATTTAATATGCAGAGGGGAGCAAAAGCATCACAGGCTGGATTGATTATAATTCAGTATCCATGGACAGGGTTGTGGCCTGCTTGAAATTCTAATGTGACACCAAAATCAATGGCTACCATCTCACTTGCCAGGTCTACTCGTCTCCTTGGTATCCATTTATTTTGGAATGAGTTGTAATTTATGATGGAGTTCCACGTACTGTACTGTACACAAGCTGCAGTGCCTGTGTGATTGAAGTCATGAATGCACCTCTGTTTATTTGCCATGGTATTAAAATGAGTCTCTCTGATGCTGTTTAACACGTTGGTACTTGATCAATATAAAAAAAAAAAACTGAATGTTTGTGTGATGGTTGTCAAAGGAAATATTTATGATGCACATGCCTATATCTCCTTTCTTCGCCTGTCAGCTTGCCATAAACGGAGAAAGTACTGGATTTATCGGACAGAAGGAAGATTAGTCCAACTATGACCATTTGTTCACGTTTTAGAAGTCTCTGAAGTCGTGGACTGATCAGACATAATTTACATGTTATTCAGTTGCAGTCTTTGACTCTTGAGTAAAGTTTTCAATTGAAAAGATGTGATTGGTCACAAACAAAGTGATGGTGTGTATAAGGTGCTTCTGTTGTGATTAGGCTGCATTAGGTGTAAATGAATGACTTCACTCTAAGTGATGAAAGACTAATATAAGAGTCAACAGCTCGATGTTAAAGTCTCAGCCAATCGGTTGGTTTGAGCCCAGGAACTTAAAATATGTAAAGCATGCAAAAGCATTGGTTTCGATCATATGTCACACAGCATGTGTATATACATATATAACTCTTTTTACATCTTTTACTAATTTCAAGACTGAAAATAATGGGTAGTTCACAATATTACAAAGTCGCATCCAAATAAAACTCTTGAAAGACCGTGACCTCCTGTCAGCGAGTCGTCACCAGCAACAGCCCAAACAAAGCAGTTTGTACAGCATTTATATTAAGTCTTGGCTACATTGTGCTGTTTTCTGCAGAGTGTGTAGGAAGCGGGTGGATCAGAAGAAGGAAGGTTACAGCACAACATTTATAGATTAGTTCCAGCCAGACAAATTATCTGATTCGAGTGAGAACAACTCATGAAGCCCTTTTACTTCTTCTATTAGATCCGTGGATAGAGAGTTTCTGTTGTACTTTTGGCTTCTGTCTAACTTTTTATGTAGGTGTTCAACCAGAACAGATTGTGGCAGCTCATGTGACGTCTGTGTAGAGTTGCTGAAAAAAACAGTCTTGTTAAGAATGCATGGTTTGCTTTGAGCCGTGGAACAATAGGGTGTGAACATACGTCAGTCTGTATGTCGATGCAGTGAAATAACTAGCAGCTGTGTCAACGCCTGCTTCGTGCCTTTGCCTCAAATTGCAGCTTTCCACGTCTCGTTTGCCTTCCACAACAGCTACTCCGTCACCTCTGCGTGTTTATCTTCATATAATGTTGCACCTAACGAATTTCCACAGGCATAGCTTGAAAAGACATGGTTACAATATTAAGATATTGAAAATGTTGTTTATGAAAATCTACACTTTTTGTTACTTACCTTTAATTTATTTCATGACAACTAGTTATTGAAATTGTTCTGAAATATTGGCTCATGTAGAATCAAATCGATTTCCTGCACAGGCATCCTTTTATGTGTCATGTCTTCTTCAGTATTAAATGCTCTGGGAAGTTCACCTCATAATGAAAGAGATGATTTTTGTGAAAGCTCAAAAAAGCATGACTTGACTGTTTGTGTAACAGGTTTTGTGGCGACCCGAGGCATCATGGGTGTTGCCTACGTCCCCCTGGTTGTGAATAGCTCTGTAGTGTGTTGGCACCGTGAGGGGAAGCAGTGCAGCAGTGACCCCGCTGTGTCTGGCCTAAGGTCAAGCCCTGTCTCAGCTGCTGGACGTATTTAGGGTCGTGCAGTATCGAAATGAATCACTATGACACAACTGCGTCGAAGAATTTGATACGTTCAGAACAACGACACCTGCTGGTTGTCTATGAGAACTGCACCTGAGCAGACCCCCCACACACTGACAAGTGGTGGGTTTGGATCATGTTATTTTTTAGTCTGCTCCTCTTGTGGCTCACTACACTGACGGCAACTCTTTCAGAACCTGTTCTATTATTAGACCTATTCTATATCTATAATTGACTCGTTTATGAATAACTGTGATGTTTTGCGTCCACCAGACGCGGTGCACGTGAAGCCCGTCCAGACGGGGCAGAGTGAGTCACACATCCCGGAACTGGGCTTTAGGGGCGGGGCTTAAATTCCCGACCGACGCTTCCGCAGTTCGGACTCACATGACGCGTTTTATTGGCCGCGTACAGAGTCATAACCGAAAGTAACTGAGAAGTGTTCGGCGCCATCGCTGCAAAGGGGAAATTCACTGATAATATCCGAGTACATTTGACTGAATTACAAGGTGGCGCGAGCTTGTTTGGAATGAAAAGGAAAACAATGAGCGCAACAACCATCTGATGCATCCAGCGACGGTCTTCAGCTACGTCATCGTCAAACGTAAATCCCAATGCAACACACGTAAAACAGCGTTACTTCCTTCTTCTAGACACAAATGTTCTCCATTGTAATCTGACTGATCACAACTTCAGATTTGCCTGTTCCTTGGCCCATTTCAAGCTTTTCTTTTGGTTGGCTGGCCTGTCATGTTACTTTCGCTTTGCAATGCAGCTTTTGTGAAGTGTCTGTCAAATGAGACACTCATGTGTTGGACAGATCTCAGCTAAGCTAACATATTGCAAAAGGGGGTTTTGATAATCAGTTAACCTTTTAAACTGGCAAACACAACAAGCCACTGCAACACAGTGTTTACCGATACCAGGCGTTGGTCTGCATAGGTAGCACTTATTCCTAGAAAACAGACTCCATTCATTGTTTAAAGCTTCAGCCTCTCTGTATGTTCTATTGTCTAACAGATGTTCATCTTTCCCGTGGACATCCTGGAGGAAATCTTCCTGAATCTCCCTCCTAATCAGGTGGTTTGTACTTGTCGGCTAGTGTGTCGTCAGTGGAAAGAGGTAACGGACAATGAGTCGTTATGGATTGAAAGGTGTAGAAAAGAAGGATATTGCTCACAAAATGCTTCCAGAAAACCCAAGGACTGGAGGTTATTTTACTTCCTGAGCAAGAAGAGAAGAAATCTTCTTAAAAATCCAAAAGCAGAATGTAAGGAGTTACAAAATGAATTGTACTAAAATGCATTGCATTAAAGCCAAGCCTTAACTTCTCTCACAAGCCTCACTTGTTTACTATAGGTCAGTTTGACTACTGGCAAATTTGGGCAAATGGAGGCGATAAGTGGGCAGTGGAAGATGTCATGGCCCCACATCCAGATAAAAGTGTCACAAAAAACTTTGTTACTTCTTACGTGTGAGTATAGAGCTGCTGAAAACATATGGCACTGCCTGCTGATATTATGTGGCTTATAAAACCTTTTCTGTTTTCTACAGCACATGCACGAAGTCACAGCTCATTGATTTGGAGAAAGAAGGTTATAGCCCATCATTTATGGACAACTTCCAGCCAGCCATCAAAATATCTGATTGGTGAGAACAGTACATGTGAAATCCTCCTTACGTGGTAAAAGAGATATTAAATAAAACAAGTTTGTCAGAGAATACCAAAAACAGGTGTAAAGAAACGGCTCCGGTTACATGAGCAATTGGTCTATTGTTGCTGGTTTAAAAACCCTGCTGCAGTTCCAGACTTTGTGCAAACCCTCAAGGGGAGGGAAGAGCCTTCACTGTCAACACAACTTCCAGCATCAGCTGGAATTTGGCCCCAAGCAGCCATTTACACGAAGAGTAGTTCGGTTAATGGAGAGATGGATGAACAGTAACTTCTGATTGTTGAGCATGTGCTTGTGTATCTGTGTTACATTAGGTATGTACCACGATGGGACTGTGGCAGTGAATATGACATCTGTGTGAAGTTGCTGGATAACAAAATGAATGAGATCCAAAAGTTTGAACCCAAAACGATTTACTTTAAGCAGTGGAATGATCAGCAATGGACTCAGGTTTGTACAAAGCATGATGCATTAATAAAATCAAGCTAAGAGGCAGAGAGACAGTTATATAGATATGACGTAATGATTATTTCTTTTTCAGATGATCCATGTTTTCCAGAACTATGGACCAGGAGTAAGATACATCCAATTTACCCACGGAGGCAAGGACACACAGTTCTGGGCAGGCTGGTATGGGATTTGTGTTACCAACAGCTGTGCTGAGATCTGCCCATCAGAGGACACATAACTATCTGGGATTCGTTGGTCTGCTTCCTGCCTTTCTGTGAAATTGCACATTCTCATACTTGCTTATATAAACGGTACATGTCTAAGCCATCTATAGGTGTAGGTAGTCTTTGTCTATACGACGCTTGTGTTACATTATAAATTGAATAAAATTTTATTAAGCCATAAGAGCAGAGTCTTCTTATGGCAAATGTATGAATACTGTAATAATGCAGAATTAAATCAACATGTGGGACAACAGCGTAGTATGAAGTGAAGTTTATTCATAATACTGTGATACGTGAAGCCCGTCCAATCGGGGTAGAGTGAGTCACACATCCCGGAACTGGGCTTTAGGGGCGGGGCTTAAAGTCCCGACTGACGCTTCCGCAGTTCGGACTCAAACTGTAGCCTTCGCGTCTCCTACGAACATTTTGTACTAAGATACGAAGCCGCGTTGAATTTCAGCTGACGAGCCGTTTACCGTCTAGTTTGTTCCGTCGACGTTGACTGTCCCGGCGACATGACGCGTTTTATTGGCCGCGTACAGAGTCATAACCGAAAGTAACTGAGAAGTGTTCGGCGCCATCGCTGCAAAGGGGAAATTCACTGATAATACCCGAGTACATTTGACTGAATTACTCGGTGGCGCGAGCTTGTTTGGAATGAAAAGGAAAACAATGAGCGCAACAACCATCTGATGCATCCAGCGACGGTCTTCAGCTACGTCAAACGTAAATTTCAATGCAACACACGTGTGGTGAGATTTAATGACGAAGGAGCGTCACACATGGGATTAATTACACCTGACTAGTTGTTAATGGTTGTAAAATGGAAGTGTTGAACGTGCAGTAGTGTTGTGGGTATTGGACAGGCTGGGGCTATCAGCGACTGCTGTCGATGTGTGACTTGCATTTAGTCTAAATAGACAACAGCTCAGTTGTGTTCAGATCCAGTGACTGTGGCGAACAGCTGTTCATTGTGTTATTTTCCTCAGGAGCAGGCCGCAGAGCATAGCATGATGTTGTAAAACAGCGTTACTTCCTCCTTCTAGACTCTTCTCTCTCTACAGATCACCCGCTTCACCACAACTAGTGCAGCCCATCACCATCACGTTGCCTCCATCATTCTGGTCAATCATAAAACCTAGATCAGAATCTGCATCTCACAAATGTTCTCCATTATAATCTGACTGATCACAACTTCAGATTTGCCTGTTCCTTGGCTCATTTCAAGCTTTTCTTTTGGTTGGCTGGCCTGTCATATTACTTTCGCTTTGCAATGCAGCTTTTGTGAAGTGTCTGTCAAATGAGACACTAATGTGTTGGACAGATCTCAGCTAAGCTAACATATTGCAAAAGGGGGTTTTGATAATCAGCTAACCTTTTAAACTGATGAACGCGTTGGTCTGCATAGGTAGCACTTATTCCTAGAAAACAGACTCCATTCATTGTTTAAAGCTTCAGCCTCTCTGTATGTTCTATTGTCTAACAGATGTTCATCTTTACCGTGGACATCCTGGAGGAAATCTTCCTGAATCTCCCTCCTAATCAGGTGGTTTGTACTTGTCGGCGAGTGTGTCATCAGTGGAAAGAGGTAACGGACAGTGAGTCGTTATGGATTGAAAGGTGTAGGAGAGAAGGATATTGCTCACGGAATGCTTCCAGAAAACCCAAGGACTGGAGGTTATTTTACTTCCTGTGCAAGAAGAGAAGAAATCTTCTTAAAAATCCAAAAGCAGAATGTAAGGAGTTACAAAATGAATTGTACTAAAATGCATTGCATTAAAGCCAAGCCTTAACTTCTCTCACAAGCCTCACTTGTTTACTATAGGTCAGTTTGACAACTGGGAAATTTTGGCAAATGGAGGCGATAAGTGGGCAGTGGAAGATGTCATGGCCCCACATCCAGATACGAGTGTCACAAAAAACTTTGTCACCTCTTTCTTGTGAGTATAGAGCTGCTGAAAACATATGGCACTGCCTGCTGATATTATGTGGCTTATAAAACCTTTTCTGTTTTCTACAGCACATGCACAAAGTCACAGCGCATTAATTTGGAGAAAGAAGGTTATAGCCCATCATTTATGGACAACTTCCAGCCAGCCATCAAAATATCTGATTGGTGAGAACAGTACATGTGAAATCCTCCTTACGTGGTAAAAGAGATATTAAATAAAACAAGTTTGTCAGAGAATACCAAAAACAGGTGTAAAGAAACGGCTCCGGTTACATTAGCAATTGCTCTGTTGTTGCTGGTTTAAAAAACCTGCTGCAGTTCCAGACTTTGTGCAAACCCTCAAGGGGAGGGAAGAGCCTTCACTGTCAACACAACTTCCAGCATCAGCTGGAATTTGGCCCCAAGCAGCCATTAACACGAAGAGTAGTTCGGTTAATGGAGAGATGGATGAACAATAACTTCTGGTTGTTGAGCTTGTGTTTGTGTATCTGTGTTACATTAGGTATGCACCACGATGGGACTGTGGCAGTGAATATGACATCTGTGTGAAGTTGCTGGATAACAAAATGAATGTGATCCAAAAGTTTGAACCCAAAACAATTTACTTTAAGCAGTGGAATGATCAGCAATGGAATCAGGTGTGTACAAAGCATGATTCATTAATAAATCAAGCTAAGAGGCAGAGAGACAGTTATATAGATATGACGTACTGATTATTTCTTTTTCAGATGATTCATGTTTTCCAGAACTATGGACCAGGAGTAAGATACATCCAATTTACCCACGGAGGCAAGGACACACAGTTCTGGGCAGGCTGGTATGGGATTCGTGTTACCAACAGCTGTGCTGAGATCTGCCCATCAGAGGACACATAACTATCTGGGATTCGTTGGTCTGCTTCCTGCCTTTGTGTGAAATTGCACATTCTCATACTTGCTTATATAAACGGTACATGTCTAAGCCATCTATAGGTGTAGGTAGTCTTTGTCTATACGACGGATAATAAATCATGAACATCAGCTCCACTGTAAAGCATGTGTTTTTCACTGTGATGTGTGCTGTGCGGTGTACATGTCCAGGTGTTGCATGTAGGTTATTTTTTTTTTCTTTTGGCACTTTGCACTTTATGTTTAGATATGTACATTTTCTTATTTTGTATATATTGTCAAACAATTTACTATTTTTTTTTTGTAATTATTGTAACTTTTTTTCTTCTGACCGTCTCTCTGCTGCTGCTGGGTCACCAGAATTTCCCCACTGTGGGATAAATAAAGTCCAATCTAATCTAATCTAATTAATGTGATATAATTTTATTAAGCCGTCAGAGTCTTGTTATGTGACAGTATGCATTAGCAAATGTATGAATACTGTAATAATGCAGAATTAAATCAACATGTGGGACAACAGCGTAGTATGAAGTGAAGTTTATTCATAATACTGTGATACGTGAAGCCCGTCCAATCGGGGTAGAGTGAGTCACACATCCCGGAACTGGGCTTTAGGGGCGGGGCTTAAAGTCCCGACCGACGCTTCCGCAATTCGTACTCACATGACGCGTTTTATTGGCCGCGTACAGAGTCATAACCGAAAGTAACTGAGAAGTGTTCGGCGCCATCGCTGCAAAGGGGAAATTCACTGATAATATCCGAGTACATTTGACTGAATTACTCGGTGGCGCGAGCTTGTTTGGAATGAAAAGGAAAACAATGAGCGCAACAACCATCTGATGCATCCAGCGACGGTCTTCAGCTACGTCAAACGTAAATTTCAATGCAACACACGTGTGGTGAGATTTAATGACGAAGGAGCGTCACACATGGGATTAATTACACCTGACTAGTTGTTAATGGTTGTAAAATGGAAGTGTTGAACGTGCAGTAGTGTTGTGGGTATTGGACAGGCTGGGGCTATCAGCGACTGCTGTCGATGTGTGACTTGCATTTAGTCTAAATAGACAACAGCTCAGTTGTGTTCAGATCCAGTGACTGTGGCGAACAGCTGTTCATTGTGTTATTTTCCTCAGGAGCAGGCCGCAGAGCATAGCATGATGTTGTAAAACAGCGTTACTTCCTCCTTCTAGACTCTTCTCTCTCTACAGATCACCCGCTTCACCACAACTAGTGCAGCCCATCACCATCACGTTGCCTCCATCATTCTGGTCAATCATAAAACCTAGATCAGAATCTGCATCTCACAAATGTTCTCCATTATAATCTGACTGATCACAACTTCAGATTTGCCTGTTCCTTGGCTCATTTCAAGCTTTTCTTTTGGTTGGCTGGGCTGTCATATTACTTTTGCTTTGCAATGCAGCTTTTGTGAAGTGTCTGTCAAATGAGACACTAATGTGTTGGACAGATCTCAGCTAAGCTAACATATTGCAAAAGGGGGTTTTGATAATCAGCTAACCTTTTAAACTGATGAACGCGTTGGTCTGCATAGGTAGCACTTATTCCTAGAAAACAGACTCCATTCATTGTTTAAAGCTTCAGCCTCTCTGTATGTTCTATTGTCTAACAGATGTTCATCTTTACCGTGGACATCCTGGAGGAAATCTTCCTGAATCTCCCTCCTAATCAGGTGGTTTGTACTTGTCGGCGAGTGTGTCATCAGTGGAAAGAGGTAACGGACAGTGAGTCGTTATGGATTGAAAGGTGTAGGAGAGAAGGATATTGCTCACGGAATGCTTCCAGAAAACCTAAGGACTGGAGGTTATTTTACTTCCTGTGCAAGAAGAGAAGAAATCTTCTTAAAAATCCAAAAGCAGAATGTAAGGAGTTACAAAATGAATTGTACTAAAATACATTGCATTAAAGCCAAGCCTTAACTTCTCTCACAAGCCTCACTTGTTTACTATAGGTCAGTTTGACAACTGGGAAATTTTGGAAAATGGAGGCGATAAGTGGGCAGTGGAAGGTGTCGTGGCCCCACATCCAGATAAAAGTGTCACAAAAAACTTTGTCACCTCTTACTTGTGAGTATTTAGGACGAGAGCTGCTGAAAACAAATGGCACTGCCTGCTGATATTATGTGGCTTATAAAACCTTTTCTGTTTTCTACAGCACATGCACGAAGTCACAGCTCATTGATTTGGAGAAAGAAGGTTATAACCCATCATTTATGGACAACTTCCAGCCAGCCATCAAAATATCTGATTGGTGAGAACAGTATATGTGAAATCCTCCTAATGTGGTAAAAGAGATATTAAATAAAACGAGTTTGTCAGAGAATACCAAAAACAGGTGTAAAGAAACGGCTCCGGTTACATGAGCAATTGGTCTATTGTTGCTGGTTTAAAAACCCTGCTGCAGTTCCAGACTTTGTGCAAACCCTCAAGGGGAGGGAAGAGCCTTCACTGTCAACACAACTTCCAGCCTCAGCTGGAATTTGGCCCCAAGCAGCCATTTACACGAAGAGTAGTTCGGTTAATGGAGAGATGGATGAACAGTAACTTCTGGTTGTTGAGCTTGTGTTTGTGTATTTGTGTTACATTAGGTATGCACCACGACAGGACTGTGGCAGTGAATATGACATCTGTGTGAAGTTGCTGGATAACAAAATGAATGAGATCCAAAAGTTTGAACCCAGAACGATTTACTTTAAGCAGTGGAATGATCAGCAATGGAATCAGGTGTGTACAAAGCATGATTCATTAATAAAATCAAGCTAAGAGGCAGAGAGACAGTTATATAGATATGACATAATGATTATTTCTCTTTTAGATGATTCATGTTTTCCAGAACTATGGACCAGGAGTAAGATACATCCAATTTACCCACGGAGGCAAGGACACAAAGTTCTGGGCAGGCTGGTATGGGATTCGTGTTACCAACAGCTGTGCTGAGATCTGCCCATCAGAGGACACATAACTATCTGGGATTCGTTGGTCTGCCTCGTGCCTTGTGTGAAATTGCACATTCTCATACTTGCTTATATAAACGGCACATGTCTAAGCCATCTATAGGTGTAGGTAGTCTTTGTCTATACGACGCTTGTGTTACATTATAAATTGAATAAAATTTTATTAAGCTATAAGAGCAGAGTCTTCTTATGTGACAGTATGCATTGGCAAATGTATGAATACTGTAATAATGCAGAATTAAATCAACATGTGGGACAACAGCATAGTATGAAGTGAAGTTTATTCATAATACTGCTTTGCCGTGATGCTTTATCACAGGTAAAATACATTGCTATTTAATGTCAGATTGGATTAAAAATCCAAGAAAGTGGTTTTCATACTCCGGGTTAATTGATTTTTCAGTGTCTCTCCAGTTTCTCTAAAGCTCATTGTCAGTAAAGCAGATATCCGTCAATAAGTTATGAGTCATTCTCGCCATATTTACAATTTAAAAATGAAACTTGCTGCCAAAGCATAAAAAAGATAAATAGTATTAGTTCAGTCGTTCTAAGATCTCCACAGGTGGTCAGAGTATGTAGAAGAACTGGCACAAGTTCTTGAAATACAGTACACAACAAGCCCAGGGTTATAAGCTGAAATGCCCTTAAAAAGACTTGATAACTCACAAAAGGTATGACCAGTAATTCACTTCAGACTCAAAGCAGAATAGTATCTAGAATAGCTGACACTGTACTTCAATTATATCCCACTAGATGGTTTTTAGATCTGCCCAAAAACCTATTCCTGATATGGTGTAGTACAACCTGACTCCTATTAACTCTGAGAAAAAGACAAATCAGTGGTTGAAAAACTATTTCTGCAGATGTAGCAATAAACACAAAAGGTAATACTTCAAAACAAAAAACACATGTAGAATATAGTATGATGTAGAGTATTTGACTAAATTGTCGCTTCTCACTGCTGTCTATTTTATAGGACAGTCAAAAAAACAGATGCAGTAAAAGTGTTTTGTCAGTTCGTTGAGTATATGTACTTTTGCAAAACAATATCTAGTGTAACTATAGCTACTATTATATTGCCCACAGTTGCATGATATGCTTAAGTATTGAGTGTTCACATCTTCTAAGAACATTTTAGTTGCATGAAATCACCACAAACAGCATCAAATGTTAAAACCATGTCCAACACACGGAATATGTATGTGGGATAAATTAGCTGAAAGGCAAATATTTCATGACATCTCAAATCATGACGGAATGTGCTTGTGCAGCAAACCTCTTCAGTACTTTTAACCTAGGTTTGGAAACTGGTGGGGGAGAAGGCCACGATGAAACTTAAAGCAGAATACATTTACGTCTTTTCTTAGGTTCAGGAGGCTCCAGGGCAGCGAGTATTGCCTCATCAAACACATTCTTTAATCCTTTCTGTGGAAACAAAAATTAATATTCAAAACAGAGCTATGTGTCAAATACAAATGAACAGCTTCAGAAAGCTAACTGTAAAATAACGCCGAGTAGAAATGGAGCAGGGCAATCAAAATCTTCCTTTATTCAAATAACATTATACAAGACTCTTCTTATGATCAAGTTGAGTAAAGACAAAAGCCCATGGAAAATTTGGACGCTACAGTAGGAAAAAAAAAATACAATTACCGTCTAAGACAGGATGTAGATTAAATGCCTTATATGTATCACTGATGCTGCAGAGCTTATTACTGACATAACAAAATGTTGGTTTTATATAAACAAAAAAAAAAACAACAGTCCTGTTCATTTCTACTGCCTTGCACACAAGGCGCTGACAAGAAGAACTAAATAATGGCACCTGTCATATTAGGCAGCGTGGATACTTGTGATTAGTCCAAGTTGAAAAGAAAGTACACATGACCAGAAGGAATAGAGTTAATGGGCACAAAGTTTAAAAGACCTTTGTGGATATTTTAGTGACAGACATCTCTTCATAATGAATAAGCAGCAGACGAGAGAGGCAAAGCAAAGCGACATCAGAACAAACAACATTTTCTCTTTCTCTGAGTTTCAGGGGGCTCTAAAGCAGCTAGGATAGCCTCATCAAATACGTTCTTCAGTCCCCGCTACAGAAAGGGAAAAGAAAGGAGAAAGACAGGCACACCACACAGTTAAATATAGCAGTAAGCCACTTGTTAGCAAGACAAGACAAAGCCTTTCCAGTTGGTTAGGATACTGAAACACACGCATGACAAAACAGCTTCCAGCCTTGGTAAAAACAAATAAATCTGCCTCTTACCTGTGTTAGGGCTGAGCACTCAACATATTTGACTGCCTTAAGGTCACGAGCCAGCTTTTCTGCTGTCTCGGGGGTGATTGGCTTCTGCTTGTTCTTAGCTAACTTCTCCACTGTGGAAGGGTCATCACGTAGATCTATCTGAGTGCCTACCAAAAGGAACGGGGTCTTGGGACAATGGTGAGTTATTTCAGGGACCCACTGGAAAATGAAAAGGAATAAAAATGATCCAACATGCTGACAGTGGAACAGAACATAACATGTTTAATGTATTGACTGCGTTGCTTGTTTTCCCTCAGCTATCCCTGCCTTACCCACTGCTTATTTCCTGGATCAGGCGTGTGAACACTACTAATTTACTTGGTCTTCTACCAGTCTACACTCATCTCACATGGTATCATCTACCTTCTGACTTACTAAACACATAGGATCCAGGTAATATCGAATAAATATAGAAGTAAAGAGTAAAATATTGTTTTTTCAAGAAAGGAAAAAGTTGTAAAAGAAAACATAACTCCTCTCAAATATGCTTAATAAATCTGCAGGCCCTCGAGCATATAAAGTGTGGGCAGTGTAGTTTGAGACAAAATGTCGTGCTCACCTTCTCTTTAACGTTCTCAAATGAGGAGGGGGACACCACTGAGAAACACACTAAGAAGACGTCTGTCTGCGGGTAGCTTAGTGGTCGTAATCTGTCATAATCCTCCTGACCTATAAAGATCACATTAAAAATTAACAGGTGATTCGGATATGTTAACAACGTTGTTTTCAAATGGACAGAGTAAATTCAAATATCTCACCTGCTGTGTCAAATAAGCCCAAGGTGTAGGGTTCACCCCCGATCATTACAGTTACTGCATAGTTGTCAAACACCTGTGATCAAAGTGACAGGTCACTCAGCAGAACTTTCCAACTGTGCTAACGTGCATCCGATATAAAATGCACCAAACTTACTGTTGGCACATATTCAGAGGGGAACTTGTTGGTGGTGTACGAAATCAGAAGGCAGGTTTTTCCAACAGCACCATCACCCACCACCACACATTTGATAGTCTGCATGTCTGTGCTTTCTCAAAACGCTGGCTGCAAGAAGCGGTAGGTCAGTAACACTTTACAGAAATAAACCCGGAGACTTCGTCTGCTTGTAAATGCTCAGCCGCGTCAAGTTTTATTGAATGTTTCTACCACTAGCGCTAAATTCTTAACCTTAATCTTAATTGTCACACCCCAGCAACAAAAGCGACGTTAGATAATGACAACGTCCATCCTCTGCGAAGGCCGTGGAAACTTTGCGACATTAGCATTTGCAACGAAGGCAACGAGACTATCACGCAATAAGAAAATATCTAATTCAGCGCGAGGCAAAATACATTTTGTGCAGTTAAGCTAACGCTGTGCTAGCTAGTTAGTTAGCTAGCTTATCCACTGGCTGGCTAACGTTAGCTTGTGAACTAACGCTGTCTCTAAACTCCGGCTAACAGAACGAAACACGCGACTAAGGCCAGAACATCTATACGTCAATTAACTACACACGAGAAGGACAGAGAACGTTGAGGCTGCGCACCAGTCTTTCTGCGTATCCTTGTTAGCTAACGTCTGTTTCGCCGGGCGTTGGCACCAGCGAGCAGCTACTTAGTACAGTCAAGCTAGTCGGCGAGAGCTCCACACGTCCGCTACGATCCGTCAAGGTGGACAAAATAACACCGGATGTCACCCTTCAATGTAAAACGCGTAGAGTGCGTTGCAACTTCGAATGCACACATTACGCAATATAACTAACAACGTTGTAATAAATAACCCAACATTAAATCTTTGGTTGCTAATTTGAGTCCATGTGTAGTTTTATGTACATTTCATCCTCAAGACTAGTCAGGGCTTTTGTTTTTTCAGTTTTTACTTTGAAAGCCAGATCCTCCTGGGTATGTATCTGCCTTGACAAACGTTAATGCAGCAGAAGTGGTGACATCATCTCCTCATACCTCGCATCCCTCACTAAAACCTGAATCCGAGCTGTAATTTATGCAGCACACATAGCACCTGAAGGCTACACAATCTGTAGTTTTAATAGGATGATGCCTAAAGTAATATAACATAACATCAGGCAGCACCACGCCACCAAATATGTCTGCAGAACTGAGAAGCATGTTTTTCTAATTGATGTGAGAATAGGTCCAAATACATCCCCAAGTCATCAATAAAATAATGAAAAGCCCAACAGCCCAAAATAAACAAAGCTCAGTGCTTTGATCTTGCTTCAGTAAAGTTGCAGTTCACAGAGAAGCACAAGTCTAAATAGCACAGTTACTGAAGATGATGCTTTATTAAGCAGATGTGTGTTATACATCTAGATCATGTAAATTGCACCACTGTTTTGAATAAGATGATAGTTCATGATGTTGCAGCTACAGTTAGCAGGGCTTTCAAACATAAATCACAAGAATTCCTTAGAAAATACAATATGTAACATTATCCCTAACGGTAAATTAAATCCACAAGTTCACACAAATCACTTCAGACAGAAACATTGCATCACGGCTGTATGACAAACGAGTGTGACCTCATGTTAAACCAGGAAACCGAAGCAGGCACATGTTTCAGTTCCGTCATAAAGTTTTAGTGTTTTGTTTTTAAATTAGAAAAAAGGGGCCATTATATTACTTTGACTGCTCATAGTAGATTAGTAATTAATAAAAGTAATAATTAATTATAAATAAAACCAAAGGTCCCAGTTCTTCAGTGGAGCTAATTTTAAGACTGCTGGAAATTTAAACATTGGGCCCATTGTTATCTAGGAGCTGAAAGACTTTATTTCCCAACCTCGTACTGTGGCTTCGACATAATTCACTCATGATTTAAAAATGAGACCTCTGTTTATAGATATTAAATTTTTGATGGAGAAGTTGACATTGTGGTGTTTTCACTGCAGCCTTTATCCTCCACACGGTGATCTGTGTTAATACCAAACAACCCAACATTAAAACAAAAAGGATCCATCGAAGAGTCACCCACCAGCTAGTTGAAATGAAGACATTAACTGGGATTAGAATTGATTAGTTAGTTATACATATGTGACAAGCAATTATCTATATTCTTATTTATTCAGTTATATTAATCATCATTTTGCTCAATAACAACATGGAGAGGTAGATTTTCTTCTTAGAGTTTTCTCACCTGATTTGATCCTTTTCCAGTGAACTGGTTGGTGTTGGCACTATACGAAAAGTACAGGAAATGAAAAAATCAAGGAATGGCATCTTGAAAAACACACATCTGATCAACCCTGTCCTCCCGTCAGATGGAGGCATCAGCCTACATTGCTTCACTCAATTCACAAAATGTTGTCTTGCATTTTGTTTTTAAGCTTTGGATCAAGAACTGACTACAGAACTGAACAAAAAAGCAACCCTAACCCTCTGAAGGTAGGTGGAAAAACGTTCTTGGAGACAGTATTTAAGCTAAATTAAACACCATTAATGACATGATTGTGATGACAGTGATGTTTTGTGTATTGGGTTTTTTATTAAACTAGTTTTGTCAAAGTTGTTCTTCCAACAAGCAGCAATAGTAGCAGTCAGATTCGCGTGTGTGAGGTGAGTCGGGAGGAGTTTACCTGTTTGGGAGATGACGAGCCTGACACGCGTGTAGACGTTCCTTCCGTGTCTAGCGATGACACACCAGTACATGTCCTCATCGCTCTTACTGAGTGAATGCATAGTTACAGTGATGATTCCTGACTCCTGATCATCGGTAATGGAGCTTCTGTCACTTGGTCTGTTTTTGGGTGTTTTCACCACTATGGCACACAGATCATAGACTGGTCCTTTGCACCAGTACTTTGTGTTCCCTTTGAACATCTGGTCATAATGACAAGCGATGGTCACGGATCCTCCACATTCTGCAGTTACCACCTCTGGACCGGACAGATTCATTGAGTTCACCGTGTCTTTAGTTAGGCAGAAAAGGCAGAGTAATGGGGCTGCAAAATGCAAAAATAGTTCACATTATGTTAGTCGCCAGTTAGTCTGTCAGTGCAGAGATTTCGTTTTTATAAAAGATTACCTTTAAAGAAGCCAGCAAACATCCACATTGTCCTCATGATGGGGTTAGACCGACTGACGCGAAGCAGAAGTAACGTGCAACATTTAGAGACTTCCTCTTTCTGCGGTGTGGTGACGTTGGGCAACGACATAGGAAATAGGAAATCACAGAATTGTTAGTATTTATGACACAGGCTTGTTTTTCTGTTTGAAATATTATTTCGATGCCCTACGTTTTCAGCTTCTACAGAGTGAAAGCTGCGCTGCAGAGCCGGGCGGCAGCAGGGAGCAGCAGGTGGCACTAAAAACCTGCCAGAGACAAATGTGTTGTTAGACTCCTGCATTTCCGTGTGTGTGCAGTTTGCTAGTTTTCCCTCCACAGACGTGCAGATCAGGCTGCCTGAAGGTAATAAACTGAGACTATAGGTGTGAATGTGACCCTCAATGCTTCTCTGTCTGAAGCAGGTGTAGCTAAGGGATAGATGGTAAAACTGTCAGACTTATCCCATCCATCATTTTAATTTCAGTTTTAATTTATTGCCTGAAACTTTTGAGTGATCATTTTAACGTTATGACGAAACATTTCTATCCTAATGACAGTTGTCCTTTCTATGATGCTCTATGAGAGCAGAAAAAACAGAACTATACTGATGACACATGCAGCGGTGGTGGACATGTGAAGAGCACAGAGGTTGCACGACCCAGAGACAGAAAACTGTTTAAAGAAACACCTTTATTACTGTTGTTTATTTTTGGTACTATACTACTGGATTCAGTAGTTTTAGTTTGAAATGTCTTACTGTCTCTGCTACAAACCGCACACAATAGGTTTTAGCCCCTAATTTTAAACGCATTAAAAGTTTGTGAATATCTCAAGTAGAGTTGAATGAAGCCACAGACTTCGCCTTCTTTTTTAACCTAATAAATGTATAATGAAAATGTTAAATGTGATTAGCATTTAGTATATATGTTAGCTTTCTAACTGTTCCCAGGTGATGAAATGACCTTGGTAAGAACTTTCACATTTAGCAAATCAGTGGGTGAATGTTTCATCCCACTCACAGTCTCCTTGACACTTTTTAAACAATACACAATAAAATGCTGATTGAGCTGTTTTGGAAAATCTAATGAGATTACTTCTGCTTCTTTGTGTTGTCTCAGCCAAGGTATTTTCCACTGATACAGCATATCTTTCTTAAATATTACACGAACTGTTAAAGATAAGAAGGGCCAGTTATAATGAGAGTTAAATGGTTAGTTAGGTTCCCCTCGTGTCCAGACAATGCTTTTATTTTAATGGCAATCGCTCTACTTGACCTATCTCACGCCTCTTTTCAGTTGTCAAACACATTTATCATCACGTATCTGCAGTATACAGAGTGTTTGAAAGGCAATTTTACTCATCACTTGTGGGAGTCAAATGACATTTTATGCCACTGCTCAGCAGAGACGGTTTATTTGCCGCATGATATGAATGGCATACAAAATAGCATCGATTTCAAACAACATTTTGTTATGTATGTAAAGCGTTTGTTGCTAGGTCGATAAAATAAGTTAACACACAACCTGTCAAATATACAAAACAATATGTGCTTTTGTGATGATTTATTAAATATGTCTAGGGCCTATTTTCTGGAGATCCTGGAATTGTTTTTGCTCTGAATAAATGAGTCCTTCACACAAGGAGAAAGTGTGCCTGTGGAGAATATGCCTGAAAGCGTGATAAGCAATCACATACTACTCCTTCAGAGAGCACACTTGATAATCTCCCCCAGAACAAACACGTTTCTTGGCAGACGTCCTATTTTTGCTAAGTTTGAACAAATGTGGCAAACATAAAAGCAGGTGCGCCTGTTCAACCTCCTTCTACAAGCTAGTCATGGGCAAAGTACTGTTTGCGACGGGTAAGTCCCTGCTGCTGTTGAAGCATTTTCCTTCGTGCCTAAGATTCTTTCATTAAATGCTATATGCACAATTTGTTTTGCATACATTATATTGAGTGTAATCAGAATTAATTTCCTTGGAAATAATCATATGTCTTTTGACTTTAAAGCGTTGGCCCTGCTGCTGCACTCGCAGCTCGGTAAGCCATTCCTCAATAGGCCCGTTTGTTCTGTTGTAGTCAGAAATGCTATTGCAATTGTATTTCTCCTTACTTTATATTTCTCTTATGTATCACAGGCTCATCCTTCATACTGTCGTGCTACTTCACAAACTGGGCTCAGTACAGACCGCCTCCTACCATTTATATGCCGAATGACATTGACCCTTGCCTCTGCACCCATCTTCTGTATGCCTTTGCCACTATTAAAAACAACCAGCTGGCCACCTACGAATGGGATGATGTGGAGCTTTACAGTCAGTTCAATGGCCTGAAGAACAAGTGAGTCACTGTAATAATTTATGCCTGAAAAAGTCTCCACATAGCTTGTGTAAGAGTCTTCAGTTGTGGTTACACCGTGTGATTTATTGGCAGGAACGGCAACCTGAAGACCCTTCTGTCTGTCGGAGGATGGAACTTTGGCTCTGCAGGGTGATATCATCTACTAATTGTTTTGCACGTAGCCCACTAAACTGTGGAAAACTAATCCATTTCGGTTTCCACATTAGTTTTTCACAGATGGTGTCAAGCCCTGCCAACCGCCAGACCTTTATCAACTCTGTCATTTCATTCCTGAGAAAGTACGAGTTTGATGGGCTGGATATTGACTGGGAGTACCCAGCCAACAGAGGAAGTCCCCCAGAGGATAAACAAAACTATTCTGTTTTTCTGGAGGTTTGTTCTGTTTAGTTTTCAGTTTTCAGTGAGGTTTAAATTTATTCCTAACTGGTACACGATGGTAAATGTATACTGTGTCATTTGTTGGTGCCACATTAAACCCCTGTGGGTGAAAGATGCCGGTAACTTCACCATTATCTGAAATCCTTAATTATGTTTTTTGGAGGTCAGTTAATACTAAATATTTTATAGCTGTTGACATTTGACAGGAAATGAGAGCTGCCTTTGAGACCGAGGCCCAGCAGAGCAGCAAGGCTCGTCTTCTGATGTCTGCTGCTGTGTCGGCTGGAAAGGGCACCATTGATTCAGCTTATCAGATTCCCAAACTTGGCCAGTAAGCGTTGGAATATATGGTCAACCGGACCACATTTAAACAAAACAACTCTAACGCTCCCTCTTTTCAATGATCTAAAGCTTGTTAGTAACCAGTCACTTTTTTGCTTTTTACTTTCAGGGCTCTAGACATGATCAACGTCATGACCTATGATTTCCATGGCTCATGGGACACCATGACTGGTGAATGTAGCCCGTTGTTTAGAGGTCCTGAAGACCAGGGTAGCCTCATCTACTTCAACGTGGTGAGTAGTATTTACAAATCTGCAACTAAACTGAAATACCCACAACAAGTACCAATAATCCTAATTATCTGCTGTGTCATGTTTACTTAAACTATAATTGCTTGGTACCAGGACTATGCCATGAACTACTGGATGAGCCAAGGAGCACCAGCTGAGAAGCTGATTGTTGGCTTCCCCACATATGGCAACACCTTCACTCTGAGCAACCCTGCTAACCATGGTGTTGGAGCAGCCATTTCTGGCGCTGGAACCCCAGGGAAGTACACGCAAGAAGCTGGAGAACTGGCTTACTTTGAGGTTTGAACTTCAACGATCACTTAAGACATCTTATGACAATTCCAGAAGCCAATCGGTCCTGAAGTACCACTTAATTAACAGATCTGTGACTTCTTGAAAAATGGAGCAACTGAGGTTTGGAACCAGGCCCAGGATGTGCCATATGCTTACGACGGAAACCAATGGGTGGGCTACGACAACATCAAGAGCTTCCAGATAAAGGTAACAGCCACAGGAAGAAAACTTCAACTATAGCTAAAATATGTCCCATTGTCCATAAGCTGGCAAAACCTCTATGTATTATCATTATACACCGTTTTCAAAAATACTTTATAAATGTGATGACATTATACTTCTGACCACCTTCTGGCTGTTTATAGGCAAACTGGCTGACCAATAGTAAGTTTGGAGGAGCCATGGTGTGGACCATCGATATGGATGACTACTTGGGCACCTTCTGCAACCAGGGAAAATACCCACTGATTAACGTTCTTAAAAAAAGCCTTAATCTTGAACAAGCACGTAAGGCTGTTAATACCGATTATCAATGTTATTTAGTAATTACAGTAAAATCTTGTATTTTAAAAAAAAAATATATTTTTTTTTTCAGAATGTGCCCCTCCTGCTACTCCCCTTCCTCCAATCGCTGGAGTGAGCACCACCACTGCTAGCGTCCCTGCAGAAGGCTCCGGTGGGAACCATGGGGGCTCAGGCGCCAGCGGCATTAACAGTGGGTTCTGCGTTGGGAAAGCCAGCGGCATGTACCCAAACCCAACAAACAAAAACCAGTTCTACCAGTGCAGTGGAGGAAAAGCCTACCTCGAAAGCTGTGCCACTGGCCTGGTCTTTGACAGCTCATGTTCGTGCTGCAACTGGGCCTAAAGCTGATTGACTAGTTAACTGCTCAAAGGCTGGTTGACTGAGTTTTAATTTCTCAGAGTTCAACATAAATGACTGAACTGATGAAGGTTTTGACAGTGTCTGTTTTTATCCATACTACGCATGAAAAAAACATATATACAAAACAACACGAAAACAACCATTACAGCTGAAAAGCAATAATACTGAATTGTAGAGACTAGTACTGTCAGTGGAACACGGCTGACAGCATCACAGTTTTCACACTGTGACACTCTACAAATGGAAGAGAATCTGTTATTATTATTATATCGTGTTAAGAGCCTTTAGTACAGTGTGAATTTAGATCTAAACTGCCATAGTGTTTGGTTGTTAAACACTGGTGCAAAGTCTTTAAAGACAGATCCGGTAAGAAAGAAAACAGAGCTGCTGCCCTCTCAGCTTCCCTCTTCGTGTCCTGTGTTGGTAGATCCACTCTGCTCTGCTGCTGGTTCGTTGACCACGGCAGATGTTTTTGATGCTCCTGTTGGAGTTTGAGTAGGGGATGATGAGTGCGAAATGAATGAAGGCGCAGCATGAGCACCAGTATATGAGGCTGCTGGCTGATACTGTACCTCTGAGGTAATTCCTGTGTATTCGTTGGAAGAGCAGTAGACCAATAAACAGAATAAAACCGGTGCAGCCGATCGTCACTCCACACATCAGGAAGCTGTAGCTGCCTTCAGTGTGGATGATCTGAGGATGACAGCACCACTTAATCTAAATATCAGCTGGGCTTGTTTCAGCAGTTTAGTTTTGAATATACATGTATATATATATTCTTCTTCAGACTTATCACACTTACTGAGCCAACCAGAACCTGCATTACCATCTCTCCCATCCCTGCACTTGTCACCAGGACTGGTGTTGCGCAGCCTGAAAAAAGAGAACTGATTTATTTCTTCATCTTACACTGACTGTAATTACAGTGTTCCTCTTATAAGATTAAGACATAAAGAGTTCATGGTACCTTGATAATCAAGGATGTCTTCAGTATAAGCAAGCATAGAAGGGAAGATGCTACTAAGAAACAGTCCACACAAACATGTCCCAACAAACAAAAAGATGCTGCTGGTATAGAAAATAAGCAGCATCAACACAGTGACAATAGCACCAGCCTGAAAAAGACAGAGAGAGAGAGAGACAATGAACAACTTAGTGCTCAGTGAAGTTTTAATGTGTGGCCTCATCTGTAAGGTGACGACAGCCTAATGACTCATTGGATTTACCAGACTGAACATGAGCAGTGTCTTAGGCTGGATATGGTACGAGAGAGGTATGGACAACAGGCGTCCGGCGGTGATTGCTGCCCAAAAGACACTGGACAAGTAGCCAGCTGCCTTATGAGGCAATGACATGGGGGGTGTAACAGCATATGTGTATACAAAGCCAGCATATGCACCCTGAAAACAAAAGAGGGATCTTTGTAACTTTTGAAACATGGTACAGTATATGAAACAAATATATTTGTCTGCATCCATGACTCACCACTATACCATCGGTCATGAAGAGAACCATCCCACCAAGCACATGAATTGCAAAAAAGGATACTGGCAGTCCACGCAGGTTATTATTCTGACAACAGCTCAAGATATCCCCATGACCTTTAACAGAGGATAACGTCATGAATGACATATTGTAGCAGAGAAAATGGCATGCGCCGCTTTCTCTCCCATCCAAACTGACTGAAACGTTAACGGTCTGCATTTTTCATTTTGAAATCTCAGACCTTATAAATACTTTACCTCCAGCGTCATGTTCCTTCTGCTCCACGTCTGAGCCACCAGCCCCCTGCTGGTTCTCCATGGCTAGTTCATCTTTCTTCAGGAGACTGGGTGAAGTGCTGGGGCAGCAAGGGATCAGCTGCTCATGGTACATGAGGAACAGGACTACAATGGGCACAGGCAGCTGAAAGTGCAAAAACAAAATTCAGCTTTTACACGTTGTCATTTCAACCATTTATTTGAAAAAATAAAAAATCAGATGCAGGCTATATAAATACAACAACCCCCTCCTCAGTGTCTTACATTAATAACTGCCATGATCCAGAACGCGTAGTGCACAATGGACTCCTCTGCCTCTCCCTCATGGGGCAAATAGCTTTGAGTTATGTTGTGCTCTGTAATGGGACTGTTTCTCAGCATGTTCCTGAGATGATGCATGATCTCAGTCCCATTCCCTGTGTGATTCCCACAGCCTGTCTCTGAAAGGAAAGGATCTGCAATCAGTGGGCTCACCAGGGCTCCAAACCCAATGAAGAAATGAAGAGCCTGCAAAATGTAGACAAAGGCCAGAAAAGTGCCTCAGTGTGTTTTACAGCAGTAGTATTCTCACAAGTACAACAGAAAGAGCTCCTAACTTGAGAAGACGCCTGCTGAATATGCAGCGTATGAAATCCTACTTCACTTTCCGTATATGTGACAATACATTCTTTTATTGTGCCCGTACTGTTGGTCAATACACAGCGAATCTCTATGCATCAGTATTTACTGTATACACAAAGTGCTCATACTACACAACTTTTTACCTGCAAGAAAACCGCTGAGTCCTTCTGATAGATGGTCACCAGCTGGATGTTGGCAATGGTGTCAATAACTCCCATTGCCAAACCAGACACAGCCATGGCGATGGCCAGAAGGAGAACATTATGGCACAGGGGGATGATGGCAAATATCACAGAGATGACGAGAGATGATACAAATAAGGCAGCCAGAGCACTGAACAACCTTTGAAAAGAGAGACAAAGTTACTATAATCTGCAGACCAACTAGCACACAGCAATCACGAGTTCATGATACTTACGTTCGCTTGAAAACGCCACCAACAGAACTGCCGATCAACAAGCAAAACTGCTGGGCAAAGAAAACCCAGGTGATCTGACTAAGTGTTGAGTTTGTTTGACATTGCAAATCCAAAATTGTGGGTCCAAGGAAAGCAATGCACAGTCCAAAGCTGAAGAAGACACTCCAGTAGGTCAGGGTGTGATGGGCATTCCTTTTGAAAAGCGTTACAATCCGCTGGTCCACAAACATTTTGGGGACAACGGTGGCAGACGTACCTAAGGATTAAGGAGAACAAACAACTTAATATAACAGCTTTGTGGACATTTGTTGTAGCACAGTGAGCTTCATGTCTTTTAAAGCCTGGAGCCTCCTGCTCTTGGCATTGCTTAACAGAAAAGGATGTGCTCGGGTTAATAGGTGAAGTGGAGCATCTTCCATTTCCTTCCAGGTCCATTTGAACTGTGTCAATGATTAGCAATGAAAAAACACGCTTGTGTTGAAATACCAGGAGCTGTGCATAGACATATCATCACATTGCTTACCATACTAATGAAAAACTCATTACTATTCATCTTAAGCTAGCAAAGTACTTTTACTACTAGGTGAAAATTATCAGCTGAATGTTGATATTTATCTTCCCTATCATCTAATACCATCATCGCACATCCCAGTCCTACAGTAGCTTAACTTTAATAATTTATAAACAATCATTTTGCATGCGAACATGCTAAATTAAAGCAGTATAAATGATGCATATCATCCCTTTAATTTCAGCACAGTTGCAGTGTAAACATTCCAATAAACCTAGAAATAAAGTGAATTTAAAAGCTTGTAAATAATCTTTACCTTCTGAACTTAAATAGATCAATTCAGTTTAATTTATTTAGCGCCAATTCACACAAAAAAGATATCTCTAGGCACTTTACAAGTAAGATGTAAGATTTAAGACCTTAAACAACTAAACCTAAATAGTGTATAAATATTGGTGATAATCAATAATGGCTGTATTACTTGCTCCTCCTTGGTTTGATGAAAGAAGGGACTTAATACATAGGTAGCAACACAGGTTGTAGCCAAATATGAGCATGTGGCAGGTTATAGGGGAAACAATACTTGTGTGTTTATTCCACCTTCCTCACATGTCTGGCAAAGCAAAATACACAGTTTATGGACTGCATGTGGGGTTTTATCATGCTCGCAATCAATCAGTCAAGAGAAATGTCTCCCTGTTTTAATTATAGAACATAGTATATTTGCAACAGAAAATGAATCTTCGTCTAAGCCAGATTCACACAGCGCACCCGACCTGACCTATTTCACAACACGTTGCAATGTGAATATGCTGGTACAGAAACTGGGAAATATATGGTTGCACAAAGGCACTCATTAACATCCATTTCCTCTCCTGGAAATAGCACAGGATGACTCCTTTGGGTAATTGTCAACTACAGTGATCTGAAAATGTTAAAAATCAACAGCAACTTCTGGTAAGTAAGACATCTACACAAGTGTCAACACTTTTATTGACACAGGTTAAATTACAAAACATTGTGTTTCTGAAATCATTCAGTTACTCACTTTACTCAATGAACAAATGTCCAACTACTGCACATTCTACAGACGTTTAATCCAACACAGTTTGCACTGCGTGAATTTAACATCTCCTTAGAACACCTTGTGTCTGACGTTGTTCATAAAAAGCTTTCAAGTAACTTACTAAAATGATTTAAATTTATATCTTCTGAAATATTAAGCAATCATGAATCCAAGTGTAAATCATGAGATGTCGCTGACTGTCGCTCACTGAAAAGTTTCATTTAAAACATTTAAGTGAATTAAGCGAGTATGAACACTAATCTTTTAGACGTTATGTAAAAATTTCTAGTTTCGACACTAGATGGTGTAGAAGTAGTGAAATATTCTACAAGGCAAAATCGATTAGCTTTGTCTCTCATGCGTTTAGTATTTTCTCTCTGAAACATAAAGAAACTATTATTAAACTAGCTGAACGTGGACACAAGTAGAGCTGCCTTGCTCCTCTCCGTCTCATCTCCATAGGCTGACATTCAACTCAGAGGCTGAGGACAGTACAACACGGTGTGACAGGAATCCTAATCGCATTGCTCTGTTTTCCTCCTCACCTTTCCCCACCTCTGCCATTTACTTTACCTATTGTGTTTCTATTGAGTCTAGTAAACCTTAGGAGACGAGCACATGCTGCTACCATATGATGACATCCTCTAACATTTACGTCTCGTCGTGTTTCAGTGTTAGGATATCATGTGGTACATGACTGGGTACATCAACCCAAGTGAGAGGAATAATGAAAGCAGGCATAACAGAGGCTTCCTTTCAAGTGAAATAAACGTCTGTCACTTAAACCCATTCCAACCTGTAGCCCCGGTTGGAAGTGTCACTGCAGTGCATCCCCTCAGGCCCAAAACAGTGACGGGGATGTGGTAAGAAAACAGTTCTACTTAAACTGTAAAGACTCTTTTGAAATCAAAATGTCACTTAAATAAGAAAAAGACACTTGTATATAAAATATATGACTATATATTGTGATCCTGATTATAGAGAAGTTTCTATAGGTTGTTTTTTTCCCCCCACAGAAAAGAAGCAACCAACTAAAGAATATGACTTAATAATTTAGGTTTTAGCAGTGATTCATTTGACCAGCGTTAATTGCTGCATTTTGCCTTTATCATGTAGATGGGAAATAAAATCACTGCCTTGATTCTATTTTGTATTTTAGACAGCTGTAAAAAAACAAAAATGCTTGTCCTCTCAGGAGAGATCTTATAATATATTTAATACATTTCCAGAGTTGTCGTGAAAATAATTTTGTTTTCCGTCCTGATGTGTCCACATAAAGTCTTTCAAAGCATCATTTGACGTTTGTGATGTACTGGACTAAGTACAAAGCCTTCAATATTATGTGAATCCCAGTTAAGTTCAGTGGACCATTGATGCTTATCCAAAGACTTCATTCATGAATTCCCTGCCAGGATGCCTAAACGCACAGCAGCCCATCACATCTGGAGCCTCTGAGGACAGTGATTCTGACTTCAGATGAACGAAGCACTACTGTATGTTTTGATCCTTGTTGTACTGGCTAATTATACTCCAATCATCAGAGCTGTTAGGGACGATCGTTACTTGCCTTATAGAGATTTGATCATTTACAAGAAAATATACATAATTTCTTCTCAACTGATATTACAATACTTTGTTCTAAAACATCACTATTTTAATTCAAACTTCAGGCTTCTGATTTGAAAATGGTTCTAATTTGTTTTAAGCGGTAAAGCTGACATTAAACCCTCTCAGTTGGACTTCACCAGCGTGTAGGGAGGGCTCCTGTAAAACCACAAATCCAGGAATAACACGCGCACATTACATTAGATACCACAGTGCTCAAGCCCAGCTCAAAATGTTTAGCGAGGTTCTGCTGAAACTGGTGATAATCTTACATTTGTATGTAAATGTAAGAAGTCATTTGGCAGAAACTTTTATGCAAAGGAACAAAGAGAATAGGTTTTGGGTCTTTCTTTTTGTATGTGCGATGGAAGTCACAGAGTGGTTTTATCTGTTTCATTATTGCTGGAAGTGAGCCTGCTGAGCATGCAGAGTTAGGCAGCTTGTTCCACCATTGAGGGCCACCGTGCTGAAATGCTTTGCTTACAGAGATTTGCTGTGTGTTGTAGGGAACACCAACCATGTGCATCCAGTGCAGACACGTGGACACGGGACTTAAAAGTCAGAGGAAGAGCTGTAGTTACAGCAGCAAAGCTTAGTTGATGGGGCCAGTCATAGAAGATCCCAGGCTGTGATGCTGGGAAGACCAGACCTTGACAATGCGTTAAAGATGATTTTCTCAAACCGAGCCCCAGTGTTTGCGGATTCACCCATGGGAAGCTGTGTCATCAACGCACTGAAGGAAGGAATGTCCAAGAGAGAGGATGACACAACCAAACGGGCCGGAGCAGAGGACCGAGAAGCAAAAACAGCTACATACACGTTACGTTATCAATTCATTGTTTGCGGAAAGGTGCAGAAAATAGTAATAGTAATAGTATTAAATGATAAACTTTCTATAGCTGACATATTTTTGCTTTGAAATATGGAACATGCATTAAAAAAAATCTAACATAAAAACAACTCTATATAGAATAAAATTACTTCAAAGATGAATTTATTGAACAATTTGAATTTTCTTGACTAATGATCACAGTTGTAGTTTAAAGAGAACCACCCTTACGTTGCTTTCAACGTCCTATTTCCTTTGTTTGCTGATGTAATACATGAAAGAAAAGAGTAAATGCACCGTCTGTGTGAAATTCTCACAGAGATGACTCACTGGTGGCTGGAAAGCTTAACAAAGACACGGCTGTACCCTCATACAAAGCAATGTGAACGGAGAAAAAACATTTGCAAAACTAGTTAAAAGTCCAAACATGGTTTTGAATGTTATCATAGAGACTAGACTGAATGTAATTTAGAGAAGCTATGGTTCAATAACAGCATTTGCAATTGATGCAGTCTCATTTCACAGCCAAACGTGTATGATTTTATGTGGCGGTTACCTCTGCAGCCTGACCTCTATTCCCCTGGGAATCTCTATAGAGATCAGCAGAATAAAGGCTAACATTAAAAGGAGCATAACAAAGGATCAGTTCCTTGGTGAAGTACAGCTTTTCTGAAACTGATGGAACACTCAGTAGCAGAGAGGTTTAGACTATAGAGGCTTTACACTGAGCCAACATGGGGCTACAAATCAAACGTGACACTCATTTTCATATATGTTAGCTCAGATCATTTTAAAGCTGTGATAGAGAGCATGACCTCTGCAGATTTAATGAACGACAAATGGTGAATTCAAAACCCCGTAATGATAACGCATTTCTGTACGGGGGAACTGAAGCAGCTTTATTCCCCCGAAGACTCTCTGGCTGTGAGGGAGGATGAATCATGCATGCAGGCGTCTGGAAGTGTATGTTTGTACACACACGCGGAAACCGATAACACAACAGTGATTTATTTTTTTCTATCTATCGTGCGTTTCCTTTCTTCTCCTCCTCCCTGTCCTCCTCTCCCCCCGCCTCTCCTGACACAGTTGTAGAGAGCGGAGCAATGATGCGTGTCTTAGTGAAACCTGGTGAATAGTAATGAACCAAGCTTGTGTGTCTATTTGAGGGAAAGCGGGAGGAAGGCTGGGAGTGGAGCAGGAGGAGGGGAGGGTAAGGAATGGGGGTGGACTGTGAGGGAAAACAGGGCTTCTCTTGCAGCACTGATGCAGCACAAGTGTTGGTGAGAAGCACAAGGGTGACTGACAAGAGATGCAGATCCACTAATCCGTTACATGACTGCCTTCGCTCCGTGTCATGCAGCTCATTAGCAATTCAGACCACACTAATGCAAGATCACTTAATAAAAACTTGGGGGAACTGTATCTTTTTTCTGGGTGTATTTCTTGCACTTCATTAAATAGCCCCCCCCCCCCCCCAGCAGGGTGTATTAGTAAATGGAAGGAATGGAAAGGGAGGAAAAAGGAGTGAATGTGACTTGAAGAGGGGCAACAGCACCTGCTGTCTTCAGCCTAGATTCACCAGGCAAAACAGCATTGCCCATTTACAAGTGATGGACTATTAGGAGGACAAAGAAGGAAGAAAAGAGGCTAAAACAAAGACAAACCCACTCTGAAGACACCGCTACTGTGATAATACGTGTGGACCTGAGGTTTCTATTTTGAACCGTACACCAAAACTGTTAACGTTGGCTGCGAGGCAGAGCCCAATGTTACCAGATATTCATGTCATGGCTGGTAGAAACCACAAGCAGCCATCCAGGTGAAAATATACATAACCAGACGGTAAGTGACTGGAATTTTCAGCAACTGGCTGAAAGATCAACTAGAATGCCAGGACTGAAAGGAAGGGAACAAACACAATAGACAGCCCCCCTACCTCAGCCCCTCTTTTATCCATTTCCATGCAGGACCCACGGGCACTCTGCCAACTTGGAATCTTAAGAACTCATTCAAAGAAAGCCACAGAAAGAGACTTGTTTAAAACCAGGAGCCATTCTCTCACAGTCTCTTGTTTTTCCTTACATTTCCCACGTAAAGAGGGATTTCTGGTTGTCGTTTTCTCTGACATTGCATCTGAGGAGGAGAGAAGGGACAGAAGGAGGCGGGGAGGGAGGGGGGCGGCTAGATTTGCCATTCATGTAACGTTTCGTCAGATTCTTGGTTGGAGAGTATTGGCAGCAAGTGATCTCGCTTCTGAGCCCCTATCTCCCTCTCACGCTTTCTCCCTCCCTCAGTTTTCCCTCTGTCTCCCTACTCTTGCTCTTGCTCACATAGTAACTCCTCCCCCCCCACAAACCATTGTCTGTCTATACAGTATTAGGCTGAGGGGATGCAATACTCGTTCCAGCGAGGGACTCAGGAGAGGGACAAGGAGGTAAGAGTAAGATTTACAGCGCAGGACTGCATTTTTTCACTGCATGAGCATCAACGTTACTTTCCTAAGTGTAAAACGGGCCGGTTAAATTAGCCGCTCGTTTTCATCAAGGCTGGCAGTAAAGACAAGACTCAGCTTGAGTGATGCTCACAAGCCTTCATGTGTTGCTGTGTTTGAGTTGTCCAGGCTGCCAGCGGAAGGTGTGCATTAAAATGAGAAATGGGAGAACAGCACAGACTAAGAAAGTGGCCGCATTGTCTCTTTATCCTTAAAACAAGTCGATGTTAGACATTTGCAATAATGGTTGAACTTCTGTATCGACAGTTTGCACTTTTGCTTGGAAGGAGTGGTATGTATTCAGATTGACATGTATTTCACATGCCACAGATCTAATGCTATTAAGAACAACTGGCCACTGATGGTTGTCTCAATTAGCTTCCAGCAGAGAAAGCGCATGTACAATGTTTAGGGATTAAACATAATCCTCCCTGTGGCTGAGATTCACCTACTTGTCTCGACAGAGTCTGACACAGGGGCTTTACTAATTTATGCTGAGACATGCATGAGTACAGGCTCCCTGGAGCTCAGTGGCTGTGGTCTTTATTCGAACCTGGAAATGGCTGATTGACTTAAATCTTTCCTTAATCAGTAGGTTATGTTCTCTCTGACAGGTCATGGGAACATCCAGCAAGGCCAATAACACATTAATTGAAGTGTATCAACAGTCTGATGTTGGGTTATGCTGACAATTAATTTTCTTCAGAAAAAACGTAGGATGTCTTACAATAGAAATGCGAGAACTACGACAAAAAATAGTGTAAAAGAAATGAGAAAAAGACGTGATGCTATGTAACAAAGTGCTTTTACTCCCTCGCATTGTCAGTGTTACTTGAAACAGGTGCATAAGAACATAACTAGAAGTGGTTTCCTCAGGACTGGACAGTTGCAACCCTAGTACAGGAAGCTTTGTGTGCTTGTTCAGAGAAAAAAACGGAGGCTCTCTCAATGGGGCTTTTGTTGTTTGAGTTGCACAAGGAACACTGACTGTAAAATACCTGGCCCCTCTGCGCCTCAAATACCTCAGTGTCGCACTTGATACAATGTCAACAAATGCCTCCTCTGTCCTTCATAGTAGTCCGCTTCCGCTCTGCACACACGATTGTTTTGATGTTTTAATAAAGGCTGCTGATTTCAGAGCAGACATCTGGGTGAGCAGATTTGGCCTGCACAGCTTGAGCGCCGAGCAGAGGCTCAGGCTGTAAATGGCCCCAAGCGCCAAAGCAAAGTTTACTGGTTAAAACTGTGGTACACACGCTGGTGTTTCAGTTCAGTTCCTGCCTGGCTTCAAGTAAAGAAAGATTAAATAGAAATACAAAGTAACGTTCAGAAGTATGAACTTCCAATGTGGTCAAACAGTGTAACAGTGTTCCTGTGCTATCATGCCTTGTTTTACCATAACGTGTTTCATTTAAGTGGTGCAAAGCCTACTGTGCACGGATACTACTGTGACATCTGCAGAAAGCTTTCTTTACCCAGTGGTTGAATTAAAATGCAGAGGTGGTGTGGCTTCAGAATATAGAAATAGTTTATGTAATCTGCCTTTAATTAAAAATCTAAAACCACAAACCTTTTGATTCTGCACCTTTTCCCTTCAGTCACCAAAATAAATAAACCAAAAGTTCGAAGCTTCTAAGGAACTGAATTGCTGTCACTGCATAAGATTACAGCGACGCACTGGGTGGTGGTCGATTTCAGTTTGTGTGATGAATGCAACCATCTGAAGACCAAACGGCAGTTGTGTTGTACTCCTCTGTGCCTCAGATAAATACTTCCAGTATTTTTGTTTAATTATTCATGTAGATGTGAGTTTTAAATCCTGAACGCTGTCTGCAATCTGCCCCCATGTTCTTTTCCCAAGCGTTCAGCTCTAACTGCGTGATTTCTCAAACTACGTCAGAGTGTTTTGTGTTATAAGCTTCCCAGTCAAACCACAGCTGTGTCTTATGGCTTTCTATTCCTATGTGAGTTCTTTCTAACATGTCATGTAGGGTTTAAAGCCATTGGATACTTAGTGGCCAGTCAACTGAGGGACTGTGGTGGGTTTTGTCATAATTTTACCTTATTGGATGCATTTATTATTCTTTTCTGCTGACCTAATAGTAAATCCAAACATTAAGTTTAAGCTTCACTGAATAAATTCAGGTTCTGCTGCATTTATGATATTTATATGTAGTTATTTACAGATTGTACTATCTATACTCCATACTATCTGGACTTGAGCAAAAAATTTTTATTTTTCAGAAACAAAACAAAACAAAACAGATTTGATTTCATTAGCTTGAATACAACTTTCTCTTGACACCTAAAGCCCCTTTCAGTTACTGACTGTGGGATATTGTATACACTTCTCATTTTTAGGATTCTAAGCCTACACAGCTTGAGATTTCACTTCCCCTTCTATACCAATGTCAGATATACTGTAGTTTATGGTGTAAGCTGCTATTACTCACTAACAGAGCTCCAAGAATCACAAACCTACCCTACTATCATTACGGATTGTCAAAGAAAGACACAGTGGTATTGCTTGTTTTCATATACATTACATTAATAGTCTGCTATCAATAAAATCACTGGTAACATTGAAGAGCACAAATAAACACTTTGCTTTTCTTGTTGCTTATTGCTTATAAGGCATTTAACTTTTTTACTGGCTACATAAGAACAGGATAAAAACTAGTTCCATGGCAGATTAAAGATCCAATTATTTTATTAATTGGAATTAAGGTTTTATTCTAATAACAAAATCTCTTATTTGAACAGTATGGTGCCAGAACTGACGGCTCTTATTCAGATAATTCCCCCTGGAAAAAAAGGTTATTTTTCCTTGTATCCTAATTTGTTGACTCAATCTAAAAGTGATTCAGTTCACTGTACAGACCTGTAAGCAGCACAGCAGGTAATCAAGTCTATTCACCTCAAACCAAACATCACTGCAAAGTGATGTAAACACCTGCTGTCTTGTATATCACATTTGCAGTAAGATAGACGAGCTGTCATCTAATTAAATAATTTTTAGCATTTTCCTTTGCAGCAAAGGCAAACAAAACAACCTGTCTATTGCTCAACACGCACATTTTGTTTCATCTTGATGTCTGTACAAGAATAGAGTACACTTTAGTACCATTTAGTGCCATTTCTTTTTTTTCTTTCAAAACAAAAATAAATTATTGCTGTAAGAACATATCATTTGTTGTTCTGATCATTTTCCCCTAATACAGGTACCTGTATCCCAAACCAGGATTAACCAGGACAGCTCTAGTCAGTTCTGGAGCGGAAGGGTCGTTGTGTTGCTTTTAAAGTGACCCACTTAAGCAACCCACAACATTTACTATACCCAAAGCCTACCAGGTGATTTAGCTAGAAGTCAGTACAGGCCCATATATTGTACTAATTGTTGCTTTTCAGAGCAAATAATTCACATAATGCTGTAGAACCTGCTGCAGATGAAAAGGTACCTAATTTACACGCTGTCACTTAAACATGTGTGTTTTTTTTATCTGTTACTAGATGTTATGAAGGGAACTACTGTACTTACCAATCTTCCATACGCTGGACTATGTGGACGCATCAACCCAGAAAAACAGTGGCGGCTGAAGCCTGGGACGGACCTGGAGGTCAAAGGTATACACCAACTAGAAATGCCTTTCTGGAGGACAATGCACTTCGAGCTGCAATAAGTAATTATTTTGGCCACTTGAGGGAAACAGAAATAAAAAATGTATTTTTTAAATTGGCAAGACAAAACAGTTGGCGGCTTTCATCTCGGCTCATTTCCATCCACTTGAGAAACATTAATATCTGTTTTTTGTCTTCACTATAGTGTTTCTCCTGGACTAAATATAGAAGGTTTATCATAGATTTCACTTCACATTTTTACGATTCTTATCTTTATTTTAGAAAAGAAACTGAAACCTCATTTACGAAATCATTCAGACTATTTTTTTACTATATATATATTTTTTTTTTTACACATTCTGGTCAGACGCACTTAGTTACACTGTCTAGACCAGTGGTTCTCAAACCCAGTCCTCAAGAACCACTGTCTTGCTTGTTTTTCCAACTTTCCCTGCCTGGATGTAGCCTTTCAGATTAACAGAACACACCTGATCAAGGTATTGAGCTGGGTAGCGCACACATACTATATGTAAATGAATAATAGTAGCGGTACTGTAGGTTTGAGAACCACTGATGTAGAGTTTGACCTCAGTCCACCTGTGTAAAATGAATTGGCCACTTGGTCTGTGTTCGCTACCCTGATGCTCGCTGTGTGTGTCTGCTCTTCAACGCCGAGCAGGCGCATTTACAGCAAGTTGTTCTGAGGAAGAACGACAGTACATTTACAAACAGGACCACAACAAGCTGACGCTGACCAAACACCAGTACATCAGGCGGAACAGGTCACTTCATAAACGTTACCACCTTTTATTTAGCTTTCAGCGGGTTTCCAGTACACGTTTGGTCGTGTCACAGTGGGAAAAGCCCTTTGCTTCGATGTGAGGGTCCCTGTGCTGCACACACTGCTTCACTGGGACATTTAAATGGTGTTTTCAACACCTGTGCTTTTCTAGGGTTTGTGACTCACCAGCAGGAAATTAAATGTTTTATGGATGGATGGATAAACAAATTACAGAATAAATGACAGCATTTACACTAGGCTACTGGAATCAAGGCTTGTTCAGCGAAATACCACGTGCAACGAGAATGTCATTAACTTCAAATGGAGCTGAGCGGCCATAACAAGCGGTACAATGTAACTGAACTTTGAATGACTAAGAACTCACTTGTTGCTAGCTACCATAGCTAACGTCCGTTTTTCATTTAACCTTAAACCCAAAGCATGAGCTGAGCAGAGTCAGGCGAGCATCCACAACTATTATCAATTACGAGTAGTAATGGTTTACTCACTATTAGCATACGCAGCTAACAGCTACTCGCTGTCAATCAAGTCATCAGGTCATCAGTCATCAGCTGTTCTCAGTCCAGCCCGGTCGCGACAGACGCGTTGCTCCAGTGGCTCCAGAGGCTCCAGAGTCGCTCTCCTGCAGGAACAAGCCGCTGAAGTCGCTCATTTCTCCGTCATGCCTTCGCTCGCGGAGGACCCCGCTCATCTCTCTAAATCCAGGCTGAAGTCAGACTTAGTCGCGCACAATGTCGCGCTGCCACCCGCCAAGAGCAGAAAGGAGGTTTACGTGGAGCTGCACCTGAAACACGTAGGCCAGAAAAGCTCTGCGGGCTTTTCTAGCGACGAGGAGGAACAAGCTCAGCATGATGATGTGAGTCTTTCAACCTCCTGGGACTCAAGTATCTCCCAGGCGCCGTGGGAGCAGCAGAAATTAATTCAAAAGCATAAAACGCGACAGGTCTGATTTAAGTGGAAACGCAAGGCCTGTGTTCAATGTAGTGTTTTAAAGACGGATGCTGGCAACAATGTGTTTACTGAGAACCAATAAAATGCTAAAGTCCAGACCCTATATTAGTATTAGGGAAGATGGGACTATATACAATATGTGGCATTTTTTGCTTTTGTATCAGTGCACAATTAACAAAGGGAATAAAGTTCTGATTTATGATGCATTGGACAATTAGGTGACTTTAAACTAGGTTGTACCTCTGAGCAGAAACCCGCCACAGTATTTAAGCTAGTGTACTTGTTGTATGTACTATGGTTACGTTCCATCACTGTGTTTGTGGTAATATGAATTGGTTTGAACCCACTTGTGGCTGAGGGGAGGAGGAGCAGATCAGGGTCGCTGCTGCCAGCCAGCCCTCTCTGCTTGTGGCTCGCTTTAGGCTGTACGAGCTGTAGGCTCTAGTTGGTATAGATTTACATGAGAAGCTTCTGCAGTTGGCAGCTACAATTACAGCTGTGTGCGTGTGCTCGCTACACCTGTCGCCTTCATTTATTCGGCCTAGGAACAACACGAGCGTCTTGATGTGGCGTTTGTGGCAGGAAGCTGTTCAACAGCTTCCTTGTGAAAGTCAACACAAGGCATATGCAGTAGGTGAAAGACCTACACCAACACTGGGTCAATATTTGGATCTTTGGATGCCACACATCAAACTGCTGACATTTTAATCACAGCCTTCTCGAACAGCAATTACATTTTAAAATTAAAAATGTTGTTTTAGGGCCACAAGGAGGACAATCCAGAGGTTCCTGACCCGGGTGGTTTGACTGATGATGACCTCAAGGCTGCACTGCGTAAACATGGGGTTAAAGTTGGACCCATAGTTGGTGAGATTGCATCTAATTCTGTCTTGAATTTGGTTTTGTTTAAAGAATGTGGTCAGGCTTCATTCGTGTGTTATTGAATCGCCACCTTCTGTTCGGTCCTGGCTTAAAAACAGTGTTATAGTATCATTTGTCTGTTATAGTATTATTTGTCTGTTCTAGCCTCCACCAGGGGATTGTATGAGAAGAAGCTCATGAAACTGCTTAAGCCTGTTGGACAGGGCCAACGTAATGAAGCAGACAGTGGTGTCCTGTACTCTGACAGCGAAGAGGACGACGCAGGGGGTATGAACTGAAAAACGTATTTATTTTCTAAATTAAAATCTCACCTTTTTACGGTTGGCATCACTTACAGTAACCATGTGTTTGGTCATATTTGGTTTGTACAGATTGTGAAGAAGAAAAACAAACAGTCCAACAGTCAGACCAGGCTCTACAGGAGCACAGTCAGGTGAGCAAACACACAGTTTTGGTTAAACGTCTGCAAGTTTAAACTTAAACTTCAGCTGGATAATTTGGATGTTGGCGAGATCTTCAAGAGTTATGTTACCCTTTGAAAAGCATTTGCTGCAGTGCCACCTGGTGGTTCGAGATTGCCGCTGCGAATTAGGGCCCAACTTGTTGGAACAAATTCATTTTGACTGTCACTGTTTTCTTTTTCTTGTCTTTTATTTCTTTGCTCAGGTAAAAGTCAGCCACAATTTTCAGAATGGTTATTTTGCTTACCCTCAGTGCTTTTTACTATCATCAAGACTGGTAAATACAACCGACAATAAGAGCAGTTGCAAAAGTTTCTCATACTGAATTCACAGAGGTAAACAATGCGCTTCTTATTTCTGTGTTTGATTGGCTTGCTCCTTCCAGCGGGTTCCTGCTTCTAGAAAGAGAAAACCCGAGTGGAATTCGAAGAATGCATTAAGATCATCAGAGCGGAGTCAATCTCGCTGCTGGCAGATTTCTGATGGAATGAGTAGAGCATCCTCTATAGATCAGCGCTCGGGATTAGGATCAGGGGTAGGCTGGTCTTATTTCACTCCTCTTGTGGATTTAAAATTTTCTGCATTCCTTGTTTAGGTGGTGTAACTTTGTGGGCGAACGTTTCAAGCCACCAGGGGGATAATCCTGTTTTGTTTTTTGTTTTTTCAGTGATTTATTTTTGTGTTGCTTTTTAACATAATGACAAACTTTGCAGGTTCGATCGGCATCACAAACACTTCAGACTAGTGGCTCATCATCCTTCAGCATCACTCAAATGGTTGAAGAGGAAAGTCAATCCCGCTGCACATTTTTAAACCCTCCCTCGTTAGCAATTACTTTGTCCTTTCCTGTAGTTTTTGTAGTGTGCGTAACATTTCCGTTCCGAACAACAGATGGAGATTCGGAGGTCGCTTTCTTCTCCTAAAGACCTAGAGAGAGAGTTGAGTGGGAGCAAAGTGCAGGAACATCGGTCACAGTCTGATGGGGTCAGTAGTGTTCGAGCTGTTCAGCCACACTTAAAGCTCGTTGGTGGCGGTTAAAGTGGTGAAGAGGTCTCACTTGAGGTGAAATGAGCTTCGAAGTAACAAATCCAGTATATCATCTCTCCTTAGCTGGACATGCCAGTTGTGGATGAATACGCCAGGAAGAACCAGTCCCTGTACTACACCCCAAAGGCCTCGCCTCATAAAATGAAAATGAAGGCACATAAATCTCCTTACTTGTCAGTCTCTATTCTGTGTACAGTTACTGTTGCTGTGTGTGGACGGCACCACTGCCTGGGACTCGTTTCTATTTTCTTCGGCTGATTTCATAAATCAGTTCTGCTTTCTCTTCTAGCCTTCCCAGGAGCCTGTGAAAGACACTTTCAAGGACGTGTTTCCTGCCGCTGAACCCACACCAACAGGGATCTAGTAAGTTTCCACACTTTGACAATTATTCATAGATTTCCAGGTTGTGAATGAGAATTTGTTCTGCAGGGGTCAGAGCTGGTGGCGCACGTCAGCAGTTTTGTGATTGTGGTCTCAGCACATATACTTGTGTGTTTCAGCGCCAGTCGGCGGAGACCTATCAAAGGCGCAGCAGGGAGGCCTGTACAGTATGTGTACCCAGACACTCCGGCCAGTCCCGCCGCGCTCGACAGACGAGAGGCAGCGCGCCGCCTTGTGCCAGTCCACATCCAACTTTTGGTGTTCCTCATTGTGGCGTGCCTCCTCTACTTCATTTATGTTTGCGTGGAGGACAACTCACTGGGTCCATTAGCAGCCTTACTGGACAGTCTAAACTAGAAACCAGGCAGTGAAGATGGACTTTTGCTTCAGGCCAGCACACCAGCACTTTCTGTACAGGAGTGACTTGAGGTTTTTTAATCCTCTTCATTGACTTTCAGATGGGAAGGTTGTCATTTGTGCAAACTAGATAATCACGGATACGTTCAGGGGGCACGTAATTGAAACGCTTCCTTTCCTGACTGTGGGTACGGGTTTTTACATTTTTATGCTGACATTACAAGCTTTGTTTGAAGCAATTGCTCAAATACAGATATTCAGTAAACATTTTAATGGTCTGATGAAACTTTAAAATAATAATCTTTCATTGTTTATATTTCGTAACCCAGAAGGTGTGCTGCAGATTCTCAACAACTTGTTTCAAGTGTATGTGCTTTTGTTTTATATTCAAGCTATAAACTCAATAAAGGTGGATTAAAGGATGTGTTGCTTCACGCTGAGAACCGCCTGGTATGTCCCGCCCACTGGCCGTTGAGTGACAGGGCCACCAGCCCGTCGTGGCGCTGGCTGCTGCCCGAGCAGCACGTGGCTCTGCGCTGATCCAGACCCGCTGCTGACAGTGACTGAGCTCCGCCGTCACAACAGACGCGATGAGTGACTCGTGGCCGAAGATCCGAATCATCCGGTGGGTGAAGATCGTCATCGGTGTTGTCCTCGTTACGGTCTCCCTGCTGCTCACTGTAGCATCGATACGGACTCTGTCGCTGGACGTAAATATCGGGCTTCAACTTGCGCGCTGGGAAAAGACCAACAACATCTCGCTGGAAGTGGACCGAGCTCGGAGAGAGGAGCTTCTAGCGCGTTTCAAAGGTGACCCGGCGGCCCCAGTCTATGCTGAACTCGGCCCTGAGGGGGAACCTGTCCATGCTAACGTGTCTCTCTCCGTCCCCCCAGACGCCATCCGGATCCCCACAGTGTCTTTCTCCGAGACGCAGAGCAACACAACGGCCCTGCTCCAGTTTAACAAGCTGCTGCTCAGAGGTGACGCATGGAAGCTAGCTGGCCGCAGCATGTTAGCATTAGCGTGGTTTTACAGTCCAGACAGTCGCATCCAACAATGTAGTTAATCTTTAACATTTAATCTAACCTTTGTATCTAATGTCCAACAAGTGTTAGACAGGTGGGTCAAGCTAAGGCTCGCTGAACAAACTCTGAAGTTAGTTGTGTTCTTCTCTGCTATAGTCCATGTAAGACCCAGTGGAGGCAAACTCCCAGCACCGTAGTCGTTTCAGTGTCATTTGCTGCTTTATTAAGAGATGAGAATGTTCATTAAAAACACAAAGGACATAAATGACACAGCCCAGGATTCTTGGAAGGCCCTGAAATGTGAGCTGGGCTTGTGTAAACCAAGTCAACGTGTATGTGAAGCCTGCTGATGTTTATAATTGACAGACCTTCTTTATGGTTTGCTGTTTTTTATCTGTGTCAGCTTTCCCAACAGTTTTCTCCTCACGTCTGGTTAAACATGAAATTGTGGCCAACTACAGCCACCTGTTTTGGGTCAAAGGGTCAGAGCCCGACCTGGAGCCATATCTACTGCTGGCCCACATGGATGTAGTACCAGCCTCGGAGTCGGATGGCTGGGACGCCCACCCGTTTTCTGCCAAGGAGATAGATGGCTTCATCTATGGTAGAGGCACCATTGATGACAAGTGCGCTGTAATGGTGAGAGACTTCATTTGCTGTTAAACAGAGCTGGTCCTCCTTTACCAGACGCACAGTGATACTGATAGGCTGTGTTGCTTTCAGAGCATACTTCAGGCACTGGAGTACTTGTTGATTAAAGGCTATGCACCACGCAGAGGATTTTACATCGGCATTGGTCATGATGAGGAAGTAATTCAACTATTCGCCACACTTTTAAATAATTACTGTAAGTCAACAAAGTCCTGAGATATTTCATTTTTAAGGTCCATGGATACAAAGGGGCAGTGAACATGGCACATATCCTGAAGCAGCGTGGTGTGCAGCTTTTGTTTGTCCTGGATGAGGGCCTGGCTATACTTGATGGAGTCATCAGTGGTCTTGAAGGACCTGCTGCACTGTGAGAGTCTGATACGCTGATGTTCCTAGTCCTCACAATATTCATTTAGTAACTTTAGTGTGGTGATATTTAGGACCCCCTGAAATCACAATGGTAACACAAACACAGGCCACTATTAAGAAAAATAAAGAAATAAAGCACCTACAGAACAGTTGTGTAAAGATACATCCTGTAGTTGTCTGATTCTGTGTTTTCAGAATAGGAATAAGTGAAAAAGGCGCCGCCACTGTGAAGCTAAGTGTGTCCACAGCCCCTGGCCACTCGTCCATGCCCCCCAGAGAGACCAGTATTGGAATCTTGGCTGCAGCAGTCAAAAGGTGAGAGGAGCTTGACGGATGAAGCTGTTCTGCATGATTTACTACACGCTACTGCACGTTTTTACCTCGCTATGCACAAAGTCCATAAGGTACCACGTCCTTTTTTTCAGATTAGAGGACAACCCCATGCCAAGGTTATTTGGTCACGGGCCTGAACGTGCAATCTTTGAACATCTGGCTCATAAGGTAAGTGGAACCAACAGCTTGTGACAATGTTTTTTCATGTTCGATTTCTTTCCTTAATTATTACTTCTTCTTTGACTTCAGTTTAGTCTCCCATTGAAGTTCATAATGTCAAATTTGTGGCTGTTCTCTCCGCTTCTGGGCAGGTAATAACACCCAGGAATTAATTCCACTTCTGACTTTTGGATGGATGGATCTTTGACTATTACTCTTTGTGTTGCAGGGTACTTGAAAGAAAACCAGACACAAACGCTTTTGTGAGGACAACCACTGCAGTCACCATATTTAATTCAGGTGTTAAGGTAACTGGCAGCTTAGCAATTTTTAGCGCAAGCAGTTCAATTTACCTTAAAAAAGTCATTTTTCTCCTCCCCTGTAGGTGAATGTCATCCCTTCCCTCGCTGAAGCTTATGTAAATCTACGAATCCACTCAGCCCACTCGTTACAAGAGGTAGAATCGGAAATGTAATTCTCCTTTTTGAGGATTCCAGATGCCTTGTCATCAGAGCTCATTCAGATGTGACCTTTCTTGTAGGTCCTTGACCTCATCCATTCTACGGTCGGGGACGAGCGAGTGAAGATTGAACTCGTTGATGGGTTTGACCCTCTACCTGTCAGCTCTGCTGATGAAAAGGCCTTTGGTTTTCAGATCATTAAGAAAACGGTGTTGGACATGTTTCCAACACTCACAGTAGCTCCAGGTAGAATCATGAAAATGTTCTTTTAATAAACATTTCAGTTGCAGTATTTTTAGTTTAAGAATTATATAGGTGGCTTCATATAATCTCTGACTATACAGGGATCTGTGTTGGCAACACTGACAGTCGACACTTCAAAGAACTGTCCAAGGATATTTATCGCTTTGCTCCCGTCTGGTTTAAACCAGGTGACACTCAGAGGTAAGAATAAAGTGTGAATCTTGGGTGAGAAGGAGAGAGACTTGTTTAATCACATTCAAATCACACATTAGAGTGAGTTGTATTATTCTGCCGTTTCTTGTTTAGCATATTTCTTTTGTGTTTATTAGATTTCATGGCATCAATGAAAGGATTTCCAAGAAGAACTATGAGGAGCTTGTAATATTTTATTTCAACTTAATTCAAAACTTTGACCTTCAGAAGCTTCCTGAGCCTCACAGCTCAGTACATGAACTCTAACGACTGAAAAGCAATGGTAACAATTAAAAATGAAACTTCTGCAACTGTAATGTAATTTGATTTTTTTAAATTCTGAATTTAAATGTAAAAAATAACACTTTAAACTATCATAGTTTTGCTATGCTTTAGATTCAGTTTTCATTGAAGCAGGTTTGAGAGAGAGCTTGACAAAGTAAAGCTTTGATTTTTCATGTGACGTATGAAACATGCATAGCATCACAGTTAATAATATACAACATACATACCGCTAATAATTTATAGTAATATTAATCCATGATGATCCTACTGGGAGTGATATTAGCATGTTAATAAAAACAGACAAAATGAAAACTTCACCAGATGGTGCTAGTCTATATCACCATAACAAAGTGACTGAATCTTGCTAAGGGAAAAGAAATGTTGAAAGGTTTCTAAATAGCACTCATCCATCCATGTCCTTCTATAAGGACGATCACTGCACCTTTGGCTATTGGCAGTGTGGCTCTTTTTGTGTCTCCTAACACTGCTTGTTCGCTTTAGCTCATAATACCTACTGATCTTATGTTACTTGCTGCCATTTTTCTGTTGTTGTCACATTCTTGTCTTATCTTTGTTCAGAGATGTCCAGACCAATATAGACCCATGATGCACTGAACACAACCTTGATATTAAAAGGTCATTTTATTGTCTTTACGGCTCTTTAAACAATTCCAGTAGTTCTTAATCGCTTGCTCCAAAGCACTTCCAGCAAAAGTCAGTCCCATCAAAAGGAGACGATTGTTCTGAAAACTAGTTTGGTAACATATTCAGTGGTGTGAACTAGCTGCTGTAGTACTTTGTAAATTAGCGTCTTGGTACCAGCTCTGCGTTGAAGCTCTTGTTTAGCTCGCTAACTCACTCACTTGTCTTAGCTGATAGCTCGACTGATCAGAGATCACAGACAACCACTACAGTACATATATGTGTATATACAGTAGAAATCAACAATGAGAAATTATAACTTTTATACAATATATTGCGCAATGATAAAACAGTAATACATAAGACTGTCTATTAATAAGCAATGAAGAATAATAACTCTATAAATATCAATATTATCTTAATCGTACATATTGCTAATGATTAGGGTGTATTAGGGTAATCACAGCAGTTGCAACTTGATCTGTAAACCAAATTTACTTGGCATGTCTGAACTTGGGCATCACCATTGGAACACTGGATAAAGGTATTTGGGTTATTAGGGTTGGCGTAATTTCCATTAGTCTTTCCAATACAGAAAGTGGTATTATATGGACCAGATATGGTGGTTGGAGGTGTAGTGGTGGTGGTGGTGGTTGGAGGTTTAGTAATGGTTGGAGTTATGATGGTGATTGGAGGTTTAGTGATGGTTGGAGTTATGGTGGTGGTTGGAGGTGTAGTTGTAGTAGTTGTGGTGGTTGGAGGTTTAGTACTGGTTGGAGTTATGGTGGTGGTTGGAGGTGTAGTTGTAGTAGTTGTGGTGGTTGGAGGTGTATTTGTAGAGTTTGTTGTGGTGGTGGTTGGAGGTTTAGTACTGGTTGGAGTTGTGGTGGTGGTTGGAGGTGTAGTTGTAGTAGTTGTGGTGGTTGGAGGTGTATTTGTAGTGGTAGTTGTGGTGGTGGTTGGAGGTTTAGTACTGGTTGGAGTTATGATGGTGGTTGGAGGTGTAGTTGTAGTAGTTGTGGTGGTTGGAGGTTTAGTACTGGTTGGAGTTATGGTGGTGGTTGGAGGTGTAGTTGTAGTAGTTGTGGTGGTTGGAGGTGTATTTGTAGTGGTAGTTGGAGGTTTAGTACTGGTTGGAGTTGTGGTGGTGGTTGGAGGTGTAGTTGTGGTAGTTGTGGTGGTTGGAGGTGTATTTGTAGTGGTAGTTGTGGTGGTGGTTGGAGGTTTAGTACTGGTTGGAGTTGTGGTGGTGGTTGGAGGTGTAGTTGTAGTAGTTGTGGTGGTTGGAGGTGTATTTGTAGTGGTAGTTGTGGTGGTGGTTGGAGGTTTAGTACTGGTTGGAGTTATGATGGTGGTTGGAGGTGTAGTTGTAGTAGTTGTGGTGGTTGGAGGTTTAGTACTGGTTGGAGTTATGGTGGTGGTTGGAGGTGTAGTTGTAGTAGTTGTGGTGGTTGGAGGTGTATTTGTAGTGGTAGTTGGAGGTTTAGTACTGGTTGGAGTTGTGGTGGTGGTTGGAGGTGTAGTTGTGGTAGTTGTGGTGGTTGGAGGTGTATTTGTAGTGGTAGTTGTGGTGGTGGTTGGAGGTTTAGTACTGGTTGGAGTTATGATGGTGGTTGGAGGTGTAGTTGTAGTAGTTGTGGTGGTTGGAGGTTTAGTACTGGTTGGAGTTATGGTGGTGGTTGGAGGTGTAGTTGTAGTAGTTGTGGTGGTTGGAGGTGTATTTGTAGTGGTAGTTGTGGTGGTGGTTGGAGGTTTAGTACTGGTTGGAGTTATGATGGTGGTTGGAGGTGTAGTTGTAGTAGTTGTGGTGGTTGGAGGTTTAGTACTGGTTGGAGTTATGATGGTGGTTGGAGGTGTAGTTGTAGTAGTTGTGGTGGTTGGAGGTTTAGTACTGGTTGGAGTTGTGGTGGTGGTTGGAGGTGTAGTTGTGGTAGTTGTGGTGGTTGGAGGTGTATTTGTAGTGGTAGTTGTGGTGGTGGTTGGAGGTTTAGTACTGGTTGGAGTTATGATGGTGGTTGGAGGTGTAGTTGTAGTAGTTGTGGTGGTTGGAGGTTTAGTACTGGTTGGAGTTATGGTGGTGGTTGGAGGTTTAGTACTGGTTGGAGTTATGGTGGTGGTTGGAGGTGTAGTTGTAGTAGTTGTGGTGGTTGGAGGTGTATTTGTAGTGGTAGTTGGAGGTTTAGTACTGGTTGGAGTTGTGGTGGTGGTTGGAGGTGTAGTTGTGGTAGTGGTGGTGGTTGGAGGTGTAGTTGTGGTAGTGGTGGTGGTTGGAGGTGTAGTAGTGGTGGTGGTTGGAGGTGTAGTTGTTGTAGTGGTGGTGGTTGGAGGTGTAGTACTGGTTGGAGTTATGCTGGTGGTGGGTGGGGGAGTATTAGTAGTTGTAGTCCCTAAAGACGCTGTAGTTGTGCTAGTGACAGTAGTAGTTGGGGCTGAGGGCTTAGTTGTAGTAACGTCTGGAAAACATCAAAACATTAACTAATGTTAGAGTAATTGCTTAGTATAATACGACATTCATTTGACTATTATTGCTTTAAAACAAAAGCAGCAAAAAGAATGTATGTTATGATGATATTATCACCTCACAACACTGTTTACCTGAAATCAGTAGAGAACGCAGGTGGTTGATGAAAGGGTTCACCCCCTGTTTACAGAAGTCCCCTGTGAAGTCATCCAGGTCCAGAGACCAGACGAAGGCTCCCCCAAAGTTGTTTGTTGTGAGGTAATTGACCTGAGGATGAGGAAGACGAGGCGTCTACAGCTAAAGCTAGATGTTAACACACAGTATTTACGTATGTAAATATGAAATAAATACGATACCTTAATATCAAGACTGCGTAGGTTATCAAATCCAACCCACTGGTCCTCTGTGACAGCGTAGGGAACCTTCTGGTCAGCTGTCCACTGGATCACACCCCCTTCTATGTACAGACAGTTCTACAGAGGAGGTGATGTCAGATTGAATGAATTAGATAAGCACACGTTGGTATAAATCTTCTGAGTTAGTCCACGATTTTGCACCTCATAATAGGCCCAGAATCCTTTTTCACCGGTGTAGCAGCCTTCTTCAGCAGAGCCTTTAACGGGGGCTCCAACAGTGGACGAAGAGGAGAGAGTAAAAGCTCGCCCATACGCTGCTAGTCCCAGGTTTAGCTTTTGTGTAGGTGCCCCCTGGTCCCTCCAGTACCGCATGGCATAGTCCTAGAAGGTGGACTCTGTTAGCAGAGCGACGTACAGCACAGGCAGCTAACAGTTATTGGTTCCATTCTGATACTTGCAGTGTTGGAGTAGATCTTGTCTCCAGTGTCTTGTGATCCCTTGTACAAGGGGCTGTGATGCCCGGTGACGTTTTCCCAGGGACCACGAAAGTCAAATGTCAACACGTTGATGAAATCCAGGAACCTGTTGAAATACAGACGAGATTGTTCACCAAGAAGTAGAAATGGTCGATGGAAGGTTAAACGTGAAGAAGAACTTTAAACTCGTATTACGTGGCGATCTGTGCTACTTCGTAACTGGCACTGATGACTGCTTTCTCAGCAGAGACGCTAGCAGTGACAATTAGTCTTTGACGGTTGCTTTGGTTTCCCTCGGCCTCAAAGGCGCCAACGAGCCCCTGTACCACACACGATAATGGGCCTTAGACGACTTTAAAATATTACAGTGCCAGACATGACATTTGCAGTCGGAACAGAATAATTCACAGCCTGTCGTCGTCTAAATTGATGATCTGACCTTGCACAGCTGTGTGAATTTCTGTTTGTCATCTGTTCGGCTTCCCGGGAACCTCCAGTCCAGGTTGAGCCCATCAAACCCGTAGCGTCTCAGTAGTGAGATAGCAGACTGGATAAACATTGATCTGTTCTGCTGTGTTGACGCCATCCTGCTGAACCTGGTGGAGATTTGAACAAACAGCACAATCAACATTAATATGATGAGCAGCCACCACAATATTCCATATTAATACAGGTTATATGAGTTCATGTAATATAATCACCAAACCCTGATGTGTTGCCTCAGTTATGTAAGTCAATGACTTACTTTTTGATGTTAAACTTCTCTCCACCAACTGACAGCAGGGTTTTGAGCTGTGGATTTCTGTTGAGTGAAAACACTGATTATTTAAGAAAAAAGAAAACGAACTAGATCAACACCGCATCCAACCATGTGTAGTTCGAAGGTCTGACCTGGTTTTGAGCGCATTGAAGGACCTGTAGTCTTGTAGGTCAGCAGTGTTGCTAGGAACCAGCTCATTGAAGGAGTTAATGTCGGAGGATGCGTAGATCAGATGGGTGCACAGGTTGGGATCGATATGAGAAATGGTGAACTGGCCTTGTGCGCCTCTGGTTCTTGCTGCGCTGTCATAGTTACACACCAGCATGGAGGAAGAGGCTGAAACGTGGGAAAGTGGTAATGGATCACCTTCCTGGTTTGTTTGCCAGCAGTTATCAAGGAATTTCTGCCTTGGTTCATGTGCTTGGACGTAACTTACCCAAGCTGATGATAATCAAACAGAGACCTTTAAAGTGACAGATTAAATACAGCATTAAAAACAAACCACTTATTTAACATGTTCAGCGTTGAAGCAGTTACTTCAGGAGCCTTACCTGCCGTTAGAATAAGCCTGCTCATGTTGGCGCTACGGCAATAAACAAAAGAAGAAGAACATGAGAATCTGCAGTCACTCAACCACTGTTTGTTTATACTGGAGCAGGATGAAATATTCAGCTTTCTTTATTGGCGTCATGTTTTGACACCTGCTAAAATATCTGGGCACGAAGAGGACGTTTCACTTTAGAAGCTGAAGAACTAGTTCGGCAAATATCTGAGCCAACAGCAACACTTTAAATCAACGTCTTGTTTACACTTCTGTTTTGACTGTGATGTCATGCATTTGAAACTATGTCTTTCGTTTTTGACAGCATCAGTTCTGAGTTAGTGTTTCCTCATAATTAGTCAAGTCTGAGCAATTGAGCAAAAACTGCTTTTAACTTGACGCACTGATAAATTAATATTTTATATTAATCACACTTTGTCATGTATGAAATCATAAGAAGTATAACACAAATAAGCACAGTATTTAAACACAATTGAATTAAGTAAAGCAACATAAAGAGAAACCACTGAAACTTGATTTTAGAGTAGATACTTACAAACAAAGAGGAAAGCGGCGCAAACAACCTCTTCTGTCACTGATGGAGAAATGCTGAGTGTCGGGCTCTCACTGTAAATTATACACCTGATGGGTGTAGGTTGGATAAGGTGCGGACAATTCTGGAATGTATGGGAGTAAAGGAATGCATAACTCCTACTGTTACATTTTATGCCATGCATGCATAATACACGTGTGTATTATTACACTAATTGTTGAAAACAAAAGAGTCTCAAGGACAAGAGTCAAAGAATGACGATGATGTTTAATGACACGGTGGAGAACACATTCACGCAGAAGCTTTTCTCCAGGGATAAAGGAACCAATTAGTGACGCGGCATCACGCGCAGCAGGACCTAAAGGGCAGAGGCACCCAACGCCTGCACGCTCCACCACCTTCCATTGTTCACGTTGCATTGATGAACATTGCTGAACAGCACTGTGACCCACGCAGCAATAGTTGAATTGAAATGCGCTTACTGTCCCCCCATGATAACCAGCATCACTGTTTTCACTGGATGGCCAGAGGGATCAAGTAAACAGTTTATACCAAGGGCCTTGAGATGTGATTCTGGAAAAACAAGGATTAACTTTGCAGTGATCCCAGTCCTAAATTCACATGTACTGTGTGACATAGGTGATCATTAATTACTTTAATTAAATCTGATCTAATTAAACAGTTAAGCAATTTTTGTGTACGCACATGCAGAAAGGGCGTCATTCACCACATTGTGATTATGTTGTTGCTGTCATGTAATCGTTAGCTACTTCACCAGTAAGAGTGAGTTCCCATGAGTAACTTTATATACATACAGATTTTTTGTGCATAATGGTGAACAACTTTATGTTGACGTTGTAGTTTTATTGCTAAAGATTTACTGTATATACTTTACTTATGACTTGACCAGTTAAACTGTTCAGACTGAAACAAGCCCCTGACACAGTGTAACCAGGTCATGCGTTGATTTCACTGTAATAATGTAACTGTGTCATACATTGATTTTGTTATCATTACAATCATTGTTTGTAACACTGCATAGCTATAACACCTGGTAACACACAGCCCTCCTCATTATTTTTTCTACTTTGGTATTTTTTGTTTTCATTGGTAATAAATCTGGGTCGCGCCCCTTTTTAACAGTCCCACTGTGGGAGAGGTGGACGCTGTTTCCCTCGTCTTTAGATTTTATATTTATTTGTGTTATTCAGTTTCTTTCATTATCGTTTTCATTACTAATTTGTGTGAACATGTTCATTTATTCGAGCTGTTACCATTGCTAGTAATGAAGTTTGCGAAGGTTTAATGAAGCAAGCTAACTTTGGTTAGCTAGCTTTAGTACTGTTGTCTGTGTTTGAGGCATGTAGCAATTGGAGAGTTTTACCCAAGTGTGATTTGTGTTCTTCTCTAATACATCAGGTATGAGAAGCTATATATTTTTATGTGTTGCTCGCTGAACAAACGCTAAAGTTTAACGCTAAACTTTACAACAAGGGTGTATTTGTTCAAAGAACATCAAAAACAAACTTAACTTAAATGAACCCAGACTCAGTTGCAGGAAAGCAGATTAAATTAAGATGAGCTACAAGTGAGTGATTTTGTAACACAATGCATTTGTTGTGGTGTTTATGAACTGTAAAACAGATCTGGCCTATATTTAAACCTTTTCATTCCCACTGTGGGGACTTTGAGCAAAGCCCTTAACCCTCCACTGTTTAAGTCACCTATTTGTTGTTTGAAATGTTACACCCAGTAGACATTCTGATCTGATCATGTCTTCCTGTACATGCTTTTATCAAGTAAGCAGGTGTGGAGAGATATAAGTGCTTTGAGTCATGGCCAAAAATACCGGCACCCTTGCAATAGTGTCAGAAAATGCAACACTTCTGTCAGAAAATTGTTCCAATTGCAAATGTTTTGGTTTTCACGTGTTTATTGTTTTAGTTTGCACTGGAACAACACAAAGAAAAAACAAACAAGAAAAGTCAAACCTCAAAAATGGACTGGACTAAACTATTGGCACCTTGTCAAAAATTTATGCTGCTGTAACCTGTGGCACGTAACAGGTGTGGGCAATATAGTCATCACACTGGCATTACTTGATGTTCCTGTGTCCCCTGTGCAGCCCATGGTTCTGCATCGAACCTCCCTGCATGTGGACAGAAGAGCAAAACGAATGAAAAATTACAACAAAGGATTGTTGGAATGGTGGATAAACAAATTCCAGCTGATCTGTAGACACAGTGTCAGCTCGCACTACCTGATCTCAAAACAGCAGTTGGAAGAAAGCCTCCTTTAAAACTGAATGACCTGGAGCAGTTTGCAAAATAAGCAGTTTGCAAAACAATTTCCAGTAGAGAGGTGGACGAAATTCATTGATGGTTACAGGAAGCAATTGATTTAGTTATGGACCGGTTTCAAACAAATCAGAACCCACATGCTCAAACACTACCAGAGAGTTTACGTTTTCTTTGACACAGATTTATCAATTTCAACAACAAAGATTCACAGCAGGGCTGACTCTAAAGCTAGTTTTCTTTTTAGAAACAATCATGCAAAAACAAAATCAAGGGGAACAGCTACGGATAAAACAAAACCGGGGACTCACAAACACAGAGACGAAGAACACGGGGTGGACAGCAAAACACTCACCAGCGCCCCAGGGTGGAGGGAAAGACCAATTGTTACAGATTTCAATTATTTTTATATTAAAAATAAAAAAAATATTAAGCTATGGGTGCCAATAATGTAGTCCAGTCCATTTTAGAGTTGTGTTGTGTTTTTATCAGGTTTGACTCTTTTTCTCTGTTTTTTGTGTTGTTCCAGTGCAAACAAACACATGAAAACCAAAACATTTGCAGTTGGAACAATGTTCTGAGAAAAGTGTTGCATTTTCTGACACAATTGCAAGGTTGCCGATATTTTTGGCCAGAACTGTGCGTCTTATAGGGCAGTTGTTAAATATGATGCATTTAAAGGAGAAACTGACTTTTACTGTAAATATTTATTTATTTCATGTTCATCTAGATAAATAAGTAAAAATAAAATGCATCACTAAAGAAATAAAACGTGTTTTGTGCATTAGACACTGATGGTTTTAAAGGGTTGGGGCTTAATTATCATTTTGAGACAAAGTAGCCTAAGCTTTACCTGTCACTTTATTATGAACAGCCCACAGCACAACCACAGCATCACTAGTGCACATCTTTGTACATGAGTGACTCTGGTGATGGAAATTGAATTTCCCAAAGGGGAAGGCAGTCAATTGCTCAATGACAAATCGCAAGTCAGTGCTTCTCTACATGTAGGTGTTCTCTACATGGACACGTGCAGTGCAGTGGAATGTGGAAGCAGCGTCAGGTAATGCACTTGGACTGTAATTAGTGTAGTTGTTAAAAGTAAACCAGTTTAATCACACCCTCTCGTTGTTACGAAGAAAGTGACAAAATACATGAGGTAACATTCAGCCAACCGGCTGAAAACATTACTCTTACTCTATTGACATTATATTCTGGCTTGTTCTGATTAATTTGAAGGTGCGTTTCTTAGGAATGCATGTCTTCAACATCCATCTACCACCTAGGAATTCATTCTGAGACCTTAAGCAGGTCATCAGTAAACACCAGTGACCCAGTTCTATTGCCAGTCGTACGGTACATGCCCAGGCCATAACTATGCTTACAATGTTGGTCAGCTGATGCCGAGTACTTTGAATCATCAGGTGTTTCTTTCCTCTGTCCTTCACTTAGTTAATCTAGGTTTTATTAAATCAAGGAAACACATTTATAATCTGTTCCTAAATTTTACTCCATGCAAGTGTTGTTGAGCCTTTTGAATTTCTTGGTTGACTAGATGTTGTGAAACGCTTAGATGTGGTTTGTATGTGCTTGTATTGTGGCTGTGTGACTGACCTCACCACACATGTCATTAAAGTGAAATTGCTATTTAGAAAATCAAAAAACACAAAACAAAATGTTTTATTTTTATTCATTTTAAATAAGAAAGAAAAGCTGAAAAATGTACCTTAATTAAATATTATTTAGAAGCATTTGGTTTCAGTTTAGCTACAGTACAGTATATAAAGCAGCAATCAACTGTGAGAAAACAACAACTTGTATATATTGCACAATGATAGAAGAATACATAAGACAGTATAGTAATAAGGAATGCAGAATCATTTTATTAAATATCAAAATCATAATTGTTCACGCTAATCCTAGTTGAAAGTGCATATATTATATTATATTACTGGCCATGCCTGAATTAGTTCATTGGAATAGATATTGTCAATAATTAGTAAAATACTTGTAATGGAATTCTTTAAGGATTATCACAACAATTGCAACTTAGTTTGTAAATCAGGTTTTGTGGGCATTGTTGGATGTAGGTTAAACCATTGGAACACTGGTAAAATGTGTTTGGGTTGTTAGGATTGATGTAATTTCCATCAGACTTTCCAGTACAGAAAGACGTAGAACATCCATCACATGTGGCTATGGTTGTTGGAGATGTTGCAGACGTTGTAGTTGTGGGTGTTGGGGTCGTAGTAGTGGGTGTTGGGGTCGTAGTAGTGGGTGTTGTAGTTGTGGTTGTGGGTGCTGGGGTCGTAGTAGTGGGTGTTGTGGTTGTGGGTGCTGGGGTCGTAGTAGTGGGTGTTGGGGTCGTAGTAGTGGGTGTTGGGGTCGTAGTAGTGGGTGTTGTGGTTGTGGGTGTTGGGGTTGTAGTAGCGGGTGTTGTAGTTGTGGTTGTGGGTGCTGGGGTCGTAGTAGTGGGTGTTGGGGTCGTAGTAGTGGGTGTTGGGGTCGTAGTAGTGGGTGTTGTGGTTGTGGGTGCTGGGGTCGTAGTAGTGGGTGTTGGGGTCGTAGTAGTGGGTGTTGGGGTCGTAGTAGTGGGTGTTGTGGTTGTGGGTGTTGGGGTCGTAGTAGCGGGTGTTGTAGTTGTGGTTGTGGGTGCTGGGGTCGTAGTAGTGGGTGTTGGGGTCGTAGTAGTGGGTGTTGTGGTTGTGGGTGTTGGAGTCGTAGTAGTGGGTGTTGGGGTCGTAGTAGTGGGTGTTGTGGTTGTTGTGGTACTGTGTCCTGTGCATGGTGCAGTAGTTGTGGTAGTGGGTGTTGTGGTGGTGGGTGTTGTATTTGTGGTGATGGGTGTTGTGGTTGTAGTTGCCGTGGGAGGATAATCACAGCAATCACAACTTAGTTTGTAAATCAGGTTTTGTGGGCATTGTTGGATGTAGGTTAAACCATTGGAACACTGGTAAAATGTGTTTGGGTTGTTGGGATTGATGTAATTTCCATCAGACCTTCCAGTACAGAAAGACGTAGAACATCCTTCACACGTGGCTATGGTTGTTGGAGATGTTGCAGTTGTGGTGGTGGGTGTTGTGGTGGTGGGTGTTGTATTTGTGGCTATGGTTGTTGGAGATGTTGCAGTTGTGGTGGTGGGTGTTGTATTTGTGGCTATGGTTGTTGGAGATGTTGCAGACGTTGTAGTTGTGGTAGTAACATCTGGAAAACATGGAGAAATTAATGCATGAGACAGTAATTGATTGAAACCAACACAAATATCTTTACAGTATGTTATGATGATATTATCACCTCACAACACTGTTTACCTGAAATCAGTAGAGAACGCAGGTGGTTGATGAAAGGGTTCACCCCCTGTTTACAGAAGTCTCCTGTGAAGTCATCCAGGTCCAGAGACCAGACGAAGGCTCCCCCAAAGTTGTTTGTTGTGAGGTAATTGACCTGAGGATGAGGAAGACGAGGCGTCTACAGCTAAAGCTAGATGTTAACACACATCATTTGCATATGTAAATATGAAATAAATACGATACCTTAATATCAAGACTGCGTAGGTTATCAAATCCAACCCACTGGTCCTCTGTGACAGCGTAGGGAACCTTCTGGTCAGCTGTCCACTGGATCACACCCCCTTCTATGTACAGACAGTTCTACAGAGGAGGTGATGTCAGATTGAATGAATTAGATAAGCACACGTTGGTATAAATCTTCTGAGTTAGTCCACGATTTTGCACCTCATAATAGGCCCAGAATCCGTTTTCACCGGTGTAGCAGCCTTCTTCAGCAGAGCCTTTAACGGGGGCTCCAACAGTGGACGAAGAGGAGAGAGTAAAAGCTCGCCCATACGCTGCTAGTCCCAGGTTTAGCTTTTGTGTAGGTGCCCCCTGGTCCCTCCAGTACCGCATGGCATAGTCCTAGAAGGTGGACTCTGTTAGCAGAGCGACGTACAGCACAGGCAGCTAACAGTTATTGGTTCCATTCTGATACTTGCAGTGTTGGAGTAGATCTTGTCTCCAGTGTCTTGTGATCCCTTGTACAAGGGGCTGTGATGCCCGGTGACGTTTTCCCAGGGACCACGAAAGTCAAATGTCAACACGTTGATGAAATCCAGGAACCTGTTGAAATACAGACGAGATTGTTCACCAAGAAGTAGAAATGGTCGATGGAAGGTTTAATGTGAAGAAGAACTTTAAGCTCGCATTACGTGGCGATCTGTGCTACTTCGTAACTGGCACTGATGACTGCTTTCTCAGCAGAGACGCTAGCAGTGACAATTAGTCTTTGACGGTTGCTTTGGTTTCCCTCGGCCTCAAAGGCGCCAACGAGCCCCTGTACCACACACGATAATGGGCCTTAGACGACTTTAAAATATTACAGTGCCAGACATGACATTTGCAGTCGGAACAGAATAATTCACAGCCTGTCGTCGTCTAAATTGATGATCTGACCTTGCACAGCTGTGTGAATTTCTGTTTGTCATCTGTTCGGCTTCCCGGGAACCTCCAGTCCAGGTTGAGCCCATCAAACCCGTAGCGTCTCAGTAGTGAGATAGCAGACTGGATAAACATTGATCTGTTCTGCTGTGTTGACGCCATCCTGCTGAACCTGGTGGAGATTTGAACAAACAGCACAATCAACATTAATATGATGAGCAGCCACCACAATATTCCATATTAATACAGGTTATATGAGTTCATGTAATATAATCACCAAACCCTGATGTGTTGCCTCAGTTATGTAAGTCAATGACTTACTTTTTGATGTTAAACTTCTCTCCACCAACTGACAGCAGGGTTTTGAGCTGTGGATTTCTGTTGAGTGAAAACACTGATTATTTAAGAAAAAAGAAAACGAACTAGATCAACACCGCATCCAACCATGTGTAGTTCGAAGGTCTGACCTGGTTTTGAGCGCATTGAAGGACCTGTAGTCTTGTAGGTCAGCAGTGTTGCTAGGAACCAGCTCATTGAAGGAGTTAATGTCGGAGGATGCGTAGATCAGATGGGTGCACAGGTTGGGATCGATATGAGAAATGGTGAACTGGCCTTGTGCGCCTCTGGTTCTTGCTGCGCTGTCATAGTTACACACCAGCATGGAGGAAGAGGCTGAAACGTGGGAAAGTGGTAATGGATCACCTTCCTGGTTTGTTTGCCAGCAGTTATCAAGGAATTTCTGCCTTGGTTCATGTGCTTGGACGTAACTTACCCAAGCTGATGATAATCAAACAGAGACCTTTAAAGTGACAGATTAAATACAGCATTAAAAACAAACCACTTATTTAACATGTTCAGCGTTGAAGCAGTTACTTCAGGAGCCTTACCTGCCGTTAGAATAAGCCTGCTCATGTTGGCGCTACGGCAATAAACAAAAGAAGAAGAACATGAGAATCTGCAGTCACTCAACCACGGCATCAATTGCTGATGTTGGTTTATTGGTTTTCAATAATAAGTATTATATGATTTCTGGAGCAGTGGCGTCATTAATGATGAAACTATGAGAGGTATTTATTTAACTCAAACTAAGTAGGTCGCCACTGAAGAGCTAGGTGTGAAACCACTGGTTTGCCCTTTCAATAACTCTGCACACGGTTGATGGCACGTACGCGATTGTTTAAATTTACAATTTGTAATCCAAAAACAGGTACGATACTATACGGCAACATCAGAAATACAAACGTGTTTTTAAAGACGTCATTTTTCTGAGCTGGCTTGTGGAGTTATGGATTTTGTTGTCCCAGGCAGAAATGTCTGACAGTGAGTGTAAAACTGCAGTTTTCAAACCACAATTTGAAAATGAAGTTAAAAATCAATTAGCAATCAAAAAGCAATGGGGATCATTAAACACACACAGCTTAGATTTGAAAGCAAGGTGTAATCGGTATGCATTACAAATGGAAACAGTAGTCTTACAAAAGGACATATCGCTGTAGAACTAGTTTGGTAAATATCTGAGCCAACAGCTTTACTGCAAATCAATGTCACTTTCAATTACTTGTTACTTGTTTTCTCAGCTGTTGCTTCTGTTGCTACTTCATTTTAAAAGATTGTGCATTTGAAATCATGTTTTCTCTTTGACAGCATCAGGTCTGAGTTACTAAAACAGTGTTAGCTCATAGTCAGTCAAATCTGATTAGTTGAGCAAATGTCTGCTTTTAACCTGTTACACAGATACATTTAAATTGAACACATGATAAAGCCGGACTTTATCATGTGTGAGACAAATAAACGTCATATTTGATTTATAAAAATGTAAGAACAAAACAAGAAACTTACCGAGACAAGAGCAAAGTGTGGACTGTCTGCCTGCTGTGATTGTTGTTGACTTCGACGTGTGTGTCAAGTTATTGAATTAGACAAATGAATGGGTGTAGGTTTTATTAGGTGTGGACCTTTTAGGAATGTAGGGGAGTTAATTAATGCAGAAGGAAATGTTGGACCTGATGCGAAAAAGGAAGTCCTTCACACATTTACATGTTCAAATAGTTCCTTGTCATATGGTGTAACCATATACGTGTTGTATGGTGTAACGTACTACCATATAACATCAGGTCGACCTGAATAGGTCACAGACTTTCATTGTCTCAGTAGTGTGCAGGACCTTTTCTACGTTAACCGTGTTATTATCTAAAGGCGGGTTTTTACAGCCCGTTGCTAAGAGACTTGGCATGAAAATAACGATAACAGCTGTAACTGCAATGTCATCCATGCACGGAAAGTATAAAGAGCTTAACTTATACTAATTGTCAAAAAAGAGTCAAAGTTAGTCACATGTGGACATGGAGGCATGTTAGTGGATGCAATAGATAGAAAACCAGAGGAGCTCAGTGAATGAAGGAGGTTCCAGCATCTAAGCCTGTAGCAGCTGAACTAAGAGATGGATCAGAGAAACCAGAACCATCTGGAACCACCAGCTTTGTCAGAAAGGAAGGTTTCAGCCTAGTTTTAAAGCAGAGAGGGCGTCTGCTGCTAGAACCTGAACTGGAAGCTGGTTCCACATAGAGGAGCTTGGAGCTAAAGGCTCTGCCTCCCGTTCTACAGGTAGAAAGAAAGGAGCCATCAGGTCTAAGACAAGATGGAGCTTTATTATGAAGAGCTTTGAAAGTGAGGAGAAGAATTTTGAGTCCTATCCTAGATTTGACAGGACATAGAAGCTGATGTAGGAGAAATGTGAGTCCAGACTAACTGTCGTACAGCAGGAAGTGAATTTTTACACCCAAATAAAACCGCAGCAGTTTCTCACCAGTGTCTTGCAGGACTATGTCATAGCACACTGCAGCCAACTGACAGGCCTCGTGAGCATGCTTAACGAGAGGAAATGCCCCACAGGAAGTAATTAGAGTCACTTTGCTGATCGGGTGCGGCTCTGAGCATAGTTTTGTTAAAGCTTTTGTCTTAGTTATGATATCATGCCTTCTGTAGCTTCTCTTTAAGGTCACATCTATTAACGCTAATTAGTTGTCATCTGGTAGCACCAGCAGTAACAGAAACAAATTCTGAAGAGCATGATACCAGACCAGGACTGTGATGTGCCTGCATTCCTACGCGGTCACTGACAAGCCTGTTTGGTGGCACTGGGGGCAGGAAAAATGAAAGACATGAGGATGTTCTCTGGGCAAAAGAAGAATCCAGGATTCCAGCATTGCTGTTGCATGAGTCTTGGTCTTGGTTTACATGTCACGTTTTCCAAAATTGGAAGTGTCCTTTGACGACCACAGTTTAAAAGGTTTCTCCTTATTCCCAGTTTTGAATAAACTCCCCCAACAAATTGAAACCCCCAACCCTAGCACCATCTTCTGGAAAATGAGAAAAACTACACAGATACACAGATTAACGAGAAAAACAGTGTCAGGAAAGTTTTAAAGAAAGAATGTTTTATTTCTTACTACATATATGGAGTCAAACTTAATATGTATAACTTAATAATATTCTGTAAAGACAAAATGACAATTACACACACACATAGTCACGTAAGCAGATGAACAGAAGCCTCGTCAAACTCTGGTACAGGTCTGGACGTGCATGGATTGTTTTAAAGGACTTTGTTAATTTAACACAAACTGTCCTGTCTCTTTCTGAGAAGCACCAGTGTTACAGGCGCCGCAGGTCCTGCCAGCGCTGACCGTCACTACAGGTCATTAACCCTCAGACTGAGACATTCAGAGATGGATCAGCACTGACAGTAATAATTCCAGTCATTGTTAGAGTTGCAGGGATTTATTTGAGTCCATTCAAATGCTGAGGGAACACAAGAGGAGGAGCAACACTGCTCACAGCCCTGGTCACTGACACGGAAACAGCGACATCTTGTGGCCTCTTTGCAACGGTACAAATTCAGAAACTGGTTCAGCGAATGCAAGAGTTCGGCTGCGAGGAAGCTAGAATGTCTGAAATCAGCAAATCATTCATCAGCAACTGATTCCCATTTATTTAGTTTAGTACGTTACTGCACAATACATTGTGTGCCATATATTTATTTATTATAACTCTGAACCTTGTTTATTAATTTGAAGAAAGAAAAACATCATTATTTTCATACTGCAATTTAAAATCAAATTCATTTGTTTTTATGGACACATCTGTTCACTGTGTAACGCCGTGAATAATTATAGATCTTTCATTTTCAGTATATTGTTATTTTATATTATGTGTCTCTGACACACTGAATAACAACAAGCCTCGGTAATAATCATTTGCCAAATGATTATTAAATGAAATGTGCTTTGTTAACTTCCTGGAGCAGATCGTACTCGCTGTAAAGAATCACAGTAATCACGGCCTGACACCTTTCACGGCCAGTCGCAGCATTTGCAGCTGTCTCGATAGACTAAATTCGCCGGACATGGCATGACCCAGGTTAAGCCGTTCCCACAGCTGTAAAATGAATGCGGGTCATCGGGCTTCACATAAAGCCCATCAGGCTTTTTAGCGCAGAAGTTTTTGCCAGGTTTTGTAGAAATTGTTGGCCCTGGGGAAACGCTTGCGTGCACTTGGTATTTGTTTGTGGCCTGAGTCACTTTTGGCTCTGGAATCGAAGCAGAATCTGCAGTGGGACGAGACGGAACAACAATTCAAAGAAATCCAGCTTTGTACACAGGCTAATAATTTACCGGGTGATTACATAATTTAGACTAACCCGACGTCAAAAGAGAGCGAACATGGCTGATGAGCGGGTAGTTTCCTTGTCCACAGAAGTGTCCGTTAAAATCATCCAGATCCAGAGCCCAGACAAAGGCTCCTCCAAATCCGTTGTCTTTTAAATACCGCACCTGAAAAAGAAATAGTTCAACCAAACTTTGCTCGGTAACTTTGTATTTAACTTAAACTCCAGCAACATTCATACAGAAACACAACCTTAGTTGCAAAGCTCTCTTTGTTGTCGTATCCAGCCCAGACATTTTCCTTGGTGGCGTAGGGAACTTTCTGGTCTTCAAGCAGGATGACCGTGGCCCCTTGAAGAAAAGGGCAAATCTGAAAACAGGATGACATTTCTGATTTTAAACAAAAGCATTTGAATACTGTAACCGGAAGCATAGAACAGAGCAGCACAATTGAATCGCTTGACCTCATAATAGGACCAGAAGCCAGCCTCCTTTGTAAAGGCACCAGCGGCAGCGGGACCACTGGCTGGTGCGCCGACGCCGCTGGACCGAGTCGACAGCTGAAACACGCGTCCATAGGTGGCGAGTCCCAGGTTGAGTTTTCCTGCAGGTGCTCCCTTGTCCCGCCAGTACTTCATAGAGAAGTTCTGAAACGTAACAGAGCAACAGGTCAGTTCTGCTGTCAGTGCGTTCTGTGTTTTCCACAGTAGCTGGATTCTTTCTGTGCCTAAACTCTATTCCAGGCCAGACGTTGTGACTCATTGGTCACAGACTGGTTGTCCGGCAGCTTAGCACAGGGATGACATGAACAGGAAACAGTTGCTCTCAACAGCAGCTTGAGCAAAGTCGGAGAGTCTGTAACACTCGAACAGAGAACGGAGATTAAGCGAATGTTTCCACTGATGATGTAACAAAAGGTTCATCCTTGCACTCACAGTATTTAGGTAAACATTGTCGCCGGTGTCATGGGATCCTTGGTACAAGGGGCTGTTATGTCCCGTCACTCTCTCTGAGGAACCGTGAAAGTCGTACGTCATCACGTTGATAAAATCCACGTACCTGAGCAAATGCAAATGAGGTCAAGGCCAAAGAAGACGACAGCGAGAGTGGATGTGAGTTAACAGTGTGATGTACTTTGCCATCTCTGCGATGTCGTATCCAGAATCGATGAATCCTTTCCCTGCGGCAACAGCAGCAGAGATAATTAACCTGGGCTTGGCAGAGGCTCTTCCCTCAGCCTCGTAGGCCTCTAGGAGTTCCTACACAGCACAGTGAGGCAGAGGTCACCTCACGGTAAACACCCGCTGCATCCTGCACACGTTCTGCATCAGACCTTGCATAACGCAGTGAATCTCTGCTTGTCCTCCAAAGGGCTTCCTCTAGCGCCAGGGTATTCCCAGTCCAGGTCAAGCCCATCAAAACCATATTCTCTCAGTAGTTTGATAGAGGACTGGATGAAGGTGTTTCTGTTGGCTTGTGTCGACACCATTGTAGTGAATCTGCAGAAAGCAGTGCTCAAGAATAAGTTAATACACAGCACATTGATGTTGGTTGATTATTTTCTGGCTAATATCTTACTTTTGTGTCCCAAAGTTCCAGCCGCCCACTGCCAACAGCGTTTTAAGGTTCAGATTCCTGTGGAAGTGCACAAATGCAGGCAGTGGTAGCAATTTAGCTTCTGTATAATAAATATGAAATAGACTCTACATACAAACCGTGGCCTGACCTCTGTTTGAGTCCATTAAAAGACTTGTAGAGTTGATCATCATTCCACTCTACGGTGACCAGTTCGTTGGCTTCGTTAATGCCAGAGAAGGCGTAGATCAGGTGGGTGCACAGGTTCGGGTCAATATTCGAAGGCATAAACTTCCCTTCTCCGGTTCTGTATTGGGACCAGTTCGTGTAATAACACACCAGTCTGGAGGGCGAACCTAAACATGGAAATATGTTGGTTTGAACAGTAACCAAGCTGATGTCAGATGCCAAAGCAGATGTTTAGGCTTGATTCCGTGTAATTTATGATCTCACCCAAGCTGACCAGCGAAAGACAGAGACCTACGAGCAGCAGATTGGCTCAGTAAACGTCAGAATGCAGCACATGAAGACTTTAAAACGTCTCGTGGTTTCTTTTCGTGGGACTTACCTGCAGTTAGAATCAGTTTCATGGTGCTTGTTTGGATGAGCTCTTGCAAATAAACGATAGAGCACCAAGCAGCTGCGCTAATGAAATACAGATCGATTATTCAGGGAGTGTTGCATCACGCAAGTTAAACAGCAGAATCTGATAAAAGACGTTTAACCCCTACTGAGAAAACCAAGCAGTTTATCAACAACAGAACAGGAAACGTATTAATCTTCTGCAACAAGTGGAGGCGTACAGTACGTACAACTTACAACTTATGGTGATGAGGCCATGAGGACACAGGAATGCTCCTTATTTTACTGTTAGTTTCATTGTAAGTATTACATCTTCCTGTTGATGACACAACAGTCATGTGTTCCAGTACCTTTGCTCACAAAAATGAAATTCACAGCCATGATTTTATTGCTTGATTAGACTATTATGTTAGACTATTCTAATCTAATCAACTCTAACATCTGTATTGATGATTCCATTACGTAAACTCCATAATCGGTTGCCAATATTGCTTATTGTATACTGTACTTTATTAATTTACTATTTCACGATCAGTAGTGATGTGCTGATTAACCCATGCAATAATAATAATGATGCAATAATACAGTGGGTACTACTGTAACACGTCCCCTTCTTCTTCAGTCCTTTGTCTCAAGAGACATCATCTCATTCTTTCTGCAGGCGAAGTTGCTTCGGCCTGTCCTTGAGCCTGTCTGTTGTCTTGGGCCATATTGCTTCTCTAATGTTCTTCTGTTCAGTATGTGCTTATGGTTTATGATTTACAAGAGCTCTGTGTGTTAAAAATCAGTAGATGGCATGTTTTTCCATTCTATGGTTAACAACTCAATTTAGGTGAGTACAAAGGTCTGGATCAATATTCAAAAGCCTAAAGTGGGTATTTACACTCAGATTAGCACAGTCACATTAGAAACTCCCCCAACAAATTACCTTTGGAGTTTAACTATTGCGAGACAAAATCTAAGATGAAGTCAAAGAAACATCCGTATTGTAGCAAATCTGTGATTTTTTATTTTGAGTAATTACAATAACCATTAGTTAACAATATGTTTTTTGGCAAATTAAAATGTAACTTCACTAAGAAAAAACCTTTGCTAATCTGAGCTTGTTTTATTATTACGCTGATCGTAGCCGTGACATGTGAGAGCAGCGTTTGTTGCAAGCTTGGCTTTTGTGTTGTTAGTCTGGGATATTAATCTTTTTAAGCTAAATTACACAAGGATGTTTTTATTTTTACAGCAATAAAAGCCAGACAGCTGTTGAAAATGCTTTTTTAATTGTGATTATACTTTACAACTGCTCAAGCTAAGTCAAAGTCAACACAGCCGTAGCTCACGCTGATGTTACAGTAGGTCATACAGTGGAACGTGCTGCTACTCAGCCTGTGTCGTCCAGCGTCTGCACCGATCAGCCAACGTGTAGTTAGTTGGTGAAGGTTCTTTTAGGTGCAGTCAGCTGGAAGTTGAGTCCTGTCAACACTAATCTTCATGAATTTACAACCTTACATGCAAAAAGATGAAATGCAAATTTACTAGAACGTAGATTCAAGTTTTCTGCTTATGAAGACAAATCTCACTGATAAAGGATCAGCGTCTTTACGGCCAGTCACAGCACTTGCATCTGTCGCTGAAAACAAGATTAACTGGACATCTCTGGAGGTGTGTGACTTGGTTGAGGCACTGATAGAAGGTGTTTCTGTCTTGCTCGTTCTTGTAGAGGCCATTGACTTTCCCGGTGCAGAAACCACTTCCAGAATCAGGTGTGGTGCTGGTTGTGGTGGTGCTGGGTGATGTAGTTGAAGTAGTATTACTCGGCTGTTCGGTTGGGATCACAGGTGGACGCGTGGTCGTAACAGGTGGGGGCACATCTGCAAGGTAGAATATATTTATGTGAAAGAAATTCACATGATGGAACATCAGCTGAGGTCGACTTCTCTTTACCTGAGTCTAGAAGAGAGCGCAGATAACTGATGAGCGGGTAGTTCCCTTGTCCACAGAACTGTCCTGCAAAGTCGTCCAGATCCAGAGACCAGACGAACGCGCCCCCAAAATTGTAATCTTTCACATATCCTGCCTAGGGAACATCACGCAGGGAACATTTTGTTGGCATTGTTGCGATGTTGTGCGTCTAATGCTCTTGATCAAAGCATTCGTTTATTACATAACCAGCTCGTAATAAACATCTCCATAAACGAGTCAGTTATCCGCAAAATACATGTTTTTTATATTCGACTGTGGTTAATTTACGGTTATGTAAGTGCTGCGTGTACTGGTTCTCTGAGACGACCTGGACTCTAACTCAGTCAGGAAGACGCTGATAGCTTGAAAGTGGGTCTAGTGATATATTACTTTTATCTTGTTTTTACTGTATCGTCTCCATAAGGGGTCAGAAGTTATTTATTACCTTGATTGCAAAGCTTTGCCTGTTATCAAAGCCAACCCACTCATTGCCTTTAATGGCATAGGGCACCATTTGCTCATCGATCCAGCGAACACTGCCTCCTTGGAGGAAAGTGCAAATCTGTATGTAATGGATGAAAAGGATGTGTAAATAAACAATAATCATGTTGATGTCTATATATTATTAATCTGGTTAATTGTTTTATTTGCGATCCTTCTTTTACCTCATAGTAGGACCAGAATCCAGCCTCACGGGTGTACGTTCCAGCAGAGGCTGGGCCGCTGGCTGGAGCTCCGAGTCCGTCGGCTGCCGCTAAGGTGCGGAATGTGCGTCCGTATGCCGCAAAGCCAACCATGAGCTTTTCAAGCGGAGCTCCTTGGTCTCGCCAGTATTTCATAGCAAAGTCCTACAAACCAAGAAATGAAATTTCAAATCTCCTTTGCTTTACGGGACAGTAACCTGCGAACCCTAATCCTGCTGAAGATCACTCACCACATTGTAGTAGATGTTGTCGCCCTGATTTATGGAGCTGCGGAACAGAGGGCTGTTGTGGCCTGTGTGTGAGTCCCAGGCTCCGTGGAAGTCATACGTCATGACATTTATAAAGTCCAGGAGTCTGTTTCACAAATAGGACATGAGAATAATGTTCTATAACAACAACGAGTGCTTTAACGCTGCAGTGGCTCCATTTGAAATGAACTCACTTTGACACCTCAGAAATCTCGTAGCCATTGTCAATGTTTCCCTTCCCAGCAGCCACTGCAGATGTGAGCATCAGTCGCGGTTTCCTGGTCTCAGCAGCTTCTTTTTCAAAGGCTGCAAGTATTTCCTAAATGCAGAACGGAAACAGATGAGTGGAACCATGTCTCCTGTACCGTTACATTTCATTTCAGGAAGTGCCACCGCTCTGACCTGGCAGAGCACGGTGAACCTCTTCTTGTCCTCCGGGGGGCTTCCTCGTGATCCGGGATACTCCCAGTCCAGGTCTAATCCATCAAAGCCAAAGAATCTCAAGAATTTGACTGTGGACTCGATAAACCTCTGGCGATTAGCAGGGGATGAAGCCATGATGGTAAATCTGAAAACACATCAACGACTTGCTCTGTAGAATCGTCTTTAATAGTAGAAGAGATCATTCATTCAGGAACAGCAACACAACACGTCGTAGCTCATAGACTCACTGTGTTGTTCCAAAGTTCCACCCGCCAACGGCCAACAGAGTCTTCAGACGAGGGTTTCTGCAAAACGCAGGTTTACAATTAAGAACGAATCGAAGAACATCTGGTTCTGTTACGGACAAGTAAGTGAAGCATAACTGATGAAAAAAAAGTGCAGTGAACATAGGTTCAATTATGGACATGACTGATATTTCGAACAAGAACAACTCACTTGTTCTTGAGGTCGTTGAAGGCTCTGTAGAGAATGTCGTCGTTCCACTCGTATGTCGTCAGCTCGTTTGTGGGGCTGATGACTGAGAAGGCGTAGATCAGGTGTGTGCAGAGGTTGGGGTCTACGTTGCCAGGCAGGTACTTGCCAACACCCGGTCTGTACTGGGACCAGTTGGTGAAGTAGCAAACCAGTTTCTTTGAAGACACTTTTGGAAAGGTCAAAATTAATCACAATGAAATCTCAGAGAAATGAAAGATCCACTTGTACGTGAAGGAAGTAAACAGTGAAACCGTACCCATTTGAAGGCACAACAAAAGGGACAATCCTGAAAAACACAGACAGCGTTTTTATTTGATGTTCCTTCACAAAACTCATGTCTTTGAATTACTACTACTAATACTTGAAAAATCCAACCTACCAGCCAGGAGCGTTAGTTTAGCCATGTTGTGTCAGCTGCGTCTTTTCCTCAGAGAGAGATCTGTAAGAGAAAAGGTTGAATGTGTTCAAGACTGATGCTCTACTACTTGATTCTGCACTAATGGTCTGAAGCCTGTTCTCTGACACCAGGCGACTGAAACGTCTGCGTGGCCATGACCCACCTGTTTGCAGCTGACTGGCCTTCTGCACCTTTGAGCCACCTCTGGGTCCATTTTATAGACACGATAAGAGCCGGACAAAGGCTGCGTCCAAATTAGGTGGAACTGATGCTTCAGCAAAGGATCCACTTCCTGATTGATTACATCTATTTTATTACAAGATCTGGATCAGATCATCGGATTTTGTGAACCATTTACTGTGAGGTTGTTGTGATCATGACAGCACAGCACTTAGTAACTGTAGCTTTACTTGTTAACTAGATTGACCAAAGTGCTGTACAGGGTAAATAAAGGAATAAAAACAAAATAAACAGAAATAAAAAGATCAATAACATATGTCAGTACACAAACTGTATCCAAGACCAGACAAAACTACTCCTTAATTTTGTTGTTGTTGTTTTTTGTCCTCTGTATTTGTAAATAAATTTGAGCACAAAGACTTAACGTACTAACGTAATGTGACGGTAGGTGAGGTTCTGTAAGCACCAGATGAATACTGGCCAATAATTAACATGTATATTAACAGTGTACAACACAGATATAGATACTCGTGTCCACAGGTTAATCGCTGTGGAGGCGTGAATGCCTGACATGGGTGTCGCTGTCTGTTTTCTGTCTTTCTTTCTTACCGTGCAGCCCTGACCGCCTCAAATCAACAGCGTTGGTCATGATAAAATGTGACTCACGTATGGTTCTACACTTTCAACCTCTCCACCTGCTGCTGCAACCGGACACCGTCTGTGTGAGCGAGCAGCAGGTTGTGGCTACAGCCAGGACAGGCGCCGTGTTTAAAACGCCTCTGATGCCTTTTTCTTCTCTGTTTAGCCTTGACCAGCTCTGACTTTAGAACAGAACTCAAGGAAATAACTTCCAGTTCCAGCCCAAACTGTGGCACGACACACTTTACAGCACTCGGAGCCTTATCAGGGGGCTAATAAAATGGTGCTAGCGAAGATAAACCGCTATTAGTTAAGATGCCCTTTCCCATTATGCAAAAGGACATCTCAGCTATTAGCTGCTTATCAGGTGACGATGTCGCTGTGACTCATCTCATACTTGTCTCGCTCTGTTTCAACGGCGGAAAACAAAGGGACGCTGTCTGTTGAAACTTTGGTCAGAAGACTGATACGACCCGAATACATCAAGGTAGAGTCCAGGTCTACAATAATAAAATCACCTTATCTGCTTTTATAAAACTTGTTATCACACTGTATTTTTTTAATTTGACACGTACATAACACAAATTGTAAAGTTGCCAGGTAACCATTGTAGACGAGAATCAATGAAACATGGTCAGCGCTTTATACGTGTACAGCCAGTCTATGCATGTACAGTGAAGTAACCCAGTTCACCTCAATATTCCTTTAATGTGGTGAAAGTGAATTAAGTTACAATGAATAGCAGCAACAGCAGATATAAATATTTATTCAATTTATTTACATTGTGGTCTGTCTGTGGTAAAATGTCTACACGTGGGATGTTAGGAGTCAAATAAAATGACATTAGTAGATTAATAATCGGAGTCTCCTCTGTTGGATTTTACAGATTCCCTGCATGGTCTGACCCGTTGCCTTCGTCAGGCCACAGTTTGCATCAAAGACACATCATGATGTAAATAAAACCAAGAGTCGACGGCGAATCACTTCACTCGGTCAACATGCGAAGATAAGAAAAATGTCATTATTTCAATTAGCAGGATAAAATAATTAAGCTGTCCGTGCTACTGCTTTTATCAACATGATAAACTGATCCACTCTGTCTTCTCTGATGTGCAGCCTGCTTTCCTCCACCAGTGAATGTGTGCATAGCAGTATACTGAATGTAATGAACGCCATAAGCTCATGTACAAAACAGAAGGTAATTCATCCAGTGATTAGGAATCTCATTGTCCCAGTTATTTCATAATCCTTTCCTTTTCCCCCTACTGGCAATCTACAAGTTCCACTTGGGTCCTAAGTCAAGGTGGAGGGTGCAAGCACGAAGCGTTTTATGCCAGAGAGTAGATGGTGTTCATGGGGGAGTGGAGCTCCAGGCTTCCACCAAAGTCCAACTCCCTGACATCTCTCCTGGTTCCTGTGTACTGGCCAATGAAGGAGCCGTCCTCGTTGAACGATATGTCTCCTCCGTCCCCGTAGTCCACCAGACTGTCATCACTGTCTGAGCGCTTTATCATGGCCTCCATGGATGGCTGGCCTCTTTGGAGCCCTCTTTCCTCCTCCCTACCGGCAGTGGAGAAAAACTCAGACTTTTACTTTATCACGTTGTCATCACAGGAAAGATTACAAAAAGAAAGTTGTACGTACCGTCGGGGATAAGGTAGAGTGGAAACACGTGCTATCCTGAAATATGAAAAAAGTGTTTGCGACCTTTCGTTTTTATTATAATGACAATTCACTCACAATATGATTATAGTAATGCTAGCAGTCTCTACAATATACTGTAGTTTTTTAAAGACAGTTACGTAACCAGCATATTGATTCACACTTACATGCAAATAACTTCATTGTATCAATATTTAGTTGTTTCGTACCTTTCAAGAGACCTTGAGTGGTTCAGTGTGAAAAGGGAAAGCAGTGAGGGTTGAGGGGAATAAAAGTTTAGATAGAAAAAGTAATAAATAAGAAAAAAATATATCAGTATCATTAAATCAAGTTATCAATCAAGTTATCAGAAAAAGGCCATAAACACCGTGACCTTGCTAAGGTTTAATCCACATTAAAGGTGGCCTGTGGAGACTGAGGTGATGTAAGCGATGTTATAAACCTTCCAAATAATCGCCTGGCAACTGTGTAAAGACACGAAACAATGTCTATAAACAATGCACTTCAAAACAATGAAAATATTACATAGAGAAGGAAACTGACTCTGGGATTATTTTGGTGACCAATATTTGATATGAACATATTTGTTTATTAGCTCCACAGGCCAACTTTAGTTCACCAAGCGACATGCTGAGGCACACGTCTAAAGAACTAAATGTCTGTAAACGCATGTTTAGCGTCCAGTGTTATAGTGTTATTACCTCTATTATCATGGACTGTACATCGTTTAACACCTTGGAAACCTGATGTAGGATTGTGCTAAACAGCTGTCTTACCGATAATCAAACGTTCCCTCCTGTTCTTTGTCGTCCACTGGCTCCAGTGAAATGTCTTTTTTATCTCGTACTGAAATAAAATTATAAATCATAATGTAAATGAACCAGTGCAGTGAAAAATACAAGACTAGCATCACAAATGTCACATTAGATCCGCTGGGACCAGACTGAGTTTGATTTCAAAATCGCACCTGGGTATTTCCCCCCTCGGCTCCTCTTGATGAAGCACACAATGAGAAGGATGAGCACGATAAGAGCCACCGCACACATTATCCCGATGAACCAGCCCTGAGTGGTGATGTCCACCTGGTCTTGAGCATAGACTGTTGGTATAAGAGACGAAGATGTAAATACTCTCACGTCAAAGTATTTGAAATACCACTGCAGGCGTTATTGCACACAGTAGGAAGAGGTAGTGCATTACTCTCGGTAGTGTAGTGGGGGGACTCCTCTGTATGCCAGTCCCCTATCCCGACTTGCGTACGTGCTGCCACGGAAAATCTGTATCGAGTGTAGCGGTCGTATCTCCGAACAGAGAAACTTGTCACATTGGGAGGGAACTCCTCAAGTCGCATCTCCTCCCCCCTGCTGGCGTTCACTGTGGAACCAGAGGAGGTTTAGGTGTAAACCTACTTCAGTGGTGTTCCCGTCTTTGAGAACAGTTTTCACCGTGTGATTATATGCTATGGGCTTTCAGCCTTGACTTGCTTCCTACTATAGTACAGACTTATCCTGCAACTCTGTGGAACACTGAAACACAAAATCTCAGGTGCGGGTGAACAAACCTGTCTGGTACTTGAGTGAATAGCCGGTAATTATTCCATTGGGTTCTGCTGGTAGGTCCCAGTCCACATAGATGCTGTCCAGATGCCGCTGCTGGATTCTGAAGAATCTGGGAACAGATGGTACTGCAGGCAACAACAAAGCAGAAGATGATGATCAAAGCATTTGCTTGTTTGGTAAGGGCCCTGTTCCTTGGATTGTAAATTAGCAACCTGTCTTACCTCCCTCAGGTGTTGAGAAGAGTATAGTGTTACTGGGTGGCCCTTCAAACCGATTGTTTGCCACCACAACGTACATCTTGTAGTGGCTATAGGGGATGAGCTCAGTGAGGACCCCAGAAGGCTCTGGACCATTGATTGGAAAGGCCTTAGACTGCATCGCTCTGTTGACCCTCAACCATCTCAGCTGACTGCTGTCTCTCCAGTAGTAGAGCTGAGAGAACAGAAATGCATAGAGTGGAGTGTCATCAGTGTAAATTTGAATAAAATACATTTATTTAAGGTGTACACTATAGTCGACAAGGACAAATGCAAATGGATCCAATCTGGGCAGAGGACACAGTGGAAGCCATACTGCAAATGCACCTCTGTTCAAGAAGTCCTCACTGCTCCTGAATGGGCTGAATCGTTCAATGACAGACAAAAGGAACCAGTGTGCACAGACACTGTGTGTAGGACACTCAGGTCAGCTGGTCTCATGGCAGAGTTGTAGGTTGGCTAGAAAAGCTTCCAGTGGGCAGGATTCACAAACACATGACTGTAATGAATCTTGTCTTGTCTGGTGGAGCGATGATGGCCTATTTAGAGGCCTTGGACTTTCTCAGTCAAGTCATTAAATTCCCCATAGATGTACCTTGTATTCCTTTAGCTCCCCCATGATGGAGTTGCGTGTCACTGGATCCCAATGCACAGTCACCTCAGTGCTCTGGATGTCGGACACTCTGAGGTTTAGGGGGGCGACTAAGGGACCTTCAGGGAAACGTATTGAGAAGGATGCAAACCAGGACACGTCTTATTTTATGGCTTACAAGGTCACAACACATTTAAAATCCTCTTTTGATCTATGTACTGTGTGTATTGGCCTGTTCAAAAGTCATCAGTGACAAATCCCAGTGGCTTTTGGTACTTACGGTCTTCTCCAGAGTAACCAATGACAACAGGCGACTCTGGGCCCAACCCAAAGTCATTGACAGCCTGGACTTTAATCTCGTAAGGTGTAAAGGTGTCTGCATCATAGATGTAATACTTCTGCCATTTAGTGGTGGCATTCTTCCACTCCTCTCGGGAATCTCTTCTTCTCCACCAAACTAGATACTTCAGGTGGGGCCCATTCCACTCTCTGTAGGACAGAGGCTGGAAGCACAGTGGATGTGAGTAGTTTGAGCTTACAGTAGGAGACATTTGAGTGTTTGAGAGGACTGCTGAAGTTTTGCACTTTTCTATTATATATAGTACCTGCCAGCTGATCTCCATGTTGTTCCTCCATGTGCCCATACCCTTCAGATTCTTTGGAATCACATCTGGGGCTATACAACAAAACAAAGGCAGTGTTGAAATGATTCTGTTTAAAAGCTCAGTCAGACAAATAGATTTTCTTATTTTTTGTCTCTAAAACCTGAAGGTACAACCAGGAGATGCCAGCCAACCTGAGCGTGAAGACTAGATCCAACCCGCTTTAGTTTTTATGCTAACCTAAAATAATTTGTGGCTGTAGAGTCATTTTAACACATTCTCCTCATACTTCAAGAAGGGAAATAAATGTATTTCCCAAAATGCCAAATAGTGTTAAAATGCACAAACCGTGTGACGTGTATTTAATAATTTAAAGCATCAAACCCACGTGCACCACTGCTCTGAAAGCGCATAGATGGACGACTGGGTCGACTCGGTCCGATTTCATTTATGGCGATGACCCTGAACTCATAGTAGGTGAAAGGATGCAGATGCAGAATGACGGAGCTGAGGCTCCCTGGGTATGCTGACAGGTTTTTCCACTTCCCAGGCAGCCAGTCGTCGTCATCATACTGCACTAAGTACTCTGTAACAGGTCAGCATAAGCGTTTAACCCGATTAGTTTAAAAAACGTTTCTTTTTTTCCTTCAGCTTGCTGGTTCTTACCTTTTATGGGGTTGTGGTTGCTGTCTCCAGGAACCCAACTGAGTCTGACGGTCCGTTCATACGGATCTGACAACTCCAAGTTAGTGGGAGGATCCGGACGATCTACGCGTGTAAACACAAAAAAAACCGTGTGTGCCACAGGTCATTTAAAATGCTGTAACGGATGATGCTGATGCTGATGTACGGATGCCGTACCCATCACCATGAGACGTGCTGAGGCTGATTTCTGTTCCAGCTCATTCTTGATGACACAGGTATAATTTCCCTCATCTTCTCTGTTCACATTAGTGATGAACAGATTGGATTCATCCAGAGAAAGTCTGAGGAAATCAGCACAACTGGTAAAGTGCTCATCCACACACACACAAGCAGCTTGGTCGTAAGAATGTTAGCTACCTCCAGCCCAGGGTGACGGCCTTTTTCTCTTTCATCCAGGTGGTTGTGACTGAAGTGGTGACGTCCGCTTTAATTCCACACTCAAAGCGAACATCACTTCCACGAATGACTTTCACGCTCTGTGGTTTCGTGACAATTAGCAGTGGTTCTGAAAAACGAAGGCACATGTAAGATTACACAGTGAAAAGTCTCCTGCTGATGACTCTCAGATTAGCGTGAACCATTAGTGGGCCTCACCTTTGACCTCTATTCTGACTTGACTCTCATCTCTTCCTGCAACGTTGCTGACTACGCACACGTAGGTTCCCTGGTCCTCTACTTGTACACGTCTGATCTCCAGAGTTCCGTTACTGTGGGTCTTAAAGCGATTGCCCTCAAGTGTCCCCTGTCCGTATTTGGACCTGTGTGTGTGTGAAGAGACCCATGAACAGCGCAGTACATACAAACTAGAAACTCATGGAGAGTCAAAAGGCCTATTCTCACCACCGCAGGTCAGGTACTGGAGAACCGAAGTAGCGGCAGTCTAAGAACACGCGACTGCCCTCTATCACCCTCTCGAGTTCATTCCTAGCCCCATAAATACGAGGCGTTGCATCTAAAGGAAAAGACAAGGAGGTGAGGAGGTTTATCCCAGTTGTTATTTTAATTCCATATTTTCAGATTCCCCACGGTAAATATCACAAACCACAAAGAAAACAAAGCTGTCGCTCACGTAACACGTTGACAAACGCGTTGGCCAGTAAGTATCCGTACTGGTTGGAAGCATTGCACTGGTAGACAGCAGTGTTCTCCACTGTCACGCTGCGGAAGCTCAGCGTGTCTCCCGACACCTGGCGATTGGCCTGTGGTGTAGCACCTGGACAAATAAACTCAATTAAGCAGAATGAATCTGAATAACTGCTTATTTGAGTTTGGACGTTCCTCATCACTGAAAACTTACTTTCAATTGGGTCCCCGTTGATGAACCAGCTGATTGTGGGACGAGGAGCTCCGTCAGAGCTGCATGTCAAACGGCCATTTTCCTCAGGCGCCAGGACCAAGTTAGTGGGCTTCTCCAACCAGAACGGAGCCGCTGTTATTCACAAGGATGTTAAATAGCTGGACTTTATTGCGCAGTAAGAACATAAAGCTTTCGTTTTCCGGTTGTTTCACCTTTGACTCTGACTGTTATTGTGTGACCTATGTAGCCAATCTTGTTCGCAGCAGTGCACACGTATTCACCGGCATCTTCAAAGGATGCCTTTGGGATTTGAATCATCTTGTTGAAGTTCTTCACTCTCATGCGTGATGTCACCACCAGGTCGTCACCGTCCTTGGTCCAGGTAACACGAGGAGTCGGCCTTGATCGTGGCAGACAAAGCTTTGCATGAGAGGCTTGTTGTTACATAGTGAACTGACCGCACACATGAAAAGATGAGGCCGTTCTTACATTCCTGCAGCGATACACTCCAGGAGCAGCTCTTCTCCAAGCAGCACCAGGATGGAGCTCGATGAGCCCGTAGGAGACAACCAGGTGGGGGCAGCCTCAACCACTGCTCGAGCTACAGACAAAACAAAGACTTCAGCTAAACCTGTCCAACCGGACTGAGCGTTTACTCAACACCAGGAAGCGCGAGCAGACAATCGCACTCACTCGTAAGCACTTTCATAACTACGGGCATCTTCTGCTGGATGACGTTTTTGTAGGGGAAGCGAGCATTACAGCAGTAATCAGCCACTGAGTCATTGAACAGGACGTTCGAAAAGTACAGGTCTCCGTTGACTCCCATTGAAACCCTGCGGTCCTGCCGCACGGCCTGCGTGGTGGGGAACGCCGTCTGGATGGGCCAGTTGAACGGCCTCGCATACGAACCTGCAGAAAAACGTAAACGCCACATTTAATTCCCATCTGGGATTTTTGGAAGCTTGCTCGCTTAGCGTCAAGCTGGACACTCACAGCTCGTCATCCAGTAGGTTTCGGGTTTAGGTGGACCAGGTGGAGGGTTGCAGGACAGAACCACAGGCAAACCGGCGCTGACCACCACAGGCTCCAGAATCTCCTTTGGCCACATAGGCGCTCCTACATGAGAAGACCACGCGTCTCTGGCGTCATTGTGTTTCGTTGTTTGATGACGGCATTTACTGCATTTTGTACCAGCTACTGTATGTGGATGGTTTATTATTTTTGATCAATGAGGAGTCGCCAACTGTTGCCGTTTTCAACTTACTGTACAGTAGCAGTCGGATCTTGTGGGAGTACGCAGACCCGTACTGATTGGAGGCAATGCACTGATATTCGGCTTCGTACTGCTCTGGATTGTTCCAGGCATAGATGTCCAGGGTCCCTGAACGCCTGCGCATCGATACCTGAGAGTCACGTGCCACGTTGAAATACTTCCCATTACGCCTCCAGGAGAAACTTCATGTTGGAGAACGTAAGCAAAACGGAAAATAAATAACCAGTAAACTTCGACACAGCTGTTCTGAGGGCTGTATCAGTTCTTACATGGGGTGAGGATTTCCTTTGGCTTCACACTCTATCACCATTGTGTCTTTAGAGTCAACAATGTGCTCCTTCATTGACTGCTTGATAATGGTTGGGGGTTGTCTGACTGCAGAAAGTGAAACAAATCATCTTAGATTAGATGCTTAGAGAATAAAAAGCAGTTTGTTAAGTTCCCGACTCACTTTCCAGGGGGATGTCCCAGGTCCAAACACACCGCCACAAAAGTAGCAGCAGCACTGGTGCGACCAGTGTCCCCATCCTTCCACGTCATTTAACCTGTACTCCTGCTCTTAAACTGCGGCAAACACACAGAAGACACGCGTTCAGTTCATCCATTAAAACCTCCACAGGTTACTGGCTGAGAAACGTGCGATGTCTCCGATAAATCTAGTTAAATGAAATGTGAAATATCGCTCTGAACACGTGTTGAACATTATTTAAAGCTCAAACTCCTGAATGAACGATTAGGATACGTTAGTCGTTAGTAGAGAAACGCTACGTACGCTTCATTAAACATCCTCCTCATCAAGTTATTGCCATAAGGACGGATGAACAACAGTCTTGTTGCTATGGACCAAACAAAAGTTATCTGTACTTACCACTCAAGTCAAATCAGGACTCTCTCCTCCCCATCTCTGCCGCTTCCCCAGGGCATCGATGTTATTACAGCAACTTCTGTCCAGGAAATTATTCTTGTTTATGCGGCTTATCAATTAACGTCCCAGTCCTTCAAATATCAGGTCAAGAACCCGAGAGCAGTTGATACACTCCAGTAATAGAGTTTGTTTCTGCCACTTACAGTCTGCCCACCCATCTCATGAATAATGAATGAGCGCCATACACCGCCTACGCGTCACCCGGGGCACTTAGCAGCTCTGACCAGGCCCTCGTGATCCCGAACATCTCCACCGAAGTTTGTTCAAACACAATAAACAAGTAGATAAAGAAGGAACTGACACGTATTGCTGATACCAGAAAAGCAGGGCACATCGTTTGTCAAGATGTTTTGGTTTGAGTTGGTCAAGTGGAGGCGGAACCGGTTCAGTACACAAAGCTGAGCCAGATAAAACTACCAAACAACCCAAATGCTGTACCCTTTGCATTCTTCTTGGTTTTGATGACATCAAAATGTGGGCTTTACTGGGAACTGTATCAAAGCAATGTTTGTTTCTGTCATATGAATTTTACATGTGGCAAATCCAGCACAATAGTCCTGACGCAGCCTGGAAGCGTCCGCCACCTAAATAAAAGCAATGCTTCCCGCGGCCTCCACATATTTCCTACCACTTTTAAAATCACCAGTTAAAACTGAGTGAGAATCACTTTTTATATTCTCACATTGGCATGCTTCAGAGGAGGAAAAGGTCATTTCCATTCAGCTGAGAAAGTCCTTCAGGGGGAAGGAGCATTTCTTTTTAGAAACGGTGCCAAGGACGCAGGAGAGCCTGTATTTGTGGGAGACAAAAGCCATCTCAGGGCTGTCGACAGAGTCCTGACCTGTGTAGGCTGTCAGGCATCCACGTAGGGCAGCACACACAGACCAGCGCTGACTGGACGGAACAATAGGTTGGTGCTGGGGCGATAAGGGTAAAATAAGGTGGCTTCACACACAGTAACGCTGACTTAACAGTGCAGAGCTGATGGATCCTTATTGAAGTGGCCATTCAGAGCACTGAGGTAATGTTATAGCTGCTGCTGTGGTAACATCTGACTCACAGCCTGCCTCGCCTCACACAGAAAACAATAGCAGAGGGGCTGCACTGAGGGTCTGGACTCTCAGAATGGACTCTCCCCCCCACACATTAGGCTGGAGCAGGCCCGGCAGCGTGCGGCGATCAGTGCCTTGCACCAGATTGCACAGCTCAGTGACGACAACGACGTCTCTCTATTGGCACGTGTGGCCGAGGCTTGAGTAAGAGCAGATGACATGGGAGGGAGCGTTCGAACACAGGCTGCCCGTTCAGACTCAGATCCGGCCACTTACGCTGTACCACCGCAACATTAGGGGAAGCATAACTAGAACAGAATCTGAGAATCGAAAGGATTCTGGATGTGTTGTTCAACAGTATTTACCTCTGAACTCAAGTCGTTTAGATAAATGAGAACATAGAAATCGTGTCTTCATATTACAGCCGTGTTCAGAGAAGATAAACGTTAATAAAATTCCTGAGAGGATGGTGAATGACTGAACCAACCTCACAGCATCTAACTGTTAGCGCCCTTAACTTCATAATATTAACAATGTGTGCCCACATTCAATAAAAACCCACACTGTAGCCTATTAGTACCACAAATGCACTAAATGATGAGGCCTCTGAGCGTTTTTTCAGTAGCAGGTGTGAGTCTCATGCTGATCTGCTGTCGTAGACCCATCCCACTCCCCACTGAGAGTATGACATCATTACAACCTCCACTGACGGCCGTGAGGAGCTGCTGTACTTCTACGTCCCGACGTACTAACGTTGTTTCTGATTGTCCTACCTTTCACTTGTTTCCTTTGGATTCAAAGCAGTGCTGCTACCTTCCTCTCAACCTCTGTCAGGGTGGATTCACAGCAGGATTTTCCCCGATGGTTTAGGTGTCATTGTTATTTCTCTCTCCATCATTTTAAAACAGGTGACGGGCGAGATGACAGAGGCACATGTGGCTGATCGGTGGCCGTCCTGAGCCTGGGTCACATGCCTGGAAAGAGGCCTGCGAACCAGCCATAATACAGCCATTGTGAAAACTACACATCAATGACGTCATTGCCACAGTGACGAGAGAGCAAAGACAAACTAAGCTGACACGTCGCACATTTGCTTGTGGGTCGTCCACCTGGCAAATATAGTACATTATAAAAATATGTTTGGCATCTTTAAATGCAAAGAAATCTCAGATGGGGGCCGGTCACTGACCTTGTATCCTCACTGTGGCTGGCACGAATGCACACTCCCTCGCACAGAAAGAGTTTCTGTTGGGAACAAAGTCAGTCTGTTGTGGACAGCGAGGCCACAGCTTCCAGACACATGGGGGAGATTTAACCCGTCACAGTCCAGTGCTTGCATAGCTTCTCCCTCGCTCGTCATACAGTACGTGGGGACGGCGATTTATTTCCTGAGATGAACAGAACCTTCATGCTGTAAGAATGAATGAATTTGAAACAACACTCATCCACTTCCCCAGTGTCACACAAAATTACTTTTAGATTATTCTGTTCTATTTAGTTCAGCCTAAAACACGGCAAAAAATTGGTTTTCTCTGGGAAAGCATGACAAAAAACATTAACCTCTAGATAAAGACTTGGCTGAACATCACACAGGTTTTTACATCCAGCTGATCTGCTGAGTTTGGCCCTCGGGCTTGTAGAGGCGGCAGGTCACCGCTCTGGAAGGGCTAATTGGGGCAAAGGAGGCAGATCTCATGGACACGGGCTGTCCAGGATATTTTTGTTGTTCAGATAAGTGAACACAATGAACATTTAGTCTAACGTCCTCTTCATTTCCTGCCTGCATCTGACCTGAGTCTCAGCGTTCCCTCCTCTTTAACATTGCCTCCAGTGATCTTATGGCGTGTTGCATTTCCCTGTTTGTCAGAACCACAGAAAACTTCACAAACAAACAGGGAACAACTGCTGTCATTTATCGTGACACCCAGCTAACATTGTAGTTTCCCCCGTGACATCGCTTTAGACCTACAGCGACACCTAGTGGCGGAGTCACTCTTTCGTCAACGTGTTTTGAATCAAGCATTGGGCAGGAAATGGATGCTCCAGCGATTTGTTTTTCTTGTTCTAACTTAATTTCCTTTTCTTTTCATTTGTCATGACAAGTCAAGTACAGACTCTTTGCAGCAAACATTGCTGGTTACGGTTGGACGTCTCTCTTATTAGTGTTAAAAATGACATTAACGATGTTAACACTAGAAGTCCCAGAGATTTCTAACCCTCCTTTGGCCAAGTGGATGCTAACTGGCTAGTCTTTTGGCTATCATTAGCATCAATTCATGTGTAAATAAGGTCATTACCGCTTTCTAAAGCATGACATTTCAGTCCTAACCTGATGAAATGCTGTGATTGGTCAGGAAGAAATGTTTCATCTCTCTGTTATTCACATTTCTTTGGATACTTGGTGACCTGTCCAGAGCTAAATGACATTCAGAACATTACAGTCTTGCTGCTGTCAGGCCAGTAGAAAGTCTCTTTAACTTGTCATCTCCATCAATCACGTACATTTCTTTCAAGCCGCCTCATAGCTGACGCGTGTATTTCGCTCCGTCATGTCCTGGAGGTGAGATATGAGTGAAATCCCCTGTGCAGAAACTGGAGGAACAGGCTCTGTCAGACAAATCTGCCATTAGATCAGAGCTGGGACAGAGCAGACACGTTTACACCTTCACCCAAAGCAACTCAACGCTCGGCCTGGTGACACCAGTCTTACTCTATTTGATCCTCCGAAGGAGGCTCCAATCCAAAACTAATAATCTATATTAGGATACATAACACAGTTAGAGCTGTAACCTAAATGAATGAGTAAATGAGAGACTCTTATATTGTGCTATTTTGTTTTGTATTACACTAATCATAAGCTAAATTAATCGTCATTGAAAATTTACAGTTGTGCCTGCAACGTTATGCATTTAATCACATAAATAACTTTTTTTGGTGTTGTTTTTGCTAATGCCTTAAGGACTAACTGGAGACTAACTATCGTGTTTACGACAGATTTGAAGGTCTACGCCCGTATTGTTACGGTTCTGTCACCTTTGTCCCACTTATTTGAAGTTTAAACTTGAAATCCTGCCCTGCGTGCTTTTACTGGCACCAGTAACGCACTGGGAAACTGACCAGTCAGTCCTTAGTCAGATCTTGAGACTTAACACGACAAATCCTGTGAACTATGCAACTTCGGCTGCGTAACAGGAAGTCTGGGACACCCACAAAACAACAACAACAAAGCTGAAATAAGATTAGAAATTAAAAACAATCCTCCCAAAAAAACCCAACTATGCCCCATTTTCACCGAGGTTACTAGCTTTGTACAAGTTCCTCGTTCTTCTCTTCACTTTTCTTCAGCGCGTCCTCCTTCCTCAACATCTGGGTCAGACCTTGTTAGTCTGCGTCTGAGCCGGTTTTGACTTTGTTTGTCCTTCCCTCACATCTGAGGTCAAGAGAGGTCCTGCCTTAGGGCAGCTGCTAGACGTGGGCCATGACTGGGATTCGATTTGCTTTGAGATGATGTATCTGCACCATATAATTAAACTGAGCAGACGCTGACGCTGTATGGTCAATACTGGGACTTGTTCCAATCTGAGGCATTGAATTAGTGTATGTCTGTACTGTCTCTCCCTCTCACAAACTCACAAACACATCTGGGTTATTTCTGTGTGTGTGTGTGTGTGTGTGTGCACGTGATGAGATCAAAGGCCTTTTAGCAGAGTTTTTCTGCAGGAGGCGGCCACAGCCCGGCTCTAAAGCCCAGTTCACAGTTCGGGTAACTCAGCTTCATCGGCTGTGCAAAGGTGAGCGTGAACGTTATTCATTAGGGTTTGAGTGCTGAGATCATTTGCATCACTTTGAAAAAGTGCCGTTGTTTCTGCTTTTACCTGCTCCCTCTACCCAGCCGGTGAGTCGAACATGCCCCCTGCTGCAGCAGCTAATTCCGGCTACGCTCCCCCAGACGGAGGCTGGGGCTGGGCCGTCGTCTTTGGCGCTTTCATCTCCATAGGATTCTCTTATGCCTTTCCCAAGTCCCTCACCATCTACTTTAAGGAGATTCAGGAGTACTTTTCAATTTCCTACAGTGAGATTGCCTGGTTGTCCTCAGTCATGCTTGCTTCTATGTATGCAGGAGGTCAGTGGCTTTGTATATTTGGAACTTGACAAAGGTATTTTGAAAGAAAAATATAGACATTTGAACACAGCATGTCCTGCACAGTCCTGCAGAGACATTCCAACACAACTTTTCTACCTTTTTTATCAGCAGAATGTTATTTTGCGATACTTGCTTGTCTGTTGGTGTGTAGTTTAACCAGAGCAGCAGGCAGTGAGTTCGTTCTCTCCTGTGTGCAGGACCTGTGAGCAGTGTCCTCGTCAACCGATACGGCAGCAGACCCGTGGTCATGGTTGGGGGACTCATGGCGAGCGCTGCCATGGTGATTGCTTCTTTTGGCACTAGCATCATGCATCTGTACCTTTGTGTTGGAGTACTTGGAGGTAAAACTCACAAACAAACAAGTTACTGTATTATCTGTTTATTTTAAAATGTCAAAAAACAGTATTGTTTCTTCAGTCAATTCGTTGTTTCTTCTATAGATGTGTTCTATAAATCATTTCTCTTATTGACTGAAGCTGTTTGTGTATTTATTCATATACATTTATGTTTTCAATTGTTAAAATCAGTGCAATCAGTGGCAGTTACAGTACAGGTTACACAAGGCTTTGGAAGAATCAGGCAAACAGCGCTGGGTTAGTTCTGATGATTTTACTGTATATATAAAGGAATCGCTCTGTCCTGTCCACAGGTTTAGGCCTCGCCTTCAACCTGCAGCCGTCTCTGACGATCATAGGCACGTATTTCCACGTGAGACGCCCGCTGGCAAACGGCCTCGCCATGACGGGAAGCCCAGTTGTTCTGTTCACGCTGGCTCCTCTTAATCAGTTTCTGTTTGATTCTTTCGGCTGGAGGGGAAGCTTCCTTGTGCTGGGATCCATTGTTCTGAACTGCTGTGTGGCTGGAGCTCTGATGAGACCAGTGGAGCAAACGTTCCAACGCGCACCGAAGGCTGCACCACCGAGGTTTAATGGCAGTGAGTCCAGCGGACCGTCAGCCGGCGTCCTAACAGGAGGCAGAAAGAAGGAAAGAAAGGAGAGTCAGAGCTGGTTGCACAGATTTGTAGACGTCTCGCTGTTCAGACACCGAGGCTTCCTCATTTATCTTTTTGGTAACGTGGTCATGTTTTTTGGCTTTTTTGCACCTGTGGTTTTTCTGGCTCCATATGCAAAACAACAAGGCATCGATGAATACTCTGCGGCTTTCTTACTCTCAATTTTTGCTCTGGTGGACATGTTCATTAGACCCGCGACCGGCCTCCTTGGCAACACCAAGTGGGTTCGGCCACGCATCCAGTATTTATTCAGCTTCTCTGTTGCGTACAACGGCGCGTGTCACCTTTTGTGTCCACTGGCGTCTGGCTACGCGGGTCTGGTGGTGTATGCTGTCTTCTTCGGTTTGGCCTTCGGGATGCTTTCTGCACTGCTCTTCGAAGTTCTCATGGACCTTGTTGGGGCTCATCGCTTCTCCACTGCAGTTGGGCTCGTCACCATCATTGAGTGTGGGCCGGTGCTTCTCGGACCCCCACTTTCAGGTTTGTGATTTCCCATCTGCACTGATACACTAAATTAAACAATGTGCAGCATGGTGACTGACAGTGTGTGCGTTTAAACCTTCAGGAGCCTTGGTTGATATTTTTGGGGAGTACAAATACATGTACTATGCTTGTGGAGTGTTTATGCTGGTGCCTGGCATATTTTTCTTCATCATGCATCACTACAACTACAAGAAACTCGACGAGGAGCAGAGGCAGAGCGGGGCTGTGGCGATGAGGACCTCTGAAGAGGCGACGCGGCTTCAAATGAGCAAGGACGATGAAGCACAACATGTGACGGATGAATGAACTGCTGCTCTTTTAATCAGTGTACGATGGCAGCACACAGGTTCCACAGTGGAACAATGAAGTATTAGGAAACGTAAATGAATATATATATACAAACTTTGTCAACGTTTAGCATTTGCGTGTGGTAATAATTTATTTTTGAGGCTCACGTTACCAGTTCTAGATCCAGATTTGTTGACACATTCTGGAGACAGAGGTTCAGAGATCGTGAACTGACTTCTCCCAAAAAGCAAAAACATTTGGTTTCCGTGGACTAATCTGTTAACATCAAAGTGAAATCACCACTTTACTACAGTAGGCGACATTATTACAATTCAGGTGATAATAGAAACGAGCTGAGAGTGAAGATATTTGTGGTTCACTTGACTTTTAGGTCTACAACACCAACGCTGACCGATGGCAAAGAAACCAAAATAACACAATCATTTTATATGTCGCCGTTTAATTAACTTCTTCTCAGGAAGAACCCTGTGACATCAGAGACAAGCCGTGAGTACGGATCCTGAATTAGCATAAAGTCCATGTGTGAACTATACGTCTGCAATGCGATGCACCAGCAGCTACTGTGCATAGAAACGAGCCAACAGAGACTGTGAGCATAGGTAACAGAACATCAGCAGCTCAGCAGGTTGATTCAGTCATTTATTAAGACAAAGTTTCAGTAAGTTATTGTCTGGATGAACTGGTTCAGCAAATACTTTACCCTGTAATGTGCTTTCTTTTCATTTTCTTTATAGTATTACACAGCATTTGACTGATTTATTTATTAAATAAACTATGCACTGATGACTTAATGGCAGCATTACTGTTGGTTTTAAGATGCTCAGTCTGACCTTCAGGTGGAGTAAGACAACCAAACGATGACAGCTTAATTCCATTAGCAGCTGTTTCTCATACAGTGGCGGCATAGGAGACGAGCTGTAGGTCTTATGGCCTTTCGTCTTCGAGTCGAGGGCCAGACTGGTTCAAACATCTTTTCAGCACTTTTCTTGGCTTAGCCGCTGCACCTCTGTGTGAGAGAGCAACGTAATTCCTGCAGAAAAGCCTTGAGAACTAAAACTAAAACTGTTTGTGTTATGGTTCTCTGACATCTTCCATCTTCAAGGATTTGCAGCACAATGATTCCTGGTGAATGATGCAGTGATACGTCAGCCGCCCTGCACGGTTTTCCTCCTGCATCTTCTCCTGCATCCTGCCACAGAATCCACTCGCTTGCTCCATCAGTAAGTTGATCCCAACGCAGCCCTGGTTCCTTCACACGTCACCTCTTGAGAGACTTCCTTTCCCGTAGTGTGATCCCAAAAGTTCCTCTGTTACGCACAGACTTCAACCAGCTGCTGTTGTCGATTGGTGACGAGCTGATTCACGGTGTTTCTGCTCAGGCTCCCATTTAAAAATACTTGGCTTTCATCACAGACACAGACTTTTATCATGGAGTCTTTGACAAATTCTGGGCGGACTTTGCAACCTACGCTCCCTCAATAAAAATGGAGATTGAACCTCTCTGAACACGGCCTGCTGTGACAGCAGACGTCTTTTCAAGTCTCCTTCCTTTTGGAGCCTTTGTTTCATGTCCAAACGCTTGTTCCTGTCACACTGTTTCGTTTAGTGTCTTCTTACGTTATATTCTTTCATCACAGCGACACTGTCTGGACAAGCAGCTTTCTCTCAGCACATACTCTGCCTCTATTCCTTCCGTTTGTCCATTTTTCAGGGAGAGGGTAACGCAAGCTGGAAGGTGACCACTCACGAAGACAACTCCCTCCATCAGGCTGCTGATAAACAAGCGGGACAGGAACTCACGCTCGCGGGCCTTTGATTGATGTGCTGTCGCCCTAGCAGTGCATTGTGGGACTTGAAGTTCCAGTGGTGCGTGCTGGACATAATAGTAATTAGACATTATCAAGCAGGCCAAAAATAATTCCACCTTGAGTTTGACACGTGTCTCAAACCATCCAGAGCTGAACTGGGTTTCCTCAGTACATTTACTGTAATGGCTCTACAAACAACGCTTCAAGTGACTGAATTAAAGTAGTTTTCCTGAGAGAATAATATTGAATAACGAGACGGTCTTAACACACATCTATCCTTGTGTGATTATTACCACCTTTCGACCACTAGATGGCACCAGACGCTGCCCTGTGTGACTGTGAAACACATTGTATTAAAGTGCAGGTAGACTGAAGGCGTCCTCACAGGTGGCCTAGTTCTCCTCCACGGCCTGCCCAATGTTTTGAATGTCACTAAGGTGACTTGTTACCATGGATACAGCCATTAGAAAGTGACATCGCTGAATCATCATCGAACATCAACTGTATAAAATTACTGTACTTAAACTGCTAAATTATGATCATGCAGCCCAAAAATCTCACTTGTAGGATAAAGTCTGTATTGTAAGTTCTAATAAAGCAGATTTCACTGTCATGGGGAGCTGTAAAAAAATGTTTCAGTACCAGCGCCACTTTAATAAAGTCATAAAAATTCTGAATTAAGTTATGGAAGTGCTGTAGAATGGAAGTTATAATAGCGTGTGAGTGTTTGATCAGTGCTGCTCACTTGGTCCATGGCTACATGCAGGACCTGCACATGCTTAAGCATCTTAAATGCTATATTTGCGTGTTTAACAGTAATTGGCCGTGATGTGTATTAACAGAGGATCACGGCACAGATAAAACACCTGACGGCAGATGAAAGTTGTGTTCTCACGCCAGGCCACATTATCCACCGCAGGTTAAACCTTCGTTAACACGCTGCGTGATGATGGATCAGAGCAAAGCCTTGAGCACCTGCAGCAGAAGACACGTGGGTGATCTATTCAGGAAGCGAACAAAGCCATTATTACACATGGAAGCTTAAAGGATCCTTTCTTATCATGTCCCTGCGAGCTGCATATTGACTTTGTATTTCTGATGGATGAAAATTGCCCATGTGTGTGAATCAATATGTTTATTTATAGCCTAAGATAATAATCGGAAAATCACACACATCAAAATTTTGTCCAGTGTGGGTACATAAATTATTTCTTCATATTACTATTTAGCAAAAGTAGAATCTGGATATTTTAGCCACCATCACATACTAGTGTTTAAGTATCCGAACCGTATGTGCAAACCTTTGCTCCACTGTGTGTGGAGAATATCAGCAGGTCCTTAATACCAGAATCTTACAGTGGCAGGAGATACTGCAGTGGCACAGTATGAGACACTGAAGACCTCCGATTAGTAGCAGCTCTCATAAGCTTTGTATCATCTCTTCACTGAACAGCTTGAGTATAATCACCATGATGAACAGTGACTGATGGCAGTAAATCTGACTTTAATTGGGACCAAGAAGATTGAATCCGGGCCATTCTGCTTCCAATCCCGTAATGACGGCCACCGTGCTGAGACACATGTTTCACTTCCAGCGGTTGCATCCCAAGTTTTGTTGTAGCCACTCTGTGCTGTCTGCAGAGAAGGGAGCGATACTATCTGTTTAATCCAACATGTTTGTTAATAATCTCTGCTAATCTTCTTTATCCACAGCGGCAGAACTAATCTGTCTTCACAATGTTTACACGCAGATCGGAGGGAGAGCAACCTCGTGCGAACAGCACCGACCTAAGCGTTTATTCATCAGCCCTGTGGACGGCGCTATTAGTAACACATCACTGCTCTGAAATAAACACCAGCAGACGGAGCTAACGCGTGTACACAGGCCGTGTTGACGCGTCTGTTTGAGGAGTTCTCAAGGACTCCATCACACCTTCCACTGTCCTGCAGTGTCTCTTAACTGACTGTCGACTCTGATGAAGCACAAGATTTACTGAGATCAGCTGGTAACAACAAGGCCCAGAGTGCTTTTCTCTCCAAGTCAATAATCTCTCTAAGCATCTCGCATACCTTAAACGCTGGCCACCTTGATATTCATGTTACAGAGAAACCTTCTGTATTTCACAGAGCTTCACACACAGATACTAATCTGTTGTTCCCACATTCAGATTGTATCTGAATCCAATGCTCTACCATCCCTAGAGGGCAGCCTGACTCAGATGAGAGATCTGTCTGTTCACCAAAGCACTTGGCTGATTGTACTTGTTGATGGTCATCTCAGGGACAGACATCCATGCAATAAACAGTTTATCACACGGGTTAAAATTAATTGTTTCTCTGTATTAGAGACATCACTGTAGTTTCTGCTTCACTGCCTTCATCTGGCCAAAGTAGTTCACAATATGCAATCAGCTGCTAGAACCCATGTTTATCTTTTGTTCTCTATCTTTGATTAACTATTTCATTCAAATGTCCAAGGTGACACCGTGTAATTAATGAAGTAGTTATGACGCTAAGAGGGGTGACTGAAAGAGGAAGCAGCAGGTCGGACCAATAAAACGAAACTCAGTGAAGCGTAGGGCAGCTCAGATGAAGTCTAACCCTTCCATGTGCTTTTTATGGTGCCATTTATTGGTATCATGGAAACATTAAGAACAGGATCTGAATGCTCCCTCATGCACCTGTGCTCAGATTGTGAAAGGCTGAAAAGCAGAGCCTACTGTGAAAGGGAGCCTTAACAATCTTCAGACCGAAACCATTTTCTGTCTTTCCCAGGCCAAGACAGTTTGGTATTACAGACACTCAATCAGCCAAGCTGTGCCTCTGTGCTGCTGGACATCAGGCTTCCTCGTGGAATACAAATGGGACAAGTCGGAGTCCTTATGAAGTTGGTCATTTTTTTTTTACCAGACAAAGGAGGAAGTTAAACTACTCAATCATGACTAATGCTTGTAAAAGAAATTGAGTCGCAAAGCAGAAGGACTTAATGAGATTATGGAATCCATAATTAACAATCTGTGAAACACATTTCCCAAAACCGAGAACAGTGCAGCTTTTTTTGTCTGCTGCCGAGCCTAAGAACCTGTGAATTATCATCCGTACGCACATTTACCCCACTTTTCAGAGCTGACAATGCAGAGCCGCTGACCAATATCCTTAATCTGCCACTCAAAATACATTTAGCCTTTGTGAGAACAAATGTGCGCAGCTGAAACACTGGTCATGGAGACTCTCCGCTGCCTATTAGAACTATTGTTCCTCTTTATCTGGCGAACACAGACGACCACTAAAGCTTGCATGTCTGGGGACTGCGCTGCCGTTGTTGTGGGAAGAATACAAGGATTGGTCTACGGATTATAATCGATCCTTTGAATACCGCGCTGAATAACGCTGCCATGTAAACATTTTTGATTGAAGCACTAAAGAATGAGTGGATGACTCAAACGACCCACAAGAGCTGTGGCTTCCTCACACTTTGCACACATGCAGTCAGATGGAATCTGTGGGTGGATGATGAAAAGTAAGTGGGTTGTGTTATCGGTCTATCAGAGCAGCACCCTTCAGTGATCAATTTGACCCAAGAGATAACATTGTAAGATTTCATTTAATCCCCCAGCTTGATTTGGAAAATTGTACAGAATATGAGCGCGTCCCCAATCCCCCGTCTACAGACGCCTGCGATAGGCATTCTCGCATCATGGCCTCAGGGATCGACACCCAGGCCTGGCCCGAGACTGAGAGCATCGCGGAGAGACGCGTATGGAAAAGCGAGAGGAGCAGAAATAATTATAAGAGCAACTGAGGCGTATCAGCTCGTCCTTGCCTCAAAATGAAAAGCAGGATGAAACATGATGGCACAAATCAACTGCAAACCCATACACGGTACCTGATTCACTCACAACATCTGTGTAATTGCACATCAGGACCCTTTTAATACCGGGATTCTGTTACCAAATGTGTCATCTGCATGTTTGTGGCCGGGACCCAGAATAATTAAGTGTATCATTACACTGAACCGAAATTGTAGCTGAGCAGAGAGCACTGATGACGGGCAGCTCTCTCCGAGAATGTGGGAGGCATTAATGACGAACTTATTTTGATACCCAGAGTGCACTGTGTCATTGTATAGAAGCTTGTCTGTGCAGAACGGCTTTCTGAGCGCAGCGCTTTTGTGATTGTGAATAAACACAACAGTGGCTGAACTGAATCAATGTCCCTCAGAGGTTCTTTGTGTTTCAAGGGCAGTCTCTCCTGAGTCTCGGGCCGACATGATGAGGTTGTCGACTGTCACAGCTGCCTTGCTAAGCCTGCAAACGGTGCATGATTAAATAATTATTTTAGCCATTTAGAAATCTATAGACCGTATGGATGAGTAGATGCTGTCGGCTCCACAGGTTCTTCACAACGAAAATGATGACAGGAACTGACTGCCTTGGTGCAGAAGCTTTTAATCGTTTAGATGTCACTGCTGAGCAACAAGTGGTCAAAGCTGTTTTACAGCTGATATTTTCTATGACAAGGATGAGCAAAATACATATATTAACATGAAATTCCTCAAAATAAGTCTTTTTACTGGCAAGAAGTAAAGAAAGACCAGAGAAAGAAAAGTCTAAAATGAAAAAAAAAAACTATTATTAAAACCCATCATTGAATCACTATTATATTCCATATGTTACATGACAGAAGTTTTCGTTTTAATCTACAGTCCCTAAGTCCCTCCTCTCTTCTGCTCAAGAGGAAAAGCTGGAGAACTTTGAGGACGGTGTTTTGCTCTTTGTCCTTTTTCCAAGTCTCCAAATTCAGTAGGAAAACAACGAGTTTAAATTTGCCCTCCACAAAGACACGGGGAGGCGATTTGTGATCTGATGTCAGTATTGGCAGGTCGACGTGGACCAGTGTGCCTTCAAAGTGCCACTAACTTAATTTGTAAAAATCATTTCTTACTCGGAACCTTTTGTGGCCATGGTTAAAGGAAATCAGTACTGATGGCAGCAGACGCGTCTCCTGTGCCAAGGCTGTCGGTGGTGGGGGGGGGGTATTTGCTGAAATGACTGATGCTCTACGCTTCAGTTTCGTGTGTTGACGGTAAGAGAACGACAGAATAGCACCAACCTTGAGGTCTGAAAAAGACCAGATGTCTGAATAAATTTCACTTCATTTATTAAGATCTGTGCCAACGTGTAAATCAAGCTGAATTAACTAAGATAGAAGTTAAATCAACTGAGCAAAACAAGTAGGATTTTCCCAAATGAGTCATGGATGAAACAAGGCCATAAGATTTAATGACGCATTTGTAAAGAACATCAGTCTGTAATGCAGGAGGCTGGGATTCAGCATCGTCAAGGACAACTTAGCACCAGATGTCACAGCGCAGGTACAGTATGATTTGATTATTTCATTCTACCAATCACGCAAGCGACTGGACCATAAAGGGTTCGTATGAAGAAACAAGGTCACTTGTGTGTCTTAATCTGTCATGTTAACAGAAACCATTACATGAAACTGGAAATGACGTCGGTCTGTCAATATGCACGACTGGGATCCAGCTGATCGTCATAAAAATACAGCATGTATTACATAACCTCGGTTAATAAACATATACATGTAAGCCAACATCTTACTGGTTAATGTGTGGTCTTTGGTTTGGCTGCATCTCTGTGTTGTGTCTTGACGCTGGCTCGTGTTTCAGGTGCTCGGCCACCGTCTGGGCGTTTAAACGGATCCATTATTACTGCGTTACCCTCCTCGCTTCATGTCTGTGATCTAAAACACCATGTTCATGTCAGTCTTGCTCCCGCGAAGCAAATCAAAGCCACGATCAACCTTAAAATGCTAACAGGTGCATTAGGTTACCAGATGTGGCTGGTTGTGCAACGTTGCTCCACCGATGCCTAAAGTAAGAAGGAGAATTAATTTCCCTCATTGTGCTCATGGAGAAAATCACACTTTTTACATTTTCTGAGGTTTTAGCAAACGTTTGCAGAAGCGTCTGTCATATTTTAATGGAGAGGACGATGCTTCATCACCTGAGGGAGGTAATGCAAAAGAATGACAAACAACATAGCTCGCTAACTGACTCCTGTGCAGCCAATCAGCCTTAATATATTGTAATGTATTCATAAGGTCGTTCGGTGCTGATGGATCGGCTGAGCGTCAGAAAACGAGGAGCTAACAAACACATTTGTTAAGTCGTTATCTTCCTTTACTGTTGCAGCTCAGAATATGTAATTCACGCATGTTCTTTTTTCAATCAAAGCCACTGGAAATATACCATTTAAATAATGATTTAAGGGTTTAAACGTGCTTTGGTAACAATAGGGCAAAAAACTAATCTGGGCAGGAGCAGAGAGTTTCAAATGAGAAAAATACGTTTGTTTTCCAGTTGACTTATGCAAACAACCAAATAAGCAAAATATCCACAAAAGGCCGAAATTAACCTCATCAGCGCAGAGTGAAGAGCATGATTGCAAGCACAGGCAGCATTACACAATAGCATGTTTCAAAAAGCAGCCCTCTCAGCTGTCTAAATAGGATGAGTGAGAGGAGCTTCGGAGGAAAGAGACAGAGAAAGAGAGGCAGCACGTGTGGGAGGTGCCGACTAAAACGTCGGTGATTAACTTGCTTAGTAGGGATGCTGGTGCGCGCGTGTACTCGTCGAGAGAAAAGCGATTCTTCCTGGCATCTGCAGGTCCGCGGACAGCTGGGCTACAGGCACTTTGATAAGAGAAAATGAAAGATGTCATAGCCTGGATGCTCTTCCTTCCTCTTTGAAGCGGCAGCGGCGTTCAGGGCCAGGTGAAGGACAGAGTCAAAGCAGGGCATCCTTTGTAGCGAGACGCTATTATCTTTTAACAACATGATGATCTAACTGTGCCCTCATGTAATTGTCGAGTATATAGCTAATGGCAACCAATTATCACGACATATTAATTGAACTCACAATTCATCCCGCAATTAATCAGGTGTTCTGGCTCCTGTCATGTGATGTATTACTCTTCCACTGTCTGATGAAGCAGCTGCTCCTCCGAAGCCTTTGTAAGATCACAATGGGCAGTTATTTAATTTGTATGATGTGTTTTAATAAATAGAACTTTCTTTTTTCCCTCGTGCAGGATCCTCAGCTTGTTGGATTCGCTTATTACACCCACCTCTATTCTTAAACCATCACCTGTGTCTCATCAGCCTTCATTTGAACTCAGTGGTCACACCAGTGTAGACTGGTCCATGGCAGCTGAAGATAATCTGATTAGCCAATTTTATGTAAATGATTGAAACAAAGCGTGTGTTTCATCTGTCGGGCGAGACAAAAGACAACGTTTATTTTGCTAAACGATGCTCAAAGTTGTTCGTACTGTTCTTGGTTTTTGCCATAACTTCTGTTCAACCGTGAAACTCCCTGTAAAACAGTTGCGTAAAATACAGTAGAGGGAACAAAAAAGAAAGTCCCTGCACACATCTACAATATACTGTATATGTTTTCTGCTGTTGAGTTATGGCTATAGCACACAATGGATGATGGGACCATAGACTTATCAATAATGCATAAGATAGTAAGAGAAATGACAGCACTCTGCTGGTAGGTTCTCTCCAGAAGCAAACCATAAATTTGCAGGGCAATAATAATGACTCTTCTCAGGGAAATAAAGGCCACCCTCTGCTCCCCATAGTCATAAACCTGACTCACTCTTCCATTGGTTGGAAGAAAAATGCTTCCTCTGCTACCACACAGGAGTCATACACAGGAGGTACTTCAACCAGCCAACTTGATATGCAATCATCTCTCTTTACAGAGGAAAGAATACAATTTCAGTTTTTATATTAGCTATTTTCCTATTATGCCTGTGGAGGTGGGGGGAAATAGTGAGCACAGTAATAGTGAAATGAAGTTCACTTGAACAGCTTGGGAATTTATTCAAAAAAACATTTCCAGTAATTCCCTCACTTTGACGCTCCTCTAATCCTGTTGTGCACCCAGCTGTGTGGTGGAGTTTTCCATTTTACCATTTATTTTTTTTAATACGGGCCGTTCTTTGACTCTCTTGGGTAATAAAACATTCAATTATCTTTGCAGCATCCCTTAATGTTCTGTGAAGTCATTTGAAAGGAATAATTTGGCTTTTTCGGATGTGTCCTTCATTCACTGTCCTGCTGAGAACATCAACACCACCAGGTCTTACTGTTCCTGCAGTGGGTGGCTGTGCGGCGTCACACACAGCGAGCTCCGGCACGAGGCTCTGTGTTCTGACGCCTGTCGATCAGAAGCAGCTAAAGTTTTCCAGTCCGCCGCAACATTAACTCTGAGCAGAAACAGCATGAAGGCAACAGCCTGGCAACCAGTAAAAGCACTGGTTCATCAGCTTTTTATGGTATGAATCTTATTTCCTAATCAGCAGAAATATTCCTTTAAAACGTGCTACTGTACATCTCTTCACAACATTGAACCTTTGTCACATTTAAGTCGGTTTTCACCACACAGCGGCTCGACGTGCTTAACGTGGTCATCCGTGTTAACGTGTGACGTTGTTGCTTGACACCAATGTAAAGAAATTCAACAAAGGAGATGCAAATCAGTTGCATTACACCTTAAGAGTTTGTTTGCCTGAGCGACGCGAGCGCAGCTGGGCGTCGATTCCTCCAGACAGTAGTGATGTTGCCCCGTACGACGCGGCAGGGCCCCACCCTGGGGCGAAGCCTTGGGTTGGGCTCAGCCTGAAGGAATGATGCAGGTCTCTCAGGTTTGTCTGGATGAAGTATCGCTTCTTAGTCCAAATGCCAATAAAGATGATTGATCTGTCATGAAGCACTAGTCAGTTTGGAAACAGGATAGAGAGTAAACCCATCGTGTGTTTGTTATATGTGGATTTAAAGTCACATCAAATGCATAACTGGAGTTTCCATGTTCTCCCCTTGTCTCCTCCCATGCAGTCATGTTAATTTGTGACTCTGGCCGTTAGATATGCATCGTTATCTGTCTCTGTGTGATGGATTGGTGACCTGCTGCACCTCTTGCCCCGAGGTTTGGGTCCACTGGCTTTCCCTCTGAGGAAAAGTGGCTGAAATAACCGTCTGTACCTTTTAGCGAAGTCTGCTTCCATTGCACAAGTCAATTCACGGTTTTTCCTCCTCAATCAAACATCAGACACATTCTGCAATATGCTGTTATTAGGAGTTAGTTATAATAATAATAACTACAGTATATGTAAGACAAACATGAGGCATCCGCTCTACAAAGCCTCGTGCATGAACCGTACCGAGCACTCGATCGAGCACCATGGTAACCTGGGCTCATAACATCCAGTGCTGAACTTTTTAACTGTGATCCCTGCTGTTATTGGAAATGTATTTGAATTAGCCCCAGGCCCTCACTGACCCAGGGATATGCATCTGTCAGGCTGCCGATGCTGTGAATGGAGCTGACAAACCAATAATATTACTGTACATCGCTAAAAAACAGCATCTTGACATGAGGATAAACAGAGTAAGGCTTTGTTTCAGCGCTGCAGGTTCAGTGAATTGTCTTACTTCTATGCAAATTTGTCTTTCTTGGGTTTGAGGTTAGCGTCTGCCCACACAGACGAAAAACGCTCTTTGGATGTAATGACTGCAACAAAACACATAAACCTATTTTCTATAGAGCAAGTCTAACGTTGTGCAAGCTTCTACTAATTTCTTTTTCTGTGACTTTAAATAGACAATGACATTTGATTCCTATGGTTAAAAAAACATCCAGTGAGCAAAGACAAGATGTCCTTCTCATCTATGGCGGAGACGTCTATTAATTTTCAACCATCCAGCCATCAGATAACTGGAATTACATTATCAGTTGTAGAGAGGTTTTCAGATGACCTCTGCTAGTGAGGTTTCTCCAGCTGTTCGAGTCATATTCAGTGAGCAGTGGCCCAGAACAAATACTCTGGGATTGAGAATGGGTCTGGAGCGGGTCTCCATAATCAACCCTAGTGAGCTGCCTTCAGAGTGCAAACATCAGGTATCAAACAGTTTAGGGGCCATTTGTTGTGCTGAGTGCTTCCCACAAAAGGCTGCATGAGACTCTCTGACCTTGCTAGAGAGGCTAGAATGAGATTTCTGCCAATCTCTTGTAGACAGTTACCGACCAGCAGAGATTACATACATATCTCACTGATGTCTTCCTGAGTTATGTATTTTCAACAGCTGCCTGATATTAGGAAAACACACAGTCTCACATACAAGTGAGTTTTGGTGGTTTTGACTGGAAATGTCAGTTTACTGACTCATTGCAGACGCACGTACAGATTCCAGCCTCGGCCGAACAGACACGAATGCGGCGCGCGCTCGCCTGATGTGCAACACACGCCTGGTGCGGGAACATGACGGAATGATTGTGTTCGTGCCATTCAGCTGCTAATGTAAACGTTTGAAGGGCAAGCGCGATTTCATCTCGGGAGATGAATTCAGGCATCACGGGAGGACGACTGGCAAGTTCACTTACACGAACAAACACAATTTTTGGCTTGTCATCCGATGTGACGGAGCCAACGCAATGTCAACGGTGCAGGGGAGAGGCTACAATAAAGGCCATGAGGATGAAGAGTCCCGCCAGATGCCCCCTTTGTCAAACCCATTTCAAAGACGCAGTAATCACTCTGTTTAATGTTTCTCTATCTGATTCTAGGATTTGAAAGACGGCAAACGGACACCGACTGATTGCTGTACATTAGCTGAATTATTAACAGCCCTGTGTGCTTCACCCAGATAACAGTCGACGGCTGATGACATTTTTTAAGGCAGGAATATAAAACGCTCCCGGTGTATTAGCGTTTTCCTTCACCTGGATGCCATGACAGAGAACAGCTTTTACAGTACGAACCTCAGGAGGCACTGAGGCAGCTACTGGGATGGAACAGTGAAGCCCAGACCCAGAAGGCAACAGCATCTGCTCTCTCTGGAGACTGTCATCAGCAGTTTGGGCTGGAAGAACGGCTACATCCGTCGAAACGTCTTTGTGCTGGCTGCGTTTCTCTCCCTACCTGACTCTGCAACGCTGCGGCACAGCCTGTGTTAATTTCAGCGCTTTATAATGAACACAGTACGATGACATTTGACTTCAAATCGGGATCAAATAGTATAGCTCTCAGTAAATGTCAGTCGGACTCAGGAAATAATGGAGGAGAAACGCTTTCACGTTGTCAGTTTTAAATGATCAGCTTTGCAGAAATAACATAGCAGGGGACGCGTTGCTTTGGCAAACTGTGAGCTTTTTATTCTGCTCTTCACCTGAGCTTTCTCATATCGCACCTTAGGTGTAGAAAGGTTTGTGTCTAGGAAGTTAATGACTTGTTTCGCCTGAGAGGAATACGCCTCCCTCTTATCCACGACAAAGATATAATGGAAAAGATTAATATCCTAAAAAGGAATCTATTAAATGTTAAGATCAACTGATGTAAAGGTGAGACACTCATTTTCCTTTAAACACGAAGGGGCTCAGCGAATTGAAAAACATCCCGCTCAAGACTTCAGCTATTTTAATAGCAGTTTGGACTGATTCTACCCACTGCGACATTAATATTCTTCTGTATGAGATTCAAAGGCCAGATTCTCACACTCCCTTCTATAAAACTAATCTTATTTCTTACTTGGCTGAACTTGAGAGTTGGCTCCTGCAGATGAAGTAGACAGCGACCATTTCCCATTGACCTTTCCATGACGGAGCAGAGGATGCTTCAGAAAACAAAAACACACCATGAAAATGCAAATGGATGACTTGAAAGCCATCGCTCACTACTGCACTGTAAGTAATTTACTGCCAGTGATTTATTGATCTCAGAGAAAAGACATTTGAGTTGTTAAACCAACAGCGAGATAATATCGTATTCCATTATTGAATCTTTGAAACAGCTTTGACTCCACTTGTCTTTCTTATGTCACAGCACTGCAGCTCGTGTGAATGGAAAGTGCATGTGGGGATTTTTGTGATGCTACAGCAGGAACGCCTTGAGAAAAATGTGACTTTTATTTGCTGCCTCCATTATCGTTCAAAAGCCGCCGCGTAGCGATGCATGATATGATCTACAACATAACATGTTCTCTGTGTCCGATAGAAATCAGCCTCCTGGGCGCAGAGTCATTGTAATCACCAGTAATATCGTCTTAAAATGTCGCTGTTTCTTCAAGCTTGGCCTCTGCTTGTTCCTGGTGCGGCAGGAGTAGACACGACCGAAGGGGAAGCTGAACAGGAAACAGCTTCGCGGCTCTTCGCGGGACGTCTCGGCTCCCACCTTGAGCAAAACTCGGCAATGTATTGACATTTTCTCCTGGCGCGAAGCAGCATCCGGCTCCTCATCTTGCAGGCATGCCATTTGGAAACACATGTGAGGGGAGCGGGACAGTATTAAAAACCTTAAAAACCTACGACACGTGAGCCGAAGCGCGACGGTCTGGATATTTTCTCCAACACTCAGGCCAAGAGCCCGTGGGAGCTTATGGGCTGTCTGTTTCCTGAACACATCTGTGGCGACCATTTTAGATTAAAGAGACAACTCTCGTGAACATTCCTACAAAAATCAATTTTTTCAGAGTTACTTTTCAGAGAGCGGCCGTCAGAACCATTTGCGGAGGAGTCCATTGAAGCAGCAGTGCATGAACCTTTTTCAGACAGAAACCGGTGGTCTGCAGGTCGGGGAAAAATCGTTCGGATTGGTCTGTTGCGCCGCAAACATAGCGGATATACGTTCAGGGGCATCTGGGATATAGAAGAGGAAGAATGTCACGAAGGAGCTTTGGGTTGCTGTTATGACAACGAAACATCCATCCTGTCATAAATGGAACATGAAAACATATTTTAGCGAGCTGAAGTAAGATTTCAGGGTCTAACACCCGTCACTGACTCTGGTGGCGCAGCAGCCTTAAACCTTAAACTGCCTCTGCTGCCGTGAAGCTGCTCTTTGACTCTACTTATTTCTCTCCAAGTGTTGCAGATAATTATGTGTGTCGCGGATCGATAATGCTATTGATTTTCGGATTCTGTGTGAGATACACACGCTGCTCGAAGAATTCTACATATTTCCAAACCCTGCGAAGAAGATGCCAATAAAGTTCAGCGATCACGCGTCACACTGTGCGTGTTTGTTAGTCTGCTTCACATCTGTGTTCGCGTTTTAAAGTGCATGGTTGTTTGCTGGCAGTTTTATAAAACTTGCATGAAGATAGAGGCCAGTTTACAGTCACTATTCAAAGTTAAATTCTCACCAGCTACAGAACCACAAAACTGCGAATTGCATAAAAATGTGCCAGCGCTCGTACATGCTCCGTGGTAACCTATGCTCCTAATTTCCATTTTTGAATTTTTATTTGTGAGCCCTGCTCTTATTCGAGGCTTGTCTGAATTAGCCCCTAGTCCTGGACTGACCCAGGGATGCGCATCTGTCAAGCTGGTGACGCTGAGGAAAGGAGCTGAGGAGGCAATAACAACCTCCCGTTCCTAAAAACAGCGTCTTTAACCAGGTACCGCACAATAAACTGAGTACGGCTTTGTTTCAGCGCTGCAATTTTACTGAATTGTCTCATTCCGATGCAAATTTGTTTTTCTTGGGTTTGAGGTTAGTGGCTGCCCACACAGACATTGTCTGTTGGTAGATTTCAGGGCTCTCTCTGACGCACGCAGCCTCCAGTTTTCTCTGACAATTCCTCACATTTGTGGACCCTGTGGAACAGATGGCTCCAATAACGTCCGGTCCTATGTGTCGAAGCGGAGTCAACATAGGAGATTAACGACCGCCTCATCTTTGGGATCTATTGTTCAGCTAAGAACAACTCAGCGTTTTTTTCTATTCGACTTCCTCCTCCGTGGCCTGTTCCCCTCTGCACAAGGTTGACTCGAAAGCAGACATGAATGCTGTGCTGTAGCAACTCCAGCGGCTTCGTGCTGTTCTCACTCTGTATATTCTCCACTCCTTCCTGAACTGGGAATGCACCCTGTCTTCCGGAGCAAGCATCAAAATAAAATGTGAAGTCTTTATGCCGTAGAGATGGCAGCGTGAGCTGCAGGCCTTGGGCGTGTTCTGCATTCTAGCGATAAAAAAAAGGGCGAGTTACTGTGTAGTGAAGGTGACGGGTAATGGGAGGGATCGAGCTCCTCTACGTTCACATCCTGCTGTTCGCCTGCACGTAACTGCTCTCACCTGTCCTCGCTTGCTGCCATCGCCACTTCATCTGCGGCTCAACCTGTGATGACCTCCGTCGCGAATGATATTATTTTACATTGTGCTCACTTTCTATTTTCCTTTCCGCTCAGCATGTGAAAACAAATTCTACTTCATATTGTTTAGCACGCGTCATCGATCCTACCTTGCCTCTTCATGTGCTTCCACACAGATTCTTTTTTCTTGGATTAACGTCTTATAACAGTAGCATTTGATGTAGTTTCCCAAATGAAGGGCAGAAGGAAGGCGTCTGGCTAAAGAAAAGCAAAGGAATCTAACGTCCAGAAATCCACTGGAAACATAACGAGCGTTAATCATGTGGTCAGCTGCGTGAGCGGTGCCAGCTCTCCCTGATTTGCGTTTGTCAGAAGCATATGATCAGGTGAGTCCCACCACGCCATCTGCACCAGAGGCAGTCTGGCTTTAAGACATGTGATACAGTCTTTACACTCAGCCAGGCTGTACGGGAACATTTGTTTCTTAGTGCTCGCTGAGGGGAGACTCAGCGAGAGCTGCTGCTCAGAGGCTGCCTCTCACTGGAAGGATGCAGACGCTGAAGGAAGAGATTCCACTACAGTTAATTAAGGAGCACTCTGCACGTGCCTATAAAAGCGAAGGGGCAAATGATTTCAGTGTCAGTGGGAGCAGCTCCTCGAGGGAAAGCAGTGATATTTCAAAGGTGGAATCGAAAGAGCTGTAAATCTATTTTCTGACTCTGGCTTGACGGTCATTTCTGAATCACTGGACTGTTGCTATCAAAGTGTGGAGCAGGAAGGCAGTGGAGTTCCCTCTTCAAGCCAGATCCACACTCTCTGGATGGGATCAACATAAGCGGCATTATGGATGGATTTATGCCGTTCTGTTGAGATTTTTACACACTCGTTGTTTCGTTGCTCAGGTAAGATTTCCTGCTTTTTTTACTGAGATGAAATGATTGTGTTTCCCTTTGTCTCATTCCAGAATATGCTTTTGGACTGATTACAGTATGTCTTATTAAAGTACTAACACTATAATGATAATAATTACAAGTTCATTCTCAGAACTTAGTTTTTACTAAAAGACACGAAGGATGTGCAAGGTGTCATTTGGAGAGTGTACGTCATTAATAATATAGTCCTGTTCTGTTCTTTGTCTGTGTTTGCAGTAATATCTTAACGGGAAAATCCACATCTCGTGTATTAAACACATTATTCTAATAACATTTTTTGCAGCATGCTGCTCAGGGCTGAAACGTTTAGTGTTTTCTCACAGACAACCTTCTCTCATGACCACGAGCTCTTAACTAAACAACGTGGTGAAACATTCGGAGGCTTTTGATTCCTATTACTGCTGTGTCACTGTCACATTATTCTGACAGACGCAGAAAACCCTCGGCAGCCGGCTGCTTGTGAAACCTTATCTTTCTTTAAGTTTGATTTTGGTTTTGAGGCAGGAGCACAGTTGAAGGGAATCAGCCTGTCAGGGGGAATCTATGCTGCATGGGAAAACTCCCCAGGGATCACTCCACATTTGCAGCGTTATGGCTCAGGGACAAGACAGGGCAAACTAGGAAGATGAAACAGTGAAGAAGTCATACTTATATAATCATACTAATGATAAATCCAGATGACTAAAAGACTCCACTGAGGGGCGTTAAGGCCAATTATAGATCGACCTCCTTGCACAAACAGTGGAACGTATTTATTCCTCTAGCTCCTAACGGCCGACTCACGCGTGTTTGGGGGGTTATAGGTCGGTTGAGGTCGAAGGGGGGGGAACATGATGTTTTTTTGAGTTGACTCCTCTTCTGCCGGTCCTTAGCAGATGTGTCCTGTCATGTCCTGGCTTCTCTGCCTGTGCCTCTGGGTTAGTGTGACTGCCATTCAGCTGTGTCAGGCCACGTTCTACGACACCATCCAACAGCATCATGGGACGCGGCCCGGCCGGACCACGGTTCACATGATCGGTGAGTCCCGCGTTTCGCTCCGTCGCCGGCTGAAAGCGGAGTCGAGCGAGTTGGTTCTGTCGTATTCTGCCCTCAGTTTACTGACTTTAATGTGACGCTCGCGGGTGTGGTTTCACATTTCACAAGTCACTACATTCATCAAAGTTCATCTTTAATCTAAAAACTATTTTTTCTTTCATATGCATAGTGGTTGTTTCGGCCTTGAATGCATGCGTCTGTGCTGGCGATCGTCCCTTTGCACTTGCGTTGTGCTGTTACAGCTGATATTGACGCTACACCGCTCCCCCTTAATCTGATCTATGTAATTGTGCGCTGAATAGAATATGACCGAACACCGCACTCGAACGTCTGCTTTCGTCAGGCGGATGCGAGCTGCAGTTGTGGTAAATAATCATGATCTCAGGATTCAACAGAGGAGAGGAAGCTGAACGCTGTGAGAACTTCAAAGGGAGAAGTCGCTGCGTGAGCGTGCAGGTCGTTGGTGTCTGTTATTTCCTCTATGTGCCGGTGCACTTCAGGCACATCAGCGAGGGGTCCTTTCAATACGTTCAATATTGTGGCTCAGAAGACTTTCTATTCCAACACCTTCATTTCATTACGCACATCTGCACAAGTAGTCGAGGACGGGGGAACAAAGCTGACAAGAAAAAGACTAAAACACAAATGAGACGTCTTTTGGAAAGTGGCCTCGTGTCAACAACAGGGAAATGGAATTAATTTCTCCACCGAGCTTTCAGGTATCACTTTGGACAAAACACGGTCAAAGAGAAACAATTCAAATCCTTCCGGACCTTCGGCTACGAAAGGTGTCGGTGCCCTGTCATTCCATTTACCATAGCATGGCCAGTTCTCAATCCTGGATAAATGAGATGCCAGTTTTATGAGAGGAGGATGGGATGCCTGTCTAGATTGATTCTGACACTGGGACATTTGCTTTGTGCTGTGTGTTGTGTGCCTGTTGGATTGGTGGGAGGATTGGGGTTGACGGGTCACGAATTGGCGGCAAGAAGGCCATTGGTTGCAGACCACTGGGCCAATCATTAAAGGCAGCGAAATGCCACAAGTTCACGGTGACTGGTATTACCAGAGGAAATCGAGATTACAGAGGGCGAGGGATCAGTGGCGTCCTTGCCAATAGAAATTTAGGTCTTTGGAGAGACGTTGTTTAGAAAACCACAAGTCAATCATGTGCAGTGACTTTGAGCGCGTCGAAATTGCGGCGTTATCTTCGTATCCTTTCAACACACACGGCGTCTAGATAAAGTATCAGTTGTAAATATAAATGCGTGTAGCGTGAAAAGGCACACAAGACAGGAAGATTACAGATTTATCAGCAGCATTGTGTTGCTCGCGCCGTAATTATTTCTTTCGACGGCGTGTAAGCAACCGTTCCATTCGTGCACCAATATATTGGAAGCCTCATTGCAAAAAGCATGTGTCCAGAAGTCCATTAGCTGGATGACCCATGAGTAGGTGCTTGTGCATGCTCAGTGAATCGAACAAGTCAGTCTGCTTTTCCGCCCTACACCTCTACTTACAGATTGCTGCCTGCCACTCTCTCAGATATGCTTAGGGCTGTTCTCTGTCCTCCTGGTACAGGCGGCGTTGCTCTCTGCGGTATGATTCATAAGGTGCTGTATTTATTTGGTGCAAAGAGCGTGAACGGTGCACAAAAGAGAACAGATTGCGTTTGTCGTGCATCCGTAAAGTGGCAGGCAGAGATGTTGCTTTTGGGGTCGTGCATTTCTTGACCCCTGAACGTGTCTAGAGGAAACCACCGAAGGAGAATTTTTCTTGGCTAAACCGTGGGCTTTCTAAAAAGAAAAACAACAACTGGCTTCATATTTATTAACTAGTCCAGCAACTGATAAGAGGAAAACGCGCTTTGCAGCTGCGGTAAATTACAGTAACAACTCAGCTGCTGTACATACGGAAATATAGTGAAATATGTGCTTCACTAGAGAAGAACAAAGACGTGTTAAATGTGCAGAGCAGCAGCCTATTTCAAGCAGAAGAAGCAGTGCCATTGTTAATGCAGCGCATCGTGTGGAGGTGTTAGCAGAGAGTATGACAAAGAGCAGACAGCGGCTGCCTGAGGTGGCCTTGCTCCCTCGTGAACTCACTCCCACCATCAGTCGTATTTGCGGGGTCAAGCTGTTCATAACGAAAGGGTCATCGATTCTCAACACTTTGCCGATCGTCTCTTACCTCGCGGTTGCTGTAAAGTATCTGGCAGCGGGTGCATGTGCATACTGATGGAAGATTCAAGATGTGCCAAGCAGCAGAAGTGGGGACACATGCAGAAGCAAGTCAGTCGTAAGGAAAAGTAGAAGTTTTTAATATCATTCAATCAGACACTTCACTATGTTACCTGCTGTGTAACTGCTGTCAGTCCCTAGTAAAGACGGATGTAATTATAATGTTAGGCGAGTTTAACACGGAAGCACAGCTGTAATTCCTTTCGCAGGCCATGTCTGCCTTTCAGGGGCTTCAGTGAGGACTAGAGGACCAGGGCTCGGGTTTTTCTCTGCGGGCTCCAACAAAAGAAACCACTCGCAAATGAAACAAACATGAAAAATGGATTTTGAGCTGTCACAAACAAAAGGTTGTATCGTCTGCGAACTGTTTCAGACACTGACAATTTAATAGCCTTATATAATGCATCCTGGAGGCACATTATTTTGACATACATCTTCCCCCACCCCTTGCCGAGACCTCCTCTCAACCCCGCGTTCGCTAGTGTCATCGCTGCTCCGCTGCAGCGCCGATGGGAAGTGGCGTGCAGCCTCAGCCCGAAGCCTCCACATCTGGAGCTCAGTGAAGCCATTCAGTCCCGACGCTGCTACACAGGACGACTGGCCGCTCTCCTCTATCATCTCCCTTTTCTTTATTGACCGTGTTTAAGGAGTTTGTTCACGCGGTTCTCTGTCGTTATACCCACCATGAAGGAGTGTTTCATTTTCCCGGTTACTCCTCCTTCTTAAGTAAATGGATCTAAGACAATCAGTGGCGTTCTTATTACTGTATGCTCACAGCTACAAACAGGTTTAACATATTTCAGTATTTCCCATTTATTTCCTGTTTCGTGTCATGAATGATTCATAAGCGAGAGCTCCTCTAAGCTTGTGGATATTTGTTTAAAAAGCATGTTTAATTGAAGTCTTTCAGCCAATTCTGTACAGAGGCTATGGTTTGTGGTCACAGCGCTTATATGCAAAATGAATTTCTGTGGCCCACAGCTTAATTAATTAGCCAACTTTCCCTCTCTCAAGACTACACCAGCTGTTTCTTGTCTTAGCCAGATTCCCAAAGCATTAATAAAAGGGAGTTTAAAGGCACACGAGGTTCACGGTTCAGCACGTTCTGCCGCGTTGGTGTGACAATTGTTCCTGCTGCAGAAGAGTGAAGAAAATGAAAATCTTAAACTCTAAATATGTAATTTATTTAATTTTGGTGTGTCCGTGCAGCCTGTTGTGTCCCGTGTTCGGAGCTTGAGCGTGTTGTGTTGGACGTGTGTCGCTGCAGCATAGCTGTGCACAGCGCTGGCAGCAGTCTGCTATTTTGCTGTCAAGCTCGTGACCTCTGAGCCTGCTCTGTCAAACTCGTGCCCCACTTCTGTTTCAGAAATATCTGGCTGATTATACGGCAAAAAAATAGAATGTTCATCACCAGACGCTTCAGGCGCGTCTTCAGTTTTACATCCACTGTCATCAGAACCAAAGCAATGACAGTAGCCGATCTGGACTGTAATCCAGTCGTAATCTTTGTGGCTAAATGAATTCATATCAGTGAAACAGAACATTCGATCCTATTACAAACCTTAAACCTGCTGCTAGGTCCTCTAGGACTGAGCTCACTGCTGAAGTCAGCAGTTTCACTTGCTCACGCGCTGATGTTCAGCAGCTGTGTTTACGATGTTCCTGCTGTAGCATGAGGGGAGGATGGGAACGTCTACATTTTAAGGTGCAGTATGCTGACCCATATCTGACGCACTGATGGTTTGAGCAGCTGATGTGAGTGACTTGAGTGACTGCAGTTCATCGCAGGAGCACGAAGGCTCGTGTTTGACGCTTTGTTGATGTGGTGGATTCTAGAGTGTAGAGTTAAACCATAATGTTCCTCTAACCTCAATCGAGTGGTGGGGTTGTCTTAACACAAGCAAAAAACTTTAATAAAACCATAGCTACAACACTGTATAGCAGACATTTGGCAAGAAAAGAAAGTAATATATTCATTTGAATTATCAACACATTGCTTCCGTTTGCTGCTGTTAAAATGTTTCGGATTTTCATTCACATGACTCATGTAACAGTTTAAGATTTTGGATCGTAAAACAACGAATATTCTAAAAGCTGCGGTCACAACTTCTGGTCAAGTGTATCTGTGACACACACTCATCACGGCTGCACATAGGGAGAAAACGCTGCCATTTAACCGCTGACAGCAGAGGCAGACATTTAGCCTGAGAATGGCATTATGAATTAATCATTCCAGACTAATCGGCCTGCGTTGCATGTTAAGCAGAGCGTGCTCTCCGTGGCAATGGCAGGATTTTCAGAGCCTTGTGTTGTTTAGTAGTTAACAGCAGTTTTGGAAATATGTTGTTGTGACAGCTGACATAGCTGAGGGATAGTTGACTCTGAAAACCTCAAGCTTGATGAAAGGGTTCAGCTTCCTTTAATCCAGAAATAGTCTGGATAGAACGAAGCTCAGTTATTACAGATGCTCCTCTTTGTGTTGTGTGCAAACAGGAAAGCAAATAAGTGCTTTTCTCTGCATTCAACTACTGTACGTTGAGGAGCATTTAGATGAATTAGCACCGTTGTAACAAAGTTTGTGCATAACATTAATTCTTAATATTAATTCATGTGTAATCAGTATTAAACTTTCACAACGGTGAGTGTGCTGCTCCTGTATGTGAGCTGATTTAAAGAGGACAGACTGGTTTTACAGGGAAGCAGGTTGTTCTGTGGCTAAATGATTTGAAATGTGATCATTCCAGTCTGATATTATATTAATAATCCGCTTGCTTAATAACTGCTGTACCGTAACAGCTGTATTTAATGCGCTGCCTCTTTGTTGTGGTTGTGTTGCACGTTTCATCTTGCTTTGCAACCCATTCGTGTCTCTGTGCGGCTGCTTTGTGTTTCAGTCCAGTCATTTTACATTACGTTGCGCTTTCTTCTCATTTTCGTGTCTGGTCATCCTTCTGTTCCGCTCGGTGCTTGTTTTGTTTGTGCTTTGTGTCTCTTTGATTGTCTTGTGCGTCTTGTTCTGTGTGCCGCTGCATCCCTCCTGCTAACTCATTGTGGTCAGTTTGCCTTTGTTTTGTTTGCTTTGTGTTGTTGCACTCATGGCCACCACTCTAGCCTCGCGTTCGCTGAACCAATCCAAGGTACTTTAAAAAGAACAATAACTGGATTTTGTACATTTTAATCTTTTGTGGGCCACGTTTACAGCAATATTCATAAAACCACTTAAAGGATACAAAACGACAGAGGCCAGTAATTGCTGTCCCCAATGCAGTAACAGCTCTCGTAATGTGTCTTCGTTCATTAATCACATAAATCAACCCAACCTCTCTAGTTTTTTAGTTTTTCTTCTTGTCCGAAGATTAAAACAGGTTCTCGCAACTGAACGGATGCCGCCATCGCCACACTTCACACCAGCTGCTGATGTCAGTGGTGGGTTTGTGTGCGAGCTCTGTTCCTCTTTAATTCAACATTTCCCCCATGAAACAAAAGCTACTGGTAAATTAATGATGGCTTGTGTCCTCGCTGTCTGTAAATATTGAATCAGGGACTTCAGACCTTCTTGTCTTGTGTGTACTGAGGATTGTTCCGAGTCTGTTTCCTGCCAAGGTAAGAGGCTGCCCTGCTGCCAAGATTCCCCGTTAAACCACAAACAATGAAAGTGTAGAGATGCAACACATTTGTCACACTTTCTTTTGGCCCTTTTGGAGGATTTTCAAGGTGTGGCAAGGCTCACGCTCTCCCTGCTCCTCGCACCAACACTGGTGGAATTTAAATCATGACTGACCCAGTTGTTAGACACCTCGTTTTTATGAATCTCATTAGACTTTGAGCTTCTTCGTGTATTTGCACGACCAAATATTAAAGGTGCAACAAAACACTACATCTATTAACTCGTCAGACCATGAGAATCAGACCGTATTTCACCGTTTTTGATTCTCTCAATGAAATAAATACGTCTTGCAGACAGGGAATTGCGCTTGAGAGATCATTTCACATGGTATTGTGCGAGCCTATTTTAAATGCTTGGCAGGAATATGAAATTCATTATCATTACTTAGACCTCATTAAACTGAAAAGAAGCATCTCAACTTACTAATTGGTTCCAAGGGGGAGGGTAGTCTGAGAAATAAGCAAAGTAATTAATATTGGGTTTATCGGGCTCTATTCCAGATTCCAGTTTTCTTCCTGCTGTAATATCTCCTTGGTGTGCCATAAGTCTTCTGGCATATTTACACTACAGATCCAATTACCTTTCCTAGAGACACTGGAGTGTGCATGTGTGAAAATGGGGGGACAAAAGCGGGAAAATACAGTTTGTCAAATATGAACAACATGATGGAAGGATTGACTGAGACGTTTCATTGCCGTCGCACAAAAAGAGACTGATTTATAGGTTTGCGATCTGATCGTGGATCTGGTTGTGCATTTGACCGAAATGCGATGCAGCCGTCTCCGATGAGCACATCTGCACTGAGCGACTGAGCGCTGCAGGTGCTGGTAATGCTCCTCGCACAGCCGCGCGCTGTGTGCTTTTCTTAATTGCAGTAAAATGTGATCAAAATGTTGATCGTCAAGCTGCTGCTTTGTCGTATCGTACCCACGCGCGCGTCTTGCATAATCATCGCCATCAATCCTTCCGAGTGTATGTCATACAGCATGAAAGGTCATTTAGCCTTTGTATTATGTAGTATTACACCAGCACCCTGCGCGGATTGTCTGGCCAACAGTGAGAGGGCCCAGCAGTCACATCAGAGGCAGGCAGCTGTTCTTTAAAGGCTGTGTGACTCAGCTCTATCTCTGTTTTCTTTTCTTCGCGCTCAATGAACTCTTTCATCAGATCAAGCGATCTAAAAATATGAAATACCAGTTCTGGACATTTGCCAGTCAGTGAAAAGGGCTAGATAAAAAAAAAACACAGGAACAGTTTGACATTTAAAAATGAGTGACATCGCGCTGACAGAAGACATAGCTCTGCAGCGGCATTTTGGCGTTTGCCAGCTTTAAAAACAAACTCAGTCAAGTGGATGCGTGCGAGGGGTGGACGGCGCCTTTGTTTATGTGCGTTTAATGAACATGAAAGCTGGAGTGTCAGCGCGGCTGTACAGTACGCCGCTGTCATGCTCAACAAACCACACATCCCGACAATAAAAGCCAAATAACTACAGGCGCCCTCGCGCGCGGGCTTCCTCCTGGAGAGTCACAGTAACATTTAATGCCCTTGATCAAGGCCGGGCTTTCAGTGTCCTGGGTCTGTGTTGTGTGACAGCGGAGATGACAAGCTTTCAGGCTCGCATGCAAATAAAAAAAAAAAACCCAAAACTGTCCCTGCCTCCTCGGTTCCATGCAGTTTTCATGCATCTTAAAACAACGCCCGTCGTTTTGCATTTCAATAAAGTATCGTCCATCTCTGGCCCACAGAACAGGACCAATCTCACAGCCTCCTTTTGTGACACAGTGTCAAACCGCCAGCCACATTTCATGAATTTCTATGCTTTTATTTGTCATGGACAGTCAGAGCAGCCATTGTGAGTTTTCCCTGCTTGTAAATTGGTTTGATTCCTCTCTCTGGCGAGCACATGCGCTCTTTCCTACAAACACGAGTCTAAACTTAGAACGCACATGCATTACAAAGACATCTAGTTTGGTAAGAAAGAAAACATCCCCGTGTGTTGACGCTTTTAACATCTGGAGCTTTGCTCACAAAGCTCAATCTCAGAACACGCTAGATTAGAATAGTGTTTTTTAATAACCAGCACATGGGTCCCCTCTGTTTTCTTTACCCACAAAACAAATTTGTCTCGCAGCTGATCGAGCAACGTGTCACTCACTTCCCCCCAGCATTTATATGTGGAATAACAGCGATACTGCAGGAACTTCAGCTGTTTTCACAGAAGGCAGGAAAAACAGTCACTCAATTTGACACCATGCAGTCACATGTTCTGTGCCTCTCACTGTCTTGCGTCGGCATTAATTTGACATTCTCTAATCTGGCGCTCCCATTTCCTGTCAGCGACAGAATTGCTGTAGCCTGCTGACTTGGATGTCTGCATGCAGAGAGCATGCAAAGAGAAAGTGGAGCCTATTAGAGTCACCTTGGTTGCATTTCCCATTAAAAGGTGACAGGCATGCTGCTCCACAACACAGAGCGCTGTGATTTGGAGCTCAGGGCCTGCTGTCTCTGGTAAATGACTTTTAAGCGCCAAAATAATTAGCCATACATGTGGCTCCTGCTACCTACTGGAGACTCTGGATTTGCAGGGACTCGCGTGGCACAGGGCGTCTGAGGTGTCCACGTGTCACACTTATCAGGCTGTACCATCACACGGCACCTACATGTGTGTGTCACTGCAGCAGGACGAGCACGATTCCATCGGCTGCCAGTCACTAGGATCCAAAGCTCCAGGACAGAGACCAGTTACCTGCTAAATTGACTCCCTCAGGGTTTTCATTGCAATGTAACACTCTCAGTCTATCATTTCTATCCTTTTAGTCATGCACGGTATTCATTATATCCACATATTTCACTTACATTATTAGGTTCGGCCAAATGAGATGCAGCGTTCAGGAGTCCTCTGTGAATTGCATATGTAGTATTTCTTTATGTAGATGCCTGGAACAGATGGTGGAGGACTGTTGCCATTCAGACGTATACTTGCTATCAGCGTCTCCAGAGACAAGCACAGTCTGGGCTCATTACAGTAGACAGCGAGTCATTGCATACTTATTGCATAGTGACATTTCTATTGAGACGGACTGACCGTTTCCTGCTCAGCGGCTGTTTCATCGCGTTTGAAGAACTATTCGCTGGTCCCATGTGAACTTGCTCACATTCATTAGGCAGGCAGAATGGATCCGCACAAATTTCAAATCGCCGCTACACGTCCATGTCATGCATGGTTTGACAGCGTTTGCCTGCTGCCAGGCTTGTTGTCCATAACTCATCTGATTTTGAGGCAGCGTCGCTGGCTTCCAGTGTGACTCATTGTGCCTGGGATCGTCGGCTCAATGGTTCTCCCTCTCCATCCAGCAGCTGAGACAATGCTGATGCCAGGTGTTGTCATTTGTGTAGATAATAGCATTACAGTTAAGTGCTCTGACAAATTACCATGTAGTAAACTTGAACAAAGCAAAGTCCTCTGTGAGAAGTTTGCCAGACGATTTACTGGCTTCATAAAAGCCTTTTTATGCTTACTGTTAAATGCCTTTAACGGCAACTGTCCACACACTGTTACATCTTGACTTGCACAAATAAAAGAAACATAGCATAAACTATATCACAGAGAAAATGGGGCTGAGATTACTCCAAAACCAATCTGAAGGGAGGTTTGTTTGGGTGCTTTCAATATCATGAAATAGACAAAATAATAAATGTGATTTTGACGTTTACCGTTTAAAGTCAATCACTTGCTGTAAAACAACCATGTTTTTCTGACCTTGAACACAAAGTTGGTTAAAAGGACACAGAAGCGTCAGATCGCTTGTCTGCAGCTGCTTGTGTGAGATGATAAGGAAAAAACACGACAGACTGACTATTAAGAGCTAATGATTGTCATTTAGGTGTTTTGACCTTCAAAACAACAGTTTCTTGGGCTGAAAACACGAGGTTTGTTTTAGCTTTTTCTATTTTTGCCCAGATCTGAGTTATTCTGCCAAATGTTCATCCATAAATCTAATATGCTATAGTAGTTAAGGAATGAGTCACATGACAAGACGTATTCAAAGTGCTTGAAAATTGCAGAGGATGAGCCATTTGCTTAAGTGCTGTAGGAGTAATATTCATACATCCTGTATGCATCAGCCCTGAAATCATATTCAGTCAAAAGTACCTGAAGTGATCATATTGGACCTAATATGAGGTTTATATGATTTTCCAGTCAAATCACTGTATATGTATAATTAAGTGTATGTTCTAATCTCTATATATGCAACAGCTCAGAAAAACAGCCTTGTTAGAGTCTTTCAACAGTTATGCTGCTGTTCCGATTGGTCAGATTGAGGAAAAACTTGCCAGGTTATTCCCAAAGAAGTAATCAAGTAATTATTGGAAGCTTCAGAATGTTTTTCAGCAAACTGTAATGACAAATGTCCAGTCCACATCAAAACACGGTTACACCAGTTTAAACAGACTGAATGGTACAGTTTAACATAGAACTAATGAATTAAAACACAAAGGTTGTCCAGCCACAGTAACCTTTAGCTCTCCTACACAAAAACAAGAGACCAACAGGATTAGTGTTTATTCTCCGGCAGGTTCGGGCACCGATCTGCAGATCTACACGATGGTTTGTAGCTTTACCTGCATTTCAGAAAAAACCATGGACCAACTCCTGGCTTGTGATTTGCTGCAGGGCCAATTTACAGACTCTCACAGCTACGATGTCAGAATTAGAAAATCTCTTGAACCGCACTGAATGGTTCAAGACGTTTTACTTTACTCTTTGCTCCAAGCACGTGCTCACGCCAAGCTTTAGGCCTGTCAGTGACATGAGCACGCAGCCCAGCATAAAAGCAGATATGTTACACACAGTAGAAGCTTTCTTATAATGAAAAGCACGATGATCTCTTCAAAGCATCAAAGTAAAATACTTGATCTGCTCCATGATGTTATGTAAGCAAAGAGGCATTTTCCTGTTGACTTGAGATTACTGAGCCGTCTGTGTCCACTGCTGTTGTTAGAAATGCAGGATATGTTTTTAATGAGAGAAAGATAACACTTCAAAACCTCTTTCTTAAGTTTTTATTGTGACTCTGGTCAGTGCAAATTGATGATTATTAATGTAAATGGGAGGTGACAAGTACAACCCAAGGATTAGTCAAAGCTGAAGACAAAGCAGACTGACATGAGAGAAATTCAGTATGTGGGCTCTACCCTGTATGAAGCAGATGTTCATTGTTCTCAGAGAGAAATTCTTTTTTCCAGAGCCAGAAACAAAACACCAGCTACAGAAATCTCAGCGCAGCAAATAAATCAGCATACGAAACCAGAAAACAAGCAGGAACAAATGGGCAGAAAACATGGCAGAGCCTCACACTGTATAGCACAGAGTTATGACTGTTTCAGGCTTTGCTTTCTCTTCAGACCTTAAAATGAGCTTTGCCCAGTTGGGTGCAGGTTGTGCTGTAGGCGCTCACCTGTTTCCCAGCTCTGAGCAATCAAGAAGCAGAAGCCGCGAGAGCAGCGACAGAAATAAGGAAGCTGAGGAAGAGAACATCTGCTCCTCTGTGACCTCTGACCCAGCTAATGAGTCCTCTTGTCTGACCCTTGTTGTCCGCCCGTCCCAGTGCTCCCGCTGGGCCCAAACAAGCAAACACACACACACTTCACACCCACAAGCTCTTTTGTCATTTGACTTTGTTCATAGTCACTGATAATCGGAGAAAATGGAAATACAGAAAACAATTATACCCTTGCGTGGTTCCAGCCCTCACCTGATGAAAGCACTCATCTACGGCCATGTTTTTCTCTGTCTCGCCCTGAAATATTAATAATGCCAAGATGGGGTCCTGGAGCATGCAGTGTGTAGTACCCGCATGCTGAAACCAGGACTGAACTTGAAGAGCTCGTCAGTGTTGCGTAGCTTTTGTTTAAAGGTACCCGGCACACCTGCCAGCTGGAAATACCACGCTGATTTGCATTTTTATTCGATTTTAATGTATTCTACGGAGGTGATGATTTCCAAATATAGTATCCCCATTCTTCGCTCTGTTTGCTAGCAACGAGCAACGCAAGTTAATTCTGTTGAGTAGTGTGTTTTTAATAGATCAAAGAAGAAATCTGGGGCTGTCTTATGCAATTAAGGAGATGCATTAAGAAGAACAAACCCCTGTGGGCTGTTGTTTTCAAATGATGCCCCACTGCTTCCACTGGTACATCACGATTAACGTTGTGCAGACATGCCCTTTTGTTGAGTGCATTAGACAGCAGGCAGCATTCTCCCAGACCAACTACAAGATCTGGATATTTTTCAGTTAAACCAAAGGCTGTTGATGTTTTCTGAAATACAGAGCCTGGAGTCATGATAACCCCAAGAAGTTCACAGACTTGGCACGAAGCTGGGAAAATAAAGACTTTCTTAATTCTCTCCCTCTCGCACAGTGAAATTCGGGTATTAATTTACAGGGTTTTTTTCCTTATCCAATTAACACCCTCATTTGAAGTTGACACGAGCTCTGTTTATTATTACTTGTCAATTTACCTCGACACGAGCAGATTTACAGCCTAGAAGTTCACATACGCTGCATATCCACAGGAGAGAAACACTGAATCCTGAATGAGGTTTGATCAAGTTTATCACAATCTAATTCTGACTTTAGGCACATAATGGAAAACTCGATGGGCGTGTGTGGTAGAAGTGAAGGAATCAAGTGTGCGACGAGCCCAGCGATCTATTTCTGTCCAGCAGGTCAAGTGTGGCTGTGTTGGCTAATCCCCAGTAGAGCTCACATGATGACATGAGGCTCGATTATATGTACTGTCGTCACTCTGTCTCCTTTTCCAATTTACTGTAACATAAGTTATGGCTTAATAATTATAGGATCCAATATATCATGAAACGAAGGATCCATTCAAACCACTGATTCTTTTTCTGGTAATTAACTGGTCTTTTGTTTCAGTTTACATAAGAAACTATATGACGGCAACTGCAGTATTTTATATTATGTTGCGAAGCAGTAATTATTTATGGATGTTTCATCATCGTACACGGCAGCTCTATTAGCACTGGCTTGCTTGTAATTGTGTTGCCGTGCGTTATTCATTTTATCTGCAGCTTATAAGTGCTGATATTTTAAAATAATGAGCTTGGCTGAGTTGTGATCACTTACACCACCGTGTTTACTGTCGCAGCGCAGATGTTTGTCTGAGAAACTAAGAGAGGACCAAAATATTCAATATGCAAATCATCCCATGATACATTTTATAAACCCACAGCTCATTGTCAAACATTACGTTCAAAACACTTTGCTGGGAATGTACGAGATACTTTTCCCCCCTCTCTCCGCTCTTTCTCTGAACAACCTCCTTGATCCTGTGTCATGCTGACGGGTGTAATTGTCAGCTGGTCCTTTGCCGCACAACTCTCATATGTGGAGAGTCTGAGCGCAGTGGGTGGGAGAGGCCAGTGGTTGAGCTGGGTCGAGTCCGCTCGGCCCAGTCCTCTCATCCTTCAGGGCACAGCCAGTAGTTTGGAGATAATTGCATGGTGGAAGTGTTCATATTCATGATAACCCTGAAACAGGCCTGTCCTCCTGCTAATAGATGTCTTTTTATTTCCTGCCCACTCTCACACGTCTCTTCATCATCATTTTACATTCAACAACCTGCAGGGGCTTCACTCGCAGAGATAATTCATGTTTAAACCAAACGTCTGTGTTATTTACAGCTGTTTGTATTATATTGCATGAAATAAACCCGTATGTGCTCATACATATATAAGAGTTTGCATCCAACACTGTACATACAGTATTTACTGAGCATCCCTGGCAGAAGAATTGAATTTATTTTTATCAAAGCTGGGACCACATCTGGAATATGAACAAAACGGTCACGGCATCATCACTTCTCTCACATCAATCACATGTGCTACTACTACATGCTGCCGTACTGTAGACAGAGCAGACACCTTTTGATGCCGTTCAGCTTGTGAACGCACATCTGTCGGATGCTATAACCCGCCTCCGTCCGGAAAAGTTGAGCTGTATTCATTTACATTTTCATCTTCGAAAATGAAATCCTTTACAATTGCATTAACACTTTTTGTGTGACGGCTGAACTAAAAGACTGACGGTTGTACGTTTGACTGTCAGAAGTGTTTGAGGGGAAGTTAAGGCGAGCAGTTGGAAAAGCTGCTGCTTGTTTGTGGGTCTTTCTTTGAAAGCTGGTGACTGACCTCCATGTTTTTCAGCAGTCAGTATCACATTTTACATTTCAGGTGTTTTCTGTGAGACTACACTTGCTTTACTGCTGTAGGTGTTCTGAGAAAGTTCTGCTTCAGCGTGACCCAGTGGTCCGGTTGTGCTGTTTTTGCTCCAGCACCTCTGCTGCGCTCGTTGAAGGCCGTCTTTACTTACAAACACATCTCTTTGGACACCACGGTGATTTCCATTAAAAGCTACTGCAGCAAACCACCTCCGGGCTTTATCTGCTTGAATGATCTGCTTGGTCCTGGAATAATGAGGGAACAGGTCACACCTGGCTGTGCAGCTCATTGTCAACCATTTGTTCCATCATTCAAAACAGCTGTAATTCAGAATATTTTGGAAAACTCGGTTGGTTTAGTATTGAACAGTACATTTATAAGGCGAAATCTGGGTCTGAACAGCAGTTGGAGGAATTAAGTGTTTTTGTTTAAATATTATGTTTTTCTTGGTGTGTCAGAAACTAAAATGATTATTTATTCATCAACAGAATAAAACTACAAGACTTTTATTGTTTCCCCTATAAGTCAAGTGATTTATTGACCACACCTGTTCAACTCATTGCTGCAGCCTGTGCAGTAACATTTCCACAGCATGTTGTAGAAAGTACAAAACTCGAGTCTATGTAAATCCACAAAATGAACTGTTCCAACTGCGGCTCTGCCTCATCACGCTTGCAACGGCGACTAAATGTAGTGCGCTGTGTTTGTTTTCTCCTTATCAGAAGGAGGCACATGTGAAGTAATTGCTGCTCACAGATGCTGCAATAAGAATCGCATTGAGGAGCGGTCGCAGACGGTCAAGTGTTCTTGTCTGCCAGGGAAGGTGGCTGGAACCACCAGAAACAGACCTTCATGTGTTGACGGTGAGTAATAAAAAACAAAGAGAGGAAAAGAGGAAAATCGCTGTCCTGAGGTTGCTTGAGGAAAACTAGAAGTTCTGAACGTGCTTGTGTTTCCATTTATAGATATACTGTATTACACAAAAAGTGAAGTCCTGCCAGACCAAACTGCTATGTTTGCTATAGATGCAGAGATCTGTTCAAATGAAAGAACTAAGTCACCCATGCAAGGCCTTGTCCCAGATAAGCTTAACATGACCAGGGATAATGTCACATCCACATTCTGCTGCTGACAGGAAGCAGAAGGTATCTGCAGGGGTACGATTCCCTCCATCAGCAGACAGTCACACATAACTACTGAGAGTAGCACACCTCCGGGACGGGAACAAAGGCAGCGACATAAAGCGAAGAGATGCAGACGGAAAAGCTGCTCATAGGTGACTCGTAGATGTTTCGTAATGGTTTTATATGTGCTTTGACAAATGTGCTACAGAGGCTCAGTCCCTCGTAAGAAATGTTTTTATTATTCCACCTTATAGATCTAAAACACATATTGGCTTCAGGAAAAACCTCTCACCTGCAGTTTGTATCTTAAATCCTTCTGCAAATATTATAGCAACCTCTGCACGGACTGGGGGAATTTGAGGTCTCTCAGTGTCAGCTCTGACAGATCCTTTTCCTCTATCGCGCATTACACACCATTTACCGACTACTTACCCTGTATTTAAAGCAATTTTCTCTCCTGTCGGCAGAAATGTGGCGTGCATTAAAGTCAAGCCACAGTCACACCTACCGATCCACTCGCACAGTCAAAAGCCTCAGTTCCACCCACTGCATTCATGTATAACTGCATCTGATATAGGAACCACGGCGTCCTAAGCAGCCACTGAAGAGCACGTCTGACACACACGGTCAAATCCTTTCCTGACGCTTTGAACACTTTGGGTGTGACGCAGTTGATAATTAGGATTAGAAACTCCCTGCTAATGACCTCACTGGGATTTGCTACATGCCTTTGTGCCACATTAGGGTGAAAGGTACCCGCATCACCATTTCTCTTTTGTCCGTTGCCTGTAGCATCCATAGTAATTGGGAAGTGGTGGTGTGAGATGGAGCCTTGCCTGGAGGGGGAGGAATGCAAGACCCTCCCTGACAACTCGGGCTGGATGTGCTACGCCGGCAACAAGATCAAAACCACAAGGGTGAGATAACGCTTGACCGCGGGAAAGCAGACGCTACGGTAGAAGCGTGAGGGAGAAGCGTACGTGGTTCAGCTCAGCCTACTGTAGTTAGGGGACATTAATTCACTGCAAGCTGACTTGTTAACAATATGGTCTAACCTTTTCATTCCCTTCTTTTTCTTGTCAGAACACTCAGCCTTACACAACATCAACATATTAACATCTTGCAGGAATGGATGCAAGGAAACGCCTCTGGTGCAAAGGCCAGTTTGCAGGTCTGTACTTTCAGCTGGAACATCAGTTTACTAATGAGTTGCTCTCAACTGTATAATTGCAATATGTTGCAAAGGACAAAATGCAGAACTTGTACTTGTTGGGCTCGTCTAAATACGTCTTTCCTTCCCGTTTCAGCTCCGTCACTGGACCAATTATCACAAAGACAACCTACTGTGGCTGTAAGACATGTGAACACTTCTCGGATTAAAGTGTAAAAAGATGTAGAATACATGAACCTCAAGACTCCTGAAAACACCAACGCTACGAGCTGCCTGCAAGGAACTTTACCATGTAATGAACATGTTTTCATCATTTCCTTCTAACTTTTGAGATGAATATCTGGATTAATATCTGGAGCATCTGACGCCCCTCCTCAGACATCAGAGATGCTACAAAGCATCAAACAGGAGCAGAATATGTCAAAGGACATGGGACGCGTGGTAGTTGACAGCCCTCAGGTTTTTCTTTTCTTTTTTAAAAAGTTGTATGATGAAAAATATTGTACATAAAATGTCTGTCCTTTCTCGTGATCCCGAATTTAGTTATGATGGTAGTGAAAGTCACTCAAGTCCTTGGCTGCAGTCTTGCTCTCCTCTCCTCTTAGTTGCAGAACCCAACTTAGCCAAAGTTTGACAAGCTGGAGAACGTGATCCGACGACGAAACAGAGATGTTTAACAAATACAACTCGTGTGTCTTGATGCGTTACGTGCGTTTCACCATTTGTGCGTATGGTACTCGTTTGCCTCTCATCACCTCTTGAATGGTTTCACCATCATGTCAGCCACCCTGAAAATGATTGATTCACCAAAAATGTGATGCCAGTAGGTTGTTTTCAATACTTGAAATGCCTTATTTGTGTCTAATCATTCAGACATTGTACATATGAAGCCATCTATGGACATGTGCAGATATTTCATTAAAGTCCTTGTTCCTGTACCTTATGTGAGTGCATCCTTGACGTTGCTCTCACAGGGTGTCGACAATCAGCACTCTGCAACGTGATGATTAGCTTAGCTTAGCATAAAGACTGGAAGAAGAGGGAACCAGCTGCTGGAGCCTGGCTTAGTTAAAGGTTTTGTCTGTGGTCATTTTTTAGACTCAACACACACGTACAGTAGATGAATGGCAAACAGGACTGGCTCCGGTGTTAACAACACTTTGATGTAGCATCACAGTGGGAGACTGGCCATTGCTTTCGCAGTCCTGTCCCCTCGGGAATTATTCTGGGAGGAACTCTGGGTGGCTGCTGGTTTTGTGTGGGTCTCATCCATCTCCTGGAAAAGTCAAGGTTTTTCCCGCACCCTCCGCTTGATTCATGCTGTTCCAACGTCTGCAGCTTTATTGAAAAGAACACGTTTGTTCAGGTGCAATAGTAAAAATGTAATCTTTGCTATTTGCCTTTGCTTCTAAAGCTTATTTTTTTATTCTTCATCTGCGCAATTGACCAAAAAGTCAATTTTACTCGTACAGTATTAGCAGTTGGAAATAGGCACTTACACAGTTCAGTCAAAGACAAAAGTCTCAGTCTCGCTGATATGAAATAATCCTGGGTATCTACCAGGGACTGGACTTAATGTCTTATCCAGCGTTCAGCAGGTCATTATAGAAGCAGAAGAGTAAATGATGGAAAAAGCACTAACTTCTAAATCCAGGTGTGCTTGTATTGGTTATCAATCTGGAATTGGTTTCTGAACAGCAAGCGCTCGCTCTTTCCCTGTTGTGTTTCTTTCTTTCCTTGCTTATGCTGCCTGTTGGCTCCATCTGTGCTGCGGATCAAGCAGCATAAACACAGATGCCAAATTGCAGCACACTGTCCATCATCCATTGTACTGAAATTACAACATTTGTCTGAGACAGCAGTGGCTGCTGAACACGGTTGTGTGGATGCACGCTGTTTAGGTCTTGGTTTATTTGCTCCAGGCTTCCATAATTTGAGCTAGCATTTGAAATAATGTTTGCTTTCCAGTGTGGGACCGCTAAATGGCCATAATGTGTGCAAGACGGCAGCAGCATCCCGTTCTCTGTCAGTCTTCAGAGTGGCTCTCTGGGTTGCTGCTGTAGGGTCTGATGTCTCACATCAAGCTGCACAATAGTAAGAAATAAGACACAAGTGATGGTGATGTGCCCTGACTTCCTTTTATGACACACCAGAGACGTCTGGGGAATTGAGGTTCCCGTGGGTTTGCTCTGAAGACACATTTCATTCAAAACACTCAAAAAGCCGCTGCTCTTGGAAGTCGCTGCTCTGTTTCCTTGAATATCAAGGTGCGACGTAAAGAAGCTGAATATGATAATAAGATGCTACGTTGAGAAACAAGTCTTATTAAGAGGAAATCCAGGCGCACGGCTAATTGTCTGCTTCAGAGATAGAATTGACCTTTTCTTACTGGTGCATGATAACTGCGTGCTTTTATTAGATCCGCTCCAGATCCATTTACAAGACACTGCTAGTTACACACAGACACTGTACAGGCTACGCTAAGCTTTTAACAAGGTAAAAATGATTAATGTCTCGTTGCCATTGTTTTCTGTGGCATCAAGCAATTGCCAATATTACCAAGTCTAATCACATCTTGTAACTGAGAACTGTCTCCGCTGCCCCTGCAGGATCCTAAGATTTCAAAGTCAAGGTAACACAGAGCAAACTGGATTCTAATTAAAGTTGACATCAGGTGCCTCATGCTCCTTTCCCCCTCCTCCTCAGGCTTTCATCTAAATGATTCATGCAGAGAACACCAGGCCTTTCATGCCGTTAGGTCCCCACAAAGGAATAACAACTTGATCACACAAAGCAAACATGGACAGATTTACAATGACACCGGCACCGTGTCTGTTGCACCGACTTATATCAACTTATGTCAGGCTGATGCTGAGGCGCTCAGCTGACATTTTGCTTTTGCTGCATGTTTTTTTTTTTTTTTCCAGATACTGTATTTACACGGGGAAATGTAAGAGAGTAAATGAAAACAAAAGGGCAACGGAATCATACAGCAACGAGTCAAAATGCAACTAAATGTTTAGTTTCCAGGTGTGTAAATTCGAATCGAGGGATAAACTGCTGTAAGACCAGACGTGACAGGAAACACGCACCAAGTGTGTGTTGGCCACAGGTTTTGTGGAAGAGGATCAGTTCAAGCATCTCGCTCTGGATAAGAGCATCAGCTAAACGGAAGATGGAAACATTAAAGCGAACCTTCTCTGAAACTGCAGAGGACACAGGTAGGCAAAATAATTTCTGAATAAAGAGATGAATACTTAAAATAAAATGGGAAGAGGATTTATCACTGTGTGAGGAAGCCTGCCTTGAATTAAAGATGAGCGCCCCATGTGTTTTGTAAAGCTATGTTCACAATAGAACAACACGGCATATAGTACACAATAACTACAGGTTTGCAAAAATAGGTTTGGTATAATAGTTCAGCTTTGTAGAGAAGCTGAACAGACTTTCCACGACATGGAAGTGCCTCCAGGCTGAGAGAGAGTGCGTGCTCTTATTATTTAGATTGGAACTGCAGAATGAAAATCTTGGCTGTGAGAAAAAAAATGAATGAGTTGAGCTGCTAATGAATACTAACAAGCTAAACCAGGTCGATAGTTTGGTTTCCCGTGTCTTTGTGCCTTCTTCTAATTTTAACGCAACGCCAGCCTCGTTTATTGCCATAAAGACTGTTATTTGTTGTCCAACAATGACATAATGTGAGCGTCATCTGTTGAGGCAAAGGACTTGAAATGAGCAGCGACCGATCGTGTCTCCTAACTGTGGCGTCTTGCTGTAGGTTATTTTCTTCCAAGCCACTCTGGCCTCACCCTTTTTTGAATTTAATAGAGAGTGACAGTAAATCACAATTACCCATACGAGACACTTTAAAAATAGTTTCGAAATTAGGCTGCTCTAATCTGAAGGTTGAACACACGAAGCACAGAGCGGCGTTAAGTGCAGGAATGTCACACGTCTAAGGTTGACAGAAGAAGATTTATCTTCAGCTTTTGTTGAACTTCTTCTAGTCCTCACTGGTTTAGAGGTTTTTTGGACCATAGTGTGATCTTGGGTTAGGACACAGCAAATACATGAGCTTAAGCAAACGACTAAATTGAATCCGCCCAGGCAGCAGCATCTCTGCCAGTCAGCTCAGGGGCCAGTTCAGTGACGGCTGTTCTGTGGTCAGTGTTCCTGGGATCGCACAAACACATACATTCACATCCGTATACAGTGGAAATGCAAACCTTCGGAAGATTTGCAGGCTGCACTTGTACCTGCTCTGAACGAGCTCCTGGTTTGAGAGAGGACAGCGGGTCTCATTGTATTTGAAGCGACAGGCCAACAAACCAAACGTTTTCGGAGGCCGTGACATTTTCAGTCATGACGTAACCTCCTGTCTCGTCCTTCCTCTAAACTAAACGGCTTTTAGCTGTCAGGCTATATCCCGCTGGTCATATCTGGTCTGCTTACTCTGAACTGGCTGTGGACTGTACTGATTATTGAACTCTAGACGTGTCACACAGAAGGTTTGATCCTATGCTGCTACATTTTAATGAAACCAAATTAGAATGACGCTTGAGAAAAAACGCTTTGTTTGAAGGAAAAAAAAAAAAGCATGAAATCATTTACACTAAACCAACGGAATGAAACCTTGTTAGCACTTGGGTGAGAAACGCAACCCAAGTGAGATCCAGCCGACTTTATAACCTCGTCTCTAAAACACTGAGAATTCTTTGAACAATGCTTTATAGAGCAATTCTAGCAGTGTGATGTCCTCCTGTCTATAAGGGCAGAGCAGTAACTGTTTCATTACTGCAAGAAAGCACCTAAACACATCACAAACAGCTGGTGACATTAATACTGTCCAATTAACTCTTGTTCATTAACATGTAATTGTTCAGCTCTCTGTTTTAATTAAGCCCAAAATGTAATCTCTATTCCAGATAGTGCACATGCATAATGGGAAAGCAAATAGATAAACCCTCTGAGGTATGACCACACTGCTTTCAGTCTGTGGCTGCTATACTGTAGTTGCCTGCAGTAAAAGAAGGGTAATTTAGTTCACACACAGAAACACACAGAGAGCAAAAAAAAAGACAAGGAGAATTGTGTTTACATTTTTTATTACAAGTGTCAACTCAATATGAGGAAAAAGTTGTTAAAGGGGAATAGAGCCACGGTTCCATTATGTTTTTCATGTGCCCCAGGACAGTTTCTTTTCTATTACTGAACATGAACTACTGTCCCCAGCAGAGAGACACGGGAGAAGGAAAAGGTTCTCTGCCACATATCACATGAAAACTAATATCAAATAATGAGTCGCGTTGTGAATGCGTGAATCTGTCTACACTGATAATCCTGTAGTTTGAATTGTTGATTCAGACTGAATATTATCTCCAAATTGAAGTTATTTCTGTCTCATTTTGAGGATGGTAGGAAGGAAATGCATTGATTTAATGTTCATTTGCGGTCAATCTTCTTTTCCCCTGTTGTTTAACCTTATTCTTGTGCAACAGGTTCCAGCAAAGAGCAAGAATTCTGTAAATCCTATGTGAATTAGTTTACAGAAGCTTGAATGTGGAAAATGCCTGTCGCCTTTAGAGGTGTGCGTTATGACAGGCGCTCATGGTTCTTCTACTCAGTGAGTATAGAATGAGAAAGATAAAGCGCGTCTGATACAGATAAAAGCCAATCACGCAGTGCGCTAAGTTTCTTTAACTTCTCTAAGAGCCTGTGTGAGTCTGTACATATCAGAGTTTATCTCAGACACATCTGAAAGTCACCTAAAGAATGTCACACCAGCCCCTTTGAAAACAAATCGCAAAAAGAAAGCTGTGAGTTCTGCTGGTATTTTAGGAGTATAGGCACAAATTTGAGGATGCGTGCTGTCACCAATGATATAAACCCCATGGGGGTGTAAAAGATGTTTATTGCAAAACTTTTAGGTCTAGCTGAAATATAGAAAAACAAAAACAAATATGCGCGTGCTGTACAAGTGGCAGAACATATTACAGACATTATATTGTCATTAAAGTGTATATAGGAATAAAAACGTAAACTCTCAATATGTTTGTGAAAAACAAGCACAGGCGCGAGCGTAAGGAGGGCAATAATGTGGAAGTCACACATGAACTTATTCAGTTTCATTCCCAGTGGAGTCAATTTTTTGCAGGTTCAGTAGAGTCTGTGAGGAAAATGTAACTCGTTGCTGATCTTTCCAAAGCTTTCTTGTCCAGATCTGCTCAGATTGTAGGAACAGTCAGTGAAACTTGGGGCCTGTAACATCAACGAGCTTTGCATTTCTGCGTGAGAGGGAGAATAATTTATGGGATAGGACTGTTGGATTAGTGTGGAAGCTCACTCAGCTCATGAGATTACTTAGCAGTTTTACATTAAACCTAACTTGTGGGTACAGTGATTTTTAATCCATTTGTTTGAAGAAGGTAGGAACAGGATCAGTCGTGTTGGTTTATCCTCAGAGTTAGTGTTCATCATTAAATCGCCTGCGTTCGTAAGGAGCCAGAAAACAGAACACACTTAAAAGGCACAATCGCTGAGAAGTACTAGGGCTGGTTGTTGATCCCTACACGTCGACCAGTCACGTTGAGGTTGTGTTATTGTTGTGGGGAGTCAGCATAGTACAAATGCTCTAAATGAATACTTCAACTTCAGCCGCTAATAAATGGGCTTAAGCACAGATGACTGGGGCCACAATTCATGACTACATTATCCTGTTAGTGGTTTTATTATTGTGTCCACCCTGTGTATATAGATTTAGAACTGAAGCATCATCACTGTACTTTATGTAGCTGATATTGTCAGATCAAATGTCAGTGTTGTTTTCATCCCAAGCTTCTGGCACCTTTGGAAAAGAGGATCTCACAGAAAGAAAGAAGATGAAATCTGTTTGAAACGAACAAATGACAACTGGACTTACTACACTCAACTTCGAGTTAACCGAGTGCTACTCAGTCCCACTGTCCTACTTGTTTCCCTGCTCTACCTGCTGCTGATTACCTGACTTACATCTGCTCAGCCAAACAGAAGGCGGGGGATATCTTCTGAGATGAGGGGGGACAAAGTGAACAGCTATCTATTGGTATTAGCTTCTGTGTGAACGCAGCTGATCAGAAACGGGATCAACTTGTCCAAATGAGTCCTAATCATGTGTGTATCTAAGAATGTGCAGGTTTTTAATCCAATAATTCTAAATATTACGTGTTTCAAACCATGTTATGATGTCTTGTCTGATGTTAACACTAGACAAAACCAACAGCAATGCTAACATTAAAACACAATCAACATTGAATGTTTACAAAAAAACTACACGACAGCTCAGCAAAGACTCTTGTCACTACCAAAACAATCATAATACATAATTGCCTTAAGTAAATATTGAGCAAACTGCTTAGCATTCGGCTGCTTTCAACCAGCACAGCATGTGGCATCCAGACATGTCTGACAGCTCAGATGGAATGAATTGCATTGGCTGTATTGCTGTTATAATAAAACATGTCTCAGTGAAAAGGTACAATGTACAAATCTGCCTGAAATCAAGTGATAAAAGGAAAGAAGCAAGAATGGGACCAGAAGAAAAGGTCCCATTGATTCTCTTTATTATTATTGTTATTAAGAGAACGATTGATGAAGTGGTAATAAAGGTAAACATTCTGTTCTGTTAGTAGCTACGATTTGCTTCAAGGCAACCAATTGCCAATGTTTCCCATCATTATTAAACGCGGGGTCTCCTCCGCGGGAGCGCTCAGTGTAGAGGGACAAACAAAAGCACGATGTAAATACTCGCAGCAGTGAAGACGCTCGGCTCCTCTTCTCTCCCCCCTTTCTCCTCATGATTAGCATTTCAAACAGCCCTTGTTTTGCATCTGGGCTTCATGCTTGTGTTCATGCCATCGCAGCCTTGCAGGTGGCGGCCTGTCCAGCCACGGCCCGCAAGCCTTTGTGTGCGAGTGCGTACTGGTATGGCTAATTTTGTGAGGACCAACTTGGGTTTAACACCTTTCAGAGTGAGGACGTTTCAGCGAGTTCTCGTTTTGACGACACACCAAGAGCCTGTTTCAGGGATACGACTCGTTACTTCTTTGCTCTGTAACTCTGTAACGTGAGGACGCTGATGAATGCATTGTATCAAAAGGTGGAAATACAAATGTGCCTGTGCATGTCAGAGTGCTTCTTTGTGGTAAGGACTAGTCCAAAGGGATCTGACCTCTTGGCAAATCCCAGCCGATGACCACGGGACTTTGTCTACAGCTGCTGCATAATCACAGCGTTCGTGATGTCTCAGATTTTCTGCTTTGATTGGTGGAGAAAGTCGTAACCCACCGAATTCACCGTCTCCCTCCTGAAAATCCACAAAATCTCCTTTAAAGTGTGAGCCAGCGGGTCCATCCAAACTTTGATTGAGCGCATCACAGTGTGCCCAGCATGTAAAGCACGGAGCTGACGACAGGACTGTTGCAGGAGCTGCTCTCGTGGCTGCATCATTTTATCTTAAGTCAGTTGCTAATAGATTGTCCACTCCCTGGGATTAACCCCAACTAAAATTGTGTTTAAGCCAAAGGAAAGTGAAATAATGAGTTCCTGCAGTTTAGAGCTCAGCCAGGAGATATCTAATTGAATCTATATTGTTCTTTGCTCTATCTGACAAAGTGGCCACTGTCCTCAGAGTCCAGCGTTAGTTAAGGTGCTGCGGGCTGGGAAGGGCTCCTGCTGATTAGATGGAGCTTCTCTCTTGCTACCGTGCCACCTAAAAACAACAACACAAGGGTACAAATTTCACAACTCCAGATTAGTTCATTTCCAATATGATTATTATTAAAAACATTCATAGACAATTCAAATCTGAGGGCAATTATAGCTGCACAATTACAGAAGCCAAAGCAGCCTTTAAAGGTGTGGATGTTAGGGGTGAACCAGTACTGATACACTGAATCGCTGCATTATACAGTGGCGTTGTGTGATACTGGATCAGTGTCAGTGGTTAACTTAGCGTTTGTTTCTTCTTTGGTTGTGAGATTTGATTTGCATTCTTAGCAGTGAAGATAAATTCAACTTTAAAACTCTGCAAACCATTTCTTCACATAATCACATTATGTTGCAATGTATTGAATATCTTGATCAGTTTCTTAAGCCTTGGTTTGAGACATTTTACACAGTTTTGTATGTTAATGGAAAGATAAACACTAAAGTTCAGTTCTGATCACTTCTAAGTTATATTGACATAAAAGTAATTCGTACCATGTGAATTATCAAAAGATACAGCTTAAATATTGCATTTGTGTCTAACAATAGCTCTATAATGCATTTGATAAACAGTGTTGCTCCTTGATTTCCTTGTTCTACATGAATCATGCATCCGCTGTCTGGGAGATGTAACCTAAGCTCCTTTTTTTCCTTCCCTTACATAAAGTCATAAAGCCTCGCATGCAGCCATCATTCACATACTGCGCTGAAAGAACCCGACCGGCCTTTATTTTACAATAAGTCAGTCAGAATGAACGTCGTCCTGCAGTGGCGAGTAGATGAGAAAGTGATTTCAGACGCGGCCATGAAATGTTAACGTCATTTCTTTTGTGCTAGCCAGCTACAGCTAATAAAGGGTGTTAGACACGCTTGTCGTTTTGATTACGTCTGCGTGAAACTGAAGACAGTTGCTTTTTTCCCTGGTATCTGATTGTTGCTTGCAGCCTGTTGTCACTTGCTGCCGTTTTGTTGTAAAATGTGAAATAGATATAAAACTGTTCAACAAAGAGGCAACTTTTGAGAAAGTGCTTTTCTAAATGCAGTGACTTTTCATTTGGCCGTCAGATTTAATTACATGGATTTTAGTGTGAAGTATTAGTTTACAGCTTATTTCATGTTTGTCCTCTTGGCCTCATCATTCCCAAGATTATAGAATTAGGTTTTCTGAGCCCACTGTGCCTCACGGAGAGCAAGACGCTTGTTATAACCAGTGGAAGCAATGATTATTATGGTTGATTATAGAATCGTTCAGCATGAAAGGAGGGCTTACCAAAATAAAGCTTTATGATGAGCCCCGACAAGTCTGTCGGTGCCCTTTTGCATGAGAGTAATGCAATAAAAAAGAAGAAATGTATTGTATGGCCGCACAGAAGTGTCTATAAATACCACGTCTTGAACTAAAGCCATTTTGTGTTATGTCTTTTGTACAGTGTTGGTGCCACTGTGACTCAGACTAATGCAGGCCTTTCCCTCACCTTTGTGGTTTTTACTTTGTTCCCAGAGATGCATGACCAACCAGTGAGGTCAGGGAGAACTCGGCACTCCTCCCCTTCCAGACACGGCTCCATTTTACACCACCACTTCTGACGCACAATGGAGGCTGGAGAAAAACACACCACAGCAGAAGGTCACTCTTTAGTCGGAAGGATTCCGAGAAATTAGCTGTTAGGAAAATAACATCTCAATCAGATGTCACACTCTCTTGGTGCTTAACAGTCTCGGTACGGGCGGACTCACAAACTGCCCGACCTGACTTTGACAAATAATACATTCATGTCAGAATATTTCTGGCTAAGAGCGGCAGAAAGGGAGGCCGTGATATTACCTTCGACACAAGAGGGCAGAGCTCTTGTTGTCCCTGCCACCTGTCCGGGGAAGCAGGAGCACTTGACTGTTTGAGAGCGTTCTTCAATCTTGTTCCTATTGCAGCAACGATGAGCAGCAACAACTTCACAAGTCCCTGTCCTCTCCTGTGAGGATCCTGAGGAAAGGACTTGGAGGGAGAGGGGATATTTACTTCACGGTAAGGCAGAGGCAGCGCGGGCATCTCCAGAATTTATACTGAAGACAGACTGATATCACTGCTTCTTTAAATGCTCAGTTTGAATAAATACACTTGTTTCTTATTCAGACAATCAAGTAACAAAGGCAAATGTGGTTCAGCTTTAATTTGAAGGTTTCTGAAGCAACAGCACCACCATGTGGATAATAGGCCATGATCCCAGGAAAACACAATGTCGTGTTTCAGAACGTGGAGGGAACTGAACTGGTCCCAAAGCTGCAATTTGATGTTAACAAGCACAGTGTAACAATAGCAAGTTACTGATATTTCTTCTTAAATGACTGAAGACACAAATATATATTTAAAGATGAACATTGATTTAGATACAGTAGCAGCAGCTCATTAGATTTATATTATGATCTGCCACTTTGATATAAATGATATAAACAATACTTCAGCCACCACTGTGGTATGTGAGCAAAACCTGAGCTAACGTAGAGGTTAAATGCTTGTCATGGAAGTGATGCCACTACTGCTGGTGTTAAATTGCCAGCTAAATCGGTTTTCCCAGCTAAAAACTCCTGGCTCTGCGAAGCCACTGTGGGATGTGACTTCCTTGACATTCGCGTCTGTTCCCAGTAACCTTCTGCGCCAGGCAACCGGGCTGGTGACCAGGGGCTATGTGGCGTCCCTCAGGGTGCGTGACTGGTCTGATTGCATGCGACACCCACCTGTCTGTCCTCGGGAGCTTTGGTTGCCAGTGGACACTCGCTGGCTGCAGACACTCACTACGCAGAGAAGCAGGACACCCCAGCGTAAAGGTGAAGCCGGTGTGTTCGGCTTCATGCTGCCTGCACAGACCAAAGAGGTTCATGCACACTTGAACAGAATTAGGCCAAAAGCTCTCCTGAAGCCTGTGTGCGCGTCATTAAATGCTTCTGATGTGTCGTGACCCCTGATGTGCGGTTCATAAGATCATTGCGTCTATTTGCTCGATCGTGACTCTCACATCACCACGCAAAGCAGAGGCAAATGAACGAAATGCCAATAAAAGCCTCATCACAGGCCTTTATGGAGAGTGGGTCCGTGTACTCATTCCTGAGTCACATCAGCCCTTCAGCTGTAAACACAGCTGTGTTTAAAGCTAGACGCTCGTTCCAAAACAAGGGAAACTGGGACATGAACTGCATCACAGCAAATACAAACACAGAACAAGCGCGACGTGAAAGAACATCCGTGTTCAACTCACTGTCTGGTTCAGAGGAATGTGAATTAATTGAATGGAACTAATCAATATTGTCTAGATTAATCTGCAGGTAAATGATTGAGTTGATCACATATTCATGGCATCATAGTAAAACAGCAGCAGATGCCCGTGTTTAAGAAGCTGCAGAGAACATATGGAGGTTTTTCTAGTTTCGTTTTTGTTAATTAAGTAATTAGTTCATTGAGATTAATTTGAGTTTTAATTAAGCCTTTATTTTTAAGTTTTAATTTTTTTGGACTAGGTTTCACATCCTCATCATTATAATAACACCTGATTTGATTCGTCAAATTTATACAAAAACGACACATTAATTTCTAAACGTAAATGTGACATCACAACGAAATGCTTCTGATTATACCTCAGCGAATGAGGACAGAGCGTCGAAGTCGTACCTGTGTGAAGTTACTGGTGGCTCCGCGTCAACGCATCGGGCAGCGGTGGTGGGAAGCTGGAAGCTGGAAGCTGGTGTTGATCCTCCAGTCCCTGAAGTTTGCTGCCTTCATTTAAAGCTGGAGCAAACCTGCGGGTTCGCACATCAGCTCCTCTCCCCGGAGGCGCTGCACCTTTACCGGATGAGCTGCGGTCTGTGAACAGTGCAACGAGCAAAGCCTGGCAGCTCGTCCTGTCGCCGAAATTAAAACTTAATCAAGACTAGAAACCATCTGTCTCCGGGACAATACGCAGCCACTTTCATCAGCGCTGTAAGAAGCTTAAAGTAAGTATCGACATCCTGTCACACGGAGCGTGGTGTGACCTAGTCTGTGTCATCCTCATTATTACAGCTGCACCAAAATAGTGTGAAAGAATAAGACAATGACACTAAAGTAGCCTGTAGCCAAACATATCACTGCTAATGGGAGACCAAATAAACTGGAGTTTATTGAGGGCCGTGGATTAATAATAAAATATATATAATTACTGTTATTTCTACCATACCGTAGCTATTTTAATAATCATATTTAATTTTAATAATTCGAATGTACATATATATTTTTTCTTCTGAGTTTGACATTAAAAACTGCATGAAGTATAACCAGTCTACTCAAGTGATCAGCAATAATTTTGTTAGCTTATCAGACAAAACTGATCTGATGCAACAGTCTTACTCTACAAGCATGATAATAAAGCTTTATTAGAGCATAGTGCACGTCATTATTCTCATTTGACAGAGAAGTAGCTACAAATATGACTCAACACAGGACAAATGCACTAAACAGTAAATAATGTTACGAATACAAAAACAATGATGTCAATGTCATTTCATGTTCACACAACACAAGACCTTCCCATCTTATTTACATAATCACATAAACTGTGCTACTGCCACATCACAGTAACCTTGTGTAACACACACTGTGCCGTCAGTGTCGTAATGGAGGTTCAGGCAGTGAAGTTGAGCTTGAAGAGAACCGTCTGCGGTGTGGTGACATCTGCCACTGCTAGCTCCTGTCCATCCGACAAGCCCAGTTCTGCATCAGAGGAAAATGTTATGAATGTGTTATCAGGAATATCAGGAGCAGTCAGTTTGGACAGACTGGGGACAAAGCTTCTTAATACCTTTTAAAGTCTTGCACAGGTTTGGCCTGGTTCGCTCCTCAATGGATTTGACTGACTACAATCAAACATGAATCAGTGTTTAATTGCAGTTTCGAATAAAGATAGGATAGGATTCGTATGGCTCACATACTGTATATCTACCTGCAGATACAGGGTCTTATTCTTCCCTTCCAGAGTTGTGGTGATGGCAGGGGATTTCATTTGTCTGGAAATAATTCAGTTTAACATTCAGTAAATCAATCCTCTCACTAAAGGAGCACTAACTGTTTTAGTACTCACAGTGAGGCGTTCTCTGTCAGATACTCTAAAACCTCCTGTAATTTGGCGGACGGAGGGAACTGCAGATCCTGCGGGACCTGGCTACACGCTGAACAATTTTCCTGCAAAAATCAGACGTTCTGGTTGTTCGCTTTGCGGAGAAATGTACAGTGGCTGACGAACTGTGGCTGCAATTAGGACAAACCTTTCGCTCGGCTTCAAAGGTGTAGGTGTACAGTCCGTCCACATCATTAAAGACCAGGTAATTATTTAAAGGAATATAAGCACTGCAAGTCAAAACCTTATGTTAAGTGGAGGATTCTTTAAAATAATTAGACGGGAGTGTCAGAAATGTGCTTCTGCTACCAACCTTGTAGCGACCTTAAAAACTTCAGTGGCGCAAGCAGCTGTGGAGAACAATGGTAAAATAATGGTTAGTTACCTCACATGTCTGTCTGCCGAACATAATACAGAAACACTGAGCAGGCACCAAGGGCCTGCGTTCTATTTATGTACATGTTGAAGCAGCATGAACGCTGCTCTTAGAACGGTTGTGTCATTTGAATGGTGGTTTTTAGACTTGCAAACCAAAAACACGAGATGTGTGTGAGTGTGAATCTGATCTCACATAATCTGCAAACACAAGCATTCCTGGTAGTAACCTAGCATTCCTAGGCTTTTACATTTCACTAAATATATGACAGAAATGTCTTAACAGCTGCTGCTCTTCTTACCAGCAATAACGGCATTTGTTGACGCTACAGCAGGTATGATCCTTTTCACGACGCCTGTGACACAGGACACAATCATGGTCCAATGTGTTTTCAAACATGATCAGCAGCATTCAGAAACTAGGCAGACATGTTTGGCAATATCAGCAATCTGTTTATCACCTTGAGTCAGCCTGTATGTCACTCCTGTGATATTAAACTCTGCAGCTCTTTCTTGGGCTCTTTCAAAAACCCACTGGATGTGTTCTGGATTGTCTCCATCCAAGCCTGTATCTAGAGGAAGAGAAGACCCCAGGATTCAACATGAATGAGTTTATAATGCGGTGAAGTTAATTTCAAATATGACATCAACACACTCTTGCTTACCTCCAAATGGCTTTTCTTTGGGCCACTGTAAGATTCTGGCATACTCAATGCAGTGTTCTGGAAGCCTTGGCATCGATGCAATAGTGCACATGGGGAAATTAATCTGTGGATAATAACATTTTACAGTCGAGCTAAAAGGTTTTAAAAGCAGATTCTGCACTGTGACACAACCAAAGGCAGCTTTGATGTCCAGAAAAACACGTTAACTACAGCTTTGGCCAAACTCAGTTACAGCTTGTATGTGACTTGTCATCTTACTCAGCCATTTGTTGAACACACATACCTGACAATCATTTAACAAATAGTGGAAGATAAACAACAGCTGAAGAGTCACCTGTGGCGGGTACAGCTCCAGTGTGCAGTCGATGCATGCGGTCATGCCGGGCAGAATGACGCGAGCGTTTCCCTTAAAGCCCTCCGTTCCTCCATCAATGAGGGGGATGATGGAGCTGGGATCTAGGACACCGTCCTCGTAGCTCAGGAGAGATATCTAAAGAATGTAACATCCGTCACAAGACAATTATATCTACAGCATAAATATGTCTCATATGAAAAGCTGCATGTATGTAATTTAAAGGCAGCCCTCAAATACACTGGCTGCATTATGCTGTCTTTCCTACCAGCATTCCATTCATCCAGCGCCTGGCAATGATAGAGTCCAGTCCACACACAATGATGTGGAACTCTGCAACAAAATAAATGTTTGAAATCTATGAAATTGTTTACTTGACACAGTCTGCTGATATGTAGACCGAGAAGAATAGACTTACGCCTGTAGAAAGACTCATCAAAGTCTTGGATCTTTTTAAAATGGCTGCATGTTATTGATAAGGAAAACAAAAATCAGACTCAAAGTATTTTATACAAGTCTATTAAGTCTGAGTTGTGTTTGGACAATAAAAACTGTGGCTGCATAGGATACGGGACCACTTTACATCCAGGGATCCGACTGTTTACAAAGTCAGCTGCCACCTCTGCCTTCGGTCGTCCAACATCTTTGGGCCTGAAGAGATTCACGAGTTAGTCACCAAAGACAAAAGCTACTTTGCAACACTTTTCCCAAAACTAAGAAAACATCTTTTTACATTGTTTGTCTACAAGTAAACTGCTTTTGATGCCACGAGAAGAAGAAATGGAAGCAAAGCCAACCTGAAAAGAAACTGCCTGTTGAGGTTGGACACATCAATAGTGTCCATGTCTACCACATGAATAAGGCGAAACCCAGACAGAGCCTAAAGCACAACAGTATGTTTATATAATTACATTATATTTATTTATATTTGCTGTAAATAAATAAATGCTTTGATTCCATCTGTTTCCTACCAGATTTTTGAGAAGTTCACATCCCAGTCCCCCGGCTCCAATAACTAGAATCTTGCATGTCTCCAACAAAAATTGTAGAGACTGAGAAGAGGAACAAAACAAAATGTCACTTTTTTTCTGAGCAATGTTCTGACACATGACGCATTCAATGTGTTCATTCTGGGAGATGGTATTTCTGCGTCACCTCAGCGCTTGGTTCAAAGTCGGGATGTGTGAACGGCCCTGGTCTTTCCAAAAACTTCTTGACGTGATTCCAGCGGCCATCCCAGTCGCAACCACCATCTACAGCCATTCTGGAAACAAAACACACAGCGTACAGTGAATCTGGACCCTCAGCTACCGTGAGAGCGCTTCTCCCTCGCTGCCTATTACTGCATTATGACATTTTACATCAAGATGTTTGAGAAAGGCAGTGAAACAAAGCAGTTAACAGCAGTTAAGAAACACATTATGAGAGAAGCTGAGAGAAAATCTTTCTGCAAAATGAAGGCACCGCTAAAACAGTCATATTGTTAATAATGGTTAATTAATGATGAGCCAGTTTTAATATATAGGGACAAACAGCACTAGACTTGTTCAACTGCTCAGTCCTTCACTGTGTCCAGGGACAAGAGTATTATTATTATTATTATTACTATGTGCAGCAGTTGTGGTAGATAAGTAACATGAACATGTTGGTCGAATTACTGAGCGATCGCACAGGACTGATGCGGAACAGCTGCTCTCTAGCAGACGAGAAGCTGTAAACGGATTCGCTGTGGCAAAGGTTTCATTGTGCAAACTGCTAAGTGGGGTAATAACATGTGCCTTTGCTATAATGATGATGTATTTGTCTCCTGGCCCAGCAGTCGCGGCTCTCTGAGCAACGCGAACCTGCTGCCAGTCAGAGACCTTTATTTAGCATTCGTCACTAACTTCTCAGTCAGGTCCTCTATTCGCCTTCTTTTCTTCTCCCTGGGGACAGAAAGTACATAGGGTTCAAGCATGCTGGGCTCAGGACGAAAGCCGAAAGGTTAACCACTCAATAATAGCATTTTTCCGTCCACTGGGACTTACGGCTCCTCGGCATCCGCCATACTTTCACGGTCCCATGTCCTCGATTCTCGCTGGTGTGTTTACGGGTGTCCAAGCTGCGCAGCAAAGAGCAGCTCCGGGCGTCTTGCGTTTGTTCCCTGCGTCAAACGAAAGAAAAGAGCGGTTCATCAAATATTTTGTCTGCCCTTTACACGATGGACACATATTTCACTATAATAATATTGATACTCATATTGACAAAAGTAAACTAAACAATATGCATAAGTGCACAGTTGCTACACAAGTTAACCAAAGCAAGTATTAAATTACCATGTAAAAATGATCAGCAAAAAATTAGCAAGCTCTATGTGGTCAGTTTTATTGTTTAACCTGCTTAAGTTTCTGTCATGAACAAAACGTATTTATGATGTATTTTAACATAACTCATTTAATTGCGCTTGTAGTTGCAGACGTTCCTTCCTAGCATGGAATGACGTAGACTTGCTGCGCATTCTCGGCGCAAGTCTGAAGCTCCTATTTATAGCATATCTTTGAAGCTTCTGGATCTAAATCTCGCGAGATCGCCGCTTGTCGTTTGACTCCCCACCCTCCACGCGCTGACGGTGATCAGCTGACCTGTCAAAATATTACGCAGCGTGTGTTGGTATGTCTGTGCTCGTGAGTCGCTAGACTACACGTTGAAAATATGGCAACTAAGATGGAACTTGCGCCCCTCCGGCCGTGGGATGATTTCTTTCCTGGAGCGGACCGTTTTGCCAAACCAGAGTTTGGAGATTTGGCAAAATGGAACAACAGAGTGATCAGTAATTTGCTGTACTACCAGACCAATTATTTCGCTGTGGTTCTGGTGGTTTTCCTCATTGTGGGGTAGGTGCTAGCAGGATGCTAACGCAGTCGGGCTAGCTGCTGTGGCTGTGTGTTGACTTTCTAACCCGCACCCATCTGGCTAACGCTGACATGCTAACGCCACCACCGTGCCAGGAACCTTAACTCTTTGCAGCCTCCGTATTCTAGATGTATCCATCGCACCAGATGCAGTCATTCGTTGTAGATATCGCTTCAGTAGGAGAGCTGGCAGCTTCCATTGCTAGCTTAAATTGTGTGTGATTGCCGTTGACCATCTATGTCTGATCTACTCATCCTCTTTACTTTAAATGGAGAATCAGCGACGCCACGTTAGCTGGGAAGCTGCGTGCTTCGTATCACTGCTGCCAGTTGGTTGTGACTTGGCATAAACAACACATGACTGGTGTGGATGATGATGTAGTGGAAATGATGAGTGTACTGTAGCCTTTCTGTAAGTTCCTGTAGTCCTGTTATGGTTTACAGGACTGAGGAGTTGTGAATAAAAGCAGTGCTTTCATCCAACAGTACATAATGTACAGGATGTCATGTTCCAACTTTTAGGTTCCTGAACCCGCTCGGCATGTTTCTGGGAGGAGCTGTGGTCACTCTGGTGTTCGGGGGCTCCGTGTGGGCAGGAGAGAACAAAGCCACCATCAAGAATTTCAAGAGGAAGAACCCCACCCTGTTTGTCGCCGGGGTCATGATCACCAGCTACTTCCTGCTGTCGCTCTGTGGCGGAGTCATGGTGTTCATCTTTGGAATCACCTTCCCTCTGCTGTGTGAGTGTCTGCACGTTCAGTGAAGTTGCAGCATGAACATGCTGAATAACCAGTTCAGCCAGTTGTGTGTGTCGCGTCCAGTCTCCTGTCCACCCCTGTCCTCCTAACATTCCAGTTAGTTGTGTTGTTAACTTTTTCTTGTGTCAGAGACTTTTTGGAGGTTTTATAGAAGAATAACAGGTCAAATTAACAGTTGAATATTTTTGCTGAATGTCTGTGAAGCCTAAACTGAGATCTAGGTTTTGCTGCAGCGTAATGCAAATGCTTGTTGACTAATGTTTTTGTTTAGGGAGAAGGTGAGTCACACGTGAGCGAGATTTTCCTGTAGATGAACTCTGACTCGTGTCGGATAGTACAACACGAACAGTATCAATGACACAAGTTTATTCGTGAGATTTTGAAATCAAGTCTTTTCAATGATCTGTATTGCAGATTTCTTGCACAGCTGTAGACTTAAACAGTTGGCGGAGTGAGTGGTTTTAGATAATGAATGGCTTGGCGCGTTACAGCAGATGTACTGTAGCCTCCTCTGCTTGGTGGCAGCGAGACGAGGCAGCTTCCCAGGAGGTCTGCCCACTGCTCTGTTGACGCGTTGCTATGGGTTGTTGATTCGGGCAGACCTGCTTTTACTGACTGATGTCATACATTCAGTATCTGCCTGACATGGGAATAAAAGATACGCCTAGCTTTACACCTGCTTTAAAGACTGGGACTCAGTAGTGTCACGTTATGTTTAGTCGTTTTCCAAAAAATGTACTTCAGAGACATACATCTAGTTCGTTTGAGACAAATGTAAAAATACACAACTTTATTTTTACACTTTGTTTTGCATAGTAATCCTGATCCATGCCTCTCTGAGACTGCGCAACATGAAGAACAGACTGGAGAACAAGATTGAAGGTGTTGGGCTGAAGAAGACTCCCATGGGCGTCATCATGGACCTTCTGGATCAACAGGAGGAGAAGATGAATAAGATACAGGATTTTATTGAAAGCAAACTGAAGGATTAAGGCTCCAGCTGAGAGCATGCAACACAAAGTCAGTGTCATACATTATGGGCTAAAGTTTCTGTAGCATTGTTCCAAGTGTCACGTTTTTATCCTCTTTAAAATGTTTGTATTCCCATTAGCTTTTGTTGACTTTACATTGTCATGTGTTTTGTTATTTTACAGTCTAAATGCACAGGTGGTTAGAAACAAGATTAGAACAAGATTCGCAGAGTCAACACATGGATTAGATGAGGACTAAAGATTACCAAAGGTGTGAGCATTCCTATGTAAAAAAACAATTCCTGCATTTTGTTCTACATGCTAGAGTATTTAGAAAAATCTCATCAACACAGTGACGAATGTTTCAACACAATGCAAAAAAAACAATCTGAAATTAAATCCTTTTAGTTTGCTACCTCAGAATTCAAGGCATGTCAAATTATATTCTCGACCCCACACCCAACGAACTGCTTAATAAACAGCAATAACTTCCATCTGTTTACCTCAGGTGCTGTATGAGTACAGGTGAGAACATGACTAGTAATTGTGAGGTTTAGATGTTGAGGTATTTCTACAGTTCCTGACCATACAGGCTGGCCTGGGACCCCCCCCCCCACACACACACACATGCCCGATCACAGCTATGCAATGTTGTAAAGTGAATGGCAAGTGCAGCTTTATTGTTTAAATATTATGTCATGTTTGATGTTGACTCTATTAAGTCTTTATTTCCATAATTTAGCATGCAGAAGTATATAAAATGAATACATAGCTTGAGCTGACAAAGCAAATGTATGATTACATTTCATGTTTAAAATTTGCTTTCCGACCATTCTACATTCTTCAGTGTGTTATTCCCCATCAAATCCCTCTTCCTTCAAAAAAGCTGAGTGTTTGGCAGCTGTAAAGACCCACAAAATGGTAAACACACACGTTTGTCTCCTGTCGCTTCAGTTGGTGCATGCTGCTTTCACAAATACTGTAGCACTTTAGTGACATTGCATATGTTATATGGAAGCTGTATTGTATATTGTCTATGTTGTTGTGATGGGGAAAATCACAGAACTGGAAGTAAAACCCATATGACTTCTTTGAAAATAAACATAACCTGAGTTTCAGCAAAGTCTCAGCGTTTATCTAAAGAAGCATCAACTTCACGTGTTCATGTTAAATGCAAAACAAAGTTGTTGTCCAATAAAAAGCTTATTTATGATAAACTTAATGAAGTAATGAATAGTCTCTCAGTGGCGTTATGCTTGTCCTTACTGTCTGCAACCATAACACAAGCCTTCACAGAGGATGCATTTAGCTCGACGCTGACGAATCGCTGCAAAGCTCTGATTAGATCAAATAAAATAAAATAGTCCACAGGCAGAAGTAGAAGATAAAGCAAAGAAGCAGGTTTACACTATAATGACTGGTTTGACCTGCACACATCTCTACAGATGATGAAAGGTTTTATGCATTTCATAAATCAATGCAGGACGTTTTAGCAAACTTAATTCATATCTTTATTGTTTATTTGACATGAGGGTGGAGGAGTAATGAGCCATGACGAGAGCTCATACTTAATTTACCTGTTTACCGTGACATTAGTTTAACATAGACGTTCAGTGCAGTAAAGAAAAGAAAAAGCTGAGCTTTCAGTCCAAGAGGAGACTCGTCTCACTGGATTCCAGGGCTTTAGGCAGCGGCACCTGAAAGCGATGAAGTAAGAAGAATAGAACGTTTTGTTGGATTTGTAGCACAATATGGGCAACATCAAGTTTTTTTAGGTCCAAGAACTAGTTAAGTGATTAACATTAACATTTAGGCAAATCTAAGGAGTTTATCTAAAGCACTTCAACTTGACTTTGAGGTACTCACAGCTTTGAGATAGGCCACGTTGCTCTTTTTGATCTCGTTTAGCAGCTGATCGCGGGGCGTGAGGTCAACCTTTGGTGGCACTCGTCTGCGAGGGATGGGCTTCAAAGTCTTAATCACATCGCTCAGGTTGGCTTTCTCGTCTGCCATCTCAGCACAGCTGGCATTCCTCACTCTGGGAGTCTTCTTCAGCTGGAAACTGGGCCTCTCTGGTCTCCTGTTGTCCCTTGGGTCCAGCCCCAGGAAAGAGTCGCGCTTCTTAGGAGTTCTCTTCAGCTGGACCTCTCTTAATGGGTTTGCTGGTTGGGCGCTGGGCTGAGTGGGAATGCTTTTATGCCTGAGCTGCTTCGGAGGCTCTGGCTGCTCTTTCTGTTTTTGAGGCACAACGCTCATGTTCTGAAGTTCAGACGAAGGTGGGATGAGGCCGTGTTCCTTGAGGAGCTCCAGGGGCGGTACGTACCCGAGCATCTCGAGTAAACCAGCAGGCAGGTTCAGACTGTTCTCATAAATCTGCATCAGCTCCTTTTGCTCCTTCACCTGCTGCTGCCTCTGCTCTTCCTTCCTCAACTGCCTCTGCCGGTCCAGATTCCTGGTTAAAATGTTGGTGACCACCATCCTGGGCCCTGGCTGCTCAAAGTGGTAGCCCATTTTCAAGAGCGTGTTGTTGGCCTTGAGCAGACGTGAAATCTCCATCTCTGCGTGGTGACCCAGCATGTGCCGCTGGTTGTGGAATCGCAGCTCTGTGAGAGTCTCGTTGAACTGGAGGCAGCGGATGATGGCAACGATGCCCTTTCCTGTTATGAAGTTGGACTCAATGTTCAGAGTTGTGATGCTGCGGTTCTCTCGTAACATGTTCGCCAGGTTGAAAGCTATGTTTTCATCGACACCAGTGTTGGCTATACTGAAAGTCTTGACGTGTTTATTCTTCTTCAAAGCGCTAACATAGTCCAGAAGCATCTCTTTGGGAATGTTTTCTATGTTGTTGAGGTTCACCTCCGTGACAGACGGGTTGTTGTTACGGATCTTGTCAAGGGTCGACTCCAAGTTTGTCTCATTTCCTGAAGGTCGTGATGTCATTTTTATATTATTTAGCGCCAGCTTTGGAATTTTTAATTTGTTAATTTTCCTCTCTTCTTTCTGTGGGGGCTCATTGTTGTTTTCCTTGATGTCCTTCTCTTCTGGAGCCTCTTTGGGAGACGACGAGTCGGGCTTTTCCTCTCCCCACTTCTTCTCTGTGTCTGAAAAGGTCTCGTGGCAATCTGTGTCTTTTTCTGTGTTTTTATCTGGAGCTGCCTGTTCGTGTGTATTTTCATGCTTGTCTGTGCTCACAGGTGGCTTCACCTCATCTTTCACATCCACCTCTGTGGCATTTTCATAATCTTCATCGTCTTCTTCAATAATTTCTTCGATTATCTCTTCTATGATTTCTCCATCTTCACCGTCTAAACCTTCTTCCTCAATAATTTCCTCTATGACTTCATAAATTTCATATGTCACATTGTTTGTGTTTTCTTCTTTTTCTTTGCTTTCAGCTTCCTCCCTCAACGTTTTCTGATGAAGGCAATAAATCAGAGCACCAGGGTTACAACTGTGCTGTTCCAAGACCAAAACGAGACTTTTTGGACCTTTGAAATCATCATAGATTGTAAAACGTGTTTAACTTTACCTCACTGGGCAGCAGCGTAGCAGGAACTCTTTCCTCCTCCAGCATACGCTTGGACTCTTTCTCCCAGTAAAGGTAATCAACCAGCGATCTGTGGTCGAACGTCCCCGTCGGAGGCTTTTCTGTCTGGTCCTTCTGTCTCTGTCCGACCGGTACGCGTTCATCTGGAGCAATGATAACATCCATCTCACTCTGAAGCTCCTTAAGCTCCTCGGGCGAAAGCATAGCGAGGATTTCATCCTCATCAATGTCTTCGTCGCTGAGTTGATCTGTGTCTCTGATGGCTGACATGTTTGCAGTCTGTACTTTCTGCTGATATCAAATAGAGAGAAGGTTTCTGTCTAATCTGTTACTGCGGACAGAGCAAACTGGGAAGCCTCTGACTCTGACTTCTGCTTCAAACGGTTCGCTCCTGCCTCATGGGGAGTCTAAAATTAAACGCTGTGAACTGCATGGAAGATATTTAAGGTACAAGCAGGGGAAAGACATGCTAACGTTCTTTTTTCAGCGCCCACTCCAGCTGGCCCGGCCATCAGGATCCGCTGGCATGACAGTTGCTTCAGGCAAAGGAAAGGGCCGGATTGACAGCAGCAGGTGGACCATTTTCACAATTTGCCTCGTGGGGGGGGAAGCTCTGCTAACAGAGCTCCTCTCAGTAAGAGCTCTCCAGAACACATCACCTCTGAAGTGCTGCACAACAACAAACACATGAGGGGAACTGATACTCACAGCTAGAAGGGCTGTGAGGAGAAAAGCTTTCTTCTTCATTTCATCACAATTCAAGTCTGAAACATAGCCGGGCGGATTTATTTAGATGTTGCCATGAAAGTGAAATGGAAAATCTTAAAGGAATAGTTTGTCATTTTATAAAATAATCTTTTCAGCATTGACAGTAGCGTAACGTGAATTTGGAAACAGCGACTCTGTGTTTGCCTTTATAAACAAAAAATATGCAAAAATGTCTTTAATGTGGTTAACATGTGCAGAAGCTCAGAGTCCGGGTAGAAATGACAGCTTCAGGCTAAATGCAAAGCTAAGCTAACCAGCTCCCTGTACAACAGATATTATCATATATAAATATATAATATATAAAAACTGAGCTGGCTCTTTATCAATCACAACAGACGTCTACAGTAGAGTATGTGTCACACATATTTATTCACATCCTTATTCCCAGTGGAAAATATTTTATGTCAACAGCTACGAACATCCATTATAACTACACAAAGACTGTACAGAGACGGCAAAGACGTGGGGAAGCGAACAAGACGTAATATGGTTTTATGGCAGTGGTCATTTGTTAATATAAAAAGAAGTTCTTATCAAAAGGCTGATGATCTCACCATGCATTTAAAACACATTACGGCACCAAAGACAAATGGTTCTATAAATAATATCAATATTCTGATTTTAAGTTGAAAAAATTAATAAATGGAAATGTACCTATACACAATCTGCTCTAATGATGTTCACATTTGCGAACGAGTTTTGTTTTCAAATTTGATGACATGTTCATGAGTATCTTCTTCAATTATGTCACTGATATGGAAACAACAAAAGCCGTTTAATTCTATGACCTACTGTAATGTATAAGGCAGTAGCCAGTTCCTGGTAAAATACACGGTCCTGGAGTCGTAAAAACATGTTGCCTGTCATTCATAATACACATCAGTGTTTAAATGTAGTGTTGTTGTGCAACATCCTAAAGTTTCTTGACACATTCTCATCTGCCTGTACAATTCATCCAATCCAAATCCAAGGCACATGGGAAAGTCATTCAAGAGTGTCTTCACTGTGTTCAGAGGTTACTTCAGCCTGAGCTGCCCAGGCTCTGCTGAAGCAGACAGACTGCATCCCAAGATGGAGTCACGGCAGCGGAAAAGCGCGTGGATCTTCCTCATGTCCTTTAAGTGCTGCAGAGCGCGGCTTTGAGTTTGCCAACGTCAGCGGATGCTCATGTAGCTTCCATCCAGGTAAAATCTGGACAAGAAGAGACACGAGACCGTGTCAGTCTATGGCTACTGTAGTTTAACGACGACGACAAGGAAAACATTCACTTCACTCTGTGACAAAACTGAGGTGTGGAAATGAAAATGCGATCAAGTGTCCACATTTGTGATCTGGGCTTTATGGTGGTCAGCTGAAACAGGCTAAAACATCTGGACAGTTTATGGACAGTTACATGAATGTGTATCACTGTGCAATTAAAATGAAAGTTTGCTCATTTTCTTTCTATAGAAGGACGATAATTATCACATTTTTTAATTCATTTACTCTTTGTTTTATAACCTGCAGCACCTTTGGCCTTCATTCTATCTTCAGCAGGATTTTGTGCTCAGAGCTAACGTTTGTATCCTAAACGCTAACGCTCTGCCTTGTGACTAACTTTGTCCCTTTTCTCTCCTAGTTGTGCTTCTCCCCTTCTGTCTCTCTCTGTCCTCATCTACAGGTATCATCAGACTCAGAGTCGTGTGTCTCCAGTGTTCAGTTGCTGGTCCAACCATCCCGCCTGTGTTCTGTTGCTGCTTGTTTTGTTGTTGTGGTTGTGTTCTTTTCTCTCTTCTCTATCCCCTCACCCCAACCGGTCAAGGCAGATGGCCGCCCACACTGAGCCTGGGTCTGCTGGAGGTTTCTTCCTCATTAGAGAGGGAGTTTTTCCTCCGCTGTCGCTATTTAACTGTACAATTTATCGATTGGCTACAATTAAAAGCTTGCTCTATGTGGGAATTGTTGGGTTTAGTTGTGTAAGGTCTTAAAACCTTACTTGTAAAGTGCCTTGAGATAACTGATGTTGTGAATTGGCGCTATATGAACAAAGTTGAATTGAAGTTGAATTGAATTGACTCATATTAGCATTTTAGCACCACTCGCAGAGCTGCTATCAGGGACGTAGGCATATTATTACATTATTGCTATATTATTTATGACTCATGAACCAGTTCATCAAGAGAAACCGTACTTTCTGAAAATAGCCAGCGGTGATATGGAAATGAGGATGGAACACCAGAATGGAGATGACTGTCACCACAACACAAAGCGACACTGTCTCACCCTTAGGTGTCTGATGGTTCATCTGCACTGATGGCTTCAGCGCCAACCACCTCAACTGACTCTGGGTTTTTGGGCATAGTGTCAGACAGTTTGTTCTCTGGAGAAAATCTGCACAGATCATTATCAATCATACGTCAGGTATGTAAGAGGAAGGGAACGCAGGTCTGGACTCATTGACGTAGCCTCCCTATAACACACAACACTGATGGACCCACTTCCTCTTGCATCCACAGCTTCTTTGCGGACTCACCTGGTGTGCGTGGGACTGCGGTTGTACGGCGAAGCGTGAGCTCCGGGCTGAGCGTACTGAGGTGTGTCGGGTGTATCATACTCCGTCAGGCCAACTGCCAGCTGGTTGCGCCAGTTGCCTGCGCTCTCCACTGACGACACTGTCAACAAGACAAAAACACAGTGTGAAGAAATAGTCACCGGTGGAAACACAGGTCAAGCAACGTAAATCGGTAGTAATTAGGTCATTCCTTTCTAAAACTGAAGATGTTTTCTGCCAGTGCTACATTCGTGATCAAATATGTGAAATACATCTAAAGTCGAATTGGAAGGAGACAAGGGTTTTGTTGAATTCGGTTTTCAGGGCACTTTTCTTTCCAAACTAGTATATTTAGCTGTTCTTTTTCTAACTGCTTTCATCTCACCTGAGGAGAAGGAGGTGGTTCTGCTCGAGTGGCTAAAGGCCGCCGGCATGGTCTGGTAGCCCAGACTGAGCTGGGAGCCGCTGTCGAAGTCATATCCAGCCAGCATGCCCCTCCCTCCATCTCTGGTGCTCCTGTTGCGGTGGTACCAGCCTCTAAGATGCTCGGCCACCAGGGCCTTTTGCATGTTCTTAGCCAGCAGTTCATTTCTGGGCCCCTCTCTGCTTCGCGGTGGCCTCACCGTTGCGTAGGGATTCTGGGAGAGACCATCGGTCCGGTCACTGCTGTAATGCCTGAATCGATCATGTCCGTGATAGCCGTTCATTTGGTAGGAAGGATTGACATTGTAGTGACCTTCGACGTCGTTCTCGTACACATAGGCACCGTTAGCGTAAGGCTCTACGTCCGAGCAGGGGTAGCCAGCAACGTAGTAGGCACTGGGTGCATAGCGCGCTGAGGTCTCAAATGAATAACTACAACCAGAATGGTGCTGGGCCAGATTTGGCATGCTCCCAGTATTTCCATACACTTCCACCTTCCTGTGGAGACGATGCATGGTTGACGTCCGTGAGTCAAGTGTACTGTACTGGGAGTTGGCCGCACCGCAGCAGTCCAGACTGGACTGACTGGTGTAGGAGGAGCAATCCTCCAACACCTCTGTGCTGTTGCTGCGGTGGGCTGGTGACAAGATAAAGACCGGCTTGTCTGAGTCCGCATCTTTTCTTAGATGAGGCTGTGACTCCAGACTTCCACTGCGATGCCTGAAGCAATGGGGAGACCCCTCAGACCTGCAGGAAAAGAAAGCGTATAAGAAAGAATAATTCCCTCTGTTAGTAAAACACAGGCTATTGGTTTGTATGACAGCTTTGGGTAAAGGTTGGTGTTGGGGAGAAGCAGGGGTCAGGGGTGTTTGGTTGGCCACGCTGCTGAGCAGAGACCACACCTGAGCTGGCTGCTGCTGTAGGCATTGCGGGTCATAACCGGGGTGGGAGGCATGCTGCGTGGGTCTCTGGGAGGTCTGGGAAGGGTTTTGTAGGGACTACTGTGGTTGGAGGAGTCGTCTCTTTGATTCTGGTAGTAGTGTGAAGCCTCCTGGCTGTCAAAAGCTAATCTAAAAGGGTTTGGTGGTGGGAAAGGATAAAAAAAAGGGGATGAAATGCAGGGAAAGCTGTAAACATGACAAATACCACAGACTCTGCCAAAACATTATATCATTGCTTCGTTTCAAGAACAAGTCAGCTTTTAATGAACTCAAAGGTTGAGCCTCGAGCTAAGATTTAAGAAACTTGGGCAGAGCATCTGTTCCTTCACCTGCTTTGGTTCTTAATATTGTGATTTCCTCTCCGAGCTGCTGGTCGCTCCAAATCATAATCTGCCCCCAGCGATCGCATGGGACTGAGCTGTGGGGAACCCTGGGCTGAGCGTGACCGTGGCCGCTGACTGGTCCTGTCGGAGTCGTCTGAATACAAAGGCACCGCGGTAAACACACTCTCACTCCAGCGTCATTTAAAGAGTTTGATTTATGAAAACATACCAGGACTCGTGTTTTCAGACTCACCGTCGTCGAGTGGGAGACTGGACAGGGAGCTGCAGTCTGAACGGATGAGTTCATCTGCAGGAGGAGAGAACAGCTGCATGTTCACTGAGGACATAATGAGGTGATTTAGCAGTGACGCGGGTCAGTACCTGCTATGATGACTGAGGCCCGCTGCGTCGGCTTTTTCCCCTTCTTGATTCTGTACTGGTTCATCTCGTCCTCTATCTGCTGGAGTTTGTGCATGGCGTCCAAGCAGTTTCTCCTTCTCTTCTTCTTGACTGTTTTGCACAAATCTGGCTCGTTTGCAAGTTTCTTAGCCGCCTCCACAATCTTTTGCTGCAGGGCAAATCTGCTCTCCAGGTTCCTCAGGAAGGGATCCTGCACACAACAGCTCCAATAAGTGTGTGGCTGAACATGAAGCTTCATCAGCGTCGCACGATTAAAAACATTACACGACTGATCTAATTAGGTTTAACGGGAAGCGCATCTAATCAAAATAAGCTACAGATGCAATACCAGGTTATGAAGACCAGGAAACTGTGACATGAATTACTGCTGCATTAAATACAGACCTCGTTGTAGGGGAATAACTCGTCTAACTTGAAGGCCGTGCCAACTCGCCGCCTGACCTGTGGCGGCCGTTCACCTGAGGACAGCGGATACTCTTTTGGCAGCTTCCCAGTAAGTTCCTGAAAATACAAAACGAGTGCTATGTCTGTTACAACAATTAATGAGCAGTGGAGAAAGCCAGCGTGTGCTTTACCAGAAGAACTATAATGTAACGTGATTTCTCACCGCCTCTCTCAGGCAAATCTTCTTCAGTTCTTTTGTCTTCTTGGCCAAAATGTCTTGAATCTCCTGTTCTTTCTTCCTCAGCTCGGACAGTTTCTCTTTCTTCTGTTCTTCGCTCATTTCAGAGTCGGCAGAACCTGTGAAAACAACGTTCTGAATCTTTCTGTCCATACATCCAGTCATGTCACGACACGCTGCATCACCCTGAGCGGAACCTTCAGCACGTCACGTTTTAAATGCACATATTCACTTGTGATGATTACAGTGCGGATTTCTTCATGAAAACACGAGCCTTCGCTTGATTCGTGACCTGACATGATTAGAACCAACCTGTAGACACCAGGCTGCCGTTGCTGGCTGTTATAAAATTGTTCTTCAGCCCAGCCTCTCCCAGTCGGTTTACTCTCGCTCCCCCCTGCTCTGTGAGGTCCATGGCAATTTCTTCCAAACTCTTTGCTGTTCCTAATTTAGTCTAAGACCATAAATAGGGAGGAAAACAAAGGTTAGACGATGGGCGTACTGTCAAACCACAGCCACTGAGTACTGATACTCACTTTGCTTTGCTTTCTGTCCAAGTAAAACTGGTGCTGGCTAATAGCCATGACCCAAATGGTCTTGATCAGAGAATGGCTGGCGTACCATGTGTGGATGAGCAGGCCCGTCTGCCCAAAGGTGCGCTTGGTTACTGTTCTCCTGTTGCACAGACACAGGGAACACTTTGAGTTCTTTCCCCTAATTAATTAGTTTGCTACGGATCAAGAAATGTTGTGCTCGGTGATTCGTGATGGGAGAGACTCAGCTGGAGGCTTAGTAACAGCTCAAATGTTGGGAATTCTCACCTGTGTGGATCATTAACTTCTACGGCGAACTTCTTCTCCCGGAAATACAAGTTTTCCAGCTGCTTCCACTGATAGAGCTGTAAAAACGTACAATATATATGAAATATATACAAATGATGCAAATGACTGTTCTTGACGCCTGTGCTGTACATATCATCCTTCTAACTCATAGAAGATAAACTACTCCAGAGGCAAATGACTGGGGATTTGGCAGCCTTGGTTCAGCCATAGAAGATCCCAGACTGTACATGACCTGTCATTTTAGTCTGCACCGCCTGCTGCGTCTGCAGAAACGCAGGTGTTAGCAACAGACCACATTACACAGCAACACTTTCCATGGCTCATATCACCCAGGTGCTCACTGTCAACTGCCTCATCTGCTTATCTCAGTGACTCACAGTTTGTCTGGACTTGATGTGATTCAGGAACAGATGAACAGACAACACACGGAAACTGACTTCGGTGCCGTATCGTCAGTAAGACGCACGAAGAGGCAAACCTCCGACCGGTGTGACTTCAGTTAAGCCTTTAAATGTCGATTTATTTTAATTCAGCTCAGCGTTTGTACACATCAAAGCTCATTTTATCTGCACTGTACTTCCCAACGTAAACACCAGACGAAGCATAATATGAAATCTTACCCGTACAACAGATGTTCACGAGCCCAGCTTGCGTTACTAAATCCTCCCTGGCTTTACTTCCAATGCTCTGCTCTGTCTCCTGCCAGCTCCTGACTTGCCTCCTCAGGTATTCTCACATGCACAGTCACTCCCAAACCGAGCCCTTCACCCCTGACGTCACCAGCTCCTCTCCACAACACGCGGCTGCCTGTATGCGGCCGGTTGCACAACATCCGAACCAGGCGGATAAAGATGATGCAGGAACACAGTAAATTAAAGCCAATCGTGTTGAACTTCCACCCGGTTTTATAGCTACACAGCACTGCGGCCTGCATCTGGATGCAGACGGGACAGCGCGGCCTACGGATCACTCACACGGGTGTGCCCCACAGATGGAACAAGAAAATCCAGTTCTCCGTGAATCTATCGTTGGTAAGGACAGAACTCCCTAATCTAATTAAGACAACGCTGCCTCAGCTCTCTGAACTCATTTTTCTCTGCGTTTTCAAGTCTGGCCTTGTCGGCAGCAGCTGAAGCCCAGCCTGCGTTTGAATTCGAGGACACAGATGATGCATGAATTACAGTCGAGCTGGTGAATCACCACGCTGTGTGCAAAAGCAGAAATCCTCCGACGTGCCCTGCCCTGACTCCTCCAGCATGCCCTGTGGTGTCACATCTGCAGCCGTATGCGTGAAAGAGACAGCGGGAGCCATTTTCCCCACCGGGCCGCTGTAATATTTACCTTTCGAGGTTTTAATTTGTCCTGCAGATCATATTGTCCAATGCCCTTATAGCTGAGCCCAAGCCACCATGGGATCCCTTGTTTATCCTGCGAGGCAAAAGCACAGCTTGTACAGAGGGTGACGACATTCCAGGTGTAACAGCTGTCATGTGGCATTAATTACAGCAAATCACCTACCTTAACTTCATAATAGTGCACGCCGTATGTGGGCAGTGACTCCACTAACGTTAAATACCTACAACAAAAGCATCTTTGATTGAAATCATGAACTGCTTCTTTAACCTCAGAATAACATTTACTTTGGAAATGTGAATAGTTAGGCCTGGGAATCACTAGACTGCAGCTGAAGAGGAGATATTGATTTCTGTCAGATAATGAGAGAAGGAGTCTCAAAGAGAGACGGGGAGAGGGGGAGGCTCACGGAGGTGAGAGGAAGATTTATGAATTCACAGCCTAATAACATTCATTGTCCATTTGCACTTTGTTTTTGGTACTTACTGAACAATTGCTTGTCCTCTGGAGACTCCTTTCAACTCTTTATGATATTCAATGACTCGATCCTCACTGCAATGACACATCGAGACATCGTTCAGCTGTACATTAGCACACAAAACCCTAGTATGCAAATATAATATCAAAGTCATTAGAGTCTTTGCAGCGAGGCAGCTTATCATTGGATGAACTTTTTCTGTCTGACTTCAGCCACACGCTCTGTTCCATAAGAACATTCATACATGTTGACAGCTCACAGCTAGACGTGTAAATCTGATGCTCAGTGGACAGACAAGGTTCCGGTTTCTTTGCTTCATGTTGTTAAAAAGAACAAACGAAGAAAGAAACGACGGCAGATCACGTCATGTAGATTTACAAAAATCCTTTACTGTAAACGTACCAGTATGCAAGTGATGGGTGTTCTTTGAGTACTTTGGTGGGAAGAGTTGGTAGTTTCTTCAAGTCAGCTCTAGTGTTTTCATCACTAAAAAACAAGAACAAAATGATGTGAGACACACATTTTACACAATATCAAATGCAGAGGATGTGGCCGGAGTCAGGACACAGATGACTGCATTCCTTCTGGAGGCCTGCTGCACCAGCTGGGCAAAGCTGACGGAGACTTGCACAAAGACCTGCTGTGTGTCACCGCAACACTACCTGTACGACACCGAAAGGCAGCTCTGTGAAACTCGGCTAAAAGCTGCTCCCTTCTTTCTGCATAACTCATCTCAGCACTGCGACGCTCATTAGTTGCCTGGTGCAAGCTGCTCAGCACTCTGCGGTAAGCCTCACATAACGGTGCTATTGATTTCTGTTGTCTGCACTCGAAAGAAACAAGCGTCCTATTGAATGTCGTCGTTAAAAGCTCACTGTTAACTGGACCTGCTGTAGTTAAATACTTCTTGCCCAGCTGATAATGTGCTCTTACCTTGTGTAGTCCCCCTTGGCCTCCTGGTGATACAAACACGCCGCGTTAGATGGGTTTAAATGCAGCAGTTCATCCATGTACTGAATATCAGCCCATTAAAAGCACAAACCTGCAATGCACTGGCAGCTAATTTGAAGACGTTCTCACTTTCCACTTCAATGACCCCCTGAGAGACATAACAGCTCAACAGAATGAAACAATAAAGAGAATGCAGAAAATAAAATCCATGTGGTGAAAGCTTTCCAGAACCAAACAAGAACCATCTCTGCGTCGCCCTACTCTAACCTCTCGAAGTAAAAGTCTGCCTGTCTACTTGCTCACAGTGTTTTACATTCCAGCAGCAGAGTTAGAAGTGCGCCCTGCGGCTATTGTCTGCTGTGCTGTGGTTTGCTGAGGTCTAGAGACAATGAATCATCAGGGAGCTGCTGATAAAAGTCCCAGCTGTGGCAGGATCCGTTTTACAGTGTTTCAAACCACAGAAAAACAAGAGAAACAATCACTTACATTGTAGACGGCGGACTTTGCGTTCAGAAAGAACAGCTCCACTGTTATGACGTCCTTGAGTTGTGTTATGTTCTCTACGTAAAACCTGAAGGCGAAGCATGAAGGCAAACACAACATTCATACAGACGCGTTAACCCACTGACATCTGCTGCAGCGCTCCCTGCTGGAGAGCGTCAGGTTTGCGTTAAAACACGAGCTAGTACCTGACCAGGAAGCTGAGGGCAATGGGCACGGATTTCTTCGAAAAGTCATGCTCCAGAACTCTGCGGTCCATCTGCAACCACTTACGCTGACCACTGCAAAGGCAAACAGAAAGCGGCTTCTTGGGCACATCTGCGTAACACGCACACATCCTCAACGCAGTCAAAATAAACCTTAATGATTCACATACTTGTCATCAAAAAATGCAAGTCCGAAGAATTCCTTCTCTTTGAGGTTGAAATGGGAGGAGACCAAGTCGAGGAGTTCGTACGACAGCAGCTTGGGCTGTGGAGGAAGATTCGGAAACACAACAATCACTTACTGCAACCGAAACAAGCAACCGCTTAATTATTCCTGTTACTGAATCGATATCTCGTGACTCATATTAGGCTTTTCATGTTAGCTGGTCATGTTGCTCCGAGTCAGAGCTGACATCTATCAGTGGGATAAATAAAACTAATAATGCAGTATCACATCATGACAAATCAGTTGTGTTGGATCCATTTTTAATACTGTTGTATGACTGCGTGTTATTTTTCCTCATGTTAAAGTGGGGGAGGGGCTCAAACAAGTCTTTTCATTCTCAAGGCTAAACGACATAGAAAAAGATATAATTCTGAGTCCATGGAACAATAAATTAAGCGTAATATTCCCCCTATAAATCAAGACTGTTCACACCTGAACCAGCAGCTCCAGCTTCCTGTCGTCCAGCAGCTGCACTTGACACAGTCTGCCCTCAGTCATCTGCACAAGAACAGCAAAGGACAAACTCAACTGTGTTTATGTTTCTACTACTGTGGCCGTACGGCGTCAAACACAAGGCCTGATTGTTCTTCTAAGACGAAATACCTAGAAACAGCAAAATAATCAAGACACTTAAAGCTTTGTTAAACTGTCTTTACTAGACGCAGCCAAACAGAGCAAAGGTCTGATTCTTATCAAGGAAATATACTGACGTTGGTAATCACAATAAAACCATTGTCTTGAGGATTTGTTACCATAGTAACCAATAAGTGATTTCAAGTCTTTCAGCTTGAAGTTTTGTTCATGGCATTTTCTGCATCTGAGCAAACAACAACGTTTAATATTCCCATTTCATGTTATGTTCATGGTATTTTACACTCCTCAGTGCTTTTTTGCTCTGTGGAGTTGAAAATGTTGAAAACTACTACAGTAAATTAGTATTTTCACTCTGCTCAGAACTTAAACCACAATTTCACCTGAGGCAATAAAACATTTATCTTTTAAGTTACATCCGATGTGTACAGTAGATTCATATCAGATCCTGACTGAACCCATCCACTATAAATGCACCTCTCGGGTACTAGTACCCACACGATAAGAAGAAACCATATTTGTTAGCATGTACAATGTCGCTTTAACCATGAGCAATGTCCCAGAACGCACAAGAACATTCAATAAATCAAATAGCCGGCAGAAATGACAGATTGAGGTTGACAAGTTCTACAACACAACCAGCTCACGAGCTGAAAAAAGCCCAGAGTGGATGCAACAGGCTCCTCGTCTGACAGAATGAGGCTGACGACAGCTTCCGACACTTGGAGTGAACCGAGCAGCTGCAGTACCTGGTGAATCCCTCCAGGGAGAGCGCAGGTGTGGATGCATCCATGGCCAGAGCTCATCCTTTAGTCAAACTCTGCTGGCGTCTCCAGACTGAGCGGCGACCGCTGATAGCAGGAGTAGTGACGGAGCAGCCATGTGCAGGGGCAGCAGCTTATGTAGCGTAGCCAGTTTATATGAGGCCAGGGTTTACAGGTTATTAACACAATATGGGTCAGAAAACCTTATGATCGACTTGGGGGGGGGGGTTCATTCACTGACGTATTCTCCTGGATGCTTCCATGTGACTGAGGTGGTCCGTTCATTTCTGGCCTTCTCATACTGGACTCATACATGATTCAACGTGTTCCCTGACGGCGAGGCCACGCCCAGTTGCTCTTTTAAATTACGCCATCTTTATTGTTTTAGTGAGCACTTTGTCAATTACGGGCCCTGAGAAATGTCGCTCATATCGCCACAGCCATAAATTTCCATCCATGATCTAAATTGAAAGTGCACGTTCAATAAAACCAATTAATTTCGAGTGTGGCTGCTTGTGTCAATCACACAGAGTTTTATTACATTGATTTGCGCTTAAATTAGTCATGACTGTATTGCAGCTGGGTCATACAATTTGTTTTAGTAATAAGCGTGACGTTACCCCGAAGTGGCACAGTGAAGGTGCTGGCCACTAGATGGTGCAGGGATTATTGTTGTTATCTCTATGTGGGGAAAATAGCCACTGAGGAACTTCCATAAACCAATATTAGCTCAGCAGATGAGAGGAATTCAGCTGGGATGGCTCGTACGTATGCAGTACAGATGAAGTGAGTGGGAGGAGGAGCTGTGACTGTGGCTGTTTTAGGAATTTCTAGGAAGCGTGTGAGAGTTGTACTCCCTGTAAGAACTAATATTTCCGTCTGACTGAGCAGCGCGCACACCCACCTAACCCTGCAGCTTCACGAGCAGATCTCCACGTACACACAGTATGGGCTCTGATTTAAACTGGTCCACTGTAATTACGCCCTGGTAATCGCTGAAGCCTCTGCTTGGCATGTCATGACGTATGTGCCAGAGCTTGTGCGGCTCATCATCATCACAAAGCACCGTGCTGCTTATTCAGCCAAACACACGTCCATCCAGCTCAGTGAAAGGCCCTGGACCCCGTGAGGGTTAAGACAGGGGCTGAACCTCCACGTTAAAGAGGAGAAAGAACCACTGGTCCCTCCAGAGACTGGGCAGGCGCTGGTTGAGGATTGTGCCGCAGGGTTCTGGTTTGACAGAGCGGTGGACTCAGAGGAAGCACAGATGTGGCCTCCTTCACAGAGAATTCCACAATAATCATATTCATTGCAATAATACATACTCTAGTTAGATGCAGAGATGTGAATGCGTCTGAAAATGAGCTGACATGAACCACAGAAGAAGAAAGATTCAATTTTCATTTCATAATTTCAACCTAATTTAAAAGTTACAATATTTACTTAATAATTAATCAGTGAATATTTACAGATGCTCTGAAAGAGAACAATGAGCTCAAAGGCGAATGTTTGCGCCTCCTGAGTGAACTGGCTCCCGTGTTTAATACGTCACGCTGGTTAAATGTCATGTCCAGACTGCAGCTCGTCTGATCTCAGTTTCCGATTGTCATGAATTATTAATGAGGACTGATACAACACACAACTCAGCGTCTGCTCTCTGCGCGTACATGCCCTCGTTGCGACTGTTAAACATGTATCATTATATTATTCATGGGATTAATACATATCTTCAAATTACCTTCAACATTTTTGAGAGAACGCCCACAGGTCATTTGGTTACAAGCACATTAGCCAACGCGATGTGAAAGCCAATACGCCGTGGTTCACCTCTGCAGCGTATTGGGTTCATCCGACCTTTGGCACCTGGCCCTGACTGATGGAACTCCTTCAATGCCTCATATTGTTATGTACAGGTATGGAGTAAAAATAGATTTAGCTGCAGAGGAAGCTGCCGGTGACACGACTAAACTGGCTAAAGACCACAACAGTGACATGAGAGCATGAAGCTGGGAAGAAGTGAGGTCATCACACCTGAAACCTGCTCAGAGCTACTGTACCTTACAGCTTAACAAGCTCAACCCTGTGTAGAGTTGAGTTGTGTTGTCAAAGACTTTCATCTGGAGAACAGCGTGTGATGTTTCATGTTTCACAATCTGCTAACTTTCAGTTCAGGAATAATGCAGGCAGCGCTAAATCGAGCACGCAAGGTAAGACTGCACAGAGCTGCACGACATCTGGTTACAGAAGGATCTTCTTTCTCCTCATGACTCATGTTGTCTGTCTAGCATCACTTTTCAAAAATTACCATTTGTAGGAGGTCTGTGTTAAAATCACAAACACACTCATTTAATTTCACCGTTCAATACAACAAGGACACACTCAGGGAAATGATTCATGTGATTGTCACGGTGCGGTAAAAATCCCTATTCTCACCCTGAAAAGGACGTCTCCAGAGGCAACTGGTCATGGCAGCATGGACCACAATATTGAATTAGCAGACACAGTAACGCCTGTGTTCCCTGCAGCCCCTGTCAGGATAAGTGTCCTTGGGTGACGGTGACTGTGCAATAAAAGAAACGGCAAAACCCCTACAGCTTGTAATTATGTTTAGAGATAAATTGATGTTTTCTCAGTGAACAGCAGAGCTACAGTAGCCGTCCGTTGGTACTTTGACCTAAAAGCCGACCCCGCCCCCGTCGATCTGCCTCTACGTGGCAGCGATTTGTCCAATTCATCAAAGAACTGGACAAACTAACATTTTGATCAAAAGACAGAACATTGCAATTTCTAAATCAAGACGACTGACTAGAAAAACAAGTGTGGAACTATTTAACACTTGAAAAGTGTCTCTGTCTGTAAGATTCTTCCAGATGTTCCAGATGTCTCAAAAGCACCAAATTGTCAAAATGCAGCATATCCGTAGAAGATTTCATCTGAAGCACACAGCAGGACGGATGCGTGATTAAAAGCCCACAGACTAATCTGTGAGAGGGGAGCTGTGCCACCGGTTGCCCTCGTTTGGAGGGTTTCACAGCTGTCCTGACATCACAACCACAGAGAGCTGCAGTGACTTTCTGCAGAGCTCGGGGACGAGGCACTGAGGCGCGGACGTGAACTGGTGGAGAAAATGGAACATGAAGCGCGAAGACGTGGCCTGGAAGTGGAGTCATCCAGGTCCTCGGCGCTGATTTCCAGGACAGCTGCACGCGCAAGAGAAAGTTCTAACCCAGCGTCCTCACCTACGTCTCCTAAGTGATGCTGCTCGGCCCATAAGCTTTTATCTTATTATGTGCTGTAGATCAGATGCAGTCCATCTGTGGTAAGTGTATGAATACAAGATTACTTGCTCGTCCAAAAATAGCTGTCTTCCTCTCTGCTTTGAGCACATTTCTCAGAAAGTCTCCAGAGGCTTTGATTCCTAAATGATAGGTTGCCAACTGAGAGCTGAGACATCTCGCATCACGCAGATACATGAAGGAGTATCTCTGTCTTGTTTAGGCTCTAATACTGACAAACACGTGAGACTGTGCATGAAAAACTACAAAGAAATCTTTGTGAACTTCTGAGAGAGTCTGGTTTATCTCGGAAATGTGACTTTAATGGCACAAAGGTTGGCTGTGGTGACAAACGAGGGAGGACATCCTCTCCAACAAAGGAAGCAGCCTCAAAGTTTCACACTGACTGACGTGCAGACGCTGCCATTACAAAACAATTCCTGTTTCCAGAAACGCAGCCAGACACGAGCCTCTTCTTTCAACTCGCCAGAAAGCCTCCGCCGGTCAATGTCACCATTTACAGGCATTTCTCAAAGACTCAAAACGAGGCAGCCTGTTATCATGAGGACATCTTGGCCTACCTGCACCTCAACCGCAACCAATGGCCTCACATCCTTCCAAAGCCTCAATTCAAAGGCTTAGTCCAAACCGGAGCATTATTCACAGTGAAGCGATGATTCACATAGAAACGGGAAAATTCACCAAGTCCCACTTCCTGCATCACTGCGTTGCCCTGCAGCACATTTACTCTGTGAACAGCTTTGTCTCCCAGCCCACCCCAGGCCACTGTGCAGGGAGAACAATGAATGAGCTACTGTACGGACTGTACCGTGCATGGGTGGTTTCACCTGAGCCCAGACCGGCCTCTCATCCTGGCTGAAGCCAGCGAACACGCCAGGCTCAGCTGACACACGCCGTAATCTCCACTGATGTCGGGTTACGTGCGCGTCTCGGCGGACTTTGTCCTCCTCCCAGCCCTCCGAGGCGGGTCCCGGCGGCTCCATCGCATCATGCGCCCCCCTTACCTTGGCGCTCTGTGCTCCTCTCTAGGTGCGAATCGGTAGGTAGCGGCTCCGCTGCGCGTCCATCACCTCCACGTTCAGCTTCTGCCAGCGAGTGGAGCCGCCGTGCAGCCGGTGTCCGCGTTCATCCCCCGGTGCCGTAGCGCTGCCGCTCGCCCCGCACCGAGCCACACTCACCACGCCTTCAAGCGCCGGCTATTATGTGAACAAGCCCCGCATCCCCTCCCATCCGCGCCTCCCTCCCTCCCTCACTCTCCCCCTCTCGCTCCCATCCAGCAGCTGCCGGCCGGCACCGTAAGGATGTGTGATGTGAGGCTGTGTGTGCCGCATCCCTCAGGTTTGGACGTTAGGATTTCAGTATTGGTTTATGTCACGTCTGTAACTCCACAGATATATCGTGTCTTATAAATCGTATCATATTATTGTATCATTTTTTGTGTATTTATATTCCAATGCTATTGATGCCATGGCAACAGTCATTCATCAGTCACCATCCCAACGTTACATTAAACCAGTAACAACATGACTATACAACAACAAATAGATACCATCGAGTCTTTTCCAGCTAAGTTTTACATCACGTGTTATATTTTGTGCTTATTTATGCTTTTATAAAAACTCCTTCTAAAACATAAACATAAACATTTTCTCCTGGCAATAAACTGAGTCGTATTTACAGTAGCATGTGACAGTTGCCCAAAGAACAGCACATTCACGCCGACAGTGCAAACACACTTGAGGATTGTCTACAGCAGCTGAAGATGATCTGAAAATCATCTGAGGACCAGGATGTTCTGTTGTTTGGTTTCTTCACGGCTCAACCTGTAGAACTCGTTGCTCTGCTGTGTGGGATGTGGGTCAAAGTCAACACAGTATTTGCAGTAGAATTTTTTAAGAGCACGATTCAAATGAATCCTGCGGTGTCAGCGCTAACACTGAAAACACACAACGCTGGAGAACCAGTTCGCCCCAATGTGTTTAACAACCGTCACTCTCCCGGAACATTTACTAGACTTTACAGTTGCTGTGTAAAACAAGCAGACGCAGCAGTTTGCAGGTCCAACAATAACATCTCATTCTGTTTCATAAATAAATCCAGAGACACCCCCCCCCCCATCAGACTTGAATAAGTATCTCATTAAGATCCCCCAAAACCATCTGTCGAGTGAGTCTCCTCCTTACAGGAAAACGTCCTTGTAAACAAAGAGGGGATTCTCTCGTTACCCTCATTAGAAACGTAGTGGCTTCATTAATGGCTGTACTATAATACATTAAGCCGAAACACAAGACAATACAAGAATCAAGCTTGTGTGTAACTTGAACTCTTTGAGTCATGAGCCTTCAAATGTTTTGCACAATTCAAATGTAATTTCTATCGTGCGTAATAGTCTTATATATTTTAATCGTGTATAACTGTCACATTACCCTAATTGAATGAAACAGGAAACAGCAAATGTCGCCTCTGGCTTCTTTCACAAACACATGGAGACAGAATGTTGTCAATGTCTACATATGCTGCACATGAAATCAAACATATCCCATATCAGCAACATAAAACTCACTTCTCTTTATCTACTATTCAGGAGCCACAATTTTGAAATCAGGGACACAGCAACACAGACGGAGGCCAGTGATGCCCATCACAGCTGTAAGAAGGTCTGGTTTTCACATACAAGAATACAAACGCAGGCTCGTTAGACCTCATCACGACCAATGTGTGTAAAATCACACAGAAGAATTCAAGCTTCCTCTAACAATACGCAATCAGTGCTCGATTGCCAACGGAGCAAATCAGGCCCAGTGAACTAGCCCAGGGTCACAACTAAATGAATGAGGATTAGGACAGTTCTAATCGTTACAAGCTTGCAACGAAAATCCTTCCCCGTTCTTGCTGAATGGACTTGAGCTTGTCAACAGTCTGTTGCTCCCATTGTCTGATTCTTCTGTTCATAATGAGCAATGCATTGAAACAGTCGGCATCCGGTCAAACCCAGAGCAGCCTCTCTGTCTGCAGCAGCTGTGGCGACTGGAGGCTACGTGTTCTCTCACATACCTCTGCATCGTTGGTGTTTTAACTAATTTAAGCCACCTATGACGTGAGCACTGACTCAGCCCTGTGTCATCATGCTAGCGTCTGCTCATTTCACTGATGAGCCTAGAACGTGTGTTTCGACTGCTGTAAAGAACCTCGTGTCTTATTGTCTGGAAATAAGCAGAAATATGAATTAGTGTAACAGCCAACCAGTTCCTACAGTTCGTCTGATATCAGCTTGGACTCGTGCAGAGAACTTGGGTTAATAGTTGTGTTTCTAGATGCAGTGACAGACTGTGTTAAATGAGTTTGTTGAATACTTCTTTCATATCATTACCAAGCATTTAAAAAGCCCAGATAAGAGAATCAGGAAGACATTTAGTTCTACATCTGCCTGATTAAAAAAAAAGCATCAGGAAATAAAACTTTGCAGATTTTTGTCTTTGCTTTTTTACTACTTAGTTTAAAAATTGTAGATATTTGTATGTTGTGCAATAACAACAGGAATAAAACTGTGGGCAAGTTTAATGTCTGACCAGCTTTCAAAACCCCAAAAATGTTTACTATTCACATTTGCTCAAAGAGCCAAATACATTTCTTTCAAGTCAAACAAATGATCAGTGGATAATTTCAGCTGTGCAGCACTGGTTGATTTACTTTGAATGTCCTGGAAATAATGGAACTTAATGTATAGATATTCTTCAAGACAACAGGGTCAAACATGTTCTCTACCCTTGGGCCTCCAGTAGGTTAATCCGGCCACGCAGAGTCGTGTCAACATGAGCCCTCACGGCCGTGTCCTGGAGCGCCCGGACACCTTTGGCTCGCATTTCGGGACCGTGCACACGTAAAGTGTCCTGTGGCAAAACGGCTTCAGGTTCCTGAGCTGAGCGCTGTGCCGCACAGATAAAAGTAGAGGCGACCATCAGATGTGCTTCTCTGCTGCTGTTGGCCTGTATTTAATTCTGGGATCTGTGTTTTTAGCCAGCAGTGTTTGCGCTGCACAGCAATGTGCATACAATGCAGGATCAGCCCATGTAATTATGCTCATACACCAGCTCCTTCAAACGACTCGGGCTGTATTACACTTGACAAGTCCTGCCAGTATTTTGTGTGCTATGACCTTTATGTACACACCACTTCGAGGAATATTACTTATATAAATAAGGCATCATTTACATAAGGGCACTGATCAGTTATCAGCACACGAACCTGTTGAATTCCTGGTATTTGCATTTGCCCTGACACACATTTGGTTATGAAATATTCTCATTTATAGTCTTTTCTAGTATATGTAGTGTTGTGTTCAGAATATTTTAAGCATCCATATAATGCTACAGCAACACTGATTTAACTTGAACCCAGAGCATGAGCAAAAAATCACTGGGCCACTGAAACACTGGGCTGGTTTCAGATAATATTACCTATTCCTATTGAAATATGCGTCAACCCAGTGACCTTTATTGCTTCTTATTACTTCTTCTTGTGATACGTGTCTTTGCTTTATCTGAACAGACACAAGTATCAAGTTCTTTTGTGCTGATAGTCCACTTCAACAGACTGGCGTCCACTAACTGTGGGGGCCCCACTCAGCTGGAGGTCCTGGGTATTTGGTGTCTGTACTCATCAATATGAACGTGTTGTCCGTCTCGTTAAGTTTCTGACTCCATCCTCTGTGTGAAAGCCTGCTGCCCCTGCGTCACGTCTCCCGGTGAGGTGTGACATACGATTTAAACTATCCGTGTCATCTTTTTCATTTCTCGGTGCTTTCCGGCGGAGAAGCATTTGCATTGGTTAGATGCAGACTTAAACCAGCTCAGCAGGGTGAGGCGCATGCAAATGTCGGCGCTGAATTTGCATGTTGTGATGGAAAAGTGCCCCCCGCGGGCCCGCAGCGTTGGCGTCCCCGGCTCTCTACCGCCCCCACACGGTGCACGGGCGAGGGAGCCGGTCGCGTCCGGTCACACGCGCGTCTGTCGTGGTGTGGGCGCAGTAGCCTACGTGCATGACGTCACACAGTCATGATGGAACTGCTGAGGTCACGGAATTGCAAGAAATCATTAACAGCGTCCTGCTGGGATCATTGCAGGACTCGTGGTGTGTTTTGGTGTAATGATCGAGTTAGTGGAAGAAGTGTTTGAAGAAGTCCAGTCGGTTCATCGTCCTGCTGTGTTCAAGGTCACTATTAAGGAATATTAGCTATGATGGTGTTTCTGGAGGTTTTGTTTTACTGCACAGGGATGTGGGGAAGGATCAGACTTTGTTTAGATAGTTGACAGTAACATTGTGTGGAACCTAAGCAGACATTCGGTCATTCAACATGAAGTTGACCCTGTAAGATGAACTGTAACAGTCAAACTACTGTCCACACGGAATATTAATTATTAATACGGAAGATGAAACTTTATGACGCCGGAGTCTCCCTGTGAGTAAATATCCCGGTGCAAAATCTACTGGGATGCTGCAGCCAATGGGAACCGCGATGACGTCGCCCGCCGCTGCGCGTGTCGGTAGTTGTAGTCCGCGGCTCGGCGCTGCCCGGCGGCCGCGCTGCTCTGGCCGCTGTGGAGGACTACACCGCTCTGGGTCCCGGACGGAGGCGGCTCGCGTTGACAGCGGTTGGTAGTGAGCGAAGTACGGCGGCACAAAAACAGCCCGTGTGCGTTTTAAAAGCCTCCAGCGTTTCCAGAAGTTGACATCTGCCAGCATGCAGTCAGAATCAGGGATCGTCCCCGACTTCGAGGTGGGAGAGGACTTTCAAGAGGAACCGAAGACTTATTACGAACTGAAGAGTCAACCGTTGAAAAGCAGGTCAGTTGCTTGGCCGCGGACAGTTATTTCCCGAGCTGGAGCGGCTTTGGTGCTGGGGTGATAATGAGGCTGCAGACTTTCTGGGGGCTGCTCCGCTGACGTTGCTGGAGCCGGGGATTCACTCGCCTTTCATTCCTTACGCTCGTCCTGAACTTATGCAACGCTTGGGTGTTGTCCTGTCAACTTCAACTTCAAATATTAGCTCGCAGGGGAGCAGACAGGTCAGCGTTTGATGAGATGCTGCTCGGCTGCGCTCAGAGCAACAGGGAGGGCGATTCACTGCTGAAGCAGAAGACTCATGGTCTCTGATTGAATAAGAGCTGGGAATTAATTCAAATGTTTCTATATGGAAACATGCATTCAGACATTCATGTATTCATGTAATCTGAAGAACAACAATAACTACTTCATTAAAATATAGTGATAATGAAAATGACTGAGATGCTTCATATAGTGGTTTAGAATTGTGTCTTATATATTATGTTGCTAAGCAACACAACATGATAAATGACAGAACTTGAATAAATACAGAAGCACACATAAATAAAGCTGTAGTGGCCTCTCAGGGCATGAGCGCAAACACTCCCCGGTAGTGACTTATTCAAAAACTATTTTCAGCTTTGGCATTTTGAAGACTTTGCAAACTATTAACATTGAGTTTGACACAGGTCTGTGTGGTCTGATCTGACCTTTGACCCTCATCCTGGGAGTAACTGACTAGTGAGGATGCTGTCTGACGTGTGACGGCGAATTCATGTGTCCTGTGCCACAAATATGTAAGAGGGACTTGATTTGTTCATTGTTTTAGGAAATGTGCGTCTGTGCAGTGTTTTACACACAGCCTGGCTAAAGTAGAAAATGCTATCAACAGTTAGCTTCAAGATGAATAACGTCCTCCTTTCTGGCGACTTTAATGCAGGAGAATTGTGTTTCAGTCATGGTACATGTGGCAAACGCTGATGACGACAACGCATCTGTACGAGAACGGGGTGTGATTATCTGCATGTCTCTGTTATGCTGTTGGGAGGTAGTAATACATGGCCTCATTGTCAGAGGGAGACATACAGAAGACAGTACGCCACTGTGCTCTCACAGAGCCCTTATTGCACATGTTTGGCAGACTGGTTATTTTCACTCTCTGGTCTCGAGATTTTGTTGCAGATAAGTATTTTGTTTCCTTCCCCCTAAATTCAGGCAAAACACAAGCGGAGGGAGAAAAATGTCATGTCAGACAGACCTAACCTTTAACCCACATCTGCATTTTTAAACTCATTTCTTCATTAGTGAAATGTCATTATACTGTTACACATGCACGGGCTGAACTGAACCGCGTTGTGTTGTTGCTGGCACAGCAGCGATGGCATTTCAGCCCCAGTACAAGTGATGGTTGCGGAGACGCACAGATTAGGCTTTTTAATACATTTCCTTTGGCGCATGCCAAGGTCTCCGAGCAGTTGTTTTGATTGAAGGTATCCCACTTCCTCTTCTCATCACATGAGGATGACCCAGCACAAAATTAGTCACGATGATTGCGTTTAGCGACGCTGTTGCGCAAAATGTTTATAATTAGAAAGATTGATTATTGGCTTGTGTGGCGTCTCGTCACGGCTCCCCCCACTGTTTCTAAATCTGAAATCTGAAAGTGTGACAAATGTCTTCTCAGCATTCGCAGAGCTGTTTGATTTCCTACTGTCTTCGTATCAGTTTGACGGCGCACTGAAGCAGCTGAAGACGACGCGCCAGACTTTTTGTGCCTAATATAGATGTGAGGCAGGCGGTGAAACTAGTCTGCTATGCAGTGTAAATAAGCTGTGTAAATATAGCAGTGGATGTGTTATATCTGAAAGTGAGAGTTGGGGGATCAGTTTTTGAAAAGAGAGAATTATCTGCAAATATTTATGCAGCAGTCAAACTGTGACTGAAAGTATAATTATGTATAGTAAGTATATATATAATAAGTATATAATAAGTATAGTATAGTATTAAGTATAGTAATTATGCTTATGCTAATTCATGGCGTAACATTTGACAAGTTTTCACAACTTTATGCTCCAGTATATGTTCAATACACACTTTATAAAAATATAACTAAATATCCATTTAAACTGGACAGAACTGTGGTGGTTAGAAGCCTGAGCCTCTCATCTCCACTAACTCTGGGCTGTGGAAGCTTTTGACGTCACTGTGTTTTGGAACTTTACACATTGTAGCTTAAAAATAAACAACTTATTAGCTTACAATGTTAAAAAACACTGAGATTGTAACTTTACACTTTAAGCCAACGTCTGTGCTGTAACGTTGATTGATGCAGTTGTAATAGTAAATACAGATACATGATAGTTTTCCGCTTTGTGTATGTAGGTCAGATGAAGACATAAATGTCACTTTGTTTCATCCAGTGACACAACAGAGACAGAATCATATACAAAAGGTTAAATATTACTATAATATAATATTATTATATATTGTAATACCAAGCTTATACTTTTCTTAATACTGATATCACATGATCAAAATCATGTCCTAGGAGATTGTGAATAAAATAGGTTTTTATTTTAAGAGTTATTTTAAGTAGCCTGGGACGCTGAGCTGATCAGAGGTTGACGGTTGTGAAAGTTGACGTTAGGACCAGCATGTTCTCGTGGGGAGACCCAGGGAGAGATGCCAGAGAGGCCGAGGGGCTTCATCCATCTGAGACGGACCGGGAGCCTGAATGACGCAGACAGGTGTTGAGGCTGCAGCACAGAAATATGTCAAAACATCTTGTTCTTGGTCTGGGTCACTGTGCTGCATCTGAAACTCATCTGTGTGTTTTCAGCAGCTCTGTTTTACATGTATCTGTCGGCAAATCCTAAAACTTTTTGTTTTGCTTCTGGAAGTTCAAAAATACTCATCTGTGATCTCTATTGCCCTCTGTTGGTGACCTGGAAGAACTGCAAAACAATCACTGTTATATACGTATAAATCAATAATTAGCAGTTCATTTAGAAACTTATTATTATCACGAGACAGAAAGCAGCAAGACAAGTTCAAGTAAGTTATACAAACGTATGGTGACTGTTCTGAGCACATCCCTTCACTTTCAATGAATAAAAATAATTACATTAAAAATAAAAGATAAAAGACAGGTACAGAAGCTATTTCTTCAGAAGTTAATGAAGTATTTCCGTGGCCATTATTGATTATACAAAAATTTGTCATATTTTTCAGCTGTGAATTGTTACTATGGTTTCCATACCTGTCAAAACACCAAGAAGCCCGTTTGTCTTTCAAAATGTCCGTATCACACAGCTGTAGCACTGCTTTCCTGTGTCGGTCTGTGTGCTGCGAGCCTTCCTGCTGAAAACTAGAGAAGGGAATTACTAATTATTAAGGGCACACAACCTAATTACACAAATAAGACCTGTTCAACTTATGCCAACTGCTCCTGCTTATCTCTATGGACGCTTTACCAGCTTACCCTGTTGTTGAGCTCTGGCATCTATGAATTTGTCTGACAGCAGAATTTAGACCAGTTAGGTTTTCATATTTACTTTTACATACAGACAGATGAATCAAATCTTATTTTTAAATATTTTGTTTTGTGGGCGAAGACTTTTAAAGATTTTTAGTTTACTCCTTATTAAACTAATCAGATATTTATTCTTCTTTCTGCCTTGTTTATGGCCTCTTTTTGTTTCAAAGTGGGTTTAGCTCCATCCTTTTGGTGCACACCTGACAGAGGTGAGCACTGACTCCACAGGTCAGTGCCACTGGGGTTTGCATGGCCGTCAGGGGAGCAACAGTGCGTCAGGAGGCCTGGTCTACGTTGTAATACTTGCTACAGTAGGAAGACATAAAAAGATGAGATTTTGGCAGAGCAGTGTCTTGGCTTTGTGAAAAAAGAAACAGCCTTCGAGATACAAGGTCTTCACAGGAGTTAGTTGCAGCCTGGTCACTCAACGGCTGTGAATCAGCGTCTGCGTCTCCAGCAGCTGCTGCCTCCTCTTCTCCGCTTCCTCCATGTCCTGCTCTCTCTGCGTGGGGCTGGTCCTCTGCCTGGGACTGCGTAGCGATTGGAGATTCCAGGCCGGGCCCCGGAGCCTCCCACCTCTGACACACTTTCAGCGCCGCACCGCCTGCGTGACTTTCACTGCTCTCCAAGGGCGGGTGGTGCACCTTCAGGAAAACACAAACAAACATGGAGGCTGTAGGAATGCAAGTGTGCAGACCCTGCTCATTTGACTGTGTGTGAGTATGGTACTTTGGCTTCTGTCTGGCGTGAAGGCGTGAGTTTGGGACACGTATGTCCCCATGAAGGACGTTGTGCACATAACTGTACATACATACAGTCATAGCTGTACCTGCAGGATGTTTTGTGTTTATTATTTTGAGCCGATAAATAAACCAAACCGTCATTTGTCAAATAAGTTAGTTAACGTCGTATTGTTTAACTTAGACAGAGAAGCTTGTGTAGTAACTGCAGTTAGTTTGACATTAGTGGTGTTTTTTGTCATTGTGCGTTGGGCAGAGCTGTTTGATCGTGACGGGTTTGTTAGGTGTTCAGGGTGGGAAGCAGCCCCTGTTGCACAGACTGTTTGAACTGCACTGACTCCCAGACCTCTGCTGCTCTGCTGTGCACCGTTTCTCACCTTCTCCTGTCAGATGCAGGGCGGCTTCGCGTCCCGTCACTCAACCAGCGGAGTATGATGGAGTAGCGTAGTGAGCAGACTCACAGGAATCATGAGTTGGGTGGGTGGGACTCTTCCACACTGTACAACCATTGTGGGTTTTTTTCTTGGGGAGATACACACAAACTTGAGAGGAGGTGCACATACACACAACAGTGAAAAAGTTAGTACAAAAGAACCTTTCATGTGCCGCAGAGCAGTCGAAAGGAGAAACAGAGAGAGAAGTTTAGCTTTGCTTTGTGTAGAGGGGGCTGGCCATTCATTCACACACACACACACACACACACAGCCCATCTGATAATGTATTAGAGGAAACCGTGAAGTGAGCTGCTTGTAAGCCTATTCTCATTATGTATTATTACATCTACATCCGAGATCTATTTAGAGTACGTCCACCCAGGCACCTCTCGAGATAAGAGGTGTTTCTAGTGCATCGTTACAATAAAAACGTGTAATGTCTTATTAAATACTTCTAATTCAGATTTCAAGTGATAATGACTCCATCTACTGCCTATTACAGAATACGCTGCAGCCCAGCAGCCACCAAACGTGTCGTGTGAAGTGGTATAAACTACGGCTGGTGGATCTTTAGTGCATGTGTGGTTTTCTTTGCGTTGTCAGTGCAGACAGAAGCTGTTGCATCTTCTGTTTTCTGGAAATGCTTCTGTTATTGTGTTTGTGATGACAGTTGCTGTGTTGTTTGGAAAGATGTGTTTTGATCAGACGGGTCATTGTCGAAACTGTTAAAACCTATTAACTCAAAATGGAAGAATGAGGCGCGTGTCAGAGGCAGACGTGAAGCTTTCTGACGTACTGTACCAAGATAAAATGTCTAAAACGGGAATAAAGGAGTGAAGCCGCATCACAAGCATCTATGAATTACTGCTACGTAAAAATGCAAGTGACTGATGTGTGTAGGTGATTTCTATCTTCGCTGCTTTTACCATTAAATTGTTCAAAAGGCAAAGTGTCACAGAGTGTGACGTGTAGCAGAAACTCAAACCTTTGCATTTTTTATTCTTTACATTTTTATCAGTCTTAAGTATCTGCCTCCACTTTAATGTTGGTAAAACTGCAACATTAAAAGATGAAAACGGTTCATCTTAAATTAGTGATAAGCTGCTTGTTCTATAAAACACACATCATAGTTTTCTGTAGATGTCAAATAACAATGGTGAGAAGAATAAAACAGAAACAAAGCTAGTGAAAGACCTGACATCTTCACTTCACGAAGCGAGTATGAGGACATATAATGAGGAAGAGTCTCTCACGTAAAGGCAAGAATGAAGTCAACTCAGCCAATCGTCATTGTTGTTGAATCAACAGCTTCTTTACCGTTTAACAAAACTTAATTATACCCGTTTTAAATAAACTGAAAGCCTTTATTTTATTTTTGTGTTTGAAAGGAAGAGGAAATGAAACTACTGTTGTGTTAAAACCCAAACAGTGAATTGGATTAAGGAAAAAAAAATCAAAGGATTCGGTTTTGGAAGTGGAAATGAAAGCTAAAAACAGCAGTTTGAGCTTTAGATCCAGTCACTTCTGTTCTGTGATTTATTTTTTCTTAGTTGAAAGGAAACACAATCGCTCACAGACAAAGGAATTACACATATGAACACTAAACCTGATTGTATGTATTGGGCGAAGTACAAAGGAACAAAAAACTAGCTGTTGGACTGAGAGACCCAAAATGCTGAAGTGCTTTCAGAGAACAAGCTCCAGTCTTTGTTCTGCCTCTAATTCACTCATCAAATCTAGTCGTTACAGTAATTAATTTATCCAGGATCAACAATCAGCTGTTCCGCATCAGCTTTGTCTTCCGACATGAATGGAGCCATTAACGTCGTGGTCTTCTCTGCCGTGACTGTGAGCGACCCGGGTTGACTAGGTGTGGTATCAGACGCTTAGATTAGATGTAGGGCTGGGGGAGAGTTATGGTATGTCCAGGGCTCAACGCCCGCTGAATACGCTGTAGACCGAAGCTGTGTTTGACTCCGCTGGCTAATTAGTGCGATTACTGCACAGCTGGATTGGCCAGACGTTTTACAGAGTTTTATCAAAAGGATCACTCACTCGACGAAGGCTTCATCCCGACAACTTCTGCTTCAGCAGAGTCTCTCTATTTTAGGACCACAGGGCTCTGTCTGGGGAGAAGCCGTCTAATTTTAAGGGAGTGGGAAAACTGAAGTAGCCTCTTACGAAAACTGTTCCTCTTTCTGTTGTGTGCAACAACCACCCAACAGCACTTTACCTAAGAACTTGCATTTACCTTAAATCTGTTGAGTTTCAAAGTTATGCTTTATTGTTTTCATTGTTTGAGAAGCTTGAAACTGCAAATGCTTCGGCAGGTTTTGCTTAAAATGGTCAGAACATTTGCTGTTACCTGAACAGTTAGGTGATTATTGATTACTGCTGCTTTTGACCTCTGCCCCCTCCATCTTCCTCTCTGCCGGTTTTTATCATGTTTATTGTGCCCTTCATCTTTCTCCCCTCTTGTCTCTTTTGCTTGACCTCTCTCTGTTATGGCTCTGTTCTTTCCACCTCACCTTGCCTCGTCCTTTCGCTTTCCCTCGCCTTCATTTTCACATCCTGAACCTTTGCTCTGTCTCTGCTCATTCATCTGGCATCTCCCTGCACTCGGCAGCAGCCCATCGGGCCAGCACGGCTCCTCCAAGCCCCCGCTGGGTTCCTCGGCCGTGACATCACGCATCCTGTTGCGCCAACAGCTGATGCGAGAGCAGCTTCAAGAGCAGGAGCGACGGGAGCAGCAGCGACACCAGGCCTCTCAGTACCCACAATCCACAGTGGCCCAAACCCCTGCTATCAATGTCAGCGTCCCGGTCACTTTACCACCTGCTGCACAGGTGCCGATGGAGGTGCTGAAGGTAAGAACCAGCCCTTATGGTTAGTGAAGAGGAGGCTGCACATGAGGATGTAGAATTATTACAAGTTTCCACCTCTGAAATTAGAAGTTGAATGTGTCACTGGTGCAGTCGCTGCAGCTGTATTTATGGATTTCTTGACTCATGTGTGAAGACTCAGGCAATCGTGGTTTTACTATGACTGTGTGTAAAAAAGCACAGGAGCGAGTGAAGTGTGTTAAAACGCGTATATGGGGATTATCTTTCCTGAGAGAATTCCTCTTTAATGCATGCTGTGCTTCCAACCATTTGGATTTAGCCATCTTTAATCCTATTTGCTCAGCTACAGTCACATCTTTTCATAGCTCTGATTCCCTGGCAGTCCACCGGGACAGGAGCCTGTTAGGATTGTTCTTTGCGAATAGAGACCGCCGCGTGTGAGGGTACATTTTAACCAGACAGGCGGGTGAGTTTTCTCTTTTGTCCTCTGCATGTTTTTTGGAACTTGCTGATATTTTGATGAAATATCAACAGAGACATTTCCATTTCACCGGCTGCTTTATGGCCATATCTGTTCTGCGATTCACAACATTAAACCTCATAGTAATTACAGTACAAAGCTCAGGATTAAAGTTTGTGACAAACCACAGTGAGATGCTCCGGTTTTAGATTTGTACGTTTGCAGATTATTTTTAGATTAGATTAAATGTGTGAATATATTTACCCGTCGTGAGCGTTTTGTCTGTGCTTTCTGTCCGCAGTCACAGATGCCGTCTCTCCAATCTGTGCTGAATCCTTTTTAGTTCTATTATTGCACTTTTCTGTTACTGTTTGAATTTTACAGAACATTACAGAGATTCTCAGGATTAGATGGAGTTTTCTCTATTTCTTGTCTTTAGTCATTTAGTAAGACAGTTATATCAAGATAATGTAGCTGGACACTGTACGGGCTGCGTGTTGCAGCTCTTAAGCCGTAGTTTCAGCCGCTCCGTTGAAAACAGTGGTTTAATCAGTTTTAATTGTGCAACTTCTCACTAGAAAATGGTATAAATAGTCCCAATATACTGTGAGCTGTGGAGTAATCTGTGTTGAACTAAATCCGTCCACAACACATTCACAGATTTCATGGTTACTTGCTCAGCTACGCTTTCATCACCCTGGATGTGTGTGGCGTGGGCCACGTACAGTACGAGCGCCGCAAACACGCAGCATAAACATGACTTACTCTCCATAAGCTGCTGCTTTGAGAGGGTTAGGGTGCCCCCACCCCGAACCCTGGGCCAGCGTACAACACATCGGGTTGGAGTCATTTCCCCGCTTTGGCCAGAGCTTACAGACATTCTTCATTGAATGGAGCCCTCGAATGAAAAGGCCGTTCCAGCTTGGCGCTGTTGAGCTGGGCTAACCTGCTCCCCTGTCTGTGGGTAGATTAGCAGAGTCTACACAAAGCTCAGGGGTACCAGGCAGAGCTGCTGGACCTCAAAAAGTGCAAACATTAAGCTCAGATGAGTTTATCTAAAGACTGATTGGACCCTTAATTAACCAAGTGACCTCTGACCTTTTGGGGAATAAGTATGGGATCAGTTTAGGGATCAAGACAAAGGCGAGCACAGCCTTACCACACACCAAACACTAATTCAGTGAAGAATGCTCGTAATTAGCCCCACTGCTTTCATTCCATGGCATATTTAAGAGAAAAAACACAGCTTTGATATTTATGTAGGATAACTATCTAAAAGAGTTAAAATGATTTCTAAGGATTTATGGTGCCTTGAAAAGAACAAAGTATTATTCAACCCTGCAAAAAATGTACTTTTTTTGTGGCTTTCACATCATCAGTGTAGCAGCAGCTTGTGACCAGAACATTACAGAGATTCATTTCAGTTTTGATTCATCAACACATTTGACGTGTAACCGATCACATTCAAGTTTCATAAAGTTTCATGACGGTTTTGGAAGATTAGGCTTAAAGGCATAAATTATTATTACGTCGCTGTCATGTACGTTGTGTGTCTGTGTGCGTGCGTTACCTGCAAACTAGAACCACACACAAAGCGTTTGCGCTAATTATACTGAAACATTTAAGATTTAAAATCACAAGGTAATTTGCCAAGATTGTGCCTATAGGCGCAACAACACGTCAGAGGTGGAGGAGGCCACAGGTCGCTCTGATGTGCTGTAGCTGTGCACATTAGCATCACAGTTGTTGTCTGCAAGTTTCCACAGAGCATGTTAGCAGCTTAAGTGTGAGACAAAGTGGCCTATTCTTCTGCGCTGCGTAACAAATAGGGCCGTTCTTGTTAATGTATCCTGGTAGGACAACCATGGAATGCCCAAAGCATGCAAGTAAAAAAATACAAATCGGTGTTTGTCATTCTGCTTTCGCCCTGCGTCCTCTCCCAGTACAGCAGGATGCTTTGTGCGCGTCTCCGGCTTTCGGGGTTATGCTGTGTTGCTGATGGCCTCGGGGCTGTCGATGGATAAAAACGAGCTGATAAACAACAAGACGTCTTGTTTGCTGTGGTTGCTGGCGCCGTGAGCCAACACTTGATGTCACATTTCCACAGTGCATTTCCAAAAGAAAAGATTAAGTGAAGCTGGGCAAAATAAAGTTCAAGTCATGGCTGCTGGCATCTCTATAATCCATTTCTCAGCTTTGTTTACAAGCTGACAAACTGAATGATTAGCGGCAGAGACGCACCGCACTGTATCTCAAAGATCTGTCACCAGCACAGTAACATGAACTTCACCACGTTAGCCTCCGTGACACACGCAGTGACTTTGTAAATGGACCCTGAATAGCTGCCCTGTTCGCGACTTAAAAACAGCTGCTGTTTTACCCTCGCACCAGGTCATATTAGCAAAAGCAACAGCAATGACAAGGCCATGATGTTCCAGCTTCAGGACTCTGCCCTTTGGGGACTTTGATGAACTCACAACATGCACATCTTCCAACTGTGCGTGAACATTGGAGAAATTCAACAAAGATGATACACAATCAGTTTGCTTCAGTGTCACAATTGATTTCATCATTTCCAGTTAATGTAATCAATCAATGCTTTATTAGGGTTTGTCATTGTATGCATTGAAAATCATTGTATGTGTATGTGTCACAGTCGTTTCCACACTAGCTGTGAATCAGAGAGATTATGAGATGATTATTGGAAGTCTCATAATTTATATATTACACTGTTGTTTCTTTATGAAATGGACATGACAGCAGAGTTTATGCAGAGGCCCACTTCGACATTCACGCAAACGTTTAGCGACATCGACGGTAACCGATCGTTTAAAACAGCTGAAACGTTTCAGCGGAACGTGTGACTTGTGCTCAGTAAAGCAGCGTTTGGGTCAAACTGTGCTCGTTAGGTTCAACGAAGAACTCGAGTCACGGCCTCGTATCTGCCGGCGGTGGAGTTACAGCTGGTTGAAGGAGTCGAGGGTCCCAACGTGAGTAACGGTGGACGATAGATGAAAAGAAACGCCCTCACACACGTCTGTGTAGGATAGAAATATACAATACAGTATGAGATTATACTGTAATATTATAGATTCTGTCTTGTTTGGGCCTCTTAGATTCATAGACAACAAGCTATTGTATTCTGCTTATAATTCAGGTAAATGTAATAGATTAAAGAGATAGGATGTAACAGTAAGAGTGTAAGCTGCAAACACTCACATGCACACACCGTAAAATATACCTGCCAGAGTAAATGAGTTGTTATCCACTGACATCTTGTTAATGGCAGCATCACAATAACATGTTTCTACTGCTCGTCAGAGGCTGATGGTGGATTTACTAGTAAAGTGTGTTTGGAGCGTTTGCGTTACTAGTTCACCTCGAGGAGCAGACGTGTGCAGCACATAAAATAGAAAACTTTGAGAACCTCTAGAAGCTGAGACTTTGAATATACCGCAGGAAAAACTGCTTCTGCAGCTGTGAAGCTGACCTTCACACACTCACACTAGGACAAGTGATAAAGGTTGTAGTTGTTAAGCAGCTGTTTTTTTTCCGTAGCAGCTGTTATAATGTGATTATTGTACAGAAGAACAAAGCAGCAGTTTCAGGAACTAAACGATGAGACGGGAAGGATGTTCTTAATAAACTTTCCCTGCAGATTTCAGGTCATTTCCATATAACTGAAGTCAGTGGACTGTGAAATGAAATGCGCCACTTTGACAAGATGCGTAAACAGCATAACGTGTGTGTTTCTGGTGACCGGTGAAGCCCGAAGAACAGAGTTTCTAGATGTAACTAATCTGTACTCTGCTCGCACTCAGCCACATGCTACACTAGTGATAGGACAGACTGCGAAAGCTCTCTGATGGCCAGAGATGTGCTGAGGACTAGACTGAAAGCAGACACGTTGGATTTAACATCCACTGTGCTGCTGGTCATTCATCGTGGATGTGTGATAGAGCTCTGAAAGCAGTGGAAACATAAGGTGTAATAATATGTTCACACGTTTTGCCCAAAGCGCAGCATGTTTGCATTGAGTGAGTTGTTCATGGGCTATAAATACGCCCCCTCGGTGATGTCAGCTTCGTGGCTTGACAAGCAGGTCATGACGATTTACAGCCCAACGATGGAGCCATACCTGCAGGATATATTGCGTGTTAATGTACCTCACATGAGGATCCCCCCAGGACTATGGTGCTGTGTCTAATAGGAGGCTCTGAAAGAGCTTTTGTCTGACTGAGGAGCAGACAGACCCGATGTCATGATTTGAAAATAGTTCCTACTTTGAATACACCTGATCTGCTCATGGGCCAGTTTATTCCAAATATCAACAGCAGTGGGCAGAAACAGAGGAAAAGTCAGAGGTAGAGAAGATCCATCCACAACCTGAGGCCGGGCTTCAGTCAGCGCTGCACCAGCTCCAGGGGGGCTGAGTATAGTTACAAATTTAAATCCCGTTGGTTGTGACATGCACCTCTTACGCTGGAGCCGATTAAACGTGTCATGTAGAGAAACCAGGAGCTGCAGACACACAAGGACGAGAGGGACTTGGTGGCGGCTGCCGTATAGCGAACAGACATCGAGCAGTTGCAGAGTTAAAAAAGTGGATGAGGCGACGTGAGAGCCGGAGGCAAGACTCAGTAAAAGAGGTGGCCACGCCAGACAAAGGCCTGAGTGTTAGCGGCACATCCTGACATCAAGTGATACACCATAGCAGAATAATTTAAGATTTTACATGAAACAACACAAATGTGAAAAGGCTCATTGTAGCTGACTGGGATTCCTTGACATGCATAACTAATTATCTATCTCGCCTTTAAAACATGAGCTGGATGTGTCTGAGCTCATATTAGCTGCTTAGCCCTGGTGCAGCACGTCTCACGTCTGACACAAGCTCAACACGATTCTTCATTTCTTTTCTGAATTGAACGGATCCGTTTACGTGACATGATGCTTGAGATGCTTGGATATTATCCCCATGAGGTATGAATTCTGTCTGTTGTGTTTTAGCAGTAGACATGGAAAATAGCATGACGTGGGTGAGGCCGTATTCCGCCTCATTTACCGACCTGACGCCAGTACAGTCACTGCTGATGCATGTTCTGCCTCTACATTTTGGGATGAACCGTCTAAAGTGTCTTTATTTAACAAAACCACAGAAATTCTTCATCACTGCATCAAGTTCAGGCTCTAAGTGGGAGGTTTTAAACCAAGTGGGAGCTGGAACGTAGCAGCTCTGCGACAGTCTCGCAAGTTGGTTTGTTTGCCTGCAGCAGCTTTTCTGGCTCCTTCATTCTGTCTGAGGATTAATGATGCAAAGAAATCAAATTTGTCCATAACTGGCAAGTTGAGACAGTGTGTGTGTGTGTGTGTGTGTGTGTGTACTTAAGATGTGTGGACTGTGAATGTAGTGAACATGAAGTAAATGTTTGTCTGAATCTGATGCGTATGGTGGAAACTGAAGTCTGTGTCGCCTTTATCTTAATATTCTTGTGACATTTTGTTGGGGACAAAAAAGACTGAGCTATATTTAGATTGTTATTGTAATCGAAAAAGAACTTCTCAAAACCTTAAGACTGAATTAATTTTAGTTCAAAGTTTAGCTATGCCTGTGACACATTAATATGATTTATATCTAAGCCAAGCATTTCTAATGTGCTGCCTGTAACTAAATTGAGATCCACTTCATTCGTCTTGACACAGCCCTTCTCCTTTGTTCTCTCTCTCCTCCCTCCAACAGGTCCAGACTCACCTGGAGAACCCAACCAAGTACCACATCCAGCGCTCCCAGCAGCAGCAGGTGAAGCGCTACCTGGGGAAGCTTGGCTCTCAGGCGTTGAGCTTGCCCTGCCCCAACCAGTCCTCTGACCACGGGGGCATGCCGCCAGGGCCGGGCAACAGCGCCCCCAACAGCCCTATGGCCTTACTGACCCTGAACTCTAACTGCGAGAAGGAGGTGAGTTTTCAGCGTTGATGTAAACATTTACCCACCTCATCACACTCACACTTCTATTCATTGCTCCACGTGTCATGCTGTCCTAGATGGATGATGTCATTGACGACATTATTAGCCTGGAGTCCAGTTACAGTGATGACATCCTTGGCCTGATGGACCCAGGACTTCAGATGGCCAACACGGTATGGACGGGCGTCACACAGAACACACGCAGGTCCAGTACGAGGCCGTGTGCTTCACATTTCAGAGACTGTTAATGAACGGAGGCCTGTGCTTTTGTGCTACCAGGACAATGGGCCTCATGGAAACCTGTGTCCAGCGAACGACTGCTGTTTATTGATTATTAATATTTCCCCTAGATCCCCGTGCCTGCTAACCTTATGGACATGTATGGCAGTCAGGGCATGTCCCAGCAAGGCCTGCCCATCAGCAACTCCTGCCCCGCCAACCTGCCCAACATTAAAAGGGAATACTCCGGTGAGCAACACACATGCAGAGAGAGACGAACGCTCCCTGATACTCTGAGTTCCACTCTCCAGGCCTTTGCAGAGCCAGTTAAGCAGTTTGGCCTCGAAAGCATCTTCTGTGTCAACATCTGGACTGCACATGTCACATATGATGTATTCGTATCTATTGTGTTTGTTCTGGTATTGAAAACAACCTCATTTATCACATAGTTTCACAATCCCCGGCCATCATGCATATGCTGGATAAGTCTGGATCCTGTGGCAAATTTGACAACTATCAAAGGCCTGAAGGGTTTCCTGTGGGTATGTGTGGTCATTTCACTGGAAAATGTACTAATAACCGGCTGCACAGTGTTTTAGTTTTGCACTGCGCTGCTGATTTTATTGATCGATTAAAATGTTTTGCTCAGAAGCTGAGGTCAGAGCTCTGGCGAAAGAAAGGCAGAAGAAGGACAACCATAATTTGAGTGAGTTTTAAAAGGCTCTTATAAGCATAAAGTCATACGTGCAGAATATGGTTGTGATTATATAACGTAAAGTCAAATTAATTGTTTGTTGTTGTTTTTGTTCTGCAGTTGAGAGAAGACGACGGTTTAACATCAACGATCGAATTAAGGAATTGGGAACTTTAATACCAAAATCCAACGACCCGTAAGTCCATCAACATCAAGTTTTAATCATTAAAACGTGTATTTCCAAGCTAATCAGGATCTATCGGCTCATGTCCATCAGCCTCTGCACAGCCCTTCAGACCTTAGTTATTATCTAATCTGATTAGTCTCATCAAAAAGCAGAGGCTGTGTGTCTGCACATAGAAGGTGTGGACAGCACTTCTCCATGTCATCATAACTAGATTCAAAAAGGAATAATAAACAATATCTAATATAGGCAGAGTGGGAAAAACCCAACATCATAATAAACAGACTAAGATATTGTTTCAGCAACAACCAAAAAATCACCAGTCCAGAGGCAAATGGATGGAAAAGAATCACTGTCATAAAACAGTCTCTATAATCGTTCCTTTGATCCACAACTGTAACAAGATTTCTTCCTAAACAGATAAGGTTCAACTCAGCTGATATCAAGTATTTATATTGCACATTTTTAATCATTTTAATCATTATTTTATGATGAAGACTGTAACATCTGGACGATCTGTGTAACGCGGTTGAATCTGAAACATCACTGCTGAAATACTCAAAATGTAAATATGATACAAACATATGGAATAAAATTAAAAGTACAAAGCTTATTGTATGTAGTGACAATTAAAGCCTCAAAGGGTTGAATGTTTCTCTGACCTTTGACCCTCCCAGCACACACGGTCAGACAAGGCATTATCTCCTTCACCACCTTACCTGGCAGTGACTCAAATCGCTGTCTGACACGCGTAGTGTCCAGCAGCCCGCTGGGTGTAAGAACATCTGCTCCTGTGCGGTTTTCAGGGACATGCGCTGGAACAAAGGCACCATCCTGAAAGCGTCCGTGGACTACATCAGGAAGCTCCAGCGGGAGCAGCAGAGGGCGAAGGAGCTGGAGAATCGTCAGAAGAAGCTGGAGCATGCCAACCGACATCTGATGCTGAGGATACAGGTACAGTTTCTTTATGATAACCGTGTCATTTGTGCAACAGAAAGGCAAACCTCAAACCCAGGTCCTCCCCGTAGCTGTGGGCGACCACTTCACCACCGTGTCATAGCGGTTTGCAGCTTCATCTCGCTTTTGCCACCTGAGTGTGTAGACTCAGCTCAGTGGTGGAGCAGTCATCCATCAGTGCATGTGAAGCTGTGTCTCCCTGTGCGCGTTGCAGGAGTTAGAGATGCAGGCCCGGGCTCATGGGCTGGCCATCGCTTCCTCCGCGCTCTGCTCTGCTGAACTCTCGAGTCGAACCATCAAGCAGGAGCCCGCTTTGGAGGACTGTCACCAGGACCTGTACGCGCTCCACCCCCGCCACCAACACCACCCCGCCTGCACGCCCGAGCCGCCCGGCTCCCTGGAGCTGAACGAAGGCCACTCCAACTTCTCAGAGGGCCACTACAGCGTTCACAGCAAGCCGGGCTCCAAACTGAACGACATCCTCATGGAAGACACCTTATCACCGGTGAGAGGAGGGGACCCGCTGCTCTCGTCCGTGTCCCCGGACGCCTCGAAGGACAGCAGCCGTAAGAGCAGCGTCAGCATGGATGAGAACGAGCAGGGCTGTTAGCACCCTCTACTGGTGACGGCTCCACCTGCATCCCCAGCCTCTCATCCAGCTGCAGGTAGCTCCGTCGCTGCTGCTGTTGTGGAGGCTTTCTCCTCTGTCTGTTGGCCGTGTTTTTATTTTCTCCCCATCCATGTTTACATGTATTGAAGCTTTTCCAGTAATGTTTTTTGTTAGTTTTTTGTGATATCTTTGCCTTTAACCTTGATTTCAAGGACTGATTTTTAAAGTGTTTGCTTTAATCAATACTTTGATGACAATGAGTTAAAAAGTAGGAGTTTTTATATTTAAAAGACATGCATTTATCTTTGGATAGAAGCTAGATTATGTTTATTTCTATTGATTCCAAAGAATCTAGGGAAGCTATGAATCAAGGTCAGAATTGTAGATATTTTGTGGTCACTACAAATCACTAGCAATATTAGAAGAAACAATATATTTATTACTGTAGTGCTTTTCAATTTGCGTGTCTTAGGTTCGACTTGAATGTGCCAATGCCTTATTGAGATGTGGATGCATCCGTGTTGCGTTGCTGTGCACGTTCGGCTGTTCGCTGAGTCTGTGTCAGTTTTCAAGGTCAGATTTCTTACAATTTAATCACTTGTAGCTTTGATCTTATTTATGTATCTACGTTACATACACGTTCATCCTGAAGTTAACTTATAACAAGGCTTTTAAAGAAGCCCGAGATTTTAAACTCCACCTAGAGAGTCTCCGTCGAGATATTTAAAACTAGTTCAACTAGTTCCACGACGAGAAAGATGCACCACAGTAACAAAGGTCGGGCTTCGTGTGCTTCAGCTCACATGCGTGAACCGCCCGGTGACTGATCCAGCAGCGTGTACCAGATACTGTAGCAGTACATTCCTGCCTGCCCCAACCGACTAAATGCTTTGTTAGACACACAATCAAGCGTCTTAGCTCAAATTAATAAGACTAAGGTCCTGACATCTGCAAAACGAGGCTGAAAATAATCGCATTCAACAAAACTATTAACTACTATAAATATTACTACTGCAATTTTTTGTTTGAAATCATCAGACACTGTAAATTATTCCCCCTGTGCTTCCCTGTTTTTTACACCACTGTGGACATATTTCACATTCAGGATGATTTTTTCAACGTGTGGACATTTATATTGCCAGGAGTATAAGGAGACTGCTTTGAGACGTTGTATGTGTGAAATGCATGACTTTGTCAAAACACTGAAAATGCTTTGTTCACTTTTTTTATCCACGTGTAAAGCACCTGCTGCAGATGCATACAGAATATTGTGACATTATAGATTGTTTATGGTGTATGGTTGGTGTATATTTCAGTTCCTTCTCAGCGGCTGTGGCACATTGCAGACCAACGCCAGCCTGCTGCACATAGAGCCCTGTCACAGCACAGTCCCCATTTCTTTAAACTATGCAACGGCTGACGTTGTGCCTGTAGAGCAGCGTGTTGTTCTTCTGAATGACTCTCGCACGTGATCGTCTTTTTAATAGTGTAAGTGCCTTACAGTCATTTCTGTTGCCCTGGTGACGTAATAGGAGTGATGCAACACTTTGTTAGTGTTTATTCTGGTGTTGATGGATTAACCTGAAGAGCGCAGCATTACCTTAGAGAGCAGTAGCACTTAACACTACCGCATTAGCCTCACAGACTTAATAACCACAGGGTTGGGTTTGTTTTTATCCCAAAGTGTTCAAAATCAATTTAATAAGTTGATAAGTAAGCATTACGACATCAATTAAAGTAGAAAACAGAGCATAATATCAATGCATTTGATACAATCTATTGTTATTATTATTGAATGTTACGTCACGTCAGAGTTTGTCCTCATCTAGAGCCATGGAGGTGCCAAAGTAACGCAACCAAAATATCTACACAAAGTACAAACTACTCAGATTTAGCACGATGAGGGAAAGTCTTTTCCCCAATAGGTTGAGTGAAAACAGACTGTTAACAGTGTTGGCAGCGTTGCGCTTGGGAAGGATGGACGAGTCTCTGACGAACGGAGCCGCTGTGGTAGACGCGTGGCTGGAGCGATACGACTACTATTTACTGTATCGTCTCATTTTGAGTCATGTTAGCAGCCACCATGATCACATGGAATCTGCTGATCTGCCTGAACCTGACGTTCATCACGCCATGAGCACGTTACACTCGGTTTTTGCTTTGTGCTCGTCTCATCATCATGTGATTGTTATTTTGACTTTGGGGCTTCGTGTTGTACTGGATATAAAGCATCTTTTTGACTGGCATGAATGTAATTCACAGTAACAACTGCCAAAATGTGTTGCCATAAAAGATTTATACTTATAGCGACGTAGATTCAGTGTCTACAAACTGAAGTTAGCTGGTGCAACCTTGCTAGTGTTGTTTCTCTGTAGTTCCTAAACCCAGAGCATGAAGGCAATCAGGCCAAAAGTATGAAGAGATGTTGTGAAGGTTTATTCTTGAACACGGACGTGGATCCACAACAAGCTTGACTCACTAAGGCGCTTTCTCCATGATGAACGCGCTGAAGGCTACACGTTCACTTGGCTGCGCCTCTACCAGGTTCACACAGACCTGCGTCGGCTCAGCCTTTGAATGAACCCAGCTCTGTCTGTCCGATCGTTGATGGAACCAAGGACGCATCCAAACCCTGAAATGTGACTCGTCAGCGTTGCACATGGTGGCGGTGCTTCATTCAAAGTCATCACTATGACTGATTTCACACAACGACTCTTCCAGTTGTTAATTATTATGGCACATTATGGGCAAACCACTAACGAGGAGGCGCGTTAGCTCCAGACGTCTGTGCTTCCTGTGGGTCATACGCAACATTTCTGCTGATGTTGCTACTGTTCGTATTGTTACGGTTTATAGAGACGGACGTCGCAGTAGTTACTGTACGCACTGCTTTCAGATTAGTGGGCACGAACTCATTGGAACTCGATGTGGAAACGATGTGAGACGTATTAAAGGTTTTATTTGAACGCTGGCAGAGCTGATGTTTTTCTTCCACCACACACATGAAGACACACACTTACGTTAACACAGGTGATGTGGCTGGAAGCAGATGGACACGGGAGGAGCTGGACTGTAGGAGCTGAACCCACTAAAGTCTGCTTACAGCTACGCTACGGTGTCTGATGTACCACTCATCAAATATTTATATCTATATTTATCACTTGAATAAACTACACACACGTCTTCATTTGTTCCCAGTAGAACCGAGCTCATCAGTCCAATTCCGGTGAACTTGGCAAAGAATTTTGTCGTCGATCGTGTCGTTGAAAATTTCTGTAAAATACAAAAAAATGATATTGAGCATTGGATAAGGGGGGGAAAAAAAAGACATTTTCATAATCAAATCTTTAGTTTAAGTATTGTTATACAACAATCTTTAGTATAAGTATTATTATAGATTAAGTTTTAAGGAAGTACAATATTTCTCCCTCACTGCTACTAGATTAAGGTGTCGTGAGAAGAAAACACAAGTACCGTGAGCAAATCTCAACGTCCTACCTGCACGTCCCAGGCCTGTGGGGAGAGGCATCCTCAGTGAGCCTGCAGAGTGTCTCAGACGCTCCACGAGAGACTTCTGCACCAGCTCCAATGTGCAGTCCGGGTGCCACACGGGCAAACCCAGGCCCAGCATGCACCGCACGATGCGGTTCTTCTCGTCTGCCGTCAGCAGCCCCCTCTGGTGGGCCACATACACCATGAAGGACATGTCAACGTTGACTGCCTCGCCGTGAAGCAACGCTGGCAACACCGTCTGCAGTCACAGAAGGCAGAAACCAGTTATACCGATTTATGAAGGAATACACGTTTTCAGTCGGTGAATTAAACAGGCTAAGACAAGTTCAGCGACTGGTTTTGTGAAAAGAGCACAAAAACTTCTTGGTGACCATTTCTAACTTAGGGCTGATTAGGTGACCAAAATCCACCAGCCGATCCAGATCATCCTCCCACAGGTTGGGAGCCAGTTCCTCCAGCATGGTTTCTATGGCGATGCGGGTGGCGGCGGTGGCGACGTCTTCCCCTTCAGAGCTGCCGTTGCTCTCACTGGTCTGCAGCTTGGAGCGTAGCAGCTCTCTGCCCTCAGCCTCCAGCAGCTCGAACAGGCCACGGTGCTTCATCAGAGCCATCTAAGGCCGGTCAGGAGAATGACAGCAGTCAGAGGAGGAAGAAAAAGAAAAGAGGGAGAAATGGAAGCGCAACCGCAAAGACACAATAAATACCATGCAAGAGTTAGAGTAGAGGCAACCTAACTAAAGATTAAAAAAAATCATTTGTCAGATACAAACTGATATGAATCTGTCCGACATGTTACTGATGTGTGTGCTTCCTACACGTGTCGCACTTCATGAGGGTGACTGACATCCAAGCTGGGGAAGATGTGGGTGCATACGGGCTCCATGTATTTCAGGTCCCAACGGAGAAACACGATTGGCTGAAACATGGGAATGTTTGAGTCAAACTGCACAACGTTTCAGACATGCAACCACAAGCGTCTCTGTGCATAGAGGTCTGGGAAGTGATGCTTCAGCCTGAACTGGGATTTGTTGCGACACAGCGAATGGTTCTGTCAAGTCAGCTGATCTGCTGTTTGTCATAAGGCGCGTCTGTTGTTGGGATGGTGCAGATTACTGTAAACAGCGTCAGTTTCAGAACATGAAAACAACATTTTCCACATTTTTATTACATACAGTAGTTAAGAGGAGTCAGCAAATGATATTTCTGAGAAACAACGGAGTCGGTTTCTTTTGCAAACTATCAAGCACAATCACATAAATCTATTCTGAGCACGTGTGTCAGAAGGCCACTCATTCGCTGTACACACTTGTTAGTGCATTATCACATGACCAAGACAATCACCCTGCTGGTCAGTGATCATGCAGTGATCAGCACCTTCAGCATCTCTGCCATGCCGTTAGAGATCTGTCGCGGTGGGAGAGTTTGGAAGAAGGAACGATCTAAAAACGTCGCCACTGGCGCGACGTAACTCCCCAGCTTGTTTTTCCCACCCGCGAAGTTGACCCCTGTTTTTGCCCCCACGCTGGCATCAACATAGGAGAGTAAAGTGGTCGGAACTCGGATATATGGAGTCCTGCGGCGATAGAGAGAGGCGGCCAAACCCACCACATCCAGACAGACCCCTCCACCCACGGCTATGACGGGCTCAGAGCGCCTGTCGATGTCAAATTCATGAATCTCCTCCAGGATCTTGGTCACTAACTGCAGGCTCTTGTTCTCTTCTGTAGTGGGAAGAGCTAGAATCTTGTAAACAACCTCTCTGTCCTCAAAGTATTTAGCAACGCGGGAGCCGTACAGCTGATTGACAGTCTCATCAATGACCACAAAGCGTTTCACAGGTTTGGAGTTAATGGTGCTTTCAAGCTCCTCGTCTCCTAAATGGCCCCACAGCAGTGTCCCATTACTGGGATCCAGGAGGTCTTTGCACTGAATGACTCTGTAGGTGAACACGATGGGGCTGACCACTGTCCAGGAAACTCCATCATCGCATTTGTTCTCATAGCTGAAAAAAGGGAAACAGATTTTAAGTACTTTTTATTGCTAGTTGTCGTCATGCACTTCACTATTACCTCTAATTAATACTAAAGATTTTAAACACAAACTACTACTGCTTCACTCACTGCTAAACACGTGACTGCTCTTCACCTAAAATAGAAAGGCATTTCAAGGCATTTCACCTCCCTGTGCGTGGCACACAGTCAACACCGCGTACAGTAAAACAAGGAGCGTTCAGTACAGCAAACACTCAAACTATGAAGCTATAAACAAAAGTTCTACTTAGGAGGCGTGACTTTATTTGTCGTATAAATTCCCTGATATTGCTGTTTACCACATTACACACTGTATTATTTCTATAACAATAAACCTCTTTATATGTGTACGTACTTACATCTTAGCCTGTGACGACCTTCCCTCTACCGGCTGGTTCTCCTCAGTTTGTCTGATCCATGTTCCTTTCACTTGGACCAAATTATACTTGGACTTATTGGAAAGCATGCTCCCAGAATGCCGAGCAGCCAAACGTCTCGCGTCCCCTCTGTCGGGTCTTATGGAGTGAGACACCGGATACAGCGTAACAGAGAGGCTGTCAGTGAAGAGAACGCGTCCCTGCTCTTTAACGCCGTTGCTCAATCAGCTGTACAGTTTAAAGAAAGAAAAAAAAAAACCTCTGGTAATGAAGCCAGTTTATTACACGCAGTACACTGTATGTCAATACGCAGCACAAGCAACGTGAGACAGTAGGAGAGTCTCCAGTGGGTTTGGAGGTCAGGCGGATATTCTCAGCGATAGCAGACCTCAGATATCTCCATGGCCAGCTCTATGAGTTCTCCCGCGTCCTGACAGGACCCACAAAAGTTGCAGTCCAGTTCCAGCTTGTAACCGCGCCGCTCGTGTCCCTGCTGCTCGCTCCTCTCGCCTGACTCCACGATGTATTTGTATGAGGGAAAGCAGCGCTGCACGGCCCTTTCACAGGTGCTCGGCAGCAGGACCATCAGCTCGTGGAAGCGACAGTGCAGACAGGCGAGCAGAAGTGTCGCACAGTCATCTGCTTGAATTGATAAAGTAGATCATCAAAGAAAAAGGTCACACTGTCAGAATGTTGTGTATGAAGATGTTGTTAGTGATTCACACTCCACGCCGCCTATTAAATTACCTCCACTATCTGGCTGGTACGAATCATCTGAGGACAAACAACTGCTGCTGTTGTTAACCTTGCTGGAACAGATGGAGATACTGGATCCACCCCTTTCACTTCTGCCCAGGGGATCATGGGAACCGGGATCAGTGTCCATCTTGTCCGCTTCTCGCTCTGAGATGGCGCTCGGCCCTCGTACCCCACCGACAAACTGGTCCGTCGTCTTTCTAGCCACTGTTTTTGGGGCGTGAAGCAGAAGTAGAGCGAGAAATACTACCGATGGTACAAATATTCAGTCTGTTTTCTATTTGACAAGTATCTCTTTCAGATCTCCTCTGAGGCCGTTTGAATTATTTAGAGCACCATTAACATGCAGCATGTTGTGGAGGTGAGATTTGACATGTATAATGGAAGAGATGTGCACTAGAATGTCAGCTGAGACAAAGTATTGATTAGCAAGCGTTTATTTGGATCCAGTTGAACCGATTGTGAAGAAAATTTATTCTCCCACTAACACATGCACCACATCTACCATTTTGAAGAGACATGGATTGAGCTGAACAACCTACCATCACAAACCCGATCCTGTAGCTTCTCGGGCTCAGTGCGACCCTGATGATCTGCAGGAGGCTGTGAAGGAGTGTCCATCCTGTGAGGAACAAAGTGGAGACAATAAAAAAACCACATAAGAGAAGTGTACTTGTCTAAAGTGTAGGAATCCCGGTCACCCTGAAGACTTTAATAGAAGACAAAAAGACGGCTTCAAAAGCAGCACAAACAAAGGCTTTGACTCTTTGCTTTACAGATTACCTGTCTGGTGACCAGTCCAGCAGTGTAAACTGACCGTGGCATCTGCAACTGTGGCGCCTTTGAGCTCGAGCTCACGAATCCCCGATCATAATGCACACACCCACACTGTGAGCACACTCCAGAACGATCGATGCCCAGCAAGCAGGAAGCACAAGCACAGATCTGTCACGGCATAATGCACAGGAGATCCATTCAATTACGCCACTGTGTCGATCGTAAGCCAATACGAACCACTTATCAAACTCCTGGGTTTAGCAAGGAGCGACAGCCGGCACCTGCACGGAATGATCGGATCACAATTTATTATCTCAGCGAGCACTTCTGACACCACGGTCTGGTAAACCACAACTGCTGGAGGATGCTACAGCAACGTGACACAAGTCTGACAGCAGACCATTTGCTTCATTCTATTACCTTCCATTAAGAAGTCATTACTGTAGACTAGGAGGTGAGAACGAAAAACAGCACCAAGCTATAATGTCATCACGCGAAACGACAAGACACTTACCACCAATCAATCAGAAAGAAACATCAAACACACATTATCACATTTACCATGAGGATTTTTATTCATAGAGATGCGTTGTTTTACAATAATGGTAACTCTACAGAATCTACTCTTAAAAGCTCAGTGAGAGCAAAATTCTACCATGTTCATTGAAGTGATGAAAGACCAACAAGTATAAAGATTTCTATTCTTTTGATCAATTGATTATACTCCAAATACAAATATATCAGATCATGTTGGCAGTGAACATATTTATTGTAAAGCAACATTTTATTTACCTTCCTCTACAAATGTTTAAATGACTACTAAAATAAAAATAGGTAGTGTGGACGCAACAAAGCTTCAAGTAGCTACAAAGGGGAAAAACTTGTCATTGCGAAGTGCTAACTATCAACGTTTCCTTTCCTTTGGTTTCTCTGCTCCTCTTGGTCATTCTTGTGCGAATATTTAAAATAAGTAAAATCATTAAAAGACAGTTTCACAAATGTGTTTTTGTGATCTCACTCTACTATACAGAGAATTTTAAGAGCTAGATTATTAACAGAAAAAGGCAGGTTAATGCGAGGAAAATAAATTCCAATAAACAAAGTGTTTGGTTACGTAGATGAAGCTCTTGTTTGGAACACGGAGTCACACAGACTGTGAGTGAGGTGGAGTCGCAGCAGACGACCTGAACGTCGTGGTCAGAGAGAAGGCACGCGGTCCAGGTGAAGGCTGGGCCTCACCGGGCTGCCGTTGTCTTCATCGTGGTTCATCTCTGGACTGTGGCCCTGCTCGTGTGTGCTCTCCGGGGACTCGTAAGGATAATTTTCACATATCTCCTCGTCCTCCTGCTCTTCTTTGATGCTGGTGTGATAAAGGTGCACGACAAAAAAAGATCATTGGGACTTGTAGCAATACACAGTGAATCGCAGGCCAGGTGACACTTACAAAGCCTGCGGAGGAGACTGTGTAGCGCTGCTGTCACTTTGGTATCCAGATCCATTAGCAAGGGCTCCATTCATCTGCTCCTGCAGAACATGAGGCAGGGAGTGCAACGGGATGCCGCCCAAAGAAGCCGGGTTGTAGAGAGAGCTGTTGCTGTCTGGAGCGCCACGCTAAAAAAAAAAGGTATATTCATAAAGCTTTCATGTCAATAACATCACATCCACAGAAAAAGCAATTAGAAGTATAATTACAGTCTGACTGATGCAATTTGGATTGTAATGGAAGCACAGAGCTGTCGGACACTGCCACCATTCACTCGTCTAAAAACTAGAGATTTAAAATATGACTCGTCTCTTACCTGAGGAGCAGACCCAATTAAGCTCTGGTTTTTCAGCAGCGATCTGTGCAGCAAGTTGAACATTATTTAGTATCAACAACTGAGATATGCATCACCTTTAGCAGCTGCTAATCCATAAACACTATTTGGTCAGATGCACTTAAATCCTGACTGTTCTGAACAGCAACTGTATTATTCAGAGCAATCTTACAGATTTGTTGAGTAACAAACAAATGAGCAGAAAACATGACAGAGTCAACCTCAGGCCAATAACTGACCGCTAACCAGCTAGAAATGATAACCCTGCTTTCAGCTGCCACCAACATCACGTGCCAAAGGCTTGACTAAAAGACAGTTGACTATTTTCATGGAAAACTTCAGATGGGCCTTAGTAGAAAATGAAATTTGATAGGTGTGGCAGAAGAAAGCGCCGGTGTACACACTGTGGCCCATGACGTGTTTGTCTAATGAAATCAATGAGTCAGAATTGCAAGACGTGACAGAGGAAAAACTAAACCCATCAGATGACACTTTTGGGTGCTGGTAGTGGTTTGAGGGGAGTGGCCTGACGCGTTGAGCAAGCACCGACGGATGAACTGAAATTGTGGAACAAGCCTGTTCCGATAAAACATTCGCTTTGTGGTTACGTCTCACGGGAGTGCACAGTAAATTCGAAGGTTAACTGTGTTTGAAAAACGCTGCCGAGCTATCATTCTTTATCCTGTAACCATTTTGTAAGTTTCAGTGTTTGCTGTAGCTTAATTTGTCCTATTTACGCAGGTCAGCTGTGCATGAAAGAGTGAAAGAGTGACATGCTAAATGTTATCTTCATAGCACACTTGAGCGTTGAACCGCAAAGACATGTTTACAGTAAATGTTGTGTATTTATAAGATGGAAGTACAAGGTCAAACGCGTGCGTCTGCCGGGTGTCTTAACGCACACAGGGCTCTGGCTACCAGTCAGTTTGCACATACCCGTTTCCTGTAGTCTTCTGGGGCCGCCTCCTGTGGAACTCGATTTCATCCACCGTCCACACAGCTCCCTTCACGTTCTCCAAACGTACAAAGCATTTATGGAGGCTGAGATTGTGCCTGACAGCATTCTAGAAGATTAAAAGCAGGGCATTTGAACTACTGAGTTAACGCTCACATACATCTAGTTAAATTAAGCCTAAACACAACTGACTCTTTGCTCTGTGCTGTTATATTAATTCTTATGATGAGTAATGATAGCTATAGATATGTCTCTACCTTCCAGGTTGCTGCATTACGCCTGAAATATGCAAAGTTCCTTGTAAACCAGTTGTAGATTTCATTCAATGTCAGCTGATTGCGAGGCGATTCAAAAATTGCCTGGAAAACACAAAGCATTTGTAAGATTTACTGCAAATGATAAGCTGTGGATTTATCCAACGGGCGCATCAATGCACATTACAGAACACTTTACCTGTCTTATGAGAGAGGCGTATGTAAACGGAGGTCTAACTTCGGTGCTCAGGTAGAACTCCTTATTATCGATGATATCTGTGCCAGGGCAGGAACGAGCGGGGTTTAACACACGCACATACACCAAACGCGTATTAAACAGAAATGAAACAGATTCAGCCCTACATGTCTGTGTGTGTCTCATTTGTGAGTCCATTACCTTGGCTCACAGAGCGGATATAGCGCCTCCGTACTGGGGTTCCAGTGAACATGCTATTTGGAGTGAGGACTGAAGGGGACTCGGACAGAGGCGTCAGGGGTGTGGAAGGGGTCGTGGCACTCTGGGACAGGCTCATAGGGGGAGGGCCCTTGGGCAACGTTGACTGAGAGAAGGATGCATTAGATGCCAGATTTACCTGAAAAAACAAAGTTGTTAAGACAGAAAAACAGTTTAACTATAAGCAAAACAGTATTTATTTTAATTGAAGGAGTCACTGCAGGTACTTACAGGCTGTGCTGCGGGTTTGGGTTCAGAGGACTTGAGATGAGCCATCATAGCCTGCAGTCGTTCTTTGTCCTTCTTCAGCTGTGCGAGATGAGACGCCAGAAATAGAAGTTGAGAGTTGGTGAATTCACAGATTTCACTCAATGACGAAATTATATTCAATGTGGGAACTTCTGGCATCTTGAGAAGTGTAATTATCAGAAGACATCACTTCTGTTTAAAGGGCTGGTGTGAAAACACACCACTACAAAGCTTTAGACACTCACTGTCATACAAGTTTACTTTTTCTTTTCAGGAGTTTTACACAAAGAACGAAATACCTCACTGTCACAAGCAACTTTGAAGTGACTTTGGTAAAAAGCTTGTAATGAATGAAAATGTGTTTCAACAAAGAAACAATAGGTTTAGTTATATTAAAATAAATAAAATCAGCAATTAAGTCTTACCTGCAATTCCAATTGCTGAACCACTTGCATCTGCACCCGACACTGTGCTGTGCTCTTGTCGTCTAGCGTGTGCTCACTGTTCAAATGCCTGCAGAGAAGCAACATCTTTACATTGGTGCAGGTGTGGCAGCGAGCAAAAATGGATCTAATGCGATAAATGAATAAAAGCTCGGACTCAAAACAAAACAAATGCCTTGCACCAGTACAAAAGCAGCAGAGTCCATTACCAAACATGTGCCAACGGACGAGAATAAGCATCTGGCCAGCATGTGTAAAGTGTCTCGACTCACTTGAGAAATGCCTGAAAGTCTCCGAAGACGGTCTCGCAGCCAGGCCATTTACACATGCCATTTCCAAACAGCGGGTGGCTATTCTGTGTGTTTTCATCCAGTGAGCCACTGCAACAAGTACAACAGCCATCCATTAATGACCTCACAGTCAACATGTTGGTAGCTCAAATACTGAAAACATGTTATGTGCGCTGGCACAGGACGGGACACATGTAAAGTCCCATGATTACACGTGAATACCTTTCCTTTCTCTTCAGGACCGAGAGATGACTGTTGTTGGTAGGTTGTTGACTGGAAAACTCTCTAGTGTCTCCACTTGTGGACAGGATGCTGCCATTCTCACAGCCTGCAATATGACGTATACTGCATATTTCATTGTTTAAAACAGAAGCAAGTCACTGGTGAACATCAGTCATTGTAACGGAAACCAGCCAGCAGGTCTGTGCAACTGTAAGGCAGCGTACCTGCAGCTGCAGTGGGGTTGGGGGGAAGAACGGACAGCAGGCCTTGCCTCTGCAGGTTGAGGAGGTGCTGCTGCTGCATCTGAAGGAGCTGTTGCTGGATAGCGATCTGCTGGGCTGTGAGCTGTGGCAGAAGGATCGAACAACACAAGTCAGTCTCTACTCGCTTCAGGCACTAAATACAGCTCGTTCGGCATCGGTTAAGAAAGAAAACCTCAGAAAAGGCAAATGTATTTTGTATAGAGGGAGCAGAAAACTCCCACAGTGACTAGATATCCCACCAGCCGTCTTAGAAATGTGACGCTCACAGCTCTGTCTTAACTTCAGGGGTCAGCACTGATGATGAAACTACAACTGGTGCTTTCAACCACTTAACTTACCAAGGTAAAGAATTCACTTATTGTTGGTAAAACAAACTCTCCACTTCAGCCGTGACACAAGTCTGATGCTCTTTATTTTCATCATAATGTTGTGCGTTTGTCCAACACTAAACAAAAACACTCGCACTTTTTCTAACTTACTTGTGTACCTACCAAAATAAAATGCCCATTTCGGTTGATTTAAGTGTGTCTCATTTCACACCGTTGCCCCCGTGCACTCAGCCAAGTTCTAACTTGTGCTATGAATTCCTGTTAATTGCCAACAATAATTACAAGTTAAGACTGCAACTGGATGCAAGATTTTTTTTAACACAGCCCGAGACAGCCAAGACCGATGATGCCACACTGTCATGAAAATACATGCACATATGCTGATGTGTTAATTAACTGTAATGTGCTTTGGCTTATAACACATAAAAACACATCCACAGGCAGCTGAGTGTTCACAAAGTCAGTGTGGGCACTGGGACAGAGCATTCTGAAGGGAGCATAGAAGAGATTCACACAGGGTTTTAGACTAATTTAAATTCATTGCAAACAAGCACCTTTCACAGCCACAACCACATCTCATGTAAGTTACACATGTTACAGTTCCAGCTTCACCCTCAAGTACTTGTTTTACCTACACACTACGTAGAGACACGTTACTCCTTGTTGTGACAAAAGCGCAGACATTCTGAAAATGATATTCCAGGCTGCGAAGCATGATTATAATAATTGCTGTAATTTTAGTGTTAATTATCACATCGTTTAACCTTTAGAGCTAATGAGCTGCCACCGAACCCCTGATAGGAGCATGAATAAATATTTAAATGTACAAGGACCAGATATTCAAGTGATAAATTGTAATGCTAGAATGAAGAAGTATTACCTCTTGGCTAACAATCCCAGCATTCTTCTGTTGCAGCAGCTGTATATTTAACTGCTCTTGCTGATTTTTGAAGACTTCTTGAATTTGTTGCTGCAGAAATGTGCCATTTCAGTTAAGTGAGATGACATAGAGTTGAAAATGGGCAAAAAAAAAGCTTCATTTTTCTAAGCATGCATTACCTGGTGTAACATGAGTGCTTTCTGCTGTTGGAGTAGGGCTTGGAGCTGCTGAGGACTGAGGATCTGCTGCTGTGGTGTCTGTTGTAACTGTTGTGGGGCCTCTGCAGGTGGGGTCATCATAGACAATGACACTGGAACCTGCATCAGTCAATAAAAGCAAAAGACATCAACAGATCTGCGCTAGAAGAAAGGAAATTACAACATGTGTAGGCAGTTCTCAGTGTTTATATCTGCATGCAAACCATTTACATCCCTTCTATTTAGACTGCATTCCAGTGAAAACAACAGGTATGTTTACATGTAAACAAGTACTGCATATCTTCAATCAGGGTAGGGGATTACAGGACCAGACACACTTCTGCTGAGGTAACTGCATTTCTTTGTCATGTCCTTAGATGTTTAACGGTTCCTGGTATGCGAAAAAATCCAACATCCAGTTAAAGCTAAAAAATCTGGATTTGAATAAACAAAGGTTAATTGTAAAACTCAACACACATGAAATCAAGAGAACAGGCTCAGTTCTCTTACTAAACTTTACAGAAGCTCGTTACCAATTCTGTCTAATTCTTCCTGTAATTGTCCGTATTATGACCTCCAATACGTGACATAATCAGCACATGGACGGAACTGACCACCTTCAATGCTAAGCAAAGACCATCATATAATTTAAAAACCTGAATAACAACATGACAAAAAGATGTAAACCATGCTCACACAGCTTTTTTTCAGCTTTTCCCATGAAACAATCACATCAAATCAGAGCTACGTTATAATTAAGGGAGATTTTTTTAAATGAAGATTTAATATCCATGTCTGTGCTTGTCCATCGTATATTTTAAAATGCTATTTACGGTGCGGAGGAGTCTTATTGCTGCTCAATGCTTAACACATCCTTTCTCTCCTGTGGAGATTTGTATTTTTACCCAACGTCCATGATCAGTTACACAACACACTAAGAATTCGATTGGGATTATTGATTAATTTGTCTAGTATTAACCTGCTTAATCAATTATTCATTTGTCTCTATCTGTCAGAATAATTCCAATAAATGCTTTTAAAAAAATACAGCAGGTAACATCTTTAGACGTTCTCTGCTTAAAATAGACACAAGCTCAACACTGCTTGTTATTTTTTACCCACTTCACTGGTCAGTTTATTAAGACGAACTACAGATAGTTCTGTTAAAAATGAACAACAACAACACTGGATGGCTTCAGGGAATTAGAGCTTCAGCAAAACAACAACAACCAGCACCACGAAAACAACAACAACAACATCCTCTTATAGGCATGCGGCAATTACCACACCCTCCCCCTCACTGTCAAGCCTCACAGCTCAAGGGACGCTTACAGTAAACATAAACAGAGTAATCAAAATTGCACAGAGATATAAATAATGAATAAAAAAGCATACAGAGTGTGTTTACAAAAACAGAACTTGAGATTCATATTTTAATTAAGGTTTGAACCACAAACAAACATTTCTCTCTAAGGCAGAGTCTGTTTTGAATCGGGTAAACAAACTGACAGCAACTTTCACACAGGCTTCGGGCTAACAATAACGGATGACTGCTTCAGAGTTTGTCCTTACTTATGAAATTCAATGCTGCAGAGGTGGCCACCAAAGCAATGAAAACAGGTCTATCCCACAGACAGAGCCAGCTGGCCCCACTATTTTTCTGTGGACACCATCAACACAGCAACAGCCTTTGCCTAATTCCTGTTGCCATGGCAGCCAGCAAGTCTAAACATCTTCTGTTGTTGTTATTGTTGAAAGTCATACCAGTGAGCAACTGAGTGTAAACACAGCTCTGTTCCCGCAAGACTGGTCTTGTGAACTCTGGGATGACTGACAGCAGAAAGAAACGTTGAAAACTAGCTGAAAAACAAACACAATAAATCCTCTCCTATGAGATTTAATACCTACAAACAGGCCAGAGTAACGTTTACAAAAAACATATATAAGCCGTTAATAAACTCAAGACTTCATAGGCTGAGATCTGAAAATATTGTATCAAACAAGCAGAAATGAAACATGTCATTTCCTTCACAGACATGTGGACATGTTTTACATAAGCAAAATATTCAAATCTGATTAAAAATGCCCTGCGGTGAAATCTAAAATGACAAGAGAATGAGTTCAACAAACCTGATAGTCGCCATTGAAAAGTTTTCCTAGGCACTAAAAAAACAACCACCCATCAGCAACAAAAACAGTGCCCGACAAGCTAACAGGGCCTTACTAACCTACACAATGTGAGCATAAACAAAACTAACAATGCGACACTGATCCCTCCGCCCAGCATGAGCTGTGCTCTCCCTCCCCTTCAAAAAACCTCAGTACAACCTTCCCCCATCCCTGTGCTCACTTTCAGCATAAATAGAAAACACTGCAGTTTGGAGAAAGTGAGACAGAGAAAGTGAAATGTTCAGTGTTATTTATGTGTGAAAACCATAACACAGCACACTAGCTCAAACTCTACTGCAGCAGGCAGGTGTCCGTCTCGGTTCAGCTATCATCCTGTACCTGGTAGTGCGTATGAATGGGAGTCGGAGACCAGAATCATTGTTAATTCAAATGTAGCATATATGCTGTAGTGATTTGCAACATACATCTGTAGTATTGAGAACAATTATGTATAAGGTGCCGCTATGTAGCTTTATGCCGTAGTAGCAAAGTACGAGCATTCAGCGGCAAAGATGATCCAGCGTCTCTGTACTAGGGCTGGTAATTAATACTGTATCTTTGACTTAATGAAAGTTTATTTGAAGCAATTGATTTACTTGGCAAGAATTTCTTTCATTATTCATTATTAATCATCTTGTTTGTGAAAATATGCCCTACCTACCCTTTTTTCTAAAGTCAAACCCAAAGTTACACCCTTAAACTGCTCGTTTCACCCAACCAAAACTCCACTAACAAAGACAGTATTTGTTTTTTTTTAAATGGATAAAGCAACAAAATGAGGATATAAAGTATCAAATAGTCCACGTGTGACCAGTTTTAAAATAAAACAGCTAAGTGCAATGGCTCCACTATAAATATATGTTCAATAATATTCATTAGAAAACATACAGGGTATTTGTATTTATTTTGATTTCTGAAGTTTATTGATTTGTCTATAAAATGCCAAAGAATAGAATAAGTCCAATCCGACCTAACAAAGCCAAGGTGAAGGTTCGACTGACCTTTTTGCCCGTTGTGAGCCATACATATTGCTCCCAAGTGCAGATACAAGCAGTGAATTTTCACATTTGAAAGTCTACTTGAAAAAATTAAATCTACTTTAAAAACAGCTCCAGACCATTTTAAGTTAAACAATTCCTTAATACACAGACTAACCAGATCAGCTTTGCATACACTGCTCATACTTTCCATTGTTGAAAATAATAAGATTCTGCGTTAATGACATATTGCTACATTTGCAAACAAATATGTTTTTAATGAAAAGTAATGCTGCCAAACAGATGCAGCTGGGAATAACTGACCCTTGGTGCCTCTGGAGGACTCTGGCTGCTGCTCACTCGACTCTCATTCTCGCTATGACTCCCGTTCTCTGTCTGAGTAGCTGGAATGGTGCGGCTTGTTGGTTCTGTCCCAGACTCATGCATCTGGACTTCAGTGGCCTGAGAAACAAAATGAGTGTGAATCAAAAAACCGAAGAAAAAAAATCTGAATTTTAAGTCATACAATGAACAATTCCTTTCGGTTCTTTTAGAAAAAAACCATCACAAGATAATTAGATGCCCAACATCCATACGCAACTAACATGACCGCAAAAATGTGGCTGTTCATCATAAGAAAAAAGTGTGTAATCTAAAAGACTACAGCAAAGAAACGTTAACGACTACAGTGTTACAGCTCTACCCACCAAGACAAACATTCTCGTCTACTACTAGAGAAGAACATGCTTGGTCTATTTGTTGAATAACCCAGTGCTGCCATGACTACTGTAAACACAGGGGCCCTGGGTCCATGTTTATGTGCAAACATATCTTCCTTCTGGAACAATTTACCATTAACCAGGTGGTGCGATAAACGGCTGTGGCAGGTAGTACAAAGCACAAGTAGGCTTTTATGTATACAGCTTGGGAGCGTTTGAGTCAAAAGCTAAGCAGCATAAACAAAAGTAAATATAGTAGGCAAACAAATAATGTGAGCAGATGGAAAACTATACAGAAAGCCTATAAAGAGCAGACAACACTCCCTCAAGGTTAACAGACAGTTGAGTAACTCTGAAAATAATACAAAAATACAGAAATCAAGCTGTTAATCAATTGATCTGTTGTGCAACACTAAGAGCCAACATAAACAATTTGGCAACATTTCACTACAAACTAATCACAGAAGAAGTAAATCTCTGATTCCCGAATTTGAAAGTGACTAACAGCAGACTACCGTATAAATGAGAGGTTATGTCTAGCTGCAGTGATGTGTCATTTGTAGACAAGTTGTAACATATGCGTTAAAAAACAGAGAAACTTTGTGCAATCTAGACGCTACATAATCAAAAGAGGCAGTTGCTGGTGAGCTTTTCACTTTGTTTACTTTTGCTTTCAGGATTAGTTCTGAAGACAAAGGGCCATGTTTCCTGTAGACATTTCTGAAGATGTTGGGGGTGGTTTTGGCTGGAAAAGTCAGAGTGAATATAGAATTCATATCACATTAGCGACATTATGCACCGCAGCCAGAAACCAAACTAGATACTGCGTGATTGTGACAACTGAATACAGAACAGTTTCTGAAATGAGCTTTAAAGCTTTCTCACCGCATGGGCAACTTTGCAGCAATGGTCACTCTTAAGGAAACGTTGTTAAATTGGTTTTCCTTAACAAAGAGGACAAAACACACAGCCGTTGGATAGGAATTCATATTTACACATAAGCTACTAGTTAATGTGGCTACAGTAATACAAGCTTTATGGATTTGAAATTAGTCATGTGTAATTATAAAATCACTTACATGTGTAAGAACGGGGGAATGCAGGCAAACGAAATAAAAATTTTTCCAAGTTATGATTAGCCAGTTATGGTTTCCATTATTCAGCCAAGAGTACAATCTACAGCAACAACGTACATGTAGAAAGATCTAAACCACTGCACGATCGATACACAGCGTTAGGAACATGGTTCTCTCCACCACCGACCGAACCAAGTCGAGCAGTACAGTAACATCTGACGTTTTAGAAACACAGACACTTTCCCACTCGCTCATCTTCAGCCACTTTAGCCTCGTAGGGATCGCGTGTGCGCTGAAGCTTCTCTTGTAAATTGAACGAAGAAACTCACTGGTGAGAAAGTCAGGAAGCTGGGCTCACAGGGTCCCACGTTAGCCGCAACCTAACGCTGCCTGCCGAACACAATGTGCAGCCGACAATTTCCATCAACACCCACAACGTTACGCGTCAAATTCTGAATGAATGTTGACGTTATCTAAAGATTTTGGACTTAGTTGGCATTTGTAGCTGTGAGGTTTATCCGTAAGTTAGCGTATGTCATATGAATTGGACTGAAATTCACTGCGGTCTGTCGCTTGCGTTGAGGACGCGAGCCTTTAGCTTGGCGTGTATCCGGAAAAAACACGGGGTTTGTAAGTTCAGCACGTTATCTAAGCACATAACTCGGTGTTGTTTGTCGGTTGTCGTCTTTCAGCTATGCTAACAGCACTGGGAAACAGTTATCGACCAATCCTCCATGTAGCGCTGAGCTACGTTAACAGTGTAACAAAAGCTAGCAGCTAGCATATAAGAAACGTTTCTGCCCGGTCCTTGCTCTTACCAATCGTTGATACCACAATTAATACAGGGCTAGTTGTACCAACGTCCATTCAGCGAGTGTCAGCACGAGGTAACAAACGCGTACTTACCGAATTATGTGCGGACGGACAGTCTTTGACTCTGGGTGGTGTCTGGAAAAGAGGTGCAGTACCTTCCCTGGGACCGAGCTAGCCACAAGTTGCTAACAGGGGGCGTGGCTAAGGTAAAAGTAAACAATGGTGACGTCACGCTCACACGCGGGACTGGGGTAATGCTAATCTATATAAATCACACCAAACCCAGCGCTGCTAACGTTTGGCTCCGTTGTGTTACATAAACGTGCCGCTGTTGCCACTTCCACTGTTGTTAAATGAGATATTTTCAGTGAACACGTTCAGACCAGGAGTGACATCACTAGTGTGATGACAATTACTCATGGAGGTTTGACCTGCACTGCGCCCACGGATTTACATACCTTCCATTGCATTTTAATATAAAATACATGTATTTAAAAAAGGTTTCATAATTTAGAATTTACATAGTTCCATTGTTTTGGCTCCTTTGCCCTATAACAGTCAGAATTGTTTAGTGTTTGGTGTAGGTTGTCTCGTTTTGCAGATCTGTAATGTATGGTTATTATATTATTATAAAATGTGTTGTCTTGTTGCTTTTTCTGTTTAATATTTTCTCCTATTTGAATTTGTCTTTACAAACGTGTCACTATGACAACAGCTTCAGACAAGATTTAAACTAGCTTCAAAGACAAAAAGGAAACCCAGACCAAATCACCAGTGTGCTAATATGTATGTGTAGTTCAGAACAGGGCCCAGATCCAGTAGTACAGACTTAGAGACTGATCGTGTTCCAAAGCCACTACGTATAAAACGGTCACTTTGATAACTTTGGTCTTTACGTACGTAATATGTTAACGTAATTTGGTTAATATATTAAGATAACTGGGGGACCGAATGTAACCAGCCAATCATTTTCTCTCAGACTTAGAGACACCACTAGAGGGAGATGTCTTCTTCCCTATTATCATTCTGTAGATTAGATCAACTACATTATTAATCCCATTGGGAAATTTCACTGCTGATGGTACCACGTCACCAAAACGTAAGAACAAGAAAATGCAACTAAACGCCAAATTAAGTACAAGACAATAACAGAAACACATTTTTTCTACACACAACACAATTAGGGTTCAAGAACAGACACAAAACAGATTCATCCCTTTCTAACACAAGTTGCAGGATTATTTTGGAATACAAGATTTAGGCGAGCTACCTGTGGGGGCGACAGTGGTTCGAAGGTAGCGCTGTCGCCCACCGATCATAGGTTTGATTCCTGGCTTCACCAGTCATGTGCCAAAGTGTCCTTGGGCAAAGACACTGAACCCCAAGCGGTGTGTCTGTGAATGTGAATGTGTGCAGTATCAAATCGATTTGAGTACCAGTAGGCAGAAAAGCACTATAGAAGTGCAGACCATTTACCATGTGTGAAACTAGAAGTTTAGTTCATAAGATTCTTCTATAAAGTACTAATATTCTTACAGGAAATGATTATTACAAACAAAAAAAAGACAAGTTTAGGCATCTTTATTTATTTTTTTACACGTCAAACTAACAGAATCTTGACTAGATACAACTCCAACATAACCTACATAGATACTGTGACATTCTAAACCTGCTGGTAAACACAAGGCACCATCCAAGATCAACAATCAGTTACAAGGACTGAGTGGTCAACTGTGTATAAGTAGGCATACAATACTGTCTTCTCTTCTCCAGCGTGTGCTTTTAGTATTATGGGATGAACACAACATCACAGCAATAACGAAGCAAGTTTGGCAAAGTCAGTGGCCTTAAAACTAACTCACCTTGAGTCAAAACAAAGGCAAAATTAATACTTCAGTATTGGATCAGAAGTCTTTTTGGGTTTTAACAAATACTCTCAATTACCTCAACAGCAAAAAGTCCCAGCAGTATAGTACTAGTAGTACTCAGGGAATTCTGCTCTGCTGTTTCACACACAAACGCATGGGAAAGGGGCCTTTGGTGAGACGTATAACGCTGCAACTAAATGTCAATGTTCAAATACAACCTATTACATAGAAGACAACAAAACGCATTAACGCTAAGCGTTTGAGACCTACTGTAACGGTTCCGGGCAGCAGTGATGAATCAGACGTGATAAACTTGGTTTAGCCAGACTGACATATTTCTGTGTCCCACATGTTTATTGTACTTTTTCCTGGAGCTGGTATTGTCCATTTTATAAAGATTAGAATTTTATATAGATATATGTTTAATTATATATCTATAAATAATACAATTTCAACAGTGGCCACCAGAAAAAGTGAAACAAAACCAATGTGCATTTGGTCTCCCTTGTCATATTGGTAATCTAATGTCTGAATACAAATACAGTAAGAAATAAAGTGCTCGATTTAGTATAAAGGTTTTAAACGAACACTATAACCCTGCCAAAACGCTACAGAAAACGATTGCACATAAACATCTACTCGTGATGTTGTGTAGAATATATTCTTATCCCTCTTCATCCATCAATCATCAGAACCACTTTTTTCTCTTAAGAGTCACAGGTTTGCTGGAGCATCTTTAGCCGTCATTGGGCGAGAGGCGGGGTACACCCTGGACAGGCCTATCACAGGACCACATATAGACCACACCACGGTCATTGTAAAGCGATAAAAAAAAAAAAAAGAAGAACGACCAACTTCTAATAACATTACAGGATTTTAAAAATGTACGATGTCCCATATCAGTAACAGTATATTGGCTCACATATATAAACACACACAAAGGACTGATGAATAGAAAAGCTTTGTGATATATAGTTTTGTGTAGACGTTTAGTACTAAAACCCAGTTCCCTTTTAATTTCTAACTGCACTGACTCAATAACTGTCCTCAGGAACATGTACAACATATCTAAAAAAAAAAAAATTAAAAAAAAATTTCAACTGGACTTGTGTTTGTTTTGCAAAACTCTGCTGTATAAAAGACATACAAATATTGCTATAGATAAAAATTTAACTAAAATTTGCTTCACTTGGAGGCAATGTTTTGCTCAGAAGATGGCAATTTCCATCAGAGTTTCAGAGGCAACATTTTGAGAATTCCACTTCAAAATTTGCCCCAATATTTGTGTCAGAAACTTGATCATACATAAACATAGTGTTTATCTCCTACTCTCTAATGTGCAAAAGTGCGTTAACGTCTTGCTCTGCCTCCTTCAAAAGCGTGGTGCTCCTTGTGCGCTGAAATAGAAGCCGGCAGAACAATTAAGCAGTTTTAAATGGTCTCACATTTTACAGTATCAAATATAATTCATCACTATTGCTACGCTAAGAAAATATACAATATAAATGTATAATATATACAATACTCACGTTTGTAAAAAACTGCTTTAAAGGGTATTTTTGGAAGAAGCTCATGGATTCTTCCCAAGATGTTTGACTCGCTGGCACACAAAGCATTTCCATTCCAGACCTGAACAACATCTTCCCTCTCTCTTACGCTGACGCTGACACCAACTACTTCATCCTCTGCAAAAACAGTAACAGAGGTTAATGCATTTCAAACTTTGTGATTTGTACATAAAATTACCAATACACTGATTCAGTTCCAAAGCATGTGATTGTAGTACACATTTACCTGGGGCACAATAATCACTGAACTGTTCTCCAATAGTAGCCAATAGCAACTCCTTCCACACAACAGACTGTAAACATGAAGAAGTGTTTGTCAAATGGTAAATTATTAACACATACAAAATTGTATTGATTATGTCACTTACTGTGCACTCTTTGGGCACTTTCATTTTCCACACACCCCCTTTGGCATTGCTCTCCTCCTCCCTGCAGATGACATTACACAAAGACAAGCTTAACACAGTCCCCGCACAAACGCATGCTCACTCATCTTCAAGTTCAAACTTACCAGAGTGGTTTCCGTTCTCCTCTCATCAGATGATAGCTGCATCTCAGCGGCAAGTTCGAGACGCTGGGTATGTTGTTGTAAACTCTCCAAAAGTTCTACTCCAGTGCAAAGGTAAACAGAGACAGCAGTTTATTTATTGAACTGTGTACTGGCACAGTAAATGAAGACAGTTGTCCAGTTAATATTTCACATTTGTTACAGTGCAAATTTGAAAATCCAAAGGTCTTTTTCCAATCACCATTAACCGTAAATGCATCCCCATTCATATTACGGTACTTGAGTTGTGTAACGGACTGACGTAACCAGTGACACAAAACTACCTGACATGCAAATGGGGTTGTTATATTACACAGCAGCTACATAGGAACACGCTTGTTCAATGCATTGTTACTATAGTAAGTTGTTCAACTTACTACTAAAAGATCATTTGGAAAAGTAGAGTAATCATTTCGCAAATGCTGAAAAAGCAAAAAAAGTAAAAACAAAAAAAGGATATAATAAGGTTCACACAAGCAGCTTCAACATGTTACATGTAATCATCAGTGTAAAACCTATATACACACACACACACACGTATGTTATGTGGGACTGTCAGTATTTCTAGATGTTACATTGTCAAGTGTAAGTACAATGACATCTTTGAAACTATAGGTTTTGGTTTGTATGTTTTTGGGGTTTTTTTATCTCAAAACTATCAAGAATCTCACCTGGACGGTCTCCACTGTGTAGATTTTCTTCAGGTTTGACTCACATTCAGCTGCTGTTGTTCCAGGTAGAGATCTGAAAAAAAAAACAACATGAAAAGAGATATATTGTGAATTACACAAATAGGACTTGAAATGTCCACATGCTCTAGATAAATATTACTCCGCTGCGGTGTTACTCAGACATATTTCAGAGATCTGATCTCCGAGCACACAGGTTGGAGCCAAGATCAGATGACAAATAAGCCAGTAAACAGTAAACAACATTGACCTCATTCGGACACATCACCCTCTGATTCACACCCATGCTGGATAATGACACTTGTGAGATTTTGTCTCACATCTATCAACTCTGCAGGGATTGCTTAACAATAAAACCTAAGTATAAACTGGCATCTTTGTGCACTGGCACATTTGATCCACTGAGGTTTAATAACAGAAAATAATAGCAAAAGCCACATGAAACTCGACAAGTTTTTTTTTTAATCATAAAAACACAAATTGTCATTTTTCTGGCCTTTCATTTATTTTGGAAACCTGCCAAGCACAAGATTTGCATATATAGGTCACAAGGGGAGAAAGGCTGCGTCTTTATGACCAAGCTGTTTTGCTGGTAGCCACATAATCCACGCACAGCACTGTCAAATACGTCGATACTATAATGACTGACATTAAACCAGGCCGGATACATTCCTTCCTTTGTTCTCGTTGAAAGGTCAGCTACATGAGTTCACCTACTTGACATTGACTTCAAGCTAATTACTTTAAATCGGAGGGAGTAACTAACCAGCCAGTGTCTCACCTGTCAAGCCAGAAAGTCCAGGGAGAGTGTAAAGGCAGAATGTCGCTTTCATTACTTGAAATCCTCCCCAAATCGCCGCTGTCGCTCATGTGAATGTTGTCCAGCAGCCCCGGGCTGGATGACGTGCTCAGCTGTAACGCAGCTACTGGAACTGCCATCGCCAGGTTCCCTCTAAAAGCCGAATGACTTCGCAAAAAACCAGCAGACGTCTCTGGTCAATGTATACCAGCAGCGCCCCGGTCGTTATTTATACACACAGCGTGGTTAGGTAAATTTAACCCCGATCAGCTGCTGACTCATTAGTCGCTTCACCGGTTTGCGCCGTCACAGCCGCTGATGACGCCGCTGTCTCTCCGCTTTACCTACAGGCTCCCAAACGCTTCTCGTGTTGAAGTTGGCACATTCACAACTCAAAAGTGTAACTAATTGCACCATACAACGCGACAGCGTCTCAAGTCTGCCTACCTATCGAGTTGAAAAGCTTTGTTTATATCGGGGTAACTGGAAAGCGTCTTCCGCATATGTGCTACGTAGTTGCAGACATGCGCAGTCCGTACCGCTACTAGCTTTGTTGTGCTGCTAACCGCTACGGCTAACTAGCAAGGATTTCCTGCCTGTGACTAGACACAGCTATGGACATCGACGGGTTCTTGGACGCGTTTCAAGGCAATGTTTACAGTTATCTGAATAGCGAGCCATCGTTAGTGCATGGTTTCCTCACTTGTTTTGTTGCATTCTGTACAGCCTGTGACGCTTGCTAATTGCGTTACGCATGTTCCCGTAACTTAACGCTAGCTTACCAACACAGACTAGTTAGCGCGAAGAGACACTGTTTGATCTCGTGTCTGTCTGCTTTAGTTGGTTTAGTGTTGCGCGCTGAAAACGTGGTCATGTTTTACACAGCTGACCCGTTTATTCCCTCGCGGCTAGCGCTGGGGTTATGTAAACAGCTAGCTGCTAACGTCACAGTAACCATGCCGCTTAGCCACTAACTTTCACAAGAACTTTCCATATCGCTAATTACGTTTAGTTTTGTTATAAATCCTTGAAAACTCGATTTAAACTCGCTTAAAGTGAGTCCGGATGTATTAAATATTATTTCATTTAATTAGAAGTTTTTTGATGTCTGTTTAGTTGTCAGTAGTGACAGTTATAAGATTGTATTGAGTGGGATCGTGTACATATTACATAACTATGTACGTGTTGTATAGTTTATTTACCGTTATTATAATAGTAGGTCTTGATGCTTTTATTGGTGAATTGTGCAGGAAACAGTTGCACTTTGAGACCTGTAGAAAACGCTGTAGAGCTGTGACCCATTATTATTATTAATATTATCATTATTAATCACACTCTCATGTATGTCAGAAAACGGTGAAGAATGATTATTAAAATTCTCAATCTAATCATGAACTAATCAATTTATTCTATGTTAAGCTTGTTGGACGTACAAGCGTTCTTGGGTTTTGCCTGTACATTCATAGTTGTTTTTCATGTGTGCTGTACAGATTTTGAGAAGAAAGTAAAGAAAGAGACCTGTCCTGTTTTAGAACAATTCCTGTGTCATGTTGCCAAGACAGGGCAGCCAGTGTAAGTACTAGCTTCCTGCTGACAGATGATCTAAAACATCAAAACCCCTGCATTTAAATACAAAACAGTGATAGTCTTGGTTCCTCTGTTACTACTGTTAAAGGTTTTGCTAAAAATTTCATTTACCAGGTATGACATGCAGAATTGTATTTGTAATATCATGCAGGATCCCGTGGCCACAGTTCAAAACATACTTCATGTTTAAGTTGGAAAAGGTTATGGATGATTTCCACGTCTCAGCACCAGACCAGAGAGGACCACACAATCCCAATGTAGAGTGTGTTCCCTTCGAAGAGATGAAGAAGAGGATCTTAAAAATCGTCGATGGTTACAGTGGGTAAGTAAAGGTCCCTCACAATCCCACCCCACACACATCATCATCACAGCTATGCTCGTTTTTGCATCTTAAGAAAGCATAGAGACGTAACTTGCCACGAGTGTGTCAAGTAAGGAAATATCTTGATTAATACTTGGGTTGTTAATGGCTGATTAGCATTTTTTTAAATAGCTTGAAGCAACTGCTATATTTTGACAGATCAACTTTCAACAGAAATAGAAATTCTGTCTTTAAAATAGGACAAAATGTTATGTTGATAAATTAATCACTTACAGTATATGTATCTGGATCTGTTAATAAGGAAGCATTTTTGTCAGCAGCTTCTCTGCTTCATAATTGACAGGTTTTTAAAAAAAAACACAGTTGACCCTGGCTGTGTGTTAATAATACTAAATATACTTCCAGAATCCCGTTCACCATCCAGCGTCTATGTGAGCTACTCACAGACCCCAAGCGGAACTACACAGGAACGGACAAATTTCTCAGGGGCTTAGAGAAGGTGAATGTTGTTTGAACTCAAGAGTAGCAATATTCACCAATCTTGTTGAAACGAGCTCTAAAACATGTTACTGTCCATGTGTTGCAGAATGTAATGGTGGTGAGCTGCGTCTATCCCACATCAGAGTAAGTACATCAAAGGGTCCTCATCTTTATGACACACCTTCCTCGGATTTGCTTATTTGGTCTCACTTGCAAAGTTAGGATTAACATACAGTTCCTTTTGTGCCATTGTGTTTCTGTCAAAGGAAAAACGGGGCCTCCAGTGTAAACAGAATGAATGGAGTGATGTTTCCTGGTAACTCCTCTCTCTATTCAGACAGGTGAGATCAACAGACTTTGCAGTTAAGTTCTTAAACAGTGTATTACACAGAATGTTCATACACAGTTTCTCTCATCTGTCACGGTAGCAGTAGACTTATTGATGTAATTGTACAAAAATGTTCCTGTTTTGCAGTAGAAATGTAAATGGGCCAGGCACACCAAAACCCCTCAGTAGACCAAAGTTGTCATTGTCAAATGCACTTTCCACAAATGGGCTCCCTGACTGTTCGGTCAGCAAAGAGCCAGAGTTGACCACAGAAGAGGTTGAGCAGCACCATATCAGGTAAGTAAAGTAAATGTGACACGTGGAAGTCGTCTAGAACAGCAGTAGGGCCTACGGTGTGTGTGGGGAGTGTACATAGTGTAGTCAATATTTAGTTTTTGTTAAAAGACCAACAATGACATTGCCTTTATACACAGAAGTGGCACAAATACATTTACATAATTTCATAAACTGATTTATTTGTGTTACTACTGCAGTGATTCCTCGATCCCTGAAGGTGAAATGACACCAAACACTGGGATAAAGAACAAACACCCAGAGGAGGAGGATGATTCCAATGCCGATAAGCAAGAGGTCAAGAGGCTCAAGTTTGACAAAAAAGAAGAGATTGAAACAGAGACCGTAGAAAAGGAAGCATCCTGTCATGAAGAGTCGGAGAGCTCGTCAGAGACTCTGGAGTCTTCACAGAACACGTGTGAAGAGAACAGTGGAGCAGCTTGTGGTACATCTGCTGTTTCTAAGGATTATGGTAAGTGTAAAGACATCACCAGTTAGAATGATCAGCAGGAGTGCTTGAGTGTTTGTGAACCTTAGATAATATTGTTTTTTTTACAGTTTTAACTTTAGCTTTCATAAATGTACTTGTATATAAAATACGTTAGTTACAAGTCTTGATTAGAGTAGTTTGATTTGATTAGATCCAACTGTAGACAGGCATGTTGAAGAGTAGTGGGTTCCACTTTGCAACGTTTCCACAAACTAACTTGTGTTAGAAGTTTCCTTATTTTATTATTTAAACGTGCACCACTTTACTGTAATTACCTTTTGAATGAATGGAAGAGCTTCACATAGTTTTTTAACGTTTAAAGTATTCATTTCATACGTTTCATTTCATTTATCTAGTTGCATTTTTGACATATGTTAGACAAAATATTGTCTGTTAATATACGTATTGGTCACAAGTGTTACCCTACTTCATCTCTTTGATTAACCTTTAAATGTTTCCATAAATAAAGTTAATCTGCCTTTGTGTTGTCCTCTTTGCTTTGCTTCAGAGCCCAGCAGCACACAGACAGAAACTTCTGAAACCGAAGGCGACTCATCCAAGATGGAGGATGTCACCAGTCTGAACAATGTGGACCAACCTGAGCAGCCTGAGCAGCCTGCTCCATCAGAGGACCGGGACAATGAGGAGAACCGCATCAGTGAAGATGGTCTACCCAGCACCAAGCCGGTTGCGTCTTCTTTTAGTAGTTCACCTGACTTGTCAACAGAGGGCGATGCTGACAATTCTGAAAGCACAGACACTGCAATAGAGCCTGGGGAACATGACTAACTTGAACCCCTGCCTGCCAGCAGACTGTTTTTGTTTCTACACTGTAAGATACCACACCAAGGGTATATATGTAGCACTGTGGACCTTTAGACTTTAAACCAGGAGCAATGTGGATCTTGAATTCCTTGTGGAGGGATTTTTCTGTCCTCTTCAGTTCCAGCTAATCAAGGCCACACGTGACCTGGTCCTTAAACTGGAAGAAAAAGAGTTAAAGATCGTGGAGCCTCAGCTTTTTCACAGTTGACTCAATGTTTTTGTAATCTTTTTTCTGTTTTTTTTTAATATCTGAGCATTATAATTTAACCTAGATAACTGCTATAACACCATTCATTAATCATTTGGCATGTCTTTCTAAAATGATCAATTTGGGACTTTGATTTGAGTTTTGGCCCAAGTAAAGGTGATTCAACTCTCTCTGATAAAATCACTCCAGGTGAACTAGGACACCTGCCCTTAAGAATGTAAAGCAACACTTAACAGACGTATGCTTTTCTGTGAAGCACATACCATAAAATGTATTTCTTATTACCATTATCTTGCACTTGTTAGCTTTGGCCCTTTTGAAGGATGTGTAAAATGTCACAGTAAGTAGCCAATATTAACACAATATTGCCGGTAGTTATCAGGTTGGTTTAGCCCAAGGGCAGCCATTCCTGCATCAACCGTCAGAAACCGAACACAAGGTACTTTCACGCATTCTGTAGATCATACTTTACTCGTACAACTGTCCTTTTTGATAGCTAGGATTTTTACAGGATATAGCTGTACATTTTTGTAGACTTGTAATACATGTCCACTGCCGTCATAAAACTGATAGTCGCTGGAAGTTGAATGCTTGAGCTTGTGTCATAGTATTCATGGAAAGCAATAAATGCTAAAAGTAAAGATGCAGATTACGCTGTTATTATTCCGGGAGTTGTTCTTTTGACTTCCAAATCCAGCTATTTGTCACACTACCTGTCATGCCTACAGAATAATATAGAGCCACTGAAAGTGGGATTTACAGTTATGACTGATGTCACTAGAAATACAAATGCTGGCTGGTTGTCCGTCTAGCCAGATTAAAACACTCACACATTTTTTTAGACACTGGTAAATAAATGTTTTGACAGTAAAAGGCCAGTTTGAGCTCAGTCTCATTGGTTGGTCTGTGAATTTCATGGTGTGGCAGGTGACTAGACGCTCCAGTAAAGACCAAAAATGAAAAGTAAATCAACAAATGTTGAACTTAAATTACAAATTTTAAACTTGTACTTATCTTTCACTCTTGCGACCCTCCTATTGCTCTGCGTTATAGTTTATTACTATTACATAAAAGACAAAGCTGCAAAACAATTCTCTTATAAGCCAGAAAGGTGAGCCTCATTCAAAAGGCTTTAGTTGTGAATTCTACAAGACGTTGTTATTTCCAGGGGCAAATGCTACTGGTAGTTTGTTTTTGTTGAATTAAAGCTATTTTTGCCAAACAAATCTCTAAAACAGTAAGTAATTGCCAGACAGACAGGGATATGTCAATGTTTACGTGTTTCTTCACTGCCCCCAAGTGGCCAAAAAAATACAGAAAGTTCTAAAATGCTACATTTACACCATAACCTTCATGTGCTCATGCTATTATTAACATGTTATTGCAGCATTTGTAACTTGACATTGACAAGCTCACATAAAATCAGTGTTGGTGTTATTCAGTGTCAAACATTGTTTATTTAATAACTGAGCCAAAGAATAAAGTGTCAGTGATTAGGACACAACACATTCGTTACCAGACATGAATCCACCAATTTACTGTATTTAAAATGACTGGAAAGAGGCGAAAAGGCAAAACACAAGTGAGACTTAAAAATATCTCTTGCATCTGAAAAAAAGGAGTGAATCTTTTTAATCGAGTGGGGAAACCTCTCCGGGTGGCCTTGACGCTGCTTAGCCTAGATTATACTACCTCTGCTGTCAGCAGGTACCGTGGGCCAGGCCTCACATGTTCACAATGTCTTCCACTAACAATGACACTGCTGTATTGTAAGCTGTATGTGACTACTGTACATTTCTCTTTACTGGCAGAAACTGTATGTGAACCAAGCTGCTGACTTAGTAGAAAATGTTTCCTTTTATCAACAACATTTGCCCTTTCAGTAACTACTGTTATAGTTGACATGCCTGCACGCATTATGGAACTGAGCGACTGTTTATTATAAGCTTCGGTGAGACTGTAGCAGGCATGTAAATAGTAATCAGGTTATCCATAAATAACCTGAAGGTCAGAGCTGACAAAGTGCTACACACTTGGCTTGAGTGAATCATGTCTAGTCAGGAGCCTCCAGTGCAGAGAAAGATTAGCTAAAGAAGTATATCAACAATTTAGTTTTCTACTCCCCTCACAGAGACATCTTTTAATTCAAATGTCTTGTGTTTAGTAGAGTGTGTAAATAACATCTCATGTCATTTGCACCACACAGATTTCCCTTCAGATTATATTTGGGTTTAATTTGTTTATTTCAAAAACCGACCTCCTCTTTATCGTTTAGCATAGTTTACTGTTTCGTACACACATAATTAAAGCCATGCTATCCAGAAACTTTTGTTTTATTATTATTATATTATATTATCAATTAAATTTGTGTCTTGAATACAGCACATGTATGTTCTCTTGATTCAGACAGGCAGAAGCAAATGCACAAGGAAATCCTTCCGTGTCCATGTGGACTGATTGATTTTGACAAGTTTGTGTTTCTAATCCCTTATCATGTAATCCATAACAATCTGGATCTCACTTTCAAAGGGGATTTGCCACAACAGAGAACCCAATAACAATTCAGCTGGCAGTTATTTTGTTTTTGCTGGTGTGTTGCAGCATCTGGTTTAGTAAATATTTATATATGTTTTAATCCTGAGTCAGGTCAAAATATTGGTTGTAATGTAAGAATTACTTTCAGTCTTTGGAGAATTGTTGGGATATTATTTTCACGATGGGTCAGCGCCTAAGTGAGGATAATGACCCAGACAAGGAAATTGATGTGGCAGAGCTGCAGGAATGGTACAAAAAGTTTGTTGTGGAATGTCCAAGCGGGACGCTCTTTATGCACGAGTTCAAAGCTTTTTTTGGCGTCACTAATAACAAGGAGGCTGCAGACTACATTGAAAACATGTTTCGAGCCTTTGACAAGAATGGTGTAAGTACAAGTGTTTGTTGTACATCTACCTAGCCTTGAATCAATACTGAGAGACTGGCCATTGTAATAGTAGGTTGGCTGATTGGAGTTTGTTGCCGTTGCAGTTAAATGCTAGTGAAAACTTTTTAAACTACAACAATAATGACTATTATATATATATATATATTATATATATGAAAATTATTTGAATTAATTTGCCATTAAATGCCGCATAATTCTTTTTATGCACACAAAATGACCTTTTATAACATTTTCACTATTATCAACTATTAGGACAACACCATCGATTTTCTGGAGTACGTGGCTGCCCTCAACTTAGTCCTGAGGGGTAAACTGGAACATAAGCTGAAATGGACTTTCAAAATGTACGATAAAGACGGAAGTGGGTGCATTGATAAAACAGAGCTTCTTGAAATTGTGGAGGTAATATTTATGTTTTTACAGCAACTATGTGCAAAACATGCTAAAGAGTATTTTAACATTCACTGGCACATTCTTTACTTTGACGCTCAGTCTATTTATCGGCTGAAGAAAGCCTGCCACGGAGAGCTGGATGAAGAATGCAATCTACTGACTCCAGACCAAGTGGTTGACCGGATATTTGAGCTTGTTGATGAAAATGGAGATGGTGAGTGTTTGTAAGAGTTCTCTGGCAGCTTAAAAAGCTTTAGTGATGATTTAAAAGGGCAGCGCTGGGCTCATTTTCATTCATTGCTAATAGAGTATATTGAACAGTAACATGAGTATGACCTGCACAAAAGTCCTCTTCTTGACAAAACTATGGACATATTTTGTGATATAGGAGAACTGTCACTGGACGAGTTCATCGATGGAGCGCGAAGGGACAAGTGGGTAATGAAGATGCTGCAGATGGACGTGAACCCCGGGGACTGGATGAGCGACCGAAGACGCAGCGCTGACTTCTGAAGCTGCAACGTGGACCATGCGTATGTGTGACAAACGTGATTTTTTACCTACTGCTATTTATATGTAAATAAAACCTACAGTTGAGATGTACATCCACAGCTGTGCTGTATTTTGCTTCTACAGAGTCTCCTTCTGTCCTTTCATTGTGGTTCAATTTTGTTTAAATTTAGCAAAGCTACCGAGTGACAACAACAGTAGCCTTGGTTGTATTTACAGCTGCCTGTAGTGTAAGTCTGTCTATGTGTATTTCATAAATGCTGCAGTGATAAGACATTTACTTTGCTTTGTATTTTTTGTGTCATAAAATGAGCATTAATATGTTCTCAGATAAACACAAGTAAAGCCTCACCACATGTACAGTGGTTTGCCAGTGTATCTCAAACGAAATTCATACTCATATATTTTGCCATATTCTAAGTAGAGATTTGAAAATACATATAATTCACATTCACAGTCAGATATTAAGGAACCGGTTTTGCAGCCTATTTCACATGAGCAGTTACAAATTACGAAACTATAAAAATAATAACATAATGTGCGAAAAAAAGCCACGTCTAAAAATAAGAAAACAAGAACTTGGCTTTGGGTTTAATGTGGATTTTTATTTTTAAAATTAAAAATAAAATAAAGGATTTTAATACGAAAACGTCCCAAAAATACAACGAACAACAAAAGCCCAGATTTCGCGGAAGCCTTTTTTCCGTCGGTGATGTAGGACCAGTCCTTCTCGACAAATCCTCGCCGTTTCTCGCGAGACAGGCAAATCTCGCGTCTTCTTCCTGTCCTGCTAACACTGTTGACACTGACTAGCGCACCGATTTATCCGCACAGTTCCTTTAACTATGCAGTCAGCCACAGAAAGCTGCACCGCTCACTTCATTATTAGCAGCTAAAAGTGTGTTGACGACTGCACAAACCGAGGCAGCTCGCCGCGTCTGCGCTCCACTCACTGTCAATGTCGTCACGTCAGAAAGCGGCCAGCAATGGCCTGATGAAGGTAAAGCTCCCAGTCAGAGCGTCAGGTTCTGGGTCACACTTTGGGCTTAATGTGTTCTGTCACGGTGTAATGCCGCCGCCTCCCGGTTCAGCCTTCAGGAGACAGCTGGAGACTGAACTACGTGACCGGGGACCTGTTCTCCTGCCCCGGGGACGAGGCTCTGGCCCACTGCATCAGCGAGGACTGCCGCATGGGGGCAGGCATAGCGGTGAAGTTCAGGCAGAGGTTCGGAGGAGTGGAGGACGTGAAGCAGCAAAGTGAGTCCGTCCCTTTCTGCACAGTTAGTCACGACGGGGTCCGCCTTCTTTTGGGGTGTGTTGATCCCTGTTACACGTTCAGCACAGTCCAGCCATACCCACTTATATTCCAGTGCACCTCAAAGCGAGCTTGGTCCTTTCTGCATTTATCTGAGAACTTAAGCCGTGAGTTACTTAGCACCTGCGAGTCTTACATAAAGAAATTAAGATTTATTAGTTTGCCAGAACCCAGCGAGAACACCTTTATTCTCTACTTATTCAGGTTTGTAGGTGGTCATGTACAAAATCTGACAAAAAAGGCCAAACATCAGCTGCACACACCATCCAGGGAATGAAAAAGAAAGGGAAGTCTGTGGAAAAACACACAGACATGAGGAGGGGAGTGGGTCAATAAGCTCGAATCGTGCTCCATGCTGGCGTCTACTCCCAAGAGATGTCCAGAGTCTTTGTTTAGGTCCAGACGTGTCATTTGAGGACCAAGCTTGACCTAAGAGCGGGGATGCGCTATGATGATTTTCTAAAATCTCCAGAGGGCAACCATAGGAATTATTTGGCGGCAGCCCTGACGACCCTCGTGCACCGTGAACCAGTGAGACCATCCTGATGCTGCTGAGATCACCTTTCTGCCCCTGCTCATCCAATCTCTCCCCCTGTTGCTCTTTATTTTGAACAAAGTCCTGGCCAACATTCTAGTAGTAAATGAAGCGGACTGAGGTTTGTTTGGTGATTATGTAGAGAATAAATAAGGCACATAATAAACATTTTTCTCATTTCTGTAAAAGCAAATTACTCTTTTATACTTTGTACTCAGTCAAATTTGGGATTTGTGAGATTATAAAATCCGTTATGTTTGAAATTTGGATTATGTCTTGTCTATAGTATTTGTTTATATCGCACCAGAAAAGCAGGCGGGAGAATGTGCTGTGCTGAGAAGAGAAAGACGTTTCGTCTACTATCTGGTAAAAGTGTAGCAGTTCATTGCAATAGGTTACAGATGGCACAACTCTAGGCTCATTATTGTTTTATTCGCAGATCACAAAGAAAAGGGCGAGTCAAAAACCCACCTATGACAACCTGAAACGGAGCCTGGAGGACATGAGAGCACACTGCGTAAAGAACGAAGTAACGAGAATGTCAATACCTCGGTTTGTCTTTTTGTGTCATTTATTTCTCATTCTTTCTTCACTGAGAGTGAAATGTTCTCTTGCTTGTTTTATTGTAGCCATGTGTTACTTCTGCAGTTAAACAATAGTTTTTGAGTCTGTTTTTCTGTCTCTCTGACAGTATTGGCTGTGGCCTGGATAGGCTACAGTGGGAAAGAGTGTCAGAGATACTGGGACAGGTCTTTAAACACACAAATATCTCCATCACTGTCTACAGCCTTCCTGAGAAAGCAGAGACTGCAGTGATGAAGGAAAAACTGTGCAGATGATTGATGCAAATTTTTGTCTTCTGTAGCATTTGTAATTACTTTACAGTTTGATTGGTGATTTACTTTTTACAATACAAGAAATGATGTCTCAAAGTGGATGGGGAAATAAATGTCCTTTTTCACAAGTAAACTGAATCCTTGTAACTTGTGTAACTTGGGATAAAACACATGGGATCATTTAAAAATATATCTGAATTATCTGTACAGCACATCTTCCATAACAGGTTTATCGAGCTGCTTGGTTAACTTGTCCCCTCTGAGCCTGACGTATTAGGTTTCTCTATTTGCCCTTTTGTCAAGCGAGCAGTTGTGTTGTTGACTGAGTGCATTTGCATTTCTCTTTGGCCATTGTATAGCATCTAGAGTGCCCATTGTAACCTCTGCAGATGGTTGAGGTATCGCCGGAGCCACTGATGATTTGCTTGGCTCCTGTGCTTCGATTCACTTGGGGCACTATGGCCGTGCTGCGAGTCAAAGACAGAGCAGTGTCTGACACCAATGTCAATACCAGGCACCTATTGTTTCCCGGATGGGGAAGCCTTTTAACACACTCTGTAAATGACACAGAACACACAGAGTTAATGTGATACCACCTACATTCCGGGCGTTTTCCTTACTGTAATTAGTAAAATAACAGTGAACTAAAAGGAACTAAATTAGAATTTGACATGTCCTTTATCATAAACCTAAGTCTCAGGTGGACTGTCTGAGGAGCCTCAGTAGTTTACCACCTGTGAGCCTTTCATTCTCCTTTGGGGCACCTTCAATAATTCATGAGGAAAAGACATTAACTGATGTGTACACTGCGGCTGCCTGCCCACTTCCCCCCTATATATTCAGTCTGGCAGGAAGACTGTACTTCAGCATCACTGCAACCAACCCCGTGCTCCTCCTCCTTCCCATCCCCCTTCTTGCCTGGCAATTAGGCTCCACACTGCAGCAGAGCCACCTAGCCACACTGCAGTACGTGAAGGGAAATCTCCCTTTATCTGACCTGCTGTCCCACCTCAACACGCTGCGGCGGGTGGACTGTACATCCAAAGCCTAATAGCTGCTCTCTTTGTTCCCATGCAGCTTCTGCTTGTCCCAATGCGGTCCAGTGATTCGCCTCCGACGCTCTCCCCCATTCCCACTCTCACTTCTTTTCTCTCCCACCCACCTCCTTCTCCCCTCCGTTTCCTTTTTTTCTTTGCTCAATGCGTATGAAATTGCAGAGCTCAGCATTCTTCTCCACAGGCACTTAGAAGGGGGGAAAAAAAGAGAGACAAGTTGGGGAGGGAAGGGTTTCTGGTACACAACATAACTGGACCCCTTCCAATTAAAGAAGAGAGCTTATGTTATTGAGGAGCGGCTTAGCCAATCAGGAGGCAGTGCAGGCAACGACGGGAGGAAAAAAAGCAGCAGAGCGAGTGGGCAAGAGGAAGGGAAAAAACTGCAGTGTGTGTAGTTTTCGTCCCTCCCCTGAGCAGATCTTTATCAATTTGGGTACTCTAGTCTTGGGGTGCATTTGAATGGGTGTCTGTGTGTGTATATGAGGCAGAGTTTACAGGAGGACAGAGTAAAGGTGTGTCTCCAGGGCTGTCTTAGTCTCCTGACTTGTTCATTCTGAAACTGGAGAAATAAGAGGAGATTGACTATTTTTCTCTTTATCTCAAAGTGTCTCGGAGCCTGTGGAGAAGGGGAAGCGCTCTGTGTCCAGGCGAGAGCAACCTGCACAAAAGGTAGGCAGCTACACTCTCCTACTACAGGCATGCTGGGCTTGACACTTCTGAAGTTCTTGTGTTTTTTCTGTTAGCATGCATTCTGGCTCATCTGCCCATTTCCTGTCGATAAACTGTAAAAACATTAGAATGTAAACACGGCTCCATACTTCAACCATGTATTACGTTGTAAAGATTTGACAGAAAAGCAAAGGGAGAGGCTGAAAAAAAGAGGGAGGGAGGGGGGGAAGGTTAGTGCGGGACTCCCTGATGCTTCTAGGCAAGTTTCTGTGCACACGGTTCTCTAGTGCTGCAGTATCCCATTACATCCCTGAGCGGAGCTGCCTCAGCATCCAGTCTGTGCCAGGAAGAGTGACTCATATAAGCTACTAAAACGACAGTTATCATGTCTGGTTGGGATAAGAGTAAAGTTTTGTCCATAGTACTTCGAATTCCATGCGTGGTGATAATGTCAGAGTGGCAAACAGGCAGCTGCAGCCCATTTTAGTTTTGTTGTGCCTGCTCATTGTGTATTCAGCAAACCAGTGGGGTTGCTTAGATAACAGATTGAATTGGCTGTGATAGCGTTCGAGCGTGGTGATGAGTTTTTGTTTTGTTTATCTAGTGTTCTGGGACTTCCTTCAATCTAAGCCTGTAGCCAGTACGTTCTGTGTCTGTAGGAACTGACTACAGCGTACCAAACACATGAGGTACTATCATGTGTGTGTTTCTTCACTGGGGTTATGGTTATATACTGTAGATGCATAATGGTAAAATAACTCCATCAGCAAAGAGAAGGGAAGGACAGGTGATTGATACTAACACATGTTCCACTTCGTTACTGGCTCATTTTGGAGTTTGTTTATCGTTTTTTTTTATCATTTTCTTAGTCTGACCTTCATCATTAGTGAAGTGAATGAAGATTGGTGGTGTTCAGCAGTGGGCACCGTGTGTTGTCACTGATGAAAATGTCTGTAGGCACTGACCTGCTGCACAATGGGAGGAAATACGGAACAGACAGTGTGTTTTGTATGATCAGGATGAAAAAGAACATTAGTGTGAGGAGTACAACGTGTTATGGTGTTTCATAGCATCAGTAAGAACATTCAGCTGCTCGACCCAGGACCCGTTTTAGAATAATGTTTAAATGATTCAAGGCACAGCTGGGGAAGAAACGTAACCTATTTCAGCACCATGGACAGAGCCCAGAGCCAGGCACTTGCCTCACACAGTCAAAGTCAAATCGTTTATGACACTTTATGACAAAACTAACTAACTAATTCAATATGTCTTATCAGCTGACCTGATAAACTACCCTGCTACCGCTACTATACACCTTTCCACCTGTTTTTTGATCTCACGTTTTGCAGTGCACACTTTTCATTATTCATGTAGCTGTCTTTTTCTAGAACGCCATTTTAAAGAATCTATGTTGTTGCAGAAGAGGCGGGTGCTTGTGGTTTCTTTTAGATAACCTCTGTCCTGTCCTTAACTGTAGGCTCCAGGTGGGAGCGTCAGTGCTGTGGTTTTGTTTTCTCCTGCTCCTTTTCACTGCAAAGCTCAAAACGACAACGTAAACAGTGGCATGAAAATGACCTCAGCAGCAAAAACATTCAGCTTTCGCAACGATAATTAGAAAACAGCTGTGATTTGATTAGTTAATGTAAACAGCACGTAAAACATAGGATGACTGCAGCCCTTACACTTGTCACACCTGCTGTGACCCAAGGTTTTATTTCATGTCATGGTTGACAGCGACTAGGAAAATGTCTCTGCAGGATGCAGCCAGCATACTGAGAAATTCATTCAGATAACATCAGAAGACCGAGCTGCTTAATGGGAAACGGAGATGAGACCCCTCACTGTTGCCAAGAATTAGCCAGTATCCCTCTTTAGAATTGAAACAGAGGAGAATGAAGGAGGCTTCACTACGTTACATTAGACAGAATGAGTGGATTAAACAGACAGACCAATGTCATGAGTTACTTAAACGTACCTCTAATTCTAATGCTTCTGCTTCACCATTACAGTAGTTTGGGCTGTATTCATAATTTAGCATTTACAGTAAATGTTAAAAAAGATTGTTTTCCTATATATGTATTATTAGTTCACCGTTACACTTTCTAAGACTCAGGAAGTTTGTGGAAGAGGTGAGCAGCTGCTGGGGTTGTCATTGTTCATCCATAGTGGATGACAGCCTCTGTCCCGGCTGTGCCACATGGGCGTTTAGTGCACTCCTGTAAATGATGGTGTTGGCAACGTAGCGCAGCGGCAACGGCTGTCGCTGTGACATAGTACAGTTAGCAACAGCCCCAAAATGTCAGGACAAGACAAACTCACCAATCAGACAGAAACAGTGTTACCTTTATGTCATGTGGGCTGTGCTGTTGAAACTAGAGGACATTGCAGATGTTTAAGGTGAGTGTTCCCACTTGGGGAAACTAGAATGACTCTTTGTTAAATACAGTCAAGTGTGGGAAGTGCTTTCTCCAGGGTGCTTTATCACACTCTGCAGGGTTGGACAACAGGATTCATTTATCTCTCTGTTTATCTTGTGTTGTTACATTGGGTGTGCAGAGGTTATTTAAATTAGCAAATTAGGAGACAGTGGATTTTATGTGAAAAATACGCACAAAAAGAACAAAGCGGTGAGGAAAAACTGAAGAGAAAAATCCAGGACAAATTATTCAAGTATGAGCTAAGAGAGGGTGAGAGATAGAGCGAAAGATTGAGAGACCGTCAGCAGCAGAGCAAGAATGGAAGAGAGTGGGTGTGCGTAGCGGAGCTACGAGCACTGCAGTACATTGCAGTGCCCAGCCCCCGCTGTGTTCTCTGCTCACCATCCGGTTCCATGCACTGAAAAGACCCCTGCAGCAGCAGAGCTGCACAGTGCACGGTGCAGAGGACTGCCTTTCAAAGAGCTGTTGACTTGCTGTGGTGCATTGTGGACATGGGATGATGCACAGATTGTGTAGTAGCGGTGGCAGCACAGTGCTCGTAACAAAACAGCCAGACCTGCACCTGCCAGGACATTGTCATATAGAGAGAGGGAGTACTCAATTTGTGCTCCCCCTAGATTATGTAAGCGCATAACACGTTCACTCTGTCCGACACCAGCTGAATGATCCCACCTTCCCCGGCCATGTTTTTCTCATTAGGAACATCTGCTTCGCTGTTTGCTGTTGGTCCAGAGATAGAACTTTGCAAACACAGAGACACTTTATTGAACTTATTAAAATGGCAACAATAGGGAGGCAAACAGCACGTACCCTTAGTTAGCTGGTGTTTGTACATGTACAGTATGTGTGGTGTGACATCATGTTAATGATGCTCTGTGTGCTGAAGAAATACGGATCCCATGGGTAGGACCTCCATCTGATGTAGACCCAAGAAATATTAAAAAAGCAGACACACATTCATGTTTCATGGATTAATTACATAGCTTTGGCCGGACACACAGAGACACGCGCGCAAGTGGAAAATGAATCTTAAACATGTAGAAAACTGGAAGGAGAATCAGGGCTGCCTGGGGGAGGTTGGGCAGCTGAAGCGTGGGAGCTTCCCCTCGGTTGTGTGTTCTCTGGTTTCACTACGTTGGTGATGTAAGCTGATCCAGATTGCGTAGCTCGGACTCTCCCTGCTTCCTGTGACACGGCCTGGTTGTGTGCGTCGCTGTGCTCAGGAGGAGTGGAGTCCCTCGCATCCTGCCAGGCAGGTTTCGTTGCTGTTAAGTGCACTTTGATGATAGAAATAAAAATAGTAAATTCATCTCATAATCACTGGATTCATTCATACTGCATTCACCAGTGGCATGAGTTAGAAAATACATTCAATAAACATCTAACCTAGACCCTTTAAAAAAGAAAGAATGCATATGTTACATTTAATGTCCTTTTTTGCAAGCGTGCTATTCTTGCAGAGAATGCCGTCTTTGACTATGGATAGTTGAGACGTGCAGCCATGAGGGGAGAAAGAAAGAGACATTGTGTGCTTTGTGTGTGTGTGGCAGAGAAAGCAGCAGAGTATTGTAGTGTGGGTGAGCTGCAGTAGGGATTCGGAGTGCTGCATTGAGCTGCATAATTAATGTTAAGAGGGTGGAGCTAAAGGCGGAGATAACTTGCCATGAAGAAGAAGCCGCGGCAACGCTGCTAGAAATAGAGCTAGGTCATTTTTGAAAAACGTGCAATCTGTCTGGAGGAGGAGTGAGCACAGATCACTATGGAACTGATATTTTGATGCAACACCTGGGTAGGCACACTGGTCCAGCTCTGTGTCCCCGTCCCATCTGCTCCACTGGATCTCAAAGCCAATCACTCTCCACCGAGCTGCATGGCACAGCCAAATGTCTCAGCACCGACTCGGACTCCTTGTTTCACACATCTGGCGTTACTCTCATTTGGTCTGTATGAATTAGACCACGAGGAAGGAGGAGGAGTGGCTTTAATCTGAAGGATGGGGTTATATTTAGTCTTTAGTCTTCACAGATCCTACTGTTTTATTGCTGACTGCTCAAAAGGCTTGAATTCTTGCTGGAGACCTGCTGTTTGCAATGTCTTTGTCTTCGGAGACGATCTCCATTCTCCATTTTAAACACAGTTTCCCTGCACTTTTATCTTTAGGTGTGCACATGCATGGGAGGGTTTGACAGTGATGCAGTTGGGATTGTCTGGCTGGTGACCACATCTACTGTATATCATACTGCACTGCTTGCACCTCTGTCACCTAACCTCAACATCACTGTAGCTGCCTTTGACATCTATTCTGCTCCAACATGTGAAGCTTTCACGCTGCGGTCGTTTTACAGAAAAGCTTTACATCCTTGTGAAATCCAACAACAAGGGCTTTGTCTGTGTTCTCCACATGTTGTATTTAATACGTTTTGCTTCCCTTTACTGAAAGCTGTGCTGCTGTTTTAGATATGTCTGCCAAAAGCTGCTGTGGGCTCCTGTCCTTGTCAAAAAGGCTGAGAGATTGAACAGAGGCATTTGAAATGCGACCTGTGTCGGCTCCAACCTTCTCCACGCTGCTGCTAGGAAGCTGGTAATGACAGCAGTTTCACTTGAGTGCTCCAAGAGCCACAAAATCACACTTAAATTACAGCCTTGACATTATCAGGTGCAAGTAAACTTTGATACACTTGAGCCCCGAAGGTGGATTCCCCAGAGGAGTGCAATGGGCATCATGTTCCAGCTGGCTTGAATGGTGCTCTGTCTTAACAGTGATGATGGACTTTATTATAGGCTGCCCACAGTGGTCTTGAAACATGCCTTCAATGTGTTTAAAGTGTGGTTCCAAGGTTTATATGTTTTTTCCCCTCTGTATTTGTCTTCCAAAGGCATCTGGCAGCAGAATCTCAAGGTTTTTTTGGGAAGAGAAACAAAGCAGAGCCTCGTTAAATATATTTTTACTGTCCCCTGAAATCTCAGGAATGAAGAGACATTTTCTGTTCTCTTTCCCGCCTCCCAGGGGGTTTGCAGTGGGAGAACTGAGTTGCCATCTCTTAATGTTGCCAAGTAAGAATCTGCCCGTCTGACATTCAGAACGCTTGGGGCAGTGCAAACATCAACAGAACCCTTTTTGCTTTCAACTAAACTCCGGCTTTCAAATTGTTTTTGAGTCAAATTCTCTTAAATTCCAAGCTGCAGCTGTGAACAAATGCCTAATTTGATTGTTCTGTGCAACCTACTGTACGATCTGCTGTGATCTGTGTCTGTTTGCAGATTAGAGGTATGCAGTATTTTTCATTAGCAGAACCAAACATAAATAGAAGAATATGTTTCCCTTTACCTACTGAAATGATGAGTTGTTGCCCTTTGAAGCATGCGTACTTCACTGAACTATGTTTTTCTTGTTTCTTATGGTTATGGTTAATGGTCTTATGGTTGGGAATATATGCTTTTTAGGATACAAATGAGATAAACAGAGTCCCGTTCTGCACAACGCAGGTTGTGTGGCTGTATGGTGCATCGTCACTTGCTGTGTATCTCTTCGATTTGTATTTCAGTCAAGTTGGAGAAAGTTTGCAGATTCACTCTTTCACATAGAGATTATTGACTTGACAGCAAATTGGCTGGCATCTCCATGAGAATGATGGAGGCTGCGGAATCAATTTCCTCCCATGATAAGGTTGGTAATAGTTGGCCCTTGCAAGAGGGACACGGCGTTTATTGTGTGATATTGATCACAATAATTGCTCCGATCCTTTTGTCCAGTTCTATAAACCCTCTCACTGCAGCATTATCTGGAGAGCTGCTCTTGAATACATCTTCCAAATCTTCATTTTCATTTTTCGGTTGCTACTCTAAGCTCCATGAAACAGACATCCACGCTGCACGTCGTCTCACTAACGGTCTGTCTTTTGGCTAAATCATAAAGCTTTGTGAATTGTAGCATGACCGTTAAACGCCAAGAGCTTGAATGAGAGTAGTTGTATAATATCTGAGAGCTCAGAAGGGAAAATAGGTAAACAACATGAAGATGCCACTGTACCCTGCTCTGTGCTGCAGGCTACCGTGCACTAATTCGAAGCATTAGTGAATCATGACTGAGGAGGAGGAAAGTCTCATTTTCCCTGAACATTGCTTTCATACATTTTTTTGGTTTTGTTCTATACATTACTTTTCCTACCATCATTCTATCCTGTAGTAATAATTACCTTTACTGACACAATGACAATCAGTTACCATCTGTCGAACATGAATTCAAGATGCTTCCATTTCTAGGCCCGACCCTCTCACAGATTATAAGCAGTGGTCTGTTTAATTTAAATCTCTGGGCTGCCACACACTGGACAAATCTTCAGTCTGAAGATGGACGTGGCCTTTTTCCATTCTACTTTCTTGGAGATAGACAGTAGTCTGAATATTAATTCATTATGTCAGCAAAATACAAATCTACAATGAAATCTACAGTCATAAATGAATGAAGTTAAATGAGTCTGTGGTTTATGGGATGATGGCCAGGCCTTTTTTTCATATGGAGAGAAGTGATGTGCATCCTCTTGTATTGCCTGCTGTTATGTAAACCTGCTGTAGAGAGTCTCTCTATCCAGAGCTGGGCGCCGTTTATCTAGGACATGGCTGGTGTGTGCCCCCTCACTGAAATGGGTGTGAAAGACAGTTTAATATTTAGTTTTCTTTTCTCTCAGACTTCCTTATGAAACTGGCCCCGACACACTGCACCATAATTCATTTAACTGCTTTGCCTTTAGAAATACATGAGTCATCCTTCAGCAGAAAACAGCAACTCTATGAAAGTCAATTCATGGCTTAGTGTATTTACGCAGACATGTTTACATTTGAGAACAAGATGCAAATTTGATGCAAAAAACGTTTGTTTGTAAATATAATGAACTTGTGTTGTGTGTGACTAAACACATAATGAACAAGTAAACAGAGTGAACATGCCAGTCACAGTTTGTTTATAACTGTTACCTGTAGTAGAAGTAGTCACATCAATGTTGTCCCTTTGGGATCCTGTGTCTGAACATAAGGTTTCCTTTAATAAAACATGATTAAATGATGCTTAAATAATTAAATCAATCATTTCAGATAGGATAGCCAAACGTCTTATTTCCTTTGCACGTGCCAGAAATATCAGATCGGATATTAAAGAACTTATTTCAGCATCAGGGACAGAAAATCTGAGGATGTCTCTGATTCAGGCCATTATCATGAGTAAAAGTGTCATTAAAACAATGTGGGAATACAAAAAGACATTTTCAGTAATTCTCCTGTACTTTTAGTTACTCTTCATCACTTTCATTTGATATTTATTATGCATCTGTTTTTGTGTACAAGGTTAAGTCAGCAAAATAATGAGTAAGTAAAGCAACGTCCGCTCCAACCCCAGTGTCTGCGCTCGGTTCATTTGGGTTAAACGTACAAATCAATATAATAAATTTAAACATCTGTTGCATCTAATGAAGCTACTGTTATTATAAGTCAATACATGCATGTCTTGTTTCAGTTTGATTTTCCAGGCTTATGCTGCAGCCTTTAATTGTTTTTTGTTGTAAGTATGAATGATCGACTTGGCCACACTCCAAATCTTGAACTTTTACCATTTGATGAAGTGTGTTCGCTACTTGAGGAGGTTCCCTCTTATCAGTGTGTTTCACATCCTTTCCTAAATACCAAATATTATGGTCTTATTAAATAATCTAAGTTGATTATCATATTCATCATATCAGATAATACAGGTCTTCTGATTGGTGGCACCAATTAGCTTGAATCACTCAAAGCTTCTGTGAACTGCAGCACATAGATGGAGGCAACCGCAGCGTTCACTTCCACAGTGTTTCTCGATAATGCGGTAAAATGACACGCTTTGAAAGTGCTGTAGACAACTTCCTCCCTGTTTTGCACTTTTAAGCCACAGCTCTTATTTTCTAAAACGAAACCAGATAGTGCAAGTTGCAAAAGGATGAACTGTGCAACTCTGATTGACTGTTTACGGGAAGGGGACGACTTCTCAGCTTGGCTCTATCTCAGCTGGCAGACGTGTTGTTTGACCCCGTGTTGGCTGGGTTTCCCCAGTGCCTTGGCTCTATGGGAAATAAATGGACTGATTGCTCTGCTCTCAGTCTAAAGACACAGTGAAACTCCATGATGCCACCACAGAGTAATTCATACAGTACATTGAAATTGACATTTTCTCCTTATCTAGTTCCCGGCATGTGGCTGAAAAGTTTAAGAATCTCTTTACAAACGTCCTTTTCATTTTTGCAGCCTCACCATTTTCAGATTACAAAACCAAGCAATGAATCCAAATTGGAAAGTTAAGCTGCGATAGAAGTCAGATGAACTGTGCATTATGTGGGTGCACATTTTAAACTAAGCTGCCACTCCTGTGTGGGGTTAAGCTCTAATGCTGGAGCATTTAGTCAATGCAAAACTCAGGCCCTTTCCCTGATTTGGGAAACATTTGCATCGTGCATTGTGAAGCAGGTGCATATTTGCAGTAAACAGCTACTAGAATGCAGAATACCCAGGATGCAATGCACTGTTACTGTGAAGCAAAAATAATTAAACCATTACTAGAAACTATTACCATTTACTGTGATCTGACTTCAAAAAGAAAATAACTGAATCAATGTGGGGCAAAGAGCAAAAAAGCCTTTGAAAAAGGGTTGAACTTGTATTTAAATGCATATTAGTCCCGTTTTGCTTGATTTAATGTTTCACAGGTAGAGAGAAATTGTGTATAATAAAAAAAAAAACTCACAGAAACCCTGAGAAACGTAAACACAGCAAATAATTAAACTGTTTGTTCTTTGTCAGAGTGAATGAATGATAATACAATATTGAGTTTGACTGGCAGAAAAACATAATGAGAACACAATGTGACTTGATGCTCACAACATAGCTGCAAATTGGCTTATAATGGAAGTTTCCTGAACGCTGTTGTATTAACAGTGTTGTTTTTGACATTTCATGAATACGGAAGCTAAAATCAGTATAGTTTGAAAAAACACATGTTTACGTCTCTGTGTGTTCTTTATTTGCTCAGAAATAGTAAATGCACGGCACGTTTGAGAACAGAAGCCAAGCAGTCAGCTGACAGACAAAGCAGCCTTCATGCTGAGACACATGACTTACTTTATGATTCACGATGGAAACCAACCCAAACCTAAAGATCAGCGCCGCTCTGCGCTCCTGTGCAGCAGATGGTGTGCTGTACAGTGATTTACTGCAGCGTAGCCGGGGGTGCAGTACTTTTTGCAAGCCTTTCTCCTCCTGAATAATTGATAGAATCACGTCAGCTGGCTGTGTAGAGTTTCACATATAGTCATTTGAGTGGAAATATTAGGCTCGTGTTGTGTTTTTCTTCAAGGCTTTCTGGGTTTTAATTGTTAGTGCATTAAGTCACATCTGGTAGGAGGCAGTAAGAGGTAGACATGATGGTTATTTCACACTTTAAAGGTGATTTAGTGCAGCGTAGCAAAGCTGTGGCTACCTGTAAACCTGCAAGAGAGGAATTAACCTTTCTGGGAGTAACAAGCTGACAGTATTATTCACCAGACAACGCGTGTACATGGTCAATAAAGGGAACACAGATGTGTTGGAATAGGTTCTGTTGGACTAACTACATCTTCGAGTGCTGTAGATACAGAGGTGGTGATTTATATGTAATGTGCTGTGATTTATATGATTTCCATGTTTGGCTTCCTGCGTTAACATGGAAAGATTCTGCTGTGATAGTGTGATGGGCTTAGAAAACTTTGCATTTTGGCCAAAACATGATGGCGGTGATGGCGACATTTAGCCGACTGATACAAAGAGGCACAGTCACCATAGCACAGGCAGTTTGTCATAGTGGCTTGTTGTTTATATCACAACCAGATACAATATATATCATATCACGTAATATTATACATAGATATGTTGATATTCATTCAGCTGACTATTGCAATCCTCTTCCATCGATCCACTCTCCGAGCCACTTATCCCGGTAGGTGCTGGAGCCTGGGGTGTGGTACATCTTGGATATGTCTCCAATGTGACTGCAGTAACCACCTGTTAATTTCCTTTTGGCTTTTGCCTCTGCTAATCAATGCTCAGTAGGGAATTCAGTTATTTCTGTTGCGGGGTTTTTTTGGGACACTGCTGTTAATCTCAACTTTCAGCCTGATAAATTAGATGTAGCGACTACAGCCAAATTGAGCAGAAGTTTTATCTCAGGAGTGGTCATCTAATTCAGGCTCCATAAAGTTCATAGCAGCAGGCTGCTCCAGGCTGATAAGTGCACAATTACCGTAGTGTTTCTAACAGGCATCGATTGGTGTCGTCTTCCCTTTCCCTCCTTCCATTGATTGTTGATGCCATTCTCAGATTGCAAGGCTATGTGAGGGCAGGTGATAATACACTCGTGTGTGGGTGCAGCAACACACCTAATGTACGTCTCCTGGTCTTTCTGATTGTGTTCATGGAAGTCACACATTCTGTTCATGCCATTCATTCATATTCATATTCATATTCGGAACCACAGTACTGCTGATTTGATTGTGGAGAATTGTGCATTTTCGCGCTGCTCATTAAAAAGGCCAACATGTTGACATGTTGTGCGCCACGCTATTAGCATCGGCCTGGATGGGGACAGGTTGCTGTTTGGAGGCCATTCACTGACAGAATGAAGCACAGCACAGGAGAACCGTCTTCTTTCCATCACAGGTGGATGTGTGCAGCTAACGTATGGCTGTCTCCCCTCTTCCCTGTGCTCATGTGATTCAAAGGTCACTTCTTCATTTAGCTTTAATGAGTGCTTAATTGAATAAGACTCTTGTCTACTTTACAGATGAGCTCCGTTAAATATCGCAGTGTTCTCAGGTCAAATCTTTCCATCACTCAGGTGGAGACAGTGACTGTTTGAGATGAGCTGAAAGGTAAAGCCATTAATATTAAAAAGCAAGTAACACTAGTCTTTTTACACAATTGAATAATCATCAGAAGAGGTCATGACTATTGAGCTGTTAAAGCTGCGGCCATTTTTCACCCACACAGGACCTGTAGATTAAAGAGATTTCCAGAAGTGACTTCAAATGAGAGATCGTCGTTAACCTTGTTAGAGGTCAGCTGTTTGAAACCACAAGTTGCAAACACCAGCAGGTCGATGCTGGTACAGTATACGTTTAGGGGCGGCCGTTTCTTTCTCTGCGACATGTAAGATTCCAGAGTTTACTCAGTTTCTTACCGTAGATGTTCACCTTGTTACATGTGTTTTCTGCTGTAAGGTTCATACATCTCTGCAGTGAGACTGATTCGAGTACAGCACAATTACGTAGCGAGTGAAGTGAGTTTTATGCAGCACAAGGATTTCATGAGAGGTTAGCTGCCGCACTCAATCTGTGTTTGACTAATGGCACAGCGGTTTCCCAGATATGGGCCTGCCTTGTAATGGAGCTCAGTGACAACGTGAAGGTGAATGATCCCCATGAGCAGCTGCTGTGTTTGCCACTTGTGGCTTGTCTGTCATTTGTCCTACAATTCGCTTGACCGCGTTGCGAGGAGAAGAAGAGCCACCCTCCTCTGAGTTTATCATCTCTGTAGCTTAATGATAAGTCCGTGGGCTCTTCGTTGTCAGACACTTCAGACCTTTCACCAAATCACAAATGCTATCATTACATAAAGGGTGTGGAACTCAAAGGGGAACAGTGAGGACTGAGGATCCATTTATTTCTCCAGCTAGACAGACCTTTGTAGGTAATACGCTTTATTACGTTGAGAGGCCCTGTCTGAAAGAAATAGCTGCTTCCAGAGCACATTACTAAAACCTATCTGACATTTGTAAGAGTTTGTTGGTCCTCTGGGGAGTTTGCTGTTTTTCTAGAAGCTCCCCATTCTTAAGAAGCATGTAATTCAGAGACAAGGCGGCTTTTCAGTGTTTCTTCCCATTCCTATTATGTTCTGCTCAAATGGGCCTCTTTCAATAAGGCCCAACCAATTATTTCAATCAATAAACCCAAATAACACACTGCCTGATTAGATCTGTCTAAATGTCAGTTAGATCTGCGCCAGGCTAATGGCCAGAAGGAGAAAGGAAACCACCACGTTCCATTTTTTTCATCAGTATTATTGAATCAATCTTAACGACAAGTGTGATTTGTTGTGTTATGTTTCATTCGCTACATAGGAAAGAAAGGAGCAATTAATCTGGAAGTGTGTGCAGTTTCGTCCCTGCTCCTGCCCATTTCTCTGGGACTAGATGATGAATAGCCTTATTTCTGCACATAAACACAGGACTCGTCTCCCAGGTAGCTGTAGAAAGGCAGACACACCAGGATTTATGAAGAGCAGCTTGGTCGACATAGCCAATGCTGCGAATAAGTAAAATCCAAATTTTTCTACAAGCTGAAAGGACATGAGGACTAAAATGAATTCTGATATAACTGTTAGAATAAAGAAAAGGTAAATAGTGTCAGCCTTGTTTAATTCTCTGTTGTGTTTGAAGATGTGTGTGGATATGGATTTATTGCACCTCGTTTTATAAAACCTTTGGATTGGCGACTTACGCAAATGACACTGGCCACTGTCATCAGCAAAGACTGTACATGTTAACGTCGCATGAATGCCAGAGCTCACAGTTCCCAGGCAACCTGAACATCACACAGCCACTGTCTTGCCTTCTTCCCATCTCCTCCCCTGATAAATAATGCACATGCACCTAGCCGTCCATGTGATGCAAAAGAAAATGCGATTCAGACGTGATTCTATCTCTGATTTGCGATTCTGAACGGCCTTTCCTCCATAGCAACGGTGGCCGAGGCTCAGTATTTACATCCATCTTCCGTTCCTAGGGGCAGGGCCGTCGTGGAGGACGTCTTCAATCACCAGTATTGTTCACAGAGCAACATGATGACAACCTGATCTTGGTGGGGTTATAGATAAACCTGGGGAGGCCACAGCGTGTCAGGGCAGGACAGAGCAGCAAACTAAATGTTTTTTCTCAAGCCAGTCGCTTTTCTTGAAACACCACAAAGGAGAATAAACGCCGTCAGCTATGACAAATTCACAAATCCACTGCGTTATCAGGAATAGGAACTTCTAAAACCCGCAGTACATTACATTAGAGTTGACTTTTGGTTTTATTCAAAGTGAAATGAAAACGTGATATTTGATGGACATCGCTCTCTCGTCTCTTTATTGGCGGTGTCAGAGCGTGGAGCCGTGTTATCAATTGCTTGTTTCTGCTGACTGTAAAAGACTCCCACCGTCAGCAGTCTGTCATGTAAGCAAGCAGCACATCTCGCTCTTCACCTCTCACACTGCATGGACTGGCAGCAAAGCCCACGGCAGCCTCCACCTTGATTTATATTCAGCCAGAGCGAGTCAGGTCTAAAAGACGTTTTTTTTTTTATTATATGTTCATCCTACCTATCTCAGATCAAACTGGCTGTTGTGGGTCTGTATGCATACATTGGTCCATCTGTGTGTACTTGCATTCGCGTAAGAATATGTGTATTGTGTGTTACCTGTTCTTTAATGTGCTCGCCTGCCTTCTGGCACTATGTTAAACCCCTGCATTGCAGCACTGCCAGTGGGATTTCAGCAGGCACGGCCCTTTTTTCCTCTAGCCTTCCATCCTCACAATAGAGAGATTAAATTTGGGCCAGATCTCTCCTGTGTGGAAAGCTCGTAGCTCACACATGCACATCTCGCAGCGTTCATACGCTTCGCTCCAGAGAGCGCAGGGCGGTCGAGAGCCCCCATGTAGGCTCCCTTTGCCCCACATGAAACCCCCACCCTCTGCTGTCTGGGGGGGAGCTGCAGTCATGGAGAGGCACGTGTCTTGGAGACAGACACAGCCAGAGAGAATGAGGGAAAACGAAAACACGGTTTCCTTGGGGGCTCGGCAATTCAAGTGCTGTCTGAGAAGCGGCAGAGTAATCTTGTTAAAGAATGGAACTGCTGCTGAGTGACTTTTCCAGTGGTTTGCTCTACATGGTCCTCTTCATCAAGCAGAAATCAATTGTGGGATAAGAGCCAACAGAAGCCAGAGAGTTCTTTGCTTTGGACAGAAGTATGATTCTTAGCTATTCAGAAATGAGTAGGAAGCTCAAGTTGTCTCTGATGCCTGTATGGACATGCATATGCTCCGACGTCTTAGTGTCCTCCAACAGTCCAGAAGCATAAAGGTTGGGTGAGTCTGGGGTTCTCTCCCAGCCCCCAGATCTCACGTTTCCTATGCTCTCATGTCATTATGTAACCATATATAACCATAAGGTGAGAACCTTAGCTTTGACCTTTTGATGGCTATTTTTTATTTTGAAGTCAGTCCGTGTAATGTGGCCTTTTTAGCTGAAACAAAGAAAATGCCACCGTGTCTTCTTGGAGTGCTGCAGTGTGCAGCCGCGTTGGAGCTTTCACCTCCCTGTCACCTCAGCCCCTCAGCTAGCAGCAAACAACTCACTTTGACAGATTCGTAGGGCTTCCGCGAGGACCGCACATATTTCCGAAAGCAGAAACCTGAAGAGCCCTCTCTTCGCTCGCCTCTATGTTTTTTATTGCAGAGTCAAGAAGCCCTGGAAGAATAAGCTGATACACAGATTTGAGGTTTCGGTAAATATAACTATAACTTTAAATAAGTGTAACCTTCAGCACTGAGTCTGTGATGACGCTCCCTGCCCAGCTGCAAGTATAAAAGCCGGTGGTAATGAGACAACTGTTCAGTGTCTTTGTGATGGTTTCGTGTTTTGAGTTATGTAAAAGTTTGTCCAGCTTTGAACCAGGCTGTGGTGGGTTCTGGTTTCACAGAGCATCATCCGTGTAGTAGCGCCAAACACGGAACCAGGGGCAATGCCATGTTTCACGTCCAGCATTAGATCAGGGCTGGAAGCACCTGACGCACAGCTCTTTTCTAGTTTTTAAACTATTCAGAGACTATGGATGGATGTGTGTGGCTTCGTCAGGGAAGGTTTAACCACAGCAGATTGGAACTCGTGGGGACACTTCCAGTTGAGAGGGATAAATCAACACTATTGAGCGTTGTACCTGTAGGTCTTAAATTTGGGGAACGATCTTTAATCTTGTCTTGTCGCTCTCTAAAATTCAATAAAATGCTCAGTTGTTTCTGCAGGAGAAGCTGGAGATAATGGACTAATTTGGCATTTAATCTCATGTATTTCATTTATCATATCAGTGCAGGACATGCTGAGGCTTAAAACTTGAGCAGCTGAGAGGCTGCACAGTGATTTAAGATGTAACTGATGAGGGAGCCAGTCATCGCACTGTCACTATCTGGTGGTTGCAGTGAGACCAAGGGAAAGAAACCAAGAAGGTTTCAAAGGTCCAAGATGGTTTTACTTTATAGTTTACTTTACAGGTTTAGAGATTCTTCCGACTGTTAAAAAGCCGGCGTGAGCTGTAGAGCAAAGCATCTGGGAACGACAACATACGTTTACCAAAATCAACAAACTGCTTTTGTACTAACACTTACAGTAAGTATAGCAATCAGGCTTTCTGGCATTTTGACGTTTATTTTTTCCTAGGTTTTATGGCACCAAAGGGCCTGAAGGATGGATGGATCTGGAGGGTGCTACTTAAAAACATTTGATGGAGTATGTTTATAAAAGAAAAATCCTTGTATAATACTACTAATAATTCACAGTAGAAAATCTGTAGTAGTGCTGTCAGATTGAAATGAACTGTTTCCTTCACTGAAGTGCACAAATTGAAGTTGGTTATCTCTCCCTGTGGATGTCTTTCATGATACAATTACAATAAAGCAATTAAGTCCAGTGAGTCATGAAATTGATTGTTTTGCCAAAATAGCAGAAGGAAATTGGGCCACAAATAGAATATCCTCAAAGGTCCACAGAAGAACATGGATGGAATTTGTTCATAAAAGTTCCCTAATTCTCTCATCAGCAAATTGTGATTCACAAGTGTAATAAAGGGCCCAGTGGAAGATGGCGTCATCGAGAGGGAGCAAGAGAAGGGCGAGGATAACGATGCTCGTTTCCGGGCAGTTACACTAATAAAAAGGCATAAGGTTCAAACCCTGCCAACCGTCTTCCATCCACTCGCGAGTACATGACATTGAAATGTATTTAGTAACAACCTGCCACTTGGGTCTTATTTCACACGCCAGCCCGTAAATGCAGCTGTTGTTTTAACATTTTAACGTTTCTCGTATTCAGTGTGAAGCTTCAAGGTCCCGGCAAAAAAAGAAAATGATGACAATTACGTGTGATCAAGAATGTTTCTAAATGAGAAACCAAATCTGGGTCAGAGGTGTATGTTTTGAATGCAGTCCTCCATTTGTGTGGCAATTTAAAAAGCTGTCATCAGGGGCTTCTGTGTTAATGACAGAGAATCAAATCAATAACTGGTGAGCCGTCATGTGCAACGGATAGCTGTCAGTGGTAATTCATTTGTCCTGCTGTGTTAGTTGGCTGCAGAGGCAGAGAGCTACAGTATCAATATTCGTCTGTCTGAGTTCAGGTTGTGTTTCTCTTTCAGGGATTCTGACTGACACTATTCGCACTGTGATTACCTCCAGCCAGTTGTCAGGATTCAAGATTTTGGCTGTAAGTATCTCGATGCCTAAGGCTCACTGTGCATGAGGTGAGGAGACGAGCCAGTAGCTTAGAGATAAAGAGAGAAGCGAGGAGGAGGAGGAGAGTCTCCTCTTCGCCAGTGCAGCCCGGTGTCATTGCTTCGACCGTCCTCTTAAAGAGCACACAAATCACCGCACATTGTTCCATCCTCCATCCTCTGCAGTTCCCTCTCAGAAACATCAGCCATAGTCGTTATTGATATCCAGCTCTGTGTCTTTGTGCAGACGATGGCCAGACTGTTTATGGCCTCAGTCTAAAAGTGAAATCTGCTAAAGATACATGGAAATAGATGTGGGTCTTTAGTAATCGCATGTTTTGGACTCCACGAGATGTCAGCGTGAAACGTTGCATGTTGGGTTTTCCCCGCTCTCCCGTCTGCTCCCAGAAAAGCGTTTCCTGTGCCAGGGAGGAGGGAGCCCACTGCAGCGTGTAGTGAGCAGGAAAGACGCGGTGAAGACGAGCGCGCGGCTCGCCGCGAACGCGCATGACTTACTGTAGGTCGGCCTCTGTTTGCACCGCGCTCCCCGTACACACCAGCACTCAGCTGATTAATCAGAGTCATTTCCGTGAGTGATGTAAGCTGCACAGCCTCAGCGGCTACAGAAAGAAGCTTATCAACACCCACCACGTCTGGAAGGAAGGCTACTGACCACTGCTCTCTTACTACAGCCACCTGGCGTTATTCAGTCCTCCCTGCCCGACCATTATTACCATCGATCAGCATCTACTGAATGAGAATTCAAACCCTGGGGACTAGTGCTGCGCCATAGGTTTCTCAATATACTGCAGCATTAGAAGCTGAAGCTTTGATCTAATACCATACAACAGCTTCATCCCTCCCTCAGAGTAAGACCTTTTTTTACACATTTACTGTAGCTACTTTATCATATCACTTTACTGTACACGAAAACAAATTAAATTGCAAATGTTATCACTTGAACAACAAACACAGGGAGAATTTCCTCTATCGCGCTAGCAGGACTGAAAATATTCCCTTTTCCTGCCACTTCACAGCAACACTGTTCTAGTATCAGCCTCACCATCGGCAGCACTTTCTGAGCTGTAGTGTGACACTAAACACGGCTCTAGCAAAGGGTTTCCCTCTTACGCTGCCAGATCCAGAAGGGTTAGCATAAAAAACAAAGTGTTCATTGTTGCACCTCCTCACATGTGTAGCACATCTAACCCCAGACACGAAGGCAGCTGTCACTAAAAAGACGTGGCGATCAGTGGCCAGAGCAGTACCTGCCCAAGAACACGAATCCAAAGACTTAGATGTCACGCGTGTTCCATCTGAGAGAACAGAAGAGGCAGGAGTTTCAGAAATGCTGCTTAAAAGAGACTGGGCAGGGCGGTGCGTTTTAAACAACTAGTATCTAAGCCATCGTCATTGACTGCGAGCTTCATGCACTCAGTCCCCACAACACGCACGCCTTATTAAATATGTATTCCAAGTTGCACTGAATGGCTCTGGAGGCTTGGCCTGTTTAGTTCAGAAAAAGGTCTGATCTTTTTCTTACTCAGTGAAATGCTGCTGGTGATTGCGAGATTATTAGAGTCAGCAGTAATAACGCCATGATGAGAACGTTCACACTTGTCACCACGCATCACTATCTTTCTGCGTTTCGTGTCTCGCGGGACAGGTGCCAGCGGTGCTCACATGGGTTTACCCAGCATGCTATGAGTCGTGGTTGGATCCATATCCTGTCACACTCACACACTGACTCAGACCCGCCAGGCGTTCAGGCCGCGGGGCTGGAGGATTTCTCTTACAGCACGGACGGAACTGCAGACAGGACGGGTCGGACCAAAACCTGATTCAGTAGCATAGACTAAATGTGAATCCAGTTCAAACTGTAGAGAGCTGCCATTTTACTGTCGGGTCCTGTTTCTGTGACTCTAAACGTGAAATTCTGTGCCACATACTCATTGTCATTGTAAAAACAGGAAGTAGCCTGTTGTGAATGAATATCACACAAGCTTCTTTCAGTATCAGTTGATAAAAGGTACAATACTCCCATATATTTATAATCTCTACATATTTTCATCTTCAGTAGGATCTTAAAGGCTTGAAGCTGCTGTGGTTTACTGGCACCTTACTGTGCAAAGTACTGAACCGTTGTCCTTTGTATAGTTAAGCCTCCTAATAAATACATCATATCCTTTTGTCTGTCTGGAACAAATAGTGAGAAATGGCATCGGCTCAGTTGCGTGTAGAAAAATCTGCATTTCTTTCTCTTCTTCACTTTTGCTGATTGAGACTTTATTGATTTCTGGCCAGAGTGCTCAGTGCCGGCCAATGTGGGGTGTGATTCATTTAGGGGACAATGATAAGTCTTGGTGACACACAGTATTACCCGAAGGGCTCCAGACTGTCTGGTGGAGAGTGTGTCATGTCATGTCGTTAAAGAAGCTGATTTGCTTTACAGCGTGAGCTAAGGGGCTTGGGTGGGGTTCTGGACAGGTTAGAGCTGATTTTACCCAGAACCCATTTTAAGCTTCCTGAGTTCCTCAGCTTACATAAAGCAGCCAGAAAAGGCTTCATATCATCTAAAAACGCATTTACACACTACTACAGTGTAAGTCATATATGCTCTGCAAGTGTTCACGCTGCTGCTTGAGGATTAAAATCTTTCTAGTCTAGATTCAGACAAATGCACAGAGGTGGTAAGAGACAGCTTCAGCCTCCTTCTCGTCCTGTGATCTAGATCTAGTCTCCTTTACAGTTTTATATTTGTTTTTTCTCTTTAGTCTTTTATTTTGTCATGCAGCTGCCACCTTGTAACGTAAGCTCCCCAAGCAGCGACGCTGTTTGAACAAGAGTGTGGGTGCTGGTGAGACAGACAGAGCATATGGTTTCTTTTTGGATTCCCCTTATGTGTTGGACTGGAGCACAGATTGCTGCATACAGCACCTTGTGAGCAGCATCACAAATCAGCCGGCCGAGCAGTGAGCGCTGGAGTGGAGGGAGAGATGGAAGATGGAGAGACAGCGAGAGGAGAGGAGAGGAGGGGGGGGGGGGGGGGGGGTCCTTTCAGTGAAATACATAGAAAGTGTAGAGAAGGAGAGGAGGAGGGGACTGGGAGGAACCGAGGTGGGGGTAGTCACACAGAGAATGAATGAGTGTGTGTGAGTGTGTGTGTGTGTGTGTGTGTATGGGAGGACAAGTAGTGCTGCAGTGGAAACAGTACGAAGAGGACTGCTGCAGTTGCTGGTGCTGATGGGAGAGCAGTCGAGGGACCTTATCACGGCTTTGCAACATTCACCCTAAGTGCCTCTGTGGTGAATGGGTTAGACTGCTGTGGAGAACAGGATTACGGAACAGTAGCGCCGGTAAGGGTGCGTCTCAACTCTTCCCTTTAAGGCTGTGAGGTGTTGTTGTGTGCATGGTACTTCCTGCTGCCTGTAACTTCACGTAGCGCTGAGTGCTGAACACCCTCTCGCTGCAGGGCTGGTCACGCGGCCACCGACAGGCCTCAGGGAGGACAGTCCTGATGCACTCTGAGTGCAATCTGTTATGATTAGGTGTGCATCTGTAGAAAGTGTGTGCAGCTCTGGATCCAGATTATTCTCATTGATCATGCTTCCTTTCGTCCGCCCTGCTGACAGACGCTGTGTTTACCAGCAACTCTCAGCCAGAGACAGCTCGGCACTGTACTGTCTACTGTAGGGTGGCGAAACAGACACGAGCCGCCACGTTATTTATCTTCTGAGTTGTCAGACATAAAAAGAAGCTGACAGTTATGCTGAGGAGCATAGAGAGTGGAGGGGTGGGGGTTTCTAAAGTGCTGCAGGATGCTCTTTTTTCTGCTGTCTCTCATGGGACGTATAGCTCCGGCGGCACAGAGACGACAGCGCCGTACCAAGGACAAAACCTTCTTGGGCTTCCTGTATCTCCTGGTGCCGGTTGCTTACTCTTGCATTTCTGCATCAGGCCATTCATTAGCACAACAGAGATTTCATTACATCAAAATGAAACCAATTTCATTTCAAACAAACAATAAATAGTCTTAATTTTGGTTTGTGGTATTGGGAGCTCAAGGATTTTAGCCTGGCGTGAAAGCGCTGTTTCATTTCTTGTCTTCACTAGCACAGTGTCCTGAGGTGACATCTTGAAATTTAATCCAGGTTCTCGCTTTCTCTCTCTCTCTCTCTCTCCCCAGAGTCTCTGGCGTAATTATCACAAACAGTCAATGGCTTGCATTCGTAGTGTTGGCATGATGACTCAGGTTTCAGAAGTGTAGTAAACAAATGTATTGTGGAGTTTGCCAGCAGTCGCTGGGTATATGCTTTACCTGCATGCACGTTTAGTCTGCCGATACCCAGATTGGAGGAGACCATTTGATACTGAGCATGCTCTGTGAGACTTTCCTTGTCAAGCTCTAAAACATTCAGGCAGGCTCATTAAGTCCGTACCCCAGGCTGCTGCTCCCAGTGGCTCCCACTCTGAGAAATACTCTCAGACTCTCTCATACATAAGCAGAAAAATGAGAGGATGCTTTGAAGTTCACCAGTCGTATTTCTTCCTGTCAGCTCCCTCCAAGAAGGCAGCTGGCGCCCACATACTGGAACAGCTCGAAGTCGAAAAGAAAGAAAAGAGGCCTGTTCCGACGGACTTGTATCGCTTAAGTGGGCGTGGCCTCCTGCATCCCCATCACCGTGGTAACCCTGCGTCTTAACCGGGTCGAAATATCTCCCCTTTAACACCTGTCGTGGACCCTGGAGATGACTCAGTGATTTTCTTTGACACATTAGCACAAGTTTCACGGATTGCTCAGCTCACTCCAGGTGAAAGCTGAGCGTCTCGTTTTGCTGGTGAGGCTGTCACCAGTCGCAGCTTCACGCTGAGCTGATGGAGCAGTTTCATCTCTCTTTACTGATAGTGTGAGGAAAAACATGCCAATTCTGATGTGAGATTTCTAGCAGCGTCTTTTTTTTTCTCTTCCGCTCTTTAGCTTCATCTTGGAAGAAAGGAGATGTGATGAGTAGAGACAGCAAGCAGAGAAACGCTTTGCTCTAGAGAATGAGTCGAATTACTTTCAGCTTGTTTCATCATGCAGGAGGTGGAACGCCTACAATGCTACACCAAGCTTAGATGATGAAGTTATAGACATAGCCAGTAATTAGCTGTATGAAGGCACTGACACTCTCAACCAGCAGCTATGTTGGTTGTTCAACATTGTTGGTTTGTTAGCTGGTTGGTTTGTTTTTGCAGCTTCCAGCTCCCTGGGAGATGAAAGAAGTGACCTAGTGAACTTTAGAGGTGCAGTAAGCAGCATTTTCAGAACTAGTTGTTTCCTGTTGCCACGTTTAATGTATCAGTATGAATATGGATAAAAAAAAGTCTTTCTAGAACCTAAAGGCACATCCTCCCACTGTTCTGTATGTTCTTCTCAACCAACAGCGCCAGGCCAACAACCTTCATGTACGACTCAGATAGCAAATCTTAATATAAGTATAAAATCTTTGTTGTATAAATATATAAACTCTGCCACACATACCATCACCCGCAACGAGATTTCCTGATTTAAGCAGCGATGTCCGTAGCCTATTGTCATCTCACTGAACCATTTTCTCCACACTGCCTTACATGCAGATTGGGTCACTAGCGCTGTGACAGAATGATTAATGGACCTATCAGGGGACAGGGGAAGGGGCTGTGCTGAGGGGGAGAGGGAGGATGTATGGCAGCCGGCTGTAAACGATCCCCGCAGTTCAAGTCCCGGCGCCTCCCACTTCCTTTTCAAGGATCCCTCGTGATAATGGCTGAGTCACATTCAGCTGCAGGTGAGAATAAGCAGTGTTTTATCTGCACGAGCAGGTTTGTAAACGAGCCTCCCTGGACCGTTTGGGTCAGCACACAGTGAGATATATGAGGCAGATGCCTTACTCGAGTTCCCTCAGCCACACGATGGGCAAGGCACCTTTCTGACACGCTTACCTCAGATCAGCAGTGACACCAGCAGGATTCCTGCGTGCATTTGCACTTTGTTGACATGAAGTTGTAATTGTCACGTCTGAATTGTCTGAATTCGATGCGTTTGTGCCGCCTCGGGGCTCAGCACAGGGCGATGTCTCTGTAAACTGGCCTGCAAGCTTGCATCAGCAGCTCTGCTGACTGTGCTGCTCTCCAGTCGCCCAGTGACTGTGTAAACGTCATTTGCAGCGATATTTGTGGAGCAGAGTAAAGTTTATCGACATGGTCTTAATGTAACATTGACGTCAGAGCCTCGTTGATTCGCGTTTTAATCACCGTGTGAAGTTGAACAACGCCAGCTGCACACTTACGTTGTCACAGGAGCCGTGAAAGACGACGGTCAAGAGTTTTGGAGTCTGGCTCTGCACCATATGCTGCTTTGGGATTTGCCAGAGCGTTTGTCAGTTTCTTGGCTCTGTAGCTTCCCGAAATCTGTCTCTGCCACACACTTAGCATTTATCGGACTGTGCGTGCCAGCTGAAATGTCTTCATCTGCAGGACTGCACAATGACTTTGTCTCACTCAGGTCAAGTGTCAACAGTCAGTGGCATTTATTGATAGTCAAAGTAACAATCATAATAATGATTTATTGTGCTTGAACTGAATTCCTCAGAATCTCATCCTGCAGTAAATAACAAGCGATGCAGCATCAGTATCCTCCCTGTGATCCGATTAAAACCTGGCCAACATGAGACCATTATGAGTAAAGGAGCCTCAAGTCCATTTCTGCAGAGGTGAAACAGCAGGTCAGGAGTAAAGCTGCACATTAAGTCTAATTGAAACGACTCCGCCATCTCAGCTCAGCTTTCTGACCACAGTAATGCTCTGTCTGATGGATCTAGTCAATGCTACGCCTCCTATTGCGCTGCACATTTTCATCTGAAACCGAGTCCAGATGGATCAGAGGTCGGCTGTGACTCAGCGGTAGTGGAGCCAGTCTTCTCTTCCTGCTTCCTCAAGTGTGGTTATCGTGAATTTAAGATGTGGCTCACACCTAAAACAGCTCAGTGGGACTGAGTCGCTCAACATGATATACATGAAGTATAAATACAGGAATATTAGCTTTAGCCTAAATCTGGGATTATCAAGTTAGGAGTCTCTCTACTGCTACTTGTACTTTTTAATACAACCCATCTTACTGCATCTATCACATCAGTTAGACTTAAAGGAAATGAAGCTGCACAGGATGCACAGCTAGATCAGCTGGAGGCCAAACCCTCCTCCCACCCACGCAAAACCGGTAATGCCGCAGATGGCAGAGGCCTCAGTGGGGGCCCGAGGATTTAATTAAGGTCGTATTCTTCAGGTTCTTTGGTGACTTCAAGGACTGTGGTCATCTGGAGGACAGTCGAGGAGCCGTTGCTGTTGTTTCTCTGTGAATCCAGCAAGCCTTTCACAGTGTCAAGTATTCAATACTTAATTTGCCGCCCCACTGCTCTGACTGTTGCCCCCGAGCTGCAGTCACATGACCTCATAAGCAGTTTTCTCTCCGTGCTACAGAAGCCATTTTGAAAGACATTTGTAGGCTTTTGAACTCTGTGCTGTATTTAATTACAAATATGAATAAAAATGTAAATTCACACGTCGCTCATATGGATGGGACACCGGCAGACAGCTGTGTGGGATACCAGAGGCAAGTTGTCGAAGCCAGGGGAAAACAAAGGCCGCAGCTTGTCTGGCTCTAGCTTTTTAATTAATCGTTGTCGGGGTACTTGTTGTTGTGTAATGAAACATCTGCATGACTTTAGCTCACTCTCCTTAGGTTGTTTTCCTTGGAACCGACCTGGATTCTAATAAGCGCTTAATAAGCACATGAAGCTGGTTTGTCTGCAGGCTGGGGTTTCCCATCAGCGGGGGGGGTGTTACACTTTGAAGGTCAGTAGGTCATCACGCAGATGATGTCACACGAGAAAGCTGCTTGAGGCGCATTTTGTCAGACGAGCGCGTTGTGACGTCACCATAGCAACAACGCGCACCAAGGAGGTGGGTGGAGTTTAGGAGACATGCTGAACCTTTATATAGCACAGGTACAGCAGAAGTAAAACTTACTACTCAGCGCGGAGCAGTGTCTAGTGATAAGGAGCAGATCGGGCCAATCAGAAAATGATTCGCGTGGTGGGAGAGCTCAAAACTACGGATTACAGTAAAGAAAAGTAACAAAGAAAACGGGTCCGACGCATATTCTGAACCTTTATCTATCCAGGACCAGGTTTGTGCGCGTGATCCGCTTCACACTCTCACAGTTACACACATTCGCACCTCGAAGCTGCCGAGTACAATCTGATCTGTCGGCCAGTGTGCGGCTCCACTGGAGCAGATGGAGGTTAAGAGGCTGGCTCAAGGGCATCTCAGTGGTGGCAGAGGAAGGTGCCGCGCTTCTTTTATCCAAGATAGTATCTGTTGGTTCAAGAAGTGAATCACCGGCCTCAGCCAGGGTCCGAGGTGGAAACAGCTGCATTTGTCTCTTATACTGTAAATGTCATGGTTGCTATGTCCTTCCTAAAGTCGTCATCGAGAACAGGGCTGAGGTTAGAATTGACCCCTGGCTCTCATTTTTGGATGAGATTTCAGGAATAAGGAAGTTAAACGGAATAAAAATGCAAATCTCGTGCACATCACGATACGTTCTTCTGAAGTACAAACGCAGTGAAGCAGGGATCTGTGTCGTCGTCCCTGTCCTCACTGCACTGGAGGAGGGAAAACATTGGTCCAGTTTGACCTGATGTGAGGGACAAACCTCATGTGTGAGTGGATGCTTTTAACTGTAACTCCAGCGACTACACAGAGCAGCGACAGCGAGGCCTGTCGTAGCTATTTCATTGAGCAACATGCACATTTTCAAGTGTGACAGATGAAAATGAAGTAGTAGTGCAGTATATTATCACGAGGCGTTTTCACCAGACTTTCATTTTAAGATAGTACCTAAACTGGTGCTGGGCCCTGAATAATATAAGCCCATCCTTCCCACTGTCAGCCTCCATTTGAATAATTTATATGTGGAAATAAATAGAGACAAAATTTCCGGCACCAGCTTGGCGCTTGAGAAATTGGAAATTCCTCCGTTTTTGTCCGTATCATACTGACTTTAATATAATCAACAGCTGAAGCCTCCTGTTGTTGTTCCTGTCATCTTTCTCTGCTTTCTGAACCAAGGTCTCGCCCGATCACTCATCGCTCTGTCGGCTGCTTTCAACTGCTCTCGTCACACTGTGATTTCTGGAGCTGAAAACAGCTCTGATTGAGCGTTTGTTTGGCCCGTGGAAACACCAACTGGATGATGGCTTGTAGTTGTTCATTTTGTGTTTTTCCACGGTTAAACACCTTTCCAGGGCTCGAGTAGGCGGCAGCGTCCGGGCCAAACAACGGTGTGACGAACTGCGGATTGATGATTACTTCTTGTAAACATTGTCTGTAACTGTTCTCAAATCATTGTCCACTGACCTGAAGACTGTTTCAGATGGTGGCAGGCGTGGAGTCCTTCAATGAGTATGAATGTCTGAAATAGTTCGTTGCATGTCATTAGCGGAAAGGGTTTCAATGTAACGGAGGAGGAGGTCGTTTAGCCCTGAATGAACTGAGATGGGTTTAACAGAGGTAGACCTGAACTAGAAGACTAGAGTTTATTGCTTGTCTATGTAGGTGAAATGTCCCCATTACAATCATCATCTGTTTAACACCCACCATGACTTCCAGTCACTTCCCGTGTTACCGTTCATTCATTTGCTGTTTGAAGTGTGTAGGCGCTTTTCCAGTGAAAGTTTTAGACGATCGCACGTTTTATTTCTCCCATTTGCGCATGTTGGTGCTTTCTGTCAAGCTTGACGACGCGGCCTCGTGCTGTTCTTCAGGGTCTCTGCGTGCAGCCTAAATGACGAAGTGGAACTTGTTCCGGCATCAGACAACGCCCATGGTCGCTGCCAAGCCAACGGGGGCCAGCACCTTGACTGTGACTCCGGCCCCTGTCGCGCTAGTGTCCGCTGACAACGCCACCGAATCGGTGAGCAAGAACGATGCCTTCGACGAGATCAAAAACAAGTTCCTGAATGAGATCGACAAGATCCCACGTGAGTACCTGACAAAGCCCCAACTCGTTCTGATCAACCAGCTCATATTGACTTTAAGCAACGATTTTAGAATTAGATTTTCTCTTTTGCTGCAGGCATCAGAAGCCTCATAATGTCTTTATTCAGTATTGATCACTGGCTGCCCTTCCTAATAGCGAAGAAATCTAATCTTCACCCAATCTAATTGCTAACCTAGCACCTCCTACTAAATATATTTGACCCAGGACATGACAGTGACTGGCTGCTCAAATGTGTTTGCCTCTTCTTCTGTTGGATCTCCATCTTGGTCTGCGTCTTCTCCTCAGTGCCATCCTGGGCCATCATTGCCATCGCTGTGGTCGCTGCATTGCTCATTCTAACGTGCTGCTTCTGCATCATCAAGAAATGCTGCTGCAAGAAGAAGAAGAACAAGAAGGGCAAGAAGGGGAAGGGTGACATGGGAATGAAGAACCTGAAAGGGGGAGAGGTAGGTTGCACCGCATGAGGTCGCTGTGGGGAATATGCACATGGTTGTACTGTAAGTCTGACTATGCTAATAACACGTTTCCTGTTTGAAAAGTGCTGGATTTCGTATCATTGGCACAGACTGTCTGACTATCTGAGCTTTCTGACCCGGGCGAGTGTATTCTCTGCAGGTGTTCATTTGTTCTTTAGCCGCCACGATTATTCCTTTCTTTCATTTTATTTTTTCTCTTTATTTAACGTATATGTCATGAATGTTACTGTTGCTCTTTCTTCCACTAGGGCTTTGGGGTTTGAGTAGAAAATGACAGGACTCTTATCTCTTCAGCCAAACCATTGTTATTTTTTATTGTCATTAAAGTGTGATTATGGAAATTGTTAGTTAGCACAATGCCTTTGTTTTGGGCCCTATAATTAATTCTTTTGCACATATATGATTGATGATTGGATGAAGTACACAAAGAATAAGATTCCAACGTGCTATTTTAACACCCACCAGCCCTGCAGCACGAGATACGATGGTGCTAATGAGGAAGCGTCTCTATCTGTCATTTTGCTGACTCCCTACAGTAGCTGACTGCATTTGCTGTGATTATCCTTCTTTGGTGTCTGCTGTGAGTTCAATCTCTTCCTTTGTCTCTGCTCTCCTCCTTCCTGCTTTGTGTCTTATGTGTGCTCCGTGTGTCTTGACTGTGGTGGACTTCTCTGCCTACGGTAGGTCCGATAGCACGCGGCGCCCCTCTCTGGCTGCTCTGTGTAAGCGCAGACCAAGGGCAGGGGGGTAGCGGCGGTGGTGCGGGTGGGCTGGGCTGGGCTTGGAGGGGTTGGTTTGCAGTGATGATGACAGTGCTATGGCTTCCTTAGTTCTTTGCAAGCTTTGGTGCTGCTGGTGCTTGAAGAATCAATGGGAGCGAATAAGCTGCTTCGCAAAATCCACTCAACTGATATGCCGCACCAACTGCTATGTCTTGATTATCCAGAGATTGCAATTTTGGCAGAAACAGCAGAAAACTGTTTAACTGTCTATGGTTTGAAGTGAACGTGAAACTCATCCTATGGTTGACCCTTTGAATGACGAGTGCACTCAACAACCCACTAGAGCTCACTAACATGCATGTGCAAGGGGTAAGCTGGGCGTTTGTCAAATAACGGCTGGAACTTTACCTAACTGAGAGCCCGGAGCGTGTTTCCACCATGGCAGGCCTCAGTCAGCCAACAATCCAAAAAACAGGAATCATGCAAAGCGATTCCTCTCAGATTCCGCACGTCGTGACCCACTCGTGCAAACACGCTCCGAGTTCGACGGCAGATAAAGCTGTTTGTGTGTCTTGACAAAGACCAGCATACGCCCTTGCAGTAGGTACCATTGAATGGCCACAACTTGACTTGAGAGTAACTTTCCTGGATGACCCATGATGCTGCTGACGAACTAGGTGACAGTCATTCGTGCGCATTCTCTCCCCGAAGCGCTCGGGCCTCACTGAGGAGAAATGGTGGGTCAGCTTCTCCAACAACGTCTCATTTTCCTGATTTCGGTTTCCATAGTAACGGCTGCCAACAACTGTATCAGATATTTGGTCTGTTGAAATTGTTTCCATGGGTGTTGACCTTGTCTTCCAGTGAACCCACACTGGAAGTGCAGTATGAAAGCAACCTGATGCACATAGCATGATACCATGTACAGAAATTTTTGGACCTGACAAAAATTTGTCGTACAGGTTTTAAACAACATAAACGCTTTTTACCCTCTTTCGAAAAACGATAAGGTAACTCCTATTCTGCATTGTGTGGCCTGGCATGCTGGGATGAAAAGCATTTACCACAGCAAAGACGGAGAATGCCACATGTAGGAATAAGCGTGTGTGTGTGTGTGTGTGTGTGTGTGACAGCGGGCGGGTTTTTAAGCATGCACCAGAGCCTGCATGTGTGTGAGTGTGTGTGTGGAGGGGTGTGCAGTACAGCCCGGGGTGTGCAGTGGGTGTGATAGTGCGCGTTTCATCTGTGTGTGTGCCCTGTTCCTCTTCCAGCTCATCGGTGAGTAGCTGGACCCTCGAGTCGTGAAGACGTCCGTGTTCTTTCACAAAGACCAGACTGAGACATTATCCAGTTTTCCCAAATGAAAGTTTACTTTACTGTTCATATCAGATCAGATTGGCCTCACTTGATTAGTCATGACTGCCTCTAAAGAGGTGAAACACTGAAGAGTCACTGGGTGCGACATAAAGGCAAGATGGACGATAACAGAGTTCCTTATTATCATTTTCATCACGCCCTGATTACATCAGGAGCAGTTGGCTGTCAGTAACATGCTGGATTGTGTTCTAGCACAAGAGGCGGGAGTAATTCACATTAGAGTATCAGCCTGGAAATCTGGACTCGGTTTGGAAGTATTTCAGTTAGTAACTACAATCACTCATCAGCAAAATCTTTACAGCAGTAAGTGTTAACACGTTCAACAGAGTTTGGGATGTCAAGAGGAGAAAAAGAGCAAATAGGGAAACTTCCTGTCTCTGCACAAATGCTGAAAACACCCTGAGGATGTTGGCCAAAGGCTTTAGTAAGTGAGAGACAGTGTCAGGACTGGCCAGCGCGTCGGGTCACATCTTCTCCTAATAGCTCGGTGCTTTAGTTCCTCAGACAGGACTCTGTGCTGGAAATATGCTGCACATGCAGGTGGACGAAATAACAAGACGACCCCCACAAGTAGCTGGCTGTGTGCGTCATGCTGCTTCTGGAAGTAAGGCCTGCAGTCTGTGCTGATGCAGCTTTTTTACGTGTGGGATATGCCGTCGCCTGAAACGATGAGTCATATTTAGCGTTTTTGTAACTGCCTGCGGAACCTCGGCACTTTCTCTTCAGTTTCGCATTAATTATTACATTCTCGTTATTTCGTCCGCAGCGTTTACAATGGAACGAGTCGAATTCCTAGTGGCTTTTGCACAGAATTTTTTGGGACGGTTTATTAACTGATTTGATTTATTCTGTTGCTTTGTCTTCTCCTCATCCATCCTCTCTCTCCATCCTATTTTATGAAATCACAGTTCTGCAGCATTTTGCAGTCCAACAGAAAACACCCTGCCTGTGCTTCTGGCACGTTTTCATAGTAGTAATGCTCAGGAAAAAAACTACAGCAAATGGTGTCACCCAAGAAAAAGTGAAATCAAGTCAGGTTGCAACTGTGGTCATCGATGAGCTGATTGCATTAGTAACACCGGGGTAAGCGGCGTAAGTGGCAGGTAGGTGCTGTGACTCCAGCTGCTGATGCTTGGTGTTCAGCGCAGACACCGCCTCACAACCGGCCTCTCACTCCTTCTCCTGCCTCCTGCCCCCTTCTGTGTTTGCAGAAACCACAGGATGACGATGACGAGGAAGATGATGTTGAACCTGGCCTGACTGGGGATGAGAAGGAGGAGGAAGTGAAGGAGAAGGAGAAGCTTGGGAAACTGCAGTACTCCATTGACTATGACTTCCAGGAGAACAAGGCAAGAACTTGACTTGATTTCACGTGTTCACGCTTCCTTTGGCCTGAGTTTCCTCTGCAGTTTGGATGTAAGTAGTATTTACTGTCTGTTCCCTCCACTTCCCAGCTGACTGTGGGAATCTTGCAAGCAGCTGATCTCCTCTCCATGGACAGCGGCGGCACCTCCGATCCCTACGTCAAAGTCTTTGTCCTCCCCGATAAAAAGAAGAAGTTTGACACAAAGGTTCACAAGAAGACGCTCAACCCTGTCTTCAATGAGACTTTCATCTTCAAGGTAAGAGGAGCCACCTTAGAGTCTCTCATTACTTATTGCTAAGGTGAAGCGCTCGTCCGGTTTCCTTTCAGAGCCGAGTCGTTGACTTCTTTGTTACTAACACTTCTGACTAGCAGCGATGAAAGGCAGCTCCTAGATTGAAGGTGTCTGACAAGGAAAGTGTGGAAGGGAATCAAATTAAGTTAGAGGCCACCTCAGCTGATCCCTGGCTGCTGACACAGCTTCATGAAAACAGCTCCAGCTCCTTTCCAGGCCGGCTCTGCTGAAACAGCATCATATTAAGTCAGGCAATTTTAGCTTCTGTTCTGACTGTTGAATTAAAGAAGCGAATCATACAATTAATCTCAAAATGGTAAAAATGCTTAAATGGACTTGGCTTCTGTTGTTCCAGATTCCGTTCCAGGAGATGGGAGGGAAAACTCTGGTAATGTCCGTGTATGACTTTGATCGCTTCTCTAAACACGACGTCATCGGAGAGATTAAAATACCCATGAACACGCTGGACCTGGCGAAGCCAATTGAAGAGTGGAGAGACCTGGACAGCGCAGATCAAGAAGAGGTGCTTTAACGAAATGTCGTGTTGTAGTTTCGTCCTCTGTAGAACTTGGTACAGTATGGCCCATGTGCTGTTTAGGCTGCTGCATAAAGTATTGGCCACTAACAAGGATTCATTGTATACATAAACACATATATATAAACATAATATTGACTATTTCTGGCAGATATTCTCTGAGCAACGTACATGGAAATATGATACAAACAGCATTAAACACAATTAGATCAACATGCAAAACAAAATGCACCACATATGAGCATATTAAGTACAAATCTACACTCACGCAGATTTAGGCTTAAAATGGGATTTTAAGGTAGAGTACAGGACATTTTCCAGACTGTTGTTCTGGCTGTAAACAGGTTAGGAAATAACGACAAGTCTTTGTTCAAGACAAGCAAATGGAGCTGCCAGAAGTGAGCTGCTTGCTCATCGCCCGATGACATAGCACAAAGTACCCATGAGCACAAGCTGGTTCCAGTGAGGTTTATTTTCTGTGCTGCTTCCTCTCTATCCACCCTGCCTGCAATGTGATGCATTCACTGTGTCACTCACTAAATCTGTATTATTAGCTTTTGACGAGTCCACATACTGTCGACGTAGTTAAGAAGCATGAAACACTCCTGCTGACCTTAACTGTAATGGCTGAAATCTCCCTCCCTCCTCGCAGCCGGAGAAGCTGGGGGACATTTGCATTTCCCTGCGTTACGTCCCCACTGCTGGGAAACTCACCATCTGTATTCTGGAGGCCAAGAACCTGAAGAAAATGGACGTGGGTGGACTGTCAGGTACTGTCTATACGCGCAGGCGAGCGGCAGATTGAGCGTTTCATCACCACTTGACACTATTTCACTGTTTTCAGTGTGACAAAAATAGCCACTTCGCTGTGCTTACTGAGAAAAGTGGCTGCTGGCTGCGGGACTGCAGTGCACGTAGGAGCACAGCCATTAGCTCCGTCCGGCGCTGCTGACGCTGCAGTGCTCATCGTGCAGCAGCGCTCGCTTTCCTGACTTCAGCGCTGGCCCCATCTGTTGGTGCGTCACAGCATCGCAGCCCGCACACGCACGCGAAAGCTCATCACTTTGCCTTTTCTTTTAACGTTGGCAGATCCGTATGTGAAGATTAACCTGCTGCAGAATGGAAAGAGGCTGAAGAAGAAGAAGACAACGGTGAAGAAGAACACGTTGAACCCTTACTACAATGAATCCTTCAGCTTTGAGATTCCACTTGAGCAAATGCAGGTAAGGACATGGATTTTTTTTCAACCCAACATGCTGGTGATGTCAAAATACTTCTGTGCGTAAGAACTGTTAAAAGTGTAACAGTATCTTCCTTCGACTTGTAAAATATATTTCAATGCCAAGAATGACCAAAATAATAATAATAATAAGAGCAAATCAACAGTAGCCAAAAAAAATGTAAGCAGCCAGATAATTAGATGCAGTTTAAGTTTGGGTTGAGTCACTCAGTTATTCAGCGACCAGCTACATCACCAGACATGTAACAGGAGAGCAGCTGGTGTGTGTGATTACAGTGTAGCAACAACACGGAAATAATACTGGCATGTGATGAACAACGGTGATCTGATTTCTCTCACTCTCCCACTCGACAGCAGGGCACAGCGAGAGAACTCGTTCATAATTTCTTGTGACTCATTTCAGTTTTTACTTTACATCTGATCCACTCGTGTAAATAAGCGTGGCTTGATTTGTAGATCGGTTTTTGATGAATGATCCCTGTCAGGGCTAAACAAATGAACCTGTTGTGTTGTAAGTACGTCACATTACAACAACCTGTGTGTCACTGCTTGGTGTTTTCCTCCAAAAGATGATGATGGATGTCTGAACCATGTTCCGCTACTTCCCCTCTGTCTAGAAAATCCAAGCCGTGATCACTGTGCTGGATTATGACAAGATTGGCAAAAATGACGCCATTGGGAAGATCTGGGTGGGAAGCAAGTCCACAGGGGCCGGGCTGAAACACTGGTCCGACATGCTGGCCAACCCCCGTCGCCCCATCGCCCAGTGGCATCCACTGCAGCCTGAGGAGGAGGTGGATGCTGCCCTCGCAGCCCTGACGGCCAAGAAGTAACATCGTCCCCACTTCCACCATCCCCACCCCCACATTCCCTGGCATTGCCACAGGTCTCCCACTTATCAGTGTATATTCCAGAAGACACATCCGCCCCCTCCCCACAAAGATCCATAGATGCCATTCGACATGATGGAAAATATAGTTTAAAACAGAATCGTGTAATATTAAATCATGTTATTGAAAAAAGAAGAAGTGACAGGATGGACAGATACTCTGTTGATTTCCTTTAGATCTATTTTTGTATTCGGGTTGTGGTTCTAATAATAAGAAAACAGAGCAGACTGTGAAGAACCGTGCGAGTGCTATGCGGGAATCTGGTGACAGAGGGGATCAAACATACGTCGACTTGTACTTCTCACCCCTTCCCTTTAGTGACACAGTTTGCTTAGAATAGTGCTTAATAATAAAATGCTTTATACTGCCATGTACTAGAGATATAACACAAGCAGGTCCATTCCTTAGGTGTGTTGTGCACCATGTTCCTCACCTGCCAGTCATACTAGCGGATTCTGTTAGTTTGAAGTACATTCCTAGCGTTGGGTAGGCAAATATATCCACTTACCCACAGACACACTGCCTTTTGATTAGTTAACCCTCCGCCCTTCGTCTCAGGAAAACTGAGAGGAGACTGAAACACCATGCCTTTTTTTCTAAGCAGGTTGAAAGAAGTTGGCTTCAAAGGCGCGACCGCTTTTTACAAGTAGTTCTGTTTCCTCGTGTTTTTGGTGACAAGGCTCACGATTGCTGTTAGTCCATCCACGACTAGTCCGTCAGAGGGGAGAGGGAGGGAACGGTGCGTTTCCAGTTTCCAGTTTCCAGAGAGGGAGTCGGTGTACAGGTATTTTTGATACAAGGGCGCATCTGTCACCCGAACAGCAAAGAGCGAGGAAATATCAGAGCGGGTACAACAGAGCCAATGACATGATTCTTTACTGCCCTCCTCCACCACCTCCCCTCCTAATCTCACTCGTTCAGTGCTACTGCCATTAGTCATGGACTTGACACAAGGGTTTCCCTATAACCGTCTTACAGTCATAAAGGAGACAAGCCTTCCAAGTAACAAAATAAGCAATTCTCAACTACCAGGGACGCCTTCCAGTTAGTGGTGTTGTTCTTTTGTTTCTCTTCTTTTTGTTTAATTCGGTCTTTCCAGGTGTGTTTTATTTTTATTTCACCTCAAGCACTTTAAATCCAAATGTTCCATTCAAGTACCCTCAGAAACCACAGCTTTAATTAATGGATTATGTTCGGAGCAGCTGCTGGTTAACAAGAGCTTGTTGTGTTTGTTTTGCTCCAGCGTTTTGTGGACGCGTTTCTATCGTTCACTCGTTACATTTCTCAGTTGATTTGAAGGTTAAGGCCTGGAAGAAGGCACTGATCCATGTGTGTTTTATGCACAGCTTACCAAACTGTTGAATTTAATTGCACTACTGGGTATTATTCTGTCGTGTGATCTGTGTAGGGCTTTTTGTGAGACTGAACTTTTCTGTGGCACACGCATCAGACGGGTCTCCTGAAGTCCGTAACCATAAGAATCCAACGCTTCTCCCTGGCTCGTTCACGGGTGTAGTGTGTTTGTAACCTAATTTTCTGCTGCAGAGAAATTTGGGGCTGAGCTGTCAAAATCGTTTGACCAGAACCCATCAGCTGCGGATAATCTGGTGAAAGCTTAATTAAAATCCTGATATTCTCCAGGGGGAGTTTTGCCCTCACGTTCGTTTCTTGCAGGTCTGGTTATTAATTAAAATCAGCGCTGCCTGTGAACGACATTAGCAAAAACTACCCGTTGATTGTGTGCACAAAAAAAAAGAGAAGCAAAGTCAAACAAATGCATTGAACCTTTTAAACAGCAAGGCGGCTTTTTGCAGGGTAATGAATGTTGGCTCTCATGTCGTTTCTTTTTATAATCAACGTAGACCCCAGTCAGATTTCTGTTTCTCACCTCACATACTCATTTTTAATTTTGTTGATGCAGCAACACTAAAAAAAGGCAACATGGAAGCAATCAAGCAACCCATTGGTGTGTAGTTTTGCCTATATACATAGTTCATACACGTTGATACTGCATGTTTATACAAAATACTGTACATACGAGCATGTTTTAGAGACGAAGCAAAAATATCTTGTGTACGTAAATGGGTGTCATTTGTCATTTTAATAATACAACGAAGGGAAAAAAGATGCACTGTATATTTTCTAAATGAACAAATGTGTATTTATTTTCCATGAGGGTCACTGGAGAGAATGTCAATGTACTGATAAGAAACCTTCCACATCTGAAATTCTTAGGCAAGTGTGTCGTCCAGTACTGTGTGTGAGCTCATGTAGGATGAAAACGTAGCCGCATGCTTGCTATCTAATTCCTTGTGGTCCGTTACTTTCGTTTGATGCCATTTATCTGCCCCTGGTTTGGTTGCAGAGCTAATCTAAAGGCCAGTTTTGGTCGTTTCGAACTTTGGTTATTATTGCTTTAAATGAAACGCTTATTTTTTGGGATGGGAGGGTCTCCAAGTCTGTGGAACAACTTTCAGTTTTGTATTCAGATTTGGCACCGTGCGTTTCTGAGTTAACGCCAGTAAGAGCGATTAATTCTCCGAACTGTAGGTGGCTCGTAGGAGTTGTCATCTGATCCAGTGCTGGCCCAGAATGAAGGCTGGTGCGTCGTCAAATGATTTGTGTCAAAAAACCAATAATCCGACTTGGAATCCTTCTGTCTTCCTTTACATGGAACTTTTTACTTTTCACTTGTATTTAAATGAGCTGAAACCCTTCACGACTGTGTCTCTTTTGCTGTTTATCCTACAATACGTGTATGTGTATACAAGATAAATGAATAAGATAAAACTAAAGCCATAAAACTCAAGCACTAACTCTTAAGAGCTCAGCTGAGTGACTAGAGTTTATTTACGATGAAAAGAAAACCTGACTCGTCTTCATTTTCCTTGGACAGTGTTCTTCTTTTACATTCCGTTCAGAGGTCTTTTGGTCATCGACGGGAACATCCACGTTTCTTTCTATGAGAACAGTTGTGAGTTTAGTAGAGTGAGTGCGTCTTTTTCTACTTTCAGAGCTGTTGATGTCCTTGTTTCATAGAGGTAGCTGATTTTACAGTATTGTGATTAGTAATGTTTATGCCTTGTTTTGATAGTATAAATAATAAAATATCACAACAGGTTCTCAATATTACTGCTAAAATTATATATATATACATATAGGAGAGTATCTATTACTGGACTGAGTGCAATTTACGAGCCAAACTGGGCCACTCTTTACGTTTTTCTGCTTTAGGTTCAGCAGCAGGTTCGGTTGGTTCAGTTCCAGCACAGTCAGACATAAGGAGAGAAGCTCAAATCAGTGGCACCCACGTTTTAGGCTGGAGTCCCTCTCATAGAACTATGCATAGTTAATTTAACCAACACATAGACATACGGAAACGTCTTCTGTTGAAGGAATCGTTCAGCATTTTGAGAAGGCTCATTTTCTCCACAGGGTTAAATGAGAAGCTCGATGCAGTTGAGGAGGGTTTATTATCTGGTCACCTCATGTTACCTGTTGAGACCGTGGACGCTTCTCATCTAACTCTGCCAGAAAATGTCCGTCAGCGCCTCGTCCTTTCCCTTTACTCGGCGGCTGAATTTTGAACGTGAAACTCCATCCAACCTGGCAACAATCTTCAACGCGTGCAAATGCAATATTACATCTATTTGCTGTCCCATTAACGCTGCTGACTGTGACCAAACCCTGCACTGAGAGTAGTTCAGTTACAAAGCTTCAGTGCATTTCAACTATACTGCCACTACCTGATTACACTTGCCTGCATTCGTCACAGCTGTTAGACTCTGGCAGAACATCAGATGATGAGGCAAATGCTACTACAGGTGAATTTATAGCACATTTCAATTTTTGTGTTCTTATTTCACCAAACCACTGGACACGCCCCGTTCTGTGTGGGACAGAGAGCGTGTGGATGGAGCGTGGCCCTCTAGCAGACGCAGACATGACAGGATGCATTGCTCATTAAATGTACCGTGTATCTCTGAGTGTACGACTGTGGAAACAATATCAGTTCTCAGCTGCAGTGACGATGAGGGTTCATCTGTTCCGTTCATAGCTGTGTAGAAGTACAATACCTTATGCACAAGTGTACCTGAAGCTGTTTCGGCGGCGCAGAGACAGTTCGGGAGCACTGGTCACACAGCTGGTTGTGTTTTCTATTCAACAAATGCTGGGATTTAAAAAGGGAAACCGTCTCTCAGCAGGTACAGCATCACTTTGAAACATGCTGTCTTGCTCCTCTATTACTCACCGTTTGTTCTTTGTGCTCTTGTCTTTTTGTTTGTTTCGTGTGTAGAACACAGGACTCGTCTTAAATCACCACACTCTTTGTGTTTGCTTTCGTTTGCGTCTTTGTCTTGTTTATGTGTAGCCATCACTGTTGTAACGCTGAATTGGAAGCAGGCTCACTGAATTTTCTCTGAGCGTGAAGGAAACCGGCCTCCATGTTTACACGATGGACATACTGTACACTGCCAAACATGCAGGACCGTACCAGTCTCCCCTCTCCACCCTCTCATCCCTGCTGCAACTGTATTTTCAAGACTCCTTTATTTCCCCCTTGGTCCGCCTCTTTCTCTTCTTCATCGACCTTTAAAGCATCGGAGGACAGCCAGGTTGTGTCCTCTAGCTGTGTTTCTTCATGTCTAGTGTCGTGGTGCGCGTGTTCATGTCAGTACTTGTGCCTACTGTGGATCGCATGCTTTAGCCCTTGACTGGACACAAACGTTGCTCACAAACTCCTCCTGACCCTTGTGTGGACAAACGTTGGGGATCCTTATAAAGTTACCAAGGGAACCAAATAACTTAATACAAATTTATCATATGTGTTACCAGTTCTGTAAAAATCAAATAGGAAATAAAGGCCTTTTAATTACCATGACTTGTTTGTGTTTCCTGTGCAGTGTGCTCAGCTCATCTGGCGTCTAATAATCCCTCTCTGCTTTTGAGGCAGAAGCAATTAATGCCGCACAGTTTATTAAGGTAAGGGAGTAAACCAACGTGTGCACATTATTATTCCCACATTATTCTGCAGAATGTCAGCAGCTCACCGTTTATAGCGGCTCCACAGCTGAAGGAATTTTGAATACGGAGCTGAGCCTGACAGCTTCATGCATTAAATATGAGACGGTTCAGAAATAACGCGCTGTTTGAAGCAGGGATGAAGCAGGAGGCTTTCATTTTGTAGTTTTATCATTTCATTTAGAGCTTTTAATGTCTCGTTGTTCCACGTGTCCCAAATATTGCAGAAAGCGTTTTTTATTTAACACAAGTAAATATTGCGTCGAAAATGACGTGACAAAGGCTGATGCATGTCCATACTGTTCAAATGAAAACCGGGCAGTCGGCTCAGAAATAATGAACCTTTCGTCCACTAAACAGTGCTGAAGTGCAAGTTCACCGGACACAAAGGTCGACTGAATTCACCGCTGCAGTCCTGAAACAACTGCCATAGATGAATAAATAAATCTGTCTCCACTGCAAAACACACTCTGACATGCATCCTTTCAAGGGTGATTTAAGAAGAGCAAACAAAAAAACCACGGCTGCTGAAAACACAAACAACAGAGCAATAGAAACTGGAAAATCTTTATATTGTTATGGAAAACGTAACGTCCAGTGTGGCCAGTGATGACGATCACTGTCCTTTCTGTTCAAAGTGCATGAAAACTAAATACACTGGGAACATTAAGAAACAAATCATCTTAATGAACAACAATGAAATCTTTTAGATGTAAAATCAGCTCACAAACCGGAAGAAAGGTTTAATAAGCTAACAGTTCACCTACCGTGTGTGTTGACTATGACTCCAGCAGCCACTGTGACATCAATACACGTATACATGGGACGTACAAAACGAAACAAACTCAACCTTGTAAAACCGGGACATTGAAGACAGATCAAGGTAAACTCTGCCCTGAAATATACTCTATACATGTACTTTAATGTTGTCTTTTTTCAACAGCTGGATTTGTAACAGAAGATTTTCCTCTTCATTTAATAACGCTTGTTTTGGATTTGAATATTCTCTCTGGATCAGAAGTGACCTCTGAGGACTCTGATGCTCCTCGTGGTTACAAAGATGCAGTATATCAGTAATATAATGTGTATATATAATATATCAGTAGTACTAAAATGATACATTCAGTCACACAAGTGACTTCTCTTCATCCGTCATTAAGGCATCATTAAATACGAATGTGCAGCGGACGTCGTGGCAACAAACGTGTGGGTGTTAGATATAGTTTCTTCATGCAAACCCCTCGAACGCTGCAGTGCATCCAAACACGACGAATGCGAAACGTGAAGTGTCCTGTATATGATACGCAGCAACGACTCATTTACTGTAACTCCTAACGCTCCGTCTTCACGAGTCCCCGCTGGTAATTTACATCTGCAGTGCAGCAGGAATGATCCATCAGTAAAAGTTACAGCTCGGTAAACGGCTGCATGAGGGTTGGAGCAGCCACAGAACAGACGCAGAGCTGGAGCTCGGTTTGTTTCATTTGGACAGTTTGCTGATGACTCGGATGAGCGCCCCGTTCTCGTCCTTTAACCTCTGGTTGTCTGACTTTAGTTCTGTTAGAATCTGGAACAAAAAGACAATTGATTTACACATTAGAAAGGATCTGCAGTGCAGCGTTGGGATCAGTTAAAAGCTGCAGGTGCTGCGGCTCATTTACCAGGGCCTTTAATAATCACGTGTTTTTAAGCAAGTGGACTGAAGGTTGTCTTTAGAGGCCAGGCAATGGCGACATGCTGAACAGCGGCTGCTCATGCACTGCGCAGGGACTTTGACAGTACAGTATGTAGGAAGTGAAAGAAATTAAAGTCAAGGAGGGAAATGGAGAGAAGGTCAATGTCTGAAAAGTAGGTCATGTGTCTCACGAGGAGGACTGACTAAAAATAACAGCCCTGTTTGTCAAACGAGTTCCCCTGGACTAGAGACAAACAATTACCCTTTGCTCTCACTGTGACGTGTTACTGGATCCGGTGTCTGTGACCTGTGGCTCGCGGCTAAAATCCAAAACTTTCCTGCACCGATCATCTGCAGGAGATGTTTGACAGCTTGTCAAATTCAGATCTGAGCTACGGTTACATAAGCGGACGGGAACCACATGTATGTGGTCAGTAAGAAGCCGCAGCCATCGCCCAGTTAGCTCAGTTTGGGATAAAGACTGGATACGCTGTGGTAGCAGCGGCTCCGTCCAAAGACCACTTATTATATTTGTTTGATCTGTGCAGAAATCAAAGCTGTGGTTTCACAGAGTTACGTGCTGGAACTACTTCTTGGCTGGATGCTGTGGCTTTCTGTAACCATGCCGTCATTCTGAAGTTGCCCCATTAAGTTTGGTGAAATAAATGGGAGCTGTCATTTGTTTTACCCACCAGAGCCAGACATGCAGCTGACTCCAGGCAGGAGGACCCGGCCAAGCTGCTGTCAGAGCCCGATGGCTTCAGTTTAGCATGAGGACTCATCATTTCAGCTCGTTTCCATGGGAAGCAGATACAAACTGTGCTCACATGTGTGTCACTGCTTGAAGGTCTACTACAAACGCTAAATTTAGATTCATCCAAAGAAAGACTCCTAAGGGACGATTCATGTGAAGCCACACGCGATGAATGGAACTAAAAATACACTTCAAAGGAAGCGCATGCGAAATGTCTGGTGCTGGTGGGTAGGAGCTCAAAGAGAAAAGCGTGCGGAGGGAAATGCAGCGTGGGGGGAGTGAGCGTCGGGATGGTGCAGGACCTGCCTGAGAGGAGCAGAGGAGATACAGGAGGCACCAGGAGGACAGAGGAATGTGGGAGTTATGTGTCTGAGGAAGGGGACAGCACGGGGGAAGGAGGACAGACGATGTCAGAGGATCAGAGGTCCTCCGTCTCCGGCATCGAGGCCGTCTCAGAGAGCCGGGCAAGGACGCGCAGCATGGCTCTGTTCTCAGCCAGGAGACACTCGTTCACCCTCCGCAGGGCCTGGGCCTGAGCCAGAGCAGGGAAAGCCTGCACAGAGGAGGACAGAGAGACAGGGGCAGACAGAGAAAGCAGGCAGGGAGGCAGGCCATGAGCAGAGAGAAACAGACATGCACCCACACCTACTGGGACCAGAAAAGAAGAGCAGACAAGAAGAACGTATATAAACCAACAGGAAGGAGAGACGGCAGACGCTGCAACAGCAAAGCTAAATATAACGCTAGACCCCCTGGGTGTACGTGGAGAGTACTGAGAGGCTGGACTGGTACTTTACTATGTGCAAGAGGAGGATTCAGTGTCTGACAGCCCCAACTATCCCAGTGTTTCAGACTCTGCACAGGATTAATCCCCAGCTCGTCTTGGCCCGACAACTTGAGGCAAACCTCAGTGTGGTTGGACAGAAAAGTCTGTGGTTTGACGCCATTCCTGAGGTTAAGCCACAGGACACACGCTTAACTTCACTCGCACTCACACACTGACTGCCAAACACGTAAATGTGTCCTAGGACGTCCAGCTGCAGGAGGAAAGAAGAGGGAACAACCACCACAGCTATCAGCTATCTGAGAGGAAATCGCTTCTGACCACAGAGCAGAGACCTGCCGATGATTCTATCCAGTAAAGTTCAGCTTTCAAAGGCCGTTAGGGGTGAATTAGTAAATCTGACACAGTGCTGCTGATGTGAAACACCAGTGGAAAATCAAGTCCCAGAGCCAGCAGATCCAGTCCTTACAAGGTTAGGACCCAACTATCTGGAGCTAAGACAGGCGCCAGCGACAGGCAGGAGGAGTCACAGCCGTCCACTAGGCGGCGCTAACCCAGAGCTCTGTCACCAGAGTGATACCAGTAATGGCTAAACGTGAAGTGACTGTGAGTGAGTGAGTGTGTTGTGCCCTGTAAATGGCTCCGTTGGTTGAGTGTGACCACACGTGTGAACATGCCGTAGTCTCGACAGACAGACTGGTGCGGGGTGACAGGCAGGTGTCTCCTCGGCGTCGCTGCGACCACTCACCGTACCCCCGCCCCTGAGCCAGCCTGCCCTCAGGGCTGGTACCCGCAGCGGAACCGCGGCGGCGCGTCCTGCTGAGGGAACCACGACAACATGAAGGTTACACATCCGCCGCTGGCCAAGCACATCTGTCAGGCTGTGGTATTCTCATCAGCGAATAGTCGCACAACTAGTCCAGAGCACGTTGTGAAAATGTGGGCCTAGAACCGCTCTGCTGCTTCTTTTGTGAGGCAGAATACACACAGTGCAGTTCAGGAATGTCTCACAAAAAGCAGGTCTTTTGCTCTTGGACGGGGTTTGGTATTCAGCTGGAACTAGGTCACAATGTTCACCCCAACAGTGGGATAAGTGGAGCAGCGGCACAGGCTCCTCCTTGGCCTGGCAGGAAGCAGCCCAGCAGAACACTGTGGCTAATGAGCCTGGAGCAATAACCTTCCCTCTCCTTGAATCCAAACCCACCTGGCCAACCCCAGGCCGCGCTGTGTGCGTTGGCGGAACATGGGAGAGAGGGATGCGCACCTTCAAGGACTGTAGGACTTATTCATGTTGGGAAAACACACACCTCTGAGATACATGAGACGTAGTATGTGTGAGTTTGTACAACTGACCTTTAAGTCCTCCTCCATGTCTGACACTTTCTTTTCAAGCACCTGTTTTTCCTGTAATTAAAGAGCAACAAGCAAATATAGAAACTATGGAAAATGGAAGAGAAAATGATTCAATAAAGTTTCAATAAAGACTCGTACCCTTTTCTCAGATTCAAGGACGGTTGACCTCTCGGATATTCTGTCGTGCCTCTAGAAGTTTGAATACTTTTGTTACTGTGACGTGTTTTCAGCATCATTTCCAGTGGCTGCACGGTTTCCGTACCTGAGTTACTTTGTCCAGCTGGGAACGTATCTTGACCAGTTCCTGTTTGCTGTCCTGCAGTCTGGACTTGAGCTTCTCATTTTCATGCAAAGCGTCCGTATACATCTGAATGGGACAAATAAAAATACAGGGGCAATTATTACATTTCTTATATTAAGTAGTTAAGGGCTGGAGCTTTTTTTAATGTATTTATTTTCATTTCATTATCTGATAATGAATGACACAAAATCACAGATGTTTAGTGTGTTGTTGTGAATTTTACCACTCGTGTAACAAAAAGGAAGATGAAGTTAATGCAGTATTAAAATATTACAGTACAATATATCATCAGCAGAACAATTTTATCTTATTCCTGTTCATTTAAATCAACCAGAGCCCAAGAACAGCTTTTAAATTCTGATGCTGGATTAGGGTCAATATAAAACAAGGATCTGAAATTGAAGTCTGAGATAAAGTCAAATATTCTGTTATCTATCTATATTGTCATGTTGCATCGTGTTTGCTTTGTGGCTCAGCTGCCTGTAACAGATCGGTTCAGATGTATCAGATCACAGTAATGCTGTTAATTGTCCACTTCAGTCTCCATCTGTCCCTGATCCAACTCTTATATATGGCAGCGAGTTCGGGAGACGACCTTCTTGTAGTCTTTGGTGGTGGAGTCTTGCTCTTGTTTATTCAGAGCCGCCAGCCTCGCCTCTCTCCGTGCGTAGGCGCTGGTGTGGCCCAGTGGTTTGTCCGTCGCAGTCTCTCCGCTGGAGTCATATCTAGAGGAAGCACGGCTCAGTCACTGCACAGTGCTGCTTTAGTTATGATGCTGTTTTCTTTTTCCTGAATCCTTACCTCGACAGCCTCTCGTGCTGAAAAACAAAGAATAAGCCGTGTTAGCTCAGCCACTCGCCACCACAGCATGAGAAGAGCACTGTGTAGAAGCACGGGCTGCCAAGATCACTGTGGATGCAGATTTCTTTGATTGACAAGCACAAACACGAGCTTGGCCTGTGAAGACTTTTCCATTTTAAGACAACCGAGAACAGAAAAACAAAGCTTCCGAGTGAATTAGCACGGTGCGTTCAGGGACGCGGAGACGTGAGATATAATTCACATCAGCGCTGCACTGACAGGGTTCACACGGGTCAAAGCTCTCCTCTCTGGTGAGCTCGGTTAGTCTTTAGGATAGCGTCAGCGTAAGGATGACGTCATGACATCAGAGGCGAAACGTCCTGTGAGTTACGGGTCAGCAGCAGACTGGACCACAGTGGTGTTTTTCTCTGTCTACAAAGTCAACCTCGGTCAGTGTGCGTCAGGCAAAGCATCCGCTGTGGAAACACAGACTATAATATAAAGATTTCAGTCCATCCAGATGTTCGGTTAGATTTGTTTCAGCACTGAAACATCTGGCCCACTACCATCAAAGGATAAATAATATACATACAGTATAGTGTCAGATGCAGATGCCACAATATGACGACGGGCTGTACTCAACTCAAGAGAAAGATGTCTCACTCCTGTTTAGAAAATCTGTGCTATAAACATTTTGTGTGTTGGTTCCAGCTGTTTGAGACAAAAGGCAGAGACTCTTCGTACAGTGGAAGGCAAACGTACGTCAAAAGAAGGCAGTTGCTCCTCTGCGGAGGGATATTTCATGTCCTCAGCACCGTGTTTACACAAAGCAGCCAGCGCTGCCTGGCCTTATGTGGTCATGTGCTTAAGCAAGGCTGTCCAGGAAAAAACAGACCTCTGTGACCTCAGATGAAAAAGGCCCAAGGAAGGAGCCAAGAAGAGCCCTCGCTCCCGCTGATCGCTGTGTAAAGCCCCAGTCAGCGTCGGGATATGTTCAGTAATCAACTTGGATGATTGGACCCCTGCTTTTTTGAATAATTCATCCCAAAGTCTGCTTGTGGGGATATGAACTCTGTTAAGATGACTCACCCCTGTGTGCAAAGCTATTTCACACTAAAGGATTAAGAAATTGGTGAAATTAGTTTCTTAAAAACTTAATTCCAGTGAAATCGTGAGTGAGCCCAGTGGGGTTCACAGAACTGATATTACAGACATGCAGCGCTGCCGTATGCATTTCTGCATCATTAAACATTCGGCCACACTAACTGACCTGATTCTCTTCTTACAGGACATAGACAGTGTCAGAAGCTGCACATGTGTTGTCAGCAAACTACGTGTGGCCAAAGCAGATGAGGAGACGATCATCTGGGGGTGAAAGCAGCAGGGAATCCGACAGATGGAAACGGGTGCACGCTTGCACCGCGGGCAGCCTGTAAACAAAAGGGCCTGCAGCTTGATCTTTGCCAGAGCCAATATCATACGCAGCGGGGGAAGGCGAACACAGGACACACTGAAACGGTCATCGGCCTCCGTCTCACTTCTTTCGCTTCTTCCCATCTTCCTGTCAAGGCGTCACCCCCTCAGAGCTGACGGGACGACTGCAGTAGGACAATCTGAGCTCTCTGCTCACTCCCACCGCTGGAAGTGACGCCGCTCACACAGCCGTAAAAATAAAACCACCTTCCACATTCGCTCACCTTTCATCCTCCCTCTCTGGTAACTCTTTACAGCACATCTGAGACCTTCTGGCTGCCTCCTTTCTCATCCTCTCTTCCAAAGCGCTGACTTAACCTTCATTCCACCCAGAGCTGCATAAATAGCAACTTACTGTTGTGATGTTAACAGCTACTAGTGTGAAAATCCCCAACTGAGGGGTCAGGTCTTTTAAAGTGGAAGAGGAGAGTGATTAATAGGATAAAGGGTCAAATCCTACATGTTTTTGTATTTGTAATGTATTTTTAATCTAAAATGTTCCTGTGAGAATGAACTGGCGGCTTTAGTTCTAAGGTATTAGAGTGTAAGGAAGCATAGACTTGAACAGTCTCAGTATTCAGGTCAGTGAATATCTCACATTTGTGCTTAAGGACAGTACATGTGTAAATGTGCTTCGTTATTTTCCACCAGAGCTCACATCTGCCTAATGATGGATGGGATCCAATAATGCTAATGTGTTCCTGTTTATACCTCTTCCTGTTGCACACAGCTGCAACACACATTGCATTTTACTGAAGAAAGCCCGGTTCTGAAAACACGGCAACAAGTGGCAGAGCGTACTACGCAACCTATACTTCCTCTCTCGTGAAAGGTCTGCCAAATTCAGCCTCAGCTGACATCATGGAAAACTAATGCCTGAGCGTCATCATGGATACAGAGCGAGGCTGGCACTTCTTGAAAAGAGCAAAGGACCGACAACCTCCACTGCCAGCAACTGGACTATGGCGACGGCATCTGTCATTACGCTACGCGTGAAGCGACCAAATCCCGGTTCTGTCTGTAGCTTTAAATGAGCCTGTCACACAGGGTCCAGCTCAGTCTGATGCACCGACATAAACACAGCGGTCAAACAACGCCCGCGAGAATAAGGCGCTCAGCAAAAAAAAACAGGAACTCGCCGAAGGAATGTTTCATCAAAAAGTCTTGTATGATCAGTATCAGTATGATCCTACTCGACTTTCTCTCTCAGGTCATCAGATAAACTCAGAAACAAGTTAATCTGGCAGAGCAGCAGCTGTGGAAGTGGTACGAACCGAACGGTGGCATTTAATGCTTTGACAGAACCTGTTGTCAACACAACAGTTTACTACTCGATTAGCTCGTCTTAATCCACCAGGGACTTTAAAACAAACAAAAAAAGATTTGTCCAAGATAAAGTCATTTGTCATATTTAAGTGGCTGAAATCATGATATTCACTCATTTCTACCTAATAATTAACAAAAAAAAGCTGCCTAGCTTCTGGTTTATGGTTCAGTTACACCTGCAGGACATCAAACATTCGATTCAACACTAATGATTAACGACAGACACCATTAACAATTTTAACAGTGTCATGTAAATGAATGATACTTATTTAGAGAGGTATGAACTATTCCTGTTTGATGTGTGACATCATTTTTAATGTACCAAAAGCGTGTTTCCATGCAAAGCGCATGTTCTTACTCTGTAGTTTTTGTCTGTAGAGGATGGAGAAGACGGTGGTGAGTCTGTCAGTGACTTCCTGGTGCGAGTCAGGTCCTTGCGTGGGTAGTAGGACGACATCGCCCTCCTCTAACCTCAACAGTCAGCTTCTACTGTAACATGCACCAGATACAGATGCACAGATTCCCTCAGACGCCCATGACTGTGCTCAGGTGAGTGTAAATGTGCGTTTCAGCCTCACAGGGATGGAAGGTTTTCAAGCGTCTTCAAAGCTCAGACAATGCAGTAACAAACAGATGAAAAGTAAAAAAAAGAAGAAATAATAATCTCTCGGTTGGTATGTAGAGAGGAAACCGTGTCCAGGCCTCTCTCTGCCCACACAAAAGGCAAAGAAGTGCAAAGTAAACAAGCAGTAGAGAAAAGTTTGCTCCCTGTGCTGCCTCTTCATAGGTTTCCCAAAGTTATACTCTCCATCTCCCTCCCTCTCTGGCGTTCTCTCTCTCCTTTCACTGCTCGGTCGCCCTCCCAGTCCCTCCTAACCCCCACTCCTCTCGCTTCTCCCTCTCTCCTCAGCTTTGGCAGCTCTCTGTGGCAGCCTGCCAGGGGCTCTGCTATGACCGGTCTTGACGCTGAGGGCTAAAATTGTCCACTGATGTGGACGAGGATAAGGGGACGAGGGGAGGTGGAGCACAGAGTCGGGGGACTGCAGCAGTTTGCATGTTGGGATGTCAGGAGACAGTGCTGCCTGTCAAGTACTGTGACTCCGTGAAACCTGCAGCGTGATGGGAAGGAGATGGTCTCAGTGTGTTCAGGGGTTGTTTTAAAGCTCATCCTGTGGCCTTTGATCAGCTCTTCATGCTAATTAGGTTTACAAACACCAGATTACGACAAGAGTATCTTCATCACCTTGGTTACACGAAGGACAGATGAAGACTGATGAAGTTTTTATTTGGGGAATTTCCTGAGTCTGGTTTTGTTAAAACAAAGCCAGGCTATAACATTATTCCAAAAAAGTACTGCGACAGATCCACTGTGTCAGTGGTTCATTAAGCAGAGCAGGGTGCACTGTTGAACTCTGACCTCAGCTGTGGTGAACTTTGTGGGCTCAGCCAATCACTGTCGACCAACATATTTAAATATCGACACAATGACAGCATGAATGTTATGCTCACTTCATCTTCACCACACAGAACAGAGGGTAGCGTCAGTCTTCTAATGTGGCGCCTGTCAAAAAGACAAATGCTGCCAGTGGATTTTCTAAATGTCGAACTATTCCCTCAAACGACTACGACCTCGTTTCTTCCATATCTGAGCCAGCGGGTTGTTACTGTCGTCCTTTTATAGTGAGGTTTGCAGCACCTCTCGGTTCCTAAGCTTATCTGCCTCATCTCGCTCACAGCGAACAGACGAGAAAGATAAGAGCGAATGAAAGAAAAGTGAGAGTCTGACGAAGATAGAAGGCGAAACGAAAACGAGGCTGTGAAGATGTGATGTGGAAATGTTCATTTACGCCAAGTACGACTTCTTTTCCATCTTTAGCTCCTCGCATAAAGTGGATGATGATAGTTTTTATCCCTGAACTATTTAGTCTCGCATCAGTGATTTGCTGCTTGGGCTTTTATGGCAGATGGTTGAGATATGACAATGTAACTTCCAAAAGTCTGATTTGGCTGCAGTAACAAGTTTCTATCTACAGTATATTTATCTGCAACAGTGACCATCTGCAGAGAACATGACTTGGTAACAGCGACCAACACTGGCACTGCTGCTGGAGACTTTTATTAAGAGTTGATCCCAGCTGGAGTTCCCCCCAGTCTGATCCTCAGCCTTAGTTTTAGGACTTTCCATATGTGCTATCATTCTTGTGTTTTTTCAGAACATAAAACCACACAGTGCTCGTTGTTAGAGCGTTTGCTCTACCAGTGGAATCACAAGATAGCGAAGTAGAAAAGCTGGTCTTGCTAAAACCATCTGCCTTTCTTCACTCGGGCGTCTCTAATAATCACCGGTAGCCAGCTCCAGTCTTAACAGCAGCAGAATGTCTGATCTACTCTACACCTGTCTTCTCTTTTTTGCGTTACTGAAAAGAAATGTGAAAAATCTACTCGGCTCATGGCGGAGTCACAGAGAGGCCGGCTGTAGTGATGGACAGCCCGCCGTGCTTCTGATGAACCCTCGCTGCTTGGTATGATTATCACAGACAGATATAGTCTGCTCAGAAAGAGACTACGAGACTCTCATGTTACTAACACATCTCTGCTTTCAGATTCCATCCTGGGCGACAGCTGAACTGCTGACCTGGAGTCAGCTCACAGGGACTTTCCGTTCACACTGCAGCACACACAGGACTTTGATAATCATCTACTGTGTAATGTTGTAAAAGTCTGATAATCTCTGTCCCTTATCTCTGTTTTATATTCCTATTCAGGTCCTAGTAAGAGTAGAAATGCCATCAGTGGAACCCAAGTGAATTAGTAGGTCGCACCCAGCAGGTGAACTTAGGTGGAGGACACAGCGTTAATTAAGACAAACACTGTCAGCCCCTCTGAATCCGAGGCTAAGACTAAACAGCGAGCGTCTCCGTTTTGCCCAATATGGTATGGAATGCTGAGACACCTCAGCCATGTGATGTGTAGAAGAAGCGGCTCAGAGGGAGCAGGGAGCAGGAGCTGGGCCTCCTGCTCCGTCTTCCTGTGAGATATGAAACAGCACTTAAAAGAATCTCTGAACACAAGCTTCACATCTACAGTTGCAGCGCATCTCACGGCGTTGCATCACAGCTGGGCTGCCTTTGAAGCTCCGCAGCCTTCGGGGGAGGCAGAGACGGGACGCGGACATGAAACAATGGCGCTAATGAATATTAATTCACACACAACAGGAGCATCTCTGTGGCAGCTATGAAGGATGTCATATTTTTCATGAATAAAAAATCAGGAAGGTGAGTCCAAGCCACCCGGTGACATGGAACTGATCATCTTAAGCGAAGTTGAAACATTAAAAGTGTTTTATATCAAATGACCTGTAGAAAGTTCACTTTGCTCAAACTAGGGTTGATGAAATCATTTGAAAGGGCTTTGGCTCCATCTAGTGGCATCAAGCGGCTGCTACTGTGTATTAGAACATGCACATGCAGAACCTCAGTGATGCTGTAGCCTGACCCTGCACCGTCACAGCAGCGTCGTCCCTGTCGCCGCGCTGCTTCCTCGACAGGGTTCTGGTTTTCATCCGTCTGCCGCCTCTCACCAGCTGCACCTACAGAGGGATGGACGTACATTTTGACATTTCTGTGTCTCCCTCATTCGTCTGTTTGAACAGTGAACGATGAGACTGTTTCTGACCTCGGTAGGAGTCGTTGCAGGACGCAGCAACAGGCGAATGTGAAAGGTTTGTCGTTGGAGACTCAGTGAGAGTTTCTAGCCAGGGTTCAACGTTCCCCTGCTGCACACACAGGAAACACAAATGTCACGGCCTAATCGTCCAACAAACCAGTTCCTTGTGTTATTCACGGATGAATCTGTGTCTTGAACACCTCGTCCACTTTGCTCCATTTGGGCCTGATCTCTGTTAGCGTGGACTCTGTCAGGCCGACTCTCCTCTCGTCTGTCGAGCCTTTCTTCAGGCAGAGCCTGTCATCCAGAGAACCTCCTTCCTCTGTCTGCCTGTTGGTCCTCTGAGCCTCTTTCAGGTCCGTCAGAGTCACACCCTGCAAGACATCCACGTAAAATACTAACTGCCAGCTACAAACAAAGCCTTGCGTGTAGTGGTGTTGGTCGGTACCTGTGTTGACCTGCGGGTCTGTCTGGCGTGGCGAGACTTAGCCTTCCTCTGAGACTCCGCCTCCTCGTCTCTGACTGGAGTCAGACACAACCTGTGGAAACATATCAGGCAAATATCAATCAGAAGCCAAGGCATCCGTGTCAATCGACTTCACACACAGTACGCTGAAACCTTTACAGGTTCCCCCTGCTTCAAGATTAATATTCCTTTGAAATGATGCACATTCATGTTTAAAGTGAAGCAGAACAAAATCAAAGTTTTAGATGAGTGACTCATCTCACTTTGGAGCCCAGGTTATGTGTTTCTTTTCTTTGATTTTGGCATAATCTGTTCCATTTGAATTTCCTCATGTAAAACACATTTACTGGAATAATAGTGACAAATGCAAATGAAACAGGTTCAACCTATTTCGAAGATTCAACATATTTTCACTTCTCTGTGCTAAACAGGACTAAAGTTCAGGAGGAGCCACCAACGAGGCCTCATGTGATACGACGCTGTCACGGTTCGGCCTCCAGCCTGACGGAGGCGCTCGTGTTTTAGTTTGTTGCCACTATGGCCATTACTTCCTGTTCCTGTTTCCTGTCCGGTCTTCCATCTTCTATTCTTCCATATGTTTTTTATTAGGACTCATCATCATTTTCAATATGGAGACACCAGGGGTTTATATATTAGTCTATACACTGGTGAACGTCGGCTCTTATCACAGTAGTAAACCTCCATCGTCAGCCTTTGAGGCGCTGCTGGACATGTTCTGTGTCTCTGGTGCAACGTGTGTCGGCTCCTGGCTACACAGACATACGTTACCTCAGCCCAGTGTTCATCGACATGTGTTTGGATGCACATTAGTACAGGTTTAGTGGTGAATGAACATTGTTCAATAGAATTCATCCTTTATACAGTAACAGTATTAAGAGCATTGACGCAGCCCCAGTGACGTTTATGACCACAGATAGACGCTTATTTCTTATATCTCATATTTACGGATGCATAAATGTACACATTCACTCTACTAATACAAATCTGTTGTACACGCTAACGTGTAGTTGACCTGTTTGTTGGCTCCATAACTTTTAGTTAGGTTGAAAGCTGTAAAGGTCCACTTGTCCTGCTTTTAAACCACACGATGTCAATCTGCATTGACTGTTCTTTCCTCAAAATGCACTTACATGTACACACGTGCAGTTTAAGTCTTTCTGACATTTACCCTTTGCTCATGTGGTCACTTGCACATTAATGGAACATCAGTTAACCTTAGGGCAAAAATCTAAATTCCCATTTCTCCTGTTTCCTGCTGCTGTAATTCTGAGCTTATGCTGCATCAGCAGATGTAACATTCGCTAATTGACACTTTCTGTTTGCATTACTTTGAGCCAGCCGTCAAACTTTAGAAAGAAACACACCTAGACGATGCTTCAGTGTGACTTTAAAATGTCACATCTTCCGCAGAGGGAGAGGCTGAGCAAGCATCTTGTGCTACCCAGAGCTGCCTGCCTCCCTCAGACAGGCTTTTACTGCTATTGATCTCTCAGTTGTGTGATCACCATGAATCCTGACTGAGAACAGAGCAGCCGCACACTGTCCAGAGTGGAATGTACAACAAGGACGACATGGACTCCCTGACTGCTTAAAGACTCAGATTTTATCCACCCATAACTAAAAAACAACCAAACACGGCACTAAAATCCTCCTCTGAGGCCTCAACAAGAGGCTGAAGTTGTTAGTTAGAAACGCAGCATTTAGCCAGTAATTACTAAGATGCATAAAGACGTACCTAAAGGTAGATCAAAGAGAGGAAGGATAATCAGGATCCTAAGATTCAACCTCACATCAGTCCAACCAGGCCTGCAGCACCTGCACAGCAGCATTACTCCACAAGATGACACACAAGGACTTGGAGATTTGCCAAATGTATCCGCTAAGACTGAAAATGAAACTGGTCGCGTAGAAAGTCAGAAATGACTTAATGACTAATGGTTCCTGAAACCTACCTGGGAACAAACGCCTGCATGGTGTCTGTAGAAGGGCAGAAACGACAGCACTGAGACGCTGCAGCAGTGATGGGTGGGAGAGAATGGACCGAAGGATGCTGTAACCGGCTAGAGAGAGAGAGAGAGAGAGAGAGAGGGGAGACTTCCTGTTTATCTCAATCACACACACACACAATCAATTTAGACTTTCTGTCGACACACGACTTCAGCTGCAGCTGTAAAAGCACGAGATGTGACCAGATTTCCTTGTAATTTCAATCAAGTGTTTATTTTGCTCGTGTTTAGTCTATTGCGTTTTATTTATGGTAATGGATCCACGGTTGAAGTCTGCCTTTGGTGCGGATAAACATAACTCTGGCCAAAACAGAAAAAGTCACACATTCATCTTTCTGTTTGCATCCGTGTTCTGAATCAAGTCTAACAATCAGTCTGAAGAGCATCATTCTCTCATCCCTCCCGGGTGACTCCAGGTGAGACAGGTAGAGGATGGCGTCGCTCACCCGATAGAAGACCGACAGGCAAAGTGCAGCGGGTCCAGGCCTGAGCTCACCTGGGTACAGGAGGACGATGAAGCTGCTCTCTGCTGGCTTGGAGAAACTAAACTGCTGACTAGAAACTCTCAGGTGTGTATGTAGCTCATCTTAATAGACAAGGTGAAAGTTGTTCTCTTTGTTCCTTTTCACTAACGATACATGGAAGGATGCAAGGAAACAATGTGAGAGAGGAGCATAGAGAAGCTTAGGAGACATGACACATCCTTTCCTGTTGGCTCTCGTGACGTCTCCTATGTTTCTGTATGGACACAGGAAGCACAAACTCAATGAACCCAGTAAAGGAAGTGTCTGTAGAGAGAGACAAAACAGATGAGTCTGTGGTGAAACGACAGCTGCTCTGTAGCGATGCAGTGTCTGTGGCACAGTTCAAGAACATAAAGCTCAGTAATCCAGTGTGTGGGCCCTCATTTCCATTCCACGCACCAAGGTTTTCATAGAATCACGAGTCCTGACTAGTGGTTCTATGATAGAGTTTGTGGCTTGACGTGACTTTACGACTAGAAATACATGACTTTGAGCAGAAGCCTTTGGCTTGACTTGAATTCGATTTTGGTCATCCTTGCGTAAAGCGACATGACTTTGATGACTTTCCGTAGACCTGCGTGAACAAATGCTGGGGTAGGTATTAACAGAACACGTCTGGAACCACCAGAACTCTGGAGAAGGACACAGGTCACAGAAGGCGTTTCCAATAGTGAGGTAAGAGTTTCTGATCTGGAAACCAGCCTCCTAGTAAAACATTCCAGATGAAGCGTCCCTTAGTAAATTAAGGATCTATATACTGAAATGAGAGTTTCAACAGGTAAACATGGCAAATATCATTATTTTTTATTATTATCCATATCAAAACAAATGCAAAAGTTTGCAGGTGCCAGTATTCACTGAATGCACTAAAAACACAGTAAACTACAGTTTGTCTTGTACTTTAAGATACAGAAGTCGTCACTCATTGTTTTTCTAACAGGCCATTTTGCTACATGCGGCTGTTTTCCTGCTCAGTCTTTTCAAACATCGTCTCACACTGCTACTGATTCCTATGGCTTCAGGTGCACTGACCCTGGCTTGAATTATGACGCGCGACGAGTCTTTCTTTGACGGATTAAGGCATCTGAGGTTGCTCTGAGGCAGATAAAACCTGAATGAGTCCCTGCTTTGTCCCAGTTTGAGGCTGATTGTGATCTCAGTGTAGTGACTGATCCTTTCCAGGGGAACCACACCGTGAATACTGCACCCAAAACGCAGTAATGTCTTCCAGGATTTGTTTCCCTTCTGCTCTGAGGACATGTGTGGTACAGGATAAATCCTGTTCTGGTGGCACTGACTCTGCAAAATAAACAAATAAAACTCAGTTTAATACTATTTGACAGAACGTCCTTCAGCAGTTATGTCACTTACTTTCTTCCCTTCACATGAAGCTGTTTTCTGTTGGCTCCTGTTATTCGGTCTCTACGTCGTGCTCTTCTTCCTGCCGTTCTGCTGCAGGTTCCTCCTCCAGACTCTTCTCTCCGTCAGATGCCACCTCCTCGTCTGCTTTGTGGTCTTCCTCTTCAGTCAGTGACTCCTGCTCAACTTCCTCTACTTCAGAAACTGCCTCCTCTGGCTGATTGTCCTCCTCCCTTTCTGATGCCTCCTCTCCTGCAGTGTTGCCTCCTTCTTCAAGTGGTGACTCCTCCTCTTCTCCTTCTCCTTCAGATACTGTCTCCTCTGATTGGTTATCGTCTTCTGGTTCTGATGCCTCCTCTTCCACTTTGTGGCTCTCCTCCTCTAACAGTGACTCCTCAACCTTCTCTCCTTCAGATTGCTCTTCCTCAGACACCTCTTCTTCTGGCTGAGCCATGTCCAATTCTGAGTCAACTAATGAGGGAATCGACTGATCACCTTCCGTCTCATCCCCCTTTAGTTCCTCTGCCTCCTCTGCTGAAGCCGCTTCTTCGGTAGCAGCGTCCTCCTTTTCGATAGGAGCTTCGTCTGGTAAGGGACCCTCTGCTTGCTCCTCTTCCTCTGCCTCCTCCTCTACATCTGTAAGTGTTTCATCTTCAGCCGGTGTTGTTGCTGCTGCTTCTGGATCTGCGGGAGTTTCATGTTTCTGCTCATCAGGTTCAAGAGGTTCTGATTGACCCATTAGCTGAGATCAGAAATGAAACAAAGCATTACATCACAGAACATGAGAATATTTACGTACAAAACTAGGGTCAATGCTTCATAGCCCTAAATCAAAACCCAATTATAAATATGTTTGATTTGTTTTGTCTAATCCCATTCAAGTAACACTGGGCTGAAGGTGCAGGAGGTGCAGGCCTTCACAGAGCAGCACTGGTTGGCCTTCCTGGACTGTGTAGCCATCAGAGGCTACGATCTACAGGCAAGACACCCACAAACCTCATTAACACACATAAATGAAACAGTACAAAAACCAGGGATTTAATAATCTGTTACCCTGAGGTACCTTTAGCTGCTTTAATATCTAATATGTATTAGATCCATTTATTTTATGGCCTGCATGGCCTTATACAGGTCGAGTCAGTAGATACAACCTGTAAAAAATCCATTCAATTTAGTTTAATGTTCAGGATGTAATCTAATAAAATGTTAGGATTTTTTTCAGGGTATGATCATTTTTAGAGCTACCGTAAGAATCCACACGAGAATCCAGGTAATTAGCGCTTCGTAACTAATGAGATGAAATCTTATTCCGGTTCCCATGGGCACCGTGAACAGAAATAGTAAAAAGCCAGTGTGCGTGTGTTCAGGTGTGCGAGTTCTGCTTACAGCACAACTTTATGATACAAAACCCGACAAACTTTCCAACGAGTCTGTTTCTTTACATTTGACGAGGGCAGAAATCCGAGTTAGCGAAGCAACAACTGATTTGTTCACTGATTCCAGTGGATGTTGTGTTGGACCCGCCATAAGTCAACCACTCAGAGCACTGTGGGCTGAGAGGATTAAGGACGCCGACGTGTCTACATACAGAAACAACACTGTTTGACTTTGATCAGTGGGGGGAGACTAACTCGGTAACTAGCTCGGTGGTGGGACAGAAACACCACAACTGACGACAGACAAACATCAGCAGCCAGAAACTGCCCAACAGGTCAGTCTCTGGATGAAACGAGCACATGGATAAGTTGATTATCAGGCAGGTAATTACCTGAATGAGCTGCTCCTGCACGTTCTCCAGCTGAGCCTGGAGTTCAGACTGAAGACTGTCCTGATGCTGCAGACTCTGACGCACCGATTCAAGCCGCTCCTCCACGTCGGCCTGGTGAACCTGCTGCGACTGCTCCTCCCTTAGTGACAGAGACAGTCCCTGAAATCACCCGCTTCAACGTACGTTTTTATGATTAGCAATTGTGGAAACAGGTTTATATTGTATGTATTCACAGGAAAAGCGTTGACTAAATACACCAATAACTTCAACATTTAAAGGTTCACACATGAATCTAAGGTTCAGGGTGAGGACGAGCCCCCAGCTCCCAACGCTGGCTGCAGTCACAGAGACCACAGGGATCAGACAAAGCCAACATAACGTTACGGGTCAGAGGAGGTGAGATATTTTCTCCATAGCAACGACAGATGCCGTTTCATTGCGTACCTGACAGCAGCCATGTCCAGCTGCGTGTGATCCAGTTGCTGCTTAAGTCTGAGCACCTCAGTGGCCTGCTCCTCCAGGGCCTCGCTCAGCCTGGAGACCCGCTCGTCTCTCTCCTCCAACTCGGCTCCTCTCAGCTTCTCTGCTAAGACCCCGACCTTCTGGGTCAGCTCGGCGCCGAGCGTGGTAAGAGCCTCTACCTGCAGCCTGACGCCGTCGAACTCCTCGCTCTTTCCCTTCAGCGTGGTCTGCAGCTGGCTCAGCTGCTCCAGAGACACCGTGGCTTGCTGCATTTCTGCTAGGCGGGCTTTCATTTCAATGTGGAGCGACAGCACCTGAGCGGGAAGGTCCGACGTCTTCAGCTGCTCGGCCGTCGCCAGGGCGACGCCCACCTGCTTCTGGGCCAGCGCGTAGGACTCTTCCAGGGCAGTTATGCGAGTCTCCAGGTTTTCTGAAATATGCTGCTGCAACAAGACGCACAGCAGCAATCAAGACAACACATTTCATAGGGCGGTTAACTAAGTTGTACACTCAACTGTGGAAATGAGCAGAGACGTGGCACAAACTAAACATTTTTTGTTTGGCAAAAACTCCACTTCTCCCACCAGTAGAGCTTAGAAGCCGTGGACCATACACAGCATCTCTTTTGTCAATCTTAGTATTTTGCGCATTTCACATCATGCAAACGACGCAGTGTATGTTGATACTTGATAAACAGAAGCATCACTTCCTGCTCTGCCATCTTTCCGGTGACCTACAGACCCCGACCTCCTGTCCAGTATCACAACCACAGACTAAATTTAACCTGGGCGCACAAAGCTCTTGTTCATTATTACTTTGGCAGCATCTGCAGGTGTGCGATCCTTTACTTTTTGTGCGTTGATAAAGTCAGTGTCCCTGCATTTGGACACTAGGTCAAGAGTGATCCGCATTACAAGCGTCAGCAGCTGCGTCTGATAGAAATAGCAGCGTTTTGTGCTCCCTCCAGTCCAGCTCCTGGCATTTTGAAATCTGAGAGAGGCCGCAGTCCTGAACTTTCCTCACTCGCCTCCATGTGGCGAGGCCTCGTCTTGTGTGTGTGAGAGGAGGTGAATGAGCTGAATGGTGATTTATAATTTTTAATGTTCATTCCTTACCTTCCCACTGGCCTGGCGCAGCTCTTCGTGTGAGGACTGTAGCGTCACCACCTTCATCTTCATGCCCATGAGACTGTCTGTTAAGTATGTCAAGGTTTGGTGCTGCTGGACGCAGAACCATGCGCCGGTCGCTCCCCCAATAACAAGGACTCCAAATAAAACCAGCAGGAGGATGGGGTTCGTGAGGTTGATGGGGTTATTCCCTCCGGCGCGGACGTCGGACTCGGTGGCATCGTTTTTGAAATAGTTGTCTTCTGGCTTGTGGTTCCCTTTTCCCTTCCGATGCTTGGCAGTCATTTTAACCGAAGGACACAATGTTCTCTCCAAACACAGAAGCGATATCCGAGCAGCCAGTAGCTCCGCCGCCTGGAGTCAGATGTGAGCGCAGGCTCCACTAACTCGCCTGCTTTCAGCCGCCGCGCAGTAAAGTTGAGAGAAGCGGGTCGTAGCCCGGAGCAGAACGCGGAGGAGGCGTGGACCGTACGCGGAACCAGCGTCCATTCAGGACAGCGAGGTGGGCAGAGGGACGGACCGACACCCGGACTGGCTGCGCGCTCTGCGCCATGTGCGCCGCTGTCGGCTGGAGCCAGTTCACCGAGCTCTAGGGAAACACTGTGGGATTTATAACGAACCTCTGCAGTTCAGCTCCTATGACTCAAGGTCACCTTCAGTCTGCTCCGAACATGTTCTGCTCCTGCTTTTATTTGTCCGTTCGTTTTTATTTTTATTTTTCTGACAGTTCGCCAGAATAAAGGTCGAGTTACAGCAACAGGTTTCTGCTTTTCTGCATCCTAGAAACGGGGCAACGCGTGGATGGAACATGTTGAGCTGCTCTCCCAATCCCAGCTCTGCGCGTTCGTTGAATGATGAGGAGAAACGTCTGATAAAAATCAGTCTTGCTTTTATTTCAAACTTGAAGAATAATAATGTACAGGCCTGGGTCAGTCTGTCTCTATACTATACAGCATATAGTCAGGGCACGAAGTCTGACTGACACTGTCTGTCCCTCGACCCACACTTTATGCTGGACAGAGCATCTTTCTGTGGTGTAACCGGATCCTGATGCCGTGGTCTGGTGTTCGTCTCCATGGCTGGTTTATTGGTGTCTTATCTTCTCCGTTGCTTTGTGGTCCCATAACCTATGGATCCAAGCACATTCCTTCTACAGACATTCACATGTTTCACTCCCTACTTATCTGATTTTCTGCTTAGACCCCCTTCTTCACATGCTGTTTAATGACCCGTGTCTGGGTGCATCTGGTGTCTCTACTATTCTCTAAATCTGATGTGTGTGTTTCAAACTATACTTTAATGCAATCGGCTTGTTCTGTTTTCTGCCTGCATCCTACTATCTAAGCTTTCAACTACTATTTAACTACTACTTAACTATTTAGATTCCTACAAACAATTCACATTTTATTTGTGAAATAACTTTAATTTTCAATATCAGCGTAACATTTAATATCATCTTATCATTGCAACTGTTACAGTTTTACATATTCAAGGAGAACAACCACTCAGACTTGTATCGTCTTGTCCTTGAGCTTCTCAGTCTGTGTGGACAAAAGAAGAAAAAAGTCACATGATTAGCTTCTTGTCAGCTTCAGTATAATGTGGAATCACAGTATGTGTGTGTCTGTGTGTGTGTGTTCCCCTCTGACCTCTGACACTGAGGACGGTGGCGCACTCAGCTCGTCCCAGAGCGTTCTCTGCTGCGACGATGTACTCTCCCGTGTCTCTGGGGCCCACACGCAGGATCAGCATGGTGCACACGCCACAGGTGTTGGAGATGTGATAATTGCTGTTTGTGTTCAGGCTGATGTGATTCCGATACCACGTGATACGAGGTTTGGGATTTCCCTGCACCGCGCAGCTCATGTAGCATTCATAGCCTTTGGGTGCAGTGTGGAGCTTCAACGGCACAATGAAGGTGGGGGCACATCGCAGATCACAGTCCTCTCTGGTTTCTACATTTACCACAAACCTTTCTACAAGACAGGAAACACACAAACGTTACGTCCCGACCAAGCGACTATTTGGCCTCTGAGCTTATTTTTACCTCTCTTCTTCTCCGTCCACCATCGCGGGGACTCAGAAGGTCCTGATATGCCCATGTCGTTTTTGGCGTAGACTCGAAAATGATATTCCCTCCCGTGCATGATGTTACACACTGTGAACTTATTATTGAAGAGCCTGTCAGCCACCGTCGTCCATGTTTGTTTGGTAGAATCCAGCTTGGACACTAAGTAGTGGAGGCGGTCGTCACGCTTCTCGTCAGGAGAAGGTTCCCAGATAACTGTCACTGTTCCAGACACGTTTTCCTCCAACTCGACTGGTCCAGGAGGTTTTGGATCATCTTAAGAACGAGACAGTTTCTTGCCATCAGAACCAGATGTGTGTGGCATCGAGGTAGTAAATAGCTCTTTTTGCTTGTTTTACCTGTGACTCTGACCTCTGTGCCAAATGTCTCCTGCCCGGCAACATTTTTCAGCAAAATGGAGTAGATGCCAGAGTCAGAGCGCTCAGAGGAGGGGATGAGTAGCTGAGACGAGTCCTCAGAGTTACTGATTGTGACTCTCTTTGACACTGGGGCGTTGTCTTTAAGCCAAATAATATCTGGCTGTGGCGACGCCTGGTAAGAAATGAAAAGTATTTTAGCCTGGAATACAGAAAACCGTGTTGTTTGACATGTGAGCAATGCACATGTTCATTCTCACCTCGAAGTTAATCCGGATCCTCACTGAGTTTCCTGCCCTCACTACGATGAAACTTTTCATCTTGTGGTTTGTGAACTTTGGCCTCACTAATGTGATGGACAACAGAGATAAATAGTTATTCAAGCCCACAAACATGATGTCTCTCTAGAACGCACGTACCGGGGGAGGGCATAGCGACCACGTAGTTGGCCAGGTCCTTGGGTTCACTCTCGCCTCCATCGTTAACTGAAATCACTCTCACCCAGTACATGTTCATGGACTTAAGGCCTTTCACGCTGAAAGACGTCGTGATGATGGGAGCGCTGTTACAGCGGCTCCATTCGATGCAGTCTGACTGACGAATCTCAACGAAATATCCTTTCGCTTCATCCTGTACGTCCGGCTTCTCTTCAGGTTTGGTCCAAGTCAGGACCAAGTGGCTATAAGATGTTTCTGTCACCTTCAGTCCTGTCACTTTTCCAGGAGGCTCTGGAGCAACGAGAAGAAAATCGTAACACAAAAACATTCCTGAATCTGGCATTTGTATGATTGTAGCATGAAAACTTACGCTTAGGATCCCGCGCCACAACAAACTCTGAGGGGCTGCTAAATTCTCCGGCTCCTGAGAGGTTTAGTGCAGTGACTCTGAATTCATATTCCATACCAGCCACAACGTCCTTCACAGCATAGCTCTTCTCTGGAGACACCAAACGACATTAAACGTCACTGCTGTAACCACGACGCTGACGGTTTCACAGCAGGCGAACTGAAAACACAGACCTTTTATTGGCTCATCCATAGCATTGACAACGGTCCAGAGGTTACTTCCCTTTTTGCGTTTCTCCAGGATGTAGCCCAGGATACGTGAGCCCCCCGTGTTACTCGGTGGAGCCCAGGACAGACTGATGCAGGTGTCAGAGGCCTTCACCACCTTCGGAGGAGCAGGAGGCCCAGGAAACGCTGAAGAACACACATGAAGCACTTTACTGATAAAAAGACTCAACCCATAAGGCTCATGAAGTACAGCAGAGGGCAGTAGTGACACTGAATTATTAAAAGACGGGCACAAATCTAAATAATGGAATTAATAATGACAGAGGTCAGTTTAGTTGATTTGGATTCTTTTAAGCTTTTCACTTCCTGTTCTGTTCTATATGTGTTTTATAATGCAATATTCACTGGACCTGTTAATTATAGATCTTACAGTGCAATATTTAGGCCAAGGGAGCGGATGTCAGTATGAAAGTTTTATTAGAGCAAGGCCTGGGCAGGATCCACACAGCTATTAATAACTTCCCCGTGAGCAAAATGCTAAAACCGCAGCACTGCAGAGGCGAGTTCACCTGCTCTCTTTCACTGGAGCAAAGCTGCTGCTGCTGTTATAGAACGGCTGAAATAGAGACAACAACAAAAAAACAAACAAAAAAAAAACCAAAGTCCCTGAGAAGCATCTGTTGTGAGAAGAAGAATTGTGGCGGAAATCAGGATTTATGATCACGTACAGACGTCACAACACGGCGCTGGACAGGTGGGATGTGTTTGAATAGCAGGTCATGTGGGTCTAAAACGAGGAAGGTGACAATATAGCAAAGAACCATGAACCAAGATGAACATGTGTTTAGATGGTCTGTCAGAGCAGCTGACTATGAATCATTGACCTTCATTCATATATGCATGGGTGGAATATTAGATGTAATATCAGCGTCAGATTATGCTAATTCGTTGATTCCAGCACTAATGAGGACAAGCGCTGGACCAATCGTCAGATTGAACCGCCGCCAGGGGGCAGCATTGAGCCTGACAGCGCCTCGTCTGCTCCACCAAAGAAGACTAGCGCGAGACCTAATTGGTCACCAGCCACACGTGCTCAGCGCGCGCCAGCTGACTCTGCGTCTGAAGTTACAGCAGAAGTTAATTTATTTTTAAATATCACAGAAGTCATTTTCATTAATTGCACATATGAACTGAGGTGAGTGTTACAGACGTAGTAGCCTTTGATAATAACAAATTATATAAATGAAATTTCAGTTTGACACTTTCTTTTCCTGAATAATTTCTGTGTTTGTTTGTGTCCCTAATTTGAATCCTGCCTAGAAAAGCAAGCCCACATTTAGTTTCGGTGGGTCACCACCTCCGGCCTGTGGGCTACAGTATGAACTACTCTGTAAAGCCGGATGTGTGTAGAGAGTCTGATAAGTTGTTGGTCCACAGTCTGAAGCCACCAGCTCTCAGCCTCGCGCTTGGAGATGGAGACAACTCCACAGATGAGAATCAAAAACCTGGGAATCTGAGGGAACCCACACCCCACAAGCAGCAGCGTTTCGTGGAGAATATTGGCTCGTGACTTTGAAGAGGACTTTTCCAGGCTTGTTGAGGATGACCTTCAGTTCAAACCAAGCGGTTCCTGCGTCAAGGAGCTTTAAAAACCGTAAGTTATTGTGTTTGCATTATGCCCCTACTGTCAGATGAAAAACCAGTAGACGAGGACGTTCAGACTGTTAACGGTTGGCTGATGATGAGGCGGTCAGTCGGTGTGACACACCTACCCAGTGTTCCAGCCTGCATTTCATCCGTCTCCATTGGTTCACTCGTGCCCTCTGCGGTCACTGCTCGAACGCGGTAACAGTATTTGCGTCCGTGGTCCACGTCTGTGTCGTGGTAGCTGGGTGCGCCTGGAGCGTCTGTGATCTTCTTCCAGGTGTTGCGTCCAACTTGCTGTCGCTCCAGTATGTACGTAATGACCACCGAGCCTCCGTCGTCCTTTGGGGGCCTCCATTTGAAGTGAATGCATGTAGCAGAGCTCTCTATAACCTCTGCAGGACCCAGGGGCGGCGTGGGTTTGTCTGGGAATAAAAGGTCACGATTTAAAATGGTGTTGTCTGCGGGAAATGAGAATGGATTCTGCATTCGGCGTTTTACAGCTCTGCTGCTGGCAGCGAGGGCACACGTTTGCATGCAGTAACTTTTGTCAGGCCCTGAACTATATTTCTAAAACGCATCTTTAACCCGTCACGTTATAACAACCTGGGGTTCGGCTTCAAGTAGAACAAAAGCCATTTATATCGATTCTACAGAAGAAATATGACTGTGTGACAGCAGCATTTTCAAAAAAAGTACCTAAATCTGCCTAAGCACAGATGGGGCTCGGTGAAATGTGGCACCTGCTTTTCCTGCTAGAGATGAAAACTGGGCTGTTTTTTCCGATTTAAATAAACGAGACTTTAGAACAAACGCTTTTGTAGAAATCTTAGTGTAGCACTTTCTGATCAACAGTGTAGTCAGATCAGAGTTCATCCTGTTATGGTTCCACACAGTGAAGAGCTCACGTGACCTTTGTGATATATTTCCCGAGTTGCGCCTCATTTACTCACCGAGCACAATTAGCTGTGAAACTGCCTCAGTGAAGCCGTGTTCATTTTTGAGCTTGATCTTGATCTCTCCTGTGTCTTTCCTCTGGCATCTTGTCAGGAGCAGGCGGCTGTGACTCGCAGATGTCTCTATCTTTATATTGTTGTTGTCTTGGAGCTGCTCTCCCTCTCGGTACCACTGAATCTTAATGGGTTTATGGCCGACAAAATGCAGTCTGAAGATGGCGTTGTGCCCGACTTTAACTGTCAGGGGCTCCCTGAATGAGCTGAGGTATTCAGGGTCAAACCTGGGTGGATCTGCAAAGGGAGAGTTCGGTTTTTAATTTAGAAAGGTGTGTGAGGAGATATGAACATTGTCTGACCTGCCAGAATCACGTTTCAAGTTTCCTCCAGTAAACGACATAATATCAAATATCATTTTTATGTCGAACCTTTAACGATGATCATTGCTTCTGTTTTACGACCGTCTGCTTCAAAGCGATATTTCCCAGTGTGCTCCTCCTTACACTGGATTATAACTAAAGTATGGATGGCTCCATCTTTAGTGATGATAAGATTGTCATCGTGGAGTAGCTGATGGAAAACATGACAGAGTTCAAACTGAACTGAAAACACTGTGGTACCAAGAGCACGCGCACACACGCTGGAGAAATCTGAAGCAGACTACAAAAATCTGTGTTTTAAACTGTGAGGTTGTCTCGCTACACGTGAACGTTGGTGGGTTTGTCCATTTAACTCATTTGTTTGTTTGAGCTGGTCAGTCAAGTGTCAGAGACCTGGACTCAGAACCACGGTTCTGGCCAGAAGTGATTTCAGTGCGTTTGCTTGCACTCTGGCTCTGCTGCAGCTTCCACCTTCTCCCACCCTCTGGCCTGAGTGCCAACTCAAAGCATTACAGCCTTGCGTAGTGTTACACACTCTGCTCAGATTGTGTGGTAAAGTTTAGTTTGCTTCCAGCTGCTCAGGTAGTGACTGACTGACACATGTTTACCCCCCAGGGCTCACTATAGCTCCACTGTATGTGCTTGCTGTCAGTACGACCGACCTGCTGCCTTGACTCTTGCTGATTTGTTCATGTGCCCTAGTCAGACTTGGTGGTTGCTACCCTGTGGCCATAATTGCTGATCTTAGCTGCGTATGGAATTAGCCAGGTTATTGCTGCAGTTTGGTCAAGCTGCTCATTTTTCAGTATAGTTATTTTGATGAATGTGTCCAGCAAATGTATAATGTGTATATATGTAATGTATTTCTGTTTACTCTAACACGGTTGAACATAGACTCCTGCATTACTTCAATCATCTAGACGATTAAATGTCGTCCACCAGGGGGCAGGCTCAGGTCTGATTATCAAGGACTGAATACTGAATTTCAAAAGCTAGAGTCCTAGAAACAACCCGTCTAGTGGCAGTAGAGAAACCCGTTTCTTTGCAAGCTTTTTTCACTTGCTTCCATCTTCAATCATGCACAATTATGCAGCTTTGATGATATTATATTCAACGTTTACACTGTATGTCCTAAAAAACGATGTCGATGACGAACCTGTTTTCCGTCTTTGAACCAGACCCCTGTGTAGTCTTCACTGCTGAGTTTACACGTCAACTCAGCAGATTTCTCAATGATTGCACTGACGTCACATAATCCACAGATGAACTGAATCCCTGGATCTCAAACACACGTTGGACAGTTTATTGACCTTCCGCCTAATCTCGCATCACAAGCAAATATGCGTCACTATAACGGGCAGAATAACACTGTACACTCAGTATTACATAATAATAAATGACATAATGGTGTGATCTGGCGTATACAGTTTTTTGTTCCACCAAATCACTGGAGAAAAAACATATCATGACTAATTCTCACCCTTTGTCATTCTTTACTGACCGTCAGTGGTGACACTTACCTGTTACCAAATCTTCTATTAGTGGATCCTGCCTTTTACGCCTCAGATGTGTGGCAGAGCCGGCGACGTCTTCAGGCTCATCACCCTCATTGTGGTGTTTCCTTTTACCTTTAAGATCAAAACATTTCAACGTTTGTTCGTATAGTACTTTAACCGCCTTGAAAGGATAATGGAGCAGGTATAGTACATACAGTATACTAATAATACACTGCATATAATACCAGCTACTAATGCATCTACAAGGGAAAACAAACAAAGCCGTATCTGCCTGTATTATTACACCTAGTACAGGAACACGCAAGACACATTAGTGGCTGGCAAAGTATTCCACACAGAAAGGCTTCAGTGCCTCATTCGCAGACTCTCACCCTTGTCTACCGTCCGGTTGATCTGCTGCTGGCTTTGCTTTGAGCAGTTTGAACGGTCGGCTTGGCCCGTGGCGTCGTCGCCGTCGTCTCGGTTACCTCTTGCAGTCTCGCTCGCGTCTTCGTTTGGATCTGTTGGACGCACAGTTTAAAGTCACTGTTAACATCATTGCATCTTGTTTAGTAATATGAATGTACCCACAATAAAACAATCATCCTGACTTTTTATTCATCGTTTACAGCAGTGCCAGCTGTTTCCAGTGTCTGTTGTGTTTAACAAAGCATCATTTCTGTTAATTTGTACTGGCGTTAAAACTAACATTAATAAAGAAAAGTGGTGTCATTAGCCAGGTACAGGTCCTACAGGTGACTTCTCATTCTGTTACTTACCTTGAAATATTAGTTGTGCTGCTGTCGGAGTCATAAGGGTAATATGTATTTCATTTTTCATTACTATAAGCATCATAATGCAGCGTGTTATACTAGAACAGATGTTTCTTACCACACAGAAGCCTTTTGTGCTTGGTGTAACCGACGAAGCCAGTGGACTCGTCGTCATCCCAGTCGGACACATCCACTTCGCCGCTTGCTTTGCTAGTCGCTGCATGTACCCACAGTGTTTAAAGACAGTATTCATTCATGGACAAACAATGTTGTGAGTCATCAAAGCCATTTAAACTGGACCAGTCCTGTAAATAAGTGAGGTGGAATAACCAAGTGAAAATGCTTTGCTTCAGACTTTACCTGTTACCTTGACAAAATCCATTTGATCAGATTTGCCGTCTGTCTTGTTTTCGTTCTCTGCTTGGACGCTTGGTGCATCGTCTCCTTTTGTCTTTTTAATGTCTGCTTTCTGTTGGCCCCCACGTAGCTCAGATCTTCCACTTACTTTTACAGCATCAAAATTCTCCCTCACAGAGTTTTCCTCTGGTTCGCTGGTTGCAGTTGTTTTACCATCTCTTCCACCTGTGGTCCGTAGCTTCTGCTCTTTCAGTTGTCCAGCATCGTGCTTTGCTTTGACAGCTGATAAAATCTTCTCCATCTCTTTTTGGTACTTTATATGTTGCTCTCTGGCCACTTTCTCAAGGTCGAGTTGTTCTCCACGAGCCACTGTACTTTTACGAAGTTTCTTCTTACCAGCAGATGTTGGGTCACTTTCTTCTTCTTACATGGTATGAAACACAACAGGCCGGACTTGAGTTGCATTTTCTTAATGACACATACTATGAGTTATTAGTATTCATAAACAGTTTTGATTCCTGTATTGTAGTATTACCTTCCACAACGAGCCATGCACTGCACGATGTAGTGGCAGCCACTGCTGAGTAGATGCCTTTATCCTCCTGTTTGCAGTCCTTGATCAGTAGCCGGTGGATCAGTTGGTGATCTGACACAGATATGCTGTATTTCCCTCCGTCATTCAGGACGGTACCCTTCCCCGTCCACGTGATCCTGGGCAGCGGGTGTGTTAGGACACACTCAAAAAGGGCGTCCTCCCTCTCATAGGCTTTAATCTCCTGGATTTTGATAACGAAGTCCATATTGGAAGCTAAAAGAAGCGGACACATGAAGAATTGAAACATGTATGATTGTTGAATCTGCCACCAAGGGTGTGGACCAGTGTGGAACTAGAAGGATAAAGTTAACATGCAGCCTTTCTGATTTAAACTGTAGACGCACATGTACGTGAATTTCTGAAGGAAGGTGTCGCTCCAGAATATGCTGTGAGTCTGTGCCAATGGAGTCTTTGTGTAATAATATATAATCATTGTAAGTTGCAAACTGTACTTTTAAACCCAAACCAACCATGTTTAGCTCTTCTAAGGTAATTTATCTGTGATATGTGTAGTCTGGAACCTGATTAGAATCATAATTAGACCCAAACAGTTTTTTAGTCAGCTTTGTCTTGAGCTTACTTTTAAATTCGTTCAGGAGCAGGTTGATCTCTTCAGCATCCAACTGATTGGACCCGATGTCCTTTTGTGATAGGCCCTTAATACAAATGTTTTCATTTTCACCTTCAGCTCGAATGACACCGTTCTGTCAGATGCACAAGAGAATGTTTAACAGTGATCCAGAAACAAATGTCAAAATACAGATCAGAAACATTTCAGATAAGAAAACAAGCCGTCTGATATACTGATGACGAATTCAGTGCAATACAGCAACCTCTCATCGATTCGACTCACAAACTGTCAGATCACGATTCCCCAGTCTGTTACTCAGGCTATTTTGCATTGTAGTATAAGCTGCTTCTAATCGTTTGGCCACCATTTATAAAATGAATGTAGCTTTGTCGTACCTTACTCTTACTCCTCTCCCTCTTCTTGTCCTGCAGTTTCTTCAGGATCCCGTGTAAGTCTCTGACACCGTACTCGGCACAGATGCGCTCGTAGTCCGTCCTGTCAGCGTTCAGCATTGCTTCCCAGAATCTTTCATCACTTTCTCCATCCGCTTTCTCAGCTTTACTAAAGATAATGGACATGTGTTTTTTCACTGTGCCAAGTGAGGATCAATGATTAAATGCACAGTTTATCAATGACTGAGTATTTTGTTGCACAGAATTTGAACGTCTGCTTACCTTTTCCTCAACAGTTTTCTGAAATCTGATGCATTTGTTGGAACTGAAAACAGCAAATTTAGTTTATTTTTCTTGGTAGAATGTTGAGGTTTTGGCTATTTGGAATTTAACTAAACTGTCTAAAGTCTAACTAAACTAAAGAAGGAAGTTCGACACTGCGATGCAACTTCAATACATACACAAACCGAATGCTTTTGAAGTGTACAGAATTCTGTAACAACATATGAACCCGCTGCCGTCTAGTCTGGGCCAAATGAGCCTCACCATCAGTCAGGGTCAGTGATGCCGTGCAGACAGCTTTGCCGTATTCGTTCACAGCATAGCACTTGTACACGTCGACTTCATCAGCAGACACGCGGCGAACCTACGAACGCGAACGGATGCACAGTGTTCACGCGGCACATGGGACGTCTTACAGCTGACTAACAACGCAGTGTTTGACACGATACCTCTAATATATACTCCCCTGTTGATTCGTCGTATTTGCTCAGAAACTTGTTGTCTGAAACGTTGCCTTTAGCTCGTCTCCATGACACTTCTGGTTTTGGATCCCCCTTAACCACCGCTTTAAAAATGGCAGATTTCCCTATTGAGTATGTGGAAATATTATAAATGCATAGTTCAGTTTAGGACATGCTTTAAAAATCAGTTGCAATCATTAGTTGTCATCTATTTTATTTTATGAAATGAAGTTGTTAGACTAAAACCCACCTTCCTGAATGGTTACTGGCATTGGCCTACTCTGGAAATCTGGGGTGCTTTTCCCCTCTGGTATGTTTATCACGTACTGAGTGATGACCACCCCAGGAGTAATGGATCTTCTGCGTATGGCAGCTAAATTCCACGACAAAAACACATTGTTTAAGAATGAGCATAGTGAAGGACCTTCCATCATAAAAAGCAAACGAGCCCGTTCAGTACAGGCAGTACAGGATAAATATCAGACAAAGTTGGGCCTGCTGCTGTGTTGACATACGTATGATACCATTTCAAATGGTAGCTTCTCTAGGAACGAGAGATTGTGAACCATATATATGAATCAACTGAAATGAAATGTTACAGGACCACTGTGTAGTACATGGTATAACATAAACCAACTTTTTTTTAAGTTACTTTTAGTGCCCTAATCACATAAAACCTATCGATGGATTCTTTTACTCCTTATCCTCAACACAACCAAAGATTCACTACCAGTATGAGCTCGAACGGAGAAGTGAGCAAGTTGTCACAATGGAGAAGGATAAAATGTTTAGCAACTTTATTCAAAATGAATCCTATTAAATTATTCATCAACTGTCATTGCTTTTTTGTAAGTCATCTCATTAATCATCAGTTTCAGGTCTTGCAAGCACATTTGGTAACTTTGATGTGAAACGACTGAACTGTCCACATGCACTGTTTTCTCCTTCTCCTTATTCTCAAACAGCAGCGTATAACATTCCCACTGTGATTCTCTTCCTGCCTGTTGGACAGTTTCTGAACAAGCTGTGTGTGTGCAGAGAGAGAAGATCACACACTAGTTGAAGAACAACATTAATTCAGGCATTGATTATTGTGACCAAGACGAATATGTGTACAGTGCCACCACGCCGTTAAACGTGTAGCTGAGGGCAGCGCGGTGATTGGACAAAGCATTAAACGCATAATTCAGGTTATAAACACGAAGATTTGACAGGTTATAGGCGAACACCGCAATCAATAATATCTTTGTGTTATATGTGTTATTCGATATGTTCTCCATTATTTATAACGCACATGCACTAATGGAGCATTGTCTTCATGTTTTGCTCTCATTTCACCTGTTTTGTTGCCAGACACCTCATTAAAATGTTGAATATATTGATGAACAAGGGAGAAACCTGGAAGAAAACAAAGACACGAGTTAGATGTTTGAGTGAAAGCTGTGCTATGTGTGGAAGACATGACTGAATGGATCAGTTGGTTACTAATTGCCTGATGCTTATGTCCTGTAGACGTGTCTTACGCTTGTATGCGAGATCGTAAAGTGAGCGAAAAACCGACAACAGGAGTCGATCAAGTAAATCAGTAAACAATGGGCAGTGAAGCTGGAAGCGAAGAGCTAGTCAAGCATAATGTGAAAGAGAAAAGCTCATAGAGGCCTGAATAAACTCGAGCTCTGGGAGGGTCACAGTAAAGGGCACCAGTCAAGCAGCCTAATCCACGGCTGTTTTCTCCTCACCCTCCATTTACCACTAAAGCTTTAGTCAACCCACCGTGGACGGACCGAGGGCTGGGCAGGCGGGCATGGATTTCATGAGCTAATGGAGGTGCCACACGTCGTTTTGAGTTCTGGACTTGGATACAGATTACAGGTCTTTTTAACATATGCATATTTAGAGCCCTGTACCTACAGTATGTTAGTACTTTCAACAGTTTGGGATTGACTTCATTTCATATTGAACCCTGCAATAACCTCTGTGGCCATTTGGTGGCAGTGGACACAAGTTTTGAAAACTTGAAAAACCACTGAAATGTCACTTTTTAAAGCAGAACTTTTGAGTATTGAGTATTTTCTGTAAGATTTTTGTCCAGCTTGCTTTAAAGCTGCTGTAATGTCTCGATCGACTAATCTACCAGGGAACCATCTTCTACTCTAAGTGCTTCAGCTTTGTTTTTACAGTAGTACATCAGCAGGTCGGTTCCCACCAAAAGTAGCTTTTACTATATAATGACATTACTAATGCGTTAAAGTTGATCTAGGTTTTATCTACAGATGATCACCTCCAAATATTACATACAATGTTTTGACTGTTCAATCATTTCAGGGTTTTTTTTCCAGATATGATAGGTTTAGGGATTTACAGCACTGATGACAGTATCCATACCTAAACTCTTGGAGTCTTCTAATACGAACACTAAGATACCAAATCACAGTGATGTTGGACTACAGCTAGACGGTGGAAGAAATTCTAGATTTTTAGTGATATTTTCAGGTTAAGATGAAAACAGTGAGGTTGACTGACGTTGCCTTCGTCGAGGAAGCAGGGACAGGTGCACACAACGAGCAGACTCGGTTGTGTTTGGCTCAGCATTGCCTGAGAAGAGCAGATTGCGTGACTGCAAAATCACCCCATGGTCAAATCTTATGGCCCCATTTTCACCCACTAAACCCATATGGTGCATGTCATGCTAATTGTAGTGAATTCATATGAGAAGAAAGCAAACACTAATTATATACACCAGTGGAGTCTCTATGTAAAATATAGTGGCCTATAAAAATCATTTGCAAATAAACTGCTCGGGTACGTTACAGTGTCTGTTGGTTGAGGGAACCGTGCTCCTTGGCCTGTTCCACATTGCGGCGAAATGGATGGCCTGCAAACAGAACACGAATATAACCTGTATCATTACATGTGAGACGGATCATGATCCAACGCACGTCCCATCATCTGACGTCATCTGTCACGTATGCTGGAGTGGGGGAAGTGTCATGACATGGGCACGATGAGTTGACCACTGACCAAAAACTAGAACAATGCGTTTAATTAATGAATAATGACCCAAACGCAATGAAGGCTCCCAAGGAATTTCAAAGACACCAGACTAGCACCTGGTCACGTCTGTGCTTTCCTTGATCGACTTCTTATTTTTGGCAGCAGAGAGACAGAGACAGAGAGTCGTTCAGGAAACTGAACCAAATCCACATTTTATCCTTCTTTTCAGTTGTCTCAATGTAATATTGAACTCATCCAGAAAAGGCAGTAGCAGTTAGCTTTTCTGCAGTAAGTATTAAAAAATGTTGAGATGATGCATGATAACGTATCTGAGCAGTGTTCAGGCTATAGTTAGCGACACGCTGTATAATCCTACTATAACTTAATTACTGCTTATTCTCCTAAGTGCAGACTGTTTTTGCTATTCTTAGGTCTCCGTTCTTAGAAGACACATACTTCCAAGTGCTGTCTGTCAAACTGGCTTGTTTTTATTACACATTAGGAGAAGACTTGCATGCACCACGCTGTTCACAGTGACAGTTGTTTGATCATTACAGTTCAATGATCAGCCTGCAGCTCCCACTAAACCCTCTGCTTCTGCCTCTTTTATTTCATAAACTCAAATCTGCCTGGGTCACAGTCAGGATTTACCGTTGGCCACACACAGACACAAACAAAGAGGAAGAGTCGTTTACCTGTCCAGAGCTCTGTCCTCACTCTATGAGACTCGGGCTGGTTTATCCGTGTGGTAAAAACTTACGGCCTCCTGGGTTTTACTGACTATTAAATCCTTTGGGAACGTCCGCTTGACTTTGCTGCCTGCCTAGACAGTGACTGTAAGGGAGAGACTTCTGCAGTTTAGGCAGAGGGATGTTCTGAGCATGTGGGCTGTTATTAAGGGGGGTTGGCAGGTGGGGTGGGCATCGAATGAGGGAAGGTGGGATTAATAGGCAGAGGAGGCAGGGAAGGGCTACGGGAAGGGGAGGAAGTTAGTATGTGGAGTAACTGGTTACATGCGCCGCATACAGTGTTTACACTTCAACTGTAGTTTACAGTAGCAGGTCAAATTAAGTGTTGAGGTGAGTGGTGAGTGAAATTACAGGCCACTCATTTCAAAAGGATCAGAATCAGTTTGGGCTGTGACACTGATAGAGTGTTTGTGAATCATGCTGTCATTGAAATTCAAGGTGATATGCTAGATTGGATTGAACTCTACCCTTACTCTGGTATTAGTCCAGATCACATGACGCTAACTGGGTTCATCCCCTTGTCTGCAGTGCACTTCTTGGATTACAAAAAAATGACATAATCAAGGTTATGACATTAATGTGGTACTGTACAAGCTTTTCTTGTTGTGCCTTTTAGGCAGATGTGACCTTGGTAAGACAAGATCAAATTAAAAACAAGGCTTAAATTCAGGGTTAATTACTGGAGCTCACATAGCTTAATGTGTATACATATACATATGGTAAATATGTACATACATATAATAACAGAAAGTCTTGACACGTGCATTTCCTGTGTGTTGTTATTATAATATATATAATTCACAGACACCTATTTTGTTTATTGATGACAAATCTGTATTTGATATGAAAAGCACAAAATATTTGTGTACATTTAATTTAGTTCAGACTACGCTTTCACGTTTATTGTTGAATTTGTTTTCTTATGGCGATATGTCAAAAAGGCTGAGCAGTTTGAGTATTTCTTGAAATGTTTTAATTTTGTTAACAACCCAGGCTTTGCTCTGTTGAGTCAAGAACTTTTCTGGTTTTATTTTCTTCTTATCAGTGTCAGACGACTACTACAGCTTTTGAGGTGAATAATAGGTTGAAATGCAGGCTTCCAACACCTCAGATAAAGCTGCCTCAGAAAGACAGCCAGAGAATCCCTCAGCACTGGATCCAAATGGTGCCAGTGTCCTGTCATGCTTGTCCTTCGACATGCAGTACCTGTAATGCATCTCAATAGGCTCTTGAGCAGGCCTGAGCTCACATAAACCAGCTGGATTAGGAATTAAAGCCCCTCAGCCTGCCCTCCTTATATTGATGAAATGCCATGCTGCATAGCTTTCATGCCGGTCATGGGGAACCACTGAAAGCCACCGCCGAGGTGCTAACTAGACGCCCGGTCTGTGTCTCTGTGCTGTGGATTCCTCTTCTGACATCCTCAACAGTCCATTACCTGAGGCCTTGTCTTTCAGTCATCAATGAAGAGTGACTTATTCAATTTTTGTCATTGATTCACCTCCAAATAATTACAAATAACTTGTGTCTTATTTGGTATAACAGTAGTAGTAGCACTTCGAACTGTCGGTCTGCATTTATTGGCCACTTCCAGTGTTGCGTCATCATGTCTCTAGTGGTGCTCAGCTTACCCTGTGTCATAGCACGTTGTGGAGGAGGCACTGGGTCCAACTCACACATGTACAAACTCCGTTCTAAGAGTCCAATAAACTCAAATGACTTGAAACTTCCTGAAGCATATACAGTAAGTGAAAGCTGATATGCAGGCCTGTGTAGATGGAGCGTTCAAACTGGAGGCGTGTGATCACCTCAGGCACAACTGCATGAAGAGCGGTCCTGCTACCAAACGTCACTGCATGGGCTCAGCATCACTTCCACTGTCACTGAAGTCAGTGTCAGCAGTTTCCAATGCAAACCACACATGCGATGCAAAGATGAAGCTACTCTATATGTGAACGTGATGCTGAAACGTTCTCGTGTGTATAAAAGCTATAATTTAGCTTACTGTAAAAACATCAGGCAGATATTAATTTAATTTGCATTAAACCCATTATGATCAAGGATAAACGAGCGTTGTAAAACCCAAGGCATTTAGGAAATGAGCCTCCTGAAACACTCCCCACCTGTATTTCAACCAATCACAATACGAACCGGACTGAAAAAAGACATTGACCAAAATACACTTACACCAGATCTGGTTTGAAAGGGAGACGCACACAAACATTGCTGCAGGTCCAAAGACAAGCTACTGTGCATATAACAACATAAAACGCCTTCTCACCCAGGCCACTCCCTGTTTGAACTGCTGCCCTCAGGCAGACGGTACAGACTATGCAAGACTAAGACTAACAGACTCAAGCACAGTTGTTATCCCACTTTAATATCTGCTCTGAATGCTGCTAAAAAATAATGCAAAACTCAAGTCTGGACCAATGCAATGTACGATGTTTGTGTGGGTTTTTAGATGTTTTTTTACTCTTATTTATTGTTTTATTTTTTTTTTACCTCGTATGAATGATGCACTGTATGGAAAGCACCTGTTAAATGACTGGAGAGCACTTTTTTTAAATTTCACTGTACAAGTGACAGTGACAATAAAGAATCTAACTAACAATAAACCTCCCCAACCTTCCTTCATTTCACTTTCAAAGTGACTGTAAGAGAAGAGACCTCACTAACGTGCAAGATTGTGAGGCATGAGGAATAAAAGACCTCAGGTGGGTAGTTTCCTGCCATGGATCGGATTCAGAATCACATCTTCCTGGTGTCCCGTCTTCATCCTCATTACTCAGAGCTCTGGAGACTCCAGGCTTGATTAATTCCACTCACTGACAAATAATCTCTGCGCTTTAAACACTCAAACTCTGGCACTCTGATTGCTGCCTGTATGCTCCCTCAGCACACACTTAAGAGCCGACTCGTCCCAACAACAGTACGTACTACGTACCTGGGAGCTTACGTCGAACGGCACTCGTGCGTTTTCCCCTCTACAAAAAATGTGGCCTCAGTCTTCATACTGCTAAGATTAACCCTGATATCAGAGCGTCCCACACTGACATACCGTAAACATGTCTTCACACACCAGGCTTAACTTAAATTGAAATTGCTCATCTCCTGATTTTAGTACCTCACTGCACTCAAGTTACTGTTGCCTATGAGATGAAAGCCCGTGTGGCCTCGCGGGGATTTGCCTTCCCAGAGCATTACACAGCCACTACCAAGCTGGCCCCGCTTGGCAACATCATACTGTGTGTGTTGTACTGTGGGCAGTGACAAGAACACCAGCAGGACACAACTTGAGGCAGGATGAATGAGCAGAAGTTTGTCTGTGTAACACAAAAAATAACTTCTTATTTTTAGTGGTTGTCTTGCTTCAGCCTCCTTATCCCACCTGTTAACACTTTAGCTTGTACTCCAGCTGGTGAAACCGGTTCCTGAGCGGATAGAGTAAGATACAGTTTTACTCTAACTGACTTGGTGGCTTACTATGATGATAGTGTCCCTTTTAATAATTTACTTACTTATATGTTGGTTCTTTGTTTGTTTACACTCCACAAGATGGCAGTGCACCTCCTTCATTTGCATGAGTGGTAATTCAATAGATGCAGATAGGTATGAATTGTGTTACTGTGTATTGTGTGAGCTTTGAATTCCACGTTTTAATCATTTTATTGTGTGGTTTTCAGACAGCAAACACTTTATTGTAATGTGTTCTAGATCTTTATCACAGCTACATTGGTCCTCAGGGGGAACCATTGTTTATACATTCCTTTACAATAATTGACTGTTTGTTAAAGAAATATTAAAAATTATTCAATACATAAATTATTTTTTGTATTGAATTTATTATCATCGTGCTGCATTTGTTTGGGACTATAAAGCACTTACAGTAATGATCAAGCTCCATCATATCTGTGCTGGTCCACTTGTAGAAAGGGAGGCAATGGCTTCAGGTATCAAGCTCCTTTCCTGGGAAACGTCTCCCAGTTCTGCTCCGTGAAGAGGACACGTCATCCTACATTTAGGACCAGGCTTGAAACATTCTTTTTCATTTCATTTACTGTAGATACTGGATGACCTCCCTTCATACATTTAGCTCTTCTATATTCCTCTCTTCTCTCCACTTGCATGCCACAGTGCAGTGAATGTCATTAACTTTGTGTCGTCTTTGTGTAGTTGTGCGTCTCCATCTTTGTTCTGTACCTTCAGCTGTATGTCTCCCAGCTAAGCTACCTGTGTTTTATCCAAACAGTTACAGTACCCTTTGTGATTTTTCTAATATATTTTTTACACTTTTTATTGAATTAGTTCTTAGTTTAGGATTTCTCCCCTTCGTGATGCCGTAAAGGGAGCCGTGGAACACTCCCTCTTCTGGCTCTGTGCGTGGTCGACGATGCGACGATGAAAGATATAGGATTAACACAAAAAGCATTATTAGCACATTCATGCCTTATAGATACCGTATGAAAGGCAGCTATTACGATGAACTAATCAGTTGAGAGCATGATGTAGGTTCATGGTTTCTTTCCAGTTCTGCATACTGTATTTCCACAGAATGTAAATGGTTCAGTGGAGAAACAATTACAAATGAGCAACAACAGAGTTTAATCTTTTTTTTTTAATGCCTCCAAATTTTTAAACTTAGAGTTGTGATCAAATTGGTGATATTGTTGCTGCTAATATCTGGTGTCTGCTGCTCCATGTCTCAGAAAATCATCATCCATCAACCAGCTGAACTCGCTTCAGAGAGACTGATACTTAACCGTCCACTTAACGAAACGGTACAGCAGTGGCAATTTAGTAAAAGGGGGATGAGTGTGCCCATCGGTCTTTGAACCACTGCCCTACTGCATTGTAGCAGAAGCCCCACTTTATACAGAATAGAACCAGCTCATATCCTGGCGCCGTAAGTTGAACATCTAAAAGCTCTGCTATCAGGATCCACATTGTAGTTTCAGTATGCATTACACTTTTTAATGGGCTTGTCGAGGTAAATCATCTGCAGCTACGCGTTAAGGTGTCAGATAAAACTATTGAAGATAGAAATTGCAAATTGTGCGTTAGGTTCTTTTGATTTATTGTTAATTGTTCTGTAATATTTTCTGAGTGAATTTAATGAAAAGGAAAGGTAAAGTGAAATTGCACTACCCCGACCCCACCCCCCACGGTCTATATGCTCTGAACCACGTTTGGCATGTTGAAGTGAAGGTCATAGAATAGTAATGATGGTGATTGCAAATAGATTTTTTTTTTAAATCAATTTTTTCATTTCTCTCACACAGGCTCTTCAGACACTCTTACATTAGTCTAGACATCATCTGGTCTTTTGTAAAATCTTGTTTAGCACAATAATTTAACTTGGCTGTGACATTAGAAGTGTGACGCGATTCACCGCCTTTCAGTCACTGTGCAGTAGTGGTAAAGAATGAATCCGACGTTGGACCCCCCAAGAAAAATTGACACATCATATTTCATCAACTTACTTTTTTGGGCAGAATTCCAAGCCAGTCAAGCTGTCAAGGAAAAAAAACAGCTTCACCAGTGCTATGACCACCTTGCATCCCCTGCTCATCTGTTCCTGTCATGGGTCACAAGAAGTGGACGGATCTAACACTTTCTAATCAAGCGGTCACCCTTTATCATCTCCAACTGACAGCTTTAAGTAGCCATAAATAAGCCCGGGCCAAGCTTCTCATTTGTCATGTGGGGCTCTGCCTGCTGTAGATCCCCCCTTTAGAGAGCATAGCTCTTCTTTACAGCTCCTGCCTTAAGTAGGCGATGCTGGGGAATAGCTGCAACAAATAATCCTGCGATAATGATGGACATTTGCTCTTCGGTGATGAAAGAAAAGCCCTCATAAAAATACCTTTTTAAGCTTTCATTTTATTAAACAACACAGCCTCCATTAGCATCACAGGATTTATTTTGTTTCTGGTCGCTGTGGGAAATTTGTAGTCTGCCACAAAAACACAAGATGTTATTATATTGAATGTGTCGCTGTGCTTTACTGGAGGAGTTTCCCATGACGAGTTCTCCTCTTGTCTCAAGGTTTTTGTAACTGCTGTATTATCGCACAAACCAGAAGACATGTTCCATCTTCAAGCATTTAGGTCCTTGTGAAATAGAAATTCTAACATTAAATCTGCCGGTAATAAACCACATAATGTTTCCATGACTGAATATTCAAATCGTATCAAAGACGTATGAATATATTTACTTCAGCTTTTACTGCCCATAGAAATACATCAGTGTTGTGTTTTTGTGCTTGATGGGGCTCCTGGTCAGGATTAATAGTCGTGAGTGTAAATACTGTACATCATCACTTCTAATAGCATCAAATATAATGTCTGACACTGTTTTGAAAGTTTGTGCAAGGAGACACCTCCAACAGGACCTTATGAACTTTGGGCTCATTTTAGCATTAATAAAGCTCAACACCTGCATTTGATTTTTTTCCCCCCTGGGACTTTTGTTTTTGAACAGGATGCCTTCGTACCTGGACCGACAGGCAGAGGGCTGTTGAAATTAAGTAATAAGTTGGGTTGGTGAATCGTAGTCTTCAATATCTTGGCAGGAGGAGTCTAATAAACCTCCAGGCTTCCCACCAATCTGTGAAGAAGTTTGTTCTTTGTATCTTTCATCAAAACTTTCAAGTCTGAAACAAACTTCCACTGTCTTGATGTGCATCTAACGCTGTTAACACCAGATATTTGACTTAATTGTAAAGTTAAAGGTGGTTAGTTGTGTTTTTACCTACCCAGCTGTGTTTCATGGCTTTTAGACAAATCACATGTTTTACTGCACCTTGTTAAGCATCTCTTGTACTGGATCAACCCCCATTACAGAAATACTGTATTACGTTAATACATCTTATCTCTGAAATATCTTGATGAGCACAAAGGAAAAACAGTCTTTTAAATCTTTTTCACACTGATTTAAATTATTCAGTCCCACTTTCTCCTTGGAGTTTACAGCCTGGTGTAAATGGACTAAATGATGGTGTGCATATTTGCCTGGTTGCCAGTTGTTGACATATTGGTTACAATGGACCTGAAATGGCAACAAAGCATCTAAAATTATCTTTCATTGACATTGAATACATTTGTCAGTGACAAATAAATAAAAGTATGCGTCAGGGATTCTTACAAAAATTCGAAAGCAGATGTTAAATGAATTCTGATGGCTCTTCACTGACCGTCAGACAAATTCCCCCCATCTGTAGGTCAGGTGAACGCATCCTTCAGAATAAATGGAGAGAAATGATGTGCTGCTGCCAGTCAGTGAGACCACTTTAGAAGCAGCAGGGGAAAGTGTTGTGTGGCCTCACTGTCACTTACTGTAGAGCGGATGTTTCCTCTTCAGCCCATTTATCTGTTGTCTTGGTGTGATGGGTCTCTTCTTCTCTTTCTTAATTTGTGCTTTTCTTATGTTCTTATGGTATAAGTAACATAATAATGACCAGGGTCTGGTTTATACACAGAGTTTTCCTCATTTATACTATAAAATAAAATAAAAATAAAAAAACACACCAGAAATCTTCCTTAGTAGTGTTTCATAGTGTTTTGTTATAGAAATTCCAACGCTGCATGTTGCAGAGTAAAACAAGCCACAGAATACAAACCGGTTTATAAATAATTGGGAAACAAAGATGAATTGTCTAAGTTATTAGGTCGTAATGACGTAGCAGCAGACGATGATGTAAAAATAACTGCAACTCTGTGTGAATGTTGTTTCTTCAGCGCTTATCAGTCGAGTAAAGTGCAGATACAGCTGCTCAGTGATGCCTGATTGGCTGTTCTGATCCTGCAGGATAAGGCTGAGTTCTTTAATGGATAGTTCATGGGTTGCTGTGAACAAAGGAGACAAGTTAGGGTCTAGTTGGTGGAATTTACTTGGAACAAGTAAAAGTAAATTGATGAGCAGCATCTAACTAGTAGTTTATTTTATCAAAGCTGTTCTCCAGCAGGTTCCATCGACACGGACAACTGAGAGGATTTAGATACTGTACATTCTTAATACGTAACGCATAACATGCCACCAATGGTTGGTGTGAGCAGATGGTTTATACCTAAACAAAGATGTCACAGCATGAACATGAAACCTATTCAAGGGGAGGAGAGCTGCATTGTTCAGGCAGGTCAGAGAAGCTGGAGTCTGAAGAGACAGTTTTTCATCCTGTCTTATGGCACCAGCAGGTTCATAATAGCTCGGCTTAATGAGCGCTGTGATATACCTCTACCTCTTTATTGGCAGGACTTGGATTCTTTCCCTGCACAGAAAATCATTATTCACCATAAAAAAGCTGTGGCACCAAACAAGCCTAATGGACAGGCTCAGTAATGACCAAAGAACTACTATGCATATGAAAATACAAACATAAAACTGAATTTCCTCCGCCCTTCCTACACACCGTGAGATGACAAAATGAGTACTAGCACTGGAAAAGTGAGGGAGGGGGCCACCGATTGGCTCTGACCATCCCATACATAAAACACAAATCATTTCCTAGTGAAGTCAAGGGGCATCTAATGTTTGGATCTATTTGTACGTCACAATGAGGTTTTACCTGTAGGACAAAAAACCTAAGCCAGGAGAAATTAGAGCTAAAAAATTTTAATGGGATGTATCAATAATCACAATTAGTAACTGTTGAAATGTAAATAATGCTGTACAAACAGGTAACCTATGAGTTATTGTACTGTGTCTACACTGAGTGTGTCTGCTCAGTCCTTGTGCGCCACTGTGGGTTGTATTTGATTCTTATGTCACGTGATGAGACATTTCATCTTAACTTAACTTCCCTGGGGTTCGTGGCCAAGACAGGCTTCGCAAACACACTCTAATCTACCAACAGCTACACAACCGACTCCAAAGCTTCCTAATCCTTCATATCCTTTGTGAACAACAACAAAAGCACAGATGACGTCTTCTGGGGGGAAATAAATAACTTTAAACATTTGGGCTGGAGTGTTATCATGTAACATCTGCATGCAGTAAGTAATTTGACTTTTGTTGGGGCGTTCGGACTAGTCTGAAAGTTGAGTCGTGGCGGCTGAAACTTCTTCCTTTCACCTTGAGTCTGAGGAAAGTTGGAGACCACACATTGGAGGAGCTGCTCACTCAGTGTACGCACTAAGACAGTAGCTTGTACTGTGGTTTGTTTTGGTAGATTTCCCACAGGAAAGGTTGCTGTTGTTCAGTGATTCTGGTAAAAACAATGAACATTTCTAAAATGTTGCAACAACACACACCAAACGTGACGTTGATCAATCAGCTGAACTGATTTCATGGTCAACTGGACGATGCATCTTTTCATAATTTATATCTAGCTAATTCAGAATCAGAAAAATGTTTATTCACAGGATGGTGAATTAAATCGATGTTCATACAATAACGTCATTTACTGTACGTAGGAGAAAATAAATAGAAACCTGCATTAAAATGTTTGTGCATCCTCTGATTCTGTTGTTTATTAGTATAGGACTTTATTATTGAAGGGAGGTTCCCAACATCTCCTGTTTCTTCTGGGAGGCGATGCATCGTCTGCCGAGTTACAGAGAACCACAACCAATGTGAGGCCATTCCTATTGCCAGGGAAGGGGAAAGTAGTCATGATCATTTTTGTCGGCATAAGAAAGGTCAGTGACTGCGTCAGTCGTTCTGTGTTGACACAGCATGATTACAGCAGCTTTACTCCAATTGCAATAATACGCTGAGGATTAATCTTGAGGGTAAACTCGTATTCTTCTAATCGATACGTGGGCATGGAACAGACAGGACAGGTGGTAGACAGGAGCGCGAACTGTTTCGCTGGATGACGTCCATGCAATTTACATGCAAGCTGTTGCGTGCTGACAGTGAATAACTGCTCCATATACAGGAGCGTCGCTGTGGCTTACAGCAACACTCCAGGCAGGTTTTCCCTGCGTTGCTATGGGGAGCTTTTCATTTTTCTTTTTGTGCCTTTTATTTCTCGGTGTATTCATTTTCTGTGATTATTTCATTTACTTTCAAATGAAAAAGCACATTTGCTGATGAAAGTTTGGGCCGTTCACTGCTCCCCATGGTAAGTGAATTACTTACCATAAAGACAAATGGGCATCTATGGCAGCAGGTGCTCTGCTGAGGAACAGTAGAATGTTATTGGATGTTTATTGCAACAGGAGTTGGGAAGGGAGAGAGACTGAGTAATGCATTTGCAGCAAGTCTGCACAGCACTGCTCTTTAATTTTCATTCGTTCACCAACTGGTGGGGATCGCTGGCTGATTTCACACCAAAGCGTTGTTTGAGCCTTCCACTTCATAACGGCTCAAACAGAACAACTGTGGCGAACATTTACCAGCACATCAGAGGCGATAATAAAACGGATTTAACAGCGTAACTGAGAACATCCGCTAACCTCCGAACAACAGCAATTACAAACTGCACAGGAGATCCGACGAAATGCGAATTTAATGCGAGAGAGTGCAGCAGTTTAAAAGATGCCTGTTAAATTCTTTTTGTTTTCTCCCCTCTCACTGTTCTGTGAAGTTAAGAACCAGATTTTATAGGGAAATGAGTGAGGAATGATAAACATAAATGATTTGATCTTCTTCTTACTTTGTTTGCAATAATAAAGCTGCATGTTTTTCTTATTTTTCTTGATTAAATATTAGATGCGGGGAAAGTGACAAATTGAGGCACCAGGGTTTATTTCATTAGACAGATGATAGAGGATGTTAATTCCAGTGTCTGCTATTATGAAAAATATCATCCACTTCCCTGATGTAATTACGCTGCAGTGAGTCTACTTGAACAAAACAGCCCTCGTATTTGTAGATTTCAGTATCTGTGCTGTTCTTCTGCCGTCGTGCGATTGATGGCGTGGGATACGCATATTAAACCAATGAGAGCCAAGTAAACAGAGGAGTTATCCCGGCTCTCCTGAACTATTCCTTTCACTGGGCCATGACCAGCCGGCAGGTTTACGCAGGTTTCACAGGGGTAAGATTTCAGTGATGCATTGGTTCTATCGCCCGCTCTAATCAACAGATAAACTATAAGAATAGTGATGGCACAGTATAAGTACTGTCTGCTCAGTCCTGAGCCAAACAGACAATGATGAATGACTCTTCTTTGTGACTTGGGACAACAATTAAGGTGAAGGTGAAACCATTTTGTTGGTTTTATTTCAATACAGTGTAATTGAATATGCTGGAATTCGTCTTCTTCCTCTTTGTTGGCTTGTTATATATATCTCTAATCTAAGCATAGAAATTCATTCAGTCCAGACAGCAGTGATTAAATGTGTTTTCCACACTAACAAATCCAAAAACACGCAAATTTCCACATGGGTGGACTTTCATTTCACCCTCACAGATAAACGGTGGTAAACGGTTCCTTAGTTGAGGACCTGGCTGCCTGTGCCAATAGGTTGAGTAGCAACTCGTTAATAAATGGGTGCAAGTGTGAGTAACAGTGTGGATTTAAATCCGAAGGGGCCAGTTTTCCGCTTGCTGTACCATCTCTGATCGTCGGGTGAAGGCGGGGCCGCCTGCGACGCCGCAGCCATAATGGACAGACTCCAGCCTGCATGAAGTGATCAAAATGGTTGGAGGCTGCTCATTAATATAGACGGGGTTTTTATAAGAATGTCAGTTGGGTTAAATTATTCAGAGGGTTCAGGGAGACTTATGGGCTGGTCCCTGCAGCCGCACAGCTAAGCCAACACGCAACGTTAGGGCAGGTGAGGCAGAGGAAGGACAGAGAATCTGGTGTGTGTACAGTAAGTGAAGATTAATGGCTTAGTGGTTGACAGTCCTCCATCATGAGCTGCAGTAGAGGCACCATGGTGGTAACAAGCACACACACACACACACACACACAGCAGGACAGCTGCAAACAGACATGTTGGTGCACGCGATGCAAATAATGTTGGCGTATAAACGTAGTGATCGCTGGATGTAACCGAGCATCATCACGTGATCAGTTCAGTTCGTCGTTCTGCTGGTGTGGGTCCGCTGTCGCCGCTGTGCACTGTATCGTAGTATAATAAATGAAATGAGTTTTTCAAACCTTAATGCTGATTATAATTCTTTAATCAAAACAATGAAACAATTGAAACAATTTAGTACCTTGTTTCTCTGCATTCTGACATGAAATTCATATTTTCATATATTAACATTACTTGGAGAATCCAGAGTAGATGCAGGTCTGATGTACAAAACATTGTGCACAGAAGATCAATATTTATTCAAGCGACTTGTCTTTCTCCTTATGAGCATCCTGGAAAATACAGCATTTCACAGCTGGAGTTCTGGTGGAGGAGGACGTTGCAAATCCCACAAATGACAAATAATATTTGTTTTGAAGCAGACATGGCTGAATACTTGTTATATATGAATTTTGCACTGCAGTGGTCAATAAAGGAAAAACTCTGCATCTGAGGACAAGGCGGTACAGGCAACACATCCTCAATACATAGTAAGTGAAGCAGACTGTAGGTTAGATTGAGCTGCGTACTTATAATGTGGATTAGATCAAAATGTCAGTCACAGACTGCATCTGTATATACTTGAGAATCATTACCTGACACATGGCAGCCGAACTGCCAACTCAGCAGAAACGAATCCAAATTGAAAGAGACCTCTGCCAAATCACATTCATAATCCTGTTAACACCAGCCATGTGTTCCTTTGTCTAGGCTGTAGAGTTATGAAAATTCATATGTAGTTTGTTTTCTACTTTTCTTTAGCTCGTTTTATTTCTGCCTTCAAACACGGGTCAGGAGCGGTTCTTTGTTTGTCCTAAACTTTGAAAGCTGGGCCTCCTGTGCTGTTGAAGGAGTATCTGTCCTCACTGGGGTCCGTTACGCTTTGTGTAGTGTCCAGGAAAAGGTTGTTATTATGCACAAAGAGTTTCTTCCTGGGTGATTTAAACGTTTGTGCTAGATATGTGCTCATTTGAATTTCAATCCTCTGCTTGCTTGATGGAGTGTGTCCATAAAGTCCTCAGCCTCCGGAGAATAGTTGTTATACACATAGAATCTATGTTAAAATGCACCATGTCACGTTCGCATGCACGAGCACTTTGGAGCGTGTGTTAAGAAGCAGCCTGATCTTCTTGTTCTGACAACCTGCAGAGCAGCGTCTTCTGTAGGGGAAGAACGTGGATGAACTGCTGATGGTTGCGTGACGCTGAGTAGCTAATTTTATATCAATACTGTTATAGTGCCCTCATCTGCTGCTGTTGCCAAAAGAGACATACAAACTACAAAATGAATGTACTGCTACTTGTAAAGTAAACGCTGTGACGTCCATCTGTAATATCAGACTACAGCTTCTTGATCTATGGCCAACACAGTCTGTTTCATTCACAACTGAAAGTTTAATTCCACTCGTCATTAGGTCATTACTCGTGTTGTGTTGGTGTTGTTGAGTGATGTTGGTCCTGGAACAGACCTACAGTATCAGACAACGCACGTGTCACCAGAAATGTATCGGATGAATAAAGATAGAAGTGGCTCCAGTCCTCATCCTACGGAAAACAGGTCAAACTGAGAAACGCCTCTGTGATGCGCTAAGATCCAGCGAGTGACAGTCAAACCCACTCTGTGCAGGACCTGAGCTTCGCCCACTAAAACGTTCTACCTAACATCACTTGCCTTGGTAGAACCCGCTAAGCATAGAAAACGTGTCGCTGCAAAGAAAGGTGCAGTGCATACGTTTGATTTGGAAGCTGTCCATGTCTGCGTATACTCCACCGAGGGGCTGAGACGCGATTGTGTCACATAGATGGACGTGAATTGACTGTCGTGAGGAGTGAGATATTGGGATTCATTCACTTAGGCTGGAAAAAAAAAAGATCTGATTGTTGTTTCTCATGTCTAAAGGAACATGAAGGTCCACTGAACACATGGTATTATATGGAGTCAAATAGATGAGCACTATTTTTCATCAAGCATCCAGTCCAAGCTTGGGAAGGGGCAGCTCCAACTGGCCTGGTTTCATCAGCTTTGTCATTAGAGGTTTACAGCCTTAGTTCCATCACGGAGAGTTAACCTGTCTAGTAGACAGACGCTGCATCAGTCATACGGAGCGAGACACATGCACAGGCTTTAGATTAATGGTTTGCTACATACAGCTGTGGGGACAACCTGAGAATATTTGAGAAAGAAAGGGGGACAAAAAAAAAGCAGAGCACCAAAGGACAGTCTCACATTGTTTTTGACCCAATTTTCACAGCACGCTTTACTTTATGATGCACCAGATTTCAACAGGCGTAAATTCTATCTACCTGTACCACAGCGTTGGCAGTCGGGTCTGTCTCCACATTCAGACAGAAACAAACACCTCCGCCACATCTTCTCCAGAGTGAAAATATGAAAGCGAAATTTCAAACGTGGGAACCTGTTTTTCCTAAATCATCAAAGATCACTGCGTAATCAATTGCCAGAGGAAAATGCCAGCATGGTAATATTTTATAGTGGAGAAATATTCAAAAGCTTTTCGAGGTAAATTGTGCTGGTAAATGAGATGGAGAATAATGCATTCGGGGCTTATAAACCATGCAGGGAAATGAAATGGAGAAACCCGTTCAGGTGTTTTTGTTTGCTGTGCGAGTGGTATAGACGGACTTAGGAACTTTTTCTTTAGGTGCATTTTCTGTTTAGAGTCTGTCCTGACGCACAGTGAGCCACAGCTCCTCTGTGCTGCCTCTGCTGCCTCTGAGGATGTACTGAAGTCAGCTACACGGCAACATTTGTTCCTAATTTAAGGCAGTCACAAATCTAAGCATAAGAAAAGCAGAATGCCAAGCTTCAACGGAGGAGCTGAGGAGGCAGGTCAGTACGCAGGGTTATACGTGTCCACGCTCCTTTTGGCAGCTGCACTCCTTGTGCCAATCATACATCTGGAAACTGGTTTAATTTTTGTGACGGATGATAAATGATCTCTGGCTGGATCAGAGATGTACTCCTATATCCAATGGCAGGTGGTTATCAGACAGTAAGCAGACAGCATGAGGAAGGAGTTATTTATATTATGGGCTGCCTTTTCTAGCGGTTTCTTGCATCATCAGTGCTCGGAGACCTTCTTGCAGTCACAGTGTCTGCACCTGCTTGACAAATAAATCGTTTTCCCGTGGTGGGAAACGTCCGAATTGACAATTTGCTGCGCTAATGATGTTGAGTATTAAATGGACTAACTACACACACATCTGATCAGACGCTCCCACAATTCAGTTCTTCAGCCAAAACATCCAGTTCACAGTGCAATGAACTATGTATATTTATAGATGCTGTTGTTGATGCTGTGATAGTTTGCAGTAGTGCAGTCGTGAGCTTTTTAACGGAGGCTTCCACCAGTGGGGCACAGTGACAGTAGAAGGATGAAGCGGCTCAGTGAGTGAAGCCATATTCTGTCACCTGTAATATGTCGAACTCTGTTTTCTGGTCGGACGCTGCAGGTGTAGCCGACTGTGTTGTTAGCCTTAAATTCAGTTGGCTTGTTGCTCGGTCGTACGTTTGTTCTCTGCATAGGACCTAACGTGTTGCTGTGAAAGGCTGGGTCTTAGCTTAACGCTGCCTATAGATCTTCCCCGTGTTGCTTTTCCCATTTAGTATTTTTGACTGATGGTGAAACCCATTTTCATCCAGCCCCTGGATGGCTTGTCCTCCTGGCAAATCACATGATTTTATGATTGGGCAGTGAGACTGATGGGATGGGGAAGCCTGATTCTTTCAGGGGATATAAAGGAAACAGTGTGAGTCGTACAGTATGTGTGAACAGTGGCTTTATGACCTTTATCAATCACAGTGATACATTTCATAAGTCTGACGTTTGAACACATTGTTTAGCCTAAATTTGTCTTTCCTTAGTTCTAACATTAGTCTTTTACACATGCTGTACACATACACTATGCAAGAAAACTTTGCATTGTCTGTTTTTCTGAAGCTCATTATTTATTATTGTGGGAAATGAATATAGACAGAAGCATGTGACCTTGTAGGTTAACCAACCACAACCAAGGGTCCATTTACAGCTGAATACACTTGAATCCCCTCAGCTTCACCCATCACTTCCTCAATTCTCCTGCTTCCTTTCGCTGTGGACATGACATCTAACCTCAACCGCAGGAGAGTTTCATGTAAACATTCTTTCCATATTTACAAGTTTGCTAATTTCACTCCCTGAGTCAGTCACAACCAAACCTTGACGCATGTGTGATGTTGGCTGTGGATACGTCTGCAGGAGGGCTGTGTCCCAAAACGTGATTTCAAATTGGAACCAATAGCCCTGCACTGTAACGGCATCTATGGTAGCAGGGCCGCATGCTTTCTCAGCTGCCAGTCATTTAGGAAACACTAGGCAGAAAAGAAAACGTTTGTCAGATCCTACGCTACTATGATAGCAGGGTACAATACTTATACAGCAGAGTGTTTTCTGCATTAAATGTCCGTTTCAGATGTGAAAGGAAGGAAACGTTTTGACCATAAATACATTGTTTTCATTTTTATTTTGTGTGTTTTGGAGGAATCCAATCCAGAGAGAGCACTGGTGCCTGTGTTGATGAGCCAGATGGCTGTTGGAGGAATGTTCTATGGCATGAGACTAAAGCAGAGCGAACGCTGCGTCCCGGCACAGGAAGCCGATCCCATCTGTGAAACATGGTGACGCTCCCGTGATTTGAGCTTGCGTTCCTCTAGACCAGGAGGGTTTGCCCTCGTTGATAGAGCCATAAATTCTGATGTGTACAAGCGGCGCGAGGTAGGTCGGACTTTTTTTCTAGTTTATCGCCTTCAGTGAGAGTGAGATCACGTCATAGAAAAAAAAAGCTCTACATAGTTCAAGCACTTTTAATCACTGTGACAAATTGTCTTGCTCTTGGTCAGTTATTATTGAAATATTAATAAACCAAGAAAGAAGCAAATTAATTAGCAAAACAGTTTTTTATTAGAAATATCTTGTATCAAAATGAACATGCTCTACACATTATTATTTTTCCTATAGATCATAAATATCCAGGCACTGTATTTCTTTTTCTTTTTTATATAATAATTCAGTACATAAAGCAGACATAATCAATCCATTTTATTAACATACATTAACTTGCCACTTAATTTCAGTCAGCACTTACATTTTCTATTTTGTAACACAGACGGTGTTTTAGAAAAATAAAAAGGCAGGGTTTGTGGCAAAACGCAGTAAATGATCATATTCACAAACACAATCTCACAAACGATACTTTGTCAAATAATGAGAAAACATTGGCGGCAACACCTTAGACTTTTGTTGAAGCTAAGAGAATCGTCAGTTAAACCAAAATATTAGTTATATAATCCTCTGCAGTAGTTTTCCTTCTGGACGTTAAATCCTTCTCTCAAATTGTTCACTTCTTATGAGTTTTGACATGCAACATACAGATTTTTGCATTGCTGAGGATAACATTTACTGAGACAAATTCCAGAGTTACTGTTCATGACAAATACTTTAGAGATTGGAGACAAAGATGGAGGTTGCACACTTAATTATAATTTGTACATTTAGTCCTTTCCATATTTTTCAACAGAGTCACTTGAGAGGTAATGGATGAATACACGAACATAAAGGGTCCACGGAAAGAAAAGAAAGCTTGTAACATGGGTATGAGGCACAACATGAAGGCACTGGCCCTTATTTATCAAGCAGCGCTTCTTCCTTCTTTTTGATTTAAAACTGAAAGAGTCTCTGTACCTTTTTGTTTTAGAGACTCCAATATGCTTTTGGTACTGTATGCGTCTAGGGTTCGGCTTAATTTAGCAGACACAAACCTGAGACAGCACTGACGGATCAGCTCCATCAAACTCACTATCATGCATCTGACAAGACAAATATGTCTTAAGATTCTCTGCTCGCCAGCTGCACATGCAGATGGTTTTCTTTATGTCACTGCTGGTTCCTGCCAGGAAGATGGTGCAGAGACATTGTGTAGGTGTGTTTGCTCAAAACGTCTGTATTTATTAATTATTGTATTAAGGAAGTGCTGACAGGCTCGAGAACCAACCATATGTACCGTAATACCAGTCTGCATAGGCTTTAGTAGGCGGATGTCTACACACATTAACCGGGTGTTGTTATCTGAAAATCAGCCTGTTGAACGGCAGCACGCTCCTGAAGAAACGCTGCGCATGCCACCCCCCTAAATACTGATGAAGCCGAGCTTGCTTCTTGAAATGGGTCTTCATGCTGAGCAGCAACATGAGCCTCATTTTCAACGCAAAATACTATTTTACTGCTCATTAATCACTTCTCCTGCAGAGAAGAGGCAAAGTATATGTGTTAAACCCAACCACGTCATCTCCAAGTAATAAAACCATATCTCATCACAGTCTAGCGTTAAAATTATATAATAAGAGGACATCCTGTTGTTGTTTTTATTCTTTAAAGAGAGACTATAGCAGCAGCAGGATTATTGCTCAACTGCACAAAACAAACAAACAAACAAAGAAAAATGTATTTTCACTTCACTGTCATTTATTTTTAAACGATCTGAGTTTTATGTCCAACATACAAACACACAATGCATAAAGTACAGTAAGAAACGACTTTGGCTGGTTGCATAATCATGTAAATGACTGCACCTTCAACATGGGCTGGCATTAAAGTTAAACAGATGCAGCCGTCAGTGTTTCTTTAAGTCACTCAGCTGACTGACTTGGCGAAGGCTTTAACAAACGCTAGATAAGTAAGGGCCAATAAATCTTGAATGTTCAACGTATGCGTCGTCAAGTCTCGAAGTCCCGGCTGACATTTATGGAGTGGGGTGTAAACCATGAAGGTACGACTCCCCCTGTGCTTGAAATGACTCTTTATTCAGCAGAGGTAACCCAGCGGGTAATGATCCGAAATGACACCTCCACTGCCAGTGACAACCGTGACAAATGTTGCATTCCATTGACGTTGACAACACAGCACAGTACACGTGATGCTCCCACACGCATGCTCTGGGACTGTACACTAGGTCTGCCAAGATGATGGCATCATTATTATGAAACATTTATTAAAAAAAACAAAAAGCTGGAATGACCCACTGGTTGAGTTTCAGGTGTGTCCAATATGGTCTGTTCATGTAAGGCATGTAAAGTTAGACGAGTACGTGACTGTAGCTTTAAACTCCAATGACACCAGTAGCCAAAAATAATGACTTTTAGAGAGAGGCTTCTCAGCCTCAGTGGGAACTGAACTGTGTGCTATACACTTCAGAAGGAAAACATACTGGAGCCTCCAGGTGCCGCACGCAGCCTGCATCTGGAGACGTCACTGCTCAGAAAGGGTGGGAAGAAGAAAATTACCTGTCCAATCTCCCAGACATCTCCCCGTCCCTTGCAGAAAATCTAATTTCTCATAAATGTGGCGTTGAAGCCTTTACCTGATTCTCTAGAAAATTATGACATCCTCTTTATTCATGGAATGCCAAATTCCCATCTTTCCACCCCAGTCCTCTCCTCTAAAGCCGCTTGGAAGTCCTTCAGTGTTTCCCAGAATCAGGTGATGTCTCCTCAGACCGTGGGTCCTCTTGTGCTGTTTTAGATGGCGTGGTTACTGTAGCTTATGTATGTCTGTTTGGAGGACAACACTGTGAGGGAACAAGTGGTGGGAGACAGAAGGAAAGGGTTAAAAAAAGCTTCTTTCAGACGTCCAGATTATTTAATGATGGCTTCATCAAACAGGTGCATGTCATAATAGCAGGGTGTTCTCTGGAGTGAATGTCAGGTGACCTAGAAATGTGACTATTTCTTCACATGTAACTGTCAGGAAATGGTCGTCACAACTTCTCAGAACTGAAAATGATCATCGGGTTGAACGTTGTCCCAGAAGCTTCATATTCCATCAACACTAACATTAAACATACAGCAGAAAGCCTCACATTTGAGCAGCTGGAACCACAAAAGTGAATTCGACCGTAAGTTGATAGAATTTTCTGCTAACTAATAAAGTTTATTTTCAACTTCTGAAGAATCTTAACAAATATATATAGAATGATCCATTGGTTTATAGAAAAACAACGTCTGTTAATAGTTGCTGGCAAGTTTCTTAAATTGCAATAACATATCACTAAGACAGAAGCCCAGGCTGTGGCTGTGGTCTCTTCCATGCTATTACAGTATTTGAGACAACAGAGAATCTCTGTTTTCTTCACAGTTGATTATATAAATAGATATGATCAAATATTCCACCATATGAAGCCACCACAGATCACAGCATTGGTATAAAATAGTCGTGGGAATGCAAGTCTCTCACCACATGCAAATACCTCAAACTTCTCTGGGCACCAAGCAAAGCATGCAGCAGTCAACGTGTTGCCATTTTGCGTTGTCAAGTGCGTCGGACGTAAAATGTGTGATCTGTGTTGGGAATTCATGTGTTTCCATCAGTATTTTACGTCAACTGTGAATAAAACAAATCAGACAAGTGGCCGGAGGGTAGGAAACAATGACCCACACGCTGCTGTCAAGGGATTCACTACCTGTGTCTACGCGTGCATTCATGCCAGCCTGCACACGCGTCACTGTCCCGTGTGTCACTTCTTAAAGTCAAATTGTCCTCAGCAAGCATGCTCATTGGTGGTAATCACACAGCCAATCTGCCAGTCTGCCCACAGCAACCTTGACTGATTGAATATGTCAGAGGGGATGAATCCAATCAGATGACAGCTGGAAGCCAGGGTTGGGGCAAAAGTGCTGCAGGGGAGAGGTGTTTATATTTGTCAGTGCAGCGTCGGCCATGTGAACGGGGGCGGTTTTCATCCAAAGCATCTCTTCCAAGAGAAGCATTGATAAATGAACCTTATTTGAATATTTATGTGCTGTGAGGCCAAGATAAAGAATAGATGGTCCAGAAAGAATTGGAGCTGACAGACCAATCTGTCTTTTCCTGTTCACTCTTATTGTTGTTGTTGTCCTATTACGACAAATTCCTCCTTTTGTCAACAGGGAAACAAATTACAGGGCGCACATGGCTATCGCTTGTCTCCTCCATTCAGCCAGAGTGGTGTCATCTTCCCACATCTTCCCACACGTTTCACCATGCTGATTGGCCATTTCATCGCACTGCACAACAATATTGTTTATCCAAGTTAATGCGTGTTGGTCAAGGGTGGATTTGTGAGGGCGTGATTACTGTCTTGTGTCATTCCGAGGCAGCTGGGATGCTCGCTGCGTCGTTTCTGCAGGCATGGGGTGTTGTGGTGCACATAAACAGAAATGAACCACAACATAATTGGTCACAGATAATAAAAGGACAGAGTGGATGTCTAATCGTGTTACCTGAGAGTCTAAAGTCCCTCACAAGGCTCCCCTCCCTCAACACAGTCTGACACACAAGCACAAAGAGCAGTTGTTAGATTCACACTTCAACGTAGAGGGTGACAATGAGCACTTAAAACAAATTGCTTTAACATTACAATAAGAGATAGCGACTCCAGGCAGAGGGAGGAGTGTGGGGACAGCGACTCAGTCCTAATCATTCCGTCCAGTTATCCAGGACTCGGTGATCAGAACATGTGGGGCTGATGATTGGGTAAGACGCCCCCACACGGGGCCGGTCCGCTCACACTCTCTAGCCTGGTGATGGAAAGCTCTTCCTTTTCAACACTGAGCTAATGTGCCGGTGTCTTTCAGCCGTTTCAAAATCAGAGCAGTGCGGGCTCCCTGTCACACCTCTTGATTCTCAAATCCAGTGTGGCGAAAGTCAGTGGGAATGGAAATGTGTTTCTCCTCCGTGTTTTCAAAATGCAGGATTATTATGCTGAAACCAAAGTTGCTTGTTTTTTCCCCCAAACATTCTGTTGCCAATGTCAAACACAATTCCTTACTTAGTCTAGTAAGTAGAAAATGTTAATCATTTAGAAATCAAATATGCGTTCGATTCAGCTGGTTTAGTTGATGAAATCGTGGGGAATCATGAAAACCCTGATCCATTTGTGGCTAGAGGCTGATTTACAAGCACTGCTCTCGGATCTGTTGAGTTTGCGGTGGCACTCAAAAGCTCCAAATTTCTCCTATGCTCATGTAACTAATTTCCTGAACTGCTCAAGTGCAAAATAACACTGCAATCAATTAAGTTCACCCAAAGGATTCATTGCTTTCAAGTAGACATGTATTCTATAACTGCTATGATTTTACACGGCAACAGCTCATTGCACCAGCATAGAAATCACTTGTAGTTGAGTTTTTTATTTTATTTTTTGTGCTTTCTTTATCGTTACGTCACGTGTGATACCAACCTTGCGTTTCCAGACTTTCACAGAGCTCGGATTTGGCCTCTCCGTTTGGCCTCAGGCCGCCTTTGGGGTTGAACTTGTTGGACATGGTGGCTGCAGTGACCACAGCCTTCAGGCTGCGCTTGCGCTTGGGTACGTTCTGCTCTGGATGGAACAGAATGACATAGACCTTCGGCATGTAGAGCATCCCCAGGGAGACCGAAGCGCTGAGACTTACGGAGATGGTCAGCGTGGTGGTCTGGATATACAGCTGTGTTAAGGGAGAGACAGAGCAGAATCATTCAACTTATGAACAGCATGGACAGATTTGAATGTCAGGTTACGCGATGCGCTGAATAATAAAGCTTATACCTGCACATAGTTAACATGTTCACGTGCAGTCGCTCGGCCTAACTAAATACCCATAAAAGTAAATAAACTCAACAGAATTTAATGAAAGCGTCAACTGTGTGTGTACAGCACACGGTGGCCCGTAATCATGGCATAATAAGACTCAGGGATGGTTTACGCTGCATTTAGTCTGCTGGGTTAATAACTCCTGAGCTCTGCCACTGCTGTTATTTATTTATGACATGCAGTACAACTAATAGAGCGGCTTCCCTGGTGACTGTCTGTTTAATTTGCATATATATGTTTTCTTCCTTAGGTTTTCAACATCACAAGAATTGTGTATTATTCAATGCCAGTGACAGCTGCAGCTCACAGCTGGGAAGCACATACATTCCCAGAGGCGAACACCTACAGAGCACAGACAACCATCCTAAAGCCTGTTCAAAGAGCCTTCCAGTGCGTTCTGCTCATGATAACGGTCCTGCGTCTGATTTCTAGATCAGGCGATCGACGCACAAGCCAAACAACGTGTTGGCTTTAAATGAAAGTAATTAAAACCTAAATGAAGGCTGATACACTATCTGTTCTCCCCACTGCACAGCAGCAACACATTATTGTAAAAGAAGCGAGCATCTCAGTGTTGAACAGTGAACAGTGGAAGCACAGCTGGCAGACGTACTTCAAACACATTTGTCTGAGGCTTTGTCAGACATCACCAGTGATAAGTTGTTTGACACTGGAATAGCCCGCGAGGCCCTGCAGCACCGGCGTGTCAACGGTTATGGATTATGTTTTTCCATGAGGTTTGTACAGACGCTTATACAACATTTGTCATCACATTTCAAGACGCCTTTGAAACTTTTCCTGCGTCATGACCACACGTCGAACACGAGTGTCAATACAACAGATGAGCTGAACATTTCAACTGGTGTGATGATGTTCAGTAGGACGTTCTGTAGCTTGATGTGATCGTTGTCTCGTATGATTACATTAGCATCTTCTGACGATACTGTAAAGTAATTGCAACGAGCCTCATATTAACCCTCCTGCAAACTGGGACAGCGCCGTATTGCACATTACTACATACGGCACATGCAGGTGGAGCCTTGTAATCTCCTGAGAAGATTACACGTGGCCTGGGGTGAGGACGGACCGGTATCGGTAACCCCGTGGAGTAGAGTGGAGCCACTGTGTGAGGTGAGCCAAGACCCTCGCCCGCTTCCCTCTGCCCCACATGAATCTTCCCTCACACCGCTGTGCTCGCCAGTCTGCTCCATCAGCACAGGGAGGGCTCCTCAGTGGGTTAAACTATGCTTTGTCTCTTGGTATCAGCCGTGTCCCAGACAGCTGCCACCGCTGTCTCCATCTTTACCTAACACATGAGCGTGAATGCACTTCCACTTACTCTTCAGTATTTTGAGTCATACCTACTGTGGTAACGTTGGCCTGAGGTTCTTTCTATAACTTTACAAACATCTTATTGAAATGTCAGACTAGACTCCTGCTGTTGCCCGCGGTGACACTGTCGCGCTTACGAGCTGTTGTCATACTTGGATTTGAATCACTGTTATTAGTTTCTTTGTCGACCATCAATGTATATTTAACGTTTGCTGCTCTTCTGTGGCAAGTCAACACTTCTGCTATGAAATGAAATTTCTAATGTTCTCATCTCCAGGTATCGTCAGACTCAGAGCCGTGTGTCTCAGTGTTCAGCTGCCTGAGTCTGTTGGTGCTTGTTGTTGTTGTTGTTGTTGTTGTTGTTTTCTCTCTTCTCTATCCCTATCAAGGCAGATGTTCTCCCACACTGAGCCTGGGTCTGCTGGAGGTTTCTTCCTCTATAGAGGAGATTTGTTCGGTCTAGTTGTGTCAGGTCTTAAACCTGCTGTGTGAATTGGCGCTATAGAAATCAAATTGAATTGAATCGGGCGTAGTGAAGCATATTCCTTAAGATGACAACAGCTGTGCTTGTGTCGCAAACAAGACTAACATGACAAAATGCCTGTTAAAGCTGCACTTTCTGCCGATCGGGGCTGATAACAGTTGATGCAGCTTTGCCTTTATGTCACTTTCCTTACTTTTAGGAATATACAAGTGAAGAACATTATTTTCTCTGGCTGTCTTTACATGAGGAACCTCAGCTATTAGCTAAACGGGGGATGGTCACATGCTCTGTTAAATCAGCTGACACTGTTTTGTTCTGCCTGCGGTGTCCTGCCAACCAGTATTTCTTCCTGCATCTCCCTAAAGAATTCTAGTAACTTTGTTAGTAGGCAGCCTGCTACAGTACAAAAGGGTGGATCTGTGTTACAGGCACTGGAGTGTTAACGCTGCAGTAACGACATGTACTTAGCAAAAAATTATTTGTTTTATGACAACAGATGCTGTTGGATTAGAACCCAACTCACAAACACGTTGTTGTGTTAATATTAACACCAGGCCTCGCAGCTGTCGCTCCCATCCACCTTTTCAGTCAATACCCAAGACCTCACTAAGAAACACTGGAGTGATCGCAGTTTGACAGTTTATGCTGAAGCGTTCCTCTAAAGCTGCTGAAAGCCTCTGTGTTCGCCTCATCTTTACACAGAGAACAGGGAAGCTTCACACTTTGCCACTGGAAAGTGTTTTATATGACCTGTGTAGTAAGCGTCAAGATTGCACTGTTCCTGATTTTCTTCAGTTTAACGTCTCCATCCTCTGTTTATACTGTATATCAAACGCGCAGAAACACAATGAAGAAGACATTTCTTTTCAAACTGGGATTACTGGTACTATGCAACATGTAACTGGGCATTTTCAGCCTAGTGAGGTGAAAAGGAAATAGTAGTAAAGGACCCTGACGTTCACAACACTTCAACACACTGTAGTTTATGTTTGATTATCTGTGGAAACATCAGCATCAACATTTGTAAGAATGTCCTACTACCATGTTTAAAAATGGGACGTTTACCTTTTCTGCCGATTGTGAGGTCCCAAAGAAAATGGGGATGAAGGCAAGCCAAACGATGCACGTGGTGTACATGGTGAAGCCGATGGGCTTGGCCTCGTTGAACGTTTCGGGAACTCCCCTGGTCTTGATGGCGTAAACTGTGCAGGTGACCATCAGCAGCATGCTGTAACCCAGCAGACAGATGAGGGACAGGTCTGATATGTCGCACTTCAGGACGCCGCGGGCCATTTCAGGGTCGGTCGTACGCTGGTCCTCGTAGTCGATGACTGCTTGCGACGGATCCACACCGAACCAGATGCACACCCCCAGGAGCTGCACTGATATCAGGCTGAATGTGATGACTAACTGGGAGGCTGGGGAGATGAATCGCGGGGCGCTGACCGACATCTTGCCCTGCTCAAAAATCCTGTAGATCCGATTAGTCTTGGTAAGCAGCGCTGCGTAGCTTATACTCATACCCAGGCCCAGGAAAATCCTTCGCAGTGAGCACACAAACACATCAGGTGTGGAGATCATGAGAAAAGTCGTGGCATAGCACAGAAAGATGCCCGTCAGCAGCACGTAGCTCAGTTCTCTGCCGGACGCCTTAACAATAGGTGTGTCATTGTAGCGTATGAAGGTGACGACCACAAGCAGCGTGGCCATGATGCCTGCGACGGCGAGGAGAACGGGGATGACGGCCCACGGGGAGCTCCACTCCAGCTTGACTATGGGAATGGGAACGCAGCCAGTGTGGTTGTCGTTCGGGCGCAAATCGAAGCGGCACATCTTGCAGGTGAAAGTGTCTGCCTGGTACTGGTAACCGTCACAGTTCTCGCAGTGCCAGCAGCATGGGATTCCCTTCACGATCTTTTTGCGCTGGCCAGGGCGGCAGGGATGGCTGCAGATAGAGGAGGGGACGTCTTGTGTTCCACCAGGCCATTGCATCTCGGTGATCTGCAGCGACACAAGAACGCAGGTGTTTACGCTGCACTTTTTCAGCTGGACACTAAACTAAACACAAACTGTTCAACAAACATCTGCAATACTCGCACCCACACGCTGAAGCTGTAGCTGTGACTGGGATGTTTCTTTTTGTATCTGCCTGTCAACGCATTGAACTCATCTGTTTAATTACTTCCATGGAATGCTGCCGTAACTAGGGTCCCGCTTCCTGGCATGGCAGTATCATGCATGGATGTTATTTACCGTATTTTATTGGAGAGAGATGGGGAATATTCAGTTATCATGTCTGATATCTGAGTAAGACCTTCCTAGTTGTCCTTAGTCGTCTCTGAAGCGGGTAATTCTGTCTGCGTGCGGCAATAACTCGGAACCATAACGTCTACAGCAATCTAATATTTCTGCTGTATGTGCGTTGACTAAATAAAAACGCCTGGAGGCTCGTGTATAAATAATGCATGCAAGCGATTCCTTGCAAACTTCTGCATTTAAAACAAAGGATTTTTGATGTTAAAAGATGCAACACTGCAGATTCTCTGCTCCATTCATATGTATATGTCAAAGAGATAACGTGTGATGATGGCAAATGTCAAAATAAGGTCAATGCGGTAGGATGCCCCAGTCTTTTCACTCCTCTGTAAACTAAATGACATGAGTAAAAGTTAACTAACGGGAATCCTCAAGGAAGCTTTTTTAGCTCTCTTGGAAATAACCAAACTCTGTGTAACGGTTGGTGAAGTCGCACATCGCAATTTTAATGGCGTGTTGTGATGAAGTACTGAAAAGCCAAACACGGGGTGTGAGGATGAGCCATTAGCTCGACTGCCAGGAACAGATATGAGGCACGATGACACACGTTAACAAATGTCCCTACGTCTAAGTGGAGCTGGTCAGTCCAGTGGCCGATGATCTTGTATTCCGTTGTGTTGTTCGTCATCTGGTATTGGTAGATTTCATAGCGACCAGGAGCGTCTCCGTTCACGTTGAAGACCACCGGCGTGCCAGCAATTCCTGAGCATAGCGAGAAAAATATACGCATTACGCTTTACAAGACCAGAAGGTAACTGTTGGTATTAAATAAGCTCATACTCTGTAGATGAGCGAAGCTGCGAGGGAAGTTGAAGCCAGTGTTATGGTGTTAATGATGGGAGCAGAATGCGTGTTGACAGCCGTGTGGTCCTGGTCCTTTGAGGAAGGCCGGGGCTGCTGTCTGTTCGCGTTCCCATATCATTCCACACTCCTTCATTCTGCTTATTGCCCCATTGCTTGATATCCACAAACTCCCCTCTCACAGTGTTAACGAATGACAGCACTGATTTTTATTACGGCTCTGAGGTCTCTCTCCCGCTCTGCCTCCCGTGTCTGAGGCAACCACCCGACCGCTCTCCAGCTTCACAACTTGTTTTAAACACTGCGGTGCGAAGGAACGAGGAGTCACAGATTTTGTAACAAGAGGCCACCACAGAGCATCCGAGGAAACGGCCATTCATAGTCTACCCAGTCCCAACTGCCCTCACAAGATGTGCCTACGTGAAAAGAAAACTTAAAATAGCAACTGGAAAGTGCAAAAACATTTTCTTCTTCAGCTTGCAGGCGATAGTAAACGTAGTTTGCATTATGCTGCGTCCCATCATTTGGATGCTGTCATTGTAGTTTTCAAGTACTGACTACACTGTCATGAAAATACAAAGGACTTACTGCGTACTGGAGGGTTTTGGCTCTTTTAATAGGTCACAGTATCGATTATTGGTTGGACCTTTGAGTCAGAGTTGGAAACCTGTGACTCATGCTGTCACGTGAGGCCCTTTGTCTTCTTAATGTTTATTTTCACTAGGTCTGATAAAAAGAAGGTAGTTACATACAGTACGCAGCCTTTTATCTGGAGGCCTTGTCCTGTAGCAGCTAGTCCAAGCAAATATCCACAGATTAACAGTCTGCCTCCTGCACATTAGAGGTTTGAGGAAAGCGCTGCACGAAATGCCTAAATGCTCAAATGGCTACGGTCGCAGTGTGTGTTAATTTAATGCAGTGGCGCCGCGCTGCATCCATTAAGTGTGTGTGGACCTGTCAAAGCCTTGAGAGATAAATAAACTGTTGGGGAAGGAGGAGGAAATGTTTGCAGAGCAGTGTGAACATGCAAATTGAAGTCACACGGAAACATACTGTAAATTAACATGAATGTTTACTTATTGCCGTGGTGACAATGATGATGGAGCTGTGCTTTTTTTCCTTTCCATGAATGAAAAGAGTAAATTTACCTTAGAACAGTCTAGTCTGCTGCATCGTGGTTTAGTATATTGAATATGGAAACGCACTCAAAGCTCTTTTGCATTTTGTGTTCATGTATTAAAATGCTCCATTGTAATTTGCTTAGATAGGAATAATGAGATCAAAGTTAACCCTTAATTCTGTAACTGAACTGCAGCATCACTAGAGCAAGTAACAGCTAAACGTACAGTATTTTAGACTCCGCATCTGGAGTCGGTCCAGTCTGAAGGTTGCAGGCCCTGAATGATGCTGCGTAGCCACGCGTTGTTTCACCGCATGCTTCATCAACCTCCCTTCACGAATCTCCAGACCCTGGTCAATGTACAGCAGCTGCGAATGAGCTTCCCGTTTTATTTTACACTTAAAATGACAGCAGCAGTGGAAACGTGCTTCGTCAGCAGCTCTTGTGTCTGTAGTTGTTTCGTGTTATCCCCCGTCAACACAATTCCCTTATTTCAATACTTCCTCCGTGTTTAAAACAAAACACCTTTCTGGTCAAATTGATTTTTTATTTTTATTAATCTGGTGTCAGTGATACAGTTGAACCCTTCCACACTAGTGATATCAGAAGCTTTTTAAATTATGTACCACATCTCCATTATATTCATATACCATATTTCATCTGAATGACCTACTCTGTTACTGGGTGAACTGAAGTCACTTCACCGAGCAGAATGTACTTTTTTCATTTAGCACAAATGAGAACTGACTCCTTACAATACGTGTATTCAGGAACAGGTAAAGAGGTTTTCTTTGAAGATGGGGCTTAGTTGTATATATATAATATGTAACTGACTGTACAGAATGCTGCAGTGTGTCCTTTCAGTATATATTAGACATGAACAAATAAGTGCTGCAAATTTGAGTCACATTAACCTTTATTTTCCGCTAGAGTAAAGGTTATGTTGACTTCTGTATTGTTACACAAGGCCTGATCGCTGCTGACTCCAACCACTGCTGTCGTCCAGAGGAGTCAAAGTCCTGTACGTTTTCCAAACTATGTGTTTGTCGTCATCTTGGCTGTTGCCTGGATGCAGAAAACTAAGTGCTTCACATGTGTACAGTAAGTCACAGGCCCGGTTGTCTCATCCACACGTTCGTCCCAAATGTTTGCCACGGTCCTGAATAATAACGACGTGATAAATAATAAAGTCTGTCCTCGTTCCCCTCAGTCGCGTTCTTTGAAGCACGTGGCCAAATTGCAGATGCTGCCGAATAAACTTTAGATTCTGAAGACAAGTGTGTTCTTTCATGCAGAAATTCCCCTGCTCTTCTCATTTTGCTGTTAATTATTCCTGTCATGTCTTTGCTCTGGCGTGACTGCTCCTCATCAAAGATCCCACCGTATAATCTTCTTACAAATAAATGTATCCTTTACAGTGCAATCATCTGCGAGGGTGGAGCAGCTTCGAGACCGTGTCAGACCAGTAGCGTCACATTATACTTGATTGCATGAACACTCTGACCCTTGACACGTGTGACGTACAATTATCTGAAGCTGTTGTAGCTACTAGTGGTGACCTGAGTTTGACCCTGTTCCACTTGCATTTGTATCCAGTCTTTACAAGACCTGAGGTTAAAGTTCTGAAACGCTGCTTTGATGACCTCATCTATTCTTGTACATATAGGCATATAATTAATGTGGAACGTTTCAAAGTGCACCTTACAGCACTTGTTGCTACATTATATTTAACGTAACCTTTGTAGAATTATGCTTTTCATGGTAATTTAACACTTTCTGCCTCATAATTTCATACATACTGTAACGTACAATTGCTAAATGTGTTACATTGTTCACTTTCTTCAACGCTTATTGTGAGTTCGAGTTACTTCCATGTTTGGTGGCTCTTAACAAAGACGGTTTCCCGTGATCATCGGGGAACGACGTGAAGTTCGTGGAGTCTGAACGGACTCAGAACTTTCTCTGTTACATTGTACAGCTGGGTATTGTACTTATACAGTGCAGTCATGAAGGCCACCAGTCTGTCTTTCATCCAAAAAGGAGAGCGGGAAAGGAAAATATCCCTGTAACAGTTAAAAAAACCTAAAAACATTGAAATAATTTTACATAAAAGTACTGGCTGGGGCTGTGTGGTAGCTCTGTGGTAGTGCAGAGAAGTTTGCAATTCTCATAAAGCTCACTTCATAAACTATGGTAAAACGTATTGTTCGGCCTTTTTTTTTCAGCCACCCTGCATCTCAGCATCCTTTACATAATGGATGTAATTTACTGTACGTTCAGTAGATAATTGCAGACATAAGAGCGTTTTTGTTTTTGTTCAGCTAGGATCTTAATGACAGCTTGTTCTTTCTGACTGAAAACAGAAATACAAACCTGTGAAGTTCACGTTGCGGATGTACTTGAGCAGCAGCGTGCCGTTAATGGTGTCCATCTTGGAACAGAGTCCGACCTTTCCAGGACAGAGGTCTTTGTGCATGTTGTGCAGAGCGTGAGCCATGGCATAAACTGCGTCAATCACAAACTGAACCTTCCCCTCCTGCTCGTAGGAGGAGTCCTTCCCGATCCGCTCATGATCTAAAAGCAAATGACAGCAGAGCAATTACAACGTTTCAAATGGCGACAACATGTTTATTTCCTACAAACGTCAGTAAATACAATCTGCATTCAATACTTGAGATTGTTTTAGCTTATATGTTGCCGTACTGTGTTTTACTGGCTGAGTCACCACAAGCTGTCATACTAGAATATTTTCAATGGATATATAGAGTATTTACATAATGTATAGCAGGAAACTATAATCAATAAAATGTATGATTAAACCCATGACTGCGAGATGTGTCAGATCAAGTAAGTGGCACCTTTCACAAAACCTGACGACTCTACTACGAAGCTGTAGTAGAGGTTCATTAGGTTTGTCGAGCACCAATCACACTCCCCTTGTTTCCAGCAAGACTCCATTTGTTCACTTAAACAAGGTTGGGCTACGCAGAGGTTGGTCAATGAAACATGAGCAGGAGATATTCCTGGATAATCTTCTCAGAGCAGACTAGACTTTATTTGGTTTGCTTGCGTTTATCCCCAAAAGTCGCGTGGGAACTCGCATCCATTAATCAAGAGCACAGAGTGTGGAAGTGTAGTGTTGGGGGAGTGGAAGGCGCAGCAAGACGAGCCTAATCATTCCTGACGTAATTAGTCATGACAGGTGCATATTAGTCATAGGCGGAGTTGTTCTAATGCTTTGAAAAAGTCTTACTCGCCAGGCAGGGTTTCAGTTCGAGGCTTAATCCTGATGCAGATAGGCTGAGCAGAAAGAGTGACAGTGTCCCACTGTTAGTGCTGTAGCTAATACACCAGCAGTAAGAAGTGACAGCAAGGCAACACTGGAAAAGTTGGTAAAAGTAGAAATACAGTTTACACACATCAGTCAATCTGCCGTGTGGCTTCCAGCCGCTGCTGCTTACTTAGTTTTAACATCTATTATTTGACCTGTCAACATTTTAATTCATTCCTGATTTACAATAGAACTGGCACCAGCTGTGCTGAAGAGGAATAAACACAAATCTTAAAGCCCGTCTGAACGCTGCTCGTCATCTCCCATTGTGGCTGCAAAACAGCCCCTGATTCTTAGAACCTGAAATTATTTGTCTGCAGCCTTCAGCGCTTCGAGAGGCACTTAGCGTTTTACAAGCATTGCAAATATATCCCCCACGGAAATATGATCTATTTAGTAATCAAAGACAAGTGATGGTCGAAGTTAAGGATCAGTTTTATTCTTGGTGACAGAGCCTTAAGAGCTTGTTAACCCAGGGACCGACACCCTGTGATAGAGGTTCATTTGCATCAGCTTGGTGGCTGTCAGTCCGTTTCCTGGCACTTTGAAAGTCGATGCATATTTTCCAGAAATTAAATGGCCTGATTTTCAACTGTGCTTAGCTTGTGAAGAAAGTTCATGGAAATCATTGGTGTTATGTCACCCTTGTTTTATCCAAATCATGAAAATGAGGTTTTACAGATTAATGTGAAATAACAGTTCAGGTCAGTGACAAAAATGACCTTAATCAATTTGCCCTGGTGTGTTTAGGGTGTTATTAGTTGTCGTTGCTCTGACAGTAATGACGACACACACGTGCGGGCATCATGTCCACGGAGCAGTGCTGCATATCGCCTCTGGGCCTATCGCTGCTTTGTCCTTGTTCCTGTCTCATTCAGTGGGTTTGTGGCAACGCACGGCGATGTAAACATTGCTCAGTGGTCAGATAACAATTGAGCGCTTGATAAAGACAATCGTGTTTTGTTTGTGCGTCGTGATACACCGGAGGCAGACGTTTCTTATCTCAACCGAGACGCTTGACTTTAACAAGCGCCGGGTGTCTGTGGATTCCACTACCAGCAAACAGGCACAGGCTCCTAAACACTGCCGCGTGGTGCTAATGCAAGCGTTAGTGGGTCTAGGCAAAGGCAAAGCAAGGTTGAACTGGACCGGAGGAAGACTGACGACACCTTTGCATACATTACTTCAGAACATGCTCTCTGATCTCTCATCAGATCTGTGGCGTTTGCAGCCCTATAGCCTACAGTATGTTTGTAACTCAACTTAGCAGCACATACAGTAAGTGAAGGCGTGTCCTCAGAACCACATCTGAGCAGCCTTGTGTTTGTTTGCTTCTCCTCTGCAGCAAATGAATCCACTCAAAAGACAGTTTGCCTCCGTTCACTTATCGCCTCCGACGTTCCCACACAGAGACCTGAAGGTTAGGTGGAGGCCAGACTGGCTGATTTTTGAATCGATAAGAACCTGAACGGGCGTATTGTTTGCTCATAAGCAGGTGTTGACTATTTAAATAGACGAAACCAGAAAAAAGAGATCAACATAATCTCATAATCTGCAGGATCTTAGCTGTTGTAATCTTTTCTCGTGTGTGAAAGAGATTGAGGTAGATGTTACAGTGGATTTCACCTGAATTTTACATTAATCCATTTTTGCATTTGCTTGGTGACAGCTAACCCATTACTGTGACAAACAAACGATGTCATTTATTCACCTGGAATTGTTGCTTTGGAGAGAAAGTCTGTGAGGACGACGTCACACTGTGGAAATATACTAGTAATGTAGCAGTAACGCAAAGTAAGCGAACGTTCTGTGAATGGACGTTCTTCTGTAGCATCAACTAGTTCATTCATTTGGATGCATACTTCCTCTCTTCTTGTCATCTCAGACTTTTACCTAATGGACATATTTTTTTATTATTTGAATTTCAAGGGGAAGACATACGTAGTAAATAACATCAGAAATCATCATCCGTTCAACCTTCAGGATGTTTTTGGTAACGTCACAGCCAAAGAACAGCAACAATAAACCACGAGCAAAATATAAGCTAAGTATATCTGGTTATTCTGATTGGGCAGTTAATAATGAGATCATAAACATTCTTCGCAGATGTTACACCGGATGAAGCTTCAACGTTGTCTTTGAACGGACCTTTATTTAGACGCATGTATGCTTGGATGGTTTTAGGCACAGCTTCACTGGCTGATAAATAAAGCAAGAGGACAGTAGCTCAACGTAGAGGAGCGCTGCAGAAAGACCAGCGGCGCAGAACCAGCGTTGATGGGAATGAAGACGAGTCTCTTCATGTGAGTTTCCATCATGGAAAACCTTGTGATTCTTAAAAGGACACAGTGATCCACTAAGCTCCAGGTCACACTGTGTGCTCTTCCTTGCACTATTCCTTTGAATGGAGGCAAATTGTTTCTTTTTTGACCATCTTTCATTCTCAGTAAAGAGGTGCAAAAAAATATCTTCCATTACTCATACGCACTGTGATTTGTGTCTTTGTGTTGCCAACTAATGGGGCGGCTATGTTCATGGCCAGGCGCTGTGGGGTCACTGTAGGGGAGGTAACCATGTACAGTACATGACGCACAGTTCACCATAATGAATGATACTGTTCACCGTTCAGCATTGCCATAACTATTTGGATGATTCTATGAAGTGGGGAGAACTTATTACCCTGTAGACGTTCGTCATGTGGAGTAATTGTTAAGTCATGACAGACTGTTGTTACCTCCCATTGTGCCACAGTATCATGATTCCAATTATTTCTACCTATCAAGCGGAAAGGCGTAGTTTCCTTTGAATTCTGAGTGATGTCTGCGTGCTTCCAGAGGAAAAGTTGGAATGTTTGGCTTGGTGCGGGCTGTAACAAACTTCAGCTGACAACCGTTACAAAGCCCTCCCCTCTTCGCTTTTCTAATAAAGCAGAGAGCGCAGCATCGCCCAAGGGACAAAAATAGGCCCTGCTGCTTGTCATCATTGCTTCCAGAGACACGGCCAGTCTGATCAGGCAAATTCAGTTTTCAGTTTCAGTAGCAGATAGGAAGAATTGCTGTTACTGCCCTTGAATGTGTTGTGGGGATGAGTAGTAGGTACACGTACAGTACAGGATGCTGGAGAAGCTGCATTTATCTTTTATCCTAGACCTAATATTTGTAATATATCTTGAGAGAATCCAAGAGCTGTGAAACGTTGCTCGTGCTTTGCTGGTGCCCTTGATGTTTGCAGTAAGCAGTGGACATCAGACAGTTGCGGCATGCGCTCGTGTCTGGTAGCCTTGATGACTCATGTCTGCAGGGATGCGAAGGAACAGACTGACTCGAGCCAGTTTGCTTCTCTCAAAGTGTGAACTTCAACGAGCGTCGAAATGACGTCAAGAAGAAGCGTCGCACCTGCAGAAGCTGTCGCCTTGGCCAGAAGCCCAGTTAGCAGAGAACTTTAATTACAGGGAAGGCTGCGCGGCACCGCCGGAGTCTTGGAATCAGTCTACTGAATATTCAACTTTCTACTATGTTCACATCTCATACCTTCATGACATCGTGTGTATAGAGAAGCAATGGTTGCTGTCGTGAAGGAGCAGTTCTAACCAGTCCGTCCAGTCCCCGCGTGGTAATAAAGGTTGATGTGGCTGAAGTCCTGATCATTCTGACCAATGCAATTCTGATTCAGTTTTGTCCAACGGTGTGTTACATTAAATGCTCTATTGCTGTACAGAGCAAAGACTAATCCATAAAACACAACGAGGAGCCTTCAGTCTCCCAGGTCTGTTCATCTCGTCATCAGTTTCTCGTCATGTACAGTAGTTCATGAAATGATCATTTAAAATGAGCAAAAACATTTGTATTTGATATCTTTTCCTTATCAGAGAAATACAGTCAGTCAGTGGAAGCGACTGCTCGCTCACCCAAACAAAATTGTCCAGCCACAGCTTAGAAACTATAATTAGGCAGCAGCATGTCAATCTCTGGACGTCTCCACATGCTGTAGTGCTGTGTGTGGCTCTGCTGTGTGCGCTACTTGTCATTTAAAAAGTCTTTCTGGAGTTTGGACGTTTGGCGCAGTGTGTATTGGATTTTGGGATGTGGAAATTCCAGCAGCTCCATCTTAGAAAGTTCATTTGCCAAACTCAGGAGCTTGTTTTCTTCTTAGTTAGCCCAAAATGTAGCAGACAGCAATTATTTAATAATAGCACAGAATCCTGAAACGTGACTTTGTAAATTACCTGTATGTGCTGCAGCAAACGTTTAATGGAGTGAGACAATTAAATTAGTTGCACATTGCAGTATATCTGAAATAATGTCCTAATTAGTGAGAACTAACCATCTTTGATATTTTCACGATGAGCTGATGCATTCAAACGTTAATCTGTAGATTTACAGCGGCCTGTGTTTTATTGCACCGGCTGCTCTGTGCGTAGCCACACACACCTTAAATAACCGGATTCAGGGTGACATGTGGATCAGACGCCTCAAAGTCAACCTTGGGCCTTTGGGACAACAAATACAATAAAAGAGGGGTGAGAGCAGCAGTTGGAAGTGAATTATACACGTGCATGTGTTATTTTCCTACACTCTCGTGACCTGTTATTACCCTGCTTGTACGGTACATAAATCAGTCGCCAGTGACTTGATTAAAAGCTTTTATTTCACACAAATAGAATAATTACATGCCTATCGGATCGTGTTGATACTTTAGGAGTATAATTTTTCACTCGCTACTGGATGATTGCTTGCTATTATTGCGGATTGGCCATTTCTGCCCCTAAACTTTGTGTGGACGTAAGACGTGGTCTACACAAAGCAGCAGCGCTGTGTAGTAAATAACGCCACAAGCTGGAGACGGTCGCGCTGATAAAGGAAACAATGGGGACGATAGTGATGGCAAAAGGCTCTGAGCGCCGTGATTGTGCCTCTTGCCCGTACAAACGGACCCCGGCCCTGAGGCTGCTCAGAGGGAGAACGGGGGCTGCAGCAATTTAGCCCAAGAGCAGCCACCATGACAGCTGATAGAGAAATTACAGAAGATTGCACCTGCTGGTGAGGATTGTTAGAAGCATTCTCCTCGTTTCTCAGTATTGAGACAGGTGGCAGTTTAATTAAATTACTGTATTTCAATTATCTGGCTCTTTTGATTACGCTTGCTGATAGTTTAAAGCTTAAACACCGCAGGACCGTATATCACGTAGGAATGTTTGACTAACCGAAAATCAGTCAATAAAGCAACAATCCCAAATATCGAGTGTGGATTTGCAGCATTGTTTGCTGCATCAGCTTGTCTTTCAGTGGCGACATCATCATTTACTGGCTGTAAGGTTTGGAGGGCAAGGCCACCATGTCCCCAGAAGCCCTGAGCAATAAGTTTCTGTTCTGTGTTGTGAGGTGTGTCAATAATCTTTGTGCTGCAAATGTGAAATCAATCCTGGAAATCTCAGACTTTTACTTTTCGAGAGACAGCAGCTGGAGCTTTTATAGCCATTTGAGTGTGTCAGTCAGTCAGAACAAATATTTATTGTCTTTTTTTTTTAAATATTAGCAGCATAGAGTTGACGTTTGTGTGTTTTTGTCACAAACACGATTCCTCTGATGGATAATCATTTGCAGTGTTGTGCCTGTGTATATGGCATATTTTTAACACCTTTACTTCCCAAGCTGAACAGGTTCTTGTCGTATTTACTGTATCAGACAGACAGCTGACGGCCTCCAGTGCTGGATTTTGTCTTGTATAATACTTACTTGTGCATTTTTTGATGCCAGATCCTTTTTTTACAGCGTGACGACTAAGCTTGCATTGAAAGTTGTTTTCCCAGAACTCTGCAAACCAGATGTTTCTTCTGTTGTTTTCTAATGTACGACTGATGAAGTAGCGATCAAAACCTGAAAGAAATAGAATTTCATAAAACATAAAATGTCACGTCTAACAGGTTCTGCTAAGTGGAGAAAAGCACCAGATAAGAACCTGTTTTTGAAATCACCTACGCTGAATGTTCAACGTAAATCTGGTTAGTGAGTAATAATTTACAGAACAATGACAAGGAACCAGGCAAACATAAGGTTAATAATAATGAGAGGGAAAACTAATTCTACCTTTGATGGACTGTCGTTTGGGCAGGATGGTGACGGCGCCTTCTGCCATTTCCTCCTGGTGCAGGATGGGGGCGATTTTCGACCCCCAGCTGTCTGAACCTACCCAGATGAAGTGGCCTGTTTGATTGGCCTTCTTCGCTGCTTGGAGGAGTCGCCTTTCAGACAGGACAGAAGAGCTTTGCTTAGTGTTTGCTGTTGTCACTACCGTCATCTCTATTACAGTTTACAACGTAAGAGAGATTTTCTTTAAATACACTCTAAAGAAGACAAATCCTGTAGCTGATCGAGTTTGTCCCAGGCTAAGTTGCGCTGACATAGAAGCGAAAGCCACCATAGAGACCCCGTTCGGTCCCAGGGGAGCGGAGCTCTCCCGGCTGTAGGTCAGTGACGCTCTCGCCACATTCGTCCAGGCTTGTTGCCAATGAGTTTGGGGAGTCATAAAAAAAATCTGCCATCAAGCTCTGCTGTAGCAGCAGAGCTACATCAAGAAGGCTTGAGCACAGCATCATTAAATCTAAACACAGCAACCTGCCAGGTGAAACCCTGCCAATCTTTATATTGCAGCAAAACATAAACACAAAGCAGATTGTGTTATGCACAGCATCAGCGTTTTACATGACAGATATTACAGATTTTACTTTAACATTATGCACAAAACTTTGTGGTGTAGTTGCATTAGGAACAATATGGCTTTGCCTTTATACTGTTTTTGAAAAATGTGGACTCACAGTGAGTCGACCAAACAACTTAGGGCTATGACCTGAGGGATTTATGTTGAACTGGTAAGGGCGAGTCTGGTTTTCGAAAATGTGTGTGCCCCTCATAGGAAAAACAAAAAATTAGATTTCCTCACTGTCAGAAGATTATAAAACCGAGACATGTCTAGACAGGTTGACAAGCTGGCTAGAAAAATAACACAGCGTTGTGTCGGGGTCACGGATGGGTTTCCCCTCAACACTGACAGACTCGGCTCACTTCCCAACCCTCATCCGCAGTAAAACAGCACCTACTGTACTGTTACTCATTACTTGTTATTTTGTTGCCTCTGTTGCATTATTGTCGCCACCTGGGGACGTTTCATGTCTCACTCTTTTATCCAGGAGTCATGTAAATACAGTAATTTATTCCCTCATGCTTGACTGAACCATGTACAGTGGAGAGGTTTTCTGGCTAGATTAGAAAAGGCTAATACAGGAACATGAATTGCCTTCCATGTATTCACCAAGATGAGGCTGAATGCGTGTGTAATCAGTTAAAGGGCTCAAGCAGCGAGTCAGGTTTCTGCTGCTTTGTGTGTGCAGGCGTTGGCTCTCCATCGCTGCAGCTCCCAGCGCCGAGGTTCAAGGATAGAGCAGGCATGCGGCGCTGAAATCCTCCTGGCTTTCTGTAATTACTATATAGCCAGAGTATTATGCATTATCAGGACTGGATTAAGTCCTAAGCAGTGGGACTTGTGCCCTGGTCATCATCAAGTCACTGCCCACTTCCACTAGGAATCCACGACCTATTAACTGGTTGCTGGGAAACATCTTCCCACAAAGGCACAACAGAGCCCTGATTGTTGATCCAGCCTACAGTCAATGAATCCATTGTTTAGCCAAACTATCAATCTTAATTGTGCATAATGCATTTAAATGGATGTGTTCATGTTGCCATGAGGTAAACAGGGACGTTGTTTATTATTTATTATTATTTAAATATGGAGACGCCATCATTAATTCAGAGATCAGAGATCCATCGATAAAGTGTTGCTAGTTAAAAGCAGTTATTAATTATCAAACAGTGTCAAAACTGTAATTTAGTAATGAAAAAAAAAATTTTCTCCTTTAATCCTTAAGTTTAAGGTACAGTGATTATAAATGTGCAGTTTTTTTTGTTCCACGTTGCTTCATGGTCTTTGTTCTGTCATTTGCTGTAATTTACCTGTAACAGCGTCTTTAGTGACGCAGTTTAAGAAAACGTGAAGTAAATACACTATTATTTGCCATTAAGGGCTTTTTTTGAGATGTTTTTGTCTCTGTTTATTGTCATCACTGACTTCAGATCTCACGGTTTACACTAAAGCCTTTAAAAAAGCAGGTAAATATTAAGACGCGTCCAACAGTGTCTGCAACGTCCGGCTGACAGTTAATCAACAGTAATTAGGATTCGGCTGCACTCACCTGATGTCGTCCTCGTTGGCAAAGATAATCACTACTCTGGCATTTGGGTTCTCACTGAGTCTGCGAATGATCTTGTCGAACTCTCCGGCTCTTGGTTCTCGTGGTATTTTCACTGACTGTGAAATGCACAGACCACCTAATTGGGAAAAGAGCCAAAAAGCAACATTTACAAATCAAGCTGATATGAATAGTAATTAAAAAAAAGAGTTTTCTGCTGTAAAACATTGTTCAGCTCTCATTGGTAATTATTTAGCCTCCCGCTGTGTTTCAGCCCAAACCGCGTTACAGAAAATATCCTTTTCTACAACCTTACACGCAACTTTAATCCTCTGCACTTTACCTTTTCCGAGCGCGAAGGAGCCAAGCTAATAATTCCTTTTTTCCGCGGACCATGAGGAGCAATTTGGAGACGTGGAAGCCTGTCAATTAGGTTTACAGCTCTGCCAGCGATTGTAACGTGTGGTTCCAACATTCAGCCAGTGAATTAAATTGTGGTGATCCCGTCTGTAGCACAGACCAGATTGATTAGTTTAGTTTAGATTCTGACCAGCTGGCCAGCACAAATCTTACACCTACACCCCCACAGTGATTCCCTAGAGATGGAATTAAGGCGTTTCTACCCTTTCAGCGAGGCTACAGCCAGCGGGTTACCGAAAAGCTGCTGTTGGGCTTTTTAATTCCCACTGGAGCTTTTCTGGATAACCATTCTGTCCCCCTGCCAAAATGCCACAGAGAATATGTGCATGCTAATGAATTTCCTTTTATGAGCCGGTGCAAAGACATCAGTGCGGGAACGATACCATGTAGTGCCTGACTCACACTGTAAAACAAAGCCTGGCCAAAGCCAAGGGAGGAAACTGGATCTGTACGGGCGAAGACAAAGAGGATCCTATTACATTAACGTTGATGCTGGGCTTCAGTGAGTGACCTGCACTTTTGTTCTTATTACACAGTGGTTTACTTCAATCCTGTGCTTCTTGCTTCTCCGCTTGGCCCCGTTTTGTCTAAAAAGGCTCCGTGTGCGTTTGCTGTGGTCCTGCATGTCACAGCTACGCACTTTTGTAGCTTGCACTCATTTGGCTGGTTAATGGATCAGCAGGTCGTGGCCGCTTGTTTTAGCAGAGCCACAGCCGTCACTTACTGTGTTGCTGCTAAAATACGTATAATCAAACAATATGCATTTCTATTTTTGGATGACACTCAATAAACCTCCAACTAAAGCAGATCAATCTTTCTGCACACCTTCATAGTATCTGTGTTGTATTGGTACGTTTGGATGGACAGCACTTCTACATTCAGCGTCAGGTGTCGTGCGGAGTAAGAACCAAGTGTATGCAAGTAAACATTTCACACTTGACACTGTTTGTGTAGCTTTGTAGAGCCTACGTGCTCCTGGTGGCGGAGTCATTGATTAAACTCAGGCAGAGGGTTTATCCGTCTGCCTCCCTGTGCCTTTGCACCTACAGTACCCAGACAGGCACATGGGAAATTTAGCAGCAACACTATGCTCTCAGAGACTCTATCAATCATTAGATTCTAGGTCTCTGCCTCACTGGTATTTCAGTCCCTCATTCCCCCAACATCTGCTGCAGGTATGTAGAGGCAGAGACTTTCTTCTCTTCTCACTTCGCCGGCAGCACGCTGCTGCAGTGCTTAACCTCTGGAGACAACAGGGAGAGAACCGGGGCATCGGAACCCTGCCTCTGGGAGACGAAGCACAATGAACGGGGCCCTCGGCGGGTCTCACAGAAGTAGGGTAAACCCAGTTGGTTTTATTCCTCACACCAACCATCCATTCGTGCATCTGCCTCATCTGTTTCTCTCAAAGTGTGAGCTGGTCAAAGATGTGGCCCCTAGACTCCAGCACCTCAGTTCAAGCTGTATGACAGGTGTGATGTGGTCTCGTCCACCTGTAACTAACCCTCTTTAAGCCTCCGTAGTCACTTATCCATACACGTATCTTTCAGCTGTTCAGCTCGATTCCAAACATTTTATTACGTAAGTGGTTTAATTGGTCTTAGTAGTTATGGACTGAGCCCATTACAGATGTTGAGCCTTAGTCCTGGCAAAGCCAAGACGGAGGGAATAATGAATGAATGTGTACAATTACAGTAGCTTGGGTTGTTTTCCTGATGATGAACTTTAACGCTGTTGTCTCCCTGTTATGTGCAGCAGTCCTGTGTCTGCGGCTGCTGCTGAAGTCCTCATGAGCAGTGACTCTCTCTCTCTCAACACTCCATCCATACCAGCCCTAACATCAGAGCCATGTCTAAAAACCACCTCTATAAATATCCGTTGCTGAGGAAACTGCAAGCCTCCTCTCTCGTGTTTTCCATTGTCAGCCCTAATCTCTGCTTTCCTAATAGCCCAGAACACTAATATTCCTTCTCGTTTGACACCCGTGGGAAAGGCTGTGCTGCCATAAACATTAAATATTCCCTGACACCGTTCCTGATTGCAATGCGCAGTAGCGTCTCTGCTTGATGTGCAGTAGTGCAGAAACACACAGAAAACACCCGAGTGGGCCACGTGCAGGTACATCAATATGTTTATTAGGATGCAGTTTGGGGAAATAACTGCTAAGCCGTCTTAATTTGCAGCAGGACTCCATTACAGCATCGACAGTGTGGAGAACTACGTCTGAACTGGCGTCTGCCGCGCTAATGCACTTTTTAGCATCGCTTGAATAATGGACAACTTCCTTCAACAGTGAGTGAAATCACCATCAAGCTGCTGCTTCTGTTGGGTGGCCGCAATTTGTCAGTTAATAATTACGAAGCCTGCTTGAGCCACACAGAGCTTCACAATCCCGTCTGTTTTGACAGCAGTGTTTCTCCATCTGCACGTCGATGCGCGTGGCTGCTGATGTTGACAGAGGACCTGCCTCGTCTCCAGTGACCAGCACTTAAAAGAACTCTGGACACGTTAAATACTAAGACCAACGCGGACAAATGCAGAACAAGTTTAGTTTTATCAAAATGACACGAGGCCATTAAAAGAAATGACTGAATTCATTTTGGGCATGTTTTTCCCTTTTGCTCACTGCTGTTGACCCAAAGCTAAATGTGTAAATGATCAGTCCTATGAGGAGGATCTGTGGACTGCAGTGATCCTGTGTGCGTGTTGGATGTTGTATGTCATGATAAACCTTATCACGAAGCTTCTGGTACCTGTGTGACAGGCTTTTTTAAAGGGGCCGAATGAGTGGGACTGTGCTCGTATCTCACCGTGCAGGACTGAAGCAAAAAAACGAAACGAATTCCTCCTCCCGAGATCAATTACAAACTAATACCCCAATATAATTATTATAGACTGCTGAGCCACAAGGCTTCTCTAAACTAGCAGACGTCATTTATTTTTGCGGCGCTGTGAGGACGGATCAGATGAGTTTTAAGACTCAAAATGAGGAAAACACCGCAAATGAACAAGCGTGTTCTGTGACGAAGGCGTTTGCAGAGATTGGATATCTCCAATTCCAATTCCATACATTTTTGCAATTTGTCTTTATTATGGCTGATACAGTGAGTGTAGAATTTCCATCTACCCAGTTTGATAGAGACACGGCAGATTGTGAATCTACTCTGTGTGTGACGTTATAGTGAATCTTCATTTAAGATTCATTTCTGAAGCCAGCTGCATTTTCTGCACACCGTCGATAACTAGCAGGGACTTGCTGAGTCCACGGGTTAATGTGAGGAGAGTTTACCACTGTGTACTGTGAAGATGAGGCTGATCTGTGCTTTGAGGCTACTGAGAGTCGAGCTTCTCCTCTCAGATATCGCTGAAACACATGCTCGCTGTCGGGCTTTGCTCTGCGAGTTCAGAGCTGGAGAAAGAGGCCAGAATTACTCAGCGTTCACTGAGGCGTCGACTGTATTACAGTGTAATTGCAAGTGAAAAAACACGATTGTTACCAGTGGTTTGCACTTGATATTTACATCCATGAAGGCATCAGCAGATTTTGACAATTTAACTTCTACGAAACGACGCCTGAACAGAACCTGCACTGCAATATATACGTCAATATAACAGCATGAATGAGTCTACATATATGTCTGTTCTACATGCCTTAAGCTGACAGCGCTGTTATTGGAGGAAACCAGTGCAGACGCCACAGAAACTCCACGGCGTTGCTCGTTCATTGTGTTCCTAGCTAAACGCGAGCTGCCTCTGTAACCTAGGGTTGATGTGTTACTGAATGAAGGCGATGCTGCTGAATATTTGGTTATCAGAGGAGAAGATGAAACAAAATGATAAACAATTCTCCAGCCTGCTGCGCAGTCCGTTCTAATGGCTTTCAAATGTACTCATGGAGAGACGCTCTGCGGTAAATAAGGAAGACGTGTGCAAAATGAGATTAAAGTTGACTGCGATTATTGTGATCCATCCACGTCAAAACAATCTGCTCCACGCTTCAAGAAACACGTAGTATAGACATTTACACAGTTGGAAACGTCAATAAATAACTAATAACTCTAATGGCATTTATTAGAGTTATTAGTTAAGGCTGTTTTTACTGCCATTACACAGCAGTCCTTTAAATGCTCCCTGATAATACATGATATATAGTTTATACATAATTCAAAGGTTATCAATGATAATGAAAATAAAATGAGATGCACTTCTGGGAAGAGCCGGGTCAGGTGAGTAGTGTGGAGCATCCATTGATGCAGTGATGGAGCTTCAGTTCATCATCAAGTCATTTAAACCATACGTTCTGTCGACCTCTGTCTCTAATGTCCGGTGGTGAAAAGGCCAAACCACTTCCAGACCGTCGCCGATGGAGCAAAAAGCTTACTAGCCTTCGACTTCCCCCTTTTTTAAGGCAGCAATAAAGCAACTACAGTGCTACAAATGTTTCTGATCCCTGGACAAGCTGTTAAATGAAGTGTTGTGAAGTGCAAGGGTCCAATCTTTGGTTTCTGGTACCAGGACCAATGCGGAGCTCATATTGATGATCTGTTAGCGGTACATGTGCGACCACGACGGGACAGAGCTCTAGTTGCACTCTGGCTTCGCAGTTGATGGATCAACTGGAAGTATTTGTTGGCATGGCTATTTTTCTTAAGCCAAATGGCAGCTAGCGCTGGCATGACATCTGTCAGCAAATATGCTCTGATGTCAGCATGCTGTGGGTCCCAGAGGGAAATGGACCCACTCTCCATTTCTCCCCACAGCGCAGGGGAAGCCCAGAGAGCACGTCGTTAGTTTGGACTAACTTGGTTCCATTATGGTTCCATTACTGAATGCACAAAATATACTAATTTTGTTTGTTGCCTTTCATGACATACATTAATGTTATTTTCAGATGGTGGTGATCTACCTGCGTGGGTGAGTTTTGTTTGAATATATTCAGTTTCACATGATGCACACGTCATTTTAAGAATTAATTCAGATGAGCATTAAGACGTTTGGCTCAAAACCTTGATTTGATGTTCGGTTCTTTTCTTTCTATTCTACATCCAAAGTTTTTGTTGCAGGTTAATCTTGGTCCCATCACTTCAGAGAATCTTCTTCTGGCCTCACTCTCGTTGCTTAAGCAGGAGTCAGGTCACCTCTGATTTTCAGCCATTTGTTCCACGAATAAGGAAAATAACAATACAATGTCATAGAATGGCTGTAATTTCACCCGCTTTTGTTTCATTTCGGACTCATTCTGGTTCAGCATCCAAATGCTGAAATGCAAAACGTCCGTATTCCATTATTTACAGACGTAATTGTACGTGGCGACAGATTCTGGGGCAGCTGTGAATTAGATTTTAAAAATAACTGAATTACATTCTTCTCGTCACTGCAAATAATTTATAAGTCAAAAGCAAACCACCAAGCGCTGTGAGAGGAGCTTTTCTGCGCTGCGGTAAAACGACCTGCCTGACAAAACATTTCCTCTCACGTAGAAGCTCCTGGGATGAAAACGGTAAACGTTGGCGCATGGGTGTAACGTGCTGTACTGTATCAGTGTGTTTTTATTTTAATAATAATAACTTTAACAGCTCCACTGTTTACTGGTATATCATTTAAAGGCTTTAAAGTTAGAACCTTGGTGTGAGATGATAGGACTCAGTACTTTAGTTCCTTTATTTTACAGCATATGTGTAAAAGTCTTCACCTCTCCCTAATCTCTTTTTTATTCTTAAACCTGACTGTTGGTTAAATCTGAGTAAATCCATATACACTCCACCACGTGTTAAGTGGCACCGCTGAGTGTTTATGGACGTCATCCCGGTCAGCGACAAAACCGCTGATGTGTGGTTTCACTGCCACAAACAGGCGCCGCACAGGTCAGTGTTCATACGCTACCGTACAGTAAGCAGATAAAGCAGGAGACAGATCACTTTCCTCTGCTCACCTTCACCCAAAGCCTTCACTCATTGTTACAATCTGTTGTTTTTGACATGGTCAAACTAAATAACGACAGCGTTGTGATATACAGTAGAATATGTCGATCGAATTTCCCTGCTGTCCCGTTGTGGTTCTTCCGCCACTGGAGGACCACGCGTGAGTAAAAATAATAGCAGCTGACCGGTGGGTGGTGGTGGTGGTGGTGGTTGTAATGCCCTGGCACAGCTCAATGCACAGTCAGAGTAAATTTCCCTAATGTCCCTCTTAACCCTCAGAAGCCTAACACAACATTTATCAGGACTCAGCGAGGCTTGAAGCAGGAGGAGCAGCTGTTTAAGCGCTGACAGGGGTTTCCTGTGTCTGACACGTCGACCTCCCCCTGTTCATCCCTTCTTCTTTCTCTGGTCATTCTTTCTCTTCTTTTCCTCACCACAGATCACAATTAGAATAATCGGCGCCACGTTTATTGAATCTTCATTCTTTGGGCTGCTGCTGCTGACTGACATCACACTGTTTAATCCCAGCGCTGAGGCTGATTACAGTGTCGTTTCCAAATGCTGGCTGAGGATGCAGAACGTCATGAAGTCCTGCAGTCCTGAACACGGCCCTGCTGTACGGCCCCCGTCCTGTCAAACCGCACACCGCTGAGCAAAACTATGCTAACGGCGCGTTCGGGCAAATGAATTCTCGCTCATTCTAGCCTCACCGAGTTGGTGAGTGCAACCGAATCCAGATACTGGAAGAGTCCAGCTCGTGATCAACTGTCTCAACCTTTAATATTGTGACTGGCAGACCCCAGCACAGCATCCAGCCAAACGTCCGATCTTGGCTCTAGCAGTGAGTCATATTTCCATGAATATGAATATGAATATGATCTGTTGTCATAGATTCAACTAAATTTACATTTCAGTTTATTTTCACTTCAATTTAAATGCAGGTTATACTGCTGTATACGATCAGACCGTAGTGGTCAGATGATTGATATCAAGTGTATTAAATGGAAGATCATCTCATTTTTCTGCACACCTGCTGTACACCTAGAGCATCCAGGTGGTTGGTGGTGGTACAGTGTAAGTACAGTTGGCATGAAATGACCACAAATGACAAAAACATAACAAAACAAGTAGAAAATAAGTGTAATCATATTTTCCTACAGTTTCCTTGTGCCTACAGAACAATAGGTAAATATGTATCATACCTAGTGTCTCCTCTCTGTCTCTTCTTTGCTCACCACACTCTGCTTTTCCCCAGATACAGTAGAATAAATAATGTCAGCATGTGAACAGAGCAGGTAGTGAAGCACCATGATGCAGGTGAATGCACAGTCAGAGTAAATTTCCCTAATGTCTCTCTTAACCCTCACAAACCTAACACAACATTCATCAAGATTCAATGAGGCTTGAAGCAGGAGGAGCAGCTGGTGGAGCTCTGACGGGGATTTCCTGTGTCTGACACGTCGACCCAGAGGGACATGAACTCCTCGCATGCTCCCGTCCTCTCGTGTCTGTAGCGATGCTTTCGTTTATTTTGCTTTTGTTTCTTAAAAATAGTCATTAGACACTTTTTTAAATGATGATGAAGACCTTTGCAAACTGTGCCCTATGCTGGACGTTTCTGCATGGGTATCATGTGAACCTGCATCCTTTCGCAGCCCTAACAGCCTCACGTCTACGCCCTTCTACTGACTGGCCACGATTACTGACCTGCACAACAATCCGTGACAATCCGCCGTAGTCTGCATCGGTGGTTCTCACACCCAGCCCTGCTGTTCCTACCCTGCCCTCAGCCGACCGCCTGGATCAGGTGTGATCAGTCGATCCGACGCTGGGAGGTCGGGGTCGTCTTTAGCGGTATAGTCTACTGGAGTTTAGTAGTCGGATTTAGCAGTATGATCATCTGGGGAGGCGTCAAATAATATACACTCATACTAAACATTTAAAAACTTACTGAGAACATTTTTCTGCTGTCGGTTGGTGTTAATGAGAATTCAAATCATTCCCTTTGACATTTCCCTCATGACAAGAGGAGCAGCACGCGACTCATTTCTAACATTAGCATAATCTCTCTGTCATCCCTTTGTCGGTGCGAGCTGTCTTTGCATTCCTGTTGCTTCCATCAGATTCATTAAAATTTGAATGTATGCGCCTGGCTAATCTCACATGGCTATGCAGCAGAGGACGGTATGTGCTTGTCCGTGTCTGCATCTCGGTAAGAAAACATTTATAATGATTTACTACGTTTACTGCGTCTACTTAGCTTCCTCTATTACTTTCATTTCAGAGTGCGACCACCTGACTCCATCAAATCTACTACATTTAATTACATAAGGTACATAATGAGAATAAAACAGGTACAATATCCCCTGAAAAGAAATTAGGTTTCTCACATGCTGAGAGTAAAACCTCCATCCACAGACAACACAAACACAACTCTACTGAGCGAGCACAGCATCAGGGACAGGCTTTCATGGGCAGCAACCAAAAGACGCACCAAAAAGCGGTTTTATGCCTCTTCTCGTGTAATGATCTTCCGTAATGACACTCCAGCCTTAATCCCAAGGGGAGGCCTGATAGATGTTATACGCCGGGAAAGAACCAAATGAAAATACAGCTTTTGGAAAACAGCTCTGTGTCTTGAGGATGGAACGTTTCAGTGACAGTCTAACAACTGCAGATAAAATGATGTCTGACGTTTTGCCATTTGACAAACTGTCACGATGATGACATTATTCAGCTTGGCCACATTCAGGGGCTGACACACTTGGGAGACCATGCAAAAAGGCCCTTTATGTGCAGCTTGCATGGTCTAGCATTAAAAATTCATGTCTCTCTTCCCTTTTCTGCATCCTCACCGCTGAGGCTTCTATTGGCTCTGCTGTGTCCTCTTCCTCTGGAAATAAACCGGCGAATAGGCAGGAGCTTTGTTGCTCTGTCTATACACTGTGTTCGGTCCTGTAAGTCGGACTAAATGGCCTGTAGCGTTCCTAAAGGACGCCTCACCCTTAGTGCTTTGTTTTTACCTGTCGTTGTAAAATCAATTATGAAAAATAAAATGAAAAACCATGAAGCTGCACCACATCTTCCTTCAGAGCCTCATTCTGGTCAGAGACTGACTGATCAGACGTTGCTCCGCTGAAGGCAGCCAAAAATAGTCAACTTAAAATGCAGTAGAATGAACTCAGCTGATTCATCTTTAGATTGAACCTTTGTAATCACGCTGTCATTTCTGTTTTTCATAGCTGATCCAGTCTCTCCTTCGCAGGCTCCCACTCTGTGCTCCGCTCTCACAGAAACACTGAAGCTTATGCACGGCCGTCTGTGAGCGAGCGACTGCCCCGGTGTCAAACTGTTTCCGCTCCACGGTACCAATACTCAGGTGCAGCCACTCTGATCAAATGCTGGGTGATTTTTCCAGTTTAATTCTGTTTCCACTTGAAAGCCCACTAGACTGGGATCAGAAGATATCAGATTCTCTTGCCAGCAGGGCCTCGTGTCCTCTTACATCTAATACAACACTTCATCAACCTCCCCCACCCCCAGCTCCCTGAAAAACCTCTCCATGCCCACACACCAAAGCCAAGTGGATTGAATTGACCATATTTCAGTCTATACCTAGTTGCCAGGAAGCGAATGACCACACACTACTATGAGACCACAGCAATACGATGAAACACCAAATGAAAGATGTGACGTTAGATGAGTTATAGGCTTTAAACAATGTGTCTGACGGATAAAACCGTCAGAAAGCTAGAAATGACAAATTTAAATGAATGTTTTCTAAAGGCATTATGGTTCCGTTAGTTATGATGTTTGTAAGACGGAGTATTTCCATCTTTTGCAGTGACTCAGAGAATCACAGGCTGTAACTTCTGACCAGTAAGAGTTTGTTAGTACCAACGTCTCTCCGTTCAAAAACTTTGCTCAGTCAGTTCCAGTCATCACATTCAGCAGCGTGTTGTTTTCTGACATCACAGTTTTTTTGTCATTTGAAATTTATTTTTTGGGGAATGCCTTCATTCGACATCAGCAGCTCAGAGGGGTCACGAAATTCGGAGGCCAAAACCAAAGGGTTGTGACGGGCAAAGGCCATGAGTCCGACTCCTACAGGCATTTAACCATTCGCCTGCCAGGCCTCACAGGGACTGGGCCTTTTGACAAAATGATCGTAAAGAAAAGCTCGCAGAGTCTACAGCAAATAGTGTTGGCTAAAGACAAACTGAATAATGTACGAGGTCTGAATGTTTAAACTAGACTTGTTATTTCAGTTAAAGGAACAATTTACTAAAGCTAAGTAGTTAATAGCTGAATAATATAAGTAAGCTTAGCAGAGCCATTAGTTTGTTTCCAGTATAGTTTTGTTACGGTTAAAACAAACACATTTGTAATGTGGTTCATTATTTTTGTTTACTCCAGCACACACGCACACACACACACGCACACACACACACACACACACACACACACATCTGCCATTCAAAGCCTAAATCTGCTTTATGCCCAATGAAAACGAGGCGATTGTGACATTAGGTGGGTGCGACTGCTGCTCAGTTTGGCCTTTGGCTGCTTAATGAGATAGAACATTTGGCCGGTTGAGATCTGGCTGTTTTATTATGTGAGCAGACAACGGCAGAAGCCATTTAACAGCCAAATACCTGTGGGTTGGATTTCGACAGAGCTGCGCGTCTGTCCCGTGTGTTGCTCGTGTATCATCTATCAAAGCCCGATTTGGAAGAACAACGTGGAAAACACACACTTCACCATGTGCAGAGCAGACATGGAAATGCGTTGCAGTAATTGCTCCAGCGGTGAGATTTAAGGGGCTAACGTGACAAATGAAAAGCAGAGCGCACTGTTTATCTCCAAGCAACGCTGTTTCTTGTGGGGTTGACAGATTTCGCCCGACGTGCTGTCGGTTACTGGCAGGTGGCTGGAACAAGAGACGGTGAATCTGAGGAGGCGTTCAAAAAGCACGAAAACGTGTTTTCTCCCTTGTGCCCCCTAGAGTTTTCTGAACACATGCAGTAGGACAAGTGGCTTTTAGGAACCACGTCAAACGTTCTCAGAGACCGATCAAACCCCTCCGTGTTCAGAAGAAACACAACAGCTTGTGCTGAAGTGTATGTTTGTCTTGACATCTCTCTAGTGGTTGGGACACGTCTGTCAATCCTGGCAGGGATGACACTTTCATTTATATAATTTGACTAAAGCAGCTTCCACTGAACTTCCTGTGTGACCGATATCACACAAAGAAATCAACGGAGGGGAGACACTTTCCTCACCGATACCAACAGCAAAACCTCTGGTTGACATAATGACGTCCTTCGATTAGTCCACAGGGTTTGAAATGTAGTCTATTTGAAGAAGTTCACAACAAATCTGTTTCTGCAGTGTAGTAAGGTCTCACCTCTCTTTAATATCAACATACCACACACACCATCAGACAAAGAAGCCATGAACTCCCGCATACGTACAGTATGTGTGTCTAATTAATTAACCTCAGGTGGCAGATTGGATTGTAACGTGCGATGCAACATATGTCATTTCAGTAGCTGGGACCCGAATAAACAGCTTTACGGGCTTTAAGCACCTGCCGGAGTCAGGCTTGGGTGTGGAGGCACCTTCAGGGATTCTTCACCAAGCTCAAAGTGAGAGCATCTCTGTTGCTGTGAGTTCACCCTGAAAAAACTCTCAGTTTAAACTGAAGTACATTCGGATATCACTAAACAACATTGTATATTTCCTGCCCTCAAGGAATAATGTTTGCATACATTTCCTTTCTGACAGAAGTCTTTTATTTTGACATTTTGAGTTGTTTACACAGGCCTGTCAGTCTCCTAGCAGCTTACATTACAGCCACCAAAGTAATAATTTGATATTTCATTCCTAGCTAAACATGCGTAGTCTGCATTAAACTCCTAAAGGCTTATTGAAATGCCGTAAGGTGACGACACCACTTTGACTTTCAGGTCATGAGAATCATTTTCCACACACCAACGAGGAAAGTTCTCATCTCGCCGTGTACATGGTGATAAAGACCATCCTGCAAAATAGACTCAATTATCCTAAGTGGCTGCAATCAGCTGATCTGTGCAGACTGGGGGCTCTGCCGAGAGCAGAACAACTGATGATGGGCAGCAGCTTGAAGCTGGCGAGAAGGGAAGGGGCACAGTGGCACAGAGTCTACTGGACATGTCAGGACTGATTATGTTCTGCTTCAGAGAGGGTCAGAGGTCAGGCTAAGCATGTGCTCGCAGCTTCCCGACAGGATTTCCAACACCATCTCCACATGCTTCGCTCTGGGCCATGTCTGCAGCCTCACTTTCACACTGCCACTGCTTATCAATATGTGGAAATTAAATTCGGTGCCCGCCATCTATCTCGCGTGTGGCAGGTAGCAGCTATTTCTCAGAGGTGCACGTTTATTACAAGGCCACATTTCAGGAAGTAAATGGGTTCAGCAGTATTCATACCCAGAAAAAACCCAAATCCTGATGGCAGGAGCAGGTCTTACTGTGACCTGTGTAGCAGCAACAGTTTGGGACTAGAACCTGTCAGAGAAACAGCTCACGAACTAGACCTTCGGCCTGTACTGGCCTAGCATTATGCTCAGTGTGCATGATTCAGGGCACAATTACGCAGCACGCACAGCCGACTGTTTACCGGTTTGTTTTCCGATCATGTTGCAGCTGTACCCTAATTAAGATGATTAAATAAAGTAATGAAATAAGTTCATTCTCCCTTTGTCAAATTGCGATGAAGGTTCGTTTGATCATAAAACCAAGCAAGGTCCTTAAGAAACAAACACAAGAACGGTAGCGCAGGTCCTTGATTCCCACGGCTGTTAGACTTCACAGCCGATCAGTCTAGCAGCCCCACCCTGCATACGCTACATGCTGCACTCTATTTGTAAATTGTAAATATCGTAAATATAGTAATTTTGCACTCTTCTGCACATTTCTGCCTTTTTGCTCTGCCTATTATCTGTAGCTGCTGTAATAAATGAAATTCCAACGTGGGATCAATAAAGGATTATCTTATCTTATCTACCTTCAAAATAAAAGCTCTCAGGTCAAACCAAAATAAAACAAAGCAAAATTCTGGTTCTAATGGACAAGACTCACCGTCCTCTCGAGACTTTTGGATAAATGCGTCCACCCCACTTTCTCCATAGTTTCCCTCTGAGGCGACGGTGGACACGTAGTTCCAGCGCATGGCTTTGACTATGTCCACCATAGCTTGGGCCTGGTAGGTGTCGGGAGGCACCACCCGAGAGAAGAAGTCGTAGCGGGTGTTATCGCTGAGCTCTGGGGCCGTGGAGGCGTAACTCACTTGGGGGATCTGTTAGAGAGGCAGAGAGAGAGACGTGCTTACACTTGGTGCCTTGTGTGAATGATACACTTTGTGTGTAAATTAATTTTGTCTGCAGTGGGAATGTTCCTCGCTCTTTTACGTGCAAATACTTGATTATAATATGACACCTAACATCTGCTGAAATCTCTTAACTGCTGCAGCCTCCACAGTTGAGATGCTGTTTTCTTTAAATAGCCTTGATGTTCACAGGCTTCGCGCCAATACGTCATGAGAAGTATTTTCCACACCAGTCGACCAAAACTAATCTGCTCATGAATTCACACTTGAACATAATGTGAGATGTATTTGGTGTTGGGAAAACAAGGTGGCCTGTCTTCACAGCAGCTGTACGTGAGGCTCCTGATGTCATGCAAACAGGAAGCTGTCAAACTTACTGATCTGTCTAAAACTGCTCCAGATAATCTGAAGATCGTCACTGGATGAACGCGCTGTATATTCTGGAGAAACGCGTTTTAAATGCTGAGATGTAGAAACGGCGAAAGCTGCCGAATCCAATTCTCTGAGTTTGAAAAGGTTTAACTCCCTCTGTTCTCGGTTCCACTTTCAAAAGCTGCGTCTAGCAGAAAACTCTCAGTTGGTGTAAGCTCAACTTTTGCTTGCTCAAGTTGTTTCTGATTTATGCCCGTCATAGCTTCTGTGCTGCACAGTTTGGAAGTTAACTGACCAGATTTTATGACACCCAGTAATGTGTTTCATGGTTTAACTTCAAATATGGACACACTTTTTATGCTGAGACACACATTTCTATCCAGACTCCCCAGCACTGATAAATTCGAGCAGTGGTTGGAGATAAGTTGGTCAAACCAGAGTTTGAGAAGAGAGTTTTCACCTCTGACTCAAAGAAGTCGTCCTGTGACCATTCACAGACAAAGTAATGCTGGCGGTTATTTTAAAAGGTCATTGGAGTATTGCTCCAGCTCCACACAGCCCTGACGTTCTTTTTGCCAAAGGAGCAACGAAAGCAGAACTTGAATGAATGAAGATGTTATGGTAGTTCTGAGCTCAATCTGCCTTTTTAAGTAACTTGAACTTTGTTTTGTAGCTAATGACTTGTGATGGTGCAAACACGATGATTAAAGGCAGCCTTGTTCACTTGATTCTCTTTAAAGGAAAACAGGGGGAAGTCTGTCTGTGCTGTACCAGCATCTTGCATTTGAAGCTTTCACGGTGACCGTGGTGCTGTTGGAGGCTGACGTCGTCCTCTGGGATGCTCTGTGGAGACTCGTGTGCGTAGCATGTGTTGAGTCAGGCTAAAGTTTGCTCACTCTCTGTCTGGTTTGACAGTGGATGCAACTTTTCTTTATTTGCATCTGTGTTTTTCTCCTGCTTGGGTGCAACAAACGTGTGAACCTTTTTTTTTCCGCCTAACACTGGTTTGACGTCATGAGGCGGGATCTCGCGATCTGAAATTAAAGTGTCGAGCAAAAGTGTTTGCTATGTGTTAATAATGTCTGGTTTAAGTTTGTTTCAGCTTCAGTTCACGTCTCGGTTTGTGTTACAGAGCGATAGGTGTGCTTACATTTGTTAATTTTGCAAATTGAATGTGTTCTCTAGAATAAAAGGTGATAACATATATATAAAAATCTTCCCTCAGAAGGGCTTCACAACAAAATGCATATAATCAAGAGTCGCTGCTGAAATCATCTGCACCTGCTTGTTGTGCTCATGTTATTACAGGAACATTAAAGTAAATGTGTTATTAATGCTTAAACAAAGACGTGCCTCTGAGTTTTCAGTCCTGTTTTAATTTTGCTGCTGCCATGTAATGTGGTGTCTAGTCTCATATCTGCCAAAGAGGTGGGAGCTGCAGTGAAGCTCCCGATGTTGTATTTCTCACCTGAGGGATTTTCGCTGCTGCAACAATCACACAATTTCAGCATTCTGTCAAGAACCGGGACAGGCAGAGCTTATCATGTTTGTGCTGGCGAGATTCCTCTCTCGCTGGACGACAGCAATAGTGGTGAACAGTGAGCTTTCTCTATTAGAACAGCCACTTCTTAGCGTTGACTCAAGAAATTAAATTCTTCAGCAAAGCCCCCTCTGATCTCTCCACGGAGAATAAAAAAGGGGGATTGGGAAAAATAAAGACGCGATGTTGAGTGTGCGCCATATGCAAGAGTATCTTGGCAGGGGTTTGACGTATTAAACTGAAGTGAATTCAGGATGGCGCGCTGTGCAAGCGGCGCCATTCAGTGTAAAGATCTTTAGCTGTTGAGATGACGTTCTCGCGGCTCCATTGTGTACATACTCCTACCATCTGCTCAGGCTGCGCCGAGCTTCCTCTCCTCTGATGTCGAGCCCTTTGTGACCCAGTCGCTTCCTGCAGACTGTGGCAGAACTGCTTTAATCTGCACACCCCACCCCATCACTATCCATTTAATTTCTAATGGACTTGGGAAATGTGCTTAATTGCTGTGATGTGAGTCTCAAGCAGATTTTTGATGCAGATTTAATGTTCAAATCACTTGCTTTAAATAACTGCGTCTTTTAAAAAATTCAATGAGCTCATTTGGCACTGCATCAGTGCAGGAGTAATGATGCTCATTAGAACTGCACTGGAATATTATACGTCTCTACCCTTTGCTATGGAAGAAAAATTCTCAAGTAGACTAGGAAATAGTTCAGTAAATACTTACTGCAAATATACTTTTAATCTATGAAAACAGAAACTTTTACTAACTACTAACTTGACACAACTTGATACAGTAACAGAAATGAAAGGTGATGTTTCTGTTTAATAAGAGGCAGAACAACAAATAGGAAACAAATAAACTGTACAATTTCAAGTTCAAGGGCTCCAGAAAAGTGTTGGGAAGAAGGAAGAGTTGGACAATTATGTCTCTACTAATCAACAGGTCATCATCTTAGAGTTGAAGACAGAGACGTTCTGCAAGCTGTGAAAAACTATCAACCGCTTCAGAACAACGAGCCCGACCGTAAAATAGAATAATCATCACCTACGGTGGATAATAATAGATAATAATAGAGAGTTAAAGACCTGCCTTAAGCCTTAAACTCACCTGAGCCAAAGAGGCACCTGACCAGAGCTTCTGTACAATGATCTGTGGTCCAACATCTGTTTGGGAACCATCGCCTGCAGTCCTGACGTACGTATGCAGTCACGCGCTTCCACCCAGATGACGTTTGTTTCAGGGATCTTATCATATTCATCATATTTCAGCAGGACGATGATAACCTGCACTGCAGTCCAGACCTTTCCCCTGCTGACAATGTTTGGGGCAAAGTATAGCAAAGAAGGGCCAAGACTGTTGAGCAGCCACAGGCCTGTATCGAACGCTGCACAGACCTCCAGCGACTGGTCTCCTTCTACAAAAGCATAAACGTGGCAGCGTTTCCATACATGCCAACAATTTCTTAATGAGCTTTTAAACACATTCAGTTCGTTTGTTGTAAATACAGCAGGAGTTTATGAGCATATGAATGCATTCTGATTCTGTCACTACGTAAGTACAGTAATAACCCAAGTGCCAAAGTGCTGAGTCTGGCAGAATTTGTGCCTCAGAGGCCTGAGCCCCCTGCAGCCACCCCCCCGGCAAAGTAAGGAGACCAACCCTCCCCCTCGAAAAGCTCCAGAAACACGTTGTCGGTAGTCACAGACACAGATGCATCATTTTACACAGCGCGATTCCCCTACGCCTCCCGCCTGTGAGTTTCCCTGGATGAAACTGTGCAAACGACCTCGATCATGGGCCTGTAGCATCTCATTCACGCTTCCACGCCTGCTTTGTGTTCAGTCAGCGGCGAATCGCGTTTGCTTTGTCAGAGCCGCGGACATGCAGATGGCTGACACACACTCAGACACACGGTGTGGCGTTCGCCGTTCAATTAGGCAGCAGCTGAACACAGCTCGGCTCCGGCATCCTCTCCCTGGAAGGCTCGCCGTGCTCTTCCTGCCCGACTGATTGACAGGCCCTTTTTTTATGCGCTTCCCGATTTCCAGCTACTCAATGGTTTCGGTGGTGTTGTCATTAGAACAGCTCGACTTGACCCCGTGACTAACTGCACAGCGAATCTGCTGAGTCATAAAGCATGTGGAAACCTCTCCACCCATTGTTACCAAGATCGATACAGTGAGAATAAAGTGAACAACTTCCACACAGACACGTGGGCCAAGACTTAAACCAGCAGCACTTATTTAGTCTTCCGCTGACTTGTATCACGCGTATGCAGCTTGTTTCATCGCGTCATACTGCGTTTGACAGGCCACGTAGTACAAACAGTTTAGTGATTTCACTATAAAGGCCTTCAACAGACGCAGGAACCTTTCACCCTGTTTTACTGAAGTTCTGTTCTAAAAATACATTCTGTGAGATATTCCATAAACCCTGCAGGCGTTTCTTGTGCAGTTTTTCTCCTTCTAATGTGAATCCTCACGTAAATGGCTTAATAATATAACGTTATCGTCTGAGCCAGGCAAAGATTAGCACAATGTACGGTCAGCATTCGGATTCCTCTAATGTAATTGTTGATCAATACCAGACCAGCATTAGTGCACGGTATGAAATCTCCAGGCGGTAACCACTGATCCTGACTGGATTACATCTAGCGGTGACAGATCGCCAGCTCTCTGCACTGGTTCTGGGAAGGCCTTCATGAAATGAGTTCTCTTTATGCTGACGTGCTGCGTTGTTGTACTTCATGAAATATTGAAAAAATATATATAAATATAACAAAACAGCTTTTACAAAGTCAGTCAGACGGGTTTGATCATATACGGTTTGGTCATATGGTTGTTTTGACAGTTTATTCCTAATGTTCCTGGTCTGATAATGAGGGAATCAACAGGCAATAACTAACTGACTCACTAACTAATTAACTGACTGACTGACTAACTAACTGATTAACTGACTGACTGACTGACTAATTAATTAACTAACTGACTAACTGGCTAACTAGATGGGGTTTTTAATTTAGTCGAATCATTAGTATCTGTAACGATGCTACTGTCAACAAATGAACTTGTTCTCAGAGGAGGGAAGCGAAAGCGAGATGTTAAGAGACGTGTTGAAACACATGCTCACACTTTGGCCCCAGTTCAGTGCAGCTCCCCCAAAGCTTGACACTTCAAGAGTTAGACGAGCTCTGAGACTCTCCCGTATTTATTCACTATAATGTACCATTAGAAGAAATATGATAAACTTCCTGAATATGTGAACTTATAGATCGTAGTTTTATGTCTTTGAGGCAGTAAATGCATTATAAACCGTGTTTGAAGCTACATTTCAGTGATATAAAGAAACAGCCATTATGTTTTAAAATGTTGTCAGGAAACCAAATACAAACAGAGACAGAACTGAAACCCTGTGCTGCTCCGTACTGAAACCTTCCTCCCAAAAAGGCAAAGAAATGCAATCTCTGAGTCGAAATAACTGCAGTGAGAGGCGGCTTTATTGTGGATTCTTGAAATACAACAGGAAGCGCTAAATATAATGTGCGACATCGCTTCCCTGCTATTTACAGTAGATCCCGTCTGCACGGCACGAGGTGATGGCAGATGTTCCTACATGCGTTTTGTTCAGTAGAGGTCTCGTCGCACTGAACTCGAACTTCAAGTGGAAAATGAGTCGTTGACGTTTTAAGATACAGTTTTCGCATAGTCATTAAGTGGGTTTCTGTTAGCTACTCTTATACTGGATGTCTATCACAAAACTCACCAATAAAGACTAGAGCTGATAACTCGTTGCTAGAAATCTTTAAACTGCGTTTGATGATATCGTGGAGACATGTTTTAGAAGAGTTTTGCTCCGTCCGTCAAAAACCGGTACAAGCAATATTAATTCAAGACGCCGTGTTCATCTTAGCTGATCCGAGCAGCATTTTCGGTAACGTTTCCTCCTCTTGATGTTCCACCGCCCGATTTTAAAAGGTTTGCACTTCTGAAAGCCCTGGGTGAGATCTGGTGAACAAACCGGTCTCCACGACTGCTCTTGTCATTTTTGGTTCGCTCTGTTGTAGGCTCATACGCACACACGCAGCCAACGCAAAGCCCAGCGGTCGCCAGCAGCCATTTCTGCAGCGCTACAGTTTGCACAATTCGCTGCATCTCTGGAAAAAGAGAACGGACAGGCAATGCTAGATAAGACTTTGTTTCCCATTCTTCCTTTTGTCACAAACAGGAAGCTCGTTTTTCTTGCTTTGCCTGAGCAAAAAATAAACTACACAAAAAAAAAAGTTTGCAGCTGAAGTATTTTAAGAGCTGTTAGCGGCTGGTGTGGAGGATGCTCCGTAACGTTTCTACATGTGGTCGTTGTCTGTCTGTTCAGCTGTGGCAACTGTGATTAATTATCTCATTACAAATTGAATCATCGCTTGTGTTGAACATGCAAATGATCCCAATTAAAGGTTGAGAATATTGTGGGCTTAGAATGAAATGACATTTGTGATTAATGAATCGCTGCATAAACAATGACGCGTCTGTTTACTGCAAAATCTGTAAACAGTGCAGTTAAAGGTGAAGAGTCTGATGTTTTATCAAATGTCGGAAGTTAAACAAAGCTTGACCAACGTTTGGGAGATGACTCATGTCAAACCTAATGAAATGGTCTCTGTTGTGTTCCATCCTTGGCCAACATGAATACATTTATGTTACCGGTAACACGAAGAACATGGACTTAATGAACAAATGCATCGTCCTCCCATGTAGGTCAGTCTTAGAGTCTGGTGCCCTGCACGCGATCAATACATGTAATATTTTCTGGTGCTGTTATTTCTGCAAATGAACCGTGAAGACTGAAAGAATTTTCCGTTCAGTTTATTGTGATGAGCTCTGCCTCACCAAAGCCAGCTGGGAATTGAACCAATGACACTGCAGCAGTGACTGTTGTGTTTTTTCCTCCAGGCCACTTCACAATTTCTTTCTATAATTATATGCCTGGTTCATTCTTCTGTATCACTGATTTATGACCTAAAAGAAATCCAGCCCGAGCCAGTTCATTAAAGCTTTTGTGTGGAGGCCTCTCGTTGCTTGGCAGGACCCATTAACGTTATCAGCAGGCACAAACATTTCTTGACAGACAGCAGCGATAGGGGGAAAACTGGTGATAGCAGACAGAGAAGATGGAGCTAATTAAAAATAATGAGTTCACAACAAATCATATTTTCCTGAGCGTACACCATAAACTGATGGGAATTATCATTTTAAAAATAAAGAAACGTGTCTCCTGCGCGTTCGGGCTCATTTACAGTATTCCATTTCAAATGTGTCGGAACCAGTTCCATGATTAGCACACGATACATTCTAAATTGTTTTATTAGTGCTGAAAGTCTATGATATTCAATGGAAAACGCTGACGCACTGACACTGGATGAGCAGCAGCTGTGAGCAGAAGGAATGTGGCCTAATGCTGCTCAGCAACTAAACAACCTGTACAGTTAGTGGCACGGACCAGAACCAAGAACACAAACAAACCAGCACCTTGGCTGTTTGAGTTGTCGCAGTTAACAGTAGTAGACGTTCTCAAAAACATGGTTTACTACCATAAAGGTTCTTCCTAATATAGTTTTCCTATCATGTCTGAGTGTTTTGACATGATGTCGTAAGGGAGGGAGTTACTGAAGTGTTAATTCTAGTATTTAGGTCTGATAAGTGATGGCTTAGTCGCTCAAGGTTCATTTTGCTATAGTGGGGAAAAATAATAAAAAATCGTATCTAGATTCATGTGCGGAAACCGATTTAAGGGGCTTTATTGTCCAGGAGATCACTAAGATGAGCAGTAATTGTGGGCGTGTTGTCTAGAATCCTAAGATGAAAAGCCGGGGGATCGTGAAGGGTTTGCTCCTTTATCGTGTGATGCTAAAAAGGCAAAGTGTTCGAGCTCCTTGTCAGGGAAAGACCACTGCACACATTCAGAGATGATCTGTTACAACAGGCTTGTCTTTGGAAAAGTAGCTGCATAGAATCATTTCCATGACAATGGCCAATTAAGAGAAAAGTAAAGTCTGGATTTTGTCAACTCTCGAATGGTAAAACCTCAGTTAAAGCACATTTTATTTCCAGTCACTTGTCTTCGTAATTACTTCTGGTTCATATCTTTAAATATGCTGTAATGTCCTGCATTTAAGACGCATTGTTTTACGCTCATCTTTTACAGGAATGTGTCTTCAAATGTTTTCATGTATAAGTTTTATATTGTGTGGGTTGTTGTCTGATATGATCTCAGGCTTTTGAACTGGCACCTACACAACCAACTGACTGGCTTCTGGGTTTGAAAGCTATTGTTAGTAAAACCCATCTTGTCCACCGCCAGCGGTGATTTAAGAACTTCACTGGCACAGATTTGTTTTCTCCACTAATACGTCTGTTAATGTGAGAGGACAGATTTCATAAATAATTCACTCTGAATAAGGCGACAATATTTCTCTCATCTAGAGCGGATAAAACAATCTAAAGTGCCTGGGAATCCAGATAAGTGGTCCCTGCAGGTGGACCTCAGGGAGCCACTTCCAAAATTAGACGTGATCAGCTCCATTTACAGAGACTATGTCCCAAATCCTTTCACCGCTTCTGCTTCCGATCCCTCGACGCTGCCTCTTCTGCTTAAGGATTCTAGTCGGGTGGGATGAAGTGAAGCACGGTGGCGGCGGGTGAGAGATAACAGTGACTTACAGCGTCTGCTTTAGCATGAAAGACGTCTCAATTAATGATGACTGTGCTTCTGAGGAGCCTCTGAAGGAACTGTTTTATTCAGTATGTATTAAGGTTGGTTGTCATCAAGTGGAAACTGTTAAATTATATGGAAATGCATTTGAACACGAACACTACGCACATGAGATCTCCCCACTGTTCCTCTGTGTGCTACCGTATGTATTTCATTCAAACCCTTTTGCTGATTGATGAGCTGTGACGCACGCTGTTGATGGGAGGCTGCGCTGCTGTTTTATAGACTATGGAACATACAGTCCTGTGCAACAGTTTTAGGCAGGTGTGAAAAAACGCTGTAAACACAGAAAGCTTTCGAAAATGGAAGTGTTAACATTTGTTTTCCTAAATGAACCAAATGCAGTGAATGAACAGCAGAGAATCTAAACCACATCAGTATTTGCTGTGTCCACCCTTTGCCTTCAAACAGCAGCAGATCTTCCAGGTTCACAGTGTTTGAAGGAACTGGGCTGTAGGTTGTTCAACATCTAGAGAACCAACCACAGATCTTCTGTGGATGCAGGGTTTCTACATCCTTCTGTCTCTGCATCATCCCAGACTCACATGATGCTGAGACCAGGGCTCTGTGGGGCCGAGCATCACTTCCAGCACTGACGTAGTAACCAAAGATTGATTGGATTTAGATTTTTACTTTCTTTGCTCACTTAGCATTTTGTAAATTGACAATAAACAGTACTGTATTTTACACCTGCAAACATCTACACTGATCCTAAGTCAATGATCCCAGTTACAACTGTTGAGATCAGGTGTCTGGTTTCACCAGTGCAGAATATCCCAGTTCTTCAGCTTCTTGATGCTCTAAGTCATTTTCTATCTAGCATGAAGCACCAGGTTCTCAGTTTCTCAGCTTTTGGGCTGAACCTGAGCATCGATTAAAGCCCTGCACACTAATTCATCCTGACACACGGTTCTGCCTCCGCCGTGTTTGCTACGACACGATACGCCCTGGATCGCAAACGCTGCCTTTATTTGTTCATCGTCTGTTCTGCTCATCTTTCTGGTGCAGGTTAATTTTTGCTCCATCAATCCAGAGAATCTTATTCTTGGGTTGGTCAGACTTTTCTATGGTTTTCTGGCAAGGTTTCGTCTGGACGGTTGCAGATCTGTTGCAGCCTGTTGTGAGGTGTCCATTTGCTTTCATCGAATGGTTTCTAGATGTTTTCAAAGCCTTCTTCTTCTGTGTTCTACCATGGGCCTCCAGGTTTTCTGCTGTTGCTGAGTTAATTGACTTCTTCTTGACCACTCAATGTTTTAGCTCTCTGAGTTTTGTCAGTCTAATGAAGGCCTCCATCACTTCATGTCCAGTGAACAGCTACCAAAGGTAAATGTGCCGCTAAGAGCCACCTCCAGGCCGACTGTCTCACTGATTAACCGTGGAGCACTGACAGAAGATATAATAGCGCTTGACTACAAACGGAGTCCAAACAGTAGACGTCCGCTACAGCAGTCCAGCCCAGAAGGAGGATTTTCTTCTGTTGAAGCCTTTCTGATTTACTTCTGTGCTTTGGGTCTTTGTCCTGTTGCATCGTACAGTTTGGGCAGCAGTGTCTTCCTCCGTGGTTCCTCCCATATTCTCCATTCTGGTTTAATGTTTTACTCATTGTAGATTTGTTAGACTAGGACTAACTAGGACGCTCTAGGATTCTTCTTCACCAGGCCCAGGGAGAGTAGCTACAGAGCTGAGCTTCAGCCTGTCTCACCGTGGACACATGGACATCAAGGCTTTTCCAGATGCTGTTGTGAACCTTTCCAGCTTCATGCTTCTTGGTCGCAGGTCTTCTCAGGGCTCTTCTGTGTGAGGCTTGGTTCTCATCAATGCTTCTGGAGAACAGTAAACTCAAACTGGTGTGTTTTTATAGGCAGAACAGCTTTAACCAACACGTCCAACCTCATCACATTGACTGGACTCCAGGTGACTGACTCCTGGCTCCAATTAGCTCTTGGAGAATCATTAGCCAGGGGTTCACATACGTTTTCCACCCTGCATTGAGAATGTTGATATGTTATGTTCAAAAAACAGGAAACATATGTCAGACTTTTCTGTGGATTAGAGCCCCTTCAGGAAAACACATGTATATACGTCCATTCACTGAAGGCAAGGCTGAAGCTCGTGTCCATGGGTTCCACACTTTCATTCACCGCACAGGTTTTTTTCACGGTAATCCCACGACCCGCAGAACGACAAGCAGGGCTAGATGGAGGATTCCAGGTTTGTTATTATTCACGATGTGATGTGTGGATTAAAAAGGCTGAGTTAAGGCTGAAAGTCTTGACCTGCGTCTTTTCTTTCTCGTGGTCTTCGTTCCATTTGTTAACAACGTAGTGTCGCTGCATATTGTCCCAGATGAGGTGTGTGTTAGTTCTCAGGACAAAGCAAAGTTTGGATCTCCTTTCGTTCTATGGGCTCTTACTCCAGGAAAAAAAATCTGTCCAAACCCTGCGCGACTAAATAATAACAAACTTTACCTATTATTATGGTAAATACGTAGAATACAGAAGTGACTATTGTATATTTCCTTCCCTTCACTACATATAAAACTCATCGCTGATGAAAATGCGGATAATTAAAAACTATATTGTACTTCTATACGAGACAACAGTGGCAGACTCAGCCATATGTTTAGATATGTATACATTTGGAAGTAAATGCTTAGTGATCAGTGGAATAGAAAGTTAAGGGTTGTCTGAATGTTTTGTTTTAACATGAGAATAACATGCTTGAAATGATTTGTAAGTTTATCATACAGTATTAAATAATAATTGTTTTTATATGGGGGAAAATTGTGTTTACATTTCTACACTTAATAACCTACTCAGCAGTTCACAACACTGTAGAAGCTTCTTTCACGTCAATAGGTTTCTTTCAAGGTTTCGTAGTTCACTTCAACATTTGCAATTTGCAGGGTTATGTTCATGGCAAATTAAGGATGTAAGATTAGCTGTGGATCAATAAACGACTTGAGGTTTGGTTGGCACACACATGCTAGACAGCCATTAAGTGCTCCACACTCCATCTCACCAAGGGCACAGCAGCGCTGGACACGGAACGACTCTTTGACTGAGAATAAAAGATGACACGTCCTGCAGAATCTTAATTACTGTTTAAATCATCCCAGAGTCTTGTCTTTTGAATCTGACAACCGTTGGCTATAAATAGCCGTCTCCTTGACACTGAGCGTCTCTGACCTGGGAAGTGAACCAACAGCGCAGCTTCCGTCCCTTCAGAACACAGCAGCGACCTTTGTTTGTATCTCTAGTCTCTGCAGGGGAAGGCGACGACCATGTGTTCTGTGTTGTGATCGCTCTGTGTTGACGCTGCTGAACAGAAGCAGTAGCTCCTCAGTGTCTATTCTTACATTGTTACTGTAATTGGCCCACATCAGTGGCCTCATAGAAACATAACTACATCAAAAGGAACATAATCGATTCACTTACTATAATAACAAACCGGGCCATGTGGCAGGGCCTGCAACATTACTGTTTGGAAGTCAGCTTGGTTGTGGCAGGATGTCGGCTGCAGATTTTCAATTAGCAACTAAATAAGCCTGACGACAATCTGAACATCATACAACACCTTTTATTTTTAGATCCTCAGTTCTGGATGGAAATAGAAAAGACCAGGCACCAGGATGAGGGTTGTTGTTTCTAGCAATGCTGCTTATTACAATTATAGGATTAGATGTGTCGTTATCCTAACCTTTACGTTAGTTATTGCTTAGTCAATCTTATATACGCATTATATAAACAGTAAGTAATACATACGTAATTTAACGTAGCCTTGGTTCAGAGTTACAGTATGATTAGCTATTAGGATGCTTTTTTTATCCTACCGCATAAAGACGTATATTGTTAATGTGAATGCTTGTTATTACACAACCCAGCAGGCAGCAAATCTTTCACAGACGCTTCATGTTACTGTGCAGCTTCAGTGGCTTCGCAGCTTCAGACCTAATCGTTGCAATTAAGAGGCTAAAAAAAAACGATTTCACCAGAGACAAACGTGCCGAGTTTGAATTTAACATTAACCTCCCGTTTAGTCATCGCTGACGGACAAACAAGTGGTCACCAAAGCACCTGAGTGAAGAAGTTACAGCTGCATGGGGAATGGAAAAAACCCATTTTGGATTAAATGATAACAGAATTGAAGGAAGGCCTGTTTAAGTGCAGACTGATCAATAGTGAATAAACTAACACAGTGGATCTGACACTTTCCCAGCAGCTTTCAGCAAAGGATCATTGACCAGTTAACAGCGTTAACCACATATTCAAGTCTTTAGCAACGAAGCATTGTCTGTTCCACAAATATGAAATCTCTGCACTGATAGATTGTAAAGGACCAGCAACGTTTACTCTGTCCTGTGAAATCCTGCCCGTGTTCCTTTTTCTCTCTGCTGCAACTTGCATACACCTACAAATGATCTACCTTTCTACAGACGAACCAGTCGCACCTCAAGGGCTTTTCCAATTCGGGCAAAACACACTAGCTCAGCAAAATCATCTGAGATATGGCTGTAAATAAGAAAGTGATGCAGAAACAAGGAGGGGTGAGCGCTCATGGGCAAGCACAGCTCTCTCCTCACAAGACACTTCATTAAACACCTTTCACCGCTACCGTGGCAATGTGCCTGGAATGACAAGCGCGATATAAGTTCATGCAGGTCAAGGGGCCAAACTGCAGCATAGAAGAGGGACTGATAAACGCTGACACAGGAGCAGGGTGAGAACGAAGCCGCCTGAGGTTATCAGGTACAGACCGCGTCGCATTTTTCAGCCGACCACCCTATCGCCACTGGGAAACATCTGTTTCTTCAACCGTCTTTTGTTCTATGCGGTCGAAGAAGAGGCCTGTAGAGCATCGACACCAAGGTGCAACGTTGAGCAGAAGAGCAAAGCAAGAAAAGAAGATTTGAAATATAATATCACAGTCACAGCGGGATCATTTCATTTTGCATCCAACAAAAACACGTGAAGAGGGTCGTCTTCTTGAATTTATCACGACGTGGTAATTAATTGACCTCTTTCTAATAGGAATTCACATGGCAATAATTTCTAGAGCAACAAATTTAGCCATATAGATAAGCAGTGTGCAAATTTTGATGGACTTTTTGTGGGGCATTCCACTGACAGAGAGGCAAATTAATGACCTCCCATGAGGGAAGAGCTGGTGTATGGGGAGGCTTATAAATAGAGCGATGGCGTGATGGAACGTCTGTGATCGCTGTGTGCGACGTCCTCTGATTCTACACAACCCACCAAGACTGCGGGAAAATAAATAGTCTTCTTTGGCTGAAGCGAGTGTTTATGTTCATAGCAAAAAGTCAAAGCTCTCTCTCGACTGAACCCTTGGGACTGAACTAGTCCTCCGCAAAATACTTTTCAGAATGTTTGGAAACACAATTCATTGTTAAAAATCAATTTTGAATCTATATTTTTGCTATTAGCAGTTGCAGCAACTGTGCAATTTCTCACTGTTTAGTGTTGTACTGTGTTGTTCAAGTCTGTGCATGTATTAAAAACACAAGCTACCTTTAATTTGTGCCTTTCCAGCTGTTAGTTATATTTGCATTGTTTACATGTTTCCCTAATATGAAATTAAACTCATCAGGCTGCTTAAATTAAAGTGACTGTTTAAAATAATGAATCTGCTTAGTTTCCCTCTTTGTTTTGATGATTATTTTCAAGAAACACTCTACAGTGGTGTGTCTTTATTTAAAATAACACAGTGGAAACTAGAGTCAAGTTGAAACAGGAACAAAGTCTGTGTTATTTATTTCATTTTTGGGTGTAAGGAAGCTAAATGTCTTTGGTTTGCGTTTTTATTGCTCAGTGGCTCTTTGTCCCTGTGGTTTTTACAGGCCATAATTACTTTCAGTGCAACATGAAGCGACACGCTGGCGGCCACTGAGCCCGATCAGGTGCCGTCAGCTTCGTCAGTATGGCATCAGTTTGGAAAGCAGCGTTATCCCAACACAACCTGAGCGACTGGCTACAATCTGCAGGTCACACGTTGTGCGTCCAAGCAGAGTAGCATCTTTACTCACTGTTGAGCACCTGGAAGGAAACACGCTAATTAACGCTGATTAAACGCGGTTCTGTCAGATATTTACTTGCCTAATATTGGGATGGATCACGGCTGGCGTGAAGCACCTGCGACTCATTAAACACAACCTTTGCTTCAAACTGAAATCAATCACTTCAAAGTCACAGCCCTGTCTTATCGATACCAAATGAACGCGCCGTCTATTAGGGGACGCCTGCTGCTCGCTGAGGATAACAGCTCTCCACCAAGCAGTCGTTTGAGCAACGCTTCTCTTTGTTCTGCTTTCGCCAATGGACGCTACACAAACACAACAGGACGGGTTTATTGGTGATCGGTAAGAGTAGAGGAACTAATGTATAGATGTCCTCCTGTGGTGCTGCTTTGTCGGTACCATGTACGTGTTGAAGGTCCAAACATGAAGGAACACGTAATAAAAGCTAAGGCATCTGGATTAGTGCTCATGCATCCAGAGCAGAGGTAAACATCAAATGAGAGCCTACGATCCCGCTCGTCTTTTTCAAGTCTGTAGTTAGTTGTAGTAGTTCAGCTGGTAATACGTGATGGAGCATTCGTAAAGATGATTTACCACGGAGCCGCGTTGGGAAATTACACTTTGAGAAAATCCAGCCTTCATTGTGCGGGTTTGTTGTGTGGAAAAGCAGAACCGCTGAGATGCAACTGCAATTAAACGTCCCCGTGCATCTATAACATCTCTCTCTGTTCTCTCATCTGTTCTTTGTGTCCCTCTGTTGATAATAACAGCCTTTTAAGGAACAGTTCCCTCCTCCCTGCAGCTCTGATAAATGGGCTTGGGAGAGGTTTTTGTTTCACAGGGATGAGAAAGACCTAATATAGATCAATGTTTTGTAGAGCTGCCAAAAGCACTTGTATAATCACAATATGTAGAGTTTGTGACACTGGATATAATTTGAAGACTTTGACACTTTTTTTGCAGTTTGATTAATTCAAGAGTGCAATGAATATAAATTCGGGATGTTCATATTCCAGCCATGTAGGATCTCATTGGAAATCACAGAGCACTGAGCTGAAAACGGATTCATTTCTGCCACACGTCTGGTTCTACTACTGTAGATCCCACATCACCGAGCCTCAGCCTGATGCCTGATTCATGCTCCCTGATCACTGGCCAAGTAGTTCGACGTTATAGAAACTGACTGGTACATTAAATCGCCACAGCCGTCAGTGCACTGAAATTAATTGTTCTTCCAAAGCATAACAGAGTCCCCAGGTTATGTGTGTGAGTCAGAGAGAGGCTCTTTACACGCTGCACCTCTACAGGCCTTGAAAACATGTCGCATGCTAACAGAGGATCCGCACCTGACACGGCTCAGCCCGCTTTTCACTGGCCTCTGTGCGATGGAACACTCCCATTTTCACCAGGCAACTTTCTATAGTAGGAGAGTAATGGCTCACACTTAAGCTCAGTGTCTCAGAGTCTATTTGTTCCCCACTTACAGTGGAGTAGCTTCAACAATCTATTTGAAACCTGGAGAAAGCCAAGTACTGCAAGCAAGGAATAAATAAAGTCTTCACCCCAGTCTTTCTCAAAAGCAGTTTCCCATTTTCCAAAGTTATCCTGCACAGACTGAGCGAGCAGGTCCCCGCTCTGCCTCCACCATGCACCGCTCAGCTGTCATCGCGGAGAACACTGAAACAACTTCAGGAATCTCGCAAATGGAGGGCTCCTTAATCGATACACTCCCATGCTCCTGTTTCCCCCTGAGACGCATTACGCTTGTGTGCTGAGACGCTCAAAGCTCTGCACGTGTGCAGCGGCAGCCTGTCTGGGTTCCGTCAGGCGGCGCGTGAGGCCGTCCTTGGCCGCGTTGTTATCTCAGGCGCTGAAGACCATATGTTGCGTGCATGCTCTGTGACACCCAACATAAGAGAAGACACAATGAAACAAACCACAATTAATTTACCGTACTGGCTGAGTTTTACGAATAATTGTCCTTATTTAGCGTCACCAGCGTCTGCGTGGCTCCTCATTTCCTGCGAGCTTCCGTCACTGATGAAACAGATGTGCTTTGTCAAACAGAAGCAATAAAGCCGCTCTCTCGTGCAGTTTTTCCAATATAACCTTACGGTGACCTTAATCACTCTGACTGCTGCGTCTTTGTTTATGGAGTGATAAAGGGGAGAGCGAGGGAGGCTCACGGACTTGGAGAGAGCAGTAGCACAGTAAGTCCGTGGTCAGAGATCCCTCCGCAGCTACAAAGAGCGATGACATGTTTGATTACATTTCTGTTTGATTGAGTTTAGTGCTCCCTTAAGCTAGCTTGGAGAAAATGAGATTTCCCCTCCCCAAAATATTACCCGGCATCTTTCATCCCCGCCATCCATCAAGGTCTTATACAGTTTACCACTTTGCCAATTTTCCTGATCCCGTCGGGCACTTAATGCTTTACCCTCTGTGCCACACGTTGCACTCATCTGACCAGAAGAAGCCACTAAGACCCAATAATGATAACATGGTTATTGTTATTGAAAGCCTGTGGAAAGACTGATACCAACTCTCCACATGTTCCTTACACTGCAGAACAAACACACCTGGTTAATTATTTACATAGCAACATAAATTCCAGCAGAAACGAGTCCGCGCTGGCTCCGAGCTCAGCGGGAACGAACGCCGCTCGGATGCAGTCGTACATTACGCTGTATACGGCGAAGCAATGTGTCACAGCGTGAATGCAGCCCCCCGCCACCAGCAAATGGCAAGAAATACCACATGCCACTCATAGCTGCTGCCATCTATCACGAGAATGAGATAGAAGCTGCCAAAACAAAGACTCACCAACGGAAAATGTGCTGCTTTTTTACTTTTGCTAAGTGAAGGGAAACGTACATTGCGTTTGATTTCGTCAGCCTGTATATGTATGTGCTCTCAATCTGTCAGCGCTACTGTAAACATCCGTCCGTCTCCCATCACATGGCTGCAGATTGGAGGACAGCAAAGGCTTCACATGGAACAATGCGCCGTTGTGTTGTCATTTATAACATCCCGCTCATGTGTGTTCATTGATCCTTCGGTTCAATACATCTTATGGTGTTTCGCCACGGTGCTTGAACTACGCTCATGTGATGTCGACCCCCACGTGGAGCTGTAAGCGGATATCAGAAATGGCGTCACAGCCTCTGGCAGGACGATCGGCACCGTGTTCATTTCGGATCCACTGCACTTTGGCGACATTGTCCTCTCAGAGCACGAATCTACTGTGTTGTTGCTCCATTTGCCACCATAATGGGCATTCGATTGATTGTTTTGTCCATGTATAATTTATCGTCCTATACAGTATGTGCATTATTTTGCTGTACAGGTTTGTGGAAGTCTCTAAAATTATAATTAAATTCATTGGAGATGAAAAAGAAAAAGATTAAAACCCCTTTTTTGATCGTATATAATTTATCAGACAATCTGTTCTGTGCATTTTGGTGCCTTATGTGGAAATGGGTGCACGTTTTTGAATCGTCATCTTAGCATCCACTCTGTAGCTGCTTCACTCTGTTCTCTTTAGCCTGATGTGTCTCTCTCCACCCATAAACTGGATGTTGCTGGTTACCTTCACATGAAGGACGTACATAAAAAACACATTAGTCTGGGTTATGGCTTTCAGTTCTGTGTGCTCCTGCAGGCGGTGTGGAAATCATTTTGGCATTTAGCCTTCAAAGGTTTTCTTCATAAAGATGAAAAGGACAGAAAAATAATTTGTCACGCTCAGTATGAAATGAAAACCACGAGAGAAGACAATAACAAACAATCATTACACAATGATTATCAGTCAACTAATATAAAAGGAAACTAGCAAAACACAATTATGAAATACTGTAAACCTGCATGTGCTCATAGACACTGAAGGTTGTCGCTCGTTGACCCGTCTCTTCAGCAGCTCCCCTTCCTCCTGTCAGCAACGTAGTTGAGCTGAGCTGAGGCTCCTTGGCTCTTTGCTAGAGATGCTGCAGACTGTCATCATGTGCAAACCTACATGTGAACCTCTGTGAGGCCAAACATCATTCACATGCTGTGGTAAAATGTTTCCACCATCGCTGACGTGATGTTTCTGCTTTAATTGAAGCTGCTTCATTCGTGAACATCGCTGACGTCACTGTTATTCTAGGAAACCTGTTTGGGTCTAGGGACAAAACAAGGCTCACACAAATGTCACTTGACAAGAGTCTCTGTTAGCAACACAGCTCTTCCTATTAATCACATTCCGTTCTGTTATTTCACACTTCTGCTGAGTCAAACACACCAGACAGGCTGGGTAAACAAATGACTACAAATTATGCAATCTATCAATTCAACAGGGAAATACCAAGCTGTCAGATCCAAATGGAAGCCATTAGTTTGCAGCGATCAGAGCCTTCGAATACCTCCGTCATAGACGACCTGCTGGAGTGCAGTCGGCGGCTACGCCATAAATATCAGATGCCGTGGTCCAGGTCACAGAGCCCACAGGTGGTCGCTGCTCTGCTCCGTCCGTTAGGCTGGTGGTAGACTGACGCTGGCTTGGGCTTAGATATAGTGAAATACCGTCCTATGCTGCCTCCGTAGTCCAAGTCCTAAACACAGGGTAATGTACCAATTAGAAGAATAAGCTCTACCGGCCCACGTGCCAGGAGGCTGGAAGCTCCAGTGCAGCGTTTGCGCCTGACTTCTGCACACAGCGCAGATAACATGGAACATATGTGCTGCCCACATGACTCGGCAGAAAATCGTGTAATAAATCCCTGGTTACTCAGCATCATTCTCTTAAGTCATTGTTTCAGTGGTTATGTTCTATTATTAGCTGGAATGAGGTAAGAAAATGGTTCACTTCTAACAATTAAGCCTCCACAACAGGTTGCACATAACTGAGTTATGTCAGTTGAGCGTATCTTGAACTGCAGTAGTTGGATGAACTGCACACACTGATGCCGTTACAGATGAATAAACGCTGCCTTGTGCTGAATACTAATCCTCCCGTATCTCTCTGGGTTAAGTGTCTGAAATCACAAATACAGGAAAGTTTTTGACTGTACTTGAACTTGTTTAATTGCGAGTGAGCATCCATATTTTAGAAGATAAAACAGAAGAATGAAGTGAGCGTTAATTAAAATCTGTGGATCCCTCAGAGCATCACATCCAGCACAGACCACAAAAATAACAATCTGCCATCACCCGGAAATCATCCCAACTGCATGTCTCTAATGTCTCCGGGGCTTTGCTGTTCAGTATCCAGTTCACCATTTTAAGCTCCTCGTCTAACTGTGCTCCTATTTTCCTTCCACATTGTTTGATTTAATTATGTTATCTATATTTGTCTTGTCTGGGTTTTGTGTGCGCTGCAGAAGACGGTCTTTGTTAAAGTAGGGCATCTCTCTCATTACGCTCGTCCACTTTAAAATAAAACTGCAAGAAGGTTTTGCACTTCATTATGACTCTTACCAACAAGAAAGTCCTCTTCTTTGTGCCTGAATGATTAAGCAGCTCTTTTCTGGCTCAGTGTATTTAGCTGCACCACTTTCAGCTGGTTGTTTTGGAGCCATTAGCGGAGGTGGAGACAGTGGAGCTGGCGTTTAAACAAACTTCCCAGCGTCGTACTGTCTCGCTCATTGAGAGGTCCTGGCAATTTATTATCAGTCGAGATGCAGTCGCTCATACATTCAATTTAAAAGAACAAACACGAGTGACACAAGCTGTAATTGCATTACACAAGATTCCAATTTAATATGCGGTTACTTATTTAATGAGCAAACTGCTGGCATGAGCAGAGTAAACAGAGATTCCCCCGTGAGTGATTCTGAGACCTAAAGAGTTATGAAAAGAGGCAGAAGCAGGGAAAAGAGAGTATTTGGACTAGATTAAACACTGGAGGATTCACATGTGAGAATGTTGACTAGTGTTTCAGTGGAATCAGGAACATCCTAGATGCCCTGTAAAGATTTTTCTGCAGTAATTCTGTGTGGTAGTGATGAAAGCAGTGTTTTTTAATACTGATGTGAATTTATGTTAAGGTTAAACAAAGGAATTCATTTGTTCAGTTGTCTTTTAACTAACACAGGATTTTGTCAGTGATATTGGCGACTTTGCTCAATCTCCAGCCTTGTCAAGCAGTTTGTTGTGTGGTTCAGGCCAAACATTTGGATGATACGTTTTTAGGAGCAGAAGAGATGATTAAGCTGAAAATGCGTTTGTGACGGACGTTAAAACTGCGTGAACTCTGACTCAGACTGGCTGGTTGCGCAGCGGGGCTCTCCTGGATGTCCTCTATAGATTTCCGCCTTTTGATAGCGCAGTGTTGAGCCACAAGGCACAGCCGGAGCTTTACAGTTACTTTATCTGGGTCTGATGCTTCACACCCAGGGCTGACGGATCAAAGCAGCGCTGTCGCACTGGGCTCCACGACATTCGCCCCCTCAGCCACGTATTCCGAGCATAACTAAGCTAATGGGACTTCCCAGAAAGAATCACGAGTCTGAAAAGCTCTGAAGGATGGAAGTAGCAGGGCCACTGCGCTCGGCTATGAAAAGGTTTAGATCCCGGCTCTAGCACAGATTTACATTCCAGCGTCAGCAGAATGCTGAGTCAAACATTTGCCTGGGATCAGTTGCTGTTATCTGAGCCCATGTGAGAGTGGCTTAAAATGTATCATCTGCTATTTCTTTTCATTATTCTTTGTATCATAAGGTCTTAGATAGGAATTTCTCTGGGGCCCACAGAATGAAGAGCACGCATTCATTTCCCTTTGACGTGCTATCTGTGCTGCTGTCTGACTGACTGTTGGAGGAGGGTAAGTACAGCGGGTAGAGAAAATGATACACACAAGCAAAGAGTCTCTTTAAACCTGCCATGGCACCAGTTTACCTCTGGATGCTAGCGACTAAACCGTGCATCCAAACACTTCCTACAGTTCACGATGTCTTTAAATACGAGAATTTTTGTTTCTAAAAACGTCACTTTGTGTGGTTGGAGTTTACGCCATTGATTTGATTAGCAAGACATAAAAAAATGGAAGAAAAATGCAGAAAATGCCTCAATATCCACAGAGGTCAGAGAATGACCAGACCTTTGCAAGCAGTTCAGTTTCGGACGTAAACGTGCAGTAAAGTACTTCGCTCAGAGCCATTTGAAGTCAAGCCACGCAGACGCTGTACGGAGGATCAGAGCCTGGCGCCTTTTTCGAATCACCAGCTGAGAAATGCCGCTACGCAGATACGCAGGCAGAGGCCGCTTTGTGGTGTGCGACTGCGATTCTTCTGGGTAACTGCGCTTCCAAAGCGTGTGGCACATCTGTGGTGCTGTCACACAATGTGCTGCTTCTGGTGATAGCACATATTGACGTGGTAACATTAGTCACAGCATGTTCCAGCTGAAATGATTTTCACTTTCATAAATAATGTCCTATTTGTTTTGCTTTATGCTGTGGTCCATGGGTTGCCATGATTCCTTGTTGGTGCTACGGGAATCTCTTTATGGCCATGGTCCAGGTTTTTGAGGAATACCTGCAGCAGAATGATGTACCATGTAATTAGCAAGCTTTCCCAGGGCTTATCTTTAATGTAGCGCTTCTCATACTGGTAAGAGAAATGTCACACACACGCAGGCAGGCTAAGAAGGTAGACATTAGGGAAACGAGCCGCAGGGAAATTGATTAGTTAATGCTTCCCAGTTTCGTGAGGTGAGCTTGTTAAAATGTTCAGATGATACAGTATATTATCAAGAACATGCATTACTGTACTCGAGTCAATCACGATGTTAACAGGGTTTTGCATAGATCAGTGAGCTGACTCCCGATCACAACGTTAACGCTGCCGAGTGGAGACTCCTGTAAGTTTGTTCACTTACCACGAAATGAAGGTTTATCATAGATTTATTCTAAAGGATGGATACAGAAAATCACCCAGGAATCCAGAAAAAGTTATCAAACTGAGTTTCATTTCATGATTAAATTAAACATTCGATCCCAGAACCAATGCTTTTGGTACAGTACGAGCTCATGTGGTAAATGGATCAGTCAGTTACTAAACCTTGCACAGAGTCTCTGGATTCCAGTCAAATCCAAGCAGCATGAGCAAGCACAAAGCTACAGTCAAGCACGGAGCTGAACATTATGAGGTGGGGCTGGTAACAGGCCGACTTTGTTTCACCGAGGAGCCAATGGACGGGTCAAGTGTTGTAACGTCTTGGATGAGAACCTCCTTCCCTCAGCTCGGGCACTGAAGGTGTGTCATTGACAACTAATCCAGCAAAGGCAGCAAAAGCTCAAGAAGAACCACGTTAAGGAGGAGGAGTCTCCAGACCATAATCCTATAGAAAACGTATGGATGGAGGTGAGACTCCAAGTTGCCAAGCAACAAGCAAGACGCCTAAAGGATTTAAAGAGGAATGAACCTTCCTGAGAGGTGTGCAAACCTGGTAACAAGCTACAAGAAGCATCATACCTCTGAGTTTTCTCCAGCAAGTACGACACTAAGACACGTTTACTTTGGGATCAAATGCTCTTATGCATTCTTAACTTATGACTGTGGTTTATAACATTTGTATCTTGAGCTTTTCTGGATTTTGGTTCATATTCTGTCCCTTTCGTGGACAAACCTCCGAAATCAGCCGGGGATCAAATCATTCTTACGAAAAATGGCCAATTTCCGTGTTGGTAGGTTACATGTCTCTCTCCAGGGAGGTGAGCAGCTTGGTTTCCACAGGGTTTCCGTCATGACTCAGCCTCCCCCTAAACCCCCAAGAAGCAATGATGACGAGGAGCATTTTGTGTAATTTCCTGAAATCACTATATTTGCATCTGAAATCAAGTGTCGCTGAATCATTTCACGAAGGATCTGTGAGCAGGCCTCGTGCAGGCTCCATGCAGTATTTCAAAGGAGCACTTTTACGGCCAGGATGTACACGCGAACCAGCCCGAGTCAGCACTAACCAGGACCCCTGTGGAATATATCCATCACCCTGTTGAACCTGTATCAGCTTGTTTCTGATGCCACAGTGGGTCTCGTGTGGTCCTGAAGGCGTGAATGAACAGTTCGTCAGTGTATTATTTTCAATGTACGAGCATAAGGAATAGGAGGCTTTGACCAAAATGTTAATATTCCAATCCATATATTTCCAAGTTACTTTTTCTATCTCGACACGTTTGAGTCCTATCACATGAATATGACTGTTTGGTCTTTCTTCAGTAAAGCGTGGTTTGTTCTTTGATTAATTGATTTTGATGAAGAGATTTACTTCCTCCCATCTGGTGAAGCGAGCACTGGGGAGGCAGGAAAAACAAACGATAGCTCTGCTGATATTTCTGCTGAAGGGCAGAGGATATAAATCCCGTCCTAGAAATGCATGACTGCACGGTCACTGCAAATCATAACTCAATGCTTACATTTGTTGAACATGAACAAAGACACATTAATTGATGAAAAGGAGCCGGTTGTCTGTGAAGGTGCACATCGTTGTGTTTTCATCATCCCATCAATAAAACCATGTTTGGATTTGAGGCATTTGCTACAGATTTTCACGATAAATATTAGTTTTCTTCCACAAAACGTTTCGACGCCCCCTCGATTCGTGTTGTGCTGTAAACAGCAGTGTCACAATTTAGAATATTCACCGGCTTCAGTTCAGATGTGGCAAACCGCTGCTCAGAAACAAGGAAAACAAATGTCATTCCCTGCCTCTCATTAGACGCTGCAGGTGCTCGTCTGTGTCCCTGCTGGAACTTTCTGGAGTTTGGGCCACAACAAAGGAACAAACTTTAGTTTTCTAATGTCAGTGCAGGTGAAAAGACACAATGTTTATTAGGGACACAAATTATTCTTGTGTAAAACAAATAAATCTCATTCTGGCAAATGGAGATGGGTTTGCGTTGGAGAGCATTAGGCCTTACTTTCCCTTTTCCGCGTGAGTCTGGGTCTTAAAAAGTTTCATTCCTTAATTATCTGCATATTTTCATTAGCCAGCTACTTATTGTCTGTTGACTTCCCTTCTTGAATTTTAAAGCTTGTCGTCTTCGCCCCAGGTGTGTAAACAGTGATGAAATCATGTGTCGTTCTGTGAAATGAGTTTTTGTACCGTGCCCTACAGTGTCGCACACTCACACGCGTGAACCGCCATCGCGAGGCATCTGTAGCAGACGTTTTCTGACGCGTCAGAACTGCAGCTGAGTCGTGAGTTGGAAATTGTAGGTAAAGCTGTTTTTGTAAAACACCAGTATGAAGCTCGCATGAAGACAAAAAACTCAGATTAATGAGCGATCATTTCAATTTACCCCCAAACCCAGAAATCCCATGGAGAGTTCAGATTTATGGGGTCTTGAAGGCATCGCTGTGGTAAAAGAAATATTTGCCCTGACGCTACTGGGTCTAAATGTGAACATTCGTCATTTATATGTTAACATGGTGACATTATTTCACTCAAACACAGCTGTGCCTGAGCACATGAACGGCTGGTAATGAGACCAGCAATGCAAATTTGTAAACAACATAATGTTGTGTAGCACATGCGCTAAGTGTGCGCGCGCTTGTGTTTCTGTGCTGCTTTACAGTAATGCTGCCTTTTACTGTAACTCTAAGGTGAAAAACATAAAGCGGGCAGGTGGCACAAATACACGAAAAGAAAAAACGCTTTCCTGACAAGTTTAACACCAGCCCCTGTTAGTGCTGAACGCATTCACTCTGCGTCGGAGCTAATGAGCCCTGCTCCAGTCAGCGTTAGCTTCCCGCGCTGGCGCCGGCGTAAGGCAGGCTCTCCGTGCACGCGCACACGCATGCGCGATGCCGACAGATGCCCAGAGCTCTGGGCAGATATATTTCAGAGCGATGATAATAAAGATGAGTAGGTTGACGAGCAGCACCAAAACATGATAAATGACACCGTATCAATTCATATTCAGTGAAGAGCGTGATTTATTTTCTCAGGCTGGATAAACAGCTCCAGTGTCAGCGCACATCTGCTTGTGTTTACCTTTGGTCTTTTCATTCGCACGCTGCTCATCCCAAACTTGAAAGTAATGAAAGTTTGGATTGAAGAAAGAGAAGCCGATTACAAAAGAAACACATCCTTAGTTTTGAAACAGATGTTGTTGAACATTTACTGCAGAACCGATTTATACACAACAGTTACACACATTTTCTTCTCTGCTCTGTTCCTTTTCTGTCGCATAAAGACGGAGTTAAATGCTACGTACGCTTCATACGTACTCATTAAGGCTGTGAATATTAGTTCAGACCGAGCAGGCACCTGTACAACTAAAAAGTAATCTCAGACAAGGCGCAGTCGCTGTTGATGGTGGAATCCGTCTCTAACTCCTGCTGCCTCTAAAGTGTATGAACCTGCTCAGAGTTGTACTTTTTAATTGCAGCCCCGCAATGTTTAACATAATGGATACTAGTTCTAATAGTGGATAATACTTAACGTCTATTAGGTCTACACAAATAAGAGTTTTGCCACAATATGTGATACAGGCTCCATCCGATCCAGCCAGTACGCCTCATAAAAACATTCACTAAGAGTAGGATCACATTCTTTACAAATGTATCAGGGTCTGTCTCATCCACTTCTCCACAGGCCACAGACCTGTTGCCAGTCGTGGTGGTACAGTTAAGAAAACCGATCCATCGTGGCCTCCAGTACCACAAGCACAGAATCACAGACGTCTAAGCAGCAGCAGCTCTCACTGTCTGAAACAAATCCTAATGTGGCTTCAAGCTCACAGTCAGAGGCAAATATTGATTCTTAAATGCAACATTTCACCGTATGAAGCAATATTATTTTATTGCCCAGCAATTTGAGACTCGTCAGGCAAAACTGAATCAAGGATTAGTTCTTCAGTTTAATATTACACATTCAATATTTGTTTGCCATTTTTACAGCGTGTTTTCCATCTGGTGCAGGTTTGTGAGTTGTGTCCTAGCAAGCGAAAGGTCTGAACTTGTGATAATAATAATAACACTTCTGATTCACTCACCACTAACAGTGCAGGCTGCTCCCCGTTCACCTCTATTATTATACTGAATACTTGAAGTTTTCTTTGAAATGACAAATTACCAAAAACACCACCTCACGCTGACACACTGCACATCCGTATCCTGCTTCTGATCCGAGGAGCATAGTGTAAAGAAGATCTATTATTCACGAGTTTCAGACAGCAAGTTTATTAAATCCATAATTAGAAAGGGGTAAAGACCATGTCAAGACATTACATCCTATTAATAATCGCATACTGCCTGAATCACATTGTCTGCTATAGTATGTGGTGCATACAAACACACGGACTGCTGCTGGAAATACTAGGAGCTGGTGACAAAGATGTCAATGCTAATTAGGAGCAAATGGCTAATTACGCCCGCGTCGTTCCACCTTTATTCTGTCAGGATGTTTGGTTTGGTTGGTTTTTCAGAGCCCAAAGCAAACTCCTTCTCCACACCTAAGTGCCCACATTACCTACGTTCCTGTCTGTGAAGTGGCATCGACTGGCACCTAAAGCCAATGATGACAAACCCGCTCATCACGTTTCCACAACGAGTCGGACAAAAATGAGGATAAATAGTCAAAGGTAAATGTTCGTTTTCATCACGCAGCTAAAGCAAATCTAGCATGAAGTACATTTCTGTGTTTTACACTGGGTTGCGCTGGTGGCAGTTGGATCCCCATCGATTCCTCTCTAAAAACGTTGGCGTTGCATTGGCCTGAATGATCAGCTAAGTGAGAATCTGCGCTTTCAGATTGTGAAGACGCCCTCATTGACTCTTTTTAAATGTGATTTGTGAGCATGGGGCGAAATAGTGAATGAACGCGTTGTTCTGCCCGAACACACGCGTCGCTCCATTTAGCTCAGCAGCAGAAAAGGTTTTGCTCTTCAGTGAATCCAAGCGGCCAGTGGGACTGATTTTCCACAACCACACCTGAGGAGCACTTCATATTCAGCTCATCTGGGCAAGAACCGTGCAGGACCTGCTGTTGGATGCGTGGGACTCGTTTCTCAGGCTGTGGTAGCGACTGCTTTTCTCAATGAACATCTGCATTCCCACAATTCTTTGTAAGATCCACACGGTATCATAAAGGCTCGGTGACCTGAGTCTGGACTTTGGTCTGCATCGTCGCTGGCAGGAAGCATCAGCGGGCCTAGTGAAGGGCAGGTTGGCGAGTCATCTGACTCAGTGCACAGCGTCAGCTTTCGGTCTTTTGGTTTCTGGTGGCACAGCAGCTGTTTTAAGTCAGAGTTAATGGTGGCAGTGATTTCCTCCCTCGCTCCATTCAGTAACGATCACAGGCAACCACCAAGCAGTGAACTGCTGTCTTATTGTGTTAATTAGATCAGTAGCTTTGCCTTTGCTTAATTCTTGCGGTACTGTATATTAACTCTCTGCCTCTTCCTTCGCTAAGCTCTGCCCAGTCTGTATTTCCTTACTTGGAATAAAGGGGAAGCACATCGGAGCCGTTGTTGATTTGTGACGTGCAGGCTAATTAAGTTTCTAGATTTTACCTCCTTTTTTCCCCTGGAGAAAATCGAAGTGTTGGGTTGTTGGCTTTCAGGCTGTCGGTGTTTTCAAATCAGGAATGACCTTTACTCTGTACCTTCGGTTCACTGACAGGTCACACTAAGCGTCAATGTTTAAGGTTCTGGTTTATTGGACCTATTGTTTGCATGTGAGGCGCTGCTGTTAACAAGCAGGAGGCTCCAGGAACGTCCTAGACACATGATGCTGTGTTGAGACTGAGTCTCCATAGATGCCTCTCACACAAGCCTCACAGAACCATGACCATCACTTCTACAGTATGTGCCCCCATGTGTATGCATATGGGTCACATCTGGTTCAGCTAGAATCTACAGGCTCAACGCGAGCATCATGCGGACCATGGTGCTAGCAAATGCAAATGCAAGGACAGTTTGCAGGTTCTGTGATGAAGTTCAACCTGTTAACAGCCTTTTCTGACGTAAACGTGTTAATAGGGAACTAAAACGTCAACAACAGCTCCAGACGTCTCCACTCGTCCTTTTCCCGTGTTTTCATCATTCTGTGCTTCAGACGAGTTTAATCGACGCGTTGAGCGTCTGACGGGAGCGTTGTTATCATTCGTAGTCCAGTGTTTCAATGCGAACAGAAATTTTATAGTTTTTCCATACAATCACTTGTTTTTTATCGCTTTACTTCACAAATTACTCTTAAAATGGCTCATGCACAGGTAGAAAGTGAATACGAATCCTCCCTAAGAAGCTTGAACAGGTTTGATGAAGACGGACGTTCGTCAAATGCGAATAAAGTTCATCGTGTGAGGATGACGTGGATGTGAGTAATTGGTGTCACATCACTTTGTTGTTGCCGAATTTAAGATTAATGGAGGGGTTACGACGAACTGACATTAAAAGAACACGAGTGGGAAGACGATTCCTCCAACAAATCTCCAGCATGCGAGCTGACACATCACATATCACCTGCACCTGCAACCTTTCTCTTCAGATATGGCAGCAAGTTTATGCATCTCGGGATTTGAGGACACAAATTATTGTGTTTTTTTCCATAAAACCTGAGAAAAGCATGGTGTGCAGCAACATCTATTTGCACACGATATTTACAGTATAACATACAGGCCCTTTCCGCGGAGGTTGCATGTTCTCTGTGTGCGTCTGCATGAGTTCTCTCCACGTACTCTGGTTTCCTACGACAGTCCAGCAGCCGTCGGGTTTATTGGACTTTGTGAATCCCCTTAGGTGTGAGTGCGATGGCCAGTGGTGTGGACCTGTCTGGGGTGAGAGCTGGGACAAAGCAGTGAGTGAGTTTGAGCGGAGGTCAGGTATTACATTAATCGCCGGTGCACCTGACTCTTACTCCACTGTGCTTCCACACCTTCGGGACTGGTGGTTCCTCTCCTGGGCCGCTCTGCCAGAGGGCGTATCGGTAACAGTCGACTCGCCAGAGGAACACACAGGCCTCACATAAAGACAAAGGAACATTAAAATATGCAATTCTCTCTCAAGCATGATATCACTGGCACCAGCACTCTAATCCATTACCCCAGACGCCTACACTGGAAGGCATCTGTGGAGGCCTGATAAACACAAACAGAAACAAAGCCCCGAGACTCTGCCCACATTTCACTGTACAGTACGCTTCCCCTGCCATTACTGCTCGGCACTTTAGTAGGAGGGAGTAGTAATACACGTCGTTTTCAACAACCTCTTTTTGCCTGAAACAATTTGGGGGTTAGACGACCTCAGGAAGCCATTTCACGGGCTGCGTCCGCACTTCAGGGGAGTTTCAGGACTTGCCAGCGGCTCCAGTGGGTATGACGCCCTTTCCTTCCATTTCTTTCCTCCTCTTTTGTGCAGTTTTATTTTCCGTCACCTCTTTTTCGACAAATAATTTCTCAAAGATGACCTCAAGCGCCAAACAACTGGGGGTGTCCTTGTTCTCTAAGGCAGCTAATTATCTGACCACTTCATAATTGGTCAAGAGCCATTACAGATAGCTAATAAAACTGGAAGCTGATAATTACTGCTCTGTCGTGGAGTGTCAGGAAATGAGGGATAGCTGTGGTTTGGAGCTGGGGGGCGGGGGTTGGAGTTCCCGGCTGAGGAGTGAAAGCTAATTAGATGTGGTCTCCCTGAGCTCTGTCAGACTGGTCTGAGTGTCTCAGTCTTGGGGAAAAATGGGAACAGGTGTTGACTGGAGTGGAGTGGAGTGCGTTTTTGTGTTGTGCACGCTGCCATCATTCCTCCAAGCATTTCTTCAAACAGTGAGTTTGCTGGCTTAATATATGGATTCAAGGATTTCAGGACACATCCTGCTTCATTAACATACACCGCTCATCTTTGGAATGATAGTCAGAGTAAAAGCCATTACACGTTCCTAAGATGATGCCGTGTTGTTGTTGTTGAAATAAAACATCATTTCGTTTTATTTTTCTTTTTGTGCTACAACCTGAAATAACTTGAAAATGCTACATTACTTCTACTTCCTTTTACTAAACAGTCAAGATGATACTGAATGATGTTTGGTGGTAGAAATGAACGAAGGTCCCTCCTTCAACGCTCACGTCATCATGTTGGAGTTAATTTGATGTCGGGCTTCTGTAGGTACTGGAATCAGACCATGTCTTGCTTTATATTATTCAAAGTGACTGTGTTTATGTGTAGTTACTGTCCAGGCCTGTGTCGTATGCAGAAAACCCCACATGTCACCATTCCATCACTACATACATGTCTGCTGCCAACGATGGTAGATTGGCTAAAGGCTAAATACTCCAATCTAGATCGTCATACGTCATCTAGATACTGAGCAGACTTCTCAGTTCCCCATGTTTACACTCGGTGATTCATTCACTGTGACAATGGGCAGTGGAGCAAATACCAATTTACAACCTTTACTGCTACAGGAAATGAATTGCTTGCACATACTGTATGTTAAAGTGTGATTGTTGAGAAATGAAGATCACTTTATCTGGTTTAATTCACCCATACATCATCTCCCATAATCAGTGTTTACCTTGTGAAGTTGTCAGGGTCAAAATGTGTTGTGCAGTTGTATATGTACAGCATTTCTAGAGAACAGACGTCTACAGTAGTTAGAAAAATCAGTCTATGAAAGTAAATCAACAGGATTCTGTCGCTGGCTTCTGAACAGATGCAGGCGTGTTTCAGTAGCAGGCGTCAGTGTGTTTGTCTTTCGTTCCGTGTCACTTCCAGCATTCAGTTCATTAGACCCTGGTCACCATAGTTTGAATCTTCAGCTCTCACACTTTTTCAACCTAACTGCAGAAGCCATTTTCTATTTTTCTCTTCACTTTCTGGGTTTCTTCTCCTGCCATCAGCATAAAACCAATTTTTTGTTCCAAATCATTACTAGTAATCATTACTTTTCATTAATAAGTACATTTTAAAGTTGGTTTTTTAAACCTTGTGCTGGCTTTCTACATTCATAATCGAGTTTCCAAGTACTGCCCTGGTTGTTCAGCTCTACAGGGATTGGAGGGACACTTGTGACTTTATCCATATGTTGCCCACATCGTGACAAATTGGAAAAGAAACTTTCAGCGAAAATTGAAGAAAATCCAGCCTTGCTTGTTATTTTTCACAACATTTTCTGTTCCGACATGCTCCTCTCGTTTCTTGAAAGCTGTCACAGCCACAAGAATAGCTCAGAGCTCCACAGCAGTCACAGCGCCGACATGGTGGAACCCGCTAAAAGGTGGGGCAGCGGGTGTCGCCTGTCGCCTGTCTGCAGGATGAAATCCAGCTGCTGTTCGTTGTGGAGGTAGGTCAGAGCTCAATCCAGCCAAATCTAATCTGAGGTTCAGTATTTGTATTCATGTGCAATAATACGAATCGACCTCCAGTGTAGAATGTAGTTGTGTTTGTAATTCCTGTATTTTTATATTTATTTCCTCTTGTGTGTTTGATTTATCTTACTCCTCTAACGTTTGTACCTTTTATACTACTGAACTACACACTAAACAGGATCTTACCTCGTCTTTGATTCGTGGTACCGAGCAGAAATATGCAGACATATTTTCCACTACAGGTCTGGAGTCAGGTGCGTCCTCTCAGCTTAATGGCTGGAGAGGATGCCACATGGCGTCCACGGCTCAGCTCTAGCTGGGAGATCATTACTGTACACGTCGTCCGTCTCTATCTTCCCATGTTTGTGTCTGCTTCGCTGAAACTCACCGTCAGTATAGAAGCAATAATAATCACACTGTACCTGCACTGACGGGGCTACTGGCACGTAGATGAAAGATTCTGAGCGAAAGCATCTTTTTCAATATTTGACATCTCGTTGTTCCACTTTCGAACGTAGCGGCGTAAACAGTCCGGTCAGCGCAAAAGAGACTGACAAATCCACAGCGCCATTGAATAATTCAAAGCACTCTGCCAGCCATTCATCCTGCCAGCTTTTAAAGCCTCTGACTCCGCTATCGATCTGTGTGCTTTGGCTGCGCAGTATCGGATGTGTATTGAATGACCAAAATCAAATGAACAAGTGTTTTGAAAAAGAAAAGTTTGAAGGATTTAACTGGTACAAAAGAGAAACGTTCCATTATTGAATATCTCCAGCACGAGGCTTCAGAGCAGAAACATGTCGAGCACCTCTAAAATACATTTAGGGTAAGTTCCATCTGTCCTTTCAATATTATGGGATTTGAATCCCATCTGAATATCCCTAAAGTATTTGAAGGCGACTGATGAGTCCCAGCTAATTATCTATAACAAAGCTATTAAGAGTCTATTCCTGAATAAAACGGGGTTATGTCTTCCTCCTCTATACTATAAAAAGTCTTAAAACAAAGTGTGGTCAGCTCTGGATAATTTAGTAGAACACAGAGCACATGACATTTTCAACTCCCTAAATGAAATGAGTGCGTCTCTAAATGTTTAAAGTCCTACAGTATGAGGATAATTGTTATGAACATGTTGTGTCCTTATCGTTTATGATCTGAAACATTCGAACCGTGAGCATGTAAATGCTGGGATAGAAATGTAACTCATCCTTTGCATAGTTTGCTTAAACTGGTTGATTAGGTTGGAACGCGGCTTAAACCAATAGAAACATCTCATTTCTAACTCACTTTATCTTCTTTACATCTCGTCCTGCTCAATGAATCACATGGAGGTCAGCCTACAGATACTGTACAACATATGTGGGACTATCTGGAAAAGCGAAAGAAAAGCCCTCCTCTGCAAACCCCAATAGCTGGCTTTAAATATTTCAAAACTCCTTTTTACAGCTTAACTTGCAGAAAAGAGAAGTGGGGCGGTGGAAAGCATTGATGGTACATGCAGTGTGCAGCAGTTATGAGACAACAGAGTGGGCTGAGTGAACGCGCCTGCAGTCTCTCCTGCTCAAATCAAGCTGTGCCCAGCTAATGTCTGTAAGCAGTGCAGACTGATTGCCTGAGTGTTTCAATCTAGTCGCTCCTGCGTGCGCTTTGACACTGATGCCAGCAGACAGCCGACTTCTCTGTGTGTAAGCAAACCAGGCTTTTCACCTGCGGCAGATCTTTGAAGTTGAGGACCTGCAAATGGAAATGGGGAGAAACACGGGTGTAACGCTGTGGATGCGGCTTTTACAAAGACTGACGGCAGCATGGAATATTTATAACAATAAGTAAATTTGCTGAAAATCCTAAAACTCCGTCGGCGGCTGGAGCACCGCTTCAACGGATCCATGACTTTAAGGAAACAGTGCGGGCTCACGGTTAGTACGTTTAGCTGACATCTTCCAGAATCTGCTCACCGCTGGGCCTCTAGTTGCTTTCGCCACCACTTGCCTACTTATTAACCCGCGACTGCTAACTTCAGCCCAGCGGCTTCATGGCTGCTTTAAAAGTCGTTTCCCGTCATTTGTCCCGTAGATGCGACGTTAACATAATTACACCTGATCAGAGATTTGTGCTTTAAAAGCGTTTGTGAAGTAAAAGCGTAAAAACACGCTGTGACTGTGGACTAACTGAATGTATCTATGTCACTCAGCTGATGTCTCCATTAATGCCAATTAGTTGATTAACTGTAAAAACAGTACGCAGGCAGGTAAAATCCACTGAATCGATGCTAATGGCTTTTACACAAGCGTGTCCCTGTGTGCACAGGTAATCTGTTTCAGAGGAACACGCTGTTGGAGACAAGTGACCAGCTGGATGAGTTCCCTTTTACAATGTACCAACTGCTTTTGTTATTAGAACATTGTGGCTAATTTCACGGCTTCAAACTAAATTAGTAAACTGTTATCGTCCTTATCTGGCTCTAACCTTTATCCTCCGCAGCTGTTCCACCAAAAAGAAAACACACAGTTTAAACCCAAAGTTTCCTCGGGGCTTATCTGGACCACTCAGAGCCTACTAAGTACCATTAAAACTAATTTCTGTTTGTGTAGAAGTGAGTTTCACCCTCGCACTGGGCATAATTAGCTCCTGTCTTTAATTAAATATAATTATCTAAAGCTTTCCCCTGCTTGGCTCCTTAATTGCTTGTATTGAGGAATATTTTCAGTTGTACTGTAAAAGCTATTCAATGGGCGCTAGTTCACGTGAAACGCATGTTTTAAAAGTAATTTTCCATTTTCATCTTGCATGTCACATCAAGGACGCTGCATTAAGTGAATTTGTTACATGAGAAATGACGTTGAGACAATTCAGTCAAGATTAGTACCTAGCAGGTTTCTATGCTCTACTGTTGACATTGTCACGTCATTGAGGCACAGGGCTGTAAGTCAGGGCAAACAAAAGACAGGATGCTGTAATATTAGGAGCAGTAAATCCTCTTCCTGATTTAGAAAGTCATGCAGGGATGCAAGGGATATGCTGTTAATGTGATTAAATGGCCACTCTATTGACATTTCATTTACTAGTGTAATGGCTCGCAGCCCTGCTAAAGCTAAGGATCATGCCTCAATTTACTGGGTTGCATCACTACCCAGACATTAACTATGACAACAATCAAAGTAATGTGAGATGAGAGGCAGCGGCGTCTTAACAACAACCATAGGACTCCTGGAGTTTGTAAAGCATAATTTATAGAGAAGATCACATCGTCATCTGCATATATGTAAAAACTGGACGACTATGATGGAACTAATATTATTATTAAGATTCCTATTAAATTCAACATTCTTTAAAAAAAGCTCAAATTTGCCACAAAAGCCATAAATATGATGTATTATATGATGACGTACAAGATTTGTTACATGAGAGGGCAAATTGCATGTTTAACTGTGTAACGAATGGTATTACATGAGACAGATCAGCAGTGACTAAGACGAAGCCTCAGGATAATAAACAGTGAAACACGAAATGCTGGTTCCTAAGAATAAGGCTTCACAAAAGATCTGTGAGAAACGACTGTTAGTCTTTTCATAACTATTCTTGACTGTATTGGAGTGTTTTCATCCAGGTGTTGGCCTTTGGTACAGTCTCCTCTGGACTGGTTCACTGTTATTGTCCAGTTCGCTCCTTCGCATAAGTTGTGTTCAGTGTAAACTAGTCGGAATGACAAAAACGTGGCTTTGTTTGTGATTCCTGAACATGAAATGTATGGAGCCACATTCTTTCTTAGTTGTAGTTTGTAAGAAATCTATTTAGTAAAAGATGTACTTTTGTAATGTTGCCTGTCTACCACAGGGTGTTACTGCTGTATTGAATGTCAAGTTAAGAATGTATGTTAATAAACGGATTATTTATCAAGAAATCAATTACGAAATGTTGCTTACAGTCTATGCAGAATCTGTGCCGTAAACAATAGAACCTAGAATAGCTACTAATTAAGTGATGGAATAACATGTATCATAGTTTTACTACAGTGTGTGTGTGTGTGTTTCATGACAAACGCAGTTGTTATATTTCTATAAATATATCTTCTTGCTATAAAGCTGTGTGACAGAGCACATTATACTGATCATTGTTTTATTCCTAATGAGTCATTTTACGACATCATACAAAAGCAAGGTCACGATGTTGAAAGCACTGAATTTATTTCCACATTATTACTTGAATGTCCTGCTTTCATGGTAAATCCCAACCGCTCTGAGCAGAAACTGAGTCTCTTTGTGTGACACAGCGGTGACTCATGGGAGCCTCCGTGTTGTCTCATGTGCTGGAAGGCTGGATAACGTCCAAGCTACTTAGCCTGAAGGAGGCCAAACTTTGTGTTTCTGTCCCTGCTGCGCGGCAGGCTCAGGATATCGACTGGCATTCGGCTGACAGAGCAGCTCCTTTAAGATCTCAGGCAACCTTGCGGTGGCTGTATGAAAATTTTATCATATTGACCTTTTCTTGTTTATATTTATTAGCAAAGGAAAAGTGCACAGAAGCTGCAGAGTCGGAATTAATAAATAACTCTCTCTGTGCTGAGTTGGACGCTGGTATCATAGTTTTATTTGTAAAGTCAGACTCGTCAGAGCTTCATGGAGTTTTCATCCGTTATCTTAAATCAGATTACACACGATGGGCCTCTGCTGCCTGTCTACAGCATATGGACAGACACGGAGGATAAAGTGTGCTTCTGCTCCAAACGTACATATGGGCTATATGCAAGGTCACATGGCAGCATTTTTCAGTTCATCACTGTCATGTTGTCTGTTCAAGTCCCCAAAAACAAAAGCCAATCTCCCACAATCGATTAGGAAGCTGTCATGGCACCATCGACTGCTTTTAATTTAATTCTGTTTGACGTCCTCGAGCTCTTTTGTTTTCTCTTCTCCAGCTTCAACCTTTGTTAAAGTCTGAGTAAATTTTAAGCAGCACGACCTCACACAGTCAGGACGGTGATGGATTGGTGGCTTGATGGGGAGATTATGCAGGTGAGGCAGCAGAAAGCCTTCAAACCCACACTCTTTTCAAGAAAACCTGCTGTTTGTTGGATTCTGTTGTCTTTTTTCTACTTTTATAGAGAAGCCAGTGCCAGGTACCAGCTGCACATCTTAATGCTAGGAACTGGTGCAGTGACAGCTCCAACATGACAACATAAGCGAGCGCTGCTGGTATTATGTTGTGCTCTTTACTGTCCCTCTTGGCTTTGAGGATTTCACAGCTGTGCTCAACAGAATGAAATCATACGTTTAAAAACGAAAAGGCATTTTCGCCTCCTGCCAGCAGTCTCGCTGTAGGTCTGCTCCCGCACACTAATTAAATGCCAGAATTTAATCTGAGTAAAACCCAACACTTCCACAACGAGAATACACAGGAGGGGACAGGCACACTCGCTGTTTGTCGCTGCGCCCGGTGATAGCGGCGGCTCCGATCGCCTGCAAAGGGATTTGCAAACGGCAGGAGAAAGGGGATGAAATAGTGCCAAGAATAAAAGGCAAGGCTGCGGGCGGCCTTCACTCACGACTGTCTGGGGAACTGACCGATGAGCTTAGGTGGGCAAAGTGAGTCGAGTCTGAACTAAGGGCTGTTCCCGTGTAGCCACGGAACCGTCCGCAGTCTTGGGTCGAGGAGCGACATGCTTCAGCTCCATTGATTGGGTCTGCTCAGTTGTAAAAGCCCACTGGTCTGTGAATACGCTGGCTTTCATCTTGTTACTCTTTCCTGTTTGTTTGTGTTGCTCTGACTTTCCAAGACTGTAGTAGTTGGGATTTACAGGGTGTGGGTTTCTGGGAAGGAGTTACGTGAATGATCTAATGTAGCAAAGTCTGCTCCAATTTACACACCAGATGGTAGTGAGTGAAAGAATCCTGTCCCGACCCCTTTAATTACCATCCAGTTCCAGGGGGATGAGGTGAAGGGAAGAGAGAACAGGGAGGGTTGGGAGCAATGTCCAGATGTGATAAGGCCCTAACAAGCTACAGCTACGCACAGCACTGCACTGCTTACAGAGTAGTCGGAGTCTTAACTAGTGGGTGGACGACCAACGCGTGTTGTCCCTGTCATCAGGAGTCAAGGCAGAGAGTTTGAATTACGTAGTGAAATAAATGATGCACGGTGTCATTTTGATTTGTACAGATTCACAGCAAGAACATGTTTAGTCATGTCTTATATATTTACATTTATCACATGATCAAGTGCAAGGAAAAAGCAGGCGTGAGCATATTTTTTCAGAGCTCCTAAAGCTCTCAGTGTATCTTCACCGGAGGCTGAAGGGTAATCCAATAAAAGCCCTGTTTCAACATGGTGAAATGCTGAAGGAGAGTCAGGCTCTGTGCCCGGGGGCTTCTTCCTCGGTCTCTAACGAGAGAAGAGAGGGGCGGGTGGAAGGTCTGAGCTTCACAGACTAGTTACCCCAGCACTTCTTGTGCACCCAGCTACCACCTCTGCTCTCTTCCCTGTCTCCACAGTTCTAGGCTCAGTTCTCCTCAGACGAAAGACTTGTCCTGCAGACTGACTGCGTGTGCTTGTACCTAATTTAGGATGTTGTGCTCGCGCTGTCTGTGCTACCGCTCTCTTTGTCTGAAAGCCTGGCTACCTGAAGCACCGTGTCTGCTGCTGCCGCAGAAACATCCCCCGAGCCAGTCGATGCAGCCATTTTCAGTGAGACGCACAATCAAAGCCCGTGGCTTTAATTACACTCGATCTGTCTTGAGTATCATAAGCAACCAACCACTAATTACTTCAAGTGCTGGTGCACTTTGCTCCTGCTTATATAGCAACATAAAGACCCAAATTATAAAAATCAGACCAAGTGCTGGACCCAGTGATGATGGGATGCAGAGAGGGAGCTTTCAACCCTAATCCCTGGGCGTGAATTACGTAACAATATAGTAAAATATTCATGACACACCATGGGGATGGTGGTATCCTGCTCTGAAGCGCTGAGCAAACACTTCTCACTCAGCCACTTTAAGACTGCGAGGAGGATCAGGAAAAGCCCAAAAGCAAGGAGCTGAAAAACAATTGAAGGAATGAAGCCAATTAGAGCCTCAGAAAACAACGTCTCGTCTCGTGAGCCGAACGGCGTCTCATCCTCATATGCAAAATCTCTGTTCAGGTGAGGGCAGACAAACAGCTTGGAGGACGCCAGGCCCAAATTTGAAGTCATTAGAAAGAAGCAGGGAGCAGTGAAACCTTCTTAGCTACTCAAGGGAGTCCTACTCATAGTTTTATGTGACATTAATGATGGAGAAAAGAGCCGGAACCTGCCGAGCGTTGCTGCGTGAGAGCCCAATGTTAGCTGTACTTATCAGTCAAAAGCCTCACAGCAAGCGCAGAGGATTACCTTTAATTGCAGCAGAGTGATGTGTGAAGAATTTTGCTGACTTCTCACAGTGTTAGATTTGTATAGTGCACACATTGTCCTTGACTCATCGTCTTCTGCTTCAATGAAGGATTATCACGCCAGAAGTTTAAATTACAAAAACGTACTAATACTGTACAACTCCACCAGAGTTACAGACGCTCAGCGTCTAGGTTGTTGTTATTGCATCAGTGATGCGACGCCTACAAAACTGTCTCCGCTAAATGATGAATATCAATTACACATTGGTTTGGTTTTATGCCCGAAGCATCATTCTTGAACATCATTCTTCTGAAACTCATCTCATCTAATCAACTAAATAATTGAAAATGAAGCCATTTGTAAAAACAACAATCACAGTAAATCACAATAGAAACGTGTTCAACCTGTTTACATTAAGCAAGATTCAAAAAACAAAGCATGCAGTGATTCACCGTCTTCAAATAAATCTCCTCATGCATATGCAATGTCATTTTGTGACCCTGTGTAGTATTAATCTGAAAAATATTAAAGCCTGTACATTCTTCTCACCTGGGGCTACTTCCAGGCCCCATACAAATCACATTTCCATGGTTTCTTGTTTCCATATCGGTGCGATTCATAAAAAATTGTTCCGCCTGTCAAGTGCAAAACAGATTGGGTGATTAAGGCCTTTTAAAGCTTCCTGGTTCATCACAATGTTCATTCGAAACCTACAGAATATAAATCCAAAAGACGATCCTTTACGAGAGAGACTGCTGCCAGTGCGGCTGAAAATGCATTTTTCTTCTTCTACGTTTGTGGTAACTTTAGGGAAACGCTCTTGTGGCTGTTTGTTATTTTCTGTTCAGTGGCTATTGGTTAAATATTCATCAGATTTGAGCTCTTTGAATAGATACATCTGATTAGAGGTCTTACCTTGCTATTACCTAAAAGCCTGCTCTATCTGTACTCTCGCCGCCGAACAGCTGATTCCAGGGCTTATGCAAATAGGAGCCGCTCGCGGTGATATGCAGAACGTGGTCGGCTAATGACTGCTCCCGAAACCTCTCGCTGCTTGTAATATGTCACGGACACAGCGAATTGCTAGTCCCCAGCAACGTTGGCCATGTTTTTGTGACCAGGGCAAGAAGTTTCCTGCTGGAGACGGGTTTGTCAGCCGCACGTATCAGAGTCTACGCCTCTTGTCGTGGCTGACGTGGGGAGAGGTACTTTTAGCAGTCATTTCTGGCTTAGAGTGAAGCATCCTGTCGCTTTCTTCTCTGTCCCTCGGTGGGATTTGCCAGTTGTGCTCAAGGACCTGTCAACGGGGCTGTTCAAGCCCACTGGGCTGATACCTTTTAGGCCATTGTCCATCAAAAAAACTCCTGCTTGTTTCGACCTCAGCCCAGAGGATGAATAATTTGTCCATCTAGGACCAGTCAGAATCTGAGTAGCATCACATCCATGTTATTCCTTGTCCAAGAACACAAAGTCTTGGTGCAGCTCACAGGGAAAAGCTTAAATAATTTGTTTTTACTGAAGGATTTGGCACAACTCACTGGCAAAATCCTGCTCAGGCAGACGTTTGCCAATTAGCTGTGTGAAGACGTCTCGCAAGCCTGTGAGTGGACAGGCCCTCCTCTGGCGGTTTGTGTGCCCTTCACAAGGAGTTTGGCAGCACTAAGAGCCTCGTGTGGTGGAACAGTTGGGGCTGGAGCAAAAACGGTGGCAGTCATCCTGAGCTCCTAGGCCTCTCTAGCAACGCGATTAGCACTGTCGTGAAAAAGTGTGTGCAAATAATTCTGCTCCAAAGAAGATGTGATGGCAAATAAACCTATAGCGGCATCAAAACTAAAAGGCTGGAGGGAGGCTCCAGCCGCTGCACCTGCTGGGCTTAGTGATGGTCGTACTAGTTCGGTGTTTCTCTCCTCAGATGCTTTATAGAGGTCAAGCAGACCTGAAGGCTTTTGCCAAACATTGTTAGGAATCAAGTGAAAGCAAAAAGATTTTTAGAAATATCAAATCAATGAATATCCAAATATCAATTTCCAGATTTCTACACAGAAGGAAGGTCTATGTGGGATAATGTGCCAGGGCAGATACACGTGTTGTTGGCAGACCCCCGTGTGCTTCTACAATGCTGAGCAATGAGACGGTAACTGTACGAGATGCACATCACCAGCTTCCTGTTTGCTCAGTGGGAAGGATAACGTGTACAGCACTTGAAAAGGCGAGATGCCAGCGTTTTGTCAGAAAGTCCATTCATCACTTAAAAAAGCAGGATGATTCAAGCCTCATCTTCTCTACATCCTTTCAAAAGATGAAGCCCGGGTGAATATTAAAAGGCTATGCACAGTGTTGTGTTGAAAACCAGGGGAACAGCTCTTTCTTCTGCCTTTCTACTTGTTCCTGAAAGGTAAGAATTATAAAAGTAAAGTCACAACTCTGTACTGGTACTTTGAGACTTTACCGACTCATCCTTCAACCTCGGACAAACATGTTTTAAGTGTTTTCACTGTGTATTCATTTAACAAATATTAACGCGATGCCAAGGGGGGAAGTCATGAGCGATGGTCCTAGTGAAGCAATTGTTAAGACCATCAAACTGTTCGATGAGAGCTTATTCACAGACAGTTGTCAAGCAAAAGTCTCATGTTCAACCCAAGGTCAGAGCATTCAGTGCTCAAAGAAACACAAACAAAGCGGTGAGCTGCATCTCAGGCGCTTACAGGCCTCACTGAGCGTGTGAAACGCTAAAGTCCGTGACAGGCCAACTAAAGGGCGACTGACTGACAACTGGCTGTATGGGTGTAAGCCCCCTCTGCCGAAAAGGCTTTAAAGCAGGGTTGTAGGGTTTGCAAAGCTGCATCTGAACGAGGGGCCGACGAGGGCAGCGTGGGGCTGTCAAACCCAGCCCAAACGCGGCCGCTAGGTCGAGGCCAGAACGGCCAGACGGCTAAAGCTTGGGGGAAAATGGCAAAAACAGGACAACGAAGTGAAGCGCACCAGTAAACCAACGTCAGAATGGATGGAGGACGAAAGAAAACTGGTGGGTCCCAGTCTGAGAACTGTGTAAAGGCAAAATGAACTGAACCAGTGTGAGAACGATTGGGCCAAATACATACAAAAAGCAGTTATTGCTTCTACAAGTGTAACGTTCATGTCTATCTGAGGTTATATCTGCTCGTTTTATTTGGTCTTTATATAAAAAGGACAGAATTAAAAGAGGGGGAACTAACTTATCCACATTACTGCATTTCCCTCTAAATTGCATATTATATGAGTATCTGCTGCAAATTTGCCCACTACATTCAATAGTAGTGTAATAAGCTCATGGTGCCATGCATGGATTCCCCGAATGAATTAGACGAAGGCAACACTAGGACTCAAATTGATGTCATTAGTGAGGAAACTGATGGTGTAATGATCAGTGCAGATTTTTCCAGACAGTTCAGCAGAAATGTCTGAAGGTGTGACATAAAAGAGCAATAATAAAAACAAGGCCTGGGAAACGAATGTAGTGCATTATCCCAGTTAAGTAACAGACGAGGTGTAAGAAGGAAGTAAGAAGTCAATAATGTGAAAGCAACTGACCTTGAAGAGGCGCAAAATGTTGGCTACCATGATTGACACGGAGCTGGCAGATGCGCCGATCACTCCCACCACTCGCTCCGGCTTCGTGATGATGGGCGGCCCTCCGCTGAGACACTTGACATCAGTTGAGTCTTTCTCAATCAGCGCCTGCACAAATGTCAGCGACTGCTCCAGAGCATGGGTGTCCCGGGAGCAGGTGTCCAGGACGCGTGCCCCCAGAGTGATGTTGGGCAACAGCTCGTTGTCGTTATTGATACGATCCAGGGCAAATAGCATGGCCTCCAGCCTGTGAATCCCCTTCTCCTTCTTCAGCTCTCCACAGGCCTTGCCATCGTTCCCTCTCGCGTGCACTGGGAACAGCCCGCCCAGAGATATGTCCCCATCAATGCGTATTGAATTGAGGTGTGTGTGGCCTGGCATTTTGGGTTTGGCCGTCAGGGCGATTGAGAAATAACAAGCCAGCAGCAACACCCAGCAGCAGACGCCTCTGTGGCAGCCGGTCCGCGCTCTCTCTAAGCCTCCGTGCAGAGTCATAATGAAAGGCTAAATCTGCATCCAAATACAAATTCAGGTCCTTTGAAACTGAAAGAGGTTTCCTGAAGGTTGGCTGCGGTATTTTTCAGAGCACAGCCATCTTCACAAGCCTCTTCTCATGGTTTCTAGCGCTCACACAAACCCAGTAATTCTAATTAAAGCAGCTTGGCTTTATTTATCTCTTGCACCGTGTCCTTTCTTCTGCGCTTCACTGTTTCCTTGCACCTGTGCGCAGCGGCTACATGCATTAACTAAGCAGTGCAGGGTCCACAGAGAGCGTTCTTAAAAAGCAATAACAAAGGCAGGTTCGCCCGAACCACTTGGGTGCATTTAGTTTTTCCTCGTGGTCTTTCAAGCTGCCCAAAAACCGAGAGGTGACCCAGTGGGCTCCACAGCAGGCACCTGCGAAGAGAAGAGAGTCGTGTGAGACTGTGAAGACGCGGTAAAAAGAGCTGCTTCCAAGACGGAATACAGCTCAGTCGCAGTTATTTCAGCAGCAGCGTGTACGCGGGGGTTGGCCTGGGATTATTCTCCAACGCAGGTTAGCTTTTGTCCCGTCTATGTAAATACCAGGTCGTACCGCAACAATACAACTCACGCGTCATGCTCCATATTTTAATTGAAATATTCTGAAGCATGCTGGCATTAGAAAGTTAAGAGTTCCAGAGAATAATGCCCAGACCGAGCAGTGTGCACAGGAAATCTGTTCTGTGTTGCACCCTGTCCCTCAGCTGCTTTCTGAGCGCTGCTGAATTATTTCTGTGTGCCTTGAGCATAGCTGATTCGCTGCTGTTTGGCAGCTTTCCATAGACTTCATAACCGCACTCTGCTCTGCACATGTAGATCATCTCTAGCGTCTCACCGAGAGGTTATGAAATGCGGGGCTACATGAAGAGCGCAGGATTTCGCTACTCAAAGAAACGGTATTCGCACAGTATGAGCTCTCTGCTCTCTGGCGTTTGACCCACTGCAGTCTCTGCGACTCCTTGTCACACCAGTGCTGGACTCGGTGTGTGTGTGTGTGTGTGTGTGTTTTCTGAACAGCAGGCTGGCTTCCTTCGCGCTGCCAGACTAATAGAGCGTTGGATCTGGGCACAGTGGGAGAGGCCTGCAGCTCTGCCCGTCTCGCTCTCTCAGCTGACCATCAACGCGCTCACATACTCCTCTGTCAGACCTTACTTCACGCTGGCCCTGTGTGCTAACATACCGGCTCCCGCTGTGCTGTAACAGAGGACACAAAGGGCAAAAAGGCATCCAGACTCAGAACGCTGTGCTACACTACAGCTGTCAGACACACGGCTGTGGAGCTGTGATACAGTATTTTTCATTTAGTTTAATTAAGATTAAGAGGCCGTCAGTCGCGACTCTTTCTCTAACGTTGCCTCTTAGCTTAGCTATGTCCTAGTCGCGTGTGTTCCCGAGTTCTTTCACTTGGCACATCAGATCAAATAATAAAGAAGCCCCGCTCTCACACTACAGAGTGGCCCATCCTGTGCTGTTTCTCTCATCCTGCTGGGAACCAGAAGGAGATATTTATATCATCCTCCACAGATCACCCTCCTAAAACACAGCATCCATAATGGATGAAGCGCTACCAGTCACGGCAAAACATCGTTCTAGGGGAAACCCTAGACGAGAAGGGAAAGGAAGGAGCGGCGATGGAAGGCTTGACTTCCAAGCAGGAGAAAAGGCAGAAAAGCAAAGTGTCTGGATCAGACTGCATTAAACTGTGTCAATGCAAAGAGTACAGACACAAAAACATTTGATACATGCACAGAAGCAGCCACAGCACTGATTCCACCTGCTTTCACAGGTCAGGCGTACGGAGCGTTTTCATTTGGTGATTGCCTTCCTGTGTGTGTGTAGGTAATAATGTTAAATGCTAATATTCTGTGTGATCATAATGAAGGTGAACGTGTTCCTGGTTTGAAATCAGACCATTCTTCATCGTTGTGATGATGATCACAGTGAACCAAACAACCAGGTGGATGCGAAGACTGTTGAGAATACGGCTCGTCAGCGCTCGGAAGTCTCAGCGCCCAGATGGGCAGATCAGATCAGATCAGCTGTCGGAGTGTTTGAGTTCGAGGGAACTGCAGCATCCACACAACAATCCTTTCTGCTCGCTTTGCTCTGAACTCGACCACATTCCTTTACCCCGGTGGCCTGTCTGTTTCCTTCCACGAGAATTTTACTCCCGTGGAAAATGTCTATAAAATGCATGTTTATGCGTCGGCGTCTGTGAATTACGTCATACAGTAGGTTGAAAAAAGATTCATACATCTCGTCGTGTGACAACGTTTCACAGTCACCAACAAACGTATCAGTAGGAGGCTGGATGGATGTGTGTAGTAGAGCGGACATCTTTCTGTTGATGTTATTGTTATCACTCGTGTGACAGAAATGATCGAAAAATGAATGTTTGTCAAGTGACTTTATAATTAACCCTGCAAAAACAAGACTTTAGTAACTGACCACGTTTACTACGCCTACACCCAACTCAACTTACTCAGTGATGTGATGCAGGTCAAGTGGTCGCACGATATGAAGTTGAGGTGTCAAAACTAGGAGGGAAACGTTTTCTGTCAGTAACTATTCACACTAAATGAAGCCATTTCGGTGCCACCGTATGAAACATAACCCTCGTCATAACAGAAGAACACAGTACATCCAGACTCACTCGTCGCCACTGAAATCGGTTTATCGCATCAAGTTAATCAGCTTTTCAACAGATGTTCACTTACTTTAGAAACTACAAACTTGAAGTTGACTCAAAAACTAAGGGTGAACATTTGCTTTGTTGTGGAACCAGAAATAATTGTGGGTCATTTTATTCTTTAAAATGTGTGATTGCTATGATGTTTCATGGTTCCCATCAAATGAAAATTGTGATATTTCATGAGTCTTTTTTTTAGATATTTTAAGAATCTGTCTTGCTAATTGTTTCTGTGCCAAGCAGCTTGGTGACTCCGAAGTTTTTTCTTCTAATAACGGCTCTTTTTAGCAGCACCACACACGCACTGTTCTGACATTTTAATTGAGTACAAATTGCTTAAATTTGTTACAAGCATGAAAAAGTTTAATGCCCACTAGGGAGTTGCAATTGGGGATTTATCCACTTTAAATACTTGAAATATTGGAGAGCTGGTAAAAGATGAAATGCTGAAAGGGAGGGACATGAGACCACTTCAGAAAGGTACAAATACCTTCACTGCCAAATGATCAAAGGTTGCTGACAGCAATTTTAAATTGTGAATCAGCCAGCGGCTACTCGCCAGCCGCTGCCAAGCCAACCAGGCCAGACTGACTCCACTTCCTGAGCTTGAGATTTACACTGTATCGGAAGCGTCGACAGGTAAAAGACATTTCCAGCACTGTTTTCAGCATCAAGCCCTTTGTTAAGGTGTTTTCTGAAGCTATAGCAGTAAATGCCTTCAGCTGCTCAGTTGGTGTCGTCTATTGAACAAGCTAAAACAAAAAAAACCTCACAGCTAATATCTGCTCCCACCGCTTTATAAAGTGGATTTGTACAATCATTCACAGGAAACACAGTGAAATATTTTATTTCAGAAAAAAGTGTCCCACATTTTTATGTCATGTTTTGCAGTTTTGTACATTTCCTGTAAAGTTAACAGCAGAGAAACCCAGAAGGACACAACCCTCAATTTAATATCCTGTCATCTCTGCAATGACATGCGTCCAGCTAATAAGTGAAGCCGGGCGCCCGCCTGACAGTGACGTCCTAATCCGACAGAGAACTGCTGTTTGGCCGTTATGCTTCAGCAGAGGAGATACTTAGGCCCAACAGGCCAACATGATCACAGAGGAAAATGGAGATAACGTCCTCAGAACAGGACGAGCTGCTGCCTGCATGCTGTCTGCTTCAGCATGTGGCTTGTTCCCGTGCGTGACTGTGGGCTACAGAAACATAGGACGGATGACGACGGCAGCTTCCTCCTGCACAACAAGTTTTAAGAAGTGAAATATTTAAAAGTCAAGAAATCCATCACAGGAAAGAATTTTAATGATCAGCTGCCTTTGTGGGGGTTTTTTCAACTCTGACAATTTGTGTGTCAGTGTCTGCTGAAATACAAAAGAACCGGGAGCTTGATGATTATTGACGTCAAGCTGATGCTTGACTATTGTTTTTCAACAATGCAGGCATCGCAGAAAAAAATGTCCTTATTGCCAGGGATAGTAGTGACAGATCCTCTGAAAGGACTGAGTCACGGGAATCTGAGAAGAACGCACTTTATTTACACCATGGGCTGTAGGAGGAGATAATGTAATGCAGCCTGGAGTGTGTCAGATATGTCTTCTCACCATGTTTACGGGTAAATGCTTGAAAACTGAAACAATGTCTAAATGTATATTACAGGCGTGTGTTGCTTCTGTTAGTCCACTCATAGATCAGAGCAGAATTAAGGACGTTGGTTTCCGGTGGATATTACAGGACTGACTCTGAAATGTGAGTTGAGCTTTAGCCAGGACTCTGAAAAGGGGTTTGATTCAGAGAACCTTGATTCACATTGTGTTAATACTTTAATTGCCTTTCGTGTCACGCAGAGTCTGTGCCTCCTGTGCCTCCCCGTGGAGGAGCACTAGATCACCTCCGCTAGACAACGGGACGATGTGAGATGAAACACAGTTTTCTTTTAAGAGTGCAGAGTAACCTTTGTGGCAAATGTTACACAAATCACAGTGGATAGATCATACTGTGAGTCAGTGTCACATTAATGCTGAGTGAAATGCTCCTTGTATGATGAGTCAAATTCAAGGTAGTGAAGACAAAAACAAGGGTGGAAGGCAGCGGGCGCAGAGAAACGCACGCATGTAATTCTATCTGCATTCATCCCAGCTCCAGAGCCGACATCAGACACCCCCTCGAAGCCAACGCGCCCTTCCTCCATTACCGTCCTTCGCCTTTCCAGGACACTGTCCATTAGCTCTCTCCACCAGCTCTGGAGATGTTAGGGTCAACTGATATTCGCTCATCAACACTTTACTCGTGCAAAATGCAAATTCCATTAACAGTCTGCGTTGGAGTCCTGGGCAAACAGAGGCGATGCTTCAAGAAACTCATTCACAGGCCCGTTTGTTCGTGTGCAAATTGCCTCTAATCATGTTGAGTCTTTGTTATTGAAATTCTTTCTAAATGTGCATCATTTATTTTCAAATTTACAAATGTATCGATACCTCATCGAGCAGCTGGAACCTCTTAACTGCCTCTACAGCTCAAGACAGTAGAAATAATTAGCAGAACTCGACTGGTTGGAGCCGGTGTAGAAACAGTGACACAGTAAGTCTGAACATGATGCGTGATGCTAAATGTAGTTTTGAATCTAGTCTTTTCACTACGAAGTATGTAAATGAAGTGTGTACAGGCTCGACAAGGCTCCGTCACGTGCCAGCGTGTCCAAGCGATGAGGCCACTGTGGTTTTGTCCTGGTTTGCTTCATTCCTAATTGAAGCCCGATTTTTTCCAGACACATGTGTATGAGAGGCAGTGGAGCAGTAAAAGGAGGCGCTGGCTGAGGCTATGTGTGTGTGTCCCACTTTGCTTGAACTCATTTTTCATGTCTCAACACAGTTTACAACATCAACGCACAAAAGGCACCTTTCAGCTCTGCTGCTGAGGAGCCCAGTGTTGAACGTCCTAAATGTGCCAAACGAGGCAGACTTAAGGACGATTCATCGTTTCTCTTCAAGCACCAGGCTCCAAACAAATGCTTTATTTCATTACGCTATATTGTGATAATTCAAAGGTAGCTGATTGTGTGGGCTGGGTTCAGTTGCTGCTGAATTGTCTCCTGTTTTCTTCCCCAAATGAAATATTGTAGCTTTCCCAGTTTAAAGTGCAGTAGAAAAACTAAAATAAATAAATGTTGGGGGGGTGGACACGTTTAAACACATTACAGTGCGCTCTGTACTGCAGAGAATAGGGGCTGATTTGAACCCTGCGCCTCGTTTTCCTGCTTCTGATTGACTGAACACGTAATCAGCTGTGGGTAGTGAAGGGAGATGTAGGCAGCTATCGAAGACGCAGGACTGGAGTAAACAGAGCATCCTAGTGGCTCCACACGCAGCTCTTCATTTTCAAATACACCAGCATCAGAGCTGAAGGGACGAAGGACGCGGGCAAATATCTGTGGCAGCTGCCATGTAAAACACTCACTGAATCCAATGGATCTCTCCCCAAGAGCAGCACCTAATAGTGGGGTAATAGCCGGCTAACAGCGCTGAGCACGTTTCAGAGTGTGCAGTGGAGATAGTTTTGTCACAGAAAGCAAATGCTCCGAGAACACCTCCCTCTGCGGTGACAACAGGGGGGCAAAGACGTATTTGTGAGGAATCACATATTTCAAATCACACATTCAGCGTCTAAGTATAGCTCGGGTTTATCTGCGCTCCTGGAGACAGAAGCTATGAATACCGCAACCCTCTGGTTGCTGCCACCCTGTCAAAGAGGGTTTCAGTGTTGAGGCACGCTCGAATGGATAAAGTGGATTTTTTATCATGAGAACACCACCATTCACTCCTCTTGTGCGTTGCTACATGCAGACGTGGGCTGCAGAGGGAAGCTGCCTGTTCCAGAAGCACTCAAAGAAGACATTATGTTTGAAAAGATGAACGGAGAACGAGAGCGTTTCTGGAAGCTCTAAGCATCAGACAGTGATGTGTGACTGTCTCCAGCGGTCCCACTTCCAGACTGAGGCCCGGGTGTTGACCAGGGCAAGCGTGACAGGAGGCGGCATGTTTACAGCGGTTATTCCTGCTTTGAAACCAGAAGATTGTTTCCAGGACAAAAACAAGCAAACTGAGTTGTGTAAATTCTAAAAGGCCTGAGATGGTAACTGTATCCGTCTATTCATCGTGTGGGTTCACACATTTCACACAACCCAAAAAGACAAATTATTATCTATGCCAACATTTGCAAATTGCCACCAAGCCTTACGTGCACACTTCATTCAGATTCTTTGTCGTTCCTGAGAGAAGAGTCAGCAGGTCACAGCAGCAGGACCTTAATCACAGGCTTCTCTGGTTTTACTAGTAATGAAGTTACACAAGTTTTCTGGGGTTGGGATGTAAAAACTGCACGATTATAATTACTTCCATAAAGTCTGATGGAAGTAAACGAGTAATTATCTTACATGTACATGTTACTACACTTTTCACTCATATAATATGGATCATAAATCTTAAAATAGTCATTTTGAATCATTCAGTTATTCATTAATTAGTCTTCACAATGTGTTTTTTCCTTTCCACCGTACTGTTTAAATGTGTTGTACATACAAGGAAATGTATATAAGGCAAACTTCTACTAACTACTGTTATTTTGTAATTTTATCTGAAAAAAACAAAAATTCCCTTTTGAAAGTTATTAATTGTCAACTAAGAACATGACCTTTTTACATTGAGGCCGCTGAACGCACCAGGTCCAGCAACATCTTTCTTTGATCTACGGAAGTAAAAGGTTTGGTTTCAGCCAAACAAAGTTGATGAGAAAACATTTTCTACCTTCACTTTCACCAGTAGTCTCTGCTGGTTGCCGAGCAACCAGCTCTGACCAGGAAACGCAAGCCATTGTCAAACAGTTTTTTGCGCGGATTAAAGAAACGAGATAGAACATGTTAATTAGCGAGCCTTTGAGGTTCTGGAAGCAGGATTTGAAGGTAGCTGTTTTCAGCTCTGTGCTTAACTAATCCCAGCCGCCTGCTTTGATGGTCACCCTCCCCGTCCGCGTGCGGGAGCATGGACAGCAAAGGAATTTGAAATAAATAAAATACTGCTTGTGAGCATAATCAGTGCAGCCATTACATGTTGTGTGAAACATAAATAAGCAGAGCTATTTAGTGTTTAGTAGTATGCAAATGGGGTTTTAGGGAGAGTGGAGCGGTCGTGGTCAGACAGACGGAAGCTGTCGCCCAGCAGTGTGTTGGTGAATTGCATTGCATTTTGCTGCCGTTACTCTATGCACTGTGTTGCGTAATGCTTTATTGATGTTAAGCTGCTTCAGCATCAGGCCACACGCTACTGAGCCCGAATCAAAGGTCCCTGTCAACATCACAACAGTGCCCTCACAGGCACTCGCTTCCTCGCGCTGTCATCTTTTCTTTTTAGTGGTATCATTACTGTAAAACTAGAGAGCACAGCCCTGCTTGCTTAACGCTATCTGCCAGCGCTGAAATCGCTCCACTGTTTTGCCATTCATCTGTTCTTAGAGGGATCTCTGCAGCTTCAAAGGAGGCCCAGCCAGCCTTTGGTCCGATGACATGGATTTAATCCCCAGATTAAAGATTTTATAAAAGTGATTTTTTTTTTTTGCCCTTCCTAATCTCATCAAACGTGCAGACTGGGCAGCGAGGAGTGAAACTGTGAGTTAACTATAAGAAGGCAGACGGTAAATCAAAGCGTGTTATAGGTTGGAAGCGTTGCATCATTGCTAATTGGGATGCCAGTGTGCTCTTATTAAAGTCTGCCACTTCTCTTTATTCCTGCTCCAAGCTGCATTCTGCGAGTCTTGGCAGAAAGCGTCCTTCAAACCATGAGAGAGGTAGAGCGCTGCAAGGAAATGCTGCACAAAGATTGTTACAGTCAACGAATATCACAGCAACTTTTCTAACTAATTTCCAGTTTGTGTTCACCCTTGGCATCGTCCTTCCTTTAGCCTTTGACTGCTGTTTATTCACTGGTGAACGGCACGATGTCCAGGTGGACGCGGTGTCCTTTTCCTTTACTGTCTATGAACCTGTAATTAGTCAAGGCCATCGTGTTGATGAAAAGCTATGCAAATATAAAGTTGACCTCGTGGACGATTTGAATGTAGAGTAATCTCAATGCGTTTTTCAGAGGACGTGTGAGCTCAGCCACAGGGCCCCTGTGATCCGGCCGCCGCCAGAAGCCTCTGTTCACTCCAGCTTTTCTCACACGCAGTTGAGTCAGTGACAGGAAGCTGTGATTGAAGGCGTCAGTGGCTGAGCGAGATATGATAATGGCCCGTCCACCTGTCCATCAATCCCGCCACACGTCAGTGTCCGAAGCCGTTTCCTGTTACACAGTCCATATGTTGTTTACTTGGTTATGAGAATTATTAAATGTAACATTTGCTGCTTCAGTGACTTTTATGAAGGGACGAGCAGTGTTTATAAGCGAAAAGACCAAACCAACAGGATCTGTCCATGTGGTTCACAGCATAGAAATGCACTTGTGTGTATTACACATCCAGTCGCTAATAGCAATGCAACGCGACGCATCAGAATATAAAAGGATAAATATTACGACCCTCGAGGCTGAAATGAGTCATTGCACTTTCCTGCCGAGTCCGATAAAGAGGCCTGTGTCCCACGTTGAAACGAAGCGACGGCCGCTGCTCCAGCCACAGACTGTGCCTCCTCTGTGGCTTTCAGTGGGAACCGTCCAGTATTTGATTCTGGGCTTCCTTCTGTACGAGGCTCAGTGCTGTTAAATCCTTCTGTCAGAACGTCGGGGTCTTTGTCTCACCAACATCATTTTCACGTTGATAACAGGCCTTTTAATTCCAGGCGCCTTTGTCGTACTCGAGAAATGAAGAGCTATGATTTTCCTCTCGTATTTACCGGCTCGCCGTGTGCATCTTGGGTTTTCACAATTGAATACAGCCCATTAATTATTCACCCCTCCCTGCTTTATCACAGCCTCCTTAGTTCTCTTTATCTCTCCCCTCAGTCTCTTTCATCGAATTCTCAGCACCGGATAGTGGGAGAATGTAAACCTCTCTTTGTAGCAAAGCTTAGCATAACCCGAGCTAAATTTGTGTGAGGCGGGCCTCTAAGTGAAGCGTGGGGCCTGATCATTTATCCTTTCATCTGTCTTGTTAATTCATGGCTCAAAGCAGATGAGGCAGAGCATGAAAGAGACAGGCCACAGCTAAGAGTTGGCCGTTTAGCAACACCACCATCTGAGCTCCGAGATCAAATGTCTGCTTCATGTTCCTCTCTGACGTGACAACAGCGCTTTCGCAGGTTGTGTCCAGAGATGCTGAGATAGTTTCAGCGAACCCTGGACACATTTACAGGCCCAGCATGTGCGTGACTCTGCAGTCATCTTACATCTTGTGCCTAAATTAAAAAATTTTAGTTCTGGTAATTGTGCTTAAAAATTAATGCAGGTTTTGAGAGCCAGTCTACTGCTGGCATTCATCATGCCCTGACAGCTTCCACTGAAGATTAAGCATTCACCCTCAACACCAGAGGAGGGCAGGGACGATCCCAGATGAGAAACCGGGTCGTTAGCTTGGTTCTCCTCTGCGGAAAAGGTGTCTGACTGAGCAATTGGGATTTTGTAGAGAAATTAGAAAAAGACTTTGATCCATAAAGGGATCATGTAAAATATGTGTCTGCGTATCTGGTAAAGTACGGGACATCTGGGCACGGCTTGATCCTGCCGTGAAGCACTGACACTTTATTTGTCTTCCTGTGATGCGATGATCTTCTAAAAAAAACAAAAGCTGCCCACTAAGCCGCTCAGGTGCTGTCTGTGCTAATCAGGTGCATTTCTAATACATTGTGCTGCAGCTTATTGGCCCAACTTTACACTGAAGTCAACTTATTTAGGAGATTATCTGCTAAAGATGGAAATGATGCCACTTTCCACGTGAAGTGCTTTCACTTCTCAACTTTGGAGGAGACAAGTGCTCAAATTAATACAGGATTTCACAAGCACTACCCTCGAGTTCGCTCTCAGACATTTACCTTGTTCCTGCTCCTTCTTTTTTTTATTCAGTTTCTCTAGATAAAAATATCTACTGAGGACAATTTGAAACCGTTCTTTTAACAGCTTCATTTGTTCAGTCGGATTTGTACCATCAAATGAACCCAGTGTCGGCAGCTTGACCAGAGACTGTTGCTGACATTTACACCTACTAGAAGCCAGTTTGCGCCTCCACTGAGGATCGATAGATACACACCTGAATCCACTGTGTGCTTGTTATGGCAGATTTGTGCTTCTGTTGTGTCTTCTCCACACTCTCAGGTTCACACACCTCACACCTGTAGGCTGCTCGGCTTTATCTGCTGGCCTCACAGGAGCTGTCGCCTTTGTTACGTTTGAAAGTAAAACCTCGCAAAAACTCGATAACACTGAGCCACAGAGGGACGCGACGAGACGATGGCCTGCTCCCGGCTCGGTTTGCATCATGCATCCACAAGCGTACGAGTAAAGCTAAGCAAACACTTGATTGACAACTAGTGCACTGCTGCTCGGTGGCACTAATGTGGTGGAGGCTGTTAGAGTATGTTATGTAGTAGGTAGATGCAAACGGTGTCACTGGTGTGGTCAGTGTATGGAACCGAAGCAAAGAGTCCATGTTTAAATTAGGACGGAAGCGCATTCAGCACATTCATCAGGCCTCTTAACGCAAAATAAAACTTCAGTTCAACGTGTGAGTTAACATTTTAACATGACGTGTGAACTGCTGTGGCTTTATACTCTGTCCCAGACACGCAGCTCATGTCTAATAAAGGTTCTGCCGAGCTCCGTCTTTGTTTGCCGGGGGGCTGCTTTGCGGTGCTAGTGCATAATTGTACAGGTCTCTCTTGTTAACTCTCCAAAGCTCCCTGGACTTGACGTGAGGCATCACAGCAAGAGAACAAGGGTCACAACCACTAGACATATCATTAATCACAGAATCTGTGGGTTTTAGCCTGGGATTATCTGTCCCTGAGGGGTCTGAGTCAGTCACGGAGTCCCGCGTAGGTGCTGCAGCCAGAGGGAAATGTCAGTCTGGTGGTGCCTGATAGACTCTGCCCCGGTCGAGGCAAACTACAGAGAGGATGAAAGAGCCGGAACATTGATTTCAGTTCAAGAAGCAGGTGGGAGGAAGAGGGAAAAGGAGGGAGGGAGAAAAGCCTTCAAACTAGCCATCTATACCCAGTGGAAAATGGGGAAATGTAGTCAGCGGCAACACGCATGTGGGTGCAGGAGAAGTGGAAATGATTGAGGTCACCTCATCATTTATCATTACTTCTTTCCACTTCTTTCATCCATTCACCTTATATTTCAAAATCAAGGGAACCAGAACCGCAATGTCCAGAACAAGCCTCCGTTGCGTCGAGCTACTCGGGACTTGCACTATAAGTTTTAACCACACTTCTAATCCATCGCAGAACTAGTGTATTAACTAAAAACGGCTTTGGCTGGATGCACCGTGCTCCCTGCCTGGGGCCTTCCAGGCCGATTGGATGAGCGTCTGCAATAAGGAGAACAGGTGTCCAGTTTTTTGACCCCACCTCTCTCAAGAGATGACGGTCAACTGCCCCCAAGGCTGTGGTCTTAACCCGTGTGATTAATGCATTAACTGCGTGCATTAACGAGACGGCAGGTCTTTGAACACATCACAACTCTCACATTGCCTCTGCATTATTAATGTCAGCACAAAGAGCCTGTTTAATGAGGCAGAACTGTCTAAGAGGATGCTGATTACGCATGCGATGGGTGTTAAAGCTCACCCGTCAGAACGCATCCACATTTCAGGGTGCATACATTCTTTTAAGCAACATATTTGTTACTTTTATCATTAACCAAAGTTTGAGGCAGAGGAAGGCCACGAGGGGCTGGCATGTAATGAATGATCTGGGTCAGACTGAGCAATCAAAGCCCAAGTTAACCGCCCTATTAACTTTGATTCTCTTGAATCAGAATTAAATAAATATGATGCTACGGCCATGTAGGCAGTTATCTTAGCTTAGCGTGAAGCGTGAAACCGCTTCCCTGACTCTGTCCAAAAGGGAACTAGATCAAACTGTCTGAGCAGCTGGTGCACAGCCACCTAAATGCCAGGTCCCCGGGTCTCCAGCTTCGTGAAGCTCCGTGTGGTTCGTCACCCGTCGGTCGTGGTGCGTTCTCCGCTTTCCGGGCTTCAGGTGCTTTTCTGTGTAGTGGCTTTGAGCAGGTACTGATCACTACATGCCGGGAACCTGTTTGTTTCAGAGATGCCGTGACCTAGTTGTCTAGTCACCGCAGTGTCGCTCAGATCCTAATGCTTCTCCAGTTTTGCTCCTCAGCACATTCATTTCAAAACCAGCTCACAATACACTGTAGCCACCAGTTTCAGTGACGTGACTCATAGTTTATCGGCTCTTACTCTAGAATATACTCATAAGCTAACAGTCAATCTTAAATATTTAGGTGTCAGCAGTACGTGATGGCACAAAGGATTCTTCCTTTGCTTTCATTTCTATGGATTTTACGTTGCCCAAACTACATCTATTGAAAATATCTGACACTTTGAATACTGCTTACAAGTTCATCACATTATTACAAAAAAGTGCTCACAGAAGAAAAGTGTTTGTTTAGATCTGGAAGAAAATGTCTGTGTGTGCATGTTCCTTCGTTTGTCGCCTTCACAGCTAAATCTGCAGCAAAAATCTGTTTTCACCAGATTAAAGGCGAGATTCTTTCCTCTGCTGTCAAAGGGGCTTTATGTGTGGTCACACACATGACCTGGAGCTGCGGCTGCGTTTTCAGAAGCAAGCGCGTTGCCTTCGCTCCCGTTTCTAAACCGTGACAGCGACTCCTGAGGCCACTCGCTGCCTTTGACCAGCGTATCTGTTCCACATGTCTCCTAATGGTGTATTCATGCACATGACATGACAGTATTATTTTTCCTTTAATGACACTGATTCACACACATGATTATGGCTTTTTGCCCGGGTTTGAATTGTAATTTTCTCTAAATCCTCCAGACTCCCTGAAAACAATCCCTTCGCTAAATAACCAGAATGCTTTTGCAGAAGCGTATTAGCATAATTTTGGTCAAGCAACACAATTTAGCAGCATCTGCGCAACGACGCCACAGCTTTGAGTGAAGCACAGTAACCACTTTCATGGGAGAACATTTCAGTCCGACTCAACAAACGCATTCATGAAGCCACAATTACTTTGACGGGCTCTTATTACTGCTTCAAACAGCAGCAATGTTGCCACAAAGGTATCAATTAAAAAAACGTCCTCCTTAAAGACCAGGCTACAGATCTGAACAGCTCTAATTACAAGAGAGGATGAACCTGCTCTATCTGCAGCGCTCCTCTTCAGGTAGCTGCTGTCAGGGTGAGAGAGCTTTCCACTTAAAGTAATCAGTCTAATTTCGTTGCATAATCAGCATCTTATGAAGACACTTTTTTGCACTACGAAGCTGGAGAAAACCCGGACCAGCGTCCCCGGCAACGCACAGCATCGACACTTGATGGTTGTACAAATTCATCGTCAAAGACAGCAGCAACCTGCAGGACATCTGTGTCTTTCCAAATCTGTGAAAATGTCTTTCCCTGCATTTTTCTCCAGCGATTTATTTGTGGTCTACTGATAGTGCTGAAAGTCAAGACGGGCATAATGACAAAATGCTCCAAGCACTGTTGTTCATCTCTTTGATGTGAGGTTGCCTAGTGATTCTCAATCCTTAATGGTTGCTCTTGTCCTTAAGCATATGGACTGCAGTTATTTTTTCCTCCTTTGTCACTTTCCACTGGACACTGGAATCCCAGCATCCATCTCCGTGACTGCAGCAGATGGATGGAGCATCCTGTGGCTGACACAGACGCTGAACGCTTGCCCAGTCAGCCAACGCACCTCACAGAACCACTGTCTCCTAGAAGTCATGTGTATATAAACTAAACTGGATCACGTTTTACTGAGAACAGGTTCTGTTTTCTGTTTTATTTCTAATATTTAAAATGATCCCATCTGTAGTTTGACATTTGCCTTTGTGCATTTACTGTAAACACAGTGTGAATCTTTCGGTGGTTGTGCTCAGGAAATGTTAGGGAAACATCGTGGTCCTCTTGTAACACAAAAAGAATTTCACCTCATTTCAACATGTACTGGGGTTTTATTTAGTATTTCCTTTTGCTGCTTTTAGCATCTCAGGGTTTAAGTGCAGTACAAATGTCCTTGACGTTTAGAAAGCCCAGAAGATTCAAAGCACATGTAACACGTGGCAATAAAAACAGGCTTCACCAGTGAACTCTGTTCAAACGTCAACGTAAAATCAGCAGGAATGCTAAAGGCGTTAGCCACTTAAGTCTGGAGCAGCACATTAGCGTCACATCAGGCGCATCTGATCGCAGGGCTAGGTCAACATCTGCTGCTGTTTTATGCATGTTCATTTAAATTTCAATGCATACAGTTGTTTGACCGTCATATAATAATTTATTGAAATCAATTATGAAGTCATAAGTTAAGAGAGAAGTGAGCAAAGTGTTTCCATAAATACAAAGGCAGTTTATTTGAACATTATAGTATGAATTCCTATAATTCTCTCTGGCTTTATGTTTCCTGACATGTTTCTCTATAATCCTTTCCAGCCAACATAGATGCTTGCTCAGGAAACTGCAGTAACACAGGTGAATAGATGTCACTAAACTGATCCTGTTGTGTTGCAGCTACTGATCGACCTGCATCCTGTCTGTGCATCTGTTTGCAAAAATGTCCACAGTTGCCTGATGTTCAAAGCCTTTAGAAATGTGACTCAAGCCATGGAACATACATTCAGCATCTGCTCCCCCTCCACAGAGACCAGAAACCCTCTGCGACACTTGAATGTTTCATCAGATTCAGTCTGCATTAGATTTACTAGGGGAAACCACACGTGCACAGGGAGGCTGCAGCGGACGGACGCGCTCTTAAGGCGTCAGACGCAGCACATGCCATAACATTACTGACATTCCTGGTTTTCTGGTTATCAGCATACTGACATTTGACAGTAGAAGTGAGAAGAGCAGGGAGCTAATGTGCTCACTGTGACATTTCCCTGTGGACATGTCAGATGAACTCTCGTAACCGCTTTTGCTTTTCTCATCTCTAAGAGTGTTGCTGGAGAGGGGGTCAGGTCACCTCTTCTTTATCTGTCACAGAGACACAAGAGGATGGAAATGGGCAGACTAGAAAGTCTTCTGTTGACGCTTGCGCTGTGTTGTTATGGAGCAGCTGCATTATTTCCCTGGAAGGCTTTCAACTGGCTTAGGTAGGAGGAAAAGAGCTCTTTGCAAACTGTGTCAACACTCAACAAAAACACAGTTTGATCAAGTTACTATTTCGAGAACTTCTCTGTTGTCAGCGAAGGGAAAGCACGGAACGTAATTTCTCGAGCTTTACCAAGTTTCACTGAGGCGAGAAGCTTTGACCCAGAAAATGAAACGTCCACCCCCCTGTGAAAGCACCGTCGCCGTCTTCGGCTGACGTCACCGTTTGCAGCCGGGGCGTCAGACAATCATGGGCCCTGAAGGGGCAGGAGTGGCTTCATTTGAAGCATCGCTACACCAGGCCTGCGTTCGCTGGGCTTCCAAGTGAAACTCCGAAGAAATTCCATTCAAATCCTAGTAAATGTGAAAGTCTTATAAAGATAACAGTGGCGACCTCGTGCCCTCATAATGTGAAGAATGGTTGAGAGTTGGTTAGAGGGCTTTTATTGATCTCTGGATAGAAAAGAGAGGCGGCTGCACAGAAGACTAAAAGTTAGCAGGCGTAGATTATAATAGAAAAGATATTTGTGCTTAATCTTCATCTCATTGGGGATGAGGTAGTAAGCCTCACTCGATAAATCAATGCTATTACACCATTAACAATGTTTAGCTTCAATTAATCTCTCCACCATGGGGATGCGCACACCTCGAGGAAGAGTGAAGCCGCTTTAATGGACAGAGTAGGTCTTAAGTGGTTGGAATCGCAACGAGGACACAACTCTGCGTCGTCGCATGAGCCATCAGTGCATTTAGACAATCAAAGCTATGACTCGTTCTTCAAGGTCAGTGTTGCATCCATAGATATATCTGTGCAGAAATTCATGCATTTATCGTCTCTAACTCCAAAGTTTTGTCTCACTTCACGCCAACCACCCAGGTCAGTGAGTAACAGAGCAGATCCGTTTTAACAGCTTGACCAAATGTGTAGAAATTGCTGCAGACACTTTGGTGTCGTTTTAATGAGATGGAGAGGAACAAAGGCTGATTTCAGCTATTTCAGACTCACTTTAGCTGCCATCATTACGGCGGAGAAACACAGTAAGTAGCTGTTTCCACAGACTGCTGCACTTGGAAGGAGTCAACAGTAGGGATGCGTTTTTGGGAGACAGCTGCATGTAGATATTTTTTATTTAACACTATAATATCACCTACAACGATGGCCGGACAGTCCGTCACTCTATTTTTTGTTATCAGATCCAACCGAGGAGTAGAGTTAAAGGAACTGAGGCTGGATCGCACCGTTAAGAGCTGATACCTAGAAATTCAAACATGTTTAAAAGCATCTTTATAGAAACAGAAGTCAACCACTCAAGTGAGGATGTTGAGATCCGTGTGTGTCCCTGGTGACTCTTTCCCATTTCACCTCCTCACTGGGGTAAAAGTTCTTGACTTTGCTCGCTGAGAACTTTCCCTAAGCTTGAACTGCTTGCTAAAAGTTTTTATGCTAAGGAGCTCGGTGAGAGACGTTTCTGTTTGGGAATGCAGCCCCAAACGGTTTCACTAATTACCTCCTCCTCCCGCTTCATCTCCTCATCCTCTCAGTGAAATCACCAGGTATAATCTGCAGACGCTCGGCCCTTCATGGCACATGACATGGATTGGCTTGGATTAGACTCTTTGTCATCATATTTCTTGCTCTGGGAACCTGCATGTGCTGGAACCGCAGATGGTTGAAGAATAGTCTGTAACACCACTGCTTTGCCTTTCCGTGCCGCACGTTCTCGCTGCTCATCGCACCGCTGAGGAGCTCCGTTTCTTTAATATTTGATATTTCCTGTGGGGTCTGCAGTGACGATCAGAGATGGAGACAACCTTGAAATGCCTCCCTTAATGTACACACAGGGGGAACAAATGAGAGGAGCATATAAAGAGATGTTGAGGGAGAGGAGTGGCATGAAACGGTAAAAGGGGAGTGAGCTGTGTGGTAAGTGGTGGGAGGACGACCCACAGCTTTAGCCCCCACACTGACTAATTGGCCTTTATTTATCAATTTTAGAGTTGTGTTCGGCAGCACGTTGCGGTTTTGCTGTGAATCCAATTTAAAGGCGCGTCTGTCCTCCTTCCCTATTAAAGCTAAAACCAATTTCTCAGACATGCTTTACATCCTTGCAATAACTCCAGGGTCCAATTTGGAGTCTCTTTTACCTTTTTAAATGAAGGCAAATTTGCACATATTGATTCATCCTGTTTTACTCCATCATAGCTTCAAGTCAAGGACATGTAGGTGTAACTGCATAGGAGGATTGTTAAAGCTACAGCTCCGCAGGAAATGAATGATTTAAGACATTTTTACTTTTTAAACATGAGCAGAATCCTTTCGCTGTTTTTTGCCGCTAGGGAACCTTTGGCTTTATCAGGCTTTCAGACATCTATGGAAGGAACCACATATTAGCGAGACGTTTGGCATCTGATGCACAGGCGATGATGTTATGATGCGATGGAAAATGGAAGTCCTCCAGGTTGCACCACCGATGGGTTGGTTTGTTTTGGATGATGCCGTGAGTGCGCTGGCAGTCACCTGCTTTATGTAATTAATCCTCAAATGCATCCTCGTTTATTTGGGTCCATGCTCAGACAGAGAAAACGCTTCGAAGCGGTCGATTTGCTCACATGTAGGGAAAGCGCTTAACTGTAAATGCAGTCGTTCATCCAGTCATCTATGCATGAGACGAAAAGAGAGCATACGTGGAAAGAGACAGCTGGTCTGACTAAGTTTTAAAGGGCTTGGAAGCCTCTTTTTCTCAGGCTGCACTGTGAGGGGAAAATCTTTTTATAGACTAATCTCACATGAGAAGATTCTCCCAGCAGCCTTTAATTGGCTCGTTTACACTGTTTGATGCCGTATCCATCAATCCACTATCTATACTGCTCATCCTGTTAAGGTTTGCCTGCACTGGGCCATGAAGGCAACAACGCTCATGCTCACATTCACACGTGTGTAACTGAGAACAACCGAGTCCTTTAGTTGACTGTCTTCACATTCTGGGGTGAACTGGAGCATCCGAATAAAAGCCACACAAGCACAAGGGGAGCAAGACGAGAGATAACGGCATCATCATAGTCACCCACAGAGGAGCTTGGCCAGGAGCACGTTCAGCCTGAAAGAAGACGTCTACATATTGAATTTGCGTGTATTTGCATCAGCAGCATTCACAGTAATGCACCGTGCTGGTCCAGTCCACAACGGCTGTGATGCGTTTTACTTTGTCTTCACTATAAAAGCTCTGTGCGGGGTTTGGCCTCCTTGTTCACAGCAGCTTCATTTGTCTGAAAGCTGCCGTACAGTAGCAGGACGGCAGGTAGAGGCAGGTTTGAAACGAAGCCTCCAGCTGCTCGCAGGTTGACGGGGTTTCTGCTTTATGCCCTGCACTCTACAACATCTCATAAAGTGCTTTTGCATCTGTGGCGTTCACAAAGGCCTCTGTGAAGGTAGTGCACTGTGTACGGAGACGCTGTTCTCTTAGATGCTTGGTGCTTTACAGGCGAAGAGTATGGCCAAGGTTTGGTAAAAATGCTTTCTAATCTCTGGCTGTTCTCTGGCTGCGCCGCTAAACAATCCGTGTGACTAAACTGCAGCCCAGACCCTCATAGATCCAGCGCTTGCTTTTAGCAGTAGCCAACATTCTGTGCATGGTGGGTTAAAATTGTCGTTTGGCTTTTGTGTCATTTTAATCCAAGTGTGATTCATCATGTTTTTCTCCCACTGTTAAATGATCCAAATGTTGTGTTTCTTACAACATGTTATCCATCCACACACATTTGTTGTTGAACACTCTCCAAGCGCATTTTTTCATGCTGTAAAACAGCAGCGCTGTTCAAGCGATGTGTTATTTAGGGCATGGTTTTATAAGCACGATCCACTTTCTATGATTCTTATTTCTGATTGTGAAAAACTGGAATCAAATGTCAAAAAAAACTATACTAAGAAGAAGAAGCTGCTTTTGGCAGTTAGAGCCACTTGTGTTAATTGATGTTTGAATTAGCTCAACTGGCAGATTCACTGACTGAACCCAAGCCTGACACACGACGTAAAACACGGATGAGTCAACCTGACTGACCCTCATGTCAGAGACTCGATTTCACCCACCTGTGTAGATGATGTGAATGTGTTTCAGTGGTTTCTGTTTCAGCTGTGTTAATACATACATTCGTAAAAAGGTTCAGGTTTGTTCATCGAAGCAGAATTTACCTTACGTTCAGTGACATTAACTAAATGCTGAAGGTATTTTCAGACCTCTCTGCCTCCCTGTGATTAGCACAATCTATCAGCTTGGCTCTAAGTGGAGCAAATTGACAACAGTAGCGGACGAGAGAAAAAGAGGCAAACAGGACAAGGATCTGCTTCTTCTGTCTTTGGACTTTTAACCACCACTGCAAATAGCTGTGTCTGTGAAAAGCCAGCTTCAATCCATTAAACTGGCAGTTGGCTAACCTCTGTACAGCCCAGAGCGCTTCAAAGCAAGAGATACATCCCGATGCTCCCTCAAGGCTCTGATCCCGCTCCTGGAGCGAGGAGCTGCTGCTTTATTTCACAAGGTTTGGAGAAAGTTGCGGTTGAGGCGGTGGGTCCCGAATGCAAATATGTGATTAGCAAAAGCTGTGGCTAACCAGGTTAATGTAATTAGGCTGCGAAACAATACAGGCCCAGCAAAGCACGTCTCAACAGGGAAAATCTTATTACTACATGATAATTGTATAACAAATCCCTGAGACAGTCGTAATCGCTTTGTTGGTGTCACGACGCTCAACGTTCATTTGAAACACTGATTGCTGTAAAAAGTGCAAGAACATGATGAGACAGCCGGATGTTTTTTCAGTTTTTTGTTTCTGCCCAAAACAGAACACGAGGCCCTGAGGAGCGCTCGTGGTTGAGGTTTAAGCGCTCTGCCATTTTTAATCACTGTAGGCGTCCGGCTGCAGACAGACGACAGACTGGCTTGGGCTCACATTGCTCCGTCACTGCTCCCAGCAAACCCTTCAAGATGACAAGTGTCAGCGTGCCAAGCTGAGATGTTTCCGAGAAACCGCAGCCGCTGCTCGTAGGAATACGGGGAACTGTGCTCCTTTCTGCAGACTCTGTGATCTAAAGGACGTAAGGTTAGACCAGCGCTTCAACTGGTAACGTGCTCCAGCGTTTGTCCTTATCCAAATAAAAGTCCTGCATTTGCAGCATCTTTGCTTTTGTTAGGAGGCTGTATCTAAAGAGCACATTTACACTCCTCCCCATAACCCTAGGTTCTCTTTCTTGGCACCTACTAAAGTACAGAGCGGGGTCCCTCGTGTCGGCGCAACCCCTGGCGACAAGCTTCATTACATAACCACTGGCAGAGACTGAAATATGCAGCAACCCTACAAAAGGAAAGAAGCAGACACTGTCGCAGTGAGACAGAGCTTTGATAAGCCGACGTTCGGCTGCACCATGCATGAGATGCGGTTTAAAGCTGCGACGCTCATGTGACGGTGCCTTCATTTACATCATGTGCTTTGATAATGTTGCTTCACATTTACTGAACATCTATCTGCATAAGAACATTTGCTGTTTAATTGTTATATGCAGGCTTTAAATCCCCAAACACAAAGAGAAGAGACAAGAAAGCGTTATGGCCTAAATAACTTTTACCCTTAAGTGTTTTCAACTTTTTAACCTGGTTTTAGTGATTCTCTGGAGGTTCTTTGTACATTTAATAACTAAATATTCTACTTCCCTTCGTGCTCGTATTCAGCTTTCTGTGCTATTTATTTATGTGATCAAAGTCAATATTGATTTATAATCAGTTGTTTATTTTACTGAATAATAGGAAAACTGTATCAGAGCCAAACGTAAAGATAAATAAAATGATATAAAACATAGAACAAAGCAGAATGTCAGACTCTACTCAAGGCTACGTGAGCAAGAGGCCTTTCTATCATTTTTACTGCCGATTGTTTAGTAGGCAACACTTTGAGCTATGAATTGGAACCATTTGTGACCTTTTTCATCAAAGATCAGGATGAAAATATCAGATCCCTATTTGGTCATTAGCATAACAGCCTCAAAGGACTGGAGCTGTTAGATCAAGTTAATTACCAGTCGCTGCATCGCAAAGGAGACGAATGACAAAGTAAGAAGCAAGCGAGGCCTCAAATCTGTGGCTCAGATGTTTTGGGAAAACGAAAATATGAAATTTGTTTAAGCTTAATAATAACACACGAGAAGAAGCCTGAAAGTCGTCTTGGTTGACAGAATGAAGTGAAGTTTTCATTTTGTATCAGTATTTGGCAAAGTATAGTGACGAGGACGAGACGCAAAAACAGGAAACATCATCACTCAGCTGGATCCCGACCTTTAAACTGAGCTCAGGTATTTTCCATGAAAACCATCCCTGGGTACTTTTCTTCGTCACTTCCATCGTGGCTGCAGTTTATTGTCTAACAGCGTAGGTGAGTTATGTGTGTAGCTCTTCTGGGGCTTGCTCTGCTGCTGTTATCTTTCAGAGTGTTATTACCTCAGCAGATGAGACAAAAAATAACGACCCAAATCTGGGAAAGACCTTTGATAGTAATGTGCACCATAAGGGCAGAACAGGAGAAGCATCCTGTCCTTTCTTCAGCCAGAAACTCACAGAGGAAGTGTCAATGTGTCAGAAGCTGGATATAATCTTCTGCGCTGTGACGCATGGGGCGATCATGGTGCGCTGTCACCGGTAGTCCTTGTCGTTGATTAAGGCTTTTCATCCTCCATTGGGCTTAGCTCTGGGGCGCTAGCACTTTGTCTTGTGACATGCATAATTTCCTCCTTGCAGTCTCCCTATCTAGATAGCGAGCTAATAGAAACTCTCCCCGGATCCGTTCTTAATGAAGACAGATCCTCAGATTGCCGAGCAGTCTCATTTACATTACTAGTTTATCAATTTATTTTAAGCAGATTAGGCATGTTTCACGTGACACGCGAAGGGCGGGAACTGCAACCGTATAAAAGTAATTCTCCAAGGATTTTACACAGCATCATTTTCATTTAAGCCGTATCGTTGCGCTGCAGAAGGTCCGCTTGATCTGCAGACAATGAGCCCCTGAGAGGCAGAGAAGGAAATGGGATCAGATTGTTGTACATATCGCGTTGGTTGTCAGGCAGCAGTTCACAGGGACTTTAACGTGTAGGTGGTTGATGGAACGACCTATGAGACAAAATCCCACCCGTGGTGTCCGTCGAGTTGTGTGTTTTCCTTAATTCAGCCGCCGACCTTAACCAGACTGACCTGAGCCTCCGATGACCCTGTGCTTCCTGCTTCTCTAGCAGAGCCCCTGGTTTGTGGGGTTTGGTAACCGATTCAGCTCAACGCTTTGAGGGGTAAGTGTTTGGTTAACAGCAGTAGCCTGTTATGACGCACACCTGCAGTGTGACGTGTCCTCTACACAAAGCTTGACTGGCTCCTCAGGTCATTCAAGTTACATTTTATGGCAGCTACAGCTGCCATTTGCTTGTATTGATCAAATTGTTTGTTTAGTTCAATCCATCCAAATCCCGAGACAGTCAGTCAAACAATACATTGCGTTTTGCTTTGATTATCAAACTGCTGACTGATTAATGACTTCATAATTTCAGCTTTAATGGACAAAATAATCAAAATGTCTGAATGCAAATGAATATAAAATGCTGGATAAAATATGAGGTAATACGTGCTCCATGAAGCGCTTTAATCCTCCCTGGATCCCCGTCAATTTGCACTGAAGTGTGTGTGTAGTGGGAAATTGGACTATTCTTTAAAAAGGAGGGCCTCCAGGTGCTATTCATGAATGTTCAACGACGTGTGATTGGAGAGGAAGAGAAACGGCTCTGACTTCATTTAGACGGTCAGGATGACACTGGGCACGTGTTGGCTTTATGACTGTACGTCTGAATCCTGGAGGACTGTGATGTAAACACTGTCTCACAGCTGCAATCATTAGAAGAAATGACTTTCCATATCACTGCATGAAGGGATATGAAACCGCAGATGTAACATCCTCTGAGCTCAAATCTACAGATTAAAAGCTGCCAGGAGTCATAATGCTCGCGTCATATTACTGCGTCATCTGTGTTTACATGGAGATTATTTACTTCCGAAGAATTTCATTTCCAAAATTTGACATGACAAGAACATCAGGTTATGGATGAAGCACTTAGACTGGTCCTAACTGTAACCTCTACAATACTGTAAACATATTTGAAGTATGTAAAAGTCATGCATTCAACCCTCAACAATAAAAATGTGTAAATGTAGTCGTAATATATTAAATGGGTCCTATAAGACAATAATCAATGCTCAAAAAATGATGCATGAACATATTTGAGTATACAACACGTCTTTCTTTTTGGTAAACTACATAAAATAGGCTTGTTGCCATAGCATTAAAGCCACTGGATATGATATTTATACCCCATGTTGGGCCATACAACCTCAAACTTTTGGGTCTCAGAGCTGTCGCATATATGATCCAAGGAGCAGGAAAGCTATCAAGCTTTCGTAGCTTGTGGGCAAATGCAGTGGTCTAAATTCCAATAAACATCCAAGCGATGCCATTAAATGCAACCCAACAACTCTGTTGGTGGAGATTATTCCAAAATCCAACCCTGTGGTCATTCGTGTGCAGCTTTACAGGAAGTGTGCAGCGTGTTGGACTTGACGGATGCCAAACCCTGCAAACACATTAACTTCAAAGCAAACTAAGCAACATGCATACATTAAACATCACCCACTGATCTTCATTTATCACTGGTGCCTGGGCTTATGCAAAAGAAATGCCACTGCACAAGGTGGAAAATTACACAGGAAGTAATATTGCACTCCTGTGAAAAAATCCATAAAATGGAAAATCATGATATGATTTCCTGATGAAGGTTCAGAAATGGCTCCCCTCCTCCTCATAATTGAAATAATAGTGCGGGATAGCAGAAGGTAACGGCACATAATGCATAACAGTGCAATGAATGTATAAGGTTTAATAGAAGGTGGAAATGGCAGAGATGGAACATTTCATTAGAAAACCTGAATAAAGTCTGTGCGTGTGCTTGATGTGCGGCTCTAATTCGCTGTGATGAATGAATGTCCACCTGGAAGGATGGTCTTAGTTAAGGCTCTCAGACTTACAACGGATATTCTTTGGATCAAATTTTAGATAAAATATCTGGACCTCTAAGCTCCCAGTCTAAAAACTCCTTAATGGAGAACTTCTGTCCTCTTCTTTTTTATTATGACGAGATGTGGAAATCATTAAAGCGCTCATTCATCCAAACGGCTAATAGTCACAGTTCATACGCAGGGCAGCAGGGAAAGGATCCAGCGACGGCTCTACCCTGCAACCAGTGGTTGGGAGAAAAATGTATTTATGGGATGTATAAGGCCAGCGGAAGTGAATGAGGACAGGTGGTGATAACAGGAACAGTCAGGACTGAAATAGTCTCTGGTTTGTTTTGTGTTCATGTCTTCATATGCTATCAAAGCAAAACATGTATGAGTCTGTGTGTGAAGGTCGACTGCTGAGTGCGTGAATGCTGTCCAGTAAATTCTATATGTGATCATTACAGTGTGCTGTAACAGCCTAATATATCAACTGCTCTCCATGCCAGGTAGTAATATTTCTCTACATGGGTAAGACGTACAGGGAAGAACAGCCTCAGGCTGCGCAACAGCGCAACTGTGTGTGTGCATCACGCTGTCAAGTTACGAAGCAGCCGAGGCCTGGAATAGTGTTTGTATTGACCGAGGGAGGTCTACAGAGCCCTCATTACAGCCACGCTGTAAACAAATGCAGGACATGTGTGAAAGTCAGATGGGGGGTGTGAGGAGCCTTGAATCGCGAAGCAAACGCTGGCGTCCACGCCAGCATCTGTCCACACAGCTGACTTCCTGTCTGCGCTGTTGAAGGGAGAGACAGATAAACTGGACGCATAGATTGTTGCACCTATTGGATTAGAACAATACGGAGCCAGTAGGAGCCTGCCTGTGTTACTTTAAACTGTTGATGCTAATATGGCAGAATAATAAATTATGTCTCAATTTAATCCGTCACCACAGAATTGCATGAGATGTGCTTGTGCTCATATTGTAGCAAAGTAAAGAATTCACAGGAAAAGGCCTTGGAGGCAATTAGCCCCTCCAGGTAAAGACCGTTACACTATTCTGACTGAAAACTGAGGAAGGAACAATCAATGCAATACAGAGATGGAATATAACTACTTCAAAATGATTATGTATGAGTTTAAGTAAAGTTTTACAATACTTTAGTGTCAAAATGTCGACATAGAGGAAACACAGATTCCCTGATCCAACACGGCCCAGAAGCAGGTGAGGCCTTATCTATGCTAAATATATATAGAAATAACAAAATGGCAGACGATGAGAGGTTATGACCTGCATCTACAACCCAGGCAGTTTTTAAAGCTACTTCACTGAGCTGCTTGAAGGATGGTAACGGTGAGCGAACCAGTCTACCAGCAGTAAATTCACAGACCCGACAGCTAAACAATCAGCTGAAATTCGCTGCGGTCAGCTGCAGATTCCGGCGATAGCCTGGCCCATCAGTGACTTTCACTTTGTTGTCACATGGCTGTTTGATACAGTGTCAGTGGCCAAGCATGAATTGTAGCCACTTTAACCACACGTGAGCTGCAGCACATGGTTCCGAGCGTCGCCCCATCCTCCACCTCACTGCGATGTCTGTGTGGTGCAAGAAGCCTGAACATGATCCATAAACATGTACGCAGTGCGTTTCCTTTCAAGCACTGCTACACACACAGCATTTGAAGAAGAAAATGGTTCTTGAGTTAATATTTTCCTCGGGACCCACTATATGCACATATTTATCAGTGCATTGTTTACTCCCCTCCATTTATATGTATATTTCTCCAGTCAAGACAGTGATTGTTGCCCGGGTCCTTCACCACATCCAGCTCAGCGCGGCTGCACGTGAGTCGATGCTTCTTCAGTTCCCCACTTACAGGTGTCCGACACGGAAGCAGGGAGTGGTAGACACTGTCTCTCACGCCGCCGCCCGTGCACGAGTAACAAGGGCTCGGTGTAAATACAGACATATCGTTACCAGTGAGCTGAAGTGTGGTATCGAGGAAGGGCAAGGGCAATGACAAGGACTCGCTCAGTAATGGGCTCTAACAGATCAGCAAACCATTAAGTGGACCTGCGGTGCACCTAGCAGCCCTACAGAGCCATTATGAAGCAAAACACAACCAAGTGAGACGACTAAAGCCTCTAATGGCACTCTCCCTTTACAATGTAATGTTGTTAACATAAGCGTGTGGATGCTGGGGAAGGGCCAGTATTATTGCTGGGCCCGACTGCTGGCAAACAGCAACAGAAATACTGAAAGGAATTTGATTTTCTTTGTGTATTTTAACGATATTTTAATTGGTTGCATGTGTTGGTTGAGCTGTATAGCACCAGCCCCTCCGCAGACCCAGACTCCTCTCAGTCGATATGTTAATGCATTTTGCTCAGAAACAATGTCATCATGCTTTTCCCTTATTTATCCTCAGCTTCCGCTTGTGCTCGGTTCATATTTGATTGCGGACAAAGACAGAGGAGGGCGCGGGATTGCAATCAGTCATCTTCTGCACCTGACAACAACGATACCTACATATGTATTTGTCTTTGAATGTAGGTTAGAGCATCTGTCTTTTTTGGACCCATTGGCAGGCTAATGAGAAAATCTGATTTGAATGGCGGATCTATAAGCGTTGGGAGTAGAGCAGAACAGCAGCGGAATACGATTATTCACTGTGTTTGTACAGGATTTGCAATGTTTCCTCTTAAAAACCTCACACATCATAACAATGGCCAATTATATATATAAATAAATATTCTTCAAAAGCTCCGTATGAATTTGTACTAAATTTGAATTTTTCTAAATGAACGCGAAAAAGCTCAACCACCAACCAACTGCACATATAATTGAAAATTTCCATGGGGCCCTTTTTTTTGGAGCCAGTCACTGTAGCACACAAATTGCAATCAAGGCCAGGAATAGTGCTCAGAGAGCTGGGTGGCTGTTGACTGCGGGATTTAGGAACTCGGCTGTGCCTTCCCACTGCTGCTGGCAAGAGGTTTTTGCCAGGCGCTGGTGTGCAGAACAAGAACTAATCTGGAGTGGTCTGTTGCAGCTAAAAGGAATTGGCCCTGAAGACATGCATTATGGGAAAAGTGGGGATAATTTCTCCCACTCATTTCTACAGTTTCTGTTCAAAACCAGAGCCGAGCTCTTATGCTGAATGTTGATTTTTATCAACGGCAGCCTTGTGAGGGGATTTACTTCACTCTGAGTCATTTCTGTTAATAATTCCAGTTCTGCATTTGCGTCATGTTAAGATCCTAAAAAAGAAAGGAGGGAAATCATTTCTCCTTGTTTAAAAATTCCAGCTGCTCACTACACCGCACGGATTGGTCATTTAAAGCTTTAAACCCTGACTCACATGTAGATTTAGTTTCAGGGCCCTGGGTCGTTTAGGAGCTGCATCTCTTCAGTGTAAAGACTCTCATACATATTCATGAATAGCGGGAAGGTCTCAACCCTGAAGAAACTAAGTTTGAAACTGCCTCAACTCGTGCACTGGGAATTCAAAGACGCAGATGTGAAACACGAGTGTTTATATAGTTTTAAGAACATTAAGATGCTCTTACAACAAAGTGCCGGACTGTAAGTCAGCAAATTACATATTATAGTGACATTTATCTCTGGTTTCGTGTAACCTTTCGTAGCCTTCACCAAGTGGTTATTATTGTAACCATGACAATGAAGCCTGAGGCAAAACAAGTTTCACTCGCAAAAATGCATCTATTCTCATTTCAGCACAGGAGCGAGTTGAACACTACAGGGATCAGCACGACTGGTCTGGAAAAATAATACAGCTGAAATGTTTTTTGGATGCAGTTCACATGATCGAGCAAGATGCTACTCTGGCCAGTCACATGCATGCAAACATGCATCGCCGGCAGATTACTTTGTATGAATGCTGCATTTCAAGATCATCACATTCAGAGATGAAACAGATGGTTGCAGTTTTACAAGAACTTCAGCTGCTCAACAGTCGCTGCTTTCATTAATTCATCGTTTAATTCCTATCCTAAGCAGCAGTGCCACGTAACAATGATTTGTCAGGTGCACTGCATGCATTCAGGTTGAGCTAGAAGAAAGATGCATGGGTAGAAGCGAGCAGCAGCAGTCTGGCAAGAAGAAAGGTTTGAGCTGGAGCACAATGAATGTGTGCCAGTAACAGTAAATCTGAGCGCGAGCAGGGTTTTCAGGGAGCGCACAACAAAATCTGAACCTGAAACCCATAAATTATACTCGCAAGTTGAAAAACTTTGCTCTTGGATGAAAATAGGAAGCGGACCTCAAACAATATGAGACAGATCCAGGCTGCAGGCAGGTCACAGAGCACAAACACACACAAACGCACACACACACACACACAGGAAATGACATTTCATTAGTAGCAGTGTATGTCTCTCTAGTTTCCAATATACACCTCTGCCCAGAGAACTTGCTGGGTTTTTTAAACAAGCTGAAACATGGACTTTGTCTGACCAAACAACACCTTCCCGCTGCCTCACTAGTCCAATAAGTTCTTTCAAAATCGTTCTTTCCATTCATAGGTTTGTGTTTTTATTGCATTTTAAGACGATTTGTGGAAATGCTGTTTGAACGTAACTTCACAGGAAGGTAGTAGCTTCAAACCAAAGCTGCAGCTAATCCAAGTGTGATCTTGCTTGTTTGACCTATGTTGTATCACAGCAGTTGTTTCTGCTAATGAATCCTGTCCACTGGACCCTGTTAGTTTTGTAAGAGCTAAAGTAGAAACGCGCATGTATTATTTATTATTGTATTATTTATTGATTTTCTATGGTACAAATTTCATCTAAATCCCAACCTTCCCCTGAAATTACACTTCAGTCCAGCACTAATCAACAAATCTGTCTATTACACGGCAGGACCGGCGCCCAAGGAAGAGCAATGTGCCGTATTCTGGAAGGTTTCCATGTGTGTCGCTAAATCATTCACAGCTGTTCAGAAGTGATCCACTGAACCAGGAAATTAAGATGCGAAAATTAATGTGTTGTTGATGACATGACGGCAAAACAGCCAACAAAATTAACATCCGTTTAGTTAAAAATTCACGATCTTGACTTCCGTCTAGTTTTATTATAATGAATGATTAAAACATCATGAGTGATTTAATGTGATGATCATGTTTGATAAAGAAAACGTCTTAATAATTGAGACAAACAGGATAAGTAAGTCAGCCCTGACTCTTTTTATCTCACTACCAAAACACTGAGTTACAGCAGATGTGGAAGTGATATGGATCCATTATGCTCTCAGCTCCTTTAAATGAATTCTGCCTGTCAATAAGGACAAATGATTTCAAATGTTAGTAGCAGTCAGATTTGCTGAGGACAGCATGTGTTCTTCTAACCTTTGCTGGTAACAAAGATTAATTCGACACCTTGTCAGATGTGTCTCCTTTATGAGGAACTGTCTTGCTGGGATGGAGAGATTATTTGCTTCATTGTTTGTGTTGTAAATCTTGTAAATTAAGCAGAGTGCCAGTGGATGTCGTCTGTGATTAGTGTCAACAGGCCTCTAATGAAGATGTTCAACCTGTAGGCGTGTTTCAGCGCTCATGCACGGAGGGAGTTTACTTAGCGCGTGGTGGATTTACACAAGAGCATCTGGCCAAACAAAAACTTGAGAATGAAAACTTTCAAAGTCCAAAGCCTGCAAGAAAACTGTTTACCCAAAGACACATATGGCTGAAATTACTAAGCCTGAAAAGAACGGGAGGCTTGTTAGAGGATCACAGAGAAGGAGAATCAGCAGTTTTGAAAATGGGATTGTGTTGAGAGTGTGAAGAATGGATCTGCTGTTGTTTTGAAGATCATCAGAGTGTGGTCAGCGCAGCGAGGCCACACAGACGGCCCCCTGATGAACAGATGGACGGCCGGGAGGAGGAAGCAAAAGGAGGGGATCCACAACGCGGACGCGCCGTGATCACGAAGCAGTGATAAGGAACCACAGAGGAAAGGATATCCAAAGCCCGTCCCGCACGCTGTCTCTCTGTCTGTCTGTCTTGTCTGCCTGCCTGTTTGTCTGACTATATATCTGTCTGTCTGCCTGTCCGTCTGCTTGTCTGCCTGCCTGTCTGTCTGCCTGCCTGCCTGTTTGTCTGTCTATATATCTGCCTGTCTGCCTGCCTGTCTGTTTGTCTGTCTGTCTGTCTGCCTGCCTGTCTGCCTGCCTGCCTTTCTGCCTGTCCGTCTGCTTGTCTGCCTGCCTGTCTGCCTGCCTCCCTGTCTTGTCTGCCTGCCTGCCTGTTTGTCTGTCTATATATCTGCCTGTCTGCCTGCCTGTCTGTTTGTCTGTCTGTCTGCTTGCCTGTCTGCCTGCCTGCCTTTCTGCCTGTCCGTCTGCTTGTCTGCCTGTCTGTCTGCCTGCCTTTCTGCCTGTCCGTCTGCTTGTCTGCCTGCCTGTCTGCCTGCTTCCCTGTCTTGTCTGTCTGCCTGCCTGTTTGTCTGTCTATATATCTGCCTGCCTGCCTTTCTGCCTGTCCGTCTGCCTGTCTGCCTGCTTCCCTGTCTTGTTTGTCTGCCTGCCTGTTTGTCTGTCTATATATCTGTCTGCCTGCCTGTCTGTCTGTCTGTCTGCCTGTCTGCCTGCCTGCCTTTCTGCCTGTCCGTCTGCTTGTCTGCCTGCCTGCCTTTCTGCCTGTCCGTCTGCCTGTCTGCCTGCTTCCCTGTCTTGTCTGTCTGCCTGCCTGTTTGTCTGTCTATATATCTGTCTGCCTGCCTGTCTGTCTGTCTGTCTGTCTGCCTGTCTGTCTGTCTGCCTGCCTTTCTGCCTGTCCGTCTGCTTGTCTGCCTGCCTGTCTGCCTGCTTCCCTGTCTTGTCTGTCTGCCTGCCTGTTTGTCTGTCTATATATCTGCCTGCCTGCCTTTCTGCCTGTCCGTCTGCCTGTCTGCCTGCTTCCCTGTCTTGTTTGTCTGCCTGCCTGTTTGTCTGTCTATATATCTGTCTGCCTGCCTGTCTGTCTGTCTGTCTGCCTGTCTGCCTGCCTGCCTTTCTGCCTGTCCGTCTGCTTGTCTGCCTGCCTGCCTTTCTGCCTGTCCGTCTGCCTGTCTGCCTGCTTCCCTGTCTTGTCTGTCTGCCTGCCTGTTTGTCTGTCTATATATCTGTCTGCCTGCCTGTCTGTCTGTCTGTCTGTCTGTCTGCCTGTCTGCCTTTCTGCCTTTCTGCCTGTCCGTCTGCTTGTCTGCCTGCCTGTCTGTCTGTCTGTCTGTCTATATATCTGTCTGCCTGCCTGTTTGTCTGTCTATATATCTGTCTGCCTGCCTGTCTGTCTGTCCGTCTGCTTGTCTGCCTGCCTGCCTTTCTGCCTGTCCGTCTGCTTGTCTGCCTGCCTGCCTGCCTGTTTGTCTGTCTATATATCTGTCTGCCTGCCTGTCTGTCTGTCCTCCTGTTGGATGCCAGCTGACGTATGCTCTCGCTCTCAGCTCGGCGTGAAAGCAAAGGGAAGAGAAGTCGACGGAGGAGAATAATTTATCCCACCCTGTGCCTATAATGTCACACTAACTCACAGCAGCGTGGAAAATGAATAACAGGAGATGGAGGAGATGACAGTAAACACATCCTGAATGATTTTCTGGGTATAAGAGTAACATTATCAGGTCTGGAACAGATCAGAGTACAAGGAAATTCATTCTGATATAAAGGTTAAGCAGCGTTGTGCTGACTGTCGCTGTGCCGTGTTTTTATTAGCGCTTCTCTGGCGTTTGCATCTTAATGAGTTGATTTTGTTTCTCAGAGTGAAAGTTGCTTCTAGGAAAAGTAGAGAATCCTGCAGGTACAGGTCTTCACTGTCTGTGTGGCCCCTCCCACGTGTTCAGGTTTTTATGACGGAGATGTTTCACACATATCCCACCTCCTGCATATGGGCCGAACACTAAACTAACCACAGCAGCCATTTAATTGGTGCGTCTTGGTTGTCAGTGTGTGAACTAGAGCGTGAACTTCACACACCTTGACTCACTCAGTCCTAATTCCTGCAGGGAAGCTAAAGCCCAACATATATGTGCGCTGATCGAGGCCACGTGAATAAAAGAAGAGAGTTGTTTTTTCTGAAACAAGCGTCACTTCACTGCAATTCACAAAGCTGATCTCTCCAGTGACACGTTAAAAGGAAACACGTTTCTCTCATAATCACTGGGCACATTGGTGGTCAAAAGATTCAAATTCAATTTTTAGAGGTTCTGTGAAATATTAGAGCTGTTTTCACGAAGTGTTTGGGGACAATCTGACTGGTCTTTTAAAGAGCTGAAAGTCTTCCTGTGGTGGGTTTTTATCCTTTGCTGCTATCAGAGGTTTTTTTGTCGCTGTTTCTCGTTTTTTTTGGATTTGAAGGTATCACCTCAAATTAAATCATTTTCACTAATTGAAATCCAGTGAGGCGTTTTAAACTAGCTGTGGATGTTGGACTCAGGAGGCTTTTAAAGGGTTATAAAGCGAAAGTTAACGCACCTCCTGCAAAACACAGGCTGCCATAAAAATGAAATGAAAGGTGTAAATAGAGCAAATGCTTTGCAGCTCTGGTGCCAAAGCCTTAAAATGATATACCTCATATATTTCAGCAAAAACTAAGACTAAGAGCACAGTTCAATCACATAAGGAACATTTAATATTGACCAACCCTACAAGCAACTCAAATAGAAACAGCAATTAAGGCATTTTCTGACAGTGATCAAATGAGGCATCATCAAACCAAACGACCCACCAGGGCGTCCTGGCTCACTTGGAAATGATTAAAAGCCAACCTGGAATCACAGTGTCACTCAAATGAGCCGCAAAAGCGCACAGACCTCAACGTGTCTTCAAAACGACTCTCACGTTCCCTACATCCACTGTGAAAGCGAAATGCATTAGTTTAAAAAGCTCGTGCGCACGCAGCAGATAGATGCGCTTCTCGGATTTGCTACTGTGTCGAGCTACATCAAGCCAAGTGGGGCGGAAAGCAGAGAGGGGCTTGCGGAGGGGGCTCCCATAGATGGAGCTGATGAAGGGGCTCATTGTATGAGTCTCTCCCCTCCTTCAGCTCCAATGGAAACGTCAGCTTCAGTCCTGCTCCAAGAGCCTTTCGGCAAAGGTGATTCATCTGTTGAGCCTGTGATCGGAGAGAGGGCCCACAGCCCCTCAAATCCGGGGTAGAAATATTTCGATGCGCATACGCACCAGTATCCGCAAGAAGCGGGTTTGTAAAGTCTGTCTGCGCTCAGCCAAACATGCCTCCGTGAGAGCACATGGAGAAGCCAACTGCGCATATAGTGCCGTGGTCTGACACCGAACCAGTATCCCCCCAAGTATGTTAACAGAAAGAATATCATGTTGTGCGGCGTGTCCTCGCACACGATCCACAACACAGCTGCGTAACTCCGTGATGCATGACTGTACCTGCTAAACCCCGCCGACGTCAATGTGACAGTGGAAATAAAACAAGCGCTCTCACCTTTAAATCCTCTTCGTGCAAACGAACCCGAAGTTGTGAAAACGAACTTCTGCGACCTGTGATGCGCTCCAGTTTGGACTGGGAGGTTTTTTCCTCCCGTGCCTCTGTTTGGCAGCTCCGGCTCCAGTCGGCTCTGGACTCGGCGGCTGTTTGAACACCACACCGCTCAAATTGGGAAAAAGAAGAAGACCGCGGCGTGAAAAGTCAGATTGTGTTTTAATTGCGCAGCTGCAGCTTCCTCCCAGGCTCCGCGTCCAAGCGTCGCCCGTTCCTCCACCAACTCCGCTGCTCAGACGCTGTCCAGCGTAGCGAGTGGTGCTGAATGAGACTCCAGGGGTTGCGGCGATTTCCGACTTTTCCTCCTCTTCTTCTCCTTCCTCTCCGGCTTCTTCTGTGTGACTGCACAAATCTCCCCTCCCACCGGCGCACGGCTGAAAAATGATCTGTCCCTTTTTAGTTTTTAGACGCCTGTTCTCCTTACGTCCTCTCCAAAGACACGCTTTGTCTACACTGACGCGGCTGCTAACGCATTCCACTACAACAAGACTCGGGAAGGAACCGACTGCGTAAAATCCCTGCTGCCTGTGAAATTACATCGAAATCAGGTGCATTTTAAAAGCAGATCAATGAGTTAACCCCGAGGTGGAGACTAATGAACTGGACGAAGACGTGACAGCTGAGGTTCCTGGCTTGATAGACGAGACTTCATTTAGTTGTAAAGCGTGGATGGACGTGAAAAGGTTTGGATCGAGTCATTTCAGGAAACTGATTTAAACGAGCTGACTCCTTGCTGTCAGAGCTCACAGCCCGCAGCTGGTGTAGGTGTGAAGCCGAACCCTCTCCGCCCATCTGGCCTCAGTGTTCCCACATCTGCATTCATTACTAGAGGCTATAGTATCTACACAGACCCATGTGTGCGTCATTGCGCAGTTTAAGCGTGTTGTTGTGTTTGTTCCTTTCTGAGATGCGCGTTATCAGGTTTGGGGGGTGATCCTCCGGGTTGGGTCCAAGCTCAGCGATCCACAACACGTAAATACTGAATTCCACTGTTGAAGCGCCGACTAGCGCATCTTTCCACCTACTGCCGCGTCTGTTCCCGTGTCAACACTTCAGGGACCTTTTGGAAAGTTCTGCAGCAGAGGCTGAGTTCAAGGCCCCCCCCCCCGCCCCGCCCCACCCTTCACGCACGCATGCGTTTCAATCACACGCACCCACGTCTCCTTCCAGGCGTTTATGTAGTGTTCACTGTTCAATGATTACCTCGGATCATCCCGCGGGTAATTTCAACTTGTTCGCTGGAATCGCTTTTCTTTATGTGTTTATCATTACTGCGCTGATTGCAGTTATCGATTCATCCGTCTAATCAGCTGCGCCGCACACTCACAGTAATGAATGAGTGGAGCAGATCCAGCTGCTTCCATCACAAGATGCCTTTTAATCTGGGCTCCGTTCGCTGGGAACAATGTGCCCGCGGGGCTCTGTGCGTCAGCTCAGGTGCGCACACCTCCACGCGTGTGCGCGCCGCCGTGAGACGTCACAGAGCGTCCAAACGCTGTAAATAGTGGCCTACGTATTGACGATGGATACATTAATTTGAATAACTTTAGCGTCGTCATTGTAGTAGGCTGGGAGTTGTTTGGTGTGGGCATAAACAACACACCCACGTAATGTTGAGAGGATACGAATTAACCTGAAGAAACTACGTCTGCAGAAGCTCTATTTGCTTGTTACGCACCAAAGAGGCCGGACACCAAGTGTCTCTCCCACACCCACTTACCCTCACGGGGCCGCACCCACAATGCCCCGGGCCAAGAGGGTTTAGCGTCGCCATAACCCTCAGTCCCCTACAACAAAGTCTGATAAGTGTCCCGGCTGCTGCTGCGCCCGCACCGACCTCCTCCAAGTCCCACTCGCAGTGCCCGGCTCAGCCCTGAGTCCCTCGTTGTCTACGGCATTCTCACAAACCTCCGATAGTAGCAAGAAAGGGCCAAGATACTCCTAAGCTCTCTGACAGTGCTAGGCTGGCCACTCTTTGTGGAAATGGCGCAAATGGTGGATCCTGTGTGTGTGGGGGGGGGGGGGGGGGTCTCCTCACTGCCTCGCTCTGCTCTTGCTTCCCTTAGGGCTTGGGTCCAGGCAGTCCCTAGCAAAATGTCCGGGTTCCCCACAGCGGAAGCCACAGTCCCTTATCATCCAATATACATATAATATATATGTATATGTCATATGGTGTAACTTTTGTTTTATTTCATTTTTGTTTACCTGAGTTTCTTGTGAGGATGTTTTTATTAATATTATTATTTTAATATAAGTTGAGCACCATGTTGTGGGAAATAGGTCACAGGGCTCTGGTGAAAGGCCTGTCACCCCCGCTGAGCGTCTCTGGATCATTGTGTGCTGTTCTTCTCTTTTCCCTTAGGATCATATGTCCTTCTGGTCCTTTTTGGTCTGTTTTACATCCTTTTTTGTCTCCTTGGGGTAATTTCATTTGTGGTTATTTGGTCTTTTCTCTGAGCTCTGGCAGGTTCAAACAAAAAATTGGGCCCCTGGGTCTGTGCTCAATGGGCCTGTTCAGTCATCCATCTATGGACGTGACACTTCTGTCTTTTTTAAGCTCTTTTCTTGATTGATCAGGATATTTGTTACTGCAGAGCTGATAGTTTATTGGATTAGAAATCTAATTGACAGGTGCAGACAATGGACATTGTTTCATTTATTAAATGGATTATTTGAGCATGAGGACCAAAATCTATTTATCAATAATTAACAGATAATCACAGCTGTGCACTTAATAAAATATAAGAGGCCGATGTGTTGAAAAGGGATCATCAAACATATCGACAGTAGATTATTTGAAGCCGCTGAACTTCCTCCGGGTGGGTTGAGCATTTGCTGTTGTTAGTATTTGAAGTTCTGAAGACAACATCTGATCATGTGAAACTGAGATGGACATGTTGACTCTTCTGTTCTATGTCTATCAATCCAGTAGTAGAATGATTCATTGTTGTGTAAAAAATAATAGTTTGTTGACCATCTACACTGGTCAATGTGCTTAAGTCGGCTAAGCTGGCTGGTGCTGGAGGACAATTCTCAACCTGGCAACCGCTGCAGTCTGGCAGCAGAGTAAATGGGTAAATGGAACGAAAGTTATTTAACATTAATAAACTCAATAATTATACCTCATTAGCGTGGGACAGAGTGACCCTTTGTACCAGCACATCACAGGTCAGGAGCTATTACTTGGAAGCTTGAAGGCACTGGAACTGTTTTTAGTCTGGAACAATCAGCTGATCTATCCACTATAATCACTAACTATATCGAAGCGCAACCTGTGAACTAGTTTGAAATAGTGAAAAGCTGATTTCTGTTCACAGGCGTAGTCCGGGCCATTAGTGCAGGGACGTCCTGCCGCCTGGAACACGGTTGGTGTGCGCTGGAATCAGCCACAGTGGAAACGCACGGCGATAAACAACCTCGGGAAGCCTCGTGTTTTTTTCTCTGCTTGTTAGTGCAAAATTCATGAGAACGTGTCAAACGTGAAGAGCTTGTCAGCAGTTATTTCCCTAAATCACTGAAACGCTTGCTTCCGTGGCTCATGCTATAGCTACATAGCGTCGGTTTCAGCGCGTGATAAAATCACACTAATCCTCCACTATATTACAAAATGCTGAAAGAATGGGCAGACATTTAATTATGTAGGTGTTGTGTCTGGGTTTCAGCTGTACGCTGTATATTTTTTCTTTCCATTCGCTTGCTTGATGTATTTTTTCCCCTCAGAGAATTCTCTCACTGAAAAATAATGATCAGCACAACGAGAAGACTGGAAAGAACAGTGTTTATTTGAGCAGTGTTTCATAAGTGTTTAAACACCTCAAATGCAAATAACCTTAACTTAATGCTCCGTTGTCATAATTATACAAGTGATAAGGGCAGAAGCCTTATAAATGAATAACCCGTTGTAATAAATGTCTGTTCTCACCTTGCTCAATCACACAAGCTTTGGGGTCTGTAAATTATTCTGTTCCTGTGTAACTGTGATTCATTCAATTGGGTGGCAGCAGGATTTGATTAGCTACCCTGTAGGACTGCAGAGGCAGGATCCAGATATTCATTCACTCTCTGTAAATGCAGAGTCACGCCCTTGTTTAAAAGCCAAATAACAAATCAAAATGAATTGGGCTCCAGTATGTCTTTGGAATAAAACGAGTAATTACTGGGCGGGGTGTAATATTGTTCACAGTGCCTAGAAACTCTTGCGGCGCAGACGAGGCGCCGTGATTTGTAGGCATTCAGTATTACTGCTTGTATTCATGGCTATATCCTGCCAGGACGGTGATGCAGTGCAGGCTGTGGGAACCCGGCTACTAACAGGGCTCCTAATGAAAGCACCGGGAGAGCTGCAAGTCAGCGTACCACAACAAATACGTCTTCAACGAAGGCATCAGTTTTACATAAGCGCGTTTCACGCTGCTCAGAATAAGGTTTTATAATCATGTATTCAAAGCACAGGTTCACAAACAATGTATTTCCTGGTTATAAATCAGAATCATTATTATCTTAATGGCTTATTGTGTATTTGAAGTTTCATTATAAGTGCTGCGTCTGCAGCTATGACCCAGTCATAGTCAGGTACACGCCGTTGATGTGGATGTCTTATCTCTATACTATCTTTATATGTGTGTTCACACTTGCTGTACTGTCCCTTCAAAGAAAGGTGCGAGTGACACGTTTAAGAGTCTATAAACACCCAAAGTCTAATTAATCACAGTAAACAAAGCTGGTGGTTGGACCACAGTGTGCAAACAGCAGATGAAGGTATCCGTCTGTGACCGCACCTTACTGTAATCACAGATGGATCCGAAACCGGCCTACATGTTACATAATCCAACACAAACAAGCTATTTCAATGTCACTGATCAGATGCTGTGTAAAAATTGACAGGCTGCATAGCAGTGGGTCTCTTCAGCTGTTTGCCTGCCTGTCTATCTGCCTGCCTTCCTGCCTGTCTGCCTGCCCGTCTGTCTGCTTGTCTGTCTGTCTGTCTGCTTGTCTGCCTGTCTGCCTGCCTGTCTGTCTGCTTGTCTGTCTGTCTGCCTGCCTGCCTGCCTGTCTGTCTGCTTGTCTGTCTGTCTGCTTGTCTGTCTGTCTGTCTGCTTGTCTGCCTGTCTGCCTGCCTGTCTGTCTGCTTGTCTGTCTGTCTGCCTGCCTGTCTATCTGCCTTCCTGCCTGCCTGCCTGTCTGTCTGCTTGTCTGTCTATCTGCCTTCCTGCCTGCCTGTCTGTCTGCTTGTCTATCTGCCTTCCTGCCTGTCTATCTGCCTTCCTGCCTGCCTGTCTGTCTGCTTAGATAGATAGATAGATTCTTTATTGTCACTGTAACTTGTACAATGAAATTTAAAAAGTGCTCTCCAGTTATCTAAAAGGTGCTCTCCATACAGTGCATCATTCATACGAGGTAAAAAAGACTAAAACAATAAATAAGAGTAAAAAAAAAAAAAAAAACATATAAAAACCCACACAAGCATCGTACATTGTGTTGGTCCAGACTTGAGTTTTGCATTATTTTGTAGCAGCGTTCAGAGCAGATATTAAAGTGGGATAACAACTGTGCTTGAGTCTGTTAGTCCTAGTCTTGTATAGTCTGTACCGTCTGCCTGAGGGCAGCAGTTCAAACAGGGAGTGGCCTGGGTGAAAAGTGTCTTTCACAATGTCCTGTGCTTTCCTGAGGCAGCAGGAGCTGTATAGGTTTTCCAGTGTGGGGAGAGGGCAGCCAACAATCTTCTGTGCGGTGTTTATGACCCCTTGGAGAGCTTTCCTCTGAGCTGCTGTGCTGCTGGTGAACCATATGCATATACAGTATGTTAGTATACTTTCTATGCTAGCTCTGTAAAAGGACACCAACAGTCTTTGTGTGATGTTGTTCTTCCTGAGTATCCTCAGGAAGTACAGTCTCTGCTGGGCCTTTTTCAGCAGCTCAGAGGTGTTTGCGCTCCAGGTCAGACTCTCCTCTATGTGGACTCCCAGGAAGCGGAAGTCTGCCACCCTCTCCACACAGTCCCCGCTGATGAGTACGGATGAGTACACAGTCCCCGCCGATGAGTACTTGTCTGCCTGTCTGCCTGCCTGTCTATCTGCCTTCCTGCCTGCCTGTCTGTCTGCCTGTCTGTCTGTCTGTCTGCTTGTCTGTCTGTCTGCCTGCCTGTCTATCTGCCTTCCTGCCTGCCTGTCTGTCTGCCTGTCTGCTTGTCTGCCTGTCTGCCTGCCTGTCTATCTGCCTTCCTGCCTGCCTGTCTGTCTGCCTGCCTGTCTATCTGCCTTCCTGCCTGCCTGTCTGTCTGCCTGCCTGTCTATCTGCCTTCCTGCCTGCCTGTCTGTCTGCCTGTCTGCTTGTCTGCCTGTCTGTGTGTCACAACGTTAAGCCTGCCTGCCAGTCATCCAGGCTTTTTGAAGTGGCTAGAGGTTCCATCAGCAGCAGGTTTCGACGGCGTTTGGATCTCGGGACCAGGGGAGCAGAGTTCTGGGCAAGGGGCCATGGATCTGTCTGGCCCATTGTCCTACCTGGCAACACTGCAGCTTCGCACAGATGTAAACGTAGCAGCATGTGGCCTGCACAACGTTCAGCTTTGCTTAATAGTACAGTAACCTCTCCTGCAGACGTTTATTAGTGCGGACGTGTTGTACACTTTACTTTGGTGATGTTCACTGTTTCAGCTTCAGCACCTATTGACAAACTGAGCAGCGTATGTGCTGGCAGAGCACAAATAAAACATAAGCCCACAGCGAGAGCTGAAGCATTAATGTGACTGTCCAACTGCTGGACCGGGCTGCAAACAACGCCTAAATTATTAAGCACAACCTTGTCATAACCTCTGTTTATTATCGTGGCCATGACATTTATGGCCCTGTAGCCTGGTTAAGGCAGTTACCTCAACGCTGATGCTTCCTTGTGTCTCAGTCATTCCTCTAATACACATAATTGGCCAAAGCTTCTTATTATTTTCCTCCACTGACAAGCTGATATGTGCCACAGACTGTGACCGAGGCTTCGTTAGACCCACCTCACACAGCGTGACATGCAGCACACTTGTGTAATTGTTGTGATCACACAGTTTGTGGGCGACATCATCTCTGCAACGGCTGCTTCTGTAAGCTGACACGCTTATTTAACAGAAATCAGGCGTACTTTCAATATTTTTGCATCAATAATGGGATTATTTCACGAACAAAGGCTCTACTGCTTGTGTTTCAAGGAGGTTTGCTTATTTATTTTACAATTTATTTATAATTTATACTTATTTTCTGATTATTTCTGGTCTGAAAGGATCTTACAGGTACACGGCTTCACAACCTACCACACAAACTCAACACTAATACATCAAAGTAGAGCACAGGACACATAAGTGAGAAAAGCGGGACTGGCACCATGTTTAACACATTAAGGCTTTAAATTCACTGTATAGAATGAAAGTATTCATCTTTGTTATATTCACACCTCGACGTTATGCGCATGTTGGCAAACTCTCCTTACAGCAAGACATTTTTAGACAAATGCTTCTGCTAATGATGGTTGAATCACAGAGGCCCAAAGAATTAATACAGCATATTTTGTACTGGGTTGATTTTAAAGAGAAAGACTGGCGATAACTTGAGATAAATGTGAGCTTTGAAGACATTTTGTGATTCTAGTTCTACACAGGGGATGAGTCAGCAGTAGAATCAGTAGATGCAAGAGTGAAGCAGTGCAGCAGCACATGTAATGACAAGCTGTCAAGAAATTAAACAGGGAGCATAAAACTCCGCGTTAGATCCAATAGCTACGACAGAAAACATTCGGGTAAACGTTCCCACCACAGAGTTTTCAACCTGTTGGGTTTTGCCATATTGATTAGACCTAGTTGTGGAGAAATTTACAGTTGCTAAATCCGGTGGGCAGTGAAGTCTGTCTGAACCTGTTCTCTATCTTAGTTACATCTGCCTGATCTGGGTTTAGTTAAACAACTCATACAGACAATCTGCAGCTTTTTAAACAACATGGTGTGTTTTCAGTGACTAGTTTGTTTCTCCATTGTGTATATGGATATTCATGTAAAACGTATGATCTTTATTCAACTTCAAAAACACAGTGTCACCTCAGAGTCAAACCACCCACAAACCAGATGTGTTGATCTAATCATCCATCCAGCCAATTATATTTTACCACCGCTGAAAGGGCCCAGACAACGAGGGGCTTGAACCCACAGCCTCCCTGCTGTGAGGTGGGAACGTTAACTTCACCATCCGCTCCTCATAGACACGCACTCGCTTCCTCTGCACACGTCTCACGCGTGACGTCAGTCTCAAACCTGTCTATTAGCCCGGTTCACACTGCCGCTGGCAGCAGAAGAACTACTGCTGATGAAGACCAAGAAGCTTGAGACATGGCAAGGAAAGTCCCTGCTTCACAGCTAAATGCTCTGAGTAGACTTCAAGCTCTTCACTGGCTTTAACGCATTAATGAAGCCACTTGGCCTGGAGAAATTAAACATTCGCTACATCCAAAACACCAAGGAGCAGCCTGGTAAACTGTAAAAAGTTTATTCAAGGATGTTATTGATTTCAGGTTGTAATTAAAATTTGCAGGTCTCTGAAAAACCAGGCTATGATTGAGCTACGTTAAACAGAAGCGTTACTTGTGTCCAGGCTTCATGCTGAGCTAAGCTGACAAGCTTCTGACTGCAGATCCTCATTTAACATGACAGAGAGAAGAAAGAAAATAATGTAAAGTAACGTAAGGGCAAAGATTATCTAATGAATCAATTCCATCCTCAATACACACTGGGCTTCCTGTTTTATTTTGAAAGGACCTGTCACTTTCATCTGCTGATGTTGGTGATGTTGGCATTTTTTCTTCCATCCTCTTTTTCCGTTGCCACAGTTTATCTAGGCTCAGAGTGTTGCCTTCCATACATTGTGCGAGTGTAATCCAATTCACAGAAATGTTTGCAGCTGCAGCCAAGTGTCATTGTTAAACACTGAGACGCCGTATCTGGGAAAAGCCACCAAACCGCCGTTACAATCGCAGTGTGCAGCATAAGTCATGTTTGGTTTTAATCCCCAGAAGCAGCAGCAGTCGGAACACGACCACAATGTATTTTATAGCCCATGAACCTGTGCCGTGTGGGAGAGAAGATGAACCCACAAAAATATTTAGACGTGAAAATAATGTTTATTCAACAGGATTATCAATGGATAGCAAGGGAAAATGAGCCTTTGAGGTTATATTAGCAAAATACACAAAGATTTAGCTACTGTCAAAATGCAAACGTTTGAATGCTGGAAGCCGTAATCATGCAAAGATGTGCCATCTTGGACAAAGACCATTTTTAAATAGAGTTATGGTTTGGCGCGAACACTGAAAACGTACCTACAGCATCCCAGCTTATCTTAATTGCTTTTGCTCGTGATATTCCTCAACAGTCCATCAAAAGTTTAACCACCTTTACTGTTGCAGCGTTGTGGATGACTCTGCTTGTGTTCTTCCCAAAGATGCTGCGGTGAGGATTAAGAACTGCTCAAATGCGTTGGTGTACGCCAGATAAACCTGCAAACAGCCACAAGAGCAAAGGTCGGAAAGTTTTATTTATCCAGAAAAATAATAAAATACTAACTAAATTTAGCTTTTTGATGTAGCAAACCATCTGGTAACTCACGCATCGTGAAAGTTTGAACGTTTAATAGATCCCTTTTCGTAAAACGGTACGACTGTTGGCTGTTGACGAGCCGAGTAATACGAATCATCGTATGTCTCATCCTGTCTTGTATGTCTTGATTTATGACGCGTGTGTTCTTGCCAGTTGTCAGTCAGGCTCCAGCGAGACGTGTTTTGTTTCATATTAATAGAAGCTGTGATATTTTGCATCTGCAGCTTGTTCGGTAATAATCATAAGTGGTGAAAAAAAAGGTCAGCTTCATTAAAGGGCAGGATGTGTTGTACTGTTTTGTAACTAATTTCCATTTCTATTCGTAGCATTGCACACAACTGACCAATAAGACGCCGCTCACATCTTCTGTGTTTGTCTGAACAACCCCTGATAATTTGAGTCTTATAGAAAGGTTAAGTCAACCACAACCCGAATTTGTTATTTAAAAAAGCTGGTGGGTGGATTGTGTTGTACAGAGATGATCACCCTTTAAAAACCATTTTTCATGTGATGTCACATAGAGGTTGTATTGTTTGGTGTTGTTACCAACACCAAACAACAGAGGCTTAACAGAGAATTGCACAGTTTTCGGTGTGATCTCCAATAAAATATTCACACCACATATGAAAATTGGATCCATTGTAAATATTGATTGGTTGGTTTGAGACTGTGACTAAGTAATAATGATGAAAACCACTGAAGTCCAACTTCTTCCACAATGAATCCTGCATCTTCTAATAAACGAATCATTCCCATGTTTTCACTTGGAATCTGACCTTTAATTGTTGGGAAGTGTCACCTTTTTACCTTCTACCTTTGGTTCAGGTGACACCAGGAGAAGGAGCCGGTGGATGATCTGCTATATCTTGAATGAAGCCTGGCGAAAGTAAACACAACTTGGCAAACTCTCCTCCAATTACTTCCCCGTCTCTTCTTTCCTCTATTCTCATTTGTTACATTCTCTGTGACCTTTCAATTGGATGTGGCAGCAGTCAAACGTCAGCGCGAGCATTTCATTGATAGAAGGATGGAAGTCATTACAAGCAGTTGTTGGAGAGCACTTTAATCCCTGAGAAAGCGGAGGCCAGGGTCCGGCCACTGGAGTTGGCTTGATTACTGACCGCTCCTAATTGGCTCCTTGTGTGGGCTGTGATGCAAGCAGGATGTGACACAAAGGCTAGACTTCCTCTGCTGTCTGCCCTTTGTGTCAGTCCCATTAACCTTTCCCTTCCACCTTCTCCTCTGCCTTTCTGTGTTCAATTAAAGGCCCTCTTTAAATGAGCCGCCGTAGTAAGACTAGGAACGGTGTCATGGACCATGTGAAAGGAAATAATTGCACTTTAAATTACTATTCCAGCAGCCTTGACATGCGAGAGGTGGAAATCTATTGATATATTTATATATTATATTTATAAGGTTTCGCTTTCTGGTGCGTGTGCTTCTGGGGGTGTTTTGCCATTTTCACAAATGCTCATTCATTAATTGTTGATTTACTGTGTGTCAGCAAAATGTTAAAAATAAACCTCCTATAGTAATATTGTACCTTCAAAGGGAACAATAGGCCAGAATCAGCAATGTAAAGCCATGCGTGGTGTTCATCCTTTGGGATATTGTGCGCCTTGGTGTGTATTGTCACCACTGTGTAATTAATCATACTACCTAACAGCGTTCACAGGGTTCCCTTTGGTTAATTGGACTGCAGCTGCAGAATAGACCCAGCGATGATTTATTCAGCAGGAGGTGCAACACCGCTCTGCTCCCCCGTCCCTCTAGGTACCAAGAACGGATGGTCCGCTCCTGCACCCAGCGGCTCCCTGTGCTCCTCCATCCCTCAGGCCCGTCGGTTCTGAGGGCACTTTTACAAGACAGGCTTCAGACTGACAAAATGAGAGACACAGAGGAATCGGTCTAATTCAAGGCTCACGCCAGTAAGAGCAGGGGACCAGATAAAGCTATTGAGCGTCTGTAGAAAGTTTAGCAAGTGAACTCGCTCACAGTGTCGGCTGGCAAGGAAAAACAAATAGAGGCAGCCAAAGGTGAGACCCCCTCAGACATGTGCTGCCCTCCCCGATCCACGGCCTCTTTCACTCAGCGACCGCGCTGTGCTCCTTCTGCAGGCCGCTGGTGACTACATCAGATTTCAGATGTGTTGGCCACTATTTGGTCCCAAACGGATGCGCAGACAAAAAAACGCCTTTGCAGGTCGAGTAACCAGCTTGAAAGAGGCTCGCGTGAATGTTTTAGCAAACCAAACGTATTAGCTAAAAGAATTTGACATCAAAGTTCAAACATTCAGTCTCATTTGTAGATTTGTTCCATCGCCTTTAATAAAAGCGAAATGTGCCGTTATGGTTCCTGTAACATCACACATCTATCATACACTGTAATTAATTGCCTGTACAGCTTAATGTCTTTTCATTTGTTTCCCTGTTCGAACAATATGTGACATTTCACAGATAATCAGTCAGATTGGAGAACGGAGCCTCTAATCTACAGCAGCAAGGCCCATACATCAGCATTAGAATTTCTTTCTCTTGCTGTAGTTTGTTGCAGTGCTGCTGGCGTACCATTACCCTGAGATAACCACACTTTAATAGTTAATGCAGCTGTGGGGGCCCCTCTGCATTACAAATGGGCCCATCCATCTCACCTAGACCCCCGCGGGTGGCAGCGCCACAGTCTATCTCCAGCAACTCTAATCATTCATCAATAGCCAAGCTTGTGACACCAGCTTACACAGGATACCCAACACTGCCATGTGGTCAAGGCCAGAGACGGACATCCTGGTGTCAGAGAGGAATCTGTCAACCGATATTACTCCAGACGCCAGCGTGTGACTTCCAAGCTTCAACAGCTGGATTGCAGGCTCCCAGCATCCTCTGCATGTCGGACAGCTTCCATTCTTAACCCTTCCTCACTGTACTGATGCCAATAGTTTGATTATCTAGTAGAGTGTAAGGTACAGTGGAGCTCTGAGGCTGTGACATGCGTACATGTGTGACATTAGGTGAGATAAGGGTTAAAACCAGGTTCAAGCCACATTAGGTCAGGGTGAGCATGTGCTGAGGTGCACTGTGGGTAATGTAGGCAGCAGCTCAGGATGTAGACACATGGACGAAGACGACAACCACCTCTGACTTCTGCAGACCTGAACCATCCTGTGAAAGTCCACCACTGCTACAGGAGGAAGGAATGTTTCACTCATCGCTCTGATGTTCACCTCATGGCTTCATCCTGTTAAACAGGTTGTTTCCCGTTAAATGTCTTTGGCTTTGGATGCTCTCCCTGTGTCTGTGAGCCTCTTCTCTACTCCAGCCACCATTCCGAGACAGGCTCCTAGATTAAGTGGTGCCTCTCGCCTGGCGGCAGCTGGGGCAGGCTCCGGCGTCCCTGTGACCCTCAGGGGGAAAAGGTTGTGAGGATAATGGATGGATGGATTGTTCCATAGACTTTATAGAAGTGAAATACTAGACTGCACCTCTCTGTGTATTTCTAGAGAGAGGATTATGTCTACAAGAAGACGAGATGAATATTGTTGTTGTTATTCGTAAAGTGTCGCTGTCTGGCCACTTTCTCATACAAATTGTGTTTACTCTGGTGGGGAAGAGTGGATTTCCAATTTCCCAGACGGGGGAATGCCAGGCAAAATGCAATCAATAAAGCACATGTCTAAGTGACTTACCTCCGCAGCTGAGCCTGCTTTGTAGAGTTTGGAAAGCTTTTATCCTCAACTGTAAAGCCTAGCTTGTATTTGTCGCGCTGGTCATCATCAGCCCTGTCTAGAGAATCCGCTCCCAAAGGAAACAAAATAACAATGAATGAACCAACTACAGATCACGTCTCTGAGTAACCAGCACAGATGCAGCCCAGGGCGGCCGCGCTCCCCTGGGACAGCTGCTGCCACGCAGGGATGTGACAGGCCTGAAATGGGCAGGCGGGTTCCCATCCCTTTTGATCAATCAGGGAAGACATGGAGGGGTAGCATGAATTCAAAACCTCCAGATGCGGCGCCACCAGGGTGACTCTCATCCATTTACCCCTCCCGACTGCTCTGGACGTGCGCTCATCTGTCAGACTGACGTGGCTCCTTCGCCTCCTCCGCTTTAGTTGAATTTAAACGTGACGAGGCTCAGTTGAATTAAGTGGTGTTTTAATTCTGCCGTCTCTGGGAGGAGATGGACTCTGCTCTATGCTCGATGGAAAGAAACGAGGATGTGCCTGAACAAAGCCTTGACGTTTGGAAATTCTGGGAAACATAAACTTTATGCAATAGACAGGAATCAAACAGGTTTACTGGATGTGTTTTATTCTCCTTTGACAACAAACTTGGTCAACGTGAGACTGAGGTGAGGAACTCATGCTGAGCCCCTTCCCTCTGGGTGAGGCCACCCTCCGCTGGACCTGATCGCGAGCGTACGTGCGTGGTTGCTTGACAACAAGAGCTGAGGTGTGTTGTAGAAGACAACGGCTAAGATGTCTCCAGGGAAACAATCGTCACTGAAGTGCTATGAAGTGCTACTGTAAACATGCAGTGAACACAGATCTAGAGGAAACACGGTCCTTCTGAACATGCAGGGACTGTCCACGCACATGTTTGTCCACAAGGTGGCGACATTTCTCAAGGATGTCCCTGGGTGTTGCTTTATGGACGCTGGTCAACGTCTGCCACCTACTGGCCAAGGAAGAGGGCTGCGCAACCAAACACGCTTACACCTTCAAGTCCTGAGACTTTATAATATTTGGCCATTTATTTTGAAATAGATTTTAATTTGATCAATTTAAATATGGTGGCGTAATGTTTTGTGTGGTACAGATTGGAAATCACATAAATATTTGGTTGTATATGAGTTTCCCTTAAGGTATAAATATATTTGACTTGGAATATGGATTTTTAATTCTGTATTAGTACATTACTGAATAGGCTGCATGTCATTAAAATGATTGAGTGCATCATGAGGAAAAACTGGTTTTCAAACGTCTGAATGCAGATGTTGTTCTCGCCCCAGACTCTTGAACGTGACGTTAAATGTCTCGGCGCGTTGAGGCTGTTGTTGCCAAAGGAAGTTTCAAATATGGAACCGTTTTCATCCTCAGAACTTTTACAAGCTTGACTCACAGTATGACTGATGCAACCGCTGGAGCGCTGTCTAAAAAATCTCAGGATGTGGATGTGAAACTATTTGAAAGGGAGAGTGGGGGAGAGTTGAGTCAGGGACCAATGAGCTGAGGTGAAATTAGGTAGTGTACCAGTTCCTAATATGCCATTCACATATGACATATCACATAAATACAGTGCTCTGTTCGCTAAACAAGGAATATGTGCTACTTCCTGTTTGTGTGAGTCAGACACTACTCATGAGCAGACTGAATCAGCTGGACCTCATCCCCCGCCCACTAACCTCCATCCGCCCCCTCCTCAAGTATAAAAGACACCCACACACATATTCCCATCTCCTCCCACAACTGCTCCCACAATTTCCCTCTCCCCTCCCAGTGGATTTTCTCTCTGTGTCTCTCCCCTACTCCTATTTTTTCCTTCACGGAGGATGTGACTGGCGTGTGTGTATGTGTGTGTTAGTCATGTTTCAGGCTCATCCAGGGCCAACGGCAGCACAAGCAGGGGGGAAACCCAGGCACAAGCAGGAATAGGATGTTTTGTCCATCTGTTTGCTGGTTTGGCTGCAGCGCTCTCGCGGTCGTACGCGGCGCCTACAAGGGATTTCAGAACGAGCTGGAGGCGAAGACGGATGAGCACATATAGGAGGGCAACTGGGGGGGGGGGGGGGGGGGGGTGCAAGAGTGCGCCAAGACAGCCCCCCCGGTGGTTCATAGGATTCCGTCTGCCCTGAGCTTCTGCAGAGTTCACGGCTACGGACAGGGCGTCTGGTGTGGAAGTGCCTGAATGAATTAGAAATGACTCACGACAGTTTGGCTCAGGTACAGAAAAATAGTCATAGAAGAGGACAATTAGCAGCTGTGTTTTTGAATTAACCTGAATTTAGAAACAAATGAAGCTCGTCTTTTTATTCCAGATGATCCAAATTGAGCATCTTTTATAACAATAATCACAGACATTTGACTTTTTACCCATTTCATAATATAATTTATTCTTGCTCAAAGGACACTCTGCTAAAAAGAAATCAGCAGTTTAAAGTGGTCTGGACAAAAGCATTTTGATTTATTATGTTGTTCACATACTTCATCTTCACAGAGATAATAATCAGTTCCAGTTGTTGGGGTTTGATCAGCATTAAACAAAAAGGACCAGGACTGCTGGACAGAGCCCGTCAGAGAAGCCATCCTCCTATAATTCGATTTCCAAATCATTTTAATGTTTTTGTTTCGACGCTGCCATCATTTTGAAATTGTTTGCTTTCTGCTTTGTAAACCCGAACATGCTCCCCTTAATGAATGTATGAATCAGAACCTCCTCCTAGCTGCACATCCTTGGAGCAACTTTTGATGCTTCACAACCAAATGATAACATTTGTTTAGCATCGCAGCAGATCAGTCACATGATCCAGTCCCTTCATCAGTCTCCAGGTGGTGCCAGCGGGCGAGAGGGACGACATTCCTCACGCACGCACTGTGGACCGACTTCCCTGACTCCATCTACGCACCGAGTGGCTGGGTATGGCAGAGACGTGTGAGGGTGTGGGGGATGGGACCGAAGTAGTGGAAGATAGAGAGGAAGGAAGTGAATAGAGTGAGAAATGGGGAGGGACGGGGTGGCATGCAAGGCGAGCACATGCTGAGCAGAACATTGGACTCACTGAGAAAAGCGCTGTCTCCATTCAAACCCTATAAAATCCCCTTTTCACCAAACTTCCACTCGCCTCTTCATGTACCTACAGCGTATTGATCTCTGTTCTGCATCTTGGGTTGAGAAGGTTATAGGTGCTAAGTCATTCTGTGTCTGCCCTGAGTAAACACACCGTTGATTCCGTCCACTTTCCAGACGTGCTGCTCTCACGATCTGTTTCACTTGCGTACTAGACGACCCTTTCAGTACTGATGGGTGCTTCATTTACATCCGAAACCCTTGAGCAACGAGTACCAGTAAGTGGTTTGATTAGAGCACATGTCCACCGCGCCCATGAAGCAGACACCGGCACCTGAAGGCATCACCTGTGTGTATGAAGGAATGAAGGAGACAGCTGTGTTTATGCCGTATTCACTGAGGCAGCGGGTTCTCCAGCTAAAATCACATCCGTTACGTGACCATTCTGTGTTATTGCCTAATTAATCTGTAGCCATTTCAACTGATTTGCAGAAACAGCAACATAAACCTGGTTTGATTTAATCTTATTAATTTGTGTGTTTTTATTAACATCAAATTAACTTTTTTGTTCCCTCCACTTTAAAAATGTTTAAATTATATCCAAGCTGTTTTTTGAATCAGCATCAGTACATTAGCTCTGTAACTTTAGCGCCTTTAAACGTTTAAAGCATCCGCTTTTATTCTGGATAGTTTGGGGAATTTTATTTGCGCTTTTTTATAGTTCATATTTCATGGTCTGGTTTCTACAATGTTGTAATTGTAACTGACAGACAAACACAGTCCCTGTTCATAAGTAGCTGGTAGATGGATGCTTCACGTATTGCAGTAATATTATGAAAACCGAGAGAAAGCAAATGTAACTTTGTTCATCTAGTCGTAGTTTTTAAGTGTAAGAACCTGTTGCAGTCCTGTAGATATGTTTGGTTTAAACCGGCCTAGTACTGTGCCGGTAATATTCTATTACTTATCAAAATACTGTATACTATAATATTATCAAAAGCAGCCATTCACTACAACAACCTTCTGTTCCATCCGGTCGCAGTGGGATACAGCTTTACTGGTTTTACCCACTTTATCATCTCACCTCCAGAATAACGAGATACTACAAATAAACACCTCACACATAAAACGTATGAAAAAATGGTTTTAGATGAATACAGTTTAATAGCTAACTATTATTATACAATATAGTTATTTGCGGCATTTATGTGATGATACTTAATAGGGACACTGTGAATAATATCATATTTGAATATCAGCCTGTGTCTAGTGATGGACCCGGGGAACAGAACCGCCTGTCCCTTCATTCTGAGGGTGGCCCATTTATCATCTCTCCGCCTTCCACTGTGTGCGCTCCCATGAGGGCGGCTCTTTAAATTGCCCCAAATCTCCTCCTGGCTGGCGCCTTCTCCCCTTCATCTGCCGGAGACGAGACACGCGTGTGACTTACCGGAGGACACCGGACTCAGCGTCCCAACCTGCAGGTGAAGGCATTTAAAACGCTTTGCTGTCCTTGTCTTCCATGTTCATGTGCGTTTAGCGCGGCGTGAGCTGGGATTTTAAAGGGGCGGGCTGTGCGCAGTCTGACGAATAGACGCTGGAGCCCGCAGCTCGGTGCGAGGCTCTTTAACCGGGCACAGCCAGCCAGGCTTAGAGGAAACATTTGGTCTTTAATTTAGAGCGGAGGCTACAGCCGAGCGATAAAGGTGAGTGCAAACCTCCCGACTGCTGCGCAGCGCGTCTGTGCACGCTCGATACCGTCCGTCCGGGCCGATCCGGTGGACATTCAGAGCCGAGGCTCCAGCGCCAGGAGGCTGCATGCTTCCAACGTGAAGCCGTCTTTTGTTGCCTTGGCTCGGGCTCTCGTCGCGGCCGCGAACGAACCCAGTCACCTCTCCCACTAGCTTTTTTTTTCTCGCTATAAAAAAAATAATACGCGCTGCAATGCGGGCGAGGGTTTAAAGCTGCAAATCCCACCGAGTCGCGTTACACAGCGGCCAGTGAGCGTCTGCCCGCGGCTGCTCGCTGCAGACACGCTGGGAGGTAGTTTGATGTGCAGGCCCGACCAGTGGCCGCCGACGCGTCCCGGTAGCGGCCTCGGAACACGGTTGGTGCGACGAGGGGACGTCGGGCCGAGCAGGCGCCTGAGCCGGTTCGGCGTCTGTGCAACAGGGCGCAGATGAGACCGACACAGACTCGGAAATAAGCGCGGATTAATGCGGGTGAATGCGGTACCGGCGTGCGGCTAGCGCGCGCTCGTCTGTGCTTCTGTTTGCGTTAAACGAGCTTTACAGCGTGCGCGTGCGTGCTCGCTCCAAACCTGATCACTGTGATTTATTTCCCAGGTCTGAAAAGCTACAGCAAACATGAGCGACAAGGGGACAGTCTCACCGAAAGAGAAGGAGGCAACAGAGAAGAGGGGGCGTGGAAGACCCCGTAAGCAGCCCCAGGTAAAAGCCTCTGACGTAAGTAGCACCGATTTTCTTGTGTCATCGTATCGGGTTTGCGTGTCATAAGCTGCTGCGTTCACGCGTATGGGCGCGTTAACAAAGCAAACCCCTGCCCAACATCTGTTCCAGCTGATGCTCAGGTAGATCATGCAGATCCATGTCATAAGCCTCTATTAAGCCCTCAGTGAAATGAAGACTCGAGGTGCAGCTCAAACAGGCCCCTGTGACCGCGCGCTGACCTCCCTTATCTGGGCAGACGTCTACAACAAAATACGGGTTTGTAAGCAACCTGTAACCCAGCCCCCTCGAACCTCCAGAGCACCACCTTACCTCATCCCCGAACTGGTGCATTAGCCGAGTGGAGGCGCAGAACGGCCCACGGAGCCGTCACTCGGCACCGTGTGTGTTTTTCAGTATCGAGTTACTGGGTTGCTATGAGCTGCAGTTGTAAACAAGCTACGAGTCTATGAGGAAGTGACGCCGCCGTGACATGGCTCACGACCACAAGGATGAGATGACTCGTGTTAAATGAACCTTTCACTGTGCAGGTGATGGTAATTCCCCAAATACCGACCCACGTGCTTGAGCCAGTAGCTTTTTATAGGGCAATGTTTGTCTGTATGGATGCTTCAGTTGTGTGTTTGAGACCGTTGATTTCCATGGCAACCTGCGGCTCTGACCACCTGTCGGCGTTAAGACCACGTCTCCGCCGAACACTGACTTTGTGAAACAGAGCTCTATATTAACGTTGGATCACGCTCGTATTATTTTGGCGACTCTTATGATCTTCTACTAAAAATATTGCCCTGCACCAGAGTGTCACGCCAACGGGCTGTCTTGTTTACCAGGAACCGAGTGGGTCTCCTACTCCTAAGAGGCCCAGAGGACGGCCGAAGGGCAGCAAAAACAAGACCACGGGCAAGGGCAAGGTACGTCTCTGTTTTTACCTGGCAGCAGAATACGAGTTCAGCAGCGTCTAATGAGCTTCCTGAGCGGGAGTGAAGACTGACACGAGCTTCACGATGACTCTGCACACGCCACTCATCATCCACTCTTGCCTCGCAAGTGCTTCCTCTTCTCTCCTCGCTGGTTGATGAACATCTTAACGGTAGCTAACCCCATCCTCTTACAAGGATGTCCTGCTGTTACTTGTGATATATTGGTTGGCTGCAAATGAGCTGCTTCCTCTGCTGGTGTCAGAAATATCCTGGCTAGGGTTTCCCATTGTAAAGATCTTGTTGTACTGCCGTTCTGTTTTTTCTTTTCTTTCTTTTTTTTTTTTTTTGTGATGCTCACTCTGTACTTCCTGTCCTCCAGCTTCCTGCAGCTTGTCATGCACAGTGCGGTGCAGGTGCAGAGGCCGCAAGACTGTTTCCAAGCTGACACTAAGCACCCCACCGCCCCCACCCAGCACACAGCCCTAGTTCTTCTCTGCCTGTCGTCTCCATAGCAACAGCTGATTTTTCTCCCTCGCCCCAACCCTCCAGCTCCCCCTTGCCGCGCTGTCTTCGCTGCTATGTATGGGAACGGGAAGAGCACAACACGCATGCATGTATCGTATAGGTTTAGCAGCGAGGGCCTGAGCTGCAGCGGGTTTATGTCTGCGCTCAGTTCCACCAGCTGTCTCTGATCCTCAGACCAGGTGGCCAGCGAACTGGAGTGCCCTGTGTGCAGTTCCTGTCGGCCTTCCAGATAATAGCCAATGAACCCGATGCCCCCGGTCCATCGGTGTAATGGCAGAGGTGCTGCTGCCCTCTGCAGGCTGCCAGAGGCACAGTAATATGGATTGTTTACAGCACAGGCTGTGCACCGCAAGTCATAGTTTTTAATTGGGCAGATCAGCCGAACAATGAGCAAAAATGCGTTGTGGGACAATACCCTGTTAACCGCGTACAATTTCCCTTTACAGAAGGCAACAGCAGCCCCATCTGCAGGAGGAAAAGGCAGAGGAAGACCTAAGAAGGAGGTAGGAGCGTTAGGGCTCATATTTGTTGAGCTCATAACTGTCCCTCGCACAATGACATGATGATCGCCTCCTTCTTTTTCTTGACTCATCACAGCTATATTGGTTCTAGTTCACTCATTGAGGGCAGCGTCTTGGTCACACAGGATCTCATTTTGTTAGAAAAACAAACCGGAGCCTTACACACTGACCGCCTTCCACGCCCCGGGATTCAAATCCTGTGTGAATGAACGTACTTTACGGTAGCGGGGCAAACTGCAGCAGCCAGACCATATTCAGCTGGTTTAAAAAAAAACTTGTTTAATCTGGGAAGAAATTGCGGTCTTGTAGTAATATTCTGTCATGTGCATGAGTGGTTTGGGCGTGCTCCGAAGAGAAGTCTGGCCTGCATTAGTCACGGAAAGGAATGACCCTCCGAACTGGCCCTCTTCATTTTTATGAATGAACATCGTGGGCAGCAGTAGCGAGTGAGGAGGAAAAGCAGCAGGGCAAAAGCCAGGATGCCTCATTGTGACTCACCACTCTTATGAATCACTTTTCACTACCGATGGCTCACCCTTCCCCTGGGTGTTCTTCATGCCATAGTGGTTTATCAAAGGGATTTATAATAACATTTATTTGTTTTCATGTTGGTACTTGGGGTTGTTAAAGTGAAAACAGTCACGTTGGGACATGAATCACAGCCTGCTTTTGTTGCCGAGTGTTGATGGCGCTTCAGAGGCATTTTCCTTGTGGGTGTAGTCATAGCCTCGTTTTTCCCCCCCCGTTGCAGGAGAAGGAAGAGAAGGCATCCCAGGAATCATCTGAAGAAGAGGAGGACGACGAGGAGGATGAGGAAGAGGACCAGTAATTCACAACGCATGCTACCTCACTCAACATACTGACTTACTGTTAACCAGAACTGGGCTTTATCTCAAACACCAGTGCCACCACATGACCACTGTTCACGACAAGGCCCTCTTGGCCAGAAATGAGGGTCAACACAGTACATATATCATGCAACAGCACTGGATAGAACGATGGACCTTGCTCAAGCATAGATGTAAGAATTACATGGACGGTAACAGCCCTTTTCTCTACATGTCATAGTATCACAAGTCTCTTATACTGGACAAAGGTGTGCTCCAAGGAGCCCGGAGGTTCGTTTTCCCCATAAGATGGTTTGGAGGTTTTCTATGCTTACTGTTGTTTGTTGAACCCGCATCTGAGATGGTAGGGCAAATAGATTTCTCTGTTTTGTACTGGACAAAGGTGAATTTTACTTGCAGTTTCATGTTTCGTTCGTGTGAGCGTTTGTGTGGCGTGGTTAACCTATCTAAGGAGGAGAATAGGTAACGGATTAGTTTTTGCCTTCTTCTCCCGTGTCTAATCGGCATAGCTGATACCATCCCAGCCAGTAGAGCAGAATCGCCTTCGCCACCTTTCCTCTCTCTCTCCTGTTGGTCTAGGCTTCGTAGTTCGCCTCTTAACTTCCTTCTCAGTCCTCTGCGTGTGGTGGGGAAACGTGAAGTGTACCGTTTAGTAATCAGAGTAGTCTGATTTGACTTACTGTCTGTCCCTTCGGGTTACATACATTTTGAAAAACGTGTGCTGCTTTTCATGTCGTAATAAACTCAACTTTTTTTTTTTTGGTATAACGTGTTTTTAAGGGTAGGTTTGGCAGAATTCTAGGCTGAGAGCATCAGTGTCGTTTCTTCAGGGAGCTTTTTCAAATGCTGTTACATTGGCGCCTGTCTTTGCGTAGCCCTCAGTTTCCAAGCGCTTGCTCAATCACTCGTAAAGCGAACGGCAATTGGTCAAACAAAAAGTTTGACTGTAATAGAGGATAGTTGGTGTCACTACTGTCCAACAGGGCTGTGCGTTTTGTAAAACTTTATTTCCTTTATTCCATCTAGCTCTCGTGATTTCATCTAGCTCGGTCCTTCTGTCATCACTTAAACCATTAATACACTTTATTTTTCTTTTGAGAATATGTGTTGAATGACTTCTACAGGAAAAAAAGATGTTTGTGTATTTCTAAGTGTCAGGGAACCTGCGGTCACAGTCCACTTAACTGGGTTTTTCCACACACCTAAGCTGCTACAACCTCAGTTACAAAACCCGGAAAACTGCAAACAGGCGACTCAAAGCCTGGAATTTCATACCTCACTCAACAGCTTACTTTACCATGTAATTGCATTGAACTGGTTTTCTGTGGGGTTTTTTGTTTAGTTTTTTTTTTTATGTAATCTCTGGTATGAGTTGGCAAGATGTTGTTAGTACAAAGTAGTTTTTTCCTTTTTTTTTTCGTTACCAGACTGTAATAAGGTATAGAAGATGTCAAGTGTGCGATTGTGTGCGTACGCAACACGTCTCGGCTCGTTCATAACCGGAGCTCGCAGACGGGTTGTTTTTTTTAAATGTGTGAAGCAAGTCAGGGAGACCTGTCAGCTTGACAACTGTGTTCGCTGACTGTGGTAGATTAGCAGGTGTGTTTTTATCCTTTACATTTTTTTTTCTGGTGCACTGAAATGTTGGTTCAGATTTTCATGGACAAATATGTGTGTTTGTGACAGACTGGGCACTCTTTCCATTCAACTGTTCAGTTGGCTACTGTGTGTCAGACACGAGCGCACACACACACACACACACACACACACAGAGCTACACTTAACATGACTCACCCATTGGTCACTTTTTTTTTTCTGACATCCTTCAGCTACACTTTACGATATCGGTGTCATTCTACATGCATCGTATTTCATCTGTTCATTTATATACTGTAAACTCGACAGGATGGGATCATTCTTTTTAATGTACACCGTATATAAATGTACAATGTCTATATTTCTATGGTGCCCTACAACAATTTGTATCAGAAATGGTCAATAAAGAAACCTTTCTTTGTCAATTTCTGTTTTGTGTCACATTTATACATAAAGGATCAATAAACCATATGCAGGCAACAAGTATTGCTTTGCTAAAGCAAAGGACAACTTACAACATTTTATATTGACAGCCTTGTTTCTCTTAAAGCAAATATAAGACTGTTTATCTCAGGAGTTTAAGTGCAACCTATAAAAGGAGCCTTGCATGAGAGGTTGACCAGTGTAGATCAATGTCAAACATCTGTACTGTTTAAACTGTCAGGGTCCTACTTTTTTCACAAAAAGTGCCCAGGTAATGCATAGTAAACAAACAGTGAAATGTAAAAATGACTGGTCCAGAGCAGACCATAAAAACATCACGTTACCCTCTGAAACACCTCTACATGTCATACCTGATAACATCAAGTAGTGAGTGCAGTTGCCATTCAAAGACAGCTTAACAGTTCTGTCTTTAGTTTACATTCACAATTTCAAGGCAAATAAATGTCAGGAAAAGGTTACAATTCATCACAAAATGAGCAAGGTTTCCTGAGTGCTCGGTACAGTCAGACCTGTGGCATTCATCTGAACAGATCCTCCAGCCGGAGGTAAATGCTGGTGCCATGTCTTGCAGACAGGACATATTTAGTGAACTAGTCACAACTTATTTTGAGGATAAGACGAAGGGGGATGGTTATATTTACTTCCATCTCTCCCTTTTCATGCCATTGATAAGAGTCATAGGATTTGGCTTAACTGCAGAGAGATGCAGATCATCGGGCAGCTTGTTAAGCTCTGAGATCAAATAAATACAAAAAGAGGGCGTGTTCACCCCTTAGGATCAAAATGAAACTGAAATAAAAAGGTATCCAAACTCACATCTAAAACTTAAAACCATTTCAGTGTTTGATGCAGCTGCTGAAAGCTAAAAGCATTTCTTTAAAGAAGCAACAATTTGTTTGCAACATGCTCCAAACATCGTCTACACAACAGGCAGTCCAGGTAATGATCACAAGTCCTCTCACAGCAGAAGTGATGAAGTTTAACTAGTGCACAAAGCTCAGCCTTACCACAGCCCCTAAATTACAGTCTGTGTAAATGCCAGCTGTAACCCACAGGAACATAACTGCTTGCCACACGTCGCCCACAACAGCATTAGAAATGTAAACAAGGCTATACCTACTGGAAAATGTATGTGCAGATACAGGCCATCTTTCTTGACGATGAGTCATGTCACAGCACACCATTAACACGAACTGAATAAATTATTTGAAATAAATAAGGTCAAGGTGCTGTATCTATTATGCAAATATGTCTGGACCAGAACCTCACAGAGAAGGAGTTATTCTGACTGCACAATAAATAAAACTGAACAATGATGACTGTTGGTCAAAGCGGACAGTAGAGGAGAGGGAAGAAAGTAACATGCAGGGCGATGAATACGACTGATCTCTGCGGCTGAAGGTTGTGTCCACGTGGAGAACGACTGATGCGTTGGTTTTGTACCGCTATGCACTCGTATCTTTGGACAGGAGAGGGCGTCGTTGCTGATAACCTCTGGACCAACCCTGTACAATCTGAGGACAGAAAACGCAGACGTTTGAGCACACTGCAGTACTTTATTTTAAGAAGCCATTACGTGATGGCATTATGTTTAAGACAATGCGAGCCTCCTAAACACAGAACTCGATTCATCAGTTTTCACTCAACTCAGCCCGTGGGTAGTGTTGCCACCTAGTGTTTCTCGTGACTCAGAGCACTGACTGGAATCAACCAGACTTGTCTTTTTCATGTCATTACCAACGGTTTAATTTCCGTTTCAGCTATTTCTGCACTTGAACGTTCCAGTTGCAACGATGAGGAGTGTTACTGGATACAGGACATTTTTCAATATTCTGTACAACAGAAAAGTATGTCTAGAAAGAAATATGTCAGCTATGTTTAACAACTAACTGCTACAGTAAGTGATTTGAGGCTTGCACTTGCAATGAGCTGAACGACTACTCAACTGTACTTCAACTTCTGCTATTCGCTGTGTTTCTCTATGGAGGGGAAGTGACTAAACAACTGAGAAACTGCTGTTTGAGCATATTGTGCAACTAAACCACCACACGTGAATAAATTCACTATTAGAAAAAGGACAGTGGACATGTCCTCACACTGTCTTTTGTGCATAGCATGGACAGTTAGTTGTGTATATTTGCTACAACTGGAAGCATCGTTGTATTTTCATTTTATATTTTAATTGTCCATATTAACTTTGTCAGTAACGCTGTCTAAGTGATGATTCTGTTCTTTCTATCTGATTTCACTACAACAACGCAACCATTGCACCATACCCTTGTGTCATCCTCTCTCCAAATTTCTTGTTCAGCTTCAATCAGCTCCTCAGAGGGATCATATGAGTAAACTGGTAGCAGCTGATGACGTAGTCTGTCCATTCTGAGACAAAAGATGGAAAAATAAAGGGTTGATTTCACTGATCACAGACAGAAATGAAAGGATAAAACCAGCATAAGGCTTTAAAGTCTCACCTTCTTCTCTTACGAAGATACATGACCTGAAACAGACGTTCGCACGACACTGTTAATAATCTTTTTTAACAGGCACCGCAGGTCTCTCACACAGACTTTGTGTAAGTCGTACTGTGATCCAGCCCAACTCACCACAGCTGCAGCTATTCCAACAACAGTGATCAGGACAAACGGCACCAACACGTAGCTGACGGCCACATCTCCATCGACGACGGCAGGGGGCTGAGTAGTGCTGTTCATGGCATATGCTGACGACACGCAGGGGCTCCGGGGGCTGCTCGGGCAGGGCCTTCACGGGCAGCACACCCCCTCCCTGTGGAAGACACTGTGCAGCGGCTCTCTCCTCAAACTACCCCCTTGTTGTTTCTGCCTCATCCTCGTCGTTCATGTGACTTGCACATGGTATCACTGCCCTCCCTAAGCAGCCAGCGATCTGCGGGAACGAGCGCACGCAGTGGTCAGAACACGAAGGCAGCTGCGTGGAAGCAATTTACAAATACAGTGGTTAACTTTACAAGCGAGCTATGCGGTTATAACTACAGTGATCTTAGCAACTAGCATTAGCTGTGATGCTGCTGTTGTTTGATCGTGTGAATATTCTCTTAGCGGCACCGGCCACTACAACAACTGATGTCAAATCAGTAAAAACACCAGCCAGTGTGGCCAGTTAACGCGGACTCGCCAGTGTTTGGTTAGCGTTAGCTGCTGCTAGCTCCTAGCCGAGATGACAGCACTGTTAACAGCACGTCTTAGAGCGCGAACGGGCTGAAGGAAGCCGCCTGCGTCCACGTCTGACGACGCACAACTGATCCTCGGGTTTTGCTTTTGAAATCAAAGCAGACACAGTTCACTTACTGAGAGACGTAGCGTTCTTCTGCTTCCACTTAACGGTATGCGTAGCTCACCAGCCACTTCCTGGACAGAGCAACAGTACTTCCGGTCTGAACCTTCATAATAAAGGCGTCATGACGACTAGGGCCAGATGTTCCTACAGATGCTACTGAAATACAGCAGCTGCATGAAATGATCATGAAGTAATGTCTGGTAGTTAGTTTGTTGTTTGTGCTTGATAAAACCCTGTGTGTGACAGTGTTATAGATATGGAATAGTCAGAGTCAGGGAAATGTGCCACCGTACTGTCTCCACGGTGAAGGACCTCAGGTTTAACATCTTTGCAACAACAACCCTTTTCCCACAAGATTTTCCCAAAAGTGCTACCTGTGATGATGTCACGGGTTTCATCAAAAATAAGAAGTTCAGAAGTGCTGTCAGCACCGGGTCTGGCTGCCTCTGCCAGGAAGAAGACGCTTAAGCATCTTCTTCCTCAGGGGGCAGAGGCAGCCAGACCCGGAGATATGGACCGCAGGGCGAGTGGAACTCTCAGCCATGTCCAGAGTTGCGCCTTTGATAATATGGGGTGATGATGGGCTCTTCCTTTTCTAAAGACCACATCCAGCTCTTTTGCCTTCACCACAGTGTTGCTGTGGCAATTATTCTCTCTCCACTGGATCTTCAACCTCCTGTCAGTACAATGACTCATCATTGAGGGTTATGAGACCCACCTCTGCTGCAAATTTCTCTGTGCGGTTGCTCATTTGTTGACGTGAGCGAGACTAAGATGTACGACACTGCGGATGCCCGCCTCATTTCTTTCAGTAGGCCTGCTGATGTGGGTCTCTGTCAGTTTTCATGACCAGCCCAGTGTAATTACTGATGGCTTACTGGCCTTCCACGTGCAAGTGTCGATGCTAGAGCAGTGACTCTAAATCTTGACTTTTGACCTTTGAAATCCAGCCACCAGATGCCTCCTTCAACGTTCCTCCAGGTTCAGGTCAGCTGATTGTTCCCACGTAAATCCTGCATCTTCAGAAAACCTTGCACCACTTCATTTAGCCAGTGTAACTACGGAGAGTAGTTTTCTCGATGGTAAAGATGATATTCTACAGGTTAAAGCAAGCACTATATATAAAATCTATATCAAATGCTGGTAAATAGTCTCGACATCAAACACTCTGGCACTGGCTGCTTACTAGACAACAGTAGGTACCAGTGTGCGTCGGGTTTTCCCTGATGGCTGCTCATGGTTGGCTCATTGAAGCTGTCCCTTGATCTGGTACGTTGTGTCAGCAGAAATCAAACAGTTCCTCATCTCCATGTAGTTGATCATTCACCCTGGAGCGGACATTGGCCCGGTGAAGTGTTGTTTAATCTTTGCCCAGCTCGCTTGCTTCTCTTTTTCCTCTGTGCTCACCGGCTCTTCCTCTTCTCAGGCAATGTTTTTATTTTCAGCTACCAAGCTTGCAGTAACCTCAGTGATAGCAGCAGCTATCACTCAATCAATCAAACAATCAACCAATCAATCAACCAACCAATCAATCAACCAACCAATCAACCAATCAATCAATCAATCAACTAACCAACCAATCAAACAATCAACCAATCAATCAACCAACCAATCAATCAATCAATCAATCAATCAATCAATCAACCAATCAATTAATCAATCATTTATTCAGTGATCCGTTCCTACACATGGAACTTTACTCAGCTGAAAAAAATGAGTTTGCCATTTCCTGCTTTAATAAGACAAATTACAACACAATGCACATTCAAGCAGGACCAATGTTCAAATGCTACTGTCCATGGTTTTGATTGCGTTCATATTGTGGCGCAGGTTCATTTGCTGCCACTAGAGGTCCCTGAACAGCTGCTAGTCAACTAGACGAAGGCTCTTTAATGAATCATTTCACATTGTCATTTCAGCTTTCTAGACTTCTTTGACGCAGTGGATTTGAATGAGCAGCCTTCCTCAATGTTCTGTGCTTCTATAAACACAACAATCTCTAGATTTCATGGAGAAAACTAAAGCAGAGCTGCAGCAGTTCAATCTATGAAGCACGATTCACAGCAAAAGTCAACTAAAGGCATGTTACAAAGTAAGATTTAAGAACTTTAAGAACACAGAAATATAGAATATATATATATATAAAACCCAACAAACCCCACTTGAGCAGCACCAGGCAACAGTGGAGAGGACGAACCATCAGCAGAACCAGGCTCAGGGTGGGCAGCCATCTGCCTGGACCAGCTGGGGTGAGGGATGGAGAAGAGAGTCCTCCCAAGGGTTTACCCATCTTCACTCTGCAAAAAGGGGAAGCTAGCGTTGGGAATACATTTGTATGTGATTGCCTTGTGGTTTGTGGTGCATTAGAGACCCACACTCCTTGTGTGGCTCCAGCATTCAAGCAAACCTGTGATGAATAGCTGTGCAGTAGCTTGTAACTGAATCCATTAAACTGCTCTTTCAGTTGTTATCATCAGCAGAGGGTTAATCAGCTTTCAGACATTTGCTCTGCCAGGAACCTCATCTGTTTGCCTTACCTCATTTTAATTTCTTTTTATAGAAAACTAGATGACTAGATTATCACCTCTGCGGCTACAAGCAGATTACATTTCAAACAAGTTACATTTGCACCAATCCACAAGGAGCATAGACAGATGGTGCTGAGTCTCTGATACAAAGTATGTGCATCCACCTATTGGTTGTTTTACCAATTCATATTTCCTGGTGCTTTGACACATTTACACCCAATTATATAAACGAGACCATGATTTTTAAAACTCCTTTAGTGGATTTTATGATCCAGCAGGTGAGACTGTACTTGAAACAGAATATGAAACAGGTAGCATAAGGACACAAACAGTCAAACAAGCCTCACGCCTCCCTCCCTGCAGTGTAGTGCAATGTGGGCGTGATTGACAAGAACAAAAGGTGACGCCTCTTCTTACTATCCGCTCTCCTTATTGGCTGGACAGTGTAAGTCACACTTGGGGCTCTCCCCGTTATAAAACTTTCATAATATTTTTAAAAGGGTCAGTACATATGATGACAAAGAATTTCTACATATTTAAATATAAAATACAAAACGCAAACCGTAAAAATGCAAATAACACACATACACCTGCACATGGCAACACATAGGCTGCAGCAAAGCTCCTGTGAACTTGTGTGGCTATTTCTGTGAGGTTTCCAGTATTGTAAAGGTATCGCTGACTATTTCTGTCCTCCACTGAAAGGAAATCGCTGGGCCATCCCCCTGACGCGCGCCTGTGCCGTGGAGCTCCCCCTTGCTGCGTACATCGTGATCTAGCGGATGCAGAGTCTTGCGGAGAACGCAGGGTCACCTTCTGTCACCGCAAGAGGAAATACTGAATTATTTGCAGCATAGGCAGTCGGGTAGTAGTCCACCTCAGCGGCGGCGGCATCTCTGGTAAGTCGGTCTGCGCTGTGTTGTGCTGCTCTGTGCAGCTCTGGGAAGAGAGGCTGAGCATCCTTTTTAGCAAAGGGCGACGCGGGGATAAAGGAGTCTCGCATGATTTGCCATCGTTTGGCTCTCGTCTCATCTCCTCTCTGCCGGGATTCTGTCCGAGTAGCACAGATTGCTCATTAGTAACACCATAGCTGGAGCTGTTTTGAATTTTCCATGCGTCATTTTATGAGCGCTGCTGTGGTTTGCATGCGCCGAGGGTGAAGGGACTACAATGCATCATGTAGCCTCATTACTGTTGCAAACGCGTAAATGAGCCATTTAGTTTGGTTTTGAACATTCTGCCTAATGATCACACCTCCTTTCACACAACAGGACGCTCCAAGGTGTTGTTTTCATTTGGCAGCTCTGCGCTTTTTATCAGAGCAAAATTTTACCTTAGTGTCCAAATTGTACCATGCAACGTGTTTATCTGCTTCAATCGCTGTTCTCTGCTCATAAATTGTCGATACGAATCACTATAATGCCAGTGCACTATGGTATGTGGAGATGGTGGTCAAGGCTGTGGAGGGTTTGCCATTTTATGTTCCTTTGCATGCGCGAAATGGGTAAACAAGTCTGGGAGTATGAGTAAAAGCGTCGATCAAAAGCGCTCTTGCTCTTTCCATCTCATCTACATGATGCATTTGGCGGCGGATAAGCTGCAGGAATCGCTCTGTTCTATATTTGATGATTTCTTGGTGAAATGGACGCGAATGTTAATGAGAGCGCTCTGCTCAGATGTTATGTAATTGGTTGTCACAGCGCAGCGAGAAGCGTCATTGTGTTCTTTTTTTCAGCTCCACGGAAGAGGAGCATCCTGTTTTCTACATGGGATTAGGCGCATGTGGTCTTTTAATCATTCATCAAATCTGCTCTCGAGCTGAAACACATCGCATTCATGCGTCCAGCAGCGGGAATGTTGTGGCGCTGTGTTTCGGGCGCTGCTTCATGAGAAACGTCACTCCTCAAACCCTGCAGCTCCTTTATCGTATCAAAACATCGCCTGGCGTCCAAGAGCGCGCGCAGCCTCTGTTAACGCGTTTCTACATCAAACCCTGTGGCTCGTGACGTAGCAGATGACGGGAGGCTCCGCTTGCTTTGGAGCTGTCCGCGGTGCTGAACTCGCTGTGGGTTTGAGTGCACGCCTGTCAGCGGCCAAGGTGCCCGACGAGAGCTGCAGAGAGACGACGGTACAGTCAGGGGATAATCCGATTGAGTTTGGGAAAGAGGAATTCAAGAGCACCTGCTATTCATTAGCAGCCTCCTCAGTGTGGAGCCAAGTTAGAAGTGTTTCAGTAGAAACTTCTCTGTTGTCTCTGTCTGTCTGCAGACGATTCCACAGATGCACAGTTCAACTCACTTAACGTCGTCTTTGCTTTGTCACATGTATAAAGACACTGAACAGGCCACCGTGACTCTGATTCTGTAGACCGGACTGAGAAAACATAAATGATTTTGTAAGGGGATGGCGTCGCCCCCTCCCACAGGCAGGTCACGAGGGTCACTGTGGACCTGTCACCTTATTCAGTCATTTGACTTTGGTTGTATCCATCTGTCACAAACCGTTGCTTCAACCCTTGTGTCTGGCTGTTTGGTTTCTTTCAGTGTGTCTGTACTTTGCATTTTCTCTGTTTACTTTTTTAAATTGGGCTTTGGCTGCTTCTCAGGTACTAAAGAGGTTTGTTGCCAGAATTTAATTATGGCGTGCACTCATGCAGCCAAAGCCTTAATCTGTGGTTATCTTTGCAGAACAGTTGTGACATGTGAATGTTTATCTAGGGCCATAGTGATAGTGAATAGCAATCTTAACCCAGCAGGTAAAGTGTTTTGGTTTAGGTAGTTCTGACGAGTGGTTTTTAATCCGACTTCTCTTCAGTTTGGTGTTTTCTTGCCCGTGTCCATAATAACTGACTGAGGATTAACAGGAGCATGGGATTTGTTGAGAGCATTACAGTTCAAGCTCTTGTCAATTGGGTTGTTTATTCTTATATGTAATGTGAGATAGCAAAATAAAACATGTCTTATTAAACACAGAGTACACAGGTTTTCGCATCCAAAACAAATTATACATGGAACTAAATCCAATCAATAATACATTGTCTTCATATATTCAAGATGGCGGCAGAACATGTTCCCTCATATCACGTAGTGCTGTGGATGCTCTTGAGACGTCACATGGAACATAGTGCATTTGCTTTTTGTAAACCCTCATTAATGCGCTTGCTAATGAAAGGCTGTGAGTGGTGTGAGACAAGAGGCGATGGAGGAACGGTGAGACTTAAGGGCAGCTGGAGATCCCCACAGTGCACAGGAGCACTCACACAGGGGAAGGTGAGGGGCACAAACATCCACAGCATCCACAACACACAAAGATGCTAATAATATTCTCCTTATGGAATAGTTATGGAAAAATCAATTCTCCCTGCAGATGAGTGTTTTACCGCAAGTAGATAAAGTTACTACAGAAGGTTTGTTTCTCTGCAGAACAGAATGAATGAGTTGTGTTACGGTGTCAACGCAACATGTCAGTGTTTGCATTCGGTGAATCATCACATGGCTGTGGCTCGACCTCGGGCAGAGCACTGACTCAGTGTGAGCATTTTGAGCAATTCAAAATGGAGTCCCAATATACCAGCGAAGAGTTTTCCCCATGCACAGCACTCGATCGATGCTGATGGGAGTTTTGAACCACCACTGGGTTTTGTTTCTACATCGTCATGGAGGACTGCATGTGCCTGTGAATGCAGCAGTCTCAGGTCACTGCTTTGAACACTAGAGGGTGTGTTCCTCATGGGCACATCCAGAATGTGTGTGGGAAGACAACAGAAACAAATTAGTTTCTATTAGCGTCCTGATTGGCGGGTATGGTTCTGGCGAAGTGGTGCATCAATGTACGTTTATGCAGGTTCCTGAAGCTGAACACATTATTAAGCTCTATGAGCTCCAATATTTACACATCAATATCAGAATTCCAAGAAACTAGCGGGGAAATGTCCTCAGCTATTTCCCAGATAACAGAGAAACACGTAAAAGCTGTTTTGTCTGACAGCAGTGTAACATGCTAAAGATCCGACTAATTACTCTACAATGTTAAGTAATACGTTTTTCAGATCTGAAGCCTGAGGTTTTATTTCTTTTAGCTTTGAAAACATCCTCTAATCTGTCACTGAACTTGCAGATGCAGATTCATCTGTCCATCGGAAGCTGTAGCAGGCTCTTCAAATGTTAATAATTTCAGAATGTTCATTGTGAGAGACTGGTCTTTAAAACTTTGAACGCGCACAGATAAGTGACCATGACTCAGAGTCAGCATGGTAACGTGACTTTGTTCCAGGATTCATTTGGATGTGGCCGTTTTACAGGCCCGTGTAGTCAGATGGTGCCCACATCTTAGGTTGCTTCACATGATGGGTGGGCTGCTTCATCGTGACTCTGCCTCAGTTCTTTCATCCGTTATCTTAACTGCTCGCACTGTGCACAGGGTGCAGGAGCACATCCTAGTACGCACTCTGAGAGAAAGCGCGCACGCGCCCGAAGATTGAGTCACACCACACGACTGACTAAAACACACGCAGCCAATTCAAATACATGTAGAACCGACGCTTCTGCAGCGAGATGAAGCTGAACTGAACTCATGCAACCTCATCAGCGCCGTACGCTGATTGTCTGAGTATAAAAGACAAGACAAAATGGCCGTGTGATGATACGAGCACGGCGTTGAGGCGAGAGCTGGAACTGATGATTATGATTTTCTATATTATGCTCATCACATTTTCCCAGAGCTCAAACTGAAATCTTAAATCCAAAGATGTGCCCTCAACAGTACTCAAGCTGCAGCCCCTGTGCTATCAGACCACAGATATTGAGATTGAGTTAAGATTTTCTTCCCTTTTATGTTGATATTATGCAAATTATAAACATAAAACCAACAACGGGTGACGGATTTATTCATACGGAAAAAGAGCCCTGGTCCTTTTCAGCGCCTGTGCTTGTTCTGTCTAAAACAGCCATGTTGTGAAATGACGGTTAAACTCCCGTGCTATGGTGCTGTTATGCGTCTAGATGAGTGTAACATAGCACCTGGTTACATGGCTTTGGAGGTTTTGCCTGTCTGTGGGCTCAACGTACAGTATGTGTTGGATTTCATGCTGTGTGTGGGCTGCCTACTGTTAAACTGCGGCTCGCGGTGGTTACGCTTTTTAAAGTCAGCGTTGGATGCATTTTGTGCCAAAGGCATCTGCACGGCTTCCATCAGAGCAATGTATTGTCTGCTGCCACACACTCGCACCCAAGATGAAACGTTTTCATTATGCTTCTTCTAATACACATTTTTCTCACAACAGCTGGTGTATCGGTGAAACTGCTATGAAGAAAGTGGAATGACTGTCAGAATTAAACACTCCACTACTGATTATTATAGTTCAGCTAAACTCTGTGTCTCTTCAAAGATAATTAGTTTGGAACTTTGGGCTCAACTTGTAGCAATTTGTTGAAATGACGTCTGTTCTTAAAGGGCTGATCTACATCTGATGATTTCTTCCCTCAGGTGATCTCCTGCAGGGGACCAACAGCGCTCTCTCAGGTTTTATGGAAACCTGACCTCCCGCTGGTGGAGAAGGTGAGTTGTCTGCCCTCTAAAATATCATCGTTTCCATTACCTTGATTGTGTCTGACATTGTGCCGGTATCTCAGGCTCTGGCTCAGACTCAGAACAATTCCAGGAGGCTTTTGTGATGTTTTATAAGAAACACGTCACTACAGTAATTAATACGTCCTCGTCACAGGACACCGTTTCATTAGGATGTTAATTAGAGGAGGTCATGGTTGATGCTTATACTGGTCTGTTCTTTATAGTAACTCCTCTGCATAAGCGTGATCTGCATGATTGATGTCACTGCTATCCGGCTCCATATGTGCTTTCTAGCTTCTCTGGCTGATGCTACCACAGATCTGTGGTCTCTCAGGTGGCAGAATCATTTCAGACATATTATTTTGGCATTTAGAGGAGATTATCTCTGAATTTACTTTCATTATCTCTCTAAAAGTAGCTCTTGCTGTCTCACGGGGAAGAATGATAACACAGGGGTCCTTATTGATTTGATGTCTTGTTTTGTGTGACAGAACCACACTGCAGCGGGGGAGGGTAGTGGTGGAAGCAGCTTGATGAGCGCAGACTGTTGTTTGGCGTTTGCATATGCAAGGAGGCTCGTCAGAACAAGACGGTCCAGTTCAGTTAGGTTTCCCTGGGGATCCTTACAATTCGGATGAGGGGAGGAAGCTGGGTCAGACAAATATAGCCTGAGTGTTTACTGACAAACACAGTATGCAAAGAACCAGATATAAAGAACCTTAAGTCACCATCACTGGGTACAGCAGAAGGTAGTGAGTCCTGAGATCAGATGCTCTCCAGTGAATTAAAGTCAAGCCTGAGTTGAAGTCTTTATTCAGTGTGTTATTTACAACATGGAATAAGTTTATTGTGTGTAAATGTATTTATTTATTGAATGTTAGAACGGTCGGCTGAAAGTACTGAAAATAAAGGCTTGAAACTAATGACTGTATTTAGTTCACTGAGCCGTGCGTGGCCTATAAAATGTTCAAAAGTAGGATAGTGATACTCTGAAAAGTCAGAGCTAATGGCTGTTTCCCTCTGGTGCCTGCTGAGGAGGTCGTCTAAGCCTATTGCTTGTTGGTGCCTTCAGGCTATTTAGCCGCTACTTGCATACAAACGTTTACAGTCACACGTATTTATTTGCTTTCCATCTTTATTTAACAACCACCAGCACTCGCTTGGCTCAGGAACGTCGGCACCTCGTTCTGCAGGCCAGCTTGGCAGCGTCACTCGCCTCCACTGGCTTTAAATAAATACCACCACAGCCAGTTCAAATGATGATGGACAGAGCAAATGAACGTTACTGAGGCAAGTTTCTTAAAGCAGTGTTTTACGTGTCGACAAAGGTTTGCACCAAGTAAAATCTTTGCAGTTCTTCAGTACATTTGATGGAGCATTTACGTTCAACTGTAGCATGTTAGCAACGTTAGCTGCGTTCTGACTTTTTCTCAATCACTTGCTGTGTGAAACAGTGTTATCTTATTACCTTATGAGCTTTAAGATCAAAGTACTTGCTGCTTTTTCGTCTTCCTAAACTATGTATTGTATGATATACATTTTCTCAAATTAAATGCCTCGAGACACAGCGTAAATGGGCTTTAGTTAATATTGTGTTAGGCCTCTCTGCAGCCGTGCAGGCGATGCGTTTACATGCCCATCAGTATGCAGCGCAGCATCAGGCAGCTCGGCAGAGAGCTGAGACGGCCCCTCTTCCTCTGCTGGACATCAGGAAAAGCTGGACTGGAACCTCCATCTCACAGCCACTTGTGCACGTCTGCAGTTCATTCCTTCATCACCACCCGTCACATTATGTCTGTCTCCCCCTTCCTCCTCTGTGCTGTTCCTCTCTCCCCGCCCTCCCCAGCCATTTTCCCCCTGTCACTATAGGAGGCTTGTGGCAAGAGGCTTGATCGTTACATAACCACTGCAGCAGCACTCGGGACACGGTTAAATCACAACGTTGTCACAAAAGTGTGTGTCTGTGTGTGTTGAGATAATGCCTAGAATTTATGTTTCCAACTGAGAGCCAAGTTTGAGGAGGAATCACCGACTCTCTCTCTTCCTGTGTCAAGGATCTCTCACAGTTCATCTCTCCTTAATGAAGGATTGTTCACAAACAGGACAGTACTTGAAGACATACTGGCCAGGATGTTCAGACACGAACGTCAGTGGATGGAGCAGTAACTGGACCTAAGCAGCCTGCAGTGACGCTTTCAGCTGAGTGAGGCTGTGTTGTTGGTGAATTTGACCTCAATGCTAACTCATAACCACAATGCTAAAAAAAAACTCACATTACGTCATTTAAACACCAGTCAGTGAAGTTTGTCTAATCTAATATCTGCTTAATAATAATCTGCTTCTCATGCAGCCTCGCGTCCTGTAAACATGTATCTAACAAAAGAAAATGAAACTTTCTCTGCTCTCAGATCCGACTGCACGCCTCCACCCACTGAGCTGTGACGCGTTTAACATACACAGGTTATGTGCGTTGTAGCTCGTAAACGGATCTGGCTCAGGAACTTTTTGTACCATAGCGAACACGCGGTGGCAGGTACCAACTCGTTTCTTTTTGTTTGCTTCACACTGAAGCTACGTGTGTTTCAGCCAGTTATTACCAGGATGCGCTTGGTTCTTAGTGTTGTGCTTTGTGGCACGTTGAACCACATCATAGTGTCTTTATGTCATTGTTGTGGTAGATATCCACACAAATACTCTCATGATTCAGTAGTTTATCTATTTTCTTCCATCAAACTTCATTGTCACTTGTCATTGTAGTTCCTTCCTCTGTAAACCTCACAGCTCTGGTGACATTGAAGAGTCCCCCACATAGTGGAGGGTGCAGCACAGGCTGGATTCCTGGTTGTCATCTGAGAGGCAGTGTGATGTGTCAGCGTCCACATATGGCCTGTTGCTGACCGTGACCTCTGACCTCCCTGTGGAATTTGGAGTAAAGCGAGAGAGAGAAACTGAACAGGATATGATACTGTTATTACTTATTATTTGAATACTACTACTAGCTAATATGTTTCTTGCCTGAGTGACTCATACACAGAACAGGTATTGATTAAAACTGGACACACACACACATGCACACTGAATAAACAATGGTGCAGAAACTTCACTGCATCTCAGGACCAGATAGCTGAGTCATCCTGAGCTTGTCTGCTTGGAATCATGACCCGCACAGCGAGTCAGCGCAGACGAGGCCTCAACATTTCAATATCTCACAGCTGCAATAAAATAGGGAAGGCGTCCCTCGACAAATAGAGGCGTTACAAATGTGTCTGAGCACTAGATGTTCTGATGTTGTTAAGAGCTGTTTATTTGAGGATGTAGGTGACAGATTGAAAGTGACATCTTGATGCTTCTGGTTATAAATGACAGGTGGGCTTTGACATCGCCGGGACTGTGAAGCTGCGTCTCACCCTCATCAGTCTGCAGTGACAGCTCGGTTCATCCCTCACTGATGTTTTTCATGGATATTTTCTGTGTTTTGCACAGACTGTTCAGAGGCTTCAGAGTTAATGACATCAGCGAACCCATGACATCTCAAATGCACCTTGTCCAATTTACCCAGAGAAATATCTGCATCGCCTGCAGTCTGCTCAGCAGGGAAAGCGCTCGTTCAGTTTGTTAACATCTAAAACCTTCCACGTTCCTCGAACGACGTCTGTGCTGAGTTGGCAAAGCTCCTCTTGATGAGCTTTCATTCAGCAGACAAATGATTCTGTCCACGTGAAGATCAGTGAACCTGTTGCATTCCAGCTATTTATTGTGTGACAGGGGCAACACGAGGAATCAACCATGGATGTTCTCCCCCCGTACTTCAGCTTCCTCCACAGTCATGCTGACAGTTTATTGATGACTCTGCAATAAGTTCACAGTATCTGTCTGTTTGAACATTTTAGAAATCAGTCAGTAACAAAATATGCATAGTTTTGTTTTTACCAAAATACAATGAATAGTGAAATGTAGATCCACACGTCACATCTGATTTGACTCTCGTTACGCTTCAAGGTGAACAGTGAAGAAGGTTCACGGCATCACACGTTTGACCAGAATCCACTTCCCCTGCAGCCTGGCTCTTACTGTACGTTTGCTTGTCCAGCTTTAACAATAGGTGAGTCTTTTTGCTCGGGTCAGGTCCACTGGGAGTTGGGGGCAGCTGGCGTTTCGTCATGGAGACAGCCTTGCCAACCACTGGTCACATGGTCGGCTTCTTGGCGGCCTGGACCGCTACAATGCGTGTTAAGTCTGTGCAAGGCAGCTCCGTCTCCTGGCAACATCCAACCAGCTTCCTCCTACTGTGCTACGCCGTGAGATGAATCACATCTCTGTCCTAACGTGTTGATCTGGGCCGTTGGCTCTTTTTATTCCACTCAGGAACAGTCTGACCAGCTCCACGTTACACCCTGGGCTTGCTGCACCTCCTCTCTCTCCTGTCACGCCTGCCTCCATCACCATCTCCAACTTAATCCCGCATCCTCTTCTGCTTCCCACCACTGTCGTTTCACTCTGTCACTCTCTTCCTGCTACAGAATACCGCCATGAAGGACCTCCCTCCGTCTCGCTCCCTGTGTGTCTTCTTTTACTCAGTCAGCGGCAGAGGGGGACCTGCTGGGCTTATCAGACACAATCATCACACAGCCTCAAGGCACCGTAATCTGGCTGAATATTAAAACATCCGCACAGTTACTTCTCTTAGACAAAAGGTTCTGGTCAGCAGCTCGGTCTTTAAATGACCGTTGCCTAATCGGTGAACCTGTCACGTGCTGGAGTAAAGGTAGTTCATCTCTCTGAAATCTTCTTACTGTAACAAGCTTACGTGTCTGTTGTGGTTCCCATTCAGGGGCTCTGTCAACACTAGAGCCGTTCTGTTAGCACTGTGTTCATCGGGTACCTGCAACATGTTGCTGTGAGCTCAGCAGTGCATTTCATGTGCACGGTTCATGAGCAGCTCTAACATCCGACGCTTGTCTCACGGCCGTGCTCTCCCGATGCTTCCTTGTCCGTGTGCAGCTCTTGTTGCTGTTCTTTGTCTGCCTGTCCACGTCGTCCTATCTGCTTCTTTGGTCTTCGTCCCGGCTGACACCCTCCCCCTCTAAAGCTACTCAAGTGGCACACTGCAGGATTATCCCTCAGCTTCTGAGACATGCTGGTGTGTTCAGACTTATAGTCCTCACTTTGGCCACAGAGGTCAAGGCTTCAAAACTAAAACCAAAAATAAATACAACTCAGCAAGGAGTCGTAAATACCAGCTACATCGACGTATTTGAATCTGAAGATCATCCATCGAGACTGTTTCTGAGATTGTGTTTCCTTTACAACAATGGAGCCATCTATGGTACGTGACTGTTCTGAAGGATGCTCAGTTATTCACTAGTGTGCAAACTTTCAATTGTTTGATTTTTGCCAGCTTCAGAAAGCAAAACCTCCTCTGCAGCCACACGCTTTCGTTTACAGAAGGAGTTCATTTAACAGTTTAACAGGCAGCAGTGAGGAGGTTGTTCGCAGTTTCAGTCTGAACGATATAATTATGTCTCTTGTACAGACCAGTTGTTATTTTCGTAACTTGGCTGCAGCATTTGGCTTTTTTCATTACAAACAGGCATATTTTGTTATTCTCTTCGGCCCATGTCACGCGTATGCGATATAAATGTGCGAAACCTTTGCTGTGACACCTTTAACCACTTAATACACTGCGGCGTGTGACGTGCGATCACAGCCACCAAAGTGGATTCACCTCAATAGCGGCAGTATAAGCCCCTCTCCAGGATGCTTCCCGTCGCCACCCCCCGCTGTTCTCTCACACAGGACTCACAACACTCTCCCACAGTGTGCACAAGCTGCGACTTTTCTGGGATGCTTTTGCAAAACAGCAATGATGACCTGTTTGTGCACACTGTTCTTAATAAACTGATCTGGATGTGAGTTATGTTGGAAACAGTCTTTCTGCAGATTTGCTCCGTTTAAATCGACTCTTGTTTCGCCTGTACAAGTATAAACGTGTAGGTATTCACGGCACAGAATGATTTGATCACAGTCCTGGATGAGCTTATAGATGTACACAATGCGCGCAGCACTATCTGGGAATTATTTGCTTAATCCAAATGCTTTCTAGACATCAGATGCTGGCTTGAGTGTGTGAATTCCGGTTGCATGGGATGCTGGAGCCTTTGGTTCGGTCATGCTCTGGGATTGTGGCACAGCGCAGGAGCTTAACTGGCTTCGATGTTACCCGGCTTTGTAGACAGGCACGCAGAAGCTCATTGGATGCCTGAGCTGACTGACAGGTAGCTGGACCAGTATTTGTTTGCTGTTAAGATTAAGAAACGCTACTTTAGGGCGGCTTAACCTTCATGATGCACAAGATTTGCTTGTACCGTGTACAGCATTTACAGATTTTTGAACTTCAACATTCATACTTAAATATAATGAGTCATCTATAGCATCTGTAGCTGTAGGAATCTGAGACTTGTTTTATACAGATGCGCTTTGTCCGTGATACAGCATGTGGAAGCGCATTGTTGTCATTAACAGCAGTAGACTTTGAGTTTGCTCGTGTGAGTGAAAGAAGAATATAATGCACGTTGAATCGTTGCACAGGCTGGTTTTGCAGGGAATTGTTGGGGTGGTATGTGCTTGTACGTCCTGTAGATCCACAACAGCCAGACCACCTGCTTCAGTAAGAGGGGTTTCCATCATCTAGTCATAATAACTGATGAGTTAATAATATACTGTATCTTCGGCATAATAAAAGTTTTTTGTATGATAATAATTTACAGGTTATAAGTTGCACAAATATTCATAGTTGCAAAGCGTTGCTCCTTTATTGTCTCCTCTTTTTAAAAAAAACATTTTGAGTAGTGTATTTTGCTGTTGACCTCTGTCCAGTTGGAAGCTTGTAGTTATTTCAGATTCAGACACTGTACAACTGCTAAAATAAATGTTCTCTACTCTAGTATTTTGTGTAGTACAGCACAGAGTGCACTCTTGAAATAACCACTGTCTGAAAGCCACTGACTCTTTCAATCCCTCGTACGTCTGCAGTGACTGATGGCAGCAAACAAGACTAAGATAAAATACATCTCTACAAAATCACTCACTCAGCTGTAACCAGAACCAGTCACACCGCAAACAACTGTTCCTCAGAAACGTTTTGATGAGTAGGAAAATGTGAATGAACTTGGCTTCAGAACTTGTGTTTTCTCTCAAGGACAATTATGTATAATGAAAGTGAGCCCAGCGCTGAGTGTCGCACAAATGAAGCTGCACTTGACGGCAGCCGCAGGTTGGAGGATGAAGGACGCTGGTAGTATTTGAACATATTAATCCCTGTGATGCTGCGGAGTGTAGCTCTGACAGCCACCAGTCATTTGTCTTCAAACAGAGTTCAATGCCAATATAGCATCTAAGAGTCTCTTCTGTTTGAACCTCGGTGGTTGGACATTGACCAGACGTCAACGAAATAAATACAAATCACCTTAAACTCTGGAGGAAATCCAGCAGCTACTGCGTTCTGTGAGCAAAAGCCACAACATGACGCCTAAAGGTGCGTGGCTGCGCTGAGCTTGTGTCGTGGGTGCGAGCTCACGCTGTCCAGTGTGTGTGCTTGCGTTCTAGTGTTGCAGTGATGTGACGCGGAGCTGACTTTGAGATGTTTCATGCAGATTTGTGCTGTGGAAGGATTCTGGGCCGGAGCTGTGGGTCCGCCGTCGTTTTGAGGGCCGCTCTGATTCCTTGGGGTCATGGCGCTATCTGCACGGCGGAGGAAATATATTTATCTCATTGTCTTAAACGTCTCAAATAGAAGCTCTGACACTGACGGTTTGCTTTAGTTGCCTCGTTGGGTCTCTTCGCGCAGACGTCCTTTCTTCTTCTACACGCTGCTCTGCTGTTCTTCTGGGTTTGTGTGTTGTTACTGTCTCACATTGTTGTTCTCTTCATCTCTTTCAGTGCATGAGGAACCCAGCTCTGCTGCAGAGGACAGGTTTAGTTATTAGAGTTCTTTGCCACATCCGCAAAAATGTCTGGCTCCTACGATGAAAGTCTTGGTGCTGACGACACCATGGACAGCTTCTGGGAGGTAAAGACCCGCCTGCTCTGAAGCGTTTTTAATCTGCATCACAGTCCTTTCGCCTTCTCTATGTCGTGATTTGATCTGACCCCTGAAATTAAGAGTCTCGCCACAAACAAATAAGGCAAATGTCATTAAGCTCCTGTGATGGTGCTGCTTGATATCCATCTAAAGGCAGAAGGTCACTTCTCCTGAGCTTTTTATCAGATTCAAGGACGGTGACTGGGCAAAAGACTTTTTGATCTTCTCATCTAAACAAACTAATTTCCTACCACGTCAGCTAAGAGGCTGTAAAATGGCTCATCAGGTAAATCGTAATGTGACTGCACAGTGTTTGTATTTTGGTCTGAATGCAAAAAACCCTCCCACACATTTAGCGAATGAAACATCGTTTTCAAGTTCTAGCAGCACTGGACACATTCAGGTTTAAACAAGAAAAACAAGAAAATGAAACACTTCGTATAAATGGGCTTTTTAAAAGTGTGTTACAGGTTCATAGTTCCCGACATTTGTTCATTGGTTGCGTTCATTCACACACTCACAAACATGTTGCCATGGCAGCATTACTAGCAAATCAAGAATCCGATTACATTATCACGTAAAATGCTGTTATCAAGATGAATCACACAAGCTGAAATGACAGTAAGTAGGGAAATGTGTCTGTAAACACATCAGCATGACAGTTACTACGACTGCACAACTAGAGCCAGACGTCAGCTGGTGCTAATGCCCCAACTGCAGACATTCCTAGTAGTTAGTGCTGTTACCGAAGGTCTAGTGCACTAAAACCAGCGGAGACCCGCGTTGTCTGGACTGGACTTGATCGCATTTTATTTTCTATATATTTTAAGTTTATTGCGGACATTTCTGTGAGGATGTTGTTTTATTAGTGGTTTGTAGTATATGTGGAGTCATTACCAGCTTGGTCCATCCTCACTCGTGCTGAAATGCAACGTGTGCGTGCACTTTAAACTCCACATGACTGCTAATGAATTCCCTCAGTACAGAGGCTTCTTTGTGCTTCTTAGCCATCCAGACGCAGACAAAGAGCTTCAGTCATGGGCTCGTGTGGGGGCCCTTCACCACATGCACCTGCCTATAGCATCTGCATTCTAGCAGCACAGCTCAGCTCCGCCAGAAAAAACATTTTAGTTTTGTTATTTCTCATTACAGCCGCGAACGAATCACCTCTGATGAGATACGATGCAATGTGTGTTGTTGTTGTGCACGTAGACCAGTCCACCAGTGTGTTGTTGTCGGTGTGACTTGGCAGTCTGTCGCAACGGCCACAGCTCGTACCGTCACACACCTGTCTCATCTCCCTCCAGGGCCAATCACAGTGCAGCTCTGCATCCAGCGCGACGTCACGCATGCTCTCTATGAGCTGTGTCTGAATCATGATGTACACGGGTGCTTCTATACCCACACACAGTCTGTAGTTTCTCTGTATTTCTGTACCGTCTATCCCTGAGAATCTGTCTGCCTGCATTACACCACTCAAGAGGATTAAAGCAAGCAGTCACAGTTTGTGCACACACGCGTGCACACGCAAACACAAGCCCGTGTTATTGCATAACTACACATGCACAGGCACGAGCAACCCCCATCTATCGGCCCTTCGTGGTGCACCATGAGCTCACGCCCCCTGCAGGCACTGGAGAGGCGGAGCCACACAGCCTGGCACGGCTCTCGATTAAGGATGTCTGCTTAAGGTGGCAGGATCTGAAGAGAATGCATTTTATATTTCAGTTAGGGTGCTACCACATTAAGAAGTTCATCAGAACTGAAGCGGTGATTCCAGCTTCTCTGAATGTTTTGTTTATGATCCAGCTGTGGGATCATTTTGAAGGCTGGAGGTTCTCACCTTGTACAACAGTATATATAGAATAGCACCAAATGTGCAGAGAAACACAGAAGCTCAAAGAGCCTGGACTTTTTAAATTGACGTTAATGAAGGTGCATCATACTGTGACCCTAAAGAAGAAGGAGGTTTTGAACATTTACCCACTTAATACCAGTAGCTTGTCTGCTGCTACTCATACAAAACACTGGATGAAAGTCCAGACATTTTATTTTGTTTCATTTTAATATTATTTCAAATTAGCTTTTATCAGCGCCAGTGCAAAATCAATATAAACAACAGTTCTTTATGAAATAACCAAGCAAATCTACAGTTTACTGTAAGTTAATGCACATTTGTTCTGTATATAGTGACGTATTCACGTTTGCCCCTGTGCGATTTTCAATAAGCGTGCAATGCATTTACGATTATTATCTATTATCTACTCGTCTTTGATGTCAGGTGGGGAACTACAAACGTGCTGTCAAGAGATTTGATGACGGCCATCGGCTCTGCAATGATCTGATGGGCTGCCTGCAGGAACGTGCCAAGATAGAGAAAAGCTATGGTGATCAACTAACGGCCTGGTCCAAGAGGTGGAGGCAGCTCATTGAAAAAGGTCAGTCTCCACAACACACTTCGTGAATTAAAGAGGTCAGTCTGAAGCTCGTCCCAAACTCCCAATTCCTCATTCCTCAGGGCCACAGTACGGCTCTGTGGAGAGAGCCTGGCTGGCTGTGATGGTCGAGGCAGAGAAAGTGAGCGAGCTGCACCAAGACGTGAAGAACAACCTGGTGAACGACGACGTGGAGAAGGTGAAGAACTGGCAGAAGGAGGCGTATCACAAGCAGATGATCGGAGGATTCAAAGAGGCCAAAGAAGCAGAGGAAGGCTTCAAGAAGGCCCAGAAACCATGGGCCAAGAAGCTCAAGGAGGTGAGAGGCACCAAATAAAGTCTGAGTACATATCTATTATTATCCATTATACATATCTATAAGGAGGGTCATCACTGACTGTGATCTGGTGTGAGGAAAACCACTTGCTTCTGAACACCAGTAAAACAAAGGAGTTGGTGCTTGACTTCAGACGACACCCTCCACCTCACGCCGGTGAGCACCCAGGGCTCACACACTGAGATCACGGACACCTTTAAACACTTTGGTGGTCACCTGAACAGAGACAGGAGGAGGCTTAAGTTAGGTTGGGTAGGAGAGCTGCTTCTGGACACTATGGACGCGGTAGCAGAGGGGAGGACGCTGGGTGGATAATGCCTCCCACCCCCTGCACCAGGCTGTGGAGGCTCTGAGCAGCACCTTCAGCAGCAGACTGTTGCTTTGGTCGTTCATCCCTCCCCACAGCCATCAGACTGTACAACAAGGCTGCAGTGATGCATACGTGTACACAGTGTACACGACATTTGGCTGCTTTTAATTGGTGCAATACATTTTGAGTTGTAATAATACATTACATCACATGGTCCACTGTAAATACTGATATTACAGATTGTTCAGTCTGGTCTTACTGACTTTTTACAGCTTACTGGTTGATCCTGTGGATCCTGTACATTGAATCTACTGCTGCTGTAAACACAGACATTTCCCTGTGGGATTAATAAAGTCCTGTGTCATCTATCTTATCTCATAACTGTTGGCCTGGGATGTCATGTCAAATACTACTGGTCTCACCAATCTCGCTGTCTGTGGCTACAGGCTGCTGTTACTGTGTCCTTCCCAGTTTACAGCCACGAGCCCTACAGTAAACGTGTAATACGTCAAACCACAGACTTCGTTCCTAATTAATAGACCAAGTCACACTTTGCAGGTAATGACCTCACAGGTGTCACGCTGTGTGTTTTTCCCTTTGAATTGATGTTTCATGCCTAGCTCAGCAAAGGTCTGTCTAAAATTAGACAAGGACTCCGGCAGGTGCTGATCTGACCGTGTTCACACACACACTCAAATTCTAAAGCCGTAAGTCATCCAGTGCTGGAGCTTTATCCCAACCAGTGATAGCAGCTGTGGTGCTGTATGATCGGTGTGTGTCTTTGAGAATCATTAAATGCGTGTGTCTGGATGCAGATGGAGACAGCTAAGAAAGCGTACCACATGGCCTGCAAGGAGGAGAAGCTGGCTGCAGCCCGAGAGGCCAACGGCAAGACGGAGGCCTCTGTCACACCGGACCAGCAGAAGAAGCTCCACGAGAAAGTGGACAAATGCAAACAGGATGTGCAGAAGGTGAGAACCGCACCGGACGTCGAGTGTCGAGAGACATTTGGGTTTTTGAAACGTGACTTAAGGAATGAATGCTAAAAAGATGGTCGTTTACATCTCAACATGTAGAAGATAACAAATAAATCCCTGACGTTTTCAGCCTGTGTTTTCTGTCTTCTGTCAGGCTAAAGAAAAGTACGAGAAGTCTCTGGAGGAACTGAACAAATGTACTCCGCAGTACATGGAGAGCATGGAGCAGGTGTTTGACCAGTGCCAGCAGCATGAAGTCAAGAGGCTGACCTTCCTCAAGGAGGCCTTGCTGGACATCAAGCGCCACCTTAACCTCACCGAGAACCAAAGGTCTGTCAGACTGAAGGAGCCAGTTTTAGTAACTTTTCTATTACTGACCATTCTGATGAGTGACTGTAAAATACAGTAAGTACATTTCTATCATCAACATATGGGCTGAATTCATTTTAGTCTGCTCTTCCACTAATAGAGGTTAGGATTAGGTCATTGCATATGAGTTGAAAATAGATGACAGTCAGATTTGTGATGTCGCTTCAGGTTTTAAACCTACACAACCTCAGCCAGACGCGTTTCTCACCAGCACTAATTAATTGATGAATCAGTCAGTGACGTTTCTGCCAAACAGAATCTTGCTCAAAGTAAATGTTCGGCAAGTTCGAGTTTATTTTAAACCTGCATGTTACAAAAAACTGTGGACGACTTAGCTGAAGAACCAAATCGTTGCGTTGATGTTGTAACGTTACTCTTCTCCAAAGCCAGGACTAAATAGGCCAAATGCTGCCGCTGCTGACGCCATCAGCTCGAGCAGAAAACGCACAAAGACGCCTCAGTCTCGTGACCCAGCGGATCGCTCTCACGCCGCAACCTGAGCAGCGCAGTGTCCATCCCGGTGCCAAACTGGCAGCAGCCCCGCGTCCCTCCTGGCTCTTTATTGTCACTGTTTGTTCCGTTTTCCTTTCCTCAGCTATTCCGCAATATACAGAGAACTGGAGCGAACGATCCTGGCTGCAAACACACAAGAGGACCTCAAGTGGTTCAGCAACAACCACGGGCCTGGGATGCACATGAACTGGCCTGCGTTTGAGGTACGGACATGACGTGACGCGGTGCTTGACGCTTTGCTTTCCCTGCTTTCACATCGCTCCCTTCGCGTCTCTGCGCCAGGAATACAACCCGGACCAAGCCAGCGCTCCACCAAAGAAGAAGAAACCAGACGGAGCCCCGCCCACTCCGAGCACCGACCACGTGGCGCCACCTGGCGACCGCAGCAGGTTGGTCCACGCCATGAAACCACGTTGATCGTGGAATGCAGTTACATCATCGTACATATTCGTCACCGGTCACTTGACGTCAGACCCTCCTCTGTGTTTGTCTTGACCCTCAGCGTGAGCAGCTACGAGAAGAACCAAGCTTACTCCACCGAGTGGTCCGACGACGAGCAGCCGGCCACGTACTCCGGCAACGAAAACGGAGGCAACGGGAACTCGTTCGAGGACGACTCCAGCACCGGGAGGGGGGTCCGCGTGCGGGCGCTCTACGACTACGAGGGCCAGGAGCAGGACGAGCTGTCCTTCAAAGCAGGTAGCTGGTCAGAACAGCCGGAGCTCACGTTTTATTTTAAGGCATCTCGGGTCGTCTGGCAGTGGCTGCATGCCGACGTGCAGTGTGTGTGTTTCAAGCCTTGTGCAGTTCCTTCATCATGAGTCCAGATAATAGGCACACACACACAAAAGCATCCTTTCAAAGTGAAGTCACATTTCATTTACTGCACCTTGACTGTGGTTTGAATTGTTTTCTGCCAGAGTAGCGAAGGAGAAGTAGCAATAAAATCCGCCTGCTTTCTTCTTGTAGACTGACAATTATAGATAATGAAGGACTGACGTCTCCTTCACAGGTGACGAACTGACCAAGACCGAAGATGAAGACGAGCAGGGCTGGTGTAGAGGTCGTTTGGACAACGGCCGCGAGGGACTGTACCCGGCCAATTACGTTGAGCCAATCTAGTCCCACTGGACAAGGACATGCCGTTGGAGGCAGCGTGAACTGCCCCATCCAATTGCACCGCACATAGCCAGAGACTTAAGAGCAACACATCCTTTGCCCCACAGATGCTCCAAGCAGAAATAAAACCTTAGTAACCTAAAAGACAATAATCAGTATAATCGCGTTTATCCAGCGTTTGGGGTGGGTGGACGTAAACATTAAACATGGGAGCAGCCGTTATTGCAGTATATACACACTCAACTACAACATCAAGTGCAGGAACACTTTGCTTCTCTGTGTAGCTGGGTTGAACATTTAATGCAGCTTATTCCGTTGTGTTGCGGGGAGATGATATAATGAGTTTAACCCATTTGACAAAGACGAGCTTCTCCAACCTGCATCGTGTATATACAGTGTGATGCCTTTTTTGTGTAGCATTTCTAATGCTGTGTGTGGCTCGTTGTCATTCTTCTGTTGGAAATGCTGCGTGGTGTCACACGGCATTTCCACGGCCCCTCCGCAGACAGCGTCCTCTTTCTGCTCATGACTTTTGTTTGTCTTTGTGACTTGGTCCGGACCCTTCTCAAGTGTGTGCAGTGCTGTGTGTTTTTAACTGTTTGGAAAGTTGCATAGCAGCATGCGCTATGCAGCGACTTGCATTCCCTGAGTCCTGCAGCCTCGCGCAGGCTACAACTTGATGCAACACTTCACCTTCGAGCATCGCGTGCGTCTGGACAGGCACATGCTTCTGTTTTCATGGCGAGAGGCTTGTTGACGAACATTGGTTTTTCTTTTCTTTCTCAGCATCATCGATCCTTTGACTATACCTTCTTCATGAATCTCACAGATTCTGCAGAAGCTTTCATTGTTGTTTCAGCTGATCAGGTTTGAATCCACTACTGCTCACAGGAAACAGATGCATTCCCTCAGAGGGAAGTTGGAGCAAGCTCTCTCTCCTCAGATTGCTGCCACTGCAGAATGAGAGAAGGTTTTGAATCATGCCAGAGCTGGGCACTTTTCTTCCACAGAGAGGGGCCGATGGGGGCGCGTTAATACGTTACTGTGCTACAGACTGTTGCTGTCCGAAAAGATATGAATGTACTAGTGTTTGGGCTTGAATGGCAGCATGTAGCCTGAACATGTTACTTTGCTGTCATTTCAAGCCCTACCTAGCATGAAGCACTAGTTACAGCAAATGGCCCATTCCCCTGCTGAGCCAAAGACCCGGTACCATCAACCATCTGTTTTCCTTCCCTGCAATAACGTCACGTATGACACAGCTTCAGTAAAGATCGACTTGTAGCTGCCTCCCAGTCCACACAACCATCATTTGTCTGCGAAACACTGTGCAATGACACAAGGAAAACCTAATGACGCTGCGTGTAAGACTCAGTACGTTACATTATTTTTAAGTCTTGCTCCATAGAAATGAAATTTCCAGCAGCTACTGTGTTTGTCAGATGCCGATTAGTAAGTCATCTTGCTCCAAGTTGTACCTAAATGTCTGATTAGGCTGGAGTGAGGCTTTTTATAACTTAGATGAGATTGACCGGACAAACAGTCAGATGTGTTTAGCTCTGTGTCTGGAATAGGATTTGACAGGTTTGGGTCTCGCACATGAGGAGAAACACATCACCAGCTCACAAGTTGTGTCTTAGAATAAAGCTGTCCAGCATAGCAAAAAGGACTCATATCTTCAGACTGTCCAGTGACACACACACACACACTAAACCGTCTATGTAGACAGTACATGCAAGTCCAAACACATAGTCTACATTACCAGGTTAATATTTAGGGGGGAAACATTGTCATCATCCAGTGTGTATGAGTTGTGTAAATGTAACACAAAATAAAACGTAAAAAAAAATGCAAATGACTGACTATTAAGACAAAATGTAGTGTTATACATGTAAATGTGTTTCATTAAAATAACAGCAATGGAAAACATATTAAGTAATAGGTACCATATCGTATGAATTTCATTGCAATGGAATTGTCAGTGTATCATAAAAGCGTGACGTTATCCCACGCTGTCAGATTTGTATATGATGATGTAATTTAAAGATTATATTCTATTGTAACTGTACAACTATGTTGAGTTGAAAAACGAGACCTAACCATGTTGAGGCAGTAAAAGGTGTACATGTAAATGCTTTTTTATGTTGATGATCTCTTCCTTATGCACACAGGGGACAGCAGCTCATGTTGTGGCAACCCTGTATTAGCGGTCTAGACGATGTATGTTCATAGTTAGTGATGTACTTTTCTCTCCTAACTGGTGTAGTGCCTGTTCATCTTGATGTAACAAGACGTTCATTTAAATATGCATAAAGATGATTATGATCACAGAAAATAACAAGATAGCTGAAAACCTGAATCCAATTTGTTGTCATGGTGTCAATATTGCGATACTGGTTTGAAAGGGGAACAAGTTTGTTGAACAAAAAGGTAGTGTCTGTGTGTTTCTTATGCATGGACAGCAAATGGGATTGTTAGTGATTTATTAGTCCTTGTTTCTCTTCAAATACACAACATGTGATTTATTACCCGATGAAAAAGAAAGAATCTGTAATTATCAACGCATAAAACATGTATTGCTCTGCAATAGTTTTAACAAATGAGGGACATGTGTCGTCAGAGTCAGAGTAAGAATTTGAAGAAATACTGTTGATAAATATAAACTTGGCCTTCTCTAAAACTAGCTGTTAGCTTAGCATAAAGAGTAGAAGTGGAGAAAACCCCTACAGTACGAAGTGAACCTTGTCCGTAGCTAATGAAATCATTTCTTCACCGTATACACCTTGAAAAACTGAACTTTATCTTTGCATCTGGTTTACTAATGCTATGCTAAGCTAACAAAACATGGATCCTTAGTATTAGTTATCTGCGAGGAAATAAAAAGTCAAATATACCGAACTTTCTTCTCTAATTGTTAGACAAGCCGAGCGTCAGACCAGAAATCAATTTGGAGCATTAAGAGCATCGAAGGAAACAAAACATTCCTAATGATAATAATTCAGTAAAATCTAATCCATTTTAAAAAGTACAGTAAAATTCCGATAGGCAGGAGTGCATGTCTTGGTAGGCAGTCTTATCATAATATTAAATAGCGCGGATGAGTTTCAGAGCTGTTGTTACTCTACCCTATGTCCAGCATATCTTTGGTTCCTCCTTGACTCATCCGTCTCTGTTTGGCTGATGCTCTTCATCATACAGGGTTGACGAACTGGTAGACCAGCCTGCGGGACACGTCAGGCTTTCGGATGATGCCCTTCTTGTAGTACTGACGTATGGAGCGGCTCAGTTTGTCATAGTTCATAGCCGGACGGTTCTTCCTGATGCCCCACAGCCTGGCCACACGAGCGGAGTCTTCTATTTTGAAAATTCCTTAGGGCACAAGAAACAGACAATTGACTTAGCTAATTCTCAGTAAACACATTCAATTATAAATCAAACAATTTGTATAAGAGTCCTTTTACAGTGTACGTACTGAGTCAGACGGAGCCACACGCTCTTGTGTTCTGCCTACCTTTCTCTTTGTTGAGCCAGCGGATGCAGCAGCTGTAGTTGTGCGGCTTGAGGAGCAGCTCTCGGAGGAACTGCCACAGGTGAATGGGCTGACTGGGGTAGTGAGACATCACTTCTGACCAGGATTCGTCTTTCACTGCTGGCAGGGAAAACATTTCCAGCGTGTTAACTGATCCGTGAGCTTTCATCGCAGCTTGCTCTGCTCAGCAAATGATTGAACTGCGCACAGACACTATAACCAATAACTTACCTGACTTGTTGTCTTCCGGTGGGATGCGCTCCTTCATTGCTGCAGCTGAAAAGAACAAAAGCACACAAGGAATAAAGAATTCATTCAGTTCCAGCTTTTACTTTTACTTTCCCGCTGTTCAGTTGTTCTTACCAGATCTCCATATGTCCAGATGAGCGTACAGCATATCTCCAGATTGCCAAGAGTGGTGTCTGAAGTCTGCTTCCGTCATGGAGCACAGCTGTTTCCCAGTCAGGGCCTGAAAGCTCGTACTGACCTGAGGCAACCTGTACATGTGCTCAGTCCACAGCAGCCACTTCTGAACATGCACACAGCTCCAGTCCAGTGGGTCTGAAGGCACAAACAGCAGAGACAACGCGTTTCACTCAGCTCCCCACACATCCAGCAGCGTTGAACTACTAATGGAAGCCCAGTTACATACCCCCCCAAAAATATATATTTACTAATGAATTGATTAGAAAGATAAAAAGTCTGCCTTGATTTTAGTTAGTTTATTAGTTTGGTATGTTATTACCATTATGCTATTTATTCTTTTTTTGTTTGCTGGCAGAAGGAGTTTATGTCGTGCTGAGCTCTATGGATGAATGCCCTCAGATCAGACCTCATGTCGTCTGATTGTGTTGCTCAGACGTTTCGGCCTCCTGATGGTTAACTTACACTGTTTCCACCAGCTTTTTTTTTTTTTTTACCAGAGAGCAGTTTTAAGGCGGTCAACCCCCGATAGATCACATGTCTGCGGCCTTGTTCGCTGGGTTTTAAACCAACTGCTGAAGGGCTTCTTCTGGGATTAATCATCTGCCATTACCTATTCTGATAAATACACTGTGGTACAGGTGTTTTTTATTCTTGTGCCAAATGTCTGTTTCTGTTTTATCTGTGGCCCAAACTGCCATTGCCCTCAACTGACACAGGCACCAGTAATGCCTGAGGTCAGGGAGAGACCAGCCAACCGGTGTTTTGGTTAACTCTCGATTCTAACCTGTGGTCTACACTTAAACCCAGAAATAATAAGTAAGTAACAACAAATTCACCAGAACCAGAACTAAAATGGCAGTAGGTCTAAAATAAGGGATGTTTTTAAAGCGTTTAATCGATACACATGCTCAGATATTTTAGAAGTAATATATGTTAATATGTTACGTTAGATTGTTGGTGATGAATAATTTCTCTCATGAAGTTTACTCAGTTTACTCATAAGTACAGGGGCCATGAAGCCTGCAAGATGCCAACACTTAGCAGGTAGCACTGGTCAGACAAACGACGTCAGATGGACAGGTATGACATTAATAGTATTATACGACTCGTGCAACCCCTGTAAAGGTTATAGAACTGTTGCAAATATGTTTAGTATATACTGTTTTAAACACTCTGTGTCCACTAAATTGAGTTATGAAAGAAAACTGTGGTAAAAAAAAAAAAGCAAACAGTGGTGCACAGTGGATCAGAAAAACAAAAAGACCGTTCGTAAGAAGTGAAGAGGCTCCTGTGTCAACATCAGAGTTTGCACAAGGTGGGCACTGCCTCAGATGCTCACAAGTGTCACTAGTGTGGCTGCAGATGTTGACGTGTGAGCAAACAAACAGCTGATGAAGGGTTGTTTTATCAGACGACGCGTTCTGCCAACATGTTCCACCGAAGTTGTTTCTATTCAAATGAGTCTGTGTGATGAAAAGACAATAGGCTGCTGTGTTCTGTTATTACCTGCCGTGATGTTGAGCAGCTTGCAGGCCGTGTCAATGTCTTTCAGCACCTCTCCCACCACCATTGTCTGGACCTGCTCCAGAGGGCACTCCTCCACCAGACCCTCCGCGCCTGCCGAGGCTTGGCTGGATGCAGGGGGGGTTGGCTCTGGAGTCCTGGAGAGAGGAGAGGTGGAAGCGGGGGCCTCTGTCATCCTCAACACCCAGGGGTTCTCCTCTGCAGCTAATTTATCGCAGCGAGGGAGGTAGACCCCTGGCCAGCTGAGCTCAGGGAGCCCCAGCAAAGCGCGAGGCGGTTTGATGTCCTCGACCTCGTCACTCCAGGCGAAAGGAGGCGAGTGTGCAGTGCAGCCCGTGTGTTCACAGCCTGGACTCCCCATGCTCAGACTCCCTAATCTGTGGAAGGAGAAAACGCCGTTCTCACAAATGGTTTGGTAACAGATTCGCACCCGACATGACACCTTCAACACAAACAGCGACGTTGTCCTGTGAGACAGAATGGCATTAATAATGTGTTGAGGCCATGCTCAGACGCCCAATATTTAAACAGCAGCGATCCTAAAGTAAGCGTGACATTTGTTCTATGAAATTTACTTTGCTGGGACTGACTTTGCAATGAGGAAGGAGTCTTTTCAAATAAAGCAATGGAACTTTTGCACCAGTTAAATAAACCACTTGTTTTAATGTGATGCAAAACTTCACCCTGCAGAGTTGGTAGAAGTCATTGTAGGGTTTCTGAAATATGCAGACTGACCTTTTCTTTGGCTTCGTCAACATCATTTAATAAAATCTGGCTGAAATCTACTCCACCTTATAGATGTAAATACAGATAATGCGAAGACGATCTAAGCCTTGTTTTGAAGTCTGTTACTGTAAGTGGATGCGTCCTGGAGTTTTACTGGGAAAGAGTTGGCAGATATGACATCTTAGAAAACTTCAAATGCCAAAACAGCTCAAGCGTTGATAGCAAAGGAAACCTAGATAGAAACATAAAGGGTGGGACTTTAACTGGAACATATTCATCATTGCATGAGTAAGTGAACAGCTCACAAAGGCTGGGAGTGGTGCTTTGTGACAGATAAAGTCAGTTTGACACAGTTGTGCTCATATATCTATATTAAAATAACAGCATTTCTCAATAAACTGTGCTGCTTTCGTTAGTTTCTAAGAATTAAAACCAGTGATGACAGGTGACCTCTGCTCAATCTACATCAGCTTCAAAACAACAGCACATGGAACGAGGTGGTGTGATAAGACTCAAAGCAGGTGTTTCAAGAAAACAAGGCCCAAAGGAAAGAACGTTGAACTTCTCTTTAGGATATAATACATTTAAACAGGCAACGCTCATAACTGCATGGATGTGCTGGCTGCAAGGTGTGAAGCTTGATCTGTGGCTACTCTGTAACTTCCTCCAGTCTGGCAAATGAAATGTTTAGCAGAAGAAAATCTTTGCTCTCAGTTTGCACTCAGAACGAAAACAAGCCTGATGTTGGTGGAGTATAGCTAATGCTGTGTTTAACACCTTGTTAAAACTGATGTACGCAGCATTTAGTAGATACGAGACTCTGTGGTCAGTCATTGCGCCCTGCATTCCACAGCTCGCTGGACAAAAGCACAGGCGATAACACACCTTTGTGAGCTGTGTGTCTGTCTATGTGTGTTAGTGGGTGTGTGTCTGTACGAGCCTACATGCGTGTGGGTATTTCGAATCAGAAAAGAGGATGAAAGGTACATTTAAAGTTACACATGTTTAAAGTGAATGTTCTTTGCGGTTGTTTATTGTCCCAATCACTGACTTATCATAATATTTGAAGCTTGCATAAAAATTGTTAACATGAAAGTGAATTAATTTTGTACTATTCTCAGTGGAATCGATGGTCATAGCAGCAGAGATGCTGTGACACGGTACGTTACTACATTAAAGTGATGCCAGTAGCATTTTCCAGTAAACCACCCGAAGCCTGACCTGAAGCAGCTGAACAAAATTCCACCTTCATCTACTTTCATTTGCGCCTGTATTTTGCTGATGTAACGTGTTTATTGCAAAACCACCTCTAGTAGTTACCAGATTTTTCATCCATTATTTCAAATTTCCCAATATTGCCAATGAATAAATGATTTCAAACAAAAATAACACATAACAGCAGCAGATCAGTATCAGCAGATAATTGTTCTTTACAAGGAGCTTCCACTCAAATTTGAACCCAGGCCATGAGCCAGTGTGGGAATCTGTCGCACCATTCAAAATGCAGCCAGCACCTTAAAGTCCTCTGCTGTGCTCAGGTAAAGAAGCTGTAGTCTTTACAGGTCACCGTAACAGAAGAACAACAAGTGCACACTCACCTTCTCAGCTCTTGAACCAGAGTTTCTAACAATGTCAGTTGTTCTCAGCTCCGCAAGGTTCTTGCTCTGAAGTGTCCAGATCCTGTGGAAGCTCTTCCTGCAGGTCTGTGATGTGCCTGTGATGTGCTGCTGCCACTTTTTGTCCCCTATAAGCCCTAAGACCTGGTTCACTCCCGGGACTTTGCTGTCTCTCCTGGGCCCATTAGCATGAGTTTGACTTATTTGAGACACAGGACCTTTGTGACATATCAATTCTGAAAGAAAAGGGTGTGTCCCAGTGAGGGAGGGTGCAAGTACCTACTTAATAATGTCTTGGGGCAAGTATGGAAAGTTACTTGAGTAAACAGAATTAAGGAGCTTTAACAGCCTGGGGAAACGCTAATATTCAAATGTTGTGAAGATACAAAACTGCTAAAGTCAAAGCCCTGGTTGCTGCTGGTTTTGAGCAGTCAGATCGACTCCAGTAATCACGTCAGCGTTCATTCTGTATAGGAAGAAATGATTTAAGCCAAGACGTGCAGAGCTGTGTCACTGTGAGGCTGATGCACGCAGTCACCGGAGGAAGACTCAAACTCATTTTACTTCTAAGGAAACATTACGTAGTGACTGTGACCTGTAGAAACGTTTTCACACGTAGCTGAAAATCCGATGTCTCAAAGTAACATAATTATGCCTTTACAGTGGGTTGCTATGGTGTTTTTATAGGTATGATTTAAGCTTGAAGTCGTTACACTAGACAGAGGCAGTGAGGGAATAACGTGGGAGAGATATTGTTTTAAATCCAGGAAAACTGTACAGCTGCTGTTGAAATAAGATCCTCTAATAAGACTTTAAAACTGACACTAGAGAAGGTTGAATAACTGGAATTCGAAGCAAGCAGAAACAGAAAGTGTGTGTGTAAATGTTTGCTTAAACTAAACAGTAACGTTTGCGCTGTTATGTTGAAATATTCTAATAAGTTTCAGCCTCCACCCACATACAGTAAATGGTTTTCTTAAAAACAGCACGATTCAATCTTTAGGTAATGAAGATGCTCACACGTCTGAGTCCAGCGGAGACAACTGCTTCCTCAGCGAACGTTAGTTTACAGCAGGTCACTCAGATGCTTCTTTTTCGTCTACTGTTCAGCCTTTATGTGTGTTTCATGTCCTGCTGCAACGCATAAATAGTGGAACTGTGCAAATGACAAGTGCTGCTTCCTGATGAGGTTCGTGCAGACTGCAGGACAGACACAACAGAGACAGACAGGGACAAGCAGTTGACCAGTAACCTCCACGCTAACACTAACGCCAGCTTTCAACAGTAGACAAAAACCTACTCACACGAGCCTGCGATGAGTTTCCTGCTTGGAATTACTGTGGTCTGTCCCTTACAGCTTTTGTTCGAACTGTATTTTTATTAAAGTTGACTGTGTTTCAGTGTTATCTGGGGGCAGCTACTGTATGCGACTATTAACAGACAGAGTCCCTAAATGCACGTCACAGCACATTTATGAAATAATATTAACAGCTATCAGATAGATGTAAAACAGGATAAAGCACAATCAGCTTCCAGCTTATCCATCTGATCACTGATAGTTCATTAGAAGAGCAGACTGACCAAAGCACTTTTAGTTATTAGTCTAAAGCCGAGCGACACCTGATCTCATATTAAATGTTATGGAATCAAATTCTTTCTATAACAGCAAATATCCAGAGAATCCGCCTGGAACACTTGGTAAAAATCTACAAATGCTGGATTTGAAAGAAAGAGCAGACAACATGGGATGACAGGCGTCATTCATGAGAAGTGGAAATGACTGCAACAGCACACACGGAAAACCTTCGTTGGTTTTCAAAATCTTGAAGGATTGATTCACGTTTTCAGACAAACAAACAGACACAAAGTCCTTGACTTTTCAGTTTTCAGTGATAATTTAATCATATAAACATTCATCAAACATACAGGAACAAAGCTTTCATGTGTTTGCACCTCCTCTCTCTCATAAATGTGCTGTCTAGTGCCAACTGATTCATTCTGCAATCTGGCCCGTGGAAACTCAGTAACATTACACCAAGAACAAACCCCCACTCAGCACTTGATGAAGTGACACTGACAACAGAGAGAAACATTTATTACTAACATTACGCAGAGGAGATGATTCTGGATCAGCTGGTGTCATGTTGAAGACGCTAACGTTACATGTCTTAAAGAAAAGGCTGTTTACCTGATGATGTCTGTGACACTGACTGTGGTGACAGATAAAATCACAGATTCGTTAAACCCTTCAGGACTTAACTGTACTTGTGAAGGAGGACAGTCCACACAGGCCTTCTGATGGAGGTCACATTACTCAGTGCATAGATCTGCCTGTTAGTGCAAGAAGGTCCTCAGTAAACAAAGGGGGGGTAATGAGAATATCTGTATCTGTAGCTCTAAACATCTTGACCATAAAAATAGGGAAATCCACAACATTTATCACATCAACAAAACGGTCAGTTCAATGTAAAAATACAACATAGAACCTTTGGGTATATTCATGTTTTCAAAGACATTATCTCCTTCTACATTCATCATATACATTCTTTTCAACGTGATAAAAGTCCAAGACAGCTTCAAAATAAGAAATTTAGAGCAGGGTGACAAAAAAAGCGATGGGTGAACTTGTGTCTTTACTGCTGTTCATATGGCTTCAACTGAATGTCTTCTGACATAGCATATAGTCATTGAAATTCGATTTCAAGCCCTGCTTGTAATAATAAACGGAATCTTACATCCAGTGACTATAAAGCATTCTATGTTTTATAAATGTGTGTGGTGAAGTTTTAAAGCATCGCCTATGACTCTATATTAAATGTATGAGAAAGCTTAAAAAACCTTCGCTGTACCACAGGTTTCTGGTGGCAAAGAACGTTCATTAATTAGTAAGCAGAGTCAAAACCCAGTAGTTTGTCTATTCTATTCTTTTTTCGCTGTTGAGTAATGGCTGCCTCCCTCCAGTGGAGGTGGAGGGAACCTGCACTGCTCCTGATCCGCTGCCGCTGCGTGGGAATCACTGCCCATACTGCACAAGCAAACTGGCTGCGAACACATTTCTGGTGAATGCTGTGATTCCCCTTCTCTAAATCTATTTACTAAGAGATTAAGGTGAGAAGTAAATTATGATAGTCAGTGGTTTGGACATCCATATATTTGTTTTACAGAGAACTGGTCCAGAAAACCAAATCGGTGTATGATCAAGTCAGAGCAGAAACTAGAGAATCAGTTGGCAAAGTAAATGGCTTTTCCTCCAAAGTCTCTTCGAGTTTGCACAATGCATGTGTACATAAAGGTTCACAAATAACACACTTCTGTCAATGTTTCATTTGCACTCAGATAAAAAAAGAAAGAAATAAGACCCAAAAGACTCATTAACACTCACTTTTAACTTAGCATTCACACGTGCATACAGTGGTGTGGGATGTTGGTTAAGCTGCACGTTGGAGCGTTGGCCTCTGGTTTCTTAAAGTGTAGCTGGGCTTTGCATAAAGTGTTTGGGAATCTCCACACTCTCCACCAGCTACAAATAAAGCCTCTTCTTTTCATTATTGGTGTGTCAGACTCCAAAGGTACAGTTTAGTGCTGCTCCACTGTGACCCACTGTGAGTCCCATGATTTAAGACTGCCCAAACGGATAGGGCTCCTGCATACCCTGCAATGACAGAGAGCAAAGGATTACAGAAAGACCTAGGCCTGTAAAATGTGTAGGATCTTGGCTAAGTACAGGAAAAAAACATTTTGCCATGTCTCAGGTTGATACATACAGAAAACTTAAACCTTTCCTATAAGTAAAATCTAAATGATCTGTAGGGAAGAAATTATCAGATTAATCAGTTTAGTTTGACGTTTTTTTGTTAGATTTAACTCACTCAACAAAATTACCTGACACTCCAGCATCTTGAATGTGAGTACAATACATAACATAGATCTCATGTTTAGCAACTATTTAGCATTGACTACACAACTCCAAACACTACATGAATCAAACTGAGACCGTCTGTATAAAGCTGGTTTCTGTCCATGTCAGCGATGTCTATCTTGCTGGTCTGTTAACCACGTTGGTCTTGACTACACAATGAGCACATAATTTGCTATTAATTTGGAAAACATGTCCCTCTGGTTTCGCTGTTATTTTAATAATAGAAAGAAAATAAATATTCCCAATCCAGATTCGCGGATATGCACCATCTCCCTGCCGCTTACCTGGTTGTAAGAGACTACTGATAGATTGTTTTGTAGACTACTTGCTACTAAATCCACAGAGTTGTGTGAAAGTCCATTCTGATTTTGTTGTAGCTGGTTAGTGGTTCCCTGCCAATGTTGGTCTGCGACTCGATGAGCACCATCATCTTGGAGGCTGTTGTTGTTGCTGCTGTTGGGGCACTTGCTTTTCTCGGGCGAGGCAAACGGGTTGTAACCCCCTTCGAGGCTACGGTGGGGCTGCGTGTTGAACTCGGCTTGGAAAGAGGAAAGCTGCTGCGTGACGCCCAGGAGGCCTCCAACTTCTACACTCAGTATCACCCAAATGACATCTGTCAAGACAAACAAAGAGCGTTCTTTAGTATGTACATTTACATGTACATTGAGTAACCTCATATGCAAAACAGCAAGACTGCGTCTCCAAGGGTGTAAACCAAAATACACATTAGCATAAGCAGCCTAACCAAAACATGTCTTGTGAAACTGAACTAATTAACACATCAAGGCCCGCAGCCATTGATTATACTGGTAACAGAACACACTATTGATTCTTTCAGCAATTAACTGAGTAATAGGAAGGAAACCGCTCTTTAAAGACCAGTGGCAAATATATTGCAGCACATGAAACTCTTCTAATTTGCTATTTTTTCTTTAACAGCCATTTTTGATTCTGGATTCCAAGAAAACCTCTTTCTTGAATGGACATACTACTGTTAATAGGCATAAATGATGCTTTAGAGTTGTCAACATTACCTTCTGAGTTAACACTGGAGACTTTGTGGTGTTTGTAAGAACAGTAAATGCACTGATTTTAATTGGGTTTGTAGTTTTCTGTCTTTGACCCTATTTTCTCTCTACCATCAGTAACATCAGCACATGAACGTTCTTCTACTAACAGAGTATCTTGAGCTGCTCAAGGAATCCTTTTAGCTCTAAATATATCAGAGATATTCTCCTCTAGAGATCTGTGTCTTTATGCCCTGTGCCTCTCTTTATGAAGTATTATCACAGTAAAAAGCTAAATTAAATATTGATATTGTTTTAACTGAGTATCCTTTTGCTTCTTAATCTGTACGTAGGTGAATATTAGGTGTCTTCCTGTGAGGATCCATCATACCTTGCAGGAAGATATTAATCAATTAGATTAATGACTCTTGATTTAATTTGTGGGCCCTAATACATTGACCATCTAATGTAATAAATGCACCCACAATTAAGTAGCACTTCATCTTCAATCCTGGCTATTAGCCTACTGCTACAGAGATTTCATGTCACATTTTTGTCATCATTCCAAAACAATTATTAAGAGCCCAGATCCATTCTTACTTATAGGGAATTTTGTGGGATATGAAACAAAACAACAAAGTGAACCATGTGCAACACAGCTGATTAATTTGTTGTATTTTGTGACAACTGTGTCATCGTGGGTTGTTATAGGTTAAAACTAACTAATTTGTTCAAAATGTATTTTGGGTTATTTACTAATCCTCTCAGCATATTACCAGCATGTTCTGCCATTCCACAGTCAACATATCACTGAGGTGACGCTTGCTGTCCTTACCTCCATAGTAAAGTCCAGTAGCTGTGCACATTCTCCACTGACCCTGATACATTCCAGGAGACACAGGGCTGTGCATCTGCACACTAACATCAGCCATTTCCTGGGGGTCTAGAGACCGTACCATCACCATGTTTACATGGCCGAACTGATCTCCTCCAACATACTTAAGACAAACCCCGGGCGGCCACGACTCTGCACCTGGAACACACACACACACACAAATGTGCTGCTATTCAACTGATTTGGCTTTTAAGGTTTTGCATCAGCTCTGTATGGCAATAGCAGTAGACATACCTGTGTTCTGTATCCTCCACGTCTTTGTAAAAGTTGTGTCAGGTGGAACTGATTCGCCTTCACCAATGGTCACATCCTTCACAAAGGACATGCATGGCGCACTTATGTTGGGACTCTCAAAGTCATAGTAGGCACCAATGGCTGCCTGTAAATTCCTAAAAGCACAGAAGGCAGAAAATACAGTTGATCAATCACAAATAGCAAAGAACTCAAGGTTTATTCAGACTGACGAAGTATTGTCAAATCTCTAATTACTGAATGCTAACTAAATAATTACTGTTGTTTACACTGCAGCTATTCATTTAGTTCTCCATGATACACATTTGCTATTACAACTGAGTCTCTGGAATCAAATTGAATTGACATTAGCTGAAAATATTTTTGAATAGATTGTTGTTCATTTAGTCAATAAAGGTCAGGCAGCAGGGAAAACTGAACACGCAAACCTAACTCAAGCCAGGACTGTATTGTATCACGCTAAGCTTGCTCTGCAGAGAAATCCTGTGACGTGCTGGTCATCCATAAAACAGCGCGTTTTATTTTTAGAAGCCCGGCGCAGAGGAGCTGTTACACGGCATCACGTGATTCTACTACAGCCTGCACTGCCCACAGACGCTGCCCGGCTTCCTCCCGCAGATCTGCGCTGCTTTGCTCAATTTGTCTCTCTCTGTGAAGGACGATTTTAGAGAAACGCTATTATGCCAAAAGTATCGGCTCCCCTGCCCTGACTCCCTACGAACCCAGTGACACCTCATTCCTGACCCACGGGGATCAATAGGACTTTGCAGCTAGAACCGCTTCAGCTCTTCTGGGAAGGTTGTCCACAAGGTTCAGGAGTGTTTGTGGGAATTTATGACCGTTCTTCCAGAAGCGCATTAGTGAGGTCACACAGAGAAGACCCGGCTCTCAGTCTCATAATATATTAAAGCCAGTACATGCGATCTGCGGGTGCGTGTAAAAACAGACCAGAAGGCAAAGAGCGTAAACACCGGCCGATCTTTGAACCGCTGCTCGGTGTTGCGTAGGGGAATGTGTTGCGTAACAAACGGCGAACTGTGATTGTTTGTTCAATGAGGGCCGATACAACATTTGCTGCTTTTGTCTGCCCACGGAGGTTAACCCGCAATAAGCACATCGCACACGGTGATAAAATGCTAATCGACTGAAACTTTCGGTTCGGTGGCGTAGTAAGCTGGTCACTACCCAGCTAGCTCGCTAACTAACGTGGCTACAACTCCCACCACGAAGCCCCTTTATCTTCGTAAAATGTAATATTGCGTGTTACTGTGTTTTAATGTAACATACGCTGCGTGTAGACTAAGAAGACTTAGTACGTTTTTCATATATGCAAATGCCACAGAGCCACCAGCACAGTCAGCGCCAGCGACCCGCAGTGAGTCAGCTAACTAACGCTGACGCTAGTTTCGTTACTACAGCGTCGTAATCGCGCGTACGCGGCTACCGACGCGTCGCACCGAGACAACGGCCTCCGTCGCCTTCTCACGGTTTCCCGTCTGATCCCATCCGTGCGTTCGCAGCTCGCTCTCCACGCGGCCAAACGCTCCGTGTAGCATCTGCCACGAGCCGCCCAGCAGGCCCCGCGAGTCCCCGAGCTCACCAGTTGGTCATGTCCAGAAAGAAGGCGCATCCCGCGGGGTTGAGCTGAAACCCGAGGAGCCGCTGGAATTCCGATATCAGGATGTCTTTGTCTGTTGTGCCCATGCAGCTGAACTTCTGCATGAGCTCCTGGTCCAAGTCCAGGTCCATGCCCTCCATCTCGGATTAACCCGGACTGAGACGGCGGCCCCGCTCCTAATTTAGTCCGAGGCCTCGAATTGTCATAACAAACTCAACAACAGGGCCGAAGTGCGCATGTCACATGATCAGACCTCGCGCCCGCGTACTGGGAGCGCGCAGGGCTCCGCTCCTCGCGGGCTCCCGTCTGTTTCTATTGGCTGTTAATGAGCTGCAGGATTCATAACAACCTGAACTGACTACAGTGCGATTCAGTAACAATATTGTTATTAAACATTTTTATAATGCCACTTTCAATTCAAATGTAAACAGAAGAGTAATAATTTTTCCACAATGATGCCTCTTGTACATCGTCTTATCTTCACCTGTGTCATTTCTGATCAAGACAAAACTTGCTGGTTGAATAAAAGTAACTTTTAGTCAGAATTTGCCAGGGGTATGAATCATTTCAGGCTTGACTGTATATACTGCTACACTGTATGTTCCACTGGGTTTGTACAGATGTTTGACTATTAAACATGTCAGGTCTAAATAAAACGTGCGGTAATGTCATATAAAAATCGAAAGGCACTGATGGATTTAGCTGTAATGTACATAATGACCGTCTCTTCAGCCACTGGGGGGCAACACCCACTCGTTTTCCCCTCAGCGTCCGCCAGGTGGCAGCATTGTGCCGCCAGAGCCGCCGTGTTGTTGTCGATGAACTGAGAGTGCGCATGCGTGCGTGCTCGAGCCTGTGTGTATCATTGTAAGTCAGCTGCTGTCCCGGCGTTTAGCGGCGGTGCTGTGGCAGCATCAGCTAACAAGATGCACACAGCGGGTGCTGTGCACAACACAGAGCTGCCTGCTCGCTAGTAGCTGCCCTGTGTCTGTTTGAAGGGGGAGCCGCTGTCACGCAGAGATGGCGGGGATCATCAAAAAGCAAATCCTGAAACATTTATCGAGGTAAGCGCGGTCTTCTGCTCCACGTTAGCCAGTTAGCACAGCTCTGTGGTGCTTTTAACGCTCCTGGCCACGGCAACAAACGCCAGCTCGCCCGCATTTGTCGTCTAGTTACACGTAACCACGCGGATTTCCACACTGGACGCCACCTTAACGCTGCAAGTGATGGGATAACCTCACGAGAAGGACGTCGGGGAGTGACTGGGACAGTGAACGCAGCAAATCCCTCAGCGAGGACGATAACGCTCATTCACACAGTTTATGTTAGATTTCAAAGATATGTGCTGCATTAATAGTTGGGTTTGTTTTGCACATTATCCCCATCACTACTGGCAGAGTTTACTTTGAGTTTTCACTCATCTTTATGTGATAATGTTTGCACTAAAGCAGTAGAATCATTCCTATTGCTGTATTTATTTAGTTCATACTTAATATCAGCTGTATCTCCCCAAGCAGAAACACAGGAAGAAGTCTTTTATACCGTACGCATTGGTAAATACAGAGGCGTAATATAGTTCACTCACATATGGCCTCTGAAAATAGATGCTCTTACACATATGTTTTATTTATTAATGTTATACTGAAATTACTGTGTAGTCGTGCTTTAGCAGCATTTATTGCAGCTGACTACCGGTAATCACTGTGTGCTGGCTTAGAGCTGTCTGCAGTCTTTTCTTTACACCTGTGTCTACTTCCTTGAGTTGCATTGTTGAGGCAGATCATGTTGAATTTTCTGTGACTGTCAATTTGGCACCGCTGACAGAGAAGAACTGAAATTTTGTGGGTTTTCCCATCCACTCGACTCTTTTGAAATATGTTTGAAAGGTCTCTCTTACCACAGTTGAAGCAAATGGGTTAAAGGATAAAGTTACCCTACTACAGTATGTAATAACCCGGGAGCCCATTCAAACCAAGCAGGTCGTAGACAGTCTTTGGTGGGGGGTGATAAGATAAGGTTTATCATCATCTTTGGTTGTCTTGCGTCATGCTAGTGGCTAATTCAGTAGCATTTTCAATAGCTGAGGTAGAAACAGTGAAGGATTACAAGGTCACGTCAGCGTTTTTTATTCAGACCTTCTCCCAGCGCATCTCCTGTAATGACAAGTGTGCGTGTTCTCTGTCTTCTGTTCCTTCACGGCAGCGTGTGCTAATCACCTAACAGTTTTGGTATTGTTTAATAATAAAACCAAATAGTTGTGATTTTGGCCAAGTTTGTACAATAACTTCTTTCTTGCCTTTGATAAGCTTAGGATTTTCTGAACTCTGTAAACCACGCTAATGATGTGCAGCCCGGACAAAGCTATTTGGTATTTCCAGACATGTGAACTAGATCTACACGTCCAGCTCGACTCATTAAAGGCCCATGAAAAGCATTGGGGTTAATATGAAAAGGTACTTTACAAAAGCAGATTTCTGTCTGTAAGCGTAGCATTTATGTTGTTGCTCCAATTCAACTAGCTTAGCAGATGTATCAGGTACACAGTAGGTGTAGGCAGTAGTAGTGTCACAGGGATGTTTATGTTAAAACCGTGCTTATTCGTGTGACATTAAACCACTTGTGTCCTCTTGCTGTTCTGTTCACCGTGTTGATCGTGGCTGTAGGAGCTTGCTTCGTAGCACCCTTTACCTAGTTGGGCTGTGCAGCTGTGTGACTCCAGTAAGGAGGCTGCTATGGTTTGTCAGGATGACTCACTCAGCTGCACTACTTCCGAGGCATTGACCAAGATGCATAATTCATTTTGTCTTCCAGATTGTCAGAGATGTGTGCTGGTGTTTCCTTGATTAAAGTTACATGGAACTGCTCAGTTTGGAAGCATTTGCACCCTGACACATTTTTGTGGTTTCTGTTTTTGTAGGTTTACTAAGAATCTGTCCCCAGACAAGATCAATCTGAGTACGTTGAAAGGGGAGGGCCAGCTGTCTAACCTCGAGCTTGATGAAGAGGTTCTGCAGAATATGTTGGACCTGCCTACCTGGCTGGCTGTCACTCGGGTTTACTGCAATAAAGCCGCCATCAGGGTATGTTACTGACTAGTCAAACCTGAATGTGCTGCTGGTCACACAGGGAACCTCTCGCTCTTTTTTCTTAGACAATTGAAATACATACATTTGGAGAAGATCATTTTCACACTAAACAAAACCTTTCTGCTTGTTAATGCCAAAGAGTTTGCTTCTTGAATTCACAGTTCATATAATCATGACAGATAATTAGAACTGACCACAGATATAAGATCCTTCAAACCAGCACTGGTTTGTCACGAGAGTCGTAATTCGGAGAGACACAAGGAGCCAGAGGCTACAATGACGCTAAGATACAGTTCACTGGTTTTGTGTTCTTAAACAGTCTCAACAATACAGTACCAACAAATGGTAGTTATTGTGGAGTAATCTCTATGGAAATTAAAGCTATATTTATGTGTGTTATGCAAATAACATCATTCTTTGATTTCACTTTCCTTAAAAGGCAGCTTTAAAGCAAGAGACTGTTTAACCTTTTGTTTTTGTTCATTATAACACATTTACATTTGAATAACTTTTTTAACACGTTTTAGACAATTTAGTACAGTATTGTCATACATAATGTTTGGTAAGGACAGCAAGTCTTTTTTAAGTTTATCTCAATTATGATGTTTGTGGTTTTGCCACCAGAAACCGACTTTGTGGCTGCTTTCTGTTTTATCATATTTAGAGAGGGTAACCTCTCAAAGACTAGCTTGAAAAGCTAAACATTGTACTAGATTAAATCAAGTTAATTTCAGTCATTTGCCTTAGGCGGGAAGATAATCATCCTAGTCAACACTAATATAAGCTCGACTGTTACTGGATGGATTGACCTCATCTCCTGAGTAGAAGGTCAACATTTGTTATTTGCTGTCATTGGACTTTTAAGACATTCACAGCATAAGACTGCCTGAAACTAAAAGCAAACAACACAAACGCACTTTGTTAACTTTCCTACAAATAATAATTGGGAATTAACCTGCCTGTGGTCATGTGGTTGTGGTTGGATAGCCATAAAACTGGAAGAGCCTTGGCCGTAGGTCCCAAACAATTTTATTTCCAGTAGTGTCTTGTTTAGCTGGTTTTCTCTATCCTCGGTTGTATAAACACTACAATATAATACCACAACATTACTGTTATTATTAATATTGCTGTGGCATGGAACCATCATAGTCTCTGCATCACGTTGCTTGCTGTGCCCTTGCCCACAGCTTTCTGCACTGCTTATCATTCGCTGAGCAGTGAAAGATAAGCAGTGCAGACTGCTGTGGCAAGAGTTTATGACTGACTGTTGAGACCTCGCTGTCCTTTCTTTTCAGATCCAATGGACAAAATTGAAAACTAGCCCCATCTGCCTGGTAAGAGCTGTGTTATTTCTATCCCATCCGCACCTTTAGTCCGAAACAAACATTTTTATTAGCTGTTGTGTGAGTTCTTTGTGCTGTTATCATTTATAAATAGTATAGTAGTTCCGGTATGCTGAGTATGAATTTTGTCTCTTGTGCAGTTTTTGGATAAGGTAGAGGTGGAAATGAGGACTTGTGAGGAGCCTCGACCACCCAATGGCCCCTCTCCAATAGCTATCACAGCAGGCCAGAGGTAAGGCTGCAGAAATCTGGAGTGACTCTTTAGTACTCACCTAGACTGCTGGTAGGCATTGCCATGTTTAAACTGTGTATTTGCAGCGAGTACGGCTTTGCTGAGAAAGTGGTGGAAGGCATGTCTGTTAGGATCAACTCCATTACCATCAAGGTGCAAGCTCGTGCCTTCCACGCCTCCTTTGAACTCTGGCAGTTACAAGGGAACAGCCTCAACCCCAAATGGCAGCGCAGTGACCTCCGCTACACCCGCGTCACTGACCCAAAACGAGGAGAGGTAACGTAAAGGCTGAGCCACTTGAACTGTGTCATATCTGTCTTAATACAGCGACAGAAAGAGAGCAGCGTGATGTAAGTAATTCAATCAAGGCCGTTGGTTTGGTCTTTATTAGCTGCAGTGACTTCAGTAAGATGAACAGCTGTTTAAAATAACATCTTGTAATCGAATTAAAAGCAAATGACTCAGTTGCTCGTCCTTCCTTCTTGTATCCACAAAGGGCATCAACACACTATGATACTAGTCGGTTATTATAATAAGCATCTTGTTTTTTTTTTCATTTTTGATCACAGCTGAATTTTTTTGTGATTGTTATTTATTTTGCTTATTGAATTAGGTGTTAACGTTCAAAGAAATAAACTGGCAGACTCTGCGAATTGAGGCTGACGCCATTGAGAGTGATGACCAGGACCTTGGTAGCACCCCGTTACGCCTCATCACCAATCAAGGACGAATTCGCATCGCTCTAAAACGCAGAGTAAGACTACTACTCCTCCTCTATTAGTCTGGTACTGAACCGATCAAAGGTCTCAATGTCAGCTCACAGACGCTTTGTATCAAATCCCCTTGTTTCTGTAGATAAAAGACTGTAACGTGTTGGCGTCCAAGCTGCTCTTCATTCTTGACGACCTGTTGTGGGTGCTGACGGACTCGCAGCTCAAAGCGATCATCCATTACGCCAAATCGCTCAGTGAGGCCATGGAGAAATCAGCCCAGCAGAGGAAGAGCATGACTGCGGAATCCCTGCAGGTGCCGTCTCCTTTCTGCGCAAATCTGTATCAATAATAATACTAACATACAAAAAGCTTTTAGCTTTAGTCTCACACCTTTAGTCACAACCACGAGTTTGTCTTATCATTTTGCCACTTTAAGACTATACAGTCTGGAAATGGTTTGGATGTCGAGCATAAATGGTATAAAATCATTGTATTACATATATACATTGTAAAATGTATAGGTAAATGAAACTCTCTCCTCTTCTGTGGTTCAGACTGCTCCTCCTTCTCCTGGCCTCCACAGCTTGTGGACAGAGCCTCCCCCTGCTCCTACTGGCACCCCCAGCAACTTAAGTCAATACTTTGATCTCTTTGACGTCAAGGAGTCTTCCTACCACACTTTCATATCCCGCTTGGACTTACACATATGCAACGACAGCTCTTCAGTGGATGAAGGTTTGTCAAGAAGAGACCATCGCATTTCTTTTGTGAGATGTATACGATTTTTAACAGCTGTAGTGTGGTCTTATGCAGATGAGCCCCCCCCCCCAGGCTTACAAGGTGCCATGCAGCTGACCTTCAGGAAGCTGGGCTTTGACTACTACCCTGTTCACAGACCTGGTTAGTTTACTGACTGCTCCTTTTTGTCAGCATAGGTTGACTACAGTTTAACCCGAGGCTCCGTACTGCTTCTACTGAAACCACAGCATTCGTTCAGGACCAGCTGTTAGGAGGATTACTATTCAGGCAGACTAATGGCTGGAGACCATGTGCCCAGTGCTATTATTCTTTGTGGAATTCCTGATGTGGATAATGTAGAGCAGCAGATTTGCCACTGATGCCTACTATGCTGAACGACACGTTTAGTTAGATTTGAAAATGTTTAGCATATTACAGCCTTTTGAAGTGAATATGAATTATAATACTTTCTGCAGAGTATTTACATACTCAGTATTTGCCAGAAATTGGCTTTACAAACTTATAATTTCTTCATCATGCTCACACTTAAAGCAAAAGATTGGGGACTTCTAGTATCAGTTAACATGATACAACTTGGGTGGTACTTGCTTTTAGGTTTTAAATTCCAAATTTTATTATAGCATATAATATAATGATGTTAATGTCATGTGTATTCTGTATTGAATAGCTGATCATCATCATTTTATTGTTATTATATTCTGTTGTTTATTACATATAAAGCATTCAGTTTATTCGTTTTTATTTGTCCTTAACCAGCTGATGGATGCAGACACTGGGAACGCCACAGCGGAGCCATGGAGGCTCAGGCCCAGTGGGCTGGGAAGCTGCTACAGGAGTATCAGAAGAGAGTAGAGGAGTTTGGATTCCCAGGGCCGGACACCGAGGACCAGCCAACGAAAGACACCCCAGCGAAAACAGTTCAAGGTCGGAATTTGGAAAACATACGCTTCTAACTCGTAACTTCTAACTGTAATTCAGTTTCTCTTAGACAAACAACGCTACAGTATAGTTAAACATCATTTGAAAAGTGAAATTTGAGCACAGTTTAAACCAAGTGTGTCAGTAAAATTTCCTTCAAATATGCAGCTGCTGCTGAGAAAATCCTGATCAACGGGACCATCATGCCTGTGCAGAGTCGAGCTGTTTTAGTTGGTCACCAAGTGTTTACTCTCTTGTGCACATATTCTAGATGGACAGTCCAGTCCCAAGACAAACTGTGACATGGAGCAGGCCCCCATCAAGGACTCTGTGACAGGGCCTCCAGGGTCATCGCTGAAGAGGCTGCGATCCAGCTGCGTGGTGGTCAGGATAGATGACGTGGACATTCACCAGGCAAGTCTTCACCTCAGCTGATCTGAAATGAAAACGTTTTTATTGAAGATAAATACAACTATTTTTTGTTGTTTTTTTATGATGATTAAACATCATAGGAAGTTAAACATATAACACACTGGCTACAATAAAGTCTCTGTTATTAAGGGTGTCATGATGTGGAATTCACACTTGTGTTGATTATAGGTATTATCAAGATGGAGCCTGAGTAATGAGCTTGTTTTAAAAGAAAACTGTCTGTATTTACAGTCAACAGCGTAACATAATGTGGTGTGTTAAGCTACAGTCACCACTCTCTATTAATTCAAACCAGAAAATGGAAGGCGGGTCAGATCATAAGGCCTTGGAGGCAGTGGTCTGACAGGCCTCACAGAAGTCCTCTGTTACAGGATCTGATATGTTTTATCAGCTCATCATCACTGAACTGTCCCTCTGGGGACCCGTACAATACAGATTATACTGTAGAACCGCTATCACAGCTGTAGCCAGAGGTAAATGACAGCTCCTGACACAAAGCAGATACTGTAACGCTGCCGTGACTTGTGTCGTGTCACGTGGCTGCTCCACCCATCTTACACTGAGATCCCCCTTCCTCTTCAGTCCACCTGCCTTTTCACTTTGGACATGTCAGGGTTGTCACTGTGACGTATCGTAACATATCCAGGGTTTGAGAACTTTTACTTCCTCTATTGATAGAAAAGAAACGCACAAGGGAAATTCTGTAGGTGTAGTTCTCCACACCTGTGCTACGGTTTCGTTTTGTTTTCTGCACCAGATGTCCGCTTTGTTAGTGAGTTGAATGTGCTTTTCTTTCTGTGTTTGTTCTACTCCACCCTGAGGCAGATGAATGACAAAGCACCTTTCTGCTTGAATATTCAGGTATCTACACGGGGCCGTCACAATAAAAAGACGCAGTCCTTAATTTCTTGTAACCGTAAGGCTGTGCATCTGCCGGATGACGTACCAGCAGTTCACCTGCAGTTCACTGAATACTTCTCACCTGACAACTCCAGTTTAACAGGTATTAAGCAGTTGTCATACATACGTTTTGTGTTGTTATGTTGACAAGTGCGGCCTTTGACTTATGTCCAGCATAACTACAACTTTGAGTGGCTCTTTTTTTATTGTTGTTAGATGTACATGTATTTCTTACAGCCTATGATCAAACTGTCCATCCCCATGTGTTGCCTTCTTTCTCTGCCAGTGCCCACCTCAAACCTGTATGCCCAGTTAAACAACCTACAGTTATTTGTGGACCCAGCCAGTGTGCTGTGGATCAGCCTGTTTTCCAGGGGGCTGCTGCACACTCTGGAACAGGTCAAAGCTTTCTACCATTTGCAAGACAGTACCAAAACCGAAGAGCATGTAGACATTCGCATGGATGCATCTCATCTTAAGGCAAGTATCCTACTGTAACAGTTCTTTTAGATAAAGTAGTAGCTTGTTCTTTTAAAAATGCCTTTTCCTTTTCTCGTATAGGTGATAATTCCCTTGGATTCTTCCATACTGGACCATCCGGAGCGGCCACAGTCCTTGTCGGTTACTGTACCCCAGATGGTTCTCAGCAACACTCGCCACTGCCCTCATGGCTCCAGAGCTGACCTCGGCACTACCTGTGAGAAATTCACCAGCTGCTCTTTCTTCCACTTCACACCACCCTGCCAATACCCCAGAGACCGGAGTGCCTTCCAGCCCATTCCCTCCACCTTCCACCGTCACTCTCAACAGACAGAGCCCCAGCCTTTGGACAAAAAGCAGTTGCGGTCCCAGGATGTCTGGTCTCTCAGTCTGTCCCGTGTAACCTTAGGTTTTGATGGAGCTCGCCGATTCCCCAAAGGCAGAACGCAGCCTTTTGTTGAGCCCTTTGCCATGTCTGTGTGGATGTGTCAGCCCTCTGCCTTTAAAAGCGAATTCTCGTCTTCCTCCTCCAGTCCCAGCAAAGTTCAGTCACCTTCACTCGCCTCTGTCCATTTCCTGGCCCATGTTATCACTCCAGTGAAAATGTGGCTCAACCACTATCAGTATGTCGCTCTGCTGAGGATGAAGGATGCAATGGCTCGACTGGGGGCAGAGTTGGGCCGGGACCTACGAGAGGTCAAACGCAGCGGTGAGCAGAAGACTAAACCTCCTAGTGTTTGTGTTGCTCTTCTTGTGGACTCGGCAGAGCTGGGTATCCTGTTGCCACCTGTCTCCTCAGAGCCAGAGGAAGAAGTTCCCCACACTCCAGAGACGGACAGCCCTAGCATGAGTGACTCTGACATCTCCCCAAGTCATCACTCCACAGATGTGGTGCTGGAGGACAGTGGTTTGGAGAATGGCATGTCCTCCATCAATACAGCCGTCACCACGTTGGATCAGGAGGAACAGGAAGGGATGGTGGAGGAGGCATGTGAGGCCGTGGAGGAGGGAATGGAGGGGAGTGGTTTGACAACGCAGAAGCGCACTCCTGTGCTCTCACCCTCCCTCTCACCTCGACACTCCCCTGTGATCTCCCGTGGGCCGTCCACCTTTAGCCTTGAAGGAGAACTGTCAAGCGCCATTAATGTCACCAAGGATGTGACCAAAGATGCCATCAGTGCCTCACTGGATTTGACCAAAGGGGCGTTTTCTATAACAAAAGACGCCTTTAGCATACTGAGCCGTGGCTCTGGGATGAGCAAGTTGTTCAGTCCACAGGCAAAGTGAGTGAGTGCTTTCCCGCTGAGCTATTGGCAACATGATAGGGTTGTGTGCCTGGAACGCATACTGTGCACCACATGCTTTTACTGAGTGTCCTTAACAACTGTGTGTGTGGGTGTTCACAGGGAACAGGTCCAGCGTCCAGAAGACTCCTCCCCCTCTTTGGCTGCCAGTCTGCGCTATCAGTCCATGAAGCAGTCGCCTTCCCAGCACTCCTTTGATAGTGCTATTGTGGACGGCAGCCTGCCTGACGAGAACCTGTCTGTGGATAGTGATGTGGGGGAGAATTTTGTGATTCTGGACTCAGGTGCCCAAAAGTCTTTCAAAGCAACCAGATTACACTGGTGTCATCTATTTTAAACGAATGCTTTGTTTTCAGAGTCGGGTATGGAGTCGACGCGTCCCAACAACACTCCAGCAGGCAGCAGAGGCAGTCCAGCTCCAGGAACAGAAGGTGGTTCATCAGCAGATCTCAGCAGCTCCCTGTCGCAAAGCACTGAAGACATGTCTCAGGATCTGGTGAGTTGCTATGCCATGGATAGTTCGAAGTTATCAGTGGAGTCACGGTATTTTTCCTGAATTTTCTAATCTAAACGTAGGTTGAAAATGTCTTTGTTTACATATGCACTTGTTCCAGTCCTCAGTCTTGTTATTGGTCCTGAGTGGAGTGGCCTGTACCATGGAGGTAAAGGGAGAAGACCAAGCTGTGGCTGTAGTAGCCCAGAATCTGAGCCCTGTACACTTGGGTACTGTCAGGGTATCAGACCTGCTGGCTGGACTCGTACAAGGTAACCCTGGGCTGCTCAGAATGTCTGATCAACAGATTAGTGAAAAAGCATTTCAGTCCGAGACCTCGACTCCAATCAGATCTATTATATACCTGAAAATGTTCCATACATCTCATCTCGTACAGCGAATGTAAGTTGCATGTTGAACCAAGACTAACACAAAACCAAGTACAACTCAGATTTAAGCAGCAGTTTTTAAAGGACTGTGATTGGAAGGTTTTAAGGTTCAACCATCATACAGTCTTCTTTGCATCATTGCTTACGTTGTATAAACGCCTACAGCACACATAACTACAGTTACTACTAGAAGGATGACGCTTCACTTCTGATCTACAGTTCCTGTTGGACCGGTCCAGAAGCAGGATAGGTGGGATACAAGAGGCTCTCCAGTGGTGTGCATGCGAGCAGAATCGGGTCCATCTGCTCTTGCTGAGTCTTTGAGCTTCCTGGATATGAGAGTGCAAGACTGCCAGGCAGAGTTCTTAGCCTCCACAGTGGCTAACATCGGACCTTTCCTCGAGGACGAATTCAGTGTTGACGGTCAGCCAATGAAGTTACACATGAGCAACATCACCATTACTTTGAAGGTTGGTTGTTAACGGAGACTGAGCACCAACTAATTACTAGATGTAGATTTTCTGTCAGACTGTTTCAGAAACCTGAAGTGCTGGGTGTAAAAGGTTTAGAGCAGTCACAGGTGTCATGGTTGTGTCTGCTGCAGTACATGGTGACGTCGTTTTGACAGCAGCAGGTTTAGGATCACTTCTTGTTTTGTGTTTCTTAGGATGATGGTCCCAGAATTTACCCGACGGCCCCTCAGCCCGTCCCAGCCACCTTCATTGTAGATCAGCTTCTCCTTGAACGCAGTGATGACGGCATCATGAGACTCAAAGGTGGGATTTCTGTCACATAATATATTTAGAGCTTGTTAGTTCTATCTGGACCACCCACATATCAGCAAGATCATGAAGCGTAAAATCTCAGCTACTTAGGTTCACAGCATCTGCTGCAACACACTGAGAAAGATGAACAGAAACTGATCTTTGCCATTTCCCTTCTGCAGCTGAAGGTACAAACCCAAACTGCTCAGCAGGTGTTCCCGGGGCTGACCCAGCCAACTCAAACAGCTCCTGCTCTGGTCAACAGCAGATCCAGGTAGGACACAACTCGATCAAGTCAAGTTTGATTACTACATTTTTAATGTTAATTGTCAGAGATTAGTAGAAGGTAACTGCTGTCTTAAACACAGCTGGTGTCCTGTTCATCTGTGTGTCCATCCTTTTCAAAGCCTGTTAGCTGCAGTTGACTTTAACCCGGTAATTCTGCTGTTACAGAATCCAACCCTTGAGTCGCAGCTCTCTGACGCTCGAGCTGCCCTCACCCAGGCCCTCAGTGACAGAGAGCTCCTCCTTCTGGAAGTTAGGAAGTATGACCCCACATTTACTCTCTGAGGTGATCTGTTTTCACCTCTGAAGCTACTGCATCACTGCTGCTGAGGAACTGTGATCAGATGGATCAGGATGAACGTCAGGAACCAGTAAGACTGACTCAAAGCGTATTGGGAGACTAGTGAGTGGCCTACTTCCCATTTGACAGATGAACTATTCATGACTGTCCAACAATCCCTGTAACATGTACATAACGAGGAACTTACATGTAGATACAATACTGGTACAACCTTTGTCGGGCAGCTTAGATATTCCTCACGCAACCACTCGTACGTGGTGTCTGCGTTTGTCATACAGCATGCAAAGCTTTATTTCTGTCCAATAATTATTTGTGTCATAGAAATGTTAACTTCAAGCACAGGCCAAAACACCTTTTTACACGCGCTGACACTGCCAGACAGCTGCCGTCCATCTTCAACAGCTTTTAGCATGCTTGCTTTATGAAGAGTGCTACATCACACACAGCACAGATAGTCACGAACACATGTAGCAGAAAAAGAAAATGCATCTGTGTGTCTTTTCACTCTAAAATATTCTAAATACTCTCAGCTGTACTCATGTAAGGTATGAAAAACAAAGCACTTTAAAAGAAATTTACACTGCTTTGACAGAAAACGGATGCATGTCAGTTTCCAGCGTGGTGGCTTTATCAACAGGGTGAACTGGTTACACGCTTATCTAGCTCTCACTGTTCCAGCGGGCTGACTCATTCTCCAGTGTTCCCCTATATCGAATTGTGAAATGTTGATCACACTTCTTTTTAAAGAATGTGCTCTGTGGTTAAATGTCTACTCAAAGACATCACGCCTTTCAATCTCCACCTTGGCTGTGGACAGCACGTCACAGTAGCGTCAGTGTTTTACCTGGGTTAGTGAATTCGCTCCAACCCTGTAGGGCGGAAACCAGCTACCGCAGTTAATACACTCGATCTCCAAAACAAACTTATTTTGTAGCTTGCCAGGGTTGATAGCTCAGTAATAGCTCAGTAACCATGAACCTAACGTGCATTGTGTGTATTGTTTTACTTGTGTATATTTATTTATACTTGTTGGAGCATGTTTTTTTTTTTTTTTTTTTGCTGGAACAGATAAACTTCAGTGTTTTGAAGCCATATCAGTCAAAGAGGGTGACGTTTGAAAAAAGTTGTGGTACTGATAATATATACACAGTGTTATATGTTTATTACCAATCTACTACTAGAACTGAGATTAATCCTAACTCTTGGCAAAGTTGGTATTTTAGGACACTTGAATCATTTGTGCATAGGTCTGCATGAATGCAAATGCTTATTTTCGATTAGTTCATCAAAACACTGTTCTCGAGCTCACCGTTATTTGAACAGAGCTCGTTGTTTAGCATACTGGCTACTGGCAGTGGTGGTTTTCTATTTTAATGCTTGCAGAGCTGTGTGAGCCACACAGATCTGAGTCCTTCAAGTCTGTACTTGGGAGACCTCTGGTGGCTGATATTGTTCACCTTTCTTTCTGTTTTAAAGCCTCATGTCAGATTTACATTCTTAATACGGAATGTGAGATAGTTGAGCAATAAAAAGACAACTATGGATTCACTAAAACATAACTAAGAATGATAAGACTATACATTTACCTTAAGGATAACAAACAAAAAATGATGGACCTGTCTCAGGTTTTAATAATTGCATGTGGACATATGTCTTTAATTTATCAGTGTAGTAGAGCAGACATACCCTTTAACCTCAGTATCACTTAATAGTTGTAATTTCTACTCAGCTTTTGATGTCTTTTTTCTGCATGGTCTCAGTGAACAAAGATACACTGCTACAAGAAATGAATGTTCCGTCGATGAGTGCATCATGTAGCTGTAAGTCCTGCCCAGCGTTAATAGGGCTCCTTGCTGCTTTTCACCTTGAATCTGCTGGTTCTAGCTTGGGGAGTACATCGTATAAATGGTATTACACGTTTTCCTGCCGTTCACGTATTAAAATATTCCTGCTTCTAGGTGGAAACCCTTACATGTATTCCTCAAAGCTGAACCGTAGGAAGTAGGGTAAAATCAAGGAAGAGGTTGCCCTTAAGTAGCATCCTTGTGCTGCTGATAAACTGGTGCTGAGTTCAAAGCCGGTTACACTAAACCTTCTGCGACTTCCTTGGCCCTCTGTAGCCAAGGAAGCCAAAAGAAGAGATGGACAGTGAAACCAGACTCACTTCACAGCATGTGGTGTTTTGTCTAGACACATGTACTGAAGTGATCTATGCATTAGTGTATGCATTGTGCATTACTAGCACGTGTGTGGCAAATTTGCTGGAAATTGCACTTGTTTTATTGTAAGTTGCTTAAAGGGTTTGCAGAGGAGTCGTTGTGAAATCTTCCTAAGTGACACAAATGTTGGACAGTATTTTTTTGTTAGTTGTGTAGAATTGCATAGTATTTTGTATTTGTCTTTATCACTTCATTGAAACTAATATAAACTTGGTTCTGTGAACCAGTCCTAGTATGTGGAAAAATAAAAGACTAATTGCTCAGCACAATTCTGAAATGCTTTTTTTTTTTAACTAGAACATGCACATTTACATGTCACAATGTTGTTATAAAATGTTCATTGGTTCAAATGGCTCATTCCTGTTTTATTAATGTGGTCATAATCAATTTACCTTCAACCTCAAACAATCTACATATTAATGTACCTACAAAACATAGATTTTATCTGGCTTTATGTAGAACTAATGGGACAAGCTACCATTTTAAAAAAAGTAACTTCTAATAACACCAATAAAACTGAGATGAGACTTAAAAAGTAATGTTATAAAACCAACAAAATATCGTAGGATGTAAATGTGTAAGAATCAAAATCTGCTGTGTACTGAGATAATGATACAAAGCCTTATTTCAACAATCATAGCGAGATTAATTGACCCACCAATAAAATATTAAAGACCTGTGTAAGTATAAAACTTTATTTACATTCATAATACATGACTATACCTTTACACCCACTGACCTGTGTATTGCATCAGGAGTTTCTCTTGACTAGCAGAGATCTACTTTTTCAGCAGCACCAAGGGGTTTTGTTTCACAGCTGACTTCACCATTCTTCAACACTACAGTCAATACTGACCTTGGTTAGTCAGAGGACGGGTAGTGTCCGTGTATTTGACACAGAAGGCATGAAACCAAAAATGGCTCAGTGAAAGACAATGTTCTTGTATTTGGTGTTGGGAATCTGATCTCTGCTTTTCAACCTCCTTACTGCTTCCCTCATGTGTTTGGGTTGAAGAGGTGGTGTATCTCCCCACTTCTCACAAACGTCCAGTGCTGTAAAAGAAAACACAAACTAAACGATCGCAAAAGTTCCAACTGCAGAGAACATGGGCCTAATAAAAAAAATGTCTCCTTGCTTTAATCATACATTCAGAATATATATATATATATATATATATATAGAGGAATGAAACCCTTGCTGCAATGGTGCCACTGACCTTCCTCAACAATTTCCCCAGCAAAGACCTTGGCAATTCCAGACATTGCAATCACCACATTCTGGGAGACTGATGATCCCGTTATGGACTGAATCAACTAGAAGATGTTTTAAAAAAGACATCAGACTAATATCTGCTTGAGATATGTTAAAACACAATGGCAGTGTTAACAAACCTACCCTCTTAATAGCAGCCTTTGGAAACGCAGAACGTCTGTACATCTCATAGCGATTCAGCTGCTCTTCAGAAAAAGACGACACCAAAACTCTGTCAAAGCAAGGGAATAGTTCAATGAGATACTATCAAACGTATTCAACAATTAAATGATTTGTATTTGGTTAAGCATATCTGTCTTACTGCATCTTTTGTATTTCATCCTCATCAACCTTATGACGCTTTTCCTTTTTCTTCTCTGGTTCAACCTTCAGTCTTTTGGTAGCAGGTTGGCCAGAGTGTCCTTCTTCTTCGTCTTCTCCAGCTGCTGTTTGCTTCATAGTTGAAGATAAGGATAATTAGTAATGTCATACAAACACATTAATGCAACATTTCTAAATGTGTATTGCTTTGAACTGAATTCATAAAAATGTTAAATGGTAAATCAATCTGACAAACACTTCAGTAAAAACTCTGCTTCATAGTGTGATGTTACATAATGCACTGGATTAAAACAGAGCTACGTTCTAATTGCTAAGAATGGCGAATGCTACTTGAAACCATTTTCAGTAGTCTTTTCCTTCTTTATTTTGCCCTGTATGGCAGCTAATTAAACACGGAAGGAAAGGGTTTTACGGGGTTTATGATTCTCAAATGTAAACACGATTCTTTTACCATTTACTTTCATTACTGATTATTTATTATATACGTGTTGTGTGTAGAAGTATCTACAGGACAACTTTAGCATGGACCCTCGTGTATTTATCAACCCCGTTTCCTCCTCAGTGCTAGTAAAGACAAGAAGCTTCAACACTCACCGATTTCTCCTCCTGTTTCGGATGATCTTGCGAGGACGACGCTTTGTTTTCATCTGCAGGACTTTCCGCGACAGGCTCATCGCGGCTTTCCTCCGCTTTACGATGCTCCTCAGCCGCTGTCGCCCTCTCAGCTGTGTCCTCGGGCTTGATACGGGCAGGGTCGGCCATGATCGCAAATCCTAAATAAAAATAAACAAAACGTGCTTATTAGCAACCATTATTATATCGTGGTCATAAAGCAAAAACAATGTGTACCCACCTCTATAACCAGGCGTCAACGAAGCAGCCAAACTAACGATGGACGTACGCTAAGATAACTTATGCTAGTAGAAAAGTTGACACTTAAACAGGTTAAATATTTGTATGTTGTTGTTATTATTGTCATAACATCCACCGCGAGCCTAAAACATAAGGTGAACTCAATGTAAGTAACTGAATACTAGCCTTTGTTAGCATAGTTTTCAACTTCCGTTTCCGTTTTGAACGCGCTTTATTGACACTGTCTGCTGCTACAAGACACTGAGCTACAAACTGGGCCTTACGTCATCAGTAGCTTTCATTAATAACATTTTGTGTCTGTGACAATTCAGACCCTTGATTTTATGCAACGTGCACTATTAATTCATTAGGTTGTTCTTTCAAGGGGAGTTTTAGCGTTTTTAAGAGAAGAGAGGCAAATACTTTGAAATACATTATATGTTACTAAATCTTATTCTTCTCGTGTTCTTGCTTGTATTTTCGTAAAGTAATCATCTGGACTGTTAAAGCATCACAGTTATGTAATTGTAATTGTACAAATGTTTAGTTACGTTGCGTTATCATCTAAAAATGTGTCATTGAGCAATATTTTCAGTAGGTGGGGGTGCTAAAAAATGTTTACTGAAGGAATGTGCTCTGGTAGTATCATTTCAGCTTCACTGCTGGGTTTACATTGCACATATGAAATATTACATGATTGTTGGCAGTCAAATCAGAATTTAAAGTCCACAAGTGGTAAAGTCACCGACAAGGGAGTGAAATATGATTGTGAACATACAATTTAAACGCTTTGCTACAACAATAGGTAAATCACTGGTGACATCACTGTCATTTCTTCTGAAATGTATCTTTTTACATTCAGGAGAAAAACTGACGCAGCTTTACTGGTGAAACTGGTTAAAAATGTCGACAACGCTGAAAGCAGGTCCGTGAAGGTTTGGGAATCTGCGGCGGAGCCAGTAAATGATCCGGACGCGGACGTGTCGCACCCTGGACGGGTCTAATCCCTGCCGGCCTCCAACACAGGCGCCATGTTGATCAGGCCCATCCAGTCGTATCTCAGGCTGTTGGGGCGGGGGCGTTAGACTTGGTGTGTGAGAGAGCGTGTGTGTGAGTGAGTGAGTGTGAGTGTGTGTGTGTGTGGGAGTGAGAGAGTGAGTCTGAAGGGTTTCGGATTGGAGATGTAGAAAGAAAGGGCAGTTTCGAGGAAGTGACGGACGAAGTGTAGGGGACTGGTCAGAGGAAGTTTACTCGATGTTGGTGCGGTGCTGCTGAGCCAAACTTTTCCCCCTTCAGCGCCAGCGGCACCGTGGATCAGGACGAACGGGTCCACCGGCGCTGGGAGCTTTTGTTTCCTCCGCACAGGAGCAATACTGAGGAATAACTTGAGACTGGGAAGGAAGAGCGGGATCCGCGGAGGAATTCCACTCCCGCAGCCAAACCCATCTGCTCCGTCTCGTCCCTGCGGTTCCTCCGTGTTTTTGGGGATCTGCCATGGGGAAGGAGCAGGAGCTCCTCGAAGCGGCGCGCACTGGAAACCTGGCCGCGGTGGAGAAGCTTTTATCCGGGAGGCGACAGTCGGCTAGCCCCGGGAGCGGATCATCTGGCACCGGCGGAAGCGGCAACAGCGGCGGCCACGGTGCCGCCTCTCATCCGCTCTCCAGCCTGCTCAGGTAGGGAAGGGGCGCGGAGAGCGGGACGCAGGCACCAATGGTGTCATTGTGAAATATCGCCTGCGACGCGCGGTGTCAGAGTGTTTCTGCTTAGTTGCTTTGCGGGCTTTGTCTGGCTCCACCAAACACCGGGCAGCGCAGCAGCTTCTTTGTTAGCTCCCCGCTCTGCAATGGGAAGAAACGCTTCGAGCAACTAAACCGGAGACAAATGCCCGAACCCAAACAACACTCTCGCCTTAAAGCTGGTGCGTTTGCGCTATTGATCACCTGCATGCAGCCCGGTTCCGGTGCCGGAGGACAGAAAGCCAGCTGCGACCGGCTCAGAGTGTGTAGTTTTTTATCCAGTCCAGTGCATTAAATGTATTTTTTGCTGGGCTGCAGACTTAGTGGATGTCATTGGCAATATTGTCAATAAAGGGAAGCCCCACGACGAGGTAAACATTTGATGGGGTGTTTCACAAGCCTAAGCCACTTACCATACAAGGGTAAAACGCTTCAGCTCTCCACTCTGTGACTGCACAAAGCAGGCGACAGTTCCTGTCACCCCTGCCCACATGATGAGCTGCTGGTTCACAGAGCAGGACACATGTGGCTAAAATGGAAGCTGCTGAGGCTGTGGTAGGAGACCGGGGTCTGTTTAGTCACTGATGTGTTATGTCCTGTTTCTAATGGTGTAGGTTCCCTCTTTGTGCTAAGAGGAGGCAGCTTGGTCAGGCCTCGTTATGTCGCCGTGTCTATTTGATATTGTGAGTATATGGTTAATAATAAAGATCAGAATCAGAAGTTCAGCTTCGTTGTAACTGCAGTATTGAGGCCGAGTGTTTAGACCTGCTCGTGTTTGTTGGTGACACATTTTGAGCCTGTGTGCGTCGACACCGTGTGGCAGTCTAGAGATAACGGCCTCTGAAATGTTAGGCCGGGTCAAGTGATGCATGTCGAAAGCGGCCTCGTTGCAATGCCGAGCGCGTGCAGTTGAAAGTCTGTCGATCAAAACATAATATTGCTCCTGTGGGAGCCAGGTGCCAGCCGCCTTCATCTGAGGGGCGAGTGTAACAGCGAGGCTGGAGGTGATGCATCACCGTGTTACTCAGTGCACACTGCTCAGCGTACTCAAGGTAATTACATTAAAGCCCTTTAATCGTAAATCCAATTCAGAGATGTCATGCCGTCGAGGCTGACTCCGGCAGATCCTGGCAGATCTGTGGGCTGGTTGAAGAGCTGGTTGTGTCATCTAACCTGACTTGAGCAATCAGTGTTTGGCAATGGTGGCTTTTGGGTATTATTGGCTAGACTTGGTAGGAGATGAATGAAGTAGCGTGTAGAGTCGAGCGTCTACAACAGACCCCCCGGGATGGAACAACTTGCAGGAACATTGGCCCCAGGGCCGCCGTTGTGGATGACATTTGATTTAGTCTGCAAAATGAAAACGTCAATACCTTTAAGAGCATCACAGCGACGCGTGTGTGTGTGTGTGTGTGTGTGTGTGCGTGTATCCCTTATTCATCGTCCATTGTAAGAAAGCGAGGGCCTGTAATCCTGTCAAAGGAGATTTGATCTGCACTGAGGACGGCTTCCCCAGTGAATTTTAGCCTCTGCTGGTTGTAATGTCAATGTGTTATGTTCACACTATTACTAGCACATTAACTTCCACAGTATATGCAATAGTAACGAGTGGAACCGTGGGCAGCAGCAGGTGGACCTCATTCGTTTCATTACCTACTTTGAAGGTGTACTGTGTGTTTTTGTGTTCCTCCTCTGGAATGGGACGCGTGTCGAGACTTGCTGTGTTTGTGTTACCAGGCCGTGTTATAGCTCTTCTCCTCGGAATGTGCGCTTTCCCAAGAGGCTGCGTCCCAGCGGTTGCCATGGAGTAGACACTGACCCCGGCCTGTTTAACGGCACCGCCCCCCCCAAACATTTGTGTCAGGGTGCTCCATTAACACCAAAATGAGGTGGGCGGCGTCTTTCTCCTGTCGTAAGGTCGCGGCGCGACTTTCGCTGCTGCAGCAGCTGTGCTTTGAGTGAAGCATACTCACCTCGAACATTTGCTGTATGATTCTTAATGCGTTTTGCTATGGCTCCATGACCTGTGCGGATCCCAGCGCTCTACAGGAAGAGTTCTTTACTAGCGCTTCCTGGCCCAGGTTCTGCAAACCCAGGCAGCTGCTGCGGTCAGACCGGAGGTAAGTGTCTGGCAGGAGAGTGGCTGCCCAGTGAGGAGACATTACCAGAGGAATGCATGGAGTTCCTGACGGACGCTCTGAGAGCTTAGTCTCCCAGCTCCACGGCCGTGTCAGCCATGCTTTGTCCCTCTGACAGAGCACGGAACGATGGCTTTTCGAAGCGCGAACCCTGAGCTTTTCTCTACTCTTAGTTATACGAAACCATTTGGATAGAACTGGACCATCTACATAGAGAAGAACACGTTCTTTAATAAATGCTTAAATGTGCTGGTTGGTTATAAATGTTTACATAATGTGATTTTTCCTTTTGAAATGCTAGTGAGGGCAGCGTTTCTATCAGCGTGATGGCTTGGTTTGCATTTTAAGAGGCTTGGGCAAACCTCCAAATCATTCCATGCCATTGCATCCACAATTTCGGGCTCATCCCAAGCAGACACATGGTGTCAGACTGGTGCTGGCTGAGAAAATAGCTGCTGCGTATTAACCAGCACAAAGACAAACGTCTCTGTCGCCTCTCTCTTATTGGGATCCGTGGGAACGTACAGTAGAAAGCGCGAGTGTGAGGGACACGGTGGGTCTGCAGAGCTGCAGATCACAGGCTCCCGGCAGGAATCCGACAGAGCTCACTCTCTGCTTGTGCTCAGTGTTGGGCACTTTCTTTCACTTCTGCAGCGATGGCACGAGCTCCCGATCGTCTCCCACTGCTCCCACACCAGGTGGGAAATCTAACACCACTATGTTAGCATTCCTGGAGCATCTGAGCTTGGGATGCTGTGCTTGCTGCGTTACATTTACAGCCCATGTCTGCGTAGTCAGAAAAGCTGGACGAGAGGCATCTACTAGCGGTGATGAATTCTGCATGTGTGTGTGGAGACAGTATGTAGAGTTAGCGCCATTGACGGTGTATGTGCACCACCATACACCATACAAAGCACCCAGACACGCAGGCATTTACCTTTAAACATGGACGCACTCACAAGTTAGTTACACCAACACAAAATACATAAAGTGATTTTTTTTCTTCAATATTCATTTCAGCTAATGTTTTTGTGGACTCTGAGATATTTTATGATTTAGATGTCGCTCTCTGTAACTTAAATACGATAGATAACCAACATTTAAATAGCTTTACGCGAACATAATAGTGATACACTAAAAATAGCTGTGGGTCAGCGCTTTCTTGATTAGTACAAAGTTGCCTGTGTGAGTGAAGGAAACGTGTCTCGTGCACAAGTCAGGCAATAATAATCATCTTAATACTGTAGCATCTTTTATAATAAAGAGCACAGGCATTAATCGATACAGGAGGCTTTGATTTCTGGGAATGAGTCCCTATTGATCTCCCGGTGCTTTGTGACTGAAAGGAGACGGACGGTGCGGCGTTGTTTATGTGAACTCTATTTCACCCCTGTCGTAAAAAACCTTATAATAACAAACGGACAAATGGAAAAGATAAGGCAGCCGAGGTTCAGCTGCATCTCTCGTGTTATTTTAGCCCTTTTATAGGAAGAGCTGCCACCCGCCCAGAACCCGCGGTCTCGCCTCGTGCAGGTCCACATGTTGGCTGAGCGCTAGCAGCCCCCGCCTCCATGTCTGCCATGCTTCTGTCCCCCTCTGCTGCTCTCAGCAGCCTTGCTGGCCACCTGCTGGGCCCACGCTAACCTCCAGTCCACCTCCAGACTTCAGACGTGTTGTACTTGGAGCCAGAGTAATGGCCCTACCTCTCAGTATGTTCACGCAGAGAACACATTAGCCCAGATTTCTGCCCACAGTGTAATAGAAACACGGTGCTGTGGACTGGATTAGCTGCACCACTGAACAGATTGGCAGCAGACTGTGACTCTGCAGTTATTTACACATACAGCACATCATTATTTAGGTGTGAAGCGTTGCTTTTTTTAGCTTTTACTGTGAGAAATGCTAACTTCAAACTGACTGGGTATCTAATCTAGTCTAATAGCTGACTGGTTTTCGTGAGCAAACCAAGAAGCAGTAGAGAAATTCTGCAAACCAGAGCACACGTCCAGGAGCGGACTGAGTTTAGTTAAACCTGGACATCTGGTTGGATGGTGGAGCTGATGGTAAACTCAAACGTGAGCTGTTGTTCAGCAGCATCTGGAGTGAAATCAGTGTGGGAAATGTCAGCCCTCCTTCTGTGGATCACTGGGATTCTGCCGGAACCCGCTGGACTGCGCTGATCACTGCCTGCCGCCACACGCAGGTCGTTCACACCTCCCGCTGCCTCGCAGTGGCTGTGTGAATCGCTGGCTGTGGTGCGTTTGTGAGCCGTGAAGACCCAATCAGGCTGCGTTAAGGCTGTACAGCTACTGTATTTCCATTTCAGTAAACTCTGAACCACTGGGTAGTTTTTAGAGCTGGTTCCCGCATACACACTTCCTTTTAACTGACCTTTAAACTGGTCTGAAGCTCACAAACCAGAAATGTCTTGTAGAAGACGTGTCTGACTTGTCGAGGCCTTGTCGAACAGCTGACCTGACTCTGAATGAACACGGTGTCTTTATGGAGACTTGACTGTAGTCCTCAGCAGGTTGATGCTCAGGTTGGCTGTCTGGCAGCGGGGCGTCTGGTTTCTGTGCCCATTGGCAGCATGCATAATTAAACCCAATTTCCCTGACGCTGGCTGACACGAGCCAGTCACTTCTGGGCTCTGTGCCCTGGGCTGGACTAATCCCTGGCAGTGTGGTCCCACAGCTAATAAGCTGGAGGACAAATCTGTTTATTTGACACCGGGTTCCCGCTCACCTGGTTCTTATTTGCTGTACTTGCTCTTTTATGCCACATAGTTTACAGTAAATAAAGCGTAGAGTGATTGTTTGCTGTAGGACTGTAGGCCAGATTTGTGGGGTCTTCTCTAGGACATAACTGATCATAACTGATGTAACTGCATCATGTGTGACTAACATCAGCAGAATAATACAGAGAATACATATAAGCGGGAAAATGTTATTATTCGTCCTCCTCCCATACCAGCCAGGCTTTGTACAACACAGAATTACAGCCCCCCAGAATCTCTTTCAAACTTCAGCTTCATCCCACTGATATTCCCTCAGGGAAATTAAGGATTAGCTCAGGCTTTCAAGCAGGAATTCCTCAGTCAGTTCCCATGAATGTGCCCCCTCCCAGTCCAAATCAACTCTGTTTTGCCCATGGCCCTGCTATGGGCTAAGCCCCGGCCCTCGTTTAGGTTGGTCGTGAGCCGTAGTAAGAGGATGAAGCGGATTGCCGAGCAGCACTCTGACTCATGCCCCTGTGTGCCGCGCTGCCAGAACGCGAGGACATAACACTTGGACTCCACTTAAATCTGCTGTTTCTGGCAGCTCTGCTTATACAAAAATCAAAACGCCATTGAGCAAACGTAGCGAGCACAACATCCGCGAGCATCTTCGTTCCATCGTTTTGGGGGAATCATCAGCTCCTGTGTCTCGGGGTCGGTGTGATGTTATTAAAGGACGGACCGCGGTGACTGGCGTGACACAGAGCTCGTGTTTGAGCTGCACCTTTTGAACTTCCGGCAGTGACGCATCAGAGCATGACTGCTATGAAAGAGCCAACGTGCCACAGCTGCTTTCCCCCTTGATTCCAGACTATCTTTAAAACCGATGATTTAACACCGGAAAGGGAAATCTTGCGAAACATGTCACGATACATGAAGCGGCCCTGCTAATTGCATGATGTGCCTTCTTGCCACACTCTGTTACTGTCCTGTGCCTGATTGTGTTAACTTCTCCAGCCGTAGTCGCAACTCTCTCATATTTATCTTAATTTGTTTATGGGGTTTTGGCTGTAAGCTGTTACATAACTCTTCTATCTAGGACAGCAACTAGAGGCCTGTTTCCCTCTGCGTTTTCCCTTCTGAAGTGTTCAGTGAAAAGGCGGGGTTGCCGTACTCTTTACTGCAAATTCATGAAAGTGAGCATCCGTAGTAGGAAAGACATAATCATAACTCACACACTTTCCCCATTTTTGATAAATGGAAATGTATCAGTCCCCAGCATTTCCTCCCACTGGAGCACTTCCTCCGTGCACACCCTGCTCTTCATGGCTGCCTGACTTGGTAAGATGAGCTCCAGTGGGCCTGCTGTTAGAAATGACTAGTAGAGTGGTGCATCTGTGTGTGTGCTCTGTCAGGCCCATTGTTCCGCAGGCTGCAGAGTCCTCCAAGATACTTATTTAATGAGACGGCTCAGGCTGTGTAATTGCAGGCTGCTCTCGGAGCTATTATAGGAGATGTATTTTAGGGGGGCAAAACAGCCATTACTGCAACAAAAACCGAGTCGCGTGTTAAGCACAGTTGCATTGGAGCAAACATGAGGGGGCTCCAGCCATTACCCACCCCCCCGCATGCCGATTATGACATGGATCAGTGTGTCCGAGTGCGTTTAAATGCGTCTGATTGATAATATTTTTATTTTCCTCTAACAATCCTTATCATCTCTTAATGCATCAGAAATCCACTAATAATTGATGACGCTATCAAACTGTCCAGTCAGTGGCTTGTATTGGTTTTTAAGCAGTTCTCTGTGATATATCAAAAGCAATGATTTCCATTCATGATTGATTCATTGCGAGGCCCTAATGCTTTGCTCCCATTCTCTTTCTGTATGGCAAATGACTCCGGCCTCAGATATTTGGTTCACTCGTTGTGGGATTTCCTTCTCTTATGATTTATTTAGGATTTGCGTTAGGCTCTTTCAGAGCCTCGCATCCCAGTCCTGCTACTCCGTCTCACCAGACATCCGTTAGCTTCTTACATTTCTCTCTCCATCCCTCTTTGCTGCCTCCTCTGTCAACACTCTCTCTTCTCCTTCCCGCAGTGCTCTTTGCAAAGAACAGGAAACAAGCCAATCTCAGCCGACAGCTGTGTTCAAGTGAAGTGCATGAGAGTGCTGTGTGCTGGCTTAGCGTATACCGTGTAAATGGTCCATCCCGTTCCTTTGGGTGTGATTTCTCATAAAGTATTAGAGAAACCTTTTCTACTTCAGGACTCGGCCCAGAATAATTAGGGCTGGATTACGTTCACTCTAATTAGCTGATGTTGATCGTGTGTCCTCTTCTCCGTGGTTTGCTGCTGCTGCTCCCGCGGCCCTGCGAGTTCTCATTCATGTCATGTCTGACATGTTTCTCTAGCGTGCATAAAAGCGTGACCCCCATCTGTGTTTAGATTGCGCTGTGTGATGTAAGCTTCTGTCTGACACCGGACCCCTGAGAGAGCAATCAGTCACAGCGTGAGAGACGCTACAGAGGATACACACTGTTCGTTTGATGTGTGAGTGTCGGTGCTGTAGATGTTAACAACCCTCTCTTGTCTTAACAGCATCTGGAGAGGACCCAATGTGAATTGTGTGGACAGCACCGGATACACACCCCTTCATCACGCCGCCCTCAACGGACACAGGTAGATAAGTGACTCTGCGTTTCTGGATCGCAGCCTGTTTCAGTCGCTCTGCTGTATATGAGGTCCACCCTCACGCATAAGTGTCCCGCAGGGAGCTTACAGCTATTGATCGGCTCTTTGCTCATCTCTCCTGTATTCAGTAATGTGGTTAAAACTGTTGATTCACCTGCAGCAGGGTAGTGGAGGCGCTGCTTCGGAACGAGGCCTTGACAAACATCGCCGACAACAAAGGCTGCTACCCTCTGCATCTGGCCGCGTGGAAGGGAGACGAACACATCGTCACGCTGCTCATTCACCAAGGACCTTCGCATCCCAAACTCAACGAGCAGGTGCGCTCAGCCTTTCCCTCGGTGTTTGGGTGTGTGTGGCTTTGTTGGTCTTGTGGTCAAACCTTTACAGTGTTGGATTGTTGGTTTGTCACTTTTAGCATGTTAATAATAAAAATAATAGCTTGAGTTGTGCAGTGACACACATGTCGTGTGTGTGCGTGTGTAGCAGAAGAAACATTAGCACCAAGTGTTTTTTAAGGTGATATATATTCTAATCCCAGATCACTTGGCCCAGCTCACCTCCAGTAGTTTCATAATTCCAGCTCACTGTGTGTACGAAGCTACTAATTCTACCAAGTTATTCATAGCAAACAGAAATTGCATAACCTTTTAGTTCAGCATGGCATGTTCTGTATTTGAATGACAGTGATTTGAGTGCATCGTGACTTTCACCGTGCTACTGTGACCAGTGCTTGTTTTCTTCTAACCATTTTAACAGTTTTAACTCATGTGTTTGACATTTTGGTTGCTTACTGCACAGACGGCCTCTGGACTGGCGTCATCTTTGGTCCTTAACTGTTTTGGGGTTAGGAGAAATGACCCATTATGAGCAAGACACATGTTGTCAAACCAGAAACTCTCATCCAACAATACATCCGCAGCTATAACCAAGTAGACATAGAGATGTAATGTCATTCTGTGTCATTTCTCCTTACCTGTTCATGACATCTGATTGATTGTTAACATTAACTCAACTCTCGTTTTTTTTCTCCTTTTTATTTAGTTTGACTCATATGTGATCATCATTTATTCGTTCATTGCTTGTCTAAACCAAAGCCATGGGCCTGTCTTCTCTTCCTCCCTCCCAGAGCTGTGTAGACCATAGAGAGTTCAAACGCTGTGGGCCCTTTGACCCCTATATTAATGCCAAGGTGTGTACACTGTGCTGCTGAAACGACATTTTTCAACCGCTTGCTGCTTTACTGCTGTGCTTGGCCTTGGTTTCTTGCCGGTGCTGCTTGTTGCCACAGAATTTCAGGAAGGCTTTAAATGTTACTCAAACTTTGTTAACGGTGTCCAAATGTGTTTGACGTGTCAAACACAGTCTGTACATGTTAAAGCACCAGGCGTTTAGTACAGTGCGTGTCTCCTGTGGGTTGGAGTAAATAATGAAGACTGATTGTAAAATTGATTTGACCACTGGCCTAATGTACAGACAGCGATGGGAGATAACACTGACCAACACAACCCCCCCCGCGAGTCAAAGCAAGTAACACGTGGCATTAAAACATCAGTGTTTTGTAGTTTACATAATGGTGCAACGCAGACCACTGCTGTCTCAGATATGGTTTAAGATGAACCCTATTTATTATTCGTACTATATTTACTGTATTTTTTGTCTAATTTACCAAGTTGTAGGTTTATTATCTCCTGAAGTTTGTGTTTACTGCAAATGTTAGCATCTGAGACTGAGATCACGGCTGCATTGTTATCATATGAGCGTATCACCATAACTAGCATAACTGCATAGACCACATAGACCGTTTGTGTGTTTGGTGGTGATGGTCAGGGCTTCACTGAGTCACCCTCAGCTCGTGTTTGTTGTCTGGCTTCCTTTTCCGTCTGGTCTTTATCCAGAGGAATGCAGCCCAGCCGGATCGAGAGCAGGTGACTGACTTGACCAGTCGAGCAGATGGGAAAGCGTCTGGTTGTCCAGCTAAGTAATGAAACGTCATCCAGTTAGTTTAGGTGCACAGATCTGAATCAGAGCAGACGTCATGCTGCCCTTTATGACAGCCTTCAATCTGCTGAATGAGGTTTAACACCTCTTGTGTTCTACAGAGGTTCTTTGTGTCATAAGCTGTTCCTCCTTTACTCCACACTTTCCTCTTTCTATTAAAAAAAGAGTTTCTCTTTTTAAATCTGGTGAGCACACAGTCAGAAAAACAAGCCTTTAACTGTCCTAGTACATTTATCGGCACCAAATGCACTACGCTAAACTGTAAATGCAACCTGGGAATATTACGCAGCCACTGGGGGAAAGGTCCCGGCTCCCGTGGTTCTCTTCAGTGTGAGAACCGTCCTCACTGCACACGGCAAGTCACACTCTGCAGAGCTGAGTCTCCAGCGGTGTCGCCCCTCACGCTTCAGCAGTGAGCAGCGCGGACGCGTTGGTGCACTGCATGATTGCATTTCCTCAGACAGAGCTGGAAACCCACCCAGGCCTGTAGATAAAGCTGCACACTATTTTTGAACATGGTGACATTTCACTAATCTTCTTAGCGTTTCGATTGGAAGGCCTGGCTTCCTTTAATGCTGCTGTAGACTAGAGTGCGATTTTTCCTGCAGTGGTTGTGTTTGCTTTCTCTTTTCGTTTACTCTCTTTGATTAATTTAACATGGAGTCCTGGGTCTGCTGAGATCATAAATGATGTGTTAACGTAAACGCCTTGAGGACAGTTTGGGGGCCACTGCCAGGTCATGCGGATGAAAAATTGATGCCCTGTTTTGAATAAACCAGAACCATGGATGCAGCGTGGGTGTAGGCATGGTGTCATGTGACTGAATGGGCAGGGTGCTTCCTGCTTCTTCTCTTATCACAGTGCTGGACCACTGAGAGACATCCCACGAGGACGACTAGGCTGGGAGGATTTCAGTGTAACAGTCTCTTTAAATCAGCATCAAAGCGAGAATTTCATGCCTGTTTGTTCGTGCGAGTGCTTCAATGGGTGTATTTGCCCGTCCTCTCCCTCCTCCCTCCCCCTCCTGCCTACCTCTCACTTCTGAGCTTGCGTTGCTGAGGAGAGGATGAGGTGGGACGTTGTCATAGTAACCGTGTCAAGGCTTAGTGGTGGTACAGTGGCAGCGAGTGACCCGGTGGAGAGTGAGCTAGACAGACACGAAAGGTGTGTGACGAGGCCTTAAGGGGGCTCCGCTGGATTCCACCTGTTCTGGCTCCAGAAAGCCTGACATTCGTATTTACGCAGGAGACATCCACGCTCCTGTCAGTGGGCCAGTTTGACGATGCTTCCAAAGCTTCAGCAGTACAGACTGCTCATCACAGAATGTGACTGCGGTTACACGCTGAAGCTGATGAAATGAATTAGTAACAGGACAACCAGCAGCTCAAAAACCCCAATAGATGCAAATGCACACATTTAAAAAAACAGCTTATGCTTGAGTTGAAGGGGAATTTTAGTATTTAATTGTTTATTAATATATAAAACACAAAATGGATTTAATGCAGGGAACAATGTACAAAATGTACTGATAATGGAAATAATTATTGCAGCTCTTGCTCCACTTGTAAAGCTGATTCTTATCATTTCCGAACATATAAGAACTATATCTGCTCACACCAAAATGCAGCCCTTAGGCTCTTAGCCTGTATAGCTCTCAAATCACCCTGGGTCTGTATGCGTGACGTGTGTTTGGATGAGTTCCTCTGACCCGGGCTCAGATGTTCAGCCATTCTGCCGTTAATGTGAACTCACATCATCATGTGCTGTGCTTTACTCTGCCAAACGGTGGATGTAGAGAAAAGTCAAACAAGTGGCATGAAGTAAAACCAGAGGATGAACATTGACGTGTTTTGACTGGATGTGGATCCATCTGGCTTGGTGTGGAGTCGGCAGCAGAGAAGTCATCTCTACGGACTTGGTCACCTCATTATCAAGTAGAGCACAGTTCCACTTCCTCGGGGCACAACACAGTCTGCCAGCTCGTTCATTTATCCCCTCTGTCTGCCACTTCAGTGTCCAGCTCCTCCATCACAGCACATCACCTCCCCCCTCTGCTTCTGCTCTCTGCTTATCCTCCCAGACTCCTCGAACCGTCCGGGGGGCGCGCTGCTCTCTAACACGACGATCGGCGAGTTCCGCATTGTCATGCATTCCCGTTCGCAAACTTTATGGTGTGTCCTATCTGTCAGCTGGAGCCAGTTGTTAGCAGCAAGGAGGGAGCACAGATGCTATCGCTTTAAGATTTGGAAGGTCTTTGAAGTTATGCAGCTGTGTGTGGAAGGTGCGTCCCATTTAATCAAGTGGAATCTGAAGGGGAAAACAAGTCTTTCCTGTAAAAGGGAGAAAAAGCAGACTCTGCAGAGAATTACAACCTGTGGCAGGAAGCCAGTTAGACAATCATTTCATTACAGGACTGCTGGGCCCGTTTAGTCTGGAGTGTGTGATGGTTTCTAACTAAAACTCTGTTACAGGACTCAGCGTTTCTATCACGGATGGAAAGAATGCTGTAAGAATTTAGACTGAGTGCTTTCTTTTGTTATATACAGAAGAAAGAGAAGAAAGCAGAGCAAAAACCCCAACACAGTTTCCCAGGGAGCAGGGTGACAGGTTATCCTTTAAATTGTTTTCTTCATCCAGCCAAAACTAATCCTGATTTAAAATGACACCCATGGCTTCTGAAAACTAGGTCCACGATCATAAAGCCACATGACGGTGACCTTACTTTATAATGTCAAAAAAATACTTACAATCGGTGCTTTTTCAAAACATTCGTATATCACTCGCATTGAAAAAAGCCTCTGTTCCGTGTGGAAGAGGCATGAGCTGTATGAGCACACGCTGGGGTTTCAGAATGTGACAGCGGGCTCAGGGAGCACGGGCAGCCCTTTGGCACACTAGCCGCAACAGCTGCTCGGCCCACCCCTCCTCCACCACCCACCACTACTACTACCAATACCCAGGGCCGGGTGATGTAACCGCTGCCTTGCCAGCCGGCTCGTCACGTGACCGAGGTCGCTAGTCAAACCCGGTTACCATCCCCAAGCCCCAGGTTGTGAGAATCCTAACATCCGCGCTTCGCGTTCAGCTCTGCAGCTGGAGCACAACGCAGTGTAATCTGCACATGTTCCTGGTTGGCGCGGGGTTGTCAATCAGTGGAGATCCTAATCTCCTCTTGTTGGACATGCACTTAGGTCCAAATCAGGATGAGGTCTTAGCGTGTCTGTGCAGAAGATGACATTTTCATAAAAGACATGTACTGTCCAGGAAGTCTTGACTGCGCCATATGAATTTTAATCTCTTTCCCAGCGAGGCTGCTGGCCATCGCCGCTGTTCTGTGGAATATCCTTCAGAGCTTTGTCTTGTTAGTGTGTGATTGTTCGACTGCTCACGTGGCCTGTGTCGGTACAGAGGAGATAAGGCGGATGCTGCTCTTCATAGACAGAGATTCCCTGCTGGAACTAAGCCCTTCTCGTATATGAATACACAAGTGTTGCACTGAAAATCTTTAATTAATTTAGTGTAGGAATGTTTGAAATGCTGCAGGGCTGTCAGTCTGCTACAATTATTCTTAAAATGCAGAGTCCACGTTGCTTAGTTTCCTTTATGTCATGTTGGTTCCTTTTTAATAGGCTTTAATAAGTGTGTGTTTTTATGTCATAGTCTTCAGTGTGAATATAAAATAATGCTGCTGTGGCGTCTAGAAACATTAGCTTGGACCCATCATGTAAAGATGCTCCTGGTCTGTTCCCAGTGGGTCTGAGATACTCCACGGTTTCACACATCTCACCCTGTGACGAGCTTAAGTAGATGCGTTGGTTGAAAAAGAACTGAAGAGTTTTTACTCCGCCAGTCAAATGTCAGACTGAGAACCCAGCCACGTCCCTGAGCTGACGCTGTTCTGTAGCTGATAAACACCGGAGGGGATCGCACAGGTTCATGTAGTTTAGCCCAACAGCTGTTGAATTAGCTTCGTTTTACCTGGGTTTGCGACTCGTGGAAAGGTTTGATCTGGTTCGGGGTCAAACCGACGCAGCCCTGCAGTGGACGGCCACACTAGGAATGCGTCCGAGCTTGTTTGTTATCTGGTCGGCTGTGTTTAATGAGATCAGATGCCGGCTGACACGCGGCTACGGAGCCCTGACCACCGCAGCGGCAGCGGCAACACTTGGTATTAACATGATCACAAGCCCAGGTTTCTCCTGTTACGCCGTTGTGTATATTTAGAACAAACAGTTTCTGTAATGCACTCACTTAAAATTAAATCAGAGTAGTTGTTTTGGATGCGTCATGCAAATTAGGCTTGCATGCTAGATCTACATGGATTATTATCGCGGCAGCAGACCTGCATATTTGAGGAAATGAATCACGCTGATGTAATCACAGCGTGAACGTTTGCCTGCTGGAGTCCAGCAAATACTCAGAATAATCTCCGTAAAAAAATAAAACGCATAGATGCTTGGTGGTGCGTGGCAGATTAAAACAGCAGGCTCATTTCAGCGCGTTTCTCTGAGTGTGTACATGTCTGTTTGTCTGAAGAGTATTCGAATCCCAAATCTAGTGAAACCACCCAGGAAGTGGAGGCCGAGGTCCTTTTTCACTTGTTTTGTTCAGCTTGGTTCACACAAGACCAGGCGCTGTGCCCGCTCTTTGATGGGCAGGTGTCGTTTTGTTTCCTTAGGCGCCACCTCCTCACTCTCTGCACAAGCTGTGACCTGCGCTGCCAACGTTCCACAATAGTCCCAAACTCTCTCCCTCCATCCTTACTGTGTGTCTAACAATGACGGAGCTGCGCTACCTGCTGGTCCCATCTGGCTCCAGTGAAGGGGTAGTGACACCGGCCCCCTGCCCTCGGTGGCGTGTTCCTGCGGGACTCGCCCAGCCTGGCACCGTGTTTGTCCGTGTGGGTCTCTCATACCAGCTGTCGGGCCTTTGTAGGCGCCTCGTTGTGTCTGGAACGACGTCTCTTGGAGTAGCGGCCTTCCCCTGCCACACCCAGTCTTACGCGGAGCAGAGAAGCTGTTCAGCAGTTGTACTGGCTTTGTTTGTCATTTTATTTAGGGGTGTGAATAGGTCAACAGGATGTTCCCACGCCTTTGTCTCAGTTCGGATAGTGAACTGCAGGGTCTGCCCCCTTCTGGCTGTTCACGGTAGCGACGTGGATCTGGTTACTGCCTTCAGTCCCACTTAGATCTGATAAGCGCCACTAACTGGGCGTAGTAGTGAAATAATAGATGTGTTGATTGTCACGTTCATTGCCAACTGTTTAATTTAGTTTTGTTTTATTTACTAATCGGAGTCTCTTATTTTGTAGACTGCAGGTTGGGCTGAGGATGATGTTTTATAAGTTTTGGGGAAACTCTAAGTGATGTAACGCAGGATTCAGTCTTTATATATATATATACACTGCACCGTTGCCGTATCTCTGCTAATGGCTCACTGGTCTGGGTGTCTGTCCCTCTGCCTGGTGCCATCTCCAACAGCTGCCATTGGTCCCTGCATGTCTGTCAGTTCTCCACCCAGGCCCACCCCTTCCAGATTTCCCAGATATTTCCCTTAAGGCCTCGCCGTAGTTGGTGCTTCTCTTGTCTTCTTCGTGTGGCAGACTTTTGAATCACCTGTTCCTCGTGACCATGATTCAAGCCATGCCGCTTCTTCTCGGTGTCTGTTTTGCTTCCTGTGTCTTTGTTGCCGTTTTCCTGTTCAGCTTCTCACGTTTACTTGCCCCCCGGCAGAACAATGACAACGAGACGCCTCTGCACTGTGCGGCTCAGTACGGCCACTCCCAGGTGGTGCGGCTGCTGCTGGAGGAGCTGACAGACCCCACCATGAGGAACAACAAGTTTGAGACTCCACTGGACCTGGCGGCCCTGTACGGCCGCCTGGAGGTAGTCAGGCTCTTGCTCAGCGCCCATCCCAACCTGCTCAGCTGCAACACCAAGCAACACACGCCGCTGCATCTGGCCTCTCGCAACGGACACCTGTCTGTGGTGGAGGTGCTGCTGGACGCCGGCATGGACATCAACTACGAGGTGTGTGTGTATCCACCTAAAAGTTTCAGTTTGCAAGTATTTCCTAATGTACTGTGATGACCAAAATCTTCTTGGGTAACTTAATCTGTTCTTGCAGCACTTCCTCTTACTGCTTCCTACTAAGGCTGGGAGATTAAATGTGAAACTCTTAGCTGCATCGGTATCAAAGCAGCGCCGGCCTGCTCCCCCTGGTGGCCCCCGTGGCTCCGACTTTGTCCCAAACTGTGCCATGCATCTGTCTGGAGATACTCCTCCCTTTACTGTGCCCTCCTTTCCTCTGGATCAAGCGTGTGGCCACTATCCAGTGTCCCTCAGGCCTTGCATCCTGCAGGTTTCAATTAGCATGGCCCTGTGAGCTAGAAAATGATCTGCTTTGATTCGTCAACCACATAATAGTCGGGGGAGAAATGCAGTTGGCTTATCTTACTGAAACGTGGATGCTGCAAATTTAAAGTCTGATCCATCTGACCAGAAAAAATAACTTTACTTTCTTGATAACCACATATCGTTTGTCATTGTTTTGTGACGTTTGTTTCTGTTCAGACGGAGAAAGGCAGCGCTCTTCATGAAGCTGCCTTGTTCGGGAAGACGGACGTGGTACAGAGACTTCTCAGTGCAGGTCAGACTCCTCCACATCTGTACATCAGTTTAATCAGCAAGAACTGCACACGTAACACCTGTGCGTCGTCCTGTCCGCTCCTCAGGTATTGATGTGAACATCCTTGATCGGAAGGGACTGACAGCCCTGGACATCGTCAAGGACATGCCCTCCCAGAAGAGCAGAGAGATAGCTGCTCTTATCTTAGGTAACGGCTGAATGTGAACACAGAGCTGTGGCGGGAGGCGTTGTTTGGGATTTCACATCTACCAGCTGTGATACAATCACCTGTTTGCTTGTTTCAGGTCACATGAGTGGAAAACATGACATTAACCTTCCCCCTCCACCGGTCCCTCCACCTCAAGAGAGTCCCATCCCACAGAAAAAGGGTAAGATCAGCAGATACGTCAGCTCAGCTTTTGTTCTGTTGTCGCAGAATCTTCAGATTCATTTGTTTCTCTGTTTGTCGGCGCTTTGACCTGTGTCGTAGCAGATCTGGGTAAAGTAAATGAGCTGATCTCGGGGCTGGCGCCAGGGCCTGAGGAGGAGAGTCCGTATGAGGCTTTGTTTGAAGCCACCTCCTGCCACTCTCTGGACAGCCTGACCAGCGGCAAGTCCTCCGACAGAGACTCTGGACGGCCGGAAAGTGAAGCTGGAAAGGTCAACAACACACACAAACGCGCGCGGACACACACACAGCCATAGGGTGTCACTGGGTTTTCTAGAGAAGGACATGCAGAGCTCCCACTAGAGGGCGATAGTGTTCTTCTCCCCACATGACTCCCACAAGCACCTCCTGCTTTCTGTCTCTTCTAGAACAAAGTGGGTTTGTGTTGCCCTTTTAAAACTTGATCATGCACAACAATTTATTTATTACATCCTGTAATTTTTGTCATTTACAGAAAGATCGCCAAGGCCACTCATTGCATCCTGGTCCTGGTCATGAAGACGAGATGAGCTCAGAGGTGAGGAGCAAAGATGAGGAGAGGAGAAATGTCCTGCTGTGGCAGCACAGATCATCACGTCAGACTTGGTTCATGCATATGTTCAGTGACGCAGTAGCTGCTGGAGAATAACTGCCTTCCTCTGAATAAGCCTTTTTACTGTGACCCCATTCATGATTGTTCTGTTCTGTTCATGGAAGTTGTCCAAGTCTAATGACTGTGTAATAAATATTAAATCCGGCCACAGCGTGGGATACAAGCAGCAGAGAAGAGGGTGGACAACGAAAGAACAGACCGTTTATCTGGTCTCACCACAGGACGCATACGCTGAACATCTCCCATATTTCCACATTTGAATCATAGACTTTAAACGGGTTCAGCTAATGCTAAATGGCAGGTCATTATTCACCCTTGTTCCCTCACCGTCTCGTTGCTTGTGTGGCTCTCTCATCCTGCAGGCTCTGTATACGAACAGCGGTGCGGACGAGCGAGGAGAGCTGCTGGGGAGTGAAAATCACACCTACGAGTTGTTGCTGACTGCACAAACCAAAGTCCCACCACCCAGTCAGGAGCCCCAGCCTCATAAAAGTAACTGCTTCATTCATGTATCCAGGGTGTGACCATGTATATAAGCGGAGGAGACGTCTGGTGAATGGCTGCTCGTGTAATTGTATTAAATGGGATTCTATTAGGAGGTCAGGTTGATGGAGATGTTTTAAAGCCGTCCCCTCGAGTCTTCCGGCTTACTCAGCTTTTCTAGCGCCACAGGGAGATGTCACAGGGCTGAAAGTGCTGGCGGTTAATCGAAGATGTCATCTCGCCTATAAGTAACGGTTAGAAAAGCGGGATTCTTAACTCTACGTCGTCTTGCTTGAGTTAGACAGAGATGTAAAATGGTTTTAAAACCGCTTCATCACGTCGGCGTGTTTAAACGCAGGGAGATTAATCCATCCTGCAGGACCTGGAGCCATAGAACGGTGTGATGCATAATACATGATTCTACATCACTTTCACATTCTTTTAGCACAATATCTGTCCTGACAGTCTGTAATTCTGAAGATATGTTGAGTAATTGGATTCTAAGTGGAATGAGATGAGGATTTCTTCTGCCCTGACCCATGTTTTCTGTTTTACTAGACGAGAGCACCGCTGTGCAGTCTTCCAACAGTGTCCTACCTCAGGTATCTGTGACCTTCTTCCTTTCATCCTTATCGTACACAATGAAAAAGCTTGCACACGTAGGGGTGATGTAACAATAGCTTGAATTTTAATGTCAAGTACCACATGGCCACATCGGTTATATAACAGCAGTGATTTTCCCTTCACAGTCATAGGTTGAGTCATATGTCAGCGGACGCGGTCTTAGTGGTCTGTCTTTGCCGTACTGGCCTGTTGTATCTTCTTTTATTGCCTTTATCATCCACTTTGCGTATTTTATTGTGGCAGTTAACCAACCACAGCCCCAACCTGCTGCCCACAATATCTCCTCTCATCTTTTGTTTCATGTTGCTGTTGGACTAGCCGTGCGTCTCTGCCTAATGATAATAAATGACTATCGTGGTGTCCTCTGTGCTTTAATTAGCAGACTTCTGAGCAGACACTTCCGCTGATTTAGCCAAACCTTTGGCCTGTCAGGTTGACCGGACCTATTTCAACTGGATATCCAGACATTGTGACATTTTGCCGTGATCGGCTGTGTTTGATCAGGAGGCTGAGTAAACTGTTTTCTTTCTAAAACTTTCTTTTCTTTCTGTTTTCTAGAAAAAACCCACTGCCCCTAATGACCTCAGAGCCCTGGGCAAGACGAAAGACTCTCTGCCCCCTCCTGGAAGGGTGGGCCCACGGCCAGCCGGAGGTGAGCTAGACCGCTTGTCAACAATATAGGAACAACTGTTTCTGGCAGTGAGCAAGGGTAACAGCAGATAAACAGTCCTGGAAATCACAAGGCAGGCACAACACTGAACTGGGTGAGAGGGGCTGACGTGGATTAGCGCTGTCAGGGAATGCGTGGTTGGCATTCTCCAGCTGCAGAGCGGATCCGGCCCCTGGAGCCGGCGGATTGACGACAAGTGGGCCAATGTGAAACCGTGTTCAGGGTCAGATTGTGATATTGCTGTTGCAGATCCATTTACTCGCATTAGGCTGGATCTGCCACATCATTCAGGGAAGAGGGGAGGTGACAAGCTCGACCTTTGGGTTTTTGAAGACACATGCGCGTGTCTTGAATGAATTCATATTTGGTGTTGTTTGAGGAGCATGTGCTGTGTAAGCGAGCCAGCTGAGGCTAAATGTGAGGCACCTGTCAGAGCACAGAAGGCTCATTATCTCCTTTCCCCTGCATGTTGGCAGACGTGCCCATCAAGCTGTATTCTCCTTCCCCATTTTTAAAGCCCTCTCTGTCATGTTTTCAAAACAGACAGTTCCTCGTCTCAGTTCTCACTGTGAATGAAGACGTGAGACTGATTGTGCTGATGGTCAGCACTATCAGGACGTTGATCCGTTGCCAGCGCACTCCTGTTCTCAGAGTGTAGCGTTTCTCAGCAGTAGATTTCCCTGCTCTGTGTAGTAGTTTATTTTATTCAGGGTTTTTACAGGTAACGTGACGTAGTGTGTATAAGCAGAGCGCATCGCTACGTACAGGACGTGTTTGTGATAATGTCCTTTTAGGTTACGTGTGCGCTGTTGTTGACAACACACTGGCTGTTATGATGCTGGTGCTCTAACAATAAAGGTATTTGTTTACTTCGTGTCCTGTTCGCGCTGGGCCATCACCATATCTCATCCTCCACCACGCATGAGAAGGCGGCACCACATTACAACAATAAAAACATATGGGCAGTGGTACTTGTGTAGGTGTTCTACACAAACACAACACGCAACAGGAGCTGGAGCTCATCAGGCCACTTCATATACAGCACATTCATGCACTTGGTTTAGTTTCGTGTTTGGTGATGTGGCCTGTGACCAAAAAGCGTTAAGTTAAAGCTGTCTTTGAATACAGTCTCTTTAATAAAAGCAGTTTTCACCGGCGGGGCAGGAACTGACTTTGGACGGAGCAGGCTGACTGACAGCCAGCACCAACACCAGCAGTGCAGTGTCTGCAAAGCAAACATGACATCATTAGTAAGATATGGGATCCCAGCGGTGCCAAATGAAATACTCATCCCGCCTCTGTGGTGAAGTCACCGACCTGTTAGAGCCGCAGCGACGCTTTTCACCGAAGGACTGCATCCGTGTGGTGGTCTCATCAAGGGTTAACGCTGTGTGAGAGCGTTGGAGCCACATTCATGTGCTCATAGGGCGTCGACGCTCCCCAGCTGCCAAGCGGAGGGTGGGTGTCTGGCCGTCGTCCTGACATACGCGCCGCACACTCACTCACCCCTTACACACCCACTTGCTTTTTTCAGGATGTTTATGCATTTCAGACAGTTTAGGGTGTTGTGTGAAACACTCCCTGGCTGTAAATGGCCCCTGACGTGGTAATAAAACCATGTTTGCTGAGCTCAGAGTCGGTGTGTGTGTCGGGCAGATGAATGGTCAGATTAACATGCTCATGCCCTGTGGCTGTAACTCCGCTATAGTCTGCCACTTAGAGGTTTTCCCTCTTAGATCATAAGGTTGAGAGAGCACAACCGTACCAGCTGCACCAAGCTGTTTAGTGAAGGACAAAGAAAGTGCAAACTGCAACAGGTACTCTTCTTGCTCTTGGGCTGCCACTGCCCCAGATTCCCTGTCACCAAACACCCTGACCTTGTCAACCTAGCAGAGATGGCCCACACACACACACACACACACACGCTCCTTGACCATGTGCCACAGTGCTAATTATCAGGAGCGTAGCTGCAGGAGGATGGGGCGATTCAAATTTCCATTCCTGAGCCACCATTAGGGTCTAGAATTAGAAACCAGAAAACACAGAGGGCTGCTGGCCACACAGCAGACAACAGAGCACATCACTGCAGCGTGAAGGAAGACGACCACAGACCTGGACGGGCCGAGCGTATCTGAGCTTTGTCAAGCTGTGGCGGATGTGACCGTAGAAGAAAGAAGCTGCTCTGGCGTTCGGCGTCATTGAGGAGTTTTCTGTTTTGTGTTCACGCTGTGCCCTGTGGCAGGTGTGTTTCTGTGTTAAAGTTTATCCAGCTTAGTTCCTGCTGGTGTGTAATTTTACGGAACAGACAAGTGTTTGTGTGAGTCACAACACAGGCTTCGGGTCCCGGTTACAAAACGCAGCCAGGCAGCAGCAGATAGATGTCAGACGGCTGCAAGCTGGGTTTGGAATTCGGTTATTTCTCCAGCCAGCATACGCCTTCTCCCTGCTCCGTCTCTTCGCACTCCCCGTTTTGTCTGTCTTCGTCACTCCTGGTAGGAAACAATTACAGATCTGTTTCAGGACTTGTGTGGGTGGTTTCTGCTCTGAGACTCCACTTTCCAGCCCTCCTCCTCTATTTCTTTGCCGACTTTGTCCGTGTCTGTTCTTTTTCTGCAGATAACACGCAGCGCAGCCAGGAGCAGGCAGCAGGTGTCCCGGAGCAGTTCACTGGCCTGTTGCACGGATCCTCGCCCGTGTTCGACTGCCGTGAGGAGCCCTTCAGGGTCCCAGGGGTTCAGCCGTCCGGCCAGGGCCGTTTCGAATCGACAAAATCTGCCAAAGTAAAACAGGAAGTACCGGCAGCCGCGCCACAGACCAACCGTCCCAGTATGGCTGCCATCCTGACAGACTGTGATCCAAAAGCTATTTATGCGACTGTGCAAAAGGAGCCCAGGGAGTCGGGGGCTGGAGCAATGTCTGCCGTTAGGATGCGTCCTCCCGGGGACCTGAAGCTGGCGCGCAGCCTCTCCAAGTCTGACTCAGACTTGCTGGTGTCACCCCCTAGTGAGGAGGAAGGAGGACTGGGAAATCGTAGCGGCTCCGTGTCTAACTGTAGCACTGCCAAGAAGCGGCTGGAGAAATCGCCGTCTTTCACCTCAGAATGGGACGAGGTAGGTGTCGGGTCTTATCGGAAAGCTTCGGATGTTGCCTGTTTACAAAGGAATATTAAACACTACAGGTCGAATGCTCTACAGCTCTGCCTTGATCACAACCCCAAGCAAACTCTGTGACTGTTAGACCATGTAACATCACAGCTCATTGTAGTAAAACATATTTGATTATTATACACAGAAAATGTAGCTGTTCTCTGTCTCGTGTTTATTAGCAGTGTGAATGATTATATCTCTCTATATATATGTATTACCTGCCATTCAGCGCTTTACAGAGGTGAAGAGCCACCGTGACAAGAGATTAGGAAGGACAAGGATAAAACCAGAGTATACAGACAAAAAACACAAGCTGCAGATCTGTATCCCCTCAGATGTTGTGTCCTCCTCTTGTTATGGCTTCTGATTCCAGGCTGTGTCTCAGTAGAGATGAGCAACAGTCAGAGAAACTCAGGACAAATCACATCACCAAGTAAATAGGATTAGGACAGTTTTTGTCTTCTAGCTTGTACCTTCAGCCTTCCTCAGGTTTTGGTTTTGCTTCTCTTACATCTCCGGATCACCTCCTAGTGACCTAATCCGAACTGAAATTCTCTTCCAGATGATGTCATATATAGTTAGATATAAAAATAATATAAAGTCACAGAAGCCTGAGCAATTAAAATGGTTCCATCTTCATGCTATTTCATCATTTCCCTCCAACAATCCTCTTTTTGTTGGCAGGATTTATTAGAGCCTCTAAGCTTCTCAGATACGTTTTAGCCTCAGCTATTCTTTTCCCGTTCATCCATTAATGTTGTTCTGATTTGTTCCTGTCGCTGGGAACATGCATCCTTTTAACTACCAGTTTGTTGCAGTCCATGAGATATGACTTGCACGTTGCATTTATGGCGCCAGACCATCTGGAGCAAATCATGAGCTCAGATAACATTAATGCTTTCTCTGTCTCGCTCCACGTTGAGGTGATCGTGTTGCTTTACGTGCCGTTGTCAGACCAGCCACAGCGAGCTGAGGTGATTCTGTGAGGTCGATGCGCCGGCTGCTGTTCGTAAGCGGGTGATCATCATCGTCCCCCTCTGGTTCTCGCGTACCTGCCCAGGACGTGGAGGCAAAAGATGCAAAGATGTGATTCTGTAGGGTAAAATTAAATAAGACACTCGATAAACTCACCAAACCTCTCTGTGACTGTGAGCTGACTTAGAGCGTGTAGACTGTTCAAGGCCGACAAACAGAGCCTCTAAAGCTGAGTTATGTTTTATTGTTTAGTGTTTTGCCTGTTATAAACGGAGCATGGCCTCCTCAGAGTTCGTTATGCTGCTTCTCTAATGAGCTCTCACTCGGCTGCGAGACTGTGACTTTATTATGTAGTCAGTTATATGGTACCATAAACTCTGCCAGATGCTCTGTTGATGTCACTGCCGTTCTGTGCTCAGAGACGGAGACACCCCCACCGTAGTGGAAAATACAACAGCTAACAGACCCATGTTTGTCCTGTCTACAGACTCACAGTGGTGGGTGAGGGGCTGGTAAACAACGGCTCCTGCAGTATCTAGTCTAGTCTAGGGTCTAGAGCCGATCTGCTTCTTGCCACGACACCCTGGCAGCTTGACAGATTCTTTCTTTGTACAGTCAGTCGCTCAACGTTGAGCTTTTATATTTTCACCTTGATCTACTTCAGCATCGTCAGACAACATAACTTAAGTTTATAGTTACGTCAACGTCTGCCAAGGAGACACTCACTGAAAATCCAATATAGTATTTGTATGTGTGCTCTAACAAACACTGCCCTTCACTGTGGCTCTGCATCCATTCAGTCCATGAAGGTTCCTTCTGTCTGTTCTCAGGATTTCCTACACCTTGATATTTTATTCTGTAGTCATCAGTCTTGACACGTCTGCTAGAAAGGTTTTTGAATAATGAGGTGAAATGAATGAAAATCTTGTGCCCTTGTGTCTGACCTTCTGATTGGAGTCAGGCCACTGTACAGTTTAATTATCCAGTTTAAAAAACACCTGACCTCCTCAAAGCGCACCTGAGCGATACGGCCTCTGGTTAATGGAGGCTGCTGCTCTTCCCTGCTGCCCTCAGCAGCCTGTAATCATCCTGGAGCTTTTCCCTCGTCTTGTCTCTGGTGCTTCTGCACAGATGAACTGAGTAGACCGAGCACGGCAATCGATCTCGTTGTGAAAGAAAAGACAAACCTCAGGGGAGGAGGCGAAAGAGAGGCGATCACTGTTGGTGAAAAGACATACGCTTCAACCAGTGGCCTGAATCCACCCGACGGGTGTTTGTTACAGTGTGAACTGGCTGCTTTAAATTCGTCTGCATATCCAAAGACTTCTCTGAAATCCTTCAGCGGGCTGCTGGCAAACAGCACCTCATTCATTCATTCATTCATTCATTCATTCATTCTATGGGGCCTGGTGGCCACGTCATTGTTTTTTCATTATAATAACGATGCAGTAGACCTAGAAAATCTTTCGTTGCCAGCACCTTCAGTGCTGCTGCAGGATAAAAGTGAAGCATGAGTTCAGCACATAGGCTGTGTGTGTGTGTGTGTGTGTGTGTGTGTGTGTGTGTGTGTGTGTGTGTGTGTGTGTGTGTGTGTGTGTGTGTGTGTGTGTGTGTGTGTGTGTGTGTGTGTGTGTGTGTGCGTGCGTGAGGCAACATGTCGGCCGCATCTCACATTCAAACCCTACGCTGTGATGTCTGGCAGTGGTTAAATTCATCCTTTTCTAACGGAAAGCGCTGCTCGGTTTAAAATTCCTCCTCCAACTCTTTGCAAACAAGATGTGACACTGTTCAGTCGGTTGCAGAGAGATGCTTATTAGAAGCCTTTGAGGTTTTATGTTGTTGCTTAACTGCTTGGTGCGATTTGTGAAGCAGATATTACTTGCGAAAGACCATTTCTTTTGTCCAATTTAGGAGCCTTACTTAATATTAATGAAGTCAGAAGCCTGTTTCTTCTCACTTGAATAGTGAGTCGGATGCCTGGGATGCCTGTGCTGAAAGCAAAAGCCCTCAATCCTTATTCTGCTTCTCCTTTCATGGAATAAGCCAGCATTTGCTTGAAATGGAAATATTCGCCCTGGCGAAGCAAAGTGCATTTCAAATGAGAGGGGCTGTGTGGGGAACGTAGTTAAAGTTTGATTGGGCGTAACCTAGCCTGCACTCTCTTTAATGACGCCGGGAGTGTCCTCTGAAAATTGAAAGCTCCTTTCTTGATTAGTTCTTTTACTCTCGCTCCTCACTTCATATCGCTCCATCTAACCTTGTTCCGCTGCTGCCGATCTCTCTGAGCTGGAACTGGGCTGTGTGAGGTCCCAGGACACAGTCAAAGGGATCATCACCCTTGAAAACACCTATTTTTAATCGGTCTTGCTAAGTATTTCAGTTCTTACGCCGTTTACTTACTTACTACCCCTTTTCTTCGTATAAGCTTCCACCCTTGGATACACACAAGGAGATTTGACTTGCATTAGGTCTTGGCCTGTGTATCTCTGTGTTTCTTGGCGTATGTGCTTGTGTGTAAAGCGCATGCTAATACAGGCTGGTCTTGCTCCTTGGGATCAGACTGGAAATGACAATCGAGGCACAGTCTTGCGCAGACCAGCAAAGTGATCTCTGTAGATGAGAGGAAGGGAGACACTGAGCCCCTCTTCGCTTTGAACTTTGTTTTCCATTGGCTCTCTGCAGACCCAGTAGCCACAATGAAACCAGCGTTCGTGAGTATTGATTCCCTTACAGGCAGCAGCTCCACAGGAGGCTAATTAATCTGCCTGTCTTCAGTGAATGAATTGAATTGAATGAGAACAGAATTGATGCTTTCTTGCATCTCTGTGGACATTGTCTTTCCTGTTTCATTAGAATGCACTGAATGATGCTTGTTTTATTTGCTATATGAGGCCAGATGAAAGGGGGAGGAATGTGCGAACCTCTTTTGTTGCCCTCCGAGTTTGGAGTGTTTCCTTCAGAGTTAATCCTCGGTGGCATTTTAAGCTCATCCAGCGTTTCTTTGTGGTGCTTTGTTTTCCTGCATTGCCATGTTCTTGAACTCCTCGTGGATTTAAGGGCAGCTTTTATCCTCTATGGTCTCCTGCATTGCTGCGGAGGAGGTTCGTGTGTTTGGACCTGCTGAGATCAAACCAAGATGTGGCCGCATGTCGCGGCCCAGTGAGAACCGCTTCTCTAATGCAGACCAGGGGGAGGAACGCAGGAGAGGGACGGGCCGAGACCTGCTAAGTGCTTCTGCTGGCGCTGCGTGGAAGGGACGTTACTAAAAACAGTGGTGACATTGGGATATTTCAGGGGGATGTTGATGGAACTGCTGACGGGGCTTTGTCCCACTGTGCCGTGGGGGTGTTGGCGCATGCTTTCGCTGAAGGCTCGTTTGTTTCCCCCTTGATGCATTTAGTAGCTCATAGTTTTCATCCAGCCCTTGTTTCGGTGCCAGCTCGCCAATTTTAAAGCGGTGGCCCGGACGCACTCTCCCTGCATCCTTTTGTTCTGCCCTCCAGAGCTCTGCCAGATCCCTTTAGCTCCACCTTCCTCCCTGAGCCTCGGCTGTTTTATTATTGAAGATTCTCCACACCAGCGCAGGAGAAACGGGTCCACGTCATCTTTGGGTGCTGCTGTTGACCTTCGGCCTGCCACTGCCTTCTGACCTCCTCCCTTTATGTCTGTCACTCATATCGAGCTGCTCTCCATTTGTGTGTATTGATTGAATCCTGTAGCCACACAAAAACAGCACATTCTCTTCTCAAGCTTCATAGACCTCGAACATGAGATTGCGAGGCTTGTTGTGGGTCTGTTTTAGCTTGATGGAAATCACTGGGCTGTGTCTCATGATAAGGAAGTGTTTGCTCAGCCCCAACGCTACATCACACCAGACTTACATGGTAGCTGCTTCGAAATCTCATCGGAGCAGCTCGTATTCTTCTTCCATTATACTGGGCAAGTGAAGCCGACGCACCAGGCTCTGTGTGTTTTGCTCTTGCATCTATAGACGTATTTGCGATGTGAGTAAATCACAAGCTTGGTGCACTGACCTGATCCGCAGTGTGAGTGTTTAAAATGCAACCAGTCATTTCTGCGTTCTGTTCGCTGCAGCTGCAGGAATGAGGGTCAGAGTTTTACAACCTCTGCTTCAACATTTATAGGTACATTGTCTTAATGCTTGAGAGGCAAAAATAAACCTTGAATGTCGGACTGAGATCACCACTCCAGGAGTGATGCCGCTGACAGGAGCTTTGTCCCCCTTTAGTACAGACCTCAGGGCACTTTACGAGACAGGAGCGCTGGCCTCATCTCGTTATGACAGGAGGCACAGCAGCTTTGTGTGTGTGCGCCTTTTTGCATATCGGACGACTGCTTGATATCATTGGCAGTTAATCGGCAGCTTTTGAATTCTCGCATTTTAGGTAATTCTATTATTTGGGTAATTATAACTGCACATGAAGCTCGATTAGACGTCGATTAGAGGCTTTGTTATATACGTAGCATGAATAATATGCAGGGAGAAAATGCTCAAACCACTTTTCAGTAACTCATCAGGGCTTTTGCTCAGGTAGGAGAAACGCTGTCGCCATCAAAGTTCCTGTTTAATGACGGCTGCAGCGAACATGCGGTGATGATAGATGGAGGGTATTTGTCGAGCTTGTGTGACTAATCTACCATCTGGTCAGTTTGCAGGATGGGGAAGTGACATGATTCTCTTTTCCTCGCTGAAACTTGTGTTGAACATAACATAACATCGTCTACTGAGGGTCTTTGTGGCAAGTGAAATTCCTGAATTCTCTCCCAGCAGACACAGACGAGTTCCGCCACGACAAAAAGAAGATCTAAGTTCTTTGACAGCGTAAGATGCACATCTTCAAAACTCATCTCCTGATCCTTTTGGGGGTTTGGATCTTTCTTCTCTTTGTAGAGTTGTATGGGATTGTTTTGAGCTTAGTGGACTTTTTGGAATGACATAATCTCAGTGAATATTAATGTCTCCTTCTGAAACAGTCTGGTTGCTTTCATTACTGCAAACTATGCAGCCTAACACCAGCGCATTTATAAAGATGCATCATTCTTCAAAGTCTGATTCTCTCTCTGTTCCTCTGACACACATTTCTCTTCTAATTACCAACCCGTTCACTTTGAAATATTCACACAGTGATTCATGATGGGAACCAAATAAATGTAGACTGGGGTCTCCTGATGCCACTGACTCGCCTTGTATAATCCCACTAATAGGACCTTTGTGCAGAGTCTGTAGACCCTGACTTCCAAATAATGGGGAACCAGGAAGGCACCACACAGTTAAGAGCTCACTCACTTTACTGTAACGTGACCTAATTCTCAGAGTAAGAGCTGGAATACCTGACAGGTGTGACAGCAGCACACCTGCTGCACACTCAGCCCAAGAGTCGTATGACAGCTGCAGTACGGCTGCTTCAACGGTCTCACGAATGCATTAGAAGAAACAACACGTCTCACTGCATTTGGCGACATGTCTATGAGATGTGGGAGTGCATGCAGGTGTCTCCTTCTTCTCAGGTCTTTTGTCTCTTTTCACCTGCTTTGTATTATTTTCAGTTGTCTTATTCAAACAAACATCTGGGGCTGTGACATATAAAGGGGATCGAACGTGCCACGTGGCTCAGATCGGTGTCTCCTGTTCTCGCTGTTTTGCCGGGTGTAGTCTGCAGGTGGTGTGTTGTTAGAGGCTTGTGCTATTCCTCTGGTGAGGGCTGGATGCTAACGTGCGGTGGCTTCTCCTGGTTCTTATCTTCTTCTCACTTTTTGTCCTCCTGCCCTCAGATCGAGAAGATCATGACTCTGATTGGTGCTGGCATTGATTTCTCCAGGGATCAGCACTATGCTACACCAGGTAAAGTATGATTTCTTATTATTCCGGCTTATTTTTTTTATCCTGAGATACGGTGATGTGTGCTGGTGACCTCAGAGCCGTGCTACAATAAATATCTATTCAGACGGTCGGTTGGTCTGGTCTGAGGAGGGAGAGGAGTTGGTATCAGAACCCGTCTGGAGAGCTCCTCTCATCCTCTTGATCCAAATCCTCTGGGTTCATTTTGTGCTTTTAAGCCACGGGAAACAAGCCTGGTTAAGTATTGTTTTTGTTGCTGTTTTCTAAAGATTCCTGACAGACAGTATTTACATAGATGGAGCCGCGTGGTTGTTGCGTTAAGGATTCTGCACCTGCTCTGTTATTCCTTAAGCTTTTCAAAAGCCTGTCGTCTGGGCTGATGGATGGCGCCCGGAGACTGTAGCTGTAACCCGAACAATCAACTCCTTCCCTTCAGCTTTCCACTCTCACATTATCCGTCATCCACCTTCCGTTTACTTTACACTTTGCTTAAGCCACAAATTTGTATATTTAGCCAGTAGAGTATGTTGGATCATTTTAAGAAGATCTTCAGCTTTTCCTTCTAGCCCCCATCTTTAAGCCCTGCACTGGAGTGAGCTGTTTAAATATTAACCACTGCACATGTCAGGGGATTAGTTCGCTTTGCCTCGTAGACCTGAGGAAAGTTGAGACCACTGCAGTGTAGTTAGCAGCTCATCACTGGCCGTATCTGCCTGCGCTGAGGTCTGAATGTGTTCCTTTGTACATGCGAGCCTGAACTTTCCAGCTTTTTCTCAATGAAGCTGGGGCCATGAAGGGAGACCAGACTCTGTGTTCGATGCACATTTGAGAAGCTGCATTGTTTTGGTTTTTTGCCTCCTCTCTCATTCCGCCTGCCTTTTCTCAGTGTTGGCTGGAGAGCTGTGACGTCTCTACTGTGGCAGCTCAGACCTTTTCTCCTCACTGCTGAGAGACTCGTACATCCGAGACAAAGAGATGGTGGAAGAGGGCGAAGGAGCCCTAATGAGAGTGAGATAAGCAAAGATGGAGACATAGAAGCTGCAGAAACAGCAGCTCGCACTGACAAAGAGCAGCCACCTGCAGTGTTTCAGAGGGAGGGAGGGAGGACAGGGGAGGCTGTGAGGGAAGAGAGAGAGAGAGAGTAAGGGATGGGAGAGGAATTGCAAGCAGCAGTGTTGTGAGCAGCCAGGACAACAGCAGGACAACACCTCGGCATCTGGAGGGTGGCAGGCTGCGTCCCTCAGCCCCAACTGGACTTTGGCTTGAGCTGGACTTCACTGCATCTCAGACTGAGAACCAGACTGAGGAGACAGACTCTGTCCGTCCCTTGTTTTCTGCAGAGGACTTCAGTCTTGGGCTGAGCCAATGCTTAAAGTCACCCGTGAAGTAGCTGAGTAGATCGTTGATGGGATATTTTTTCACCTTTGGCTAATTCTGGTGTTTCTGGAGAGATGGGACCGATTACGTGGGCGTCTTTTGAGGAGCAGTGGGTCTGTAGCAGACTGACTGGATGATGTGCTGCTGTCTGCTCGTTACTGTGTTGTGAGGTGCCTGCATGCGTTAAATTGAGTTATGGGGAACTACACCAAATTGCCTTGTGTCGTAAATGAGTCCTACTGTAGAAAAAAGTAGTTTTGCTTTGAAATGGAGTCTAAACACGAGCGTGTCGTTGTACATGTCGGGTTCCACTCGGCTCAGTGTATGGTTAGTCGTGTGCAGTTTCACTTTGAACTGTTTGTGGCGGATCATGTTGAGTCTGTTGATCAGGAATGAGACCATTTGGTACTAAACTGTTTTCTGCTCCTGCCCAAAGTTTCCAAAGAACTTTTATCTATTCAGCTGGCAACGACAGCTTTTGATATTTGTCCTTCTGAATTAATATGCAATGCTTCTTTACTCTTGCATTATGTTAATTGTTGGTATGTGTTCCCCTGTTCCTGGCTGAGAACGTTACCATATTTATATTATTAGCTGGGAGTTACCCAGCTTGTTTCTCGTATCCCCTCCCTCACCCCTGACACCAGGGGTGCTTCGGTTTGTCTTGGGTAACTGCGGTCCAGCCCCCGCTGCTGTGCGGGAGCTGACGCCCAGCACACAAGGGACACTGTCTCCTCCGCCTTCCTGTTGCTGGTGCGCTCGGCTCTGCTGGCCGAGGATGATGTGGCAATGCCGCGTCTCGTCGTCAGAGTGCCGCTGCTACCGGATGAAAGGTTTCTCCCTCCTGAAGCGCTTTCCGCTGTCGGCAGGTGCTGCAGGCCGCCTGCTGGACCAGCCCGTGGGAGACTGGCTGGAGCACGTGGGGCTGCCCCAGTATGAGAACAAGCTGATCGCCAGCGGCTTTGACGACCTGCACTACATGGTGAGTTCTTTACTTATGTCATGTCCACCTTGCTCAAAAGTTTACGACGGCACCTACTCGCTTGTTTGAGTTCCATCCTCCCTTCCAGGAGTTTTCTCTTTCATGCTACTTACCTGCGTGTCTGTATCCATTTGATGCTACCCTCCATGATTTCAGGGGCTACAACATTTTTGGACAGGGTCCCTTAAATCTGGGGGGATTCAGCACATTAGTCATTATCACCCCTGTTCAGTAGTGGAGTCTATGAAGGAACCTTTCTTCTCGTTCTCACTCCCAGCTTTTCGCCTGATGTTTCATGTGCTCACAGTTTGCTCTGTGGCTGTGAATTACTCCGTTTACACATTACAACTGTTGGATCAGGTTTGTGTTGCCCCTCCAACAGGCAGACACAGTGTCTCCAGCTCAGTGTGTGAGGCCGAGCAGCAGCTGAAGGTTCATAGAGCTCACGGTGTGCAACGCCACTATGAGTTGTCTTCAGCAGTGAAGCGAGTCTCTTCCCATCCTCCATCAACCAGTCACTAACCCTCTTTCTCAGATAAGATGTTTGGTTAGCATTTCATGTTTCCGCTGTGACACACTTCTACAGATTTCCTTCTTTAAATAGGATGGACGTGACGGCTCTGATGTTCCTGATACTCCCAGAGGTTAACACACAAATGGATTAGATTGAGGATAATGTTTGGTTCCCTTTAACACGACTGTGAGGTCTGACGTATGCAGGGTTCTCACACTTTTAAGCAACAACGTGCGTCTCACTCATTTCAGTTCACAGTGATAATTGGTTGAAAAACTTCGAATCTGCTTTCTCTGGCGTTTATCTCCCTGTCAGCCGGTGTCTGAGTCTCTGAACTTCCTCTCTGGCTCTAATCTTCCTACTGCCTTTTAGTCCTTCGCACTCATTCCTCATCCCGGAATCCTCTTCTTCTTTTCAAAGCGAAGGGTTCTATCTTTAAAGGTGGCTTACAGACCACCTGGCTGTCTGAAATCACTGGGGGATTTAGAAAGCGCTGTAACCTTTAAAAACACTGTGTCCTTCCAGCAAATGTTGCCTTTTCAGAATCGCAGTTTGGTCTCGACTGACAATTAGCCTCTGAGTCACCCTGTCTCCGCTGAACGGACTTAATTGTGTTTAATGTGTGCTTGTGCACTGGAGTGCACACGACAGGAGCAGGCCATATTTCACAGGCTGTTACCAGACATTTAGTTTGTAGCTTGTTTGAAACAATATAAGACGCATCACACGGACTTGGATATTGTAGATATACATGGCTACGACTCATGGCGGAGTGAAATCTAATTGAGACTGGGATGCGTCTGCTCCGTAGCTCTGCTGCTGTGACACGGAGTCCGATTCATTTGCAGCAGGGGCCTTTCCTTTACACCAGCAGATGCATAAATTGTGGTTCTGAGCGTCTTCCCGTGGGCAACAAACGCTTTGAGAACCAGCGCGTCGGCTGGAGTCAATGTGCAGTGATAGCACTAATTAAACAGAGGCTCCTTTGCCGGCCGGGCTGCTGTGATCTCGGCCTACCCTGCAGGCTCGCTGCAGAAGTGGATCAATAAGAGCAGCGGTCGCCTCGTGTTCAAGCAGCAGACAGAGAGAAGCTTCTTCTGAAACCAATTAGATGCATTTATCGACTCCTGATGAAAGGAGCTCTGCACAGCGACGCTGCTCGCCCGTCCTCGGTCGCGACAGCTAACGAAACCACTTGTTTTCCACTGTCTCTCTGGCCTAAACACAGCTCCTGGTGGCTGTGGCAGGATCAGCTGACTGAGCCAGCAATGTCGAGTGTTCACAGGGCTGGAGAAGCACTCATTCACTCCAGCGTCAGGCATAATAGAAGAAGAAATAGTTTGAAATGTCTCAATTTAGCAGCGACTTCTTCCTCCGAAGCCTGTTGACTCACTGGAAAATCGGTAAAAGCTTCAACCCAGAAATGAGAATGGATTCATTGACTTTTTTCTTGTGCTGCTGATGGTGATGCTTTGTGTTCCCTTTACCCACTTCAGGAACATTTGTGAACATGCACCATTCAAGCAGGACGCAGTACATTTGTTATTCTATGGTCTTTGCTGGAAGTGTCCTGTGAGTCTCTGTGGTCTTCAGCCTGTTGAGGAAGACAGACTCTGACTGATTGCTTCTGGTAAGCCGTCCTTTAGACGGTCAGGATGAGTGATCCTGGCCTGAATTCAGAGGGCTTTTAAACCTGAGGGACCTCGATGGCTGTTCTCTGGATACAGAGAGAGAGCAGCAGCATTTTAATGAGAGGGCCGAGCCAGACAGAGGTGGATGGGCCACACAAGCACAGATACACAACCACTCAGCTCCCACTAGTCTAGATGTGCTGTCAGCCTTCTCACACCCACCGAGTCCTGGCTGCAGACCTGCAGAGCCGGTGGAACCACAGCAGTCAGACCCCCCCCCCCCCCCCCCCCCCCCCACTCGTTCTCAAAGTCTTTGTCTGGGGATAAATGCTTTATCAAGGCAGAGCAGAGCTGAATGTATTTTTTATGTTGTACTGTAGGAGATGAGAATTTTATCAGCTGCGCTACCTTTCAGAGACTCACTAAATCCTTTCAGCATGATTCACCTTATAAGGGTTCAGATTTAAAGTCCTTTTAGTTTCCTGTAGCAAAATGTGAAGTAAGGCTCTTACTAAGACCTGCTCTGCTGAGGTCTCACATCAGAATAATGAATAGCTGCCCATCAACTAAATGAAAAGGACCAAGTCCCTCACTGCTAGTTATTTGTTAATGAAACTGTCTATTTGTGTCAACAAATTGTCTGTTTGCTGAAAGAAATGCTAGGATTTAACTGGTGTTTATTAAATTTGTTTAATAAATGTCTTAAACCTTTAATTATTTAAATGATTGATTGGTTGTGAGTCAACGTGATTAATGTGCTAATAATACGAGCACCAATAAACCCACGTAGCCTCCATCATAACATGCAGGAGGCGAGCGGCGAACACCGCGGAGCCTGCGTGTTGGGTCTGTGCTTTCCCCACCAGAGCCATTTATCAGCTAATCTGCAGCGGGACAGTAATGCAATGCAATCCGTGCACTGCGAAAGAGCCATTATCCATCCAGCTCCACAAATAGTTCCAGCTCACAACAGAGGAGGCAGTGGTCACAGCGTTGCTGCCCGCAGATAATGGGCCTTGAGTTGCCAGTTACTGTGAAGGATTAGGAACAAAGGAAACGCGTCATGATGAGTTTAGCCACCAGCCTCCCAAACCGCTCTTCTTCTTCCTCTGTCTTTATATTATACTGTCTCACTCAGCAACAAAGCAGCCAACACAGGCAGCATTTTACGTGTGACTTAGTTCCTTGTTACTTTACCGACCTGCTTGCTTCTCTCTTCTCCTGATCCTACAGCGTCCTCGTGAAAAGCAGACTGTCCGGCTCCTCTTTTCCACCCTGCTAGTGTCGTGTATGTGTGTGCACCCAGGGGAGCGCTGCAATGATCTTGTGGTGCTTGAGGGTCATATTGCGGAGTCGGCCACGTGGGCCCTGAGCCGTCACAGTTTCGTCCTGAGGCAGCAACTCATGATACCTCAGCAGATGAGATTCAGATGCTGATCCCTCCTGTGGAAGTCACACGTGGAGCATTTACGGCCACAAACAGACCCATCTTTTACGCTGTTAGATAAGTTAACGGGACACTGGCCCGTTTGTTTTACATGTCGGTGTGTTGTGATTCATTTCTATCTGCAGCTCCATCTCATCCCTCACTCCTCTGCAGTTCTGGCATTGATTTATTGCTCCTTTCTCCCTTTACCTGACGCGCAATCTCAAATATGATACTACGTGTAACCACAGATGGGTTTCATCATCATTTACACACAGACATGCCTGAATACTGTGCAGCTTATTGACGGGGTCCGTTGCTACGGTCACTGGGTCTCAGGCAGGGGTTTAATGATCTCATCAGCAGTAATTGACCTTTTTTCTGCAGCAGCAGCTTGCATTTTGAGCAGGTTAGCCTTTCCTCCTGCGTCTGTGTTTCATCAGTAGCATGAATGTGCGGTTTGTGAAGATTTAAGCCTAATAACATCTTGTGTGCACACAGTCATGCGTAGTTTTACATTTTTCGATCTGTTACACAACTGCAACGTGTTTTCACATTCTCAAAGGCGTCACAGTCGTAGAAATTAAAGTAAAGGCGCCGTAAGCAACATTCTCTTTGTGTATTTTGTCCTGCAGGGCAGCAATGTGATGGAGGACCAGGACCTGAAAGAGATTGGAATCATTGACCCGAGCCACAGAAAGAAGATCCTGCATGCAGCGCGTTCCTTACCAAAGGTGCCGAATCATTCTCTCCTGTCTAGTATTTTCACATTTTGTATATATGCAATACGGATTATGAAAGCATATGCAAATGCACAGCCATTGTTTTTCTTGTCCTACAGGTGAAAGGTCTGGGCTGTGACGGCAGCAGCTCGCTGTCCTCCTGGCTGGACAACCTGGGACTCGGTGGGTACTTGCAGAACTTCCTGGCCAACGGCTACTGCTCCCTGGACTGTGTGAAAAACCTGTGGGAGCTGGAGATCGTCAATGTGAGTCACAGTGAAGGACACAAACGTTTAGACAAGTCAAGACGAGGGTTAAGTTAATTGGTTCACTGTCTGACTAATGGGGAAGTACATTGCATCAGAAAACAAAGAGCAAACCACCAGAACAACTAGTATTACTTGTTTAGACACCTGCACACGATGCCTCTCGACGCACTGTATAAAGGAAGCATAGAGAAAACAGACTAGCCAGAAGTGCAGTGTCTGGTCTTGGTGAGCCTCTTCCACACCTCGGACTCCTTAAGTGTTTCTCTATGTCATTACTAATGATTTTTCTTCCCCAGGTGCTAAAGATCACCTTACTTGGTCACAGGAAACGGCTCATAGCTTCCATAGCGGAGAGGCCCTATGAGGAGCCCCCAGTAAAGCCTCCTCGCTTGTCTCAGATCAGGGTAAGAGTGGTACCTTTTAGCTCTTATATAGATTTGTATTTGTGTATAACTACTGTTACATTCCACTGTGTCTCTGCAGTGCCAGGATCTGCCTGGTTCCCAGAGCTCGTCTCCCTTCAGTCAGATGGAGTCCTACACAGGACACTCCATGGACCCTCTGCTGCCTGTAGGAGAGACGGGAAAGAAGCAAGCTGCAGACGCAGACTACGACGTTACCCAGAAATATCGCAGTGAACGACACAAGCCCCATGTATGTGGTAGCTCCAGCCTCAGCTGTACCTGAGTCTGGTGTCTTGAGCGACGGTACTGACATATTTGTTCCAGGATCGCCATGAAGCGCGGCATCGAGAACCCCGTCTGACCCTGCGTCCGCCCAGTCTGGCAGCACCGTACGCCCCGGTCCAGAACTGGCACCACCAACCTGAGAAACTCATCTTTGAGTCTTGCGCCTATGAAGCTAGCGTAGGTTTTGTCCGCCTTCCTCCTTCGTTAACTTTTCATTGAACATCGACACTGAGATACTCTTCTCCTCTGCTCTCTTTCAGTACCTGGGTTCCATGCTCATCAAGGAGCTGCGGGGGACTGAGTCCACGCAGGACGCCTGTGCCAAAATGCGGGTTAGTTACAAGTTTCTTCTCCAAACTCAGGGAACAAACAAGGCCATTGGACCTTTTCTATGAGCAAACCTCTTAATAAATCACCTTAGTTTATTATCTGGATGTTTTTCTGTTTTCCAGAGGTCGACCGAACAAATGAAAAAAGTCCCGACCATCGTGCTCTCTATCACCTACAAGGGTGTGAAGTTCATCGATGCAGCTTATAAGGTTTGTTTCTTCCCGTCATTATCTAGTCTGTCTCTGATGATTAATGTTTAGAATTCCAGTGATGTGTGACACTGATAATTCCTCTTTTCATCAAACTTTTAATCCTTATTCTGCCTTTGGTCTTGGTCAGAACATCATCGCAGAGCATGAGATACGTAATATTTCGTGTGCGGCCCAGGACCCTGAGGACTTGTGCACTTTTGCCTACATCACCAAGGACCTGCAGACCAGCCACCACTACTGCCACGTGTTCAGCACCGTAGACGTGGTAAGGACGCCACACTGGTTCATCACACATCAAAGCAAAGGCAACTCTTCCTGGGATGCTGTAAAATTTCTGACTGCTGGACTGAGGTGTGAAAGCTCCACGATCAACACTGTTATCTGCGGTCACGTCAAGGTGTCGCGCTTTGTCAGGGTTCGTGGCTTCCCCACAGACACAATGCAGCTACACGCCCTCTCCCCTGAGGAGGCCTAATGTTTATACGGCTAATCTGCTCCATGATGCAGCCAGGGTCGTTCCGGACTGCAATCATCTTAACAGCAGTCTCCTGTGTTGCTGTGGTTCTCTGAGCTCGGCCTTTTCATCGTCCCAATGCAGCGTGAAGCGTCCCTGTCTTTAATGTGAGGTGCTTCTTCGTTATACAAAGCTGTGACAACAGGAAGCAGCAGCTTTAATCCTGAGCTACAGCTCATGCATCCAGGGGAGCTTCTGTGTGTGGGGAAAAATAGTTTTGAATATGTTTAAGGAAAAACTGATAGGATCCCTTTGCTGTCAGCCAAACGTCAGCAAACTGAATCGTTGTCTGAGTAGAGAGTATTTACTAGGTAAATGTCCTCTGTCCCTGTCTGTGCAGAACCTGACGTATGAGATTATACTGACGCTGGGTCAGGCGTTTGAGGTGGCCTACCAGCTGGCTCTGCAGGCCCAGAGGACCAAACCGCACCAGAGTCTCCAGGTGGGACCAGGTTCAGATGTCATCGAGACTAAATCGAGCCGCCCCGTACCTAAACCACGAGGCAGCGTGCGGAAGTCAGCGGTGAGTTAGACGGACATGAACGTGCAGCAGACACCACATGTCTCACACACACTCACTATGTATATACGACGTAGGTTTCCTGTTGTGGCATCAAACCTTCAACACACTGGTCAAATGTCAGAGCACAATACAAACATCACTGGGCTGAATGTAGAGGAGGCGCCTTCACCTCAGAAAGTGGTCGTCGTCTTCTGTGTCTCGATTTGCCTGTAACTTATTCACCTCCTCAGAGTCTGCTTTTGTTTCCCTCACGTGTGTTTTATATATAAGTTACACTTCATCTAATTAGACTCGTGGTCGTACTGAGCGCAAATGTCATTTTCACCGTGACTTTGAGACTTATCGTCCGCTTTCGTCTTGCTGCATCACCCTGTTCCTCTTTCTTGCCCTTTAATTGTTTCTCTGCACCTCCTGTCTCTTTGTGGCTTTCTCCTCCTGGTGGTGTTTATTTCTCCCAGGACTCTCCTCCCCTCGACAGTCGCTGCTGTTACTCTTACACCTGCACCACGCACTGTCCGTCAGTCCTCCCGCTGCACTCTGCCAGCCCTGCTGCCCAGGTGCTCGCTCGTCCCGCCTCATCAACATCCTGCTTGTTGTCTTCCTATTTTTATTCCACCCAGACCCAGCATATTGAATATGTTTTGTGTTATCTGGCCTAACATTGCTAGTGACTGAGGCGCCCTCTTGTGATGGTAAGACAGACATGTCTGCACAAACAGAAAAGCTGTCGTGGCCTTGTTTGTAATAGTGGAACTGAGCAGGTAGTATTACAAGTAAAGCAGCTTTCATAAATGTGTTCCTGCAGTTGTTGTTCTAAGTATAATACGTAAAAGTCCACATTTATTGTTGACCTTGAATCAGTTGTTTCCAGGAATAACAATGTGTCTGAGTGTTTAGGTTTAAGTTAACATGGATGAGAGATAATACCCGACGTGCCTCCGTCTGGGCCACTGAAGCCAAGTACTGTACTTTTAATGAATGTAATCACAACTATTTGTAATTATTAGAGTCAACAACCATGCAAAAAGCTTTAAGCAGGTCAGCAGGTAGATTCATCTGCATGTAAACACTGTGACTTTGGCTTCACTCCAGCTTTCATCACATCTGTTAGCTACTTATGGTCTGCTGCTTGGCGAGGCGGGCGGGTCTGATGCCCTCTGCTTGTACTTCCAGGGTGGTGTTGTGGACCATGAGGTGGAGGCTCCATCCCAGGGCGGCGCTAATTGGCTTGTGGACCCCAAGGAATCCAAGCACACCATTAGCACTAAGTACGAGACCACCATATTCTGAGTGGACCCCTCTTCCTAATGACCTCTCCACCTGGGCCTGGTCTCACTCCTCTTGCTTCCCCTCCTCCTGTGCCTTTCACCTTGACTCTCTCTGTCTCTCTCTCTCTCTGGGCTGGACTCCTGTCTCTCTGCAGCCATCACACGTGTCCTGGCCACAGCTCAGCTAGTGACAGTTACCGTAGTCCTTTGTTCATTCTTAATGCTAAACCGCCACTCGACTACAAATGCAACTCTTCCCTCTCGCTGGTGTCACTCACACGTGCAGCCTGCAACTCACCTTCACTGTTCTCCTTCCTGTTTGCCTTGTGTGTTTCCTGAACGCCGTACAATACTGACTCCTTCCCTGTCAGCATCCGTCTATTTACTCTTGGTGATGAGCCTCTTTTTCTTCTTTGGTGCTTTTCCTTCCCCGTTAGGCGACGGCCACTCTGAGGCTTTTCACTCCCGACCCCCACGAGTGCTGAGAAAATCTGATTTACCACAACCCAGAGTGACCCACAGACATCCTGTACCTGGATGGACATGTTTCCTGAGGAAATCCCACATACTGGCCCTGTAATTCTATGCATCACCTGGACTTTAGCAAACATGTTTTGTGAGATGCATATCAGGGTGTTACAGAGGTTGGACACCATTAAAACAGAGGGCGAGTTTTCACTGTTGAGTGGTCTGCTTGAAGCCAAAGGCGGCCAAGATCCTAGCACTGTGATACTGTTCTTTAGGAGCGAACAGGGGTGAAAATAGGACACAGAGGCGAATTTGGACCCACAGGTCTAAGACTGACATGGCCTCCACCTGGTCTCTAAGCACTTTTACCGACTCCCTACACGCATAAGAACAAGTGCACCGTCTTCTGTTCTGTCGCTATTCTTCCATCTTTTCACAACAAATGCCTTCTGTGTTCATCATATCAGCTTTGCCTTTTGTGTTACCGGGTTAATGTTTATCACCAGCTGGTGAATAAAGTTAATCATCAGCATCGCTCTGTTTAAGTCCATCAGTGCAGTGTTACTTTTGGCTTTATTTTAACCCGGCTTTGTCTGCATGTGTGTCCCTCCCCCTTTTTTAGCTGAACACTGGGGCCATTCCCAGCCAGTAAGAAAGGACATGAATGAGCCCCGTTGCATGGTGGGTAGGATGTTTTGTTGGAAAGGTGACCCACATCCCACGCAGCAGATCAAATCACCGGCCGCATCATGCTAACAGCTCACCACAGTAACACGCGGGCCCTGGAGACGGACGTAAAGCTCCATCAGCTCACCCGACCTCAGCGACTTCATCTCCCCACATGCACGCAGCTTCCCTCCCCATCGGAAAGCGAGGCCGCCCCTTTGGAAGAGCAGGTCCTTGTCCACGTAGACTTAGCATCTCTCTCTTGGAGGAGACGTCCATGCAGAGAGGGGAAGTAGCTGAGATGGAAAACATTTGTGCTGTCACACCGTAGGTACAAAAATCACAAAGCGCGTCTGTACGAGCACCAGCGTCTCAAGCTCAACATGTAGAACACGATACAGGACAGTAAATGTTGTAAACTTGCACGTGGATGAACTCTTTAACCAGACTTAAAGGACAGAGAAACTGACACCACAACGATGGTTTATGGTAATATACCGGGGTGATTTTATATGATTTGATATTTTAATATGTTTTACTCGTTTTATAGGACAATGACGTGTCCTAATGCTGGAACTGGATCAGGTGTGGTTCACTGCAGTTTTCTCCCTCCTGTGTTGAGTTATTCACCAAACCTGCCATGCAGGCTCGAACGACTTCAGAGTTTAGCTGCCAAAAAGAACGTGGAGGCACAGCTTGCTTCTCCGAACCTAACTCCCAGTATGTCGACTGTCAACGGTACTTTTTGGTCTGATGATGTGTATATGGGTACGTCGTCGCGTCGTTTCGTTTCAACTGTTGTACATGTACATTGTCAGGCCAGTACGAGAACTCTAGGGTACGCTGTCATCAGCTCGCGGGCGGTGGCTCCTTCGGCCATCGGCCTGGTCCCATTCTGCTTTTGCACTTTGATGAGGTTCAGGAGAAATATTTTGGGACTAATCTGATGGCAATTCTGATGAGAATGATATTGTACATGAATCTAGTGGTCTGTATTTTGATACTTGAATCATTTTTGCTTTTATAGATATCTATAAATATATATATGTATGTATATGTATGTATGTACGTATGTAATTTTTGACGTTTGTCAAGAAAAGAGAAAAGGACTATGTTAAACATATCACGAATAAATGCCCTGTGATTAAAAGGCTGAGAAAACAATGACTCAGAAGAGGGACCTCACTTCCGAAAAAAGATTGTAAATAATCTTGGGCTTCCGATTTTTTTTATGATTATTTTTCATAAGTACAACTAATAAATGGCGCAATTGGAATCGCTGTCTCTGTTGAGTCTTTATTTGTGTCTGATGTTGTTTAATGCTGTGAAATGTTATTTCTGCTGCCGTTGAGCCGGTACTGTGTGCACTGGTGCTTGAGGCCAGCGGGATGTGTCGGGATGAAATGTTGAGTCTCGGCTCCCACTCTCCAAGTCCCTGTCATAAACCTTTCACTGCTGAAGGATGGACGGCAGCTGCTCGGAGCCAGCGCGTGTAAAACATAGCACATAGCGCAGGTCCAGACGCACAGGCGGGCATGTGAACGTCAAAGCTTCTCCTCTGAGTCCAGACATTATAAAATAAAAAATGTCTCTTTCCATGGTTAGATCAGTTTCACATACTATATATATAGAATTCTAATTATGGGAATTTCTCCCATTTCCTGTGCAGGTATTGAGCCATGTTGTAAGTAAGGATGCTGTGTTATACCAACTATAAAGTAACATTCTCGTTTCAGTCTTGTCCGTATTAGAGCTCTGACAGAATTATGTGACCAAAAATGTCTTTTGGTTGCTCATTTGTCAGATGTGATGCCGTTGACCGGTTGACAACACCAACACTGTGTGTGATAATGATTTATGAGGCAGATGCTCATTTTCATAGATATACGACTGTTCTGTAAATATGCAACACGTGTTAGATCCTGCTGCAAATAGGCTTCATTATAATTACGTGATATCAATGATTATACAGTTGTTGCATTTGTCTTTGCTACCAGGTGGATGAACACTGCACCGTAGAGACGCGTCGCTACGTCATCTCTGACTCGCGATGTTTGTTTTCATGTTCTCTTTGCACATGAAGGCGTGAAACGTTTGGGCCACGCCCCCTCGACGCCATTGGCCGCGCACCAACCTGCCCGGAAGCCGACTGGCTCACCTGGCTGCTGTCACTTCCCACCTGCTCCGTCAGTCGCTTCCAGGCGCAGGGAGGCGAAGCTGCAGGGACATGGACTGAGATCTGAACTGTCTGCATTCAGCGAGTCGAGCTTCACTGCCCGGTGAGTGATTCTGGGTTAAACTGCATCTGTGCATTTCTTCTTTCCTCTTACTTTGAGTTTGTTCAGCTTTGTTTTTCCTGTAGTAATGAGGTTGACCTTCCTCCCCTGTGTGTTCAGGGGAGTCTGATATGTATAACAATATATAATAGTCATTAGTGATATTAGTAATAATATTATTTATAACTTTGTACAACGTGCTGAATATTTAATGGGAGACATTCAGGAGGGAACGTACAAATATTTGTACAACTGTCAATACCAGTCATTTCAGTGGGACGAGCTGACGAGCTAAACATTAATCGGATGTTTCAGTTCACTCCAGCAGGTTGTGATTTGCGCAGCGCTGTGTTCACCGTGAACTTTTGTTTACTGTTAATCATTAAACCAGTTCTCTGACTGGCTGCCCTTGGACACATACTTAACATTTTTCCGCCCCTCTTCTTCACAAACACCCCGTAATTTGTCTTCGTAGACTGTGAGGGATGATTCCTGGGTTTGTGGCGTTACTGTTCAGCTAAAGACCTGCAGTGGGAGTCTCTGCTGCGTCCCCTGTGGAATCAGAGCCAGACGCTGTGATGTGACTGGGTATTCCTCTGACAGGAAGCAGGCAAAGTGACATTCCTCTCACCATTACATCCTGACTCAGCTGTGGGTGTAGTGAGCTTCATGCTGCTGCCCTGCAGGTCTGTTGTGATCATCAGGTTTGAGAGGCTCTTGTCCGTCGCCCTGCCCATGTGAACGGACTAAATGAATCAAAGAGTAATTACGTGGCGCTTGTTAAAAGCTGACTGTGGGAGGTTGATGGCGCTTTGTCCGCCGGGTTCTGTTGACACCAGACGAGTGTGAATGTGGGTGTTGGTGATGGTGATCAGGTTTTTTTCCCAGCCGTCCTTGCAATTTCTCGCTAGCATTGATTCCCAACTGACTGGTCACAAACCAAGTTTTAAGTCAAGGATTACGTCAAATGTCTCCTTCATACTATTGATTTTTAAGATACTGCTGTAAATTCAGGGCCCCTCCATCTACAAGGGAATCTGTGTTTAAGTCGTTATTAAACTCCTCCTGACCTGAGGTTTTAGTTTTCTTCATTCTGCAGCAGCAAATTCTGCAAAATCTAACTCAAAAGTGGAAATTCTCTCTGTGCCTGTTGATTTTTACGCGTTTCTGCATTTAATGCACGAAAAGACTGGCTCGACGAGATGAAGACGTTTAACAGGAGAAAAACCTTGACGTCAACCTCTTTTTCCTAGAATACTAATTAATTAATGTGACCGGCTACGTTTTACGTGTGTTTCAGCCTCATTCTTTCTAACAAGTACCTGAATCCTCCTTGAAAACACAGTAATAGAGTAATGTAAACTCCTCCAGGTCAGTAAAGGCACCAGATTTCCAAATAAGATGACTTCTGTGAACCTTGTGGTCACTACAGCTCAGAATCCTAATCCATGAAATCCACTACAGCTGCGGTCATTAAATGCACAAGCAGTCCATTACAAGAACCATCACAAGCTGCCCCCATGTTTACACAAGTAGGTCTTGTATCACACATCATTGAAATTTAAGCTGGCTCAGAGCAGCGGGACCCTTTGTTTATGAATGAATCAGCGTCTGTAGTTCGCAGGGACGTCACGTCCCAGTAGTTACGGCGATAACTCACAGCCTTCATGCAGTGTCAGGCCTCGAAACACAGACAAACAGTGACACTGACTCATAAAGACAAACCTTCAATCAGTTGTTTCTACATGTGTAATCAAATGTTCTGTGAGATAATAAAGTTAGCTTTGCTCTGCTTCGAGAGCGCCGTCTATTGCAAGTGTGTGGCCTAGTTACACAAACGAACTAATTAAAAACGCTTAATAACTTTAAGTAAGTAAGGATTTGCTTCCTGATTGACTTGTTTCTGTATCGGCCATTGATGAGTAAAGATTTTGACAACCTGATCTCGCTTGTCTCAGCCGGACGTGTCATTATCCAGAGTCTAATAGGCAGAAAGCACAAGGAAGCAGACGAGAGCGTCTTCACGCAGATTGCGGGCGACATGATCCGAGGTGTGTCACCCATGTGAAAGGTGAACATTTCTCTCGGTTTCTGAATCCTAACAACCGGAATTTGTTTTGCATTCTTGAGCCTATTAATAGCAACGAGGCTATAGGCTAAACTTCAGGACAGATGAATCTACAGCTCGCTGCCTTCACGGATGGTGGATGCCTTCGGTGTTATGATCGCTGTTAATACAATAACCATCAACTCAACTACTATCAAGGCTGATGCTCTTTAGTGTAGCTTAGCACGGCCTCTTATACTGAACATCCATAGGGTGTAGGAATGTGTGTTTGAATGTGTTCATGCTTAGTACCTGAGGCTTTTACATATGAATGTGTAACATTCACATTCTGGGGTCGACATGTGTGAGACAACTGTATTATAAATATAATTCATGTTAATTTATTTGATGAAGCGAAGGCTGTGTGGGATGTATAAATGAAATGTTTACTAATTCCCCCTGAATTTACTTAATGGCTCGATTAGCATAACTGGATGTGTTTAGTTCATCACCGTGACTGTGACGGGACTTTTCCTCTTGTCCTCCTAATAGGATGCGTATTAACTTCATCACTCTAATGGAAGGACATTAATAGTATACAGTAAGTGTGAGTCATGGGAAAATGTCTTTCACAGCAGGTCTCTGGACGTCTTCCCTCGTCCTTTTCCTTGTGCGATGCTGAAGGATGACGCGTAGCCAGGCGGCGTTGCCATGGAAGCGTTGAGCAGCGGGGACAGCGCTGGGAGCTGCGACAGTGTGATCAGCAGGAACTCGACCCGCGTGAGTCTTCCCACGCTGCTGTTTACCTGTTTACCGTGTAGCACGCCTCGCTGCGACACCTTCACGCTCTGAGACGCTAGTTTCCTGTGGCCTGGTTTAGATGGTTTAGATTCTTCTGTCCTGCGTTAGTGCTGGGAAATGAAGAACTGAGACTCAGCAGTCGAAATGACGTCTGCGTAGACATTGTGCTTAGAGAAGTGAGTCTTTTTGAGGTGGTTTCTGCTCTCGTTTCCTCACAAAGTGACCTTTAGGCAGCAAACCAACCGTTGTTTGCCTGTTGTTTCTCCCATGTTTCATAAACAGAGGACTGAGATGGTTTTGTGTCTTATTTCTGGACAGAGTGAAGACAGCATGGAGCACCTATCTGCAGAGGAAAAGGCATGTCTAATGTATCTGGAGGAAACCATTGAGGCGCTGGAGGCGCAGGAGGACAGCGGCTTATCCAACGATGAGCCCGATCACGGGGCACCAGCACACGGTGTGTTTGCTGCAATGTGTATATGAAAACGCTGACTATCGCTCTGGCCTTAACTCAGAAGGGTTGTTGCAACCTTGACGCCAGACGCCAGACTGTCCAGCCATGATGATTGCAGGGCTGAAGTGACATGTTTATTGTAAACTGTTTACCGGAATTCAGAGAAGAGGCAGTTTCTGGGGGAAAGAGCAGTTACGCAGACGTCCTTATGCTTCTCATGGAGTGGAATCAGTTCTTCTCCTGATGTTTTCTTGGTTGGTTCTGAATCTCAAACCATTGCACTGCTGTTGTACTGCCTGTTGTGATGCACTTTGCTGTAATCGTTCTTTCCTCTTTTTTTTTTTTAGACATTTCCACTTTCAGGTCAGCGTCTGGAAGAGCTGAGGATCAACCCTCGGAACCACAGTACTTTACTGTTTCCGCTGCTAACGGACACGATGCCAACTCAGCATCACTGGACCTCGTGTCCACATTCACTCGCCCACTCAGCAAATCAGACACCGGTTCCAAAACCAACTCATCAGCAACTCAGACTAAAATGTTGTGTGTTTCCACGGACATAGACGGCAAACCTAAAATCGTCAAAAGTGACAAGATCAGCCAAGTTCAGTCCACTGAGCCATCTGGAGCGGATCTGGGTCTGATCCCTCCTCCCTCAGACTTCATGGATGAGCCAGACTCGCCTGCAGACCTTCATCCATCTCTGGAGACGCCCATCGACAACCCTTCCTCTGAAGCTGCTGAGCCCAAAGGTCGACCTGTCGTGGCCCCTAAACCCAAGAAGCTTCCTGACAACATTATTCTGAAGTCACAAAAGGTTTCAGCTCCATCTGAAGGTAACTCGGGACATTCGGGCCCGACTAGCAGTGACCGGATGTTGTTGGACCCACAGAGAGTTCGCATTGAGGCCCTCCGAAAGCTGGGCCTGCTTAAAAATGAAGAGGCTGATTTGGGTCCGTCCCTGAGCCCTAAACATTCTCCCAAAACTAGAGAGTCGTGGTCAGCTCCTCCCCCTGACGTCAGCCCAGTGACTCCACCCTTAACACCGTCTAGTGTCCCTGTCAGCAGCCCAACTCCAGCCTCTGTTGCCCCACCGGCTCCCGCTGCTGTGCTACCATCAGCTCATTCTACAGAGCCACCAGATATTCTACCAGCACCTGCTGCTTTCAGTGACTCCGTCAAACCTCAGGTGTGCGAGAACAGTCCTTCTCCTGTCAAAGATGTTTCAGAGGCTCACGTTAACGCTGTGGTGAATACGCCTCCTGCTCTGACCGAGCAGTTCACTCCACCCAGGATCACAGGCGTCAAATCAGCCACCCTGGAGCGCTCGGGCCTGGGTCTGAGCACCTACGTGGCCGCTCAGGAGTCCAGTCGGGGCGGTGGCGAGGACCCCGGTCAGCCGGGTAACAGCCGGCCACGCCCGGCGTCTCTGAGGAGTAGGACAGAGGGGCCAGGCTCACAGCGCTTCCTGTCTGCCCAGCCCTCCGGAGACTCTCAGAAGCTGCCTCGCTCGCAAGGCATCAGTGTGCTGATCTGCCCTCGTGCAGAAAACGGGGCGGACCGCCGCAACGCACTGAAGAAGCTGGGGCTGCTCAGAGACTGACGCCAGGCCTCAGACGCTTCATTAGTGTGATGGGTGAAGGCCTCTCAGACCTAACGGGAAGTAGCTCAACCACATATTTATGGATTTTCTATTTTCATGCGATAAGCTAATATAACTAGAAGCTGCCGCACATGACTTGAAGCTGTCATGTCAGGACTATTGCTGTTGAGTTTGTTACTGATATTGTACAGCAATATGTAACTAATCAAGCTATTTTGCTGAGAAATTCGCTGACTTGCTCTTTCGTTGTTTTGTAAATTAAACGCTCTTACTTCTACGGGACAGTGATGACTTGTTATATAATGTCCGTCTTAGGATCCACAGGTATGAACCACGGCCTGCTTTCAGGTCATCCATACAGAGACATCTTTGTGAGGCTGGTTCCACTCGTCCTTCTCTGCAGAGATACTTTGAATATTATCGTTGGTAGTAATGTGACTGGTCAACAACAGGAACTTTCTTTTAACGAGCAAATGCTAATATTCAAATGCCCACCGCCATAAATAAAGTCCCCTCGAACTGCAGGATTTGCTCCGAGCAGATTTAGTGACACATTAAAGCTACGGGTAGTGTCAAGCTGACTGAACAACTGTTAGTGCAGGAAATGTCAGAATTGTTTATTTCTACCCATATATAAATGTCAGAATTGTTTATTTCTACCCTGCCCGTTTATGCTGCACACACGCAGTTGGAATGAATGCGTCGTTTGTTTTCCTCTGCTAAAGTGAACGCGCTCGTTCACAGACCGAGGCCCGTGTCCGCTGTGATGGAACTAGTGGAACCTGTTCTCTCACCTCTGCTGCTCGTGACAGGATTCTACCAGTGCTGCAGCTACTTAGCGACTACGTTCGGCCGCTGCTCTGAACATTATGCTCATCTTAAAAGAACTGTAGGTCACAGGTGTCATTTTCTCGATTGTGTGTTTTTCTCCTCTGGCTTGTTTCCCATATTCGTGCAGTAGGTGTGTCGTCTCTGCATTAGCGCTATCTCGCGCTTCACAGTGTGCACACCTCTGTTTTGTGGCCTTTTTGTTGTCTTGTCACACCCGTGATTTCTTGAGTGTGACATTTGTTTTATCTGTTATCTAAAAACAATATTTTCATATGTATTTTTACATATTGCTGCCCAACTGTCCGTGTAGGATTCATTATGGTAATATTGGTACAAGCGTCCTCTTAGCGTAGGAAACCAGCCCAAGGCGACGCAGACGCTCGCTGGCGTTCGAACACAGGCTGCTTTGTGCTTCTCTGTCATGTTGGTATGTGAGCTACCTTTCATTTGCTCCTGCCCTGTGCGTTGTCGCGCTGCCAGCAGACTCGACTGACAAGGACTCGGAGACGTGACTTCTAATGTGATTATCATGCAGCTCGTAGATCAGCTGCTGGAACAAACCCACCAGTACAGTTCGCCTGCCTGTCCTGACTTCCTGCATTGTCTGTGTGCAGGCGTTTGAGATAATGTGGACTCTTAGGTTGAAGAAAGCCTTATAACACAGGACGCCGAACATGTCTTTGCATATTATTATTAATAATGAAATGACCACCTATGGAATTATGTAGTGAACAAAACCGTGTTTAATAAAATACTTGCTCTGCTCTGATGACAGCTTTGTTGTCATACTGTCGGCGTCCTCTCAGCTCCATGAGCCTGCAACGGTTTGCTAACAACCCAGAGGTGCTGAGTGTGGTAAACTCTCTGGTTCACCACGATGCAGCGCCCCCTCACTCAAAGACGTGCTGGGTCACTGACCTGCTGACCATTGACCACCACATGCAAACTACATACTGGTGGGTTAATGTGGGTTAGGTGTGTCCACACCAACACCAACGCAGCTGCTGTAAGTGAATAGATTCCCCGTCACTAACTGATACAACTTCTGGGTTTGGTCCATTCAGCAAACCCCAAAACAAGGTAAATACTGAATCCACGTTTAACTATATACAAGCTTTAGTTCAGGTCTATGTCATTTATGTAAAAACGCTCCAAGAGTCGGTACATCCACATCTTTTGAGTCAGTTCCGCATTTCAAAGTATTGTTTTTATCATTACTCAGATGAACTGAACGTGCATGGCTCGTTTCGAACTGCAGCAACGCCAACATCCTGCGAGGCCTCGTCTGACCAGGAGCACATTCTACCACTAGAGGGCAGTGCGGGCTCAGACATCAGTGTGTGTCCCAGTAAAACCAGTAAGGCTGCTCCCATGCTTTCCCACTGTAGCTGCTGTCTTGTGAAGTTTTAACAACGTGCAAATCAAACAGGCTAAAATTAATTTATGCTTCTAATACATGGCGTCAACTAACAGATCAACAGATCCAAAGATGGTGGAAAGGGGAAAAATAGAAGTGGAAAACTGTGCATCATATATTTTCTTCATAGTAGTGACTTGATAAGGAAACTAACAGATGCTTTTCGTTTGCATATTTTTTATGTTTCCCCAAAGACGATTTGCAATGAACTTTGGAAAACTGGATGAGATCATAACAAGCAGAAGACCTTTGAACCGTAAAAGCCAGAAATGAGGATTAAATACATTTGTAAGGCTTTACATGGATTAATTCCACCACAAAAGCTAAAGCTAGGAAAGAGTATTGTGTCTGCTTTTTGAAAGACTTGGCCAAAAGCATTAACAGGTCCTTTGCTGTCATGTGCATTTGCATTTTATGTGATTCATATTCAAGTCTTTTTGAGACCCAGTCATCAAAAGTGATATTGCCTCTGCAAAATGTAATGTCATTAATAAATTAAAAAGAATTTGGTTCAGCTGTTCAGTGGGTTCTGTAGGGAAACAGGAGCTGCTGGGTTGGGGCTGAATCTTGTTTGGACTGACTACGGCCTGGACCCGACCCAGCTTGAATCTGGGAGCTCAGCTTGGTTTTAATGTTTCCAAACGAATTCACTTTGTCTCGTTTCTTCCAAAGGAAATGATTCAGGTCGGAGCATGAGCAGCGAGGGCAAGAGGTGAATGTGGGCGACTTCCTGAGAGGCTTTACTCATCAGTTTAACACTGACCCTTAAGTGGAAGTGTCAACCGCGGTTTAACGCTGTTGTGAAATTTGGTGTCACACTGCCGTAGGTTTTGCAACATCTCAGTGTCTTCTGACGCACATACGGAGCGAGCGGAGCCTCTGCGCGGCACCGTGGAGGCACTGGAGACGGTCCCTGTCAGCAGGTAGCCCTATCTGCGGCACGATCAGGCTAGACGGTGAGCTCATGGGACTTCCCCGCTGTCCTGCTCCTGTTCTGTTGCACACATTTACATACCGACTGTCTGAAAGAGGCCATCGCTGAAAGCTTTGGCCCTTTCTCCAGATGGGAGCTGATTGTAGAAGGTTAGTGGAAACAAAGTGCTGAAGGTGTCTAATATCCTACTTCTGTGTGTGTCCATTGATGATTGATAGTTCGAATGACGTACATTCGTCAGTGAGGATCAAACGGAGGATCTTAACAGTACAAAGTCTCCATCTCTGATCTTGATGGGTCCATGTGATTGACGACACACACGCAGATATGATACGTGCACCGGCCTGCATCGCCTCCAGCGCCCACTCTCTCACACCGCTAACAAGCCTGTCTGTGTCATCTCTACACCTTTCTTGCAGTAGCATTAGCACTCGGGTAACAGAAATGGGAGTCAAAGAAAGCTTCGTGCGGTGGGAACACACACTCCAGTGGTGCTACTCAAGTCAAATACAACATGTGGCCCACGTTGCTCCAAACGCTGTGCTGGACAGGCGAACTGAGCCCTTCTCTTCGTTAGTCAGGCTGCGTGACACTTGTGTTTCTTCCAGCCTGATAAGTGTGTTTCCTTTCCTCTCTCCCTCTCGCTCTCTGTTAGAGCCAGTGACTGAGGTTGTGGTCGGGAGGCATTCCTGGGGCAAGCCCACAGCCTTCGCTGGGATGCCTGCACTCAAGTGTTGAACTCGGCGAGCCACTCCGCTCCCCTGTGGTGCTGGCACGGTGAGGACCGAGAGATCCCGCTGGGCCTGTGGTGGTGCTGGAAACCTTGCATGTGAAGCTCCTGCAGAGAAGGGAAAAGAAGGAGAAGAACGAGGGGAAAACGTCTGACCTCTGAGCAATTTCATACGTTTCGACATCAGATGTTAACGTGGGGGATCGTGAGGTAAATGAGGAGCTGAGGTGCTGTGTCCCTGTGTAAGACCATCTGGAGGAGAACATTATCTCTCTGCAGGGCCTCCATCTCCTGGCTTCATTGCTATGCAGCACAGTACAGTGGTGACTCTGACACGTATCCATCTTCGATTTATCTTAGAGCAGCAGATGTTGCGGCATTGTTTAACTTTTTAGGAGTCAAATTTCGAACTAGGTTGTACCAGAGCACAGCAGTTGGCACATTTTTCCTGCCTTCTGATTTATGGGTGAGTGGAAGTCTTGCGAGTGTCGAAACCGTTGCTGGCAACCTGTTAAATGCGGTCCCACATTTTTCACATTCATCCAAATAGCATCAAACGTCGCCTCTTCAAAAATCCAGGAACATCCAAAAAAGAAGGCGCAGCCATTCACTCTACGCAGAACAAGCCGCGGCAGGTTGTGGTCTGTCACTGCGCAGCGTCGCTCTCTGTAAAAGGGCTTTCATGCACTTTCGTTTGACTTATTATCTCGTGGAGATCCTCGCTGCTCCTGCGCCGCCTTCCGCTCTCTCCCACTCCGCTTTACGCAGTGTGCAGCCAGAGTCCTCTCCATGAGGAGCGTCATAAATTAAACATGGCCCTGGCTTCCCTTGTGCGTCTGCTGGTAAAAATAGCAGTGATGCCGGTGCGCAGCCCTGCGCCCTTAATGAAGTGCTGCCGTGGAAAGTGTGCTGATCCTCCGTTGTGACTTGTGCTCACGCTCTGTGGCGACCGTGTTCTGACTTTCTCAGACTCCCCGAGTGACTCTGAGCTCATTTGGTTATACAAGTGCTCACAATTACCCAGAGATTTGGACACAGGGACATGGGATATTTCCATATCCCTGACGGATGTTATTTTAATTACACTGAACTGCTTGACTTTGTGCTGCGGATTTACAGGTTTTTTCTTCTTCTGTGGATGTGAGTGCAGGGATTCTGAGAAGCATGGGAAGCTATATTAAATCACTCTGTGCTTGAAGGAGCTGCCTTTGATTGTGAGGCAGCTCTTTAAAGTACAGGTAATTACGAAATCGTGATAAATTACAAGATAATGAAAAAGAATCTCCTCCTTCGCTGGCATGCAGCCATTTCAGCTTGTGGTTGAAACTGTGCGCATCATCTGAAGAAGCCAGCGTTGTTATCTCCAATCAGCCTCTTTGTGGGGCCTTAATTATGTTTGATTGAAAAAAAAACTGCACGTGGGAGCAGGCGAGATAATTATAGCGTCGAATCTGCCCCCACCTTGAAACACAAACATACGTGCATCAACACAGCTGATTAATTTGGGTGATAACGCAGGAGGAGGCGGCAGGTGTGGGGAGACAGATGCTTTCCGCCGGCAGGATGCTTCCTGAAAACAAATGCTTCATTTTTCATTGACGGGGAAATGTGGCACAGTAGTTCAGTGGGTTTCGCTAATGTGAGAGAGGTCTGTGATTCATGCAGCTCCCCCGGCCTCGTTCCTCTTCAGGTGCTGGGGGTAATGGGGCTCGTCCAGTGCCTCGTGTGCGCAGATTTGACTGTCTCTGCCTCTGCTCGACTTTATTCCTCACATGCTGATGACATTTCATCTTCACTTGGTTCAGGGAGCCGTTACCAGACGTTTTTTCGCAACATCCCTCGAATTTAGCTGAGCGAATTAACAAACGACTGCTTCCCGTCACCAGGCAGGGACTTAGACATTCAAACCAGGTGCAGAGAATCAGCCACGGAAATGTGGCGGCTGAGCTGAATCTCCTGCAGGAAAAACTCGGCTGAACGAATAATGTGCCGTTGTTATGACTTTGGAACCGGATGACACAAAATATAATTTCTATCCAGGGTTTTCTTTGTGTTCGGTGCCGTTTCCAGATGACTACAAAGCTTTCACCAATGTTCCCGTAAACAATTGCAGACTGTTAGTGATCGTACCTGAGGAGTTGATCCATGTGTAATTTGAACAGCTGGTGTCGTTTATTCATTTGACATCAACGGGGCCTTTTATTCAAACACGTTTTCCCTCGTGTGTATATTTTCACACAGCTTCTCTCGCATGTTAGATCTTAACGCCGGCGCATGACCACGAACAAGCCCAGAGCCTGCAGCTGAGCTTGGAACGAGGATGACGAGCAGGTATAAAGTCGACAGAGATGATTTTAGTCTGAGCTCTGTTCTGTTATTTCCACCAGTTTGTTTCACCTAAGCTCTACCACAGACTCCAGCCTATTACTCTCATCTGAGTCATTTAGAAATGTCCCCCATCTCAGCCATTACTCTGACCCCACCCACAGGTGACACCGGCCGGACGAGCTCGAACGGGAGCGCACGTGGGAACCTCGGCGCACCTTCGGCGTGAGATCCAGCCAGAGAAGCCTTCGTCTCTCCTCCCTCCTCTCCATCTCTCCTCCCCCGCCCTCCTTCGCTCTCTCTCCCTCTCTCGCTCGCTCTCTCTTTCTTAAATTGAAATTGGTCTGGCTCGAAACATGACAACAGAAAAGCCTCCGTTCTGCGTTGCCGGGCTGTCCTCCACCCCGCACACTTGAAACTCAAAGAAGCAGGCGCAAAGAGGAAGGGCTCGCTCAGGATCCAGTCAGCGGGAGTAAGGAGAGAGCTTCGTAGCGTCCGCGCTGCGCATCGCAGATCCCACAAAGTGCTGGTGTTCAGCCCCGGAGGAAGTTAACATGCATGTGAACGCTCTGATGCGCGCAGGGATTGGATTTGTGGGTTTCTGCTTAGTCGCCTTCGTCCAGCAGTCGGCTTCAGGAAGTAAAGCCACTCAAGGTAAGTTTTCAGCTCACTTCAGCGTTTCTGTTACGCGTGATTGGTTGATTGATTCACAGACTGGACGGAATCAACGTGTAGGTTCAAAGCATTTATTTCGAAGTGAATTGGCCTGTGAAGTGTTTAGTGACTTGGACGCATCATTAATTCCAGCCAGGACCTAATTTAGCAGTTGCTCTTTGTTCCGTTCGTTGTTTTAATGCGCATTCGCCAGCACGAAAGACGCAAAGTTTGCGCGAGACTCCGCTCACAAAGAAACAGCTGTCTTTGAACTTCAAGCGTCCGCGGTGTGAACAGTTATGCTGCATAGTCAGTCCAGCAGGTAATGGTGCTGAGACGACCAGGAGGTATTTGTCACAGCCCAGACAAGTATTTGACACCAGCTCGCTACACACACGGAGGAGCCCGTCTGTCAGACACTGCAGCTACAGTACAGTCCGGCCCAGTCGGCTGGTGAGAGAGGATTCACGCCAGACAAGGGCAGAACGAATCAGAACCAGGGCACCTCACCGGACCGACGCCGTAAGACCCTGCGTGTCTGACTCAGTTGGTCTCTGAGGTATCTGCATGCGAAGGCACATCAGTGTGTGTGTGTGCGCGCGCGCTGACTGTGGTCGGTGATGTTTCAAACGCGCACACACACAAAAAGACGTCTCGGCTGGTCGACGAGGAGAAGGGGGTGGGTGACTGTTTTGCATCCTGGGTGGTCTGCCCCCACTTGTGGGAAAACTCAATATTTACATTTTGCAATTAGAAGTACTTTTTCTGCTTTATTTTCCACAACATCGATTCCACACTTCCTTGTAGCGTGGAATGCTGCTGTGTGGGAGCCTCTGTGTAATGGCCTGCACCTGCGGACGACCACTAAGACCTCTGCTCCGCGTCCGTTGATCAGGGCCGCTCTGACCTATTGTCTGCGAGCTGGGAGACATTTACAATGAGGAAAAAATGCACATTTTGTCAGGCCACTATTTATTCAATGCGGATGTCGTGACAAGAGTCTTTGTCTTTCATCACTGTCGGTCTAATCATGCATCAGTCATTAGTCCAGGAGGAAAAAGAGAGAATGAGGGAGGGAGGGAAGATTTGAGGATGTGGTGGAGAGAATGACAAAGAAAGGAAAAATGAGAGCCGGGAAGCAGGAGAGATTAAGGGAGCAGACGGTGAGAGAGGAGGGCGAGCGGCAACAAGCGAGGCAAGGAGAAGGAAAAAGGAAGGAGACGTCGTGGCAAATCACTTTCCCTCAAAGAGTCGGGAGATCTTGTAGCGGCACCAAGGCAACGGTTGGTGCGGGGCTGACATGCTGCTGTAGCTGGTTGTGTTGGTGTAACCTCTGCTCCGGGACCTGGGGGTTGAGAACACAGGGCTGCCTGAGCGGGGAGGAAGGCCAGAGCCAGGCCCGGACGCACTGTGGGAACCCGGCAGCCTTGGCAGCGTGAGGCCCAAGTGATGGGAGGCTTACCTAGAGATGTTGCCTGATCCTCCACTGGAGGACGGGGAGGTCGTAGAAATCCCCGACCCCCAACGCTCACTCGCCCCTTTTCCTTTTTCCCCAACTCTTGCTTTGTTTGCTTTGTCCTTGCTTCCTTTCCTCGGCACTGAATGAAGCAGCTCTGCTTTTCCTCTGGCGAGCACAGCCAACGGCGGCGTCACACTCACTGTCTCAGAAAACCCTCCGTCAACCAAAGTGCTATTTATATTTCAGCAACACCCAAGCTGCGCTGGCTCCCGTCTGCCCCCTTCACCGCTTCCTCCGGTGCCGTTCGCTGGGAGAAGGCTGGAGATGCCGCAGGTCATGTGTCAGAGAACGACTGTGTGTAATTGGGAGAGCATGGACAATATCTGTGGTCACTGGACAATTCTTTGAAAGTGCACACAAAGCCACATGCAAGAACCTCTTAAATTGGGCTTTTATTGCTGAATTCCCGCTTGGCCTTGAACTCGTCTCAGACAGATGCTGTGGCAGCGTCTTCAACGCTGTGCGCCAGCTTCTTCTGCCTTTAACATTTCGACACCGCTTTGGCATTAATCTTTCCTCACCCTCGCTCTTGTTTCCCAGCCTGTGCTTTTTGCACTGCCCCGCAGTCCTGGCGGGCTCCTGCAGCCGCTACACGTACCCCTCAGAGACTGCATGTGCCCTAAAACAAGCAGCAGCAGTCGCTCAGTGTTTGGCAAAGTCATCTTGGACGATGTATTCATGTCAGCTGGGACATGCCGTCATTTTCTGTCCTTATCCGGATTCTCTGACTTTGAGAAGTTCTGGACGTGACGGATCAGGACGTTTTTTTCCTGCCTGCTACTCGTATTTTAAAGACGATGGGCTCTTAACCTTTTGAAACCAAACAAAACCATGATTCTGTGATGATAAGGGCCGAGCTTGGCCCCGTCACTCTTCTCCCTCTGCAGGCGTCTAGTTTCAGTAAGCTGTGTTCTCGCTGCGGTCAGAGTGACGCGGGCAGATTCAGCCTGGAGGTAGCCCTCGGTCGTTTGCAGTTGAGTGGGTGGAAGGGATCAGTCCAGCCTACCTTCGCCACTCAAAGCATCTGCCTGACAAGTGGTGCTCCGGCAGCCGGCGCAGCTGAGATTATTATCTCGGCATTACTCGAGTGGTGAAAACACTTGATAACAATTCCATCCAAGAGCAGAGCAGAGTGACTCGCAAAAAGCGACTTTGATCTGTGGGTGTGTGTGTGAGTGCAATGAGTAATTTTCGGCCGGATCTTGATGAATGCACTTAGCAGCCTAAAGTACTTGTGTGTCCCAAAACGAGGCGGCGTCGCAGGCGGACGGGTAAAAACGAGGAGCAGCGCTGGTTCGTTGAGATGCAGCGTGATGCAAGTGCTGGGTTTAGTTGGAGGCGCGTGAAGCCCAACTGCTGGTTGGGGATGCGACCCCTCCGGTGACTCAGCGTTCTGCTCGCCGCTTTTATGTAAAAGCCAAGATATTTTCAGACGGTGGCTGAAGTATTAGCCGCAGGCACCTGACGTCTCAGTTCAAGGTCTGCAAATTAGAATTTCGGTAACTGCACCAACCACATGATTAACACTAACGATCCGCCACCACTGGCCTCAGTACCGAGCATTTGCTATTTCTTATTTTTCTTTGTGGAAAATTCTGACAATGTTTACTGTCATACATCTATAGAGCAAGTTAAATTCTATCAACGGTTAATTTAGAGGAATATGTCCTGATATTTGGTGAGTTAGACTTTCACTTACTGCTTAGACTCAAACAATGGTGACACCTGTTCTGGATCTGTCAAATTATAACAGCACCTAGTGTCACCTTTACTGTACATCACTAATTAACACAATATTTTCTTGGATTAACCCACTAACATGATTGGTCTCTGCTGGTTGCTTAGCAACAGCTTCAAGTCAAGAAATACATTAACACTTTGTTGTCATCATGGACTGAACACAAAAATTCTCTGGTTTGAATTAATTCCTTGTTGTCACCTTTGTGCAGAGCCACACTAGTTCCCGTGTTCCCGTGCTAAGCTAAGCTAACCAGCCGGTGCCTGATGTTGACGAGATTACTCCGATCATTTAACTCTGTTTTGAGCTTTTTACACGTGGTATGGATGAGAGGTCGGGGCCAGAGCCCCAACCTGTGGACTCTGCCGACCGCCTGTTGCTCCCCGGGGAGCCCGTCAGCTGTGGAGACCCTTCTGTCATGCAGCCTTTTCTCCCTCCCCGTAGCAGGGAATCACTTCATCGGCATCTGGCGAGACCCTGGTGACCACGTTTTGTCACCTCGTTTAGAACACGGTTGCAGGGCTGATAAATCTGCAGATTTCAGGTGCAGCAGAGAGGGAGAGTGAAAAACTGCAGTTTAAATCACCTCAGCTTTCTGGAGAACAGCAGGACAACTTCTTTGTATGCAGCCAGTGTCCAGAGGAGAAAAAACATTCAAGCCCTCACAGTCAGGAGAAAGGACTGCAGAGCCTGATTGGAGCTTGTTTATTTATCAAGGCTTTAATCTGAACAATATGTCCCAAATAAGATCTGATGCTTCTCTCAACTGTGGCATTATGGTTCAAATTAGAAAACTCTCTCCGCGGCTCCCATCGCTTGCTCGGTTTCCCTCTCACCCTGTCAATGGCCTTTGTTCTCTGCAGATGCGGCGCTGACAACATCTCCGTTGGTTTCGGGGGAGGATGGAGTCGGCGTTGACGACGCTCTGACCCCACAGTCTTAGACTCGCCTCTAGAGCCCCCTTTACAAGTGCTGATGGCCTGCCGAGGAGCCTCGGTGCCGTCCCTTGGCCAGCTGCAGCAGCTCTTAGATCATTAATCCTCTCACCCCCTACCGCAGAGCCCACGCTTGTTTTCTGTCCCATTACTCACTGGGGACACTGAGACGGAGGGAAACGCGTCGCTGGGACCGTCATGTCCGTGTCTGTGCTGTCTTAGGCTGGTGGCTGACTCCACACCGTGCTTCCTCCTCTTTCGCCGGTGACCTTTTGGCTGAATAATGGGGCTGCGTCTCTTTTCGAGTTTGGGCGGGGGGGTCAGCGAGGGACGTGATTAGACTGGTCTGCAGTGGTCAGCGTCGTAGGAGGGGGTTGGGGTCAGAGAGAGCCTTGTTTACAGACTGCGTGTGTTTACATTCCTGATGGTGAGCGCCAGCTTTAGAGACTGCTGGAAGTGAAAGGAAATGCTCTTATTCTGCTTAGTAATGGAAAAATCCAACCCAATACATGAAGGAATCCAGATGCAAAAAAAGCCAAATTATTTATTTGGTGGGTTCTGGCTGTTGCGTTCTGTGCAAAAAGAAAGAAGACTTAACTAATGAAACGGAGACATGGGAACATCCACACGGGCCTCTGCTGTGTTTAATCATATTCTTTGTAGCGCGTTTTTTATGGATTGTCTGTTTTAAATCATTACAGTCATCCATCACACAGATTTTTTTGGTTGCAATTAGTGATTTTCTTTATCCACTAATTCCACTCACACTAGATTAATCTATCAATCATTGAATGATTTGGCCTCTAAAGGTCAGTAGAAAGTCATTATCCGTCCGTCGCTATGACCATAAATGCCTTCATGTACAGCTGAGGCGGTTACTTCACTGTTGCTGGTGTTTGGTTTGTTCTTTGATTCCTGGGCTCGATACAGACGTTACACGATGTTGATACAGAGCTTGTCTCGTGTCACACAGTTAGTTTTACTACTTTTACTAGACTATTTAAGTTACCAGATACTTTTTGCAAGCGTAGATTATTAATGAAAATGAATATTTTCTTGTAAACTGCAGTTTTATCTTCTAACAAAACAAAAATCTTTATTTTCATCCGCTGGGCTCCGGATTCGCTCGTTCCGTCTCCCACATGCTCTGATCCAAAAATAATTGAAGCTGAGTCCGGATCACATTTTTGCCTCTTTAATATTTTATCGGTGGCGTCCCTTGGTGGACGGCCAGTTTAAACAGTGATTGAGAGCTCATTAAATAAGTTAAACTGCGCGAGTGAAATGTTTGCATGAAGTAATTTTGCTGTCTCTCAGCATTTAAATGAAGCCTACATCCAGTCGGTTTAGTCGTTAAATCCTGCTTCACAGCTTACACAGAGCACCATTCACTTTATGCCTCCGTTTGACAGGAAACTACTAAAAATATCACACTTGTGCTGTAATTGCTACGTTGCCATCTTTATAGTTGGTACTGTATCGGCTAAAGCAGCCTCCAGTGAATGTAATTGCTGTGTGCAGAGGGGAGAGTGTCATGTCAGTTAGCTCTGGTTGTGTAAATATACGGTATGCAGTCGGACTAAGTGCCACCCTTCCCACATATAAAGTGTGTTGCATGGGGCCAAGGAGTCATTAACGTTGAAGGACACATGCCAAGAAGTGAAAAATCCCGTGAAAGGTACGAGTGATTTTCTTGTCACTTCAGCGACTAATGGGGAAACAAGTTGTGCTTCGTTATTTGGTGTGTACTACTAGACCTCCACCACTTACTGCAGAGCGTGTCATGTCAGCCACTCTGCACTCGCTCAGTATTACTCTATGATTCACTTAATTACTGTAATAAGTGTTTTCCTTCTGGAGGTGGTCCGGAGGTCTGTGAGTCATAGTCGATTAAGGCCACACATGCTAAAGGAAAGGCCAGAACCAGATGCTTGGTCTATGATCAAAATCAAAGCGAATGGCCATGATTTATTCGCAGAGCTCCAGCTTCCTCGGGAGATTTTTAATAAATGACATGAGTGTGTTTGCTCTTTGCCGTGAAGTCTCATCAGTGTCCTACGTGCTTTGTTGGAAAGCACATCAGTGTGTGCGTGAAGCTCTTCACAAAGAAGCACGTACAAAGACTTCAGCTGTGTGTGTGTGACCCGGCTCGTTTTGAAAAGGACGCCCCAAACCCATCATTTCACTCTGCTGCCATCGGAGAACTCGTAAGAGCAGAAATCTTTTGTATAAAAAAAAAAAAAATCTGTGTTTAGCTGCTTTACTGTATTAAATTTAAGTCTGGTTATTTATTAGGGATTTTTCTTGGTCAAAAGATAAAATCATGTTTTATGGGATTTAGATGTTTCGCCGTTGACTGGGGAAATTTAAAAAAAAAAAAGGGGGGGGGGGGCTTAGTATAATATATATATTTATATTGTCTAATTAAAAAACGTTATTTTAGTTGACTCCCTGACAGAGCAGTCTGATTCTCTATTTATTTATTTATTATGGGCTGAACAGTAATGGTGGCAATTGGTTCTATTACTGTCTCCATTACACATAAATATTATATAATGTATGTACAGTAATAAAAAGTAAATATAAGCAAGGTTCATGCATCAACACAGTTAATGTCTTTCGTCATGTTAACAAGATGTTGCTCTTCTCAAACTCGCTTTGCTTGTTCTTGTTCGTTTTGCCGTCGCCCTCAGATTAATCTGAGGCTTCATGGTTAGTGGACATAAGCAGGGAGGGACCCGGGGTTTTGAAGTTGCCATCGCAGTTTTTGAAAGGCCAGGATCAGTCAGTGGTCATGATCCCTAAACATTTGGAGTGTGTGAAGGATGAGTGTAAATATCAGGAATGGAAGCAGTTGATATTTTTATTCACGGCTTTTTAGAGCCTCGCTGGACAGCCAACACTGTGTCCCTTCATTAGCTGAAGGGGATCTGGGCAGGAGGGGGATAGGAAGCTAAAACTTGTGTTAATGTTGACGTCTGCATTTCGTCTCAACCACACTTTTTTGGGAGGTCTGTTAGTCTCATGCTCTGCACAAGCGGAACCGAGTCAAAAAAATGTTCACCTTGTCACATTGTTACAACCAACTAGTTCCTGTCCTCTCCGCGGCCTGGTCCCGGCTTCCTCTCAGAATCCCTCTTAGTATGCTACCGTTAATGCGACGGGTTCAGGCACATGTCCCGTAGCAGCATCACGACTCAAACACGCTGCTTATTGTTGCTTCTCCACTGTACAGCGTGAGGAACGTGGTGCAATCTGTTCGCTGAAGAGGAACCGTTCGTCTTCAACTAACAAATTCCAGAAATCTTCACACGAGAAAGATTTTGTGACACGAAATCGGAATCCAGTTGTATTTCCGCCCAGTAAGCAACACAATCGTCTCCAGAGCCACAGAGCAGGACTGTCGGAGACATCTTGTGTCCAGTTGTTCAACCTATTTTCGCATGTTCATAAATTCAGAACATTTTGATGCGGATACACAGAGTAAATCTGACTTTTAATTCTAAGCAGAGTGTTTTTATGTGCTAACACATGTCTGGAGGGCATCTTTAAGTGTGTGGGCTTTGTGCAGTTTACAGAAACATTAAGCATATTGTTTTTATCAAAGGTCCATTTTCTCGAGTTCTGCACCGAATTTTCCAGCAGTTCTTTCAACAAACCCGAGTTAAAGTCGAGGATGTTAGTCTGAACCTTTTGCTTTGCTTTATAACAAGTGGAAGCTGTTTATGAGAACCATCATATGGATCATTTACAACAAATGTGCTCATATAGTTCAGCCTTTCTGTCTCTACTGCTCTGCACCTAAAGCAATTATCCTGACCTTAACCCCATCCTGCTCAACCGCAACCCTAAGTATAGTGTAAGTGTGGTTCTAAGATGGGTAATTACAATACTTGTTCCTTTGTAATTATACGCAGCATGACAAACACTGATGCGAAGAACACCTTTTTTATGGACTTGAACCCATCGCTCTCTGCGTGTACTGCACATGCAGCTCGTGGAAAGGAAGCGTTTTCTCAGGAAATGTTTCGTCCGTAACGCACAAATGTCGACGTGTGCTGAGAAACGCACAGTTAAATGTTTTATAGCCGTCGCTGAATGAATGCATCACTTGGTTCGTATTTGTGACTATTATTCTGGTGTTGGCTGCAGGCAGCACCAGTAAGGCTACACCTATGGGTGTCCCAGCTCCACTTAGTCTATTTCTGTATCTGAAGGGAAGGTGATGGGCTGGAGGTTGGGAGGGCTGGGGCAAAGCAAACAGCGAGGGTCTCAGCACTCTGAGTAAACATTACCCTATGTTTGAACTGCACACCTTCGGCCCTACAATTCTCCCACACACTCGCGCTCTCCCTTCGGAGTCTAATTCCTGCTAACACGCCCTCGAGCCGGCCGAGCTAAATACACTGCTTATCCCGGGCCTTCCCATAAATCAGGGGGGAAAAGCACCTCTGACAAGGTCTCACCTCCACAGCCGGCGGCCCTTACGGCAGCGCCGACTTACATGTGGGGACTGGCCCGGTATAAATGGACTAATGGCATTTCAGAGTAACTTTCCTAATCACCACCTCCGCACACAAGGATGTTTTATCTGGCAAATGAAATACAATTAAAATGAATCCCGTTCGTTTGCACACCGCGCCCTGAGTCCTTTCCTCTACCTTCACCCGCCAAACGCGGAGCTGTGGGTCAAAAGTTTGACACGAGTTTTATTGAGCATACAATAGCACGAAGCGAACTGATTTAGGGAGAAGTGAAAACATATTTCATCTTTTTGCTCCTTGGTTTCATCCAACAAAATCCCTGAATTTACTATTCCAAGAATGTCAGTGGGTTTAAACGCAGACTCCAGCTATTTGTGGGTTTAATACGTTCAAGTGCGTAGAGCAGAGTAGAGCTACGGCAGCAGCGATATTCAAAATGACACATTCCCTCGAGGCTTAAACATCTGAGCGCTGCCCAGCAGCTCGCTCCTCTTTGGTTTGCTTGTTTTGACTTTGTTTATTCATCCTTGTCTCAAAGCACCGGCACCATCTTCTGATGCCTTAACTCGTTTCCAACAACTGTGATCCCTCAGCACAAAAGGAATAAAAAAAGACGCAATGAAAAACACGATTTGTTCTCATCTTGGGCAGGAGTCAATTACCAGCCAGGCTTCACTTAACATATTTTGTTCTCAAGCGTTCAGAGGAGCGTCCTCCGGACTAAGGGATGTATTGAGTCTGACATGTTTATTTCCATGGCAAAGACGGGGAGGATTTCCAAAAAGACCGGCTTTTGTTATTCATGTGTTCGTTGGATCTCCCCCAGTAACTTTTATGGCTGTTTTTTTTTTTTTTACAATGCTCTGACAGTCATGGCTGATTGGAGTTCAAGGAGCAGAATTTCTTAGTTTGTATGTTTTTTTTTTTTTTTTGTGGAGCTTTTTTGTTAGACTGCTTGGATGGACATTTCTGAGCAGGGAGCAGGTTTTTCAGTTACTTACATAATTACACTGGTTTAGTTAGATAGTTCTCCCAAACACAGCCGTGTTTATTTTAAAGCCCTAGATGCTCTGCAAGCTGCTCTCAGTCATCATTTAAAACTTCACTCAAGTCATTATGAATCATAACATGGCAGAAAGCCCAATACATAAAGCCCAATATCTGGTGTGGTAAAAAGTGTTTGTGCATTATTTATAGAGCTCTGTGCAGACACGCATGTTTGAATTCCTTCTGCGCTAAAAGAAAATCAAAGCCGTGCAGGTTAACCTTTCAGCCTCCGCGTTATGTCCCCAGCTTTGAATCGTGATTCCGGTTTCTGCCCGTTTAAGTGTGCGTTCGTGTGTGTCAAAGTAAAAGTGTGGCAACCTTGCGGACTGGAGAGATTAAGCAAAGTGATGCCCCAGATGGGAACATTAATAACAAGATGAAGGAGGGATTCTGTGGCTTTCTATCATAATGAATACTAATTACTGCATGGACACGGCACAGAGAAACCTGGCAGCAAAACTGATATTTTGTGGTGATTAATACCGTGTCCACTGAAAAACACTTCCTCACACAGCCCCTCTTGCTGTTATCCCAGCAGACAGGCTCCAGGCTGCTGCTGAGGAGAATCCTCATTGTTCTCACATATTATAAATCGACACCAAACTCGAGAGTCTTCGCATCATTAAATACATTTGTGACAACTTAGAAGCAATCAGCCGCAGCTGTTGCAGGTGCTGTTCCACAGACGGTGATGTAGTGTTCGGTAAACCTGACGGCTCACGAAAGGGACGACGATGCTGCTGTTTAAAGCGCGTTCGCCTGCACAAAGTGTGGTTGGTGCTCTGTTTTCCTTCAGGTTGTCGTTGGAACGTCTCTGCTGAGCGTCTCATTATGTAACGATGATGCACAATCGTCATCTATCTTAGCTGCAGGCTGCTGGTGTTGGTCCGTCCGTTCACTGACACGCACACAAACCTCAGTCTGAGGGATGAAGGGTGAAGCCTTTTCCTCCAGCTCCGACCTGAGGTTGACGTTCTGGCTTTAAGTGACTCAGAGTGACCTGGTACTTCAGCTTGTCCCGGTTCCCAATAAAAGGTCTTTACAGTGTCATCTTCATTGGGAAGAGCTGTGGTTGAAGGCTCATTGAACAGCACTGGCTGAAGGTTCACGCGCCCTCATTTCGAAGTTATCGTAAACCATCACAACGTTGATTTTTTTTTTTTTTTTTTTTTTTTTTTTTAGCCTTTTACCATTTCAACCCATAAACCATGAATATAAGAGAGTTAAGGACACCTTGGACTGAGAACATGTCCTTTTATATGATGCCATTTTCACAAAGGTTATGGCCCTTAAACAGCTGATGATCTGGAAGGCTGAGCCATATTAGACTCTCTGTTGAGACAGGCCGTCCCAACCCACAACCCAAAGGTCTGATTTGACTTGATTAATGCGGCTCAGCTCCAATCACCTCTGTGTCACATCACTGCTGTGGCTGTTTTTAAGAATCACTAGAAGCTCTGCAAAACTTGTAGTGACATCAGCTCGTGTCATTGCAGCATAAACATATTTCCTCTGTCCTTGTCGCTTTCTTTCATTCTAAATCTCTATTGTGACGTGTTCCCGAGCTGCTTAAAGGCAGAGTAATGGCTATTTTTGATTTGATTTAGTGATAAAGATTCTCCGTGGAGTCTGCAGCGTCACTGTCTTCATTTCCACAACAAACTTTCTGTCCTGCAGCTCTAGGCTGATGCAGCCAATATGTTAAGCTCAGGGGTTTAGGCGGCAGGTCATTTCCCAGTGGGATCAGCCAGCTCCTGTGGAGCGTTTGTGATAAGAGTGGAAGCTAAGTAAACCGTGTTGAGATGCCCTGCCCCTGTGTGCAGGGGGTAATCCTAAACACCTGGGCTAGTTAACTGGGCTTTGGTTGGATTAGGCTCCATGAGGCAAACCTGATCATGCTCCTGGTTTAATCCATTCCCATTCTTATCTCTCCACATTCTCTCTTTTACAATTCAAACTCAGTGCAGCAGTCACACAGCAGACAATATTATTACTGAGCTTTTTTATCGGTCGTAGCGTCACGTTTTCTTTATTCTTTGTTAACCGAGATTGTTCTGGGTTGGTTTTCTTACTGAATTCGAGTAATTATTCCATGTAAAACAAAAGTGTTTCCTCTTGGCGAGAAATGCTCCAAGTTATTTTTCAGATGAGGTGTCTGGGGTTTGGTCCCTACTGGAATATTTTATGATGGTCCAGTGAAGATTTGTTTTGTAGCTGTGTAACATGGCTGTAGCCTTTAACTTTTTCATTTTTCTATAATAATTTTATTTTTGGGAGAGGACGTTACTGAGGAGACAGAGGCAGAGTCCCCAGAGTTCGACTTCAGGCTCCTCGTCCCTGTTTTCTGGTGTTTTGATTTTCCACATACTGTATCACTTCTCTAAAGTCTCTGATCATTGAGCAGTTGAGCATCTTTGTAAACTAAAGAACATTTCAGCTTCATCAACCAACCGCTCTCTCCCTCCTCCTCTGCAGATGTGGACGAGTGTGCAGAGGCTCTTGACAACTGCAGCATCGATGCCATCTGCCAGAACACCCTGAAGTCATACAAATGTATCTGCAAGTCCGGCTATAAAGGGGATGGCAAACACTGTGAAGGTAAGTCAGGAGCCACAAACCTTTTATCCGTGGTACAGTATACTGAAGGCGAAGCCACATTTGTCATGTTGATGTAGCTTATCTTGATGAATGCAAGCCCTTGGGCCAGAGACGAGCCCGAGAAAAGTCTCACTCAACATAACTCATCAGCTTTAAGACTCTCCTGAAGAGGTGGGCGAGCGAGGGACGGGAGAAAGACGGAGAAAGACGGAGCCAGGTGCAGAGTGCTCCTTTGTGACGAGATGAAATGAAGCAGTGCATTTCCTACACATGTTAGAGGGGAGAATTAAGATAGCGGCTGAATCGCCAGTCGGGGGCCCTGCCGAGCAGACGGGATGTTTCCACAGCCAGAGGCTTGACTCCTACACTGTCAGACACAAATGTGTTTTTCCAGCCTTTTTTTAATGGGACCAAAGCCTCTGGATCATTCTATCCCTCCAGTTTATTGGTATTATTGCAAAACCACATTTCACAGTGTCATTTCTTTCCTTACTATTACTATTCGCTCATTTACTTGACCAAATGTTTTTCGTGGCCTTGTTCCTGGGGGTCACAGAGTTAGTTAGCTTTTTATTGAATCTGTGGTTGAATATTTGCCAGGTGTGAAAGTCAGCCGATGGCTCCTTGACTCACGTTAAGCGTATTTCAAAATTAAAAGTGGACAAAATAAGAAAAACAGCTGCAGAAGAGAGAGGTTCAGCATCGGTCGTGGCGGTGCAGCTGAAAGCAAATGAAGCCGTAAATATGACAACAGATCTCATCACGACCTGAAACGTATTACCAGGGCTTTTTCAAAGTAATTTCGTTTTCTCTTTATTATTTCATCGTGAGGTAAATATAATAACTTTACAGATTGGCTGTAGATGCATTTCTCCTATTCTAATTGCTTTTTATATTGGTTTGTTGTCTTGGAAATTAATGATGGAGGCGGGTGGGAAATAAACTTCACCTTGTCTTCTTCACAGATAAACATTATGGTCTGTGTTTATAATTCAGTCTAGATACGATGCTCACTGTAGGACCGCGTGTGTGTAAAAAGCTCCAGTACATGGTTCTCATTACAGTCTTGTCTGTACATCAAGCCAAAAACTGTTATTCTTAGTATTACTTCTATTATATTTAATCTCCAGCATTAAATTCATGAGTTGTTGTTTATCATACACACTTGTCTAAAAGACAAATCCACATCTGTTAGACATAAAGAGGCTTTGGCCCCAACTCTGTAAGATGTGACAAGCACTGAACAAAGACAAATTTAGAGCAATTGGAGCAGAATCACTTCTGTCTTAACATGTGGTGGGTGTTTCAGGTTTACAGCAGAGCAGGAAAGTGATGGCTGATTGGGGAGCGACAGAGATGTGGAGAGTGATTCTTTTTTTCGCTCCCAACCCTCGACTGTCAAGACCAATTAAGCCCTGAGTGAGGCAGCCTCAAAGAGCAGCTGAACGGCCGGGATCATCGGCCCTAAATGGGCCAGTAAGTGTTGAGTGGAAGCCTGCTGTGTTCATAATCCACCTCAGTACCGGCCCCTCAGACATCATCATAACCACAGCAGACAACCCCACTCAGCCTGTCGTCGCGATCTGCAGTCTCTTTGTCTGTCTCCTCTTGGTCATGTGTGACATGTCTCTGATTTTAGGACGAGTCAGCCTTATGTTTAACTTGACGTATTAGCTTCGTGGTCAGCGTTCACCTAGTGCTGCGTGGTGACGGTGGTGTAGCGGTGAGGTCCTGTGTGTATGTGATGGTAAACCCCGCCTCTCGCCTGAGTGACAGCTGGGATAGACGCCAGCATAGCCACAGTAGGAAGCGATGTCCGTTCACCGAAGAGTCGTTTGGATTCTACAGGATTGCATTGTATAAAAGTTGAATTTGACCTTTAAATGTCAGTCTGCTGAGCTTGGGCCTTTATCCGGCAGGTTTGCTCTGGGTTCTCCAGGTTCTAGGCCAACCTGTGACTCTGACTTACCTGTGGGTGTGAAGAGCGATCTGCCACGTAAGCCTCAGTAGCAGACGGCAACCAGGGTAGAAGCTGGGACAAAGTTTTAGATTTTAACATATTCGCTTCAGGCAAAACCAAATCAGTGAGTTTCTTGGCCTCTGCCCAAGTTTCATCAGCAACCAATTACCACAGCTGTGGTTTGTTCCCAGTTTAGCTCATAAGAGCTCTTAAAAACTAAAGATGAAACAAAGCAGGTTATTTAAACTCTCTTAAATTGTACCAAATAGCTTAATTGCACTCAGATGTAACATTTGCTTAATTACTTTCCCATTGAATGTCTGTTTTATAAATATGAAGCTATGCTAATCATCTGATTAATTAACTCAAATGAGAATGTTTTCCTAAACTCTCGAGCTGCTCATTGAAGGCCGTCGGTTCTACGGTACCGATGTCGGACTTCGATTGCTTCGAGTTGCTGAAATACGTCTCGTCTCTCCGCAGATGTCGACGAGTGTGCAACCGAATACAACGGCGGCTGTGTCCACGAGTGCATGAACATCCCGGGGAATTACAGGTGCACGTGCTACGACGGCTTCCGCTTGGCACACGATGGCCACAACTGTCTGGGTGAGTCTGTGATGTGTTTAGGGACACGTGTTAAACAGACATTTCCTCTCTGCAGGCGGGTCTGGGCCTCTGTCGGGACGACGTGTACCTTACGCTGCTTGTGTGAAATCTCAATCTCAGCCTGACGTGACCCATGTGGTTGCATAAAACCTTCTCTCTGCATGTGTAATGATAATAATATTTGTCCTAACTGACGTCTTATTACACTCCTGCCTCAGATTATCAGGCCCCTTGTCTCACGTAGGTGGTAGATTCTCATTCGCAGAAGGAAAAAGAGACTTTAAGATGTTGAGTTGAGCGCAGAGTGAGCCATCAGCTGTCGGTGCTTTTCCATGGTTTGCCATTCATGTCAGCTTCATAGAGCACATGTACTGAGAGCGTTATGGAATAAAGGAAGCTTCCTGCTGCTGAACACAGACATCACCTTCTGTCTGTCTCCCCCATGCGCTGCTCTTCCTTCTGGCTTGTTCTCACCTCCACGTCAGACGGTGTCGTTGCATTTTCGACGCTGGTGGCTACCCTGACATTGACATCAACGAAAGCACAGAAGCATCACAATAGGATAAAGTGATGGCACTTAACCATGATTCGCTGTGAATTCGCATGCAGGCAGCACGTCCACATCAACCCCTCATAGAACTGCTGGAAAACGTCTCTATGCTGATAATGGATCTGTTTAAACTCAACGAAGCCTCTCTCTCTCTTCCTCACCCATGCACTTGTTCCTACGGTGTAAAACAAGGCTATTTTCCGAGCCATTTAGCAGCGGCGTTCAGTCGTGCGTGGATCGTTTGCTGTGCCGTGGATCGGCTCCTGCCTTGCATGCAGGTGTGTAATTGCGATCTATGGCTGTGTGGCTGCTGCTGTTGCATCAAGTCGAGTTGCGGCCATCGATCCTTTTGATATCATTTGTCATCGTGAAGCCCACATAAACATGGAGAGAGCTTTCAAGTTCTTTTCCTTCCATGTTTTTCTTGCTAATGACCTGTGTGCAGGAGGGCAGAGACTTTTCCAAAAAGCTTTAACTCCTTGTCAGAAATTCTCTTATTCTCTATAAATCAAGGCAGTTAATTATTTAACGAACAAACATTCTTCAGTCTCGGCGTAGCAGATGGAGCACGTTGAATGATAAATATGCATCTGTCAAGTACAAATCCTGCTCTTGCCTTGTGACCTGAAAGGACTCATTTTGTTGAGAATTTAACTCGTGCTAATGCCCCTGCTCTGCAGCGCTAAGGGAATAATCCTCAGCACAAACACAACTAAGCACAGGAAAAGGTAGAGCTGGGGTTTCATGTTAAGACCCCAGCTTCCTCTTCCAGGTTTAAGCTCCTTTGGCCCCTGAGAAAAGATTAGCCCCCACGGCCTTGCAGAGCGAGCCTGTGCAGCTGGTTCCCAGACAAGGTCAAACCCTGGAGTCCTTATAGACCAGATGTGTCCGGGGCTGCAGAGTGGGAGACGTTCACCTGATCCGCACAAGTTCACCCTGAGTTTAGAGTCTGAGGTCTTTAAAGGTGCTTCTCTTTGGATTTACCGCCTTGTTTTTTTAACGCAAAGCTCCAATGATTTTGATTTGATTTCCTCTGCTTTTCATGGTAACACAGCAGTATAAACTCCCAGAGTAGCACGAGCTGCTTCTCTAAATCCTCCTGTAGCCAGCAGACGCTGGTCCTGTGCTGGCTCAGGAACAAGGGTTTGGTCTCTTTGTTTGCTCTGCGCTGCACGTGCGGCACGGCTCCTTGTAATTGGATGTGTTGGCAGCATAATGACATCGGGTGGTGGCAGGAGGCGGCGGAGCGTGAAGCAGAACGCTGCCTCGTGCGCCTCGCCGGGGACGCGCTGGCTTCTGAGGTCTCCCATGTGTGTCCTAAACCCCACAAAGATGTCAGGGAGTCAGCAAGGTGGAAGCAATGCAATATCACAGCACACTGCTCCTGTCTGTGCGGAGTGAGATGTCACTCACTGTATAATTCACCTCGCAGGGAGCTATTGTACCCTCTCCAACCTCACAGTGAAGTGAAGAAGTGAAGCATATAAGAACTCGATTACATCTTTTACAACTGCTACTATAATTAACTTGCAGAGGTGAGAGAGGGACCGTATTCCGTCAGCACACCTCCTTCATGGTGAGGCTGTAAAGGATTTTTCAAGTCTTAGGAAAAACGGAGGAATCAATGTCAATATAATCCAAAACATACATCCTCTTTAGAATGAAAACCAGATGCAGGAAGGCTATTAGTTACCCTGTGAAGCACCACCGTCCCCACATTTATGACCTATGTGTTTTGGTTGAGGTCCTACAGAAACCAAAATACCATCTTACCATTGCTAGTCATTCTTGTTAAACTCTCTCAAGTAGCCTAATATCATAAGCATCTGCGCAAATACTCCCTGACCCCGCAACCACAAATCACAACAATTGACTTCTATCTGGAGCTAAAAGACACAAATAAAGTGGAAATGCCTCGCATGCATGTAGCCTGACGGACTCCGGGAGAAGCCGACGCAGGCTTCAAATGGACATTACAGATGTTCCACACTTGTAAAGAAAAGGCCTTTGTCACTCCCTCGCTTATTCCTATCCGTCATTTTCTGCTGCGTCAGTCCGGACACGTTGCTACACACACGGCTTAAGAGGACGCGTTCCTTTGATTCCCATTGACCAACAGTGATTTGGTTTGTATTGACTCAGTCTATTCTAAGTCTATTCCCTGCGCGCTCCACTGGGACGTGAATGGCATTTTGCTTTCACCTTCCTCAAAGACGTGGCATGATCTGCACGACACGAAAGCAATGTCACTACAGCTTTGACGATGCTGCTAAGACGAGGTTGTGTCCGTTAACTGCGTTTATGGTGTTGACCGTTTCACACCGACCGCCGGGTTTTTGTGTTTGGACTCTAGGACTTTGGCTCAGCCAGTATTCGTGATTCGTAGTCCTTTGGGATCCTAATCAAACAGGGATTTATTATCGACCGGGATCTGGGGGGAAAGTCGCCATTGACCACATCTGTCACGCTGCAGGCTTTTAAATGCTGCATTGGCCGCTCTGGACATAACCTCTGCTCCCATCACTTATTTTTGCAGAAGATATTTAACCACCTCTGAATGAGGAGCCTTAACGACCACACGTTTGACTGAGTCAGGGTTATTAAGGTCTGGTGAGCTCGTCCACTTCAGGGTAGTTTAGACGCTGCTGGAGCTTAGCACTAACGCCTCACTTCGCTGATGCAGATGCTAAGTAGCCTGGGTTTCCCTCAGTGAGCAGCCACTTCGCTTTTTGTTGTGACGTACGCAGATCTGGTTTGGACAGAGTCTCTCCACGGTTCAAAGGAAAGGAGCTGGAGAGACGAGGGAAGGAATAGATTCAAAATTGATGCATTAGCTGGCTCCTGAAGACTGTGTCAACACGCTCTCTCTCCGGATTGTTCAGTCCCATCCACCATGAAATGAACAATTCCAGCTGAGCCCACTGGCAGCCCTTAGGGGAAGCCAAGGCTGAGATTGGGCTTAGGGACGTAAGTATGCAGCAGACTGGGAGCCGTCAGACGTCAGCACGGGGCCTCTTGTCTCCTTGGCATGAGGCTGTCCACCCAAAGTTATCCTGGGGTTTTGTTTAAAATACTTCCAGACTTGTTTTGGAGGAAAAGAGAAATACCATTTAGCATGATCATGGCTCATAGTTTTTCATTTAGGAAGGAATTCATTGAGAGATTCAGCGTTTGTACTTATTTACCAAAACGGTTACCTAGGAGACAGGCCCACAGTCAAAAACGTCTGAGTCCAATCAAAGCTATTAGCTTTGTTTATGTAATAGCATAAAAATCAAGCCTCGCTGCTGATTTAAGAATGAAATGCTACAGTAAACAGAGATTTTATTCATGTTTGCTTAGCAGATGTGAGTCAGTTAGCTGCATTAAACACAGTGGGTCAGGCACACAGGAAGCGCTGGAACTAATAAATGTTCAAAGCTAAATACTCTCAGTGTATCAATGCATCAACTTCCAGCCTGCAACGCTCTCTCACTTTTGGGTGATTTAGGAGAGTGTGTGTTCTGCAGATGAGAGGTCAGGACATCCTGCAGCACAGCAATTTATACCAGCTCTGTGTACGTGTGAATATTTCATCCTCCCTCTCAAACCTGCTGCCGTGGTCCCTGATACGGTCACTGATCTCCAGAAGAAACGAAAAGGAAATCTTTAAGTAGCTGGTGCCTGGTCGTGCACCAGAGCAGCACGTTTGGCCCCTGCCGTCCCCCCGAGTAGCTGTTTTGCAGCCTTTTCGCTGCACATGGCTCTGATTTGCTGCCTTATTAAAGAGTGTTTGCCTCCTCGAGTCCTGTAAATGAAATGCCCAAAGAGGCCACTCTGTCCACTCACCTCCTTGTCTCTGGTCTGTCTAGACCACAGGAACACGTCTCTCTGATCAAGACAGAAGCCAGACAGTGCGACGGGCGCACGGACGGCTTTGATGACCCACGGCAAGTCCCTCCCCCTGCATCAAAAACGCTTCAGGCCAGCAATAACCCCCCCACACCCCCCAACGTCAGAGGACCTCTAGAAAAAAAGCGCCGAGCAAAGAATTGAGCATTTCTCCAAGTGTTTGGGAGTTTCTGTAAAGCAACCACCATGTTTACACGGCTCTAAAGCGCTGCACAAGGCCAAATGTTATATATACAGTCAAGGCTATCTGAGAAACCAGCGGACATGGCCTCCGCATACACAACCAATCTCTTAATCTCTCTCCGTTTGAACCTTCCATTTCCCTTCGTCTCCTCGAGTAAAGCAGGGATAGACCAGAGACACGTTTCATTTTTCAGGAGTGAGGCAGACCTTTAAACTTGATTAAGACTCTTTTTTTTTTTTTTTCCATCCTCTCAAGAGAATTTTTAAAAAATGTTTTAAGTCCAAATAACATGAGCACTTCTCCCGGTCTGTGCCAGATCCCCTTTCCGCTTGGAAATATTTGCTTTGGACACCAGCCTTGCCCAGCACACAACACAGGCAATTATGGGAGCTATTTAAACAGGAGAGATCTACTGACAGGCGACGCCTCATTTGAAGGGATGAAGGAATCAGGAAATGAAACCTTCATTGATGCGCTGAGGATATGGAAAGAGAATTCCCCAAGGTCCTCTGAGGCTGGCTGTGTATCTCATGGGTATTTTGTGCAAGTGCGGAGGACGGCTGTATTTGCGTAGCCTTTGCATGTTTGAATTTTTGGGATTTGCGTGTGTGTGAAGGAAAGAGCGAGTTTCCGTGTGTTTTTGCCTCGTGGAGTTTGGGGTTGTTTGGTGCTCGCTAACAGTTTATCTGCAAAGGTGCAGCTGCGGGTTGCTGGCAGCTTTCGTCAGCTCGAAGGTCCTCTCCCTGCCGGTGCCGCTTTCATGATTGAGAGATGAAACTGCGAGGTCAACACCAAAGCAGCCACACAGCCCAGCGAAAGCCTGACCAGCCTCCCTTTGCAGTGACTTCAAGTCTAAATGTTAACTTTGCAGGAGTTTTTTCCTCTGTGCTCTGCTTCACCTGGCTGTGGAGTGATGCTTTTCCAGTCGACCTCAAATGACACAACCGTTCATTTTTTAGAGGAGAGAAGACTGCGCTGATGGAACGGACCCTGTCAAGGGTCACGGGTGCCACTGACCTGACCTACTTATCGGCCCCAGAGGTCTCGGCCTAGTCAGATGCCACTTTGTGAGCCCTGTGTGTTTGTGCATGTGGCTCGCCCACATTTTGTCCTGAATTCCTTTATCTGTACATCTGTGTGGACAAAGAAGAAAGAAGAGAACAGAGTAAAGTTTAATTTCAATCTCTGCTGGGCTGAGAATTCCCCAGAAAGGAAACTTAATCTAGAGACCTTCTGAGACTGGACAAATAGACAGTAAATTAGCTTTGCATGACGGTTTATTAAAAAAAGAAAGTCTTGTGTATACAGCAGATTGTCGGTGCATTGAACAGAGGGAGGGATAAAGTTCCATTGTGGTCCATAGTGAGGGACAGAGCCCAGATCTCCAGGACACGAGGGAATAAGAAGCGTCATCGTGCACAGGGGAGGCCAGAGCTGCCGAGCTCTGCACCGGGCCGGACGCAGCAGAAAGACGCACTTGTGCAAATAAGTCAAACGGTAAATAGTCGCTTTTCACAGATTGCTTATCAGTAGAAATGAAGTCAGCAGCTTTCATTTGTGGTCGGTTTTGCTTTCGGCCCCAGGCGACACCTTTTGTAAATGTGTGTGCGCCCGAGGCGGTTTGGCAGGGTTGTCTGTTGTCTCACCCCCCTCCGCATTCCTCCAGTCATGGGCTGACAGACACTCGTCATCAGCAGGTACTCTGGCCCAGGTGGATCAGGTTTCCCACTTGCCAGGGGATTGTGCTGCGTGTGCATTTTTCTGGCTTAGTGCTGCACAGTTGGAGGTTTTCAGTTCAGCTCTGGTGTGATGCCTTGGCAGATAAGCACCATTAAGACACACATTTGCCAGTATGGAGATGTTATCCTACTATTTATTAGTTTATCTTGTAATATAAACCTTATTCTTTCCAGTTGTTGTCATTACTTACAGAAAACAAATTCTAGGTCTGTAATAAACATCTTCCAAGTTGATTCTGAAGACTTGAAGACTTGCACACGCCCAGATCCAGTCTGTCAGCGTGAGTCTAGTTGTTTGGATTCAACCTTTAGCATCTGACCTGCCTCCATCTCAGGGGGCACCACAGCTTGTAGCTACCAACAATGGTCATTGTTATTATTATTCTTGTCCTTGTCTTCCTCACTCGCCCAGACGACCCTTTAGTAAAAGGCTTCTTTGGGCTCCATCAGGTGCAGCCATTTAGATCAACGTCATCTGGTATATTAATGGTGACTGTTGGCTGCTGGACGTGTCGGTAGATGGTTCTGAATCTGGCTGGAATGCTCTTCAATGATAATCAGTGTCTCCTTTGTAAAACTAAACTCCAGCCGCTGCCTCAGTCTCGATGCTCAGTCACTGATAACTTTCAGTATAAAAGATAAAATGAAAGTTCATTTGTATCTAATTAATTATGGAATTACATTCTGTTCATGCAAAACAATATTCAGTCCAAATAACATCATTCGCAGATGCCACTGACACTTTACTTTCACTTTCCCAAGGCTTTTAAAATACTTAACCCCGGGCTTAATCATGTCATTGGCTTGTTCTAACCATTAAAATGCTAATCATGCTTCTTCTGTGCCTGTCTCCTTCATTTGTTCAGTATCTGTGAATCACACAAACAAACATCTTTATAGAAAGGTTTGACATGTTTATAGATCTACTAAACTATCATAGTAAAGGCAGCTGGTGCCAGATATATGTCACAAGCAACTCAACGAAACCGGGAATTTTAAAACATACAGGACTCTAATACATTAGTGTTATGTGTCGCTGAGTCCACCTGTGTGTCCTCGGTACCTGCGTCTACTTCACATTTAGTACTGAGCTCAGGGGTTCAAGTTTGTAATAAGATTCCCATGTAAGCAGCAGATCAGCCACATGAGCATCTCTCCTTGGAGGAGAGACCTTTTCACTGTGTTTAAAGAGGTCCATGGGTACAGAAAGAGGCCTGAAGGGAGAATCCAACCTGCCTCTAGTTCTACAACATCTTATTTTACATATATTTGTTTTAATGATTCTCCCCTGAAGACATTTCCGTAGCGATTGTGTTGATTTGTGTCCGTACCATCAGCGTCTGGCTACGATTAACAGCTACTTATCCCTTTCATAGGCGACGCTTTGATTCCACACAACCTTCAGACAAACCGTGTCGTCTGTGGTGCTTTTGAACTGATCTTATTCATTGTGCTCGTCTCCTGACAGATGTGGATGAGTGCTCCGAAGGAAACGGCGGATGCCAGCAGATTTGTGTCAACATGATGGGCAGCTATGAGTGCCGCTGCAGAGAGGGGTTCCTCCTCAGCGACAACCAGCATACCTGCATCCAAAGGCCGAAAGGTTAAACACACACACACACGGGCTCTTCTTAACCTTAGACACCGTCTCTAAATCCCAGCACGTACCGTCACCTCAGTAAAGGTCTGCATTTGAATTCCAACTACATTTCCTCAGTATTTAGTCCTTTGCTTTCAGAGGGAAGTGCATATAACATGTTGCTCTGACTACACAGTATTTGGCAGCGACAGTCAGCTACGCTAACACATGAACTGATTAGCTAAGTCAAGTCCGTTTGCTGTGAGAGAGTTTACTGAATCGCACTTCACTTCACAAAAGAGCAACAAGTTTAAGTTTAGTTTCACTGGGTTGGTGCCTGGGTGAGTTTCAGAAAAGCAGAAATCAAAAAAATGTTCTTAATTCTTAGAAATAAGGTTTTTTAAATAATGGAACTGAACTAACCAGACCTGAAGAGGGTCTGAAGGGGAACAAATCTGGACTAGACTTGAACATTCACATTAAATATTGAAATGGTCTGTTAAATGAGTACTTGTATGTTTTACAGCGTGTTCAACTCGGGCAAAGAATGTGTGTAACATGCTCAATGGAGTGGATTTGATTTAGGAAGGAAGTTTTACTCACATCTCTGGTTCCTCTGATCCTAAAACTAATACAGTAAACTATCTCACACATTGATGATTTGTGGAAATAACAGGAAGTATGTCTTTCAGGGGTGGGGAATTAGAATTTATGTAACTTGTTCAGGCATTTTGGAATGATATGGTGAGCCGTGCAGATTAAACCCAACAGGATCGGCCCTGACAGGCCTAAATAAAAGGTGAGCAAAGGTAAGCGCCTGGAGTCTGAAGGGTGGAAAGAAATGGGATAAATCTTCTTTTGTTTTCCACCCACCCTTTCAAATTGAACCAATCTAGTGCTCGGCGGCTTTTTAAGGTGTTGGTGGTATGAGAGTGGCCTGCAGGGGACTGCGAGCAGAGAAAACAATTACATGTGTAGCTTGGGGCAGACACACCTCTTGTTTATAGAGCATTCCTGTGGGATGGAGACGTGACAGGAGAAGATACGGAGCAAAGCTGCCTGGGCTTACTCATCAGACACTGAAGCACTGTGGACACACACACACACACATTCTACATATTAAAGCTAAATATACGGTCAGGGATGCATCTCTCATCTCGTCACAGTAGTTCATGTACCTTCTAACTCCACTTCTGTATTTGTTGCATCTTCTGTATTTAACTGCACTAATTATACATGTAACACACATAATGAGCCGAGTGAAACCCTTGTTCATCCACTCTCATCACCAGAGACTCACCACTGTCCTCCATCTCAAGCCGCTGCTCTAAGCTGCAGATCGGTCCTTCCACTAAACGTAGCGTGTGCAGAAAACTAAACTAAAGATTTCCTTCGTTTTGTAAATCAAAAAATTGCTGTGGTGTTTGTTTCAAAGGTTAATCATAATTCCAGCTGGCATCTGAAAGCATCCGTTCATGTTGTTGGATATTTCGCTCTGTGTCTGTTCTTGATTTTGCTGCTGTTTATCACACTGTACATCTTCTCTCTGGTTAACCAGCTTCTGGTCTTCAGTGCCTCAGCGCTGGCCTGTGCTGAAGATCTTTTGGTTTCTAGAGTCCACAGCAGCGCTTCCCATTCACCACTTGTGAGCGAATCCAATGGGCTCACTCTCTTCTGTCTTCTGTCTTTCGTTAGATAACTGCTGGTGCTGGGAGTCATTAGTCTGTGATGTTCCTAAGTCCCCTGGATGGTGAACCAAGGATCTTGGAAGTCTGGTTTATGAGATCAGTCTGGCCTAGTGAACTGTCAATGTTTACATTTCATAAACGCAGTGTTATTTGAGTGGAGTGAAAAGCTGGATCATGTGTTTCAACTAGATCCGTTCGGTCCCGAGCTCCGTACGAGCCGTGCCCTGGTCTCGTCTCCCGTTCACTTCCTTTTTGATAAATGCCCTCCGTTCCTCTTAATCTTTCATTTTCATATTAATATTGACTTTAGTGCTTCCAGCTGATCCAGCCATTTGGATCAAGAGATTACAGCTGCCATGAATCCACAAACTTCCTTCATTCTTCAGATAGCTGCCATGTCATGGTTTCATTATTTTGAAAGGCCAACAGACTGAACATGTACTCATTGGCTTATTATTACTGCTCTTATTATAACAGTGTGCGTCTGGAGGAAAAGGGGAAACAGGGAGGTAGCTTTGCCATCTGACGGTTCGGCTGCAGAATAGCTGCAGACACTGACAGGCCAAATCAAACTGCTGTAATCTGTCAGGTGAGCCACTTCAGATGCAGCGCTCCACGGCCTCTACCAGGTCTTTTCTTCTGGAGTTAAGCCTGGGGTGCAGTTTGGGCTGGAGCTTTATTGTTCTCGTTAAAAAGGCATCAGCTTTCTGCTTCTTTCTTTAATGGGTCAGGTGTTCCCTGTCCAGCCTGTGAGTCCTCAGGGGCTCGACTGAGAGCCGGTCACTGCGGGATCTGGTGCTGCTGGTATGAAGCCCTTGTTAGATGTGAGCCTGTGCCAATTAGGCAGCAGTGGTCCGCCAACCTCTCGGCTAATGACGAGGCCGCTGCTGGCCTGTGTCTTATTAGACCTGCCTCCCTCCCCTCCTGTGCAAGAATAACTCCGGCCAAATGAAGGCCCCATAGCCTCGCTGGCCAAAATGTAACAGTTCATTTATTCTTCCCAAACATTTCTCCCAGTCAAGGAAGAAAAGTCCTTTGAACGGCCAGCCAAGGTGCTTAGCGGTTGATAGGAATGCCATTTGGGTCAAGACGGGTTCCACTGCTTTACATTTGATTTATTGTCTCTTTCATATAGGAGGATAACAGGGACATATGTGTGTGAGACACGATCCAGCACATTGCGATTCAGGAATTTCTGCTCAGTCAACCCACACGTCCATAATTTTAGTCCTCTGCATTTCTGAATATCCTCAGGGCAATTACCTAAAGTGCGCACTGACGGGCCGTTATGTAAGTCACATATAGTTACTTATGTATTCAGTTCTTTTGTCTTCAGCTAAGGAGACACAAAGTATGATTATGCGATTTGAGAGTCGAATCGTGAGCTTGGCAGAATGTACTGGGAGACGGCAGCGCAGCACCAGTCGAAGGAGGGATGTAACTTTTTAACAAGGCGTCGAGTCCTCGGAATCCAACTTTCTTTACTCTGCCAGACAATGTGACGTAAGCGCGGCTGTGAGGAAAGCAGCGTGTAACAGTCTGAACGTTCAAAGCAGCCTGATCGTCGCACTACGTCTGAAGCTCGTCGACGGGAAAAGTTTGATTACATGAACCCTGAGGTCTTGGACTTTCATTGCTGTCGTAAATCCCTTAATAGGCCAATGTGCTCACGTCTGCGAAGTCACAAACCAATAAACGTAAATTCACACTGAGCAAGGTTTGCATAAGGACGTTAATCACTCCAAATTATTGGTGGATGGGATTAAACAGGAAACCGTACAGAAGGTGCATAATGCAGCTCTGACGGAAGAAGCAGTGTAATATGCGTTTAGTAGGCTGCTGCGCGGCTTAAAGGGCATTTCATAGGCTTTCGTGTGCGTTCATGTACTGCGCCACGTGTTTGTCCTACTGTGCTGGAGCTGACACGGTATTTGCACGTCCCCCTTGTTGCTTCACAGCAGGCCTGTTTGCCTGACTGTGCATTGGCCACAGAACTGTTTTTACAAGTGTAGAAGTCACTGCTCCATTGCTCTGCAGCCCAACCATATAACCAGGCTCTCCTCCTATTCTAGGCAAGTCAAGTGAAGGGAGCGTCTCATGCTGCCACCGCTACCGAGCGTCGTCCAGCGGGAAGCGTCTGTCTGCCCGGGCGCTTACCCTGCTTTGGTTTTCCTGGACTATCTCCCCTCGTCCTCCCTTTTTGTCCAGACTTTCACAGGCTCTGTGCCGCCGCCCTCATCACCCCCGTCCTTAGACAAATACACATCAGTGGCCGGGGCTTTGGAGAATGTTGGCTGCTCTGTTAACTGTGCGTGGTTTGAGCCGGGCATCCCCTCTCGCTCGCGGGTTTGCTGAAGGCCATCTCTAAGCTGGTCGGCCCAGCGTGCGGATTGCCTGAGTGCCAGTGGGCTTTTTCCACTAACACTTGGCTGTCTTGGCTTTGACCAGAACACCAGACTGTGCTCTGCAGAGACAGATGCCTTCTTCAGCTGCCTCTCCCTGTGATTTTTGGAGCGCAGGCAGACATAATGCATCTCGTGTCTTTTGTGTCTGTGAAAGGAAAACCAGCAGCGTGGGTCTGCTTCTGTTCTGCTGGGAGGATGCTTGGCTCCTTTGGGACTACAGCGAGGTGACCTTGATAGAATGAGAGAGTGGCATCGTACCTGCAGTAGCAGCTGCTGCACAACTGTCTGAGACGCAGATGAAACCTGCATTAATGATGCATCTTTACTTTAGCTGTGCGTCAATGGAAGGATCCTTAGTGTGTGCTGTAACAGGTCATACGTAGTTTGTTACTTTACTCGGCCGCTTCCGTTTTTAACATTAAGCTCAGCGTATACTAACTGGCAGTGCCACGTATGCTCTGCTTTATTTGTGCCTTCGGTGGCTCCTCTCTGGCAGGCGAAGTGAAACGAGCAGTCGCAAGCAGACATGTGGAGAATATGGATGCACTCGCATGGAGTCTTCCCTCCTGTCTGATAGTGGGGAAGAGCTACTTCTCTGACCGGCTGGCTGCCCCATTACTCCGTCTGACCATCTGCGTCGCAGCTCAGCCCAACCCAGTCCAGTTGAGCTCCTTTCCCATTATCCTTTCCATGCGTTGACATTTTTATCCTCCTATTAAAACTTTTAAGGCCCCATTATCTAAGAGGAAGGAATGCTGCTTTAATAGTGTGGTGGCTCCATGCTTAGGCCCCTTCTTTTCAGTTTGTAACCAACCAGCACTGGCTGGCTGCTTAATGTTCTCAGCCAGCATCAGCGTCTCACCTCTGAGACGTGTGACAGCAGCTCAGAGCAGACATGAGACCCTTGGCCTGCCTTGGACTCCTTCAGCCCTGTTGTTTCAGTCGCTCCACTACATGGTTCCAGGTTTAGAGAAGATCACGTTGGCATCTTGGAGCATCCATCTTTTATTTTTGGTTGGCACGTCAGAAAAAGCTGTGAAAAAACAACCTCTGTGTTTGTAGCTTACAAGCTGTAAAGTTTAACTCTCAAGCAGTCAATCTCTCCACGGGAGCCTTCGTTTTAGTCTCAGTAGCCTAAAGCAGTTGCCGCCGTCAGTAAATCCTAATACCTTCGTTTTATTTCCATTGCCCTGACCTGCAGGTTTTCAACAGTGTGACGTGATTTGCACTTAATGTCAAGCTCTGCAGGTGCTGAGACTGATCCACATATTAAGTTCTTCCACTGACTCATTGACAGGCGCTCAAAGAGCTTTGGCTTCAATAAATACTTAAAATGATCATTTTCACTTCACAGGATAACTTCACTGGTTATTAGTCCAACGTCTAAAATACAACAAACTAATGACAGTTTGTTGTATTTTTGACCTGTCCAATTCAAATCTAATGTAATCGTAGCTTGATAAAGTTTATATATAGTCTAAACGTACAAAACGGACTTTGAGCATCTTATAAAACTCTCAACTACAAAAGTGATTACATTAGGATCCATACCATTACCTTCCAGTAAAACAAGGGATTTATTGGCTTCTGCAACCGCATCATCTCAAAGTTACGACCTGTAGTTAAAAGGAAGCTCCTGCTTGTTTCTTGGCTAAACCCCCTTTTCACCGCAGGTGCCTGATCTCTCTGGTTTTGTGCCTCTCTAGCCATCGAATCGTCTTCTTCTCGTAGCCAAGAATTCAGACTTTATGTCCTGTCGCTCTCTCTGCTTAGTAATGACAGAAACTGGAAGGCCTTGGAGGGAATTGCACGCAGTGGATGATGGCTGGTCTGGAGAAAAGGGCCATTGTGTCAACACTTCAGTTTTTATTGGTCCTCGGAGAGATAAAGGTCCAGGTTCTGGCCTCAGCCTGACATATTATTGATGAATGGGTCTGTAACATTTGGGTAGAGGGGCTGCATAAAAATAAAGGGGGAGTGAAACGACTTTTGGGATGCATAATACAACCTTAGCAAATAATCTGTTGTCCACCGGGGATACTTAGCTGGAAATTGTATCCTCTGTTACTTCATAAATGTCTGTTTCTTGTCTTGGCTTCAGAGACACACGGCAGTGAAAGAACCACTAGATTCCACATTCATATTAAATATCCACAAGTCACGCTGAAGTCTGCAGCACTTTGGGGACGGGCTCTGTTGATGGCCACTTTACTCAAAGTGCTTGTTCAGGGCTGACTCCTTCCTTAGCAGAACAGTCGGTGTCACTAGCTGGTTGGAATGTTAACAGGATGGTCTGACCTCACGGCACTTGTTGATGGACTTAAAGCGAGAGTCCGAAATGTCTTTCACACTCGCATTGTCTGTGTAAGAGGTATAGAAAGACTTCATAGATTCCTGACCGAGAGGAAAAAATGGCAGGTTGAGGTTTGGCAAAATGCGTGGAAAACATGAGGGCATAATTACATGAGGTTACTGTGGCAGGAGTAAAACTACATAAATAAGTAATTAAAGATAGAACTATGTGAACATGCTTTGCAGTTAGCTGAGACTGTGTCCCTCCGTTGTCCTCCAGGCAAGTACATACAAACTATATGACGGCACGTGGTTGTCAAGACTGACGCGACACATTTGGGCTTAGGTGGAAGAATGCGCAAGGTTATATAAGCTTTTCTAGGTGTTGACACGTCCACACACACATGCAAATAGTTAAATTTATAGCAAAAGAAGCGGGCTAATTAAGAAAGATGGACCTCCAAACACCCTTCAGTGTGACAGCAGATTTAATGAGACATTAATAGAGATGTCTTCTTGCTCGCTGCCTCTCTCTTCGCCAGATGAGAAGGAAAAGAGATCTGTTTGGTTTTTAATGAGCCAGAGAGTCGGGGGTTGTCAGTGCATCCGTGGCCGTGGCAGGGTTTCACAACGAATAACTCAAGTATCGGCCTCCTTCTGCAAAGGCAGCGCTTTTATTACAGCGCAGAGCAAACCAGAGGAAGCACATAATGCGTGTGCGTCTCATGATTCATGACATGACACGAGGGTCTCAAGTCATGGACGTGCATGAACCTTTTCATCAAGGGTTTTCACACGTTGCACAGACTGAATAATTCTGAGAACGATTCCTATTCCGCTTTAAACGCCCCTTTGAAGGAGCGTGTGTCTGCGTGCGTGTTGCTCCTTTGTTCGCTTTATGGGGGATTACCTCAATTAAAATTACAGGTCTATGGGATCAGCGCCTGCTGGGGGTTTTATCCTTTCTGTAGGCAGCCTCTTTTTAATAGACTGAAACAAGCAAGCGTGTTTTAACTTGCGCTCCATTCTTTGTGAAGGGCTACTGAGCATGTCAGTTATTAGCGCTAGGCATACACGCAGCTGAGGGTCAGCGTGCGCGCCGAGCATCTGACGTGCCATCGAGTGAACTGCTTCTAATGGAAAACCAGACTGAACGGTCTTTGGCGTGAAAGACGTGTAATCTGTTTTGCACTTAGGAGACTGAACCTGCTCTTTGCTTCACAGTGCAGGCAGAGGGCACAAAGGAGGGACCCACGTGCATGGACAAGAATCACGGCTGCGCACACATCTGCAGGGAAACGCAGAAGGGTGGCATCTCCTGTGAGTGCCGGCCTGGATTCCAGCTCACCCGTAACATGAAGGACTGCAAATGTAAGTCACATCCACACACATGCACACGGGGAGGATTTATAGGCTGCTCATGAAAAGGTGGTTGGCGTTGGAAACCTGCCGATGATGGATAATTGCACTCGTAGCACAAATGCCTTCCGACAGATCCGAAGTAGGCTACTGACATTTAAGTTACATTACCAAGCCGTGACTAATCTTCTGAACGGTCCCCGTAAGGAAAACCGTGTTTATCAAAGAAGCAGCGATTCATTTATACAACCAGGGCAAGTGTGGAGGTTACTGAAAGGGGACGGTGCTGATGGACAACGCACACTTCCTGTTGCTGTGCAACGGAGATCATCCTGTCAGAGCTGGGGCCAGGGCTGATGGGGGATTTGTCTGTGTTTGGATAAGGATTGGAGAAGTGTTATTCTATAGTTTTTCAGTGACAGCCCAGGAAAAGGGCAAAAGGCGCTGGGATGGTAAGGTGCAGACAGAACGGTGGTGGAGGCTCAGCGCGTTCGTGCTCTTTTTCACTCTGTCATCACAGGTGTGTTAAAAGTACCAAGGTTAATGCTCCCTTCACCCGCCGGCACATACGTTTATTTGCACTTAAAGATGACGGACACGCGAACACGTGCACATTTTAGCCAGGAGGAGCCGTTTGTGTGCGACTGACATCGTTTGGTCCAGATTAAACGGACAAATAGCTTAGCTCGTAGGCGATGCTCTCAGTCAGCGAGTTAGTTCAGGCTCCAGCTAAAGGCGACCTCTTCGGCTTTTGCCCCTGCTCCTCCGTTCCTCAGTCTCAAGGATAAAAGGGTTTAGTCTGAGGAGCAATAAATGAATAAAGCCCTGACAGTGATTAATGTAATTAACATAGCTTCACCACTTGAGGTGTTGAATATGCAAATTATGCCCTTCTACACATTATGGTACACAGATTTTGACCTTAATCTAAGCCCAGTTGTACACAACTTTTAATAAGCAGCAAAAATGTTGGAAGTTGTCTGGAGGCCCCGTTTGTGTGCACTGAGCAGGATGTCTCGCCCGTGGAGCTGAGAACGATCCAACCACCAAACAACTTTAAGAGCAGGGCTTCTGTTCCTGCGCGTGTTTAACGGCATCTCCCTCCACAGTGACGTGCAACTATGGCAATGGGGGCTGCCAGCACATCTGCGAAGAGACTGACCATGGCCCCAAGTGTTCGTGCCACATGAAGTTCGTCCTGCACAGCGACGGAAAGACTTGTGTAGGTGAGTCATTTCACCTCGATGCTGCTGCCAAAGGCAAGGAATAATGGCTTTTGACTGAGAAATCGTACATCCAGCCCCCAGTCTCTTTAAGCAAGTTTAATTAACATTTGAAATGAGCTTGTAGAAGGAACTGTCTGCCTGAGCCTTTACTCTTGATCTGTGACATACAAGGACAAAAGGCTACCAGCCAATGTGCTTTCCACTCTGCTGCTGCTCGCGTAACACCTCGGCCCCTGCTTCTGCTTTGGCTCCTCTTCCTCCTCCTCCAGCTCGCTCTGTGCCTCTGTGCTTCCTGTGCAGAGGGACCACACCTTCCATTAGCCCCTGGGTCAGTTCCTCCACTGCTTCCCACTGGGAATTAACTTACACACCTGACCTAACCTTCTACTGGCATTTATCATTGTTTGCCTCAGTTGACTTAAGTTGAGTAAAAATCTTTCAGCTGCTCAGGCTTATTGAACCGTTCTGAAGGGCACTTCTCCATCAGATGGGACCTGCAGGACCTGGAGAGTCAGCACACGCGTGTTGATGAATGTGTGCAGACTGCATAAAGCAATCTCGTCAACAATCATGGAACAGAAACGCGGAATGTAGTCAAGTGTAAATTTGACACCTGTGATTTCTGCAGACAAATCTTTCACCACAGTTCCTGCGGTTAAGCTGAATTAATAGTTCCTGTATCGAGTGTAGCGGCGTCTGTAAAGGTTTCGGTCATTGTTAACGTCATGAAGACGAGGTGGTTGTTGGGGTTGAGTGGCTGTTAACTTTGGTTTGGGGATTAGCTCAGTGTTTCCCCTTCACTACTGCAACACTGACGAGAGCCAGACCCATGTCAAGGTCTGGTCAGCCAGCCTGTCATTACTGCTGAACCCTGCTAGGCCACGGGGACGCCACAAAATTGACCACGACAAAATTATATGTGATAGTCTTTCTTATTTCCAAGGCAGAGCAAATGTAGATTTGATGTGCCAGATTAGGAAGCAGTCAGTCAGTTAAGCTCTCTGGTTTCCCTCTCAGAGTCTGGGGTTACACGGCGGTCGGGACGGGGACGGACGCCATTTCCCCGACACTCTATTAGTTAATGGAACTCTCATAAAGCAAACAATCTGCCAAATGAACCACTGATAGGAAAGCAAGACACAAAGTTCAGTGACCCTCGGTTACTTTGGAATAAGACTCACTCAAAGCAGTTGCTGCTAAAACGCTTCAAAGCTTCATAGTCTTTAGTACAATAACATTATCCCTTAGGCAAAAACTTATCACCGAAGCTACTACTTTGTCCTTTGAAGAAAAAAATCCCCATAAAAACCAAAGTTCTCTCTTAAAAGCACCAAAATTAATTCTAGTGCCAAATTAACTTTCAAATGCTCCTAAATGCCACAAACGAGATAAAAATGTCTCGCTGGGTTTCCATTTTCACGTACGGTCCGCATGGGACCAAGTGATAATTGCCGCTCAGCCAGTGCATTCGGAAATAGTATGGGATGCAGATGGTTTCCACAGCAACCACCCTGTTTAGACTCACTGTTAATTTGAGGTCATTCATGGTGTCTCCTAAAAGGAACGTGGCGCCTGATTCCTGAGCTGCTTGCTGCTGCCTTCGCCGTCGCGCAGTGGACTCTCGATGGGCTGCGGCTTCGCTGTTCAGTCCATCTCGCCCAGTGTTTCATACTCTTCACTTTGTGGCGTCTCTCTCTCTCTCCACACTTTCCTAATAATACACCACACTCTGCTTCTTTATCCTTCCTGTCGCAGCTCTGTTGATATTCTGCATAATGAGGGAATTCTAGTGTGAGGCTTACATGGACACATGCAAACACACATTTTTAGGGATCTTTTTTTTTTTTTTAAAGCCAGATTTTTGACTGACACATCGTGTTTATTTTTGCAGGATGTCTGTGTATCAAGTTAGTTGAGATATCGGAGAGCAGCAGCCGTCACGCTGTTAGCGCAGAAAGCCATAAACATTTGCAGGCAGCAGGCAGATGCAGACACGCTCAGGTGTTCAATCATCTGAAGAGTTGGCCACTCTATGCCAGATACACACACACACACAGAAAGCCTTTTATGATACAAACAGAAAGCTATAACAGCCTCACACACATACAGTCCATACCCAGCTCGTTTGGTCTGTGCATCCTGCTGTGCTCTGATCTCTAACTGCGGTGGCTCGTTGTTTCTGGATGCTGCATGCGCGGGTTTGGGACCTGTTGGTTCCGCTGTGGCAGTCGATGTGAATGTGCATGATGTGCATGCACTGTTCTGCACCTTGGCTTCTTCATTTAGCGCCTAAAATGAACTGGAAGAGATTTGTACATTTGGAGTATCGCAATCAGGACGGATTTAGCGCCTGATGCGCTGATAGGTTAGAGCCTCGTCTGCATACTAAACTATGAGCTTATAGTTGAGTTTAAAGGTACAGCAGAGCCAGTGAGGCATAAATCAGACTGTGGACAAGCGATTCATTGGGCAAATTTGGTTCGTAGGGTGTAGTGAATTAAAAGCCTGTAAATTAAAAGTTAGAATTTGACATAAATTACACAGTGGGCAAAAAAACAGGATGACAGTAATGCACACTGGAATCGTTTTAGTGACAGCACATAAATTTTACGGCTAAGCCACTGAGTGTTGGGAGAGTCGACATAACAGCCTAACTGCATTAATTCTGAAATGATCTGACCATAAACGACATCATAAAGTGTAAACATGAATCTGGCTGTCCACGTCTTTCCGCTCGCAGCACTAACCACCACGTTCTCTGTCTGTCAAGGCCTCTAACGTTCATACTAACCAGCAACAGGCTCAATGCACCTCGTCGGTGCCGGGAGGAGCTTTTGTTTGCATGACTGCATGCTGAGAGGTAACACTTTTGCCTTGAAATGTCACCCTTTTGGTTTCAGATGTTAACCCGTAGTCATCACTTAGGATCTGGACAAAAGTTCCTGCAGTTTGTTTAGCTGTTCCAAGTGAAAGGCAACATTATACGCCCCTTTGTGCATAAATAGACTCTAATGATTTGTTTTGAATTCAGGAAAATTTATGCTTCTTCTTCGAGAAATGCTAAATTATGGACTGATTTGGGTTTCACTCTGCGTCGCCACACGCGAATATTGTGCTGCAGATGTTTTCTGCTGTTTTGGAAAATAATTGATGTGGGAACACAAGCTGTCACACGATGAATGGGATCTGAGATATTACCTCTGAGCTGTGGTAGAATGAGCTCTTGGATACGAGGCCAGCAATTCACTGAGGGAGCTTAGCATTAACTCACAAATGTTAGCAAATGTCATCACGATCAAGTTTCTGAGAATCAACAGTGATGTTCAGAATTCAAAGGAAGACCTTAAACAATATGTCTTTATGTGGCCACTTGACCTGTGGCCAGAAATTAAGATAATTTATTATCTTAATCTTTATCTTATTTCTTATATTTATTAAATTTATAACATGATAAACCGTGAATTAAAACTAATTAATTATCCTTAAGTTGATTTGATTAATCCATAAAGCTAAAAATATCACAGAGCCCCTGTGTATTATTAAAGGCGGCTATTTCATTATAGCAACAGGCAGGTTTGTTAAGGCACAGAGGTGTGACAGCCGATGCTCCTTAATCAATTCATTCCCAAACGTGTCTCAGAAAAGATGCCGGTCGCTCACAGCTGACCCACACGTGGCTTTACTGACAAGAACCTAAGTCCACGGGTTACGTTAGACCACATCGGTCCAGTCACGAGCTCATGATTTACTCGATTCGCCATTGATGAATGGTCCAAGTGTACAAAGAACTAAAGTGGTGTTTTTGCAATGTGTGTGTGCGTGTGCATGCAGGGGAGAGGAGTGTCCCGTCCCAGGCAGCCCCACAGCTGTTCCCCAATGGTAAATATCTGTTCCGATGGCTCCTCGCTCTGGTTCTGTGGGTGTGGGAGTGTAGCTAACCTAGCAGACACTAATCGGGCCCTTCCCCTGCTACGGGGGGCATCACCTCTTTACCCCCACCCCCAAAGACCTTCCTCCTGCTTCTGTGAATGCCTCTCAATAACAACCGGTGCCTGTGTGAAACCACACCTTTTCAAAACACAGCTGCTAACAGGGCTCCTCTGACCACCACTGCATATAAAGAGACACAGTTTTACCCTGAATATTTACTTCCTCATTAATAATTCTACTAATGATTGTTTTGCGTTATTATGTGACCTTGATTACTTTTTCACTTGCACCCCATAAAGCGAAGCGGTGTCTCGCTGTAGTGCCGTCATTGATCATTCACTCATGAATCTTCTTAAATGTACAGTACCCCCTTACTGTGTAATTAATGATTAATGCACTGCTCAAAGAGTCACGTTCAGATTATTAAAATGACCAAATACAGTCGATGCCATAAATTTACGAAAGGTCACACAAATACAGTAGGTTTGTGGATTTCACTAAAGTGTAGAATTAAACCCATCGTACCATATATTGTATGAAAGCCAATACTATTTTACAGGACAATTCAAGTACATGTGTCTGAGATTAATTCCAATTATATTCAAGTAAAGAATGAGATTTTTAATAGCAGTGAAATGTTAATTAACTACTTCTAATTGGATCTAATGGCTTCAGGTCGAAGGATGCGTAGGTCGAGTATGTGAGCAGCTCAAATCACCTTGACTTAGCGTTTCTGTATGTTCTGATACCAGTGAAATGAGCAAATCCAGCGTGTGGTGCTCCAAACGCTCTGTGCTGTTCCTGAACTCCGTTATCGCAGCCCGTTTCCGATTCAGCAGGACTTCACACAAAGCATGAAGAGCTGGATGCTTCAGAAAACGTTCTTTCATTTTACATATCCCGAAATGGTGAAAATAATCAATTGCAGGAAATAAATTCAAGTTATTCTTCTTCTGTTCGGTGGCCCAAAGTAATTTGTTTCATCACATTAGCAATGCAATGAGCAACGGCACAAGAATAGAGAGAAACAAATATTGAAACTTTGCAAGATGATTATATTGCTAATGCAAAGCAGCCCAATTTTCCAAGTGAGCTGACTTTTATTAAGTAAAGCAAAGATGCAAGGAAAAATAAACCAATAAATCTATGAGGATGTATCAAACCTTGACACATCAAAGAGATTCTGTTTTAATTATACGGTGTTAAAAATAAAACGGCGAGGGGGGAGCTTTGTTCTCGGAGGACGAGCGTGTTCAAGGTAAGACGTTAACAGTAGTGTTTTGAGTTACAAGTTGCTGCTACTGTAAGTACATGAGCACTGAGTTCTCCTCATGCTACGACGCAACAGCCTGACCTACTTCAGCGCCTTGTCCTAGTTTCATCTCTCCTCATAAATAGAAAGGCTGAGAACCAGACTCCCGCTTTGCATCCTGTTTGTCTCCCGGTTACCTGTTTTCCACGTGGATTGTTCTTCGTGTGGGCTGATGTTATTGAGAGCATTCACGTCAGCGCTCCACCTTCTGACTTCCTGGACTCTGGCTGCATGTTTGCCGTTTGGTCAAGACAAAGCCCTGTTTTCACCTCTGATCAGCGCTCGGGGAACCTGCCATGTGTCAATTACCCGGTCGGCGTAAAGGACCGATGACGAGTAGCCCTGCGGTTGCTTGTCAACAGTCCTGATGTAAGTCCAGTGGTGCTGCAGCTAGAAATCTTGTGGCTTCTGTTTAAACTCTACGTACACTGTCTGAACCTCAGTGTATGAAACATATACTGCACAGGCTCAGAATTAGACCAAACACCCGACACATCACGCTGCAGAGTGTTTACAACAGTCTGCCCGCTGCGCCTGTAATTGTCGGTTCCAACCTGGTGCGCTGGGCCGTAGATGTGGCTGGTGCTCATCCAGAACACACAAACCCACACACATACCAGAGCATGTGTCTCTCCCCTGTCTTCACAAAACCATAATGTCAGAAATATTTATTTGCTCTCTGTGCACATGATCATTACTGTTTGGTGAGAAGTCTGCCTGACTAAGCACTTTGGAGGCAAGCCCTGACACCGTCTGAGGGGCTCATCTGCCGCCAGAGTCTGCTCCATCTGACAGGGACGCATTCACTGCAACTTGTAAATCAGCTTTTCGTCATTATGGGTTTTCTTATTCAAAATTGCTCATCTCCATTCAAACATTGCCACTAGAGAGTGAACGCGTTTAAGGGAAGTTTAAAGAGAAGGTGTTGTACAGTTAACAGCCTGTAACCTGACTGAATTGATAAATACAAATCATGACAACATATATCAACACAGAACAGAATAGCCACAGCCAGACGTTCAGAGCAAATTAGAAAAACTATTGACTATGTTCAGTAGACTATAAAAAAGTCATAAGCTGTGAAACAACTCACCTTAGCGGTTTCTACAAAGACCAAACGACCCTGCGTTCATATTCACATTTTATTGTCGCATCACATTCAGCCTTTGGCAACAACATCCACCAGACTGAGGTGTTGTCTATGAAACGGCTGTAAGACATAAAATTACATCGGCGTAAGCACCTATTTTACTCTGATACACAAGCTGAGTTTTGTTATTTGAGAGGCAGAGCTTTAGAAAGTTTCATCATGGCTGCTGTAGGCAGTGCAGATTAAGATTTAAGTGCAGAGGATTAGGCGTTTCCCCAAAGGAACGGCTGCGTTCCCTCTTTGGTGCTGCGTGTTACTGTACTGAGGACGTCCAGTTGCCTTGCAGCAAGTTCCAGTGATTGTTTTTATGTGTGAGGCTTGTTTCAATGCTGCCAGCGCCATTAGGCCAAACGCTGGTCTCTCTCTTATGCGAGAATAATTCTCCTGCACTGTTGAAAATGAAAGTCTCCGTGAAATTTGTCACCGTCTAGAGAAGAGACCTGTCCTGTCTTGACTGACTCCCCCCCTCCACCACCTCTTTTTCTTTTCAATCCAGCCCAGGCAACACGGGGGCTGAAATTGCTTTTTTATCCCTAAAATGTCGCGAAGGTTTGGTCAGAACCAGGAAAATGTGGTGGTTTTGTCTGCGTCTGTCTGGAAGCCGAGCCTGTAGACGGAGGCTGTAATTCACCTTGACCAAAGAGAAGCAAACATGCACACGCACAGAGACGACACGTTCAGCCCTGTGGTAGTTGTATTATAATATTTCCTTGTGCCTGTCTGCTCGCATTATTCACAATCATCTCCTTCAGCTGCTGCATCCATGACTCTGTTTCTCTATTCTCTCTTCTTGGTTTACTTATTTTTGTCTCCTGTTTGACACACAGAATGAATAATGTGCATAACACTCTTAATTTTTAGTATTATACCAGTGTTAATGTATTCTGTTTGGATGTCTGGAAGAAAGTAGGCCAACAGAGCATCTACTGTGTGTTTTTCCAGGGGTTTGTCTCACTGTGACTGCTTGTGTCCCTGCAGAGACCTGCGCAGTGAACAATGGCGGCTGTGATAGCACGTGTCACGATTCAGTGACGGGAGTCCGCTGCAGCTGTCCTGTTGGCTTCACTCTGCAGCCAGACCGCAAGACCTGCAAAGGTAAAGCGTCGGCTTCGCATCCAGACAGCGTTCAACCTGCAGCTGTCCAGCTGTCGCCAGATAAACCTGCCGCCGGTTGCGTTGCCAGGAACGCTGGAGCTTCTTTCTCCGCCTGGAGTCCGCAAGAGTGATTATGAAGTCATTCGTGTCGTTCCCACTTTCCACATTAGCGCCTCTGCCAACTAGCGAGGTCGGCTTTGTTTTTAGGCGACGCGGTGTTCGAACCTCTTTACCGTTCACACCACTATAAACGGTGTTTTCAGCAGAGCTTTGTCCCATCACTGGACTGTCTTGACAGTTTTCCCGCTGCATTGTCATCATTTTTAATTTTCAAGGTGTCAACCTGCACAATGTCACAAATAAAACAATTCCAAAGTTTACCAGGTCCTATAATAGGAGACTTTGGGAAACAAGGACACTGCTGAGAGTCGATGTGGACAATCTGTTTCCAGGGAAGTGGGGAATGAATCTGTCTCTTCTCTACCGATCACAGTGTTACACAGCTATGACAGAAGTGCATTGGCTTATATAAGTTTGGTTGGAAACCAGGAAAACACAAACGCAGGCACCAGGTGTTGCTGCAAGCTAAACGCTTCTGAAAAGCTGAAAGAGTGAAGGGAAGAGATTCTTTGATTTCATTTGTGATGCATTTATTCCAACCAGATGATGAAGACTCCCCGAAGAGACAGACGCCTCATTTGTGACGATGATTCAGAATGAATCAGAGACGGTTAATGTACCGTGGCAGGGCACCATTAAAGCAGGGATGATCTATTGATTGGGTATTGGCTGCAGAAATGAAGACCTGAGTAATCGGAAGGAGGAGGACAGTGGTGATTTAGAGGACTTACTGCTACGAGCTGCAGTCCATTACAGCTCGCATGCAGATCTTGGTCCTGTGGGCCAGTAAGGAAATCCCTGAAGCTCCTTCCCAGTGTCGCAGCAGTGCAGCCTTAACTGTCTGGTTTTAAGAACTGATTTGTGCCGTTTGTGTAACTCTTACCCAACAACAAACAATTCTCACCTGTCTCAGCAGCTTTTGGCCAAAATGTGCTTTGCTGCATTAAATCCTGCTCTTTCCTTCGTATGTGTTCACTAGTCGCCGTGTTTCTCTGCCCCTAGACATCGACGAGTGCCGACTCAACAACGGGGGGTGTGATCACGTGTGTCGAAACACAGTGGGAAGCTTCGAGTGCAGCTGCAAGAAAGGCTACAAGCTGCTGACCAACGAGAGAACCTGTCAAGGTAGGGAACTACGGACCACGTGGCCATTACATGCTCCCGTCGTGTCCTCAGCGCGTTCAAGGCCTCTTAAAAGCCGTTTTTACAAATTCTTTTGAGAGACGTCCTCCAAGTGGCGCAAACACCAGGGTCCCAGTGAAGCCGAACCCACGTCTCTGGCTTGTTTGTCAGTTCTGTTTGGTGGCAGCCATCGCTCAGCAGGAGCTGGGAGGACTAGCTGCAGAACAAATAAAGAGTTCTCCATGGCTGGACACAGGTGTGGGGAATTAGAGCTCCAGCTTCAAATCCTCTGGTCTGGTCCTCGTACGAATCCAGCCACTGCAGCAACATCTGGTGAAGGAAGACGGGCGGCTCGACCCGTGGAGCCGAGCTCGGCGTCTCTGCGAGCGGAAAAACAGATGACACGCTGTTTTTTTGATCCGGTTTTCTTTATTGATGTGGTCAATCAATATCCAGCCTGCTACACATCACTGCCATGCAAAGGGTTGAGAATAGCTTCACTAAATAACATCATTCTGAGCACATCACATGTGGTCAGTGAATGTGGTACTGGAGCCACTCGGTTGTCGCTCCCTGTCTATTTGTGTTGGGATGCCTTTCTTTTATGATTTGGAGTTGAACAATGCAAAGGTTATTTTGCCAAAGTAACACAGATGACTGAGAGAATGTGGTGCGTGCGTGTCGGAATGTAAGTCTGTGCTTGTTTTCTGTGGCACCAGCCTTTACCAGCTCAGCCGTGTGCTGCGTGGGAGCACAGGGGCCACGGCGGAACAGTGTTGTCCTTGTTCCGTGTGTTTTGTCTGGAGAGCAAGGCTGTGATAAAGTTCCCCTTCTGTTGAGTGAGGCGTTGCCAGGCGCGTACACACCGTGCACGACTGACGCTTCTCCTTCTTCATTCCCTTAATTTTCCTCACCTGTAGCCTCCGGGGGATATGTCATCTTATTGCAATTCCATATAGTAAGTGAGTCACAAAAGAAGTGTAAAAAAAACAGAATCGGAGCCACAGATGCTTTGATATCCTCCCATTTAGTCTGTAGCTTGAAGAACCGTACGAATGAACAGCCTGGGAGAGTTTCCTCGAATCAAACGCCAGGGTGTGTGCGTGTTGAAAAGCCCGTGTCTCATAAGCAAAAATATATATGTCCAAGACACCCTGAACATATCACCATGACCATCAGTGGGGTTATTTGCTTAGTGCTGACAAGCTCCCACAGAGCCAAAGAAGAGCGTTTTCACATGGTCCGTGGACTGTGGATAAAACCCACTAATGAAATGACATCTAATAAAGTTCTTCGTCTGCCGATGTACGAAGATGTTAAGTGCAGCCGACGGACGGCAGTTTTGTCTAGATGCCGGCGCATCGTGGCGCTGGGTGACACCTGAACAGGCGTTTGCTGTCTCCGTGAGGTGCTGAGATGTGTAAACTGAACTCTGGGTTTATCTTGGTTTAAACAGTCACGGTGTTTCCCTGCTGCCGTTGGACCGTGGCCTCTAAAGTCAGGACGGGGCATGTCTGCTGAGCCCCTGTCAGCATTCCTCCACCCTCAACACCCTCTAAAGGTGCTTTCTCATCTCCTTCTCACTCCAAATCCACATGAGGGCACTCAGGGAGATGTTCATCAGACCTCAGCGGGAACATTACAGTATGACAGAGCCCTTATCCGTTTTATAAACACACTGACCTTTTTTAGTGTCAGTCAACCTCATGTGGCTCCAGCCTGAAAGCGAACGATGGAAATTCTGATTTGTCTTTTCCATCTACTACTTTCAAAACTGAAGGAGTAACACAGCAGTAGAACTGTTCTCACTTAGTCTTTCAGGGGCCGCCTGCACGCACATCGTCCCGTGATGCAGTCCAGCCCCCCCACTACATACTTGACCGTATCTGTGCGCTGAATAAAGGTCGTAGGGGTCCCGTATGTCTTCACACATCCACTGTGTAGCGTGGCACAACAAAAAGCGATGTAATGATAAGTTGCAGATTGACTCCTGGCGTCATTTGTTGCAGCATTTTTTGAGGGTAAACTCAGTCGCCACGCCTGATTCCCAGAGGGTTGGAAATGCCTTCGCGTGCTGAGCATAGTTTATGTTCAGTTTGCTGAAAACATCACTTTCGCAGCGTTTCGAAGCGTATGTGCCAGCTCATGCTGCTCACGTCTACCACTGCTGTTGTGAATCTCCTGGGGATGAACAGACTATTTCACAGTTAGTTCTTGTAAAAGTTTTGCTTTTTATTTTAGTGTGTGGTCACTTTTGATTTGTCAACATGGAATCGATGTTTCAGGTCCTAAATGTCATTTGTTCTCTGTCCAACGTGGGTTTGTGGACCTCACTGTATTGCATTTTATTAACCAACTCAACGATCATTACTAATAGTCTGCACAGAGTTCAGCTGCTCTGCCTGTGAGGGATTGTGCCCATTGTGACCGTATGTGGATTAGTGCAGACATTTATCAGGCTGTCGTCAACATAACCCGTTATTCAAGCGAACTCCGGTAATTGCTGTGAAATACCTGCATCGTCTGTGTGATTGTGGCTGGCGCCCCCTCGTAACCCAGAGGAGGATCAGACTTGCTGGATGAAAGCATCTGCTGGGAAAATCCTGGGAACTGTTCATTCCTAAATTAAACTATTAGACATCCAGGAAAGTTGTAGCACAGCCCTGTTTTCTCCCGAGATGTGCTGCCTGGGCTTGACACAGGTTATTACTGACATTAAAGGAAACCTTGATCGTAATAAAACCAAATGTCATCCACCTCCTGTAGCTTCATGTATCAATCCTTATGGTCTTTGAGCCGCTGACATTTCAGAGACTTATCAGGATGTACGTGTAAGAGGAGCTCGGAGATGAGACGGGAGCTGCCGACAGACAGGGAGGAGCTGACGACGTGTAAAAGGAGCGAAGACACCGAAAACGGATTCGTTCTAATATGCATTCAAACCGAGAGGTTTAGCTTAATACTACAACAACAATTTTAGCGATTTATCAACACAAGTCATCCGAAAAGAATGAGAAGTCAAATTATATGGTTTCAATGCTCTGGGACAACTGTTGGAAGGGGAAAAGGGAAATTGATTGGCAGGTTGTCTGTGAAGCTCTTCAGCTCCTATTATCGAGCGAAGAACAGACTTTCCTTTGATTCCTGCTGCAGCCGCCCGTTATTTGAAAAATTCCATTTCAGCGCATCGAAATGGAAAAGCGGCGCGACTGCAGGAGGTCAGCCACTACAGCGAGCCTCAAACAGAAGACGTCTGCTTTTCAAAGGCGGCGGCTGCTGCTGTTGTGATGTGTGATTTGAGCCACTGCAACGAATACAACCGGAAAACAGGACTGATGCCACGATGGGGATGAAAACCTCCGAATCCCTTCTCGGTTTTACTGGTACCTTGAGTCGATTCTAACCACGTGCCTTTGTGCCCACGCAGACATTGACGAGTGCTCCTTTGACCGAGCCTGCGACCACTCCTGTGTCAACTCCGCCGGCAGTTTCCAGTGCCTGTGTCATAAAGGCTACGTCCTCTACGGCCTGGCCCACTGCGGAGGTGAGCCTGCATGTCGATTCTCCTCATGTCTCCTGCTGTTAGTCCTGTCCATCACACTCCTCTGCGTCCCACACCTCCGTGCTAACCCTCCATTAGTCGTCCTTATGTTTGGCAGGAAAAACAGAGCCGCACTCGAAGTGGATTATTAATGGTGCTTTCACTGTCTGCTGACAACGAACATAAAGGACCAGCCAGGAAGTATCGACTGTAGCTGACAGCAGTTTATGTCATTTCATTTTCACAGCAGGCTTTAGCCTTTCCGTCGAGGATACGGTGACACAGCTCAGGCTCACATTAGAATAACTGACTTCAGTTCGCCTGGACTTCTAAACCTTCAGAACACTGACTTGTTTCATTCTAGCAGATTACATCTCATAGTTTTTAAGGTTTTGTTTGGTGTGATACGAGGACAAGTCCTTGCACGCAGCTGCGTAAAAACTAGATGTAACCAAACGCTCACTCTGATGGATTAGACCATTTTTTAAACTCTCAATTGGTTTTGAAATGGACTTTGCTGAATGAACAGAAAACAGGTGGCTGCCTGGAAGGCAGGAAATCAACCTGAGATCGTACGCTACACTTAGCAGTAATGCAAAGTGTAGACGATTTGTGCTGTGGCTGATGGACTCAAACATGACAAGACACATGAACGCAACACCCACATTTGGCATATGACCATGTCCACCACGCATTAGCAGGAACCTGCTGCACTCTGGTGTGGAGCAGATAACGGGAACAGTCTTTGGTGTCAGGAGGAGGTGTGCAGCGCTGCGTCAGATCTGCCTGGCAGGCAGCAAGAGGCCGCCAGAGCACATCAGGGTGTTGCGGCAGCTCTTTGATGGAGTGTGTATCGCTAGTTAGAATCTGCTGCCGTCTCCAGCGCCTCGGGGCCTCACACTAGTTGGGGAAGAGACAGAGAGACAGCATATGCGCTGGAAATACGCAGATCTGCAGCGATCCGCTCTGGGCTCTGTTTGTAGTTTGACAGGTTTACTGATCAGGAGTGTTGCTACAGAATGTTTCTGAGCGGTAACCTGCAGTTAGAGCGTCTGACGTCTGGGAGGTGGTTGCGTCTTTTTTTAGGATGTTTGTAGTGGGTCTTACAGGTTCACGGGATCCGCTCAGGGAATAAACGCACCCAAATTGGATTTGTAAAGCTTTTTACTCACATGATGGACTGTGATCAGACCAGAAGACCAGAAGATGGTCAGGCATAAATGACTCTATGCCATTGTTGAGCGAGCCAGTGATGAATGATTTCCCGTTTCGCTTTTCATCGACGCTGTAGCAACTGTTAGATAACCTCAGAGATTTATGGCGCTCCGTGTTGTACTTTCCTCGCTCCCTGCCACAGCCAAGGTTATGTTATTCCCTGTGTGGTTTATCAGCAGAAATATAGCTGCCAAACAACCCAGAAAGCTGCGCTCGGTGTTTAACAATAGACTCACCCTAAACAAACCCAATTAGGTCAGTGACCTGCCGTCAAGCTTTGTGCCTAGGCCTGTCAACATTCTTCCCAAGTGAGAGTATATCCAGCCATTCTCCCTCTCAGCTAGAAAAACAATCCACTCATTTTTGCTTATCTGGAAACAAAACAGACTTGGAGCTGTTGTGACTAAATACTTTTGTTTTACCTCATTTGATCCAGTTTGCGTTGACCTGAACAGAAACTGCCGACACGTATGTGAGAATAAATCTAAGTAATGCAAGAAGATGTTTAAACCTCAAACACACACACACACACACACACACACACACACACACGCACAGAGTTTGAGTAGAGATCCCAGCAGTTAAAGTTAATTGGAAGGATGAAGAATTTCCACTTGAAACTGGGAATTCACAACGTGGATGAATGAGCATGCAAGATCGATTAAAATTTAAAGATGGCGACATTTCCACGAACCCCTCAGCTCATTCTGAAACTCCCACCCCATGACACAAAGCGTTTGTTGAGTCTAAATGTCAACGTGTGTCCTTTTCTTTTTTCTTTTTTGCTCGCACTTCTCTGCTCTGTTCTGCAAGAACATTCGAAGAAAAGCACCAAAAGGAATCCGCAGTAAGGTCCTACATCTATCTGGTTACATGTCGAGTATGGGAGGAACAAAGGAGACAAAACAACAGTTGCTGGCAGATGAGCTCAGCCTCCATCAGACTTTCATTAGAGCTCTTTGTCCTTTAAATTGAGCGCTTTGATGCGGGGATAACCGGCGCATCTCTCACAGCTTTTCCAGGCAGCTCTGGCTACACATCAGCAGAGCGCTCTTGATGAAGTCATCATCTTCTTCTGGGAGCGCAGTGGCACGCACGCTGCTTTTATTCAGGGGGAATAATTAAACGAGACAAGGAAGAGCGTTTCATATCAGCACAGCGGCTCATCAATCACTGCCAACGTGTCTACGCCACCGGCTCTTCAGATTCTCTGCGCCACTCGCTGAACTCATTTTCTGTCTGGTGTCAGTTGAAGCCAGCGTACTTTGGGTCGTGGGTGCTGTCTAGTGGTTTGAACTGCGCCTGTTGGAAAAGGTGATTATAATTTAGTGCTAACCACACGCCTTCGCTGAAGAGCAGAGGCGTTTTGGCCATGAAATTAAAAGAACGAGGGATCACTTATGTTTACATGCGAACAATATCAATCCTCCCAGAATGAGATTTTGTGACAGGCGGAATCGAACTGACCTCACAGCAACACGTCATCCACAGCTGCTCTCATTCGTTATACTCAACCAAACTAACTCCAGATTGTTTCGGACTGACCACCTTGTTGAACAATGCCTCTGACTTATCTTCGTTGGTAATGTTTCATCCATGTAGCGCTACACGTCTTCATGCTTCCATGTGTGTTCACAGACATTGATGAATGCAGTATCAACCGTGGAGGCTGTAAATATGGCTGCATAAACACACTGGGGAGCTACGAGTGTACCTGTCCCCCAGGCTACAAGCTGCACTGGAACAGAAAGGACTGTATCGGTATGTAGCAGCACTGCCCCCTAGTGGATAAAGCCCTAACATGCACACAAGGCCTCTGTGATGTGGGTGATTTGTCTACGCGTGGTTCATTGTGGGAGTTCTGTTCTCTCAGAGCTGGTGAAATGTCCTCCTGGACTGGTGGCACCAAAGGCCACGTTGACCTGCAGCAAGACGGGCAAGAAAGAGAGCTGCTCTCTCACCTGTGCCTCCAAGGCCCACTATCTGGCAGGTAGGTCCCCAGCGAGCCCACGCCCTTAAACCACATCAGTTAAGCCCAGAGTCTGAACTTGCTCCCTTTGTCTGGATTTTCCAGAGTCTGACAGCAGCTACTCGGTCAGTTGCGGTATCCCCATCCTCAGAGGGAAGTCCCCTGCCAGGCTCAACTCCAGCAGCAGTCAGAGCTGCATAGGTTCGCTTAAATGCAGCATGTTGATCTTAGCCTCACAGGCTCCCTGTGCTCCTTCCCACTGTTGCTGTGTTTGTCTGTAGAGACTTTGGCTCCTCCAGTGAAGCAGACGGCTTCTTTCAAGATTAAAAACGCCAAATGCCACCTCCACCCGAAACTGTCTGGCCGGACCGAGGACAGGGGGCGGGTGCTGGGACCAGGTACGCATTTGTGCATATAGGTGTGAACGTGTGGTTCCAAGGCGACTGGTCTTCCACTGGCGTGTTGCTGGGGACTGGGTCATGTGTTCTGTATCCACAGGTGGGGGGCAGCCTTGCAGCAACTGCCTGGTGACGTTTGTCAACCTCAAATGTGACTCCTCCAAGAAAGCTAAAGGACGACGTGCCCGAAACCCGTCCAACAAAGAGGTGACGCGCATCACGTTGGAGCTAGAAGCTGAGGTCAAACCTGGAGACACTACAGGTCAGTGATGTGCTTCAGAACCAAGATGTGCAAGCAGAGATTTGATGGGATTTGCTGTAATGACTGCTGTGTGTTTATGGATATCCAGGCAGCTGCAATCTCAGCTGCCTGAGACAGCGCATGGAGAAGCAAGTTAAGACGTATATCAAAGCCCTGAAGAAGTCCATCAACCAGGAGCGCTTCCTGATCCGGGTTGCTGGTTTGGAATACGAGGTTGCCCAAAAGCTGCCTCAGGCTGCTTCCATTCAGGAGAACTGCGGCCCCGGCTGGGAGCGGGACAGCGGCCGATGTGGTAAGACTGGAGGGCAGCCACGGCTTAGCCAGAGCAGTCGAATCCCAACACAAACCTCTATGAAGAACGATGCTACAGTAGACCTATATGTTACATAATTACTGTGGCTGTTCTCTCAGTCAGATGCCTGTCGGGGTCGTACTACCACGGCGAGCAGGAGCGCTGCGTCCCATGTCCACCGGGCACGTTCCAGGAGAAGGAGGGGCAGCTGGCCTGTGACCTCTGTCCTGGCAGTGATGGACACGGGCCTTACGGGGCACGAAACATCTCCTCCTGCGCAGGTAGCCCTCAGCGGCTTGACGCCCCGCAGACGATGTGCATGTCTAGTCTGGTAAAACCCTGCTCTCCTCTCTCACATCCAGGCCAGTGTCCGACGGGGTCGTTCTCCAGCGACGGGTTCAAACCTTGTCAGCTGTGCCCACAGGGCAGCTACCAGCCAGATTTGGGACGAACCCTGTGCTTCCCCTGTGGCGGAGGACTGAGCACCAAGCGGGAAGGTGCCAGTTCCTTTCATGACTGTGAGGTCAAAGGTCAGCTTTTGCTCTTTTATCCTGAAAATCCTCTTATATGTGCAAAACCATCCTCATCAACGGTTTTTTGTATATGCTTTGCGATTCGCAGTTCAGTGCTCTCCAGGCCACTACTACAACACAAGCGTACACCGGTGTATCCGCTGCCCGGTGGGGACCTATCAGACGGAGTTTAGGCAGAACTACTGTATTTCCTGCCCTGGGAACACCACCACCGACTTTGATGGTGCCACGAGTGTCTCACAATGCAAGAGTGAGTATGAAAATTGCTCTTTTGTGTTTTTGAAGCACCGGCTGGAATCTGATTTCTTTTGCTTCCGTGTCTAGACAGGCAATGTGGTGGAGAGATGGGTGAGTTCATGGGTTACATTGAGTCACCTAACTATCCCGGTAATTACCCTGCTAATGTGGAGTGTATCTGGAACATCAACCCACCCAGCAAGCGCAAGATCCTAATCGTGGTGCCGGAGATTTTCCTGCCCTCGGAGGACGAGTGCGGTGATGTGTTGGTTATGAGGAAGAACTGTGAGTTGGCCCGTTTGCACGGATACGTGACTGTAAAACGGGCAGAAAACCTGATTTATCATCATGTCACCCAGGGTCAGCTACGTCCATCACCACCTACGAGACGTGTCAGACGTACGAGCGGCCCATCGCCTTCACAGCTCGCTCCAGGCGTCTCTGGATTAACTTCAAGTCCAACGAAGCCAACAGCGCCAGAGGGTTTCAGATCCCCTACGTAACGTACGATGGTACGCGACACGCTCGTGCATCACAGCAGCTGCTTTCACTGTGAACCGTCTCGAGTTTATGGTTGTTCAAGCGTCTTTTGGCCTATTTAAAATGTATGACGCTCATATAACATAGCTGTGTAACCGTTAGAATCTGACCTGCATTATTTAATTCACACTGCTCCATCTTTGTTTCCAGACCTGCTTTCCACACATAGTTTAAAGATTGTTTTTATTAACACTGAGTAGCATTCATCTAATAAGGCATGTTGTTGTGTCCTGTGGTGTTTTATGCATCCAGAGGACTACGAGCAGCTGGTGGAGGACATAGTGCGAGACGGGAGACTCTACGCCTCAGAAAACCATCAAGAGATCCTCAAGGTGGGTTGTTTTGCTCACTCACACAGGCCACTAACTCGCGCCCTTACAGTAAACACAGGGTAAACAAAACCGTTGCCAGGATGATTAATGCTGAAAATACCTGATGATACCTCATCACTTACACGGTGGTTGTTTGTAGCGTTGTGTAATTCAGACAATGATTTCATGTGGAAATACCTGACACCTGTTTGTTCTTCTCTACAGGACAAAAAACTGATTAAGACTCTGTTTGACGTGTTGGCTCACCCGAACAACTACTTTAAGTACACGACTCGGGAGTCCAACGAGATGCTGCCTCGCTCCTTCATACGCCTCATAAGCAGCAAAGTGTCCGCTTTCCTGCGGCCATACAAGTAAACGCCGCACGGCTGCCGACGCACCGGATCGCGACCCTCCCCGACATCCCCTCCACCTTCCAGGCCACGCCACACGACTTCCACAGGGCTTAAAAAGACACAAGACGTACTATGTTTACCCTCTTATTTTCACATAGGCTTTGACGATAAATACTATGCAGGCCTGAGAAATGCTGAACGTTGTGTTTTAGGTTTTTTTTGTCAGGTTCTATTCAGTCTGCCGTCCCGAGCTTTTAGTGCGGATGTAGAGTATGTGAGTGGGTTTGGTTTTTATTGTGTTGTGCAATGGAACCGCAAAACAAAACAACAATGGAGACGCCTTTCGGACGGTAGGAGTGACGTTTTGTGTGTGGTTTGAGCTTGACAGAGCTTGTCGTCGTTTGCTTAAATGACTGGCTTGCTCTTTCTCGACTTAAAGCAAATACAAGGTGGTTTATAATTCCAGGAACACAGTGGACATTTGGGAGATAACAAAGTTGCGACTGAGCGCCACAGGAAGGAGATGATGTGATTAGTGGAAGACGTCTCAGCGAGATAGAGAGAGGAATAAATGTCTGTGAGGGACATTATGTTTGCTGCTTCTTACAAAAGGTCACTTTAGTTCTTCAGTCTCATCGTCTTTCTGACCTGCTCTACACATGAATAGTCTATAGGGTTAAGCTCACAGTCTGAAGTGCAGTACGCTGGTAAACTCACGTTGCCTACTACCATTTGATCACGTTTTTGTCTTGTAAATAATTGAAATACTGTAAGTTTCACGAGGCTTGACTCCTCAAATCCTGATCTGTCTGTGCCACTTTGTTTGAGACCCCCCCTAAAAATAGAAAAATCTCTTTGTGTCCCTGATGTGTCGCCCGTCTCATATCCTGAGCCCTGTTCACACACCCCGCTCACGTTTTGTTTTCCTGAAGACAGCTCTTTAAAAAACAACGCCCAGAAAGGGCAGGGTCACATCTCGTGCACTAGACTTTGAACCTGTCATCCTACCTTTACAGCGCAAAGTGCAATGAATGGAAACTCCCCCCGTAACTTTGTGACACACAACAAAGCTTGTGAAATCGTGCTTAATCTCAGTCACTAGAGGCTTCTTCTCCGTTATTCAGAGAAATAGTTAAAAAGATTAAGTCTGTTAGAATGTACGAAAAATATTTGAGTATTTGATGTGTAAAAACATTTCAAAATGCAACAACAAAAACAGGGTAAAGTTATTTAAGTTTAGGAAAACTAACTGTTGGCTCAAAGTTGGGATCTGCCAAATAATAGGTCTGACTGAAAACACACTTGTTTGCTGATGAGTCTACGACACAACTACCGAGGCTGAAATGCTCAAGTCACGTTGTGGTTTCAAGGGGAGGAATGAAGTGAAGTGATTTTTCCATACTGCCCTAGTAGCTCTGAGTCCGAGTCGAATCAGCAGAGACGACTGATTGGGAAGTAACGACGAGTCCCAGTTGGTGCTTACTTACCAGTGTCAGATGTCCTCATTCGTGTAAATACATTAAAATATAAATTAAGGGAAAGTACAACTCGTCAAGTGCAAACCGGCTTCAAAGTACCTGAACTAAAGGATGACGAAGGGAACTTGGCCGCGGCGCTGGGCCGGGCCACGAGGAACCGTGTCTGTAAATTCCACGTTCCCTCTGCCGCCTCAAATCCTCACGTTAGTCAGATTAGTTGCTTTCATATCGAAGACGCCTTCACGCAGCTCACTCGGCCCTCGTTCACCAAAACTCCCCAACTATCAGTTCGCTTCTTTCCTGCAATATACATTGGTTTTTCTTTTATAATTGTTGCCTTTTAATGAGAGTTTGCTATGATGTATCATAGAGTTGATAATGATATTTGCACTTGAATTGTTATTGCTCATGTAAAGAAATGTCTGGATTTTGTATTGTCTTTTTAAATGAATGGAATTGGTGTTCTTATTTTCCTGTAGCTTGTTTATTCCTGAACTGCTCACTCACCGTTTAGTCTGTTTAGAGATGATACACAACATTATCAGCTGTAAAATGACTATGTACAGAGGTCAATGAAACAAGTTTGTACTTGTTACTGCCCCAAACACTTATCAAAATAAACATACTGTACTTCAGCTTCATTTCAAAGAAACTTTAATGTCTGTATGATGAGGTTATGTGCAAATAAAAAACATTATTAGTGAATTACTTAAGGAATAGTGATTTCCTTTAAAAAGGAAGATGTTTGCTTAGCTTAAAGACGCTGATATTCATCCGCCACAGGCTGCCAGTACGGCTGCGTTTAACTAGCCTGCGTTACATATATGCAGGTTCAGCCATAGTATGGGATCCTCCCGTAGCTCCGAGCTGAAGGAGGAGAAACAAGGTAGAAGTTATATCACGCAAACTGTAATCATTGGTTTAGCAAAGATGTGGTCACTTACATCTTTGGTAGCATTGCGGGGGCTCGGGATGCCAGCGGCCGTCGGCACCGCAGGTGCTGTACGCAGAGCCGCTGAGGGCGAAGCCGCGGTGACACACGAACTCCAGCGTCTCCCTGTACTGATACCTGCCGCTTGCTGGGGCCCTCCACGCGGCGTTGGCCACAGTTGGATATGGACACGTAATTTCTGCGGGAAGAAAGAAACGTGGTTATTCTGGTTCTGATTTGGATGACATAATGAGCCACGTGCTTCTAACGGTCAGCTGGACCTTGGCATGTAGGAGGCGGCGCGCTCCAGGTCCCATCAGCGTTGCATGTAATGCTCTTTTCTCCAATAAGGGTTCCCACCAGACACCTATAGCGAACAGCACTCCTGTATGTGTACGACTCCTCGCTGAGGCCCACCATCTCTGCGTTGGCCACTTGAGGAGGCTCCGGACACACGGCAGCTGGAGGAGATGCAGACGTTTAGATGGAGGAGCAGAGTCAAGACAGTTAAAATCCACAGAACAAATGTTTCCGTTGTTATGCACCTTCGCACTCAGGAACACGTCCGTCCCAGCCGCTGCTCATGCAGTTTCTGGTTGCTTTTCCTACCAGATTAAACCTGATGACAGTATAAATACAAAGTCACACTTTTAGTAATGTTCGCTTAAAAATAAAAGCCTTGATTTCCGTACCCTTCATCACACACGGCTGTAGCCTTGTCTCCAAACTCCACTCCAGTGTACGTGAAGCGCCCATTGAGAATCTCTCCCGCGGAGCCACACAACCTTCCTGTTGTGGACGAAAAACAAAGGTTAAAAGTCTGTACGATGAAGCAACAAAATAAAAGCAACTTTAACAAGCTTGGCACACAGAATGACTGTGACGACATTAAAAGTCCTTACGTTCGCATTTCAGAAAGAGCCGTGACCACTTTCCGTTTTTGCACGTGCGGTACCGTGACCCGCCTGCAGCCACGTACCCGACACCACACACGTACTGAACCTTGGCACCAGAGGCAAAAGACGCCATCGTGACGTACTTGTCAGCAAGAACCGCGTTGGATTTGAGGACTGCAGGTGGAGCGACACATCCATCTGTTGCACAGACGTTGGAGGTCAAAGGTCAATTTGGATTAGTAGTGAATTTGAACCACGCGCGTCACTAGACTGGTGGTTGTTGACTCAGCACCATGAGCTGTGCAAAAGAAACAAAACTTACTGGGTTTGTGAGTCGAGTGTGTGTTTTTGTCAGACGATGGTGCTCTTCTGTCAGATGACGGCGTCGGCTTGGTCGGCGAGGGCCGGCACAGCGGGGCTGGAGGCTGCCACTGGCCATCGGGGCCACAGGTGACCTGCTGGGCTCCATCCAGCCTGAAGCCCTGCCTGCAGGTGAAGGTCACGTTGTCTCCCGCTCGGTAAACGGAGGCGTCCCTGCCTCCCGCAGAGTTGGCCACTACTGGAGCAGAGCAGGTGGTGTCTCCCACTGATGAGAAGACAAATCTCATTTACTGACAGAGAAAGACAATCAGTTCCTTTACTGAAGTGACTCTGTAAAGTAAAGGTGAAGTTTGGTTTTAATGGATCTGGACTATAGTAGAAAATGCATTAGCGAACTAGCACAGCTAGCATTTCCTGCTGTATTTTGATGTAAATTGTCTCTTTGTTTTACATCTAATAATTAAGTATTGTAATATATTATATTTTCAGTGTAAAATTACAGCTTTTAAATAATGTGGACTATAAAATTCCCATCTAGTCCCGTGAAAAGATAGACTTACTGGGTTGTTGAGTCGAGTGTGTGTTTTTGTCAGACGATGGTGCTCTTCTGTCAGATGACGGCGTCGGCTTGGTCGGCGAGGGCCGGCACAGCGGGGCTGGAGGCTGCCACTGGCCATCGGGGCCACAGGTGGCCTGCTGGGCTCCATCCAGCCTGAAGCCCTGCCTGCAGGTGAAGGTCACGTTGTCTCCCGCTCGGTAAACGGAGGCATCCCTGCCTCCCGCAGAGTTGGCCACTACTGGAGCAGAGCAGGTGGTGTCTCCCACTGATGAGATAATGCAGCACAATTTAAAACATGATGTTTTTCATTATATTTTGAAATTAAATCAGACAAAACTTAACACAGTATAGAAGTTGGAACAAACCCTAACCCCTAACCATTAAGATTTCTTCATATTTCAAAAATGTTTTGAAAGTAAAACATTACTCAGTGACAAGGTCCTATGAAAACGTAAAGTGAGTGAATACCAGACCAGGCCGCCTGCTCTGGATGTGCCTGAACTCAGTCACTGCGGCTACGCTGGCTTCACAGTGTGCTACAGGCTTAGGTTGGCTTTGGATGACAAACCGTCACATTCCAGTAGTAGGAGCAGTTTCCTTCTTACGCAACCGTCCACACGCAGCCTCCCCTCCGACTAGATGACTAGTGACACTGCTGATGCTCACCTTCACAGGACGGCCGCTCATCAGTCCAGCCAGACTTCTTGCATGTCAGATATTTCGGTCCTTTCAGCGTGTATCTGTCAACACGGACACACACTATGAAGTCAAACGCAAATCCTGCCCCACTTTTCTATGAGCCTCTTTGGGTGCAACTCACCCCTTGTTGCACTCTGCGTAGACTCGCTCCCCAACGTACGGCTCCCCATTATACAAGTACTGGCCGTTCGACAGCTCCCCAGCGTTGCCACAGGTTTTCTCTGGAAGGAAACACATATCAAGCACTGCTCCGCCTCCGACCCGCAGCCACGACAAACACAGCAGGAATTTGTTTTTGCAACAAGACTAAGCTGCAGATCGCCTGAGTTTTTATGTCTGGTAAATAAAGACGTGAATCTGCACTTATGTGTATCCAGAAATATTTTTGCAAATGGTCCCGTCCTCAGTTTACAGAGACAACTCCCACTGGTGATGGATGAATATTATTACAGAACAAACTGCAAGAACAACATCTGTGCATCTTTAAAGCAACACAAATTAAAATCCGTTTTATTCTCAGATACTGAACACAGATCACAAGTATCAACAGCCTAAAGACATTTATTTAGTCTAATAGGAGAGACACTAAATGTCAATGTGTTGAAATTTGTCCTGGTGAAACCTGCTTCAGTTGGTTTTGTGTGATTTTCTACTTTTTATTTTGACTGAACGCAGCCTCGCACGTGGACGCCAGGTGACGTCAGGCGGCTGCTGATCTGCTAAGACACAGGTGTCAAACTCTGGCCCGCGGGCCACATTTGGCCCGCAGTGTAATTATATTTGGCCCGCGAAGCCATACCAAATTATTATTAGAGCTGGCCCGCCGGTAATTATCGTGTATCTAATACTACAAATCCCAGAATGCTCTGTTGGCGTTTTGGTGGCGTCAATCGCGACAGGACCCATTACCGACTGCGGTCAAGTGAGCTGCTGTTCGCATTTCCGTGGTCAAATCAGCTGTCACCGGATTTTGCTCCGCGAGTGAGACGAAAAAAAAAAAAAAAAAAAAAAAAAAAACTTTACAATCAGAGCAAAAACTCTAATATAAATAATTTCAATTATTAAATGTCTGATGCTCTGATTGTAAAGTCTGTGAGCAGCAGGAGGAAAAGAGCTGCTGTACCAGCAGATAACAGATGAATGAGGCTCCACAAAGTCATGAACGTTCAGACCAGACAGGGTTTGTTCAAGGCTTCAGTCTTGAGTAGTGGATTACTCCAAAAGTACACAGTAAAATAACTTGATACTAAGTGTGGTAGTACTCTATGAAGTACTAAGTAGTACTATGAAGGATTGGTGATCTACTAATTAGAGGAAGAGGTTTTATTCAAAGCCAAAATCTGGAAATAAATCTCAGTTTTACTCATTGTATGATACTTGAGTAGTAGATTACTCCAAAAGTACACAGTAAAATAACTTGATACTAAGTGTGGTAGTACTCTATGAAGTACTAAGTAGTACTATGAAGGATTGGTGATCTACTAATTAGAGGAACAGGTTTTATTCAAAGCCAAAATCTGGAAATAAATCTCAGTCTTACTCATTGTATGATACTTGAGTAGTGGATTACTCCAAAAGTACACAGTAAAATAACTTGATACTTTCAGTGGTAGTACTCTATGAAGTACTAAGTAGTACTATGAAGGATTGGTGATCTACTAATTAAAGGAACAGGGTTTTTATTTTATCTTAAATCTGGAAAAAAAGCTCATTTGCGTTTTCTTAATCCATTTCATTAGTCACTATTTCTAAACGTACAGTCAATTGTATCCTATTATATTTTGCATTATTAGTAACATGATCACCTTGATCATCAGCTCTAACATCTGTTATATTGTAGTTTCAGTCTCTCAGCTCTTCCAAGGGATCGCAACACTGTTACCGTAACTATCGCACGAATCTCGCACTTAAAATCCAGTGACGGCTGATTTGACCATAGAGATGCGAACAGCGGCTCAGTGACCGCAGTCATTACCGGCCGCTCCTCTGTTGACCGTAGTCATGGAGACCATATGCTAATACTGGCACCGTGCTACCCTCCCAAAACGGCTAAAAGAAGCCTTCACAGTATCGTTTTTTTAAAACCTTTATTATCACTGTGAACGCTGTGAAGCGAATGTAGACACTTGTCGACTTGTTCACTGTGTAACGTGAGCGGCCGCTTTTGAGCCATTGAACGCCTCATTTTTCTGTCTCACTCGCGGAGCATTAGAGAGATTGAGCGTTTTCAACTCGCAATTTTCAGTCTATGGACATGAAACTCACACAAGTTAAATATTAAAGTATCGGCTTTCGGGTGGTTTTTGTGATTCGTGATACGGTTTTGCTGCAACGAGCCCGTTTAACGGGGAACTTCACCTCTTCAGGTGGCTTTGCGGTCCCTCTGCTGCGTTTCTCTTGCGAGAGGCTACTGGTTCAAATCCCGCTGGAGGCGTGGCTTTTTAAAAGTGATGTTTATTGTCATCACATTGAATCTGATGTTGTAACAGTTCTTTTAAAACTTCAGCAAGGTCAGGAAAGTCTTGCAAATTTCTATCAACACGTTTTAGGCGTTTTCTTTACTTTTACTGTTTGGATAAATTCAGCTGTGTTTCCTTTAATTATAATTACCTATTTAATATTTCATTATGCTTTATTTTGAAATTTAAGACTTAACTTGTTCTGAACATGTTTAGCTCTTTTTAACCACTTGTATTTTGCTTAAACTACCTTTAAGATCTTTTTAAGCTCTCCAGCTACAGTCAACAGTTCGTGGGAATAAATTCAGCATTACAGCATTCACAGTGCATTTTCTTACGGAAATAGTCTAGTTTAGTATTACGCTTTCTTGTTCCATATCCACTTTTTAAGCAAAGCTTGTTTGGGTCCATACGAAAAGATTTATTGTTATTTCTAGAGGAGTTTTTTTTCAGTAAATATCAGTGTTGGCCCACGACTTTGTTCCAGTTTTGAATTTTGGCCCACTGGGTATTTGAGTTTGTCACCCATGTGCTAAGAGTTTAAATCTCTTCACGTCTTGGATGATCTCCAGATCAGAGCTCTGCTGGCAAAAACAACCCAGTGTCCTGGTTGGACGGAGTAAGATACTCACTCTCGCACTTCAGAGTCAGTTTGGTCCATTCCCCAGTCTCCAAACACTGCACAGCTCGGCTGCCTCTGGACGGAGTGAAGTCCTCTGCGCAGCTGAAATAAACCTTCTCCCCTTGGTTGAACGCCTGCTTTTGCGCGTATTTCTTGTCCAGGCTGGTTTGTGGGTGCGCAGACGGTGGCGGACATCGTTTTGATTCTTGAGCTGCGTGTTTTTGCCAAGACCGACAGCCATCAATGAAAATACAGAAGCAATGAAAACGGTGCTGGTTTCTTTTTGTTTACCTGAAGCAAATAAGACAAACGACAGAAGCAGAACGTTCCACCTCACAGTCGTCATGGTCGTCGCGCGTCTTCGTCGTTGCCAAGTCAGGACAATCCTCAGCGGGATCAGTTATTTATAGAAGAGGCGGCGACTCCTCGGGAGCAGCGGTGAGACATTCACACCATTACAGACGCGTGAAGAAAGATACTATGATACCAAATAAACCAACCAGATGATCTGCGCGGTGGCTGTTGGACTGGTTCAGTCTAACAATGGGAATGAAGGCTCTGCGGTATCGCTCCTTCCTGCACTGACTCTGGATCAGCCTCCACTGTCTGATGCGGTGAGAAGCATCGTCCATGATGGACTCAGCTTGGCCAACGTCCTCCTCCAGAGTCCAGTGGACAGAACCGGCTCCTGGCCAGCTGGTTGAGTCAACAATTATAAATGTGTATTGCTTATCATTCTAGCTCTGGCATTTCCTGCATGCGTGGTTGAAGACGGTTACAGTCCTGCCCTTAGAGCTGAGGCCCCAGGTTTTCTGTCTGTTCTCCCTCTGTTCTCCTCCTCGTAATTAGTGGTCACACCTGTGTTTAATTTCCTGTTTAGTTGCATTTAAGCCTTCCCTCATGGTTCTGTCCTTGTCGGGCTGTTCGATGTTGCTTGTTACCTGTTATGTGTCACGTGAGGTTTTCACGTGTGGAGCCTTTGGTCCAGTCATGTTATTGTGTGGAGTTTTGCGTTTGGGTCCACACCACCATCAGTAATTTGTAACGATGACAGAGCTTCTTCAGAACCATTTTTACGGTGACTTCCCGTAGCAGCAGTCTTACGTTTGCCACGTACTTTTTGCCACGCCTGAAGTGACGCACGCGCTGGGAACCAGGAGAATCTGAGCAGGACCGGAATCAACTGCTGCCACTGAGGTTTGTCCTCAACTGGCTTAACCGCAGACACATCTGTGGTGATGTAGTAGCAGTACACAGAACCTGCAGGCTTCTAACGAGAACACTAGACGTTAGACACAAGCGCACATACAGGCTGGACCACGGAGCCGTGGACCACGGAGCCGTGGACCACGGAGCCGTGGCACGCTGACACGGCCCTGCCTCTTGGAAGGTAGCACTTTAACCTGCGTGTAATTACAGACTAGCAGCCACAGACATGCTCTCTCCTCGTCTCTGACGGTTCTTATGCTTTGGTCTTGCCTTTAAGTTATTTTTTTAATGTTATTTTCTTCTTTTAGTGCTGTGACCTGTGCAGGTTTATAAAGTTGGATTGATTTTTTTCTCAGGTTATACTGCTCGTCTAGTATTTGCTGCCATCAAGTATCGCCACAGACTTGTCTGAAGGTCTCTTACTGACTTCTCCAGGTCTGTGAGGAAATCTTTCCCTCTCACCCTGACTCATTAGGAGCGTGTCCAGACATCATCATACACATTTCTGACTCATATTTTGATCAAACTGGAGCAGTGGGGAAATTATTCAGCTCCCTCTAATTTTTGCTCCCTGTTATTGTTTGAGACTGTTTGCGTCACAGGAATTTAAAAAACATCAGCACATAACAAAGTAACAAGAACATAATTAAATGTGCTCTAATATCAGATGTCTGTTAATAAAGGACTTGATCAGTGACCATCACATAGATTCATTCAGTCTCACTGAAACCTGGCTGCAGCAGGATGAATAGTGAAGTGGCCAAGCCTAAGCTCAAAGCCACTGAGATGCTGCTAAACGGGAAAACGTAGGTGACGCGCTTTGGTTTGAATAGATGACAGTCCATCTTATTCCTCTGTTGGAAATGACTCATTTATTTCTCACCACAGTTTCCAGTCTTGTGGATAAACGTCGATTTATGTCCATATAGATTATTTGATGGGAAAGTTGAGCGGAGCGGTCCAAGACTGTTTGTCTTCCATATAGCAACACCTGGTTGCCTGTCAATGGTTCCCACCTTTATAGTGTATCAACCAATTAAAAACACCGACCCCTAGTGGATTCAAAGGGTAGTAACAGTATAACACAAACAACCCAAATGGCTCCTACACACCGGCCCCTAATTGTTTGGCTACTGAGAAACAATTCCCATTACACAAAATTAAGATGAGAGAAGATACATGTTGATGCTTGGAGAGTATCGGTGGGTGAGAACCTCTTGTCAGCCTTCCTCCTACTCTCAGGAGTCCATCATCCAAATATGGATCCAACCTGTAAATGACACTCTGTCATTGCTGACAGTAACGAACGACAGCCAGCCAACAGATCATCTACAGACAGGGCTGGCGTTTCCAAAATGACTGTACTTCTTCAGATGTTTTCATCTCCGACTCTTCACTAATAGAATCCTTTTCAGTTTAAGGAGCCACGCAACAGTTATCTTGAGTCTCATCCAATCTGGGAAATAGGATATTAGCTGTCCAGGGGCATCAAGGGAGTCCTTTACATTAATCATATTTACCACTGCTTCTCTCTTGACCTCTGGGTTCATCTGTTTCACTTATAGCCTCCACTGGGTTTGCTGGCCAGTCCCTTCCTGGCTTCCACAGAAAGTCTGGACCATTAAGCCACCTGTTGCTAAAGAGTTCAAAAGACTTATTCTTGTAGCTGAAGCTGTAATTCTGCCTTAAGCATGAGATCAACCTGCTGTCAGCTCTAAGCGAGGAATGGTGATAGTCTTTAATGGCGTAACTCTGGCTTTGCCTAACAAGGACGCAATGTGGACGTGAGCTTGGTCGTTCTGCATCCTCAGGGATGTGACTGTTCCATATCCGATTTCGCTGGCATCTGAAAAATGATGCAGCTGCATATGTGCAAGGTGTCCAAACTCCTTAGGCTTAATGCATCTTTCAACCTTAAAGATCCTTGTCTGAATCTAAGTAAGACTCCAAGCAACACACTGGTGAGGTTGGGACCTTGCAAAAGCTGTTGATTTAATGAGGTTCCTTTGTCTGCTGCACCAAAGTCTAACAGCACACGTAGAGTCTTCTTTCAGGGATGATACACTCCATGACGAGGAATATACCACAGCTTGCCAGATTCACAGCTCAGCTGCTGAGAAGGTACATTTTCTGCATAGCCTTTCTCAATGACATCATTAAGACATGCAGCATACTCCTGATAATACCGTTCATTGTTAAGGAACCTTCTTTTCAAGCCAAGTAACCTTTGCTTTGCCACTGAATAGTTGTCCGGCAGAGATATGTTACTTCGTTTAATGGCCATCTTCAAGTGTAGCAGAAATTTTTACAATTTCCATTAATTTCCTCCAGTCTGCTCACAGAAATCCGGTTGACAACTGCCAAAGGACACAGCCTTTCCAAGGTGCTGTCATCTCCTACCAAAGGACCATTGACAACCCATCCTAATGCTGTTCTTATAGCATAGGGTCCATCTCCACGGCTATTGATGACCTCCCAAGGTTCCAATACCTTGGAAGCGTTGCTTCCAGTCAACAAGTCGACTTTAGCCTTGATGTGTGGAACACGTACTCCGGCCAGATAAGGCCACTTGGCCAGATCTTCACTGTGAACAATGTTGTCCGTGTTTACGGGCATCTTCTTCTGTGTGAGCGTTTCTGGGAGTTTGTAGAAAAGCTTTGTTTCAAGACCAGACACTTCCAAGCCTGATAAAGAATATGCTGGGACTACCATTTCTTGTCCCATGGCTTGTAAAAGGAAATTAGTTCTTTTACCTGTAAGATTCAATCTGTGCACAAGATGCTCCGAACAAAAGGTGGCAGAGCTTCCAGGATCCAGAAAAGCATAAGTCTGGATTATCTGGTCTCCTGTTATGGACTTGACTTGAGCTGGTCAAATGGAGAGAAGACGTTGATCTTTCCGGCCCCTGTATGACCACACGTCTTATGCGATGTTGTACTCTTAGACGTTACTTGCCTCTGCCATTGTGTTCCAACTGTGCTCCACATGGTGGCAAAGCGGTTTCCTTTAACTCCAGGGTGTGATTTCAACCTATTGGGAACATTTGAACAGGTTATCCTAGATGGTAAGTCTCGAATATCCCCAAAGAGGGTCTGACATGATGCTGACATGTCTTTCAACAAATGCAACCAGATCTTGGAATAAAGTTCTGCGTTTGGATGATTTCAAATCATTTTTTATTTTCATATGCAGCCGTCCTCCAACATTCTCTTAGCTTGAATGGCAATTTAGACATCACTGCTCTTGTGTTGGTCGGCATGTCCAGTTCTTGCATATATTGCAGCTCCTCCATGACGTTGTAACAACCACGCAGGAAACGAGAATAAGCCTGTAGGGCCTTGACATTCTCTGGCTTTATTGAGGTCAAAGCCCTTTCCATGTATGCAGAAGCGATCTTATATTCATTGCCACAGTGCTGCTTCAGTGGCCTTTTTGCTGGAGCATAGCCATGATGAGGATTCATATGCTGGCAACTATGCACTAGTTCCCTTGGCTGCCCCCTTGTGACCTGCTCCAGGTAATACAAGCAATCGCACTTACTCCTACTCTACTCCTTTTATAAAAGAGTTATCGGTATATTGAAGTGGATCCCCATCAAATACAGGAATGTCTCTTGGAGGCAATGAACATACCTGTTGCTGCTGAACCAGGGCAGCTGTTATTTCATTTTGTCTGTGCATTATGGTGAATTGTCCTCCGTTGGTTAGCTGTGCACCAGGTATGGAAGACTCCAAACGTTGTACTTGAGCATCTACTTGTGGTAGTGGTTTAGCTGATGGTAGTACACTACATGTTTTGTTGTGTTGAAGGCCTTGAAATCACAGGCTGGTACTCCTTCGCCTCGAGTGTCTTTGAAATGGCTGCTTCCCTCTCCAGATAAGAATTCATTCCATCAGAGAACGCTTTGGAAGCTCTCCTGGCATCCGGAGCCTGTAGGACTGCCAGCTGTTCCTTGACCCTGTTCCTCCAGCGCACGTCTCTCCTTTAAAACTGCAACACGAGCAATTAGCGCAGCTCTGTCTGCCTCTGCTTTGATTCTGACAGAAGAGGTGGTGCTAGATCTTCCACTGCGCAGACTTTTCTGACTTGAGCGTCTGCTTCCAACACTAGAAACACTGTCCATGGATTCATATCATCACCATCATTATCAATATCACCACATAAATCATGTTGAGCAGAGGAGACCCAGCTTTTCATATCAAAAACAAATTCATCACATTTTTGCTTTAAACCAAGTGGCATGTTTTCATTATTGAATCATAGACACATTTTGCTTCATTACACAAAATAACAAAAGCACCAAAGGCACCTTGTACTTTTCCTTTGTCTCCACGAGACCTTGTATTTGTTAGCTTAGCTTTTCTGACAGTCTGTAGCTTATCCAGCTTTTCAGCAAATGCTTTTAGTTAATTTCACAGCCCGCTTTTCTTTTAACGTGCCTCCATAGTCACCGTTTGGTTGCGCAGCAGCCTCCGCCTGGTCCACGTGTTTATTACTTGACTCCAGCGCGATGGATTGTAACAAAAGCCACTTGTTCCTCTTCCACCTGCAAAGCGTTAGTATTGCGCCGCGTATGTGTGAACCTAAAGGACCATTTTAACGTTGGCAGCGCTACACGTACCGTGCGTCCGGGTGATGCTGGCTCAGATCCGTCCTTGTTGGCGGTGGAGGCCTCGGTGAACGGAAACTCGCTGTCGCCGTCCAGTTGGCGTCCGGGGCGTCCTCCAGCTGATGACGGAGGTTTACCGCCTCGTTACCAAGGTGACGATCCGAGCGTCTAATCAGCTGGAAACGGTTGTAATGAAACTCCTCCAGTGCGTTTCAAACAGTTTTGGACTTTCTGTGAAGTGGCCAAGCCTGAGCTCAAAGCCACTGACATGCTGCTAAACGGGAAAACGTAGTTGACGCGCTTTGGTTTGAATAGATGACAGTCCGCCTTATGTCTCTCTTATTTATTTCTCACCACCGTTTCCAGTCTTGTGGATAAACGTTGGTTTATGATCAACTGATGTGTCAACCTCCATCATGTTCCTAGAAGCTCAGGTAGGAGGAGCAGCAGCATCTAAAGCTCAGATTTATTATCTAGACCTGAACAGCTAGAATTCATTAGAGCCTCACTCTGAACCTGGAAAACCCAGAACCCAGTTGTGTTCTCATCGTCCACCGTCCTCCTGGTCCATGTTCACAGTTTTTATGTGACTTAGTTCTTCCACAGATAAAGTGATTGTAGTGGGCGACTTCAACATTCATGTAGATGTTGACAGTAACTGTCTCAACACTGCGTTTAACTCACTACTGGACTCTGTTGGTTTTAGTCAAGTTGAATTGACCATAACAGACCTGACAACAGTTGAAAGAAGTTCTACTACAGCAGATGTTTGATGATGATGCTGTTGTTAGATTTAAGGAGATGATTCATCATCTTTTGTCTCTTTCCCTCGTAGCTACAGAGCAGAGCAGCCGTCTGATTCCTGATCAGGTAGATTGTCTAGTTGATGACGCTGCAGTTTTAGACTCTGTTGGTTTTAGTTGGTTGGTAGTCAGTCAGTTTTAGACTCTGTTGGTTTTAGTTGGTTGGTAGTGAGTCAGTTTTAGACTCTGTTGGTTTTAGTTGGTTGGTAGTGAGTCAGTTTTAGACTCTGTTGGTTTTAGTTGGTTGGTAGTCAGTCAGTTTTAGACTCTGTTGGTTTTAGTTGGTTGGTAGTCAGTCAGTTTTAGACTCTGTTGGTTTTAGTTGGTTGGTAGTGAGTCAGTTTTAGACTCTGTTGGTTTTAGTTGGTTGGTAGTCAGTCAGTTTTAGACTCTGTTGCTCCTCTGAAGAAGAAGCCAGTGAATCAGAGCAGGTTGGCTCCATGGTCTAATCAGATCTGCAGCCTTAAGCATAGGAGGAAACTAGAAAGACAGTGGCCAACAAATGAGGTGAATCCTGCCCAGCATGGAAAGACAGTTTAATACTATATGAAAAGCACTTTGTGCTGTAGAACCACAGATTATTCATCATTAATTGAGGAATTAATTGTTGGCTATGCAGGCTGACTAAGAGTCATAGCTGTGTTGAGCCTAGTGTCCCTTTAATCCCTTTTATCTGTTAAACAGATTCTAGTTTGTTCATGATCAATCTTCCATCTGCACAAGATTTAGCTTGGTTGTTCCACGGGGTTCTGTGCTTGGTCCAATACTTTTCAGTCTGTACATGTCTCCTCTCTGTAATATTATTAGGAAAAACTATATAAATATTAACTATATACATTTTCATTGCTATGCAGATGATACTCAGTTATATTTGTCTATGAAACCAGATGAAACAAACCAATTAGTCAAACTTCAAACTTCAGATCCTGGTTGTAAAACCTTCCTTTCTGACAAAGCTGATGGTTCCAGATGGTTCTGGTTCCTCTGATCCATCTCTTAGTTCAGCTGCTACAGGCTTAGATGCTGGAACCTCCTTCATTCACTGAGCTCCTCTGGTTTTCTATCTATTCCATCCACTAACATGCCTCCATGTCCACATGTGACTAACTTTGTCTCTGTTCTCTCTAGTTGTGTTTCTCTCTTTCTGTCTCTCTCTATTCTCATCTCCAGGTATCATCAGACTCAGAGTCATGTGTCTCAGTGTTCAGCTGCTGGTCCAACCATCCTGCTTGTTGGGTTTAGTTGTGTGAGGTCTTAAACCCCACTTGTAAAGTGCCCTGAGATAACTGCTGTTGTGAACTGGCGCCATAGAAACAAAATTGAATTGAATTGAATTATAGGAGTCTCTTAAATCAATTAAACACATAACAACATAATATATGCTGTTTAAAAAAAGAATCTGCCTTTTTCCAGAGGTTGAACGTCACATTCATGTCGGTCCACTCAGACATTTGTGACAGAGACAATTTAGTCTGAGCAACAAGTGACAACAACCATGTGGCTATGGCCTGTGCTGTGAACATAACAAAGCTCCTCAACTAAAATACAACAACCAAACGACACCATATGTGAGCAACCTGCTATTTTCACCTCCGTCCACCGTCAGCTCTTATTCTCCAGGCTGTAGGACCAGGAAGTAGACAGCTGCCTCTCACACGCTACATGTTTACGCTCCTCAGTGACAAAGCAGCCCTGTCTAGAGATAATGAAATAATCCTCAGCCACAAAGATCCACTGACGGGAACCTTGGTTCCCGTAAGATAGTTGAACATGAATCTAATCTACTCAGAGAACAGTTGACTGCAGCATATGAGAAATAAAATGTTTTTATGCATATTTGGTTTCATCACTAAAACTAAAAAGGACTAATACTGTACCAGCGTTTTAGTTTAATTATTATTATATCTACAGGCTTTAACATCTGAAACCAGCATGAAAGTTAATCACAGTTTTTTATCTATATCTGCTCGATGAAGGACCATTTCAGGCGTCAAAGCAATTTAGAGATTAAATTCTTTGAGTACAGTAGTTTGTTTTCCTCGTCGTTCAGCAGCCAGTAAACGTGAAAACATGCTGCTGTCTGATGAGCCTTTTCTCAAGTCAACACACTTAGAAATAAACTTAACTTTATTGATAAAATATCAAATTTAACATCCAAATGTTTTCAGGTCAAACCCAGCATAACATGTACATATTGACATTTTTCTTGATTACCATGGTGACAGGCCTGTAGTCATTTACAGGCACTTATCTAAATGACTGATCAGCGATAAACAATCTGAACGTTTTCAAGGCAGAACTGTACGTCAGTGTCTCTACTGTACACAGCTCATGTACGAAATCTACCTTGAAAGTAAAAAAAAAAACATAATCTGGGATGACTTTTACAATAAACCTATTGTAAGCCTTAAAGTTCACAGCATTAATACTGTGACTGTGTGCTATAAAAGTTACTCTGCGTGGATACAACAAAACGAGGCACAAAGTAAATGTAACATGCTTAACATTTTTCATCAAAAGAAATGTTCCCACATCAAAATATGGAATCTAGACAAGTGCTGTATGTCTATTGACAAAGTGAAACCATGGTACAAAACCTAACCTCACAAATACGGTTACAATGTTTTTGCACTACGCGCAAAATAATATCGACATTTTCTTACAGTGTTAAAAGTCTTTTTCAGGTTTTATTGTTGTTGGGCTGTAGCTAAAACTGTATTATGTTAGAAGTTATACTTACTGAAACATGTGATTTTACATCACCACTAGTTGATGTGTTGAGAAGCTCATACGCTGCCAAGTCAACATAAACAGGGAACAGACACTTTGGGTAATAAAGGGATGTTGTCGGTGAAGCTTTGGGGTTTTTGGAGAACTAATTTTAGAACAAATGGCAAAATTTATGTGCTGTGTACAGTTAACTGTACAGGTTTCTGACTAATAACAGGAAAGGGATGACAGTGGTCTTGGCGCTTCCTTAAGTCCGTACACCATCGCCTGCTTCTGCTGCAGCAAAACTGTTCAAAACGTCCTGTAGGCGGTGGAAAGTTGGACAGAGTTAGCAGGAAAACACAGGAATGAGGCGTTTGTTTTGACTGGAATGTGCGTCTTGAGCATGAGCTCACTACAGAGTGAGACCCCTCCTTAATGTTTCTATTCAGTTTCCCAGGTAAATCAAATTGAGTTGAGTTTGTTTTGGTTCGTAAAAGCTTTACATCCAACAGAACAGCGTGTCCTACACATGACCTCTCAACTCTGGAGAAGATGACAAATTTAAGACCAACCAATCGAATCAGCGTACTACTCCGTCTGTACATTTAACTTGTTTGCGTAAGAGACGCGTCGTACGTTAGTCGCCTTCACCTCACTTGGCAGAAACTCTGCCCCTTCGGTTGCCTTGAAGAGCTGCGTGTCAGGTGGCGTTGGGGCGAGGGGCGTGCGGCCGCGCGGGGCGTCCCCCCCGCTGTGAAGCCGGGGCCGTTTCACCTGGTCTTGGCTGGACAGCGGAGTGAAACTGTTCCGTCGGAGGAAGGCTGGCGACACAACATCTATTCGGGCTTTATTCTGGTCAGAGGACATCAGACACACAAGGCAGACTGATTAACAAGTGGTTTATGTTAATAATGTGTGACGGCAAACCAAATGAAACCCGCTTCTCGGAACCCAGCTGTGAATATGCCGCCGAGGCCTCCGCTAGGTGGGTCGCAGCAGACGTGTTTAACGAGATGGTTCTGTTCTAGCGCGTTAATGTAACACCCAGTCTGTGCTGCGGTCCGTTAGGCCACGTGGCCCAGGGGTAACCCAGGGTTTACAGCACAGAATAAAACACGAGCGTCGCCACTCTCTGTTTTCATAAGAAGACGCTTGATCTGTTCTGCTATAGTAATACTACAAAAGAAATATGCATAGACACGATCGGAGCAGTTACTCAGTCCATAATGTGATGAGTCGCAGGCTGTGATGAAATATAATTGTTACATTTCAGTTTTGGCCATTGATAAAAACAAAGGCATTAAGTACAGACTTATCAAGCAGAAGAGAGCAAGTGTAAACCTGTCTGAGTCTTTGTGGCCTTGACATTCAGTCAAGAAGTAAACACTGATTTTGTTTTTTGATTTGACCATCTGGCCCCTAATAAACTATAATGAAAACAAAATGACAGTGTGTACTACAGGCAAGCACTGGACAGTGGCAGCACGTGTACAACATGACCAAAAGGTCTAACGCTTACTAGCGGTCTGTGTGTGTTGACAGCCTCCACCTTCAAGTCAAATGTGTCCACATTACAACCTAGAGGAGAAACGGGAAGAAAATATGTCATAGTCCAGAAAAGGAAAACAAGTGGGCTTGTATGACACATGAACAGGGTAGTTAGTGTCTTACCATAAGCCACAGGAGTAAGTTTCAGTACAGTGTGCAGGGGACACTTCAAGTAAGGCAGCTCATCTGTCAGACAGATACAACAGAAACAACAGCTCGTCACACTTCCTGTGCGGAGGTGATTCTTCCCCTTATTACTGGTGACGCACATGTCACACTTTATAAAGCTCAGTAAAGGTTGAGTCTGCATCGCTACATGTTTCATAAGCAGGAAAGGGGTTGAGGTCTCAGTCTGACTACTGGCGTATTTTAGCTGCGGTTAACCTCTAAATGCAGCTGCAGCAGTGCCCACTTGCTCTGATGAAACCTTGTCCACCAACGTCTAATTATGGATCTGGGCGTTTTCTACTCCGACTACACTGTTAGGTTCATTACTTTATATTTTTTTTTACATCTGTGAATAACTACATTAATAATGGTAATATTTTTCAGGGTCTTTCGTATTCTTTTACTTATTGTGGAAGTTGAAACCGATACATCATAGATTAGCACCTTAGTTTCATTAGGATCCGTCGTGTATAATTAAAGCCCCTGTGAAAAAGGTGAATGGCTACTTCACTAGGATCTGCTTTGTAAAATGTATTCTAACCTGCCTGGGTTCTGAGGACCTGGTCAGACACCATCCAACCTAAGCCCATGGCTAATCCCATTACATGAGTCAAGGCTACATGGAGCTACAGAACCAGGTCAGATTAAGGCAAGTGAATGGTTCACAACAATGCACCCGTTTGGTTTGAGAGGAATCAAACTGTTAGTTAGTCTTAGTGGATGCTGCCGTTCACCAGTGCTCCCAGCTGGAGCAGCCTCGCTGGTAGATGGACGATTATACATCTGAGAACGGGATTATAACCTGATGATTAACCGCGTCTGAGCGCTCAGAGGGATTAGGTGGTGAACATTTGCATCACTAAATATTACTACATTGCAAAACCAATTACTGGCAGAGGCAGAAATGCATAAGGTTGGGTCAAGGTAAAGCCCTGCCACATATTTAGTTCCTCTTCAAGCACCTAACCTGCGCTCTTATCCAGGAAATAGGCGAGCAAGCAGCGCATGACAGCCTGGTGGCAGATGACCAGAACGTTGCCCTGTCGCTCCAGCTCCATGATGACTGGCTCCAGCCGCTGAACCAAGTCCTGGTAGGACTAGACAGGACAGACAAGTCAATTCTAATGACACTGAGGGTTGGTTTGCTTTCAAGTTGGTCTAGTTTTAGTAAATTGATTTTCACTGCCTCAGTCCTGTTATCGAGGAGGAGTGAGATTCACCAGCAGCGTCTTAGCTGATCATCAACATTTAGTGAACAGCCCTGCTCTTTATCCAGCTTTTTCAAACGTTAACCCTGTACTGAGTCAAGGTTCCTCACACCAACATGCTTATAGACAGAGCCTCTACCTCTCCACCAGGGTAGCGGTAGTGATACTTGTCCAGGTTCCTCATAGCAAACTCATCTGGGAACTTCTCTTCAATCATCTTATAGGTCATCTCTTCACACACTCCCTGAAACAGGAAGGAATAAAAGCAGTCAGGACCTGCAGCAGGCTCTGTCTGCGTCTGTGGCGATGCAGACAACCTACAGCATCTATTTCGTTCAGGATCTTCCACTGCTCGTAGGGAACACCAAGCTCCTCTGCCGTCTGAATAGTGCGTCTCAGTTGGCTTGTCCACACCTTCAGATCTGACAGATTGTGCTCTTCCACAAATCCCTTCAAAGCTGCTGCAAACTGACAAAGACGCACATAAAACAAGACACATTTGCGTTAAGGTGAAGTTAGGCAGTGTATGTCCAACAAGTGCTCCAACCCCTGACTCATAGCTGCAGGGCTTTATTGAAGCATATGCATGTGAAACATCACGTGGTGGAATTTCACCACATGTTAAAACAGGAAAGGCTGGTGGACATTTTACACTATTCATAAGCATGTGCTCCCTAAACCACAACCATATAAAGAGTAGAAAATGTGAAGACGCTCCTTAAAGCACCTCTTTCCCTCTGTCAGACAGCTCAGAGTCTCCCCCGATGAGTCCGTCTATGTTGTGCTGGCTCTCTCCGTGTCGGCAGAGGTAGATGGAGTGGGAATGTACGTGGATGTTCATGAGATAGTAGACAATTTTACTCTGGATGTAGTCCTGCACCCTGTTCACTAGGAAACGTTGGCCGACATTTATGATCTGGATGAAGGACAGGTTCCTGTAGACGACAGCAGAAATAGCACATGAGAAAGTGAGTAACCAGCTGGAGGCTGTAATAATATGCTGATATGACATTTATCACATTTTTAAATAATCTGTGTCAGCAGCTCAGAAACTGTGACCTAGTTCAATGAGGTCATCAGTTCCTCATGTCTACGGTGATAAGACATTATGATGCCAAGTCTGAGTGAGAGTTTACTTATTTAACTAGATGGGTACATGGGTTCATGACAAAGGAACCAAACAGAACAACTACAGTTGACCCATTAAGCAGGAACTAGTACTTACACATGAAGTAGAATTTCTGATCCTAACTATACCTACTTTTAGATTGACCACATACCAGCTCTACAAATCAAGTCAATAACCGACAATAAATATTACGCATGTGTTTCCATCTGCTGGACAATTTCTGCAGCTGCACGTCTTTGACAACCCAAACACCAGATTATCTACAAGGACGGAGTTTTGTTTGGACTGGAATCCCGGCGAGATGATTTGGACAACGTCAAAGCAAAAGAAACACTGTTAACAAAACAAGATAAGCTCTTACATGTCGTGTTCGTCTGGGTCTAGCGGTTGGTAAGTTACTTTATAACATTCGATTCTCTTCAGAAAATCCTCCATGACGCTGTCCCTGTTCCGTTCAGGGTAGTCTGGACTGGACACCTTCACTTCCTTCAGATTACATGTAGTGAAGATAAGTCAGGCTGACAAGCATTTAACAATTCAAGGACAGAAGTGAGCTGCATTACTGAGAGTTTACCATGATATTTTCAGCAATGACATCTGGATCATCGCAGACGGACTCTACAAAGAAAACCTAAAACAAAGAACATGGCTAATAAGAACCTGTACAATATGTGGCTTAAATGAGAAAATACTGTAGGTCATATTCACTGACCTTGTATGAGTTTTCTTTGGCAAACTTAAGGATGAGTTCCCTCCTCTCTCTGGTGGTGTTGGTTGCATCAAAGACCTAACAGGCAGCACAGGGCGTTCAGGCCAAGTGTCACAGGATTTACACAGATGATGTCATGAGAATTACTGCAGTTTAGTATTATTACAGCGATCTGGCCTCCCTCCTCACTGAGATAAGCCTTTACGTCCTCCAGTGCCACCAGAGCACACTGTCTGAAAAACACAGTTAAAAACAGAAACGCAAGGTCACACGGTAAGAACACACAACGTGCTTTAAACAAACCTTTACTCACTTTCTGATTCTCATTGCTTCTTCGTTGTCATGTCTGAAGAAGTCATAGGATTTGTAGGACTTCACTGCATCTCTTCTATAAACTCCGAGGTTAAAAACTGTGAGGTAAGCAATGCAGAGACAGGCAGCATGGGGAAAGGAATCAGCGCATGTGCTCTGCGAGAGCTGCGAGTTTTTGTCTCAACGGCAGCAAACCAGTTCCCCTGCATTCCATTTAACCAAGGTATAAATAGAACAACAACGATTTCAGTAAGTAACATCTGCAGTAAGCGATGCCTTAGTACCCCAGTACTTTCTTATTATATACAATTTCATATATTCCAGAGATTAAAATCAAATATCACCATGTGTTTATAACTCAAACGCGCTGACCCTGGACTGACCTTTTGTCGGCACTCCGATCCAGTTGAGGTAGCGTGTCAGCTTCTTGGACATGTAAGTCTTCCCTCTGGCGGGCAAACCGATCATCACTATCATAGTCGGAGAATTGGTCATGTAGGACGCCCAAGCTGCGGTCGACATACACAAACAAAACCAGAGAGATCTGTGTGACAGAAGCTTGTCTGCATACTGTATACACTGCACACGCACACACAAGTATACACTAACAGCCAGCAGAGAGGTTTGCAAAATATACCAGTGTGCGCTCTGCTGTGTCAATTAGCACAGTATTCGGTCATGTCTCCCAACTGCTGGTTAATGTTAACTCCTGCTGCTTAGCAACCGCATTTGGGAATTCACTTTAAACGTGCCCGTTGGCTCCATGTTGATGAAAGACCTTCCACAGCTCAGGGGAAAATAAATCTTTCAGAGTAAGAATCTGGCAAGATCAGACTTGACTTCTCCAGTCAAGGTAACTTTGAGACCTGACTTAATGTTTCCTTGACACTGGACCGTAAGGTTAAAAGCTTTGCTACTTCCACTGTCTGACTCACAGCTGACTCCCTGATTACAGTATTACTCTCCTTCAAGGGTGTGTGTGTGATCCACACACTGGCTGCATGACATTTACCAGTCAACTGTCTGTCAGTCTGGCAGCAAAGTACACATTGTAGCTGTCCATGCATCAGGTAAAGTTGGGAAGTTGGATGTCTCACTTGCAGAACACACAGAGGAACAACAACACACTCACAGCACTTCTTCTCATGGGCCCTGAGTTCCGGCCATTTCAGCTCAGCCGAGCCGACTGCAGGTCCCCGTTGCCTGGAAGCCATGATGAACCTGGGCCTGAACCTGGGCCTGAACCTGGGCCTGAACCTGTGCAGTGCGTTTAGGTCACCGGTGACAGACAGTCAGCATCTCTCTGGTTAAGAGAAATCAATTTGAAAATTAATATTATACAAAATCTAATACACAGTGTGTGTCACAGTGACTGTTGGCTGAAGGAAGATCACGCTGTCACTGTGTCACCACTCCAGCCACCGCTGCACTTGACCTTTGTCAAGTCTGATGAATGAATGACTTAATAAGGGACAATTATTAACGTGTGCAATTGCATCTGTCCGTAGACAAAACGTTTAAGCCCGTTAAGAATCAACACTTTTATAGCAGCTCAACGTCCTTCAGTGGTTGATGGAGATGCGTCTATGACTGAGCTGAATCACATCCCGTCAAGATGAGTTGTAAAACATGATATTAACGAACCGCCGCTAAAGACAAGAAGCGGCTCAAACAACGAGCGCTGCTATAAGGCGGTTACAGGTATTTAGGCGCTGTGACGTCACCAGGTGAAAGCCGTTTCCGTCGCCATCACTCAGCAGCTGTCAGATCACAACGTGTGTCTGACTGACATGAAGCAGAGACTGACTGTAACAGCGGGCCTGCAAAGTCAACGGGCGTTAAAACGAGGCAGAACCAAAACCCGATACAAGCCAGAAACTTACTAGAATCAGCACGAGCCGAATGACGGGGAGTTTTCGTCTTTAAGGCGCCGCCGCCATTCGTTTGCTGCCGCCTGTAGCACAGACTCCTTCCTCTTCTGGGATGTTTGGCTCCTCCCACCGGAAGTTTACCTGTCAAGCGGGAAAAAACTTCAAAATAAAACCTCAAACGTAGCGTCATTACGGGTCTGTCTTAACACGTACAAATAATAAGCTCGTGCACCGGTTCGCTGTATGTTGCCCAGGACAATTTGATATTTTAGATACATATTGTTGTGAATTAAACACATAAAACTGCGCTCACTTCCTCTTTTCCTACTTTCCTTCCAGTAAAAATGAATACAAGTATACAAAGTTACAAAGCACATTTACTGTCCTCCATACTTATTTTTTTATTTTGATATTGTGAAAAATACATTGATTCAATAGTGATGATCTGAACCGGCTTGATGAAAAGCCTCATTACTGCACAACAGGAAACTAATCATTTAGAAACTCTGAAAACAAAGTCACTGCTTCAGGCAGGAAAATAAAACTAGTGACTGACTTAAACCCAAAAACTAGATTAAGTACTTACACTAACATAACAAGGCCAGAGGTCCGAGGAGAGCTGAGGAACAGGATAAGGGAGCGAGCAGGACAGAGAAGAAACGGACCAACGAGGCGCAGGAAACAACAAACAGAAACACAAACAACGGACAACCTGACTGAATGTGGGCACAATGTGGCTCAGGTTTGCCCAATGTCCACATTTCACCGATCTCTCAGATGGTCAGGAGGAAAGAATGGACACGAGCTCGACAGACAGATCTATCGGTCAAGTTTATTTGAAATTAGACATAAGTATGTTATAGGTTATATCAGGTTGGTTTACAAAAGTGTTGTTTCAGTCATGTACTGTACAGCGGAATTTTGACACACTCATATTTACTGGACACAACAGCGTGAATACACTGGGCAGCCTCTCACAGACATACTTCCTCTTAACTAGAGACAATCTCTAATCAGCGTCTTTTGTCAACATGGGAAGAAACACAGAACATGTGTCTCATGGCTGCATACGAATGGCTCCATCCAGTCTAATAACCTCGCCATTAATCATGGGGTTTTCAGCCAGTGATGTCACCAGGTGGGCAAACTCAGCCGGGTCTCCCAGGCGTGAGGGGAAGGGCACTTGACGAGCAAGAAATGAGCGCACCTTCTCAGGAAGGCCAGCTAGGAGAGGAGTCGAGAAGAGGCCTGAAAGAAAACGTAATGTTGATTAGACACAAGGAAACAGCATCGCTCAGATCATATACAGCAGGATGAGCACACTCCATTTAAAGATCATGCATTTCTTCAAATCATATCAGTACAGTCATCAGTGCAAATGTAAAGGCACAGGGTTTATAAAAAGCATCAACAATGTAAAAGAACTGTGGGCTCTGAGGGACAACACAGGAATGACCTCTAGTCCGTTATGTCCCTGAATGCCTCACAACACAAAGGATATATTATGGCATCAGGAAGCCGTTTGTCATTTGGTAAGTATGGAACGCTTAACTGTAACGACTACCTTGAGGGGTTGTGAGCTGATCAGTGTAAGGCAGAATATAAGAAAATATTGGACCATTTTACTTTTTTACAGTTACAAATTATAAAAATATATCATCTAATGAATTTTGCAGCTTCTTCTGGCCCCCAGTGTAAAATAAAACGGCTCAGAGGCTGCCTTTGACCTGTATCGTCTGTATGTAAGGGATTTCACAAACCTGGTGCTATGGTGACGACCCTGATGCCCATGGGAGCTAGGTCTCTTGCGATGGGCAGCGTCATGCCTACGATGGCACCTTTAGAAGCTGAGTATGCTGCCTGGCCAACCTAGAGACAGACAGACGCGTGATGCAGCAGGCATCTCGTTTGCTTTTTTTTTTATATATACGTTATTTGTTTTTTGTCTTACCTGTCCGTCAAACGCTGCCACGCTGGCAGTGTTGACGATGCAGCCTCTGTGTCCATCTGCATCTGGTTCGTTCTTCCCCATGGCACCCGCAGCGAGACGGATCACATTAAAGGTTCCTGCAATGTTGACCTACAGGACGCACACAAACATTCTTATCTGATAAGCTGTGACTCATATTTCTTTTTCCTTTCTTCAGCATTTTTCTTACATTGATCACACGCTGGAAGTCCTCCAGGCTGTGAGGCACATCCTTCTTGAAGTTATAGGTCTTAACAGCCACAGCAATGCCGGCACAATTAACCGCCAGGTCCAGCTTCCCAAACTTTTCTCTGGCCAGAGACACTGCTGACTGGACATCTGTCTCTTGCGTCACCTAGGACAGACCAAAGCCTCTTTGAACAAAATGCACTGATCAGTCAGCTGGAGAACAGAGTGGGCCACTTTAAGGTTGTGAGGTCATGACCAGTCTGACAAACTGCTCACGTTATGCACACACTTAAAGAGACAGTAATGCCACACACACACATCATTAGTCTAGAAGGTATTTGCATAAATGAAAATGTGACATCCAATAATTTTACTACTGTTAAAATTAATGTATGTGATTTGAACTCATTTCTTTGTCCTGTTTCAACTGCTACGTTACACCGCAACAGAGAGTGTCCACTAAGGTCAGCGCTTGCTTGTTTCTCAGACAGAGAGTCGCTGGCAGAAAGCATCAAACAGGTGAGTAGCATGTGCAATGACGTCCCAATCTAGCTCTAAGGACTTCTGCAAACTTTCTGACAGTGTGGGTATGTGTAAACAGGACAAAATAGCAGCCTCACTGTTGTTGCGTTTATTAGATCCGTGCTGTGGCCCCTGCACATGAGAGTTCATTTAAAAAGTTATGTGTGTTTAAAAGCGACCGAGAGCAGCCCAGAGTAGGGAACACAACTCATGTCTCTGCTTGTCCTGCATGAGGCAGCAATTACCACCTGTAGACAGGTCCTCCTGCTGGAGGCCTGTAACAACAATACAAAGCTTCAAATTTGAAAAATAGAAAAGACAAAATGAAGAACCACCATGAAAATTTGGTGCCTGGTCCTTAGCAGTTGCAGTATATACAATATGGAAAATGTAAATGTTATTTTCAATGACAATTAATTTAATTTTACTAGAAGTTACAAAGAATATTACATAATATAGATAGTGCCGGTGCTGGATGATGTAGGGCGACACCTACTGAAATGACACTGCATTACACGTCCCAGTCCAGGCAGTAGCACTGGTCTGGATTTTGTGTCTTAAGAGTAAAGGATTCACAGTCAATGCACTGTATCAGACTTGTTTTACTGAGCTCTGCTGTAAGTGTGTGTCAGTGGGGGCTGTTATAAACAAAACCTTTGACGTGTCTGTGCTTCAGACTCACGTCTGCAGGAGCGAAGGCACAGCGATCTCCCAGACTGGTCGCCACAGCCTGCCCATCAGAGGAGGGAAGGTCCAGGATCACAACGGATGCTCCGCTCTGCACCAAACGCTCCACAGTGGCCCGGCCTAACCCAGATGCACCGCCCGTCACCAGTCCAACCATACCCTACGCAGACGCCAAAGCAGGGGGGTGAGAGTACAGATGTGTAAAAACAAACTCCCATCCTTTGTTTTCTCTAAGTCCACTTCCCCTACATTTGCATTGCCTTTGTCAGTTGACTTTACTGGTGTAGTGTATATACACATACAGTTGATTTGCTGAGTTATGCATTGTTTGTGTGAAAATATAAGGGTTTATTTATGTTGGTCAGTGACCCTTGCAAGGATAAAGTGGTTGAAGATCCATTTGTCCTGGCTTAAATTAGCCCAGACTAGCCTGGTCCAGAGCAGGCCAACCTCCAGAGAAGATTAATGCAAGTCAGCTCAAATCAGTCTCTCTGTTAACAGGTCACATACACTTTTATGGTTGCTGTAATCAAAAGTGAAAAACCCTACTCTCAACCCTGAATCTACATACTATAAGCCTTTATTTCAAAGCTCCTTGAAAATAACTGTTGCAAGACAACTATGTGTCAACCTATGTAGGAATAACTTGTATTAAGGTTAAGATTCATCATAGCACAGAACTGGTTCTACTCATCTCACCAGAGCTTCAGACTTCGGTCTAGGTTCTTACCGGTCCTGTTAGATCTGTCACTGGATGGTGTAAATCTTACTCATGGAACAGGTTCAGAACAATTACAGTTACACAACAGTCTTTTTGGAATGTGGCTCTACTTAACACATTCAGTAATATTCTACGTTTTTTCACAGAATTCCCAATCCTGCCCACCACACGACCTCCTTGGTTTGTCCGTTTATCGTAGTGGGGCTATGCGTGGCTGATCGACGCCTGCAGGTCACTATGATGCAACACCTGCTGTGGATACTGATACTTAAAAAAAAAGGACTGCATTCATCTCTCAAATACTTCTGGATGTGATTGGGTGCTAGGAGGCAGCCACCAAAGGCTCAGCTTAGCCTAAATCCAGAAGTGAAAAGATTCAGGGATGGAGGAAATCTCTACGCTTACACAGCTGTGTCAGTAACCTTTGCAAGAAGTGTCATCACGATGATGTCCACAAAGATGTAGACTTCTTTTAAACATGAGGAGAGTCGCGCAACCATTTGGAGGAAAACGCTGCTGATTCTCTGGGCCCAAGCTCATGGCAGATGGACTCAAACTGTTCTGTGGGTCCATATTACAGCTTGTTGAGTCAGGGATGAGAACCACTGTCCACACTCTTACCAGAGAAAGATCCAAACAGATTGTGATGGTGCATCAGTGCTCACACCATGGCTGACGGTACAACTAACGAGGAGCTTACTCTGGGACTCGCTGTGATGAGGGAACGTTGCCATATTTCAGTAAAATCTGATTCTGCACGTGGCTTTGTACACACAGGGAAAGAACGTCCTGCAGTTCACGTCTGTCTAAATACCTGCACGACAAAGCAAGAGACGATGCCACCAACTCAGTTTGTAAACTAAGATGGAAACAACATATTTACGTAGAGCATCGTTGTCGTAACTACGAAGACCACAGAGAACCTCCGTCAACCTCCACCTCATCAAGCAAGTACGAATTGAAGAGGAGGAAAAAACCTGAATGACAGCAAGACTAGAGCGGATTAACGAGCATGTAGCTGCCAAACCGAGCGTTAAACCCATTTACCGTAATAACATCTGCTCTTCGGTGTCTGTTAGCAACAGTTCAGAGACTGTTCCACCCAGGACCGAGGCGCAGTGTCAACTACTACACATGCAAATCTTTAATAATAATTTAATACAACAGTTAAACGCCGAAATGTCTCGACTGGAGCTTTTTAACGTGGTGCGCGAAATTCTATTTTCTCCGCTCACCTTGACACACCGAATGTTCGCCATGTTTGCTCCGCCGTGACGTCACACCAAAGATCGTATATTTAACACAAAGGCAAGACCAAACTAATATGTGTATGGTATCCAAATGTTGAAAAAAAAACAAACCCTACGAAACGTCTTATAAATAACTTTGAGCATCAGGTTGGTTTTACAGGAGAAACTGAAATGTTTTAAAAGATTGTTTATTGGACTCGTCTGAATAATTGGACAGGTAGTGGCAGGAATAAGCAGTGTCATATAATACTGTGCGTGTGAGACCTCTGTTACGGGCCAATCGGTACAAACCTTTGGAAACGCCCCCACTGACACTGACTGACTAACAAACCAGAGGAAACTGTCCAATCACAGCAGCTCAACAAGGACAGCTGAGCCAAACGGCGCCTCAGGCTCCAGGTTCAAACGCAAGCGAAACTATTCACGCTTTAATGAGGGCAATAGTTGCTGACATCAACTGTAAGCAGCTATTACCCTTATGTAACTGTAAAAGCTGATTTGTTCATTATTCGGTCAAGTAACATTATGAGACACTAATATAGAGTTTACTTTAGATTTTGTCTTAAATGTGATAAGCCCTTGATTTGAGGCAGGCTGTAAATGTGGATAACGTGTCTCAGACATAAAACTGATGTCATAAAGGCATAGATCAAATTGTGTAGACATTTGGGTGCATCCTTTATTTTCTGAACAATAAAAAGGTCCGATCCTGTACAGCCCATTACACCAGCAGTAAAACAGCTGTTCTCCATATGTTATGCTAGACATCAAATAAAATAAAATATTTTTGCTTTCTAAAGACAATTAATCAGTTTACCTGCAAAGTTCAGCTGGAACACAATGCATTGTGTTGCTACATTGTGGAAGGCAGTAAATTGTATAGTTGGATCTCCAAAACAGGGGTTGCAATATCCCGCACCCCACAACAACACAACCTACTACCTCACCACAGCACAGCTATGAGCACAAAACTAAAGAACACACACCCTGAGCCTCCTACTGCAGGTCTGAATGTTAACTTTATGAGCAGTAATATTAGCACAATTGTTTACTTTTTAAATTAAACATTAGGAATATACTCTTAAACACTTTACCTTTTCACTGTCATATAAAACGGTCACATGTGTTAACAATCTAAAACGTCAGGATAGCAAGATACCAAATATAACAAAAAACTACCTTTCTGTGTTTGAGTGTAACAGCAAAGCAGCAAGTTTAATTAATAGCAAAAAAGACTTTTATAACTATAAGAACAGTTCTTCCAGTTGAAATGCACAGAACACTGACATACAGCTAAAGCTACATTCTGGGTTCACACCATGAGATGGAAGACACTGGGACAGACTACATCCATGAGGAACAGTAATACGCTCTGCAGGTAACTTAAATAACCTACCTGCCAAGTGCCTTGACCATCCTCAATTTACTTCCACTCCCAGAATCTTTTCCCCACACGACTGTACTGATATGTTATATTTCAGCAGTTTTGTCGCCACCATCACTGGAAGCTTCAGTCGCCATGGTAACAAAATGTGGATGTGGCAGTGTGATGGTTTGGTCACCGTGAGAAAGACAGTAGGCTGTATAGTTATCTCCCAGATCTGCTGTGATCCTAAAACTATACAAACTACTACCTCATCACACAGCGCCGCAGCATCTGTTCACTCCAAGTCATGTTCATGTCTCGGCCATTGGCTGCTCAGTACTGTCCTGCTCCAGGTTGTGGCTCCGTGAAGAACTGGCCAGTCAATGATGCCGCCTGCTTCCCAGGTCCCCCGTCCTTGAGTATCGCCTCCAGTGGCAGACGAGCTCCTGGGAAACAAAAAGACACGTTCTCAAGGGCACATTTACGCAAAGCGCCACCTAACAAACCGAGGGGCTTTACTTAATGGTCACCGTTGTCTGCTGACATTTCTCGGACACCAAGCGAGGCTAAAAGGCTAAACCACGGCGCCGCTCATCCTTAGCGTCTCGGCTCCGTTGACACCAAGTCAACGTATCATGAAGGTAGAGACAAACACTAGCAACTGTTAGATACGAAAATAACCCCAACACTGTCTGCTACACCCACAGCCTGCCTCGAGAGTCAGCTAGCCCGCTAGCCCACGGTGTTACCAAGCTAGTTGACAGCTAGCTGGACTTGGCGGTTCTCGACCTCTCCGCCTGGCTGCTGTCAGATCTGCCGGGCCGGTCACGCTCGCACATTCGCGGCTGTCAGGCTCGTCCGTGTCTGACGGGGAGCGTCTCCACTCCCCTCGACCATCGTGTGTTCGAACGCAAAAACCCCTGCAGCAGGATTTCGCGTTGCCCAAGTGACTCCGAGTGTCATCCTCGCCATCTTTCCTCGAGGAGCTGGTTGGTTTGTGGTTGCAGGCAAAAAATGAGAGAAGTCTGGTTGCGATGTTGCGGACTGCCTCAAACCACGCCCCCTCGCCTCAAATCACATCCCTCCAACTCAAGTCACGTCCCTAAAGTACAACGGGCCAATGGGGGACCTGAACGCATTTCTATAAGCCACGCCCCGCGCCTCAAGCGAGGGGCCTAAATCAAAACGAGCCAATGGAGGGTTGCAACGTCACTGTGGAGGACAAACACAACCCGCCAGAACCGTTACATGGAATTCAGCGGAGGGTTCGAAGACACAGTCATGAGATGATTGTCCTATGCGTGTTTTAATAGGTTATTATTATTATTGCTTAGTTAGTTTTACTTCAAACGTGCTGCAGTATTTTTTTGTACAGCAGTGTCTTCCTCCGTGGTTCCTCCCATATTTTGGTTTAATGTTTTACTATTGTAGATCAACATAAATGTCATCATGTGCCAGAGATTCCTGAGTCTTAGCTGCCTCTCTAGGATTCTTCTTCCCTCATTCTGTGCTGTGTCATCTTTCCAGGACGACCAGGCCCAGAGTAGCTACAGAGCTGAGCTTCAGCCTGTCTCACCGTGGACATCAAGGCTTTTCCAGATGCTGTTGTGAACCTTTCCAGCTTCGTGCTTCTTGGTCGCAGGTCTTCTCAGGGCTCTTCTGTGTGAGGCTTGGTTCACATCAATGCTTCTGGAGAACAGTAAACTCAAACTGGTGTGTTTTTATAGGCAGAACAGCTTTAACCAACACGTCCAACCTCATCACATTGACTGGACTCCAGGTGACTGACTCCTGGCTCCAATTAGCTCTTGGAGAATCATTAGCCAGGGGTTCACATACGTTTTCCACCCTGCATTGAGAATGTTGTCAAGTTCAATAGACATATGTTTGTGCAGTATTAGTTTAAGCAGACTGTTTTATTCTTGTGACTTCGGTGAAGATCAGAACATTTATGACCAATTTATGCAGAAATCTATGTAATCCCAAAGGCCTCACATACTTCTCCTTGCAACCGTATGTGCGTGAAGGCCAAGGTTCCCTAAACCTTTGGGCCTGTTCAGTAACCCGAGTTAATAACTGATCAGTATAAACATCTGCTGACACCAGAATGAGGGAAACCAAGAAAATGTCAGCAGAAAGAAAAAAAAGAGACAGCAGACACGTGAATCCTTTTTTTACTAAAAGAATAAATTTTATTTCAGCACTGTAAGTCATTTCCCAACCAGTACAAACATGACTGCCATCTTTGTTTCGTTCTCAATCAAATCTCTCCTCCCTCTGTGAGATCAGACTACCAACAGCCAGACCCAAAAAAAACCAAAAAAAAAAAACCAAAAAACAAAAAAAGAACCAAACACCTCTTTATCTTGTCTTTCACAAACAGTCTGGTGCTTCCATAATGCTAACAATGATGACAAATTATACCAACCATAACAGCAATGATGATGATGATAATATTTCTATAACAATAATATGGATTAATTTGAACCCTTTTCGCTGCACAAGGTAGTTTTAGGTACGTGGTACATGAACTGGAACCCGAGTTCTTTAGTGGGACTTATCTATAGATAAGCAGCAGGTTATCCTGGAGACTGGGAGGCTGTAGAGGGGGTGGCAGTGTAGAGACAGACAGAGTAACAACCTTCATTCAAACGGGACAAAATGCTCAGAGACTCCTCACAGATCAAAACAGATACAAAATGACACATAATACTGCACAACATCTACAAAACTATATAGCAGATGACTCTAGGACTTTGGATTCTCTTTACAGGCACAGAGGCAGGGACAGAAGTCTGACAACTTCGTTCAGAGGATGAATTGGCCTTGTGTCCCTTCTCACTGAGATGGTTGTCTTGATGTTCTTACTGAGATTCAAGACAAGAAATTGGCGTCTAAAATGAATTTATATAAACAGTTTGTAAAAACCTTGAGACTGCAATTTGTTTATCACTGATTTATCTATATATAGTTTTCAAATTTTATAAATTTAAAAGTTCCAGTTTTGCATTTTAATTTCAAAGCACTTAATCAATAGCATCAGATTATTGCATTTGAGAAGTTGAAACAAATATGAATAGAAGTTAGGCGTGAAGAATAAAGAAGAGGATTGGAGGTCATCTACAGTGTGTATAATTCTTATTATAGCAACTTGAAACCAGAACTTGCACAGGATGTAAAGCTTTTACACAAAACGTCTCGTAGCGTCTAACCAACGTCATTAGGTTTGTCATTTCTGGTTCACACTCATTTCCTGGACGGCCAAACAATCTCAGGTTTTGCTTCATCAGCCTCCATGCCCCCTAAGAGAATAAAGAGATCAAGTCCTACGGAGCTCCAAGTCTCAGCACGACTCAAAGCACGTTAGTCAGATGTTGATCCTTGCTGTGTATTAGTGTAGATCTGCTGTAAGCGAGTGCAGCACAGCATCATTATGATGTGTAAAAGCCAAATCACTGTCCAAACCTACCGACTAAGTTCATGCTCCTTTTCCTGTCTGTCTCCCCAGTGCCCCCCACCGTGTGTGTGTTTTTATATATATATATATGTATATATATATATATGTATATATATATATATATATATATATATATATATATATATATATATATATATATATATATATATATATGGGGGGGGGGGGTGTCTAGATGTACTTTGGTTCTCAGTTATTCACAGAGGTTCTGCTGTTTGTGCAAGGGCGCAGAGTTCATCTTAAACTGATAGAGTAAACCACAAAATAGTTATCAGGGATATTATTATTAGAATCAAACGGTGCAGACAACGATTTTCAATTGGAAACAAATGGGCAATATTTACTTACATATATAATAAACGGTGAAGTGGTCTAAAGATGCCATATAAAATACAAGTAAGGAAAATCGCAATCATTACACTTCAAATCTCTAGGTTGGCTAGGCGTGTTTCAGTACTAACTGAAGCAATGGTAGAAGGATTAGATTAGAAGATGTAATAACATTAAAAATAGTAAGAAACACACAATTGAATATAACAGTTTGGATTTTTTTTCTGATTTTTTTCCAGACTCTGGCTAGATACATACAGAAACTGATTATCAACATTAATATAACTTTTACTGTTAGTTGGGTGATTAAGAGGCAGGGAAGCCCGAAGGGAAAAACGGCAATTATAAACATAAAGACTAAGGGAGAGGCAGAGAGGGAGGCGGTAAAAGTTAGAGAGAACAGAGTGGGAGCGGTTAACTCGTGTGTTATCACTATTCATGTGTGGCTGCTTTCTATGAGAATCAGTAGGTATGGTCTGCATGTGTGTGTATGGGAGTGGGTGCATGTCTATAGAGAAGATCAGAGGAAAAAGTAAGAAGTGTGAATGAAAGGCTTTTGGGGGAAGTGAGAGGAGAAATGTGCCATAGTGGGGTTTAGGACAACAAGCATTAAAAATGACTGATTAACTTTCTATTAAACTAAAACAGACTAGGACAAAAGAGGGACACTACATCATGTATTCTTGACTTTTTTTCCATACTAGCTACTGTGTAACTCAGGGTTTAACATCTATGTATCTGTGTGTGTGTTAATGCGTTTTGTTTCTGTTCCTACTCGTTAAAACCTCTATAACGTGTATTTTTATTCTGTCCATGCAAACCGGTGAACGTCAGTGGGTGGGTGGTTTTCAAGGCAGTCAGTAGAATGTGTTACCAAATTATCTCTGATGAACTGACGACCACTCCACTAGGAACTGAAACGGCACAAATATCACTTCAGCACAAAAGCAGAGAGAACGTTGCAGGTAACAAATGCAACTGAATACCCGGTTTTGTCTGTTGCGTGTGTTTCGTACGCATGTGTGCTTTGCGTGTGTATGTCGTCTGGCGAGCGAATTGAGAGGGCATCAAACACCAGATCGCATTCTGGCTCGCCGCAGAAAAGCCTTCTTCTAATAATGTACTTTGCGATACACATACTTGTACTAATGTCAAAAGTCGAAAGCAGTTAAGTATATGACTCCTAGAAACTCTAGACTTAGTATTTTGGCCAGTGAAGCTATTTCCTCTAGCCTAGTCGTGGTGTGTGTATTACAGTCCTGTGCTAATCCCTATGCTGGTTCCTACCCTATAAACACCTACAACACTCGTATGCTTAAATCCCTACCGATAACAACTAACGTCCAAACTTCTGATTTCACTTTGGTGTTATGGTCTTGAGACAGTCGCGTAGCCTAGCCCTGTAAACCCTGAGCACGGGCCTACGCTGTGTGGCTTGGTGAAGTGTCGTCGTTTCACTGTAGTGTGTTGAGTTCATAATAGAGGGGATGTCACACAACTACATTAACACATAAAGTCAGGGTTTGTATTCTGACACAAGTCTGTCCATTTCAATTTTGTGGCACACAAGTCATCAACATACTAAGAAAATAAGGTGCTTCTTGTTGACTTGCCTTTTTTAATTAGCTCATTTCAAGCGCTTATTTGTTTAGATAATGTTCATGGCCACCATCTCTCGCACGGCATCAGTTTGTTCACTGCTTTTACATTTGCAGTTGTGATACCAGTAAATGGAACATACATATGTCTCCCTTGTCTGGTGAAACCTGCTGTGAGGGAACACATCCCACTCTTTACAAATATAAGTGCTCTAATAAAACCATTTAGTATGTTAGACTCAGACGTCCCTCTCCGGTGTCGTCGTACACAGGGCAAAGGCTTCATGCCAGCCCATTACGCCTCTGCCGTGTTTGACTGGAGAGCTTTAGGAGGAAGTGTTTCCTGCTGGTCTAGAAGACACGCTGGAGCTTTGCAGGGGCAAAAGCTCTTATTGGTGCTGGGCTTTTGTTTTGCTCAACCAGCTGGTGGTGAAGGGATCTTTGAGGCTTGATGCCACATCCCTTTTACATGTGTGGCTGCCACTGTTGGCTCACGTGATTAAAATACACTTTGGACAATATTATAGAAATCTGACTTCCAGGATTCCTCCACATGGACAACTAGAAGTCTTTAAACTTCATTGCAGCATTCCTTACTGAATGTATGATATCAATCTGAAGGGAACTCTGCCTGGCAGGAGTCACCCAAACCATCACCATTCATCCTCACATCTTTTGGCCTTAAACTACACAAGGTACGACAGAGTTGCTTTATTTCTTTGTCACCTTGCAGAGGACAGTCCAGTGTGGTTTAATATTTTAAAACAAAGTGCTTCCCTGTCTGAAACCACTCTGTTCACATTCTGACGTCTCTCAAATAGATCTCTACCTCAACGTCTACCTGTCATAATGATTTGCTCAGGGGACACCCCTCAGACCGTCAGTTCAACAGTACAGGGGCTTTTTCAAATTCATTATATTTAAATACAACAATAAGTGCTTCTGTTGGGAACAATCAAAGCTTTGGGAGGAAGGTACAATAGGATGGGAAGATAATATAATGCACTATTTTATTTAGGAGCAGGGTAAAATCTTGCATACTTGAGGACTTAAGGTGCATAAATTCATTGGGTCTCTTAGCACAGCTAAGCACTAGGCTATGCTACATAGGTCAAAGTAAAATAAGGTAATACCATGGTGGTGCGTAAGTGCTCCAGTGACAGTTAACTAATCAATCTCTAAAGGGGGCTTGTTGCTAGCAAGTATGCTAAAGACTGTATGCTTAGCAGTGCGGCTCGCCTGCATTGCATGGGACACTAGGCTCACGGCAGAGAAACCAGTACGTCATGCCCTCACATATCCAGAAAAAAAACGGAGCTCATGTAAGACCTGAAAGCCTCACACGAGAAGGCCATGGCAAACAAACAAACCGCATCGACAAGAACTCATCACGGTGACTCGGCCTAGATGCTGCAACCATAGAACTCGCATCCGCTCCGTCACCGTGACCACAAGCTTAACATCTGTGTGCAGGGATTCCAACAGTGGGACCATAAAAACACAAAATAAGAAACTCGAACTGTACATGCTCAAACACCCACACCTCAGATGGGACGAGCTTAAGTGGTGGGTCTTAACGGGGCGTGGGGCGTCTTTACTGAGGGCGGGAGGGAAGAATTTAGGAATTTTGAGGGACAGGGCGCTTACAGACTCATGGAGAAATCCTTTCTTCATAAAATAATATAAAACCACATGAGAAAACTAAAAAGGGAGTAAAAGCTAGCTGCTTTAGCCTATCACGTGGAGCATCAGAGAATGCTGCTCTATGGGATAACCTGTACAGCTAGCAGACAGGACTACAAAAACAAGGAGAGGCAGTCGAACACAGATAACTCTCTCAGAGCAGTGCATCCCGGGAAGGATGAATCACTCCTCCTTCTGTAGCGCTCCATCTGACGGGCAGTCATGAAGGCAACAGGGGGCCTCCACTTCCACCCCCTCTGACTGGTTGTCTCTGCTGGCTAAGGCACACGGGATTGGCTCGGGTAGGGGGGCCAGTTCCAAGGGCTGGCCGATGGCAGAGGCTGATGAGCTGCCATTCAGCTGCTGAGCTGCAACCTCTGACACGGAGCCAGCCTCCTCTGAGGGCTTTTGGGGACTGCTGGCTGGGGGGGGTGGCGACATCTGCATGGGAGCGAAGTGCAGCAGGCAGAGGCGAGAGAAGGAAGCGGCAAAGAACGTATTAGTTGTGGTGGACTCACTTTTCATCTAGACAGACCACAAGATCCAAAAGGTCTGTGTTGATGGTCTACCAACACACATCCATCAGTACTTGATACTTGATAAGTTTGTCTCCAGCTTCCATTCACATTGTAAAGCATAAATAAACTGAACTGGTCATACCTGTGTTCTATTAGCTGTAGCCTTTTTCCCTCCCCTAACTTTTGCTGGAATCTCTTTGCCTCTCCTGTGATTAAAAACAGAGAACATTTAAATCTTCCACAACCTGAACAGACTTCAGATGAAAGACACTTTTTAATCAACGTCTCCAAACGAGAAGCACGGATTTCATCGTCTAGTCCGCTTTGTCACAATTACATTCATCCAAACTCTTGCTTTCTTGGAGCCACAAAAAGCTTTATGCAGCCTACAGTACACTTGTGGCGTTTTAAGATCAGCTCTGCAGGGGTTAGAAGCAGTAAAGTATTCTGGTATTGCTGTTTGGGTAAGTGGTTCAAGGATTGTCACCATACTCACCCTTTCCCTGCTCCCACTGAAACCACCTGCATGTTGAACCCCCCTCTTCCACGGACTGGTTTGTTTCCGGCCCACTGACCGACCACCATGCCAGCTATCTCCAGTTTCCCTCCTTGAGGGGGGATGGACTGAAGGCCTGGGGGAAGAAGAGACGATCAGTCGATGCTTTAAACGTTTGTCTTGTACACCTCCACACTACCCCTTTATTCTTTACATATAGGTTGTCATTCAACCTATTTAGGCTGTGGTCAGAAGCTGAGAACAAAACTGCACTAGCGCTACCTAGAGTCTCCCACATATATGAACTCAATACAATGGTCTGAAAATCCAGTATGTTTTGTTCTAATAGGTCCTCTGGCCTTTGTGGGTGGGTTTTATGGTGATGTCATATATACATATATATCTTCTGTATTCAACTAGTCACAACGTACGGCTACAGCGTTTTTGAACAGATTAAAGAAGCTTCTCCATACCTGGAAAGGCTCTGGGTCTGTGCTGGGCTGGGTGATGTGGGTGATGATGAGGCATGCCGCCCATAGGGCGAGTTGGGTAGAGAGGAGGCACTGGGTAGAAAGGGGGCACCATGGCAGGGGGCAGGAAGGGAGGAGGTGGCAGAGGAGGGGGAGGGGGAGGCAGGCGGGACATGTTGATGCCTTCTAGTATTGCCTGGCGCATCTTCTCGACCTTAGACACCAGCTCCTCCTAAAGAGCAGAGAGACTGTAACTGAGCCTTTAAGGTGTGGTTATCAATCTCTGAATACATGAGTGAGGACACTCAAAGAGATCACATTGTCTTTTATTGTCTTCTCCTAATGTTAATGCAGTTTAGAATTATCAAATGTAAGACTGTAACAACCCTTAAAACCAAAGTTCCACTTATTGGCCTCATTTGAGCTTCGCGTTTGATCGGACAAAACACTGTGAAGGGAACTGGTGAGACTGCTATAATGTGCAAGTGACTGGTGGGAGGCAGCGAGTGTTGCATTTGCAACAAAAATGCAGTCCATGCAGTGTTTTATTATTAATGACAATTCCAGTATCTTATTTGTTTCCTAAACCACAAGCACAAGCTCAGTTTCTCCATATGCTTGAATTATAACATACACACACAAACACACAGGTTCGTACCTGCCCCTCACACATGTCCAGCAGTGCAGTCCTGTCACGGGCAGCACGGGCCAGTTTGCTCTGAAACAGTTTGCCGTCAAAGAAACCCCAGGGACAGCAGTGTTCCCATGGCAACGGCTGACCGCACACATCATTGATGAACAGTGCCGTATCCACGCCAGCCATAAAAAGAGAAGCCAGTTGGACGCCACGCGCATCCACCTTCTCCACCTGACAGTCACCACACAAACGAAACACAGCAGCAGTTTTTAACAGAAACCAATTAGAGTTTGGGACATCATGAGGTCCTGAACACATGGTGTGGGGACAGAAACATCACACTTTGTCACGAGGAAGATTTAGATAGTTACAACAATTTAAATTACTCTTTACTACAAAACTGTAGTAGGACTTATTATCTTTCATAAACACAGTTTCTACATACATATTAGGGCTTCCATTCAAGACTAAAGAGTAGCAGTAAAAGAACAGAAAGAAAACTAAATTATGTAAATAACAAGGAAAAATATATATTTATGTGAAAACTAAAGGCATTTTGTGCATTTACAGTCCATTTCCCATAGTGGGTTGCAAGTAAACATTTCCCAGAATGGAAAAAAAACGCTCCGAGAAACACTGAAAAGGCTGTTGTGTAGCAAAACTTGTCTTTGAGGATTAACATTACAAGTAATGTCAATCTTTACTGTCCTGTTAGAGGCTTTGTGGCTCCTGTAAGATGTAACAATGGGTAATAAGGAAGGTTGGAAAACGAGTCAACACAGACCAGTTATCCGCAACTATTAAACTAAATCCCAGCTAATGTTAGTTTTAACTTGTTTTATAGTCACTCACGTTAAAATCATTCAGGTTGTAGGCTGTTTATCAGCAGGATGATGCATCTGCAGATAACGTTACTGTCACAACACACAGCTCAGTTCCAGGTGTCAACACAAAGCTACACAGGGAAAAAACGCGCTAATCATGTGTCCACATATCCAAACGTAGTTGTTGTTGGTCAGCTACATTTTTATTTTCATCGTTACACATGTTGTGCTGTTAAATGTCTTTATTTCCGTCACATGTTTCCACCTTCAACTACCTGCCAATATTTACCTTCCCCAAGTGGTACGTGAAGGTCAGCGCAAACGCATCACGAGGAAACGTTGTTGATGTTCTGATAAAAACTAACATTTTGAGATTTTACACATATGGTTGTACGTTGCTTAAGTGTTGACTGTTTTCCTCAATGAGATTTACAGAATTTCCAGTATACGCGTGGGTGAAAATATTTCTGTATACCGACCTATAACTTGTGTATCATGATGTGCATTGTGTTGTAAATATACAGCCACAGAGACACGTTGCATTTCTATGTACTAAATATTATTGTTTTGCTGGAAAAAACTCTTCTCACCGATGGAGATAATGGACACCTCTCACCTTGAGCTCCTGTAGCTGGTCAGGCTCGTAGAGTTGACTGGAAACAGCCTGGGCCAGGAAGGCATCTAGTTCATGTCTCTGCAGGATCCTTCCTCCAGGCCACTGCATCATATACCTGAAAGAGGAAAAAAAGCAGATGTAACACAACATTCCAGTGTCCTGATGTCTAGACAAATTAAGTACAAAGTTAATGCAAATTACAGGATAACTGTATAAGTATGTTACACATTTGAGATTGTTTCTTGCAAAAAAACATAATGATAACAGCGTAATGATTCTGTAATTGTTATTGTATACTGATTCTCCAAATCCATGGTTTGGTCCATAATTCTATTATCTAATCTAACATAGTTCCGCCATTTTAGTTTTTACCATTTCTGGCAGGTCAGAACTGTCCTGTAGTGTCAATGGATTATTCTAAGTCTGTTTCCAACCCTGCATCACATAATTTAAACTGGCTCAATTATCGGACACAAACCTATAATTGATAATATTTAGTTTATTCAGGCCTTGTAACCAATAAGTCACCGGTTTATTCGCTGATGTTCAACTGGCTTGAAGTCCCCCAGTGTGAGAGACGACTAACTGACCAACACGTTTTGTTAGCATGCTTTCGACAGTAAAAATCGCAATGATGAAAATATGACTCATCTTCTGCACAGAAGGGCAGCAAGACAAATATAATTCTCACAATCGCTGCACAGATCCCAAGGAAACCAAAGCATTCAAAAGAAAACACACAAACGTACGAGTTCAAAGCACTAAAACCAGCATTCGTCAGAGGGCTGACAAACCTGAGCACGCAGCACATGAGCAGCAGATGCTGTGGAACCTGTGCTGGGTTAAGGAGGGCTGGGCAGTCAGAGCGTAAACAGGCCAGAAAGGCCCTGGTTCTCCTGGATCGGTCCTCACTGGCCCGACCCAACCACAGTCGCCGCAGATTGGGGCATGTCCACTCCCAGAAACACTGGGCCGGAACCAGCTCTGGAGTCAGGGCTGACTTGGCCTTACCACTGCTCCACTCTTTGACAATTACTGGAGGAACTGGAACACAGAGGCAGAGTAGAAATTATTATCTCATGGAGACTCCCAACAATCTGACCCCCGATTTCTGCTGGATCCAGATGGTCTCAGACGAGGTTGGAGGTTGGCACAATGTGTCTAAGAAGCGACTCTTGAGAGAAGTGACTTCTGAACACGTTCAGTCCACCAGTCAGATTGTCTGCATGAATGTTTAGCCCACCTTCCTGTCATATTAATCACCATTGTCCAATTTTATGACATTATGTAACTATGTAGATATACACTACCAGTCAAATGTTTGGACACACCTTCTCGTTTCATGCTTTTTCTTTATTTTCATGCATATTTACATTGTAGATTCTCACTGAAGGCAAAACACGTTTTGTATTTTAGACTAAATTTTTTATAGACCAAATACCGTTAGCTTTTATGGCGTTGCACACTCCTGGCGTTGAGGTAGTCACCTGAAATGGTTTTCCCTTCTCAGAGTTCACTAGTGGAGTTTCTCACCCTAATGGGGTTGGATCCGTCAGTGAGGTTGGGACACAGCTGACGGCCCTATTAAACAACTGAATTCATATTATGGCAATGGCACCAGTCGGCCAAGTAAAAATAAAACGAGAGTCCATCATTACCTTAATACATGAAGGTCAGGCAGTAACATGTTTGGAATTATTCCACACTTTTTTCTTCACTAAATAATTCCATGTGTTAACTCATAGTTAACATAGATGCCTTCAGTGAGAGACACTCTTGGAAAAATAAGCATTCAACAAGAAGGTGCGTCCAAACTAGCCTACTCCAGAACTGACCTTCCAGGGGTGCTCTCTTTCGAAGAGCAAGCCTTTCCAGGCGACGGTGAGTTTCAGCCAGACTGAAGAGGACGCCGTAGGCATACTGTCTAGCAGCACGGAACAGGAAGGAGGCAGGAGGCAACTCTGAGTTACACTCATCCTCTATACACACTGGCATCTTCATCTCTCCCTAAGGGCGAACACAAGACAGAGGTAAAGACAAAATGAAGAAGAGGAAAAGAGGAAGCTCGACGATAAACATTAGCTCCATTTATTAATATCTGTCATCATTTTTAAAACCTATACAAGACGATTTAGGACCTTGCAAAAACACGTTGAGACCAATCTATAGACAATGTTCATTAAAAAAATGAAGATTTGTTTACCTTGGTCAATATGTGATATATCTGTGGGTACATAAGTCCTCTTCTGTGTCTGTGTTCAGCTACACGAAGTACCTCAGCGCTGACCTAAATGAACAAAGTAAACAGTGACAACATGCAACTAGTGCTGGTAACTGCTTTGAAGACATGTTGTGAGACATTCACCTGAGGCAGAGGGGGTGTGGTTATGTCCATGTGACTCCGCGTCGCCATAGACAGCAGTGATGGAATGTTTGGCCCACTTCCGTTGCCCTGGGAACCATCTCCAGAGGCCGAGCCCCTCCTTCCAGCAGGATCTTCCCACCGAGAGGTCTTCTCCATCAAATGGCTGAGGGAAACGCATTACGGCTGAGTTTAGGCAACCTGGACTAACATTACCAATGATGATTCCTCAAACCCATATGAGCTACTAAAAACCAAGTGCTGTTTGTTTCACATGTCACATCAGATTAAAGTGTAAAAAAATCACATGAAAATTTTAAAAACCCAGAATCATGTTTCACCTGTCTTATATCACCTTTCTTTTTAAGTCTCTAAAACCCCAATTTATGCCTCTGTGACTCTTTTGCTGATGAATGTCTGTAGTTTCTGATACAATATGGTAACAATAGTTTCATTTGTGAAATTCCAACAGCTGAAAGTGACATATCAGCTTCAGAAGACATGACATATTATGCATTGTATGTATTTTGTCTGCACAGCAGTCCAAAACTCAAGTCCCAATTATTCTGAACTTTAAATAAATTCACTAAACATCATCATACTTCAAATCAGCACTTCCTCCATCTTCCTTCAAAAATGTACACTTTCTCTCTGCGCACTTCAGTTCAAATGATGTCTTACTTGGCATTGCTGTCATTGGGTTCGTCTCCATCAGAAGAGGAGGAAGGCGACGGAGAAGGTCCAGACTGAGTGCCAGTGTGATGATTGGGTAGTCTGTTTCCCCCCTGAGTGGAATCATATGGAGCTGACCAGTCAGTGAAGCTCATCTTGCCTGTCAGTGAATCGTTGCATTCCTGGGATGGTGGTGGCGGGTTATGGAACAGAGGGTTGGAACCAGGTCCATATGGAGCACTGTGATAAGGTGGCTTTAATCCTGGTACCTGGGGAAGCGGGAACTGTGGTTGGATAGGAGAGGAGACAGAAAGGGAAATGGGTTGGAAAATATCAGCTCAGGCGCACTATGAAGGGGACGACATACATTAGCCACTTCCAACCTTCAACAGGCACATTCCATACAGAGATTCCAAATAGCAAAAGCATCATCTGCTGTGCTACGTGTAGATTCATTTAGAGCAGAGAACACACAGGAATCTACCTGATTCTTTCCAGGCTGCATCGGTCCCATGTGGCCCGCTGGTCCCCCAAATGGATTGGGTCCAAACCCAGGTACTGAGCATGGGAATACAATCAAACAAACAAAATAACAATATGACACATTGCCTCACAAATAAATGCAATAAGCCAATAAAAGTAACAATATTTCATATAAAGGAATTTTTAATTAGGACTTCTTAGACAGTCTGCTACTCACAAATGAAAGAGGAGGGCCCCATGTTGGGTGAGCGCGGTTTGGAGGCAGCTGAGAAATAGTCCACTGCTTTTTTGAATCGCTCCACCTTATCCTCTGTGCGAGACTGAGAGACACAAAACATCGCACGCAGACGTTAGAACACAAAATGAAAATCTTCAGCTGAGTGACTACACTTCAGACCAAAGCAATTGCTTGGACGTGTCTCATGTTAGATTTGGGGCTTATTTGCTATGTGACATCCCTTTTGACTCTCTGAACTCCAGTTAAAGTCATTCTAAATCTTATTAATCTACTTGTTATTCATCGACTTTACTATGAAAAAGTGAGCCTTGGACATTACAAACACATGCTCAACTGGTTTGGGTTTTGAATACAATTCAATTGACAAAATACCTGGCTAGCCCAGGTACATAATCAATATTATGTGTCTCTCTAGATCTGAGGAGAAAAAAATGTGACTGAATGATGAAGCAAGCTAATCGCTGCTTACAACGTTCGCTGCTGAACCATCACAAACTCGAACAACATAACATAGTTGCTACAGTACAGCTGCCGAGGCAGTGGTGACCACATGAAGGTACCGCGTACATGTTCCTTCACTACGTGTATCCTACCCGAACGTACTTTTCAAGATTTGGTTTAAAACATGGTGCTTCGTTTTCTCCCCAGCAGGTGGCAATAGAGGCTTTAAAGTTCAGCATTCCTTCCTCACGCAGTAAAAGCCTAACACAAGTTCTTAAATATAAAAAATAATCCAAAAATCCATACATAACAAGCCACAGAGGTGCTGAAAGGAGTCACGTTTTAATACGTAAAGCATTTACTTATTGCTTATTTAAATCGATGCACCAAATTCCATTCCTTTAATATATCCATGTTTTTTAAATAACTCTAGTGATACATTGTCTAATAGAGTTCATTAGGCAGAAGTGAGACGTTACTTTAATGCAAATAAATACAATAGCAGTTTACCCTTCACTATTGTAACTGCCTTGACTGTAACGTGACCCAGCAACCTTCAGTACATTTGACAACGTATTCTCCCTTTATAGGGTGGTACACGGCCTACCTACATTTCATTTTAGGAAACCATTACAGACCATTGACAGCCTTCATATTTAAGCACCAATATCGTTAAAACAGAAGCAGAATAGACAGATACACACACATCATGTCCCTGGCTGTGGGGTAACGTCACAAAACTATTTCTCATAAATTACGAGGGACAATTTGCTGGTTTATTCAATACCTGAAGCCATGACACCATGAAATTCAAATAGTCCCTGACACAGAGGAGAAGATGAGATTACTCAACAGCAAGTTACAGTAATGTCATAAGTCAAATTAAGTCTGAAGTCAGCGTAAAACTGATCAAACAATCTCTAAAATACACGTATTGCACTTTCTGCTTATTGAAGTACAGAACATAAAAGCTGTGTAAAGAACAGCTGGTCATTGTGGGAGAGAACGGACTGTCCAGTTACCTTTCCATTAAATCTGCATAACTTAACTGCAGAAATAAAAGTTATCTTCAGATTCAGGAGTAACAATGTTGCTTCCTCCATAGTCGTGGAACTAATGCTTGGAACACCATGACTGTAACTCTCCACCAGTTACACCCAAGACGTAAATATGTTTATCTAAAAGAACTATTACTACTACACCGGTACAGCGATGGCTGCCTGCCTGCTTCTGTATAGCACATGGGGATTTAGTCTGACACTGTATTATGTAAAAGCAACACCTTACTTCAGCTATTGCAACTGAAAACCGTAAAACCTGTAGGCATGAAAAACACACTTCAACTAAGCCGCGGCTGAAGATACTGGCCTTTGATGGGAAGCTTGATTTAAGGAAATACAACTAATAAATATTTTACTGTGAACATTTTAAGAATAAGAAAACCTTTATTAGTCCCGTAGTGAGGAAATTGCATTTTACAACAGCATTGTACAGGTCAAATATCCAGAGCAAAGAGCATTATGCTAAACTAAAAAGGAAGGAACCACAGTAAGCTAAACTGGCACCGTACAGACTAGATTAACTAGACACTAGATAGTATTTGGTTTGACAGTGTGTGTAAAATATATTGATGTTACATAAATAAATAGCATTGATGACAGTGTACATTGTGTACAAGTGTACATTGAGAATCAGACTGTGTACAGTTCATTATTGCACATTAGAGATATAAGTATTGGACTGGTTTATTCACACTGCTAACTTAACTGAGGGAGTAATTAACAGTGCTCGTTGTGAAGTTTGATAACTATATAGAGAAGAAGAGATGGCTTCCAGTTGTGTTTGCGACAGACTGACACACACACACACACACACACACACACAGCTCTTCCAAACTGTCTGGGACTCCTCGGTGTCCCCCAGCCTATGCAGCGACAGTACGATGCTGTATGTTTCCACTAAGTTACTTGGATAGGGAAACATTTCCAAGAAAGACGACAAGTTGCCATGACTCAGCATCCAGAAATATGCAATGCTACAGTACATAGCACAGACTATTTTAGTAGTGAGAGAAGAGAAGGAGACTAACCAGACACAGACTTTCATTAGTCAGAATCACAATAAACTAGATCAAATGCATATGACAAATTAAATATATGAAATATTCTTAATATGAAAGGGACAATGTGACAAACATCAAGTAAGAAAGAAGAGACAAGCCTCAAATAAGTTTAATAACTATAACTACTATTACTACTTTACTCAGGCTTCCTACAGTCTAGTCCTGATTTGAACACTTTGCATCTGTTCCAAGCACAGCGGCAGAAGATAAACCGACGTTTCAGCTGAAGTAGCGCAACAAACAAAAAACCTGAATGTGGGCACTTGTCTGTACCTTTTTAGCACTTTTCTACTGTAGTGGTCATAGTACTCTGACATCTCATTCATGCACACACATATATTCACACCAACGGCAGAGCTACTGCAGCTTGATCTGACTCATCGGCGACAACCCACCAGGGACTAATGACCAGAGGAAAGAAGAATACTCTACTTCCTGAGGTGCTGAAAAATCTAACTGTAACCTATATAAACAACATTCTAAACAACAACCAGAAATAAAAGTTATCTTCAGATTACAACAATAACAATGTTGTTTCCACCCTGGTCGTGGAACGTGAGACCAGTGTTACCCTCACAATGGTGATCATGGGTTTGTGGGAGGTCGCCCAACCAGTCCACATGTGCTTATGTGGATTTGGAGAAGGCACTCGACCATGTCCGTCAAGGCATTCTGTAGGTAGGTGGTCCTCTAGGAGTATGGAGTCCGGGTCCCTGAAGGTCCCTGTTACCACTCCATTACCACTGCCCTTTGACACAGATTCGTTCATTTTTATGGACAGAACAGCCAGAGCAAAAACCTAGAGGGGGTCTGGTCCAGAGACGGCAGGATTTCATCTCTGGTGTTTGCTGATGATGCTGCCCCGCTGACTTCATCAGACCAGGACCTTCAGCGAGTGTGGGATGGGACCTGGGATGAGAATCAGCACCTCCAAGTCTAAGGGCCATGATTCTCGACCCTCAAAAACCAGAGGTTACGTAATGTTCAACAACTCCACACGTCACACAAGAACTCACTTGGATTTCCAACAAGCCCAGCCAGGGCTCTGTAACTTATTACGCAGGAAATCTGAGGGGTTCTCATTCACACATGCAGCTCACCTGGCTAATGTCCTCAAATGATCAGGATTCTAGAGGCTTATCGAATAAGAAGCATCACTTTGCAACACCGTGAGATCACCAGAAAGACAAACTAGCAAACTAATACAACCACAAACTATACACACGTTTATCTTGGACAAAAACACGTGATAAATAATGTGTTGCAATTTACACCTATAATGGACGGACTGCAAGTAAAATGCAGTCAAACACTGACATTCATGTGTTTGTCTGGACCTAAAAGACATAAGACTAAGTTAATCAACAATAAAAATAGTCATTAGTTGTATGTCAGCTGTAACTTTCATCAACACTGTGGCACCTTACTCTAGTGAAACTGGTACTGACATAAGGTATAATTCTATCTTATATCTCAGTCTGAGACTCAAACCTTGTGTTAAGGTTAATGAGCACAAATAGACTATTCTGTCCATAAACAGTCTTGTCTTTATGAAGTCAAATTCAGAGATCTAATACAAACAATAGTTGAAAGCATACTCGTACCGCATCCAACTCATTTTACACATTTTAAAAGATAAAATCACTGCACATCCAAGACACAATGCAAACGAATATTCTTTTCAAACAGAGGAGCAGAACGTGGTGTAACAAGGAGAAGAAAGGGTTGGTTGATGACGTGGACTGATTTTGGTTCTCAAGCTACCCCCTAGCTTCAGTCCCAAAAATGGCAGATTGTTGCTTTAGGTTTAAATACATCTGAAAATAAAACAATCAAATTCTAACCCTACAAAAGAATCAGCTATCTTACCTGCGACTGTTTAAAGACATCTCTGGCGATGGCATTGAGGTTTCCCAGGTCTTTGATGGAGGAGACATATTCTGCAACAGCCTTGATCACCACCTCGCAGGGCGGCAGCACCAACTGATGGGCTCGCACCTGAGGCATGAAACAACAAAAAACATGTAGAACATCTGAAACCACTGCAAAGGTGCAATATTATGTAAATGTGGATATTTTATGTATGGGCGCCTTTGGTGACACTCAAGGTCACTGTACCAATAAAAGCAAAAAAAGTGAAAAGGATGATTGTTTCCCTTAACTGTGCTTCTCTCTTTAAGCAGTGCACAACGTTTTCTGGCGTCCAGACGATCAGACCAGTCTCGCTTCTAGCACTATCACAAGTAAAATTTAATGGCTACTTATTAAGCTTTTCAAATTATTATTAAATAAGATCTAGCCTTGTTGACCAAAGTTATGATCTCATATGCTGAAGACGGAACAACAAAAACTGAGGCCTACAAGCAATTCTAGAAGCATGACAGCTGCTAGAAAGACAGCGCAATAAAACCTATGGCATCCATGCAACTCCAAGACCCTGATAAAAGTTGATAAGGGCCCACACCCAAAGTTTCGCCTGGGCGTGACTTTACCTCAAACTGCAAAAGTGAGCTGGGATTGATGGAGACGCAATGGAATTCCAATTTCCAATTTCTTATGAGTTCACCAGCTCACCTTATCAGCTTCACTCTCGAGTAACACCAGTTCCTGGACAGTTGCTGAAAGGGAGCAGCTTTCCCAGTGACCGTGGTTGCTGAAAGGGAAAATATTTCAGAGACCACACTTCCAGAGTCTGCTGCCTCTCAACCGGACGCTGAAAGGAAGAGCCGAACACGCTACAACCTTTGCTCAAAGACATAAGCTGCCAGTCAACTTTGCTGATCAAGCAAGAGCAAGTAAGTTTCCTTACTTTCATCTGTTGCACAAGTGCTCTTTATTTTTTCTTTAGGGAGATAAGCCGAGACAGAAACGCCGGTGCATCACTACACCGTTGCATCAAACAGATGATCACCAACGCTCAAAGAAGAGTAAATGGCAACAGGTGGAGGACGTCCCACACAGTCACTGCAGCACTCATCACTGAATGAGAGTGGATTTCAACAGTCATCACGGCCAACAGCAGGCCATTAACCAGCTGTGACTTCAGGATGCCGGAACCGATCGTCACCATTCTTCAAGCCAGCAACAAGTAAGACACAACGACCTCTGTAGGAAGTAGCTTGGGTCGATGCTACAACAATTATCAGTTCATACATCCCTGTGTAGTTAATGATTGCTGGGTTTTCAAACCACTGTGCTAGACGACAAGGCACAGACTGAGACACACGCACACATAATGTTGTGGTGCCGTTGACGACGAACACATCAACTTATTGTTGGGATCTCAAGAGCTTAGAATAAAGACCAAACAAACTGCAGCCTACATGCAACTCAAAAGTCTACCTGCTGGAGGCAAAGGCCATAAAAACCATGGCCTCCCTCCAACAGCAATAGCTGAAAAGCGCATAGAAAGCCAAACACTCCATTTGGGTGTGACTTTAGTTCACACTGGGATCTAGGATTCAACGAGGCTTCAGTGATGACACAGTCGTAAATTCACCTGCTCACCCTGTCTCATCACTCCAGGACAAGCCGCCACTCATCTTTGCTGATCCTGGACTCTCTTACATTTTGTCTTGCACAGATTTTCTTTCCGCCCCTCGTGGAGAGAAACCACGCGTCTGCTGAACAAACAGCTGATTTCCAACGTTCAGGAGAGTGAACAAAACCTTTGATTATAGTTTAACTGGTCATTGTCTGTGCATATTGGGGCACAGTGGGGCAGCACAGGCTCAACAACACCGCCTGGTGCAATTCCTAGAAGTATAAACGAGTTTGACATCTAGTGCCAAACATATTTCTTCAATTGTTACTAATTTAGACTTTAATATTTTACGATATTGTTGTCATTACTAACTTCAACCCCCCCCAAATGTATTATTGTTCACTGGAAACAGGACGGTGCCCTGTATTTTAATTTGATCATCTAATAATATTGATAATGATAATCGCAAACAATGGAGCAAAAAAATCCATTCAGGAAGTGTAATACAAATTATGATGATTTGTGCTCAATGTATTGCCACCACAAAAAAGTAACGAACTGTAAAATCTGTATTATAAAGATACTCTACATAATAAATGGCTTGTTGTGCTTTTTACAGCGTTGCATTGTTCTAGATACAAAATCTGAGAAGGTCATAAACCAGAGTCTTATTTCAAGCAAAAAAGAATTAGATCATGGTTAGACTCAAAGCAATAAGCAACTGCAATGTTTTACAACAAACATAGTCATAAAAATAATTGATGCCAATTAGGTCCTTTAACCACTAAGGTTTGAAGGAGCAGCAGCACCCAGAAATATTCACACAGCAAATGGGAGAAATTTTGAAACCAGGAAGGTTTCTGTTGAATACCAATGTAATTTAGAAGAATTTATTAACAGGGTGCTCACAACACCGTCTGACCAATGACACGGCAGCAACAGCCTTACGTTTCTGTTAAAACAAAAGTTGTTTGTGTTAAATGGATGACTGCATGTAGCGGCATATGGTACCTTGAGAGAAGCTAGTGGGTGTTCTGGTCCAAGTAAACTCCAGTGAAAGGCAGCCAGGTCCTCATCAGGCAGTATATGATTTCCTACAGGACACAGACACTTTTAAATGTTTGCTGTGTCAACAACCAAGAACGATACACAAAGCGTCAATAGGGGAGCAACAAGATGAAAATGCAATATGCATTTGTTATTGTGCAAGTAAGACGTGTTCCACTACGCTTCTCCTTACCAAGGAGAGCAGCAAAGCAGGGAAGGTGCTGTGTCTTAAGCCCAAGCTGCCTGGCAGCCTCAGACAGCAGGTACTGGTGTGTGGTAAGGTTCTTGCCGTTCCAGCTCAGTTTGAGTGCATGTGACGAGAAGTAGGCAGGTATGTTGCAGAGGGCAAACTCCGAATCCTGAGCAATCAGGCCAGCAAATCCGTAGTCCCTGTAGAGAGACAGCACTTCCTGGTGGTGGTCCTCCAAAGTCTGTACAACCTGTAAATGTAGATGAAACAACAGAATGTCCTGTTAAAACAAACTCTGGGTTTGATCGGCCCTTCTTCCGACAGAACAATGAAGCTGGCATGTCACTCGTTTCCCAACCCTACACAAAGACATCTTAATGCGACAATGCATTTGTGGTGATTCATAATTTTACTGTACACAAAGACAGATGTGATGTAAAGGAAATCTAGCAAGGGATCCTGCTACATATGTAGGATACGCAGATTTTACTCTGGTTAATGAATGCAATGGTTAATCAGCGAAAGCATAGCAAAGAGGACAAAGAAGTACAAATGAGAACCATGGGTAACTATGTTCATACACAATATGAGCGTGTGCTGTGCTATAATGTGCAGAGGATTTTAAAAAATTCAATTTTCTTAAAGCATCCCCTCAGTCTGTCAATGGTTTTAGCCGCTTTTATGAAACCTTGAATGCTGTTAGGTCACATTATTCTAAGACTTGTCTGCTTTAAAGCAGTAAAATATATTTAATCTTGACGTTATTTAATAGTTTCTACAGAGCATCGTCCCTATGCCTCATCAGTGCAAATGCACACAAAGTAAGACTAGGTATGAAAACCAAGTGTGAAGCATGACGGTTAGTACAAAGACTCTAAACAGTCCACTCAGCAGTTGTTCATGTATGAAAGGGTCACTGAGTTCATGTTATGCAATGTGTAGGCGAGTCTGGGTCACGCTATACAATGTGCGTTTTGAAGCCTCCCTGGACCGGACCAGAGCACAGCAGAGCGGCCTTGCTCCAGCCAGACAGGCCGGTGTTCGTGTAGAAGCTCACCCCGACTGATTTCAGTAGTTTTGCCTGCACTTGCTCTCAAACAGAAGCGAGTTAAAGCGGCGGCAGAGGCAGGCGACACATGAACGTCCGCCGAATGGCCACAATAATGAAAGCTACACACAGCCGTGATCACTTTGCTCACCCGCACTCGGAAGCGGAACATGGCGAGGCGCACACAGTGGCTAAGGCAAGCCGGGGGCAGGAACCAGGCCCGAGGAGGCGGGGTGGCCTTGCTGCCGACGTGGTTGACTATCAGCTGCGCCGTCTGTCGCTGGCCCTGAGCTCGCCGCGCCCACTCGGGCCAGCGCTCCTTCCCCAGCGTGCCGTTGAAAACCACGACCAGCTCCAGGCCGCCCTGGTACAGGCAGGCCTGTGACAGGGCGGCTAGGTAGCCCAGCATGGCGTTCCACTCGCCCCCACACACCCAATCCGTCTGGTAGCCGCCGTAGAGGCGCTGCAGGCCAGAGTCGGCGTCGATCAGGATTCTTGCAGGCGGCGGCGGGGGAGGCATGGGCCCGGGGTGATGTGGGTGGTGGTGTGGGTGATGGTGGTGAGGGGGCTGGCGGGCGGCGGTACGGGTCAGCTTCAGGAGGTCCACCGGGACCGCCGCCCCGGTGCAGCGCTTCTCTAAATACTCCTGAAAGCCCTGCACTCCCATGACGGCGTGGCTTAGCCTGTGCGGTTGGCCGGGAGCGGGCTCTGAAGACGCTCTGTACGCCGTGTTTGTAATGTGCGGTGGGTGGAGGCTCCCCTCGATGCGCTTTCAGGCAAACTAACTCTCCGGTGTAGTGACTAACTGTACTTTAGTAATTCCTGCAAAAAGTTCTGCTACCAGGCCGGTGGACGACTCCCGCTGCTCGGCTCCACGCGACGCTCCTCGTGCGGACCTGCCAACCTCTCAGTTTTGGTCGTGGGTGCTCGGTTTCGCGTCCATCCCTGTGGGCTTTTGGTGAAGTGCCAGCAAGGCCAGTGTCGCTACCTGAGCCCAGAAGTTCGAACTGTACCACGCTCGCACTTGGCCTCTACGGTAACTGCTTTTCCAAATTCAAGTTGGCAGCAACTAACGGAAACACGGCACAGCGGCGGAGAGATCACGCAGAAGAGCCTGCAAAACAATTCCCCCGCTGGTTTGTGGCCATGAAAAATTGAAAACTGCGCATTAGTTAGCAACGCACTGGCTGGACGGCCAGTTTGCGGACGGAGCAGCCGGGATAATCGCTATTTTAATGTGACAGCTAACAGCTTTCGGTTTTGCTCTGCGCTTAGTCGAAATACATCTCGCGTGCAGCAGTAGCTTGATGACAGGCCGGTATCAGAAAACCAATTAAAAACTAATACGCGGTGTGACACACTGGCTAGAGCTACACTAATATTTGCTAACTGTTAGCTGCTGGCAGGGTCCCCGGCGTGATTTGACGCGTCAACTCCCGAAGACAAGTCCGGGGTGAACACGACGCGGAATGAGATGGATGTTTGACGAAATAAAAGAAAAACAACTAAAATAAAATAAAAAATAAAAGCCCGATGGTGCCTCCCTCGCTTTCTTCCACGCTCACGGCTTCATTTTGCAGAGGGGAACATTACTTCCAAGCGACATCAGCCATCTTGCGACTTCCTCGCGGCCCAGTAGAGTAGGAGGGAAGGCAGAGGGAGGTTGTGGGAGTAGGCGCGGCGGCGGGTCGCTGGGAAATGGAGTCTGACGCTTGCATCGCGAAACTGTGGCCGCGATGACAAAAAGACTACAACTACCAAGGTAGCAAGACGGGCGGCAGGATGAGGATAAAACGCTGGAGAGTAACGTTTCTTCTTCAAGTGGTCGACGAGTGAATAAAGTATAATCTGCAGAATTTGCCTGTTAACTGTGATGCATGCGTTTGTACATTAATACTATTTTATAATGCGACTGCTGTTGTGGGAATTCTGTTCTCTGGGTCCTGCTTCATAGTAGTAAACGTTCAAGCCGCCATTGTCTGAATACATGTATTGCGAACTAGTTCATTTAAAATCTAAAATACGGATTAATGTTATTCAGTAGTCTACATTAAAATGACTTTGTATAACGAGTAGAATGTCACTGTCGCATCCATGTTGAATCACTCGGTAGATTGTCGCCCCCGTGTGGCTGCGTTTAGTATCAGCCGCCACGAAGTAAATAAAGAAAGACTGAATACACGCAACAGAAAGTAACCGAAAGACCAGAAACTCCCACAAAGGGACACGTGGTGCTGTGATGGTGACGGTCCGGTCTGCGCTGTGCTCAGATGGATGGTAGAGGTCTCCCGGTGTCAGCGCATAGTAAATAATCTGACATGAGAAACTAGGGTTTTATTTACCAAAGGAGCAGTGAGTGTAGTTAGGGAAATGCGTGGTTTGCTCATTTGAAGGTTAACTGGGTTCATGTCGCTGTTTGGTGTCACTTGCGGGGACAAGTGCGCGTTGACGGCGTTGTCGACAGACCACATGTATCGATCGCAGCATTACTGATCAAACGTGGCCTAAACTCACGCCGTCACATTTCAGCCACGGCCAAGCGTCTTATAATGGAGCGGTACGAAGAGACGAATCATGTCAAATACAGCCGCTAGAAGCGAGGGCAGGGAGGCAGTTGACTCATCCAGAGCCATTTCTGCTTAAAGATTAAAATTATACGGGATACGAAACAAATGAACCACGTAGAACACGTTTCTGAAGAAAGTGTTGAATAGCACCTACTAGTGACAAAGATCAGTAAAGTTACATACTTTTATTATCACTACGTACTTACATACATTTATGATTAATTTATTCCTCATTTTTAAATCAATAAAGGTCCCGTTTTCTGCTTTAGCTTTTCAACTTATCCTTTTTTATTTGCAACAAATTATTTTCCATATGTGACACAAACGTTATTAAAACCTGATAGCGGACAGTCTGTTGTTACTGTAGACTGAGCGACGTCCTTATGCAGCACGTCCACACAGACCCTAACAGATCCACTGCTCCTCTTGTCAAGAGGTCTGTCATCTTCAAACTGACACCCAGTCTGTCACTGAAGCTTGGCCTCCAGTGACAATGCTCAGTGTCATTAAGAGAATATTGATGTTGATTATTGATTATTTAAAAGTATAAAAAAGTGAGTGAAATCTGTCAGGTAAGGCACAATTTACAATTCCAATACTGAAATGTAAAAAGAGTTTCAGGATATATTTTATTAATAATTTAGAATATATTAAAATGGCAATTTCTATAAATATTAAGACAAGAGCTTTTTTACGAAGAGCTGTGGAAGAATTTTGAATCCTATCCTAAATTGTGCAGGAGAAATGTGATCTCTGGCTGCAGCATTTAGAATCGGTTCAGGATATCTGCATGGTTTACCAGAGGCTTGTTATTAGTTTCTAACATAATGTTGTGTAGCTAATCTCACCACGAATAGCAAAAAAAACAAACAAATGATTGTAATCACAATTTTAGAAACCAATAAGAACAATAATTACGGTATTGCAAGTGTCCTGCAGAGCAAAATTGCAGCAGAGTTTGTTTTTACGCTAATTAACCATTCGGTCTTTCTTTGTGCCTGCTTGTTGATTGATAATTGAAATGTCTATGCAACATTCAAACAGAAAAATGTTGGTTGTGTTGGCAGACGGGACGGAAAAATGCTTCAGTTCTGCTTACATACTGCTCACTTTCAGTTTAAAATACCCAGTAAAGATTGAAGTAAACTAAAATAAATAATAAAGTACCATTATTTATAATACTACATTTATTTATATGGAATCGGACACAGTCAGATGAAGAAGGGAAGGTATGGAAGTCACACGTGTTAGTTTCTATTTCGCTATAAATGTTATTTCATGCCAATCTCCAGTATGCAGTGAAGTACAGTTTTAATGTACTGACTTTGTCTTAGGTAGTTTTTTATGCACCCCAGAATATAAAGCACATTTGGTCTATATTTTACATAACTGACCTTTGGTGTGCAAGCTTCTAGATTATATGAATCTCTGAAGAGATAAATTAATACATTTCCCATAAGTTAAACTAATACCAATTACAACAAAGTTCTATTTTGAATTTAAAGATCTAATTTTTTGTTTTAACACCGTTTATTCAGTCACAAAAACATTAAAACATCTACTGCTAAAAGAAAAAAGTTAATTCCCAAATATGTTAACAGTTTTGCTCTTTAAAAACACGGAAGGTGCTGTGGGGCCTCGTACAGTACTGTTCAAAATACTGGAAAACAGTATCGTTCAGTTTTTTAACAAAATAGTATTGTGGCAAGTCTTTCTTAGCGTCAGTTCTTTCAATTATTCACATGAAATTTCATACAATTTTGAACTAAACCTGCCCACTGGCCAAAATCAAGCCATATAGTGACGCATGTCTGCAGGGGAATGTGGACACAGAATTTATCTACTCTCGCCCCTAAAACATGAACCTGTCCGTCAAACAAAATTCACTTCAAATTCAAGTTCATCTAAGTCAGCAAAACAACACCAGAAACAACAACCAAACAGATTTGATTACTCAATTGTTTTGAAACAGTTTTTTGGTGTTGACAACAGGAAAAATACTGAATATAAGCTAAGAAATGCATAAATCTTTAATGTAAAACATTTGTGATAAAAGAAAACAGACAAAAACTACGGTCTTCAAAACTTACAGTAATTCTTCCAAAGGCTGTAGTCCAATAAGCCACGTACCGGTCACTGCCATTGCTCCGTGACACAGAGTTCAGCCCATTTGCCACGAGCAGGACAACAAGAAAGATGTTATGACCCGACCTCCTCTATGTCGTATGCCTGGGCGCGTGTCTGCGTCCGCGTGCTAAGTGACTAACAGCTCTGTCGGGGGCTGGAAACGCAGGCCAGGACGCGAGCTACACAGGGTTTCAGCATGAACATTTACACCTTTTGAGACATCCATGGTGCAATATGCTTTAGTCTGAAAAGCATCAAGGGGACCTTTCATTCACCAAATACTCATTGTTACGAAGTTAAAACGTTCTTCACAGAGTAGCATTATTCTGACACATTTAACTCAAGTGTGGTTGGGTTCAAAGTTTTACACACAAGTGTCCATATATTTATGTACAAACATGCATTTTAAACACTAGCAGTTACGTTTTGTGCCCCATTCCCTTTGACTATAGATTCAGCATGACTGCAGACAGACAGATCCATGTCTCCTACGGGGCTACAACCTCTCCCAAATTATTCCTCCTTGAGGAGTTTTCCTGTGCAGTAACCTGGAAATGTTATTAATTTCAAATTCTAACGCAAAATGTGCTTTGACTATACCAACAATATGATGATTATTGATTTTGAATTAATGTCCAGCCCTTTAAAGAGTAAAGCAATGCAACTGAGCATGTGCAGACGGTACGGTAGCAAAGTGTCCTACATGACGCTGAACACCAATGACTCGACTAAATTAAGGCAAAGAGATCTGTAAGAAAGCCCTGAGACTGAAGTCCTCGTTATTTGACCGGCAGCTTTGATCCTCGAGTCTTTCTGCTTGTTGTGCGTTTACCTGGTGTTTCAATCAGCAGTGTGTGTGCGTTTCTGGAGGACTTATCAAAAGGCACGAATACCAAATCATGAGGCCTCAATGCCGCCATACGTCTTGCCCAAGTTTACAGTCGCTTCATCACAAAAGGAGCCTGTAGGGTTGTGCCCACTGATAATTCGACCTCTGCTGTGTGTAGTTGAGTAACTGCAACTTTTGTGTGTGTGTTTCTACTGTGTGCAATACAGTGTGTGCCTCCTTCTTTAGTCAGTTTCTTTTAAATGTTCTACACTGTGTCCTCGTCCGCCCTGGCAACATCATCCAGTGTGACGGCGGCCGCTGCGTTGCTCTCGTCCGATTTTGACGATGGGGGTGGTGCCAACATGGCAGCTCGCTCCTCCTTAGCTTCCTCGCGCTCCCTCTTCTCCTCCGCTTTCTTCTCTCGGTCCAGCAGGCGGTAGTTGATTCCCATTCCCACGAAGAGGAAAACGCTGGAGAGGATGAGGATGACGCCACAGGATATGTAGGTGTACTTGTAGGTACCGTAGTAGTCATAAAAATAACCTGGAGGGGGACAAACAGAAGCACGTCTGTGAAATACAGGTCTGCATCTGTGGATCTTAATTCCAGGCACTCCTCAAACTGTCATTGTGTAACACTACTAAGCACAACCTTCCTCGCCTAAATCACAACCCCATTTCCCATAAAGCATGCTGGATGTCTTACCGGTTACTGGCGGGCCAAACAGCACTGGTATGCATTCCACTATAGTGACCAGACCCACTGCTGAGGAGAACCTCTGTGCTCCCACCAGGTCCATCAGGGTTTCAAACAGCACAGAACTTAGCCAGCCAAAGGCAAAACCAAAGAAGATGGCGTAGATGATAAATCCAGTGTAGTCCACAGACAGAGGCGCCAGCACATGGCAAATTCCATTATAAAGGACAGCACCTGCAAAGTAGTACTGCACCCTGGGCCGGACCCACCTGGTGTTGGCCAGCAGGCCCATGGAGGGCCGTGCAAACATGTCAACAAATGCCAGGACTGACAGCAGGATGGCAGCTTTTTCTTTGCTGATGTCGTTACTCTTTGCATAATTAGTAAGGAAGATGAGTGGAGCAAAGAGACCAAAGAACATGACGACGTTTCCCATGAGGTACAACAGGAAGCCACGGTGTTTGAACAGGGTGAGGTCGATGAAAGAGTTGATGGTCTGCAGGATGGTCTTCTTGGGACGTGGCTGTACCGATTCTGTAGCGTTTGACGCAGCCGCCTCAGAATCCAGCTTAGCTGGCTGAGGTTTGGGTCCGATGGGGCGCATGAGGGCGCCGGCCACGCAGCAGTTGAGCAGAAGTCCTCCCAGGATGAGGAAGCTGCCTCTCCACCCAAACTGATCATACATCCAGGTGTTGAAAGGTGAAAGGGTGGACAAAAACACAGGACTGCCTGCCATGGCGATGCCATTGGCAATTGGGCGCCGCTTGAAGAAGTATTTACCAATCATAGTGAGAGCTGGATTCAAGTTGAAAGCCAGTCCAAATCCTGGGAGGGGGCAGAAAAGAGGCAGGTGAGAGGGAGAGAAATTTGGATATCAAGTACTTTACAAACACCTGCGTCTACAATCAATAATATATGACCATGCAAAAAAAATGTAATTTCCATTTTCATGAATGAAATAAGTATTTGATCCCTTTGCAAAACGTGCTTTAGTACTTGGTCACAGAGTTCAGCCGTTTCGTGTAGTTGGCCACAAGGTTTGCTCACATCTCGGGTTGGCCCACTCCTCTGCAGATCCTCTCAAGTCGTTGATGTTTCGTGGCTGATGTTTGGCACAGATTCTCTATGGGATTAAGATCTGGAGACTGACTAGGCCACTCCATGACCTTAATATGCTTCTTCTTGATCCAATCCTTTGTTGCCTTGTTCGTGTGTTTTGGATCATCGTCATGCTGGACCCAAGCACGACCCATTTCAATGCCCTGACTGAGAGAAGGAGGTTCTCACCCAACACTGGACGGTCCATGGCCCCATCCATCCTCCCTTTGATGTGGTGCTATGGTCCTGTCCCCTTGGCAGCAAAACACCCCAAAGCTTAATGTTTCCTCCATATCTGACGGCGGGGACGGTGTTTTTGGAGTCACAGGCAGCATTTCCTCCTCCTCCAAACATGGCGAGTTGAGAGCTCGATTTTGGTCTCATCTGATCACAACACTTTCTCCCAGTCTTCCTCTGAATCAGTCACATGTTCAGTGGCAAACTTCAAACGGGCCTGTAGATGGGCTTTCTTGAGCAGGGGGACCTTGTGGGCACAGCAGGATTTCAGTCCTTCACGGCGTAATGTGTTACCAACTGTATTTTTGGTGACTGTGGTCCAACCATCCTGCCTGTGTCTGTTGCTGCTGGTTGTGTTGTTTTCTCTCTTCTCTAGCCCTTCACTCCAACCGGTCAAGGCAGATGTTCTCCCACACCGAGTCTGCTGGAGGTTTCTTCCTCTATAGAGGGAGTTTTTCCTCCACTGTTGCTATTAAAATGTACAATTTAATGATTGGCTCCAATTAAAAGCTGCTCTATGTGGGATTTGTTGGGTCTAGTTCTGTCAGGTCTTAAACCTTATTTGTAAAGTGCCTTGAGATAACTGATGTTGTGAATCGGACCTATAGAAATAAAGTTGAATTTAATTGAATAGTTCTGGGCTGATTCCTCAAGGTTCTCATGACCAAAACTCCACGAGGTGAGATCTTGCATTGAGCTCCAGACTGAGGGACACTGGCAGTTAATTTATGTTCCTTCCATTAGAGTAGAATAGAATAATCGCACCAACCTTCTCACAACTGGGGGCCAGAGATCTTCCTGACTGATAGGGGATCAAATACGTATTTCATTTATGAAAATGCAAATAAATTTAAAACTTTTAATTTTTACTATAATGATTTATTTAAATAAATGATTAAAGGGAGAGTTTCTTTTCTTCATTATTTAAAGACACATGCTATTGTTCTGCAAAAGTAACACTAATAGTGATCTGAACAACGTCAGGACCATTTATGTGCATCAGCGAAGACAATTAAAATCCTCACCTCCCACAACTCCGATGAAGAAGTAAAGCTGTTGCACAGTGTTGCAGAAGGAGGCTGCGATGAGTCCGGACCCTGCTAGACAACCACCCAGGATGATGATGGGTCGACTGCCAAATTTGTTCACAAGAATACTGCTGATTGGACCTGGAGGTATTATTTTAAAACCACAAAAACGGAACACGTCAGGCAATTTTTTATGTTTTACTTTTTGTTGTCCAAGAGAGAAACTAATGTAGCAGAAAATGCTCAGCAAACGAAGTAGCCCTAATTTATACACCACACTAAGACCACAGACTGTCAACCAGCAGGTGGTGCTATGATGACAAAAATGAAACGATGCCTGAGCAGAGACAGTTGCGTGGAAAAGAAAAGCAGGGTACGAACAAAGTTAGTCTGTGCTTAACATAGTAAATTATTCTATCACAAGGTGATACACCCACATAGGACAAGGATTATGAGATTATACAAGATTTAAAAAAAAAAAAAAACACGTCGCTATTACCAATTAACCACAATCATGACACATCTGGCTTGACCTGTTCTACTAAACTCACCCTGGTTTATCAATTTAGCCTATTCTCTTTAAAAACAAACAAGAACCTGCAGCAGGTCAAAGTCAAGTAAAAACATATTAGTGATGTAATAGTCTTACAATAATACACAAATGATGTGAATGGAAATGTGTCTTTATAGAGAAAGTTTGAACAGTAACAGATCTGGCAGAACACCTTTCTCCTGACAGAACTCTTTTAGGCTGGAGGTTAAAAAGGACAAGCGCCGCCCTCCCTCTCCTGCAAGGCTCTTTCAACAGGAGTGACCATCCAGAGAGCGGGGAGGGGAGGGGAGAGGAGTCCACGTGTCTGCTTGCGTGCCAGGGCCTCTACGAATGAGCCCTCACGTGAATCCACACTGACACTGGATCTGGTGGATGTGATCACAAAGTAAAGGCCTACACTGTCTATAGGGCAGCGCTATGTGTAACTGTCCTGCACCAAAGCATGTTATTAGCCACGATTACTACATTAAGGCTCAGTAGCTGTGGATGAGGTTTAAAAATGTCACAGATGTAATAAAAATAGCCGTTAACTGCAGCGGTAATGAGAGAACCAGGGTAGGCCTTTTTCAGACCAAGGTGGTGTTGACCTTGAGACCTGGCAGTTGGCCACAGAGACTGGGGGACTGTGGATGCATGAGCATCACGCTCTAACTAAATATCGCTCCTGGACACCGAAGGTCTGACTGCCGGGGACCCCAGAGTCCACCGGGGACCCCATAGTCCGCCTGGGACCGCATAGTCCGCCTGGGACCGCATAGTCCGCCTGGAACCGCATAGTCCGCCTGGGACCGCATAGTCCGCCTGGGACCGCATAGTCCGCCTGGGACCGCATTGTCCGCCTGGAACCGCATAGTCCGCCTGGGACCGCATAGTCCGCCTGGGACCGCATAGTCCGCCTGGGACCGCATTGTCCGCCTGGAACCGCATAGTCCGCCTGGGACCGCATTGTCCGCCTGGAACCGCATAGTCCGCCTGGGACCGCATAGTCCGCCTGGGACCGCATAGTGCGCCTGGAACCGCATAGTGCGCCTGGAACCGCATAGTCCGCCTGGGACCGCATAGTGCGCCTGGGACCGCATAATCCGCCTGGGACCCCATAGTCCGCCTGGCAGGCTGCCTTGTTCAGAGCGGAGGGCTTTTCTGCTAACGCACACAGAGTGGACACCATGCTAAAGCATTTCTTCCACAAAAGTGGACCTTCACAAAGACATGAATGAATCTGTGTCCGCTCGACACTCATGCACACATCAACAAATCAGTACTGACAAGCTTTGTTGTGTTCTGGGCAGAGACTGGGGTTCGCACACATGTTATATAAATGATTCACTCGCCCCCTTATTCACTCTCTTGCTCTGTGAAAGAACAGAGCAGAAAGTTCCCTCATCAATTTAAACTTAGCTTTATTCCTACGTACTGTTCTATGTTTTATGCTATTCGTGGCAGAGCACATGCCACTAGCTGGTAAGGAGTGAGTCCCAGTAGGAATTAAACAGAAGAGGGACAGCAGAAACAGCTGACTGCCCCCCCAGAGTTAACAGTGTCAGAGGTAATGAATCAGTGAGGAATTATCACCTGAATCTGCAGCTCTGCGTCTCCATGGAGACTCAGCACAATGCTTTACTGTAAGGAAGGTCATTTACAGCTATGTCTCAGGTCTTTGTTGCAGGCAGCTGTGTTTTACTCTCATTCAAATGAGAAAGACAAGCATCTGCGTCTACAGCTCCAGTAAAGTCCACATACCACTGCTTTTATGAGTGAACACACTGTGCTCAAAAACTCTGCAGGATGAGAGTTTTGAGTGGCAGCTGATGCCCCAACAGGCGGTATTAAGTATTAGAGGGTACGCGTCTATCGACTAATCGGTTTCACGTTCTCGCATGAATTCAAATAAATGATAAATGATGTGGCGTTTGCTGTATGTACCTGGAGCCGCTAACATTTTGCTAGTGATGTAAAAAGTGAATGTAGATTTGGGCTGATGTAAGGAACTTGAATAAATGTACCTACAGTCCACCAATGAAAGCAGCCCTCCAGCCATGATCATTACTGCTTTGGCCTCCTTCATTTACTATACAGCACACGTGTGGGACATTTGTTCAAGGGTTAGCCGCCGTAGTCAAACCAGCTGTCACTATAAGTTGAAAGTTGAGTTGAGGTAAGTGGACTTCTTCTAGATTCGAAACGCTCAGTAGACTTTCACTAAAAGAAAGAAGTTCAGTTGTTGACTCCGTTTCAGACAACATCACCTGGATGACTGAGAATCTTCAGCAGCAGACGTCACTACCGTTAAGTGGTGATGGATACGATGTGTGGTAACGGGTTGTTGGACTCCTCATGTGCAGTGGCAATGATAGTAAAGCTACTGTCATGTAATGCTCTGATCCACAACATTATTCCTGTCACTGTGCACAAGACAACGATTTTGGCCTCCCTTCACAAAAAAAAACAACAAAAAAACATTAGGGGCTCCGTATAAATCAACCGTTCATATATTTTATTTGTTGCTTAGAAGCAGAGAGGGGAAAACCAGGACTCGTTTCATCAACAGTTCTCTCTTTACTGATGTTACACAATTATTCAGACGTCACAGCCATCACTCAACCACAGTGAAGTATGTGCGCGTGTGGTTTCTCCACCTCTTAGGAAGACGGTGTGAGTATGTGTGTACGTGCAGCATCTCATGCGTAACCAGTTGATGAGTAATGGGGCTGTTGCAGTTTTTGCCCTGGCTTGCCCTACGTGTCCTAAAGCTAGAATACAGGGCAAATGAAGCTTAATGCTTGTCAATGCTACACAGAAAAACCAGGAGGAGAAGCGCCTCAAATGTCTGGCTCCTCCTATGCAGCTTTACTCCCCTCCCTTCTCTTCCTTCGTCTCTCCCCTAAATATGTAGACCTATGTAGAAAAGTGCAGACTAACACGGAAGTCTGAACAGAGTGACTCACTACGAGGAAGGTTTGAGCTGAGGGCAGAGACAACTGTCATCTAAAAGTCTTTGTGTCTTAAGACAGGAAAGAGAAAGGTGATCTGAAACCTAAGCTGAAACTGGATCTGCCTCTTATTCATAAACCCACAGCCGATTGTCAACAATGAAATTTGGTACATACAATGTTTATTACCTAAATCCAAATGATGATATCTATGTTCAGATTTCAATGGCTTCCTCTTCTGCTACTTAAGCTGTATAGTCCCTGATTTTCTTCAGCAGCTTTGGCTAAACTACAACAAACGTGTGTTTTTTCAAATCTCACTTGCAGGAAGTATCCATTTCAGCAAGTGTTCAGTGAATACGTCCTGAATGAACGGGACAAAGAGGTACCGATAGCACTGGTGGTCACAATGTAAGACATGTTTGTTTTAGATTCAGTGAAGGATAACACACTGCTAGCTAATGTGATTAAACACCCACTATTCTGGGTTTGAGTTCAGAGTATATTTCAAGGGAAATAGGAAACTGTAATAAGAGTTTTTTTCAGGTGTTAAATAAATAATTTAATAGTCAAATATAATTAGCAGATTAATTGGTTATGAATCCTTTTGCTAACTGCAGTCACAAAACTAAAATATACATCAAACATAATGGATGGAAAAGAAGCAGCATTTTAGTTAACTTTGAGGTGTTGGGGCAATATTTATTGGGAGCGATAGACCTTATAAAAGTGCTTTCTGTTAAATACAATAAACAATTCTAACAGGTACGACTCACCTCCTGCATACATCACTGCCAACATGATGGAAGAGATCAGGGACACCTGACTGGGTGTAGCGTCGAAGATGACTTCTATGTCTTTGAAGAACACACTGATGGATTTGGGAAAGGCATACGAGAAGCCAATGCAGATGAAGGCTCCAAAAACCACGGCCCAGCCCCAGCCACCCTCAGGGGGGGTGTAACCCACAGGCCCACCCACTGCTGGAGGCATGTCTGCTCACAGATGACCTTCAGGGGACTGGACAAGGCCTGATCACCTGAGCTGGAATCGGGACTCAAAATAGAACCTGTGGGAGAGACAAAGCAGAAAGCTTGTAAAAAATAGAAGACAAAAAGAAATGTAGAAAACACAGATGACGGAAAACATCGTCCCATCGTTGTCCTTGTCTACTACTACACCACAGTTGGTGTCTTATAACGCCTGCGTTTGCAGATAGGTGTGTCTCTATCCAAGTCCAAAGTTTTTTGTAGACATCTACAAACGTGTGCGTTCGGCCAAAGGTATCAAAGCCCAGTGTCAGTATCCGTGCTAATAAAAGTCTTTCACACTGTACACACATTAACAACGGCCAGTTGAATCCCAGAGACGATAAATAAATCAAGTTCTTGATACTTCACTGACCATGAGAAGGTAATTTTCTCTGTAAGATATTTGTAGTGTTGACTGGTAGTAGGGCAGTTCCTGATAAACCAGTATTCACTGTAATGATACAACAGTGTGTCTGAAAGAAGCTGTGCAGTAGTTAATCGCTGCGTGAAACGCTGTTAAGAAACTGGGCAGACGTTAAATCACGTTTGTGACGTCTGGTGGGACACATTAAAAATAGGCAGCGTCCAGACTAAAGGCAAAAATAACAAACAACTAGTGACCGTGTGCTGATAGAGAAGTCTCATCTTACAGCCTGTTCTTCTACACACTTGAAACCAAATCCATCCATGACTGTTGCCGAACTAACTTCAGCATTTAATCACACAATGCTGTGACATTTACAGCTGTAATCTCAAGGGTTCTTTTATGAACACGCGTCCCCTTCCGTTGAGAGAACACATAAGTGAGATATTTGGTCTGCTCTTCCAGTATTTGGGTCATTTGCTCTGAACAGTAACTACATACACAGAAACAAGCGGCACCGGGGCTTCCACTGCATTCATACAGTCACACAGTTCAGCTTCAGTGTTTGCAAACAATATATTAATAGACACAACTCTGGGATAAAAAAGGTAAGAAAAACAAAGTCCGTCATGCTCCAAGGTACTGAGGAGCCTGTAGTAATGAACAGCCATGGGGTCATACTCCCTTAGATGGTATTAAGCCCGGATCACGCTGTAAACATCCACGCTTCACCAGGCCTTATACTGGCAGAGCAGTGACTGGGTAACTCTGTCACAGTGCAGATGCCAGTTATATTACTTAGTTTTTACCACCATTCAGTTTGTGTACTGTGTGTATGTGAACCAGGTCAGAGACATTGAGTACGAACAGTCAGATGTATGACATCAGAAACAAGTCGGCGCACGCAGAAATGTTCCGAGGAACAACAGTAGTCCTGCTTCCTCCTTGCGTGTCGCATATGACGCGGCAGAAATACCAAACAATCACGGCAGCTAAACAGCTGACAGGCAGAACAGACTTCAATTAACAGCCATAAAAATCTTCAGCGTCCAGACAGAAACTGAGCAAGCACCCACCCAGCTTTGAAACGCTGGTGGGTTGGGACAGAGGACGAAAGTGACCTGAACCGTGTACTGGTTCAGACATCGTGGCAGTAAACTTTATTGTGCTACCAATCTCTGAAGTCTGTAACGTATGTTAGGGGCAGGTTGTCAAGCAACAACACAATGACCCTGGCAGAGACTTTATGGCTTCAGCCTAGGACCTCAGAGACACACACTCTGCCTAAAGCTGTCGGCCCTTTTATCCGGCAACTAAAGCCAACATTTAACTTTGCTCCTCTCTTCACATCTGCTGACAAAAACAAGTCATAAAAGTACTGACCCACACATCAGTGGCAACACGAGTCCTGACCACAGCATTGCATTTCTTGTACTAAGGAGAACTTAAAAATCAACACATTGGTTTCCTCTAAGATGGTTTTCTTTTCTCTTTAACACAAGTAAATGTCAGACTGCATGAGGACACCTCCACGCTGACCCTCCTCTGTTTACTAGGGCATACACAGCGTCCTGCTTTCTGTGCTAAGGAGGCATCGCGGCTGCTCTGAGCGTCCTTATTCATATTTATGTGAATTTTTGTTAGGTGAGGGAAAACAAACCAATTCACAGTTTTATTTCACCTTTTGTTCTTTGTACATTTATATGTAACTGTGCTGGCTATAGAAGCAACTAACTAAAGCTTCACACCACACCCTGAACTATGACTGGATAAATTAAATATAAATATAAAAACCAGTGATAGAAAACATTCAGGATATAACACTATTGGGAATTGTGAAATGTGGCATTGCAGACAGACTTTCTATTTTTATTTACTTAATTATGTTTTGTATTAGGTGTTATAACGCAGAGCTATTCAAATAATAAAAGGTCATGAGAATTTATGTAGAAGAAGTTTCTTCGGCTTCATGTATCCAGTTTGTTGCTTGCCCTAAATGTATTCATGCTTCGTTGTCCCTTCCTCTACTTCGAACTCTACCCTAACTACTTCAGCACATTGACCATTTAAACTTCTTAAACTTGACTTAAACTGTCCAGAAATAAAACTATAAATCATCCACAGTATATAATTGTAATAACTGTATTATTTATTATAGAGAAGCCAGTTCAGCTGTAATCGTCCTGTACGCACCAGTAAAGCATTTTAAATGGTTTCTGTTCTATATACAGCTTTACTCATTCTCTACACAAAGTGTAAAGTAAATCCTGTTTTACGGCAGTTGTGTACTGCATCACATACTACATAACAGAATATGTATGACTAATGACTGGTGGTTGAAAGTGACGTGCATCCAGAGTTATTTTTTGGGGCCCAGTGCGGGGCCTGGTTTGAGATTGTAGAGTAGTTCATGAAGAATGAGACCTTAGCTGTAGCAGACAGAACCCACATCAGCAGCTGAAATGGAGGCACAGGTGAGAAATGTGATCTGCAGACCCACTGTCACTGGAAGCCAGCTTCACATCCCTTCACAAGGGATTTACATTCCCACCTCCCCTGAGGTCAAACTATCAGCGTGATTGTGGTGTGATGTGACGAATTTGTATAACATGACTGAATTTTGACTGAACCCCAACAATTGGAGCAATCAATAAATTGTACATTTTAATAGCAACAGTGCAAAAACTCTATAGAGGAAGAAACCTCCAGCAGACCCAGGATCAGTGTGGACGAACATCTGCCTCATTCACTTTACCTGCTAAAATGACCATCAGAGCCAACTCTCCAGAAACGTTAAGGGTGAGAGAGGAGGAAAACCACGTGAGGAATCAATGTTGTGGTGTTAAAATAATGATCACCAGCAAATAACAACGGGTTGCTACAAAACGAGCCCAGGCAGCGGACCAGCAGGACCCAGTAGAACCCGGTAGAACCCAATAGCCCGAAGTCTGAAAAAGTGACATGTGACCACACGAACACGTTCCCATCAGTTAATTAGCTGTAAATCTTTAAAAGGTGGTCGTCTACACCATCCATCCACGGGTGGCCTTCAAAGAAGCAGCATCTGCTGGACGGGTCGGAAACGGGTCGGGAACAGGTCGACCGCTCGTCGGACTTCACGTGGGAAAGTAAAAATAGCGCTAGACAGCATCCCGCCTCGCTGACTGACACCTCGAAGCTAACGCTAGCCCTGCTTCAAACATGTGCGCCTCAGTAGCCGACGCTAGCAGCCGCGCTGGTTCGCGTAATGACGCCCTAACGTAGGCGGCAGAGTCGAGATGAAAGCAGCAGCGTCTGCGTCTCCAACTCAGCGCGATGGAGCCGCGAACAGTAACCAGCCACACACGCACAACTCACCGCGGTCGTCCGGGCAGTTGTATCCGGTTTGTGCGCTGGGATTCGCTCAAGGGCGTCTTTGTGTTGAACAGCGGCCACGGAGCGACCCGACAGCAGCGCAAAGTACCACCGCTGCTACTTAACAACTTCTGGATGGTGGCGGAGACTCTACGAACGCCCCAGCAAGCGCATGCGCACCCGTGCCCTTCTTCTCCGACCGCCTGTAGAGGAATCTGACAAAACGCACGTGCGCGTGGAGGCGAACTGCCATGCGCGGCTATGGCACCGGGCAGAGCGCACGGAAGGTTTCTGACGTCAGACACGAGCGCTGTTAACGCGTCGGACGTTCTTCTCACCGATTCTTCAAAATCGTCTGAAAGCCGCAGTGTTGCATAAACAGGATACTTGTTTTACGTGTACAGCATATTATTATATTATTATATTATAAGGGCGTAATTATAAGGTATATAAATTGAGATTGCACGCTTCACGACAAAGGTGTCATCTGTGTTGATACTCCAGTGCGTTTTCAATATTAAAATTAAAGGCAGTTAATTTGTTTTAAATGAAAATAGCCCCTAACCTACAATCCAACACAAACAGCCACAGCAATGAAAGTGTCCAGTTAACCTTTCAGCGCGTATTGAACAGAGATAATTCACCACGTTTAAATGTTTTATTTTTCTGTTCTCTGGAGAAAGTGCGACTCTTAGATTAATATAGACAAATTACCCAGAGCGACCTCATGCAGACACAGGCAGGACATACAAACGCCACAGGAAACCCAGGAAGGGAGCCCGGTCCAGGTTGTTTTTAGGGCATAGTGGACCCACTCTTACCTAGTTTTCTGGTTTTGGGCACCATATCTCTAAGTAAATGAGACTGAAAAGAGATTTAACCTTGTTTATTTATTATGATTTATTAACTGTTTACAACAAATATAGAAATTAATTCACAAAGGAGAAAATATTTCCTTCAAACGTAGAGTTTCCCTGGTGTATAGCCCCCGCTTATGCTGTTCATAAAGTGTCAATTCAATATCAGATGTCATTGTATCTGTGGGTAAATCAAACACACGCTTCTTATTCTTCTGTTTTACTACATTGCACCATCTCGTACAGATGTACAGTTTATTGTGACTACACCCACCTACGCTGTCAACGTGTTGAAATCGTGTTCCTTTTCGTCATTTTAGCTGTGCAACAGGATGATATTGCACCAACTGAAACGACACAGAGATTGAACAGAGAGTCCATATCAGGATCACATCCAGAGGACGTAAACTGACAAGAAGATGCTAATTAACCACTAACAGAACCACAGAATAAATGACTGTAGTACAAACTATCTATTCTCCATGTCTGAAGGAAGCATGCGCTCGTCTCGTAGCAGCAGAAGCAAACGGCTCATCCTGCACCGCTTCTCGTTCTCCATGACCTGGCTGGAACAGTTCCAACGGTTTAGACCATTAAACAGTGGATGACTACAAAAACTCCCTTCTACCAACAAAACGTTTCCAGTTGAAAGCATGCGAACGTGACAGTTGCTAATTGGGACGTCTGGTCCATTTCTGCTAATGAGGCGAAGGACGAAACATGCCAAAAGCTGTTTCTAGATGCGTTCAATAGGAAAAGATTTGGTTGCGTATGAAGAGTCTGAATTATTTATGTGTTTCTGTTGGATTGACTCCCAGCTACTTCCCTTCAATTTTTCTCTGGCTCTAACTGACAGGAAGGTTTGCCTGATGCGTCTCTCCCTCTATTTACGACGGGGATTCAGGGGATTGTGCCCAGAGGAGACTCATCAAACTCACCTGAACTCCACGTCCTTCCTCTCAACGCTTTTAAAGTGATGTCACATGAGTTTCTTTTTGTATTTTTGGACTCTTTTGCGCCTCCACCAGCTGCAGCCACGTTTGATTACCATCTTTATTGTAAAATCAAATGTCTTAACTGAGTTGTTTCTTCCAGGTTATCATCGGTTCAGCTGTTTACCAAGTCATAAAAAATGTTTCCAGTATAACACAGGACATTACTCTGATTCCTGAGGTCACTGCATAATCCATAATCTTATGTTCGCTGTACTGTTCATTTAATCTAAGGCATGTTAGAGAGTTGTCCTCCTTCAGGAAGCAGGAACAGTAAACGTACACACAAATCCCTAAAGTCTCCCAGATTTGCTGTAATAAGCAAAAAAGACAAACGATTACCTATTAAATCAAACTGGCATCAACAGAGCTTTAAGTGAAGCTTTCAGGCTTGTGTCAACTACTAACTAGGAGGTTGTTCCCGTCTGAATCACTGCTCAACTTTAACCTGGACTCTGGAACAAAAGTCCTAATACTGCAGATAAGACCTTTTAGGCATGTTCAAGTTAAAAATTCACTGAAGTGCCTAGTTTGCATTGTGCAAGCTGCAGTTCTTCACTACGCCAAAACGATCACACAATGGGGTCAACGTAGTGACCTTTGTCCTACAGATAGTCTCCGTTCATTGAGATCCCATCTTACCTTTGTCCCACTGACATCTGTCAGTTTCTTTCTATTCACGCCATAGCTTTACATCACTCTCTCCTGTTTCCTTTTGAGTGGATGAGAGCTTTATATGGTGCAGGGAAATGGGCAAGCGTCTCAACTAATGAAACAGATAACTCAAATCAGAATGTACACAGCTGTAAAGTCAATATTATCATTACAATTATTATCACTTTCTGCCTGGTAGCGACAGATTTAAGGGTCATAACACTCAGCGCTGTTTCCATAGTCAGAAACGTGAAGGGACAGACTCCACGGACCATAGTTGAACGTGCTGCAGGGTGCAGATCCTACCTGACGCTCCTGTCTAAGGCAGTACTGCTACCCCTGGGAAATATGCTTAAAATACCAAATTCAGGTCCAATCATTCACTGCTTTTCTGACTTCGCCACTGTTTTCAGCCTCTGACAGACGCAGAGACAACCGGAGGGTGGGCCACAGAGATTCCAATGTGGCAAAACAACATAATAATCACACATTCTTTTATGTCCCCCGTTTGAGCTCAGTGGTTGACACACGACACACATCTGTTGCCACATAAATAGGGAAACAGCGAAAGTCAAATTTGTATGAGTATAAAATAAAGTCCATTAAGCGCATGATAAATATTTTAGTGCTCAACAGATCAAAACAGCCTTCACCAAAGCTGATCTTCGCTTTTAATGCACCACTTCACACCGAGCTGTTTGCATAAGCCTGTCTCCTGCTCCCTGAAACAGGAGCTCCACACCACAAGCCCAAGAGCCTCAATGTTTTCTTTGACCAATCCAAGCAGAGGTGGAGCTGTGACATCACGCTCCCCAAAACTAGGTCATCAGTGTGAAAAGCAACTTCAGTTTTTTTCTAACTTTTTCCATATGTGGGGAAATGTGTTTGTGTGCGATGGCTGCTCGTTTCTCTATGCGCTTTGTGATGCCTGCGTGTCCTCAACTATATGTGCACTGTAAAATATAGCGTGATATTAAACGGGGGAAACTCACGATGGGTTCTGACACTCAGGCCTCAGGCAAGGACATGCAGCAACCCCCACCCGTCATACTTTACATTTATCCAGACTGAAAGAGCCACTAAACAAATGACGCTGCGTCTTTCTGTGTCTCGTTAGTTATTTTGCATAGCTTTTGCATGTTATTGTGGTCATTTCCAGTCTGTTTTGTGGTTAATTCATTTTAAACAACAATGCCTGACTGCCTGGGCCTCTGACCTGACCTCAGGAGGCCAAGCACCATGCAATGAACATCCGCGTACCTACTGTACCTGCCTCAGTCAGAGTTAGGCAAGTTATATTAAAACTATAATTAAAAGACAGTGTGCAGCCTTATCCACTGTTCTGTTATTTTGCAGTGCATTTGTTAGGAATGGAGTGAAAAGCCGATCTCAGATTTTCAACATTTAAAGTGAAGCTGAGACTAAAATACACACACCAGCGCCCTCCAGTGGGTAAAATATGCAAAAGCCTGTTTGCTGTTTGGCATTTCTGCAATGTTTCTTGTATTGTATGTATTAATCGCCACAGATGTTGGTGTAGGACCGTGTAGTTCTTGTCCTAGCACAGGTCAGAATGAATTAAATGAACAAGCAAGTATTGAGTATTTATTTAAGTAACCTGAAACAACCAGGAGGAAGAAGAGAAGACCTCACATATAAACTATTTCTTGGGCTTGGAAATGACGCTTTATTTGTTTAATACATCTGAAAATGTGACTGCAGTGTTAACGCTGCCAGTTTTACGTGTGCGGGTGTGTCTTATGCTGAAGGATTTCTTTCCTGTGTGTTCAAAATCAGTCTGCTAAACCCAGTAGACTGGCCCAGCAGAGAGGCTGAGAGAGAAAGACGCAGCTCTGCCAGAGGTCAGACCTGACTCTGGGTTGACCGCCTCTGTGCCAGCTCCTTCTCCTCAACCCAGAAGATCAGCTGAGCAGAGCCGAAGTCACTGAGCCTCCTGGTACTGGGGACACGAGAAGCCTTCCCGGGTTCTGCTCCAGCTCTAAGCCAGGCATGAAATGCTGTTTAATTCTCTATCCTGCTGAATCTCATCATTTTCCATATTCACGGTCACCAGCACATCCACCACGTTGTTGTTTCCCTTTACAAGCGGTCACTACGTGTCCATGCTGCTGGTGATGGTGAGGAACGTGAGACTTGTAAACTCGTCTTTCATCGTTGCTTTTAGTTTTCAGTTTGCTGCTGTCACCTTAGCTGCCTTCTTATTTTTCACATCTGTTCATGTTTACAGTTATTCCAGAACTAAGGGCTTGAACAACCATTTTATCAGTAAAAGTGATCCTGTTAAATGGTCTGGTCCGTTTTAGTTTACAGACACAACGAGACAACTTCTGGTGAAAGTGAAACTGACTGAAATTCTCAAGAAGTCCAGTTGTTGAGAATTTCTTGTGAAAGATGGGTCCAGTCCCAAGAATCACAACCATTGTGTGTTTGGGAATGAAGCCAGACTGTGATTATTCCAGAGATTCTGCATCTCATCTTGGGTGAGATGCTGAATAACAGGGTGGATTAGGTCGGAGCTAAGCTCTGTCGTGTGTCCTTCCTGAACCCGTGCAGGGTTTTCCTTCTAGACGTTACAAACCACCTGATCCTTTTCATTTTACAGCACGTTAAATTACACTAAAGAAGCAGGTGGAGTTCCACTAAGCTGCGTGTAATTCTAGTGTGATCACACTCGAGATGTGATCAGAGTTAGTAGATTACACATTCAACGCACTAATAAACTGGTGACACACATCCAGGAGTTGAACAAAAGTTGCCATTTGTGTAGTTTGTGATAAACGTCCCGTTGGCAAAACAGGTAAACCCCCACTTCCTTCTTTCAGCCGAGTCAGCCAGTTAATGAGTCATATCCTCAAACCCTTGACCTCGTGTGAGTCAGGAGCCTGCAGCTCACCCAGCTGCCGGGAAGCCAGTGTGGGATTCGCACTCGCTCCGTCAGTCGCCCCCTCTTTTATTTCCCTGAGGCCTTCGAGTTGCCTCATACCTGTAGGTTTCTCACAGAACGCAGCAGGGCTGGTGATTGGGCAGGAGGAGAGAGCTTGTACCTCTCAGGTGGAGGCGACTGCTGCTTCCTTATTGGCTGTGAAGAGTTAAATGAAGGCGGCAGGGCCCCGCCTACTTCCCTGTCTGCTCAAATACTAGTGGAACTAGCTGAGGAATAAAAAGAGAAGGAACTGCTTCTACATAAGCAGCGGATATCTGAAAAAGAGGAAGAACAGGAGTTAAAGAACCGAGATACTCACAGGTAGGTGGAGTCAATTTGAAATGTTAGACCTGAAGAAATGAGAAGAGAAGAGCTTTTGGTTTTTGAAGAGTAAAATCAGGCATCCATGTTTTCTTTTGTTATTTTTTGAAGCATCCAAGCTGCAGCTTCTTGTTTTTTACGTCGTGATAGTTTGTAAGTGGTAACTGATAGTAACTGGTTGTGTTTCTGGACGTGTTTACTTGCTTTAGACACAAGCCTGTGAAACTCACCTTTGCATGGGCTGCGTCCGCTTTGTTTGTAATGTAAACCTGTTGACAGAGTTCAGCTGAGCTGTAAACATGTAGAACATGAACATTTCAACAGCTGACAGTCCAACGCTGATTCGTTTGTAAAGCAACAGTTTCTCAAATGTTAGGATTTATTTTGGTTTGCGGTTTTTGTCCCAAACCAGGAAAACAAAAGTCCAGGATCAGAGAAACATCTGGCTTGACCTGTTCTACAAAACTCAACGGGAATAAGAAGGAGCCGCTAAGTCAACCTGGTGTCGATCGTTTAACAGACCACATCGATCACACGACTACTGATAGAACACAGACAAGGCTCACAGAGCAGTTTATTATGGAGACGAACCATAAAATATGTAAAGATACATACGGCCGCTGTAATTAAAGACGGGGAAGAAGCCTGGCAGGCAACAGAAAGCAGTGATCCAGAGAACTCGTCGCTTTCAAATGGACAGAGTTCCTGAAGGTTCGCACAAGGGCCGAGGCCTGTAGGTACTAGACTGCAGAGACCTTCCTTATGCACTTGACTGGAACTTTGCAACTTCATCAGCTGTTTCTAATTAACGCAGCAACGCATGTAGTGAAATTCAACAAACCACAATAATATGAGCAGTAGTCTCCATAAAACCAAGCGTAACAAAGATTAAGATACATAAAGTAACTACAGCAAAATGACTAACAACTTAAATAAGCGTCCTCTAAATGTGCAACATCCCAGAATGTGGGACAAATCAACAGGGCAAATACCTAGAACGGTCCAGTGACGTCTAATAACCTGCTGGACGCCAACAGGGGACAGTCTGAAGTGAAGGGGCCCGAACTGCACAACCTGCGAGTCTAGACCGTTCTGACATCATCTGCCTGCTCATCCACCTCCTCAGCGCGTGTGAGTCACAGGTGACGGCTTCGAATGGAAGCTCACCGGTGCGTGTGTCCGCTTGCAGTGAGCCTCAAGGCAGAGGTTGCAGCAGCGAACAGGCGAGAGTGGAAATGCGAACGAGTTTTTGTGTGACGCAGGTTCGCTGTCTCGTCTGCCAGTAATTGTCCTTCACAGCGGAAGGTCAGGACCCGTGTGACTTTCTGGCTCGCGCACTAGTCTGCATCTATGTGGCAAACAGCACAGTTCAGCAAGTCGAAGGGCCTTCTGCCGTTTTCAAAGCAGAACTAGAACCAGCTGTAAACCAGAACTAAAGGCCATTTGCCTCGCATCCATCTCACTAGACACCCTTGTCTCTCTTTTTTGCCAGAATATCAACCGGATTCCTGCCGCTCTCATACCGTGCAGCAAAGATGGCCTCTACCACTTCCTTCAACCGCAAGCAGTGGGCGTCTCAGTCACTGAGGGTCACGGCAAAGGAGCTGTCCATCGTGTCTGCCCGGGGAAAAGCCACTGCCATCGCAGATCGCTTCTTCAAGTGAGTCGCCTCCTCCCCTCCTCTCTGACGAGTCCGGGTGAATTATTTACCTCATTCAGTTTCTTCAGCTTTCACCCTTCATCAGAAATGGGAGCATCCAGCTTTCTGCAGAAATAAGATCATTACATCTGCATACTTTAAATGAAAACACACAAGAACTTTACTACCTAAAACAGGTTACGCTGAAACTGTAGCTATTAACTTATTGAACAAAACCTTTTTCAGCCACTGCTTTAATAATTGATCATTTCTGTCATATTTTCTTTTAGCAGAAATAAAAGTAAAATCCAAAATGAAAGCATGAACTAATTAAACATTGTAGTCAAAACGAGTAAATCATTGATAGATCGTGATAATTAATAGGCATATTTCATCCTACTGATGCTGTCAATCATTGATCGGTTCGATTGCGTAGCAGCTCTGCCTCTGGTATGTGAATGCGTCTGTGCTTGCCTCCGCCAGCGGGTGAATCAGAAGCGGTGTCAAAACGCGCCGTAGACGCACCGACCACTTACCAGCTGAGCCTTTGTTACAGCTTTAAAATGATGACACTGAGTAAAGTAGCTAACGTCCACTAATCATCCAGCGTTTCATAATTTGTCGTCTTGCGTTTAATGTCTGTCCCAGGTACCAGATGGCAGCGGAGGAGGGTCATGCAGAGAAGATGAAAACGGTAACGTGTTCAACGTGACTTATTTTCACCACACACAGATTAGTTTGTGTTCAGAACCGTTACTGAGGTGAACACTAACCATGCATTGGTATTAACGCCACAGTCAGACGCATAGTAATTGGTGTCCGGTCTTCTTACAGGGTTTGGGTTAATCTCAGCTCTTTACTTTACTTTACTTCTGAAACTTGACAAGGTGAAAGTCTTCGGTCTCCATCCACCGCTCCCTTCACCTTTTCCTTACTTCCTGCACTTCCTTTTCAGATTTTTCTTTCCTCCCCTGCCTGCCCCCCACCCCCGGCTACCTTCACTCCCTCTCTGCTCTCTTCCCTTTGTGTTGTGCAGGGAGTGGACTAGTTGCTTCATGCTGCTCTGATCTCTTCTCGAGTCTTTCACATCTGGGACAGCTTGTAGAAATCGACACGCTCAGCTCCCACAGAAACGCTCAACGCCAGCTGGACGAGCGGGTTCATCTAAGTCTCTCTCAGGTTTTCAACTCTACTTTGACAAACTGTGTTGTTTGCTTTGTGTGTTGTGTAGCCTGCAGCTTTGACTGCTCTCAGCTAAAAGTCCTGTGTCTTCACTTGCACTAGTGTTAACATGTACGTCTGGTACCTGGACTTAGGTACTTTTTTAGATCTTCATTTAGCAGTTGGAGATTTGCGTGAGACAAAACCAAGCAAACTGAAAACGGATTCAGAGACGCATGCAGTGTGAGAGTATGTGACTTTTGTGAGTCATCGTGGCTGAAAAGTGACTCTGTGTGCGGCTGGGAGTGTAAATGTGTTATCTGATACCTGCCTTCATCAGTCTGTGTAAATCCTCATTGTGCTCGTGTTTTGTGGAGCAGTTTGCGTGTTGCAGCTCACGCGTTTCTATGTGTTGCAATCCCTTGGTTTTTGGTTGAGCAGATTTTAGAACATTGTCCATTTACTGTGAACAACCAAGTAAACGAAGTGGTTCACTTTTCAAATTAATTCTGTGACATGGAATCATTCCATCCCCCCTGAATCAAACAAGCTTAAGAAAATATGCAGCGTTCAAAAACTGTCCTCATAGAAGAGAAACTGAACCTGACTGGCGGCGTCACCGTGTCCGTCCGTCTTGACCACAGCGCAGCATCGCTGTGCCTTCCAGTCTGTTGTCCACCAACATTGAAGAGATGGGACAAATTGAGGCAAACTCACTTGTTTGTGTTGTACACGTACTAATCTCTCTCTTACTTAATAATAATTAAATTTTCCTTTGTTCATTCAGAGGCAGTTGTTTATTGGGTAGTTCAGTGGTTCCTTCCCCTAAATGACATCATCGGTTGTGCAGATGACCAATGGGTTATTACCTTTAATAGACTGGTGGGTGTGAACTGAACAGATTCATTGTGTTGTGTTTTTCTGGGAGGGTCATGTTTCTGTGCAGGCAGACCCTGACCTGCCATTGACACTGGGTCAGGCCCAGATTCAGTATAATATACTAGTAATGTGATATTTCTTGTAAAAAGAGGATTTATCACTTCCTCTTGGGGTTTACACCAAGTCATGCTGTGTTTGGAGCACACTGGTCTGCTTTATTCAGCACAGTGTCGAGTGTAAAAAGGCCACAACCCCTCAAGAATGGAAAAACAAACGAATAAATAATATGAACGAACACGAACGTCAGGATGGAGGTCTGACTGTGACGGGTTAAGGGAACCAGTGAGCTCCCAGTTAATATAACAAGACTGATGACCTGAGAAAACATTTATTTTCTTCCCTGCAGGTCGCGGAGCCCCTGCCATCGACTCTGCTCAGTGGAAATCTGAGTGTTTTAAAGAAACGCTGGGAACAACAGCAGCAGCCGTCGTCATCCAGCCACAGGGTCCAGGCTCAGACTACACCCTGTAGACCTGCCACGACCCAGACTCAGCTCAGCCAGTCAGCAGGGCCCAGAATCCCATCAGAGTGTGAGACCGAGTCCAGCACCCTGAACGTCAATAAACCCTCACGTGCCCAGGATCCGCGCTTAGCTGACTCTGAGATCGCTGAATTGACCTCCAACCATCAGTCGGACGATCTGACCGGAATGGAGACGCTCAGCAGAGAGTCCGAGGGGAAGCCGAGAGCAGCGGAGGGTCTCGACTGTGAGAAGCCCAGTATTCCCCTAAACAGCCTCAAAAGGATGTTTGAGAAGGAAAACCAGCTGGAGAAGGCAAGTGCTCTGCTTTCACTTCATTCTGCTGTTTGTCACTGCTCACGTGAAACCTCCCAGTCCAGGTTCTGTTTCCACCTTCTCTGTACCCCACATGGCTGGTGCTTGAACTTTAACTGGGAGCGGAAGCGGTGACTGGAGCTCTGCTTTATTCACCCAGCGCCAGCTGAAATGGAGGCTTTCATTCATGAACATCCGCAGTGTTAAAATGTAAAGTGGCTTTACTGAAGGTGTGGTACTTTAACAGTCAGACTGTTTCCTCGGGACAGAGCAGCCATTTATGTTCTGCAGAGAACATTACAGCTCTTCATATGGACGTTCGGTGGGTTTTGAACTAACTGTTTGAATCTGCAAACCATTAGCTACTGTAGCTTCTCAATCGGTTCATCACAACTGGTAGATGACAATTAAAGCTCCTATAATGGATGTTTTATATAAATAAAATGGCAACACTGCTTCCACTGCTTGCATCAGTTTTCCAGACCAGCAGACATTCCAAGCATTTCATTCCCGTTTCTGATGAGCAGGAGCATGTTTCTGTGAAGCCCTGAAGACGAATGGGTTGAAACATTACGGAGAATTCCAGCCGTGAGCGTGTCTTAGCCAGGATTTTCTGTTTTGTCAACAGACCCAACAGTTCACCAGTGATTCTGTCTCAAACCCAAGCTGCAAATAGTTTGGCTTAAGATTAACTGCAGTTTAAAAGTCAGTCTGTTCAGAAGCTGGAAACTTTGGTTTGGTTCTGTCCAACAGAATCACTTACAGTACTATCACCTGTATGTGTGTCTATCATTACTTAACATAAGAAAATAACGTGTAGCTGCCATTCACTGAAATTATTGTGACCATTTTTATGCATGGATGCAGGATGATGTAGAATATCAGCAGGGGATTTTTAAATTGTGATTTATTGTCATTTTGTTGGGATCCAGTTGAAAACCTCTGCTCTGATGAAGACCTTCCAACATGCTGAACTCAGTACGTGGGCTGGTAAGAGGCGAGTTGAGGGAGTGTTGAAGTGATTTGGAGGCTTTAATTTCATGTTGAATGGTTCCTTACTCTCGCAGTAGCCCGTTGCTCAGATTTGACTTATTGGTGCAGAGGGAGTCTCTTCTAGCTTCACACTCCTCAAAGTGAATGTTGTAGATGGATTTGAAGCTAAATATAGGATGAACACAATATCACACTTGCCAATTTGTCAAGAAATGTCCAGGAAATAAGATGAGGAAGCGCCAGCAAAATGTGCTCTAACCAGTAATTCACTGCAGAGTTTAACTGGAAGTTATTGCTTCAAATGATAGTAAATATTCTGAACTTCTGGGAGTTGACACGCGTCACATAACGACCAGGTCACAGTCGGGTAGAAACTTGCAGCGCTAACGGCAAACGTGGGCCCATGCGAAGAATCCTGACGCAGCATCACTCCCACAGACTTGAACCGAAACAACTTCCTTTACGCTTCTGGCTCCGTCCTGAAGTATCAGCGTCTCATTTCCATACTAAGCACATTTTAAAAGGAGAATGTGACTCATCAGTAGGTCAGGACTGAAGAGTTGTCAGCTGATAGAACAACAAGTAATATATCAACTTAAGATGGTCTCCATCTGTGCTTTTTGGACCCGATTACATACGCATCCCAGCCAGAGTTTTAGGAGGCATAAACAGAGAGATGATCACTTTGTTTTTTTGGCTGGTGACTGCAGACAGATGGGATGTCTCAGACTGTCTCGCTGAGCTCATAAGGGGATTACACACACACACACACACACACACACACCACTTGTCTTTGTGCTTTTTCTTTCTTCACTTTGAGTCTCTTGATGGGCAGCACTGCTTCCAGCCTTTTTCCCCTACGAGCTGAAACGTGAGCAGTTTGTTTGTTTCATTTTGTACTTATCGGTCTGTGTTTCTTGAAGGTGTCCAGAGAGCAGCCCAGCAGAGGAACTAGTGGTAACGCAGCCAACATGGATCAGCTACTTGGAGGTACATGAATGTTCCCTTTGTTTAGACTTTGCCTCATATGTTTGACTGAAATGAGATTTCACACTAATATTCAACAGAGAAGCAGCAACATGACCTCTAGTGAAAGTGTAGTTTAAAATGTTGATTAAAGCCACATTAGACGTAAGTACAACAACACACAGTCTCATTCTCACACAATGTGAGCGTTGTCCTCCGGATGGATTACATCTTTCCCAGAAATGAAAGCTCAGAGGTGATGTCATGGCAGCTCTGTACCCGCTGGGATCAGCAGAAGGTCTCAGAGAGCACAGGAAGGGACAAACGTCTGTTTCCCGTCCTCGGCCTGACTCACATTCTGCACCCGGACTGGAAAGATCTTGTAGAACAGCTGCTGTAGAGATCACAAGACGGTCACAACATTTGGGCTGTAAAAATGTAGAATGTAAAACCGTGAACCATGATTTACCCTGTTCCAAAGCGCTGAATGTGGCCTGTGATGTCTGTTGTACTGAACCAGGCGAAGGTCTCGCTGAGTCGACTCCTCTGCGGGACAGGATGGCCCTCTACGAAGCTGCCGTCTCAAAGCAGGACGCCCCCCCGGCGCCCGTCAGCGTGAGTACTGTCGGTTCTAACGTCCTCACGCCAGCTTTCCTCCTGGGTACAGAGCCATGATGGGCGTCATTACCCGACTACCTTAGGGCCAGTGGTTCTTTGGGTTCCTCCATCGTAGCATCTTCATTCATGTCTAGCCTCCCAGCAGGTCATTGCTTCTGAACTGTGGTACTTGTTGTTCTCTGTTACCGACCTTCGTCTGTCTGCTTCTGTCCATCTTAGAGTGATCACGTGGACAGTTTCACTCTGAAGCAGAAAGAGAACGTCGTCCCGTTGATGCTGGACGCGGTGAGGATGAGGAAGCTGCTGATAAATTCTACACAGCATTATGATGTTTAAAGTTAAATGAGACGGTTTTCTTTTCTTTGCCTTGTTAGAGTCTTGAATCAGAACAACACAGCAGGAAAGTGTTCACTGCAGAGAGCAACGGTAATTTACACGAAAACCTCTTTAATCCAGGATGATGCTGTAAATGGAAGAGTGTCATCAGCAGCATCACTGGCTTTGTTTCTCTTCCAGGCTCTGCTGCTGCCGCCACTTTGCCCTGTGGTCAGAAAGACGCTGCTGAGCCCAGGACTCCTAAAGTACGTCTTTAAAGAAAGCGTGACACATTTCACACACAAACTCTGTCGTGTTTGACTGCCTTTGCTTGGAACACGCAGAACTTCCGTCTACCAGTGAGGGAAACGTGCGTGGCGTGTCTGAAGACCGTTTACCCTCTGGAGAGGCTGGTAGCCAATCGGCACGTGTACCACACCTCCTGCTTCCGCTGCTCGCACTGCAATACCAAACTCAGGTGAGGACATCAGACGTACAACAGAGCCGTTACTGTAACGAATAAAAAATGTTATTGCATTGTAGAAAACCCTTTTTTAAGCTAACTGCATACGATGCGTTCACTGTCAGCTAAAGAGGCCCCATGGTCTGTTTGAGGGACAAGAAAGAAACCATGTCTGAGTGTGTTTCTCTGTTCATTCTCAGTTTGGTGAACTACGCCTCCCTGCACAACCTCATCTACTGCAAGCCACACTTCTCCCAGCTCTTCAAGGCCAAGGGCAACTACGATGAGGGCTTTGGTCACCGGCCTCACAAAGAGCTCTGGGAGGGTAAAGGAGAGGAGGCCCCTCAGACCAAACGCAGCCAGAGCTCAGCATCCGCTTTAGACCTGGACAGTCCCTGTGTGGAGGACTCCCCACTGGCTAAGGTCAATGTGCTGAAGGCCACCATGGAGGCTCTGGAACAAGAATCCCCAGAGAAAGCCAGCAGGCCCCATGAGACCCACAGGCTGAAAATCTTGTGGCCACCGCACACAGAGCTGGAGGACGATCACAACAGAGCCACGTCACCCACACCAGGGGTTTCTGCCAGCAAGCCCATCAGAGCAAAGTGGCCCCCAGCAGACAGCTCCCCCTCTGAACCGAGTGAAGAGATGTCTCGCCTTCACGAGAGCAAGTCCTTCACCGCGGCAGGTCACGCCCCTCCTTCGGGCTCTACAAAGCTCAGCCCTGAATCCGTGAGCACGACATCACAGCAGACACCCACCGAGGACAGCTGTGTAGACATGGATGGCAGCTCAGAGGAAGAACAGGAGAGTGAAGACCTTGCAGATCACCCCCAGGTCACCAAGGAGGAAAACGCCACCTCAGCTGGGCAAACTGAGTGGGAACAAGAGGATGGAGGCATGTTGGAAGAGGAGACCTGTCTCCTGACCGGTCAGGAGATGCCAACAGCCATTTTGTGTCCCGAGTCGGAGGTAGAAGCCAACGGGTCGCCTCAGCGTGCAGGGAGTGAGGAGGGGGACCACATGGAAGTAGAACAGGAGGACCTCACAGTGGAGGACATGATCAAACGAAACCGATTCTACGAGGAGGAAGAGGAAGCGTGAGTCCTCCGCCCTCAGCCACGGACCATGGTGCCATTCCTTCTGTTTCAGATACTTTCTTCTGCTCTCCGCTTTCTTGAACTGTGACTTCTTCAATGTGCCTCTTTTAACGTGCACTGGAGAATGTTTGCTGCCATTTTTTAAATATACATATTTAAGCGATCTCATGTAATGACTAACGTGTGTTATAACAGATGTTTTATTGTTGAGAAAATAACCTTTTGTTTTATTTAAATGAACAGGTTCTGTTATTTTTTTTTTATCAGTTTCTATGGAGAACACACCTGTCGCTTCCTTTCCAAGTCTTCATGTATACAACATAAACACAGGTTTGTTTCCATTTAGAAGACCCGAGTCTGAATAATTCATTTTTAACTACATTCATGGGATCAATTGCCCTAAATTGCTACCATTTGAATAAAACATTACATAAAAGTATTTGTGAGTAGATCATTTTGTGTAAAGTAAGCGGCTCTGGTTTCACACCAAGCTATTTAGCAGAGATGTTTTTGGTTTGAAGGTTTGAAACTTCGTGGATATTCTTTAAGACGGGCAGGTTGCGTCTACGAAGCTTCCCTGCAGGTGTGTGATCATGATCTCAGTGTCTGAGATGCTACGTCGCCGAGAGCAGAAAGTATATGGAAAATATATATAAAAAAAGCGTTTTTGAAATCATAACCGTAGGCCTTCTAACCAGCAGCTCCTTAACAAAATGTGACTTCATATAGTCAAACATAAGTCGGGGCATCGTACACATGACGCTTTATTTGTGATTGTACATGTAACATTTCTTTGCCCTGCCTAGCTTAAAGATCCCAGTTCAGCCTGTAGCATCTCGTCTAAATCCAGCCCTGCAGGAGAAGAAACGCTCATTTACAGGCTGTAAAACAAAAACAAACTCCAGCAGAGATTTCTGTTCAACTCGGTGCAGCTCTTTTACAGTATGTTAAACCACTGGCATCCTAATGTGTGAATGATGCTCCACGTCACGGGGCTGTACAGAGGAATGTGCAAAGCCGTTACCGAGCCGCTGATGTAAAAAGACACCGGTCTGATAAAACGTTTGGTTAATGCTGTTACAGTAGTACGATGAAATCCACACACGCTGGCTTCCTTCCTTTCATCAAACACAAGAACAAACACACACGTGATACAGTTGTCACACAAAACTCCAGTCTGTCACTCACCTACATACATGGCTGCTTTTAGCTCTGGAGCCAGTGTACAAATCACTGTGTGGCTTCGGTTTTTAAGCAGAAATATAAAGTCTACACTCACTGATGCATCTTTTGACAAAATCAACTGATCAAGAAAAGTTGCAAATCGGTCAATGTAAAAGTAATCATTAGTGGAAGCCCAATATTTATCCGTGAAATAAAACCCTGTGACAGCGTAGCATCGTCTGGTTGGACAGGTCTGTAGGTTCTCTCTGCACACATGGCTTCCTTCCACAGCTCAGACATGCAGTCAGGTTAACTGGAGATTAGGTGAGTGTGAATGATTGTCTCTGTGTGTGACCCTGTGATAACGCAGTGACTGTACAGCGTACCTCTCGCCCCAAAACAGCAGGGACGGGCTTCAGCACCATCCTTAGGACAAGAAGTGGGGAAAATGGCTCCTCAGCATGGTGACGACAACAGGCCTGTTCATGTGAGTGTTGTAGGATTCTGCTTTACAGACAGGAACGTATCCCGACTGGAGAGAGAAGATTTCTCAGCAAACATGCACTGAGATTAAAACCTCAATATTACAGTATGATGTCATCCAGCCTATCGCTGATATGACTGATATTTGTGATTGTTGTTGGGGGGGAGGGGGTTGTTCATTATCTGTATCCCTAAATATCCTTCCACCTCAAAGTGCAAGACGACTTCCACCTGATTCCCAGGAGAGCAGGAAGCAAAGGGGCAAGTCCTTAATCCATAGAAGAGAGAGAGAATTCCCTGAAACGGCCAATGAGCTTGGAGTTCAAACGTTAACGTCAGTAATGTGGAACTGAGTGTGTCAGACCTCCCGAGTTTCAGTTCAGACCGGGGTTGACATGAGGATGCACACAGATTGCATAGAATGGTTATCGAAACGTCCCTCGGGGGCACGACGAGCATCGCCTGCATGCTTGGCCGTGGGTGAGCTCTACAGCGCAGCCAGCCCATGCAGGGGGCGGCACCGGTTCCAGTCTGGCCTCTCGGCTCATCCACTGAGAGGATGTAAATCCACCTTCACCTTCTCGCCACTGCTCAGCATGCCCACGGTGGGGTAGAGGCCTCCAGGAGGAACCGCCATCTCCCGCCGGCCCATGAGCTTCCCGTTCCTTGTGAAGAATACCTGCAGGGCCACAAGGGGGAGACAGCGAGTCAAACAAACAAACAGACTTTGATGGAGAGCTGGAGCAATTCTTCTCTTTTCTGATATTAATAAGAGCTTATTTTCAGAGCATGTGGACTGACTGATGTAATCGGGGGTTATATGCATTGAGCAAGGCCCAACTCATGTGACCTATGATTTGCAAAAGAGAGGAGCCAGAATGGACCAGATTTCAGATGAGTCCAGGTCCAAGTTTTAACTTTCTATGGCTAAGGTGGGAAGTGTGGACACTTTTTGATAAAACTCTTTAAAAGTAATATTTAGGAGTGATGTTCCCTTTTTTAGTAATTACTGAATTTGACATATGTGCTTATCCACGCGGGTGACAGGTTGACAACCCTCTGTGAGAACAGCACAGGGAACAATCTGTAGCGACGGCCCACAACGTCTCAAAACTAGTCGCAGTAAATCCGTTTCCTTCAGCTCTCTGCTGTTGTTCACCAGTTACTTTTGTTTGAAGTCAGGAAATGTCACCACGATGGGTTGTGGACACTGGTCGTCCCATCTTCTCCCTCCGTCACAGTGGGAGTGGTGGAAAGCAATTTTCCCCACAGTATCACTTTCAGCTGATTGTGCACAAAATGTCTAACGGTATCCGTCGCGGTTCCTCCTCCCTACACTGCTCTAGTTTTTGGGCTCCTACAGACATGCAGTCCTGCATTCATGCATTGTTTCAGTCTTTATGTTGGCACCAGAGTCACATGTGACAAGTTGTTGTTGCTTTTTAAATTATGCAGCCTCTAGCAGAAATAATAGATAATTGAGATTCTCACAAGTACATGAATGAAGTCTACAGTAACCTGTCCGCGTAGCCGACACTAATCAAATGATCCAATAAGATTAGTTAGCTACTCCTTATCTTGAGCCAACCAACATATCTTGCTTGGTAGCTAATGAGTTACTAAGCAGCCTGTCTGAAAGTAGTCACCTCCAGGACAATCGAACTACCTCTCAGACTAGTAGACGATCAGGTCTAATACTAGTGTTGCTCTTGATTATATCATTTTGCTAACTGGATTGCAAGAGAAACATACATAAGGCTCCAAGTGAACATTGTTGGGGAGAAAGGAGAACAAATGATAATAACTGGGATTACACCTGAGAGGATGAGCCAGTTGTGATTATGATTCCCTAATTTTGATAATTAGCAGAATAGTCATCAATGACTATTGAGAAAATACGTTGAATTATTTATGGTCCACCACACGATTTGGGAAAAGCACAGTCTCAAAGAATTTGTAACCAATCACACAATATTGTAAAATAGTGTAAAAGTCTAAACTAGAAACAATTTGAAGAGTGAATTTGAGCAATAACTGTGTGAGTCCAACTGTGGTTGCGAACGATACACAAATAATCACAAACAACCGTCAGTTAAGCTACAACAAACTTTATTAAGTAAATGTTATTGATGATGATCAACAATACTTCAGAAAATAATGCTCATCACAGCTATAAATAACAGTGTGACTATACATTTACTTCTACGACCGTATCCTTAGATAAACGTTAACTAGGAATGTGTGTATGTGGATGAGACAGACAGAAAGAGAATGAGAGAAAGGAGAAGGAGGGTCCTGAGGTGGTCGCGACCCCCTACTGAGTGTGAGGCAGTTTAAAGTTTAAACGCAGTAGATGACCAGGAGCTAAACGTGGCCGCATAAACTATGACCACCGCAGCATCAACAATGATCTAAGCACTTCTAAATACTCTGCTCCAACTCAAGCGCTTACTGTGAAATGTGGGGACTTCCAGTGTCCTGCCGCGGCCCTCAGTCCATCCTGCAGCCTTTTACCATACGTGTCTTCCTTGTGCCTTGTTGTCATCCGTTTTCTTCCAGCACTGGTGATCAGCTGTTAGCGCAGCAGCTCAAAGTGGCGGTCGGTCCTTGCACAGAGTCGTGGTCGGCCATCTTCCTTTGACATCTGGTCGGGAGGAAGCAGACTTTGGAACGGCTCCATCATGGCAACCTTGGGAGTCTCTGATCGTGACGTCCATCTTGATGGACGCTGCGCGGGTCCAGGCAGAGGGGCGTTCAAAGGGAACGCTGTTTCTGGCTGAGTGGTGGTTTTCGTCCAAGCCGCTGAATTAACGTATGCGTAACGTATATGGCGTATACAGGATATATGGCGTTTCCATGACTTCTTTGTTCTTCCCAATATTTTGAAAATGAAACTTTACATAAGACTGTGTGTGTGTGTGTAATAAATTTCTTACCGTGACCTTTCTGCCTTCCTGCCCCTGCTCTACTGCTTCCCCATCGTCCTCTTCCTCCTCTTCATTGTTCAGGCAGAGAACATCCTCAACGTCTGAGTAAGCTGGCTGGATCTCCAGCCCGTCCCAGTCGTCCATGTCACCTAAGGACAAAGCACAGTGTGCTTAAACAAAGGCAACACGATGCAGAGCGGTAGTAAAACAAGACAAGCATGTTAAAATAATAGTACCTAATAGTACCACTGTACTTTGAGACAAATGTCCAGCGGTTTCAGTACATCAGCTTCAGACAGAAAAGGTGGATAAAAAGATTTTCTGCTTTCTAAGTGGGGGAGTGGAGTTTGGTTCCGTTTTCCTTCCTACACCGGAACGTCAATATCTTTTCTGTCCAGAATGTGAACGTTGTTGTGACCCTTGTCTTTTAAATGGAGGTACACAGTGAACCTGAGGTGCTGTTCTTCTGTACGGAGTCATCTTCTTTAGGTGTGAAAGCAAAACCCAACTGGAGGATGAACTTGGAGTCAACAGAGACTGAAGAAGCGACAGCTGACTTGACAAAACCCTCTGAGGGCTTAGATACTGTTTGTTTGATCCTATCATATGTTATACAATGATTAGTTCACAACTGTGTGACTGTAATGAATGATGATTAAATAGTTGCTTCTTGTTCATCATTATTGGTGCAGTATCATAATCTGTATCTGTAAATCCTCTGCCACATGAATCAGCCTAACTGCTTGTGTTTCTGTACAGATGTACAGTAAACTCTGCCTTTACCTTCTCCATCTAGGATGTAGTCTCGTGGGAACATGATGCCACAACCCATGATGTCGCCTTTGAAGCACCGGGGACCAAAAGCATCTCCAACCCCACTGCCATGAAATATCTTCCCATCATCTGGAAGTAAGTGACAAAAGTAGTGCAAGTATTTCATCACATGTCCAGTCGTACCACAGACTGCCACCGAGTTTGTATACATGAGGAAAAGGAAGAAATGCTGACCAACAGACCGACTAGCTCCATAATAATAAAAAAACACATGAGCTTTGTGTTTTAACGCCAACATTTTAACTTACAAGGTAGCAGATAGGTGGCTTACGAACAAATGTGAAGAGGATCAACACCGGCTGTGAGAGAAGTATTATTAGCTCATAGTTTGCATAGGCAAACTAATATAGAAGAAGAAAATGGAAAAGTGCCAGGCAGACCAAACAGACAGAGGGCGAGGTGTCCGAGTTGAAGGTAGATGAGGCTACGCTTGCATTTAATAAAATGTCACTTCAACACCAACGCCAGTTGAAGTACGTGCACAGGTATTTCAATTTGCCAAGTAAGCGAGACCTAAGCAGAAGATCCGTATAAAAACCCAGGGTCTTGGCTGGTATACGACATCACCATTGCAGTGGGACTTTCTGTCAGTCAACCAAGTAACAGAGCAATTGACCTGAAAGTTCAGAAGAGGAGCAGAGATGACGCATCAAGCAGAAACGCTCCACCTGTGCATACATTGCTCCAACAGAGCGTTTCCTCTGTCCCTCAACCAGCCAATGTCGTCAAACTCTAAAGGGAACGACAGACAGTATACATACACTCATTACTGTAGCATGACCACGACATGTTAAACAGACCTACAGAAAAAACAACTAACAGCACCTCATCAGTGCCATCTTCCTCTGAATGACCATGATCAGTCGTCGCTGTCTGCAAAAAGGATGATGCCTAAACACACTTAAACAGCCTCACACAAAAATAGATTAGCGTCTGGATGTATTCTGTGACTCTACAGTTTCGATAGATGATAGATTACAGTGGACCTAAACAACAGGGCACCAAGGGCAGCAATGAGACTCGTATCAAGCTGTGGCCCCTACAGCCACAATTCAATGTACTAGGTTCCTTCCCAACTGCAACCACTGGAAACAAGTACACTGTTCAAAGCCCATGTGCTGAGAAGAGCCACAAATCTGCTGTCACGTTCCCCACACAATGGCAGAACAAGCTACTTGGTAAAAGGCTGGACCCAAAGAGCTGAGGGCACTAGGGAACACTTGAATTCATACGCACACGTCGTCATGTACAACAGAAAACTCCACAAACAAAAGAAAACGAACACTCAAAACCAGTATTAACTATTACGTCTCGCCACATGGAATTCTGGGAACAAAGGATTCAGGAATTCAAAACTGAATAAACTTCTTCATTTTCCAAACTGCAGTCTCCTCTTGATCTCTGGCTTTTAAATAAGGCTCAAAAATAAATCCCATCTCCTCCAATAGGACAAAAACAAGGTACGTTCATGGATGTGGTTCCGGTACATCATGGTATAAAGATGGAGCAGCCTAGAACAGCATTGGAGGCCTAAGCTTGAAGTGGGAACCCCACACGGATGTGGTGGATGTGTCGCTGCCTTGTTAAGGCCTCCTGAGGAGTCGGTTCTGATGCTGCATTGATCCACCAGGTGGAGCAGTGATTAGTGTCACTGCTCAGAGCTGTTCTGATGCAACTGTCAGGTGGCCTGGTTGTATTTGTTTGCGCTCACACGATGGCAGTGAAGCCATCGCACAACATATTTCAGTTAGTATAGGTGTTGTGTTGTGTGTGTGTAGATGGAGCAGCGTTCACCACAACCCCTACAATATAATATAATATAACTGAATTGACCGGTGTTTTTTTTTTTATCAAACCCTTTCAAGTGACGTACAGTACTGATAAGATAAATGACAAATACTAAAACACTATATCACACACTATTGAAAAACTGCACATGACAGTATTTTTTGTTAAATAGAAATGAATCACTGTACAAAATGGTAAGTGAAAGGTAGTGGCTGCTGTGAGCAATGAAGTGGAGTAAGAGTCAAAAGTCATATCCATGTAGACTTGATGTCAAATAAAAACTATAAAAGTTGGAAAACACATCTTTCCACAACAACTGATTAACTACTGCTAATAACTAAGACAACACCCGAACTTTCTTCGCTATTCAGTGACAAATTTGAATGTGCGTCAGTGTGAGGGTAGACGTGAGACCCTGGCTGTTATCCCAAGCAAAGAAAGACAAACTTCATACAACCTGGAAAAGCGCGCATTTCATTTCAACAAAAACACGGTAACTTGGCTGGGGCGTGCACATTGCTGGGGAATCCCACATACTGCAGCCAAACCAGGGCAGAACACAGCAGGGCTGGGACTGACAACTGAATGATTAACCTCACGTCACCAGTAAGTTAACTTCTGCAGAGCCAAAGTATAAACTGTTATAATTATTAATGTAGTATTTAAATGTTTCTAAAAACACGGTCACTATTTTGGGTGGTAAAACAGATTATTATATATGTCTGCCATGAGAATCCCTAACAGTAAAAACTGAAATCCTTGTGAGAAGGAGACGCTTCCAATCAAAACAGTGTAGATAAAATCCAACAAGTGTGCAACTGCACAGTTCAGATAAGGACTAAGAGCAACTTGAACCGGACTGATACAGAGCCATCTACGGACTGCGTGATCCTGTCTAAACCTTTTTCGTCTTACTCATTTACAGAGATTTTTAGGTGGCCCAGCTCCCACAGAAACAGAGATATGATCACTTCTTTCTGCTGCCGTCACCATCTGCCTTCTGTCTTGTCACAGACACAGGGAGAACATCCAAACGCTACACAGTGGAGCCCCAGAGTGAACATTATTAATGGAAATGACAATTACAAAGCTCATGTGGAGATCAAATAGGAAATAAAATGGAAAATTTAGCTGGAGGGTGAAATTGCTGTAGAGAAACAAGCAGAGCAATACTCACCTGCATGGTAGGCCACTGACCCCCTGCTCCAGCCAGGGTGTCTGTTTCTGGGGTAGTCCTGCACGCAAAACATACATTCACTGCTATGACGAGATGAAGCACATACTTACTACCATACTGTACATCTGTGAACCATAATGCCAGTTCACAGGAAAATCTCTAGACCTTACAAAACAAGTATATAGAAAATCAGTGAGGAGGAAAAACTCTGTCACTGAAGAAAATTGCAGCAGAACCAAGCTCGGGGTGAGCAGCCATCAGCCTGAACTGGTCGGGGTGGGGTCGGGAGGCTTATCGTTTGAGATTCAATGAAAGAGTAGAGCCTGGTCAAAACAGAACTAATGATGCGGCAGTGATTGCATTCGCTGAACATTAAAGTAAAGTATTTGCATATTTGTTTAATGAAATGCTTTCTGTACGACAGAGACAAACTCAAATCAAACTACTACGTCTCTAAAAGCAAAACAATGGTGGGCCATCAGTGAGATAAGACCATAACATAACCCATAACTGCAATGGAAGTAATATGGACACGGAAAACCATGACATGATGCTCCTCTGTTATCTTTCAGGATTTTCTATTTTATATTACGCCTCTTCTCCACATATTTAAATATGTCTTCGGGGTCTCCTGAATGGGTTTTTTCTATTTGACATATATATCAGTCATACCACTGATTTCAGGCTAACTCAATAGACCTAAATATTCAGAAATGCTTCATTTTCACATCAGATGGGACAGAACATACAATACATAAGCGTGACCGGCACCACAGCCACAGCTGTCATTGACCCAGCGTCGGGTCTGGCACCAACTGCTAAGCTGGCGGCTCGTTACCAGAATCAAGTACAGACGCTTAATAATGAACCAAACCCTGCTCTCAGTTTCAATTGTCCAAATAGGCAGGAACTGCTGGAAAGCAGGCGTTCTGCATATTGTGCTTGACTGATTCCCGAGGTTTCAGAATGATTCAAGAGCCTGAATGGAATCCCTCTTAAGAGCACAGCTTTGCAACGCTATTATTATGTTATTAGGAGACTACACTGTAAAATACATACAGCATCGTAGCAGCCCTTAGATACTGCACCTCATCTTTTATGTAGCAGCGTTTCATGCCTTAGAGAAACACTGCTGGCAGGTCTTCAGTGACCTTGGCTTTGACAGTGACCTATATTAAACATACTGTACCAATTATCCTGACAACATGTCTCTGCAACCGCAGTAAAACCACACAGGCCGAGCTACTCCACACACAACACTACAGCAAGCATGAAATATGTTAGTATTAATATTCAAACACTTTTGCTCACTTAAAGCTTTGCTAATCTGATCTGTGCCTTGCAATACTGTATGTTGTCAGTAAATACACTATATAAGTAAACTACGTATTGGCTCCCCCATACAAATAATGGGAATCGGTGCACAAAGCAAGGCCCATGGAGACATGGATGACAGAGCCTGGCGTGGATGAACTTGACTGGCCTGGTCCTGACCTCAACCCGATAGATCACCTTTGGGTGAGAGCCAGGCCTTCTGGTCCAACATCAGTGTGTGACCTCACAAATGCGCTTCTGGAAGAATGGTTACAAATTCCCACAAACACACTAAACCTTGTGGACAACCTTCCCAGAAGAGCTGAAGCTGTTCTAGCTGCAAAGGGCGGACCCACGTCATATTGATCCCTGTGGATCAGGAATGAGATGTCACTAGGTTCATATGGAGTCAGGGCAGGGGAGCCGATACGTTTGGCATAATAGTAAATGCTAATCTGCCCTGTCCATGCAACACAGATCTAATCTTTCTAACATCTAATATTTTCTACAATTAGTGTGTAAGAAACCCGTCTCTGTGTGTTTGTGAGCTCACCCTTCTTGCCAGACCCAGGGCTATGTAGCACTTCTCCCCAGCGTCTACGATCTCCACCTCGTAGTAGTGGCAGCGGGTGGTGAGTGGCTGACGGGCTTGGGCCAAACCTACGTCCATGATGCTTTTTCCTTTCCCCACATATTCCAAGAGCTGAGAAAGATGGGAAAGGCACAGTAAAGACAGTTAAGAAAGAAATAGCGTTTAAAAAGGAAGTATTGGCCCGACGGTGTTCACATCAATTGTGTGCCGTCAGCCAAGCTTTCACAACACAACAACGTCCTCATTAATACAGCATATGACCAGGTATGCAGGGGTTGGAGCATGGATTTTATTATTGCCATTTCCCCCTGTTAGCTAGCAATCAAAATGAAAAGAACTACAAAATAAATCTGAGGTTTTCACTTCAGTCATTTGATAATAGATTGAACTGAACCTTGTAAACTTTTACTACTGTATATATTACACAACATCTACTCTAAATTACAAAGGCTGCCTACTTTCAAACCATGTCTTCACAGAAGAGAATACAACCAACACAGATTACTTTTCTAACACAAATGACACTGCAGCACAGCTGTACTGAAACACTGGTAAACAAAGAGGAACTTTCTAAACCGCCCTGCTCCATTACTGCCCATCATCACTGCTTAGCATCTGTTCCAACCTGCTTCTGCTGTTACCAGGACCTCACAATCACATGCTCCTGCTACGGCTTGTCAACTAGTTTGTGCCACTGCATCTTGATCCAAGATCTATCTTCGCTAGATCCAGCCATCTTCACAGTCCCTCCCTGCCTGCTCCTAGCTCCGCTGCTGTCTGTCAGTCAGTTCCTGTCCTTGCTCCAGCAGATCCCCAGTCTGTTCCAGTGGCAGCCTCGGTCTCCCAACCCGTTCCAGCTGCTGCACTTCAGTCAGAGGCTGCTACTGCTGTAATATTGATGTCAGCTACTGAGAAAACACTGCTCCTACCAAGGAGTCATTGGCTTGTGGTACTTGCAAAAGTTCCAGAGGCGATGAATCCATGTTCTAGAGCGTCTTCTGTTCCTGGGGTTTCTACATTCTGTCAGCTCTTGTGGTGCTGCCACCACATGGGCCAGATCCTGTCGTTTTACATTTACATTTAAATGTTGCACTTTCTGCCCGAAATATTTATTTGCAATGTTTGGCCAATAAAAATTACTTTCAGTGGTACCTTGAACTGCATGTAAATAAAAACTGTACAGTAATACACCTGCCTAGTGGTACAAGCAGGTGTCCTACTGTACAGTTTGATTTAGGAATGACTATGACATGATTGCTCAAAAAAGGAAAATGCAGCTATTGATGATGATGATGATGATTCTCCATTTGAAACAGTCCTGAATCCTTTTCTACTTCTTACCGTGCCGCTCACCCTGACGTCATAAAGTCGTCCCCAGTCATCTTCATGGCTGTCAACCATCATCATACTATAATCCTCCTCAAGGATCCACTCAGCCTGTAGGTCAACCTTCACTTCCTCCCCCATGGAGTGCATCCCTACTGCAGGGAACAACCCCTCCGCCAGCACAGGAATTTCTACAGAACCGACCTTCAGAAGAGAAGGATTCAGGACAAAAGCAATAAAAAATGAATGCAATAAACACTCTGAGAGAGCATGTACAAAAGCTAGATCAATACAACATCACCAACCTCTTTGCCGTTTTTGGTGAAAAACACTGTCGTAAAACCTGCTTCAGTATTTTCTGAGTGTATTCCACAGCCAATGCAGTCACCACGAGCACACTTTGGCCCAAACTGCTGCCCGACGGGGTTGCCATTGTATAACCTAGAATGAAAGTAAAAAAGAGACACAACTCCTCATTCACAACTCAATCATAATAAGTGTAAATAAGTCATATTAAATAATTGTCATATTAATTAAGTGATATCATTTTATGTGTATCTCAGTAGCTTGAAAACCAAATTTGATTGATACAAAAGCTGAATTTTTACTTGACCTTAGATAGATAGAATAAGGCTGAGGTGTAAAATGTAAATCTTTATCTTTCTGCAGGTGTTGCTGTCTTTCAGAATATGAAAAAACTATGCAAAGTGCATTACTTCAGCTGTTGATGGCTACACTATGGCTCCTGTTCAGTGACATTACCTAGAAAAAGCAAAACTTCCCTTTTCCTCTTTTTATGAGACGATATCTAAAAATATCTGAAACACAATGACGTTTAAATCAACGGATACATTTGTCTAGTATAGCACTGATAGTATCAAGAGGTGAAGTCAGATCATATGAAATCCCTTATTTTTTAGCAATGATACAGCTGTGCTCTGTAAAACCCAAGTACGTAGACATTGAATCATCAATTGAACAGGACAAGGATTTATGATGAATGAAAGTAAAAGATTTAACTACATAACTACTGCTATGTGGTCGTTATGTGTGGATGCATCAGCAAAAGGCAAAAATTACTTCCCCAAACCATGACAGAAGCCAGTGTTGTACTGTGTGACTGGCGTTTACTTACTTGCCATTGTCAGCATGGTAAGCTACTGAGTACGGCAGCCAACCAGGCTGGTGGTCCAGTCTGTAAAATCTTGGAACTAGTCCCACAGCAATTGTTCCCCTCACACCTGTGTCCACTATTGTCACCTACACACACAAACAGACGACTGCCCTTACAACCATGGCGCAAATTAGGTCATTAAACAAGCTGTTACACACTTAGAGCAAGACTTGGCTCCTTCGTTCCCCAACACCAGAGAGAAGGAATTCCACCGGACCGTTCATTAGATGGCCACTAGTCAGCCGCGATCGCAACAGCTGAAACGATCGTCGCTACTCAGCATCAACTCACAGAAAAGGGCAACTTACTTAGAAGAGGCAACTATCAGAAGTATCAGAAATAAAACTAGTCTAGACGGCCGATTAAAGTTTGTGATTGCTGTGTGGCTCATTCCATATGAAATCAAACCAAAGGTACCCTTTGCCTTCAGCAAGCAATTTATGACTGAATCTGTGCATAAATTACCCACTTATCATATCTATACCTTACCATACTTATCCTGATGGCTTCTAGAAAAACAAGAGCAACTAAAACAGCTTGATATACACACACTACTGGAGGAAGTGATACTCCATCTTGGCCAACCCCTCCCACCCCCTGCACCAAACCGTGGAGGACCAACGCAGCTCGCACAGCGCGAGACTGCTGCACCCGAAGTGCAGGACTGAGCTACTGGAGGTCCTTCGTTCCCACGGCAATAAGACTTTACAACAACACATCAACATGACTGGAAGCATGTTTCTTTTAGTGTGATGTGTGCCGTGCGGTGTCCATGTAGGATACCTTTCTTCTTTCACTTGCACTTTATGTTGAGATATGTAAATATTTTTTTTGTATATAATTTTTTTTAACTTTTTTGTAACTATTGTAATTATTGTAATTTTTTCCAACTGTCCCTCTACTGCTGCTGGGACACCAGAATTTCCCCACTGCGGAATAAATAAAGATCTATCTATCTATCTATCTATCTAACTCCAGCTGCCAGTCTGCCTGCCTGTCTCCTAAAAACACAGTGTGTAAGATTCATTTTCAGAGATGCCACCCAACCCACACCCTAACCCTCATTCCAATGCTGCTAGGAAGTCTTTGAGGTAGTGGTTCCTGCACCGGGGAACTGAGCAGTTGAGAAAATTGTCAGTAATAGGATTTGAGGACACTATATATGTGAATGAATGAAAAATCAACCATATGCATAACCACGATTTAACAAGGAACAACAGTTTATATTTGCCAATGATTATCTAAACACAGCAGTCGTTTGTGAATATGTAATTTAATGGACAAATTCAGTCTAGGAGGTTTTGTAAACCTGTGTTACAACAATTGCAAATGTTACCTTATAGCATCACCATCAGTGTGTCTTACCTCAAAGTAACAATTTCCTTTAGATAAAGGATGACCAGCCACGTAACAACCCACCTCCTCTGAATTTCCGTGGTAACTAAAGAGAAACAATAAAACAATTACAGGTTAGTAGTGGGTCTAACCGCAGTAAGGTACGCAGCAATTTCCTGAAACACATATTATCAGCTCCCACAATGACAAGTTCAAGCAGACCTGGAGTCGCAGCCTCTGAACTAACAACAAGTGTCATAGCTCTACTTCCAGACAACCTCAGGGTTAGTTCAGTGCGAGGCTAACCTCAGCATGTCTCCATCCTTCTGCAGCCTCATGTATCGCTCCTGTGCCGGGCGCCCGTCCCCAACATCTTGGATTCGACGCCTCAGATTCAGGAGGCATTTGTGGTGCAGTGCATTGATGTCATCCATCTAAATGTAATAAATGGGAGAGTAAATAAAACGTCATCAAAATATTATGTTGCTTGATTTCTGATGACTAAATTCAAGAGGCAACGGTTAAACCTCGGGCATTTATAGAGTAGCTACAACTGTTTGACTCTTTCTACTATTTTTTTGTTGCATGTACAAACAAACGGACTCAACAAACATGTAAATAAGTTGCTGACAGTGTTAATAGTTTTTTTAAACGTGCCTTCACAACAATAAACGTTTTGTAACTACTGTTCTTCAGAGACAACACGTTGACTGAAACAGTGTATTAGAGCTACATCCGTTACAAGCTGTTGTTGGCTAGAAGCACAAACCGCAATGTACGTACTGAACCATATTACAACAAAGATCAACGCTGTCACTGCAATCGAAGCGGAAGATCACGAGGCAGGTGTCTGTCTTATCTACGTCTGTTTGCTTGAATGACAATAAAGTAGCTGTAGGCAAGTGCATGCGCGCTCGGTGCCGCGGGATTTAGCGGCGGCTGCTCGGCCTCGGTGGGACTTGGTTTATCTCCAGATGGTGAACGGGTGTCAGTACAGAACCGCTATTAAAATAGAGGTTAGCATCACAAGCGGCTAATGTGATAGCGTCTTTGCTTGAAGCTGAGGTCCGGTCCGTAGCAGGCAGATACTGGGCCGAACAACAAGGAGCAAACAGTGACTTGTGACAGGTGTCGTTATCGATGAGCACGTCGCTTACCTGTTTTCTAGGCGGGTAACATGAAAGCGATCAACTTTTCCCATCAGTTATCATAGCAACTGGATTTCGGCGCTTACAAGTGACGTCACACGCTCCTTAACCAAGCGGCCAATCCCGACGAAGTTTGAAAAGGGGTGAGAGAATCCATCCAATCCTCACGCTCGGCTTGTGTGCGTGTGCGTGGGTGGGTGGGTGGATGTGTCGAGGGGGGGTGGGGGTAATTGTGTGGCTGCCTAGAGGAAAATGTTAAATCCAGGGCAGTGTGGAAAAGTGATCCCTGCTGGTTTGGGTGGAACGTCCTCCTTAAATACAGTATAGAAATAGACATTTTAGAAGCTCACCAGCTGAAGGGAACATGAGATGGCAGGTGATTCTACCCTCCCGGCCCAGTGGAACCAGAACAACTGCTGATGGTGAGACCGCTGTCCCTGTACAACAAGTCTGAGTCTGTCAGTGGAGCTGCCACACCTGTTCCACTGGGTCGTCACCCAGTCCCAGGAAAACTGCTTTCACGCCGTGCTTTTGTTTTTTATATGTAGATAAGTGGACTATTTAGCTCATTTATTAATCACTGTTATTTTTCAGTTCAACAAAACACAAAAAGGGAATGTTTTCTATATTCTAGAGCAACAGTTGATGTAACTTGAATATTATGTTTTCTCCGAACAATAATCCATCCATAAATATTAATTACGTAAGCAACGTAAGCAAATTCTCATATTCAAGAGCCTGGACCAAATATTTTGGCAAAACAGCTTTTGATTTATTTGACCTATACGTTTTCTTCTTATCTGACAAATACAAGCAGCTCATTAATGTTCTGCTAATGTACAGTGAAATTCTCTGTCTGGCAGCAAAGCCACATCACGTGAGACTGAGTGATTGTACATAACAGAGGAACAAAACATCTACCAACATCTACCTTCATGTATAGGAACTTTTGGTTTTTTACAGTATGTATTTTCTGGTAATTAAAGTTAATATGTATGCTTCTGAATCGATGATGCGAAAAGAACCATGGCTAAAATACTCGATAATGCACCCTGTTTTTTAATTTTATCAAAAGAAAAAGTAAATATCTTGAGCATTTTATGGCAGTAACATGTACCGTAAACTCACCCTATAACCTGCATCCTTCAGAGTTGTTGTTCTCGCTAGAGGCCGATGCAGACATGATAGTGTGACCATATGAAGAATGTGTGAAGTACCCAGGGCTGATGTTTTAGGATCCAGAGTGGCAGAGTGGAGTCGTTCTCAGTTTGGCTTGGGTGCGTTGATGTGAGTACCAGCAGTAGAGTCCTGCTCCTACTCCTCCAATATATTCACATGATTACTCTTCCAATTCAGACAACTGCTCTCACATATCAACATGTGATACTGTCCAAAAAAATAATAGCTAGGTCGTAACCGCTAAACCCAGAACTTAATGAGCTTATTAAAGGCTGGATGAGTCCTTCTATAGAAGCAGTGTTCAACAGATCTGACTCCGCAGTGATTTGGTGAAGCTGATGTTTTAGTGGAACATTTCTAAAGTAGATGGAGGTGATCACAGACTTAACCCCCTATTGAATGTATGGAGAAAATACAGCAGTGCATTTGTTGCAGCAAATGACATTGCAGCGGCGACGCTGATGGAGGCACGTACTGTATACATTTTATATTTGTTACCATGGCAAATGTGATTCTAGAAAGGTCTCTGACATCAGAAAAGAGTGCAAACAGCTGAACGTGATGATTGTTCTTATATTGAGAATGAGTGTAGAAGAAGAGCTAGATGAATGTTACAACAGGAAAGGGTGGGGAGATTTTGATAATTTCTGAAAGAAACATATTCCACCCCCCATTTGCTCTCTCTCTCCCTACCTCCCTCCCTCCCTCCCTACCACCTCTCTCTCTCTCTCTCTCTCTCTCTCTCTCTCAGTCCCAGCCCCTGAAGGTGTCATAACTGTGCTCTCTCTTCCTCTCTTTCTCTCCCTCTCTATCCCTCACTCACTCACTCGCTATCACCGCTTTCTTTAAAAGCCAGTGCTTTGCTGTGTCTCTTTCGATCTCCATTTGTCTCCTCTGGCACTGCAGGGGACTCAACCGGCAAAGCACCAAGGAACAGCTACTGTATAGAAACACGAAGGAGACTGAAGAAGAGGCTAGAGAAAGGGAGGTAGATAGTGAGAGCGAAATATACATCCAGAAATAGCATCAGTCACATTTATCTGACAGGAGAGTGACAGTGAGGACAACCTGAGACCTGGACACAAAATGCCAATCCTTTCTAACTTAACAACCATTGTCTTGTTAGTGATCGCTCACTGCGGATCATGGACTGGGGCAAACCACTTGGGCCCCTTGAAGGTCTGTCCCGGCTGTAAGGATCCACTGGGGGCAAGGCGCCCCCCTAGGGACCATGATGCTGCTGGCAGTACGTCAGTGTTGGCCCAGGGAGAGCCCTGTGGTGTGTACACGCTGACCTGTGCCAAGGGGCTGCGTTGCGTTCCCCCGCCACGAGAGCACAGTCCCCTCCAGGCTCTGTTACAGGGAAGGGGCATTTGCGCTAAGCACAGCAGGATCAGTCCCACCGAGAGGCCCCACCCCACAGGTAAGACACTTTATATACTCGCACATGTGCATTAAAATCACATACGTGTACGTACATGTACTTGCAGATGTGCACAGACAGACACATGCATGGAGACGGCAGATTTGCAGAAGATTGCATGTGACAGTTGTACCCCACAAAAAAAGGCCTATGTGACATTCTGTGCACCACAGATGAATTTGCAAACCCTTAGCATCTGCAGTGTCTGGAGTCACTGGAGTCAAATGATGGGGGAAAATCCAGGGGTTGCTTCTGAATCGGACCCTGTACATGCTGTAGTTTTGGGGGTATTGTGAGAATGTTGGATGTAAGTGAATTCATACGTGCGTCTGTGATTTATGTGGTGGTATATTTTTCTGCTTCAGTGCAAAAAGGACATGGTAATAATTTGTCCTACAAATCATGCTCTCTGTGGAGAATTCAGAACGACCGTGACACTGCCACATTGTCACCTACATCCAGATCGAGCTGCTTTTCATTCCAGGGATCTCCATCTACTGTTCAAACAGAGACACTGCGATCAACTACCTGAAACAAGAACATACCGGTGGAAATTACGTCTCTTTAATGCGATGACTAACAGATAAATCTCATCTGTGTGACCACTTCATAAAATCCATATGTCATATTTATGTACATGTAGTATTTACAGGGTGGAAATGTCTCATTAAATGTATGTTAATGCCTTGGATGCTTTAATATCACGTTCTCATGTCAGTGTGTCATTTTCTTTTAGGTCCACATCCCTCACACAGTGGTGACATTGAAAAAGTAAGATCATGCTCCTATTTGTTTTTTACCTAATCAGGCGTATTTTATATATAAAATGAAATGAACACCAGTCAGATATATTGGCAAAGGGTTTGCATGTGGAGCTCTAAAGCGCCGCTTCAGAGACATGTATCGTGGTGAATGATGTTGTGCCGCTATGCGGCAGAACTAATTGAGCATGATGTGAATCAGGAAAGTTTCAAGCCGGATGTTGCACTTGAACTAATATTGTGTCTCATGGTGCGAGGAACAGAAAACATCAAGACTTTGATTTCACACAAAATGCAGAGTCACCTTAAAAGCTTGATTATTGTGTAGCAATGTGGTTATATAATGTTATACAATGTGACATCTGATATATATATATAAATATATGCTTTGTCTGATGCTGGTGTTCTAATGCTGCATTACTGGTGCTAATACTGATGCTTCACATCAACATGTGCGTGATTAAAGGGGGATTTTTGCCAACACAGTCGTCTGCGGCCACCGGCCCTTCTTTACATGAACACAGGTTTCCCGTCTTTGCCTCTGCTGAAGCCAGTTCCGTCCGTTTTCTCAGGCACCCTGCCGTAAGCTGCTTAATACTGTCCTGAGGGGTCTTGAGCTGACAGTCTTCCAGTCTGACCGTGACATCTATATACCCAACTGTGACACTCGAGGCTTCTACAGAAAAAAGCAGGTGGAGTATAACTGTTTCTGTCACTCGAATTTTTATGAAACATAATAGTGGAAGTTTGTTGTGGTGATGGTTTTACTGTGTGTATTTGTATTCAAGTGTCAGGACTGCGCTTCACTGCAGATTTTTCTTCTGTGCATCCAGACATTCGTCTGGTTCCACAGGGGCTGAGAATAACAGACTTTTCTCTCTCTGAGCCTCTGAGAGTCACTGCTGCACTATGATGACGTATCATTTTCTCTCTCCTGTGTTCCCTTTTAACATCTCCATCCCCACCTTGTGATCGCGCACAGTGCCGCTCCTCCAAGGGCACGCAACGTGGCCATTGCTGGTGTGTGGATGAGCTTGGCGTACCCGTCCCCTCACGTGCCAGCGAAGATGGCGTTTTACCATGTGACAGGGAGTGAGGGATGGGTCTGTCCCTATTGCTCTGAGTCCAGAGATGGTCCAAAGGTGGCAGAGAAATAGGACAGGGAGAAGGGGTGTCTTTAGTTTGTGCTAGACCCTGCCTGGACAGGAGACAGCAGGGATAAACCACTTCCTATGGAAAATACATACCAGTTAACGTTTATGTCTTCTTCAGAAGCGAGACACACACGATCGCAATCTGGCAGCAGCAACAATAACATCTGCGTGAATGTTCAACAGTTGCAGCAGTGTCGTCTGCATCATCTGGTAACATGCTGCATGCTCATTTTAATGCTTTCTGAACTGCCTCAGTGACCCAAGCAAGATTACTACAAAAGATCTCTCTATTCCCTGGCTCTTGTCCTGGCTTACTGGTAGATTTCCTTTTGACTTAGCTGATAGCTGACACTGCCCGTGTGTGTGCTCTGATCTCAGTGGGCTGAAATACTGTTACACAGGTGACGCGACACAAACGTTTGAAACATGTGTCTCCTTCACCGCCTTCTCTCCCCCTCTCCAAAGATAACTGATATCAACTTAACTGATCTATTTCTGTAATTTCTTTTCTATTAATTTACTTCATGATGATGTACCTGGATGCTCGGTAGTAATTTTCTGTCGAAAGGGCATTCTGACAGTTTAATAGTTGATTGTCTGTGTATGTGTCTCTGATTATGTGCTGTGTTCTGAAGTGGCAATTAAAAAGGTTAAGGTTGTTACCCTTTTCAAAAAGTTAGGCATATTTTTATACACATCAATATAATATTTTGTATATGAATTGCTGATTTATTTAATGAACTACAGTACAATGCCATGTATTTTTATATTGTCAGCAGTTTCTTATTTAAAGAGATTATCTCATGTTAGTGAAAAGCATCTTCATGGTATCACTTTAATTAGAGCTGCTATTAACTTCTAGAGCTTCTATTAACTGCTGTACATCTTCTAATAGGTCACATTTTTATTTTCCATTTTATTAGTGCTTTGTCTTGAGAACTGAGGATGTCTATGTTGTTATGTTTTCTTCTGGAAAATCAAACTATAAATTCTGATACAAAAAACAAAAAGAATCAGGTTTGTTACTGTTCTAGTCTTTCCCACGTCTTTGTCATGAACATGTGCGCTATTGAAGTGTGATTAGAAATAATGCTTAAATGACCTGTAAGATTTGCAAATGTAAAAATAAAAAAATATTAAGAATAAAAAATATATTAATATAACAACAGGTGTTCAGTGTGTTCCTTTTATGAAGCACGTGTAGAGAGTCACTAATAGCAGCATAGGACCTTTGACCCTGAGGTGCATTTTACGTGTTCAGACGTCTGGGATCGTTTTGGCTCTGTACATGCGTATGGGATGCGTTTTGGTAAAATACTGTATTTTTGTTTGATTTGATTTGTTTGAAGTTCCAGCTCAGCGCCTGCAGTAAGGCAACAATACACTTTGTGTTGCATGTAGGACCTTAAGCACAAACTATTTGCCATTTAAACCAAATCAAACTTTTCATCCATTAAAATAAGATGTGTGGTGCTGTTTCTGGGTACCATTGTGGGCTTTTGTCTTAAAATTTGTTTTACTACTTACTACCACATGGTAACTTGGTTATTTTATCATATTTAACATAGGGACATATTACACTGATGTTGGGTGAGAGAATTATCTCCATAATGTATAAAACAATATTAGTTCATAATTTTTTTGCTGATGTTAATGGGATATTATAAGGAAGGTTAAGATGATAACACTGTAAAGTGTAAAAGACATTCTCATTTAAAACTTGGATTTTGAGTTTGTTCTGTTTTGTTACAATCCCTGCCTGAGTTGCTGTTGTGTTTTCATCATTTCCTTTTTTCCTCTTTCATTTTGGCTACACAAACTGTACTTCCTGTTTTTCCTCTACAACCTCTGCTAATTCAAGAACGGCCATTTTCACCTGCTGCTCAGCGAACCTAAGGACCTTGGTCACATCTGCTTCATCGGCTCGTCCGTTTGCCAGCTTGTTTCTGCTTGTCCTGTTTATCCTGCCATCTGACCATTTCTTCTCTGTGATTTAATCTGTTGCTTTTTGTTTGTGTTTCCAGTATTGTGCTTATTAAGATTTTTTTACAATCCTCTGAATGTAAAACCTAAATGGAAAATGAAAACAAACTTGTGAACGTCAAACAGCTTTTTGCCGTGGGTTGGGGTTTTACGCCCATATCCATTTACTGCCAGTGAGGATTCACTGTGCAGTCACAGAAACCAGGCACCAGCAGTGAAACTGAAATTGTGCATTAGAGCACATTAGACTCATGCTGCTGTTCTGCCATTACAAGCAACATAAAGGCTAATGCTCTTCTGCGTGACACGGGGACTCAATACATGCCTGTTTCCAAGGTAACAGCATAGAATACCTCATGTTTCCAGGCTTTATAATAAATCAAGGCCTTGCAGAAAATGGACTAAGCAAGACGTTAGAAAAACTAAAAATTAGTTTAGTAAAAACATATTAACAACAAACATGCTTTTCATCGACTGTATGCCTTTGGCGCTCTCAGGCGACGCCTGAAGAATTAGGTACGTAATGGACCACAGAGGCTGTAGACAAAAAAAACAGCTTAAAATGTGTTGACTTTGACTGTAATTTATTCTGTGGTAGCTGCAGGTCGTAGATGTCTGGTCCGGGCTGTCGTGTTCTATGAGAAGACACAGAGAGGTCAGTTTGTGGCAAACCTTCCTAGACTGACAGGACTTAAAACTAACTGAGCTGTGAGTGATGTCGCTCACTGACTACTGACATCTAGTGGCCAAACGTTGCACAGCAGACAGACTCTACAGTAAGTAGAATGACTTAATTAATTTTTGTGTTTTTTATTTAGGCTGGTGGGACATTATGATAGAAATGAATAAAGTTAATATTTCCGATTAGGGCTGATGTTGGCAGGAAGAATTAACGTGTGCATGTATGAAGTACGGTCATATTTTCACAACTTAAATCTGAGAAGCGTATTTCATGCGCTGAGGATCATTAAAGGGTTATGGTGAACGGGGTCTGGCGTTGGGTGGACGTGGTTTGACGCAGTTTGCCTCAAATGGACTTTTATTCTTTTTTATTTAGATGTTTCCCCTTTGGCTAAAATTGTTTAAAGTCGATACAAGCGTTTATTGTAAGTGAACGTTTATCCTGGAACTGAAAACCCTGACTTGGTTTTGATTGGTCCCTGCCAACTGTCAATCATACGCGTACCACGGGGTTCATAACAACAGGGGTGGGCTCATGGAGGCGACGGCGGACTGTCTGTCAGTGTGGGAAAATGTGGTTAGTCACGCGTGGAGGAAGTTAAGTGAAGGTTCATAGCGCGAGCTTAAACTACAGAAACAGATTCTGCGTCACGAAGTCGAACCTCGACGGTTTGCTCGTGTTCGTTGTGTTGGCGCAAGAGAGCAGAGGGTAATTTGACGGTAGCTACCAGGAAGAAGTGTCGCCGCCTGCGCCCGCTCGCAGCAGGGGGCGAGAAGCTTGTTTGCGGCCATGGCGTCCCTCGGTAACTCCGGGGCTTCCTCCAGCCCCATGGTCATCTTGGCGCCCAAGACCAAAACGAAAAAGAAGCATTTCGTGCAGCAGAAGGTGAAGGTGTTCCGGGCCAGCGACCCGGTGCTGAGCGTCTTTATGTGGGGCGTCAATCACTCGGTGAGTCGGTGAAACTAGCTAACGTCCCCTACGTGCTAACATTACCGCGGTGTGTCCCGTCGAATGAAGCCGCTCGGTTGGATACGACGAGCGACGCACTGAACCAGATAAACTAACCGAGGAAGACGCTGGGAACCCAGCCACTCCGGCCTGGACCAGCCTGCTGCCCGGGCCAGGTGTGCACCGGGGGCCTGGGAAGCTCTGCTCCATTTTATATTGGGCGCAACGTTCAGTTATGGAGCAGTGGTCGATGACTCCTAGACCTCGGTTGTTCAACAGTCTTTTATTCATGGGTGCAGGGATACACGTGTAGGTTCCGGCACCTGTTTCTATCTGCTAATATGCTTTGCTGACGTGTGTCCACAAGGTGAGACCTGCTCTAATTTACAGTTCAGCTGATGCGAGTTAACCAAAGTCTGTTCGAATTCCAATGAATGTGCAGGAAGAAAAGCACAACTGGTCCAACTGGAATGACTGCGGCATAACAGGCTTAGCATGAGCTAATGTTACACTAAAGTGTTTGAATGACTGCCTCGCTGTCAGAAGAAAGGTTATATTGTTTGGTTTATATATGTTTTGACATTGAACGTTTATTAGGAAGTAATTTCAGGATGTATCAAATGTTGACTCGAAGAAAAATCCAAAATATCACCAAAGAACTGTTGTAGCTGATTCCGTTTCTCATGGTTGACTAATTGCAGCCAGTCTATAACTGGACTGTTTAGTAAGTGTCTTTTCTGTCATCAGATCAATGATCTTAACCAGGTGCCTGTTCCCGTCATGCTGCTCCCAGATGACTTTAAAGCCAACACCAAGATCAAGGTCAACAACCACCTCTTCAACAAGTAAGCCGCCGAAATGAGTGCATACTGAAACGCTAGCTAAAGCACAACGACCCAGTGTTGGTGGAGCAGCTCGCTGTGGTTGTGCTGACGGGTGTTTTGGACTCATTTGCACTTTCTCCTTCTCCTCTCTCCTTGAAGAGAAAACCTTCCAGGACATTTCAAGTTCAAAGAATACTGTCCACAGGTCTTTCGAAATCTAAGGGAACGGTTTGGTATTGAAGACCTGGACTATCAGGTTAGAGAGCTGCCCAATCAGTGTGCAGAAGACACACACTATGTATGTTATGGATCTTAATTCAGTTACTCCTTTGTAATCTGTATACAAAAGATCTTATTTTACTTATTAGGTCAAATATACACTTAATTGTGAAGTTTATTATGCTAAACGCTGTGTGATCTGCTCGTAACCTGTTCTTGGGCTTACGATCTCCAGGTATCGTTGACCCGAAGCTCCCCAGTGAGAAGTGTGAATGACCAGGGAGAGGGTCTGCTCCTCTACTCCTACGACCGAACACTAGTCATCAAGCAAATCTCCAGTGAGGATGTTGCAGACATGCACAACATCCTGTCCGAGTATCACCAGGTAGGAGGACGCGACTCTTCATCAACTGTGCCGTCAACCGTTGCACACCTGCTTCTGTGTGACTTGTGATTTCAGATGGTTCGCAGACACTGGCTCTTTGACAAAGAATATCATGGTATCTCTGAGTCATTTATAAGGGAGGATCCGTGCACACCCACTTGCACTCATAGTTTGTCTTGGTTGATTTCAGTTGCAAGAGCTGCCAGATATGTATATGGCCTTTATTCAGGCTGATCCTATCTGAGCCTGCTCTCTTTCCCTGCTATAAGTGAGGAAGGTTGACCCAGATGGGATCTTTTAACATTACATGTGTTGCCTGGAGCAGCATAGTGGTGCATACAGTGGGCATGAGGACAAACCTCTGTCCTGGTATCATGTCTGAAAGCAGGGCCGAGTGTGTGTGTTTCTATAATAAATCTGACCACTGACCTCCGTGTGGGGGGAAGCTAAACGAAAAGAGAATATTGCTTTTCATCATGAAGGTTAGATAGTGTGAAATCATTGCTGAGTGCAGGGGACAGAGCTGTCACATGTTGCCTTTTTTAACCTATTCAGACATTGATGGCAGCACATTTGTGTTTCTGTAAATAGAAGCGCATGTTTGTATGAGATAAGAGTGAGGTGACGCACTGACATTTTCCTTTTGTTTCTTATGGGCATCATAATTATTTGATGTGATATCAGTGTGTGTCACTCTTACTGTACTGTCACATGGGTTCTTCAGAGAACTAGATCTCACTTCCGGCTAAACATACCCCTGAGTAAACCTTTGCCTGTTTTGAAGTCTTGTTGGTATGTGAGGCCTGTAGTTCCACAGCCTACATAAAACTGGGAGGGACATGAAAACAGTGGCTCCGTTTCACAGTCGCTTGGCCTTGGAAGAACTTATTGTTGTCAGGGTTTCTGTGTTTCCTCTATATCACAGACATTTGCATGTGGCTGTTTATGCATCACTTTTATCGTTCGTGTTTATTGTAACTTCTTGACTGGAACAATGGTCCTGGGACTTGGCTGTGTTGAAGGCTTTCGACAGTAGCCACACGCACGTATTGTTTCAGTGTTGCCCATTTCCTCTCATATCCATGTTTTGCTTTTATCATAGATCAGCAGTTACAGCTTTAGAAAGTGTATTTAAAAAGTGGGACAGCTAGACATCAAACCCAGCTTACCGTGCCGTGCTGTTCTGTTTTTTTTTTTTCGTTTGCCCAGCAGCTGGCGGTAAAAAGAGTGGAAAGTAGTTTTCTGTTTGTTTATTTTCTCAGGGACAGTAAATTGGAAACAGGATAAGCTTAGGTTAGATAAGGTTAACATTCCAAATAATATTTGAGGTTTGCCAAATATGAGCCGTTGTGTTTGTAAGACTTCTCTCAAATAAAGTTTCTATCCAAATTTCCGTCTTGTTCCATTTCAGTTTATCTTTCTAGCACAGATGCTCTTTACACTAATCCACTTTCTGCACCTGCCCTCTACATGTACTGTTGTTCCCCTGCAGCACATAGTGAAGTGTCACGGTAGCACCCTGCTGCCACAGTTCTTGGGCATGTACCGCGTGGGGGTGGACAGTGAGGAGACCTACCTGATCGTCATGAGGAACATGTTTAGCCACCGGCTGTTGGTGCACAGGAAATACGACCTGAAGGTGAGGAAGAAGTGAACAGCAGACAGTTTGGGTGGTTCATTAAAAATGTGGTCAGAGAGTTGTGCACTGAAAAGTGCAGTTTGCGTAAGATGTAGTAATGTACTGTGCACACATGACAGAATTCTGTCTTCTGCCATTTTGTTTCTAGTCTTTCTTTTTTGTATCATTACAAACTGAATATGACTTTTAACTGTAGGTCTGACAAAAGATAAAACATTGACATTAACTTGAGACTCAGGCAGCTGTTGGTTTTTGTTTTCAGGCAATAAAAAGGTTTCTATGTAGATGTTCTGCTGTCATCGTTTTTACAGCGGTTTGTTGTTTCAGGGGTCTCTGGTGGCTCGTGAAGCAAGTGACAAAGAGAAGGTGAGTTGAAGCATCGTCGTCTGTTTTCCACTATCCATTTTATTCTTGCCCACATCTAAGTAGTTCTTTTCGTCCTAAAGGGAAAGGAGCTTCCTACCTTTAAAGACATGGACTTCAGGAACAACATGCAGAAGGTTTACGTAACCGATGAGCAGAAGGCAAAGTTAATGGAGAAACTCAACCGGGATGTGGAGGTGGGTGACCTGATTTATTCAGTGTGGTATTCACTGCTGTTGCACATCTCTACCACACAATGGCAGCACATGAGCGGTTGGGACACGTGGCATGGATTTAAGCTGAACACTAACGTAGGTCTAGGTTTTATTTTGACTTATTTGTAACTCTGCAGTGTTGGTCAGATTAAACAACAGACTTAAGCAACTTATGAAGGACTTTTTCACTATTTGCTGATAATCAGTTCAAGATCATAATCTGTTGATTGTTTTTAAATTATTCGTGAACCACACAAGGCTTTAATATGCAGGCTAATTTTAGGTCAGCAATAATGTGTATTAAAATTTAAACAAATGCAGTTCTTTACATCAAATGTGAGAGAGAGAGAGAGAGAGTAGTTTAGTGACATGCTTTGTTGTTGTTGTGTTTTAATGAATTTATTGATTTAATATTGCTGGTGGATTGTTTCAGATCAAATTTTCCTTCTATCACTCTTTTCAACTGATTCATGTTCTTGCAATAAAACTTGTTTCCTCAGTTTCTGGTGAAACTGAAGATCATGGACTATAGTCTGCTGCTGGGAATCCATGACGTGGGCCGAGCCGAGCGGGAGGAGGAGGAAGGTGAGGAGGTGTACAACGAGGAAGAACTGGAAGCAGAGAACGGCCTGGCTCCCGGTCCCACCGTAGGCTCTTTTGGCACCTCTCCTGAGGGGATTGCTGGGTATATGTCCTGCTACAAACCTCTGGGACCTGGGGAGTTCGACCCCTACGTGGATGTGTATGCAGTTGGGAGCTGCCCAGGTGACTATTCAGATTTAGAATTATAATAGTCTCCTACAGCTTGGTGCTGTACCCCATTCAGATAAAGTAACCAAGCCCCAAGCTCGTACAGTAATGTCAGCCTTTCAACTGTGGTCATACTGCGAATCTATTTGTATGCATGTAACATGGGATAATTTACTGTTGTAAATTACAACGGCTAGCCTGGATTGTCCATTGTTAGTGTGGGTGATTCATTTCATCTCAAATGTTTTTCAAATTGTTAAGTAAATGGTTTGTCTTTTTGTTGCGGACTGGTTGTATCGTGTTCTCACCTCCACAGTCCGTTACAACATGCAGAAAAAGACAATAATGTTCTGAGTTTTAAATTTAGGAATCCTGTTGCTGCTGTTGCCAATACAAACCCAATAAAAGAACCCATAAATGACAATGCATGACTAAAAGAACACATTTTGATTTCCATTTCAGGTGCCCCTCAGAAGGAGGTTTATTTCATGGGCCTGATTGATGTACTCACTCAGTACGACACCAAGAAGAAAGCTGCTCACGCAGCAAAAACTGTCAAGCACGGGGTGAGTTGCATTCAGGCGAAAGGAAAAGCTTCAGTCTCACATTGTGGTGTTAAATACACAGTGTATGGTTGGACTTTTTATTTAGTTAGTCACGTTTGTGTTTTCCTCTGTTGCAGGCTGGTGCTGAAATCTCCACAGTCCACCCCGAGCAGTATGCTAAAAGATTCCGTGACTTCATCTCCAACATTTTTGCATAAGTCAGCTATGAACACTGCCAAAAGGTGGTTCAAGTAAGAGCTCAAGGTTTTACCACTGACCAAAAATGGTGTTCACCCACAGATTATTTAAATTTAGTGACATGAAGCGAGACTACTTACACTTGTAGCAAAGTAATGTTTAAGATGCATATATTTATTTTTAAGATGTATTTCTAATAAATGCCAAGAACTGTGGGGCAGTAGAATCTTTAAAACAAACAGCTGTTGATCAGTGTTAGTATGTTAACAACATAAGTGATAGATCAAATATCTTTGCTCTTGTTCCCTAGAACTAAATTTAATTTCATTTGTGAAGAAATGTGCTTTCAATAGTTGTAATGTTAGGATTTTGATGAGGTGAGTTATACCAGTATCACGTCTTTCTATTAAATATGAAGGTATATACAGCCAAAGTGAGATGGGGACCTCCAGATTGTTACAGAAGTAAAACTCCATTCTAAATAACACTGAGATTTCTAACATTGCTGAGAACAAAAATGTTTGTTTTTAGCCTTTTTTAAACACTAAGTTGTATGAAGAATTGTGTCTTAAGTTAAATACGATTATATCTGTTGTTTTGCTTCATCTGCTCGTTGTCATTGATGAACAGCTTCTCCCAACTCGATGTTTGGAGCGTTTTTCATGAACACTCAGCCTCTGACATGGTTGGACAACCTCTCGTGGTTGTTTTCAAGCGTAATTCGGCTGTTCTCAGTCTTCTAATATAACTGCAGGCGAGCGAGTGTGAAGTCCTCTGATTAAACTGTTCTGTGTTAAACTGTCTAGAATCATTTTTAATAGAGCTGTGCATCTTGGCTGTAGAAACAGGTCATGTTTAGAATTTGTTTATCTGACTGGGCAGTTTAATTAAATTGACTAAACATGTTTTTCACCAAAAGTCTCTCAAATCTTTTAAGTGGATGTACAGAACTAAATGTGTTGTGTTTAAACAGGAATTATATCAAATTATGGCTCCTGTAAACAAGAGAAAGTTTAGTGGCTGAGGCTACTGTCCTTCAAATATTCCTCTCCCCACACAACTCAACCTGCAATAATGGAAGTGACTGTGCAAGTTTCGAAGTCTTGGCTTGTCCATCATTATTCTTGTCAGATACTTTAACTGGTTTAGTGTTTTGAAGGGTCTAATGGAAAATGTGATTCATTGTGTAATAGGATAACACAAAATACCAGGCTACGCCAGCTTATGCCGAGAACGTAACATGGTGACATGATGCAGCATTTCTAAACTCTGAAAGGCACTAGATATTCTGTGAGGCCTCTCTTATTTGATGATTGCACATATTGTATTTTTGCAAATTAGCTTTTGGACCAAAATATATTTTCCAAAGAATCTGAGAAGCGTGTGACTTATTTGTCTGAGTGTGTTAGTGTGCGTGCCTGCATGATGGCTTTCCGCATCTGGTGTCAAACTGCTACACAATACTGGCTTATAGAAGTTGGCATCAGCAGCAAACTACGCTTTTACTTTGATATGAAAACAGCTACCGTAGATTAAAAGTGGTTGAAGTATGGCATCAACAGAATGTCCGCTACTGTTTATACTAACGTACTGTACTATATACTAAGTCTACAATTACAGGAAGTAGTAATGTCTTAGGTTATTAACTTAACTAACAGGACGACATGTCAAGTATCCTATAAAAGTGTAGCTGGGTACAAGATCTACAGTAGATACTTGGTGTTAATGAATATGTTATGGGTGGTATTATTTATGTATTTGCTCTTAATGGAGGGATTGAAGACTGAAAGTCAGGTTTTGTAGGCCGGGTTGACCTTTTGTCACCAGCGGATCGATGAGATCACCCAGAAGGAAACACGACTGCCGGACTGGTCTTCGTGTGAGTCTCTGTTTAGAGGCCACATAAGCGTGTTTTTGGACCTGCTGACCAGTGAACACTGGTACAGTCTTCTCTCCATGCTGCGTCTATTCAGATGATGTGATTCATCACAACGCATTTCAGTTCTGCTGAGAACTAGCAACTGTCCGATTTCCTAGTCCAGATACCACTGTGTGGGTCACAAACTCCCAGAGCGTTTCTGCTGACTGCTTCCTTCCTGTTTCATCAGAGGAAACACACTGTGCTGACTGGTTCCAATTTGTTCAGCTAGAAACTGAACAGATGTAGACAACATGATTTGTGCAGAATGTGCAGTGAGATAGAGGACGAGTGTAGATAAAGGGGCGACTGAGATAGAAAGTGGTGATGATAAATCAAGGTAGTATGAGGAGCATTTCCACAGATCAAATCTTAATCAGCGCAAGTTGTGGCCAAATCAAACATGCCGATGTCTGTCCATGTGGCGTCGACTGGAGTGAACTTCAGTCACTTGAGAGGATACGTCTACGCTCCATTGTAAAAATCTCCTTCTGGTTCCTCAGTGGCAACGAGGATGTGAGTGTAGGTTAAAGAGCCCTCTTCCTCAGTGAGTTACTATAGGAGCACCCCAGGCTCTCATATGCACCACAGGAGTGTGGATGAGCTTCCTTGCATTGTTCTCTGCTGCATGTCTGTTATTGTTTCTGGGCTGCCGACATGTACACAGGATAATTTGAAGCAGAAAACCTAACTAATAAGCTTTGTCAGAGTACATGGAAAATACGCTGTGGTCAGCTTCCTACAGTAAAGCCTGGAGGTGATGGTATCCTGTTATTGGGTGTTTCTGTGCAGGCGGACACGGAGAACCCCTGTGGATACAAAGAAACACTCGTGGGGTAAAAGGTTCACCTTCCACAAGACCCAAAGAACACGATGGAGGTTGTGGTTAAAACAGTTAAGGTTGCTGTCTGCCCCCATTTCAAGCTGCACGGTAACAGTGTAATTAGTTTAAAGGGAGATGCATCTTCTCTGTATGCACTAAATAAAAGCTTCTTTGAAATGCAAACATTTTCTAGGGTCTGGAAAGACCTGGACCACATACACGTACTCTGGCCAGGTATCAGAACCGCTGCCCGAGGAGCCGTCATACATACACAAGGGCATCTATGGGGAAAGAGAGACTCACATCCACCGCAACAAAAAGTTGATGTTTGATGTTACAGTGACAAATTGTCGAGGCAAGAACCTGGTGAATGAATCAAAAGCCGATCAAAGTTGTCTTTCTGTTGTCTTTTATTCTTGCAAGAAGAGAAATACACAGTCAGTGCAGAACTGTCCTGCCTGAGTGTAGATCTGAAGTCATCTCGCCTGTGCCTAAATACCTCCTCCGTTGCTGGGGGGTGAAGATGTGTCTTGTCGTTATCTCAGTCTTAACGAAAGACAGTCCGTAAGGGTCAGTCGCTGCCTTGCACCAGGGGAAAGTGTAACAGAAACAAAGTAAGTCAATCTGCTGCCATGGCCCCGTGCCGTAAAACAATTTTAACCAGACAGTGTCTCTACCTAGCTCGAAAGCTTACCGCCCTTTCTCAAGGCAGAATTCTATGATTACTTTGCTTAGTATAGATAAAAGCAAATACATATGAGGGTATATCAAGTAATAGGAATCACAGTTCTGTCACAAGGGAAAATACATATAGTAAAAATTCCATTACACAAATACTGCCTATAAAATGTGAAATACTACTGTAAGGACCATGAAGAGTAACTCGATGTGAGGGAGCTTTTTTCTCCAGTCCCACAGCCAGAGTTCACTGTTTTTGACTTAAATTAAATTTTTCGCTATATCCTTTATTTCTGACTTAATCTTGCTTCTTTCTGTCAATCGCCGCCACCCCCTCATTCAAACCTGTGGCCGTGGGCCTGCCGTGGAAACAAAGTTTAACAAATCTGACCACATGGATGAAGACAAACCCAGAGCAGTTTTGAGCGTGTGCACATTTATGTTTTGGGATGATATGTTTAAATGAGCATGAGTGTATTTGAGGTAGCGTAGGGTGTGTGAAGACCTGTTGCAGGTGTCCTTCACCGTTGCTATTAACTTTTATTCTGCCTGTAACGATGAATGTCCATTTCGAGGAAACATCAGTCTTTGTAAATATTTGTCTTTGCAGCTGGTAGTAACGTACATTTCCTAGCTGTGTGTCCCAGGACCACTAGCCCTGACCACAGAGGATGTCCTGTGATAAAGAGAAATGGGCGGGTGGAAACGTTTAGCTACTTGATGACTCAGATAATCGTTATAACCAGAGCTGGACGGACCTGTCGTCTTCATCTCCAGTAAACTCCAGTTTTTCAGGATAAGGTATGAGCAAGTTCTCTTCTATATTGTTTTCATGTGTCCGTTCATTTAAGTAGAGAACAGTTAATCCAATTAGTCAGTTTATGTCTCCAGAGTGATTTGAGATAAGGCTCCAGATTATGATAAAGGAGGAAAATGTGTGGGATGTCGTGACTTGACAGTTGCGTAACAGGGCAGTGCTGAATGAACTGAGTAATGTTTCAGTAGCAATGAATAAACATACAGTAGGTGAGATGTTACGGCTGCATGGTGGCCTTGAAGTAGTCTTGAAAAGCCTGGGAGGCTTTGGGATCCACCGCTGGAGTAACAGTCGCATGTCTGCCAGCCTCCTCTTTAAAGTGAATCAACCTCTGTCCGGGCTTTGTCCGACACTTTATCTTTTCACTCCAGAACATGACCCTCGACAACCACACGCTTGACAGTTACAACGGGACACCATGGTTCGTCTACGAGTGCACCATCCACCTCGACGCGAGCTACCGGCGCATCACCCTCTTCCTACTCTACCTTTTTGTCTTCGTGGTGGGCCTGCTAGAGAACGCGTTGGTTGTGTGGGTCAACTGGCGCCGACGCCACTCAGCCAACGGTGTACTGTTCTGCATCATCAACGTGAGCCTGTCGGACCTGATGGTGATTGTGGTCCTGCCTTTCTTCATGCTGGAGGTGACCATGGACAAGGTTTGGCTGTGGGGACGCTTCCTCTGCAAAGTCACCAACCTCATCTACGCTGTCAACTTTTACAGCAGCTCCTTCTTCCTGGCCTCCATGACTCTGGAGCGCTACCTGTCCCTGACCAGACCCTCATCTCAGACCTTCTTCCCTGTAGTGGGCCGGCGGCGCTGGGTGGTCTGTGGTAGCATTTGGGCGTTCTCCTTTTTCCTGGCTCTGATGGAAAATGTCCATGTGGATCTTCTAGAGTGGGAGGAGCCTGGCTGTTATATGGTGCCTGAGCACAACTTTACTGAATGGTTTGTGTCTGTGGCTTCCTTCTGCATCATCTTCCAGTTCCTGGGTCCTGCTGCTGTCATCATCACCTGTAATGTGCTGATCGCTCGAGCAGTGAAAGCGTCTCCAGATGTGCAGGGTCGGCGGGACGTGTGGCTGGTGCACGTGTACTCCCTGGTGTTTGTCATGTGCTGGCTGCCCTATCAACTGGTCATGTTCCTGCTTCTCATAGATGACCTTGACCCCTTCCTCATGAGCTGCAACACAGTGGAAGTCCTCTACTTTTCATTCACTGTGGTGGAGGGCCTGTCTTTTCTCCACTGCATCGCCAATCCCATCCTCTACAACTTTCTGAGCAAGAGCTTCCGCGACAACCTGATCAACTCTGTGGTGAGCTGCATACCTAGAGAGGGGACTGAGCAGCCCAGTGCACCCAACGGCAGCAGGGGAGAACCAGGGAAGCAGCGCAGATTAAGCAACGGCAGCACCAGCCAGTCTGATGTCGGATCATAAAAATCTGAAGACAACTGAACCCCGGAGACGCGTGACTGTGCAAGGTATCGCTCTGGTCATAAACTCATTGTGTTACGTAAGAGACGGGCTCATCAATACCCTCCTCTCAAACCCTTACCTGATTTTTGTTCATCAATATTCTGAGCAGTTTATATAGAGGAAGGAAGGATTTGTGATTTTTTCCCCCATAAAGCTGCTCAAATTCAACAGGAACTCCTGCTAACAACCAAGATTACATGGTGGTTCCACCCCAGTATGTAAACAACTATCTGTAGATATGTGCAGCGTCAGGTCACAGCTTCTGATGTTCACATAAACATCTTGCAAATGTGATAATGTAACTGAACAGACCTGCAATTTATCTGGTTCTGGGCGGACGAACCTCATACAAACAACCTAGAAACCGGAATTGTTGGACCAGTCAAATGCATGTTGAGACGCTTAGGGTTTATCTTGCATAGGGCCACGTCTTGTAAATACCATTGGTCTTTATTGCTGTAGATTTTACTGCCGTTTCACATTTGAAATGCTAAGAAGGCAGAAAAAGGAAAATGGGGGTTGCTGGTCCGCAGACGGCACAATAGCAGGAAAAGAGCAGACTTTAAAGGGGCAAAGGTCACAAACCCCTGGAGCAGAATGTTCACAACATTGTGCAGATTCCTGCAAGTTTGTGGCGGAAAATCTGATAAGTGGGTTTCATGCAGCAGGACACTAAAACTGAACTTTTATTCTTTTGAAACATTTGAAAATTAGGCCAACATTCATAAATTCATAGACAGTGTGTAATGTACAAAAGTATACAAATGATAAATAGTTATAAATATGAGGTAAGAAACAAATGTGATGAGCACTTAAATGGTTTCTACAGTAGAACATGCCCAGTGTGCTCTGAACAAGTTACACACGTAAATGTCATTCTTAAAGGCAGGGATGGAAGAAGGACTCACACCATTAAAAGGAGCAATACCACAAGTATACAGTAACAAAAGGATCCTTTTATGATGCTGTATTTTTATGCAGATACGTTGTGGTACCAAAAATACAAATACTCCACACATTTACACCAGTATTAAAGTTTTAGTTGGAAACGGGAGAGCACATTTTAACCCTTTATACTCTGTGCTGATGATCATATGCTTTGGATCTAGTAATTATATGAATGACTTTACATACTGTTGAACCGTTTGTATTTCACACGTCACGGATTAATAAAGTCTTATGATTGTAGTTTGTGTCGTTGATTCTGCAAGTGACATTTTAATGCTGCAATGGGTGCTACATTAATATCAGTGTAATTATCAGTCACCACGTAACCAAGATTAAAAAGCTGTCCTGATGTGTTACACACGTTTGGGTAATAGAGACAGAGAACTGCAACAGTCGACAGCTTCCCTTCCGTCACTGACACAGAACAGGACACTGCCACCGACTGGCTTCTTGGTGACAGTTGTAAAACTGTCCAAAACAAGTTTAGAGTGTTTCACTTCTCAAATGTTACAGGAAATATTAACTTTCTTTGACATTTTACAAACTCAACAAAGATGCGTTTGGAGTAAATCCATAACCGACGTCATCTTTAGCTACAGCCCTGGTCTATTATATGCAGTATATGGTCCACGGGAACTAGTCAGTTGTGTTCGGGCGAGGTCGACACGAGTCAGTCAGCTCTCCCCCGTGGGAAGCGGCTCTTTAGAGTGATCGTTGTACATGAACGTCTGCTCAATGTTGAAGTCTAGGGGCAGGTGGTCCTTGTGCATCTCCATATGTGACGACACCAGCTTCAGCGTGGAGAAGTAAAGGCCACAGACAGTGCAGCGGTACATGAGAGCACCAGCGTGTGTCTTCAGGTGGCAGATCATGGTGGAGCGCCCCCTGAAGAAGCGCAGGCAGACTTTGCACTGGTACGGTTTCTCCCCGGTGTGAATGCGGAGGTGATAGGTGAACTCCCCAGAGTGGGCGAAACGTTTACCACAGTAGCGACAACGGTACCATTTCCCTCGAACCCCTGCTGTGGTGACTCCCTCATCCTGCACAGAACCCCTGTTGGTCAGGGCCCCGGATGACGAGCCGTGTGTTGGCTCATGAAAGAACTTATCTGGAATATTAAAACCCATTGCTAGACCCAAACCCAGGTTGCTCATTTTATCAAAAACCCCAACATCCCGTGGAGATGTGGAGGAGCAGGAAGAAGGGGGGCACTCCAGAAACTGCTCAGCTTTACGTTTTCTCAGCCAGCCCTGGTTCCCAGCACCTCCTCCAAACCCTGGGGACTCGTTCGTGTGCAGGCTGAGGTGGAAATGAAAGGCAGAGGAAGAGCGGAAAGTCTGTGGACAAAGGAAGCAATGCAACTCCTCCCCTTCTGTCATACCTGCTGCCCCGTCCCGGTAAGCCCTCTGTGATGAGCGCTCCGTCTTTTCTACTGCCGCCTCCTCAGCGTGTGCAGTCATATGTTTGTCCAACAGGGAGCGCTCCATGAAACAGCGGGTACAGTGTGGGCATGTGAAAAGGGCCACGGAGAGGTGTGCGAGGGCGTGCCACAGCAGGGAGCACAAGGAGAGCTGTGGGAGGTGACACACTCCACAGCTCAGGCTCTGGGGACACACATGGCTCAGCAGGTGTTCTCTGACCGCCTGAAATGAAAAGCAAATGTCAGAGCCTCAGAAAAGCAGCGCCTGTCCATGTACATGTCAGATGGTTTAATATGACATCACCATCTGGCTCAGTGGCTTTGTGACTTACATTTGCAGATGCAGAGAACAAACATATTACCAGACAATAGTATTTTGGAGACTGTCCAGAACCCACTTGCCTTTCGTTCTCTATAAAAACCTGTATTTTTCCTACTGCCTGCATGCACAGACTTGACTTACTGGTTTGCAGACAGGAAGAAGGAGAACAGAAACACATCAAGGAGGCACTTAAAACATGTGGATATCTGAACTGAGCCTTTGTCGAATCCACACAACTGGCATGGAAGTGGACAGATGTTGCTGGAGCATCTGAAAAGCTCAGGACAAGCTTGATTTCAAATCCAGCAAATGCAAAAAATGGTATATCCCACGAGCAGAACACCCAAACACAAACAGGGCAGTGCTCTATGTGCAGTTCAGTGCAGTGAAGAATGGACAGATTTGTATATACAAAACAACAGATTCACAAACGGATGGCACAACACACAATCATCAGCAAAGGAAAGCAGCATCCACATCAGACAAACCACGGCCAGTCCCTTTAAGACAGCCGTGTTCATATCCTGACGGAAGACAACTGGTTCAAACTTGGACTCAGAGATCATGTCGAGGTTGGACGCCTTCTCTTAATAGGCGGCTCAGTGGGTGGACTGGACATTGCACTGGGATGTAGGAGACGCAGGTTCAAATCCCAGTCACTTGGTCACTAGACGCTGCCCACTGCTCCACCCAGGACCTGGGTTAAACGCAGCAATGTGCCATCCGTTTGTAACGTACGTGTGAAGAAGGGAGAAGTCAGATGCTACCTCCCACTTTCAACAACCACCTAGTGTTCACACCTAAGCTCAGGTGACCTCAGTGACACATTAAAGTGAGTCAGAACAAAGCTCCCACCCACTCACCGACGGGTGACTTAATCAATATGGAATTATATAAACCTGCTACCAGCCAGCCGGTCAGAACTGAAGAAGCCTTTTGGATAGAAGTTAAAACATCATCAGGAAGAAAATAGAAAATCCACAGAACAGAATCTTTGGGATTTGCTATGAACCTGTAATAAACACAGAGGAAGCCATTTAATCTAATTCAAAGCCTACCGACCTGGAAGTCCTTGCTGAGGGTTTTGGTGCACACGGCGCACTGCAGCTCGAGGCCCAGGCCTTGGCTGTGGCTGAGCAGCGCGCCCTGCGGAAGTGTGTAACTGGAGGATGTCTGGCGGCGATGACGCAGCAGGTTGTTCTGGCAGTAGAAGTGAAGGTGACACATGTCACAGGTGAAGAGCTGCACCCCAATGTGGGAGAGGCAGTGGGTGACGCCGTCAGTGTGGTCCGAAAACGACGCCCCACACACTCTGCAGAGCCCAAGCTCTGTCAGGTGGGTCTCTGCGTGACTTCTAATGACAGCTGGGTCTGCTGGGAGACGCACTGCGCAGGCTTTACATGACACCATATTTTCTGTCCCCTGGAGAAGAGCACGGTATTACTTCGACTTCAAAAGCATGAGCGAGATGCATATACACCTGAGAGCTATAATGTTTAATAGTGGTGGTTATAATATAATCTTACCTGGCTGCTGGACCTGACACCCTTTCCATTCTCCACACACACCAGGTCGTCTTCCTCTTCCTCAACCATGAAGTTCTCATCGTCGCTTAGCTCGATAACCTCTCCCGCCAGCTGTCTCCACTGCTCCTCCTCTGACCCCTCTATTGCATCGATATCTTGCACGGCCTCCCTCTCTTCCCAGTTTTCTCCCTTCTCCTCCTCATCCCCAAACATCAGACTCCTCTGTGCATCCACCACGCTACCCTCCACTGCTCCCACTCGTTGGCTGCCTAGAGTCTCTCCTGAGGACGAAGTTGGGGTACAGGCCTCAGATCGAGCTGAAGAGTCGGGAAAAGAGCAGTAGTCAGATGGTGCAGGCTCGCTGTTCTGAGGCAGCGAGCTGACACTGCTCTCAGAAACCATTTGTCTCTCTCTGTCGGCTTCCTTACAGCTGCCTCCTGTCTCCTCCGTCTCCAGCCCCTGCTCAGTCTTCAACTGTAGCACAGGTTCTGAAGGCAGGATGCCTTCACTCTGACCAGACTGGCTCAGGTCCGTTAAAAGATGTTCGCCTTTTGCTGACACTTGCCCATAGCCGATATGCGACTGGATGTCTTCTGACTTCAGGTCTACAGACAGAACCCCAGTGTGAGCTTCACAGCGGTTCCTAGCAGCACGAGCTTGGAAGAGAGGCGAGAGAGTGGCTGTAGGTGTCGGGGCAGCAGAGCGACCCGCCGAAGACGACAGAGACGAGCACACAGATGGAGTCGACACCGACGCTGCGCCAGCAGCTGCCACTGTGGATGCTGCAGCGGCGACCATGCTGGAGTCGAGGATGATGTCTCCAGAGCTGCCGGCTTTACAACTTGCAGACGCAGAAGCTTGCAGATCAGGAAAGGTCACATGACAGGCCCGCACGAGTTCCCTGACTCCAAGCCTTTCGGCCAGCTCATAGAGCACACCGACGTCTATGAGGTCGGTGTAGATCTCCCCTGTGTACACAAACGACAGCACTTTCTCAAAGTTGGCTGGGGAGATAAACTCCAGAGAGAAGGCGGTGGAGGCTGGCGTCCGGGAGAACAGGTTGCCGAAATACGTCCCGGCGCAGGCCAGGACGGCGCGATGGGCCGCAAACGTGCGGTTCCCAACCTGTAGGAGGACGTCACAGTAGCGGTGCGACTGGCGGCAGCGGTTGAGCTCGGTGAGCAGGCTGCCAGCGTAGCCGGGACCCTGCAGCCGGATCTGCATCCCTGCTGCTGCGGCTCAGCACTGCAGGCACACGCGACACGGGTCAGAGCAGAAACTTTCCATGTTACACTGGTGTGATAATAAGCTAACGCAGCTTAGCCACAAACAAACCAAGCAACCCTCCAGACGCACGACATCAAACCTGCTCAGTCACAGCTACACGGGACACGTTTCACCCAGTGACTCACTAAACACACGTCCTCTCGCTCATGCATCGTGTCTTCGTCGGTGCTCACCCATTGAAAGGTGTCTGGAGGCGGTGAAGACTCTGGTTTATTATGTTTTCACGGACACTAGCGGTAGGTTTCTTCTTCGTCCTTTCTGGCTCTATGTTCTTCTTCTTCTTCGCTGGCGGACATGCAGCCGACGTCTCCAAAATTAAACGACTGCCACCTGCAGGTTGACTCGACGACTACACGTTCCAGGGTTTGACGCTCAAATGAAAGAAGAAAACAAATCAGTTTAAAAGCTCACATGGAAAAACGAAACATTAAAAAGCAAAGATTTAACCTTCACGGACCCTTTTAAAGTCACATACACTTTATTATTACTAATTATTTTAAGACATTTATGGAACTAATTCAGCCAACATCAACCTTAATCAAACATATGAAACATTTATCATTTTCTATCAATTTAATACCAGGTTTTTGTCAAGATGCCCCATTATACACAAAAACTGCACATTCAGCGAATTTGGATGAAAACACTACCACTTGTCCTTTGACTTTATGGCCTTTTGAGCCTTATGGGTCCACACACACACACACACACACACCCATGTGGGTGTGCACCGTACAGTGGAAGGCTGGGGGCAGGTTCACCGAGGGGGAAAAGCACTTTGTCTGTATGTGGTGGTAAACATAGTATCACCAAGGGAAGTGGAAGTGGTGCCACATATTTCAAGAGGCCTAAGACTGGAAAGAAGAAGCAAAGGGTACCCAGAATTAACACCCGTCATGTTTTTTTGCTTTAATTTATGGAGGTTGAAAAACTGCAGTTTTAATGGGTTTTAATTATTTGTTTCACGTGAACATCTAAAATTTAAAGCAGTAGAATTTGTGCCTTAATGTCTGACAGCTCTACAGCTGCATTCATGTCTGATATTTCGTTCTAGATTATATGAAAGATGCAGGTTTCCATTTACTGAGAGAATAACAGAATAGTGGTTCAATAATGCAGCCAGGTTATTTTATGTAAATGCTACTATCACCGTGTTATGTTATCATAATACTAAAATAATAACAATAACTTGGTGGTTATAACCTAAAAACATTAGGCTGCAGATGAGCTAATCATCAAAGACAATAAGAAACATGACATCATAATAATGCTAATTAAAAAAAAAGTTTATTTTATTTGCACTTGTTAAGAACTTCTTTTAGCACATGATTCACATGGTCCACAAAGTGTCAGAAGCAACGATGGCACTCTCACCCTTTCACTGTCAACTCATGGGAGAGACCTACACAACAGTAATATCAATGTTCATATTATCATAGTCGTTCATGTTGTTTGACTATCCCAAATAAAAATGTTAACAAATAGCCACATAATTACATATGCAAAAGTATTGGTTTACTGGCGTATGATTGTATGACAGGTATGAGAATAAGAACTTATGAAAGACGGACAATGAAAACATATTTTCAAAACTACCAGTAAGAAATCATCTACAAAACTGAATCTGTGTGTGTTCATTTTAAGTTAAGAGTTTAACATTGAATATGTAGTATAGGTACATTTACAGTATATCAAAATGCCACATTTTTGACCCGTGAGAGTAACACAGACATTATAATTCAAATCCTTATTTTTTCTAGTCTAAGCAGAGCTATGCCAGCTGATTTGTCATTAACAAATAGTTTCTATTGTCCAAACTGAGTTGTGACAGGTACACATACCTAAAACAGGACTATGCTGTAGGTTTATGTTGTGTTTGTAAAGCCTTATGAAAGCAAAATGAGCTGTTTTGGTCCTGTCTCCAAACACACACTACACGCGTCGCCTCTCACAACAGTGACGGTGCAATCGTCCAACACTTGTTGCTTTTCATCGTCATAACTGGATTATTGCACTTCATCTGCTCGGAAGTGAAATAGAAGCAACTGGAATTTCTGCTCCCACTGAAGACAGCTACACATTTCTACTACAGTCCTTTTGAAAAAAGGTCAACAGCAACCCAGTATTTCAGCAATATATCTGCTATCAACAAATTTAATTAATATTGCTTTTAATCTGTTTGATATGTGGTTCAGTCTTCAGAAGCATTTTTAATCCATGGTACTATCAGTCCTGCCATCTGTCTTGTTGTTCAGCCTCCTCTAAAGTCAACTCTGCTCGTATCCTACAGGTTTCTACGTAGTGAGCATTACGCCGTAGCATCCTCAGTCCATGCTACGACACCCGTTTCCTGGAGCTGGTTCGGCCGAGGCTGGCGGTACTGGACCGGCGAGAGAGAACAGGGGTGGCAGTGGTGGGCGACGTCTCGTTGGGACAGCCGTGCTGGAGTAAGATATCAATGCAGCCTTTGCTCCCTGTTTTTCTGGCTATCATCATGGCTGTCTGGCCTTGAATATCTTTTGCTTTCACATCAATTCCATACTGTTTGGGGGAGAGATGGAAGAGAGGAAGTGTGTTATTAGGTTGATATTATAATGATCAGCGGCAGAACAGTGCTTGAAGGTAAATGCAGCTAGAAGCCATCACAATAAAAGGTCCCCTATTATGCCAAATTCACTTTTTAGTAGTTTACACAGATTTATGTAGGTCTGAGGTAAACGCTAACGTCTTGTCATGTTTCTCCGTTTCCTAGAATCCAATCTCACAAAAAACAGGCGATTTCTCTGCTTCATGCTGTCATGAAGGGATCAGTGCCGTATTCCATCGCCTGGTGGTCCACAGAGAAACACAGAAGCTCTCCTTGTTACACTGTGTCCCACCGTAACGCGAGTCCTGTCTAGAACCATGCAGTGTGTTATAACCTATAACCAAACAGAGCTACAGTGCTCTGTGCCAGGTCAAGGACTAGTCCTTTCCGAAGGCTCAGGACCAATCAAGGTGGTCAGAAATGCTGCTACGCTATCTAATCCAACAATGTGCCACATACAAGAACAATAAAAAGCGAGTAAAACGGTCAGAAACAGTGAACAGACCGAACAAACTCACCCAAACAAGCAGCTGAGTCATGACAACATCTCCCTGGTGACAAGCGGCGTGCAGGGCCGTCCGAGGCAACGAAGGTGACCCAGCTGGCTGAGCGTTGATCTGCTCCTTGGTGCTGTGGGCCAAAAGAAGCAGCAGTCTGGGCAGATCCTTCTCAGTCACGGCAGACACCAGCCACTCTGGCATGCTGTCATCTGGCATCTGGGCTCCCAGGGAAGGCTGGAGAGGTGACACGAACGCCCGCTGCTCATACTTAGCTCGAATCCACGCCTCTCTCTCCTCACTTAAAGAGAGACGCACACAGGACACGCGGTTGTTACACGAGGCACGCGTTCACACTTCTAGTGCTGCTGAGTGCAACTCATTGTGACGGTAAAACAAAGAGTGTTAAATGCTTGTATTGACCGTGTTGAATTGGGGGCAGGCTTGGTTCTGCCCTGTGTGCAGCTCTCCCAGATGCTGTTGGCCGTGTGATTTCCGATGGCTGCCAGGACCTGCGTCAGCTCTCCGGGCCAGTCGTCCAGGTCCAGCGAGCGAACACGAGACAGGTGAGTCCCCAGGTTTCTGTGGATTCCTGAGCACTCAATGCAGATCAGCGCACCCAGGTTAAGACTGGCCCACGTAGGATCTGGACGACCAAGGAGAAGAGTGAACCACGGAACCACTGGACACAGCGAGTTCACAGTTCAGCACATCTGCTGCAGCAGGAACAGGCCCCGCATCTGAAAACTTACTTGGAGCTTCACAGTCAACACAAAGACTGTTTCCCTTGGCGTTACGGATGGCCTGGAGCGCTACAGCCTCACTCTGGCTGCTCCTCCGCGCCTACACCATCAACACAGACACACACAGCTCAGCTCATGAACAACTAGGGAACCATGTTGATTGTCCATATTCAGTCTCATGTTTTATTCAGTCAGACTGAGGCTGTTGGAAAATATACTAAAGCGCAACATTTACTCCAAATCGTGTGTTAACCTTACGACAAAAAGTGTGTGTGTTTGTGTCAAAGCAGCACAATTTGTTAGAGCATGTAGATGTCAAAGGGAAAACGGTTTCAACAGACCTCTGCCATAGGATCTGATCATTCACCCAGAAATGATTTTGCTGCCTATTGTCTCATTATTGTTTGAAGACTTACTGGTGCATTTTGAATTGAAGCTATTTTTACTGAACATTGGGTTGATTCCACTTTTTGCCACTGCAGCACTAGTTGTTCATGTTTTGTTCTAAAATAAATGAATAAATAAAACCACCACTACAATGGTTAATAGTTGCAGTATAATACAAGGATCTGCAAGGACCTAGCAAGGATCTGAAAGGTTTAGTCAGAGTCTCTGGGATTCTGTTCTCACCTTGTTTCTACCGCTCTCACAGGACTGCAGACTCGCCAGGATCTGGCTCTCGATAGCAGACACCCACGAGTCCCTTTCCTCCAGGCTCTGGGCCTCAAAGTGCCACGTCTGGCCGGTAAACGACACGACAATAAAGTCTGCATTCTCCTCATCTGCAAGGAAAAGAGCCAGCTCAACTCATTGTGCATGGGTTCATGTAACAAATTATGAAGACAGTCAGTGAAGGACTTTCAAAACACAAATGAAACACTGAGCAGTTTGATGGAAGGCGAACAGAAAATACTCTTCAGGTTATTACGATGAGAAAACATGGAGACCACAATTTATTAGCATCTAGGACACATGAAGCAGCACGTATCCAAGATGTGATGGCGAGAGCCTCCTTTCCAGGAGGTCACTTCCTCCCATGACATCCAGGACACATGTGGCACCTATGACAAAAGGTGCCACAAACAAACTAACTAATATATATATTTATATTATATCTGCAAATATGTTGCCTCATTCTAATTATTCTGCATTAAATTGTGTATGTCTGTGTTGGACATGTGTCCTAGATGCTGCGACGTTCATCCTAGATGCCCAGAATTGTGCTTGGGGTGTCAGACAGGGTGAACAGACAGGGAAGGTGTTGTATGGGAATCACAGGCCCACTCAGCGCCACCACTCTCACTCGTTACCTGTCTTGTTAATGTTTCTCAAGCTACCAAAGCTCTTTAATTTCCACATTTTGCGTTTGACTGCAGGTAGAGAGAAGAGTTCAGGGAAAGGAAAGGAAGGAGGACGAGTAAAGGTGTTAGGAACATTTAGAGAAAAACACTTTCGCTGAGCAACTTCATTACATTGTTCTTACAAAGAAGACAGAGAAGCAAGAGAACAAACATAGGCTGCTTTCCTATAATTAATCCTGATTTATACCTTCTGCTTGGCCAGCGGCTGCATCTCCTTTCTGATTCATGCTCTTCTTCCTCCTGTTCTTCTTCCTGTCACTCATGGGAGACGACTGGCCCAGCTCCTTTCCAGCAAAAGGGCCGGCTGTCGCTTCAAGGGCATCTGCAGAAGACACCGACTGACTCCTGACAGCGTTCTCATAGCAGAGATGCAGCTAAAGTGACTGAAAACTATTTCCTAGGCTACGTACCAACGCTTTGTGCTTTGGTGGACAACGACGAGGGGCAGCGCTGAAGTCCTCTCTCTCCGCCTTGAGGGGACAAGCTGCCCGAGCGATCGTCGACCACAGACAGAGTGGCTGGACACAACTGAGGGACTGATACACAAAAACAAAGTCAATGTGTCAGTACTGGGGACAGAACGTTTGGGCTCATTAGTCCGAAGTGCTGTTTTACATTTACTGGAAAATGAACCGGCGCAAAGGATGATTGTTTCGTGGGTGGGACCTGTCGGTCTTATGATCTGTTCCACACACAGATACCAGTAGCCCACCTGTGCTGGTGCTGTCAGCCGCTGTCAGCTCCTTACTCAGGCCATTAACTCCTGGTACAGAGCTGGGCGGGACGGGCGAGGGGCCCACAGGCGCCACGGCTCTCGGAGGACGCTTTCCAGGAACCTTTACCGTCACGCGCAGCAGGTCAATTTCCTTCCCATGGACATTCTGTGTGTAGTCCTGAAGCACATGATATTACAACTGTGAGTGTTTTTAGCACATACAGTCAAACACGGTGCATTTTGCATGAAACAACCCATTGTTCTCTTGTCTTTACGTGTGCGACTGTTACTGATACTACTGAGAGAAGGAACAGTTTGCAAAATCCTCAGCTAGCCTTAAAAACAAACGTCATTTTCTGTATTGCTGTATAAAACTAACGTGTTAATGTTAGAACACAGTGTCCTGCTGACGCTCTGAGCTGAGGTAGTGGCTCTTCAAACAAACAATCACGTGTTCTTGAATAACATGGCCATGCTATTATATTTCTCAGACAGAGGTCCAGTATAGGATTCAATAACTCAGTTTAAAGATTACAGGTGAAACATGGCCTGACTTCTAGGACGTTTGATTTGTTGGCCGTTTACTGATGTGTAACCCTTTCACTGCTGGATGGATTGGATGGCGTGTTGCCTGTGAGGTCTTACGCTGGAGCTAGAGTGGTAGGACAGCGTGCCGTTGTTGGACAGCGTGACAAATTTCTTTTTCCACTCCTTATTGAGAGAGCTACCGCTTCTCTTCCACAGGATGCTCTGTCAGACAAGAAACAAGCAAGGTGAGCGCATTCAACAACAAAAAAGGCAGAGTCTCTAAATTTAGACTCCTCACAGCTGCTGTGATCTCTTCAAACTGTGGCTGCATCACAGAGTAGCTAAAAGCACTTGCACATTATTAATAGAACACGCCCGAGAAAGGTTGACAGTGATGAAACAACTGGTTTTTTGGGCTGCTTATGTAAGATGAAATAAATAGACAAGCACATCTTTGTTTTCCACCTACTGTAGCTTTTGCTCCACTGCACAGAGAATTGACACACATTACTGAGCTGGGTGTGAGCTGAAGCATTTAAATGCACCTGCAGTGAACGTTTACCTTATTTTTGCAAAGTTCCTAACGTTAACCAAACCTGTTTAATGGGAACCCCCCTCACGCTCGGGTCCCCTTTCAGATCACCAGCCTTTTTATCCGGGTCCCGGTTCTGAAACAAATCAAACAACCAACAGAGTTCGAAAAAGCTTGAGGTTCAGCGGAGACGGAGTGAGACGAACCTGAATGGAGTGAAATGACAGCGAGGGATGACAGGAAGAGGTAAGGAGGGCGCAGCAGTTCGTGTCAACTGACCTTGAAGAGAGACGGTCGTCTGGGGATGCCCTTCAGCTGCCGTGCGTTGACACCGCCTCCCCCCTCTCCCTGTGCAACCCTCAGGTCTCTGTGAGCCACCACAGGGGTGGAGGGGAGAGAATAGGCGTAGCCACTACTGGGGCCATTAGTGGCCTGAGAGGTCAAGAGGTGGCGATGCAGGAAATGGAGGCACGAGGAAAGAGATGGAGACTGTGAGAATGTGCTGACACGTGAAATGGGTGCAAGTGATTTACAAAATCAGTGGGTCATGACATGAATCTTCAAGAGAAATGTGGGAATGTGATGCTCATGGAGCTGAGATGGATGTACATAAAGTGATGGATGATCCTGAATCATTAGGTTTCACTTTGATAGACATTTTATACTATGTAGCTCCTTCCCAGATGAATGCAACCAAACAACCAGTCTCCAGTTTTGGAGATTTACTCTCCTTCCTTAGTCAGGGTTTCAATTCAATTTATGCTGGTACATGTTCCTGGTGTTTTTTATTAATCTCCCTAGAAAACATTTTTGTCGAAGTAATAGTTTTGGTGAACAGTGTTTTTGGGAAACGGCTGAAACGTGTTTTTCAGACCTGTTCAATATGAAGGTCGTCGTCTCATTTAAAAACATTAGTTTGTTTTCTATACTGGAAATTCCCATAAATTAAAAACAAACCCGTTTTAGACCTGGGTTGACAAAGCTGTTTATGCTGGTACATAATCCTGGTGTTTTGTGTTGGCTGTGATGCTGTTTTTATATTTTATGCGTGATATATAGAACTGACTTGGTGGCCACTTCGTTTTAAGGTTGAACTGCTACAGATTTGTGTATAACAGTGTGCGATGTGATATCAAGCGGCCAAGGCGTTTGGTTTGGCAGCTTGGGGCAGAGCGCGGTACCTGGCCTGGGAACGACGCGGATCCAGGTGTGGATCCTCCAGAGTGACTGGGAGAGTTTGGAAGAGACTTGCACGCCTGCAGAGCCGCCTGCTTCCTCTGAGCCACAATCTTCTGGGCAGCTGAAAATCACAACATCAGCGACTCGTCAGTAGCGTTTCAGCCGGAGGAATTAGACATTTTCTGCATATTGACAGAAACAATAAGCCTCGAGTCAACTCACCCTCTGAAAAGACTCGATCAACGTTGAACCCGTAGGTGGCGCAGGTCTCGTAGAACAGCGAGTGACGCACATCGATACATAACTGTCTGGCTCTCTGGTCCTCAATCACTCTGGGGTTGGTGCTGCTGATTTTATCTGAATTAACAATGAATTTGTTATAAACCACAAACATGAAATGATATAATAATCAGCACCTGCAATTTAAAAAAAATGCAAATAAATGACAACAATTTGTCTCCAGCTGTGAGTCATAACTGAAGGATCAGTATGTTTGTAAATTTACTGTAAAATCTTTTTATTCACTCCATGTTGTTCGCTAATTTGTTTGTTTGCTTCAAATTCGAGTAACATTTTTACAATTTACACTCATGGTGAGTCTGACTCGTCAAGTTTGAGTTTCGAGTACCTGACTTTATAAATGTTGAAATAGTTTATATACACACCACAGGAATAAAGTCAAAGCAAAGGCAGTTGAAAAATATCGATTGGAACTATATGCTGCTATCAAGTCAATGTATTCTCCACGGAAGCGAGTGGTGACTTCAGCAGAACAGTGACAAGCGTAATCTCTCTGTTACCACAGCTAAGCCTCGTAGACATGAAGTGTGTGTTTTACTGGCTCCCCTTCAGTCAAGATCTGCCTCCTACTGAGAATGTTTGGTGCATCAACAGGGAGAGTCTGACCTCAAACTATTTAGAGCCTGAGCTCTTGTATCCAGTAGCAATAGACAAATGTTCCAGCGGAAAATGAAAAGCTGATGTATCACAGCAGTAAACCGAACTCTGACTCTGTTGCAGCATCAATTCATAATCAACTAATATTGGCTAATATCAATGAAATACTATTTAACTGGTGAGTAAAACTGTGAAAATATTTTATTTTGATTCAGACAGAACCAGAGATTAGGTTTTTATGAAATTGCCTGGTAATGTCCGAGACGTTCAAATATTATTGTCTGACTTCAAAAGCGTTAAATGACGACTGTTTCACGGTGCCGTCTGACTGATGAAGGCTTTACAGACTGTGTCCGGTCTACATGGTTCGTGGTTCTGTGCTGACCTTGCGTGCCGACCACTATGACTGGGATGTCTGTGCGGAATGCGCTGAGCTGGCTGTAGAGCTGGTAAAGCTCCTGGAAACTGGCCTCGTTCTCCAGACTGAAGACCAGGATCACCGCGTCGACCCAGCTGCTGAACTGCAGGGAGAAGAGGAGGGAGACTGATGGATGACGACGTCTGCAGGTATTACAGCTCTGCACTCGCACGTTCACATAGTGATGCAGAATCAAGCACCTGGGCATCTGGAGCTCCAGGTTCCTCGCGGATCAGTAATAAATAACTCTGTCCATCCACCAGCACTTCCTTCTTATGCCTGCCGCCTGACAAGGACACACAACCACATAACAAACCACATTGCACTGCTGTAAATAAGGCCTCTCTGAGCAGCTGAACAATCATCAAAGACAAAGCTAACTATTGCTAAAGCCACTGTCTACATGTTCTCACCATCAGCCTTCTCAAGTGCGCAGTAACTGCCTGTGATGTACTTGTTCACCAGCGCGGACTTGCCACTTTTCAGAGTTCCCAGAATGCCCTGGGAGGAGAAGGAGGAACAAGTATAAACCATTACCATACTGAATTCTATTGTTATTCAAGAAAAATTGAATAGAAAATAGAATAGAAAATTGAAAGAACCATATAGTTATGTAAACAATCTCATTTTATAAGGACGCAGTTTGTGGGGAAGTACATTTACACTGTTAAGTCACCAGAAACCACATCAAATAATGAATAGACTCAGCGTTGTTTTAAGCTTTGAGGTAGGTTTCAGCGTGGATGCAACCAAACATTAACACTACAACGCGGTAACTCACCAGTCTGAGCTCCGGGATGGATCGGCTCAGGGTCCACTCCTGGCTGCTGGCAATATTTACTAGAGAGACAAACACTCAGTGTGATGTGTGCAGAGAAATTCATCTTCATTTACATCAAAATGGTAGCGATTGTAGGGACCCATGTGACTGTGAGGGAGCCATAAATCACAGTCATCCATATTCTTATCGCTGCATGGTGAGGTCCGGACGCTGCAGTGGAGCTGGCGGTTTGACTCCTCGTGACATTGAAGAGCCGCTGAACCAAACACCCAGAGCTGCAGCTAATCATTGTTTTCGCTACTGACTTATCTATAATAACGTAAAAAAAACGAGCACATTTAATTAAGGAAAATAAGTCATTGTGCAAACTCACTAAAGTATTAATTACTACATAAGTGCAAAAGTCAAAGTTGATCACATCACAGAGCTGAAGTACATTCTCCTGTCTCAACTTGCAAAAGTATCCATAAGATAACAAACAACCACAGACACAATAAGCAAACTGTGATAACAGCAACACCGATGTCTCCACCTTCCCTATCGTTAAAATATTAGAAATCAACCACGGCCGAACTGCAAAGCTTGCTCTTTGTCCGGTGAATTATTGTGTAGTATTCAGAATAACATCTCACGCATAAGGAGATTGGGTTCACCTCTGGAACAAGCTGATTCGACGCGCTGGCTGTTAATCAGTGTATGTTAGTCTAGGTCGGCTTGTACACAGCTGTGCCGATGTTCCTTCTGGGCAAAAGAGGTGACATCCAGCTGAAGCTTCAGAGGGGAGGGAGTCACTGCCACAGAGCCCTTAAACCTGACCAGCCTTAACCTCAAGCAGCACATCAGGACATGCTGATCCCTGCTCGTCTGCGGCTCCAATCTCAACATTTAAAACACCATAGAATCCCAGTTGTCCCAGTTGAGCACAGCACACACATGCACACCTCCTCCCCACCCCTTTGTTTCATCAGATTCTGCCTGTGTAGCAGCAGCAGAGGCAGCAGTCCTGTCGGTTGCCATGGCAACACTTTCTCCTACCCTAAATGTGCGTATGTGTGTGCGAGCGTGAGCGGAGATCGTCTCAGTACTAACACTGAACACACAGAGAGTGAATGAATGCATAAAGCTTCCTCTCTCCCCCCCTCGAACTGACTCGCGCTCTTTCTTTAGGCAAACATGTTTGTGAAAGCCACGCGCTGTTGTACATCACAGACTCCGACACACAGCTTGGAGAAAAAAACAAGTCCCAAGCAACTGGCCTACAATAAATCTTAAAATATCCCTTTGCTGTGAATTAAATGCTTTACAGCAACAAAGACAGGAGTGAGAGGATCCTAGTGGCAGAACATGGAGTGGGTGGAATATCAAGGGCTGGATTAGTAATGTTCTTGACTGGCTGGATCCACACCTCCCTTCTTGACATGGGTGAACAAACATTGCCTCATATCTTCTGCCATTTTCCAGCTGATTTAACTTGAATGTACAGTTGAGGCAAACCCCAACTGCTTTGGCATCATGCTCTCAGCTTCCCCCCAGCGATGTGAAACCTCTCGGAGAGGAAGTGGATTAAGGCCGTCCAAGGCCATTCTATTGTCGGGTTCAGATCAAAGAACTTTATCTGTCATCTCTGTATCTGACAGCACATGTGCCTGTGGGGAAATGATGATGACGGTTGAGCCTGTGAATCTGTGTGTGGTTGGATGGATGGGCCCCACCCAGTTTAAATGAGTGCCTGTGCACAGACGAAGCAGATGCGATGTTTGTTTTGGTCCTGGAGCTGAAGGTGTGACTCTGATAATGGTTTGTTGTTCAGTAGTTAAATAAAGATGAGAGCTGGGCGACTGGAAGCGGAGACTGTGTGTGTGTGTGTGTGTGTGTGTGTCCTCATACCTTCCTCCTCGCTGGAGTCTCTCTGTATATAAACAGGTGGAGCTGTGGAGGATGACCCCACTGACCCTGAACTGCTCTTTGTAAAAATGCCACTGATGAACTTGAGCATCTTTCTGTCTTTAGCGGAGCCTCGTTGGCTCTGCTGTGACTGCTGGGCTTCCCTGGCCAGCCCCAGGTCTTCAGAGAGGCTGTTCAGGTCACTGTTGTCCAGCGTGCGGCTTTTGCCTTTACGTGCAGGTTTGGGGGCCTGGGTGGCTGGTGCAGGCAGGGAGGTGGAACCCGTCTTCAGCTTCTCCTTTCGCGTATTGTCTCTCATCATTGCAACCATGCCGCCTCTGATCTCTAGAGGTATTCCAGTGTGAACTTCGTCCTGCAGGTCCCTCCATCCTTCGGGCCTGCTTGCTTCAGCCCACGAGGCCCTGCAGGGGCCCGGTGAGCGCGTCGGCACGCGGCAGTCCTTGCGGTCGAGGCTCTGGGCTGAGGTAGGGCTGCGCTCTCTGCCCTCTCTGGACTCTCGTCCCCGTGTGGCCAGGCTGGTGTGAGACTTCAGCAGACTCACAGGCCGCTGTCCGGTTGGACAGAGAGGAAGACTGGTTCTGGTCGGGGTGCGGCTGGGCTCAACACAACCCTCGGTTGGTGGAGAGCTGCATTGCTTTTCATCTGGAGTGAAAGGTTTCTTCTCTACGTGTGTTAAGTCACCAGAATTAGTCTTGTGAATGGATCTTCTGTCAGCAGGGAAAGAGACGGAGAGGGAGCACGGTGGCTTCTCATTGCCTTTACTGAGGGTATCGACGTTGGAGGGCAGTTTGCCCCTCAGCGGACTGAGGGTTTTTCTCTCTCCGTCTTTAAGTTTGTTAATTACCTTGCCTCCTTGTTCAACCGCAGCATCCTCGGCTCTTTGCGGTTGTCCTAAAACTACTCCGGCTCCATTCTCAGCCCGTGCGAGCTCTCCACTTTCACCCGCAGCGGACAGTCCAGCCTCCTCTTTGGCCTTTTCCCCCGGTCCGGCCTCCGCCTCCTTCCCCTGGGTGCTGTTTTTGGATACCCCTCCATTCTCCCCCACAGCCTCTACCTTGACCAGAGTGAGGGAGATGAGGTAGGTGGTGCGCTGATGCAGTGTGCCTTCGCTCATGTGGTCAGGCTTCAGTGGACACACAGGAGATGAATGAGATCAGACCAAGCGACATGAAGAGCTGAGAGCCTGCCAGCGCGTCGGGACGCGAAAGAATCTGACAAAAAAGGGAGGGAGATTAAGTTTGTCCGTGCGAGCTACAGCAGCAGAGGAGCTGGTTACATCCATCCCCCGAATCTCTGTTTGGTCCTTTGTTTCAAATTTGAATTTCTCCTGGTCGCTGTAATTTTCATTCCTCCTGGACACAGAGATGAAATCCCTTCTCTCTGGCTGTCAGTGCAGCCCAAGCAGCTCTTTTGTTCGTGGAAAACACCCGATGAATATCTTCCCACCGCATGCAGCTACTGAGGTAAATAAATCTTCATGGTGCGTGATGCTAATCATTGGCTTGACCTTACTTTTATATGCATCCCGCAGCAAACGTCATCAACGTGACGAGCAGCACCTGTAAATAAAAATGTGAGGCCTAAGACTGTTAATGTCAACCTTTAAGCAGAGGGACACAGTGCGACCAGAGCCGAGCGGTCCAGTCAGATCATGGGCTCTGTTGACAGCAGCATCCGTCCATAGAATGGCGGCAGAAAGCAGGCGAGGAGACGAGCGCAAGGACGTTCAGAGCTGAAGAGGATCCGGGGGAGACGCCAACAGAAGCCCGGGCGCACATCTGAAGATGGATGACCGATTCAGGGCGCGTCCGGCCATCACGCCTCTCTCGCTGTCTCCTGGACTTCCTGCGTCCTTCTGAGCGCATCGGGCGGTGAGCATGACAACACGGGAGGCAGCGAGGCGAGCGGCTTCTCAGGCAGCTCCCACCGCCGCCTCGGAAGACTTCGAGACGGAGACGCCGTTGTCGCACAGGTTCAGCGAGTGCAACGCGCGTCCCGTGCGCACACGCTCACCCTCACACATGGCAGCTCTCCGCTCGCACCGTGCGCTTCTCTCTCCCGCACTGAAAGGAATCTACTTGCGTCCCCTGGTTCCAGCTGGTCCAGCGTGTTTCCCGTCCTCTGCCCAGTTTATTCTGCGCTTTCAGCCTGTGCACAGTCCCCGCTCTTTATTGATCATCTTTCTCATTCCCCTCCCCTCCATGTTTCCCATTCCCTGGAGAGAAGACGGAAAGGAAAGGAAGGGAAGAGAAGGAAAGGAAAGGAAAGGAAAGGAAAGGAAAGGAAAGGAAAGGAAAGGGAAGAGAAGGAAAGGAAAGGAAAGGAAAGGAAAGGAAAGGAAAGGAAAGGAAAGGAAAGGAAAGGAAAGGAAAGGAAAGGAAAGGAAAGGAAAGGAAAGGAAAGGAGAGGAGAGGAAAGGAAAGGAAAAAAGGAGAGGAGAGGAGAGGAGAGGAGAGGAGAGGAAAGAAAAGGAGAGGAAAAAAGGAGAGAAGAGGAAAGGAAAGGAAAGAAAAGGAAAGGAAAGGAAAGGAAAGGAAAGGAAAGGAAAGGAAAGGAAGAGAAGGAAAGGAGAGGAAAGGAAAGGAAAGGAAAGGAAGACAAACAGTGCAGGGGAGGGATGAAGCAGAAGGAGAGGGGGCATGAATAGCAGAGGATAAGAAGCATTAGACAAAAGATGGATGTATGTTTGTGGAGAAACAACACACTCGTGGGCTCCTGCCTCATTCATCCAGCGCAGAGCAGTTTCATCAAGATCATCCTCCTGTCTTCAGCTGTAAATACGTTTATGAGCGAGCACTTCTGTGTGGCTCCTCCTCAGTAGGAGGCTTGGCCTGTTTGTTGCTAAGGTGTTACAATCTTCCTGGCTCTGGTGGCAAAATCTTCTCCTCGATGTGCTTCCTCCTCCTCCTCCTGTTCATTTGGTGCATTCTGTATCGCAATCGCTCTCAGGTTCCCTGTATGGAAATGGTGCGGTTCCTGTGCCGAAATGCTGTTGTGTGAGCATTTGATTGTGTCTGTGTGTGGCACGTGTGAGTAAAAGAGATTTTCTTTGAGTGTATTGATCTGTAGTCTATGGTCTGTTCATTAGCAGAAGTGGGTGAGGGCTGTGCTCACAACTGGCAATAGCATGAGAGGATGAGATCATATCAGACACTGATGGTGGAGAACAGAAAGCAGAAAAAACACACATGAACTCTGCCCGACAAACCACGTCGCAAACTGTGAAAGATGTAGGTTATAATAACCATAATTAAAATAAGATATATAAAGACAGAAATTTCTGTGTACAGCAGCAGTAGATGGATAGAATTCACTGTATTTCTGCAAGCGTGTAAAATATATTTTTTATAAAAGTATTTCACTGAAATGGAAGAAGGCAGCAATTTGAATTAGGCGATTCATTTTAAATTATTATCAATTAAATGTTCCCCACATAATTATTAAGCCTATAGCTGAAACCATGTTGTGAATTTTCCTTTGAAATATGTTTAAATAATTAGTATAGTTGCCAATTAGTCAATTAATTAAGCCTTTGGTAAGAAAACCATATTATTATTTAATTCTCAGCAGGTGGAATTTTGATTTTCCTATCTGATTAAAAACAAGCAAAAAAAAGAGGTTTTTTTAATCACTGATATCAGAAGGACACTATCATCCCATCATACACAGGCTGAGCGTCCAGCTGCTCAACCCCCGTCCCTCCTATAGGAGGGCAAAAGCTACTCACTCTGAATACAAAAGAACCCTGAGAGTCTTTGGCAGGAGAAAGCAAATCTGCTAGTGACTCGCCAAACGTGAGGACATGATGGCTGCCGCCTCCAGCCCAAAAGAAGCAGAAGAAGAACCCTGAGTCAAAGCCTGCACGAGCTTCAAGGCTGCTGTTATTGCTAAAAGGTGTCATTACTGTGAAATAAGTAAAAAATCCTGTTGTCTTCAAGGCGACACGTTTTCTACATTCCCTCATGTTGTTGTCGTCAGATGGACAGAGGCCAAGGACACTAGTCACGCTGCGTGAGTTGTTGTTTTTCCTCATTGTGCACTGTCCCTTATCGTCGTTATCGTCTCCCTCTGCTGCCACACTACAGCAGTCACGTTCACGTTCAGTCACTTCGCTCCCAGGAGCCCGACACCCTTTCCCCCGCTTCCCGTAGCTTAATCTCCTTCTTACTTTACATGTAGGAGCATCAGTGAACTCTACACACAGAGATCCAGGATCCACAGGCACCACACTGACCCTCGCTTCAGTGCAGACAACTGAAATCACTAATTATCCAGAAAAGGAAAGAAATAATTCAGTTCATTTTTACACATATGGAGATTGTCTCTCACAGCTCTAATGCAACTGGACAGTTTTAGCTACTTAAGGTGCTTTACTGTATTTGTTGCAGTAGTCTTTTATTCTAATTCATACATGCATCATGATGAACGTATCATATGATGCATTTAAGCATATTTAATATGGTATTATCTATGAATCAGTGATGTATATTGTGCCATTGTGTAACAGTCTATAAGAGACACTGTATCTGTGCAGCATCTTCATTTGCAAACTAGTAACTACACTAGTGACACAAACATAAAGTGATTAAACTAAATTCTGGGTCACATCAAGCAGAAATATTCCAGCCCCCACTGAATATATCTGAGCTTAGAATAAGAACATGACAAGAATGATGGTCTGCAACCAAACAAAGCTTTTTTTCTACAATGGAAGAAGTAATCAGATCCTTATTAAGGTCAAATCAAATGAGTAAAAGAACGGGTCAACGAATTAGCAGAAAAGAAAAGAAAGGTGCAGTTAACACCCTCCTCCTTCACTTTACTGTAGGTTCATTCTGTAGGCACGGGTAATTTTTACGGGTTAGTTGGAATTGAAACTTGAAAAAAGCAGTAACAAATTGTATCACTTTAACAGGAAATGGTGAGAAGTAGCAACATGAGGAAATGATGTCAAAATGATGAGCTCTACATGTGTAGGGCCTGTTTGTCTGAGAGGAAGTGGCTTTGAGGGCTGTTGCAGATTGGCAGACAGGAAGTAGGTCCCGTACCAGGTTCTTCCTGCTGCCATGGTGATGGCTGCTGTGGAACGTTGCCATTGGTCAATGTGTCCAGAGGCTAACTGATAAACAGACGCGACCGTGTGCTAAGTGATGGAAGGTGAAATTTTGGCCGTCAGAACTGAAATAATTGCACACTGCGGAAATCTAAACGCCAAACATGACCGACACAGGAAGTAGAGAGGAAGATATCAAACTGCCTTCACATTTCAGTTAATGCATTTATGAGCGTCCTGAAAGTCAGACCAAGCAACTGACTTTTAGAAATACAGCTAATATGGTGCTTTCTTCCCTACAATTGCTAATTAAGCCAAAGTCAATGGTAACAGAGCCATAGAAAGATGAGCTTACCTTGAATACTGGTAAGGAAAACTTTAAGGCCTGAGCGCAGCTGTTGGTCTTCTACCCTCTCAAACTGCTTGAAAAGTCTGTTGATTGCACTCTGAAGGGATTCATACCTCTTGATCTCTGCTTTTATTGCAGTGGAGTTCACCGATTTGCTGTTGTTGTTCATCTTGATGTAGGCATCTGTTCTAACCTGAAGCAATGTGCTCGCGTCAGCCCATTTGAACTCCTGGCTGTTTGCTTCACAACACGAACACAAACGTGAGACGCAGAAGCAGGAGAAAAAGAAGCGTTGGAGGACCGGGGTGTCTCTCGCTCGTTCTCTAGACCACAAAGTCAGTTCTTAAAAGCTGGCGTCTCAGTTTCCAGGTTTGAAATGAACTGAATTCACTTCCTTATTTCACACCACATGCTACGCTAGCAGCTCTCACTGCTGTGGTGATACCGCTATTGTAACAGACGCTACGGCTGATAGCTACGAGAACCAGTGATGTGAAAGAGCTGATGCGGTTGGCGCTAATGTTAGCTCTAGATTGAAGGATATACTTGAAGCCCTTTCTGAGTGATCATCACAAGTGATGACTGTTCATTGCTCTAATAAATAGATGTCAGCTCACATTTTTAATTATGCCACAAATCTTTTCATATATACTAACATTAACATCTCACAAATTTGGAAACTGATCTGCTCACCCCAACATTAGTTAAGTATAACACACACACACACACACACACACAATATCTTCATATTAGAGTAATTTTTAGGTAAATAATTGCAAATAATGACGTGATTTATTTTGGATGAATAGATAGATGTTAAATTAAATGTGCAAATGTTAATATGATGATGCAATGTCAGATGTTTACAGGCCGAACATAATCCATATCGTAGTTAGTTACAGTATCAGTAACCAGGACTGTAACCAGGCTGACCAAGGGTCATAGTTCACCTTTATCTCAAAAATCCTAGTAAAAATTGTTTAAAAAAATCAGTCATAGCACAGAAAGTTAGTCACTAATGATGTTGTAACCTCAGCTGCAGCTTTCTGCACTCGTTATTTGGTGTATTTTATTTGGAAATGAATGTATCGTTTTTTGTATTTGAAAAATTGTAAATTTGTATACAAATTTTCTTTGCACACTTTCATTCTTTCGCACCTTACCAACTGTTTGTAGCTGCGGGTAAAATTAATTTCCCCACTGTGGGATCAATATCGTATATCTTGTCTTATGTTAGAACGCGCTGGAGGGTTTCTTGGCTGGCCTGGGAACGCTGCAACAAGTGTCTAGGGAGGTGACATTTTTAGTTCTTAACATATTGTAATATTGTCTTTTACTCACTCGCCCATGATCATTACTCCTCTCTCCTACACTGTTCAGTACAACTGACAGTTGTAGAGCCAATTAAAAACTATGAAAACTAGTCAATGACATCACTTAGTGACTTCAACAGACAGCCAATAGATACTTTCCTTATTAAGGAGTCCGGTTTCAACAATCGGAAACCTGCAGCCAGGTCGTCATGTTGCGAAGGGCAGGATGCAGTCCATTAACTGATGTGACTATGAAGCTCATTGTTGCCACTGGCCCTTGTCTAGAGCAGCATTCAGGCGTCACACTGTTTCCAGTATAAGTCTGCTCCAGATATTGTTTTTTCCCCTTCAGCACTAAAACCAGGAAAGATACAGTAGAACCCATTATTATTATTATATTATGTCTATTTCTGTCATATGTACACAGCTGTGAATGATGTCACAGCCAGCCAAGTTCCGTGATAGAAACACGTTGTCAACTTATATTTTACATTTTCATAAATCTTCATAATAGGATGTTTCCTTTATCCTGGATGTTCTACTTCTTTGCAACAGATTTGAGTATTTCCTTAGTTTTTAGGGCGATGACGTAGGTCGACACCCTGACGTCACGTGTGCGCTGACGTCACCGGATACGCCCATTCCACTGACAAACAGATACTGTCGCTTCTGAGAGACATACAGCAGTTTTTGATAGGTTTTATTAATTCATCGGGCTCCCGGTGAGAGAGGTCCTTCGAATATGGTCTGTGGCGGTTTCACCTGTTCCAAAAATGCGCTTTGTTCCCTGAATGTGGTTTACATGGTGAGTCTACACAACGGGCCATCAGGCTAAGTTTGAGCTAGCTACATACGCTAATCGCTTAAATGCACTGTGATGTACTGATTGTGCTGTCATTTGCGCTTCACTCTACAGCTTTCTGTTGGTATGTACACGTCTTCAATCGTTAACGTACCTATTAAAATTGTTACGCTCGTTAGCTGTCTAGAGAGTTAATGTAGAAGTAGCCTAGTTCTCTTAGCTTATTAGCCCACCGTACCTAGCATATTTGCTATCGCTATCTCGTATGAAGGCAGTCGGTGTTTCGAATTTATGGATGACCACGTTACCTGGTGACCGACGCCCTAATGCCGCACCGGTTGCTCGTAGTTGCGGCAGCTGTTGGAAACGTCCCTGCCAGCGCCGGTTGCCTGCGTTTGCACGATCTAACCAAATGGACGTAAACGGCCTTTGACAAGAAACAATCTGACGCAGTTTGAACGTTGTTCTGAAAAAGGTCTGCTCCGATGTGTTTTGAACAAAATGTAAAATTCCAAACCTCTGCGTTTTGTCGTTGGAGCTTTGTTTGGATTAAACAAGAGCCACTTGTACAAATATTCTGCATCACTTTCTGAAATGTGTCGGTCTGGAGGCGCTTGGATCATATCAAGACAAACCGGCACCGACGAGGACAGCTAAGCTGCGTTTTCCTGTTTCCAACAGCTGCCGTGACTACGAGTGCGGCATTCGGAAGTTGGTCACTAGTTAACATGGTCACTCGTAGATCTGAAACACTCGTAAGGCCAGCTGAGCTACAACGTGAACGTGACGTACATGGGTGTTTTTCCAGGCCGTTGTCTCTCCTCAGCCGCCTGAGGGGTACTGCACTAAAGCACCATCAGGGATTGAGTCGTGGTTTTCCACATGCCCTGGATGGACCCATCCTTGACTTGGTTGCAGAGAAGCAGGCTCAATGAATCCCAGTCTAGTTACGTGGAGATTTATTCTGTGTCGCCTGTGCATGACAGGCCACTTATCGCATCTTAATTCAGCCCAGATGCATGAAAGCAGATTAAATTAAGATGAATTCCAGGCAGATTTATTCTTTGAAGTTAGCCTGGTCCAGAGCAGGCCAACATTCCGGATACGTTCATTCTGATGACTTGCTTAATTCTCCTGCCTATTAGACAATAAGGTTTTCTGCAGACATGTTACCTCATTCAAAATATTCTGCATTAATCTGATTTAGGTGTGTCTACATTTCTGAATGATTGCACTCTGTGAATAACCTTTTAATTTTCTAGAGTAACATTTATTGCTAGTGCCAACGTTTGTAGTGTGGCCTACATCAGTTCCGATTTTTTTGTGAACTGTCTGGTCATTATTTTTGGATTAGGGTTTACTTCAGAGTCAGTGTTTTCACATTTAACTGTAAAGGATAGTGAATCTAAATGTATACAGCTGCAAGGTTTATTATTTAAACTGTTGTCCTTGTGGTATTTCCCTCCCTGCTATCCTGAGACGTATGCTGCCTGAGTTTAGCCTGTTCTTAATCAGTTCTGCGATCAATAAATGTGGTCTTTTAAACAACACAGTGAATAGCTCTCTTCCCAGCTGTCTTTGCTGGGCTTGTTTTAGCTGATCCTGGCTCGACTAACGTGAAGCAGAATAACCCACAACTACCTTCATAGGATAGGTCAAGTCAGGATATGTTGATTCTGCTTTTGTGCCATATCCCTCAGGGTTTGACACAACAAGATTTCACAGCTCATGTGACATGTGATTGTTAACACATTAGCACCAGTATGAATAATTAACGCAAACTGAGGTTTGAAAAATAGCAATAGATTCAACTGGCCTTTAGCAAATTATCAAAGTACACTGTGGTGTCATGTTGCTGTATTATTTTGTCCCTTTGCTCAAAGGGGATGGGTTGTAATGGATCCATCAGATACACGCTGCCTCAGCTGACTCTGCTTAACTTCCTGCCCTTTGCTCTACAGCTGGTTGGGCTGCTGCTGATTGGAGTAGCAGCATGGGGGAAGGGGTTTGGCCTGGTGTCGAGCATTCACATCATCGGTGGGGTTATTGCGGTTGGTGTCTTTCTTCTTCTAATTGCCATTGTAGGACTCATTGGGGCAATACACCACCACCAAGTCATGCTTTTCTTTGTATCCTTTGTCATTGATCAAAACACTCAGTGTTTGTGACAATTTCACAGTTGCAGTGAGTTTGATACAGTTATTGGAAAATCCAACTTTTTGTTTCTGCCATGTTGGTGCACTGTTGTTTCTTTGACCTTCTTCAGTACATGGTCATCCTTTTCATCGTCTTCCTCTTCCAATTTGGAATTTCCTGCTCCTGCTTGGCAATGAACCGTGTGCAGCAGGTGAGGAAAACATGGCTAACATTTAACGTACATTGATTTACATTTGTGTGTCTTAAGCTTATGAATCGTGTTTTTATTTTTTCCAGGAAACCCTTTTAAACTCCGCTTGGGGGGTGTTAGACTCCAAAACAAAAACACAACTGGAGGTCCAGCTGAACTGCTGTGAGCTGATCAACACCAACAGTACCCGCACCCAGTTCCATAACAATTTGGAAGACTGCCATGCCGTACGTTTCATCGTGAAATCTTTTCACAGTTGCCACATTTAATTGTTCTTGAGCTAGCTTCTGGTAATAATGAGTAATAAACACAAATGGTTGAGTCCTACTGTTAAAAGCTAAACGCCCTTTTTTCCTAATGTCAGCCTTGCAAATTGAACGGTAGCTGTTCCACCTGTGTTGACATGATGCTACATCATGCAACAGAAGCTCTGAAGATCCTTGGGGGTGTCGGGCTCTTCTTCAGCTTTACAGAGGTCAGTGTCTGGTCTCATTCTGTACATTTAAGCATTTAAGTCTCATTTAAAACAAACTAAGGCAAGGAGTGTGTCTGTTCCAACACGCGCTAGCTTAACCTTCCCATGTAGACAAAACACAGTTTCTGTCTCTTCAAACCCAGAGACAAAGAAAACCTGTAATTTCTGTTGACAGATTCTTGGAGTGTGGCTTGCTGTGCGCTACAGAAACCAGAAGGATCCACGAGCCAACCCAAGTGCTTTCCTATAGTCTGTTCCACAGCTCAGTACCACAGATGCAGTTTGAGTCACACTGGTACACGCTCAGTAACGCACATTTAGAGGCACATACACAACACAGAACTACACCAACCACAGGCACACAGAAGACAAGCACACACAGCATCCGACAGAAACAAACACCTTCACCTGAGACTAAGACACAAAACAGGGCAAGCTGAAAACGCTGGATACTTATGTATGAAAGGGTGATTTGTTATACCAAGAAGCACAGCTTGTTGGTATCACGACCCAGCCTTGATTTGAGTACCAGCCCCCTCGATCGTGGCCTGCTGGATTTCAACTACATGACAAGCAATGAGATATCCCTGCATGTGTCCTACACCTGCAAAGCAGAGGGCCTCTTTGATTTCATTCCATGCACCAACAACATGACTGCGGCATCTTGAAATGTTCCTCTAGTTTCTAATGTAATGCCACCGCGTAACCACAGAAATATTTCTCTGATCAGTGCAATCGGTGACGTGTAGAACTGTTAATGCTCATGCCCAGTCAGTGTGCTGACAGTCTGCTGAATGACTCGGGGAAGTAAAACCTGGTCATAAAATGTAAAGTAGTTTTTGAAATGTGTGTATTTTCACATGGCACTAATACTGAAATCTAACAGGTTTTAAGATAGGTGTTAGGTAGCATAGTTGCTAGTCATTCGGGTTCATGTATTTATGAAATGTAACTGAGCCAGCTGAGTTTTAACAGTCAGATGTTAGGATGCCAACGGACTGCAGCCTTGATGTTGTACATAACCTATTAATGATGTAATTCTCTGAAACCAGTCTTGATGACTTTTGCAATGTACTTGCCCCAGTTGTTTGAAAGTTTGTGCCTAACTGAGTTCGCAATACTGTTCAACATGTTCCTTTGCATTACAGTCATGTTGCTTAGAACAGAGCGTGGTCGTGTATTTTACAGTGGATTCAGCTACGTCTCAGCACCTCCCGTGTTATAGGAAGACAAAAACAAAGACTTGTGCTAAATGATTGGGCTGCTTAATGCGAACCTAATTGTGTTTTTATAGTGGTCGTCATGGAAATGTGATCTTGGTTGCAATTTTTGTATGTACATTATTATTATTTTAAACCTTTTGTAAAATGATTTAGTTTAATAGTTGTTCTCCATTGTTATCTGCTCTTCTGTTCATCAGTGTTAAAATCTCGATTTTGTTAGCATTTGTTTAAGTTTAATGATGACTCGTTAGGCTAAAGTTATGTTGTAGTTTAATGCTGTAATGTTTAATGTTTGACCTTGACTGCTCATGAAGTCTCATTTTTAAGGACTAATGCTAAATATAATCATGTCTTCAACCTGTCGACTTTGCTGATATGGATTTCCTGTTGCTGGTGCTGGAGTTTTGACATGTCTTAAGCACTATGCCATAAATTTCACCTCACTTTCAATTTGTGTCCACTTGTTGTTCTAATGTATCTTTAATTTTCAGACTTAATTTTCCAAATAATAAAATCTCAAATTTTGATGTTTCTTCAAGTCATTGTTCTGCTAAATGCAACAATGTTGTTGTTGATGTCAGTTGTTTTCTGGCTTCACTTTAAGGTTCATTTCCTTTTGAAGCATGATTGTGATAAACCATATGATACGAACATTACTATGTGCATATGTTTTTAGATAGATAAAACAGACTTTTCCTAAGAAGTCTTGGACATTTCTAGTTTTTTTAAACCAGTTTTGGTTCTTTTTGTTTGTCCATCAGTCTTCTGAATCTGAGAAATTGTGTTTAAATGAATAATTAGATAACCAGGAACAGTTACATTACATGTTGATGAATTAACAGTTTAGGCTCCTGTTTAGTTTTTTATTGATACTTTTCATACTTAAATTCAAATCTAAACCCAGAAGTCGTCTTCTTACTACATGATAACAGAACCGAGAGCAGCTGCTTTTTATTCCCACCATTCACTGATGTCTGTCGTGGGCTAATAACTCCAGGCAAGCAGGGAAGAAATATAAAGACGTGTTTTTCAGGGAGCTGTGAAAACATGCAATAAAGGAACCAGAGTTTTGTAAACTGCACAACCCACTGAATCGTCTAATATGTCAGCATGCTCTCCTAAGGGTCCAACGCCAGTCCACACCCTGTGATGCATGTCCATATGCCGAGTGTATTAGCTCAGAGAAACTCACCAACAGGGGAGGCCATCTGGCTCCTGACAGATATAGCGTGGGTTCTGTGAGCACATGAAACAAGCTCTTAAAACATTTGGTTCATTATATCACAGCACTGTGGTTTAGAGGTTTTACAAGGGGTTTTCTACATGCGTAACTATTCAGGTATATTTCCCAGCTGGGGTAGCCGTTAGCATTGTTGACCCACGGGTCGATTCCTGGGGTCGCCCTCCCGTCAGTCAGGTTAACTAGAGAGTCTAAATATCTGTAGATGTGAGTGTGAGCGAGTTGTTGGTCTGTTTGTGTGGCCCTGTGATGGACTGGTGGCCGCTCCTCCCAAATGTATACCCACACATTTAATCGTGTGTATTTGATCATTAAACCTTTTCTTTTTCACTGTACCTCCTCCTGGTTTTGAATCATTCCACATCGTCGGCCTTCACGTGATGATGAGGTGTGTCAGCCAGGACAAGCCCACCACATTCACCTCCTGCTACCTTGCCACCTGGTACAACCCACCGCGGTGCCTTCAGCTTGGGTGATGGACGAGTAAACCTCCAGAGTCTTTGCTTGACCTGCCGGGACCCATCGGTTGCCACAGGAGCTAGATTTGTCCCAATGCCCACATCAGTTCAGAGTAGCCTGGAGCCATAACATTAACATTACAGTATGTAACTGTATGGAAACTACGTCAAAGACTCCCTGTGTAACATGTTCAAGTGAACTTTGTCGTGTGGGAAACTGGGGAACAAGAAAAGCAATATGAAGAAAACTAAAAAGCTCAAGTGAGTAAAAGTAGGTGAGTCGATTTTAGGTTTGCATTACATTAAACATTACATTGTGCCTCCCTGCTGAGCAGACATCATCATGTAAATGGGAGCAGGATATCCTCATTTCATACACGCATCTCAGAACCATCACTTCATTAGCATTTCTCTCCACATGCAGCATCATTATAAAGCAGCCCTCCCACACAATGTGCCACAGCGCAGTCATACATTAAGGACACCTCCAGAACAGTTTATTCCTGTACTGTGTACTAATGCTAATTAGTACTGAGGAATTGTAGTCGGGCTATTGCACTGCATGTCAGGTGTGTTGTGCCTAAAATAAATCCATCTAAAATCAATCTATCAAGATCAGTGTGACAGGAATTTGTGGGGATTGTTGTTACAATGTGCAGGAGATGTGAAAGGAGACGAAGAGGCGTCCTCTGGCCCTGTGCCTCCGACGTTTCCCTGATTAGCTCATCTTAGCATCTCTGCTGTTTGCAGCATTATTTACAGTGTCAAACCTTTACATGATGCTCACACGAAGCACACGCTGAAGTTTCAGAGACACTTGTCCTGTATTACGCTTCCGGCAGTAGATAAATAAATCATTATTTAATGGGGTTGAATTTTAAGTATAATTTTGAGGAGTAATTTTAAGTAAGTATATAGTTTTATACCTTTGAGAAGGAGATATTGAACATTTTACTAAAGATACTTGTCCAGTTGGCCCTTAACCCCCAACTCCAGTATCCTGTTTCCCACACATCCACTAATGTCGTTCAAATCAGCAGGACATCTAAAGGAAGACATCGTCTTCACATTATCAAACAGAGAATTCTACAAAATAGTTGTGTTTCTTCTCTACACTCCTTCGCTGTGGTGACATGTTACTCTTCTCCAAACCGTTTTACATGTATGATGCAGAATAGTTTGTGCTGCTGTTGAGCTGCATGGTCGTTTCTAGTTCAGGCCCATTTCAGTTTCCCTTCTGTCTGATATGTTAATGACAGGGACTAGGTAACAGAGTATCGCAATATACAGCTACTGTGGAAAAGTATGTGAGTCTACGGTAGATTCAGTATCACTGCAGAATATACCGGCCTTGCGAGAAGCCATGGTTCTGTTTTCTGCAACGTAAAAAACGAAATTCAGGCTGATTGGAGATTCAGGAGAAACCCTTTGCTTAATGAAAGTCTCCTCTGCCTGATATGAAGTACTGCCTTGTTTACAGTGGACATGATGTTGAAGTCAGATCAATATAGATTCATATTATCACAGATAATAAACGCTTGGTGCCTTGAAACAGACAAACCCCGCAGCGACGCTTTAAACCTGCCCCGATCACGTCCAGACACACACACGCACCAGGCGTCGTTCGTACTTCGCGGGCTCGTCGCGTCCACGTCAGCAGCGGATCAGCACCACGGACAGCCGCGCCTGGTCAATAATGAAGCCGCCGCGTCCAGCTGCCGCGAGCCGGGAGAGGCTCAGCACCGACCGGAGGCGGACGGACGCCTAGAGGAAAGCGGCGACGCGGTTTTACGCGGTCGAGCTCTCTGCTCCGCTCGAGGTTCTGCCTTTTCTTCTCTGCCTTCCGGAAAAGGCTGCTGCGTCGGCTCCATCTCCAAGCCACCGACCATTTCGAGGAGGAGAATCAGCGCCAGCAGTATCAGCACCATCTATCTGATCCAATAATCAATGCCATTACTGCCGTGTAATTGGTCACGGATGCGAAGATGTCTTCATATGTCTTCCTCGTCCGCGTCTCCAATTAGAAGACTCGCGCGCTGCGTTCAGTTTTATTGTGATTATCTTTATTGTCCTGCCATGTTTTTTGGCTTGCGATGAAATGCTGATGGACATCAAGCAGAGATGGGAGACGTGGGGCTTTTGGGTGTTTTTTTGTTCCAGTGCACCATTGGGCTCGTGAAAATGCAAATGACACGGATTGTGTTGTCGATCTCTACGGTTTGGATTTTAAGGGTGGACGGTGCGAAATGTTCGCGGATCAGCCAGAGGCTCCACAAAAGGGAGATGAAATAGAGAAAAGGTGACTGTGATCTGACGCTCGGGGTAGTGGGCCACGTCAAAAAACAACATTATATTATAACCAAGTTCAAACTTGAGTTTCGCGACACTGCTTTTTTATTGGATTATGGTTGTTGACGAGAGTCCCAGCTGCGACTCTGTGGATGGCATGTCGTTGTATTTTACATCCCATCGTCTATTTCCTGGCTTTGCTTCGCTCTCCGCTCCACTCGTCCACTCTCTCGCAGTCTTCTGCTTTGGGTAGCAAAACATGTAGGCTATTTTTGCTGCAAGCCCAGTGCATCTGAAAGAACAAGACGGTGCCTTTGAGAGCAGTAGTGAGGAAAATGGACCGTGGAAATCACAAAAACGGCGCAAGTAGTAATGTGTTTTTTGAGGTGCGCGGAAGATGCATCAAGAGAGCGAACGCTGAGATGTTTGAGTAGCCTAATGAATATTGAAGGAGCGAAGAATCTTTCATCCGCATTGGCTTGGAAACACGTGCCATCAGTGGAGCGAGAGCCTTTATGCCTCTGGATTCTCACAGTAATGATGGTGTTTCAGGAAACTACAATCAAATAAAGGCACAGGCCGATTGGACACCAACAAATAAGAATTATTGTTATTATTGTGAACAAAGACCAACACGTTCAGTCTTTATTCCCGTCTGGCGGATCCTTTATGTAGCCCAACATGTTCAAGTATCGGATCCGCATGTTTTTTAACGAACTGAAAGTCCTGGTGTTTATGCGATCCGACTCGAGACAGCCCGGCTCCGACGCAGAGAGACGCTCCACCACCATGCGCGACCTGGGGATGGGAGGCTGCGGTTGGCCGCCTTTCGTCGACTGCCATTCCCGCGACGACGAGGAGGAGTATTACGGCAGCGACCCGCGGCCCCGGAGCCTGGCGTTTGAGGACAAGGACCCCAAGCTGCAAGTGGGCCTGGACGCGGTGTCCCTGGCCAGCACGGCCAGCAGCCTGCGAACCCCCCAGTGCCGGATCTGCTTCCAAGGCCCAGAGCAGGTAGACGCACCGTTAAAGAGTCGTCCCCGCAGGCAGCACTCGCTTTAGGAAACTGGCCTTTGTGCCTTGTAAGCTGCCGTTTAGATTTAGACACAGCAAGTCACAAAGGGCGAACCACGAACACCTTTACACGTTCCCTTCACATAAAGACAAGACAATACAGTTTATATAACCCAAAACTCAAATGACACACAGCAGCATTGTTGTCTTTTTCTCTGCTAAAGTGAGAGCAGAGATCTGATGATCTAAACAACACTGTTTCCATAAATCAGGTAATCAGTGGCGTGATAGCAGCAGTTCCCACACATCTGAAATCTGGCCAGCATAACAACAAAGTTGGCCAATTAGGTCCGCAGGACGACCAACAGAGCGAGAGGGGCTGAATATGCATGAGTCACAAGCATTTTGTAAACCGACTGCCCCTGAACTGCATGTGTCACAGAAGAGGCTGATCAAACGCTGATATTTCCTGGCCAGGCTGTTGGGGACGCTGGGAAATGACAGGCGTAATTCATTTGTTTCCCCTCGGTTTCATTTTTTATTCGTTTTGAGCTCCAAATAGAAGGAGCAGCGCTCGTCTTTGGTCTGTGGCCAAACGTTGGTCGCACCAGATGTGCAGAAACCTGTGCTGCCTCCCAGCCAGTCGTCCTGAAGCCGCTAATGAGAAACAATGTCAATTCTGTAGGAGCACAGATGGAGATCACCAGTTAGTCACTTCCTTATTATAGGCGTGTAGTGTTATTACAGCCCATGTGCTAATATGTGACATCTGCCTCAGAGTTTCTATTGTGACACATACTGCACCGAGCCACAGGCCAGTTGTGGTTCAGGGCTGTTTTCTGAGGTGACAGACAGGCGTCGCTCCCAGGTTGTTTCCTGCTCAAGCACGATTCCTTAATCAAAGGTCGGCGTCTTGGTCTTTGGCTCTTCGGAAGGTGACTCATCATGCAACGTGGCTCTGAGCTGTTTCTTTTAGCCACAGACAAAGAGCAAGCGCACAAAGCACTGTAGGAAAACCCTGCGACTGCATTACTACGTCTGCTCCAAGTCTAACGGGAATCATAAGCCTTGTACCGTCTGCAGGCTGGGATCACGTTTGCCATTTCAATGTAGGTCCCACCAGGGCTCAGAATCTCGTCAGTGTGCCGGTTACCTACAGACATAATGACCTTGCTTTGTGGGCTGCTCGCTTATGTCTGTCAAAGGTGTCAGTCGTGACACAGTAAAGAAGCCGGAGCCCTAATTCCCCTTATTACGTCTCGGACTCACAGGAGCGGCGCCACAGCCTAGAGGGACCGTGTCAGGTTGTCACGGGTGAAGCAGTGGTTGCCAGTGTGGCGATGGCCTCAGCCTGCCCTTTCCTCCACTAGTGCCCCACAGTGTGTTTTCACAGGAAACACCATCTGGGGCTCAAGGGTTATTTCCAAAGTCTTTGTCTAAAGGTCAGAGCTCAGTAGAAAGACCGAGTTCACAAATTCACGTCTGGCTTCATGCTCATGCGTGATGTGAAGTAACCTTGAGGAACAAAGATGAGTAAGTTGTGCTCACGTGGAGGTTCTGTTTGTTGAGCAGTGAGACATCTGATGAGCAGCGCTAACGGTTGTTTTCATTATCAATTCATCAAGTTTATCAGACAAAAAACAGAGACACAGATATTACTATGGTACAAAAGAGACAAAAGCAACAAATCAGCTCACTGGTAATGCACAGCAGGGATTTTCCAGAGTGTTTCTTTCTTTTATTAAAATGAATAAAAGTACAAATAAAACTGTAATGTTACCACACATTAAAATTTAGAATGATCAAAAACAGTATAAAGTTGACACTTACAGCCATTGTCAACGGAAAAGGGGAAAATGACAGAAGAGAAGCCAAGAAACAATAATACACATAACACGACACTGCTATAGCACTAAATACAGTTTGTGTGTCAGCTGACCTGGCAGACAGACACGCAAGTTGTTCCAGCGCGTTTAAATGGGATAATCATTGTTAAACAGACAGAGGTGATGATCTAATATACATCCTCGGGCTTATTCGGCATAAAAATATGTAAAAATAAACTGCAAATGTTTGACATTTTTCTTATTGTAGTTAACGAAAACTAAAACAGAGAAGAAGCAAATTCAACACAGAGAAGCAGCCTGGAACCTGAGCCAGGACCTTCTCGCTGTGAAGAAAGAAAGACCATCAAGGCGCTCACATCTAAAACTGACGACTAAATAACACGTCAATTATAATATGTTTTATAGTTTAGTCAGGTTCACTCAGCTTGGTTTGGGTCAGAAAAACTCAACGTTCATAGGTGCGATCCGGCTTCATACGGCGTCTGCTGCTACAATTAAATAAACTAAAGAACATATTTTACTTTTCCTTTTCAGTTCTTGATCATTATTCTTACAAAAGAAAAGAAAACATTATAGCTAAATAATAAAGACCTTTTGTGGGTCCTACACCCAGCATCTTGCTCCTACATGCACTAAAGCACCTAATACACTAAAGTACATTTACAATAAGTGCTTCCACTAAACGTCTTAGATTAATGTTTCATAAAATCTACATTTTGCTACAGCTTCAGCTAAACATTATAAACATTGAAAATGAGAACAGAGAATAATTTGAAGAATGTTTGGAGGAAGAACCAGAGATGATAGATGGGATTTTGCGTCAGGGTTGAGAAACGGTACAGGAACGCTGTTAGGTTTCACACATGACTGGACTCTTGAAGGGAATGAGTGGACGTGGATCTCTCGCCCACAGCGACACCTTCCGCCATGTCCACATTTGAAGAGGGGCCACTCCTCTCTGCCTCAGCAGCCTTCCCCAACACAGTCAGGACCACAGCTACAACCAGTTCAGCGCCCAACTTCCTGCTGTGACCCCAACCCAAAGAGATCCAAGACGAGCTCATTCAGGGTTGTGGTGTCTTTCTGGGGTAGTCTCAACCAGCTCCCCAGTCAGAGCACTAGCTTGGTCTCCATGTCCCTCTTGTGTAGCCACGATGATGGGTTCCAGGCACCCTGGCGTCCACCTCCTGTACTCATACCTACCTTTTGTTCAGTGTGAAGTGTGGCATCCTTCAGCTACGGCACCACACCCTCCCACATCTCTTTTGGCTGTTGCATTGATGATTCTCGTCGTAGCTTGCGCTGCACTACTTGAGCTAACGTCGCTGGGGTAGTGGAGTGAAGGTAACTTGAAGGGTCTGGGCTCTGTGAGGAGTCTTTGGGCCACACTCCTCCTGCTTCTCACCTCTCTCAAGTGTGTGCTGTACTTTCATCCGGGCCTGATGGATTTCTCATTGTCACCAGTCCATTTACTGAGACTGTCACCTTTGGGCGCGTCCAGATGGGGTGCTCGTCCTCCAGAACAGGACAGTCAGAACAGTTTGTGGTCCGTAACAGTGACAAGTCCCTCCAACCAGTGCCTCCACTCCTCCGAGGCCAGGTTGAAATGACTACAGCTCCTGCTTGCCAACGTCATAATTGTGCTTCGTTGGGGACATCTTCCAGGAGAAGAAGGCACCAGGATGTAGTCTGGAGTCAGGAGTAGACCAGTGGGACAGGACGGCTCCAACCCCGGTCTCAGACGTGTCCACCTCCTTGAAAACAGAAACAGACGCTCAACATGAAGAGCATGTTCAGCCTCACACTCGCAGTAAATGAGAGTGTCATCGAGAAAACAAACGAATACGTCTCCCAACACGTACTTGTTCGAAAAGTTTGAAATACAGCGAATGACGCGAGTAGATATTCATAAGGCCCAGCTGGAGTGTCAGAAGCAGGCGTCCATTCATCTCCTGTTCTACACCCTGAAGAAGCTCACACGCAGAAGATATTAGAGGCAGAGTGTAGGACAGTTCTTCGGTTTAGTCCATGGTTATCAGTAATACCCCATCCTTCATACACACACATGAAACTTGTCCGCATGGGAGAAAACTATTAGAGAAAACAAAACAGCAAAAGAAGTAAAGAGTAAAAAACCCCTAAGAACAACCGAATGACTAACCCCAGCCAAACAAAAACCTCTGCTAGGAAAAATCGCTACAATGCAGGAAAAATACAATATAATAAGCAGGAAGCAAAGCTTTGAAGCAGCTGTAAAAACCACAGTGCAGCACGCGTTGACCAGGCTCGGCTGCTCCTGCCCTGCGGCGTCTGCAGGATACCTTGAACGCTCACCTCCTCCAGGGCAGCGAGGAAAATGACTCCATTGCCTTTAGCCTGTCGCCGCTGTTCTTTCAAATACTTATCAAGTTTTGACACACAGGTTTGCAAACCATGCTTTTCCTTTGCTTGGCATTAAGTAAAGTGTAGCATCAATGTTTAAGTTGTCTGACAAAATGGATGTAAGATGTTGAATGATGGCAAATATGCCAACGGCCTTTGGATCAGAGAGTGGATTTGGGCCAAAGCCATATTAGTCATTGCTTTTAGTGACCAGCATACACTACTTCTCCATTAAAATACAATATACAATCAAATCTATTATATTAAAATAAATACAATACATATTACAATGACGTTGTCGTGCTTTCTGCCGTTGTCCTGCAGGGGGAGCTCCTGAGCCCCTGCCGCTGTGATGGCTCTGTGCGCTGCACCCATCAGCCATGTCTCATCCGCTGGATCAGTGAAAGAGGGTCCTGGAGCTGCGAGCTCTGCTACTTCAAGTACCAGGTTCTGGCCATCAGCACCAAAAACCCTCTGCAGGTAACGGGGCGGGATTTCACTAGAACACACCCCCACAGCAACACCGTCATCGCTGTTAGTGGTTGTTGTTTTGATGGTTGTGCAGTGGACTTTTTCTTACTCTCATTCGTTCTTCTGGTTGTACACAGTTTATATATAAATAAATAGAATGGGAATCGAGTAATATATATATATATAGCTGTGAATAACAGGCGCACACAAGCATGACTTGACTAGAAGCTCTACACAAGAGGACACAAATATGTCTTGACTGAGACTCACATGACACAAAAGCTCCAACACACCGAGGGAAGCTTGAATAGAACTAAACAGGAAATGAGACACAGGTGAAAACACTCATGTCACGGGAGGAGCACACGGAGAGAACGTGATGTCACAGAGACAGACAAAGAACCTGGAACCGTCAGAGCTCTGTAACAAAATATCACTTTTGAGTGTCAAACCGCTGCTACACATTGTTCACTATTGTCACTGCCACCATTAAAGGCCCTGTGCTCAGCGAAGGATGCTCTTCTCTCCGTTTCAGTGGCAGGCCATCTCTCTGACTGTGATAGAAAAGGTGCAGATCGCCGCCATCATTCTGGGTTCGCTGTTCCTCATCGCCAGCATCTCCTGGCTCATCTGGTCCTCGCTCAGTCCCTCGGCCAAGTGGCAACGTCAGGACCTGCTATTCCAAATCTGCTACGGCATGTACGGCTTCATGGACATCGTCTGCATAGGTAAATAATAGTGTGTGTGTAGGGGGGGCTAAAAAAAGCTACTTTTGATAATATCCTGGAGCACATGAGATTCTGTTCTCTAGCAGGAACCTGGTTTGCAGCTTTTGTATAATTTTGAGGGGCCTGAATCCACAGACATGTTCCTGTAATGCTGGTTGCTCCTCGCAGGCACTTTTAGCGTAATATTTTATCGACAGCAGTAGGAATTTGTCCTTCAACCTGCTTCCTTTTGTCCCAGGCCTCATCATCCACGAAGGATCGTCAGTGTACCGCATCTTCAAACGATGGCAGGCTGTCAATCAGCAGTGGAAAGTACTGAACTATGAGAAATCAAAGGACTTGGGCGACCCTGTGAGTCTGAGTAGTAAGATGGGGACTCGCAGCTCCCGCAGCAGCCCTCACGGCCTGGCCAGCAGCAGCAGCGAGCGACAGAGCAGGCGCTTAAGAACTATTCTGAACCACCATTGTGGATACACAATCTTGCACATCCTAAGCCAACTGAGGCCCAACGACCCGCGGATCAGCTCTGCGGCAAACCGGGAGGTGGTGATGAGAGTCACCACTGTATGAGGAGAACTGCACGTGACTGATGGGATACATAGGCTAAACGAGTGGAGGGACTTGTAGACTTAATAGCCTATTAAATACTTAACAGGAGGCCTGTGAGAAGCTCAGCGATGGGTCAACAGACAGCGAGATCTTCTCCAGATGCTTTTTCAAAAATGAAAACATGAACAAAAAGTGTTGGAAGGCATCCAACATGAAACATAAAGGGGAAGAGAGTGTAAGCAGGCTTTATAATCCAGTCCAAAAAGATGAGCCCTTTCTTTCCTTTTTAATCTTCTTGCTTTGGGGATTTCATTTTACTCACTTTGGTTTTGTACTGATGTATGAATTTTTAGAGGAAATCATGTTACGTCATACACACCAAGCATTTTCCAGACAACTATGTATAATGATCTTAGAATTTTAACAAGTTATATGATGCTAGTAATACGACCGGAAACGAATAAACACAAATACGAGGAGAGGAGACAACAATAACAATAAGTCATACAAAAAAGAAATCAATGAGATCTCAGTGACCTGTAACCTTCCTGCAATAAAGAGACATATGTACATTTCACAGGGATTTTGCATGGGTATATAATTTTATTCGTCATCTCATAACAAAAACACATGAAAAATTTGCTCTATTTCGAATGGTGCTTGCCAAAATGAAAAAAAAAGATTTTTTGCATCAACCTTTTGTCATGAGAAATGGCCATGTGTTACAGCTATTTCAGCTAAAATACAAATTGTTGCTGCTGTGTGCTGATTCAGATTTGATAACTATTGGATTAAAATGGGGATCAGACGATCTCTCACTAATCAGTCTCACGCTGTCTCTTCTTTACCCCACCTGTAGCTTCATGCATGCATCTGTCTTTCTCTGATGTCAAGTGTAGTGTGGAAACGTTGTTTTAGGGAAATAAAGTGGGACATCATTTATTAACAGTTATTTCTTTTTCATTGATTAACTGGTTTTAACCGTCGATTCAAACAGAGGTAACTTCATTAGAAACGAACAGCTGCTGTATTTTGAGTAATTCTCATTAAACTGATCGTAGTATTCAATAGTATTTCATTGCAAACCTAATATGTAGGAATTTTGAACTGAAGTAAAAAGTGGACATTTGTGTCAGACTCTTAGAAACTGTTGTGGCCAGTTGTCACTATTTTATTACCGTTTCTAGACTAGAGTTTCCATGATTAACGGACAATTATCATACGAGATGTCAGCTTTTTTGGCTGCTTTACAAAACAAGGTAATTCCTTGCAAACTATCGACAAGGATTATTAAAAACACAGAGTCAGAATGCATTTTACACCAAAACGAAAAAACATTGATGCACATCATGTTCCTCATTCATCTCTACAATCAGCTGGTCAACTCACATTTTAACCAATGAATGAATAAATCATGTCAGGTGCTAAAGGTCTCGAGCTCATCCAGTGAACCAATGATTAGAGTTCGAACTACTGACCTTTCATTGTCAGTATCCAGGGGCTGATTAAGACGTCAGGTCCAGTGAGAACAGAAGACATAATCAAAGTTTACATGGTCCAAGAAGACAAGACCTCATTGAGAAACATGCTTCTCTGCTCCTGAACCGGCTGCCAACCAGAGAGAGATCAGTGTTCTCCAGAAACTCAGATCCGTTGGCCTCATGAGCAAATTGGGCCAGACCAAGAACCCAGCTGAATATCCGCAAAACCTGATGAACGTGTCAGAGGAGGCAACGCTTGTCTTGCACGTGTCCCCTCCAGATAATGTCTCCTCTGTAGTGTGGCTCAAACTTTGTGTGACCTTTTGTTGACCCCATGCTGAAGAGACTGGTAGGTTTAATGGAGGTTGATACTTTACACCAGACAGGACAGGACAGGAACATGGCGGCTTGACGTGAGCTGACCAGGCGGGTCATCAGACAAGGAAGTATAAATCCAAAAATGAGGAAGTGGCTTCAGTCCAGCTGAACAAACCTGAATCTGACTCGTCATAAATGCAGCGTGTTGGTGTCGGTAGAGGCTGCACAGCCTCTCAGAGAAGCATTAATAATGTATGTGAACCCGGCCTCCCTTCGTTAACGGGAACAGGGAGGGGACGGACCGTTCGCACTGGTGACCGGTACTGCTGCTGCAGAACTGTAACCACGTTGGAATGACCCAGAATCTGACGTAGAGTCCGGAGACGGCCTGTAGATGTACACATTTACACATACATCACAATGCAGAAAGATATTCCTCAGGGATGTTATTAGAAAATGTCCACGTGCAGGTTGAGGATCCACGTTGAGTTTGCCTCTTCACGCTTTGTTTATCCTAGTTTGCCTGCGGTTGGTTATTTTTTGTTGGTGGTGGGTGTGTGTCTGGCTCTGGAGTCTTTGCTTCTCGCAGGGTGCTCCACAGACAGGTACATAGACAGTTTACCTTCCCCAGTAAACCCAACTACACGTCTTTGGACCCGGAAAAAGGGAGAGCGTGAAAGCACACGGACCTGGACCTTTTTGCCTCGAGGCTGCAACGCTAACCACTAGTGTAACATTTCAAATTTGTGTTGAACTGCTTTTAGGTATTTTTATACGTTTCAGCAACGTTTGCCAGTTTGCCAGGAGTAATTTCTGCATCTTCTAGTTTGGAGTTGGAATCAGTCCTTGGGTTGAAGCAGAATGAAGTGCAGTGCCACGTTTGGCCACAGGGAGGCGGTGCAGGCCACAGCAGGGACTTCAAGGCTGCAGTAAACATCTCACTGCTGTACGTTCATGTTACATCATGTTTATATGTTACTGGTGTTCAGAAGCAAACCGTGAATACATGGGTTGGGCCGTGTATCCAGGCTGCTTGTGAGCTGCCTGTGGTGCTGGTGGTGGACTACGACTAAAAGTTGAAACTATTGTGCAAACGCTGTGAAACGTGCTGCTTTCGGTGCTGTTCAGTCTGGTCCTGAGAGCTCCAGCGTTTGCAGGACTGGGCTTTTCTTTGCATTGTGGCGGAGTCGCTCCCTGTCATGAAGGCAGAGTTATGTAAGTGGGGAGAGTCTTCCCACCGCCCCTCTCTGTTTTTGTTTTTCTCAATGAGCCAGTGTATCCCTGCTCAGGCCTCACAGGCTGTCCAGTAGGCCCCTTTTCCTGGAAACACAGCCTCGCAAAGGCCACTCTGGGCAGGCCCGCGAAGTGGGTGGAAGAGAGGAAGGGAGCGGGTGGAGGATGGGGGGCTTTCCAGCAAATCACATGACTGTAGACCCTACAGGACACTCGGAGGCTGTAAGCACAAACTCAGCACCTAATTTGTCATGAGCAAGGTTGGAAGTGGTTAATGCATGGCAGGCTATGTGAGGCTATAAACAGGCCGTGGATTCCCAGGTGTGAAATGTATAAATAGAAAGCCCTGATAGCTGGGGTGGACGTGTGTCTACAGTAGATCGGCCTTTAATATCTTGTACTAGTTGTTTGGTAAACTGAGTGGATTTAACCTTCCGATCACGTGTCTTTCTGATAGGCTTGATTCATCATATCATGTAGGATCATATGTGTGTGTATATTAATTGGTGTGATGAAGATAAAAGGCTAATTCATGATTCCCTGAGTTATGAGGCAGCCTTATTACTGTGGCCTGCCAGACCTCACTGACTTAACCATTTGCAATGTAAAAACCATTCATTGTGACCTTGTTTTGTAAAGAAACACTTGCACTGAAGAAATACAAGAAAACCACAACATGGAATACAATCACAGAATAAAAGCATTTAAAAGCATCCTATCATGGTCTGTTTGTGACTGAAAAGTGATGAAATACAGGTTTTATTGAAGGGGGGGTTAAGATGTTGTGTTCTTCTCGTTTTTACATTTGCTCTGACAACCTTATTTTTATTGCTGTTGTGGTGAATGCTTCATTGGTGTTTTATGTCTTTGTCTAATAGCTTTGCGGTTAATATCACAGTGATTTATTTTACTTTCCTTTTTTTCTGTTGAGTGTGAGTGTGTGTGTGTGTGTGGGGGGGGGTCTGTAAAGCATGTTGAGCTACATTTATTGTATAAAAAGTGACATAGAAACACAGATTGATTGATCTTTGAACTGGCAACTGATATTTGACACTGAGCGTAACTGCAGCACCGTCTACGGCGCAACCCTGGAAAAAAGGAAAAGTGCACAAGAGGAGGCAAACACAATTTCCTGTTGGTTCAAAAAGTGATGCGGGTGAGAGAGTAATGAGCGGCATCAGCCTTACTACCACGTGACATTTTCGAGCTGTGTGGTCAGAGCTTATTTTATATATATACTTTTACCCAGTCTGTCAGTGCTGCCTTAAAATGTCTGACACCAGGAATGCAAACTGTGGCCTTTCTTGCTCATGTCTTGCATTGTGGGCAGCAGCTGAGCTCAGGGTGTAATAACTGTTTGGACTGACTGTCTCAGCTGTGTCATTCCTGTATTAAGAGTTGATATTCTTCGGTTTCCTCTGCCGTCTGATGTACAGTTTGTGGATTTGAGTAGGTTATTTATTCTGTATGTATGTTTAATGATTTTTAATACAATTGATTTCACCTCACATTTGAGCAAAATGTACCTTTGTTCTGTACATGTCTGGGGACCCACTGGTCGACCATATTGCATAACGTCATGACAAGCTTAGTTTAATTTGTTTACACAGGGTAAAACCAACGTGTTTAGTGCCAGATGCTCAGGACATCATCATCTAGTGGAAAATGATCTATTTGCAGCTGACTACACGTAATATAATTAAAAGCAGTAACAGTAATTATTGACATATTCTTTCGGTACTTCCAAAAGTGAAGCACAACTAGTAAGTGCTTTTATTTTTAACGGAGCTGAATGTCTACATGATGCAACCACAGTGCAATGTTTATGACCAGCAGTTCCGTGGTGCTCCGTGTACTGATGCACAAATGGTCAGTGGTTGTTGTAACACAGTGGTTGCTGGAGCGAAGTCAGCTGGAATTTTTGGGGGGCAAAACAAGCTACACTTTCATTTTTACTCCGACACTGAAGGGAAGCGAAAGAGGAGAGAAAATGAAAGAAGCCTGGGTCATTGGTTTCACTCTGCCCTCTATTACCTCTAGACTTCGAGTAGCACTACTGAGGGAGAAGCACCATAGATCTACAAAGCAGCCAAAACGCGCCTGGTACGAAGATGTTCAGTGGAGCAAACCATAAAACCTTGTCTAGGTTGTACTTTGCGTGATAGTACTATATAACGTATAGTCATCAAGTCAACACAAGTGTCAGCACTGAGAAATAGCCTTCACTATGATCATATTATTATAATGCATTATAAGCCGCCCATTACTCCATTTAACAGCTAAGTGAGGAAACTGACAGCGCCGCCTTTTTGCAGTCATCCAGGTGAGCTTGTCTGGAAGATGAGTGTCTTTCTTAGAGGAAAGAAGATGCCACGACCCAACTTCCAGGTACTGACAGCACTTAAATGCGCTACAGCTTTGTTAAACTACATGGGACAGTCGGTTTATTTATTTATGGCCACTAACTTGTAAAACCAAAGGCCAGAATTGTTTAGCACTTAATTCAGTTTTGGGATCACAAGAATCAAATAACTATTAGACTTCTAGTCATAATAATAGTGACTTTAAATTCGCTGTAATGTAAAAGACAAAAGCATGTTAGCTTTGCCAGCTATGTTTTGTTCTTTACACCTTCCTGCTCTGTTGTTGCATTAAGCCTGTTATAAGGCCATGTTTATAAATAAATGGCAGCCAAAAATATGACAAAAATGCAGATTGTGTTGTTGTGTGTGTGTCGTGCGTGTATTTAAAATAAAAACGAAGAAAGAAACCACCGCTACAATAGAAAAAGAACAACGCGTTTTGTCGTGTAAGAGAAAACAACTTGGTGTCATAGTTGTGTTTGCTTACTTATGTATTTGACACAACGTCGCCTCGCGCAGCAGCAGTGGTGGAATGTGTTCGCTGCGGCGCGTGTGGCGCTGAGAGGAATGCTCTGGCCACGCCCCCTCCCTCCCGACCAATCACGGAGCCGAGGCCGTTTCAAGGCGCCCTCGGAGTCCCAACCGTAGAAAAACAAAGCCCTGGATAACAACAAAATTCACATTTCACAACTAAGTGCACACGAGAATCCGTTTTCCGCACCAGGACCCAGTATGACGCCCGATATTCGGGCTTTTTATGGCTCCTTCCGGCCTTTCGGGCGATGTTGTTTATCTGTAGTAAGGGGGAGGGGGGCTTGAAACCGCCATCCTTTGCCCCATTTCCTCGGTTGTTTTCCTTCCATCGCCTGGATTCTCCATGTTGTTGGTGCAAAAGTGAGGACTTCCCTGCGACGGGAGACGGAGGCTGCTCGGCGATATTACCAGTATTAGCAGCGGCGAACCCGAGGCGACGGGCGGACAGACTCTCACATCTAGTGCCTTGCCCCCTCCCCAGGCGGACCCTCCGAGAGAAGAAGGAGAAGCGATGGCCAGGGAATAAAGAAGAACGAGGCTGTTCCCGTCGAGGAGGCGGGTGACAAGTTACCTCGGCGAACAGTTGAGTCGACCCCTAAACTCAATGAGGGATGCCCATCGGTGCTCGAGGGCAGGATTCGATGATTTTGGGGGCTTCGTGATTGTCAGATGGAAAGTTCTGTTATCACCCAAGTGCAGAAAGAAGACGTCCAAGTGCCACCGAAAGCAGGTGAGACGGGAATAAAGCAGCGAACCGCCGCGAGCACCTGCCCCGCGTGGTCCAGCGGGTCCGCGGGCGCAGGGAGCCCGTAGCGCGCCCGCTGACAGTTGAGCACTGCGGACGCGGAACACCCCCAGTGTTTGGATGCGAATTGCTCAGTGCGTACTCGATCCGCGACGGGCGGCTTTGCTCATTCAGGTCTGTCCAGCAGCTGTTGTGTTGTTGTTTGGTCGGTGATCGCCTGCATCGCAGCCTGTGGGAGTAATGTTAGTGACTAGTCTAATTTCGCGTCGTTTTTGATTTATTACGGCGGGTGTTGATCTGCTGTTGCCTCCGTGCTCTGCTTTTCATGTGCTGTTGTACTTGTGCTCGGCTCTGCGGCCGCTGCGCGTGAGCACCAGGCTTCCACTTGTTTGGCGCCATCCCGTATTTTCACTACTACCTGGTACAACAGCGCGAGCTCGCCCGAGCTGTCGCGTTCACTTGGTCGTTGCTCGTGTTTTGGACCGACCTTCGCTTCCGAACTGGTTTGCGTTCGAGTGGACGCTGTGCCCACAGACAGACCGTGTAGTGGCTGTTCGGGCCCGAACGGCCGGTACTGGCGGCGGAATCACGCCCTCCGCTCACGCCCATTGTACTTGGGCTCAGCCGTTTCGTTGTTTGCCTGTTTTTGGTCCAGTAGAGGCTCAGTGATTGATTGCGGATCACCACGTGATCACTAATGTCATGAATTTTACATGATTTTTCCTAAGGTCATGTTTTGGATCCGTAAAATAATTCACAGCGTATGTTGTTGTGTTCATTTCCGCGTGTTGCCAGTCACGTGCACGCTGTTGAAGGACAGCCGTAATATTTTCAGAAAGCTGAAAGTTGAACACATGAGGTGCTTAACGTGTCCGCATTATGTCATCAGAGCAGAGAGGGTCAGCGAGGTGGACTCTGTAGACTGTGGCCAAAACACACGGGAGTCTGCTGTTAACTGATGTAGCTGAAATAAATGCGATTATAATGGATTCAAGCAGTCTCAAATGAAACACACTTGGGGGGAACTGGCAAGGATGTTTTTCAGAAGTTGTATGTGTGGCTGAGACCTCCCTCGTTACAGTAGCCGATCAAAGACCCCACAGACCACTGGGGTGCGACTGCTTTGTCCGGCTCGCTTCAGGCGGCCCTGAAAGGTCCTGGAGTTTAAAATGGTTGGAATGCTTTCTGTCTGTGTTTTCTCTTGAAGGTACTGCTGAAGAGTGTGGGTTTTCCCGCCCTCTGTGGTTATATAACATGTACCAGCCATTTCCAGCAGCAGCAACAGCAGAGGCAGGCGCATTAAAAACATATTTCATGTGCAGCCTGTGCCATCCCTGTACGCAGATGGATTGCGCCTTCAGGAAAAGGGACTCTCAGTCTTCACGTTCCAAGAAACCTGCACTTACATATTTAGAATTTTGTTTCCTGGTGAATTCTTTTATTTGTGGTTGTTTTCAAACGTGTTTTAATTTGTGTGTTGTCCCACAGTTAGACAAGCGGATGTGAGTTGTGGCGTGTAGTCCAAGCGTAGCATTTCCATGTTGTCTGCATGCAGCTTCCCTCATCACAGCCTCTCTCCCTGTCTTCGTCGAGCAGCCCAGGTGAGCCGCTCTGCGCTGAAACAACCTCGGAGTTGTAACATCTTCAAAGCACTGTTCTGTTGCATCCAAGCTCCGGATGGCCCCAAACCACCGCCACCACCACTGCCACCAGCTTCCCAGCAGGCTTTGCTGGAGGCACAGGAAAATGGGACAGTTGTCAAGGTAACTGATGTTTATTCCAAGCCCTATTTCTCACCACTCAAAACAATCTCAAGACACAGCTCTCAGTCAAGCCTTTATTTTTGTTTTGTTTTAGGAACTCACACACACACAATGCTTTCATATAAACAAAGGAACTGTTAGAATAGTTTGTCCATATGTATGAAAACAATCCTTCTGTAAACATGTGTCTGTGAATATGAAATCACTTTGATGTTCACTCTTGAGCCTTTGCGGGAGATTAGAGACATTATCAATCCTTTGGGCAGATGGCAAAGGCGAGAGAGAGAATGGCGTATTGTGTGCCTGTAATTGCTGAGTTGGGGAAAAAAAACTTGAGCGTCTGCTGCACATGGCCTCTCCCTCACTCTCTGGTGAACGCTGTCAGCGTGATTAGAGCTTCACTGCCAAGGAAGGGGCATTTTAATGAGATGCCATGTTTGTTCACATTGAGGAGTGTCCTCTGGCTTCAGCAGGAAACCGGAAGCAGCATCTGTAGGGCCTGTTTATTGTCTGACAGGCGGTCGCTGAAATGAAACTGAAGTAAACGTTGGCACTGATGGATTAATGTTGCATCATGCTTATTGTTTAGATGGTAAAACAGGAGTGTTTTTAGCCGTAGATGGTGTTTTTCTCAATCTTAATTTGCCTTCTGTAATAGATGATACATCGTGTTATGTAATATACATTATTAGAGAATTTCATTTTGCAAGACTGGGATGAATCCAAATCAGCATAATGGGGAATTTGTAGATATTAGAAATGAGATGAGCATTATTGTCATTTGTTTACCCTGCAAGTAAATATTAATCTAGAAGCATCATAAAATGTATAAAACAAAGAAGCTGTTACAGTCAATAATTAATTACATCGCTCTTTAAAATGCATTGCATCTCATTTCTCAACTGGCCTGGTTTGGTTTTCATAGAAATTTGGGAGAAATTTGTGTCACACTCATCATATTTATGTTCGTAATTTGTAACTTCTTTGAATGTCTTTCCAGCAGGCTGACCCCAACCTCCTGCCTGAGGTGAAGGTCCAGGACCAAGGCAAGATATGTGTGGTCATAGACCTGGATGAGACCCTGGTGCACAGCTCATTCAAGGTACCTGAGCAACCATTCACTCAGTGCCAGCCTGTGCCTGCGTCTGTCATGCTCCGCAGCCTGTGTTCCCCCTAAGTAACTTCTTCTAAATCACTGGAAATCACGTGTTTGTCAGATCAGTCACACTACTGTAGTTTATTTGTATATGGTCTACATATTGGCAGGTTGTAGCACCAGCGCGTTTTTTTTACAGGTTATTTCTTTTGTTCTGTAATATGATTTATGCCATCGTTGAGTAGTTGGCTCTGAGCGTGCAGCTGTTATGTAATGCCACGTGAATGTACAGTTTTCTCATATGAATGAGCACGAACGCCATCTTCCTCTATGCTTTCCCTTCAGCCCATCAGTAATGCAGACTTCATCGTACCAGTGGAGATAGAGGGGACCACACACCAGGTAATATAGTGTGTGTGTGTGTGTGTGTGTGTGTGTGTGTGTGTGTGTGTGTGTGTGTGTGTGTGTGTGCACGGGAGGGGAGGGTTCTGAGCTGAAAAGGGATGGGTCCTGTAACTGATCAGTTTCCAGCGTCTGGTGAACGGATCCCTCTGCTGGCCAGATGTTGGAAATAGTGTCACCCAAGTAGAAATTAAAACATTTCATTTGAGCCCAATTCATCCAGAAAAATGGTCAATACATGAGACATCACGCGTCACTTCCTGAAGAAAATGTTGCTTGATAAAAAAGATAAAAGAGGAAGATGAAAAAACTGTTCAACTTTGGAGTCGAGCCGCTCACTGTTTGACGTGGAAATGTAATGAACTCAGAAATGTGATTCCTGGGACATTGAGTGCTGGTAAGGAATCCACTGTGGGCCTCTGCCTGGTTCAAGTAATCCAGGATAGGCTGGTTAACACTGGCACGGCCTATTCTCGATTACTTGTTACAGGAATTGGCTATTAGCAGCCAACGGATGGAAAGGATAAGCGAATGGTGCCGGTGTGAGGAAACATTTTAAAACGTAATCACAGTTGAAAAGTAGTTGTAGTTTACTGAGGTTCTGTTTGTTTTTACAGGTGTATGTGCTGAAGAGGCCGTATGTGGATGAGTTCCTGCGCAGAATGGGAGAGTTGTTTGAATGTGTGCTGTTTACTGCCAGTCTAGCTAAGGTAGTTTGCATCACAACCTGAAATAGAGCATCATATTTTATTTAGCACTCAGCAGCTTATGTTTGATGATTGCTTGTTTTGTAATGTCTGACCTAGGAATCTCATAAGGATTTTAGTTCTCTCCCTGCACTTCAGCAAAAGAAGTTAAAATGGAGTGTTGTGGCAGTAGTGAAGGTTCAGGAACCTGTCCAGAAAGCGCCAGGGGTGGTCGGCAGCACTGAACATTACTGAAACTCTGTCCCGCGTTTTATATACGCGGTGTAGTTTTTATAAACCCAACTTGCACATAAAAAGTGATCCACTGTCACAGTGTTGTTACATCACACGGGTAATTTGCTTAATCTTCCTGGGTTTTGTTGTGGTAATGCAAATCACAATTTCCTTGAGAACCTTTACCCCAGGGAATGTTTGTTGGAAAAATAAGTAGCAACTTTGATGTGGTAAGCTGCACTGTTACTAAACCCAATGACTGAACCCAGTTTAGTAAGACACAGTCCAATACATAGAGATTCCTCAGAGCTTAGGAGGGAATTTACAGTGCAAACCCGGGAATGGATTTATAAATAGTTGGCACAACGCAAGCCACATGAGTGGATTTTGGATATGTGATTTGCTGTTAGAGTAAACATCTATGCTTTACTAGTCCAACCTTTTGCATCCCTGCTCCTCCCTCACCTTCCTTCCATACCTCCATCAGTATGCAGACCCAGTGACGGACCTGCTGGATCAGTGTGGAGTTTTCCGGGCCCGTTTATTTCGGGAGTCTTGTGTATTCCACCAGGGCTGCTACGTCAAAGATTTGAGCCGCCTGGGCAGAGATCTTCACAAAACCCTCATTCTGGATAATTCACCTGCTTCCTACATCTTCCACCCTAATAATGCTGTGAGTTTTCATCTGCCACAGTTGCCTAGGATGTACTCTAATTATGCTGAAATGATGAACAGCCAAGACATGTCTGAGATGGACACTGGCTGTGTACACAAAGGTGCAGGTAGTTTACATGTAATGTGTATGATGGACAAAAGTTGTTTTCTATTTTTAAGGTTCCTGTGGTATCATGGTTTGATGACGTGGAAGATGCCGAGCTGCTCAACCTTCTACCTGTGTTTGAAGAACTAAGCCAAGCTGATAACGTGTATGCGCGTCTGGACCAGCTTCGTGGACATTAAGTGCGCCAGGGCCCTGGCTCAGCTCTTGTTAGGGCTCCATGTTTAAAACCTCTTCCATCACAACACACAACTGTATATTGAGAACTGATCTTCAGGTTTCCAGACATTGATCTCCTTGCGTCTGCACATAATCCTCAGTTTAGAAAACTGTACTAACATGGAGTCAAAGAAATTCCGAGCCTTGAAACACACTAGTTTTGACTCTTCAAGAAATTTGTAGATTTCAATCTGAGGCCTTACCTCTCAGCCTCAGCGCTGTCAATATCGACAACCACTATTTGACAACACTACGAGAAGGAGCAGAAAACAGCAACCAAAGCAATCGTACTATCACTATCACACCAGTTAGTATGAATGTTAGTGGTCTTTTGCCAAACAGAAGACTGCCTGCCCTGACTTGACATTAAGATGCGTTATTTTATTATTGTGCCTTTAAGAAACAATTTTTAAAAAAAAACATGTTTTTTTATTTCAGATTTTATACATTTACAATTTTTTAATAGATTGTTTTATAAGAAAAAATATTTTTAAATGGTGAGCACATTTTTTCTATGCAACCAAGATCTGTAATTCCATTGACTTCTTTAGTGACAGTAAATAATTCACAGGATGAAAATGTTATTGTTAATAACCTTCTTTGCCTGTAAATGGGCAGCATTAAAAGGTGTTTTACTAATTTGTGATGCTTATCTACAAAACACTGAAGTGTACAATTAATACAGGTCTGACTGATATTTTTCATTAGTTAGGCGTTAAGTAAATGTGTTGGCACATAGGTGGGCGCAGTACTTGTGAGTCAAAGTGTAATAATAGTTGTTACTGTTTTTTTTCTTTTATTACTATATGACAACTTGTTCTTGTCTTATATTGACAGTGCTGAAAGTAAACACGGTGCCTTTGAAATACGAACAGATAATGGTGTTCTGCCGGGACAGAGATTTGTAAGGCATACACACTTTGTTGTATCTTGCTGAGCGTGAGAAAACACAGTCTGTAGGAGGTGTAAACCCACATGGCTGAGGTTTTTCCAGTGCAACACTTGAAAGTATCAAATTAATGTCTCTGTGTGTTTTTCTATATTTATTGGCCAAAAACATGGGTTGTTGACGATGTCTTAGCGCTTAACATTTTGTATTGTAATTCACTTGCCTGATTGGAGGCTGGCCTTTTGTTCCACTGTGTCTTCTGTGCCTAAATAACAAGCATTTTGCTGAGAGGTCATGGGTCAATCAACAAATCCATTCAATAATGCAGCAATGTGGTGGGATTTCCTGGGTGATATGGTTTCTCTATGATGTTTATTGTTGGGTGCAGTTATTGCCAGCAAATCTAGTAAAATTTAAATAAAAGTGTACCAGTTGTAATGACCAAAAGAATTTAAGACAGTTTGGGTCAAAGAACGAATCAAAACTGCTTTTGTGTACCTGATCTGAAACTAAAACACAAAGTGCTACCATTTTTTATCGTTAAATAAATATTGCTTACATTTTAATATGTGTGTATTGTTGTTTGTCATTTAGATGATATTATAAAACTGATCTGTATGCCAGCGTATATAACGATGGATTGACATTTTAATTTAATTTAAAAAACATCAAGTTTAAATAACATCTAAGGGTTTATTTTTGAAAAGTGCAAAAATCTAACTTTTACACCAAAGAGTAATTTAGCTTTGCAGCACTGCTGAGTACCCAGTATTAACACGCGTAATATAAATACATGTTCGCTACAGTGACTGTGTACAAAGCAGAAGGTAACGTACTGAAACAGCCAAAGTCAGTCTGAACTACTCTGACGAGCTTCAAACCTTTTATCTTGAAACCATTAAAAATACATTCTGCCATACAAACCAGTCATTACTTTCTATTTGTAGTGCTCTTTAAGTGGCTGGTAGCCTAAGATGCAAAAAAGGCAAGATGATCTACGGAAATAACGACGAAATAACCTGCTGAAATGAGCTAAATAGAGAGATTGTCTGTACTGATCGGTGTGTTTTATTTTAAAACTGTTGTCTATGAAAATCGCTGATAGTAAACAAAGCTAAATAAGTCATGAACTGTGAACTGATTTTAACCAAACACACATTTTATAGACATTCATTTCAGGATTTCATTCATGTCGGTTTGTTATTTGCAGACATCAGGTCAAAGAATGGAAAACTCCTACAATTTCAGCTTAGTGTATAATATGTTAAAGAACAACAGCATCTTTGTGGATCCCCAACAAAACGAACACTGTCCACTGATATTAGTACATGTCAATCAGGCGGCCATTTTAAGTGCGCCGGGGGTTTTACTTGGTAACTCCAGGAAGTATGTATTGCCATGTCTGAGACAACGACTCTAAAAATAATACAACCCGTAATTATTAAATATTCCACTTGTTTATTTGTGACAATGAGCTACGTGGGAAATCGTCGTGTTTTCTTTTTTCTCCATCGTGTCTTGATACTGATGTGCCACCTCGATGCAGATGCCAACTTCACAGTCACCAAACGACGCGATTATTTGAGAAAATGAGCATAAAAGCAACGGAAACAAATAAATGAAATCTGCATCAAAATGTTTAAATGTTTGGAATTAATTAAGAGGAAGTCAAAATACATGTACAACGAGTACATGACGAAATAATAATGAATTTAATTCTACCGCTTTTAGGATACTTCTTCATTTAAGCTGCATCTCAGACTTTTATTTCAAAATAAATATACCCTAATAGAAAAAACTAGTCTAAAAAATTATCTTAACAAGCACAAAAAAGGAATGACGATAAAATGAGAAACAACCGCTGATGGTGGACAAGGTGCATCATTGTCAGCAGACTAACAACGAAGCTTCTCAAACAGTGACAATAAAACGTAAGATTGAATTTGTTTTTCTTTTCTTCTGTACTCGAGTTATTATACAATAAACTTGTCAATCCAGGTGTGATTAATAAGATAAGATAATCATTTATTGATCCCACCCTGGGGAAATTCAATTATTACAACAACTATGAAAGATGAAATGTGCAAATTTACAATATTTACAAATACAGTGCAAATTAAATATGTTATTATCATGTTTATGAATCGGGCTAACATGAAACGTTTACGTTTCTCTGACCGTAGTGTTTGATAAAACGCGTCTCCAGGTTAAAACCTTCCTGTAAACGCTTCACTTAACGTTTTTCTCACATTGACCTGCAGAAAACGCCTCTTCACAATCTGAGTCTCACTTCAGTCGCCTCTTTTTTCTGGGCGTTTCCATGTTGACGTCACCAGGTCACTGTTAGCTGACTGACACGTAACGTTGCTGTTTTGTGTTGGAAAAAACAGCCAAACAAGTCGGAGCAGAGGAGCGAGAGGCAGGTAAATGACGTTATTGCTCCGTGTGAACGTTTTCGGTGTATTTTATTTATCAATGACTCCCTTCAACTGCTGTAGAACGAACGAAACGTCGAATTGCGTTCACGGACGAGCAAGTGTTAGCCAGACTCGCACAGCTTATTGGCTAACGGCGCTAGCTATTAATATGCTAGGATCACGCGTCAAACGCAGGCTTTGGTCGCCTGCTGTTTCTAGCTACATACGTAGTGGGGAACTAACCAAATGTGCTTTTATTTGCATGGTTAACTATAAGTTAACCCGACGAATCGGTAGCTTCTTATCAGGCAGCTTGTCAGCTGTGCTACGAACGAGACGTGTAGCTAGCGTTAGCAAACCTGTTGTGCAACTCTGCTGTCATTTCCAAACACACCGCGCACTGTCGTTGTTCTGTGACTCGCGTGTCTAATATCAGTGGCGTGTTTAAGTGGCGTCTTTTATAAAGTGATGACTGTAAACTAACGAACGCGAGTTGCGTTTGGTTGCGTTATTCCATGACATCAGCGAAAAGTGAAAGTAAGGTAAAGTGCACATCCGGTGTGTCAGGACGGGTTTGTGTTTTGTACAGGTATTGAGGTTTTCTGGCTAATATTAGGTTCTGATTAAGTTACTCTGCATATAAAATGCTACTGATGTTTAAACTAAAATGTCTTGTCATGTTTTCTTTGGGGTCAGGAGGAGTTATTAGATTGGAAATATCTGCACGTCTAAATTCCTGGTGCCATCATGAACGTGTTTGACCGCAGCATAAACCTTGATGCTGTCTTCAAGTTGTCCCAAATGTACGTATGGATTTTGTGGACGGTCCTGTGACCAGTCCTTCCTTCCCTTCATCTAGTTGTCACTGGTTGCCTTGTTGAGTGTAAACTCTTCTATCGTAATGGTTATTTGCAGATCTCATTCCACCCAGATGCACTTGAAGAATGTGTACTCCAGCCTGTCCGTCTGTATGTTTGTGGCTGCAGCAGGCTCCTACGTCCATGTTGTCACACGCCTGTTTCAGGTGTAGTAACACGTGCAACGTCAAAGAAAATCTGAGTACAGTTGTCCATGTTGACGACAATATAAACATTAACACCGTGGTTTGGGAAAAGTAAGAAATCCACAAACGTTAAATGGAGTCAGAATGATTTAATTAGACAAAAAATTCACAAGAATTATCTGCAAGGTCATTTTCTATACATTACCTAGTTCACGTGGGTTGTGTTTAGAAGTTGATAGAGACCATCTCAGATGACCGAGCAAACCTGATCCAGGTAGTCTCTTGAAGCTAGGGATGGGATACTTCAGTATACCATGAGAGGTAGAGAGGGTATCTGAGGAGGTTGGTCTGTGCAAAGAATGCCTGTAACAAGACAGACCAGCTTTTTTACCTAATGTACAATAATGGACACGTTAGGTTTAGTTAGTCCTCTGCAGATCCATTACATGGTGGACTTATGCAATCGCATTGGACTTTGTTAAAGTCCATTTTCTAGCTTATCCCTACTAGCACTCAGCACAGGTTGCCAGTCCACAGGGCCTGTCACTGATCTATTTAGTTCAGTTTAGTTTAGTAGTCTTGTAAAATTAGTTTCACATTGTATATTAGTGCTGCTGTGTTTTTACTTTGTGCTGTGTTTTCAGGGTGGTTTGCTGTCTGTGCTTGGCTCCCTGGGCATGATGTTCTGGTTGGCTATGACGCCACACAACCCAGAGACAGAGAAGAAGAGGCTGGCTATCCTCGCAGGATTTGCCTTTCTCACAGGTAATGTGGTGACGCTTGATGATGGGAATGTGACAGATTATGTGACTGGAACTAAATGTCAGTCACCTTCAAGTCATGTAGGAGTCTAAAAGCAGTGTTCATTCTCTCTCCAGGTCTTGGCCTTGGTCCCACACTGGACTTTGTCATTGCTGTCAATCCAAGGTATGTAAAAGGTTACTCAGTGTTTAATATGTAAATACAAGACTTACAACAGTGATCTGACAACTGAAAACTTAACGTGAATTACTTTGTGATAAACGTAACCACGTTCCTGTGGACATGGACACATGTGATAACGTCATTAAACGTTTTGTTTGCATTGGTTTGTTTTTCCTCAGCATCATCGTCACAGCGTTCATGGGAACCTCCATGATTTTCATTTGCTTCACTCTGAGTGCCCTCTATGCCAAACGCAGGAGCTACTTGTTTCTTGGAGGTGAGAGTTTTGTTGTCGCACACAACAGTAACAAGTGTCCTGTAACTCACAGGTGTAACACAACTAAGCACAGTAGAGCATTGTACAACAGCACTCATTAGACAAATGTGTCGTTTTAATTGTAACATTATTAAAGTGACCAACATAAAAATGCAACATTCCAGTAATCATTTATGCGAAAAAAATGTTCACCTTTGTGTGTTCAAAATGGTACAAACGTGTGTAAGCGTTCGCGAGTATTGAAGCACTGTGGTAGTGTTCAGTAAATGATTGGAGCCCTGTTGTACTGCTACTCTAACGCCATCAGCGATGTTTTAGTGAGTTAACGCTATGTGATGTTCATGCAGACGACTCCTGCATGGGCCCATCCTTGGTGCCGATCTGACCCATTAACCACGACTATTTCCAAATTACATCTCGTTCCAATCGTTTATATAAAACATTATCTTTAATTCCCTTTGGTCAGGTTCACTCAGCTTTCTGCTGAAGCTTCAATTTAACGCTGGTGTTACTGAGGTGGCCTCATTTTGACTCCTTTGGATCAAGGGGTTTTAGTAATCAGGTTAATCCAAAACATATTTTTGCACGTCTTTGTTCAGGTTTGCAGTTGTAGAGCATTATACAGAAAACACCAAACGCAAACATTTGTGTGTGAGGTAAACATAACTCAAAATGTCTTTCAACTCCTGCATTCATAGATATGGGGGTTACAAACAGCATTGGTGAAGTCTCTATTTATCTTGTTTCCATTATTAAATATACAAACAGGAAGGTGTTAAATGCAAAATGCTATTTTTGCAGTCTTTAAAGTGCTCTTTTTCCATTTAGGTACACTGATGTCTGGCCTTTCCCTCCTCTTTCTGCTGTCTGTGATGAACATGTTCTTTGGATCCGTGATGCTGTTCAAGGTGCTTACACCCACAAAACGTTTGACAGCTGTGTCACGACGTGTCTATTCTGCTGTTTGTGTAATGTTACCTTTCCCGTCAGGCGCACATGTACCTGGGGCTGCTCGTCATGTGTGGCTTCGTCCTGTTTGACACTCAACTCATCATTGAGAAAGCAGAGAACGGTGACAAGGACTATGTCTGGTGAGGATATGTATTCCAGTGTATGAGCGTCTGTTATCTGTGAGTGTACATCTTCTCATGTGCGTAGACATGGTGGCGCCGTCACACAGTGGAGCACAGATAGTTTGGAGGAGCAGACATTGTCTCATTGTGTTTTACATATGAAATGACACACTCTTTCCTTCCAGGCACTGTGTGGACTTGTTTCTTGACTTCATCACTATTTTCAGGAAACTGATGGTCATCCTCGCTCTGAACGATAAGGTAGTACGACATTTACAAGCTAAAGATTGTAAATGACAAAAGTGTTGTGTGCTGTTCGTCTATTCTTTAATTGGTTTTACTGTCGATTAAATTGTCTTATGGAATAGTTTGCCCACAATGTTCATATTTTTATTCTGGGGCTATTCTGTCCAATTCCAGCCTGCTTTAAATGAAATTTAAAGCAGGCTTTTCCCTCTGGCTAAAAAACACAAGACTATTGTCTTTGTTTTGGTGGGAGTGTTAATTTTTGTACAAATATTACACAAATGATTCTACGGATAGTCATACGTATGACAGTCTGGATAGAGAGGGACTAGAGAAATTCTCATGAACTGCTGGAAAAGTATAATATAAATGTTTTCGTGATTGTTTTGTCAGCTTGGCCTCACATCACTAGTCTGAACTAACTACGTGGCTCAGCGCTACTAGAATCAGCTGTTAGCACATTATGTTTATATGATGTTGTGTTATAGAACTAATGATTTGTTTGTTTTCCAGGACAAGAAGAAGGAAAAGAAGTAAAGGACATTAGAGAATGAGAATTAGATAAAAATGAGAAAAAATCTTTCAGAAAAGGCACAATTTGCAAATGCACTTGGTGCTTTTCACTTTGTCTTGATTTTCTTGAATTAATTACATGGTCTTATATTATTGAAAATTAGTTTGATTTATTTTTGAAATGTAATAGCAAAGGGTTTAATGTGAGTTGAGGCACTAATGGTCCCATAGTGACTGAACGCTGCAGTGATCGTATTTGGCCTGTAGAGGGAAGCGTTGCACTTTTGAAGGCTCCCAGAAGCTGAGCAGCAACTAATGTGGATTTTTATATTCTAATTAGTGCCATACATTGACATGCTAGGGTCCCGTTAGGGGCCATGTGAGCTACTCAGACTAATCATTGTTTTATTTCCAGTTATATAGTTTCATTAGTTGTTTTGCTTATTTATAGATTTGTCCTCAGTCTTTTCCTTTAGTGCTCTAAGACTTTGACAGACCCCTCTTTATAAATTTACATCAAATTGTTTTATTTCTGCAAATTCAGTTGTTACCAACATTTTGCTGACAAAGCGGTACGTTAGTTATTCAAGAACCACTCTGAGGTCTGGACTGACATTATCAGTGTGTATAGCAAAGAATATTTCACGATTGCCCCTGTAAAATATGTCTAGAAATTAATTTGCTAAATGTGATGTTAACCCTACCATTTGGTATTGGTATGTTTTTTTTTCTGTTTTGTTTTTGGATAGTGTAAACTGTGAAGAACTTATTTTGTCAATGTAAAATTCAAACTACTAATTTGATAAATTTGCTCAAATAAATGTGTTGAACATTGAGATGTTGTCTTCACTGTCTGTGCTCGTCTTCCTGCAGGTTATTGCGTAGTGTTTGTGGTGGTGGGAGGTGAAGCATCAAGTAGCAGTTCTGCGTTTAGGATGCTTAGAGTTGACAATTAGGAGATGACGACGTAACAAACTAAATGGCACATTGGTGATGAAGTGAGTTTCAAAACCTTCCATGCGTCGTCTTGAAGGCTGCTGGAAGACAATGCTTTAAAAATGACATGTGCAGAACTAACTGAAAACATTTTAATTAGAAAGTTGGAAAAACAGCAGTAGGTACAGAGAACCTCTATTGGCTAGAACAACATAACAGATGAAATGCAACATGAACGGAATCTACTAAGAGGAGACTGCAAACACAAGATGGCGGCAAATGATGAACATTTCAAATAAATAATAAAAATACATTTTCACTGAATAGTGTAGCCATTTCTCTTTTCTGTTATTGCTGGTATATATTACCTTTTAAATGTATTATGATTTAAAACAGACATTCTGACAACCTTTCTTGATTTCAAAACAACGTGATCAATAAAATCGATTTTACATTTAATTTTTTATAATTTTGAGTTGAGCGATAATGAATCACACACGAACATTGTTTTTTTTTTCATTTTCAAAGCTTTTTTCCATATGTTATGTGATGTCGAGAACAGAATGGATGTATTGATACAGTACGTCAGCTATTGAGCCGCTCACGGCTTCCTTGATGTGGAACAAAGCTCTGTCAGCTGGGTTAAGGGAAAATAAAAGAAAGTTGCTGAACAACTACCAGGAGTGATGACGCTTTGTGCTAGTGATTAGCTTGGCCATGCGATTTGTAGTCCTGTACACATGAATTTAAGAGAAATGTCCACAGTCGAGTCTGATTGTGAAAAAGTAACCAGCCAGTAACTGGGGTGGCTTTTGGCTTCATGTTTATTGGAAATCCTGAGAAGTCTATCGATTCATCTTTCCAGTTGCGACTGAGAAACTGTCACCAAAGCGGGAGCAGTTGATGTACATCCCAAACTTCTAGTACAAGCCCCATCCTTGGCTGGATCATCCTTGACTGCCGCAGGACGACAGACTGTCGTACAGAGAGTCACTGAGAGACTCCGGGGTCTCCAGTACCTGAGGGCGGCTCGGGGACAGGGCTTCTTCCGGCCGCTCTCTTAGCAGCTCAAGGCCCGCCTCCCGGCTCATTTCGGCGACACTCGGCGTGCGAGCCTTTCCTCTGCGGCTCAACTGGGCAGGGACGGGCAGGCTGCCGGGGTTGACGCCGCGACTGGGGGAGGGGCTGCCGGCCTTCATGTTCTGAGAGCGTGCAGACAGGTGGGAAGCATTTTTTCATCTTATGTAACGTAAAGTGGGTTACAGACATCATGCCACTGTGAATCTTTAATACTGAGCTGATTAATAATTTGTAAAGAGAGATGGTGCTTCTGTGTTTCATGTTATGTAAGTGCAGATCAAGTATAGTGACCCATGGAATCCATTTTCATATTCACAGAAAACAGATCAGTTCAGTAAAAGCTGCATCTTACAGCAGAGTTTTCAGCTAATTTCACAGTATTTTCTAGCACTCAGCTTGTGTTTAGCTCATTATTGGGAATGAACAGAATGAATACAGGCACATTCATAAGAACCTAAGACCGAATAGTCAGAAAACACGAAGCTTACAAAACGCACTCGATCTTCCACAGGATTAAAGCTTTTATAAACAATGTCAGTCTTCTCATTCTCACAGATAAAGGAGAACTGTGATGACTGAACGACGACTCTTACCCCTCTGAACTGTGATCCAAAGGACACGGTCGCCTTCTCTTCCTCCTCCACTGCCAGGTAAACCTCTGCTGGTCCCGCCGGAGTCTTCAGGTTGGGGAAAGTCCAAGTTTTGGAACGTGGAGAAAACATGTTCACCCCAGGAATCTCTTTCTCTACAGACAAGATTAAAGACATTTTGGTCTCTTTTCTCGATATCACGGGAGACGACATAACAGTCGTTCAAAATCAAATGACTTCTGGGTTTTCTGTGAGGACGTGGGGCAGTTAGTCTTCACCTTCATGGATGATGCTGGCTGAACTTCTTCCCTCCAGCATGGAGCCATACTGGATGGTGGGGACCAGCTGTTTGTGAGGTGCGTGGGAGTCCTCCTGCAACGTCAGCTCTCTGTCCAGGGTGCGAGATCGTCGTCCAGCCCTCTCTGGGGAGGCGGAGGAATGGTGCTCGGTCCCGGCCCTCATCTTGGACAGACCCCGGCCTACGGCGCCGCTGCTGTAGTCAGGCAGCGGGAACGTACCAATGCCACTGTCCAGGGTGTATGTGGAAGCACCAGAACCTGCAAAGGTAAGAGACAGAGTGACTGGTGGATGATGATGATGATGAAATGCAAAAAAATGGACTCAATCCTGATATTTATTTGAAAGACGTGCAAATAAACTTCATACTAACTGACTACAGTCCCTGGGTGGGTTTTTAGGGCTGTTTTTCTTTGATATGCTAATAAAGGTTCAATCCCACATCTTCAAACATAGGAACCATGTGTGAAATCAGTCAAGTCATCAAATGATAACAGCAAAGCTTAGTTTATAATTGATTGTACTGAATGTTTGCGTGTGTCAGATCTGATCTTCCATCCATCCCAACCCTTCTGACTCCTCTTACCTGCAAAGTGCTGAGAGTGAACCGAGTCAGTGAGGTTTTCATCTGATGTGATCTTGCTGATTCTATCTGGTCCCTGCATGAAAGAACAACATGGTAGCAGATGAGCAGCGAATGTGCTGAGAGTCAGGCAACTAGACTCAGATTTGATTTCACAGTATGTAGAGATCTGAAATTTGAGAGTTTGACATAATCTATGTAAAGGGAGTTGTGTACATTCATCCCCCTCCTTCCTGTCAAACCACCAGTGGTCAGTCTGCAGAGGAATAAATAAAGGAGGACCTTGTCCATGTCATCGCGACTGGTGGCGTAGCTGATGCCGTCGCTCTGCTGGGTAAACTTGGAGGACTCGCAGTCGAACGAGAGCCGTCGCTGCGGCACAGTGATGACGTCCTTCCCATCCACTCTACATTCACCACAAGAAACACATCAGTTACAGTCTGAGGCAACAACACGTCAGCTGCTGTCCTGGAAGCGAGTGAAGTACACATCAGCACTGATCAGGACACTGCAACACACGACGTCAGAGAGCGAGCCCTCATTTACACCCTTTGTCCTCACCTGTTTAGCAGCTGCTGCATGAAGCTGTCGGATCGCATTCCTCTGTACATCACGGCTAGTTGCCCCTGAGCTTGGTCCATCACCACCTCACAGGAGTGACCCCTGCCCGACTTCTCCACATACACCCTCTCCTCCTCCAGGGCCCTCCTCAGTCCCTCCGCCTTCTCCATCAGAGTGGAGATGTTCAGACCCTCTACGCCTTCTTTACACCTGGTGGCCATTTTCACAGAGTCCCTGCCCACAGAGGGGATGTTTATCTTCCACTCCTTCTTCTCGTCCTTTGCTTTGGTCGCATCCGTCTTGCGGCTAAGCGCCGGCAGCTTGCTTTTCTTCAGGCCAAACCAGCTGGCGATGCCGTTGGAGGATTTCTGCTTGACCTCGCTGCTCTGCCCTCCTCTGTCCTGCTCCTGAAGCTTCAGTACATTCTCCTCGATGCCTTTCATGACCTTCTGCTCAATAGCAGATTGTGGGCTGGGTGCCGGCGGCATCGGCTTCTCCCCCTCGGACACTGGAGGCTTCGGGGGAGGGGGTGGGAGGCTGTCTCCATACAGCGGATTCTTCTTCCCCTTCCCAGTGATCTTGGTCCTCTCTTCCGATTTGGATGAGTACCGTGGAACCTCTGTGGACTTGCCCCCTCTGTGGACAGATGAACCCTGGGACGGCTTGGATGGGGACTTTGGGGGTATTTTGTTGGGGCTGCTGCCACTTTGGGAACCGACACCAGATTTAACATTGTAGGGAAGATTCAGGGATCCAGGACACTTAATGTTATTGCGTAGTACTTGTGGAGCATCTGCGTTGGGGGAAGCCAGACTTATTTTGCTCTTGAAGCCTTCCTGTTTAGCCACAGCTGGACCGGGAGGCTGCGACTTCGCCGACTGATCGTGCAGCTGAAATGACGCCGGGTACTTCAAACCACCACTGCTGGTTTTAGTTTTACCATCTAGAGAGTCTGTGTATTTTAAATGCCTCTGCTCCTCTTTCTGGAGCTCCATGGGTCTCTCTGTGGTCTTGCTTTCTTCTTCGTACATACCCTGAGTGACCATGTCCACTGCCTTCAGTCCAACATGTAGATCCTCAGAGCTCCTCAGCTTGCCCAGAGCAGCCAGTCGGTCTTTGAACGCATGGTGACTGGAGTCAGCCTGGGACCTTGCTGATCCGGCCGCAGGTCTCTTGGGTATGGAAGAGGAGTCGGTTCTCCTGGCTGGAGGCGGAGGCGGCTGCTGGGCCACCTCAGAGTTCTGTGCCGTGACCTCCCTTCCATCCGTGTCCTGTTTCTCTCGGACCCGTGAGTAGTTAGCTCTGCCCTGAGCTTTACTGGGAGCAGAGGAGCTTGGCAGGCTGTGGTGATTAACCCATACTGGGCTCTCTGAATCCTCCTCATCATCTGATGTGGACTCTGACGAGGACGAGGATGACTGGTTTTGTTGAGGGGGGGGACTCAGGACGCTTTCTGGCAGCGACTTAACAAGCTTCCTTTCACAACCATTCACCTTCATTTGTGTCGGAAATGTGGTTCTTCTCTCAAGGCCCTGATCTTGCTCCTCCTCTGTGGAGGTAGTGGACACGTCACAAACATTTTCATAAAGAGGGACCTTCTGGGACACTTTGGGTGAGAAAGAGGAGGTGGATGAGGAGGCGCCCATTCCAGTGCTAGCTTTCGGTGTAGACAGGCTACTGTAGCTTTCCTTAGTGAGCGGGGAGCCGACCTCTTCGGGCTGTGGTGGGGAGGTTGGGGCTGAGTGTGTGGCAGGGTAGGATTCAGACCTGGAGGGTGGAGGAGGGGGCTGCCTGCACCTCTCTGTGGTCGTGGCTCTGCGTGTGGGAACTGGAGAGTGATACACCTCATAGTTGTTGGTGCGGCAGGGAATTCTGGAGTTGCGGGTGAGCTGAGGACTCAGGCGGACGGCAGACGTTGAAGCCTGGGCCTTCTCCCCAATAGAGGGAATTTTGAGGAACTTGAGCAGTTTGGACGGCGAGTTGATGGCTGCAGCTTTGACGTCGCTGAGGCAGGAGGGGCTGGGACTGACAGAGGCACTGGCCCTCACAGAAGAGGCGTCGTGGTCTGTGCCGTCTTTGTTCTGGACGGCCGAGGGGTCATTGTAATCGGGATCTTGGACAGAAGGGAGCGAGGAGCCGTTCAGGACGCCATCACTAGTCTGCGTGTCACAGCTGTCCTTCGCAGGCAGGTGGGCAGTGGGACAGAACCCGGTGAGCTCCTCAGAGACATTAGCATTTAGACAATTCGCTGAGTTCTCCCGCTGCTGCTCCGGCCCGATCACCTCCAGGCTTTGATTGGCCAATTCTGTGACCGATGAATGGGTGGCGGTGCCCACTGTTTGCTGGTGGGCGTCATTATTTGTGCATTGCTTAGACAATGATACAGACTCCGCTGTCCTGCTATTACTCTGACATTCGCTCGTAGCAGCTGCAGGACTGACGTGGCTCTGGGTGGCAGAGGCGGCTTTTGAAGGACTACAGGCATGGTTGCATGGCTTTGGAGGACCGCTCGGGCTCCTCTTGCAGTGTGAACAGCAGGTGTTCTCTGCGTCACACTTCCCTGCCCCATCACCGTTGACATGCTGGTGTGCATGTGTGTCAGAGCAGGAGCAGAGACAGTGTGTGTGATGGGATTTGCACTGCAGTGGAAGGGCGTCTGTGGCGGCCAGCACAGCCTCCGTGGACATAAGCACCTGGCTGTAGTCGCAGAACGACAGGCTCGCTGTGGACGGGTGGAACTTCAGAGGGTCTGTCTCCTCTATCTTGCGAAGCACCTCCAGGATGTGTGCTTTCTTCTTGAAGAAGGGGGACAGTGCCTCCATGGAGGTCCCTGGGCAGTGTGGGCCCGGGGAGGCATGTTGTGTGCGGTAGCCATTTCCCTTTACAAAGAAAAACATCGCTATCAGCACATAATTCATACCCTATAAAAGTCAAACCACGTACTTCCTGTAGACCTTTGAGAGTATGCGAGGAGGAAAAGAATGCAATGGAAGATTAGCAGCAGCCTCACAACAGCAGAAAACGTCAGAGCGCACACAGAGTCTAATTTAAAGACTGTGAGACGGTCACAGTTTCACTCGTGTGTGTGTGTGTGTGTGTAACAATCACCTTGGCTTGTGCTTCAGTCTGTGCAGGCTCCACCTGTTTGGGAGAGTCATTGTGCAGCTGTGCATTGTAGTCTGGGAGAGGCCCTGCCTGGACCTGTAACAGGAGCTTCATTAGACGACTGATGACACTAAACACTTCAGGAAACTGTGCACACAGACCATTAGGGTCTGTTGAAACAACACAGCAGAGGTGAACAGTCTGAGATTCATTACTGGCACAGCGGTGATTAAATGAATGAAGCTGAGATGACACACAGCTGACTCAGCAAGGACAGCAAAACGAAGTACACTTGCACTTCAAGTGCTAGAGCGCTGATGGTTCCTTTAACATACTCAGCAAGGCCTCTACACTCACTGTGCCTGGATCACGGCAGAGGAAGCGAAGCTGATTTACCTGGTAGTGAGCTGTGGGCAGTTTCTTCTGAAAAAGCTCACAAAGCGCTCGGTTCTGTCGCTCCAGGTCGAACACCAACATCTTAAGCTTGATGCACTCCTCTCTCAGATCCTGTTCAGGGAAACAACGCTTTTAGACAACGGCCTGGCCTCAACCTGGGATGAAAGATGGAGCTGAAAACAGCTTGGTGTTACCTTTTGATTCAGCAGAGCCTGGACCACATGGTTGGCCACCTGACAAACAACATTAACAGCCTGTACCGACGTGTTGAATATTAAGATTGTTAATGAGAAAATGAATTTGGAATGAGCAACGTGAACTCACCTCGTCCAAGCACCTCTCGTACGCCTCTCTCTGACTCTCATTGGCCAACATCAGAGCAGAATTCTCTGCCTGTGATAAAGACAAACATGTAAATGGTGCTTTGAAAGAAAGAGTTCAGCGTTTACTGTAGTTGGTTCAGTTTGTAGCCTCATGGGGGGAATTTTACTTGTTTTTTAATATACTGCTGATTAGACAGGGTTTTACAGTCTGAACGGCATAAGTGAGGACAGACGTGTAACGGATGACGTCTGTGCAGAAGAGCAAGAAAGATTTACATGAACACCAGTATGTAAACATGATCTGCAGTGACCTCCAGTAACAGCCAGTTACTGCCAACAGGCACAACCTGAGCTCCTTAACCTACATTCAAGCCTCTTTGTGAATCAAGTGTCCATTTACTCGCCTCCAGCTCTCTCAGTCGGTCCATGAGCTCGCTGCTGTTGTCCTCCAGGTACGACTCCACGTCTCCTTCAACTCCCTCTTCGTCCGAACCGAAGTCCTCATCGCACATTCTCTGTTCAGGCTCATCAGACATCGTTACCATCTGTGCACACAAAGGAGGAAACTCACACAGTCAAATAATAAACACTGGGAGCTCTGGCTGGTAACCGACACGACGAGAAGTCAGACCATACACGTTGATGCGACTCTTTGAGCCTACATGAAAGTTTCCTCGTAAAAATGTGGGTCACAGTTTTCCAGTCTGCTCCATCAGCTTTAAACCCTGGAAAGATTTCTTTAGTCACACAAAACATAGAAGAGCATCAGAATATTTGATTCATAAAAGGTTTAAGTGATTATTAATATCATTTATTATTAACATTCTCCCAACTCACTAATTGCACGTCTGACATGTGATCTTCCTAAAAACCTCACCCATCTAGTGAGGTCACTGAGAGACATACCAGCGAACGGACATGAGCTTCGCACATCGCTCCCAGTGACTTTAACGCCGTTACCAACACGCTGCACAGACGCAGTCAGGGCCAACCAGCCAGCCCAGCAGGCACATCTACAGGAAAGCGTGTCTGACTCTACACAGCTTGGACCCGCTGCTGCTCCGACAGAAGGACGATGCATCGTTCACATCCTCGTGTAACGTCTCCGTCGCTGTAACAGGATGTTGTTATCTGTCAAATACAACCCAAAGCTCTAACAGGACGACTGCTCATAGTTTGTCCCAATCACTCTTTACAAAGCCTCCAGTTAATTCAAATGCTGCAGCCAGAGTCTGACTGGACTCAGGAAGAGACGTCACGTTTCTCCTACATCACCTTCTCTGTCCTGTCAAATCTAGAATAGGATTCAAAATTCACTTCCACAGCTCTTCATAATAAAGCTCCATGTTCTCTTAAAGACCTCATGGCTCCTTATGCTCCAACAGAACGCTTGCTAGGGTCAAATGTCCAATTTCCTCACTGCGTTCCGAGGAAATACAATTACTTCCATCTTCCGTGGAGAAGTACTGTAATTTTTCTTTGCAGTCGCCTTGGCAGCAATGACAAGAAAGGTTCGTAACGAGGATGCTGAGTCAGAAGGCGTTAAAGTGGTGCAGCCATCACTTGGTGAAAGGAGGAGTTACGACTGAAAGTTTTATGGTTCATTTATTCTGCTTGGCAGCGCTAGCAGGCCATAAATAATACATTATAAGACCCAAGCTGCCGGCCGTATGGAATGTGACCGCGAGCCATGATCGGCACCCAGGCGGACTTTGGACACGCCTGCTCTCACCAGAGCGGTTTCTGTGCTACGAGGTGCTTTAAGTCCTGGAGACTGGAAATCTACATACAGGAGGATTTTTGAGATAAAGTGCAGAATGTTGGCCTGGAATTGTCTGACTCTGGGTCAGGAGCAGTAAAGGTTTTCATTACAGCAACTTTAAAAGCCTGTGCTACATATCCTCCAAGACCGATGTGCTGATTAATAAAGAAAAATAAAAACAACACATGTTTCTAGTCAGCACTGTGGCCAAGCGGTTCAGAGTCAGAGTTCTGCTGAGTACGATCCCCTTCAAACGCAGCCAAAATGAATTAATAAATGTCTTTACAAATGAATCAGTGCAGATGGTCAGACATTCAATAATTAACTCATCCGTAGCATCAACATGTCACTTAGACCCAATCGGTTATATACAAATACTGATAAAGTTACTTTAAATGTTTTTGTGCTCACCAACAGCCCTGATAAACCTAATACCTCACATCGAAACCTCTAAAATGAAAAGAGAGATTTGTGGGGTAGTAAACAGACCCCTAAAGAAGAACTCAGAGTGGAGGAACAAACAGTTTCACGAGGAACAAAACCCCGGCTGGCAAATGTTCATTAGCCTCATAAGACATCAGACACCTAAGGGCTGCCGAGAAGCCTTTACAGGAAGATTGCTGAACGTCATCCGCTGGAGGACTGTGAACAATGACCGACTGTCAGCAACACCATCCACGACGCAGGGTCTTATTGAGCTGCAATTGACCGAGCAGAGCCAAATCCACACATGTAATAGCAGGCTGATCAATGCAGTCCATCTAAGAACGGAAGCTGATATTAGCGATCTGTTTGACCTTGGATATACCAAGTGGTTCTAAATATCACATCTTCACTAATGCACTTTAAAGCTCTGGGCAGCAGGAGCCACACATCTTTGTGTTTAACAACACTCACAAAGAAATGACTGCACGGACCAAAAGACAAACTAAACTGATGCTAAATATAGCATCAGAGTGTGGGTCTGCAGCTTCGGCTGTGGTTTGCTGTGATGTGGAGAAAGTAACATCACAGCACAAGATATGCCCCATGTCGCCTTTGACTGATGGACCCTAGTCCTCTTGCCATCAGATCAAACAATGACAGGATTAAGACTAAATTAATCACTCCAGTCTTCTTTCGGCTGCATTACACAGCTTAGGGCTGTTGTGAATTTAAAATCACTTGGTGGAATCGGTGCATTGGCATCACAGATGTTGCATTGATCTGATATTTATTCACCAGCTAAGCTATGTTGCTACTCCCAGCCATGGCCCCTTAGAGATACGCTGAGGAGCCCTGTCACCCGGGAGGAACTCGTGCCATATCGATGGCTCTGCAGGAGGATCCCATCAGGGAGAGGCCCTGAGAAGACCAAGGACAGGAAGAAACGCCTTGGGATCTCGGCTGCAGAAATATGGATGGACGCACAGCGACATGGCAGTCTCCATGACTACACAGTCTGCCATCAAAGCCTACAAGGATTCCAGACAGTTTTACAGAATGCTTTGTTTTTCACAACTTAACATCTTAAGATAAATATATTAAACCATGGCAGGGCGTACGTACATTTAAGGTGAAGTCAAAGACAACTGTTTCAGATTCTGTCTTTTTCTACAGGAAGGTTCTTTTCTCAGTTCAGCTTTTACCAGGAACTACAGCAGTTTTGTTTTTGGTTATGCTTTTACCAACCTATGCACAAAATGGGGCTTGGAAAGTGTAAGGTTGAAGCAGTGGGTGTAGACTAGGCTCTGCAGGAGACGGACCCATACGGGCCCCAGAAACATTCAGTCTAATTAATAGTCCAAAAGCCAGCGCTGCCAAATAAGAATGAACAAAGGACGTGTCCTCGCAGACATAAATATAAATAACCTAAACAACAGCTATTTGACACCTCAGCAGTGATTTCCTATTGTAAACTGTATATTAGATAAAAACCTCTAACCTGTCATGTGCCCATAATAACAAAGAGGTGCAGTCAGTGATCACACGATAAAATGGTTCTGTATGGTTTGCTCTGCCATTTCTAACCTAATGCAACATATCACTGCAGGAGAAAGGAAGAACACATCGAGCATCGAGTTGAGAATGAAGGTCAACGCCAGCATGAGCTTTGGGTTTAGTTTTGTAATTCCAGCCTTTTCTATGGCTCTGATTTGGCCAAGTGTAAACAAAGTGCAGCGAGTCAAGCTGCTCATGGCTTAAAGTTTCAACTGAGGATCATGTGTTCACGTCTGAGTCAAGTGAGCATGTGGTGCTTTTGTTCTTCCTAAAATGACTCAAACAGATACCTACACGTGGCCTGTGGAGACGCCGGCAAACCCGTAAAGTTACACCGTAGAGTTCACAGTAACAGTGTCTACTGTAAATAGATGGTTGTGGTAACACACAAACAGCAAATGCTGCAAAGCTTGGTTTAACAAGAAGGAACAGGAAGTACCGACAAATAATTCTTCTTTATGTTAGATTCAGGAACCTGATTTACATCAAAAACACAGCCAGTGTTCTTGATGTTCATGTTCTCAGCCACGATGTCGGACCTAACGTTATGATTTATATTGTTGCATTTAAAAAACATAATGTTTCCAGAGCGAAACAAATAATTGAATTAGGTTTAATGATTCACCTTCTATGCTACTAAAAAAACACAAGGATTTATATCAACGCAGGTTCATTTGTTTATGTTGCATTGTCAGAAACAAGCTACTTCATGATGTTGTCTTGGTCCCAGCGAGTTACTAATGGCACATTAATTACGAACATGAATTAATATTGTGAAACCACCCAGTAGTAAAAACTATTTCATATTATCACCTTGGACCTTTAGAAACATGTGTTATTGTTGTCCGATATTTTACAGACCAAGCAGTTGTTCTGAAGATCAAATGTGACGTCTGAAGCATAACTCACATGAGCAGTGGTGTCTATGATCCGTGAGGAGGAGTCGGTCTCCTGTCAGGCACCTCGGTCTCCCAGCAGCAAAACCAACAAGCTGACGGGAAAGAAAACACATGGACACGTTTTAGTAAATAAACTGTTTTGATGGACATCCTGACACCGCTGACAATCCTACGCGAGGGCGACGGCGCATCGTGCGACAGAAAGCACAACATATGTGCATGTGTGTTTGCTTTGGTGTTGGGGGATTAGTGACCTCTGTGTTGGCCGTGGGCGGACAGAGGCTGCAGCTTTCCTTCACATTGTGCGCGAACAGGAAACCAGGAGGAGAGGTAGAGATTCCATTGCCCTCGGGAGGCACCAGCACTCAGCAGACGCTAGTCATGCCAAGACCACAAGCCCCACGTTCTCTCGCTCGCTCCTTTCCCCAATCTATACTTTTGTCTTTCCCTTCATCTCTGACTCATTCTAAAATGTAATGAAAGAAAGCTGTGTGAATAATTAATCAGACTCCTCATCGTCAGCTGAGAACTCCCCCTTCTGAGGTTCAGACCTTACATGCTCCGAACGGTTTCTCTTTGAAGTTTTGATCTAACGCTGGATTCCCCCCTTAAATACGTCATGTTTTTCGTCTAGTCCCTAAATGCGACACTTCGTCTGCTGCAGCATCTCCTCGGCTGCTGTTTTGTCTCTATCACTCCAGATATGTTCAGGCACCAGGCTGCAGCGTTAACTCTTCATTTCCACAAAAGCTCTACAGGGCAACAAGGCTGGATCCTGTTAGAGCTTGTCAAACTGAAATGGGATTAGAGGTGTTGAGCATCTGCTCTCTCAATCCTGGTTTTAATAGAGCAAGAGCAGATCAACTGGTCTGGCTGCGTCCTCGTCAGGACACTTGGCCCTGGGAAAAGCGGACCCTGATCTGTGTCAGAAAGAAAAGCAGCACATCATTAGGCCCAGAGGACGGGACCGCTGGAGGACTGCATCAGTAGGATTTCACCTTCGGTAGGATGCTTGAGACGAGAAGTTGATGAGGTTCTTGAAATGAGGGCATGTGAAGTAAAATTCAACAAAGAGAGGAGAAAGGCACAGAACATTCTTAAATCATGTGTGGATTCGGCATAGACATGTCAAAAAACAGCCTGTCTGCTAAGCTGGAGGCGCAGACTAGTTCTCACTGTGGATGGAAACAACCCGGCAAAACCTAAATCCTCACATTGCCGAACAAAGCAAGATCTGGGAAGACGGCATCTTCCAGTTTCAGAAAATGTAGGCCAGAGTCGTCTTTTTCTTTTTTTGTCGACACACCACCACCATGCGATTGTCTGCATCATTAATACAGATGCAGATAAATATCAAAGAGGCAGAGGGAGGTGGGTGAGACAGAATCAGGCTGGTGGGCTCCCCCAGCGCCGCTTCCTGTCTGATGTTTGGCTGCACGAACCGAGACAAATCGTGGCAATTTTTGGGATGGGAAGTGGAGGCAGCGGAGAGAGGAGGTGGGGGAGGGGACGAAGGAGGGGAGCTTTCTCTCCCAAAAGGGCATGAAAGGTTGGATGTGTGCCATGTATGTCTGAGAGCAATCAAACACCACACAGGGATTGTTCTGCTTACGTCCAGTCACACACACGGGAAACACGGCCTCCGTGTCTGACAGAACACGAGCACTGCTTTTGGTTCCCCCACACATCCAGCCATAGGTAGGACACAGGGTGTGCTCTCCAGCGCCACATGCGTACTTGGCAGATTTATGACACTTTGTTACTAGCAGCCAAACAATCCAACATAATCCTGCGCTGGTTGAGACAAAATAAAAATGACACCGTGTGGCCACAGAGCTCGGCTTGCTCCTAATGTAAACTAATCCCCAGAACCACACACAGCCAAGCCACACTCACGTCAACACGTCCCGTCACTGTCACGACGCTCAGAAGGACAAATCTGCACCACATCTGCTGCATTTAACACGAACGGATCACACACCTAGACCAGCTGCTCATTTCAGCTCGGCTCACCTCGCTCCAGCTTCCCGGCTCAGTCATCCGGTGAGCACGCCTGAAGCCTCCTCGCTGCAGGATGAAAACGCAAGGCGCCACGAGAAGAGGACGGAAAAAACAGAGAGCAACATAGAGGCCACGGGCTCACGTACGCTGGATGTTCTCTGGCTGCGAGGGAGATTATTTCCTCCCCGGGTAAAAGTGCCGTCACCCCTCTAAGTGCGGCAGGGAAGCCGGTTTCCTCTGTCCTACGGCTGGGAAGGGCCCGTCCTTGGTCATGTGCATTGTGTGTGTGTCTCTGTGCTGTTTGTAGAGGCTGCCATGTCTCCCATTGTTCAAGGGTGAGTGAGGTAGGCTTCCTACCCCAACAGACCCTGCCTACTACAACAGCTGTGGACCAGCCCCCACCTCCCAGTGCTCCTCTGCTCCCCTCCTCCTCCCGCCTGTCTGCTGCTAAAACATTAACCCTGCAGCTGCTGGTTCAGGCCATAAAGATTAGGAGGGAAGGGTGATGTGTTCCAAGAAGACCCGAGCATGCAGCAGACCAAGGAATGTAACAGAGCCAGGATATCTGGCAACAGACTGAACAGCATTCAGTGGCCTAGAAAGAAAGCAGGCTCTGTGCTAAGAGGATTGTCTTCCTCAATCACACTGGGAATAAGTGTTAGACTGAGTCCTATGGGCCGAGTCGCTGGGACCAGCCCAAAGTGACTACGTCCGTCTCGTTATTTCAGATGCTGGTTAGCACCGGTGGCCCACAGCAGGGACCAGCCAGGTACCTTTCAGTTTGCTCCGAAGGCTGCAGTCACGTGTGCGATGGCTCCAAACAGCCCGTAGGTGTGAAGTCCGAGTATGACCGGTCCACGGCGCCGAGGTGCTGGGTAGTTTAAGAAGCCTTTGCTTACACTGCACCTAAAGATGCTCCAGGGTTTGTTTAGCCGCGTCCTGGCACCAATCATTAGTAAAGTGACGCACAATGTTTAACGCGACGCCAGACAAAGAGGATTGTACCAGTCACATGCTGAACACAATGTACGTCAGGCTGTAGAAGAACGACCCGCTGTAAGCGCTAGCGCTGGCACTGAGCTTCTTACGAACGCGTTTGAAATACACAAACGCTAAACTGGATTTGGTTCCAGATATCAAGGAGGCAGATGCTTTAAAGCAGGACAATGATGTGTCGACGGCTTCACTGTGGCTTCTGCTCTGACTGGAGCCAGTTGCGACCTGTCTGTGGAGAATACTGTGCACAACTATATTCCATGGTTTTATCTCATAAAGAATAATGTTCCCCCAAAACAAGTATAGACTGACAGATTTCTAACGGGGGCTGGCAGGTTCGTATGGAAAGCTGGGTCCTCTAATTACAGAGAGAGTCAAATAAACTCAGATTATCGCTTTATCGGGCACGAAATTATTTTAAGGCATAAAAGATTGATAGACAATCCCCACTAGAATTTTTTACAAATGGACACAGGCCAAAAAAAAGTTGTTTTGTAAAAACTAAACTTTGAAGGTTTGCATGCTACGTTGTTCACTTTTATAATATTAGTGTAATTCAAACCTTGTCTTGACAGTGTATAGGTAATATTTATGGAGAAGCAAGAATAATAAGAGAACAAACAAGAAGATGATCAAAATACTATATATTACATCAACAGCAACACTGAACTGACACCATTTAGCTCTTCTCTATTTATATGAATAATCATTTCAGCTGGACACCAGCTGATCTCTCCAGATGTTCTCCTTGGTAATGCGGTCACTTCGCTGTCATGCCCTCAGACATACCAGACACTAAACCAAGTCTGATGACAAAATGACTGGGAGCCAAGGCAGCAACAACAGGAGGAAGACAACATGCGTTTCAGGGCCAGAATGTGGAGAAAATAATACAACACGGACGTAACGGAGGGAAAACCAAGAGTTGTTTACTCTTAACTCATTTAAAGACCTGAGTCACCACTAGCCCAAGCAGACTTCCCATGGTCCAAATCAAGTGCCCACATGGTTCAGATCAGAGGTGACCTCGCATCCCAGGTTCACAACAGAACCACAGACAACGTATAGTGGACGACGACGACATTAATGTAGCTGTTGACCATAATGTTACATTGAATTCACTGCTAGACCTCACTGGACTTCGTCAGCATGCAAATGAACCCACTCGCTGTTTTAATCAATAACCTCCATCTTGTCCTGACACACACAAAAGGCCTGAAAGTGATCAATTAATAGTTTTTAGTTACCTGACATTTGTATTTATAACAGTCTTCACAGCAAAATTCAGCTACAGTAGATGTTCACCTACTACTATACCTCTTTGCTCTACTACTATATTATTTTTCCTGAAAGTGCCGTTGCTAAATTTACAGAAATAAAGAAATTTATTTTATTATCATACTTCATTCCCCCACAGAGGAGAATAGGTGGATTATGTTGTTGATGATGCTGTATACAATCGCCACATGAAAAAATGTTGTAAACAAAATGCTTCCAGAAATATTAATAATGATTGTTCATTTTTGTCAATTTACAAAATGCAAAGTAAGCAAACAAAAGAAAAATCTAAACCAAGTCAGTCTTTGGTTACTGCGTCAGTACTGGAAGTGATGCTCGGCCCCACAGAGCCCTGGTCTCAGCATCACGTGAGTCTGGGATGATGCAGAGACAGAAGGATGTAGAAACCCTGCATCCACAGAAGATCTGTGGTTGGTTCTCTAGATGCTGAACAACCTACAGCCCAGTTCCTTCAAACACTGTGAACCTGGAAGATCTGCTGCTGTTTGAAGGATGGTCACAGCAAATACTGATGAGATTAAGATTCTCTGCTGTTCATTCACTGCATTTGGTTCATTTAGGAAAATAAATGTTAACACTTTCATTTTTGAAAGCTTTCTGTGTTTACAGCGCTTTTCACACCTGCCTCAAACTTTTGCACAGGACTATTTGTGGCGTTCCAACAGGAAGAAGGATCTTGCCTAGTCTAACATATTAAAGCACTTTGAGCGGCTGGAACAGCGAAATTAAAACAACCCGTTCTCTTCAGCTCTGAAGCCAGGCGGGCTAGGAGTCCTGGTTCTGTTGAGCCTAGTGTCCCCTTAAGCCTTCTTCACAGAAAAGTAACCATAAACTAATTTTTTCATGAAACACTACATAAGGTAAAGCCAGTTGAGAAATGTGAGCCTTTCAGAGCGTTTCATCAAGCTCGCTCCACCGGAACACACACATGTGGTAACTACGTATATAATCCACGAAACTCGTTTGCCCCTTATAAGGCTAATCTTGCAAAATCCCCAAAGTACAAAGCATGTAAGGAAACGTGAACAATGACAAACAACAGCAACGCACATAAGGAGTTAAATACTATGAAATAAATGCATAAAGCCCCGTCAGAAGGTTGTCACACCTCTGCTCTGCCAGACATAAGACATCTGTAAGGGATGTCCTTCAAAGGGGGTCAAAGGTTCAACAGACCAACATGACGTGAATGAGAGTTGGTCACATGGTCCCCTGGAGCCAAGACGAGGGAATGAGCAAAGCTCTGCTAAAAAGGCCCCTTGTTGCTCCCTTCACCCTCTGCTTTTCCCTGAGGAAGGCATGAGTGGTACTGGTCCAGGAAACTAAACGCATCATGTCGATGGACTGGAAAAGAGCTTTGCCTTCGCCTGACCCTAAATGTAAAACATTGTGGACTGGTCACACCTCTTTTCAACCATCTCCTTATTAAGCCTGATTACACAGGAAATCATCTGCTGCCTAAAACACAAAGTCAAATGAATGGCTAACAGAAAATAAAGTGGAGTCATTTGACTATTCAAATTCACAGCTTCTGTATTTTGATAACTGCTTTACTGGTTCAGCCTGTTTCTGGCTCCAGGTTTTCACATTTTGAGTTTGATTTGACTTTCAGAAAAACCTTCCATTGCTTTAAATAGGACTCAGTGGACTTTGCAAATTATATATTTTTCGAGGCTTAAAATGATCTATTATAGATGGTTGAAAAATAACCATCATATGTTTTTCTCAATCGTGAAAATTAATTCAAGGCTATAAAATGCTTCTGATCATTTGTTAATGTTGGCATTAAAAACTTGACTTATGTTTTCAGTCCGATTTTCCCAGTAGATTTAGTCGTTAGCCATTCAAATACCAGAAAGATCATCCGTCTGTTCTCTGAGACCTCGCGCCTTGTTAAATACATTCTCTTTGCCGTCTTCAGCCATTTGCATCTGAGCGATTCACGTCACGTTTTCTGCTCTCGTTGGAAGGTACCCATGCTTTTCAGCTCGTGTTGGGAGTTTGAGGACGCGGCTGGTTATTCTCCTGGCCGACACCCTGGCCGCTCCTCTCTCTTCTACACTCTGGCCTCCTTGGTTTTATCAAAGACAGCCTTGAATTCTACGTGTCATCTGTTACGCCGCTCCAACTAATCCCGCCACAAGCTTCTGCTGCGATTCTCAGCCGCCATGTACATACTGTCAAACAAATTTTACTCTTTTTTTGTAATTATTGTAATTCTTTTCTGACTGTAATTATGCTGCTGCTGGGTCACCAGAATTTCCTTTGATTGGAAGTCCTATCTATCTATCTATCTATCTATCATCCAAGCAGGCAGTTTTCACTACTGTACACTGTACCGTTACACTGTAACGTGTCGCTTCCTTGACGAGACCATAAGAAAATATAAGAAGAAACGATTCCTTAGCTGATGGCCCGGCATTAATGTTTGTGGTCAGATGGCACAAGAAGCAAGGGAACGTCCGAATTACAAGCTGTAAATCAGACTCAGAAGGTACAATCCCCTCTTTAGGGGTAGACCGTTTAATGGGTAATAATAGACGCGGCTCTGTGTGAGCGGGAGATTATAGGGTGGGGCTCTTCATAATTTATAAGGTGCTGACAAGGTCAAGGGAAAGACAGCACAGATCCCCACCCTTCAGGTCTTTTAGTTGTTCCTTGGACTTTTTTCTATGTTGTCGGGTCACTTTGAAAGCTGCTGTCTAACTGCTGTTAAATGACATGAAGACCAATGAAAATGACGCCCATGGATCTGCACATCTCAGCTGCCTTCATCTTTCTGTACACTGATCATTTAGCAGCTCCATCCACTAGAATGACACAAACCTGGCAGCCACAATCAACATCGTTGCTCATGTACGATTTAACTTAACAAGTAATGGTAGAAAGTTCACTTTCCATCAGGGATGGTTTCCAACCTCGCTAAATACAGGACGATAATAGACCAGCGACAGCCGATGTTGATGTAGAAACGTTTTTATGCAACATGTTGAACAGCACTGCAGGTACTATGCAAATACAGGTTGACTGACTGACGGAATGTCTCATCAAGGGTTGCAGCTCTCTAGGTCTCCTCCCAAAGCTCCACCGACCTTAATAAATCTCTCACTATACAAAAGCCAGAGCAGGCTCCTCACCTCATTGTGTAATCATTACAAACTCTGTAATGAAAACCATTTGTTGTGGCCTCTGTAAAAGCAGGTTTCATACAACGGTGGACGCTGTGCAGAGGTGGGATCCTCCAGCCATGTATCTAAACCTCCTGCCAGCAAATGTCTTTACAGTCTGATCCTTAGTGACTCATATGTGCATCAAACAACCAAATCCTGACACGTCTGGAAAAAATGCACACGTTGAAAAAGCGGTGAATTAATCCAGGTTATAATCAGCCATCATGTCCAGTCTATGGAGGCTTTCAGGGCTTTCAGGTATCCCAACCTACCAACAGGCCAAATGCTGACAAATGGGCTCAGCAAGAAAACACTCAGCACATTCTACACTTCTATAGGTTATCGGTGGCAGTTTGGCACATGATGATTATGCTGGTTGTTAGCTCAGCAGCTTCCCTTCTCAGTGATGATTTAATGTAGCTAGTTACTGCGACTTCTCTCTTTCTGAACAATCAAAGTGGACTGAGTGCGTCTGAACCTCTGCACAGACTGAGACGCTTCATGTAAATTCAATTAAAAGCTGCATGTTTCAGATCTATGTACTGTGGGTTTACTACACAATACCACCAAACAGCAGTCAGATTTCCTCGTGGGGATCATAGTTTCTCCTACCATATAAAATGTTCTACTCTAGACTTTATCATTATCCAGAATCAACAAACGAGTGACAGATATTTTCAAATCAACTTTGACTCTGGGCAGTTAAATGACAATGACGCCAGACAAAAGAAGGTAAAGAAGCAGGATGCAGGAAGCACAACGGTCATTATCTCCAGAACTGGTCACCAGACTGACCCACGCGTCCCCATCATCCACATCCTTTACCCAAGCTACAGGTCACACAGACAAACAACGGCTGTGGGAGGAGTGATGGTGTTTCTCAATACAGGATGAGCTTATGGGGAGGTTTGAACCAAGAAGCATGCGAGAATCTTAAAACGTGGACACAGAAACAGTTCACCAAGACGCTTAGGGACTGAAGCAGTGGACGCAGGGGAACGGTGCAAATGACAACTTTGTTTCAGGACAAATGGAAATAAACTCCAGAGGTAAACAAAGAAATTCAGTCTAAATGAGAAGAAACAGCCTGGATACATGCAAAAACTGTTATTTGTCACCTGGTCTTCATAGAAGTTATCACTGTTAATGAAATAGTGGCCAGTTACACCTCTTTCAGTCGACCAGGACACGGCGGACGCTGCCTTCCCTGCATGCATTACTACATTCCAACGCGTATTTTTGGGCGAACTGATGAAGTGAATCTTTGTTACAGCTGCAGCAGCAAACGCACAGTTCTGCCAACCTCGATGTTTGTATGAGCACAGATTCCTCTGTAGGGTGGATTTTGAATAACTTCTCTGGACTCGCTGGGACGTTGCTGGCCCACCATCCCTCAAACACCACATATCTCAGATGCACACCCATCTGTGCGTAGACGCAAACACGAAGCCAAAGTTTTTCAGTGTTCCTTGAGACTCCTGGGGTTAATATTCTTGCTGATAGGCATAAGAATAATTTCAGTAAGGCTTGAGTTGAGATTGCTAACTTCAAAAGAGAACAAACAAAGGGCTGTGGTACCTCAACACGGGCAGGGTTACGTCCTTTGATCTAAATATCTGCATGTGTGCGTGTAAATGTTTGTGGTGATTACATCTTTTGAAGCTGTCAGTCTTCCTTCCTGCTGTGAGCTCCGTCACACGGAGCCAACTCCATGGAGTAACTGATGAATATTTTGTGCTGCTAATGAAGACTCCAGAAGTGCCTTTGGTACGTAACCATGGCAACAGCACCTGCACGCAGCAGACAGCGAGGCGATAAAGGCCTGAACCGATAGCAGATAAGGAGAGGTCCTTGCCCCAGCATAACCTATCTTCAAAGCAGGGCTGATTGTGCAGAAGGGGGTGATTCTGGAGAGATTGGCGACTGCGAGAGGTTCCGACGCGTCTACGCTCACCTACTAGACTTCCAACTGGCTAAAACACTGTCCTGTTGCATCTTCCCTGTAAATGTGGTGAACTAGGACTTATTCACTGACAGACTGAGGTCGTGCCTATGGGGGGGGGGCAACGGTGACAGTAAGAGTAGATTAGTTGGAATTAGGGTGAGGGAACAAATACGTTCCAAACAGTTCACTTCCAGAATCTATTTCTGAGCCTTGACAACTACGAGTGGTTGGGGGGCACTGTGTGGTTATGTTGATAGGACAAAGACATCCGCGGCTCTGATGGCTCAAACTTTAAACCGTCCTTCACGGACATGTCTGGAGAAGTGAACATTAGTGAGGACTTTTAAAACTTGTCTGGAGAAAAGCTAAATTAAAAGAAGATACAAAGATGAAACCTGTTCATTTTACGTTTCTGGAAAGCTGTCCACCATTTCCAGAAAGTCATGATGAGCTTTTCAAATCATATACAACAGACTTCTGTGCGACTGACAAAAGTAAAATTAGAAAGAAAATAGCCTGCAAACACTAAAAGATTCATCAAGCCTTTCACATCTTCAGCGAAGCCTAAATATTTTACAGCCTGAGTTCTGGCCATGAGTCTCTATGAGTCTGTAATTCACAAAACCAATAAGATAAGAACATTATGACTGTATGTCTGGCCTGACCAACAAGCTCAGATATTGCGCCTTGGAAACGTAAGAGCTGCGCAGAAACATCATTGATGTTTTACATCTTGTTTAAACGTTGGCCTCACTAAGATCACTGGCACAGAAGTGAAAATTCTTCCTTCTTCAAGGCGAAACCTACAAGAAACAATCCTCTGCTCGTTAGCAGCGTGGGATTCATACTGTGCGAGTATCACACACACTGAAAAGCACATATGTTAAAGCACCTACTATGTAAAATCCACTTTTTAGACATTCAGGACGATCACGTTTACACACACCGAGTACGTCAGAAGCGTGTTACACAGCAGGTTCGGTCCAAACACTGTCCAGACAAACTCAGCCTAAAGCTGGACTCCACCGTCACTGCTCACTCCCTTCACAGAGTTGACCCGACTGACAGACGTGGCTCCGCTACCTCAAGGACAAAGAGCTCTACGAGATTTCTAAAGGCCAGGAAGGGCAAGTGTGAGGTAAAACCACTTAAAACCAGGCAGAGGTTCTTGAAGTTCAGCCGGGTAGTATATCATATCTGAGATTTATGGAGACGTAGTACCGGTTTCCAAAGCTTCTCAATATTGTATCATCATATGTTATTAGATATATATCTTTAGCCAATTTTCCAAATGTGTGTATGTGTAACTATATATATCATGAACATTGCTAAATGCAGGAAAAATGTGTTAGTGAGTGTCTGTCCATTAACCAGGGTTTTCCAGTAGGTTATGGTTTGATTGTTCTGTTAATTCTCTGTGATTGGTGAGCATGAGGCTCCAGGCCCATGTGGACGACCGTACACATGGAAGGTTTGGCAACTGGTTCAGGCGTCTTAGAACCTTGTTTTGATAGCAAGCAGTAGGTTTTTTCTCATTAAGTCAACGTGAAAGTACCACTGAATCCAAATCTTGGTCCATTGGAACCACTTCAACAGCCGCGCCTCCAGTCAAGGTTTGAATTGGGTTCGGAAAGATGTGGTTGTACTCCACTACTCCAAGTACCGGCCACTGCCAGCGCTGTGAGACATGTCACCGTTACCGGGACGACAAGATGGACACTGTGACGCGTGTCACCTACGTCACACGTGCTTCCTCATGGAGGCGTGGTGAACAGCATCTCATTTGCATCCTACGGGTCTTTAAATTACGATCTAATACCTTTCTTTAATGCAAAACAGCAGCGGAAAACGTTCGGTACTGGTACTGGACAATATGAGCCCATTAGAACAATTTAGAAAAAGATCATTTGAACTGAAATTATTTGCCATTTAGTTCAGCAAAGAAAAACACAGAAATAAAAAATTCAAAGTTAGGTTTAAAGAAACTAGTTGCTTCAGTGCAAGGATGTGTTTTTTTAATCTTTTCTTAGGCTGAGGCTCAGATACTGGCTCATGCTACAATTTCAACACATGGGTAGAGCCTGGATGATTGCGCAAAAATATATTATGAAAAATATACATAGTGGGACTATTAAGGATTTATTTAAAAAGATACATCAAAATGAAGTTAAAGAAAAACAGAAATTGTTGTTACGCAACTGAATTTCCAAAAAATATGCAAAGAAAATGTGATTGAAAAAAGTGGGTGGTGCTAAATACAACAGGCTGTCACTTAAAGAGTTTCAAACAAGTATCGCATCATGGTCACATGTGACAGAAGCAACACTGCTCACAGACAAGGCTTCCATCAGGGAGTCTGCTTGTCCACACACATTTCAGACTATTATTAAAAACTGAGAATAGAACAGCACTACGGGACTAACAGTGCAGGAGCTTTATGTAAAACCATCTAACTGTCACCATCACTCAGTGAAGGTCAAAGTTGGGTATAATCACAGAAAACAGCGTCGACGCAGATCTGTGACATTGGGCCAAATGCTCCTTGTTTAGATGACTAACTCCTAAATAAAGCGGTGGTTTGCTCCGCCCCGGCTGCATCTTAATTCATTCTCCATGACTCCTGCTCATTTCGGGCCATTTAAACCAGTCGCAGGGAGGCGGTTTAACCGGGCTGCTCCAGATCCATTTCTGCAGCGAAGCAAAACGATCCACAGTAATGTTACACATTTACACGACGGTGCTTCCGTTTTCACCAGACACAGCCTCTAACGGCGACGTTTAGTGCTCAGCTAACGTCCAATGCAGCTAAACGCGTCCTACAAAGGCAGGACCACGGCCCGGACACACATTTCTAACGTGTTCTGTGGGGAACGGGGCCTCCGAACCCGAACCCTGCACCAGAACGGGTCTCCTTCGTTACGCCCTGGCGACAAACCCCAGGGAAACGCACGAAGACGGGTCGGTGTTAACGTTAGCACCGCGGTACAGGCAGCCGCGGCTCGCTGAGCTAAGCAGCCGCCGTTCGGGTGCTACTTTCCGGCTGATGTTCAAACAATGAGCAGCACGTCCAGCCTCCAGCATCGGCATCCAGCAGAGCTCCGACAAGCTAACGCTGCCGCTGGCGCACACGGAGCGGAGGCTTCCCCCGGACACTCACCTCATTAGCTTGGGAAACGGCAAAGACGCCGCCGCGCCATGGCGGAGAAAACACCGACACACCGGGCTCGATTCAAACGTGCAGCCCTGTGCTCGGTTTCCAGCCGCGTCCTCTCGCCGCCGCCGCCTCGCGTTCACTGTTTGGGTTGAGGAAAAGTGATGTCATCGCACGAGACCGCGTTACCCGCCGCCGCCCCGCGCAGCCGCGCCGCCAAACTCCACTACGCTCGATGCGTCTCAGCGCACGCGGCAGGGAAACTGCAGCGACCCTGCCAGAAAACGTGGGTTTGTGCATAAACTGTCCACAGGAATGAATGAGTCTATGAGCGACTCCGTCACGTTTGAACCCTGGGAACAGCAGCTTTTAATAACCGATGATTCACATCTGTCACTTTTATGGACGTAAACGTTTCAGCAAACATCACCCTTAACCAAAATGGCAAATATGTATTAATCTCCATAAATGTAACTGTGTTAAATGTTAAATGCGGTTTTCATCTTGATGATTATTATCTTAAACAACCCGGGGGCTCAAACATCCTGATGAGGGGCGTATATTCAGAGCAAGAAACCAAACAAGGAGAAAACGTTGCGAGAAAAATTATACATATGTCATATTTTTGATTAGGGCTAAAGTCAGAAAACTTAACTCAATATATTTTACAATCCAAATTAAAAAAGCACATCTTGACTCAAGTCTATATTAAGACTGATGTCCATGAGGGTTAAACATAAATGATCTGTAAACTTGGTGTCACTGTATAGTTGCTGTATAGTTACAGGATATTAGGGTTGTCTCATCTTAACCTGCAGTTGTACTGTTTCCAGGTATTTCCTTTTCAGCCATAGGTGCATTATATACCAACACATTTATTAAACTTATAGGAGCTGCTTTATAAAATGTTACCCGACAGGTTCTAAACCTTCAGACTTTGACCTCAGCCACTGTGGCTGTCTTGAAATGAACTATCAGCAGCATCTTCTGCGCCTCCTACAACCTCTGACACCACCTGAGTGGAAAAAAGAAACAATACTGTTTGTACGTGAGATCTAAGTCTGCTGACCTTCAGAGGTTATACAGCTGGCTTAAATAAAAGCAACCCGGCGCTGACAGAAAGAGGAAACTGCATTTAAACTGCGCCGACCACCCGACTGAGCTCCATAGTGACAGCATAACCAGAAACTTGTAACAAAGAGGCAAAGCAATTTAAATGTGCAGCAAAATATTTGGTCTTTGAATGATTCACATAAAGACACAGTGCTTGACAATACAACTCAAAGTCCAGAGCAACGACCATTATTAAAGAAATTTGAAACAATATACATTCAAATTAATACAGTCAATCTCTCAAGTAACGCATTATTTACTTTATCTTCTTTAGACACAGGTTTCGTTTCGAAACATCTGAAAGTAAAGACACAGTTGAGTTAAACCTGGCTGTGAAAGGAAGGATAGAATGGTGTAAAAAACAACTACTGTTTAAAGACATAAAAATGCTTTAAAGTGATTCCGACACAAAAGTGACTTGAAACAGATTCCCATCAAAATTTTATTAAACTCATCACTAATAATGCAACACACACAGAACTGGTGACACAACACATGGTATTTTCCACCATTCAAAATGTTAATATAACAAAAGCTCCAATCAGGGATTGACATGGTCGTGCATGATGGCATCCACATCTCTTTCTAAAAGTTCCTGTCCTGAGGCATCCAGGTCAACCTGGTCTGGGTCTTCTCCAGTCAGAATCTCCATTGGGGCTTCAGCAATGGCTCTGATGGTTTGGTCCTCCAGGGCCAGGGCCGTGTCAAACTGCAGAGGGGATGGAGGACCCTGCATACCATCTCCTTCCACATCCAGGTCCTGGACAACATTATCGTTATTAGCATCATTCAGGTTCCCATAATTGATCACTGGTATGGTCCTTGTTTTGGAACATCCATTAGCTGAACTGTGAAGAGTGATTTAATTTTTAAATTATTTTAATGGTGCCCGTGTCGATGCAGTTCAAGTCACGATTTAACCTTTGACATCACATCTAATCTCAAGCCAGAAAACATTTTCTGGGTCTCAACCAAATTAAAACACACAAAAAGGCAGAAAAGCATTTCTGAAAGGCTACTCAACTGCAGACACAAAGCATAGTCAATAAGTAACTTTTTATGGTGTGAGTCTGTCTGGGTGTCTATCGTAAGTGAGACAATTCACTTTCAAAACAAACTATTTGAGAGTTTCATACGCAGTGGCCCTATTGAGATGAAACTGTATAGCTATATTGATCACTCTTCAGAGGTGTCCTAATTTTCTAAAATGTTCTTGCTACGTGTCATAAAAGTAGAATCAAAGACGTGTAACTGGGAAGATCTGACCAGTGATGAGTGATTTATTTCTAAGGGGCTTAGTGAAGAGCCAACAGCAGCAATGAGACCTTAGTGAAGTTAAACCTAAGCAAAGTTAGTAAAAGAAAAAAAAAAAACCCACACAGATCAAACAAACGAGAATGCTCGTAGGCAGAGCGCTTCACACCAGCCTAAAGAAATGTTTGTTTAAACCAACCAGTCAAGTTAGTTATTTGAAAGCATCTTAAATACCACTTGAGTATTTAATAATCAATGAGGCACAACAATTCTGTTACATGTTGCTCACATCAGAGCATCTACTTACATCACTAAACTCCAGGGGAAGGCTCTCTGTGGGTTGAAGCTCTGCTGCACTCAAATACATGTCTCTGCTTGCAGTTGTGAGCTGCTCCTGTGGTGGAGGTTCTTGTTCAGGCTGATACATGGGAGGTGGAAGGGTGAGGTGAAGTGGGCAGCGTGGCTCATCAGACTGACCCATGTGCACAGTGCGGTCACACGGGACATCTTTCAGGCCAGGACACATTTTGAAAAGCACCTGATTGTTGTCCTGGTAGATGTCTGGGAGTCTATTTGTCAGGGAAATGTTGCCTTCACATAAAAACACATACACAGAAGCATCCAAAAACAAAATCTGACATTTAGACATTGGGCAATAAATTATGAAAAATTATCTAAAGGGACTTGAGTCCAACATGCTTTTTGTCTGGGGAGTAAGTTTTCAGTTTTAACACAAAGTTTGGCAGCTGTAATCAATGCTGAATAATTAATGAAAAGACATGAACGTAACCATCACAATGTGCATTTTGTTCCTTCCAGCTGAACTGATTAGCCCCTTTGTAAGAGGGGAAAAAAAAAAATCAACGGACCACAGGAAGGCGTTTATGTGGGCTCCCTTTGAAACCAACAGATACAGCAAGCTGATGGTCTTGATCGGGGCCAAAGTGAATATGGACTAGAATTGTCTAAATAAACCCAGTAGGGCTTCATTTAGTCAAACCCATGGTGAAAACATCATTGTGGATACGAGATACACAGTGTCTGGTCATAGGCAGGCAGGGGTTGGTACACCGGGATCCCTCCACCAAGGAGATGCATTTCTCATACACGGTTCTTGAATGTAGCTACGACAAAGAAAGTAAGCGTTAGAGGAGATCAAGACACCAAGCTAAAAACACCAGATGATCGAAAGTGATTTCTTTAATGACAACAATTAACATAGGATTCCTATGTCTGACAAAATAGCATTTTCCTTTAGGTGCAAGTCTAATTTTTGTTGCTGGACATACTATGGGTTTTAGCTTTATGCTTGACAGACTAATCTATAGTTCAGTTCATCCTAATGCCACAAAATAAATCAGAGATTTTAGGCATCTCAAAGCCTGTGTAGAACATTAAATTGATGTGCTTAGTTGGTTGAGTATTGTGATGCTTTGGGGGAAAACCAGTAGTTGTGAGTGTGACTGGGCCTACCTTAGGGGCACCGTCTGTCATAGCTTGCCTTCTCTCCCTCAGCTGCCGATGCAGCAGGGCTTCCACACCGTACCGACGACGGTATCGACGCAGAGCTTTGAGCTTCTTGAGGTTTTCCCTCTCTTTCATGGACAGTCCTTCAGGTCCTGTCAGCAGACTGCCACCTGTTACCCACACAAACAAATACAGACCATCACTCAAGGTCGAGAGACCTCGTGATAAGGGACATGTTTTGTAAGCAATTAACTGCATATTCACCCAGAGTATCATGCTCCACTTTGCGGCTGTGCAAGTATCGACGCTTCTTCTCCTTAAGCAGGTGTTGCAGACGCTTGAACTGGTCAATATAGAGTGACTGAAGTCTGATGAGTTTTTCTCGAGTGATAAGCGCCACTTCCTCCGCTGTGTACACTCCTGCATGCCTGCAATTACAGGGATACAATATAAGAACACGGACACGAAGAATCATGTCATATCTCAGCTCTGTTCTTTCCTTTGTACAAACAAACATCTCTCTGCACCTGTTTTACCGGTTTTACTAAATTACATTTAATATTTTGCAGCTTTGGGAAGCTCATCCACTTAATCTGTGTAGTCTGAGCCCTTGATGTGCATCAGCAGCAAAATGAACCCAGTGTTATATACAGACTAGTTCAGCTTACTTGATTTAGCAAAAACATTCTACTCAGATCCTGCTGAGAAGTGGTTTATAATGAAATGCAAGGATAAAAGTAAAGTTTAACACAAACAAGTTGAGATCCAAGCCACAATGCAAATTCAGATTTAAGCTTTGTAGAGAACATTATCAAGCTTACTTCAGAGGATCCTCATGGTCACTATCAAGACTGTCAGCTTCACTATCAGGGTCTCCCCTCCAGGTCTGGTCAAGTACCAAAGGCCCCGGCTCCTCTTCACTCAGACTATCATTATCTGTCCAGAGAGGGTATAGTTCAAAATCTAAAATAGTCTACACGCAAGTGATAAAATGAATGAATGAGAAATTCCTGTTGGGGGAAGAAAGATGATTTAAGTCACTTTGAATGTGGCATGGTTGTTGGTGCCAGACGGGCTTGCAATACATCCAATTATAACTTGTATCTGTATCGTGTCACCACATCATTTGAAATACACCCCTTACTATTACTGAGGTTGAGTAACCTAACATGCATAACACTGGTTACATCCACTGTCATGAATGCCCACAAGTTTTAACTGCACTACAGACCTACACCGGGTGCTTTGGTAGGGGGCTTGTCCAGGGGGCTGGTGGATGGACTGCTTCATTGCAACTCCGTTCGTTGGACAAGGAGACAATCTGCCCCTCAAATACATATATTCAGGAGTTGACAGTTGGTGTGTACATGCTTGTGTGGTGCACTTGGAGAGGATTGGTGTGTGGGTGGTCCTTGTTTCAGCTCGATACATGCTTTCTTCTTCTTTCCACTGATATCCCCATTGAATAGAATCGTCTTGGTGGTGGCTGCAGCACTAAATTAATAGTCAAGTCTGACTTTGCTTGTCCAGATACAAACTTCGTACACATTGCATGTTTGCCCTGTGCTCTGATCATTATTATCATGAGATTCGTACTGAATTTTTTGGTTGCTGGTTTCACTCTAGCTAGGTGATGTGTCTTTGTCCCCCTCCCTCTGTTCCTCCTTTCCATCCATCCATCTATTTACCATCAGAACCATACACGCGCACACATTTATACAAACACACAAGGATTTCCCAGTCGAACTAAAAGGCTTACCTAGAATTTGACTTGCTTCAGAGCGACCCGTATCAAGGCTGTGTGTCTCAGCACTACTGTACCCACTGAGTTGAGACAACAGTGTCTCTGGGGATGGGCCGGAAGACATTTTTCTCATTTGAGCTCTCAAAGCCATAGCATTCCTGCGAGCGTGCTCTGCACAGAATGTCACACTAAAAAAAGAGTTTGAAAAGTGATATTAGACGTCTTTTGCATTACCATTGCCCTGTGTGTATATTAAGACTTACAGCAAATAATTACATTCCTATCATTGTTGTAGCAGAGGGAACATTTGAATTTGTTTTCTACTAACCCATCTTTCCGCTCAACCTTTGGTGCAGCATTGAGGCAGCGCTTGCCGTTCTTGGCAGAGACATAGCTGCACTGCTTGTACGGAGCGTTCTTGTCTTCCAGAATGTGTTTGACGCAGTACTCCAGACCTTCCAGGCGTGGCTGAGAGCATTGTCGCTGGGTGAAGGAGCAGGCCTGTGGCTCCTGAGGTCGGGCCGTCTGGGTCACCCGATTGCGACTGGAGGGCAAAACATGGATGCGTATTCTGTTCATTGGAAATCTGCAAAAATATTAGGATACCACGTTTTTGAAGTAATTAAGTGTTACTTTAAAGCAAAAAAAGACCATAATGGTTCATAGTTTGCTGCTTTCTTGTGCCGTGTATATACAAGAATTAATCGCAAATCTGACACAAATCTCCTGAAGCCTACTTGAGTTAATTAACCATTTCTAAAATGTTGCTTCATTTCTACTTAAACTGTTTGAGATGTGACTGAAGTTCCATTTTTCAAATCTGATTCAGTTCTTAGCAGATTAAGTAATTACGGTGGTTGACTTACTGTACATCTGGACAATAACTGCACCAACTCTGCATTTAATTCACCGCTGGACTCAAACAAACAAACTTTTCTCAAACGGACAGCTCGCTTTTCCACCGTCTTTTACTTCGTTGCCATGAAGCTACAGAGCAGCAGCATCCTGACCCTGCTGAACAGGTGGATTGTCCTGATACTGCAGCCTGGACGCCGCACATTCAGGTTTAGCCTCTAAACAACTCTGGCAAGGTTTTTAAATACGAGGAAGGGTTAGAACTGGTTGCACGAATAAATGGTCGGACATTAACGGTTTGCAATAGTTGACGCAATGAGGGTGAAAGATAATGTTTATGCTGGCGGCTTGTCGAGCTTTTAGTCATTTAAATAAAACATGAAACTACCTTCAGCGCGACGACAGAACGAAACACTCAACAGTGACTTTAGTGCCAATATAAATGTCCAAGCAACGCGTTGTATCGGTCATGAACAAGTCTAAACAGGCGCCACCGCGACGAACAAGCCCGCCTCTCGTTACGTCGTCACTCTTTCAGTTGCGGAGTCGCCATCTTTGTTTAGCGGTTGCTAATGCTGGCTACTCGCTAATCTTAACCGCTTGCGGATAAAATTGTTCTTTCCATCCAGTGGTGATTGACAGTCGCCCGTCTCGCTATAACCACAATGCATCCGTGACAGAAAAACAGCGCAGCCGTAGCCTGGCTTTATAGGTTCGTACCTTCTCTCGGCGGGCCCGCACCACGCAGCCTCTACACCAAACGACACTACGTCGACTTTCCTGCATTCCCAAATACTGCCACAACCACTCTCCAGACCGACCCGCCCACCCCAACAGCCGATTGGCCAGAACCCGCACTTCGAGGTAATTCATTGGACCACGGAGCAGCCATTAAAATGCTACCAAGCACAGCTGAGGCGAAGTTAAAGATGTGCAATTCAATTAACTTTCTTAAAACATTTATCGGCTTTATTGAGAATAGAGCAACCACATGATATCAAAAAAACAGTGTTCACATAAAATATCTGACTGAAAATAAAATCCTAAACATTTAATTTTTAGACCTGAGTGTGACTTTAAACACCAAGATGTGGAAACACACATGAAAGTACTGTACCTAGATAATGTTGCATTGTTAGGTTGCACGAGCATCTTCAATTTTTCTCATTTATGAGGGTTTATTTTGAAATGCATATCATTTTCTATGAACTCATAGCATAAAGGTAATACTTAATTTAAAAGATTTGTCCAGATCAAATAAAACAAATTTCACTCCTATATAGGAAATTTATTCATATAAACTAACCATTATACATGTTAATACTTTGTCAATTGCATTGTAGGCAGACCTACTGACATAAATATTCAGTGCATTCACTGTTTCCCTGTTACAACCAAGCACAGCAAAACCTTTGCTGCCTGAGCAAAGAGCTGTACTATTTTTATCAATCCATAAAACAAGGGAACAAAAACATTTAACAATTGTATGGCTATTTTGTTGTACTGCATTACCGTGAACTGCCTAAGACATTTTATTTTATTACAAACTGAAAAAGAGAAGCATGTTAAAAGCAGTAATACTATACAGTCAAAACCACATAACTGATTCTCTTTCCAACAAATGACAGTTGTTCCCCCATTTTGCTCTAATAAAAAAGCGCAAACTTCAGACAGTGTATGTCAAGCTTGTCATTGTCTAGTAGATAACTGATCATTCGCTTTCTAAGTAAAATTGGATCCACCTGAAGATCCCACACAACACGATTCATGGACTGTGAATGGTTTATAGACAACATTAGCTGGATGGTATAGAGGTGAGGAGACCGCTTTAAAAGATTAAAATCAGACCTGCATGAACTGACATTTGCACATTGGCATTTATACATTTAAAACACCCCCAAAGATAATGCATAAACGAAAAACAACCATAAAGACGAACCATGATTAATCACAGAGTTTTCAAAAACTTGGTTTGATTATCGATACGTTGATCGATTAGGTGACAACAAAGCAAGAAAATGAAGAACCTCTTATGTTGTCATTATATATCATTGAATGAAGCCATCAACCTTTAATAGTGACACCACTGTTTCTAGAGGGATTTTTTGTTGGTAATTCTTTTGTTGTGACCACGTCAAAAAGCTTTTTAAACCCTTTGATAGATCACAAATATTTAGCCTTGGTATGAACTTTGTCCATTAGTGTAATCATTACAACTGTATATGAATATGATACAACCATTTAAAACAATGACTGCAACACTCAAATGTAAAACAAAACGTACAAGTCTCTTTAATTTACATATTTAACAATATGTAAAAAATAGCTAGTTTGTTTAAATATTCCATTATCTTTCTACAAGTTTACCAAATGCAAAAAATAAACACCAGGGATGGGGTCACTTTTTTTTTCAAGTTATGACTGTTTAAAAAAAAAGAAAAACTGACAAAAATATTGAAAAGATGGCTTTGGAGACATGCACTCTCAAACAGGCCTGTACAGTGAAATATTCCTCTGCCCATAAAACACAGAAGGGAAACTTTAAAAAAGTAGAAAAGGGGAGTATGTTTTTCCAAAGCATTCAATAATAAATAATACACATTAAAAACAGTATAAAAACACAATTGTAAGAAGACCTCACATATATTTTCCTTGTGATTTCAAGGTGATGACATCCTAAACAATAATCAGGTTCCATCATCACATTTCATCGGAGTTAAAAAGGAAAGAACCACATTTCGCAAGCTTTTTAAGCCTCATTGCTCCACAAATGGAGTGTGAAAAAAATCTCGTCTCACCAGTACACTTCTCTGTTGTCACGCTGAAGTCACATAAAATCTATTGTGAAGTTTAATTACACAATACTATAAGCAACAGAATGGGGCGTTGGTCATGTCAAGCATAACTGTACAAAACATCTACTGATCAGAAACTCATTTGGGTAATGGTGGTAGCGGTGGAGGCGGATCTGAAGGCAGGGGTGGGGGCCTGGGGTTGTTGCCCCTGGAACCACCAGTGTAACGATAGTCACCATATTGGGATCTGTAATCAAACATGGACGGCTGGACCCCCTGTGCACTCAGAAGAGAGTTCAGCATGTCAAAGGTGTCCTGATACTCATTGGACTGGCCTGTGGCGCTGTGTCCATTAGTTTCTGTCTTGTCACTTTTGGAGTGAGAAAAACTCCCTTGATGGTGGGGAAGGCCCAGTGTTGGGAGAACGTCAGGGTTGGGCCCCAGATTTTGTGAGGACGTAGACAGGGACGGTAGGTGGAATGGATTCCTAGCGGACTTGCTGACTTTTGAAGCAGGGTGAGAGCCTGCTGTGAAATCGTGGGTGTGTGTCCGCTTACGAGAGGCTGAAGAGGATGAAGAGCTTGTTCTAGTGGAGTCGCTGGGAAGTTTTTTGCTAGTTCCTAACATCCCACTGGAATTAGAACTGGATGAATGTTTATGAGAAGAGGACAGTGGGGCACCACCAGAGGAGGAATGGTGGTGGTGGTGGTAGTTAGACCGTTCCCTGTGCTTATCCCTGCTCTTGCCCTCCTCTCCTGAACTCTGCCTTTGCTTCTCAGGCACTCGTATTCTGACTTTAATGTCCTGATCCTGAGCTCGAGCATTGCCACCGTGCCCACTGCCTCCTCCCCCTGCTACTGGGAAACGCATTTTTAGAGAGCTCCTGTCGTGCCTTTCCTTCTCCAGGGGGATTTTAAGAATAATTGGCGAAGGGTTGGATATGTCAGAGGAAGAGGATGAGCTGGATTGCTGGTGATGCTGCTGCTTCTCCTTCCTCTGCTGCTGACCAATGAGAGCCTGGGCTGCATTGGCGTAGTCCCTCTTCACACTGGCCTCCATGTTTTCCAGCTTCCTCTTCTGGGCAGCCAGGACATCTGCATTCTTGGCACGATACTCACTCAGTGATACTTTAGCTGGAGCGTGGACCTCATGGTTGGGCTGCTGTGGTTCCGATCCAACAGGAACCTTTCCACTCCAGGTTTGAGCACTGCCAGCACTGCCCCTCTCCTTATCGCACATGGCTGAAGAAGACGGGGACAATGATGGGGCTGAGAGGCTCATCAGGCCAGCAACAGTGCTCTCTGATGACGCCATAGAGATCATGCTCATCATGGTGTCCCTCTGGTCACCCTCCTCCTGGACTTTTGGCTTAGCTTTTGGTGTCTGACCTGCAGCCTAGAAGCCAAAAACCACAGACAACTGTCAAACAGTCCAACATGGCTTAGCTTTGCTTCATGGTTTAACAAAAGAGAAAACAAATACCTTCCAGTTGCGAATCCGTTTCAGTCGGCTGGGTGTTTTCTCCAGGATCTGAAGGAACTCGTGCGTGAGCTCTACAGGAGTAAAGTAAAGACCAGTTATTCACAATAGTAATAATCAACATTTATTTCTAACTGGTGACTTGGGATTGCTTCTCACTCAATGTTTTCTGCCACTACTCAGGATGTATAGATTTACAGTAGGGCTGAAACTATTCCTATACTATAAACAACGTATTTATATACAGTCCACTGTGTCTGTCACCAATGATTATTACTGTCACAGAAAGAAAATAGCAATGATGAAAGAAAACAGAACCAGTTAAAGTCAATAATTTTACTGTGATTTTAAGCCAAGATAGTCTGGCATTAAGTCAACGCTTCAGGATCTCAGAAGAAAATATACAGATCACAGAGTGAACCTGACACAAAGTAATCAATCAACATTATGTGGATGAAGCGTATTCTCATTAATACATTTCTTTAAATATTCTACACTGACTGCAAATTACTGGTAATATGATGGAATACAGTAATATACTGAAACCCTCGTACACATAAAGAAGTGACTAAAAATTGATTACGTTAAAAATAAATAATTTTAACATGTGTAATAATTGTAATATTAACATAGAGTATAATAGACTGACAGCAGTTGGGAATATGAATATGTGGACACTTGATTATCAGATAAGAGTTTTTCTTTGCCAAGTTGTGTTCCACAAACAACTCGAGTTGAGCGTGTGCTATGGCAGTAAATTATTCCTCAGACTGTTCAGACAGGTCTCCTGTTTGCCTATTTTATGTTAGAAGCTGAAACTTATGTTACTTACTAAGTTATGCAATATTAATTCAGAAAGAGTCACAGCTCAAACAGCGTTACTAACATATGTTAGTAGCAGTTTTTCACTAACTGAGTTTAGTTTTGATACATATTGTTTGCAGTCTAAGCAAGAAAATGTTTAAAAGTTGTTGTACATTTACTTCTGCCCTTAATAAAGCAAAATCTTTCTTATATGATTACTCAGTTTTAATGAAATAACTGACTACAGAAGAGATCAACAGCTGCAGCCTTATTTAACAACACCTACCATCCAGCAGCTCCAGTGTGACGGTAGGATCAACGTACTCCCACCAGTGTTTGCCATCTGTAGACACTGGGATCTCCCAGTTGGACCATTTGCAAGCTAGATGGATGCACACGCAGGCCACAACAGGCGGACTATACTGTAGGCAGAACGTGGTCAAATGCAGACTACGTCCAGGAACACCGCAAAATAAAAAAACAGGAAAAAGAAACATTCAGCAAATTTTGCTTTAGGAAACAATTTTCAAATACAATGTTGTCTATGTTGTATTTGTTTTACCTGTTAGTGGCCATAAAGTATGACGTTTGGGCCAGATCCTTACTCGCTGGAACAACAACAAAAACACAAAAACAAACGTGCTTAGTACCTGCTGGAATATAGGCGCTACTACCCAGACAGATTTTTTACAAACTTCCATTGATGCTCACCTCTAACAAGCTGAGTGCACTTGACAACATGAGTGTGTGGATGGTCAATGGTGATTTCAAACGCTGCAATAAAAAAGGGGAACAAAAAATTGAATTAAAAATAAATTAAGAAGATAAAATGTTACATGCACTAAAGTCAATCCATTCAACCCTAAAAAAAAATGAACGATCCTGAAAATCAAAAAACAAATACTATTAGACCCAACCAAGTATTTTTTGTGGATTTCCCTTTGGGTGTCCATTTGCCTTTGGGATGCATAAAGTTTCTATCTCTATCTCATAATAAAGAATATGTGTTATGACTGTTGATTTGGGGAAACATTAGTTGTATGTACATAAACAAAAACATTTTATATTCCTGTCATTAATTTTAAAAGTTAATTCGACATTGTTTTCACTCTCTTCAGTCTTCTGCTGCCCAATTTAAAGCACGGGAAGGAAAACAGGCTGCTGCAAATAACACAACTTATCATAATGCAGTGATGAAAGTGATGGAAAATCTACATTTAACAAATGGCTTTCAACCCATTGTTTTATTACCACTACCGTCACTTTGCAGTACTCGCATTTGAAGTTTCTGTAGACAAAGCTAAAACAGGTTAGAACTATTTTATCAGTCATTTGTGATTCTGGTGGGAAAATTAAGAGACCCACTACGTCCTTTCTGAACTTACCCAAGGTCTGGAGTATTATGCTCTCAAGAATGACCAGGTCTTGGGCTTGTTGCAGGTAGGCCTGAGGTTGAGAGGACAGGCACATTACTTACTGGGTGGCCTCATCCATTGTGAAACAAGAGCAACTGGACATCCTATGTGGTGTCAGAATGCACACTAACATTCTCCGTGTTCAAAGGAAAGGTTAGGTTGAACTTTTTGTTGTCAACCTGAACATCCCCCACAGTTAAATGCAAGTAGAGATGCTCTGGTGCAACGGCGAATCGCCGTCTTGCCCGGATAACTAAAAACCTCCACCATCACTGAAGTGTTTCATCTTCTGATCTCTTTGTGTCATGCACCACCAACGTATGAGCAAAAGCTCAAAACATGATTCAGGGTATGTGAACCCAGTTTAAACACCAATTCAATGTTAAAATCCTCGTAGACCTTATTTAAAGCTAGATTAGGTTTTAAAACATCATGAAATCAACAGAAATCCAAAGTGCCTTAAGACACGGCCCCTTCAAATCTAACAATGCCAGTAACAAGGTTTTTTAGTCAGAGTGTTGCTGAACACAAATTCCCAATGAAGAAACTGACATCACATCAATTCTATACATGAAGTAACACGCGTCCGTAACCAGATTATGGCAGAGAAGAGGTTCCGCTACGGGAACCTACCGTAGGACACAAGCGTACAACAGGCAGGTAGGTCTGACTTACGTCACTCCGCACATCAGGTGAAGGCTCCTGGGGATTGAGACATGCATGGGCTACTTTGATAACGTGCTCCAGCTTCCGGGGCTGCTCCTCAACCTTTGCGGCGAGGAAGAGAGCGGCGGGAGCGATGACCTGCAGAGAACCAAGGCATTAACCCGTGAGAGGAGCTCACAGCTGTTGGACTAAAAGCGAGCGTGATCAACAATACTTACATTTCTGTGAAACCTGGTGAAGGACTGCACCATGTAGAATCGATGCATGTACACGATGGCTGTGTTAATAGTAAGCTGAGACCTGATGAAACGCGGTTAAGGGCTACACGTTTAGGGACAGTCGTTACTGTCACTGAAGTCATTGGTCGACAGAAAGTAATTGACTTAGCTCAGAACATCACAGGGTCTGAATAGCAGCTGAAGTCGCTGCTAGTGATTTTACACCACGGTCAGAAGCTCAACGCTTTAAAAGACAAAACCTGCCTGACGTTAAACACAATACAGGCCAGTACGTTTCAGGTGGGAAGCGTTTAAACATAACATCTGCAGCAATGTCACGCTGCTTGAAGTTGCTCCACGTCTAATCTTCAGCAACACTTCCAGTAAAATATGAAGCTAATGCTAATGCTCCAGAGGCCTGCAGACCACACAGGCCTGCTGGGCCCGGTTTAGCCTGCTACGCCGCCCTCAGATAACGCAGACAAGCCGTCTTAACACACACACCACAGCCTTGGACAGACGGTAAACACAATTATTAAGGAACATACGTCAGACCCAATGCACTAACACACACAGGCTTCTGTTCTCTGCCGAACCGGCTTCTGCAGATGCCGAACGTCGCTAGCTAACAAGCTAACGTTGGTTAGCTAAGACGAAGTCGTCCCTCGACAAAAGATACACATTGAGCCGCTGTCCCATGTCCTGGAGCAGGTTCGCCGCCTGTTGTCTGTAGGACAGTTCCTTATCTGGATCAAGTCCAGCTCGCCGAGAAGGGCTGTTGTCGATCTGTTGTCGTGTGTAATACCATTTGTTATTACAGCTTGCAGGGAGAGAACGAAACGAAGCCGCCATTACTGAGAAGGACGAGAGTTTAAAATTGCTGCGCGTCACAGGAACATACGTCACACGGAGAACAATGTCGGCGAAAACACGTCCACGGCCAGCAGGTGTCCCCGAAGAAAGCACAGACCCAGCATCACCCTGCATCACCCAGCATCACTCTATACCACCCAGCATCACTCTGTATCACCCAGCATCACCCTGTATCACCCAGCATCACCCAGCATCACCCTGTATCACCCAGCATCACTCTATACCACCCAGCATCACTCTGTATCACCCAGCATCACCCTGTATCACCCAGCATCACCCAGCATCACCCTGTATCACCCAGCATCACTCTATACCACCCAGCATCACTCTGTGTCACCCTGTATCACCCAGCATCACTCTATACCACCCTGCATCACTCTGTATCACCCAGCATCACCCAGAATCACCCTGCATCACTCTGTATCACCCAGCATCACTCTATACCACCCAGCATCACTCTATACCACCCAGCATCACTCTGTATCACCCTGTATCACCCAGCATCACTCTATACCACCCAGCATCACTCTGTATCACCCTGTATCACCCAGCATCACTCTATACCACCCAGCATCACTCTGTATCACCCTGTATCACCCAGCATCACTCTATACCACCCTGCATCACTCTGTATCACCCAGCATCACTCTGTATCACCCTGTATCACCCAGCATCACTCTATACCACCCTGCATCACTCTGTATCACCCAGCATCACCCTGTATCACCCAGCATCACTCTGTATCACCCTGTATCACCCAGCATCACTCTATACCACCCAGCATCACTCTGTATCACCCAGCATCACCCAGCATCACCCTGTATCACCCAGCATCACTCTGTATCACCCTGTATCACCCAGCATCACCCTGTATCACCCTGTATCACCCTGCATCACTCTATACCACCCAGCATCACTCTATACCACCCAGCATCACTCTGTATCACCCTGTATCACCCAGCATCACTCTATACCACCCTGCATCACTCTGTATCACCCAGCATCACCCAGCATCACCCTGTATCACCCAGCATCACTCTGTATCACCCTGTATCACCCAGCATCACTCTGTATCACCCTGTATCACCCAGCATCACTCTATACCACCCAGCATCACTCTATACCACCCAGCATCACTCTGTATCACCCAGCATCACCCAGCATCACCCTGTATCACCCAGCATCACTCTGTATCACCCTGTATCACCCAGCATCACCCTGTATCACCCTGTATCACCCTGCATCACTCTATACCACCCAGCATCACTCTATACCACCCAGCATCACTCTGTATCACCCTGTATCACCCAGCATCACTCTATACCACCCTGCATCACTCTGTATCACCCAGCATCACCCAGCATCACCCTGTATCACCCAGCATCACTCTGTATCACCCTGTATCACCCAGCATCACTCTGTATCACCCTGTATCACCCAGCATCACTCTATACCACCCAGCATCACTCTATACCACCCTGCATCACTCTGTATCACCCAGCATCACCCTGCATCACCCTGTATCACCCAGCATCACTCTATACCACCCTGCATCACTCTGTATCACCCAGCATCACCCTGCATCTCCCAGCGTCACCCAGCATCACCCAGCATCACCCTGTATCACCCAGCATCACCCTGCATCACCCAGCATCACTCTATACCACCCTGCATCACTCTGTATCACCCAGCATCACCCAGCATCACCCAGAATCACCCTGCATCACCCTGTACCACGCAGCATCACTCTATACCACCCAGCATCACCCTGTATCACCCAGCATCACTCTGTATCACCCAGCATCACCCTGTATCACCCTGCATCACCCTGCATCACCCTGTATCACCCAGCATCACTTTGTATCACCCAGCATCACCCAGCATCACTCTATACCACCCAGCATCACCCAGCATCACCCTGCATCACCCTGCATCACCCAGCATCACTCTATACCACCCAGCATCACCCTGTATCACCCAGCATCACCCAGCATCACTTTGTATCACCCAGCATCACCCTGCATCTCCCAGCATCACTCTGTATCACCCTGTACCACCCAGCATCACCCTGTACCACCCAGCATCACCCAGCATCACTTTGTATCACCCAGCATCACCCTGCATCTCCCAGCATCACTCTGTATCACCCTGTACCACCCAGCATCACCCTGTATCACCCTGCATCACCCTGTATCACCCAGCATCACTTTGTATCACCCAGCATCACCCTGCATCACCCAGCATCACTCTATACCACCCAGCATCACCCTGCATCACCCTGCATCACCCTGCATCACCCAGCATCACTCTATACCACCCAGCATCACCCTGTATCACCCAGCATCACCCAGCATCACTTTGTATCACCCAGCATCACCCTGCATCTCCCAGCATCACTCTGTATCACCCTGTACCACCCAGCATCACCCTGTACCACCCAGCATCACCCAGCATCACTTTGTATCACCCAGCATCACTTTGTATCACCCAGCATCACCCTGCATCACTCTGTATCACCCTGTACCACCCAGCATCACCCTGTACCACCCAGCATCACTCTGTATGACCCTGTATCCCTCTGTTTCACCCAGAATCACCCTGCATCACCCTGTACCACCCAGCATCACTCTATACCACCCAGCATCACCCTGTATCACCCAGCATCACTCTGTATCACCCAGCATCACCCTGTATCACCCTGCATCACCCTGTATCACCCAGCATCACCCTGTATCACCCTGCATCACCCTGTATCACCCAGCATCACTTTGTATCACCCAGCATCACCCTGCATCACTCTATACCACCCAGCATCACCCAGCATCACCCTGCATCACCCAGCATCACTCTATACCACCCAGCATCACCCTGTATCACCCAGCATCACCCAGCATCACCCAGCATCACCCTGCATCTCCCAGCATCACTCTGTATCACCCTGTACCACCCAGCATCACCCTGTACCACCCAGCATCACCCAGCATCACCCTGCATCTCCCAGCATCACTCTGTATCACCCTGTACCACCCAGCATCACCCTGTACCACCCAGCATCACTCTGTATGACCCTGTATCCCTCTGTTTCACCCAGAATCACTCTGCGTCACTCCCAAACACATTAGGCTTTAGATAATAGCTAAAAAGTTATATATAGTTATATGTCTATTACTATATTAAATATAGTAATAGACAACATGCAGCTTGGTTGCCTACAGAACAGGCTCCATGGTGATTGTTGTTGATCTTACCTGTGATGAATCATGACATGAGCTCTCTACTGGGCTTAGACCTGCTTCACACTGCAGATGACTAATGAGCCTGCAATAAAAGCAAGTGGGGACATGGGACCTCACTGGGATCAATCAACATATCTCACCCCCAGACCAGCTTTTCACCTAAATCAAGACTAAAACCCCACAAACAAGCGACAGCTAAAGGCTGAAATGTACTAATGTACATAATAATGTGATAATGTTTTGTTTGTGTGTATGAAAAAAAGCTTGGTTCCATTTGTGAATACACCTGTATATAAAATACAGTAAAAAGCAAGTTCAATCTATATTTAAATAATGACTCTTACTACATGTAATTTTATGTTTAAAACAGCTATGGTCTACCACTACCACAGTCATCTTCATAGAGCAACAGCCAACTATGAAAAACCGTAACACCCAGCCAGTAGCTGCACACAGAGAATAAAAACAACACAACAAACTGAAGCAGATGTCCAAAACTTGTAAACAATTTATTTGAAATCACAAAATGTTATAAAATGGACAGGTAACTGAAACAGTGTACAATTAAATCCCCCAAAGAAAATAAGAAAAATACTATAGGCTACCTGATAAATCAAAAGCATAATTAAACATTGGTGTATGTACAAATAAGTTAGTTGAGTCATTTAAATGGAAAATGTTTAATTGCAATATTCAGCCCAAAAATACACAAATGGATTCTAACGAACTTGGATATTTCTGTTTTGGTTTCTATCTGCATTTATTTTTCTGTTTCACTAGCTCAAACTAACCATTTTTCAGTGCGTGTAGGATGAGACGTTTGGATGCGTGTTTGGCTTTACCTCCTGAACACTGTAGGAGATGCTACAGGCTCCTCTCATTACTATCGTTACTCCTATTAAACAAGTGAAAGAATCACTGGTTGTTAGTCTGCAGGTCGCTGCTGTGCTTTGTGTGTTTAATGTGCTCATTTAGATTTAAACCAAGGAAGCAGAATTTCCCCCTATGATCCATTTGTCCTTAAAAGCAATAGACAGACTTTACTAGAGTCGAATCAACTATACAGTTTGAGTCTTATTTTTTCTCCTCGGCAGCAAAACAAAACTTTGATGTAAAGGGAAACAGGCACCACTACTAATGGCCCTGCACTTATGGTCAACCCTCTAGTTGCCAAATGAAAAGTCAAAAATGAAAGAAAAAGTAAAAACCTTTTTTTCCACAGAAAGTGAAAAGAACAAAAACAGACAGTTTGAAGATTTGTTGTTTTATAAAATTACTGCACTAAGGCTCAGTAGAAACCATTTGACCCATCACCACTTATTTAATTATACTTTTGATTCACAGGAATCCTATCACTGACACTGGCTTTACACTTTTGCAAATCTTTCAGCACGCTTGATTTTCTTTACCTGAAAAAAAAAACAGAAAGAAAACACAGACATAAACACACAACGATGCTAACGTATAAAAGACTACAGCTGTCGATATACAATGAAATAAAATAGTTACTTCAACGTCATCCGGAGCAGTTGAACCTGCACTCGTTAGGATCCCAAACCTCTCCTTCCTCTTCATAAGTTTTTCATCCTCTTCCATCTAAAAGCACATGAGTGTCTATTTTTAACCCCAAAACCAAAAATGACACATTTGATTGATGATGGAACAACCACACAAGGTTATAATCACCTTCTTGGAAATGGATGAAACATTCATGCCAAATCTGTCAGCTCTCTTCTTCAGCTGATCGACATTCACCTTTGAAGACAAGAACATTTTAATAAACTCACAATTACATAAATAAATAAATAAATGTTTCAGCTACTGGCAAATGAAGGACAACATTTTTCAAACCTACAGCAGCTTTACTGTTAGCGACGACACCTGTGTGGGAGACACCAACAAATGATAAACAGATAAACAATTTATCACTTAACATTATGTGAAATCAGTTCATAAAATGTTCACCTTACATTTTAGTTTGGGGGTAATGTTCTGCATGAAGAGGCTTACAGAACACAAATGACCTGCACTCTACTGTATCACATATCAACCTGAAGTGTACTAAGCTTACAGTATTTCAGTTTAACACCGCAAAGAGTAATTACAGACCTGGAGAGGGACTGGAAGCATTAGCAGGTAAGCCAAACCTGAAGAAGAGAAGAAAAAAAATCAACTGGTAAATTAAATTACTGAAATTATGGTAAACCATGGATTCTGTAAAAGAAACCGATCATTTGAAAACCTTTACCGTGCTGCACGAATGGCCTTCTTGCTTTCAGATGTTGCTGGTAAGTTGAAACGTTCAGCTCTCTTCTGTAGTCTCTGTTAAATAAAAATGCAGAATATCAGAATTTCCAAAATGCTGAGAGAAATGGGTTGTGCTGATCCATATTTTAAGGTGGATCTGATCTATTCATTTTTTGTGTGTTTTTTCCTGCCATATGTGACAATCTAAATATTAAAAAATTCAGATTAAGGTGTCGAATAACAACAGGCACATGCAAACATCACACATACATCACTGACAGATGACACAGGAGTTATCTTCACCACAGTTTTTTCAGTTGGTCTGAAACAAAAAAACATTGAAATTAATACAATTGATAAATACAGTGATTATACTTTAGTGATAAAGATCAACTAAGCTATTGTTGACTCCTGCCAGTGATCTACAGTTGGTCACATGGAAACTTCAAAGATCAGATATTACACTCAATAGCCCACAGATTAATCCATTTAGTCACGTACTCAGCTACAACGCGTCTATCCCAGCTGTTATTGGGTGGGAGGTGGGGAACATGTTGGACAGGATAACAGCTCAACTATTAAAAGGTTATATTTTATTGTTTTGTAAAGGTACTCAGGTTGGTATAAGGTATAAATAAACAGAATAGACTTACGTTTCACACTCAGTTGGTTCCAACTCCTTATCATCTTTTTTGTCGTTGGCACTCTCACTTTTGGTGAAGTCCTAAAATTAAAATGGGAGATCAATCAGAAGTTCAAATGTGACCTAATTATGTCTGGGAGGAGGGTGTTAATGTGAAAAACATTACCTCTGGATCTTCTTCCAACACATCATCAACATCCACGTCTTCCTCTTTTGATTTGAAAAGAAAGAGATTTTCCACCAGAGAGGAAGAGTGAGAGCAAAAAGAAAGGTTATAGTTACGTCAACACGTAAACCGTGTGTAAAATGTCACTGTGTAAAGCTGGTCTATCCTCACCATGTTCCTCCAGATAGGCTTGCAGTCGAGCAATCAGGTCACCTTTGTTTCCCTTGGTTTCCAAACCTCGGGCATCGCACTCCTGCCGCAGTTCAGCAAGCTAAACAGAAAGGGATGGAAGAAGGAAGAAGATTTTTAAATAAACTGGTACCAATTGCCAACATTTCTTCACAGTACAACAAGAAAACCAGTAAACTCAAACATTTGAAATTTGATCATTTCATGTAATAAACTATTAAGATCCAGTTTATAGTCCATTTCCACTTTCTCAAACACAAGGGCTTTTCTTTTCTTCGTGTACATGAGGTGTTCAGTGTAAATAATACAACGATCTTTGTTGCTTACAATCATATATAGCTTGAAATGTGAGAAGAAACGTTAAATAAACACAATGACAACAACAGTAGATGCAGCTCCCGTAAAAGCACTGAACAACCACAGACCGTTTTTTGACTGATACCGTGCAAATGCAAACACTTACCAACAGTGAGAGTCCACAAATGTGCATAACTGCTCTCAGACTTCGCATATAGCTGCACATTAACGGTGAGCCCTCTACTGCCAGCGTGTTCATTTCAGGGGACGTGGCCGCCTGCGACCCCTACACCTACTGTGGGGAGGTCGTTTAAAGGTAGACCATCTGCGTCAGTATAGTTTAGTGCCAGCAGTAATGGTACTTGGGACCCAAGTTGCCCGACCAGTGAAGCAGCTAACGTGTTTCTAACGTTAGCTAACAAACATTACCCGAGTGATGCCACCGTAACGGATGAGACCTAACCTACAGACCAGGCAGGACGTTGAATCCTAGAACGTCGTTTACAACCACTTGTTGAATGCTGTCGTTTCGACTCGTTCCCTTTCTATTGATAGACGTTTGGCTTAGCTCAGCATGTGGACTCCGGTTAGCTTCGCGAGTGAGCGAGCAACGTGAACACACCATTAGCCCGCACACCGGGTGGAGGCCTCGCTTCCCACAGTCACCATTATCCGTAAGCTCCCTCTCTGGCGTAGCGCCCAACAATTATTGCCATAAACTAGTGGCCAGCAAAGCGACCTGAAATGTGTAATCAGACGTAAATGTATATCGATACACACCTTCAACTTCTGGAGCTCTATCACTTCAGCCATCTTTCTTTGTTGATGTAGAAACGATTTCCTCCAACCTAAGCGCAGTCGCTCGCCTTGTGAACAGCAGCGCTCCGGCTCACAGCGCCGCCTGCAGGACCGACGGTCGCACTGCAGGACACCGCGTCACGTTTTTACCTGGTGGGTGTCTGTTGAAAATAACCTGTAGTGACCTTAGCAGGACGGAAACAACTTCAACATCCAGCTGACGTCGTTTCACAGAAAGCTTAAAAAAACATCCAGCAAGATAAACAGATAAACATAACAGATAAACATCCAGCATAACAGATAAACATAACAGATAAACATCCAGCAAGATAAACAGATAAACATCTCATGTTTGTGTAGTGGCCTTAGCAGGAACCACCACAAACTAAGTATAGTGTCATAATATTATTCTATAGTAGTTACAGAATGCAGCGGTGGTAGATACGTATGTTGTTACATACTGTTCATGATCACATCACATCACAAAACTCCATATTAAGTTTACTTTCATTTTATTGATATAGATATTTACGGTTGAGTTGTCAAATTCAAATTCAAATTCAAAAACACTTTATTTGTCCCCGAGGGGCAATTAAGAGGAGCACACAGTAGCTTAAATACATACTCTCCCACAAACGCACAAGCGATCGACACACCGTACAAAAGCTCCAATGAAACGATCATAATAAATAAAGTAAAAGGAATAGTTAAAAAGTGCATGAGATATTTCATTCAATGTGCTTAAGACCGTTTAAAAGATTCACAGCCCTAGGGATAAAAGTCATTTTTCTCCTTTGTGTCCTGCAGCCTGGACACCGAAGCCTTCGTCCAGACGGGAGCCAGTCAAATTCGGTGAATAAGATGTGGGAGGGGTCCCGTAGGATCCCACGTGCTGCTGCTGAACACTGCATAATAGCAATCATTCAATTAATTTATTACAGAATAACCGTAATACTCACAGTCTATGTCTATTATTTGTACATAAACTGACTATTTGTATACTGGATACTATCAATTTTCTTTCTAAGGGCTACTGTAAAGAGGAAGACATTATAGTGATCAACTGTGTTGCTAGGCAACAAGGTAGTAAACCAACTCACTGAGCAGCATGATGCAACCACATGCAATGAATAGATGAGGGTGTCTCCACAATTTAGTAAAAGGTAAAATGTCTTTTATATAATGCAACTGTCTGTCTATAATCATATAGGCTATTACACATGTATGTGTTTAACAGTATACATGTATTTTCTATCACAGCAACATTTTACCTGTAAGATAAGATAAGATAATCCTTTATTGAGCCCATGCTGGGGAAATTCAATTATTACAAGAGCTACAAAGGATTACAAAGATAGGTGGTGCAAAGGCACCTGTGTCGAGTTTACACGTGCTCGATGCTAAATACACATTAGAGATGAGGCCAGAGACGTAACTGAGTTCATGGGCAACACAAAATGGCACGAGCAGACAAAATGGGTTTAAATAAAATATGCTGTGAATGCTGACATTGTTTAAAAAGAGGTTTACACAGCATCACAGTTTGGCATATGACGAGGAGACAAAAAATCTTTTAACAAAGTGACTTTATAGTTATGTGGGGTAAAAGGGCAAAGCCGGATGAATTTAGAGTCACAAGAGCTTCAGTAATCCCCATTAACACTGCATTCCTCCCATTCTTCTCCCCACACTGTTGTTCTCTGAGCAGCTTGTGCGATCTGTTATTCCAACAACACAGAATCACTTTAATATTCTGAAATACACAACTTTTTCTTATTGTCATAGTTAAACTTTCTCCATTGCATGGACTCGACAGCATGAAGCAGTCATTAGCAGCCGCAAGAATTTCAGAGTAAATCCAAACATAATTAGGAATAATTAGAGAGGCAGCCTAAAGTGGGTCAGGTGACGGCAGCCGCGATTTAGCGTTCACGTTGTGTTGGAGCGCACATGTTGTGTAGAACCGGCACCAGAAAATGAATGAGAGCGGATCGCTTATGATCTAAATATGACCCGGTTATGTGAGATAAATGATCGATAAGCACACAGACATCAGTAATTCAGCAACAGAAAATAATCAATTACACAAGTTTGCTGTTATAATAAATCACTTAGCTCTAGATGTGAGATGATCTGTCTCAACTCAAGGCAGAAGATTTAAATAGTTCTCTTTTCCAGTGCTCTATATGAAAAAACATTACACTAAAGTAGAAAATACCAATATCACAATAGAAAAATTCATTATTTTACACAAGAATGCAGAAAAGGTTTATGTATTATATTGATGGTTTGGTATAAATGATGCATGATTAATGAATTATGACTTACTAACTAACTGTTGATGTAATTTCATCTACATCTGCATTTCACTATGTCATATGATGTTATGTATATAATCAATAAACACATCTGGGAATAGACGACTAAATTTATGTTGTGAAAAGGACTAAAACTAAAGAGAGGAGTAAATGCATTGTTAACCTTCCACAGGTATAATAATACGTATCACACAACATACATTGACTTAGTTTAGTTTATGAACATTCATCTCGTCTTGTGATCCAATCTGATGACATAGAACAGTGCATGATTGTTGTAGTTTATGTGATTATGTGGTGCTTTGTTACTGTAGTGGTGGCTGTAATCCCAGAGACACGCTCACTGTAGATGCTTACAATCACAATTAGACCAGCTGCACCTGAGACCCATTGGTGGAGGGCTGGACTGCAGGCGTGTCCTCGCTAAGACGCCACATCAGTAACTTTATAAGACTCTGTGCTGTCGGTGATTGCTCACAAAAGGGATTTTTCACAGCGAGGAGCAGCGCCGACAATGAGGACGTCTGTTGTGCTCCTGGTGTTTCTGGCGGTAGCTTCACACGCTGTGGCAAGTAAGTACAGAAAATGCATCAAAGAGAATAAGACTAGAATTAAACAAGCAAGAAATGTGGGCTTGCATGTGTCATTTTGTCATGTTACACTTAATCCAACTTCAAGAATCATTTTTCCAGCTGTATATCATTTCAGAAACACATGGGAGTGAATAATGAACTGTAAACTACCATAAGGAGAGATGAGATGTTCACACAGCCTTTCGATTAGATGTTTCATCCATCAAATGCAACATAGAGTATAAGAACATAAGTGACATAATATTAAGTGATGAATGAACTATGGAGAAGTCAATAATAAATATGTCTCAACATTAATATATATACTTATAATATATATATAGTATCAAAAACATCTGCTTGAATCGATTTGCAATATCACAACAACATTTATATGTAAGCAACAAAGTACTGGTGTTGAGAAAGGAGATTATATTATAACAGTTCATAAGCCTTCGGATCAGATAAGCAGGTGTTTCAGTTTTCACGAGCTGCGTGTAGCTTAGGAGCTGAAATGTCATACCGCAAGACATACACATCTTTACAGTTACAGTTATTATTGTACCTGTAATAATATTGGATCCAAATTCCACCCTGTGACACGGTTGATCCACACAGTCGGTCAGCTGACCGTCACATGAGGCGGCTTGGAGTAACCTGAGATTCAAGCACCTTCGGGTTGTGGTGGAAAAAAGTCCAAGTAAATTAAGATGACTCTGGTATTAAATGGCAGCGAACATAAAAATGAAATAAATCCATGAATAAAGAAACAGCAAAACGTTTAATTCCAACAACATATTTATGCATGTTGTCATTTCTACTGCATATAATAATACTTCATGTACAGTGGAGTGAATCTGTTTCTGGCTGTAGTTGCACTTCACCCACCTTCACATGAAGCAGGTTTTTTTTACTGTTTATTGTGTTTTTATTCTATTTACTGTCGATATTCCAGAGCCCAAAAATCGTTTCACTCGCTTCCCATCATGGAACACTAAGATTTATCCCATCTGGAAAGATGGAGACCCACGTTACAGAGACTCCTGGAAAGGTCTGTACCGTATAACCACGTGTTTATCTTGTGTTTTGTGATTTTTGTACATATTATGTTATTCTTCTAAAAGAACTACTACATGTGTGTAATTTGAGAATTATTCAGCCCATTTGTACATTTTGTGACCGTTTCTCAGTTGTAACGTTTCTTCTCTTACAGGTGGAAGAGTTTCCTTTAATGTAGGGAACGATTCACCGACTCTGACCGGAGCCAAAGTTACCTTCACTATTGACTTAGAGTTTCCGCACAACCAAAAGGTGCAGGCTGACGGAGAAGTAGTTTGGGCTGAAGACTGCAAAGTTAATGGTAACACAGCATGGACACATTACACACGTTTTCTCCCTCGTCAGCTAGAAAGACGCAGCTGAGGGGAGCGTGTCCTTCAGGCAGTCAGACGCATGTGGGCGCTGGGCTGCTTGGGGTATTGCTCAATAAACCTCACACATTAACACCTGAAACCATGCAAAATCAATTACATTACAACGCAAATGAGCCATAAACATACAACATAAATGATAATTATGTGTCTCATGGGCATGTTGATTAGCAGAAACGTCAGCGTGGTCACTTCTCCACATCCCTCTGTAACAGTCTACCACCGCGTTCTTATTCCTGCAGGCACGAAGTACCGCGAGTCTGAGCCAGTGTATCCAACGCAGAACACAGGCTGGGAAGCCATTTTCCCAGACGGAACACCAATTAGGAACGACAAGAAGCCCAACTATGTGTTTGTCTGGAAGACCTGGGGTGAGTAAAGCTTCTTTCGTGTCTCTTGGTGTCTTGTCTGATGCTCCGAGGGTGTGACCTGAAATGCGACCCAGGGTGGAATGCATTTGAATTTTTTCACCTGCTCTGCATCTAATACAAGCCTTTAAGCAAATAAACCATTGCTTAGTGCTCTCATATTAACTTAATAGATACATATTTATAGTTTACTGTGAATGCAGTGGGCGTCACCAGGCTCCACGTTCATTTGGCAGGTCAGTACTGGCAGGTGGCGGACGGGCCCTCGTCTGCCCTGACCATCGGTACGGATGACATCCCACTGGGCTCCTACACCATGGACATCGTCATCTACCACTATCGCAGCAAGGAGAAGTTCATTCCTCTGGGATATGCCTCCACTCAGTTCTCTATCACTGGTTAGTCAGAGACCACAGGGTAGGAGCAGGACTGAAAGACAATGTCAACCAAAAAGCTAGTTTTTAAATTCTTCATTATGTCCTAACGTCGTAACATTTCACAACACGTGTTCTCCTCAGATCAAATACCCTTTGCTGTCTCTCTGGACCAAGTGAATGACGTTGTGGCTGGGGACATGCGCTTCATCCAAAACAGGGCAATTGCCTTCACCATCACCCTCCATGACCCGAGCGAGTACCTCAGCAATGCAGATATAACCTTCAACTGGGACTTTGGGGATGAAAGTGGAGCCCTCATATCCAGGGAGTTGACCGTCACCCACACGTACATCAGCTCTGGCTCGTTCAAGCCTCGCGTGGTGATCCAGGCAGTCATCCCAGATAAAAGCTGCGACCCACCGACTGATAGGCCAACCAGGGCGCCCGGTCCTCCTGCTGATCAGGGAACCACAGGTAGGGGCAGACTTGGATGGGCTCTCATAATAAACCCTGCTGGGCATGTAGAAGCCAGAACTAGCAGCAAATATCTTACAAGCATGTTTTAATTTGAAAATACAATGCAATGCGATTTAGATGAAAAACACACGTTCAGCTGAATTTTAGAGGCACTAGTGTGACTTAGACAGATTACAGGGTAAGATCCTGACATACTCTCTGTGGAGCAGACAGAGAGTCCTGTAGTCCTGTACAGCTGCATTAAGTCTCATAACTTTCATTGTTCAAATCTTCGCCAACCTTGTGTACGTGCAGTGAAGGCTCCTGCACTGGCGTCCGCTCTCCCTCTGCTGGTTTCCACCAAGGCCACGAGGCTACACGTCAACGCGGTTCCTTCGGACGCAGAAGAGGACAACACTGAGGATGAGGCCTCCACTGCCTCCTCTATTCAGTCCGGCCAGGAGACACCCACAGTAGTCAAGACTCCCTCCCCAGCCACCAATGGGCTGCAAGCCGACAGCAAGGCAGGACCCACAGCTGGTAAAGTATATGAAAAACTCGATGCCTTTCTCATACGATGGACCAAAACGGGGCTTAAGCTCTGATAGGTTAAGTGAAAAAAAACAACCTTGTATGAGCTGATCTCTTGGATGCTCTTTCTCATTTTATGCCATAAATACACATACATCTAGTGTGTTACTTTGGTAAAGTATATATAAAGACACAGGTAATAAATAATGCATTTTCACTGGTCAGGTTCAAGACGAACAGTGACACTGATGGGCAGAGCGAAGGTGGAAGTCGTGGCTAAGCGGGATGCTGATGGCAAACCCTCTGATGATGACTGCGTGATTTATCGCTACGGCTCCTTCTGCACTGGCATCGAAGTATTTGGTGAGTGCGTCATCAAAGCACCTTCACAACTATAGAAATGATTATCACTGGTGCTTCTCCTATTTATCCTGTCTTTGCTTTCAGAGGGCATTGAAAAAGTTGAGATAGTACAAATGAACAATGCTGTCATGGCAACAACTGACACCAATGTTTTGGACATCACTGTTACCTGCCAAGGAAGGTGAGTGTTCAGGACGTAAACTGACTTCAGCAACTCCAAAAGGACTCCACCGGTGCATCTCTGTTCCTCTTCTCTCCAGCCTTCCTAAAGAGGTCTGCAGTGTGATTATGGATGCAGAGTGTCTGAGGCCCATTCACACGGTGTGCAACATGGTGGAGCCCTCCATCGAGTGCCAACTGGTGTTGCATCACTTCTTCAACGACTCCGGTGTCTATTGCATCAATGTGTCGATGACCAACGACGTCAGTTTAGCTGTGACGAGCGCCAAATTCAACGTGGACATTGGTAGATGAAATAACCGCCATTCAACGGTCCACAGACGCGTTTGTGTGCTTTGGCAACTTTACGTTTTCGCTGCGTCGTGCAAACCGTTGGTGTGATCTCGTCTACAGGTTCTGGCGCGTCGTCCTCTGGCACGATCGCCATATTGTTGGCAGCACTCGCGGTGGTTCTAGCAGTGGGACTGGTGGCGTATTCCTACAAGTAAGGAACGCAGACATCTTCCAGTGTATAGCCTGGTGAATGATCCTGCTGTAGAGCAACCAGTTCAATTGAGGTAAAAGATAAACGCACAAAGTCTCCAGTGAGCCAATCCCACACGTGGTACAGAAGTGGAAGAGTCAAACCCAGTATTTACTTTAAATATGCAAATGTGACGTAGCTCTGCACAACACGTGAAAAAAAAGCAATACCCACAAATTCTGTTCTACCCAAATGTGTTTCTCACCTATTTCAACACTTCTCTTTAGTCTTTAACTGTCTACCTCCGTCTTGACTGGTTGCTGCGTCTGGCATCTCATCTGTTGAGCTGCTGTGGGGTTTTGTGGGCTCTTCACTATCACAGGCCTGTTTCAGATTGTAGTCAGGAGGGTTTTCTTTGTCACCAGGCATTTCAAGTCCTACCACCATCTGAAGGAAGACGTTCTTGTGTCCGGCAGCCCACAGCTCGGCCACGCTCACAGTTACTCCGGAGCCTCGATGTTCTGGAAGCTCCTGAACAAAAGAGGAGCCGTCGATAACTGCCCTCTGCTGCAGGACAGGCCGGTGTGAACATCACCCGCTTTACACCAAAAGCAAGCAAATCTGAATCACAACTTACACCTGGGAAGTCTTTTTATACATTTTTTACCTGTTTTCTAAATGACAAGGTTCATAAGTGTGTAACATTTAGATTTAAATCATCAAATAATTGGATTTATGTTTTAGGCATTCCCTGATCTTTGTACTTATTTGAAGTAAGTTTGGTAGTAAAGCTGTTTGCTTTCATCTGATGAGACTGATGAGAATGTTTTCTCCAATAAACTTTGGTTAAAACTGTATTTTGTTTTACTTTTGTGCCACATTAAATATGCAAAAATAGCTGCATAACTAATGTCTGTGAAGGTTCTAATTGGTCCAGGTTCTGTTCAGTGGCAACTGAAAGGTGAGACATCTTCAAGAATAAAAAAGCGAATTCAGTTGCCACTGAATGAACCATTGGGTTACATCTGTAATCAGGCTTTATAATAGATTATGGAAGACACATATGTACAACACTTGATTTTACTGTTCCAGCCAAAAAGAATCATGAGAATAATTAATGTTACTTACAGATTCTGGAGATTTAAACATGAAGACATTTAGGTTAATTTAATGTGAAAGCTTACGAATAATGCTTAAAATATAGTGCATTAAAATGAACAGACAACAAAACAAGTTCACACGTCACAGGAATTTTATTTAGAATGGAGCCAAACTGAACATTTAAATTTCAACAGCCAAACTGTAATTGATAGACAAACACTTGGAATGCATTCAAGAATTCATTGTAGCCAATTGTTTCCTGTTTAGTGCCTTTTTGTCCCTTTTAATACTCTTCTCCTTCCTCCTCTCCCTCACCCTCAATGGAGTCGACTCCGACCTCCTCGTAATCCTTCTCCAGAGCTGCCATGTCCTCTCTGGCCTCGGAGAACTCTCCCTCCTCCATGCCCTCACCCACGTACCAGTGGACAAAGGCGCGCTTAGCGTACATCAGGTCGAACTTGTGGTCGAGCCGAGCCCAGGCCTCTGCGATGGCAGTGGTGTTGCTCAGCATGCACACGGCCCTCTGGACCTTGGCCAGGTCTCCACCAGGAACCACGGTGGGGGGCTGGTAGTTGATGCCGACCTTGAAACCAGTGGGGCACCAGTCCACAAACTGGATGGTGCGCTTGGTTTTGATGGTGGCGATGGCTGCGTTCACATCTTTGGGCACCACATCGCCACGGAACAACAGGCAGCAGGCCATGTACTTGCCGTGGCGAGGGTCGCATTTCACCATCTGATTGGCCGGTTCGAAGCAGGCGTTGGTGATCTCAGCCACTGAGAGCTGCTCGTGGTAAGCTTTCTCAGCAGAGATGACGGGGGCGTAGGTGGCCAGAGGGAAGTGGATACGGGGATAAGGCACCAAGTTGGTCTGGAACTCGGTCAGATCAACATTGAGGGCACCATCAAAACGAAGGGAGGCAGTGATGGAGGACACGATCTGACTGATCAGTCGGTTCAGGTTGGTGTAGGTAGGACGCTCGATGTCCAGGTTCCTACGGCAGATGTCGTAGATGGCCTCGTTATCCACCATGAAGGCACAGTCAGAGTGCTCCAGGGTGGTGTGGGTGGTCAGGATGGAGTTGTAGGGCTCCACCACAGCAGTGGACACCTGGGGAGCTGGGTAGATGGAGAACTCCAGCTTGGACTTCTTGCCATAGTCGACGGACAGACGCTCCATCAGCAGAGAAGTGAAGCCGGAGCCGGTGCCACCTCCGAAGCTGTGGAAAACCAGGAAGCCCTGAAGCCCAGTGCACTGGTCAGCCTGGGGACAGAAAAGGGAGACGGTCAGAAAACACAAGGCTTAAGGAGCCACCTCCTCCCAAACACTAACGACCCACCAGTTTACGGATCCTGTCCAGCACCAGATCGATGATCTCTTTGCCGATGGTGTAGTGTCCACGAGCGTAGTTGTTGGCGGCGTCCTCCTTGCCAGTGATCAGCTGCTCAGGGTGGAACAGCTGGCGGTAGGTGCCAGTGCGCACCTCATCTGAAGAGACAGAAACCGCTCTGAATCCGCTGCTGCCATTTTAAAACGTTACTTCAGTCGGGTCGTTTTTCTACATGAATATTCAGCGAGGGGGCCGTTCTCACCAATGACCGTGGGCTCCAGGTCCACAAACACTGCTCTGGGGACGTGTTTTCCAGCCCCAGTCTCACTGAAGAAAGTGTTGAAGGAATCGTCGCCTCCTCCAAGAGTCTTGTCACTGGGCATCTGTCCGTCCGGCTGGATCCCATGTTCCAGGCAGTAAAGCTCCCAGCAGGCGTTGCCGATCTGGACACCGGCCTGGCCAACGTGGATGGAGATGCACTCACGCTGTGGGAAGACAAGGTTATTTATTTGGGTTAATTAATTCTCAAATTCTCATTTCGATGCACTCTGAAGCCACCAGTGTATTTCTTTCACGAGAACAAGCGGTTTCTCTGCCATCCTTCACTTGCTCCCCCTACCTAAGATGAACGAGCAGTGCAGCACAGGCACCTCCCTGCACCACAATCCACAGGGGACAGAACAGCCCCTGCAGAGTCAGGATGTGCTCGTCTTTGCGTCCGTGTTGTGCTTTGTCTTTTTATCTCAGTCTCGTGTCATCCCTGCCTTTTTGCTGGTAAAAGCACAAATGCAAATTGATTTGCATGTGCAGAGGCTTGTGCACTTCATCAGCCTGGAATGTTCCACTCGCTCTAAAGGGGGCGAAATTTGTGCTTACGTTCCCAAACACATTTATGTCATCATGTAATTTTGGAATGTACATATAATCATCATTAGCACCCATCAGCTTTTATGCAATGAATTTATAGTTTTATTTATATTTAAACGAACCCTTCAAAACACTGTCAAATCGTAAGCGGACGCACAGTGCAACATCGGATTTTCTATTATTTAATGCACATAACATTAAAAATATAAAAAAATATTCGCTGCAATCGCACGTCTCCATCAACCCCCACCCATTCGACCCCTCCCTGCCTGGACACAGGGCAGGACATTCTGTAAGACTCCGGCGTCTGCCATTAATTCTGACCAAAAGGACTAATTATGGCACTGCTTTACAAAGAGCAGCCTGATCCATCCTCCTCCCTGGCTGCCTGGGAGCCGCCAGGCAGTGCATTGTTCTCACCTCTACACAATGACAGTAGCTTGGTGCCACTGCTGCTGCATCTGTGCATCAAAAGCACGAGATCCATTTCAACCTGCATGTTGGAATATGCGTGAGAGAAATGTCGAGTGGCCGGTAACGGGTAGGAAACGCGCGTATGAACCGGAGACACTCGTCCAAAGACGCGCGGGCGACGTCGTGGAAACCGCAGACGCGCGGCCAGTTTGCTCCATTTAAGCCTCACTTAAACGTAGAAGGAATAAAGCGTCACTTACCATGGTTTCGCTTTACGTTTAAGGAGAAAGAGGAGAACAAGAGAACGAGAAGAAAGAGGTGTCTGTGCGTCGCGTGTTGTACCCAACGGGGTCGATGCAACAACTGCTGGATGGGAGGGCGGCGCTGGCAGCTTTATACGCAGGGCCGCGGGTTCGCTGTGTGGGTTGAGCTTTTACTACCACCGTTACGTTGCCCTGCTCAAATCTCGCTTCAGGGTTGATGTTACGTTCAAATCCCTCTTTATTCATCACTTTAAAATCTGCTCGTGCGCGTCGCGTCAAGATAAACATTGTGCGCTTTTTTAAAGGAGAGCTTGGATTTGATTTGAGATATGAGCAAGATTAAAACATTGATGTGTTAAAGAATAAGCCCACACCATCGCATTTATTGGACTTAAATCTACTGAGCATTTTATGTTGATTTTCAGCCAATTCAAAGAAAACCCATTGATTATACACGCACCGTGAAAGCTGTGGGCGTGGCGAATCAACAGAGAAGAGCCATGTTTCCAATCAAACTTTATTCATAAAGGCTCCAAAACAACGCAATTCCAAAAACATTCCAGTGCACCTGACACATTTACGGTGACACAGTATGGCTGAATGCCTCTGCCTGATGCTTTCATCTGCCTCTAGCTGATGGAGACTGGGCGTCCATGTTGCTGAGGGCAGCTCCAGCTCCTCTCCTCCCCTCTTTGTCCCAGATTCTGTACTGTGATGTAAATCAGTGGGCTGATCACGTGGCTGTGTGTCTGCCCATCTGTCTGTCTGTCTGTCTGATGCCTCTGCTGTTCAACTGGACCTGGACGGGGATGTGTTCCTTAAGTCCTGCTTGAGGAACTGAAAATGCATGAATCGCGTATGAGACAGTGTCTGGACCATGTTTGTGCATTAGCTAAAGCCTAAATCCACGATGAACAACCCCCGAAACAGCAGCTGTGAGACAGGGAGGGTTTGAGCAGCTGCTCACCAAGACGAGAGAGGGAGGATGGGAATGCTAGCGATGGGAGTGGTCCATAATGGCCAGCAACCAACTGCACGACATCCTGCACACAGAGAATATGATCCCCAACAAAGTGACAGAGCACATTTCCATCTGGTACAGCAGCTAAAATAAGAATAAGTCTAGTTTCTGTACTGTACATTCATTCTGCTGCTGGTCCCACGGAAATAACACAAACTTGAAAACATTAATTACTACTAAGATACAATTATTCACAACTGGCTTAACTCATATACAAATATGATGTCGAATTATAATACATAAACCAGCTAATTTGACAGACAGCGGGAATTGTATTATTTAAACACAATGAATTAGCAGAAACAAAAATGAATGGAGGCGATGCAGAAAGTGGCAACATGTGTACAACCATGACATCATGGATTAAAAGAGGCAAATAAAGACATAAACCACACACAAGAGTAAAACACAGTTCTGTGGATTTACGACACTATGTTGGATGACTATAAATGTGACATTAAAATCTGAGGTAGTTCAGATTTAGACATATCAGTGATTGTCTTGATAACTGGATGAACAAAGACCTGCCTCACACACAGGAGCCTGCATCCTGATGTCGCAGAGGCCACACCCAGTCATTCTCATGAGAAACTGTGTATATCTTTTGTCATCAGCTTAATAAAACAGGGACACATGCACTTGGAGGTGAGCGCAAGTCATTTCCTTACAGACAGAACATCAAGGTGACAGAATCTGGGGAAGACATTTCTAACGTGCTAAACTCACCCTGCAGAGGCAGCTGCAGTGCAGCCCTTCACTGCTGCCATTTAAGCCGGGTCACGTGACCACCAGATAAAGCCAGTCTGTGTGGATACTGGGCAGTATCTAGGCAACTCCATTATTCATTTCCTAGCAACAGCTAAACCTTGGAGTGAGGGCTGGGGGATGGGCGTCTGCGGCTCACTGTGCCCTGTATGATCCTTGTGTATGACTGGGCAGTTTGACCTATTTTATCTAGATACAACTTCACAATGAAGTTGGAAGACTGTGAGTAAAATATGACACAAGTGCTGTTTACTAATATCTACAACCACGACGCAAAATACTTTAATATGGGAGAATATGTTTGGTAAACAGCCTGATGTATGAAGTCTATTACTGGACAACACAGCTGACATATGACAAAGTACCGACAGGAGACAAAATGGACAAATTCTTTGGCATAGAATTGAGCAAAGTATCTATGAATCTGTCCACACAGTCAGACCAGTAACAAATATAGTAAATAAAGACCATAACTAGAACTATAGCTTCTATAAACCTGCAGACAACGTGGGCCCTTAGTCTGCGGTTCTGTTTCATTCTAGTGTAAAGTCTTCCTAGCTCTGCATTCGCTCGTTCTAATGAGCAGCTGTGCGCGGACCGTTTGCTACTGTCGGACTGGGTCCGTCCGGTGCCAGCAGCACGAAATTACGCAGCATTTTCTTCACAATGAGTGGCGCCATGGTTGCAGCACAATGACGGGAGGATGTCGGGATTCGGGTGGGGTCTCGGAGGCGGTGCTTGCAGCGCGACGGCCGTCCGTCCAATAGAAACCCGTCCACAGCGTCCAAACGTTACACTGACCAATAGCGACAGAGCGGCCGCGGGCGCCGGGCGCCTCCTGTATATATACCCCTGCCCGCGCTCATGTGCGCCATTATCTCTTACATCGACCCCATAACTGTCGAATTGTAAGACTCCGTATCGAGGAGCTTCTCCAACCCTCCAGCGAACTGAACATCAAAAATGGTGAGAACTTCATTCAAACTTGTTAAATATACATCATTTATTGTAATCTTCGTTCCTGAATTGTGGCTAAGAGGAGAAAAGGAGGGAGACTTAACATTTACGGACAGAAGTGGGAGTAACAGCTGGTGGCGTCTTGAAGCGAAGCTCGGCGGAGCAGGTCCTGGTCCAGGTCCAGGTCCAGGTCCTGGTCCAGGTCCTGGTCCAGGTCCAGGTCCTGGTCCAGGTCCTGGTCCAGGTCGCGTAGAGCGTGGTCAGAGGTCGGTGGGTGCGGGGCGGGGGTCAGCTGGGTACGTGGCGCGTAGACCGAACAAAAGAGGTCGGAGCGGGCTGAGCGTGGACGCGACGAGCTGCGTTGTTGGGGGTCGTAGCGTCTGCTCATCTCAGCCGGGGAGGATGCTCCGAACGACGCACAGCCGCGGTGACATGGCGTGAACAGCGAGCACGGCATTAAAATGCAAGCTAGTGCATGGAGCCTGCTGATAACCGGCGTTTTTGAGATGCCAGGTAAACAGGTCGCGGTCTGACGCCAGGTTCAAGGAACGTCTCCCGTTGCTAAGGCGAGGAGCTTGTCGCGTAGCAACACGCAGTGCGCCAAGGAAAAGTTAACCCTGTCCGATTATCAGTGGTAGTTCAGGCCACTTCAACCTACATTTAAGAGAAACTAACTACTTCGTTCGACCGGTATGTCTGTATGTAAATGAGTATGTAAATATTTGTGGGTGTATTTATTATAAAAACATCACTTGGTTTCTAGTTTTCTTCCTTCAGTGTGAATAGCAGCTAATGTGGATGTACTCAGCCGTGATGTGCCAGGTAGATGACCTCTCTCGTCTTGTCTTCCCACAGCGTGAGTGCATCTCCATCCACGTTGGCCAGGCCGGTGTCCAGATCGGCAACGCCTGCTGGGAGCTTTACTGCCTGGAACATGGGATCCAGCCGGACGGACAGATGCCCAGTGACAAGACCATTGGAGGAGGCGACGATTCCTTCAACACTTTCTTCAGTGAGACTGGGGCTGGAAAACACGTCCCCAGAGCAGTGTTTGTGGACCTGGAGCCCACGGTCATTGGTGAGAACGGCCCCCTCGCTGAATATTCATGTAGAAAAACGACCCGACTGAAGTAACGTTTTAAAATGGCAGCAGCGGATTCAGAGCGGTTTCTGTCTCTTCAGATGAGGTGCGCACTGGCACCTACCGCCAGCTGTTCCACCCTGAGCAGCTGATCACTGGCAAGGAGGACGCCGCCAACAACTACGCTCGTGGACACTACACCATCGGCAAAGAGATCATCGATCTGGTGCTGGACAGGATCCGTAAACTGGTGGGTCGTTAGTGTTTGGGAGGAGGTGGCTCCTTAAGCCTTGTGTTTTCTGACCGTCTCCCTTTTCTGTCCCCAGGCTGACCAGTGCACTGGGCTTCAGGGCTTCCTGGTTTTCCACAGCTTCGGAGGTGGCACCGGCTCCGGCTTCACTTCTCTGCTGATGGAGCGTCTGTCCGTCGACTATGGCAAGAAGTCCAAGCTGGAGTTCTCCATCTACCCAGCTCCCCAGGTGTCCACTGCTGTGGTGGAGCCCTACAACTCCATCCTGACCACCCACACCACCCTGGAGCACTCTGACTGTGCCTTCATGGTGGATAACGAGGCCATCTACGACATCTGCCGTAGGAACCTGGACATCGAGCGTCCTACCTACACCAACCTGAACAGGCTGATCGGTCAGATCGTGTCCTCCATCACTGCCTCCCTTCGTTTTGATGGTGCCCTCAATGTTGATCTGACCGAGTTCCAGACCAACTTGGTGCCTTATCCCCGTATCCACTTCCCTCTGGCCACCTACGCCCCCGTCATCTCTGCTGAGAAAGCTTACCACGAGCAGCTCTCAGTGGCTGAGATCACCAACGCCTGCTTCGAACCGGCCAATCAGATGGTGAAATGCGACCCTCGCCACGGCAAGTACATGGCCTGCTGCCTTCTGTATCGTGGCGATGTGGTGCCCAAAGATGTGAACGCAGCCATCGCCACCATCAAAACCAAGCGCTCCATCCAGTTTGTGGACTGGTGCCCCACTGGTTTCAAGGTCGGCATCAACTACCAGCCCCCCACCGTGGTTCCTGGTGGAGACCTGGCCAAGGTCCAGAGGGCCGTGTGCATGCTGAGCAACACCACTGCCATCGCAGAGGCCTGGGCTCGGCTCGACCACAAGTTCGACCTGATGTACGCTAAGCGCGCCTTTGTCCACTGGTACGTGGGTGAGGGCATGGAGGAGGGAGAGTTCTCCGAGGCCAGAGAGGACATGGCAGCTCTGGAGAAGGATTACGAGGAGGTCGGAGTCGACTCCATTGAGGGTGAGGGAGAGGAGGAAGGAGAAGAGTATTAAAAGGGACAAAAAGGCACTAAACAGGAAACAATTGATTCCATTCTTGAATACATTCCAAAAAGAAATGTTTGCCTAATAATAATTTGGCTGGTCAGAACACAGTGTCAGACAATATCAAATGTGGATGTTAGCTGTAGGGGTGTTACCGGGTTTTATGTTGGAAAGAGTAGACGAGCACTGAGGGGACACGAAGCACTGGAAAAAGGAAACGGCTTCAAAAGTGTTTTTTACAGGCAATTGAAAATCTTGTCTTTGGCCATATTCATACAGTGAAACCCATCAAGCAAATGTCACTTTGTCTCTGCTCAAAATAAAATTCCTGCAACATCTGAAGTTTTGTGTCTGTGTACATATGTATTTTTACTCGTTAGAGGCTTCACTTACAAATTTGTCATGTCACAATTATGAAGTGTATTATAAGTTTGAACGTCCCAGTAAGAACGTAGATCACTGTATTCAAATATAATGAGTCAAAAAAACAACGTGGCCCAGAAACAGCAGCATCCTTAAATAAAACCTAGAGCTTCAGTACTGCATGTAGGTAACTACTGCGTCATTTAGCATGTTGATTAAGTATTAAGCTTTGACTCATGTTAAGGTTTTCATGAAAGTTCTACAGGTGAACAGAGCACGAAGGGTTAAAAGAGACTTCCTAAAGCCTTTGGGCGCCACCGACTGACCGAAAGGCAGATCACACTCTGCAACAGCATCCTAGCGCAGGCTGAGCATCAGGGTTTACAGGGCAACATCCAGACATGTCCACCATCACAACACGGCTTATGGAGCAAGACAACAACCCTCAACACACGCTGCTCTACAGAGGAACTGCAGGAACCTGTGGAGGACTTGAAGCTCCTGGATCAGGGAGAACAGTGCTGACATCCACTGCCTTTATCGACCTCTGGTCTGACCCAGCGTCGGCATGTGAGCATCAGATTTCAGGAAAAGACGGGTCAGCATGGCCTCCTCGTGTCCTGACTACTTAGTGTAGAATAGATAGAAATACAATAGAAAAAACATCAGCAGATTTAAACAACAAAGACCCTTTTAGGAGCATATGGAACCAGGAGGTCTTAAAGATATGATGTTTATATTTAAGGAGCAGGATTTTATTGTCTGAACTAGATTTTATAGAAAGTCAATAGACATTGGGACAGATAATAATCAGATATTTAAAGGACGGTAAAGGTTTCGTTTGTGGATAACTACTAACTACTGTGTGTTATTATCAAACTGGTGTAAGAGTTGGTTTTCAGGTTAGGATTTACACGGTAACTACTGTAAATACTGTTTCTAGCAAATATGAAGTGAACTATCAATGCAACGTCAAATATATGCTGTGGGGGAAACAAGTCTGAATTTAGGACTATGCCCTGTAATATGATCATAGATTCGAACATCTAACTTACTTTGACGACAACAACGATGCGTCATCACTTGGGGGCAGCAGTGATCAGACGTTCGGACTCCACTGAACGGTTTCACTAGCAAAAGTATCTGTAATCTTAAAAATTACAGGAAAAGACCAAATGATTCTACTCGCGTTATGTTTTTATTATTATTTATTTACAGGATTTCCAAACTGCACGTTTAATTTAAGGAGTGTTTTGACTTCTGTGAGAACTGAACAAGGTCTAACTCCAGCCTGGTTTTAAAATAGGGTGCGGTATTCACTGTGGCCCGAGGGAGGGATTGAGGGTCTGATCCTGGCAGACAGGTGGTGTTTAAAAATACTTTCTTCTGGTGCTGCTAGACTGACAATCTTGCAGTTTAAAATAACCAAATAATGCAGAAAGTTATAAAGCCAAGGTCCAGAGTCCACATAGCGTTAAAGACTTTAAATACATTCAAACAACACGTTTACGAGTGTTGTAAAAGACTTTATTTTATTCAGGCGTTGAAATTGAAATGCACTTCTTCAGATTCAGACATATCATTTGACTTCCACTAAGGTAAAACTAAACGACTACACGGCACGAGGAGCAGTTTTATTGCACCTAGCATCATTTTAACCAGCTGTTTTGATGGATGCATTGCTAGATATTTAAGTTTCAACTGCATATAGTAGTGGGTAAAAGAACAAGGAGAACATCTAAACAACACACGTGAAGAATGCTCTTCCAAATGTAAGACATGGAGTTAACGATCCGTTTCTCTCCTTCTCACAGTCATGAGGTAATCTGACTGACTTTAGGGGAATAAATGTCTTTGCCATCACAACCCAACAGCAGAATATTTTGAAGGATATCCATGTCTAACTGGTAGAAAAGTACAGACACATACACACAAAGTGCACTCATGCATACAAAGGTTGATGTGTCTCAGCAGGCCCTAAATATGATGTGGTGCAACGGTGTGGACACTTTTATTCACTGAAACATACACAAAACAGTCAAAGGCATCATCCTATCACTCTGCTGCTGCCATCCACCTGTAGTTTGACCCAACATCCTGCATAAAGTGATCGTTTTAAATCCTTCCTTGTGCTTGAATATCCTACGGAGAAACATACACGTCTCCTGTTTAAACCACCAGGACTGTATAGCAAAACCACACAGGAGCCTATGAGCACATACACAATAACGACTTGCATAAGCTTCCTATTCTGTCTCTATTTGGTTTGTCAGCTTCCAAAGCGAATCAGCACAATGACACAAATTGCAGATACATCACCCTGAAAATGGAAAACTTCACAGTGCAGTGCATGGTCTCAAATGCAGATTTATCAGGATGCAGATATGAAATGGTTTGGAACAATAAAAGAACTAACATCAGCACTGGCTTACGGTAGTAGCAGTAGCAAATGTGCTTAATTCTTGTGGTTTAACCAGACATTTGAAACCATGAGATCAACGGACATCACACATCTGCTGCAGAGAGCTTTGTGTCTAACAGGCGAAGTCAAAGCGCAAGGGAGAAAACACTCCGCCGCCAATGGCCACGTACCGTAACCACCTGCTGGGCTCGTCCAGTCTGCCTGATCAGCGTCGTTTAAGAATTAAGTCCAAAGCTTTTATATGTTTGCAAAAGGGTGAAACACTGCAGTTAAAATCATGTCACTTGTACACTTACTTATCATCAAGGTCCTCCCCCTCACAGCCCCCACGTTAACCTGCAAAAGTCCTCAAATGTCCCAAACCATTTTAGTTACTCAGCGTCGATCCACAGAGCGTCGCACAGAAGCCGTGAGCTGCCGGACGCTCCTCCTTGGTTTCTGGTCCTTACTCGGAGGAGGCCGTCTCTGCCAACGCTGACCTGCACAGACAGAGACTCCAGGCTATTAGTGAGCCCACTACCAGCACATCATCTGAACTTACACGCAGCCACCCTGCAAACATTACCTGAGCCGGTGGACGATACCTCATGATAAGATGTGTACAAAGAGAATGGCCAGGCCGACGTTGAGCAGGATTACCATGCAGACCATTATGGTATTTGGGCCCTGGAAGACAAGGGGAAGTGGCTCAGTTCAAGTTCTGCCTTTCTGAGTAGTAGACACAGAATATGACCTAAAACACGCAGCAGGGTTCTGTGTTTGTCCTTTTCTGAGTCTATCAACGCGTAACGAGAAAAGAGAATCTTCTACACTAGCGTCAGCACTTGCCCGCCTCACCCTAGCATTAGCCACATTAGCTTCCAGCCTTTTCCATTCGGGGCAGGCTTTACTTTCAGGCGGTCATCTGTTTAACACAGCGCCGGCCTTTGTAGTTTCTTCTTCATTTTCAGAATAAGTTACACAAAAAATGCAACAACCGGAACAAAAACATACGTTTTGATGTAGTAATGTTTGATATTTTTACACTGTTGCAACAGTAAAGTAAATATAAATCTGACCCCAACGTGTCACAGTAGGTCTATACATTGTGAAAGCACACAATGCTAATAGGAGCTGAGAAACAAATCAAGAAGCCCGGCGAGGAGGACATGAGCACATCGACCGTACCTCCGAATCCACGGACTCTGCAGTCACAGCAGGTCTTGCGATGGACACAACAGCCTTCAGTCGAGCTTCGGCCTTAGGTTCCGCCTTCGGTGCTGGTTTGGCGACAGGGCTTCTGGCTTCCGCTTGCTTGGTTGCTGGCTTAGGTTCAGGGCTGGGTGCAGGCTTTGGGGTAGGAGCGGGACTGGGCTGCTGTTTCGATGCCTTACTGGACGGCCTGCTTACCTCCCTGGACTCCCCTGGACTTTTAGAGGTGGATGCTGCACGTTCGTGAACTGGTTCAGGCTGGAGCTCCGTGGGTTTAGGTTCGGGGGCTTTAGAGGGCACTTTAAGCTCTTCTTCATCGGGAGCGATGAGGCTGTTCCTTACAGGGGCAGCAGAGGTAGGAGCAGGTTCTGAATACTTTGCCCTGGTGTCAAACTTCTGCAGGGGCTTGATCTCCAGGTCTGAGCCCTGCTCATTTTTGTTGCTCTGGCGGCTGGGGGTCCTAGAGGGGCCACGGCTGCTGGGGGCCACTCCTTCCTCAGGGGCAACAGTGCCAGGGGCAGAACTGGACGCTGAAGGAGTGGCGGGCCGACTACTGGGCCTACCGTTGGGTTTACTGCTACCTTTAGTGCCACCATCCTTAACAGTTTTGTCTTCATTCCAGCTCCCGGGACTGAGGAATTTGGGCTCCTCTTTCAGGATGATGCCTGGGCTCGGGGAGGGGGTGCGGCCCGGGGACGAGCCCGGCATAAGGTTGTCCAGCTCATTCATGAGTGGGCTCTCAGGGGGTGTGGGCAGGGCCTCCTCCTCCGCCAGGAGGGGTTCGTGCATAACAATGTCTGTGTTCTCATTGCCCTCAATGACCTCCTGCAACAATCTCTTCTTCAGATACTCAGGACCTGTGTGAGACCAGAGCAATCAGTACAGTTGATGCGTTCGCCATCCCCTAAAATGTTGATTAATATGACACATTAGCGGTGTTATCATGCAGTGGTTCTGGGTCCTGTTCCCTGCAGTAGCCTGCAGTTTCATTTTCCCTCTGCTACTTAAAGCTACGATTCCTTGGTAAAATCAGTGCGTTGTTGTTTGTGAATATATATAAGATTCACTTGCAAGGTTAATAAATAATAATATTGTTGCTGACACTGTACATCTTTGTCATTATCTCCTTGCTGATAGACCTTTTGTGGAAAAACGCAGGAGTCAGTCAGGCCTTGTCCATCACATTTACATTACTTTAAGCCACCTGCCGAGATAAAACTACTAACTAGTTAATGCTCCTAAATGGCTGCGGTGCAACTGATATGATGCCTTTGATGAAGTAAGATTTTTACACTTTCCAATGTGTGTGTAAGTTGGGGGGTAAAACTAGACGCGTTGTTACTAGTTCGTTGGTGCGGTTTCCTTGCGTTGTGTTGATTGTGTTAATCTTGTGCCATCATGTCTGAAATGTATCTAGTATTTGTATCTACGATCCTAAACCTGAGCAGGAGGGTTTTTCTGTGAATTAATTTTCCGGTGCATGCTTTTGGAAAAAAGACTTGATGAAAAGTTGCTGTTACCTTTTTTAGAGGCTCTGTGATAATGGATGGCGACGTACACTGACCTGGCTGGTAGAATGAAGGGGACAGCTCTTTAGCCACCAGTCTGGCTATGCTGGACTCGGTGTTGGAGGCCTGAGCAGCCTGATCAGCAGCCTCTGACTTGGCTTTTGCATGAGCCGTCCTGCCGTGACAGACGCAACACAGTTCATCACTGGTACTTCAAAAACCACGCAGAACTTTGATTTTAACCACATCACGAGAGACTGTGATCTGTCATCGCCCCATAACTACGGGTAAGAGCATGGCCAGTGTGTGATGATGACACAAGTATATGGAATATACATAACATAAGTGCAGCACAGCAGGTTAAAGGGTGTGTATAAAAGAGTCTATGTTCACCTGCTGAACTGTACAAGTCATGGCTTTGTGAGCAAAGCGCCACCTTCTGCTTAAGCCCTGGAGTTGCATGATGGGGGGTGGCTTCCTTCGAGAGTCCACACCCCTTCAAAGTCGGCTGAAGGCAGCAGATGTGAGCCGTTGGTTTCAGTCGGCCTGTAAATGAACGCCCTCACTCAAGCCACTGTTTTAATCACACCCTTGATCCTGAGTGTGACAGACATGGAGGAGCTACTGTTTACGTGCTGTTCCATTCCATACACTACATGTAGCCAGTGAATGCAACACTGCATTACGAACACGCTGCCTTCGCTCTATATTTGGTCTCAGAGACTACGCCACTACCGTCAACACGTACATCATGTTTTTAAGGATAAAACAAGCCTGGTCACATTTTCTGCACCAGATAATCAGTTGTGACGGCTGTCAGATCTAGAGCCCAGCTCTTTAAGTTATATAACTGCTGCGGCTGTTGGTCTTCCAGCGTTTCTCTGCAACCAAACATGACATTTGACACTGTGACCTAAATACCACTTTGCTTTTAGGGCCGTCCTGAGGAGAAACTTGTTGTGCTCTGAGGAGTGACGAGCCGTCAACTGCAAAGAGAGTCAGTTACAGAATAATTACAGAATAACCCACACTGTGGAATTTTACAGCGCACACTACCATCTGCTCTCTTTGCTATGCCACTGGATCGATGGAGATCTTTGCACCGGTCAGCTGTGCAGCGTGTCTGTGCAGAGACTGGGTACAAAAGACTTATTGCTCTTCTATTAAAAGATGATGATGATAAAAGACATATGCATTTACTGCTAATTACAGTCACTGTTACAACATTGTTGAGCGGTCACATAAGAAATATATATAGAGACGTCATCAGTTGTTACAATGCATAACTGGTTATTTCTTCTCTGTGACTTAACAGCTTATTGAGTCAGTCACTAAAATCTCTCTTCAGATACTCAGGACTGACTGACAGTGTGTTTACAGATGTTGGACGACCAGTCAACACAAACTGCTTGGATCAGCAGTACAGTATGTAACCTAAGCTGCACAACTAAAGCTAGGTGTGGCACATCTACACGCTAACCCTTTATACCCAAGCTCTTGCTTATGAGTTGTGTCATATTTATATCTGTGCAACCATTTGACACCATTGCTGACGCGGTGCAGCTGTGTTCGTGCGCCTTCGTCTCCACCTGGACAGCGTTGGCATTAGCTGATACGGGACAAAGCGAGAAAGCGAAGTAATCGAGCAGAAAGACGCGCTTTTCAGTCTGCGACAAATAGACTATGAGTACATGACCAGGCAGGGAGGGGGGAGGGAGAGGATAATCAGCTGTTGCATTCCCGTGTGATTGTGATACAGCAGGAGTGAGCCTGTCCATATTTAGTCAGAGCTTCTCAGCGGCCACAGGGCCTCTAAGTGTGCGTCGCTTACACAGGTCCTCTTCCAGGCGGCACCACAGAAAAGGGCAGAAGGCCGGTGAAAGCCACCATCTGCGCGTGAAGGTCTGCTCGGAGCACGAGAAAACCACTGCTTATATAATAATGATTCCAGTGTAAAGCTCAGAGCTCTGAGCGGCTGCAGCCGTTTTACACGTACCACTAATAACTCTAGTAACATTGTCACTACTGACCCCTTTGACCCAACTATCAGAGACGTGTAGTATCTGTGTAGTGTTGTGTAAAGTCCAATAAAAAGGAAAAGCAGTAATGTAAGTAAGGCATCTCCTGCATTGTGTTGTTCCATCACAGGTCTGCTCCTGCATCTGGTGAAGATGCCTTACGAGGTCAAACACGGGTGAAATTAACGTCTGTACTGTAAATATTATAGTCTTTGCTTTTGTTCTCCGCCACGTCAACACGACTCTGGAAATGCTGTAGGCGAACTTAAATCACTTACACAATGAGCTCTGGCCCGTAAGTCTTATGCGGCGCCTCCCCAGCGTACAATATTTAGATTTCATTTGCTCGGACAGGGACCTGCAGTCCATCAGCGCGAGCCTCAGAGCTGTAAACACGGAGCTTATTTCAGGTGCTGAAGATGAATGTGGATGAAAACGCTGCTGCCTTGTACGGACACAGTCGAACTGAGGGGAGATGCCTGAATGCATCAACCATAAGAAATATCAAAATAGCTTACTAACTTACTTTATGCAACTGATTAGTAACTGAGCTAAAAACAAGAAATAGCAGTTGGCTTAGCACAAAGATGAGCTGGAGCAGCAGACAGATTATATTTCACTGTTTCACCTGCTGCTCTGTGTTGTTTATTGCATTTACACATTGATCTAAAAGTTTTACACTGTCAACTTTTGGAAGAAATTTATTTGCCATAGAGCAGAGCGGTGACGTAGCTTTTCACAGACTTTAAACATTGCTAAACAGATTTGAATGGACCTATAGCCGTCTGTCGAGTACTTTAATAATTAACATCCCAAATGCTTATAAATTTGCAGCAATGGGGTTGAAATTGTTCAAATTTCAACGTTACCTGTAGCCTGATGTTGTGTTACTTCACAACAACTTATTCATTCATCTTTATAGCCCTGGGGACTAATAGGAGTCTTTAAACCCCTGCATATCAGAGGTTCCAGTCGTGCTAAATGGTCTGTGGTCGAGGTGCTTTACGCGTCTCACGGTACACGAACAACACTCACACCTGGAGTCACCGTCAGCCTGACTGCATTTGGCCGATGGGAGGAACGTCCACGCAGAGAGGCTCCTGAGACAACGTGCCCCCAGGCGGCAAACTGGTCCTTTTTTGATAACCAAGAGCCTTGTGCAAAAATTAACTTAGCTTCACTATAATTAGTTGTTCCACAGTCTGGACACACAGGAAAAGAGCTAAATGTTGAATATCAGAAATTCTGCCAAATGAGTCACAGTAAACAAATCTACTCAGCAGAAATGAAACTGAATTTGTTTTCTTTGGTAATAGATATTTCTGGCACAACCTCATGTGCATGGATGACAGAAAACAAACTGAAGTGAGCATAATAACTGAGGCAGAAATCATAGACTTTAGACTAATTCATAATAAGAAGAAAGAAAGACTTTGGTTGCAAAGGTGCTTTCAGATCATCTCTGATGTCAACCACCATCCTGTACTGCAATAGCAAAGGAAGTCGTGAAAACAGGGATGGGACGTATTACAGCTACAAAGTTAACTCTAACACGCGTGTTCGTCCTCATTACTTCCTATGATGTTTCTCGTGCTGCTCATAAACGGTGAATCGTCCTGCCAGCGTTACCTTCTCCTCCCTCCACCCGTCTCCTCTCACCTGGAAGCAGCGATCTCAGCCTTCTGCTTGCCAATCGCCGCGGCCCTCTGAGCGCCCTCCACTGCTCGCTCCACCTTCTGCTTGATCTTGGTGCCCTTCAGCTGGATCACCCGCTTCTTCACGGCCTTGACCAGCAAGTTGTTCACGTACTTGCCCTCCTCCTTCCCTCCCTCGGCGAAGGTGGTGCAGCCGTAGCCGTGCCTCTGATTGTCCAGCCATCCGCCCTCGTACTTCAGCCCGCTGGACCTTTCGCTTATTCCATATCCTGAGCGCTTGTCATTCTTCCACTCTCCCATGTAGATCTCGGTGGTGGTGGCGTCGATGTCGGCCTCGACTGGGGGAAAGTCTTCTGCTCCGGCTAAGCTTTCGTCCCCAAGGCTAATGGTGGAGTTGGTGTCACTGGCGTTGGAGCTGAGAGCTGACTCTGTCCTCAGGAAGCTGAGCTTGCTCTTCTGGCTGGACAGCGAGGTGCTGGAGTTGGACTTCTTCAGTTTGCCCAACAGGGAGCTCCTGCTTAACAGTCCCTTCTTCCTGGGTTTCACTGCCTCTGGGTCCACCTGCAGGGTGAGGGCGAATCCTCCGCGAGATGGTCCCAGCTGAGTGGGGGTAGCGACGGGCGTCTCCTCCCCTGAGGTGCCGGTGGTGACGATCACAGGGACGTCCTGCTGCAGGACCGTGCCGTTGCTGTGCTCACTGCGAAGGGAGGTCAAGGAGGTTCGAAGAGGCGAGCGGATGACGGCTGCCATGCCATAGGGAACGCTCTGACGAACGCCGTAGCCGTGTCGCATGCCGCCAGTGAACTGACCCTGGAACGTACCTGCAATCATCAAAAGCCTGATAATTAAGTTCGCTCATCAACAGGCATCACGGCTCGGTTCAGAAGGAATGACGTCACGACACTGGGTTCCGTGATGACTTTCCATCTGATCTGGATCGACATCCAGAGCTCATATGGAAATATCTCAGCATGTGTTGAATGAGCAGCCGTAAAATAATGCTTTTATAATAGTAATGAGGATTTCAGGGTCAAGACACTGGTCAGGTCTCCAGCCCATCACGGAGCCACTTCTCCAACTAAGTGCCTCAGATATTTATCAGAGGATTGTGAATATTAAGAATATTAAGATTATATGTAATAATTTAAGTCTCTTAATGATCGATGAACATCATCAGACCCACACTTTCATTGTGTCACATGTGAAATGTCTCCTTCTTTCATATACTCACTGACAAGTCACTTAAGAATCTTGTCTCAAGCTAAAATGTAAATGTGTAGGACAGCGAATGAGAACTTCTGGGTTATTATTAAGTCCCATCCCCCAACGCACGTCCCACCAAACTGGGCATAAATGTGACGAGCCAGCTGTTACAAAGAGAAGCCACAGCAGCACAATCGCTGGTATTTAACGTCCAGGTAGCAGCAAACTCACTGAGTCTGACAACAGGCCTGTGACGGTGAGCGAAGGGAACAAAGAGCTCGTGGTACATTTGGCTTCTAAATGTGTCTCAGCATCTTTAGGCTTTGAAAGGAGCATCTGGACCAGCCAGCGTCTACTTTCATTTATCCAGCAGTCTAATCAGAATTCAAACGTGCTTTCTTGTGTTACTGTAAGTGCCGCAGCTGTTCAGGACAAAGCTGGGCTAAATATTTTTAACTCCGTCCATCACCTCCAAAGCCCGTCACCCCTCTGAGCTACACTTGAGGACCTTCCAGTCCCTGAGCTCTCAGCCTCAGACCCGGTTCTGTTGATGGCGTCAGCTGGAGTCTGGGGCTGGTTGTTCTGCCCCAGGGCTACGTGTGGACCCAGTGTGGTTCTGGTGACTAGTTGTATTGTGTTTGCTCTCTGGTGAGTCTGAAGGTCTCACTGACTCTCACCTCCGTCGGCATAAGTCTCTGTTCCATATCCATCCTGAAGCCCGTTATTCCACGTCCCCTCATACTTGGCTCCGCTGCCGGTGCTGAGCCGGATCCCGTATCTGCCTTTAAACCCGTGAGTCCATTCCCCTTTGTAAATCCAGTGTCCTTTGGTTTCCACTCCCAGGCCGTGACGCTTCCCCTGCGACCAGTAACCCTCGTAGGTGTTTCCGCTGGGCCAGGTGTAGACTCCCACGACCTCGAAGCCGTAGTTCCACGAGCCGGAGAACTCCCCCTGGCCCTTGGGCCCGGTGCAGATGCCGTGGCCGTGGGCCTTGCCCCCCTCCCAGCCTCCGCAGTACGCGCCTCCATCGTCGAACTCAAAGCGGCCTCCACTCATGCCTCGCCGCGGTAACCAGTAGCGCAGATCACACTGAAGGCTCGTTGAGTTTCCCGGCTAAGGGTTAAACGCTGGAGGGTCCGCGTCGCGTCACCGGACACTTGTCTGTGCTGCTTTCTGCTCTGGGACGTGGCCTGGAGGTTTCTGAGCGCGTCCATGAAGCGCGTGTCACACTTGCCTGGAACTTCGCTGCGTGTGATCAGCAGGTTCCTCCGGTGGTTGCGGGTCCAGCAGGGCTTCTCCAGCCCCTCTCCCCGAGCCTGGAACCCAGCTCTGCCCGGCTGCCGCTGCCAGGGGGAATATCTCTGCCGTCCTAACAAGGCGTCCAATCCACACACACTCACACACCTTCCAAAAATACGGGCCAATCCTCCGTCCGCGGGCTGCGAGCGTCCCACGGCGTCTGGACGCGAGAGCGTTAGTCTGCATCAGGCCACGACGGGCAAATACTCTGCTTCCTTGATTTAACGGCCTATATGCACTATTATAAGTGTCTGGTGTGGCTTGACCTCACACTGTAACCTCGTCATAATAAGTAAATATTGGGAAAACTTTGGAAAACTGTTCATTAGACACGACGCACTGCTAAATTCACAGGCACAAACTATTGCGATCAATTATGTCTGTGCAGGCTCCTTTGGCGCCCTCTGCTGGAAACAGGGCGAAACTACAGCGACGCAAAGCGCGTCGGACAACTTTCTGGAAAAGCACCGGGATTTTAATTTAACGACAGATTTTAATTACACAAGACATGAAACACGCGAAGGTCCCGTTCACTCACTTAAAATCATTCCTAACGCAAAGGCGTTTCTGTGGGTTATGTGCAGTGAGCACAGCTGTGGTTTAATAAACCAAAAGAAAATTCAGTTCTTCAAAAGTATTTTTATCGTATATCTACCGAACAGGTGAAAACGGGTCACTGGTGTGTAAAGCTATTGCCAATGTGGCATGGGAAACCGGAAGTGGACGACAAACCACCACGACAAAACAGGAAGTTAACCTGCCAAACCACCGCGTGAGTGTTGAATAAAAAGCAGTTACATTTGGAAAATAAATGGAGATTTGACTGATTGGATGTAATATGTTTCGTTATACAACGACTTTAAACAAATAAGTTGAATATAGAAAACCTCAAGTTAATATCTCTATTGCTCAAATTATTTTTGTACGTACGTCTTTAATATTAGCATCCTTTCATATTATACATATTAAATGCACACAGATCTGTGACTGGGGGGAATAAAAGGATTTGAGATGATTCGACGTCCGTAGAGTTGAGTGATTTAGTCATCGTGTGACTAATTGTATGTTCATTGCTTGGTGCAGTAGGTCCACACACGGACACACACACACACACACACACACACATTACATAACCTCACTGTCCCGTTGTCCTTACAGCAGCCGCTTGACCTTCCTGAAACGTTCCCTCCGTGACTCTCCACTGCGCATGTTTGCAGCTCCGACCGTTGTGTGATGTAATACGGCCACGCGCTGATTTAATTGCGCGTGTACCAGCGCGCTCGGAGTGAGCAGACAGCGCGTGTGTTTTCGGGGGAGAAGCCGCTTCAGCACCGGAGCTGTCCGACTCTGACGGATGCTGCTGCCGCGAGAACAGATGATGCTGAGCTAGAGCGGCTCAGCCCCCGTCTCCTCCTCCCGCGTCTCTCTCTCCTCTTCTCTTCCTCCTCGCTCCCCTCTTCCACACGCACAAAACGCTCTGTCATGGCGTCTTCCAACCATGTTACCCCCACCAATTGTAGCTGGTGGCCCATCTTAGCCATGGACGAAGACGGCAAGATGACAGACGGAGAGGACAGCGAGGAAGCGGCGGCAGAGCCCAAGCCCTTCAATAAAGACAGGCTGGTTCTGTACCACTGGACGCAGTCGTTCACCTCCCAGAAGGTAAAAACAACATCGCAGGGTTGAAAATGGAGGTGTCTCCATGTCTTTGCATGACATGGTGCCTCACGCACCTGTGTAGCACCTGTGTTGGCTTTTCATTATGCTCAGGGTTTGCGTTGATGTTTGTACCTGCACGTTGCTCCAGGATATAAATATGATCCTGCAGCTGCTGAACATATCTCCCAGCGTGTTGAGAGCTGTGGGGAAGCCGCTGCAGCTCGGGGCTCGTCTCCTCAACGTACATCACGGTTACTGCTCAGCATTGTGTCTGTATGCTCAGTGTTCCACTGCATGAAACACGCTTTGTGCCATCAGACCTTTACTGACACACTGAAGCCATTTTGACTGCTCACAGCCATGAATGTGATTCCAGCAAATGCGCCCTGACACACTGTGACATACTAAATAATAGATTAAATGATGGAGGTGCAATCAAAAACCAAGGTACGTCCCCCGTCTCCGGCTAAATCACCGCAATATTCAAATGACAAACAGCAACACGTATATTTATTGTTAAAGAGCTTCTGCCATTTGGTTATTTCAGTGATAGGCACCATGTGCTGTGACCAACAACATGTTTAAGCTTCACCACAGATCCAAAATTCATAAACAGCGTAGCTCGGTGTATGAACACAAGCTTGTGAAGCTTGAGAAAATAAGCCTGTCACAGTGATGTCTCCAGGGTTTTCTGCCCATCTGTTCGCTAGATGGGCAGAAAACCCCAACGCCCAACAAAAGATGTACAGTATAGAAGTATAAGCTGAACAAATGCATTAGAAAATGTCTGCTTCTGTACGAAATGCTGGAAGACAAGTCACATCCACAGGCAGTTGACCTGAGAAGCAAATATGGGGAGAACATGTAAACTTCACACAGGCACAGTTTTAGCTATGCCACCAAACCTAAATCCAAGAAACGTCCATGTTTGTTTGGTTACGTCACAATGAGGCCATTTCAGTAAATAACAGAACCGTCAGACACTTAAAGTCAGGATCAATTGTCTTCAACAATGTCTTTTTCTTGAGTTCTCCAAATTCATGGAACTCATTCAGGAAGCGTTTGCCCACTGATCTGTTTTGTGTTTGTGATGAACTCATAAATCCGTCATAGAAAATAATCAGTATTATCATCCCCTGGTTTTGGCCTGTTAATAATTCAGACAAGGTTGGAATCTTGTCCTTACAGTGCATTCGTCTACAACCTTGAGCCGCTGCTCAGTCTCTGCTGGCTGTGATTCCTCAGTGACGTCTGAGTGGCTGATTGTGCTCGTTGTCACTCAGCAGAGAGCAAACATCAGGCTCACTTTCCTGATTATCACCTCAGTCCCGCAGCCACAGGAGCTGAAGTGTCTGTACTGTCAATACAGCAGACGAGTGTTTCAGAAAAACCAAAGAAATGTGACGGAAGAAGAAGAAGAAGTCACGTCCAACGGAGCAGCAGCTGTTTTCTGTGTGGAGACACTATCGGTGCTCAGTGTTCAGGGGATTATTAAGTCCATGAAGGCCTCAGCGAGTTCCTGAGGACAGAAGGAAACTATTATATTGAATAACGAATAAAGTTTGATGGTTAAGAGCTGCTGCTCAGCTGAGCGCTGCCCTGTGAACCTACAGGAAACGGTTGGTTAGACAGAGTTGGATCCTGATGCCCTGGAGCAGCTGTACATTATCAGGCCAACTCCACAGAACAATCTAGAGATTAGAGCCCGACACCTTCAGTTCAGCTGCTGTTAGACTTCCAGTGTGACTAATGTTACTACATAAACTGGTTACTGGGGCCTTCGTCAGGACCTTTTGTCCCTGTTAACATTAACTGAGGTATAAATTTCCGGGCAGTTTGTCAGATTGGCTGGACTGATTATTTGGCTTGTGCTGGTTTGTCTCACTTCTTGCTGCTCCAAACCTGTGAGTGTTGGTTTCTTTGGTGGTTTCCTGGTTTTGCGCCAGCAGAGATTTGCTACCTGACGTTGTCAGATATCGGAGGGATTCTCACCTGTTTGAAGGATTTTCGAGCCTGTTGAGTGTTTGTCACAGATCTGTCCCTGCCTTCACGTTTTCTCTACGGTGGTAAAAGGACGTTTTTTGTTCACTCACTGTCCTCGGCCTCCTAATGATAATCAGAAATATGATGACACTTGCTGAACTTGTGTCTGTGTAACCTGTGGAGTTGTTAGGGAAGGATTGAGTGAGTTCAGGAGGCGCTAGGACTGGACTCTGCTGGGTTTTATCCACGTAGACTCGCTGGCCTGCTGTCATCAGAGGACGTTACCTCCTCCGCTCACCTTCACGTCTTCTGCTTCAACTCTCTGCGTTTCTGGAGGAGTCTTTGTGTCTGAACTGGAAACTGTAGTAAAAAATCACATGTGTGAAGTTTGCAACAAAAGTCTGTTTACCTTCTTGTAATTTGCTCCTTTAGTGATCCTGATGCCTGCAGTCAGCCAGAGTTAAGCTCTTACCAGCTGCCTGTCTTACTTTTTACATTCGTCTCTAAACCTGTACTGAGATTTGTTCATCCTGATACAGTTGCTGCGCTAATTACTGTGTGTGACTTACTGAACCATTCAGTCTTATTCCATTACTCTATGTCTGAGCATATGCAGTAAACGTCCCATTTTGTTGTTCGGGCTCAAACTACAACCAAGCTGCCATCGTCTTTTATCATCCTCCCACTAAAAGCTGACTGTCTTCAGTGTCAGATGATTAATTAGACTGTTTGTTCAGCATAACACAAACAATAACACTGTATTAAATGAAAAGTATATGGAGCCAATAATCTGTCACCTTATCTTTGGAAATGTTGCATTTTGAACATAAAATGATGTCTCATCTTTCTTGATCATCAGCCAGAAAATTCAGTTGTGCACCTCAGTCTGCAGCTGATGTCTTGGGTTAGTTGCTCAGGGATGAAATGCAACTGAATTATTTTCTTTTATTTCAGGTGCGTCTAGTTATCAATGAGAAGGGTCTGGTTTGTGAGGAAAGGGATGTGAGCTTGCCACTCCAGGAACACAAGGAGCCCTGGTTCATGAGGCTGAACCTGGGTGAGGAGGTGCCTGTCTTCCTCCACGGGGACACCATCATCAGTGACTACAACCAGATTATAGATTACCTGGAGAAAACCTTTGTGGGAGGTACAGTAATAATTTGACGCCTTTTCTCATTTTTCTGTTAATCCCACCAGACGGCAGCAGTGTTCATCTGAATCTGAGATCAGAGTTCGGCGCTATGTGTTTCAGAATCACAGGCAGCCACAGCAGTGACCCTGCCCCACTGGCAGCCGTGCATGCCCACACCACAACACTGCCTCCACCGTGTCTGATACATGCGCTTGCTTTGGATTATGAGCTGTTCTGTTATTGACTGTGCTTCATGTTGATAAAAGTTATTCCAGAAGTGTTGCTGTTGCTGAGATTATCGCTGTTTTTTGATTTGGCCATAATTTGTGGAATGTCTTTAATGGGTTATTATAGTATTCATTCAAAGTGTCCTTTACCTGGTTGTGGTAGTGACTTAAGAGCAGTTTGCACATTATACATTACATTTAACTCAGATGCCAGCTGAGCTTTTGGAGGCCACCTAAAAAAACACACGTACAGACTAGAGAGAGAGTTGAATTTATTATTTGGTGTTAGGGTTGGTTAACAGTTGTCATTGAAAACAAGAAAAATGTCAATGAAAACAATACTAGAAAATATTGTAGAAAATGAATGTTAAACACAAAGTCGCTGCAGGAACAAACCAAACTGACTAAACAGGCAAAACAAACAAGTACGAAGACACAGGCACAGAGTCCAGGTGTCAGTGATCGAGCTTCACGCACGTGAAACCAGGAAGTGATGTGTCCAGGTGTTTTCTAACTTTCAGTTGAATCATTTTTTCTTTGTCATTGTTGTTCAGTTGCTTTTTATTGTAAATGATGTTTGTGTCACAGTCTGCTGCTGTTTGTGTTCTGTTCCTGTTCCCACCTGGATTCCCCTCTGCTGCTCCATGAGTATAATCACATACACCTCATATAAAGGACTTCACTACACCGCGTCGTCAGTGTGTCTGATGCCACCATCTTGTGCTTCTGCTCGGCTCATCCTGTTAGTTTCAACCTGCCAGCCTCCATTTGTCAGTTGTTAGTATCGTTTGTCCTGTTGGTTCCTGCTATGCAGTGATGTTTAGTTGAGTTGTTTCCATTTGAATGTTTGTTTCGTGCTCAGCAGTTTATTTTATGTTGTCTTTATTGTTACTCTTTCATTTACAAATTGTCATCGTTATTAAAACTCTTTCTTTATACAATTTGAGTTGAACCTTTGGGTCCTCACCGCTTTGTTGACGTTGGCCGCTTCATTTGCTGCGTTCTGAGGTTTTAGAGGAATTTGCCAGTGAGGCTGCCCTTGGTAACAGACACCTGCTGAGTCTGAGACTGTGTTGTTCTTTCTTATAAGGGTCAGTGGTCTGTGTGGCGATGACCTGCAGTGTGTGGCAGGCTACTAATGGCCTGTTGGTGGCGATCGGCTTCCACTCGTAGCAGAACATGCGTAGCTGTACTAGGACGCATGTTTATGGAGAAACCATGAAACCAAGCAGTGGTCAGGATCTGCAACACGGTGCAAAGCCAAATGGGGGATTTGGGCCAGATTGTCTATTTGTGTTCATTATCATTTCTATCAGATGTTATAATGTAGAAACATGAAGCACCAAAGTCATCAAAACAGCAGTTTAGCAGCAGGTTATGACAGCGAGTGTACATAGTTTATTGGACACTGTAGGAGATTGTGAGAAGGACAAAGAGAATAAAAACACGAACTATGCTTAGATTCTTGTTTTTATTCCGCTACTGAATTAGGTCATTTCTCTAAAACCTTGCGACTTAAATGCTTTGTCTGGACCCACACCACATTTATGCTCGGTGGATTTGGAGGATGAGTTCGACTGCGTCCGTCTGGGCTTCTGCGGGATCACTGTGATCCCTGTACAACCGCAGCAGGAGCCTGGTCTGCATTGCTAGCAGTGAGTCAGACCGGTTCCCAGGGCGCGTTTGACTCTGGCAGGGCTGCCCTTCGTCCCTGAACCAGGACCGTCAGTGTGTAGTGTGTCTGTTTGGAGCTGAGTGTTTCAGACCAGCTAACGAACGAGTTATGTCTAGTGTAACCAACATGGGGCCGACTCGACTGCACAGAGCTCAGCACTTACTATACCAAGGTGGGACTTTTAATAATGTGAAATTAACAAATCATTATCAGTAGGGAATAAAAACTGATGCAAAGACCAAGAAGAGAAAAACTAATTCAGTAAATACACAAACTTCAATTCACTGCCCATGAATTGAAAAGAAGGAAAACCCTAAAGCAAAAGCTGAAGCAGACAACAAGGGGCGAGAGCAAACAACCTAGAGAGCGTGTAGAATATTAAAATGATAAAATAAGCAACCCAACAAGTACAAACTAACCAGTAAAGCTGTTTGCTCCACCGTTTGCTTCGGACAGAGATGCATGTGGATTCGAACTCAGAGAGCTGACTGGGCTTGTTCGTGTTTGTCAGGTCCCATTAGGCAACTTGGTAGTTATGACCTAAGAGGCTTCAGAGCACGTGAAGAATAACCATTTCATGGGAAAATATTTGATTCCACTCACACAAGGAGCACAAATTATAACTGGTATTACACCTAAAAGGAGGATTTAAAATGTAGACATTTGGTTATTAGCTTGGTATTAATTGTGTAAATGATCAAATCAATCGTGAGGCATCAATTATGTTTTGCGTATCTGACACTGTGAGACATCTAGTCTCACACAAGTCACTGATGCTGATCAGTGATAATATTCTATAATAAGTATCATTAAAACTAAATGAATGAAATTAATTACGGGCACCGTCCTGTTTCCATCGGCCAATAACAAACTTAGGGTAAATGCTTACTAATGACAACGCTGCTGTAAAATATCATAAAAGTCTAAATCAGTAATGATTGAAGAGGCGCCTTCGTTCGGCACTTAGCGTCTGAAATCTTGCAAACTGTACACAGATAATTACAAGGACTCAGCTGTAATAAACGTTACTGAGGCAAAGCCGCTGCGAGCAGTGAAGCAACAAACACAGAAGGCAGCTGAGAAACTAGGGGAAAGTTGACACAAAGAAAATCGTTTTTGTTTTTCTGTGGTTGTCTTCACAGACTTTAAGCTGCATTAACACGTTGGTCTATTTTCACCTGCAGACTCGGTGGCTCAGCTGGTCCCGGACAGAGACTCTCCTCTCCACGAGCGAGTGCAGCAGTACCGCCAGCTGCTGGATGGTCTGCCCATGGACGCCTACACGCACGGCTGCATCCTCCACCCAGAGCTCACCACTGACTCTATGATCCCAAAGTACGCCACTGCAGAAATACGTAGTAAGTGAAGCCAGCTCACTGTCAGCAGTTTCCCACACTAACCCTAGTGCAGTCGGGCTGAACGGTCCGGCCTGTTTAGACAGCTCAGACTGTTCATCAGTGATGTGTGCATTGTGGGTAATGTAGTTTCTGGCCCGTGATGAGCCCAATGTTAGGAAACGTCCCAAGTGGGACACGGCTACAGGTCGGCATTATGGGCAACACTGTGCCGTTCACACAGTTAGCGTGTCCTGTTCGTGTATTTGTGCCTGATTTCAGGACACCTGGCCAACGCTGCCACGGAGCTGATGAAGCTGGACCACGAGGAGCCTCAGCTGACAGAACCTTACCTGTCCAAGCAGAAGAAGCTCATGGTGGGTGTGTGTTTAATGAGTTTTAATAGCTTGTTACTAATTTCGTTATTACATTATTTAAGTTACTTCGTACGGAAACTGTAATATTAATATATATATTTAATTTTTATCAAAATTTAAATCCAGGGACACTTCTGTGCTGTTTTCAACCTCAAGGCTTTACGTCAACTTTAAAACCTTAACCTTAATACCTAATACTTCATTGATACCAACAGAGTTAAACCTCACTGTTCATTATTCTGGACATTCTAAGGGTTTTTAAACCAATTATGTCTCAAACCCCACAAAAAAACAGCAGCTGGGCAACAACTGGGAATCGAGCCCAGGTCCACTACGCCGCCAAGCAAGACGTCATGGGATTTATGACACATGAGCATATTCATTTTAACAGCTCCCCCCCAGACTGTATATCTATAGCGACACATACAACACAGCTGCACTGACGGGAACAAGAACTAAACCTGCTGGTTTTCCTCTACACATGCTTTTTCTTTTTTAATGACTCGCAGGCAAAAATCTTGGATCACGACAACGTGAACTATCTGAAGAAGATTCTGGGGGAGTTAGCCATGGTTTTAGATCAAGTGGAAGCTGAACTGGAGAAAAGGAAACTAGAGTATCAAGGTATGACCAACACGTCGCCACTACATGGAATAAATACTTCCAGCGATATTTATTTATAATATTTCTGTCCCCACAGGTCAAAAGTGCGAGTTGTGGCTCTGTGGAACTGACTTTACACTAGCCGATATCTGTCTCGGAGCCTTGTTGCACAGGCTCAAGTTCTTGGGACTTTCTAAGAAATACTGGGAGGACGGCAGCCGACCTAACCTGCAGTCCTTTTTTGTGCGAGTGCAAAAACGCTTTGCTTTCCGAAAGGTCCTGGGCGACATCCACACAACCCTGCTGTCCGCAGTCCTACCCAACGCCTTCCGGATGGTAAAAAAGAAGCCACCGTCCTTCTTTGGGGCATCTTTTCTCATGGGCTCCCTGGGAGGAATGGGCTATTTTGCCTACTGGTATTTAAAAAAGAAATACATGTAGTGAATGCCCTGTTGTTCTGGTAAACGTCTGTGTATCTGTGTGATGTTTCAACTTTTCTGTAATGTTTTATGACTGCAGGAAAACATACTGAATCTATATAGAGAACACTATTACTTACCTGGTTGAACAAAGAAATATTAAAACATTCCATAATAAAAAATTCTCGACAGCACATTTTCTGGTAATCAAGGCCTTCGTCAAGTTCATTTCTGGAAACTTGCAGCTCCGTGAGCCCTTGTTAACTTTAGTTGGAGGCCTGCACCAGGCCTGCTCATAGTTCACTAGTAGAACCACAGAGAGGACATCAAACACCGTACCACCAACAGGGTTTCACGGACCCTTGCATGTCACTATTAAAATCCTTTTCATACCTGCTCTTAGCTCCTGCACCGAGGTTTAACCGGTGCAACCACAGGGAAGTGTACACGACAAACGCTGTGCTGCCAGAAACTGCCAAACCAAACAGTGGGAGGTAAACCTGGGAACGATGTGGGTTGGCGTCGCTTAGCATCCTGACAGTAAACGGGTGAAACAGTCAGTCAGGACTGTCCAGAGGTAATAAAACCACCGCTGAGCTAATTATCATTCTGTCGTTACTGTAGCTGAACCAGCACAAACGCAATGTCATGGTAGTTTTATAATAACTTCTTATGTGCTGTCCTAACTAATAGTAACATACTAAAGTAAAACTGTAGGAACTGCCATCATAGGTCTGTGAGCAGCAAACTACGTGAATTCATTACTGTACGTGGCTTATACTGACACTCTGGCCTCGCTAGGACGTGTCAGTATAAGCCACGTACACGGTTCAGTAAACCTAAAGAAGGCTTTCCCTGTGGTGACAGAGTTGCCTCTGGACAGAGCAGGACGACCTGTTTTTTAACATTTGTCAGGGGCTCTTGTCTTTTTATTTGAGCTAAGCTTCAGGTTTCTCCATCATTCTTGGACCAAAGCTGGTCATGGCTGCTGTTGTGATAATGTCAGAGGCAGCAGCTGACTGGAAGCGGAGAGAAGCAGCCAGGCCTGCTGAGTTTGCTCTGCACGTATTCCCACAACACAAAGACTACAGTTGTATCTGGATTCAGTTCTTCCTTCTATATGTTGCATTGCACAAACGATCTTGCGTCGGGTGGCAAAGATTGATCTTCATTGTTTTCCAAAGATCAGACAAGTAACACATGTGAATTTGATTTATGGTTGAAGTCAGTAAAAGCGCTGACCTTCCCTGATGAAGCACTGCTAAGCCAGCTTGTGTTTGGCCTTTACTGAGAAACTCCCATTCCTCTGTTAACAGCCTAGATGCAGCTACTCTGTCTTTTACATGCTTCACAGGGCACATGCAGCCTATTAACAGCAGTAGGACTGAGGCGAAGCGAAGGGCAGTAACAGTAGCAGTGATACAACCAGGGGCAAGCGCTTTCCTGTTTTTAAGCTGAACTGACCTTCTTGTTTGATTTTCCCCCAGATGTTATGCATGTTCGATGTGCGTCCTACACGTAACACGCACGGTGACCCACCATCACTGTCCCTGAGTTCACGTTACGCTTGAACTGGCAGTAAATCTGCGTTAGAGACACAACAGTGTTTTGCCGTGTACTTTATTTTGGCGCACAGAAGAGCTTTTTGAAGCAGTTTGTCACTGAGAAGCCACATTTACGACCACTATCGAAACCACAAATGTTGTGATGCCTAATGTGACTTTTGAAGCACCTGTGCTGTGCCGTGTGTTGATGCACCCTCAGCAATACTGAGCAAGAGAACAAACCTACTGGAACCTCGTTCCTACAGATTGATGTTGGACTTATTCGTTGACTGTGCTGCATTTTATGAGCTCAGCAGCTCAATGAGGGAAACTACAGGAGGAAAACCTGGCAAACAAAAGACACGTTGACATAGTGATTCCTCTGCTTTTACTTAGTCAGGGTTTAACATGAACTAATTCTGCTCATCAGTTACAGTTTCCTGCCGTGGTGAAGGGATAATGCAGGTCATTTAAGTGAGTTTGTCAGTTTAGCGAGGACCCTGCAGCAGACAATGATGAACCAAAGACAACGTTCAGTGCTCCTTTAATGACAGTGTCTCCTTGCTGTGTCACACCTGAGCCGTTAATTCTGAATTTCATTAAAAAAGATGACATTGCAGCTGCCTGTGTCGAGTTTCCCATTTTATGAGGGCAGAGCAGGACGGCAGAGTTTGAATTACATGTTTATGCCTGAATAGACATTTGGTTTATTTGGTTTCAAAAGGTTATGGCATGAGCAGCAGGTAAAAAACGTGTGTGGCACAAACGTCCTAGGTTTTAAAGTAATGATGATGAAGCTAACGTGTACAATTACTGAGCAACTTACCCACAGAATTAGGATCATTGTTGTTTATCTTTACTATAACTGCAGCTGGGTGGGATCGTAGCCAATCGTTGTGAACTTGTTCCATTTTGCTGCAAACACACCTGTTGTAACGCAACTGCTTGAGTGAAGTCATGCTACCTGATGGGTTGGATCTGTACTTCTTCACACGGAGAACCTAGCTGGGATTATATTTCACAACAATATTTTTTGTATTTTTAGTTTTTTTATATTTCTATATAAACATGCATTTATTTATGGTGCTTTTTATGATGTTTGTTCATAAGCCTTAATTGATTTAATTGCCATCAACGAAAAATAAATAAAAACTGAACAAAGTGATCCAGTCATTTACTTGTGATGTTAAAAATCATACCTACTGTCTTTTAGCGCATGATGACTCTTATAGCAAACAAATTCCATGAGAAATTGATATCAAACAGTAAAAGAACTAACTGGAATAAACACTGAACTGGTTGGAAATTACATATTTTGAGAATTATTGATATGCATTTAAACGTCAAGTGAGTTTTCATGTCTCGGTTTGTGTCCTTGAACTTCAGCCAATAAAACTGTGAAGGTGTAAGACACTTGGCAATAGCTTTACCCACTTAATGAGGTCTGCCAACAAATTTATGAACAACTTCTCAGACCATACCAGTTTTAGGTTATTTAAAATTAAATTAAGCTGTTGACATAGGAAAACATCTGAATAAACGATTGCTAAATTTTTTTTATCATAAAATAGAAGAAGAACTGTAGGTAGCGAAAAGGTTCGATCTAGGCGAAAGAAGTTCAGATGCCATGATTCAACTTCCACACAACCTAACCTGCATGACTGAAAATCTTCACTCACACTTTAAAATAAACTGTTCTTTTTCATAAACCACAGTAAAATGTTTTCTATTTCCAGATTATATATATCAATCAAACTTAATCAAAGTTTGTTTACTTTAGGTTTTGGCCTGTTCACTTTTTAAAATATAAAACAATTAAATCAGAATAAAGTGATCAAAAAGTAATAGTTAAGGGCAGCCTTGTGTAAAATACTGAATGAGTTTAGTTATCATCCTCAAGTGATGTCAGTCACACAAAACATTTTGAGTAAAGCATTTTAAGGCAGCAGACTGAAGTTGGAAACTAGAGCAGCATTTAAAACGGGGAATGACATAAAATTAGCTTGGACCTGGAGACAGATGAAATTAGCTGTAGTGGGATGTTCTGAGGTTTGCTGCAGGACAGTGCAGCTTAGTGTTGTTAGTTATTTCTATTCTTTTGGGTGGTGCTGAGGGGGGAGTCCCGGTGACAGAGACTTCAGATACCAAACACGATATGTCATGTACCAGCAAACCAGACCACATACGGTCCCCAACAACTTATGGGAGAGGTCATGGAAGTAAACAGACGTGCAGGTAAACATCCACACCCAAATGAGGAGGATCAGATTCAGAGCCACGTACAGCAAGTTGAGAGCCATCTTGGGTAGCGCAGGCAGACTAGCAGTCTTCACTAAGGCCATAGGGGCCATTTCTTCCATCATAAAAAGAGCAGAGTAGGACAGGATGAAGGAGTGACCTGAAATGTCATAGCCATGCCAGTGGAAACCAGCGCGCCTGCAGCTGGCTTTGGATGTGAACTCTTTGAGGACAACTTCCATACTGACAGTTTCAAAACAGGCACCAGTCAAATCCTCAATGTAGAAAAAGATCTCTGTCCAAATGTACCAGACAGCTGTGGCCACCACCAGAGACAGCGCTCGCCGGCTGAGGAAGGCCACGTTCCTGCTAAACGGGAAGTTGGAGATGAGGACGAAAGGTGTCAGTAGTAGCAGCGTCCACCCCCAAGAGACTTTGACAAAATACCTGCAGGAGGAAAGGGCATCATTTATTATCCAGTCAAACACACGATTCATGTGAGTCATCGAACGACTGAAAGCTCCAATGACAAGCCTCTCATTTAGCTGTTACACAGCAGGAGAGTAGAGAATCGTCAGATGAGTCGTTTTGGCCTCTACGACTCAATTCCCATACAATGTAAACACGCTGTTGAGCCTGGACTGTCCTCAGTAGTCGCAGAGCTAATGTTACCTTTGACCCACATTATTTAAACAACGCTGACCTCAGTTTCAACACGCAAATCAATGACAACTACTGACGTCAGTGTCGCCCGTCCGTCATCATTAACTTTACAACAAGCGAGGTGTGACTATGACCTTAACAGAAGCCGAGCAGCTGCTAGCCGCAGGCTAACACCCGCTCACTCTACTTACACATTTAAAAGATTCTTGCTGCTGCTGAAATATGTCTTCGGGACGAGCTGCTGCTCTTTCAGAAGTGACCCCAAGAACGAAATAAGTAAAAACACCCTGGGAAACGCGTGTCTGACTGCGGGCAGCCTCCAGAGAGCTATCAAACCATCCACAATGACATCCACCGCTGCCATGTCGACGCTGCGAGCCGCAAACAAGTCAGAGGGGGCGGAGTCGCGACGACGCCTCAGCCAATCAGGCATCGTTGAGGTTCTTCTTCTTCTGTTTAAATCAGCTGACATTCAGGCGCATTAGCGCCATCTATTGGTTCAGTGACGCTTTTGATTTAACAGAAAAGAAAAACACGCAAGTGCCGCACACAGAACAAAACCTGAAGCCAAATCAACCGCTGTGAATCAAATTTATTTACCCCCTTTGTCTCCTTTGTCTGTCACATCAGGGTTTTAGTTGTTTGTCTCTTTTCCTTTGGCCTTATGCAGGCATCTTTATTCTGTGACATCCCACACTAGGAGCCATAAGGACACAGCTCAGTGATACGTTACAGGACGTAACGAGGTTGTACACGAACCTACCGTAACTTGTACAGTAATACGGCCAAACCGTGCATCAGCTGGATTAAAAGCTGGCTTCAGGGGAGCAGAACTCTCTCTGTGGACCTGAGGGATGTGTGCACAGGCCACAAGAGGAAGAACAATAAGAAAGTCAGTCTTCACGGCTGTGCATGTGTGGACCAACACCAACTCACAGAAACTTCCACTGGGTTTCTGAGTGAGGATTTACCGAGCTGCCGAGGGAAAAGCCGAGCTTGGTGGCTGGGTTGTTACCCTAATACCGTGATGAGGAGACACCACCGACCTCTGAGTGACCTCCACCAGCAGTCAGTCAATAAATCTGGGCTCCTGGGCTCCTCTGATTTTTGACACACTCCCTTCACCCTAACATTTGTTGTGTGATTACACTAAACATTAAAGACCTGTTTAATATCTAGGTCTTCTAACTGACTTTATTTTCATTTGTATTCCAGTGGAAAGTGTGAGGGCGAAGCTCAGTGTCTGTCCAGCTACAGCGGCTCCTGCTGAAAAAGACAACGAACCCCAAACACAAAAGCCAGGCGACAACGTGTTAACCCACCACAGCATGTTTAATGTATGAGGCCCACATCTAGCCATAATGTTCAAGTTCATCTTTACCAAATATTGTAATTGTAGAATTTCTCTTATCTGAAATCTCACATACGCTGAGTTTGTTGATTTGTTTTGGGGATTTTTAAGGTATTTACCAACTATGAAGCACTTTTGCTTTGATAATTTTAAATGCAGTAAATTTACCGTAGCCTCGAATGTCTTATTGATTTTCCATCAATAATATTGACAATTAATCTGATAAATAATGATATTTTTTCTTTTTCTGCAGTAGATTGCAAGGTGTAATCAATGGTTGTGTGTCCGCCTGACTGGCTGTTAATTAAGCTATTCTGTAAATAGCCACTGCCTCTGTATGTGCCTGTAACTAATCATCTGTGTTTATTTACTGCAGGAAATTTTCTGTGCTTCATCTGCCCCTCACAGACTTTGTGTGCTATAAAATGGACGCCTAATGGAGCTTTTATGATCTGAAATGTGAGGGAATCGCCTGTGCCATATACCAAGAACACCGGCCTGCCATGGTCAGTAAATGTGCATTTTATATGAAGCCATTTGTGCCCAGTAAACAAAGACAGTTGCTCCCAAATAAGGGTAAAGATCAACAGCAGCGCACTTCACGGCAGCAATAGCAGGTTCTTATACATAAATCAATTCCATGCTTATTAGTTGGTCAGCTGGATACCAAAAGAAAGCAGCTACACTGCGACTGTCTGAAGCAACGTTGCTGGCACCATGTACAAATCAGTAGCTGCATTACGTCTATAACATTTTATTGTCAGTAGATTTCAGTGGCTGTCTTCCATCCACAGCTGTTTCTGCACCAGGCGGCTGAATCGTGAAGAAATGGTTTCTCCTCAGTCAAAGCAGAAGTGATGAGCGGTCGTCATACTGTACGGCGCTTGTTCGCTTGCTCCGCTCCTCCCTGGCTGTTATGTCCCTTTCCACCCGTTGGCTTTTTAGGATAATCGCTCCTCACTCACTTGTAACCTGTAACCGAAGAAACAACTGCTGGTGATGAGAAAACAGGGAAAGGCACATAATAACTTTATGTCTATTTGAGTTTCTATCATCATGTTGCCATAGTTACAGCTGCTATATAGATTGGTGTCCATACGAGCCTGGTTACTGTTTAACCTCCCCACCCACATTTGCCCAGATTAGGAAAATCAATAAGATAACAGCAGCAACACCGGCCTTACCTTGCACCAGCGACACCCTTCTCACACTACAGAGCCCAACTTCCACATTTCACACCATATGGTGAGGCAGGAGAAAGTGGATTTAAAACGCACCGTTGAGAGGAGACGGAGGACGACATGGTCAATGTAAACACGCAAGTCAGTTCAAATATGGAACTTCCATTTGGTGAGTACAGCTCGTTTCCAGCGGCTCCTGTCATTTTCCCAGTGTCTTTGGTGCCGTCCAGCCGAGCCCTGCTGGGTCTTCGCCCGGTGGACATGTCACACAGCTATGATCCTGGAGGTGTGTCACAGATATGAAGCTTGCTGAAAGCACCATGGGAGGTGGGTCTGCTGAGGATGGTGGTGCACAACTTTAGAGCTCGAAGGGCGATTAGAGCGCCGCGTGGGGAGCTAAGCTGCCACGGCTGCGCTAATGGCAGCACTGTTTTTATTCTGCTTTTCTAGGGAATATGAAACAGGGGTTTGCTCTGTGCTGTATCTGTTCAGAGGACGGCGGCTGCACAGAAACGGTTCCCAGCCGCTTCTCTCTTCAGTCTGATGCAGCAGACTACAGGCTGTCAAACGTGCCAGTCAAGCGAAGGACAGTTTTCACGTACAGCACAAAATAGATGGTGCAGCACAAGAGAATTAGCACACAGACGCTAAAGCGGTAGCATTAGAATGCTAATGTTCTGAGTGTTAGCAAGCAGAAGCTTCCGTCTGGCTCATTCTGAGGTAACTGGACGTCTCCACGGCTGCTGTGCTCTGTGTCACATCTAAATGGCTGAAAGATGACAAAAGAGGGACTTGAAATGTGAAATCCAGGCGTCGTACTTCAGTTCAGACTGGTCGGAGTCAAACTTTAGGCCCTGACTCCTGACGCAGAACCGTCAAACTTGAACTGGGGAAGCAGCATCCTCGCCAGCTCTATGCTGTCCAACGGCCGCATTATAGTTGTGTTTGCAATGTACTGTGCATTCACAAAATATATGTGTATGCACATATATTTCACTTCACATATGCACAAACATTCAAAACCACAGCTGTTGTTATTCCCAAGTGTTATATATATAGTTGCTATGTTAAGTTTTCCAGTCGCTACCACGGACAGTTACCGTTCAGTGTGTCCATCCATCCTCCTCCGTTGTTGCTAAGTTACGGGACATTTTGCTCTGGAAAGGCCACACAAGTCTGCAGCCAGTGCATCGATAAAACAGACAGAACAAGGACACGTCCTGTTTATAGGATCACTATACAGAAATGTACATACGGTATTAAGAAACAACCGAGACCTGTACAACAACTCGATGCCATTACTCAAAGCACATTGTTATGTTATATACACAAGGTACATTTAGTGATTTGTGTATGTGTATAAGTAATAAAGCAAACAGGCCTTAATAACAAGGGATCCCTTTAAAAACACTTGGTGGCATCATAAAACATCTGCAGTTACTCAGCTCAAAGCAGCTTCTGTTTTCTTTTTACTCACACTGTGATCAAACTCTAACTGTTTTGACCTTCACCTCAAAGGTCAGCATCAACCACACACACACACACACACACACACACACACGGGAACACACTACTAGAACCAACATTTATTCACTAGGACGCACAAAGAGCCTTTTTAAAACAAGCTGTATATTACTGGGACATTTTGTGATTTGACATTTGTGTATTCAGGGTAACATTACTCAGATTATTCTAATGTCTGACAAACCTCCCACTACTGCATCAGAGAACATACTTCAGTAATACAATAATACTTCAAATATCAATCACCTTTTTACAGAATCATTTTGCCACCAACACGATTGTAAACATTGCATCATCAGACACGTGCATTTTATGGCCATTAGTATTTCGACCCAATCCTCTGAATATTGACTGAAGCGCTGTGTGTTGTATCTATTCCATTCAGTTCTTCACACTGCACCGATTCGAAACACCGTAAAATCTCACGTAGGCAAGATTTTTAATAACAAACCAACGAACACGTTTTTAGTTGGAGTTTAATTGTTTCGTTTAATCTTAATAGAGAGGAAATGGCTTTAACAGAACAAACCTCCAGCAGAACCAGTCTTGGGATGAGGGGACAGAGAAAAGGGGTCAGAACAACAGGAGACAAAGGAGCAACAGGGTTGGACTGGACCGAACCACTGGGGGAACACGTTCAGCCAAACTCCTGTTAGAGGACTTACATGAACCGTGTTTGTTGTTTCTGCCACTGGGTTTTCAGCCTCCATAGGTTGTTGTCAAAGTTATCGGGCTTTTCGTATCTTATCATTGCAGCGTGTGAGTGTGTTATTTGTTCTTTGAGTTATTAAACGGTTTTGTCCACTCCTGCTCTGTTTCTGGTCACATCCAGTCCGCCCTAAAAGAAAACAAGTCTCAGCCATTTTAGTTTAATTACTGACGTATCATCTAAACAGAAAAGCTCTTAACGCTGAAGACACTAGGCTCAACACAGCTATGAGAAGAAACCTGGGCCTGTTTTGGTTTTCTGCTGTAAATGATGAGTCACATGTGGTTCGAGTGACATAAAGTGCTTTCTTAAATAGATAACTGAATTATGTTGCTAGGCAGGACTTGTGCATTTGTTGGTCTTTCTAGTTTTCTGGTCCTTGCTGTAGGCTGTGCATCTGTGAATTATGTAATGGAGCTGACTGGCTGCTTCTTTCCCAGTATCAACCCACCTGTTCACGAGTCGGGTCAGACGGCTGCTCTTCTCTGCGCAGCTACCAGGGAACGAACCGTTTTTAGTGCACATGTAAATCTTAGTTAGCAGGTTGCACTTCTGTGCATTTTCTGCAGGTTTTGACTTTAGACGCTGGCAGAATTAAGTGACTAACACTCTGCTGATTTTAGTATTTTAATGTGGATTAATTTGCTGACATTTATAAACATAATCCAGTCTGGAATGAAAACTCTGACCATGTTAATTAACCAAGTAGCGGTAGTGTTTTCTGAAAGAACCTAAAGACACTTAACCAGCCTTGCAACAGCAAGACATTTATATTACAAATACATTCTTGGCAGCAGCTGCCGCTCTAAGCTTCTTTTTGACCTGGATCAGGTTATACTGTGCTTGTTTGTCACACTGCAGTTCATTGTTTCTATTTTAAAATGGTCTCCAGTAAAGACTGTGATCCTAACATACTCAACCCTTTCTTTTTCTCGTAACTCATAGCTCATATAATTCACAACCCTTCAGATGCAGAGGAATTATTGCTTAATGGCCACAGCCTGGACAAACATCTGAGCTCTGCTGTTGGTGAGTGTGAGCTCAAACACAGCCGGTTAACAGTGAATATCTGTTTGCCTACTGTACGAAGCTCCGTGACTTGACAGGAGAGGCCTCGCTCTTCTAACGAACAGCCAACGGTCAACGTAACGCGGCGTGGTCACGAGATAACAACACTGATGAGGATGATGTTAGTACGGACGCCGTGTCTTAGGCTGCGACAGTAGCGACGTAACGATGTGATGTCTTTATTTTGCTCTCCCACGGAAAATCTCCAAAACTAGTTTATTCAGCTGTATCTCATCTGCTTGCAGAATGTGACGTGATGATGCATTAACTCAATGTCGTCTGGGTTGTATAGATAAACGCAGACTGGCCACACTGTTACCTGTACAGTCTAGTTCAAGCCAATGCAGCAACTCATTGATGATTAAAAGTCTTTCATTCGTTTACATACGTTTAGTTTAGAATTTCTCCGTTTTTGAAGTTGACACAAAATTTACTTTACTGCGTGTTTATTATTGAAGTTACCGTCTTAACATTATGAAGGGAACAGACCATTGTTGTCCAGTGACTAATAAAGTTGAGTTTGACGTGAATTTGGATTGATACTGTTGCTCTGGGGTGAAACACAGGCAGAAAACCCAGTTAGTTACACACTTGACACCATTAATCCAAGTGTTCAAGCTGCCAATCAAATCTCATTGTGACAGGCATTAGGGGATTATCCCTGAGGACTGTGGCCCTTACAGGCGGCCATAGGACCATACAGCAGTGTTGGCCCTTCTTTTCCCAGCCTGGCCGGGCCTGAGGGAGCCGCCGAGGCTCATGGGCTGCTGCTCGTCTGCTGAGCTCACTGTCAGGGCTCGGCTGTCATAGGGATGTATGGCCAGGATGGGATGCTGGGACACTTCACCGATCCAGGTAACGAAACAAGGAGAACTTTGGGAATTAGCCGGAGCATTTAGCTTATTCTGGAGTTGAGCTCACCAGCAGCGGAGAGTAAAGCTGCTGGACGCTTACGGACGGAACTTTGTAAAGTTTTCCTCTTACTTTTCTTGTAAATACAAATAAATGCACACTGAACAATGACAGACATGACAGAAACATTTGGCTTATGTGTCTTGTACGTTTTGGATTCTCTTGACATTGTTGGAGGAAGGGAATGTTTTTGTCTGTGGCTGCTTCAGCTTGTGCTGATCAGACAGCGTTTGTCCACATGATGGCAGTCAGCACCGGTTTTATCAGCCTGGCGTCAGCCTGTGTCCCAGTACTTCTCACTCTGAGATGGAGGGAACAAAGTACATATATTTAACTGTGCAGGCTCAGTGGTGTAGTAGTACATTTACTCTGTTTAATGTAAGTACAACTGTACATGGACTGTTGTGTCTACTTCAACAACTAGTATTTACTATTAGTGCATAGTATTCAGCAGATCGGGGTCATTAAAAAGTCAACCAAGAAAAATGATGTATTATTATTTTCAGCAAGGCTTCCTCTACCTCCTTACATTTAAATGAGGTGAACGTACAGCAGAATGTCACAACCCAACAAAATAAGGAGGGAAAAACGTTTATTACTAATCTGTTTGTTGGCTGCATTAATTACTTCCAGCTCGTCCGTTACTTAGACCCTGCGCTGGATCATGTTGAATTCTTCAGCGTTTAGTGGCTTGTTATTCAAGCTGTGAAGGTTAAATGTCTATTGATCGGCTGATGACTGGAGGATCTACAGAGAATCGCAGAGATAAACGTGGTCAGAGCGCAGCTGCTGAGTGAGGTGATTGGGCCAGCGGTCAAAATGAATTCTCAGCAAAACAGAGTTAATGATTACTGAGCCTTATCACGCGCTGTGATTGATTTACGTCTTGCGCTGGTCTTCGTGTTTATTGATGCAATTGTTTACTTATTTGCTTCGCAGAGGCAGCTTATTAGTTTGAATAGATGTGAAGGCAGAATGTTTTTGAGGTGTGTTAACATACGTCCTGTGAAGCGATGAACACGGGCGAAACTGCACCGTCGTTCATTTGGAGCAGTTCAAAAACCAGCACAACGTCCACACAGTGGGGAAGTCTCACTCAATTTAAAGACACTGTGCTGATTCTTCCCCTGAGACTAAACGGTGGGAGCAACATTACAGCAACTTATGAGATCAGTAATCATCTACTACTTCAGTTCTGTCTCTTAATTTATTCAAATCAGCCAAACAACCTGGTAACGTTAGGGTTACATGGCTGAAGGGGAACCAAAATGTCCCTACAGCAGCCTGTTAGTCGCGGCATGAATACATCCTCAGCTCATCTGGTAATATTCACAAGTCTAAAGCCAAACGGCGTTTGTAACAGCAGAACAGCGTCTGGAGGCCTCGCGATCAACCGACCTCTGTACACGGAGAGTGTCACCATGTGCCACATGCAGAAACAGACAATAGTTGTCTCTGCTCTGTGAAGTTAGTTTGGACTGGAAATTGTCCTGAGACGACTTTGGTTTTGCTTGGTGCTGCATTGATTGACCTGAAACTGAATTTTACTGAAAACAGAGAAATGTACAACATTCATCAGACTAAACAAACTAAAATATCTAAAACATGCAAACAAAACGATGTGCGTCATGACAGACGATCAAAGTTAATGACACGATTCCAGTGGCACAGAAAATGTGATATTCCGTGGTCAGTCACAGGGACTTGCATAAGCTGTGTTATTTGCAGATACTTATCTGTTGACAAGGTCTTTGCCATGACGCTCCACGCGCCTATCTGCTCCATCTACTGCAGGACAGCAGAGCAGCAGCCTGTTTCTGCTGCAGACAGCACATTGTCTCCTTTTGGTTCTTATCAACATCACACACTCCTGGATGTGCCTCATAAGCTCACGTTTCCCATGTGCTGTAGCTCTTTCAGGAAAAAATAAGTCCTCAGACTGTAAATATTCCACATTTTAAATGTTCCCGGCCACCGCGACTGTCTTTCCTCGCAGCTCTGGCTCCTGTAAATTGATCTGACTAAATTGCTTCACGTCTGCTCGCCTTTGAGGTCGGACTTGGAGAAATGAAATGTAGTCATTGAGGAGAAGGTACAAATAGGCAGTGGTTGCAAATGGAGTTTGGTCAGTGGCCGGAGATTCTTATTCAGAAGATAGACAGGACTTTGTTCACAAACTGGAGTTTGAAGTTTCAAAGGGGAGAATCACACAAGTGTTACATCAGTTCTTTGCGAGCCTGTGACTTTTAGCCCCAGGGCAGGAGTTTGGATGAGTGATTATAAGACAGCACCCTGGTCCCTCACATTCCCACAGCGTAGCCTCCCACACGGAGTTAAGAGCTGCAGCAGCTCAGAGACTCGCCGTCAGCTGTTCAGCAACATGAAAATGTGTTTTCGTTGATCTCTCATTCACCGAACACAGAAATGGCAGCTGAGCTGTGCTAAGCTGAGCCAAATGCAAAGTGCACTGGCATGTTCAGTATTTGTATGTTTTACAAGCTTTTTGCGCTAATAGCAGCAGTAATAGAAACAACAATAAACTTTGCAGCCATAGCGTCTACAGTCACCAAATCTTCACGTTGGTTGGGTGAGTGTTCAACGTTTGACGGCGCACGTGTCAGTCCAGCCTGTGAATGAATTACTCAGGTACTGCATATTAAGACACATCTCCCACCTCGACGTGCAGATAAGTGACGGGAGCATTTCAAGCCGTATCGGCCACATCAGGTTGTGGTTCATGATTGAGAAAGCTGTAGCCCTGCAGATTATGCTTTATGGTCCTGTATATAGCTGTTCCTTGAGGAGTTTAAGAAATTTAGGATGGGAACAGCAGTAAAAGACTTTATTGAGGGGGTAGATAAGATTTGCTGTAAGTGACTCACCAGCTCCACACTGATTCCTTGGTCCTCCCCCTCCTCCCCACGCTCGCTTGCTTACTGCTTTGAAATAATCAGCACGCTTCTTGAGCAAATATGGGCATTGCAGCAGGGCAGCGCAGATCGAACATGAAGACATGTTGTAATGAGTTACCTCTGTACACACAAGTGGAACGACTCGCTCAGACTGAGCCGTTTGCTCCCGAACCAAGTGTGTAAAAGGCTGCTCATCATTTTTTGATCATGGCCGTAATTTGCATTGAGTTAATCAAGTTGTTAAAGACCATTCGTTGCTTTTATTTTCAATCTTTGCTTTTATTTGGTTAAATCTAAGTCTGTGGTTGTGGTTGAAAAGCTTTTATTGGTTTTAATCACAGGTTGATCTTGTTTAGTGTTTTATCAATACATTATCACTGAGCAGATCATCACAGAACGACGCTCAGCGGCGTTTAGGTGTGTTATGGTGTTTACCTGCTGTAAGAAGAGTCATTTTATTATTTTAGTTCCAGGTGTAACTTCAGTGTATGGTTAACAGGGTTAGCCTGCGCCGGGGTTTACGGCTTTTGAGGTCTGGCTGAACCCAGGATCGTTGACCTGCTGTTATGTACTGTCACTTTCTCTTCAAATACAAGACTACTGTTTGCTGTACCGCATGTAAGAGGTGGAAACTTTGATTTAGAAATCAGTCTGATTGAGGACAGTTTGTGCTTTTGCTTTTTGTCCATCATTTGACTTTTTGAATTCATTGTTTTATTTTACGTTTAGTTCACATGATCATCACATGTGGAGGAGAAAAGAGAAGAAGCCGAGTTTAACGCTGTTCTCCACTCAACTCCTGTCCTTTAAAACCTATACTTTACTGTCACTGAAACAAATATTATAGTCTTTAGTGATTGTTGTAACGTTTTGGGACATAGTAGGAACCTTTTACACAGTGAGCTGTGGAGAGGCTCTGCTGTCATATGTTGTATTATTTCAGCAGAGCATAGTGGAGCAGGAAGAAGGAAGCTGGGTTAGAACGTGTTATCATACGCATGAGAACATTTTCCATATAAAAATACGACACATTATCTCTGACTACAGTGGCCTCGTCACATAAGCCTGTGTTGGGCACATTTTCAGGTCAACATATCTTACATAACAGTTTCAGGCCCCGAGATGAAATGTAGAACATGTCAAGTCAAAAACAGCCTCTAAATACTTTCTCCACCACTTACTGCACCAGCGAAATCACAAAACATTTAGTTTCTGTTAACTGATGTTAAGTCCGCTCTGGATGGAGGATGGGTTTGGGGTTTGCCTAGTGTTGAGCTTCATGTAGCACTGTTTGCTCTGAACTTCATAGACCATCTGAGGGTGATCACTGAGTGTCCTGCTGGGGCTCTGTGTAATGCGCCTGAATGAACAATCTCAGCTACTGTACTGCAGGTATAAGCACTAAAGGGGAATGAATAGTCCTATTGGCTGTTCTGTGTGATAAACCTGATATGTGACCTCTGCTGGGTTGTTTGTTGCAGCACAGACTATGTTTAAAGCTGAATCCATCCATCACAAAGTTTGGCCGCATGCAGTGATCGTGGAGTCTTTAGTGTGTGTGTGCATGTGTTTTCTCAAATAGCAGCTACCACCAAGGCAAACCCAGCATTTTAGTTTGTTACACCTTCACACAGCTGCATAATTAGATCACAGTAACAAATCATTAACTCCAGTATCATTCGTAAAGCAACTGAAAGTAGAGCAGATCTAAGGACACTTACATTACACAGGCGTTCAGGCTTCGTTTTATGGTTTCCAATAACCTACAACTTTCAGGAAGTGGGAAAATGCTGTGGATGGAAACAGAAGAAACTAAAGGTTGGGGTGTTGCACTGGGTTGATATATTAAAAATAGTGAAGGCCTGTGTGAAAAATGAAAGCGCATGTGATGGATGTCAGTGTTGGATGGCGGCACACAGACCTTCCCCTCGGTCACGAGCAGAGAGCTCTGTGCTCACTCGCCTGTGCTCATGGCTGTGTAATCCATCCACGAGTCTAAAGCGGAGCCTTACGTGTGCGTCATTGCTGCAGAAAGCACCGTCTACTGATGTGAAGAGGTGAAGCAGCGATTCGCCAAAGACTGACCTGATAGCTGCTATTGAGGAATTATTTATCTGAGCTGACTGAGAACCACAGATATCAAAGTTGAGTTATCTCTTCAAAAAAAAACAGGCAGTGATTCACCACCGAAGGGACAAGTTAACCATCAACCAGAGAGACACCACCTTTCCTCTGGTTAGTAGCAGGAGAGGGGAGCAGCTCGCTGCTGTCAGACACTGGCCTCTTCTCTGACACCAGTAGGTCCCCATCACGCTCAGACCAGGCAGCTTCCACCTTGTCACTGGGCGGAGTTAGGCCCTAAAAGAGGGAGGAGGTTAGTTGAGGTGTATGTGGGGGTGTCAGAAGGAAAGAAGGAGCAGGAGGAGGAGGTGAGGGGCACATTAGCTTCTTGGACAAGACTTTCTGCTCCACTGTCAGGTAGCCGAGCATTTGTTGGTCCAAATCACTGGCAGACATGGACATGGCAGACTACAGCGAGGCTCTGGACCCAGCCTACACCACGCTGGAGTTTGAAAACATGCAAGTGCTCCCCTTGGGCACAGGTGAGTCCCAGAGAGATGGAGCTGAGCGTCTGTGTTTTACTGATTTCCATGTCCTGGCATGAAGTGATGAAAGGAGGGGGCCACGCTGCTCCCATGACGATGCTCAGTGGTTTGCTTTTACAAACGCTACAGTTTGAATTACCCTGTTATGTCCTCAACCACCAGGACGTTCGGTTAAAGCGCCTTTAACCTGTTTGGACTTGTCGAGTGATGTGACGTCGGATTGATTGCAGTGCTTTGATATTTACTCTCTGGTGCAACAGTAGTTTGAGTATCGTGATCGCCCTCCTCCTGTTACACACAGTCTGTTCCCAGAGACCCGAACGTGAAGCGTTGGGTTTTCGTGATATGGTGACACCATCGTATTTATATATGCAGTCTCCCATGACGTCCGATCCTAAGATTCCCACCGAGCTCGGGAGCTACTGCTGCTCATCTGTCGCACCGTTCGTCTGTTGACCTGCCATGTTTGAATCTGCTGCATGTGTCATGACATACATGCTCTGACAGACTCAGTGATTGATTGACTGAGTCTGGTGACTGTGAGAGCAGCTACTACAAGAAGCGTCTCCATTGATTAGACTCTTAGAGCTAATCAGGGCCACATCAGTTCTGCTCTGTTGACTCTGTCTGAGCTACTCAAGCTGGTTCTCGTGGCAGGTTTTGATCAGCTCTCAATGCCGTCAATCACTGCGTTCACTTCGGCCATTCACACCTTTCACAAAGGAGCCAACGCGGCCTGTGATGAAGTGGTCTCTTGATGCACGCCCCCATGTTTTTAGACATGGAACCACTAACTTCTTCTTGTTTTCTACGTAAGACTCCTCACCTGCTGAAAGCACCAACATGAGCACCACCACACACCTGGCAGCGGGAAGCCTGTGTGCCATCTGTGGAGACAGGGCCACCGGCAAACACTACGGGGCCTCCAGCTGCGACGGCTGCAAGGGCTTCTTCAGACGCAGCGTCCGCAAAAACCACATGTACTCCTGCAGGTAAGGGGAAAAGGCAGAGCTTTACATTTAAACTATGATCCAGGAGTTAGCGAAACATCAGCGGTCAACACACAGCGTTGAGGTTTTCATTCAAAACGAAAGCTGCGCCTCTCTCTCTACAGGTTCAACAGACAGTGCATTGTGGACAAAGACAAGCGAAACCAGTGCAGATACTGTCGACTAAAGAAATGCTTCAGAGCTGGCATGAAGAAAGAAGGTAGATTGACGCCACATCCAGCCTCAAGGGCTCTGTGGAAAACAACACATTGTCAGTGAACGCTGTCTCAACGAAATTGACTCAACTCGTCTGAGAGTGTTGCAACACCCTGCAGAGTAGTACTTTGTTAATGTTCACTCTGCGGAGCACTGAAGTCACTGACCAGCTTATGCTGAGTAAACATTTCCAAGCAATAATGGCCATATACTGATAAACCTGACAGCCTTGGAGGACCTGGTTTTTACTCGCCGTCCAATATTTCTGCAGCAAAGAAATGAGCTTAAATGCATTTTATTGCATATTTTGTTGTCCGTTCATTCTTAGCTGTGCAGAATGAAAGAGACCGAATCAGCACCAGGAGATCCAGCTATGAAGACAGCAGTTTACCATCCATCAACGCCCTCATCCAAGCAGATGTACTGTCTAGACAGGTATTGCTTCACATCTGAGCTTCAGCTTTGTGAATCAGCCAGTCCAAGACTCCGAGCATTCAGACATTTTGCCTTCTGCAGATCACCTCCCCCGCTCCTATCCTGAACGGCGACATCAGGACCAAGAAGATCGCCGCCATCACGGACGTGTGTGAGTCCATGAAACAGCAGCTTTTGGTGTTGGTGGAATGGGCCAAGTACATCCCAGCTTTCTGTGACCTGCCCTTGGACGACCAAGTAAGACTCACTCGCAGACACGGTTTACATAACTGTATAGACACTCTGGTCACTCATCAACCCAGAAACACAGAATGGACCGAAGGAGCACACGGGCTTAAAGTGACTGAACACAATTAATAATGTCGCTCTTTCCTTTCTCATCATTCAAAGGCTTGAACCCTTTAACTATAATAGTTAATGTATTAAAATCGTGGGTTAGAACAGCTGGTTTTAAAATGAAAAAAAGTGCAGAATTATTAACAGTGTCATCACAAGGTCTTAGTAACTCATTTGCTGGTGTATCGGTGAGGGAGCCGTGTCTTCTGCCGGGGATCTTGTTTCTCATACTCTCGTTAAAGCCTGTACTGTAAACGAACTCCCTGTGTTTCAGGTGGCCTTGCTGCGAGCTCATGCTGGAGAACACCTTCTTCTCGGTGCTGCTAAAAGATCCATGCTCTACAAAGACATGCTCTTATTAGGTAGAACTCTTTTTTATTACGTGTCCCCTATAAATAAGCATAGACTGAAATGCTGATTGTTTTCCATCTTATTCTCCTGCAGGAAATGACCACATCATTCCCAGAAACTGCCCGGAGTTGGAGGTGGGTCGAGTCGCAGTGAGAATCCTGGATGAACTGGTGCTTCCCTTCCAGGAGCTGCAGATCGATGACAACGAATATGCCTGCTTGAAAGCCATAGTCTTCTTTGATCCAGGTAGCGAGCGAACAGAGGGGCACAAGCTGGTTTAGACCAAAACGACACCAGGCACAGACACACACTAAACGCTACAACTCAGGAACAAGCGTCTGTCTACAAACACAGCTGCCTTTATCTGCCTACAGATGCTAAAGGTCTGAGTGACCCTGGAAAGATCAAGCGGATGCGTTACCAGATCCAGGTGAGCCTGGAGGACTACATCAACGACAGGCAGTACGACTCTCGAGGCCGCTTCGGGGAACTGCTCCTGCTCCTGCCGACTCTACAGAGCATCACCTGGCAGATGATTGAGCAGATTCAGTTTGTCAAACTCTTTGGGATGGCCAAGATAGACAACCTGCTGCAAGAAATGCTTCTTGGAGGTGAGCGCTGTCAGCTCTCTGAGGGAACGTTCACCTACATGAGGGAAAGTCAGTGGAGTCAAACGTCTGTGTGCTTTGTCTTCAGGTTCTGCCAATGAAGCCCCGCACGCACCTCATTCTTTGCACCCTCACCTGGTTCAGGAGCACCTCAGCAGCAACGTTATAGTGACAACCAACATGCCAACACCGATCCACAACGGACAAATCTGTAAGTTCATTTGAATTATGAATCATGTTCCCTCGCTCTCCTCCATGTGCAGCCTGGTCAGGGAGCTGGAGGCCACACAGGCTTGGCAGAATAATCCTCTAAGTTCTTCTTAATGAGGCTTATTTTGTCAAAGAGAACTTCTGTTATTCTTTCTTAACGTGTGTAATGCCCTCACAAATTTCACAGAAGTGCTTATTTCTTGTCTGAATATTGTGCTGACCCAAAACAAGCTACAAGTAACGGTGAAGACGTACATGCTTCGGCTGCAGTTCCTCCTCCTGACTGGCTCCTGTTCCTTTCTGTTCTACTTTTCAGCGACTCCTGAAACCCCAATCCCGTCCCCACCTACTGCCTCCAGCTCAGAACATTATAAGTTATCCCAGGGGGTCATAGCCACCATGCCCAAGCAACCGACCTCCATCCCTCAGCCTGCTATTACAAAGCAAGAGGCCATCTGACGACTCTGACTGGTTATGGCTTCATCTTTTTTATTGTTTTCAAACTGAGTTTTTATATGTACGTTTTTACACAATCTGCTTTGAAGCTGTTCACTTGACTGAAATAATAAAGTAGCTAAATATATAGAATGTAATTGCATTTATGTCTCTTGCAGATTATCTTCAGGGATCTAGTTGTTCACACATGCAGCTTGTAGCTGAGCTCCACAGCTCGGTAAATGCCAGACTAAACTATGAGCATCAAGGCTTTCAAGGCATTCTCTTGTTCTGTAGCAAAACATTGTTGTATATAGTTTATTACTGGGTGACGTGACTTCCTTTATCATGGCCTCAGTGTGTGCAGTAAGGCTTATGTTAGACATGGCGACATGATCATGTCAGTATTTTATGAATGTTACAACACACCTTACAATATGATGTGCTGCACAGTATTTTATTTTATGTTTATTAGTAATAAAATATTTTCAGTCACACTATAGGGAAATTCCTTGAATAAGCTTGTCTTTAAAATATCATGGCTGTTTGTTATGCATTCTGAAAAATGCACATTTGCAGTGGTAGACTTTTAAAATTTTATAATAAGCAGGTTAAAGTTCCACTTCAGACACGTCACACGGAGGCAGACACGTTAAGGACATTTCCTAAATATGCATTGTCTTGGTTTTTAAAGAAATGTAGAAGAAAAAAGAAATATATTTTTTGTTTAGTACTTTGTCATGGTTTAGCTTATTGAAATAATTGTGCCTTGTAACCTGTACTGCCCTATAAACAGGTGTTTTTCTGCCTTACAATGTGAAGATAAATTAATAAATGTCACGATCTATTTTTACATTTCCTGCAGATTGTTTTATAGTAGCTATAATCACAAGAGAACATTTGACTTCTGAGTCTTCTGACATCTGATTCTTTGTAACTTTTTTTTCAAAAGAGATAAGAAAGTGTCCAACGTGGCAGTGTGGCCTGTTCACTGATAGCGGACTGATAAACTGGCATAAAATAATTACAGATAGTGAGAAACTATGCATCAAGCTTCTTGTTTCTCATGGGCGCTTAAAGGAACATGCACTTCAGCCCGGCAGGTGGCGGTGATGTTCGTTTTACTGGTTGGCCGCCAATCAAACGAAGAAGAAGAAGAAGAAGACGGCAAAGAAGAAGAAGAAGAAGAAGAAAGAAAGAAAGAAAGAAAGAAAAAATACGTTGATGTCGACGTCATCGTCGCGGGCGCCTGCGCATCACATGGACCAATGAGGCAGCGGTGCTTATCTGCCCGGAAGTAGGATTCTTTCTGGCAGGTCGGTTGTGTTTTTGGCTCTTGTGTTTTCCATCTGTTTCTCGGCTGTTTTGTTTCTTGGTGTTCACACAGTCCCGTCTGTCCTAGAAACTTGATGTTAACGGATCCTCCGCTTTTTTGCTATTGTGAGTTTCGTCCTGTCGCTGTTCAATAGCTCGGATAAGCCCGTATCAGCAGCATGTTAACGTTCTCTCTGGCTCTGCAAGCAGAAGGGTCCAGGAAACCACCTGATTTTGTGGAAAGTGCCTTTGCACAGCATTCAGTCAACGTTATTCTGAAGTGGGTTTTATAAGGACAGACGTTAGTTTGTTTTGTAGCTAAGTCTGTCGCGTACAACAAGCAAGGAAATGATCAGAACCTGGTGGCGGTCAGGGAGGGTTGACTGCTCAAAGTGCAGCTGCTGAACCGTTTAAACGCTGCTTTCTTACTCCACCACTGACATTGGGACGCGAAAGCTAAACCTACAGTTCCAGTCCAGAACCTCCATGCATTTAGTGAGAGAGCTTTATTTGTCCCTGTTGTGTGTTGCTTCCCAAACAGCTTCACTCACTCAGTCCATGGCCAATCAGCAAGAGTCCGTCAGTCTCAGGGCAGCGGACCCATCATCAGCAGGACTCAGATGCTTCACCCGGCCCCCTCCACCCACCTACTCCTGCACGCTCACCCCTGAACTAGTAGCCAAGGCACGGGAGGAGCTCCAGGAGAAGCCAGAGTGGCGTCTTCGGGATGTCCAAGCACTGAGAGACATGATACTGAAGGTTTTGCTATTGTGTTGTTTTATTACGTTGGGTTTGTGTTATTACTAGCGAACAGTCACACTAATATTTATATAAACGTTTATATGCAAGCATGCTTAGGTTGTCCTAAAGATTTTAAGCATTTTAAGCATGTATCTTCAGGGCAATGTGTTGTTTGTCCAACACTGCCATGTAGTGGTTTGGGCGTTAAACAACGCAAAACAAACCACTTTCTGTCATTTTTTATTTTATCATTTTGACTTGTTGTTTACTGTCTGCAGCCTCTGGTGTCTTTCACAGTTTGTATTCAGTCGGTAAATAAACATTTTTATGGCTGTCCGTACAGGAGCAGCCCAATCTTAGAACAAGGTTGGATGACGCCTTCCTCCTGCGCTTTCTGCGGGCCAGGAAGTTTGACTATGACCGTGCCCTGCAGCTGCTCCTCAATTACCACGCAGGTCGCAAAGCCTGGCCAGAGGTGTTTCAGGACCTGAAGCCGTCCACGGTGCAGCACGTTTTGGAAAAGGGCTTTCTCTCAGTCTTGCCACAGCCAGACCCCAATGGAAGATACATCTTTTGTCTCCGGCCAGGTTGGAATCTGCTACATCTTGATTAAAAATATTCAATTTTATGACAAAAGTTACAGTTCATCTCCTGTGTGCTTTACCCGTCATTTACAGTTAATAAACTGCATTTACAGGAAAGTGGAAACCAAATGATTATCCATTCATTGACAATGTGAGGGCCATTTATCTGACTCTGGAGAAGCTGATCCAGCCAGAGGAAACACAGGTCAATGGTATTGTCATCTTGGCCGACTATACTGGAGTGGGTATGTCCCAAGCGTCCAATCCAGGCCCATTCCTTGCCAAAAAAATTGTGAGCGTCCTGCAGGTAAGGGCTCAGTTAAAAATAGGTATAATGATACAGTAGTAAACACAATGAGCACAACCTGTTAACTTTCTTCATAAGCTACATAAGCACAAAACACCCACGTGAAACTTTTGACATGGTCTGTGTCAAACAGCCTTTTCTCTTTTTCACAGGATGGGTTTCCAATCAGAATCAAGGCGGTGAACATAATTAACGAGCCCCGGATTTTCAAAGGCATCTTTGCTATAATTAAGCCGTTTCTGAAGGAGAAGATGGCACAGCGGGTAACTTTCGTCTTTAAATTGTCTTTGACTATTTAGTTTCAGCAAACCTATATTTGGCATTGCATGCCTCCCTTTGATCTGCTGCCTGTGCCCTAAATTAATGACCTATTTTCATCTGTTTTTTGAGAAATTAATCTGTTATAATAGAGCAATTCTGATAGCAGTCAGTCTAGGACTAAGGATTACTAGCAAGTAAGCCAACAACACTAAATGCTTCCCCTGCCGTTCAGATACAGTTGGTTGTCATGACAGTTTTGTTGATTATATCCTGCACCTCATACTCAGAACAATGGTCTTGTTTCCTGGTCTTTGACTAGGATGCACGTGTGATTTCTGGGTCACTGAATGTTCTCCTACTTATAGTACTGACATCTTCTGCACACTAAAGGGCACAGATCTGTTTGTTGTCATTTCCCAAAGCCAAATTATTGGACTAGCATTTGCCATCTTCAGGTGATGATGCCAAAATATGCACACAGCTCATTTACATCACATTTTAAAAACCGTACAGGGATCTATGGAAGGTCCACCACTGCAAGAGGTATGTTCGTTGCTAAGTTGACACGTCTCCTTAAACTGGGTTTACTTTTCTAATCTACATTTTTAATGAAATTTTGTAGTTGAACTGTTTTATTTTGTAAATGTTTTTACTGTAGAAGCTGTTCCTCCCTTTAACTGATTTAAAGGATGCTGCTGGCTCATTTACAATCTGAGCATCCTTCCATCCGATCTTAAAGACTGAATGTGAAGGCTGAAACTGAGATGATCCGTTGGTGGTTCAGTAGTGTAGAGTAGCAGCCGGATCAAATTCTATAAAACAAAATTTTAGTTTTGTTTAGAGCAGATCGGAGCAGTTCTCGAGCGGAGGTACTCTGTCCTTCTCACTGTGGTCAAGTGAGCCACCAATCGCATGTCCACTGTCAAACCAGTGCTGCCAACTCCTCAATAAGGAAGCGGCTACAGCATTTGCTGTGCTAGAAGTCGCTAAGTGACGTCATTGGTGAATTTGCATAATTATAAATGTGATTTATTACTGTCAGTATACAATGTAGGCTAAAGTGAGTCCATCACATGACTCGCACGATTTGACTGATTTGACCACGGAGATGCTAACAGCGGCTCACCTGAGCAGGAAGGACGAGTGTCTGTGTGCGTGATGGCGTGACAGGCGACGTCACTGACATGTTGTCTTTGCTGTTCTTTCGAGCAGTATATCCTGCACGGCTCAGACCTCAGCTCACTGCATCAGAACATCCCCCGGTCTGTCCTGCCAGAGGAGTTCGGTGGCACCGCAGGTCAGCTGGACATGTGCGCTTGGTCCAGGCTGCTGCTGGATTGTGAGGAGGAGTTTATAGTGGAGTTCTGCCAGCCAGATCCTCTACAGGGTGTGGTGCTTCCTGATTCCATGATGTTTGAAGGACAAGCCAGCAGGCAGGACGATGACAGCTTCAGGGGGCTGCGCTCCCAACTTTACTACTGTTACTGATGCGTAGACTCCACTGAGAGGACATTTCCTGTTTCATGTGAAACGTGTAGACGTCTTCAGGGCAAGTTGCCAAAATGATTTCTTTCACTAATGGCACCTACTTAAGGCAGATGCATCATGGTTCCAAGGCAGGCGAAGGCTCGGCACAGACGCGTCGGACATGAGCCAGCGCATGTATAGTGATCATTCGTGGTCTCTGAATTTATTTCCGCTATTCAAAGAGTAGGTTTACAGGTTTTCAGGAGTCAGTTGCTCATATAAACATTGAAGCAGATTTTGCCTGATGAGCTAAAATTAGGCTTCAGCAGTAGCAAAGCGGGCCGTTTATTGAGTTGTAGCTCTTTATTATTTATGGCACTAACGTGGCTCGGGAATTAGAGACAAGTTCACACTAGAAACAATGGAACTTTTGAAGTTACACCCTTGATTTTGCAAACTGAGACTGGCCATGACTCACCTCAGCTGTGTTTTCTTTGCACAGAACCAGGACTTTCCATGTCTCGCACTGATAACACTGAAAGGAATCTATGAATGACAAGTATGCTTTATTATTTTTCACTGTGGAAGTATGTTTAGTAATTCAGTTGCCTGCAGCTCATCTCAGTCACCGTTTTATTCAATGTAATCATCCAATTCAATGCCTTAAACTTTCCTTATGTAGTCCGTCATAAATCATGCTGTTACATGCAGGGCTTGCCTTCGGACGCAATGCACTGCTTTACTGGTAGCAGGTGGAAAGAAGTGACTAGTGAGAGTCCTGTAAGAGCTCGGCCAGTACAGGTTTGTTCTCACTATCCAGCTCATCCACAGTTTTCTCAAGGCCTTGGTTTCATTGATGACCTAATTTTATGAATTATTATTCTATGCTCAGTGTTATGCCTTATGTTTATTTTCACCTTGTGACCTGCTTGCCTGTATTTTTTCAGCTATTACTGACCACACAGGGACGAGGGAAGGGTCATTCCTGATTTAAGTCACATGTACACTAGTTGCCAAATCTCACACCAGGCCATATAAAAATGTGCAATAATGCTACACCTGTTTTTATGGTTCCAGGGTTAAAATGAATCAATTCATGTAGTCTTTTATATTTTTATTTTAAGCATGTCTGTGACTATAAGCTGTATTGTGTTTAGGATATTTCCGTAGCGTAAAATAGTAAAGTAAACTCGCAGAGAGGCTGCCGTCTGTGTCTTGTTTGTGCCTCCTGCTGTTGCTGCCAAGTGGTGGTGGCGGCTCCAGCCTCTGGGGACCGTGAGGATATTTTGGCCACATAACTGCAACTGAAAAGCATTTTCTAAACTGGACCTGTGGTTCTCGACAGACTTTGGAAATAGAGTGAAGGCAGCCGTCCGTAGGGTCTGTTACTCAGTTTAGCAGTACACAAGTGTAAAAATAAAAAAAGTCATAGTCCTGCATTCAAATACAGTGATGCAAACCTGACACAGGACCGACCTTTGTAGTTTTGTGTTAACATTAAAAGCACAAACACTATGGGAGCGTCCAGCCACAGATGAGTGAGCTAATCAACCCAGAGCCAAAGAGGCTGCGTTGAAACGTTTTCTGACTGGCAGCCGGACTCAGTGTGTGGAAACCTCTGGCCCAGAAAGGCTGCAGTCATTCTGACGAGCCGTCCGTTAGAGCAGGCCTCCGTTAGTGTGTCACCATTGCCCCGCAGCAGACATTTGGGGCTTTCCTGGTGGAAGCCTCAGCCTGATTCCTGAGGCGCATCCGCCAGTGATGGGGAGAGCACAGCGCTGGCTCCAGCCCACGGAGGAGTGGGAGCCTCCACAGGCTGCCTGTGATTGGCTCGCGCGCAGCTAACTCCATTTTGGAGAACAGCTGTTTGGAGACACAACCTTTTCCCGTTGTTTGGAGACGGCGCCGTGAGGGCAGCGCTCCGGCTCCTTGACGCGTCTGGAGAAACGCGACCCGGCTTCGGCTTCGGCTTCGACCCGCGTCGGCAGCGCTGCGTTTTTCGCCCGTGGGGAAACTTAACTGGGATCCATGGTGTCGAGTGTCTGTTGTAACAAGTGGCCGAGAGGAGGAGACCTGACCAAGGTTAGTGGCTCGGTCCCCGGCGACGCTGGGAACCCAGCGGCTCGAACGTGGTCACGAAGCGACGCGTGGCCGGTGTTTCATGGAGGCGTCTCTCCAGACAAAGCGCGTCGTCCGCGGCCGACGTCCCCGCTCCGCCGGTGACTCGTGTCGAATTACAGCGGATCGTATTATCGGCCGTCGAACGGATGAACAGTCGGTTTAGTGGCGCGTGTTCCAGTGGACGTGCGCGCGCGTTAGCTGCTGCACCTAAGGAGCTAATTACCGACGGGGCTGCGAAGCCTCCGCCGCCTTCATTTCTCCGTGGTTCGCGTCGTTATGCACCTTAACGCGACCCCGCACCGAGCGACACGCGGGTCCGCCTCGTCCTCCGGACGGAGCATCAGCGACCATGACGTCAGATTAAAAGTTCGAGGAGCCGGGGCCCTGGAAACACACTGGCCTCCTGCCAGCGGGGGCTTCACGGACCGACTGACCGGATCGGAACCACGGTCATCAGCTCGACTCAGGGCGGGATCAGATGGAGCAGCCTGCAACCGGTGGCAGTTCTGTCCAAAAATGTCCACGGACTTTGCTTTTGTTTCAAAAGATTAGCAATTAAGGGAAGAAGACAAGAGCAAAGCACTTGATGCCATTTGTTTAGTTCCAACCACTGCAGCATCATCCCAGAGACACAGTTTGACATTGAAGAGCACTTGCGTATTTCCTGTCAGAACAGGATTAAAGCACATGATGAATTTAAGATTACGTTTTCAGTGGAGGCCAGATATAGCTCTGTAGAACGGCCCTCCGCTACCTCGTCTCCCCGCCGCCCGGCTCACCAAACATGGTCTGTTATTTTTCAAAATGGCAAACTGGGATGGAGAGCAGCTGTGAGCAGGAAATGCAGTTGTACTAGAAAGGCCCTGCTTTTAACCGGAGGTGCACAGACGCCCCGTTGACCTTGGGCCGAGCCCCTTGGAACCTTTTGTCCTGCGTCTAAATCACATTTATTGAATGGAAACGAGGAGCTGGGCCACGTGTGTCCAGCAGGATTACGTGCACTCATCTAGCGACGGCTGTGGAGCTCGGGCCTCAGGAGCCTTTGTGTGTTTTGCATGTTCTAATCTGTGGCATTGTGGGTTTTTGTCGGAGTGGTTGGAGCCTGAGTAATTAGTTATGATATATATAACGGAGTCGTGTTTGTAGTTGGTGAATGTTGTCATTTAATGAGAATCTGAAGCAGATGAGTTCAAGGCTTTTGCAGTAAGGACATTACATAAGAAAAGATATAAATAGCTGTTGTTACTGTTGGATCGAGTGCCTGTTGTGTTTGTGAGCGAGTACGTCCACCACCACTGGCCAGAGACTCTGCGTTACGATAACGTGGACCAGAAACAGCCTGGACAGAATGAATCCGTCGCTTGAGGTTTGAGCGACGTGGACACACAGCTCAGGGTCTCACCTCTGTGTGGTTGTGGGCTTAACGCAAACTGATTTTACTGGTCCAATTCAGTTTAGCTCCCTGTTTTTTCCATGAGGTGCAAGTCGGTGCCGTCACTGTGACCTTTGGCGTCGTGTGAGACAGACGACCTGTGAGCTGTGCATGCGTCACCGTGTCCAATCGGTTCCAGCCGTTGTCATTGATCATCTTCCTGGTTGGTAATGATGATGGAGCTGTCACCACTGATGATGGTTCATGATAGTTTAGGTCCAGTTAGTGAAATACGGGTGCTATAAATAGACCTGGAGGTAACGGTCATCTGCAATAACAGCTCTGTGATGCTGAAGCTCAGCGGTGTGTTGAGATTGCGGTTTTCTAAATGTGCTTGTGGAAATGAGCAGTGACAGAGAACCAAAACGGTGAAGCTGTGAGTAGACGCCGACAGTCTTGGGCTTTATTTTCATTTATCTGTCTCTATAAACAAACCAAACATGTACTAATCATTTACTGAGCTTTTGACGATATGACAGAACACCAGTCCAAGGAGCAGAGGCTGGAAGAAGAGCTGTGGTGCAACGTCTGAAGTTCTGATGCTACGCTCTAACTACTCCTGGCTTGTGTAGGTGTCAGTCTCTAGTCCTACAATTCTGCAGCGATTCGATTTAAAGAAAGGCAGGAGAACGTGTCGGTTGTTGTGTGAGCGTGTGGAGTACGACGAGCACCGGAGAAGGTTTTGACCTGCCTCTCTGCAGTGTCACCGGGTCACCACTGAAACGCATCGTAATAGATTCCACACACTGAGGTGCTGGATGCTGCCTTGTTTCTTTGCTGTGGGCCGTTGAATCGAGCCTTATTATGTAAATGGATTCTGATTTGTGAGGCTCGGCGGAGACGTTTTGCCCGTGCAGGGCAGTCTAAGATGATTTGATGTGAATCTCCCTTCATGGAGGAATGAGACTGAGCTTTAATTGTTTCGGACGGAGTGGCCCATTTTAAATCCCATGGGATGTGAGAAAGTGCTAAAATAATTGAACTCGAGAAGTGATGTGACCTTCATCGTCTGACAGGGAATCAAAGGCTTGTGATCTGCTCAGTGCTTTCATTAGGTTTGAAGCTCTGTTTAGAAATGATTTCATCTGCATCCCAGAGGAGGGGAAACAAAGCTGCACCGTGTCACCAGAACTCACATTAAGTAGAAGTTACGTTTGTTAGAGGTACAGCAATAAACAGGCATTTGATTAGTCATTGTTTTTTATTTTATACCACTAGAACTACTGCAATGTACTAGTTTTTACAGGAGTAACATTGTTCGTCTTGTTTACTTTCTAAAATAAGATGTAGTCATGAAACACTTTGCTCTGGTAAATTGATTGAGTGGTAAGAACCACAGCAACTGGTGACCTTTGTTTCGTCTACACGTGGAAGCTCTCGACTGTTCGTGTTTACACTGTGAGCAACTAATTACTGGTGCAGCTCCTGTGTATCGTTGATGGGAACTGCAGAGAAAAATACACATTTTCTGTAGATAAGCTGTGATGAGAGCCAGTGTGAATCCGAACCTACAGCAGAGGCCGAGTTAACTGACTTTAAAACAAGACAGGACGGGCTGATTACGGTGCGTTAAAGAGAAATGATGCCGTGGAAGTGCAAACCAAATCAATACTGTTTCAAAAGTAACTTAAAGAGTAGTTCTGTTCACTGAGACAGAGGTTTGACTTCAGCAAGTAGTAGTGAAATCTCGTCTGATGTGGAGAAAGAAAGATCCCACAACCACAAGGAGGACGTTTTCTGTCTCAAGTTCCCATGAAAGTAATGAAAACATTAGATCCTTGTTGGGATAATTCCTTATTTAGGAAGCACAACAAACATGCAGGCATTCCTTCCCTTGGCTCTCATCCATTCCTCTATTTCCGTTCATCACCCTCCTCCCTTTTTTCCTTGTCCTCATCATACTCACTCCATCTTTCCTCATTATCAGTCCTCCTCCTCTCTATTTGTTCTCAGTATGTCTCTTTCTCTCTCCTGTCCCCGTTTCACCGTCTTCCTCGTTAGCCCAGGGGTTCAGCATCTCGTGGGGGCAGAGAGCCTGGGAAAAGACAGGACATAAACCACGTAGGTAAAGCAAACCACCTGCTTCCTGCTGAAGGACATGAGCAGTTAAACACGTGGACAGAAGTGGAATAAAGCAGCCGTACAGGGGACGGAGGGAGGAAAATCAAAAGCCACGTGTCTCTCTTCACCTCTGTTGTTCTAGACAGAAACCCAGTGATGACGACTGGGAGAAATTACTTCAACGAAAACCGATGGCGTGTTTTCCAACACAGTCCAACAAACAATAGAGCATATTACACAATGACTGCAAAATATCTGCTTTGTGGGTCATGTAAGAACTCAAACTTAACAAAGTGTCATTTTAAGGCTGCAGACAAACGTTAGAAGGGTTAAAAATTAAAAATAAATTGGTACTTTGTAACGTGAAACACCTAACACATTACAGCTTCAGTCTAATGTGAACAAAGCCAAATGTGTAGCTTTGTCCAAACCTGCAGTTTCAAAGTTAAATAAGTGAATTTGCCTTTATTTGAAAGTCAAATGTCCTGTTTTGTCATCAGGGTGTTGAGCCTTCTTTTAACGCGTTTCTTCAATCAATGGCCCTGTTTGTGGAGCATATTCTCCGTGTCATGCGATCAGCAGAGATGTGGACGGACCGCGTGTGTCGTGAAATGTGTTCCCTCCGTTGCATTTGTTTTTATAGCAGCACCGCCTGTGAACGGTCTCGAGGATGCGTCAAAGCGAACAGTTGCTGCACCATTTGGAAAACAAGATGTGAGAATGTGCTTTTTTTATTCCAGGGAGCAAAGGGTTGTAATCACCGCCTCAGTTTGGAGTCCGGCTCGAACACCTGCTCCTGACTGGGCTGTTGATGACACTTAGTCACACCCTGCTCACACAAACGGCGACAAACCCGGGGATTCCCTGTTGCCTCGGGCTGCTGCAGCAGTCGACTCGGGCTCGTCTCTGTCCGTCCACTCGCCTCTTGCGTTAATTTGCACTTTCTGTCTGTAGGGACACACACGCAGGACGACACCATCTCAACATCTCTGGTAACGCAAGCTTTACTTGTGTAAACGGGGAAATCTAATACCGCTGCGCATTCGATCCTGTTGCTTTGCTGTGGTTCTGTGGGAAGGAAGCAGTCTTGTGACGTACTGTTTCTCATCTTACCGCTGGCCTGAGTCTCAGGGATCTGAAGCTTCGGATCGGGCCTATGGTAACAATAGGGAACATGATCTGTGTTAGAAGTACGTCTGTCTCCTCTGTGTTTATTAAATGGGACAAGCAGCGTGATAAGAATCACGTTAAGTGTGTTGGTGAACTGGAGACGCTGCTCTGATTACACTGGTGTAGTGCAGGGTCTCATTGTCTCGTCAGAGTTCAGTGATGTCATTTCAGGAGTTGCTTTGCCTTGTGTTTGTACATACACATGATTCCACATGCAGTGAACCCGTCAGGGTGTTACGCTGCGTCCGTCGAGCTGTTTAGGTGTCGTTCTGAGGGAAACCTCAGCCAGGACCTTGAGCTTTTTACCACGAGGTGTCCAGGCAACCAGCAGTGATTCTAGGAGTCACTCGGACCAAGTAATAATTCTTAGTAACATGCCAGCTTTGGTATCAGCCAGACTGTAAGACTGACTTATTATTATTATTATTATTATTATTATTACATTAACCAATACCGCGGTGGTGTGGTGGTTAGCGCTGCCAGGTCCCGGAGGCAACGGGCCTTTCTGTGTGGAGTGGCCTGTTCTCCCCGTGTCCGTGGGGGGTCTCTCCAGGGTCTCCGGCTTCCTCCCGCAGTCCGAACACGTGCAGTCGGGCTGATTGGAAACCGTGAATTGCCCGTAGGTGTGAGTGTGTGCGTGAGTGGTTGTGCGTCTCTGGCCCTGCGACAGACTGGTGACCTTTTCCAGGCTGAACCCTGCCTGAAGCTGGGACAGGCTCCAGCGCAGCGACCCCTACGGGAAGAAGCGCTAGAAGACGAATGAATGAGCATTAATCCATAGTAAACATAGTAAACATCACGCTGTAGAACCATATTATGCTCGTTTTTCTCGTGCTAAGACTGCAGCACACCTGGCTTAGGGTGGGTCCAGCCTGAAGGGTCTTTTCTAACCTCGTCTCCCGTGAACCAAACGCAGCCTGACGTGTCTCACCGAGCAGATAGTCGACGCACATTATTCACTCTTCTTCTTTCTCACGTGCTCTGGTGCAACATTCATGAGTTTAAAAGAATATTTCACTGTGTGTTGTATGAATCAGTCAGCATCTGCTTTATAGTTTAACACATTAGAGGAAAACGCCTCCAGTACTTATCTGCAGTTGTTTCACTGTAGAGTCACTCACAAAGTAGCTGATGATGATGAATAGTCAACTAGTGGCATCTGCTCCTGTTCCTTTGTCTAATGGTGTGTTGTTCTGTTCTGGAGCCAGTGAAGTGTACGCTCTGGCCTCCAGGGAGGTAAATGCTGAAAACCGATCTCTGAACCACTCTCAACCAACTCCCGCTACTCTTCTGCTGTAAACTGTCCGAGTCGGATCGATTTTTGATTTGGCCTTTTTTATTCATTAGTTCACTCTGCGTTTCCACAGCAGCAGATGCTAATAGCTGTGGTCAGCTGATTCCTCCTGCCTCCAGGCGTGGGAGCTCCCTGCTTGTTGAGTGTGGCAGCGATCATTCTAACTCTGTAGCCCTGTTCACAGAGAAGGACATTTGACAAATGCTTTGTGTAGCCAGCGCACAACTTCTGACAGAGAGGGTTCGGCTGTGATTTAGCTGTAAGCCCCGGACTTGTGCCTGACAGAGATGATGGTGGAGATTCACCTGCTCGTCTCCAAAGCGGGGACATTTTCACAGAGCCTGACTCCAGAAGCGCAAGTTCCAATAGTCACAACTTCAGTGGAAATTAGGTTTTGACATCCAGCCCTGGTCCCATAAGAAAAGGAAGCACGTGGGCAAATATATTCACCACAACTCAATAGGGAACTGGGCTCTTATTTATTTATGAGAGCGAGGCCGGACAGGAACAACAATGCTAATCCCGACAAGGAAATAAGCTCCCTTGTGTCTGGAGCGGCTCATTGTCAGCGAGGCAGCTGCTGACATCATGTGAACGGACCAGACCATTTGATGTGAGAGACCTAATGCTCACTGCTCTGTGTGTGACACAGCAGCTGAAATGTTTCTGTGTGTAGATGCGACTGGAGCCGCTCTGATCCCTCGGGTAAGACTGTTATCAAAAGGTGACTTTTACGTTAGAAACGGGGCCTTTTATCAGCTTATCTGAAGGTTGTTTTCTGTGTCTGTGGTGTAAATCAGTCAAAGCTGTTGGACTTTTCTCTGGGAATCTTTCTTCAGCTTGTGATTCTTAGTTGTCCTGTGTTTACTACATTCACTAGACGCGTTTTTCTTCCCATCATATTAATTATGTAGTGATTTTGTGATGCACGCTTGCTAAGGTGATGGGGTCTAGAACCACGCTGTGACGTGGAGCCGTCCAGGGTGATTGCGTTGCATTGATAAAACTTGTTCATACGCGTCGTGCTCCCTTTACACAGAGGTTCCCGACAAAGCCTGCTTCTATGGTTCGGTGTCGGCCTCACAGCTCGTAGCTTCGGCGCGTGGCCGGTCCACCTGCGTCAGTGAGTGTGTGTTTCTTATCCAGCTGGTCAGGTCAGGGTGGTAAACTGTCGGGGCCTGTATGGAGCCTGGCTACGTGATGCAACTGCAGCATGTGATGGGTTTGTGCAACTTTGTGCAGGAAGCATTGAGTTTCTTTCACTTCCTTTAAGGGATTTTATTGGAGGTCTTCCATAAAATGATAAAAATCTGAAGAGTCGTCGGTTTTTCTTACCCGTCAGCATCCAGGAGCCTGTTCTATTAATAAACCTTCCAAGATCTTTATGTCGAAGAACAGGCCCGGTCACTTTGCTTTTATATGTATAAAATATTTGTATGAATTTAATGAAGCAATTGCTGCAGAGCTGAAACACTTTGGTGCTTTTTCTAACCAGAACACATCCATCCAGGCCTTTTGGTTTCTGTTTGAAAACTGTGAAGAAAATGCTCAGTTGCTTCTCTGAAACAAAGCTCTGCCAATACATGCCGCTAAAGGAGTTGGCAAACTAATGGACCACAAAATCAACCAAGAAGCCAGTCCTCATGTGGGTTATTGCAGATAATGTTACTTTATTACACAAATGAGGCTTAAAAGGCTCCAGTGGGGTAGTGAGGCTGCCTCAGTAATGGGTGTAAGTGGCTCCACTGACTCATATGCCCTCAGTGATCTCAAAGGCCTTTGTTCCTAATATCTCTCCTGTTACACGTCACCTCGCCCAGCGTGGTCTGTGGTCACGTTCAGGTCTGTTTACACTGTGTCCTGCTGACGTTTTAACTTGTCGGTGGATTTGTGCAGATGCTGTTCAGCGGCCACGGTTTGAGTTGCAACAGCTTCCATCACGTTGGGAACAATGGGGATACGGTGCACCGCCGGCAGAGCGAGCTCAGCTCCCAGCAGATTCCCCTTCGAGGATTGGGTTGTTATTGTCTCAAGTGAAAATGCACACCTGTGACATTTGTCTTGTGGTTGTTTTTCCAGCTGCAGCTGTGTCCAGTTTCCATCTGTCCACCTTTCGCATAAAGACACTTTTATGAAACTAGGACATGGGCTTTAAAAGCTGACTCTAGCGTCTTTCTGGGCCATAACATCTGATGTTTTTAGCCCTAGTTGAAGCCTGATACTCGCGTACCCACACTGGGGAGTCGCTTGTCTCCCAGCTGGGACACAGGACCTCTGCAGACCTCACCTCAGGCATTTTTGTCATTTTATTTTATAGACTAAATTGGGTTAAATAAGAAAGCATTTCCTGATACCCACAGCGCTTGACGTTGAATCTGTGTTTTCAGCTGCTTTCCGTGGATTGTTTTGCATATTCATTTGCATCATACAAATCACAGCAGGTGAACAAGAACAAGCTCGACTACTGCAACAAAAACAAGTCCATCACTGCATCGAACTTGATAAAGTGATTTTTCCAGCATCGTTAGACAGATCAGACCAGAGCGGCAACACACGCTGAAGAGCAGAAGGTAGGACGTTATCATCATCATCATCATCATCATCATCCGTCAATGCTCAGACATGATCCACATGTGCAGGCAAGCTGACTAATTAAACAAATAGCAATTAGCCAGAGCCACACACGTCTCGTAACCACCGGGCCAAATATAATAACCGCACCTGAATGCGCTGGTGCTGACGGATAATAATTCCCTTCCTACTTCCTACTTGCCAAGATAATGTCTGTAATACTAACTCTGTAACGGCAGATTTTCAGTTTCTAACCTGTCAGTCATTGTCATTATTCAGTAAACGCGCCGTGCTCTCGGTACCTCGTGAGGTAACTACGCTGTCCAGCTGGAGCCAAGACACTTGGAATCTATACAGAGCTTGTGTCACAGTGGCCACGTTAGTCAGCAAAATCACGGGCATTTTCCTGAAATGGCTCCGTTCTAATTGCTGGTTAGAGCTTGGTGGGAAAAGGTAGGAGGGATAATTATGAAGCGGAGACACTGGGCTCCCTCTGTGGTTTGGCCCATTGATGACTGTGCAAACTAGTTATCTAAATGACAATCTATCAGAGGAGAGTCTGTTACACCACCATCTGCTGCCTGCTGTACAGAGTGGCTGTTGTGCTCAGCAGAGCACTCAGCAAAATGCCAGCAGAACCCGGTGACATTTTCTGGGTACTTACCTGAAGGGGCCTAAAATCCCTCTTCTCCGGCAGTTTCTGGTTGTCGCCTGTGACTCGCGCCTCTCGCTGACCTCTCTGGGACTGACTGGGTGCTTCCTTTTTGGCACATTAGAGAAAGAGAACTATTGTGGGATGGTTTGAATTCTACTGAATGTAAGCGAAAGCGTTTGGGAACAGACTGGCCCTGGGTCAGCGTGTCGCCGCCGTCTGCCAGCTTCTTTTTATTCCTGCCGTTCCTTCGCTTGTTTCCGCTCAGGGCTCCCAGCTCCTCCGTGTTCGGGCTCTGCTGTCGGGAGGTGGACGTGTACGCTACTGCTGCCGTATCGTTTCCATTCTCTTCCTCCTGATCTTCGTAGTTTGTGTCCTTGACTCTGAGGGGTTGCACGCTGTGGCCGGATCAATTACCCATTTAAATATGCAGTGAGGACACGGCACTGAAGAGGAATTAATGGCTAATGGCAACTCAACTAAAGGGCTTTTCTGGCTGCTTTTGCTTTTCGTTGGTTTAAGGCCCTTTTACTCTGACTTTCCATATTGATCAGTTCTTTGTACAGCACTTCTCTTTTTTTTTTAAATCATCGCTGTGTAAGTACCTTTATGACAGTTAAATGGATTCTAGCAGAGTGTTATGACTATGCAAAGGCCCAGATTTATTCGAAGTAGCTTTTTGTTATTCCTGAAGTTATTGGGCCGACCAATTAGCCCCAGTGTCGATAATGCCATTATCTGCCGTGCAGGAGCAGAAGTGGCTTTGGCTGCCAGCTGCGTTGTCTTTGATGGGTGAATGAACTGCCTCTCACTGAAGCCAGGCAGCAGGCTGCTTCGCCGTCTTACAGCCTCTCCTCCTCCGTCCTGCAGGTGTAATGAGAGCGCTGGTCATGGACAGATGATGGACGTGGAGACGTCGTACTCAGACTTCATCAACTGTGATCGCACAGGCCGCAGGAATGCCGTGCCCGACATCTCAGGGGAGGGCACAGCGGTGGCCAGCACCAGTGAACTCACCAAAGACCTGGCTGAGATGGACCTGAAGGCTGCAGGTCGGTAAAGACACGAGGAATAAAGACCAGTCGCCTCTGATTGCACATACATCCTTAAAGTGAGAGAGTTTGATTGTTGAAGTCCGAGCTCGTTGCGCTTTTTCAAGTAGGAACCCGTGAATCTGATGTGAGATGTGTGACCACAGTAACTCCCAGCAGGGAGCCTGGCTGATGGCTGCAGCTGAGCTACATTAAGAAGACGCATTATCGCTGCTCCTCAGTGCAGAAATGTTTGCTACTGGAATTTGAATTCTTCTGCTGTAAGTGGAGCTGGTGCTGTTTTAATGAAATGTCAGCTTAGCCAGAATTCATGGCAGACTAGTCCTTCAGGTGTTGGAGTTAAACATCCCAACAGTTTGATCGAATGTAGCGTTGGTGTTGTTGCATCCATACAAATTGAGCCGTAATGGTGGGACAGTAGCTCGTCCTCATACAGTCGTTGATTTTCGTGTTTCCATGTGTTTTGCTGCAGAAGGAGAACCGGGGGCCTCGCCAGCCCCGGAAGCAGAGACCTCCACCAGCCAAGATGCCCAGGGAGGCGGAGGTCCATCCTAATCTCTGCCAGAGGCACAACGGGGGGGTGCAAGGAAGACACGAGTAGCAAGGAAGCAGGTGGAGGAGGAGTGTTCGTGGTCCTGACCAGACTCAAGGACACCTTTTGCTCAGTGCTGACCTCTTTGGAGCATCACTGGCCCCAAACAATCGCCTGTTTGTTGGATGTGATTGTAACGTGGGGAACAGGACAGAGGACAAGTGAAAGCTGAAGAGCGTTTCCTTTTGCTCTGCTACTCATTTGTGTTCCCAGACAGGAAAGCACAGTTTCTTTGTAGATGGACTGAACACAACTCATTTATAATAACACTCTACATGTTGTTCCAGCCTCGTATGGAAACGTGTCATGGAGGCATATTCATCATCACTCTGGTTTGTTTACTTTCTATGTGTGCGTGTGTTCGTGACCCTCTTGTCTTTCTCTTTTTTGTTTAAGTAACAGGCATAGTTACTATTATACAGTCGTGTATGGACGTACTCATATTTATTGCTAAATGTTCAGTGATAACTTTGTGATAGCAACTTTCTTTATGTAATAAAATACTTATGAATTACTGTAACATTTGAGTTTCATTATAATAAGGTTTTGATTTGCAGGTTTTCTGGTGCATTTAAAAACCGTATCATGTGCAGCAGCTGTGAACGTGGCGGTTTCCAGCCACCAGGAGTCGCTCAGTGCCACGTTGTCCCACAGCCTTAAGGGTCAGTGAAGTGCTCATTGGGATGCTACAGACAGCTAAGAAGCAGACATCACAAAAAAGTTTGAACGTTTAATTCAGGCCAGATATGTTTTATGTGTTGTAAACACGTGACTGTTACACATGGACGTGTCTGACAAATACTTTAAACAATATATACACACGCCAATGGAAAGAATAAGTGAGACTCTGTCCAGTCTGCCCCCTGCTGGTCTAATGTGGAACGACACTTTGGTATTGAGCTGTTTAACCTGCAGTGGTTAAAGGCAAAACGTGTTTCTATCACTGGCTGAGTTTTTCCTCGTAGGTAGTAAGTTCTTCTTGCACTGCTTCCATTTCACATCTTCTCCCTATGATAAATGCTTTGATGTTTGCAGACTGGGTTTTACCTGAGACAGAGCTAATTGCGCTTCAGGAACCTTCGCTGATTCTCATTATGATAACAGGTACAGAGTTTTGATCTAATAAAACCTGCTTCATAAACACTGTCTTGGACCTTGTGGAGCAGCTCTGCTCTGGAGCTGTGCTGGTGGTGTAGGTAGGCGAGGCCAAACCCAATGTGTGGTATAAACTCTGGATGTGCTGTTGTGTCCGTGCGGTGGGTTCTGTTCCTGGTCAGTCTAGAAGGCAGTGTTTCGGATCATCCCGTAGGCCTCACGCAGCGTGTGAAGCAGCTCTTTCTTCTCCTCCTCAGGCAGGAAGCAGGATTCAGCAGAACAAATGTTCTACAGGACACGACACGCATTTAGTTTACATCCAGGCGACGCAGGTGACTACTGCACTGCAGCTTAGCCTGGGCCCCGTTAACGGTAAGCGAGCAGCGACTGACTACGCTGAATCGGCACCATTAGCTTCACTCTACTGAGCCTTACTGCCCCATTAAGAACCAGTTAAAGGTCCCATGAAAAGCCCAGCGTGTAGAGTATTTACACTCAACAACGTAATGTGGTAATGTTCGATATTTCATCTCCTCTGCTCGTTAACCAGTTCTAATATGTGAGGTCTATGCAAACGTCAGAATCACGGTTCAGAATGCATTACGTCATATTTAAGTAGGTAGTCGTTCCTAAGTAAAGCTGAGCCTGCGCTTTTGTTCTGATTGATTAGCAGCTCATCCTACAGCCCACCTCTGGCCGTCTAGCGCTTCATCTGCCGCTGTAGTTATTCATGCATTCGAACTCACCAGTCGTTTGAATTCCTCCTCAGTGAAGCCCATGAACTGGTGCACGGTGCTGTAGTCCATGTGCAGGGTCGAGTTGAAGATCAAAGGGTCATCTGTGTTCAGGGAGTAGTTGGCTTTGTCCTTCATGAAGCTGCGGGGGAAACGGAAACACTCAGTGACGGTGCAGCGAGCAGCACGCTGTGCTGTACTGTGTCATAAAACCAGCTCACGTGATGATGGGATGCTTGGTGAAGTCCGGGTCACAGGCGCCTGTCAGCTTGCTGGAAACAGGACACATCTGCAATCACCAGAGCAGGCCGGTTAAAAACCTGCTCGCTGCAGTTCTCCTTCCAGCCTCCACTAGGGATCAGTGTCACTGTGCAGCTGTAGTCATTTAGTAAAACTAGCCCAGGTTCTGGGACGTGTCTGTTACGACTGAATTATCAGCGTGTGATGATGAACAGGGCAAAGTTCAATTAATAGTCTACAGATAAAGCACATGTCAGCATGTTTACGCTTTTATGCCACCAAGTCGCATTGAATGAACAGGTCGTACGCTCAGGACGCATCATTCAGTTTACTGTAACCGACACACGGATGAACTGATGCCAGAGCATCTCAGGCCAAAGACTGTAGGGAACTGAGGGGCTGTGCTTGTGACGTTTCATGGTCTGCTTTTGTTCCTTACCTCAAAGTGCATGTTCTGGGCCAGCAGTTTCTTGTACAGGGCCTGGTCTTGCAGAGTGTTGTAACCGTGCCCGATGCGTTCAGCTTTCAGCACTTCCACAGCCTGAAACATCAGATGGGCGTCATGACAGGAAGCCACAGAACGGCGCGGAAACAGCAGGGTATTTCCAGAGACACCTGCCAACGCTGAGCCGTTACTTGGATGGTTGACACGGAAGGAAACGCGACCCCAGTCTGCACAGGAGGTTCTTGAACTCTTCTAATTACTGTTATGTGACTTTGTTCCCAGAGGACTTTACGTCGTGTTATGTTGTGCGTCTTACCTCTCTCACTACCGACGCTGGGCCCACCTCTCCTGCATGAACTGTCCTGCGGATCCCGCAGCGGATCGCTTCCTATCAACCAAACACATCAGCACTCAGGCAGCCAAACATCTGGATTTGACATTTGTAATACTTCGGCGTAAACAGAGGCGCAGTTTATGATTTGGACGGTGTTTTGTTTGGTTTCAGAGGAAACCGCTTTGGCTCTGTGGTAAAAAAAAAATTCAATTCCACTCACTCTGCAGTTATATACATAACAGATGTGCTGTGATGAACTGGACAACAAGCTGCTCATGTGGTGAAGACTTTAGAGAAATAACGGCATGTCCTCGTGAGGTAAAATGACATCCATCTGTTTTCATCCAGCGTTCTCACAAGCACAAGTTTATGAAAATCGAGATGCAGGCTCGTCAACAACATCTTCACATTCTATTCTTGTGAATCATTATCCAGCTGCTCTGTTTGATTTTATGGCTGTTTATTAATTATTTACCGATCGCTTGCCTCAGATGACTTCTGACCATTTGTAACGGTGAAAGCAAAAAGACAGAACAAGAATTTATGGTGAATCTTAGGTGACAAACTGCATGTCTGCGTTATTACTGCCTGAACACGCGGCTCCGTGCGTCATGCTGTAAGCTGGTTGTTTGTTGTCATGGTTTTATCGGAGAACAAAGACCTCGGCAATAAAAAGAAAAGAGCGCAAATGTTGGCTAAGACTGATTCTCCTCTTTAAATACAGTTTGACAAAATCATGAGCGGTGGTGTTTGAATGAATCGACGCTGGTGGAAGGATAACTGAGACACTTACAGCACAAGTTGCTTTGGAACAGTTTTGTTTGCAGGCTGCGATAGTTACAGATAAAGAACCGTGGGTCCTCATCCGCTTGAGATTAACCTCAAACCTGTTTCACAAGTTAGATCAAGCTGTTCACAGGCTGAATACACCTGGATCTGGTCTGTTTGCCAAGTGTGAGTAATGGTATGAGCACAGTGACAGATTCCTCATCCACATGCAGTGTTTCGCGGCGTACACCCACCTCGTAGGCCTTCCTGTGTCCTGGATTGGCCTCGCAGTTCAGTGACTCATCGCCAGCCAGGTCGATGGCCACCACCCCATCGCTGCGGTACTTCTTACACAGCTCCACGATGTCCATGGACCAGCCTGGAGCAATACGACACGTGCATTAAAACGTGGTTTTGTTTCTGCCAAGATTAAACCTGAAGCAGCAGCTAAACCAGTACTGTGTCATGACGAGTGACGCGATGTCTGGCTTCATACCGAGCAGGTTTCACCAGTCGGTATGTTTAGCTACGCTTCTCCTGACAGCTTAGCTCTCTGTCTTCTCTCCTTACAGACACTGGTCAAACATATTCTCCAAAACTGCATCAGCTATTTAGGCCCACGGGAGGTTATTGGTGCTAGAAGTTGAAGAGGACGAGTCAAACGCTGCACCAAAAAGAACAAGCTGCCTACGGAGCAAGCAGGCCATGCAGGCGGGATACATTATATATTACACAGTCAGTGTCCTGTGAGAGGTGAGAGGTGAGAGGTGGCGTAACATGATGGTCAATCATACATGTTTATGTCGATGCGTGTGCTTACACATGATGCAGTTATTCACACGCCTTCGTTTTTCATACTCTAGCTCGCTTCCTATCGAGTCATTCTGAAGTTGTATGAAGAACTATTTCAACTTGAAAACGTATTATTATATAAACTCGCTCATTATATTGAATTACAGTCGTACATGGAATGTTCTGGCTGCAGCCCATCGGTAAGATGATCCATGACAGGCATGAAGCTCTGGCTGAGCTGTGGCAGATGCCACCAATAAATCTCTGCTCCTCCTTCAGCAGGACCTAAACTACTACAACCTGCACGGGAGACGTCCAATACTTACAATAAATACATAAAATAATGTAACCGCGACTCCACTGACTTTCAGCCTCCGAGCAGAGCTGCGTCCATCTACTACTGCTCACGTTACCAGTGCTAACGACTATCATCGTGATCCACAAAGAAGACGTACTGTTCTTTTACCGATTGGCTACCATTCAAAGCTGCTCCGTGTGGGCTCTGTTGGGTCTAGTTGTGTCAGGCCTTAAACCTCACTTGTAAAGTGCATTGAGATAACTGCTGTTGTGAGCAGGCGCTATAGAAATAAAACTGAATTGGATTCTTTGGCTTTTAGCAGGTTCACATCCAGCTTGTACTGAAGTGACTCAATAACCACAGGCTGTGATAAAATCGGGATGAAACCTTCTTATCCCCAATGTTTCATTTCTGTGGGTCATCAGGTCAAACAGGAATTTGTTCAGTACCTGGATTCATGACTGGACGAAGGCAAAGCTCTGATTCCCATCAGCCTCAGCCTAAACATTGTGTCCCAAATATTGCATGTTGTTCACGGAATAGTGACAATATGCAGCAGGACACTGAGCGCTGATTCTATTTTATGTGGTGCAGGCAGAAGAAAACACATCAAGAAAGACCTTATCACAGGTTGGGAGACGTGAGCATGAACAGTTCATTACTTGGCATGTGGCGCATGCAGCATAGAATGGACCTGGCTTTAATTTTGAAGGCCTTCTCCCCTTCCTTGATGCCCTCGTTCACCAGGCGCACCACATCATCAGGGGTGACGTCGCCTCTGCCGAGAGAAGATACGGTTAAGGAGGGATGGCTGGAAAAGCATCGATCGCTAAGGCTAACGCAGGAAAACTTACTCCTTTTGGTTCCACGGTAGAGGATCCACTTTAGCGTTGGCCAGAAAATGGGGGCTGTATCTGAGCTCAACGTAAATGACTCCTTCCTTTGCTTTGTCTTCAACGAACTCGTAGGCGATTCTCTTTATGGCGTCTCTGTCCCCACTGCAGAAGAGCAAAGCACATGAAAAGACATTTTCCTCCTGACTTGAAACCACTAATCCATTATTGAAACTGTGATGGATTAATTAATGAGGTTCGTCATTAACGTTGTGTTCTGTGACTCTGAAAATGCTTAAATAACAGTTACGCAACTGAATCAAGGCAAGGATTGAATGAAAACATTACCTGCATTTGTCTCCTTTGAAATCAACCAAATGCAATTCAAATGTAAATGTGAGTGAAACTACATTGGTAGTAAAACCATTTCTCTGGCGCTGCAGACTCAGCATCATGTGACGGAGAACAACGTGCTTCCAGCATTTCCACCGAGAGTGAAGCTCATGAATAGCTGTTGTTCCTCCCTCACACCCACGAATACAAACAGCATCACTGCGCTCGTGCAAACATTCAGCGCTAACCAGTAAGTTCCCTGTGGGAACGAAGCCGCGGTTCACACAATGCTTTCGATAAACACGGAGCCGTTCAGCACAAAAGCTTCTACGGCTCAGACTGTATTTGGCCTCTTCAGCCAAAGCACCAAAGCTGAATATACAGTAAAGCAGAGTAATGCCAGAAAGGGGCCTCGCATACGTTTTCTCTGCCGCTAGTTGCGTTGCCAAGGCGACACTGATGCGTCTAATCCCGGGGCAGTTCCGCCCTCCACCCTGCAGAGGCACTGACTAATCACTGTAACCACCTCACCTGGACTTTTCACCGGCTACGACACCTTCTGCCCACAGGCTTTTGTCCCTGTCATTTGTTTCTTACGTGTTTTTCTTTATCGATCTCCCCATCGTGTATTGGTCACCTGATAGTACTCTGGACTTGTATTGGTTGGAACCTTTCTGGTGTTTTCCAGGAATAGTTTCTTGCTTTGTGCATTTTAATTTGTATTCAGTTCTTGTTCGCTGCCTGTGCAGTGTCTTAGTGTTTCCTGTTATTAGTCCCTTGGTTCCTGCATGAAGAGTGACTCGTGGTTTCTACATGAGCTGAGCCCTGTCTTTGTTCATGATTTAGTTAATCTAAGAATAATGACATTAAATGATCATGTACATATCCCCAGTTTTTCTGTCTGCGTTGTTTGTTAGTCAAGTCACCGTCTTGTGGCCCCAGTTAACTTGAACTCGGAGTCTTGAAGCCTTGAAACGTCTTAATCTAATCTCGCGTTTTGTAAACTGCCAGTTTGTCCGTTTGTCACATTAACATCTCAAAGCCATTGACTAATCTACTCTCTGGTTCCAAAAGACTTTGGATTTTGTCATATTTGTGGTGAATACATGTGTGATAACAAACTGCTGTCGTGAATAGACTTTAACCCTCATCATAAACATATCAGGGACAATAATGACCTGTGGCCACGGTTAATCCCACACATGCAAACTTATTTAAGACGACTTGTCAGCACTTACGCAACGACGTGCATGTACGCAGCGAACTTCTCCAGGAACTTGGTGAGGGTGGAGGGCTGCTGGACAGTAATAATCCGAGTCATGTCCTGCACGGTATCTGCTGGCAGCTCGATGCCGCGTCTCCTACAGAGCAGAGGGAAGACGCCAGTTTAGGGCAGTGCTGTAATTCAAATCAGTAGTAAATCAGTACAGCTTAGACATTTTATTCATTAGTTTAAGGCTACACGCTAAACAGCTGTAATAAAACGAGCCTTTGAAACAATGACATTATTTATTTCCCTCTTGTGAGACTTGACAGACCCTGCAATGACACAACCTTCTGTAAACTGTGCATCCGGCCTTGACACAAACACAAGATGTAGGTGATGTCAACATTAAAGGATTCAAATAAAAGTAAACTAACTTACTTGGCGACGTCGAGAATAGTCTGCACCCGGATGGCTCCATCAAGGTGGACATGCAGCTCCACCTGCACAGACACAAGTCGATCGTGATCCAGCTGGTGGAGGGTATAGAGGGTTCCCACACGTTGGTGACAGAGCAGCGAAAGCTCTGGCTGAGCTCTAAACGCTGAGACGCGATCCGTTCAGGCAGATGCCACCAATAAACCTCTGCTCCTCCTTCAGCAGGACCTAAACTACTAAACTACTACAACCTGCGCGGGAGACGTCCAGGTCTGACGCTCGGCTCAACTACTGACATCAGAGTCTGTGACATCAGAAGCTCACAAGTTAAACACGTTGGTCTTAACAGAGGCAGTTGAAGAGTTTACTTCCATGCACCAGGTCAGAACAAGACTGACAGCGGCCAATGTGCTGCGTGATGCCTGTCAATCAAAGCTGAGTTCTGTAATTCATTAGATTAGTGCCACCGTATCAAAGCTTTTCCACATACTGGATCTTGAGGGGATCCTGGATGGGTTTTTCCACGTTGCATGAGAAATAAATCAGGATTTGCACCCAAACCGAATGCTCCCACATATGTCACTCCTCAAAAATGCTTTGTTTGGGTGTTTGGGAGGAACGAACTGCCTCCCTTCCTTTATATGGTAAGTGGAGGGAACAGAACACATGGATGACTGGTTCCACCCCAGTATGACCCAGAATCACACTCTGAACCTGGACGGGATCTAATGGTTGTATTCGCTTCCATTTCTTTCCTTCTTTGTTTATTGCTACGCAGCAGTGAACGTAACTAATGAAGAGTCGCTGAATAACCTACAGGACTTTACAATGCGACTGATGAGCGTTTAGCGACAGTCAGTTCATTCTAGCAGATCAACTTACTCGACTCCATCGCACAACGCGGCCTTAGAGCAGCCTGTTCACCCAGAGGACACGACAAGCAGCCGAGGAGACAGAACTTGTGTGTTAGGACGGTTACGGTGCCAAGTTTTGTTGTAGGCTTCGGACGCTTGTTGTTTTGGATTGGGACAGTTTTAAGTGAGGACTGTGGAATCAGTTCCTCGCCAAGGTTTATGTTACGCCTTGGATGAGTAATGAGCTCTCAGTATCCTGACCTTGAGCTTCAAAATGATTGTTCCCATCATGCCTTGCTCCTGTACGGTGAACCCGTCATGACCTTTGATGTTCTAGAGTCACAAATCTCTAGTTCAGACACAAATGAGCATCAGATTTGCTCTGTGGAATCGTCCCTCTATTACCACACCTGCACGACGGGATCATAGCAGCCACCTCTCCCCAGTCACTGCGTCACTGCTGCCTCACCTTGGCCAAGAACTCGCCTCCCATCAGTCACAGCCCTGTCTCTAGTCTGCCTCACAGGTTCCTGTCGCTCACGTAGAACCACTTATTGTTCCAAACGATTTATAAATGACTGAAAGCACAATGAAATGAAATGTTTCCCATCACGTTCCTTCATCTTACATTTAGTGCAACAACAATAAAAATAATCAAATCAAATAATGTCAGTGTGTATCACACCGTTTTGGTGTTAGATTAAGAGAAGACCAACTACTAATACAAAGACACACCAGCCATAAACAGTCCAACACGTGCCTTTCTTTACTTATAACTGCTTTTATGGAAGGTAGCCCATGGACAGCTGGGGCCGTCTGTGTGGGCCACGTAGGACGCTTACACACAACAAGAGCTAGTGTGGAGTTGAAACCGTTAAGGCCCGATGTCGCAGCTGTTCAGCGATAGATAACAGCTGGTTGAGGCGTCTGCAACGTTAGCGAACGCTCCCTGTAGTTGTACAAGTGACCCAGCTGTGGATTTCGGTGCGACGGCCTCTTGTTGGTTGATTAATGTGCAGCAGTGGCTGAAAAAGGTGAAGAAATGTGATCCAACCACAGAATGGACACCATCGAACTGCGTATTCTGTATATTGTGTAAAACAACACAAAACGGGAAGCGTGAACCCTCTGAAGGCGTCGCTCAGTGGAGCAGGTCGGTTCTGGCGTCGTCCAGAGTCCAGCACCTTGTAAAACTCTCCGTCTTCCACGGCCCCATGTGACAAGGGTCCCACGCTGTGGCCAGTGTGCAGCGCGACGCAGGGAAGGCTGTGACACCGAGTGACCCCAGGCGCCGGTGTCACTGCTGCTACAGCTGATTAATAATTGATGAGCTTATATGAAACCCATCCATGGCCCCACAGGCTTTACTACACTCACTGTCTGCTCATCACTTCACACAGGAAATGTATTCACTGCCGGTGTGTGTTGTGTGTTGTGTCATTGCTGCTCTTGCTTATAACTGCTGTGTTGAACACCTTTAGCCTAACAGCCTGTCTTTCGCTTTGCTTGGGAGCGTGTGAGCTCAGTTCATCTCAGTTCATCACAGCTTGTCCGGTCTTGTTCTCGGCTACATGTCAGGAAGCGGCACAAACGTCCTGGTGTAACGCGGCGCCTCGGTTGTTAAAGTAAAGCTCTGTCCGGGTTTCTACCATTCTCTCTTCTTTTGTCTCCTTCTCCTCAGCTGCGCTCGCGCTCTCTACGCGCGTCCACCCGTCGCGTGCCCGTCAGTCATTCATCCTCTTCCCTCGCCCCGTGACCTACCTTCGGCTTGTCGAACACCACTTTGCCAGAAGCCATCGTGCGTGGAGCCGGTGCGTCCAGCTGGTGCAGGCAGAGCCGAGCAGCGCGCAGCCCGTCGGCCGCTTTATGCGAGAGCAGGACACGCCTTTGTTCCGCCAAGTGCGTTGTCTGCGCAGCGAGGCGGAGGTGAGGCTCCCTGTGGCTAACGCGGATTAAGCTGCTGCCCATGTGACGCAGCTTTACCGCTCAGCTAATTAATTAAGTTTCCGAGAAGCTCCTCTGAACTTAGATGGGGGCGCAACAACTGGCCTTGAAGTTGAGGAGATGGCTCCATCACCCCTCTCATCTCAGACCTTCACCAGCAGCCTCCCAGATGTTCTGCAGGAACATGATGCTGGACTAGTTCCCCAAGAAGCTTGACACCAGTCTCCCCCTGGAAAAGGTCACCAGTCCAGAGGGAAGCACGTCCTCTCACACTGTGAGTTGGACTACGACTCATCCCAGGGTCTAGTTTATTACCCAGGGTCTAGCTTATTACCCAGGGTCTGGCTTATTACCCAGGGTCTAGCTTATTACCCAGGTCTAGTTTGTTACCCAGGGTCTGGCTTATTACCCAGGGTCTAGTTTATTACCCAGGGTCTAGTTTATTACCCAGGGTCTGGCTTATTACCCAGGGTCTAGTTTGTTACCCAGGGTCTAGTTTATTACCCAGGGTCTAGCTTATTACCCAGGGTCTAGCTTATTACCCAGGGTCTAGTTTGTTACCCAGGGTCTGGCTTATTACCCAGGGTCTAGCTTATTACCCAGGGTCTAGTTTGTTACCCAGGGTCTAGTTTATTACCCAGGGTCTAGCTTATTACCCAGGGTCTAGTTTGTTACCCAGGGTCTAGTTTATTACCCAGGGTCTAGTTTATTACCCAGGGTCTAGCTTATTACCCAGGGTCTGGCTTATTACCCAGGGTCTAGTTTGTTACCCAGGGTCTAGTTTATTACCCAGGGTCTAGCTTATTACCCAGGGTCTAGCTTATTACCCAGGGTCTAGTTTATTACCCAGGGTCTAGTTTGTTACCCAGGGTCTAGCTTATTACCCAGGGTCTAGTTTGTTACCCAGGGTCTAGTTTATTACCCAGGGTCTAGTTTGTTACCCAGGGTCTGGCTTATTACCCAGGGTCTAGCTTATTACCCAGGGTCTAGCTTATTACCCAGGGTCTAGTTTGTTACCCAGGGTCTAGTTTATTACCCAGGGTCTAGCTTATTACCCAGGGTCTGGCTTATTACCCAGGGTCTAGTTTATTACCCAGGGTCTAGCTTATTACCCAGGGTCTAGTTTATTACCCAGGGTCTATCTTATTACCCAGGGTCTAGTTTATTACCCAGGGTCTAGTTTATTACCCAGGGTCTAGCTTATTACCCAGGGTCTAGCTTATTACCCAGGGTCTAGCTTATTACCCAGGGTCTAGCTTATTACCCAGGGTCTAGCTTATTACCCAGGGTCTAGTTTGTTACCCAGGGTCTAGTTTATTACCCAGGGTCTAGTTTATTACCCAGGGTCTAGTTTGTTACCCAGGGTCTGGCTTATTACCCAGGGTCTAGTTTGTTACCCAGGGTCTAGTTTATTACCCAGGGTCTAGCTTATTACCCAGGGTCTAGCTTATTACCCAGGGTCTAGTTTATTACCCAGGGTCTAGTTTGTTACCCAGGGTCTAGCTTATTACCCAGGGTCTAGTTTGTTACCCAGGGTCTAGTTTATTACCCAGGGTCTAGTTTGTTACCCAGGGTCTGGCTTATTACCCAGGGTCTAGCTTATTACCCAGGGTCTAGCTTATTACCCAGGGTCTAGTTTGTTACCCAGGGTCTAGTTTATTACCCAGGGTCTAGCTTATTACCCAGGGTCTAGCTTATTACCCAGGGTCTAGCTTATTACCCAGGGTCTAGTTTATTACCCAGGGTCTAGCTTATTACCCAGGGTCTAGCTTATTACCCAGGGTCTAGCTTATTACCCAGGGTCTAGTTTATTACCCAGGGTCTAGTTTGTTACCCAGGGTCTAGTTTATTACCCAGGGTCTAGCTTATTACCCAGGGTCTAGCTTATTACCCAGGGTCTAGCTTATTACCCAGGGTCTAGTTTATTACCCAGGGTCTAGCTTATTACCCAGGGTCTAGCTTATTACCCAGGGTCTAGCTTATTACCCAGGGTCTAGTTTATTACCCAGGGTCTAGTTTATTACCCAGGGTCTAGCTTATTACCCAGGGTCTAGTTTATTACCCAGGGTCTAGTTTGTTACCCAGGGTCTAGTTTATTACCCAGGGTCTAGCTTATTACCCAGGGTCTAGCTTATTACCCAGGGTCTAGTTTATTACCCAGGGTCTAGCTTATTACCCAGGGTCTAGCTTATTACCCAGGGTCTAGCTTATTACCCAGGGTCTAGTTTATTACCCAGCTCCACTAGGCTCAGTGTAAACGTCAGCTGCTCTTGCTTTGACTGCAGATTTGGTGGTTTTGTCTCCTGAAAGTTGCCCTGTCAGCGTCATGTGTGCGTGGTTTTATTTGCTGAATAAGATTTGACATGTTCCTGCTTTAAATCGCTGTCACCAGCTGCTGTGATCCACAAACACAGTTCATTTAATGTAAAACACGAAACATGAACATGGATAAAGGGACCATTTGAGAAGTTGCTGACACGCTGAGCTCTTTGGTTGCTTAATATCTCAAACGTTGTTGTTGTTGTCACTGAGTTATTAATCTTGCACAATATCGCTTTTTTATATTTTACTGTCAAAGTTGGAAACATGTTTTATGTCCAGAGCCTAAAGCTGATTGGACGCCTAAATTAAAATGTTGTGGTTGTCAAGTGAGTTTCAGTTTTCAAAGAAATACACTTGAAAAACAAACAGCAGTGTCCAATGTCCTTTTCCTGTGGAGAACATGGTTTCTGACCTAAAGCTTGGTATGTTTTTAGTCCTTGTCATGTGGAGACCTCTTTTAAATGTTCCCTTAACTTTCTTTTCACAGTATGTTCGTCTGAAACATGTACATGAGCCTTGTTTTCTGTTTGCTCTGTCCTGCCCTGGTTGGCTTTGGTTCCTTCCTGATTTCTTTTTCACTAACTAAACTGTTGCTTCCACAAACAAACCTGCTGAAGTAGAAGTTAATTAGTTTTTTGCTTCTGAAAGCTGGAAAAGCAACTATGAGGCTTTCAACAGCAGCTATGAGATACCACGTCCAACCTTCGGGTTATTCACGTCCAGTGTCATGTGGCGCCTCTGTCAGACAGCACCACCCTGAGGCGCACGGAACGTGTTACAGAACAGTTACACGGCTTTTCACCAAGCAATTTATTTAGGGTTTTCCTGCAGAGCAACAACGTGTGTATATAACACAACCCTGTGAGTCTAATGCAGCAGCAGTCAGACTAAATAGAAAACGAGCAGATGATCTGAAGGTTAGAACAAACGAGTATATGCACAGCTTTCAGAGTTTTGCAGTTGATTCTGCTGTGTTTGTCTCTGGGTGTCTGTCATCACGTAGCCCACGCTTAGGTCAGTAAAAGGAAACAGAGAAGCCCATGTCACTAGTCGGGAGTTAACCTGGTTCATTCATTAGAGCTAGATACGTCTGTGATAATCATGGATGTCAGTAGGCTGCAGACGTCTCTGTGTCACCTTGTGTGCATGGACGTGAAACCCTGATGTAGATATAGTCGTCAGGTAAAGTTTACACGCTAAGGTTTTATTTGTGATGGACTTTTTAAATGTGACACGTCAGACGGGGGGTCACACCTAGAATTAATCATGAACTCTTAGATTCACTCCTCTTCATGTCTCTGGCTTTTCTATAATAACACACCAGTGTCAACAAGCTCTAAACATAGAGTCCAACATACATCTGCACTGAAATAAAACATAGGACGCCAGAGAAAATATCTACCAGAAACCGAACCCTGAAATTATCTTCCAAGTGCTCACTGTCAAACAGAGTTCAAGCAACGCCCCTGTCGCTCTGTCTCCGCTCAGAAACCGTCTGCCTGCCTTTAAATCTGAAGAGCTGAGGCCACTCAAAGAGAAATCCTACACACTGAGCAACAATAATAAAGTCAACGGCTCCTACAGTCACTGATCCGCAGGGATGTGCTTCAGGTTTATGTCAGGTTAAGTCTGTGCCAACAGCCTTTGGAGGAGCTGGTATGAGGTTCATTTTGTGGTGACCATGAATTCTTGCATTACTCTGTAAAGCACAAGCCTGAAGACATAAACCTGCACAGGTTAAAGATTTTGATGTTGTGTTCTCACAAACGTGAGACAAGAGATCAGAATCAAACGACGGGGAAGAACGGAGTGACACGACTGGATCTGACGTGAAGTGAGGTTCCACCATGTTTTCCTCATGTGAGATTCCTCAGATGTTCCAGTTTGTGAGTAAGCCACACAGACAGAAGCCTGTGATACAGAGATGTCTCATAGATACTTAAAAGCTTATTCGTGTAGCTTTTCTTGTCAACACATTCAGGACCTGCTGTTACATCAGAGTTACTTCCTATGGCCATTACTTTGATAGTCTCACTTCCTATTTGTCCCTGCTAACTTTACGAAGAAGTGTGTGAAGATCCCAGTCATCCAGGTGAAGTTGTCCGCAAGTTGAGTCATGGCATCTTCTGGAGGAGGCTTCCCCTCTTATTAGACCAAGGACTGGGGGGAGCGAGTGGGTGTGGAACTCGTCTACGGCGGCTGGTGGCAGCTAATGCTACGGTCGCGGTCGATACGTGTGCCGCTCTGGGGGGACTTGAAGGCAGCATGATGAACGGGCCCGAAGCCTCCACCGCTGCTGACGGAGGGACTGTCACAGCCTCAGTCAGCAGACCTTCCCTGGTCGTCCCTGTTCAGCTTCATCACTATTCTAGTACGTGACTTTTTATGGCGATGATGTCATTGACTCCCTGCCTTTGTTGAGCTGTGTATTTTGACCCTATAGGCTTGGGCTCAAATATCACACCTTGACCTTTGCACTTCTTGTGACGCACCCTCAGTGTCACTGCTTCCTCGCCATGTGTGTATGTTGTGAACTCTGGCTCTGGCAGCCGTGAAAGGACAAGCCCAGTGTGTTGATATCAGATGTCCATGTGTCGGGGGGAGGCCTTGCGGGACTGGACGTGGGGGAGGGTTGAGAATTCTCCAGCTGGGGGCTTAAGGCCTTTAAAAAGAGCGTCGTCCAGTGTGACGGCGTCGCTGCTCTGCTGCTCAGGATGGAGGTTCCCCAGCTGGAGCACAAGAGGCTTCACAGATGTGACAGTGCAGGTGAGATCAAGTTCAGCTTGTCGACGTAACACACAGGAAAGCTGAGCAGTTTTCTGTTTGCTTTAAAGATCTGACGTGACTTTATGAGACACGTGACCAGAGAGACAACAAACAAGCAAAACAAGTCGTCACAGTGTCGTGAGACTATTCTCTAGTGGATCTTCTTCACACGTGGTTTTGTATATGTAAAACTGAAATCGTGTCTAATGTTCTAATTCTTGAACTCTGGCTAATAGTGGATATTGCAGCCGAAGAGAAACTTGCTGTCGTGCAAAGCTGAGTAAATGGTTGAACCGAAAAGAATCCTGTGAGTATTTAGTTCAGTCATGTGAGTGAAAGCGCACATATCATGATATTAGCGTTGCCTCTGCTCTGAGTTTGACACTTCATGGTTTCCATGAAGAACGATTTTCTGATTGTTGCTGAGGGACCAGAGTTTCCACTGGGCAAAGTTCAGCAAAAGGAAGATTCCAAAAGCTGCAGCAAGGTCTTAAAGACACAGCAGCTGTTGAGTCTGTTCAGCCTTAAGCTCGTAGGGGCTGTGGAAAAACGACCACATTTTGGGAAATTCGTTGTCTTGCTTCTAAAATCAACATAGTTTTTAAGTTAAGTCAAGCTGTTGAGACACAGAGATAACAAGTTCACTTAAAATCTAAAAAAATGACTCATTCTACCAGGAAACCGCAGAAGAGAAAAACCTACATATTATATTCAAAACCCAAGAAACTACTCACTTCAGCAAGCTTTTAAATCACCGACACCAATAATTACACTAATCAGAACTTCACATCTCAATGTGACCATAAGTAGATGGAAACCTTGGGCATGTAATGTTGTTCTTTTTCTCCTTCTGTGACTTTAACTCAGGTTAAACTCTTTCCTGTTAAGGTCAGTGCCGGTTACTAGAAGGACGTCTATTTGCTAAACGCCAGGATAACGACAGACGTTTACATCCACGGCCATTACTGTGCCAATGAACAGTCTGGGAAGCCCAGCTGATGATGTCATGACGTCCGAAGCTTCTACTGGGTTAAATGACATTTACACGTCTCAATTAAACTTTTGCTTGTGTGAAAATCACAAGACCTTCATCTAGTGTCTTAAGGACACTTCATTCACAATCGGTGAAGCTGGACTAGAAAACCAGTTCTGTGAGACAGGAATCAGGCAGGTTATTGTGGAAGGATCAACAAAAGCTTTGACCAGGTCATGTTTAAAGGCAACGCTGCCAAATGTTGAAGAGTTTAGAAAGAAATGGCCTGTTTTCCTCCTTCATCCTCATCATTGCAATATCTGACAAGTTCTTTATTACTACAAGAAAAGAAAAAGACAAGTAACAATAGCAGCGACCTTCACCCCATCAGAACCTTCTCTGTGTTGTGTCTTTTGTCCCACTGCAGGAGTCAGTTCTGTTCTTTCTCGAGTCCGTAGTTGTTCCTGAGCACAGACTTGCTGCTGATCGTTCCTGTTCAATGTTTCATTTCTGTTTTGCGGTTTCACCACAGCAGTAGACCTTCTGTCACACGTCCTGGTTAGGACTCCCAGCGTTCAGCAACTTTCAGCAGTTCTTCAGGAATGAATTCAGCAACTGACACTGTGCATTCAGACCAAGCGTTTTGTAGCTTGGCTCGTCTTTTGTTGGTGGGAGCTGCTGAACGATGACTCGCTGCCTCCGTGTTCCCCTGCAGCTTCCGTTCCTCAGCTCTGTAACTCCCCTACAATGATTGTGATGGTGGGGCTGCCGGCCAGGGGCAAGACCTACATCTCCACAAAACTCACCCGCTACCTCAACTGGATTGGAGTTCCTACAAAAAGTCAGTTTCAAAGTGGACGCTTCCGTTCAGATGCCTCCTATTAGAAGCACAAACACGTTTAATCTCCACCTTTCTAATCCCTCAGTGTTCAACGTGGGCCAGTACAGGAGGCAGGCTGTCAAGACCTACAAGAACTTTGAATTTTTCAGATCCGACAATGAGGAAGCCATGAGGATTCGAAAGTAAGGATGGTTGTTAGACGGACGGTTGTTTTCTCATGTCATGTTTTACACTTTCTACTTTGCCTATGAGTGATTCTTCTCTTTCAGGGCTTGTGCAGCAGCTGCCCTCAAAGATATTGCGGCTTATTTCACAAAGGAACAAGGACAAGTAGCCGTGAGTAAGAGGACCATTAAAACTGTCCCTCTAATAAAAATGAAACACTCGTACATTTTTTGTGCACGTTCTAAATATCTATTATAATATATTTCCACAGTCAGACTCACTAAGTGCTGTGTAAGATAAGTAGTGATATGACAGAATAGTACGAAGCCTGTGAAGGGAAGGGTTATTTCAGGCCTTCCTCAATTTAAAGAGTTAGTTCTGCTTTAAATCTGAAATGGATGAAAAATGGCACACGTCAAATCGCAGAGGACAAGCTAATGTGGCTAATGCTTAATGTTGTGGACGGTGGGATCCGCTCGGTGGTGCAGAAGCCACCACGCTGCGTACAGCATCCGCCTGCAGCTGTGGCTACCTGGCGTCCGGGTGGGACAGTCGTGAACCAGTCAAAGGACGCACGGTTCGATTTCTGGCTCCCATGTGTCAGCTCTGCCATCGCTGTGTGAATGTGTGTGTGCTGGCTGCAACTGGTTCGGCCAATGTCTGCATGGTTACCAGAACAACAGGATGGACTCTGTGACCTTTGACCCCAGGGTCACACAGGCTTTTGTAAAATGGCGCAGGGATCGCGATTCATTTACATACGAAGCCACAGTTTCAGCCCAGGGAGGTGATCTACACGTTTTATCTGCACCGTACTGAGACGTGCAGGTTATGCTTCAGCCTGAAAAGGCGTCTTTAAATACTGTCACGTAAGGAAAAGTGAAACAACAACCAAATGTTCCACTACTACAACAAGTAGTGTCCTCACAACAAAACACAGTGGAAAATCTTAGAGAAGTGCAGGAACCGATCTCTTTTATTAACATTTTATGTGACGGACCAAAGCAAAGCGACACCTTGAATAATTATGTTCAAGGGGGGTGAATACTTTTTCCAGTCAACAAACAGTGTGATACTGTGGTGACGTGCTGTCAGTGACACCAGGGTCTTGTGCTCTGCAGGTGTTTGACGCTACCAACACCACCAGGGAGAGACGAACACTCATCATGAGCTTCGCAAAGGAGAGAGGCTACAAAGTACGTGGGTGCAGAAGTGATGCGACGAAACGAGGTGAAACACTTCACGTGTCCATTAACTTCAGTTAATGCGCCTGCAGGTTTTCTTTGTGGAATCAATCTGCGATGATCCTGACATCATCATAGAAAATATCAAGGTGAGAACCACACGCAGTAATGTGCACATAGCGACCTTCATGTTCATCTTCATGTTTTCCTGTGCAGCAAGTCAAATTCGGGAGTCCAGACTACGTGGACCGTGACACGGACGAGGCCATTGCAGACTTCATTCAGCGCATCGAGTGTTACAAGGCCAGTTACATGTCCATCGACGACCACGCAGACAGGTACCTCAGCGTCTACACGTGAAAACCGCGGACCGAGCGTATGCTGACGCTTCTGTTCCAACAAACAGGAAGCTCTCCTACATCAAGATCTTTGATGTGGGTAGTAGATACCTGGTGAACAGAGTCCAGGACCACATTCAGAGCAGGATCGTCTACTACCTCATGAACATCCACGTCACGCCAAGATCCATCTACCTGAGTCGCCACGGAGAGAGCGAGCTCAACCTGTCCGGTCGCATTGGAGGAGACTCAGGCTTATCGCCCAGAGGGCTGAAGGTGAGCGACGAGGCATGTGTGGAAATCAAGTGCTAATCACAGGGAGGACTGTTTGTCAAACCACCTTTTCTCTCAGTATGCAGGCGCCTTGGCGGCTTTTATTAAAGGCCAGAATATCAAAGAGCTGAAGGTGTGGACGAGCCACATGAAGAGAACCGTCCAGACGGCGGAGACTCTGGGAGTCCAGTACGAACAGTGGAAGGCTCTGAACGAGATCGACGCGGTAACTTTAACCCTAATGCCCAGCAACAAGTAAAGGTCCTTGTATTGAGCCTTTTGTTGCATTTTGGGTTGAACTCATTCAATTCTGGTAAAAGAAAAAAGTCTCTAAATGTCTAAATGATATTTTGATGCAATTTTGTGATGAAGGGCGTGTGTGAGGAGTTAACATATGAGGAGATTCAGGAGAAATTCCCCACAGAGTTTGCACTGAGAGACCAGGACAAGTACCGCTATCGTTACCCCAAGGGCGAGGTGAGCTCAAAGTTCCCTGGCTGGTTCCGTACTAAATGAACCTGCTACGTTTTATTTGCCACCAAGTCTGTTTTCACTGTAAGGAACTTGATAATAACATTCTCTGTTTTTTTTGGAAAGTCCTATGAGGACCTTGTTCATCGCTTAGAGCCGGTCATCATGGAGCTGGAACGGCAGGAGAACGTCCTGGTGATCTGCCACCAAGCGATAATGCGCTGCTTGTTGGCCTATTTCCTAGACAAAGCTGCAGGTACAACTCACCACAGCATGCGACGACGCGGACCCCAAACTCTGTGATCACTCATGTTCCTTTCTCTGAAGATGAGCTTCCTTACCTGAGATGTCCCCTTCACACGGTGCTGAAGCTCACACCAGTCGCCTACGGTAGGTGAGACGCAATGACCTGCCCGACCACTGTACACGTCATGGTGACAGTCTGGTTTTCTGTTCAACCACAGGGTGTAACATGGAGTCGTTTTACCTTAACATTGAAGCAGTCAACACCCACAGAGAGAGACCAGGGGTACGTGTCCAGCCTGTGTCTATAGACTGTGTATATATATCTGTAATGTGCCTTTAGGCTCATTGCTTCTGTCACTGTTGTTCAGAATGTCAGCACCAGCAGAAGCCCTGAGGAAGCTCTGCAGACGCTTCCTGCCGACGTGTAAATAAACGGACCAACGGAGCCGTTTCCGTGTGTTCACTGCACCATCTAATGGAGGACGTGGAACGACTGCAGCTGCACACGGATTCAAGGACATAATAAACCTAATACACTGGCTCTGTTCTACACATAACAAGTGTAAAGTCTTTTCTTTCTAAATGCAGTGAAATGTGTAACCTGACCTTTACTTCGAGTTTCAGATTAGTGGTCAGGGAACTGGGGGTTTTGTTCTTTAAATACATGCGTTGTTGTGTTTCCAGATCTGGACTCGTGTTAAGACAGGCAGACACGTGTTGTATTTACAGATCGCCCACAGTCGGGTGAGCTGCAGGCTTCAGGCGTCACTGTCATGTGCTGCTCTCAGGTTCAGCTCGTCTTCAGAGACATCACGGTGTGAATTCCCTCTTTATCTAGTTTTATTTAAATACGTATTGAAGCGACACAGCGCATCAGTAGCGGTTAATCCCAATGTCTGAAATAAAGAAAATCATGTTTAATACCTCGGAACTGAAAAATGTCTAAACCTTTAATCCATTTTTATTATTATACTTTTAAATATAATTTATTGTTAAAATATCATATGAAAAATGATATAATAATACAAATATTTATATTAAAACAACATATTAACATCATACATTCATATATATTGTTGTATTATTATATCATTATTGTTTGAAGCTTGTCACTCACCCGTCGTTCACCTGCCTGCACGTCTTCAGAGTCGGGGAGGAAGGTGGAGGAATCTAACCCAGCTCCACGAACCAGACGTTTCCAAAGCAGCGAGTCCATGTGGCTGAAAGCTCGTCACGCGCTGGGAAGTCGCTGCATCTTTGGCCCTTTGTTCTGCTAATAATTCTGCTTCTGTTGCTTATTTATAAAGTTATAAGTTGTTAGATGAAATAGATTTTTTAAATAAACAACAGCTTGGGTTTTTTGTGGAACAGTATAAGCTATGTACGGTATGTGGTGGAACATAAGAACCACACACGTGACAACATTCATGCAGCTTTAACTGACATTTGCTGTTTAACCCTGTGGTTTCTATGCTGCTATAACATGTTTTAAAAATAAGAAACAACATGTAATGTAAATAGGTCAATGATGTTTAAAATGCACGTAATGAAATAAAGTCCTAAAAGGTTGAAAGCCGACCGTAAACCCGATCAGAGCCACAGGGTTAAAAGAGTAACAGTTATTACAGGTTCAGGTCAGAGGGAGTTTTTGTGTTACGTGTTTAACTTTCCCTCTGCTGCTCACACACAGATATGCTGTTCATTTCAGCCAATAATGGGTCTTTGTGACACGGCGCCGAAGGGAAATGGAAACTCGCTGAACGTCCCTCAGACCTGATTGGAGAGGCTGTGGGAGGGAGAGGAGGAGGTGTCGGTAGCGAGGTCGTCGAGCAGAGGACGTCCTCACTCCTCATGGCCCTCGGCGGCTGCAGCCATTCACGCCATGCACCAAGGCATGCTGGGAGGGTTTCAGGAGCGCAGGGACACTCGTGCGACGTTCTTACTGAGCTTGTTTTTGTGAATTCACGTGGACATAATGAACGTACACATTTGTTTTTTTATAGTTTTCTTCACTTTTGATGTGCAGATGGGATTGACAGGGGACTATGAAGCAAACACTGGAGCAAATATTCTATTACAGGTGAGAACGTTTCTCATTTAGTGGCTACATGTCAGTGAATGCAGCTCTTTAGAGAAGACACCCAGGTGATGGCCATATTCAATCCAGCTTTGCGTCGCTGTAGCTGGTTCAGAGAGGGAGCTTTGTGTTTCCTTACGGTGGGTTTAAAGTGTGCCTGGTACATTCCCAGCGGTCTTCAATGTGTAACGTAGTCACACTGAGAGCACGCTCTCATATTGGCCCCGTGTCTGCTCAGAGCTTTTCCACTTCCCCTTCACTCATGAATGACTTTGATTCAAGAATATTTTGAGACAGAATCTTGACCCAACCCTCGCACAGTCAGACTCTGGGGGCAGTGAACCATCACAACACGCCTCCCTCTGAAAAAGACCTAATTCACACCTGACTGACTTCCTGTCTCCCTTTTTGTTTCAGAGAATAAAACGTCAAAGCAAACCACCTAAACCAGTGGTAAGTTCGTGGTCCACATGTACCACATTATTATTAACCATGTGAGCATCAGAATTCACACATTTCTGATGTCAAATGTAAAGTAACAATAACAACGTCAGAGCATCGTCCCGCTCTTCTGTGGCTTCGGCGTCAGCTTGGAACCGGTTCTCCTGCAGAACGTACAGTACATTGGTTTGTGCAGCTCCGACCACAGCTTTACAGACCGGCCCGGTCTCAGCGGGCGCCAGGGTTCAGGGTGAACAGGAGGCGGCGGAGAGCTCACGCAGGGACTGACTCAGAACAACGACTCGTTCTAGGGTCAGCCCTGATCCAGGTAATGATGATCTGAACGTCTCGTTCTGTTAGCTGCAGGTGACGGACTACCACGTGACGAGCTCCGTGGTGTCCCGCTACGCTGTCACCACCGTCCAGAGCTCAGTCTGGAACCAGCTGCCCATCACTAAGGAGGCTGCCTTTGAGGTGGACCTTCCCTCCTCCGCCTTCATCTCCAACTTCACCATGTAAGTCAGGCCTGCGTAACGAATGTTTTCAGTTTGTGTTGATGCCGTCCTGATATTTAAAGCTCTTTTCAAACGCTAAACATAAACAGAACAAGTCAACAACCAGATGAAGCTGTATTTGGGAGCAGAGGCAGGTCAGGAGGAGGAACCTGAGGGCAGATGAATACTAGTATTGTAGAGGCGAGTCAGAAAGTTGATGGCGAAAGCGGCAGGAGTTTACTCAGTCCGCTCCGTCTGCTGAAGCGGACTGAGTAAACGCCTGCTCACTCTGCTTTCTTACACATAGCTGTACATCCTGGCTTCTGCATTTTTCCACATGCACAGTCAGGCTGCACATCACCACCTCCCCAGAGGAAAAACCATGGCATTAGTCCTTCAGACTCTAAGACGTCTGTGTTCTGTGTGTAGGTCCCTTCAGAAATATCTCCACTTTCTCCTCGACGTTGTTCTGTGGAACCTGAGCTTAACTCGGGTCCGTTTCGGGCTCTGACTGGGCTCTGGGGTGTTGCTGGGTGTAGCAGAGCGACGTTCTCTCAGAGCCTCGTCCGTCTGCCTGGTCTCCTTCGTTAATGCTGTTTTCAGGGGGAAATGGCTCTTTTCCACTCACACACTCAGTAAAGCAAAGAAGCTTCATGTTTGTGAAGCAGTAGACATGCGAGTAGCAACACGACCTGAATCCTGTCGGGGACTGAAATAGAAGCTGAGTCACAGAGAGCTGATTCCTCTTCTGCTTTCTCGTCCGATCAGCAGCTTCAGTGGCAAAGCGTACGTGGCCCAGGTGAGGGAGAGAGCTGCTGCCCGGAAAATGTATGACTCCGCTAAGAAGCGAGGAAAAACAGCCGGACTGGTTGCAACCAAGTTAGTCCCACGCAAAACAGCTCCCACCTTGAGCCATCGAAGGATAAAACGTAGTGTTAATTCGTGTTGTGTGTCTTCATGCTGGATTTCGCTGCGCAGAGAGAGGGAGACGGAGAAGTTTCGTGTGGCTGTGAGTGTGCCGTCCAGAGCTCAGATGTCCTTCTGTCTGACCTACGAGGAGCTGTTACCGCGGCGACTCGGACGCTACGAGCTCAGTTTGGGCCTGAGGCCCGGGCAGCTGGTCCAGAACCTCACATTAGACGTTAGTATCTCAGAGAGATCAGGCCTCGGTTTTGTCAAAGTGCTTCCTCTCAGAACAAGTCGACTGTTGTCCAACGTCACTGAAGGTAAGATCTGACAGAAAAACTGTCTTATTAGAAACAAATTCCCTAAACTCAAACCAACCATAATACACTGGGCTAGTGACGAGTGACCAGGCAATTCAGTGTAAAAACCGCTGTGATGACCTTCACCCTGAGCCAAACGGGCGTTTTGTGTGAATGAAGCCAGTGTCTCCCGTTATGAGAACACGTCCCACGTCACTGCAGGTGAGTCAGCCCCGGCCTCCGCTCGCATCGAGAGGAGCCCTCGCTGTGCTCGTGTCCGCTACGCTCCCACGCTGCAGCAGCAGAGCGGCATCAGCTCCAAGGGTGTGGACGCGGACTTCATCATTCAGTACGACGTGGAGCTCACAGACCCGATGGGCGACGTCCAGGTGAGCAACGCTTTCCTTCCCGGCTTGTTGAACACAGGCGAGAGCTCATGACTGTACAAAACAGTGTTGAAGCAAGTCTGCAGCTGCCGCTTTTTTAACGTCTCGCCCTCTCGCAGGCGTCTGACGGCTACTTTGTACATTACTTTGCACCCAGAGGGCTTCCTGTGGTTCCTAAGGATGTTATATTTGTCATTGATATCAGTGGCTCAATGATAGGCACCAAGATAAAACAGGTAACGTGGACACACTTTAACGATGTGAACTTAGTAGCTATGTTACAAAACCTTTACATGTAACATTTTATTCATTAATTCTGCTTTCTGTCAGTAGACGAAACAGGCCATGTGCACCATCCTTGGGGATCTGAGGGAGGGTGATCACTTCAACATCATTACTTTCTCAGACAAGGTCTACACCTGGAGGAAAGGACCGACGGTGCGGGCGACTCGCCAGAACGTGAAGGACGCCAGGGACTACGTGAAGGGGATCATAGCAGAAGGATGTGCGTTACCTCTTCTCAGTCATTGATGTTTATCTCCCCACATTAATATCTCCCCTCCTGTCTCAGGGACCAACATCAATGCAGCCCTGCTCTCAGCTGCTCAGCTCATCAACCCTCCGTCCTCTGGCTCTTCCAAGCGTCTCTCAGCCCGTCGCGTCCCTCTGATAATTTTCCTCACTGACGGCGAGGCAACCATCGGCGTGACAGCTGCTGACACCATCCTCAGTAATGCCAGGCGCGCTCTAGGCACAGCCTCTTTGTTCGGTCTTGCCTTTGGGGACGATGCAGACTTTCTCCTTTTAAAACGCCTGGCTCTGGATAATCGCGGCGTGGCCAGGATGGTGTATGAAGACGCAGACGCAGCCTTGCAGCTGAAGGGCTTCTATGATGAAATCGCCAACCCTTTGCTGTCGGACATCCAGCTGTCTTACCTGGAGGATCAGGCGTTCGACATCACACGCTCAGTGTTCCCAAACTACTTTCAAGGCTCTGAGTTGGTGGTGGCTGGGAGGGTTAGACAAGGACTTAAAGACCTGCAGGTGTCGGTGTCTGCCAGCGACTCCAAGCAGCGCGTCAGGCTGGAGAGCAGTGTGCTGCTTGCAACGAGGAACAGCAGTGAGTTCCCAGACTGTTCTGGAGGTTCAGAAGGAATCTCCAGGATTGTGCATCGTCTATGGGCGTATTTCACCGTCAAAGAGCTGCTACTAGCCAAAATGAACACTACAGACCCTGCAGCGCAGAGGTTGCTGGCAGAAAAGGCCACCAACCTCTCTCTTCAATATAACTTTGTAACAGCAGTCACATCTTTAGTTGTGGTTAAGCCAGACACAGATGAAGCAGCCCAAACTCAAACCACAGCAAAACCCTCCCCTACAGCAACTACAACCACAACTGCAGCAGCTACTGCCTCTGTCAAAGCACCAGCTTCTGGTGCTGCAAAGACGCTCAGGTCACCTTCTGACCCCAGACCTAACAAAACGAAGCCTGACCCACCACCGACTAGAAAAAGAGTCATCGCAACGTCCGCAGCCAAAGCTGTGGCGCCACCCTCCAAGAAAACCACAACGTCCAGTCCAAAGAAAGCTACTCCGCCGCTGAACGGTCCCGTAACAGGCTGGACGAGCGTAGCTCCATCCCTGCTAAACGCTGTAAAAACAGCACCTGCACAAGCCTCCGACACAACCGCCTCCGACATGACGTTCACCGCCAGACCGGACCCTGCAGCTCTGCCTGGGAGACCCCTCACCTCACACCTCAGCACACCAAAGAATAGTGTCCCTCCCGCAAGGGAGGCTGTGGCCTCCACAGAACCAGGGATCAGGACAACATCTGCTGCAGATGCTCCCCAGCCTCAAAGCACCGCCGCTCTGCCCCGGCTGTCGTCTCTGCTTACGCCTCCGACCCCGATCCCAGAACCAGCTGTGGAGCGCAGCGGCCCAGACGCAGACCTGAGCATGGCCACCCTGGTGTCAGCCACCTTCGCTCCCATGCCCGGTGTGACGGATGGACCACGGCTGTGGGAGGCAGCGGGGCTTCTGGGTAGATTTACACTCATTGCCATTCACATGCTAAGTTCCAGGTCCAGTGTCCTGACTGGTTACTGGTTGGACTGAATGTTCTTTCTCTGTCCATCAGATGTCTCCACTTCCATTCATATCCAGAGAAAAGGTAAAACCTCTTCATCCATCAAATCATGGTTTCTAAGCAATTCACTGCTTTTCATTATAAATGAACTGATGCACACTTCAGTTAATCTGAACCACCAGTTTTATTATAATCTTTGTCTTGGACATGAGTCTCTCCTGTCCACGCGCCTGTTATTTAACTTACACTTAGACAAGGGCCGAGCTTTGTTAGGAGGGAAGCCGACTCAGCTCGAAGCCTAATGATGAGTAGATTACAGTCATCTCATTACAGCACAACCGTTTCCCTCTAAAACAAAAAGCACGAATTCTGTAAATATTACAGCCCATTACTTTGAAACTGTGGCCTTAGTTACAGGTGAGTTACCTTCAATCGCTGTTTAAATTCTATTGTAACACAGTAACACGGCTATTTAAATGTGACTTACCTGTCTATGTGGGAGGTTAGTGTCACTTCATGTCATTGAGAAACTGACTATAGTCCAACTTAGTTTCTCATTTTTCCAACCGTTGCCCAGACTATGATGCCACCTATGACTATGACTACGACCTCAGCTACCACGACTGTAAGTTCCCCTGCCCTCATGTGATACAGCAGCTCTGATCTCAAAGGTTTCTCATCAATGTTTGTGTTTATTTTTAGGGGATGACACTGCAGACACAGAGTCATTTGGTAAGGATTCAGTGGGTATTACTTAAAGATGCGTGTGTTGAATTGAATTCACTGTAGTAATCCCTACGCACTGGTTTCATTACTTGGGACTGAGGAGGACTGGCCCCTGCTTACATGTCTTGTGCTTCTAGACGCTTCATCTAAATTGAGCACCATTGGGGTCTTCTCCTCATCAGGTAAAAAGATCCAATCCTATCCTATCACATCCCAGCTCATATCCTATCTTATCCTATCCCATCCCAGCTCATATCATATCTTATCCTATCACATCCCAGCTCATATCCTATCCTATCGTATCCTATCATAAATAATAACGTGGCATATTTCACGGTCTCTCGTGGTCATGACATAATAATCTTTAATGCTCTCTTCAACACTGTTGTAGTTGATGGAGATCCTCATTTTGTGGTTCAGCTACCAAAGCTGCATCAGAGCCTTTGTTTCACGGTGGATGGCAGCGGCGATGACGTCATCAGACTGTTAGAGGACCTAGACAGAGGTATGCCCAGTCCTCCTAACGTCGTGCTGTCCCTCCTTTTGTTCTGGGTGTGTACGTGTTTCCTTCTTCTTTAAGGGATCATTGTGGATGGTCACCTGATAGAGGCTCCTTCCAAGCGTGACGTAGAAGGACGCCCCCGCACCTACTTTGACCGGCTCACCGTCTCTTCAGGTGGCATCGTGATCACAGTGTCTCTGGATGCTATAGTGATGGAAGGAGAGGGGCGGGATACACTTCCCGTCAATCAGCAGGGATCGGTGAGGAGGCAGGGTGTTACCGTCACTGTGGACGACCGGCGGAGCTGCTGGGTCCAGCTCGCCAACGACGTGAGGTTCCTCATCCTGTTTCACCACTATAGACACCCCAGCTACCTACAGATGGCTCACCTGGGCTTCTACATCACAGATGGCCAAGGACTTTCAGCCTCGACCCAAGGATTACTGGGTAGGTTTGTTCTCATTGTTCTTTAATGGGGAGAATAACATTCACATTCTAGTACATACACACAAACAAGTAACACAACCGCAACGTTTAAATACTAGTTTTCAAACCAAACTTTTTATTGAGTTATGATTTGTCGACCTTGTCGATGAACAAGCTGCTACTGAGTCACATGGTTGTTCAACAGAACTAATCAATGGCCCAGTGAGCAAAGAGCAAGTACCAGCGTTTGGACTGTGGTCCCTCAACATCTCACACTGACATAGTTACACACCTTCAGCCGTAACGTTGCCAGGTCATCCGTGTTTATTCGCCGTCTCGTCACACATCCGCTTGACTTTCAGCCGCCATGCGTTCGACCATCTGTTCGTTTGATATTCGTGTTATTCTTGGTAGAGATTTTCATGCCTAGAGTTATTTCAAGGCATAATTCACAGGGTTCCTTCTTGAGTTTCCTTTGCTCTGGGCTCCATATGAACTTTTTCCACCTTTCTACATAATAATTGACGGTTTCACTATGTGTAAGTATCCTCAGCGTCCTCAGCTGTTCCAATCAGACTAATAGACATCTGCTGTATTAGCTGTAGTGTCGTCTTGCTGGTTATGCATTCTGTACTATTACTGAGTGTTTATAGTGCTAATGTCTCTCTACCTCTACCTGCCTCCAGGCCAGTTTCAACACGCTGACATGAGTGTAAAGGTGGTGGAGGATTATGTGGCTGGAGGTGCTGACCAGGCCGACAAGGACAGACTTTTATCCAGGGGGATCCTGAAGTGGGGATCCGAGCACATGCCAGTCACTTTGCAGGACAAACTGCTGAAAGACACGATGAGGAAACGCCATCTCAGCAGGTGTTGGGTGGTGCCCAAGGCAGCGATCGAGAGGCTGCTGGGTCGTCCGTATGAGAGCTACGTTGTGGATCGTGTGTAATTTCAGATGAGTCAGCTCCACCTCGGTGCTGTTCTGCTACACGGCTCATGTCTCGGCTATTATCGTGGCGGGGTCATCGGACAAAGAATGAGCAAGAACTGGAAATCCACAATACTAAAATGACATCGCCACGGTGAATAGCACCGTCTCATATTCCATGAGGAGAGGACAGACACAAACATAGTCACAAAAGAGGAAGAGAGCGAAATACAGAAGAAGAAAACTACAAATGGAGGGATGGTGAGGATGGTACTGCAAATGTAGTGAAGGGCTGAATGATGCCTTTGTGCCTTCGTCATAGCTGAATCTGAATTGAATTCAGGCTGTGTATCCACAACACAGATGCAATGTTCTCATGGCAACCACATAATATCCATTTGGTCTTTGCTTGCTCCAAAACACATAAGATATTTATCAGATCAGATCAGATTCTCTCTACATGGAAGGTTGAGTCTTCGATTATAAAAAGAATGAGTCGTATTTTCTAGTACATGTTAATATAATATACTATTATGTGTATGCAGAGACAATATTCCAATACTAATAATTATAATAGCAGTGATGTCATTTTCCAAAACAAACACCCAACAGTTCCAGGTTTGCCATGTGCTTTTTATTTTTCTATCATTTCATTCATAGTTTAATTTGTTTTATTTGTTACACAAGACGTTAGGCATTTTTACATACTAGTGATCAAACAAGGACAGTAAGATTTTCTACTACTCAGCCTGAACTATTTTGTCAATTTCAAAGGATGTTGTCAATAGTGGTTTAGAGGCCAAACTGGATGAAAATGAAACCAGTACAACCACACACAAGGTTTTTGTTTTTAATAAATAAAAAAAGAGAAGACAGCGTGTGATGATGATGGGCTTTAAACAGTAGACGGTTTTCCAGTTTTTATATGATCACAAAGCCAGGTTGAAGACCGAACACACACACGCATGCACACCCACACACACAACGCTGCACCGTGTGGACCGGAGCTGAAGGTTTCGATTTCAGCTCTGTGTCACAGTAGCCTGTCTGTCCAAAAAGCTGTTTCTTAGGAACGCTAATAATCATGGTGCGACTCTGGAACGGTCACTAAATAAGGTAAACATAACATGACACCGCAAATAAACACGACGCGATCACTTTTATCCTCATCAGACCATATTCAGCATCTGACGGGAGTTTTCCATGAGACGTCAGCGGAATTTCAGTAAATACAGGAGAACAGCGAGACACAGCCACACGTTTTGTTAGGGGACGGGTGGTGGTGGATCCAGGAACCGCTTGAGTTTGCCACACTGTCACAGATCAGCCTGGCTCTATGCGATTCGATGGTAGTATTCAGACAGAACATACACAGACTCAAGCTGTCTCTAACAGTTAGCTACAACATAGCAGTCAGTTTAGGGAATGAACCTGTGGCACCATCCATTTGCTGCGCTACAAAGGCTTTTCAGGTCATAGAATCCAGTTTTCCTTCTACAGAACAACTACTTTCTCACAGGCGTCTCTCTATGGGGTTGACCAGTAAACAGAACCGTGTGGGGCTCTCACTATGAGCTGAAACTTCATTCCAGGTGAAGCCAGGCCTCTAACCCTGCACGTTCTGCACATACATTCTTTTGCCACTGCAACATTTCCTTGCATCTGATCAAATGCAGTTTGCTTTAAGCTGCTTGTTTTCCTCACATACTTACCTTGAACACAAATCCTCCTCCCTGCCTCTACTTAGCTCCCGATGTTTCATCACCTCCATTCATCCTCAGCTCCGTAAACATGATTTCAGCCAGTGAACTCTGCACCACGTTTATAGAAATCAAACTCTTCAATAATTTAAAATGTTAGAAACTATTTAAATTCAAAAATGACATCATTCAACAGAGAAGAATGAAGAACAAGGTTTTTCCGAGGGTGGGGTCAGTTAATAGCCACTGGTTAGCTCGCCCACTAGCACAGGGAACACAACAGCATCGTAAAGTGAGCGCTATCATCGGACAGTACAGCCCATTTACACTGAATCACATCATTTTGCCAAAAGGAGCAGCGCGTGTCGAAGAAACACAGGTAAAAGACCGAGTAAGAGAAAAGTGTAAGCAGGGTTGACAGGAGCGTTGAGGGGAAGGGTCCAGCTTTCATACCGCAGTGTCTATGTACAATACTACTGTGTGTAAAAGATGCATGCGTGTCAGCTGGAAACGGTCCTTCCACAGGATTCTGCACTAAGCCACCACAGTCCTCCCGTGTCAGCGCACACGAACCCAACCCAGACCAGCGAAATGGTTCAAAAATCAGCAACGACAAGTAATAAGTTCACCTCTAATGATAATAGTCAAGACATATGTGTTGAATTCTAAAATGGAATGAAAGACCGTATCAACCCTGCTTTACAGTGACAGATATAAGGAGTGCGAGTACTGGAACAGTGTGTATGTGTGTGTTCAAATGTGTGTGGAGAGAGAGAGGGACAAAAGGAAAAGGAGGCAACGGCTCAGGCAGAGCCCAAAAACACAGGCCCCGTCATCTCTACTCACTTCCACTGACTCTGCATATTCTGCCCCTTCTTAGCCCCGCCTCCTCCCCTGGCCCCGCCCTCTCTACTGCTCACTGCTCGTCTTCCCCGAACACATCATTCTGTTTGCGCTTCATGTTCTCAAAGTCAAAGTCGCTCCCGGTCATACGTTTGTAGATGTCCTTGATGTCATTGCAAGTGGTCTCGAAGTGAGTGGTGGCGTCGTAGGACCTCGACGCGAACACCTGGAAAAGACAAGACGGCAAGAGAGAAGGTGAGAGGTGCTTTGGGTTCGCTGCGTTATGAGGCCGCGCTGCAGAGAAAATACTGATTCTTCTTCAGTTCGTTTGCATGTTAACTTCAGCGGGGAACAGTAAACATAGCTCCTACGTCACGTAGTCATTAGAAAAGCACAACAATCCAAACAGTTATTAGGGTAGTTCAGCCTGGAACAAGGTGGCGGACGCAGTAAAGCTCTGTCTCACCTGGCTCTCTGTGCCATCGTCCGTGGGCTCATACAGATCACTAATTGCCACAAACCTGTTAAGAAAACATCTCCATTAACTCAAGTCGCTCATGAAACGAAAGGTGTCATCTATGTCAGACTGGTAAATTGTGCGCCGCGTGATCCTGCACTGACTTTTGGTCAATAGGCTCCAGCAGCTCCAGGGCCGGTTCGATCTCCACCTCGGGCTCGTTGGTTTCCACCGTGGTGCTGACGATGGCGATGTACTTCCCCTGGGCGGCCACGTTGTGAGCGTAGGAGATCATGCACACGTAGATGTCTGAAGAATTCACAAGGGGGATAAAAAGGCAACAGTATGACCTGAGTACGTAATCTCCAAAACAGTTCTTATTGTGTGGTCCGTCCAGCGGTGCTGATGCTACGGTGCCCGTTAGCCTGGATACACAAAGACTCAACAGTGAGCTGGAGTCATGTTTCTGGTCAAGAGCAATAGCAACGACCATCTTTGTCAACACCCACGTCACTGCAAGGTTCATGCCTAACCTTCTATTTGACGGAATAGAGACTCTCCTCCTCACCTGAGTTGCGGTTCACCTGATTCTGAGGAATGATGATCTGGCAGGAGTTGGCATCGTTAGTGTTTTTGATGGGGTGGCTGAGGATGCAGATGACCCGGATTACCTGGCCCGCCTTGCGGACGCGGTCGGGGATGTAGCTGGGGTCACAGATGAGCTGCTTACAGCGAGCCACCTGCAGCACCAAGCAATACGTTCAGCAGAAGTGAACACAGTGAGACCCGCAGGTTTAGAGGCTTCTCAGCGTACCTCGCCCTCAGACTTCACTCCAACCACGTGGCCGTCTTCCACCACGATTTCATCCACCGGTTTGTTCAGCATGTAGGTTCCTCCGTAGATTGCACTCAACCTAAGATAACAAGAAAGTAGGATCTCTTACATCACATTAACTAATATTACTAAACCTACAGTATGTGCTACTATCTATTCAAACAGCCACCTGGCGAATCCCTGTGGCAGTTCTCCCAGTCCATACAGAGGGTAGAGGTAGGGGCTCTTGCCGTACCGTGCCAGAGACTCACTGTACAGTTTGATGCGATTGATCGTCTCCAAACAGGGAACATCAAGATAGCTGACAGGGAAAAAGTTGATAAAGGATGAATCTAAACTAATAGACATAGTCCCACTCAGTTTCCTTCAGTAAAAGACATTAGCAGATCATTATTAGAGCTGGGCTGCTCTTACTCGTCGGTCCTGTAGAGGGCCAGGGCGTGGCCCGTGAAGTCAATGACATCCTGACCCAGGTCGAACTTCTTGTAAACATCCCTCATTGTTGTGGTCTTGGGGTCCACACCCTCAAAGGTCTTGGAGTCGTTCTCGTCAAAGTTTGCCACAAAGACCAAGAACTTCCGGAACCTTCGCTTCTCAAACATCCCCATCAAATCTGGACATTTGAACAAAGGCTTTACGTTGCTACAACGTCAAGATCGTTCACACAAATTTACTCTCGATATTTATTGAGCGGCAGCTTTAACGAGACGCGTGTGAGCAGCTTACTTGAAGCTAGAGCCTCAGTCTCGGTGGACGGCACCTTGTAGATCTTCCCTCCTTTGTAGACGAAGCTTCCCTCCACAACTTTAAAGTCAAGGTACCGCGTTACTTCTGTGTATAGAAGCATCTTCACAAGCTGCCCTGCAAATCACAAAGACACATCCATTCATTTGACTCTGCGCTTAGCAAACAATATTCCTTGGAAATACAGAAAACCACCTGAACCCTAATAACAACTATGACGAAGTGTCCTGTGTAGGCCTAGCTAGCGATCTGAGACTAACCATTGGCCATGAGAAACTTGGGGATGAGGTCTACGTTCCAGTCTCTTCCTCTGCCCATGGACTCCGGAGGGCTATCTGGCAGACTGAAGCGCTTGTACAACTGTTGCGGAGCACAGGAAAGAGACAGATCAACAACATCAAGCTGACACCTTTAAAAGTCTGAACGTTACACAGGAATCAGCTGATGGCACACGGAGTAAAATGACACAGGAGGACATCGCATGTATTGATTGTGTTTGTTACCTCCTCCAGGGGGGTGATGGAGGAGCTCTCCCCACCGTAGTATGGGTTCCTGTCCATGTGCAGAACCTTCTTTCCGTTCACAGACATGATGCCGGACAGAATGCATTCCTGCATCAAACAGCACTGAACGTCAGCTTTGACCCAACAGTAACATGGATGTGAATGCAAACACCAAACTTTTATTCCATTTATCTAGTGTGTGTTAGGTCAACGCGTACGAGTCTATGTTCAAGTCAGATGGTTTTGTCAGAAGCCTGCAGAGGACAGTGGCAGTGATGTGCGCATGCGCGACTGCACCGTTCATGTGTAGTCACTATTATTATTATTAATAATAATAATACTATTATTGATGTTCATAATAAAATGCCTTCTCGTGAAACTAGATATTACAGACAGACATTACGTCATTCATAGATATCGGCGTGACTGGAGGTTGACAAAAGAATATTTGATAGCTGCGTTTAATGTGCAAAGCCTCGACTGATGAAGTGACGCCGCGCTGGGCGACCATTCGAGGCAGCAGCGGGCTCGTCCCACCGAGCTCGGGCCTCGCCAGCCTCGGGATGGAGGCCGGGCTCTGCGAAAGGCACCGTGACGGCGGGTTACGCCTAGAAGATGCTGCTGGGCGGAACACGCGCCGGGAGCGCGAGAGCAGGGAGGCCGGTCGGGGGCCGCGCTCAGCCGTTTCCACAGGAACATGTCACGAGCTCAGGGACGCAGGAGGCTGCAGGACCGAGCCCCGGCGGCCTCCGTCGGGGCTCGATGCCCATTTCCTAGCATCATATCCCCGCGAAGCAAATGCAGCCTGACTACTTACCGTCAGCCCGGTGCCCAGAACGATCACATCATATTCCTCATCCATGTTGTCGCCGCCTCTCCCGTCTCGTCCTCTGTTCTTGCCTGGAGAAATGAAGGGAACTGAAGGAAAGACAACCAGGAACAGGCTCCTTTTCTCTGCGCTTCGAGCGGCTCACAGTCAGACGCTGTTTGGTATCAGTCGGTCATTGATGACTGGAACCAACTGTCCAAACTGTCACCGGCGAGGACGACCAAAGATGGCCCTGATGGTGGAGCGCGTCAGAACAATGTCCGTGCGCGTCGGAAAGTAGTGCGCATCCTTCTTGCCTCTTCCCAAATGGTCACACAATGGAGCCACTGGAAGGATGCCTGCAACACGAAGCCCCGCCCTGAGCTCGCGCTGTGCGCGCGCGCGCGTGTACGCACAGTGTCGTTTTACACTTTGGCTTGGGGTTGAACATCATTTGTGATTTAAACGCATTTGAGCAAGTCGCTGTGTTCTCTGCTTCCTTCCCCGTCACAGGCGCAACGTTGTGTGGATGCAGCGAGTTGTATCCCTCCGCCGCCACAGCTGTGTGGATGGGAGTCACGGGCTCAACGCACGCAGCTCTTTTCTGTAGCCTGCAACGTTGTCAGCTTTCATTTTGTTGAGGTTGTTCAGCTTTTCCTGTGTTTTGGTTTTATATTCGTGACACCTGGATCAAGATGAGACAAACAGTCCGTTTCCAAAGTGATGCGAGTGATGTCAGCACCATGGACAGATGCCACGTGTACCTGTCATCAGCTGCACCATCACGTTTGTTCACATTATGACAACCACGATGAAAACTCACTACAACACCCATACAACAGACAACCACAACGGAGTACGATGTATCGGTCATACTTGTAAAATATGTTCGTTCCGTTTTTTGTCAGACTTTTGGGCAACATTAATCTACAACTATCGCAACAACTGCATCATATCTAATCACGATTTAAGCAACATTGCTAAACATTTACCAGTTGCAGTTTTCAGACACTTTACTCCACATTTCCTTTGTGGATCATTGTGGGCTGAGGGCATTGGTAATAAAGAAAATCATGATATTTAAGGCTTTATAAACAAAGCTAATGTTTTTTAAACATTATGAAAGTTTCATTATATAGAAAGACAGAAAGACAGAAAGAAAGAAAGAAAGAAAGAAAGAAAGAAAGAAAGAAAGAAAGAAAGAAAGAAAGACCACATATACTGCTGCTGTGAAGGCCTGACTCAATGGGCAACAACAGTTCCAACGTCCACCTGTGGGGGGAGGCCTTCAGTCTGCATTCAGTGTGAAGGAGAGAAAGGAGCAGGAACAGTGCTGACACAAGTAGAGGATAAATGTGACTGAGTTTGTGGATGTTTTGTCAGAAGACACAGCAACATGCGTCCGTGCGTGTTCAGTAGCGTAGCGGTGAAGGAAACACATGTTTTGGTAGGAACCCTGCGAAACCTTTTCCCAGGCGGCAGCAGGGAGAACCATGGAGGACGTGTGGGGTCACTGGCGACGTTCTGCGCTACTTCACATCCCAGATGGGACGACGTGGGACCTGAGGACAGCAGGGCGCTCTGGTCTCTCACCTCCCCTGCTGTTGGTGACCAGCAGCAGAATGTGGCTGATCTCATTCTTAGGTCGTCCACCTCTACACGACAGGTCACAGCAGCAGACAGAGGAGACGTCCTGGGGCGAGTCTGCTCAGGGAGAAGAGGCTGGAGGTGTCTGAGGACGGGAGGGAGGAGGAATAGCTCTGTGGTCCGTGAGGACCTGGAGACGCCCGGAGTTCAAGGGGTTCTGGAAGAAGGTCTGGGTTTTCAGATTACAGGCCCATTCCGCCATCGTTAAGGTTCACTCTAGCTCACATCAACTACAATCTATTATATATTGCAGGTCAGCGACGGAGCGATAAACACTTGAACTACAGTTACGACACAGAGACATAGAGGACTGATCTGAGCCGCCCAGAACCTCCCACTGGCCCCATTTAACCACAGTATGAACGTGTTCTGGTCCATTTCCTCTGCGCTGCGTCACAAACGTAGACCCAGCGATTCTCCGCCACCTTTTTATGGGAGCCCAACAAAGGATGAGCTAAGCCTCAGCCCCTGGGGTGTGGGCAGGGCTGGGGGCGGGCGAAGTGGAAGCAGGAAGCGGAAGCGCACATGACTGTCACCTGGTTCGCGTCACGTGACCAGAGCTCTCCGCAGTACGAAGATGGCAGGAAGAAGTTCGAACACAGTTCGAGCTGCGGCCTTGATGTGTGTTTTGTCCGCGTTGCTGGCTCCGGGGAGATGCTCGGCTCCGGTGCCTCTTCTGATGTGGTCCAGTCACGGGTAACGTTGAAATGTTTGTCCGCGTTCGTCAACGTTCCGTCTGAAACGGACGCTGCTAACGCCGGTAGCTCAGTGTGGTCCCGTCCTGCCCACGTAGGTTCAGTTCTGACTGTTAAAACAGCCAAAGAGTTGCTGTGATGATTGTTTGGCTTCAGAAGATTCTGCTTATGATGTTTTCGTTGAATGTGGAACGTGGTAACTCTTTTTTGTAATTATTGTAATTCTTTTCTGACTGTAATTAAGCTGCTGCTGGGTCACCAGAACTTCCCCACTGCGGGATAAATAAAGTCCTATCGATCTATCTAACTGCTGCGTTCAGCATTTGCATGAGAAGAGACTTTAAGAATGGAAACTGTTGTGAATGAGGAGTGAAACGCGAAGCCACATTTCCAGCGTCTCGTGTCGACTTGGTTCGGCATAAACACTGTGTCGTTTTGGTAGCAGTGGTGCCCTGTTTAGTAAATAGGCTCTGAGGTCACCTGAGCCCGTCTCTCCCTGCGCAGTTTGCCGCCAGCGGCCTCCGCCTCCGCCGGTCACGTTACGTCCAGGGACCAGTTGGCCCAGTACCTCACCTCCGCCTTCAGCTCCGGCCCCCACACCGTGCTGCTCTTCCTGCAGGACAAGGTCAGTCTGTGGGAGAAGACGTGCTCAGATGGGGGCGAGGATTCAGACTCTGAAGGGTTTTTACAGATTGCATCATATTGTTCATATTTTCTGTCTGTGGCTATTTAAGTTGTGTAAATCAGGACAGTGTGGAGTCACGTGTAGCTGCACTTCCCATTTCCCAGTCCCGCTATAACACACAAGTATAAGGTCAGTTGACTGTGTTGTATGATGAGTCGTTTTGCTTTTATTTTGTTTGTGTTCAGTTAAGCAAAGAGGATTTTACAGTCTTTGGTGGTGTGTTTGGAAATAAGCATGATGGTGCCTTTCGAAACCTTGAGGTGAGTTTCCATCACTTTTCCATCCTTTCCAAATGACGGGAGGATTTTGGCCAGGCGGTAACTGCTCGTCGTGTTCAGGCTGCGCTGCAGTCGTCTCGCTCCTCAGTGACCCTTCCGGCTGTGGAGCGGTCGGGCTCCTCTGCCATCCTGCCTCTGCTGCAGGAGAAGATCGGGGCGTCGCCTCTGCCTGTGGACGCAGACGCTCTGTCGCGTCTCAGCATCAGCGCGTCTGTCAGCAACCTGCTGCTCATCAGTCTTCCTTACTGTACCGGGTGAGACGTTTGCTACCTGCTGCAAATACTTTCAAAATGTAAATAACTATTTACACAAAACATGTAGAAGGTTAATATGTTTAATGGTTTTTATTTTTTAGCTCACACAAGTCTTGCAGAGAAGTCCTGCGCGGCAACGGTACGTTCTAGTTACAACACGTCTGATCACGTTTTAATCTATCTAAGTATAGAGAAAAGTTGCTTTAGTTGCACAGTTCTTCCAGTTGTGTGTGTGTGTGTGTGTAATGTGTCTATGTATGTTTTCCACAGATGAAGTCATTGGGGAAGTTCAGAGAATCATGACAACAAAAAATGTCCCATATACTGCGATATACACTGGACTCAAGCCTTCACAAGTAAGCTATACAAACATGAAAGTGGTCCACAGGTTAATGCTGACTCTCGCTTATAACAGTGAAACAGCCCATGTGGAGATGTTTTAGTTGACTCGTTTTTGTTTGTCTGTTCAGAGGCTCCCAGAGAAATCTGTGTTTGACCAGCCCATGGGTCGGTCCTTGCTTGAAGCAGCTGCATCCAACGTGAAGCCTCCCGTCATGTTCAACGTGTCTGGCAGACCATGCATCATGCTTTGGGCTCAGAATTTGAATATCAGTTTGTCAAGCTCTTCGCCGTGGACTGACCTCGGAACAGAACCATCTAACCTTATTGGATCGGAGTGTTCCGACACAAACGCAGTGTGAGTACGCTTTCTGTCCGTTTCACAATAAAACCTCCAGCACCTGAGCTTTGTGCTCTGTGAGAAGAGAATGTTGTTAAAGTGATTTAAAATGGACGCGTGTCTTCTCTCCATAGGCTTGTCCTCAATTATAACACGGGGCATAAATTAAGGTAGGGAATGTGTATTATTTTGCACGTGTTTATCAGGATTGTGCAGGTTGATCTGATCTGAGTGTGAACCCACCAAGTACTTTATTGTTATATTTACTGTGAAATCTCTTTAGCAGTAGAAGTTACCAGTAATACGCTACATAAACTAATATTGTGAAATGTGTGTGTTATTGCTGTACTTTGACCAGTAGCTTTATTTTTCATATTGTATGTGCACAGTTTTCTACCAGCCTCAGGATCAGATGTAGACCTAGTGAGACGAAGTTCAGCAAAGCAAGAAGTTCAAAACTATCAAATCAGTGACAATGAAACCAAACTGTTTAATAATAATGAGAGTTATTATTAACCATTCTTTTGCTGATGTGTAGCTTTGTCATGAGTCGTCAGTTTTATCCTGGGTCTGCACGTTACTGGTTCACTCTGGACTCCGTGCAACTGCAGTCTGGACAACAAAGTGTGACGTTCATCGGGAGCCGCTTCCTAACTGCTCCTGCGGAGTATTCCTTCCACTGCCAGTCTGTCAGCAGCGTCCAGTACCCGCTGCTGCTGCCAAACACCACCAATCAAACCATGTCTCAGTGGAGGCTTAATTTCGTCAACTTCCAGGTACATCTACAGTTGCTGATTTCCCGTTTCCACTGCGCATTGCTGTGGTGCGTCAGGGAAGCTGGAGTGAGGAACGCGTTTTTAATGCTGAGTCTGCTTAGTGGCCGGGCTCGTCATTGTTGAACGTCCTGTCTCTGTTTTATTTTAACAGATTCAGGGCTTCGGTCTAAAGAATGACACAAAATTCTCCTATGCCAGTGACTGTGCTGCCTTCTTCACCCCGGGGATCTGGATGGGGCTGTTGACCACTCTGGTCATGCTGTTGATTCTTGTGTACGGGCTGCACATGATCACAAACCTATCCACCATGGATCGGTTTGACGACCCCAGAGGTCCAACAATTTCAGTACCTCAGACAGACTGACGCACCTCCAGCGGGCGCAAGTGCTCTAGTGCCTCCCAGCAGAGCAGGGCACGGGTCATCCTTGTTTTGTTTGAAGATATTTGTCTGGTGTCTTCCTCTGGTCGTCTCTGTTCTTGTGGTTTGGTCTTATAAGGCACATTTTAGTTCATCTACCACATACATAAGTGCCAAAGTGGATGCACCTTAATCATTGTATACAGTTGATTCTGTGTGTGGTTGTGTGTTATTAAAGAGCTGGTGCCTCCTTCAGGCTTCTCTTATCAGAGGATGCTCAAGGACCGTGTCAAACCTCAGCTGTGACCTGAAGACTACTGCTAATGAAATGGGTGCCTTTAATGTGTGAAATGTCTGAAAGGTTGCTCTTTGCCAACGTGTGGTAATTATTATTTTCCGTGGGGTTAAATCACAAATCAGTGACTGTTTAATTTATTTATCTAAATTCTCTCCTCCGTTCCTTTAAGTTCACTTTTACAGATTTGACACCGATCTGAAGTCAGTGCCTTGGTTTATCTTACAGAAGTGTTTAGGACATGAATACCAATAAATCCTGCTTTTAGATGAAGGGCTGTGGTTGATCTCTGGAGTTTTGGTGTCTTCTGCTTTTCGTTGGGTTCTGGAGTCAAACGGATTCTCACATCTGTCGGCTGCTTCAATAAGTCCAGTAGCGCTGACACACGTGACTACATGACGCACTACGCAACGGACTCGGTTGCCATCGTTACACGTCACCACACTTGGAGACGTCGAGACGTCGTGTTCTGCTTCTCAGAAAGCGACTCCTTGCTCTGCACAGATGTTTCCGCGTCTGTGCTTCGGCAGCTGTCAGCAGAGGAAGCTGGTTCCCCTCCACTGCAGCCCCGACCGGCTGGGAAACCACACGTCCCGACAGGCCGCGCCGCATCTCGGCCCTGGCTGCTATGGCAACCACGAGGTTTGTCTGTGGCGTAATTACGACTAAACACGTTTTCTTTCATAATGGCTCTGCGCTATTAACATGTTTATAACATACGCGGGTGGACGTTGACCATTTGCTCCACAGTTTGGCACCATAATGTACAACTTACAGAAGAGGCCGGGGAGTAAGAAGGGATTCAGTCCTTCGACTGCGGCCCGCTTCCTGCCCTGCAGCCCGGTACCTCGCCCGTTTAAAACCTCCCTGCTCTGTCAATCGCTGGGGAAGGTATTAGTATCAGTAATAACGTGTCCTCAGCAGCTTTAAGTGTTAACTATGTCCACGTCTAGACTGCGAGCCCTTCACCACAGCAGTACCAGCCCGATCAGAACCTGTCCAGAATCCCCCCGCTGAACCAAACACCTTTCAACTCAACCGCACAGAGGTTTAAAAGCACGTCACCTGCAGCCGAGGCCGGTCCAGGGTGAGTCCGACAGTTCTACCGTCACGCTGCTGAACTGAGCTGACAGCTGTTACTTTGTGATGCAGTCCTGGGACCTATGCTCATGATGTAGAGACCAACAGAAAGGTGAGCTGGCCCATGAGCTTTGGGAGCCCAGACCGGTCCCGAGTGCCTCGGCCGGAGAAGAAGTCGCTAAGGGTGAAGGTGGGAGAAGAGCCTTATGTTTGTAACGACGTAAAACAAAGTGGATCCATCTATAGGCAGCTTAGTGTTGCTTTCAGTAATGATTTGGTTTTTGTATTTGATTGATTTTTTTTAATTCAGTAACATTCCAGTGAGGATGATAATCTTCGGACTCCTTTGCAAAGAAGTGATCCGTTGCAACGTCTAACGCTCCTGTTTTCATTCCCTCAGCTCAACGGTGACAGCGAGTTCCTGAAGCGCAGGAGCAGAGTGGCCTACCTGAGTCTGTACTATTAGACCGGTGGAATAAAAGCTGTGCTTCTCGAAGTTAAAAAAAGAAACTTGTTTCTCTTTATTTACAAAACGAGTGGATTGCTGTATTTTGTATATTACACTATGATGTTCAGACAAAGTGAGTGCTTGTTGAAAAAACAAAAACAAAACAACTGACACAGCAGAAAAATGTCATCTTTAACAGAAGTCAGTTTGCCAAAGTCAGCAGCGGTACTGGTCCCAGCATCGATGGAGAGGAGCTGCTGAAAGCACGTGATGAATGCGAGTCTGTCAGTTCAGGTCATTTCTTCCTCCTCACTTTGGGCTTCTTGACTGGGCGGAGGTAAGGGTTGTCGATCACGTTGTCCTCACTGGCCTTTGTGGAGGGAACAACGCCGCTGGGAGGAAGCATGGAGTTCTCTTTGTCAGCTCCTGGATCATCCTGTGAGGGATGTGGAAATAAGCGGTAGTACACATTACACTCTCTGACGTCCCTTGAACCTTTTTCAAGAACCTGCTTGAGAAATAAACATCTTTCCTTTCTTGTCAAGATGTAGATACATTAGTGCCACTCTGAACTGTGTGAAACTTACAATTCAATCCGACAGACTCAATAACAACATAGCATCACGTACTTACTACCTGACCTTGTGTAGTCTAAAGTCTTAAATTGCTTATAAACCTACTTTGGTTGGGGAATGTTTTCTTTTTTAAAAAAAAGGCCTTTATTAAAATTTCCTTTTAGCGAAATCCTATCGTTCCTCCTTAAACACAGCTTTTGTTTGAAGCTAAAATGCCGTTTTTGGTAGAAAGCAGATTTTAAAATGGGTCATAGTGAGACACTTCTCAAGATCACCTTGGTAAATTAACAATAGCTTCTTACCCAAGCGCTATTTAATTTACATCATACACATTCCATAAAATGATATGAAGAATCCAGGAAGCCTGGTTGGTCTGAGTCCAAGCTTACACTGATGTTGTTTCCTGCCGTGTTCTCGCTGTCTGTCTGGTCATCCTGCTCCGAGGAGTCCGTCTCCTCCAGCGCCTGCAGTTCCAGTTCCGAGGGCAGAAGGGCGCTGAGATATGGGATGGCACTGGGTCGTGCTGCGATCACTGTCAAGATGGTCACCGTGGTTAGAAGGCACATAGACACAACACGCATCGTGTAGCATGTCAGACACACGTTGACTCACATGGGAAGGCAGTGATATCGTCTTTGAAGAGGCTTTGAGTTGCTCCCGTCTTGGCCATGAAGCGTGTGAGTGCTCGCTCTACATCTCTCCTCTGAGTGGCTGCCTTCTCTCTTACCACCTGGTAGTCTGACACGGGCTCTCTGAAAGTCTGCAGGAGGAAAAACACTTCACTGGTCTGAATGTCATGCTATTTAATAAATATACTGACTGAGAACACTAATGGGCCCCTATTATGCAAAATCTACTTTTCAGGCACTCTGGTACATTTATATGCATGTTTACACACATCGAATATACTAGATTCCATTTCCTCCTTTTCACATTTTGCTACTTATTCCCATACTTTCCCAGAACAGCCCATTCTGCATTTTCCCCCCTTGTAGACATAGACTAGTGTCTGTGGTCAGGTGTGGGCCAACGCTGGAGGTCTGCCATTACCGCTTACTGCCAACAAACCTCTGCTGTGTATCTTTCAAACACGTAAGAAGTCTGTAACAATTGTGCTTTTGTTTCCAAACCTGAAACGGTTCTGCAACTTTTTTGTTTGTCTGTATACAGTGCGGCAGTGAGGGCAGGCTAATGGCTACAGTGACGGAGAGAGCAAATCCAAACAAGGCTCTTGTTGCGCTGTGTTATCTGCTTTTTCTGACATAGCTGTTACTATAATGATGTCACAGCTGCTTTTGTCTTTCGATAAGTCTTGCTTACCTCGTCAGCTACCTATAGCTTGTGTAACATAATTATTCAATTTGTAGGATTAATACTATATAAATATAGAAATTGTATTTCTATACAGGCATGCAGTCACCCCAGACAGAGTTCAGTGTATGTTGGCGTTACCAGGACAACAAGAACGCTGTGACCCAACCTCCCCTACGTCGTACGGAGGCGTGAGGCTCACGTGTCATTTACATACCAAACAACACACCATGAACACTGCTTATTCTGTCAGAGGGCCAGATGCTCAGACACCTCCTTAAGACATCCAAGTCCAATATTCTTTAGCCTGAAAAGGCATAACGGGAAACCTTTAAGTGAACATTTGACTTACAGGCGTTTTAATGTAGGTGTGGGGGTCAGGAAACTCTGGGAAGTGGCTTGGGATGTGAGATGGATGTGTGCGTTTCTGTCCGGCTGACAGTGCTTTTGGAGTCACAGGTGGGTTTGTCACTGGAGCTAAAATGAACGAAAACATGTCACATTTAAAAATGCGTGTATACATTCATTAAATAAAAACACTCCAACACCAATTTAGAAATTGAGACACTACTTACGGGCAGTGATGACCATCCTCTGTGACCTTTTTGCATAAACAGGCAATGTGTCGACGCTGAAACCTGCAGTGACACAGACTTAGTGACACCAGTGGCACAACGCTGCGTAGTGAATATTCACCTGTCTCCAGGACTTACCCATTTCAATGAGGGTGATCACTGTATCTGACAATGTTGGGATGCTTCTGGCTGTGTGTTCACAATATGCTTTAGCACAGCGACCAATTTCCGTTATATCTGGAAAAACAGATCATTTAGTAAAAGCTCATGAAAACTACGTGTAACTACTTAAACGTGCAGCTGAAGGGATGAAACGAACACCAAGCACTGCCGTTTCCATACGTACAGCTCTGCATCATCTCAGTCAGCGTCTCCACCGCCGCCTTCTCTGCACTCTCGAAGCCACTCTCTGTGAGCAGGGCGCTGATGACAACCTGCAGCGTGCGGCGTCGTGCCAGGTGGTAGTTCTCTGATGGGCTTGAAGCAGCTTTACTGCCTCCCCCACGCTGAACACACAGAGCACACGGACAGCGTGTCAGACCAAAGTGCTTCACACTGCTCAGACTTCATGCTTGGTGGTGAAGACACAAAACGCAACCGACTTCAACTGAATGATGCTGTAGTTGCAGCATATATGTACAGACCACACGTATAAAACACTGGGCTGAGCCCACCTGATTATTATTTAGTCTAATGATTTTGTGCTGACTTTTTTACGTGTTGATCTGTCAGCTCTTGGTCTATTACAGGTCACAACATGGCAAACATGAGCCTCAGCCTCAGCCTAAACCTTCGGTTCCTGCCCCTGCGCCGTCAGATTAACACCCACTCACCAGCTTTTACACAGACGTTAAGGATAAAACGTTACGTTGTTCTAAGCACACACGTCAACACTGAGCGAGTTGAGGTCGTTAACTGAGCCTTGTAGCAACATCTGAGCACATTAGCTGTTAGCTAAACACAGTGAACCTGTCGCAGGCTGACGGTTCAGGGCCTCTTACCCCTGCTGAGTTCAGGGAGCCTCCAGGTGTCACTGTCGGATCCGCCATCACTCATTAAGTGGCGTCGGCGCGTTGAAGTAAACAATTTGCTATTCAGAGTAACTTTATTTTTTCGGAGAACGATTTAGCCGCCATTAGTAAACACGAAGCTAACGTATGACGTCACCTCCGCCACTCGGCCGGAAGTTGGAATAAAAAACAAGAAGCATCGCTTCTGCCCTCTAGCGTGAAAACGAAACAGGCAACACAAACGTGGTCGAATCGTGAAATAGCAAGATTTTCAATAAAATAATTCGTTTTAGTGGTTAAACCTAAAAACAGACGGTCGTGACCGGAGACAGTTGGAGATTGATTTTTATGAGAATTTATTTTTGAGAGAGAAGTCGACTGGAATTAACACACTGCTTCACTTACACTCGTACAAACGTTGTCACATAACACACATGCCATAAGTACATAGTATAATAATGCACCTACAAAACGGACAGTTTGGTTACAGCTGTCGAGACAGAAAATGATACAGAAGCAAACCATCCCAGTGATGTGTTTACCCGAGTTCTGCCAAGTCTCCCTGAGGGCTCACAGAGCATCGAAGGCATTTGTCTCTGAAACATCTGGGGCCAAGTGTTTGGGGGTGAACGTACACCTCTTCCATATACTGTTGTGCTTGGTCCATCAAACCTCTCTTGGTTATATTAGATGGTAGTTGATCTGTTCATGTGTCCACCCTTCAGATATTTAGTTTCATCCATACCACGTATACAGTCAGAACTAAATATCCTCCAGCAAAGCGGAAGGTTTTGCTCTTCTTAAGTTCTGGTTTTCAGCTTTGGGAATTTGGACATGTACAGTCTTTTATGAACATTACCAGCATACAGGTGTCTCTCCATGGGATCGGACGACTCCATCATCTTAAAAGGGGGGGGGGGGGGGGGGGGGTTCCTGAGGTAGTGGGAGATGGAGCCATGGAACTGGGATATGACAAAACACTGGTACCAGGCAAGCGAGTTTGGGAAATGGCCTGGAGCTTCCTCACATAACGAACAGAGATGGAAAGCTGGTGATTGTGGCAGTATCTCCAGATCTTTAAATCTTGTAATGTCCCACATCTTTCCGTTCTGAAGGAAACAGCCCTCTTCTTAAAACATGTATAGCAGTCAACGCGTGCTCTGTATAACAGCAATCAGCATATAAATGTCTTATTGACCAATAACGACTAACAAGCTACAGGTTCTGCTCATACAGGTCTTCTCCTTGGTGTTTCCTGCTCCTCCTCAGGGTAAACTGCACAAAAACAGTTACAGCTTTTCAGGCCAAATCTCCTTCAACCTTCTGTTCTTCAGCTTATTTGTTCGCTTAGCTTGTGGAAATAAGTTACTTTCAATTATTTCACAAACCAACATTTGACACTGTCACTAATCTTTTCTCTTAAAATCCAGAATTTCAATGAGGAGCACACTGAAATAACCATTCCTGCAGAATATGGATGATCAGGCCGCACAGACACCTGCGTTTGCTCCACATCCACGAAAAAAAACAATGACAATTCATTTTTTTTGTCCATTTTATTTTATGTGCCCGCAGCTTCAGCATCACACTTAGAGGGTCCTGTCAAACAAAATAACAGCATGTTTTAATTATGAGCCATCTCTACCTGACAGGCATTTAAAACAAATTAGGTTTCCATCTTTATACCAGGTTTGTGACAAATTTTAAAACATCTCATAAACTGACAGTCTGTGTTTGAAAAGGTCAAAGAATTTATTGCCAAATACCTGCATCACTAAAATAACCTACAGCCCATACTACACTAAAATGTGGTGAAATTAGACGTGTTCTTACTTTGTAACTATGGAGTCATTTTTTGCCAGCCTCAAGATCGAGTCATCAGACTCGCCCTGTGCAATGAAAAAAAGCAACATGTTCAGATGTTTCAGCAAGAAAAGTTAGAAATGGAGGCAGGAGTCCAACTTATCGCACCAAGGGACGATACCAGCTCAACTATAAGGCCTCTTTCACAAACATGATCTAAACCTCACTAGAGCCTTTAAGACAAGGCCAAACATTTAAACAGATCTCACTCAACATGTCAGTTAAGTTTAGAGTTTAACATACTTTAGTGAGTAAATAACAAGGGCAGAAACGTACCATTCGGCGAATAGCCCCACAGATGGCGTAGGTCTTGAACTGGCCATTGAAGCGACCGGTCACTTTGTCCACCTGCACAGGACAGAGCAAACAGGGTGTAGGTGCAATATTCACATTCCATCTAAACCCATAACACTAAACATCATGAACTTTCCAGACTGCTATGAAAATGTTTCACCAACTCCTCTACGGACAGATTTAAAACTCATTTTAACATACCTCAGCAATGTTGAGCTGGATGGAGGCATGGTCCTTGGCTCCTATGATCCTGTTGCTAGCAGAGCTGCAACACAAACAGTACTGTAAATACAATGTACAACGATCAGCAGAAGAACCGCTGATCTTATCAACTGTTACATTTTAGCAAATGTGCCGTTTGCTTTTGAAAAGACTTATTTCCACCGTAGCTGCCAACAGTGACAGGCGCAGCAGGACGTTAGCCTCAGCATGAGCCTGAATACGGATCAGTCAACTCACTGCTGTTGCGTCGCTCACAGTCCGCTTTAATGATACGTTCATCGAATCCTACCCACTCACCATTTACGTGGGACGTAGAGGTCCACAAATTCACCAGCGTCGTTCTGCATGTTAACAGATGAATCGGGCGGTCGCCTAGAAATCTGAGAGAAATAAGATGTGATTAGGTGGCAAAGACAGGGCCTCTTCATTGTGATGCTAGCTAATGCGAACATGCTAACACGCACGCTGGAACAATGTAACACGAGTTTGGACGCAACAATCTCAACTAACCAACGTCGTAACACACATAAAAACCACAGTCGTCTGTTCCAACCAGCTGAGAGGCAGCCGCCGAACATGTGCGACTTGGTCCGCACGCCGCTGCTCACACGCTCAAACACGCGCTATAGCGGAAAACGGCGCCCAGACACTAGATACACATACAAACTCACATTAACCGCATTAATGTGGCAAAGTGTACGCGAACACGAGCACACAAGCGAACTTTCCAACGTTTTACAAACGGCAGCTCAAATTAAACCCACCGTGTGCAACAAATGGCCGACAGGAAAGAAAGACTGACCCGGAAACGAAGCAATCGACTCCTCCTTCTTCTTCGCCTCCGTCCAAGCGCTTATTGGCGGCTGGCGAATAGGAAAACGGCGCCACACCGCCACCTACTGGCGGGACCAGTTCTCTGAACGCGCCTCATTAAAACACACACATTAAACTACATGATCTGAGAAACAAAGACTGGTAACAAACATTGTTCATTCTCCAGATTCCTGCTCCAATTGAAGTGTGTTCTTCCAGTGACACTAAGCTCAGTGACGCAGGATCTAACGTCAATTTACTTTGGCCATTTCTTTTTACAGACGTATGCACATAATGACTCAGGAGTTTATTTTTTCTTTTTGTAGTTTCTGCTTTGACAGCACGAACTCTTCTTTGGCCTCATTCCTCCATTTAATATTTTTTTTTCCAGCATTGCAACACTTTTCAAACTTGTCACGTTGATGCCATGTTCAACAATCAAGGACTGGAAGCCGCTCGTCATTACCAGTAGAGCTGTGGAGACTATCGCTGCAGTAACAGGTACAGACAATGAACAAGTTCGACCCAAGACACAGAACCTGCTTCAAAGCGGTTTCGCTGCGACATATGTCAACTGCCACACTGAACACGTCACATCCTCTTTGTCAGCGGTTGAGTTGTTGCTCAGGCATCAGAACCATTGGCTCAATAAGTGTCAGAACAGTGAAGAAGAATGAAAACCACTCAAGTTGTAACAATTTTAATTTCCTGCCATGAACTTGATCAAGCACAAGAAAAGCCATTGACAACACAAAGAAAGAGAGAGAAAGAGCATTAATATTACAGAGAAGAAAGATGGCGACTGTTTTCACCTCCATGTTGCAGAAGGGAAGACAAGACAGAATAATAAAGCTAGAATAAAAACTTGGTTCAACTCGTCTGTTCCATAGTGATAAAAGCTACAAAAACTATCAATATTCTAAACATCTTAAGAACATACAGATTTAATATACAGAAATACTTCAATACTTGGTATGTACCCCCTCCCTGTCCTCAGTCCTTACACGCACCCTCAGAATCGAGTCTGTCTTCAACTCTCCGCTCTCTTCCACCGAACCATTATCAAGGTTTGATCTATGCGTGTGTGTGTATTTGATAGGGCTGTTTAAAATGTGTTCATGGGTACAAATGTTTGTATTTGTGTGTGTGAGCTGTAATTTCTCAAATAAAACACTCTAAGATAAGACATTTAGGAAATCCTAAGGAATTTAGGATGTAGAAAAGATGGCAGGTATCATTTATATAACGATGAAAGTAAAATTGAATCTATGAATTTTCCATAAACCTAAAGAACAGAACCAGCTCATGTTTGACAGAAAAAAACAATAAGCACGTTTTAGAAATGCATAACTAATAAACATCCTCTGATCCATTTTGTGTTGATTTGTGGCCTCTGCTAGAAAACAACATCACTCATTATGTTTTTGAGAAATTACAGTTTAATCTGTAGACAATTTCTGGGTCTATATGCAAGACGTGCCTGCGTGTTAGTGCCCGTGTGTGAATTAACAGCAGCAAGTGTTTTTACAGGGGGTCATACATTCTCTGCTTTAATTCAACTGAGGATGGGTGGAACCTACATAAGACACCAGTTTCACCTTTCCAATAATATTCCACCAACTAGTGAGCATCACATGTTTGAAATAATTACAGCTGCTTCCAGATGTATCAAGATGAATGAAATTTGTACGTAATGTATCTTCCAACTCCTTGTACGGTTGTAGGAAACCTTCAACATGAGGGTTTACTGATTTCTGAGGAATGTTGGTTTTAGAATTAGGCTCATTTGGATCAGATGCTGTTACCTTTTATTGTGTTGACTTGACATATACACATTTTTGTTTAGCAACTTTTTGGTTTTTATTAGAAATCTTAGAAAAATGTCACGTCTTTGATAGGACAGTGCCAACAACTGCGTGTGTTGACCGTCCTTGAGATGACGGACTGATGTTACACGTCTAACCACCCTGTCTCATATTAACTGCCATGTGTTTTGGTTGTTGAGCAAGTTCCACAGGCCCCTAGGAAACAAACAAACAAACGAAAACAAACAAAAACACCAAACAATGCCTCAAAGGAGATTTGACATATTTCCTAAAACAAATTGACACATTTGAGAAAAAATAAATAACAGTAGGGGGAACAGAAAGGTGAAAATGTGACAGAACGCTACCGATGTCTCCACAGGGGAGTTAATTGATTGATTAACAATGTGGAGAACAGGATGAGAAACTAAGCATTAAACCTGTTTTATGTAAGGAAATGAACAGTATTTAGCTCAGAATGCCTGAACAACCTGTTTAACAAAAATCATCTACATCTATCAAAGGTTCAGGCTCTACATACATTACAAAAAATAACCAATTACCAAAAGATTCAGACGTCCCAAGAACTATGTTTAAAGCTACACATCCTCACCATAATGCCATGTAGTTTTATGGTCATCAGCCAAATATCTACACGCTGTAAACACGTTTTAGAGATCAACAATCGAAACCTGTGACCGGTCATGGCTGTCGATATTTAGACGGTAACACATGCTCGAAGTCTTACAAACGGAACTGATCCCTGTTTCCAGCCGCCTAAACAAATGCAAACCAGCCAACGGTGCTACTGCTCCATTTGTGCTCTATCAGCGATTAGACCTGTAGAGCATAGACACGTACTCTGAAGCCAGGAAACGGGCCTTCAGTTCCGGTCTGTTGTTTCATGGCCCTTAAACAACCTGCAAAGCTGTGACTGTGAATAAACTCTGTCATTCAAGCTGTTTGTGGTGAAACCACGGCTGACAACGCAACAAATTACAGAAGGTCCAACCTGTCTTTATTCTAAAACCACTTATCTCAACAACACAAAACATATGAACACACGATGAGGATGAACAGATTTAATGGGTTGAGAAAGACTGGTTCATGTGGCTGCTTAACTCTATGGGTGAACGGAAATACGACAAAGCTGCCGATAACCCTAACACACGTCATTTGGTTGTTGGCGTACACAAGGCAGGCAGTGTGTCGATGCTGTATTGGCAGCTGTTCCATTACTTACATATTCGGTAGAGCTGCATCTTTGTCCGCACAGTAATATGTTTCCTGGATGGTGGCAGCGGTTTTAAGACAATTGTAAAAATAAAATAGAAAAGACTTTATCGTTAAGTAGTTTGAGGTGTTTTGTTTCTGTGCATCCTCCTCTGAAGTGGTCACGGCAGTTTGTATCTACAAAAGGTCAGAGGTCGAGAACTCCCAAAGATGTAAAGACGAATCGCCGAAAAGCCCCAAATCACATTTTCACCCTTTTGTTTCTACCCCAGAGAGATTTACAGGCAAAGAGGAGTTTTAAGTGTGCTGCACTGAAGGCGGTCTTGACTTTTGGATTCCCTCTCTCCGCTGGCTGGGTGGTGGATGTGGATTTAAACATTATCTATGTGCGCTGCAGCAGAAACACAAGAACAGCACATGCTCAGTTTAAAGCTCACACACGTCTTTCCTTAACAAAACAGTTAGCTGAAGGTGAAAGAGTTGTGAATTTTAAATGTGTATTGTTCCAATTATCGAGAGCATAGGACGTTTGAGACCAGGCTTCGAGCTGTGTCTACGTTTATCACACGTTTCTCTTCCCTGGTGCTTCCTCAAGTGGGATTTGTTGAGTTTTCATAGTTGTATTGTTATAATATGTAAGGTCTTAAACTTTACATGGTAAAATACTTGAGATGACCTTTGATAGTTGATTTGGTGCTATATATATATTTTATTTATTAACTACAGTAAAGTCTTTACTTTATTCCAGTTTTCTAGGATTTTTTGATGCTAGGACACAAAAGCGAGGCTGACCTCTGCACTCTGCCTCTGCATCTTGTGCACAGAGCAGGACACCGAGTCTTCCTCCTCTGACGGCTCACGTTCCGACTCCCGCTCCCGCTTTCCTGTGACGCTTCCTCTGCTATGCAGGAGAGGCCCTGAATGAAACGGCAAATAGGATTAAAATTATGTCTTGCCACGAAAAAGACCATAGAATAGAGAGGATATTTGTGGTTAACGCAAAATAGTGGGACTTCCCATGAACAACTACGTTAAGTTCTAAGGAAAAATGCTACATGTGACTATGATTTCTATGAATGACTAAAACACAAACATGAGCCTTATATCCTGTCCATCCTACCTGGATGTTGAGGCACAGCAAACTCATGGTACAGTTGGCTGCTGGTGATGGCCTGGCTAGCGTCTGGCACTGAATGGTATCCTGGAATAAACACGATGAACATTGAGCTTAAATATTATACGTTTGTGTAAATGACTGCACGCATGATGTTCAACTCTCTGGGGTCAACGCATGATTGACTTAACATGACTTAGCCGCAAAGCAAAACCTATGTCACTGTATATTTCTAAAGGAATTCTGTTGAAGGGCAGATATAAGCCACGGATATATGAAACAAAGACTGGAAGACAAATGCGGTTGACAGGACAGATCCGAGTCATCCGACGGCCTACCGTGCTGCTGCTGCGGCTGCTGCTTGGGCAGTGGGTGCGGTCGTTTCTGTTGTCCAACACCGCCAGGCCCTGGATGTTCTTCGCTGTCGAAGTTGAGCAGGATGCTTCCACTGGCGTTGCCTGCTGCGACAGGGCTCCCAGACATGCCGGGAACTGAACACAAGCAACGATCACAAAATTAGAACAACAGTATATTCCGTAAAACATTCACGTCGATATTATTTTTTCCTGACTCACAGTGTGTGTTGGTGGGAGTGGCCCCTGCCTGCTGGTCTCCAGGAGAGTAGGCCATCATTCCTCCATTCCCATTCCCGTTGGTAGACGGCACTGATGCCAGCAGGCCTGAACAGACAAATTACAGAAGAGAAAATCCAGACATTATTTTACAGTGTTAACATCTAAGGTCAGAAGTTTTGCTTTGTGGTTATTTCTGGTGTCAGAAAAGGTCAATTTAAACGGCAGCAAACGTGGTTTCATTCATTTACATTTAGTGAAACCGAATCAGGTCTAGAAAACCACTAAGCCGTCTACACGTCGTTCAGACTGTTGTGAAATGAAGCAAGTCACACTCCCGCACGGCTCGATTCCTTACCCAGGCCCCGGTATCGGCTCAGTTGCTGGTAGATCTGCTTCATCCTTTCGATGTTGAGGCGGCTGGCCTCTGCGTGGTGCACCATGGGCTTCGGGTAATGGACTCCAATTATGCACTTGGCAGCGGCCTGAACGGTCTCTGGAGCGTTCCATGGATCGTAAATGAACTTAGCAGGGAAACCTCGGAGGACAGGTAAGTATCGTCTGGAAGCACAGGGAGATATTATATACGCCGACTTCATCAACAGCACGTGGGAAGTCGCACAAAAAACTCAGACAGAGTGATGCAAAGACTACTTGCAAACATGAAAGGCTACAATGACTCTGACATAAATATAATAGCTATGATTGAAAAACACATAAATTAGCTTTACAGGTCTTCAACTAATTCAAGCATCAGATAAAAAGTTATTGTACAGACGTCATAATATTCAAATGCTTTTTAAAATAATTATCCTTACATCTTTGTCTTCGTATTAAACTACATGATACATTTTGGTTCATATTCACAGCCCATGTATGTGCTTTAAATAATAAAAGCATGCTGGTCTTCAGCACTTCATGCTTCATGGCAAATAGCTGCTACAAAATGAAAGCTACAGACAACCACAACACGGCACAGCGTGGCTATAGTACATGACAGTATGAGCACAGAATCAGGTTTGAAAGACTGCGGCACTGAAGTGAGCTACCATCACAGTGCCCAGTGAGGAGTATGGTAGAAAACGAGGGGATGTGGTCCCAGACAGCGTTTACTGTAAGTTGGTGTGATAGCACACACACCACAGACAGAAAGGACGATCCTCCAAATTATTAAGCCAATAAAACGCTGCAACAACATAAAGAATTCAGCTCACAATACAATTTCAACCAGCTGAAGTTACATTTTTGCTTTTTTCCCCTTGGGCTGTAGTGGATTTGCTCCGTGTGACAAAGAGAGACCACCTACCTACTGCACTCGGTCCAACCTTACCCATTCCAAGCAGGGAGACAGACAGGACTGAGGAGGGGGGACGAGTGGAACTGTGGGAAGTGTTCACAGTGCAGCGCTGAGAGGCACAGAAAGTGAGGGTGGGGGCGGGGGCGGTGCGGCGTGGACCAACGCGCGCATGCGACAGACGGCCCTCCGGTTACTACGGAGATCGGCCCATCGCTAGAGAGATCGCTGCTGATAGGGTTGGTGATGCTAGGACATGTCTACTGTGACAAAAGAGTGTACGTCCCCCACACGTCATCCAAACCGGACCGGAGCGGGTGTATAGTGCGAAGGCTCGGTCATTGACAGATTTGGCTGAAAACGGAGTCATTTGAAGTTGCTTTGTTGCTTTAACTTTGATACCTCCCCCCAGTCTGAATATTTATGGGTCGATCCTCTTCGTACTGTCAAATAACGTAGGTGTGGAAAAATACAACTAAAGTCCAAATCAATGACAGAAGCCTTCCATTATACCTCAGAGCTCCAAGGACCCCTCCCTCCCTCCAGCCCCCCCCACAGTCAGCCAGCGGAGGACTGTAGAGAGCTCATACCTGCCCCCTGTCCCCTAGACTGTGGTGGTTGTCAGCGGGCCCGAAGCCCCCTGACGGTACAGTCCCACTACCACAGCGCCACTCTCTGGGCTGGCCCACTAGGGGGCCCCCTCATTTCACCAAAAGGGACCACAACCCTTTTGCCAGGAAGATCCGCGACCTGCCAGTAGCCAGCAGTCCTGCAGAGGACAGCGGGTGCGTTGTGAAGGTCTGTGGCCTGTCATATTAAGACGAGTGTGATACGTGGCGTGTTCAGACTGTTTGCTTTATTGTTCCTCACTGTGCTACTCTAAAATGTAAATATTGTGGGATTTTAAATTTTAATTTAAAGTTTTATAGAGATGCTTTCCTATTGCTGCCTTTCACAGCCATGTGACCCAGTGTTCTGCTAATGGAAATGAAACGGAGTCGTTTTGCATATGTGCTCTGTGTCTCTCAGCCACTGCTCTGGGTCCTCCTGAACCAGCAGGGCTGCATTCACACAAGCAGAGCGCCACTGAACATTTCACAAAGGGCCGGATGAGGGGCTTTGCCCAGCGCCTGGACAACGGACCGGCTCACGCTGGCACAGCAACAAGTACCGACACCAACCGTGCGTCACTGCAAAGGCAGAGCTTGTCCGGCGCCTCTCCTCGCCACCCTCCGGGGAATGCTTCATAGTCCTCTACCTCTAACGAATGCAGCCGAGGCGTTCGCATTTCCCTGCCGAGCGGTCAGAATCCCTTTTGACGAAATGAGACGCTACCGAGTTACAAACCCGCCTAGAGGGTGTCGCTGGGGCGCGAGCAAAGTCTCACCCCTCAGTTACACAGGTAAATAAAAACAAACAGCACAACACAACCCCTACTTCCATCCAAGGCAGCCAGACTGCACCCGGGTGGAGGGTGTGTGAGAATAGCCAGTTATCTTAAAAGCAATCAGCTACAATCTGCAAAGGGGAGAGGGATAGCTGCACCTATCCCCAAAACACAAACACAGTCACATCCAGACAAGACAAGCATTAATCTACACCTTTCCACAAAAATCATCTGGTTGCAACAGTTATCCAAACGGATGCACTTGCACAGTCACCAAACACACATTCATAAACAATTGTGAATACTGGAATTACAAAAGACATGCCAGATTCAAAAATGAAAGTGCTGAAGTTTAACAGAGAAGTAAAGACAGATGGGCACAGTAGGAGGGTTAGGGTTTGGTGTTTTTCATTCACTTACCCAGAAATCTGGAGGTCCCCTTTCATCCCCTCATCTCTCTCTGACTGACTCTGGTAATTTAACGAACTGCATGTATTACAAAACTAAGATAAGGAATCTGGTCATTTCCAATTATCAGTTGAATTTTTCTTTGACTTGGTTGCGCAAAAGCTGGACCAGTTGACCACAGTCTAGCCCAGACTACGCTCTAAACCACACTACACAAGGTTTAAGAAGCAGATTCACTGCCGCTGGTCCCGTCTAAGGCATTTATAGTGTAGCTACAGCTGTTCGGTAATTACGAGGATTTCACTGCTTTTACGTTGGACCTAGAGTTTACACATTCTATCTACGCCAGGCTCGACTCAGCTTCTTCTTCTTATCCTCGCTTGGCAAACGTGCAACAAATCAGACGAGTTTCGTAGAATGCGTCAAGATATGGACGGATATCTTCATTCCCCTTTTGTGCTATAACCTCCAGGCCTACACGGTGAAACAGCCATGAAATAAATAAAAACACTGCAAGTGTTCAAGCTAACAAGATAAATTTCATTTAACGATACATTTCTGACTGACGTGTCCATACAATCAAATCCGAAAAACGTCCCGATTGTTCCATACTATGCTTTCCTGCATGTGCGAAGTCTTGAGAGATAGAGGGAACAAAGGCACCATCCAGGTCGGGTTGGTTCAGCAGCTGACATCAAGAGGCGATGCCAGGAAAGGTACCCACCTGATGAAATCCCCGTTTGGGTCGGTGCGCCGGCCGAAGCCCACGGGGCAGTAGCAGTGGAAAAACTGCTGGAAAAATGAACTACAGGACAGCCACATCCAGCTACCCGCGTTCACACTCCAGTCTGCATCGAGAAGCAACTCCTCAAAAACCTGCAGCAGCACAAAGACAACGTCCAGGTCAGGTCGCACCTGCAACAGAGCACGTGAGCCACGTTTATTTATTAAGCGCTGGGCATCCGTACCTTCATCCCCTCTTCCCAGCTGATCCAGAGGTCCCCTCTGGTGAGAAAGCAGGCCACCGCATGCCTGGCCAGGTGATGGATCCAGCCCTCCTGCCTCAGCTGAGTCATGATGGCGTCTATCCAAGGAAAACCCGTCTTGGCTTCGGCCCACTTAGCAAACGCTTCGGGATTCTTGTCCCAGGGGATGCGGACGCATATTGGGTTTCCTTCCATCTTGTCAAAGCGTGGGTTGTTGGTGGCTGCGGTGTAGAAGAACTCGCGCCACAGTAACTGGCCGTACAACGACAGCGGAGGGGAGCTGTTCTTCTTCACCTGAATACGCATCAACAGGAACAAAACTCAGGTTTGTCAGACAAAAACATTTCACACATATAGACATTTATCGAGTGAAGCATCAAATGTTTATTCTCCTGCCCAGAGACGCTGTGTACTGAGCCCTTCCTATAGGCCAGTTAAAGAAAGAGGAAAGGCCTTAAACGCGTCTGATTTCATTCAGCTAAATAATAAAACATTTTTTATTTCATGTTTGTACAGCTACTGAACATTGGTTAAGTAAATACCACCGACCAAAGCAGGGACATCATGATACCCAACTGATATAGACACCACATGTTAGGTTCCTGGCGGCTTCCTCGTTGTGTCTAGTAGTGTCTCGTTTGTGTTCAGTCAGTATCTTCTCCGGTCTGCAATTAAGGTCTTTTTATTTCTTTGCTTGACAGCTTGTTCCTGCTTTAGTAGTGGTTTCGATTCTTTGTTTCCTGTCTTTTTGTTTTGCCTGAATGGTCAGTTACTTCATGTTTTGAGCTTATTGTCCTGCCTTGCAGTGATTTTTAGTGAGAACTTGTTGTTTTCACGTTTCTAATATTCTGTTAATTAAATTACTCTGAGTCTTCCCTGTAGTACAGTAAACCTTCGTTGCCTGTAACATCAGAAGTTGGTCACTTAATCAGTTAATACAAAGCAAAGTAAACAGGGGATTTGTACGCTGACCTTGCGGTACAGGTCAGTGAGCTTGAAGTAAAACAGGCGACAGGAGAGGCAGCCAAAGCGCAGGTAGGGGCTGAGGCCTGTTGGGCTGGCCAGCAGCGAGTTGGCGTTCATTCTGGGGCGCTCAAAATTAGCCACCCATGCCTGCGAGGACAGAGAAGACAAAGGTAGAGGACACACGTGATCCATCAGCCTGTGACACAGCAGTCGCATTTCCAACACACAAATTATTTACTCATTGTAGTATAAATAGTAGAGTTTTGGGGCAGAGAACATCTTCTCACGATTCACCACAACGCAGGTCGATTCTGGTGACTGAGCTTTTCACGTTAATATAGAAGAATCTCTACAGCACAGAACCGACCTTTCTCTCTAGATGTCGCTCTATCCGGGTCAAAGCCTCAGTCTCACCTCCAGGCCACACAGCTGAAGGCAGGCCCTCGGTGTCAAAGCCTGAAAACAAATGGTTTACGAATGTGTCATATTCATACGGTGGGTGAGTCAACACTGCTTCAGTTATAATATGTCACATCTCTTCTAAACTTCAGGTTTTAATAACAGTCGTGTTATTCTGTGTCCTGTTATTCTCATTAACTCATTGGTAATCAAGCGCCACTAACAACTAACAAGTGGCTTTTAACTGCCACAAGACTGAACAGCTGTTTGTACTAACTCAACAGTTGTGTGATGTTCAACAACTTTGCAAACATTACTACTTTCTTTATTGTTAGAAATGCTTTTAAATGTTCTAATCCCCAAATTCAGAACTTACAGGCTAAAAATAAAAACCAAAGGCTACTTTAGGACCGAATGACAGCTTGTGTGGGATGAAGCAGACATCTGCAGCGATGGCATTAGCGGGTGAGCCGTAAATATCTGCCTTATGACTGAAACTGTCGCACAGGTGTAAGCGGCAGACGGACTGTGCTCCTGACTGTATAAATAGACAGTGAGCTCCTGTGAATGGAACCAGACATCTGGAAAAAAATCTCAAAGGAGCCGATCATGTCGCCCGATTAATCCAATAGTGAGCATTTACAAGACATGTGGCTACAGAGAAATTCCATTAGCAGTTAAGGAGGTTAGTGATCAGGCAGCATAATAGGGGACGAATTACTGTTTTCAAATCTCAATTTCTATATATGCCAACCCTGTACAGCACAGACAGGCAAATTCCCAGGTGTTTGTTTTGTCACCTAGCTCTTCCAGGGATGGGACTCCGTACTTGTCACCATGGTCGTCAGAAAGCGGGGTGACACACCGCCCCATCAGACTGTCCGACAGCGTCTCCACAGGCTTCTCGGGAGGATCCATGCGACTGATTAGAGTCTGGAAACGCTTGTAGGTGAGAGGAGGCTGTCCGCCATTCAGCTCGATGATCCTGGAGAAAAGGGAAAAGAAGTTATCACCTTTTAAAATAACGTAGATATGTTTTAGCGTCGTTTGTTTTTTCTCACTTGTCCAGGTCATAAAGGGTGTGTGATATCTTGACGATGACCTCCACCCCTGCTTCCATGGCCAGCTTCTTGATCGCAGCATCTCGCTCTTTCCCAAAAGGTTCTGAATCATACTCGAAGGTCAGTCGAGAGATCTTCCACTCCTGACACACAGAGACAGACAATGAAGCTGCCAGGTTACTTGTTTAGTTCTTGTCAAAGGCCGAAACCACAATGATTTAGTTTACAACCAAATACCTACTCATTCAAAAACTGTGTAAACTATGTAAAGAAGTGAATAATTGTTTTGGGGCACGTTCATGCCCATCTTCTTAGTTAGGTTGACTGGAACTCTCACCTTGAATGAACTTTCACATTTGCTGTGGTTTGTTTACCTTCAGACTTGCTGATAAAGAGCGACGATGATGTGACCAGTGCTAAGTGAACTGGATTTGTTCGTGGAACGAACGTGATCGGACAGGTTCTCGACATTCTGCTTGGTATATCGCCAAGATAACTGCCAGAGTTATGAGCACATGCTCATAACACACAGCACTTGTGTTTACTTTCTTGTTCTCGCCACAGATGAATTCAATTAATGAGTGAACACACCTGTGGCTCGTGGTGATGCATTTGTTCAGTGCTCACCTTAAACAGTCGTGGGAACACGTTAGCTGGTTGGCCCCTGATAACAAAAAGGCGAGAGTTGAGCTTACGAAGGCTCGCATCAAGATCCTCCAAACACTGAAGAAGAAACCTGAAAAGAAGAGGACAAAGAAGAAAGGGGACAATAAACACACACGGCCTTGTCAATGACACACGTATATCCCGGACTTTGTGGTCACAACTTTATTACATTTCTCCTCTCAGACTCCACTGTGATACACATACCTTCAGTGTCAGAGGTTCAGGCATTTATGGCTGCTTTAGCATTAAGGGGCTTCAGTTTGTCTGGTAAAGCTACTCTGCTGGAATAGTCATTAAAAATATCCCAAGAGAAGATAATGTGAGTTTGAGGACGGAGTAGTATGAGCAACAGGTACATTAACCTCCCGTTTTCTGCTTTTACATTGAAAGTCTTGTTTGTTTATCCCTTTGTTCTCTACCGACGGCCTCGTCCCTCGGCACCAGGGTCCATCATGATACCATGATGACGCTAAATGGACAAAAGTTAGGTGAGAACTAAAGACTTTTTTCATAATAAGAGCTGGTGCATAATATCTGCCACCTTCTGAACAGGCAGAGGTGTAAACTAAAAGAAGTCGCCCTTTCATTAACACATGTCGCATAGTTGACCATCACATGTACAGACTTGCTGTGTGTCACAGGCCTGATCACCGGCGGAGCAGCCAGACTGCAAGCTGAGCGGACGGCCAGATGATGTTCTGCTCCCTCCTGTCTGACCCTTTCGGCCTTATCACTAAACCGGTCGAGACTCGCTCGCAGCCAAAGCTCCATGTGCTCCCAATCCACGCGCAGACACACACACAGCCTGCTTTGGGGCAAGGTCGTGCACATTTAAGGCATGTGCCTGATTATTCATGAGCCAGACAGACTCACCAAGTGTAGGGGAGCTTTGAGAAGTGAATTATTGGTCTGGGTCCGTCTTTCTACAGACCTTCAGTTAACTTCAGATGTTTCGTGGAACTTTCAAAGACCGTTTGCTTTGGTATCCTCGGTACTTACTACTACAAAATCATTTCAATGTTTGAGGGTGGACGCCTGAAGTGACCCCACTGACTAAAATTGGTCTTTGATGGATCATGTACACATGCATTCTTCAACTTCCACTTACTATACAACAAACAACTAAGCAGCCAGAAGAAAAAACAGGAGATATTCAGTCACTCGGTTCAAAATGTGTCTCCTCACTTGATTCTACTTTGCCGCATGTATAAATACTGTGTTAATACGTTCACACATAGTAACTTGGTATCTATTCAGCGTTGTCAGACGCTGTGAGCCTGAACTGAGCCAAAACCAACTTATAACTTATACTTCAAGCGTCACAGAAAGAGACGTGGGTCCGTTTGTCAAGCGAAATAAGCAGATTATGCAGTGACATTTAAAAAGCCGAGCAGAGACGTTAGGCAAATCAAAGCTGTGCTCACTTGCCCACATGTACAGCAGTTTGAATGCTGAGACGCACTTCTTCCAGGTTTTTGGTTTCAGCCCACACACATTTACATGTGTGTTGCTGGGTTAGCCACTATGTACCTGGAACACTGGGATGTGTGTGCGTTTGTCAGTCCTTATATAACTGTCCTGACCTACATCTGTTAGAACAGACACACTCAGCTTCCACCGTACTATAACACAATCCCTTAGCCTAGTAACCTCATTCCTGGCCATGCACTCAGACAGACACACACATCCACGCACACGCTCCTGCCTTCGTCTGCATTCTGTAAGAGTATATAGAGAACAGACAGTCGTAGGGTGTGGGAATAAAACATGCTATTTCTCTGTCTACACACAACTTTGGTGATATTGCTTTTCAAAGTAAAGCCCGTCTCCTCATCTTTTTTTTTTACAGTTGCTGGTCCAGTCCAAAATCTTAGTCTGCACCTTAACTTGTCAAGTGTTTGAGTCTTGAGTATATGTCAGACTTAAGAATTTTAGTTTAAGGTTTCACTGCGTTGCCAACTTGTTGACTGTTTTGCTAAATCAGTTGACTTTCCAAATTCTCTTGTTCAATTCACATGAGTGTTGTTCTGCAGGTACTGTCCTCAAAGCTCTCACAGGAAGTCACACTGGACCAGAGGCCAATATCTTTAACTTCTTAGATTTCCAGGTCAGAAGGATTATTCTCTTGGTAATTGTTAGGCAGACAAGTAGTGATGTTTTGTATATTTCTTCTGAGGAGACACACAGATGTGGGTTTTCTGCGGCTCAGGATGCTGTAGCAGGTTGTAATGTATTCTTTATGTTCATTTTGGATTTAATTATTGATTTCAGCTGTTCAGCCCCTCAATTCCATTCAGATTATGTGTTAAATGATAAATAAATATTGCTCTCGGTGGGTAATTATGTCCTGCTGCCGTGTTGGGTTTTTCTGGCTGTTACCTCGCGTGGCCTTGACACAACCAAGGTCTCTGTTCGTTCTAATCCTAAACAGTCCCAGAACGGTTCTGAACGCTTGTCTTGAAGTCTAGAGAAAGCTCCTTTGCTGGAGCCACGTGAAACCTTTACACACCTGTGATATTAAAATTAGACTTGGATAACACAAAGCCTTCTGAATCCCACTTGCATTAACACTGGACACCAGAGACAGTTAAATCACTATTTGTATCCAACACAGAAGCAGTTATGAGCAAAACTATTATTAGTATGACCAGTCCAGTTACTAGTCAGCTTACGTTCACACTGCATATTATGTTATATGGCTTTGTTCAGTCCTGGTCTGACCTGAAGGTCAAATAGGCACATGATTTGCTCTTTTACGGTTATACATGGACACAAAAATAATAATAATAATTGTTATTTTGCTAATTGTTTCTTAGAAGGAACAGTTTGTGGGGTTTGATTATGCAGAAATAATAGAAGTGCCTGTTGTGCACCACAGATGGATTCTTCACCTTCTCACAACGTGAGGTCATCGCTCTAGCTGCTGGCAGAAGTCACTGTACAGGTTTATCAATGGGACAGAACAGATGGCCACGTAGAAATCCCAGCGCTTAAGCTGCCCAACAGCTCCTTTGTTTTCATAGATAAAAAATAGCACATTTTCTTTCAAATGCTTTATTAGGTGATTCATTTATCTTTACCTGCGTCTCCAGTGTTTTCTATTGGAGAAGAGGTCACACAGGAAAAACCTTCGCAAGTAGGTCATGATCACATAACTACTCAGTTTCATGCGCCGGCACACTAACCTACATCTCCTACACAGACTATTCTCACATTTTCCCTAAACGGGAAAAGGATTGATTATCCACCCTTTCATAGTTTTCTCCTGTTTGATAAGCATTATGACGATGGGACCGTGGAGAACATCCTCCGTCTGGTATCTGCTATCGTCATCTAAACTATCCTAACATTTAGTTTAACGTGTCCTATTCTAAAAGCATGAGACTTAGTCATTTACATTAATGTGATTTTAATATTGTTCATTTATTCCCAGAACGTTTGGTGTAAAAGCAGCTCTGAAGCGATGCTCTATGGTTTTTCATTTATCAGTGTATGAAAGTAGGCATCCATGTTACCCAGAATGCATTGTGAACATCCCACGGTGTCATGGCGTGATCCGTTAATTTGGTTGCTCATTGTTAATTCTGGATTATTATAATTACTTTCCACCAGGCTGTCAGAGTTGAGCGAATAGTGACGTCTTCTGTGGCATGAACGCAGCACGTTTGCGTTGTCAATGTCAGACCGTGAGCTCCTGTGTTTATCCTTTTGCAGTTGTTCTGAGGAGGTAGAACTGAAAACACCTGAGCTGTAAGGGTGAGAGTGAGGTTCGGGCCTTGTTTTTCCAGTCAAACCGAGAGAGTTCTTTAAACCGGTTATCGGTTGGGGAGATGGGCAGCACTGAATAACGACACCCAGGTATGAGGTAAAATAAAATGGGAGGGGACCTCTCTGAACACCCTGTGTGCTATTAGTCCAAAGAGTTTAGAACCGTTTCCAGCCTGTAAGAACTCACATACTTTCTCTCACATAAAACTATTTTCATGTGTATTTCTGAACTGGTCTCCTTTATCTATTTTCAGAACAGATCTAATCTGAACTAAACTTAATTAGCTCCACTCCTGTTGTACGGTGGGATGAGGAAGGAGTCAAGTCTTGAACTGCTAACATTAGATTCAATGGGACAACATTATACCAACTCAGCTGTTTCCAGCAGGACACACACGGTGATTTCTAACACACATCACTCATTTGACAGGACAAAAGCATCTGGATGGATTCCCACTACCCAGTTTGTTACTCATGTGCGTTAAGCATAGCGAGAAAAAAGCCTCTTCCTACAGACTTGACCATTTCAAATCCAAATGCCAGCAAGTTTCAAACTCAGACCAACCCTGACATCATGTTGTGTGTTGAAACACTGCAGCTCTGTGGTTTCTATTTCCTTCCTCTCTCCTGTCAGATACTCATTAACTATGAGCGACAGCTTTCAGACAATCAGCTAATGTACAAAACAAATACAATGTGTTCAGGCTACATTTCTTAATGTGGCTGTAGTCTCATGATACATGTTTCATTGATTTACAATAATTTAGACTATGCAATATAAATCAATAAACACTTTTAAATTATTTTTTAAGTTAGAATTTCTTTTTATATTTGGTCACTTAATATTCAGGCCAATTAGGCCAAAAGCAGAGATTTAAAAAATACACCAAAAAAAATCACAAACACAGCGGTTTGTCTGCTTTTTTCTAAGAAAACTAAAATCTAGACTCGTATGGGGACAAGAAACAAAGAATTACCTCCATCTGTTGACCCCGACGTTGGAGGAACCTGCAAACCACGGATCCAGGAAGTAAACACAGCGAACTGTGCCTGCCTCTCGGACCGCCTCTCGAAGAGCTGGGTTGTCATGAAGGCGGAGGCCCTTGCGGAACCAGTGGATGGAATTTGGGGCCATCTTATTCTGAAAGATATGGGCAAGATAGAGAGATCACAGAAAGAAGACTCACTTTGTAGAGTTGGCATAAAGTGGCCCCAGAACGTGTCGTACAAATAGCACCGGGATGCAGCCAGTCTTCTGCTGGAGGTTTCTTCCACTAGAGCCTTTTTACAGAGCTGTGTATTAGGAGGTTTATGGTTTCATAAAAAAGTGGAATCTGTTGTTTTTATGTATTACTCGACTCTGTAAACGCTGCGTCCTAAACTTTACTTTGTACTGTAAAGGTGCCTGGAGGTCAACCTTTCACAGCTCTGAATGTCGATACTGAATGTCTGCTGAAAAGAAATAAAACTAAGGCATCCAACAGAATCTGAACAGCATAACTTCTCAATGCGACGCGGCACAAAGTCCTACCAACAACGGACCCTGCAAAGCATAAAAAGGCCAGTGGCGTGGACAGACCATCAGCTGATCCAAGGCTTCTGAGTTGATTAGTGTTCATTACTCGAATTAGTACTGTGTTATGTCCTGCTGTCTGTTTTTTTGTATTGTCTCCTTGGGTGTGAGCATGGGTGTGTATGAGGGATGGACCAGAGGTTGTGTTGCATATTTGAACTGATTGCCTCCGTGTGATTGGATGAGAACGACCTACAAACACATACAACATCAGTAGCCTTGCAATTCTGTCAGAAAACAACACTTCTCTCAGGAAACTGCTGCAGGTGCAAATGTTTTGGTATTAACGTGCGTATTTAATTTTGTTTGCATTGGAACAACCAAATGATTGACTACTGTCGTCTAAACTGTATGAAAGAATTGCTTTTTTTAGGCTTGTGATGCTCCTGGAATGTGCGTGTGAAACACCTGTTACACGCCACTGGTTCACCTGTACGTTCACGGTTGTACCTGTTTTGCATAGAGCCTAATGTTATGTTACATAAAGTAACATTCATCAACTTTAATGCCACAGAGTTTTTCTTCACTGAGATAATGCCGTGATAAAAAGTTAATAATAAGAGTGAAAGATTGTTGAAGAGCAGGGCCAGAGCCGACGGAGGCTGAAAATGAACGTTTGATTTGAGTCCAGACTGAAATTAGGACAGAAACGTGAAAGCAACATTTTTACATTACATCAAGCAAAGCAGCTTTAGCAAACTCTATTAGCCACATATTACAAACACACACTTCACTCATTTGAAACAGAGACGTCGATCTGTTGATCATCTCAGGCTGGGACCGCGTCCTGTGACTTGTCCAAATGGAAATTAGGTCACAGCGTCTATTCGGAACTGGGGCTGCTACAGTCACACTGAGCCACAGACACCGAGCAACAGCAGTTAGACGACACACGCGTCATGATGGAACACATCTGCATTAAATGTTCTCCACAAACATCCAACAAGCTGCGTCCTGCGGCCAGGAAACAACAGATGAAAACGGGGTCAGCAGAGCGACGCTTATGTAACTGATGGCGCTGTTTATGAAAGTATAGCCCGAAAATCGGCCGAACTAAGTCCGCCACAAGCCCCGTCTCACCTTGTCCCGGCTCCCTGGAGGTGACACTTATGTCAGGCCCAGAGACAGAAGCATTTCTTCCCTGCGTCGGGATGTGCGGGGACGCGCAGCTTGTCCGGTAGGCGAACGTGGACCCGGTCTGAGAAGCCTCCTCTGCACTTGCTGTAGCCTGGTGGACTGTTTTGTTTCATAAGAGACGGGCTCACTGCGCATGCCCCGGTTTCTTAGACCTCGATTCTGTTGCGTTCACACTCCGCGGTAAAGCAACCACCAGACGTGTTCCATTTAAATTGTACGTACAGTTTCAAGTATATTTAGAAAATATATATATACGTTAGCTGACAAAATTTGTTTTCTTCTCTTTTAAATCGTCCTCAAAGAAATATCACTACATATAGGCTAAATGTTTTTATTTCAGATAGGCAATATTATTATACTGCAGACTACGACAGTATAAAACAGAAGCCTGGATGAAGGCGTTCACACTTGAAAGCAGTTAAGAGGAACATAATTAACGTTTACATTTCATTCTATTCTGTTGTTTAATCAACAAACCTGCAGCCTAGGACGCACGTTAGTACACTTTTATTTACTTAAATACAGAAATATTTCGTGTATGTTTTGCTAATCATGAAAGCAGAGACCGCTGGAATAAGTTTTCACCAGATGAAAATAGCTAATTGTCCGTCTTCCCACTGTAGCAAAATGCAACAACAGTCCTGACAAACGTGAGCAGTGACGTGTGTTCGATCCACGGTTTTCATTGGTTGGTTTGTAATCACGTGCAGGCTGCCAGTCACGTTTAAGACGCATGTAAATGCGGAAGTTCAGTCGTCAGATAGTAAATATCGGTCATGATTAATTCTCCAAACAGATCATTCCTCGATCGATCCGGACGTCGCTCAGATCCATTTTGTCTCGGCTCCATTTCCCACTGAGGGTTGAGGTTCAAGCGGCATCTTAAGACAAAAATATGCAGCATGGACATGCGGACCTGGCTGCAGACATAATGGAGAGCAGTCTGTCAAAACCGGACGTTCAAGGACGGAAGTTCATCAAGACCCGGAAGTTTACAAATTAGAAACCGTGATGTCTACTTATAACGTCTAAAAATGCACAGTATGCTATATGTGTGGAGTTATCGAGTGAGGTCATTTAAAATATTGCCTCCAATAGAGAATAAGTTAATTTCAAACTTTAAATATTTAGTGATCTTTATAACAACGATACACAAGCTTTGTGTACTGTTAGAATGTGGCTGGCAACCAGAAAAGGGCCTTTCAGAACAACTTGGAGTTCTGGTTGTCACAGCACATTTATTTCCAAATACACTCAGTCCACCCACTCAGCAACAAGGAGCCGATCACATAAGCTTTTAACCCAACTGTCCTCATTTGTCTTCACTTCTACAAAGTCGGTGAGTTCACTTTCACTGTCTAATTGCTTTTTCCACCACTGTGGACACTATTGTGCCGTGGGAAATGATTCAGTTTCACCTTATTGTCTGCTAATAATCTGCCACTGTCGAGTGTCTGTGCTGTCTAGTGCAGTGATTCCCAACCAGTGTGCCGTGAGAAATCATCAGGTTCCTGAGAAATCATCAGGTGCTGTATGACATTATCAGAGTGAGTGACGTGTAGTAACAAGCAGAACAGTGAAAGCTTCCACAGAGGGTTGAACCTCCCACTGCCACCAGCTGGATGAACCACGCTAAACACGGTTCACAGGACACAGTCAAGCATCGTGCGAAAGCAACTCTGTGATGGTGTGAAGGAAAAGTTGTCCAGCGTGTTTCCACGTGAACCATGTCCCTCTATCAACTGAACTGAGATCAGATTTCTGCGGCATCTTTGTCTGGTGGCGTGCTGTGTGGTTTTCCCGATGTAAAATATGTGCCGTGGCTCAAAAAGGTTGGGAAACACTGTTCTAGAGCAGCTTCAGCCCAACACTGAGGCAGGAACTATGCAGACGAATACAGTTGGACTGAAACAGCTCAGTATGTTCACAGGTCCCACATGTTGTTAAATGTCTAGTTTTGTTTTTCTAATCTCATACTACAAACCAATTACATTTCAAAAAGCAATTATTCACAAAACAAGTCTCCTCTGTCTTAAATCGTAATTTAATTAACAGATTATAATGACAACAATATATATATATTTTGCAGATTTCCCATTAAACCTGCAAAAATGCAACATGCATCTGTCAGGCATCACCTACTCCTGGTTTTCCTTTTGCATCCTCTGGCCTCATCTGGTCTGGAGGAAGTGGATATAGCGCCAGTGGAAGTTATTGTTCACAGCTCCTCCTGCAGCATGACCTGTGGTCTGGGGGTGAAAACTCAAACTCTGTGTTTACTTACTGGTAAGACAGTCATGGATGACGATGTGGAAAGTAAAAATGGAACAGAGGTAAGCAACGTAGCCTTACTCACAGTAGTAGCAGCTGAAAATCTGCAGACCAGCAATAATCACTGTCATCTGTTTATTGAATGCAGGAATCGCAGGTTTCGGACATGTGTTACGTTCGTAAGGTGACGTGCCAGGAAACGTGGCAGTGTGGACTTAGGACGAGGACGGTGACATCAGGAGAGAGAGTGGACATCGACTGCCTGGAAGAAGTCATTGAGGCAGTGGGGAGGTTCTCCTGGAGGTGAGGATGGGGGAATGGGAGGCCAACTGCAGAGCAGATGTAGTGTGTGTGTCCAGGGTGGATGCAGTGTCTGCGGACGGGAGAATAAGAAGCCGTAAAGTGGTTTGACTACAAATAATGTAGAAAGATTCTGTAAAGTAAAACAACCTGCAACTGACACTACCCGGGTAACACACTACTACTAAGAGTTACCCAGAGGTTGTTTAGTAGAAAATCTAGCTTTAAATGACTTGATTTTCATCTGAACAGACTGTAGTTGTTGTTAAAGAAACACTATGAAACTATGCATTGAATCTGAGAAAACACAACATAATTATAAAACAATATAAACCTTCATGACAAGCAAAGAAACTACAGGTGTAATAAGTCAGTCAGAACAAAGTCAGAACAAATGATCCAGATATACAGACTCACTGTTACTGATGACAAGTCAGCGGGATGAAAAGCACAACCCAAAAAGAAAATTCAACAAAAAATACATTTAGATCCTCATTTCAACAACAAAGCAACATTTAATGAAATGTTGGTTATTGTTTGAATCAGCTCCGCATTGAATTAACCGACTAGGGTCAACTTACCAGTCAGTTTTATTTGAGACTAGCTGGATTCTTGATGAACGATACCCGAAGAAGATCTGTGTTATTGTTCTATAGACCCTTTGCACATTCAGTCAAAACTTAAAGGGGAACAACAATGATGCCAGGCTTCATTAATAACTGCTGAGGAATCAGTCTGATGGACAGCGGTGTGTGTTCTTTGAATCTTCTTTTCCTTTATTGATCTACTAGAGTGTTGTGGCGTTACGCCCGTGGAATTATCAGCTCTGACGACTCGCTGTTCGCTCGCTGGGAAGCTCCCCTGCTGGGCCGAGTTGTCTTAGACCCCGTCCAAGAAGAGAACTCAGGTAACCACAGTTTACGTAGCTGCAGACTGATCACAGGAAAAACCCTTAACGCCAGTGTTGATGATGAGCGATGAAAAGCGAGGAAGAAACAGGCAAAAATCCATGCATGCAGATCTGCATGAACCTGCCTCTTTCTCACTCATCATTTTAGGAACTTACTGCTGTGAGGTACAAGACGCCACCTATCACAGGGTGATGAGCATCTGCTGGGGCATCCGCGTGTTGCCTGCAGCGGTTGTTGATCTGGACTATGGCAGTGCTCTGGCCCAGTGGGAGTCGAATGGAAGCCAGCAGAACCAGACGGTGTTTAAACGGTTCCAGCAACGGATGGCTCTTCTGTCTATGGTTGGTTTGGGCTTAGTTATGCTTTAATGGCAGCGCCAAAACGTTTCTCATCTCATTTCTCTTTGCACAGGTGCTGACGGGTCTGAGCATTGCAGGTGTTGGGGCTGGATTTCTGCTGCTGGGCCTCTGCTGGACCCTCAGAAGCAGAGCCCAGAGGCACTTTGGCATCTGAATGATCTCTGCAGTGATACTTCTAGACTAATAATGAGACGTATGAGATGCTACCGTAAAGGTTCCCTTTCTTTTACAATTCGTCGCACTGTTGCTTTACAATGAAGTGAAACAAAATCACAGAGCATTTGAACACAAAGCTATGGACGTACAGAAACACGCAGAAGGACAATTTAAATGTCATCCTTCGACTCCTAGTAAATTATTGTTTATTTCCTTTAGCCTCCTTCCAGCCACAGCTTGGGGTCCGACCCCCAGGCAGAGCCATAAAGCCGCTGTGTCCGGAGGGTTGGTCGGTTCGTGGCCTTTATTTTAGTCGCTTTTCCTCCAACTCATTTTGACTTTTTTTTAGTTTCTTGCAGTTCTAGTGCAGCTACTCAAACACAAACGTCTATGTGTCCATCACATGTCTTTTGAAATGAAACCCATTTCAAAGCGAAGTCTATATTTTCAGCTTGAATTTGAGGCCTGGTGGAAAACTAGTGTGAAACACAGGGGCAGCTGTAGCCTCCGTCTCTCCAGCTGTCACCTGAGAACATTTGAATTTGAACCTTACATTTGAGTCTGTTTGAGAACAGATCATCTCTCACATCGTCTGCTGCTCTGAGGCCTCTCGTGAGACAAAGCTTACGGTTTGATCTCTGAGCCCTAAAAGCTCTCTTCATATTCCAAGCTGCCCTCACACGGTTCATCCCATGTCGCCCCTGCCTACATGAGCAAAGCACTTTCTCTTTGGCCCATAGTGTTAACTATGAACGCCTCCATATTCTTGCTTAGGCCATTAGAGAATCCACTTATCGTGGGCACGAGTTCGCTCTGCAAAGAAAACTTAAAGCCGTGTCCTCTCAAAACACTCACTCAGAAACGCTGTAACGCGCCATGGATCCTAAAGCGCTTCTTTTACTTAGTAAATCCAGAGAAAAACAGGGTTTAGCAGACTCACATGGACGCAGTGCGGTTACGAGCTGTGTTCAAACAACTGGTTTTCATTTTAGGTGATTAAAAGATTTAACGACACCCACAGCAATCACTGTAATGTGGAGGCACAAAGTGAGATGTGTCACTCCATGTTAATGCATGTTGTTTTGTGGGAGCAGAGGCAAACACAAGACTCCAGGGAAATAACACTAATGACATTACACTGACGTGTTTACTGTAGTTCATTCGTTTGCTAGTAGAACTTGCTCCGCTAAGCCCCAGGGATCATCGTTTCCATTTGTGTATTTATTTACAACATCAGTTTGTGCAGGCAGTTTAATTTCTGCTCAGCTGTAGCAGCTTGAAACACAATCATCCAACTGAATTGAAACATGTGCCGTATCTGCAGAACGAGCCCATCCAACTAAAAACAGCAATAAAATGGCAGCTGATACTAAGCACTGCCTTTAGTGGTTACTGTCATGGCCTGGAGGTTTTAGAAAGACGTACCAGTTATCGGGTCTGTTCAGTGAATAACTGATCACGTTGAGTTAGATTGTATACGTTCCACAGTATATTCAGTGTCGCTAAAACACAGCGACTGCTGTCAGAGCTGAGCGCAAATGATGTTACACCACTAAAACCGACGTCAGTTGAGTCAGTGATGACTCGTAATTGTCTATAATAACCCTGTTACCAATAAACCAATTAGGACCAACAGCCTCGTATTGTTAGTGTTTGTTGGGTTTTCTGAAAGGTCTTAAATCTGACTGGACACGACGCGTTTTGCCTGAATTTAACGGAGGTATGTGTTTGACATCTGAAATAAGCTGATGTTGCACCACTGCATACAAATAATCACAGACAACAATCAGTTACGTTATAACCTCATCCACTGATTCAGTGTTAGAAAGAAAACAGCAAAGCAGCCGGATGCTCAGCGCGGGAGCAGCAGGTTTCACCACGTCACCTCATCACGCTCCTGTGCATCCGCCTTAAAAAGTGAATCTCAGTTTACAGAACAAGCAGCGACAGATATTCCCGCGGTTTGCTATGTAATCAAATCATTACAGTTGCCTGATTCATGCGCTGGGCGTGAACCGCGAGCAGCCGCTGACGTAGTAGAACAATGAGTCGATGCTGGTTGGTTCCAACCGGTAGAGAGAAGCTGAGCACACGCGTCTCCGCCAACACGCACAGTTATGGTGCATCAATGGATACTGCGTGTCTCACAGACCCAGATGGAGCGTGGACCTTCCTGGCAGGGTCCTGGTCCTGGAGATGGTTCTGGTTCCTCTGATCCATCTCTTAGTTCAGCTGCTACAGGCTTAGATGCTGGAACCTCCTTCATTCACTGAGCTCCTCTGGTTTTCTATCTATTCCATCCACTAACATGCCTCCATGTCCACATGTGACTAACTTTGTCTCTGTTCTCTCCTAGTTGTGTTTCTCTCTTTCTGTCTCTATTCTCATCTCCAGGTATCGTCAGACTCAGAGTCGTGTGTCTCAGTGTTCAGCTGCTGGTCCAACCATCCTGCCTGAGTCTGATGTTGTTGTTGTTGTTGTTGTGCTTGTTTTCTTTTCTCTCTTCTCTATTCCTGCACCTCAACTGGTCAAGGCCACACTGATCCTGGGTCTGTTGGAGGTTTCTTCCTCTATAGAGTTTTTCCACTGTTGCTATTAAAATGTACAACTTTGCCAACAGATGCAGAACATTGCTCAGACCTGCCATAGAGTTGGTTGATGGACTGTTGAAAGCAATCGACGCAGTGTGAACTTTCAAATGTGTCAGCCTGGTTTGAGGCCAGACCGGTTGCTAAGCACACACACGCTCACACACGCTCACACACGCTCACACACACGCGCTCTCTCACACACGCTCACACACACACACTCACACACACGCTCACACACACGCTCACACACACACACTCACACACACGCTCACACACTCACACACGCGCTCACACACACGCGCTCTCTCACACACGCTCACACACACACACTCACACACACGCTCACACACACACACTCACACACACGCTCACACACACACACTCTCACACACGCTCACACACACACACTCACACACACGCTCACACACACGCTCACACACACGCTCACACACTCACACACACGCTCACACACACACGCTCACACACACACACTCACACACACGCTCGCTCACACACACACACGCTCACACACACACATGCGGGGGAAATACACACCATTACGCAGTGACGGTACGTTGTTATGAGTCCTTTCTAGAAATAGCGAGTTTCTGCCTCTTACGCACTTATTGCATCTATCTCAGTATTGTGATGTGAGCCACTGTCTCAGTGTAATATGATTCATTATAGGAAAGATAAAATCCTCCTTTGATGAAAGAACCACAAATAAAAGTGGACTCATAATGTAGTAGCAGTTCTATTGTGTTCTATCATGGAGTCGTTCCATCTACAGTCAGGTAATAAAAAGTACATTTGGTGAGATAAACATTTTCCCTGTAGAGGAAAAACTGCTCAGCAGCAGATTAGTGGGCACAGGGCAAACAATATTAGTCGCTAGGGTCTAACTAAGTGCCAGTTGCTGATATTAGCATGTTCTGGAAAACATACATCAGATAAGATGAGCTGTCGTAATGACTGTCAGCACGTTTTCACACCTACAGGCTTTAGTTCCCATCAGTCGGTTCAGTGTCTTGGTGCAGTTTGTTTTATGTGCAGAACAAGTAACCAAAAAAGAAAGAAAAGGGTCCTGATCAACCTGTGAACTAAAACCGAACGCGAACCACTAGACTCAAGCTCTGACTGAAGACCTTCACACGGTTGTTATAGCAGTGAAGCACCTGTCAGTTGTTTCAGTCAGACTTAATTATAATTAAGATAAAAACACACCCCTCCTGTCTCACGGTTGCAACCCACGTGTTAAAGCCTCCTGAAAACAGGAACCATTAAAGTAAATTTGCACTTTTACTCTAAGTGGGTTTTTGGCGACGCTGGGGCCTTTAATTGGCTTTTTGCATTCTGCTGGATTTAGGCCTCACGCTGACGAGCACATGCAAAAACAGAGACATGCACAGAAAAAACATGTCAAACTACTCAACACTTCACTTCACACAGAAACGCGTGATGACAAATAGTTTACAAATTATTTATATGTCATGTCCACATACACACATAAGAGAAATGTAAGTAGTTTCCCTGGAGACACTTCCAGTCCCATCGCTGAGTCGCCTCTGTCTTATCATCTAATACAGAAAGCTTCCTTTGCATTATTTAGCCTTTTTCCGACTGGGTCTGTAGGCGCTTTGACGTCAGTTGTCTTCTGGGATAATGTAGAACGTTTTTACACACGTGTCCCAACAGGAACATCAGTCAAACGTGTGAGTAAAGTTTTGCCTTCATCTGAATAAGTCAATCAAGTGACAGACAGGGCAAGAAGAAGTTGTGTAGGCGTTTAACTACAGGTGCCTCTTTATAATCCAGCCTTCTTGTATAACGTGTATTTATTCATTTTTCAACAGTCACAGCTCTTTTCTTCACTGTGAGACTGGGTGGAAAGAAGAATTCACAGGACCTGTGTAATTCAGTTCATTCAAATGAGGTTATTTGAAGGTTCTAACCAGACTTCGCTGTGTAAGAACATTTCAAATAGCAGCGGCAGAGAGAAAAGACTCCCTCTAGAGGAGGAAGAACAGAAACAACCAATGTTTTCCTCAAACTGCTCAAAGGCAGGTTTAGCTCTGTAGCGGAAACATTAGTATGTGTTAGTGGGTTTAGGATACAGTCAGAGTAGAACAGATATTGTTTAGGCCTTGTTCATTTCCAGGGAATATGATTGTACAGGACGCTTGCTGGCCTTGGGCGGCTCCGAGGATATCTGACCGGTAGAGCAGAGCAATTTGGGCAGAACATCACACCTGATAACCAAAGCAATTGAGAGCAATTATACCTATAACACATACATGTATTTCATCATATTCCAATATGACTCGAAGCGAGGTCAGATCAATACTCAACAACCACCGACAAAGGGGCTTCGAGCTCGACCAGGACAAACCAAGGTCTGCAGACTGGATGTTTAAGAAGCCCAGTGTATCGGAACCGCTCTGCAGGTTCTGGCCAACACACTTTCCAGCCCTACTCACTTGTCACTGTCTTCTCTGATGGATGCAGTTTCGCTCCGTAAGTGTCTTTTTTCATTCTCCCTCTCTTTGCTCTACTGCAGAGCAGACCAATCTCCCTGTCTCATCCAGCTGGATGCCACCTTCTAGGAGAACATGTGAAAAGAAAGCAGCCAAACGACAGCGGCTCGTTATTTGTCAGTCCAGTGACTCTGTCGATTCTCTTGTGTTAGTCATGTCATTGTCAAGAGCAATTACTCACCTGTTCTCCCTCATCACCCCCTCTTTTCTCACTCTGTGTCAAAAAAAAAGTAATTAATAAACGTGTACAGCCTTGAGGTTAGATACCGTGTGTGTGTGTGTGTGTGTGTGTGTGTGTGTGCGTGTGTGTGGGGGGGTGTGTGTGCGTGTGTGTGTGTGTGTGTGTGTGTGTGCGTGTGTGTGACCATGACTATTTTATGCTTGACATTTTACTTTGTCCTTTGCAGGGACACTAATTGCCTCCATGACAGAAGAAGATGCAGAGAAACGTCAGGTGAATGCTCACACCTACGCACAGCCTTCTGAGCTTTAGTGGCTTTTTCCACAAGCATCGTTTCAAAGAGAATTTATGCAGATCTGTTAAAAGGGCGATAAAAGTCTGAATCTGTTGTGCTCACAGTGTGAAGGCGAACACACAGAATTAACTAAAAAGGAAACACTTTCCCTCCTGATGCCATTCAAACAGATTGTTCGCTGTTGCTGAGCATGTGAACAACACGCTGCAAATCATAGCATCAGTTGGGAGCTTGGTTTTCTCTGTACCTAGAAAGCTACGGATAACAAACGTTGTATTTTTTCAGCTTGACAGCTTTTCACCACATGAGACTCCAAACGTCTGCTTAGGCAAAAAATATGAGAGAAACACAAGTACCACCGGCAGAATCGCTCCCCATGTCTGTCAGACAAAGCATCAGTTTCCCACGCGACTTAGCTTCAGTCACATATTGGAACATGTGGTGTTTTAAAGCCGACCTTGCTGCTCAGATGATTTACTCTCTCAAACGCGGTAGAATCATCGACACAAACAAAGCAGTTCTATTCACACAATTAAAGACGTCGCTACAAGAGGATGCGTTTCCATCCACCCAAATAGAATCCATCCATCCAGCTGGTTGGTCAGGTACAACACCTGTAGCAAATAAGCCTCCGTTAGCCAGCAACGCGTCCCAGGAAGGCCAGACGAATGGAGACCTTCAGGGAGTCCCCCAGCTCACATGCACCAACGCAGCTGGGAACAAGTGGAGACAGGCTGTGAGTGGTTCCTACCAGGAATCTCCTGCTTAGCCTTTGCGTAGGCAGTAAAAGGTGCAATGGGAAACCTGCGTGGGCACACGGCTGAAAGGCGGAGGAGCTTTGTTGCGTGTACTTATGGGCTCATCTGTATAAGGCAGTGACGTCGCCAGCGAACAGGGCTGTGAGGGGTTAAATTGTGTTTGTTTCCAGGGCCTAGAGACCCCAGGAGGAGGAAACTAATAGTAACAAAATAGCAGTCAAATATAATTAATAAACATTAGAAAAGGCTTTTCACTGTTTTTCCGTGACCTTAGACCTTTTTTGCAAAGACATCTTCTATTCATTTAGTTGGTGGAAAGTCATGAAGTTTAGACCTTTTAAAGCTTGTGCCTGGTGTAATGGCTGAGCTTGATTTCTTCTCAGTGAAATATTCATAGCAGTAACATCAACAAGCCGGAGCTACTGAAAAGTCCAGCTGACTTCAAGGAGAAATCGCTGCTACTACCAGACTTCAAGCGTCTGCGCTGCTTGTTGCTGCGACGTCTTCGCTGCAGGTGAAATGTTCGCATCTTCAATTAGAGAACTTATCTTAATATCGATGTCTTTTCTAGTTAAAATCTCAACACAATGGACTCGGAGGGTTGTTGTGTGCACTAATTAAAGCCACTAGGCTGGTGTGTGTGTGTGTGAGCTCCAGAAAATAAATGTACTATTAATTTTAAGCACATCACCAGTTTCCTTTCTGTCCCTTTGCACCCAACCTCTGCAAGCGTTAGTCTCTGCTCAGCCATAAATTCAACTCCACCAGCTACATCATTACGTGTGAGGTCACGAGTTCCAGTTAAGATGACACTGCATTAGGTCATAAAATATACTGACGTACAGAACCTAATATGAATGTGTGAACAACGAGGACATGGCTCGATTAAGCTTCGGGTGATGTGAGAACATGGAGAAGACAAAAGAAACCAGCGAATGTGTGAGCAAAACAAATTTCAACTGGCAACAAATCAGAGCCTTTGCAATTAAGTCTCTCTTGTCGTTTGAGGCTTTATCATTTTTCCAATAATGCAACCCTTACTTTACCGCACCAGGCAACTTCACAGTAGTCAGTTCTGAAACCTCTCATTACTCCCAGTGCCCGCAGCTTAAACTGTCTGGTGCCTTAGGAGACACCGGACAAGCAAAAAACCTCACACTGCCCCAAGTTGTGAAAGTGATGCAAGACTCCGTCTCCGTAGGCAGGAGGAGTCGGGCGGAGGCTGGAAACGATCCTCTCTGAGGTCAGATCCCAGTCATGTAGCTGCTTTCAGAAGATGCAGTTGCATCAGCCAGCACCTTGTCAGAGAAATGAATATTTGAGTTGTGCATCATCATGCATTGCTCAGTGTCTCCATTGTGGGTCCTACCTGATGTTATCTCAGTCAGTTCTTAGGACTCACCATGTCAAGAAATAAGAAAAGACAAGATAATCCTCCACTGATCAGACTAGTGGAAATTCAATTATTACAACAGCTGCTCAGGTTTACAAAGGATAGTTGGTGAAAAAGTTTATAGTTGTTTGCCTGTTACCAACGCTGCAAACACAAAGACTTTAGCTTGTTTAGGCAAATGAGAAGGCAGCTGACCGCACAACTACTCACTGCGTTACTCATGCTACTGGTCTTAGCTTTCTTTTCTTCAGCTAACAGGTAAACTTGAAAACAGTGGTCATTATGCAATCAACTAACTGGAGACCTGAACCTAACTAACAAACTAGAGATTCATACGATTCCTCCCAAGCAGCAAAACCTGACAAATGCACACGGACAGAAAAAAGATTTACACAGTGACAGGATGACAACGCAAATCTAACTGGAGAACAACCTGAGCGGTGGAACCCACTGGACTAATCACGAGCAGGAACAAAGCAAAGCAAACCAAAACCAGCGACCTAACGAACGCTGGTCGTCACCACTGGCAGCTTTCAGCACAACCGTCTGCAGCTTTTCTGCATTTGTGTGGTATAAACGCTGCAGAAACAGGTCGACACAGTGTTTTCACGTGACAGTGTTTAAAGGATTCGCTGGAATCAATTCACAGTGACCAAAGCAGACACCAACACAAACACACCCAGGTCCATATATCACACTTTTCCCACTCTGATGTCAGCTCGACCAAAAATCTCTGTGAGTCAGCAAATGCAAAGCAAGTCACAACCTGGATCAGAGGACGCAGGTTAAAACGCCAGCATCAGTTCGAACACTATACGCACTAACAAACGCTAACCTGAGACTGGTGAGGATCAATAAAGTGCATTTCAAGGTTTGTCCTGGCCACACGCCAAACAAAGAACCGCTGCATCAGCCTTCATCTGACCTGAACTAACTGAACAGCTGTCTGGAGACTCTCTGTCTTTGTTTCTATTCTCCGTTCGACACAGATTAATTACATTAATCAGATACAGATTCATTTTTATAATCACAATACTACATTTTAGTGACATATGATGAGACTAATACAACTTCTAATGTGTTTATCACTGAGATGTCACTAGACTGAGGAACAGAAACTGTGGTTGCATCAGCAGCTCAGCAGGCTGGGGCATGTTCAGCAGGTATTATGATAGTGTGGCCTCTGATGATGAAACTCACTCGTGTTATTAGCTCCACGGGCTACAATCAAGTGTCAGTGTGGGCAAACCTTCAACAGAGGAAACATAATCTCCTCAGATGAAGTGACACAACAGAAAGCGTCTGCGCGAGGTGCTGGCGACTTGAACGCACCTCGCTGCCAAGTGTGTGACCGTCCTTCCAGAAGCAGACTGCAAACAACGCACCAGCAGGACGTCCCCGGGCGCAGCCCACACCGGTTTTGGTTTTTGCTTTCACCTACGCAATATGAACGATGAGTCACGTTCTCTTCTATTTTTAACATCTCCGTTTGCCGGTGGATTTGCACAACTGAACTATACAATGAAAGTGTTGAAGCCCAGGTTGCTTGTAAACATGAAATTATTCAATCTTCCTTTCTGTCACACTGTTCATACAATGAATGTATCTCAACATGCTTCACAGAACCCAGAAAACCAGGATAAAAGGGAAGCAGAAAAATCTTTGGAATAATAGCCACAAACTTAGAAAAGACATAAAACACCAATGAAGCATGCGCCACAACTACAATAAAAATCAGGAGGTGAGTGCAAATGTAAAAACGAGAGTAGAATTAAATAGAGAAGTAAAAGTAAAATATTAGTTAAACTAATATATATATATATGCAGAACTGTGCAAAAGTTTTACGCAGGTGTGAAAAATGCTGTGAACAAAGAAAGCTTTCAGAAATATTAATAATGATTGTTTATTTTTGTCAATTTACAAAATGCAAAGTGACAAAAAGAAAAATCTAAACCAAATCAATCTTTGGCGCTTACACGACATACGGTACGTCAGTACTGGAAGTGATGCTCGGCCCCACAGAGCCCTGCTCTCAGCATCACGTGAGTCTGGGATGATGCAGAGACAGAAGGATGTAGAAACCCTGCATCCACAGAAGATCTGTGGTTGGTTCTCTAGATGCTGAACAACCTACAGCCCAGTTCCTTCAAACACTGTGAACCTGGAAGATCTGCTGCTGTTTGAAGACAAAGGCTGGTCACAGCAAATACTGATGTGGTTTAGATTCTCTGCTGTTCATTCACTGCATTTGGTTCATTTAGGAAAATAAATGTTAACACGTCCATTTTTGAAAGCTTTCTGTGTTTACAGCGTTTTTTCACACCTGCCTAAAACCTTTCACAGGACTGTACATGTTAAAGTGAATACGACTTGGATGAGAGAAAAGCATCCAACGGTACAACAGAAGTGTGGAGTTGAGTTAGTTTTGCGTCATGTGTTGCGCGGTCATTTAACGGTTTTACCGCCCACCTGCTTTGCCTTCCTCAGGACTGTAGGACTGACGGTCTGTCTCTATGGAATCCCCCAAACAGAGTGTGAGTCAGGCAGGTTATGGCAATGTACAAATTGATTAATAATAATTGTGTTACGTGTGTATTTCCACAGTTTTGGTGTTTTCACACCTTAGTTTGTCAATTATAGCCAGAATTATAATTGCTGACTATTGGTTTATAGACTATGCACATTGTATTATTAATATTGGATAAGTATAAATACGTATTTTCTAACTATCTGTGTTTGAACTAATAAAATGTAGAAACAGGTGCACGAAACGGGGGTTGATTGATTCCAGCTGGTCCTGCTGACGTCATGTGTGAGTCCACAAACGAGCAGTTGAACAAGCGAACTCAACAATATAATGAAAGTGTTGATGCCCAGGTTACTAGTAAACATTTGAGTGTCCAGTGAAAACTGGAAGCACTTACTCACATTCATGTTTATTCAATATCTACAGCAACAAAACAACGCTGCAGCTCGATTTCCATGTCTGTGGCTGAATTCCTGCCAGCAATACAGCAGCAGCGTGGGAATATCATTTCCATCTCATTTGTGTGGTCATGCTGTTTTCCTGCTCTACCACCCTCGTACTCAGTTGCAGGCTGCAAAAGTGACACAGAAGTTTTCAATGGAATCCCCAAACAAAGTGTGTATGCAAACAATTTACACAGCAACGAAAGAATTAACAGTAGTTGTGGTACGTGTGTATTTCCATAGTTTTGGTGTTTTCACACATTAGTGTCAATAATTATAATTATTGACCTGAGGCTCATTGAGTTATAATTACTGACGATAACGGTAGGTAGTAGTATACAAAATCAAACCCTTTTAGGTATTTCTACTTGAATGAATGAATCTTTTTTTTACAGGACGCTGCACTAAGCGAGGATCGAGAATGTCCCAGCAGAGGTTTGCCCTCACAGGCTGGTTCACACACGTCTAGGAAATCTCTGAGTGGGCGATGTGGAGGTATTACCTGCGGGACGTGGGGAATCCCTGGAGTGACACATGGACGTGTAGGCTATAAATTGTGGAGCATGCTTTAAATTGTGAGAGGGGTAGACAGCAGACGCTCTGGAAAGGATCCCAGCACCACAGTCACCGTTCAGCCCGAGACGGATCCCTTTTACTCTGGTTCGGCAACATTTGCATCTGCATTCCAGCCTCAGAATGAACTTCAGTGCACTTCTGGTGAGTACGAGACGAGAGACACGCCGCAGAAATGGTTTGTGCTTGACGTGATATTAAATGGGAGCTAGATATGAGGACTTACTGTGATGCAGCATGTAAACCCTGTCTCAGTAAAACTCTTTATCCCAGTTCCAGGTGCTGCTACTGACGGCTGCAGCGCGCAGCAACCCTGTACGTGACTGCGCCGTACCTCGAACACACAACTTCAGACATGTGTCAGACCTTGATATCGCTTCCTTCGCCCCCTGGAAGATGATGTGAGTTGCCCTGAATATTTTCATAACGTACGCTTTAAATGAGTAAAAGTTAAAACTAACTTGAACGTTTTTTCAGGTTCATTCATTTTGCACAGACGACTACAGAAATGTCCAACGTCTGTCCTTTGTACTCAAAGACATTGTTTTTAGTTTTATCCATTCAGGACAGGTTTACGGCATCTTTACCAAATGTAATCAAGTGTTTCTACTTCTCAGTGGTAATGATATTTTAGCAGAACATAGAGAATAAATCTGTAATAAACCCAGCGCTGTAACTGAGCTTATTCACATACATTTTGTCTTGTTTTGTTGCAGAAGTGACAAAAACGCAAACAGAGACCCCGAGACGATTCTGAATGCTGAGTGCAGTACTTGTTCGGAGCCCGGCTGGATCGCCAAGCCCATCTTCTTCCAGGTCTACGTCCACGTTCGTGACAATAATAATACTTGGACTCGACAACCCTATGATGTGAAGGTGGGATGCACGTGTGTCAGGAGCAAGAGCAGCAAACACCGAACATGACGACAAGAGCTCGTTACAGAAGCTGTGTTTGCACTAGAAAACTAAAACTAAGACTATATGGTACATTTTAACAACACATTTCATATGTTTGCTTTATTTAGTAGATCTACGAAGGTTAATGCTTCTACTCTTCATGCCAAAAACCAGCACTGCTGTTCTTCTGTGTGGATGTATTCACTTTACTAAAGGTCGAATCTGCTGTTTGCATGTCAGTGACATGTACGTTTATAAAGTCACATATTAAATATGGTGTAGATACAGTACAGCATATTATCTGTGGTTTCAAACCTGAAGCATGTTGTCCGTGTTCAGGCAAAGTGGACTTGGACTGTATGCAGGTATGGATGTCCCAGTAAACTCCCAGTAAACTCCCAGTAAACTCCCAGTAAACTCGTACCGTCACATCGTGGCATCGTTGGCAGCGCAGGGTTAAGTTATTGCACATGTCTAGTAAATGCATTTCTTGACTAATGACAAAGGCAGCATCTCCTTTGTGTGGAGCTTCCGTGTCTCCCCGTGTCTGCGTGGGTTCCCTCCGTCAGGCTAATTGGAAAACTCTAAATTGACTTTGTCTCTATGTGGCCTGCGATGGACAGGCCACCTGTCCAGGGTGAACCTGCCTCTGGGACAGGCTCCAGCACAGCGACCCCTACAGGACGAAGCGCTACAAGACCACTGACTGACAACTGTGAAATTATGTGACATTGTGCGCATTAATAAATATTTACTGTTATTGTTCACGCTGACATGTGATTTGGTTTTTATAGTTAAGAGTTTAGTCATTACTAAGTTAACTCATATTACTGTAAACTTCTGTACTGCACCAAATCGAAACACGCAGATTTTCCCGACTGACCTACTGTATATATGTAACGGCAGCCTAAGGAACCTAAGGATATCAAGTAAACAGCTAAGGTTTCCAGATTTGTACATATTATACTATATGCTACTCTATTTATACTATGAAATTAATTTCAGTTCAGTCTTCTTTTACTTTAAAAGTTTGTTTCTACAGCTTCCTCTGTTCACTGCTCTGATGCTTTACTGCTTATTTGCACCCCAGGAAAAAACGCAAAGCTTTGTTGCTTTCATCTGTCTGTTGTATGATTTACATATCATTATTTAGGGCACTGATAATAATATTCAATATTCAGATGAAATGTCTCCCTGCACCCACCAACCATAACGTTAACCTAACCATCAAACAACCCTTTGAAGATATTAAGATCCAGCTAAACGTCCATCACTTAAACTTACGCTCAACGGTCTGCAAGAGTTCATAAGAGAAGCCTTTTATGTTGAAGACACGGATGCATGATATAATATAGGCTGCCTTCATTTCTCCCTTGCGCTTGAATTGTTTTGTCTCCCATCAGTCATTATTCTCACACTGTGTCTGTACTATGTGGAACAAATCTTCACAGAAATGTGACTTTCAGAACTAAAGAAATTAAGAAACTTTACTTTACTGGTGAACAGAAAGTAATTTAATAACAGAAGATATTTGTGGATGTGTTTACACAGTAATGGCCATGATTAAACGCTGGAGATGCAGCTGCAGTTAATAGGGAAAATGCTTTGATAGACATTAGACGCAGACTAACTAACAAACCTTTCTGTTCTGTTGCCAACAGCTGAAGAAACAATCCTTGTTTGACTAGCGCCACAGTTTCATTGACAGGGAGAGACCAGTCCCTTCAGATGCACCACAGGGTCCAGGTATGTAACTGTCCAGGGAGTGGGAGTGGCCTGAGACGAATGGCTGGAGTGGGGGCGTGGCTGGGGGCGTGGCTGCAGTGAGTGAGGCGGAGCATGTAGGGGGTCACGTATGTCCTGTGGTTGTGGTCAGTAGACACAACGGACCCTAATGTTTCAAAGTCACCACACAGTTAACGGGTCTGTTTGCAGTCAACAAGGTCTGAAAGTCAGTAGATGACTTTGTCAGCGTGTTGTCAAACTGCAGCGCGTGTCCTAACAGACGTGATGTGTTTGTTGGGGAAATGCATAGAATAAGTAGGTAATAAAACATGAGGCTGGGATGAAACAGGCTTAGAGAAACACAATCTAATTAGAGATGTCTCATAGATAAACAGGAGAAATGAGCAGGTGGTGGGAGGGAAATGTGAGCAAACAGGAAGAAAAGATAACAGAGCTCAACAGCTTGATCTGCTGCACCTTCAGCCTCAGCAGCCGCCTGATCTGTCAGAGCCGTGTGTGTGTGTGTGTGTGTGTGTGTGTGTGCGTGTGTGTGTGTGTGTGTGTGTGTGTGTGTGTGTGTGTGCGTGCGTGTGTGCGCGTGTGTGTGTGTCTCCTGTTACTGATGCAGTTCAAACACAGCGTGGGCAGTTTACAGCGACGTACGTCAGCGGCATGAAACTTTAGAATAAGTTTGCATTTACCAGATCTCATCCAGATACGAGTAAGTAAATGTTTGCAGACAACTGAGTCTGGACTCAGTGATTGCAGGTAACTCATTTATCTCCATTATGCTGCAGGGAATCAGAGGGGAATGGGATTATCTGTGGGTCCGTCATGAGTTGGACTAAGCCCTTCTCCTGTGAGTCTGGCCCAGGCAGCAGCATTAGTGATAAACCTTTGGAAGACATTTTTGCCTACAGATACTCAAATTCAAATATTCAGACAAGCTGCTTTCTAAGCTACCTCAGCTGGATCGTCTACAGTGGGAAACACAACCTGTTTCCCTCATGGACAGTTTAACTAGACTGTTAAGCAACATTAGCCCATCTGCTGGGTTACCAGGCAACGGAAGAGAGTCGGCTAATCACCCTGACAGGCAGGAAGGGAGGACCCTGGAGCTGGAGGACGAGAATAACCACGGGCGCCTGTCATCGCAGAGTGATGGAAAAGAGAGGACAGAAAGGATCGTGTCAGCTCTGGCAGACCCACCCGGTGTGAGCAGCATCAGGTTCCTACGCAGCAATCACCACTGGCTGCACTAGTGATTTACATCGAATACCAGCAATCACATGATTGAATGGCTCTCACACGGGTGATTGTGAGGCAGACTTTCCCAGGACGGTAGAACTGTGTGGACATACTAATTTAAAAAGGTGAAGTCACTAACATTACTCCTTCAGAACGTCACAAGCTCAATGTCACAGATGTTAAAATGAAAACTGACGTAAGTTCTAGGTTTAATTGAGGATCTTATTTCCAGAGATGTTGATTCAACACAGTAGATTTCTGGAGTTGCATCACATCTCATCATCCTCTGCAGCCTAAACACCCTGAAGGTTCAGTGTGTCTCCCTTTCATGTTCCTTTGCATTCCATGTTCATGTTTTCTCTTGTTGTTCCAGGGAGTAGAGCTGTGTCCTTAGGCGTCACGACGGCGAAACAGCGTTTCCGCAAGCAAGAGTCTGAACTGGACAAACAGCTATGGAACAGATCTAGAGCTAGATCAGAGCTATGAAGTGACAATTCAAGATTCAGCTACCACAGAACGCGGGCGCTGCTAAGACACAGGCTCTGCTCCATCCACATTCAAAGCACCCAGTTAACGCCGCAAGAGGAATAAATCAAAGCTTTAGGTCCAAAAACCCAGTTATCCAAGCAAACAGCTACAAGTTCCCGTCCTGTGCTCATCAGCCGTCATGTAAAAGCTAGATTTGATTTGCTCTCCCTGTTAGTTTTGCAATTCAACTACTGAACTGGATCCAGGCACAGTTAACTTATACTAGAATAACTGGATCTATTATGTTAATTATGAATTTAACGTATTTACATTTATATTATTTATGGCTTTTTTCAACTTATGCATCAAAATGTCGCTTGGGCAAGAGACATAAAACCAAAAAAAGCTCAATTTAAGTAAAACAATCAAAACGCTACAGTGAGAACTGCACAAGTATATGATACTGAACATGAAGAAATCTGAACCTTTACAGAGCCTCATTCTTTATTAAGTGTTGTTATTATACAGAGCTGGGGCTGCATAAGATGAAGATGACTTCTTATCCGTTATTCACACGGTTCGCAGTGATCAGTGGCAGAGAACCATCCCCTGAAGGCCCCGTCTTGCTTTTTGATAGAACCGGGTTATGGTTGAGTGAACGTCCCATCTGCTGCAGTTCATCAAAGTGTGGATGAAATCTCTGATCTGATCAATGCTGCAATTCTAGCCTAACGACCGCTTCTGTCTGAGCAAGTGGCTCAGCCTGTTAGCGTCACCAGCCAGACTGCACCACGCTCTGCAGAACGTCGTTTAGAACCGGACGCTCCACAGCGAGCCCAGCATCACCTCGTCCAGCCCAGCATCACCACGTCCAGCCCAGCATCACCACGTCCAGCCCAGCATCACCTCGTCCAGCCCAGCATCACCACGTCCAGCCCAGCATCACCTCGTCCAGCCCAGCATCACCACGTCCAGCCCAGCATCACCTCGTCCAGCCCAGCATCACCACGTCCAGCCCAGCATCACCTCGTCCAGCCCAGCATCACCACGTCCAGCCGAGCATCACAGCATCAAGCCCAGCATCACCTCGTCCAGCCCAGCATCACCACGTCCAGCCCAGCATCACCACGTCCAGCCGAGCATCACAGCATCAAGCCCAGCATCACCTCGTCCAGCCCAGCATCACCACGTCCAGCCCAGCATCACAGCATCAAGCCCAGCATCACCTCGTCCAGCCCAGCATCACCACGTCCAGCCCAGCATCACAGCATCAAGCCCAGCATCACCTCGTCCAGCCCAGCATCACCACATCCAGCCCAGCATCACCACATCAAGTCCAGCATCACCGCATCAAGTCCAGTATCACCACATCAAGTCCAGCATCACAGCATCAAGCCCAGCATCACCTCGTCCAGCCCAGCATCACCACGTCCAGCCCAGCATCACAGCATCAAGCCCAGTATCACCACATCAAGTCCAGTATCACCACATCAAGTCCAGCATCACCGCATCAAGTCCAGTATCACCACATCAAGTCCAGCATCAAGCCCAGCATCACCTCGTCCAGCCCAGCATCACCACGTCCAGCCCAGCATCACAGCATCAAGCCCAGCATCACCTCGTCCAGCCCAGCATCACCACATCAAGTCCAGTATCACCACATCAAGTCCAGTATCACCACATCAAGTCCAGTATCACCGCATCAAGTCCAGCATCACCACGTCCAGCCCAGCATCACCTCGTCCAGCCCAGCATCACCTCGTCCAGCCCAGCATCACCACGTCCAGCCCAGCATCACCACGTCCAGCCCAGCATCACCACATCAAGTCCAGCATCACAGCATCAAGTCCAGTACCTGTCACCTGTCCGTCTGTCTGTCCATCCAAGTCAAAGCTGGGGCCCTTTGACTTTCCCTCTCCCTGGACACAGAGCGTCCTGGTTCTTCCTCTGGGCCTTTTGTCATTATTTAGTTCTTTTACCTTTAGAAAACAAAAAGACTTATCCTGATGAATTTCATTTAAATCTTGTTGAGGCCACTGAAAAGGACAAAGAGATAAGGCTGGATTCCTTCCCATTGGCACAGACCTCACACCATCCAAAACCGACTGTGAAAATGAACGTGTCTGTCCCTCTGAGCCGACAGCTCCTGCTTCCTGCTCCCCTCAGGTTGAGAGTCAGTGGGTGTCATCCTCCACAGTTCTTCACCCTCAGACCCTCCTCTTCCATCATCACCTCTGTTTGCCTCAGCATCATGAGGAAGCATCAACTGCTCTGCTGCTAAACTCTGGAGTTCACCCACATCAGGAACACGTACTCTTATCCAGATCCTAATTCAGGTCAGATTCAAACCTTTATTTTAATATTAAGGGAACTAATAAGTAATATAAAAAGAGGAAAATAAGTTCATGATGGAATAATGAAAACATATACTACATTTAGCACGTTTTGTTCGGAAATATTGCGATTCGTTGTAAAGTGAGATCTGTTCTCATACGTGCGTACGTTGGTCGCTGGCTGTAAGCAGGTCGTGGCTTAAACTCACTGGCTCACTGTCAAGATGTCTGAACAGACTCATCTGTTGAGTCCTCATTTAGAGAAAAACAGTCCAAAGCGTGACTCAGACAAACTCAAGACGTCTAAATCAGTATCACGCGTTTATTTCGGGTCGTCCTGGCGTCAGCACCTCGCAGGGATCTGCCATGATTCACGCAGCTCCATCTGTCTGACACCCTGGGAAGGACAAAGCAGGAGCTAAATGCTAAGCTAGTGACGTGAAGCTGACCAGAATAATGTGAGACTCAGCAGGATGTTCAAGAATATCTGACTGGTACAAGCCTACAGCCCTGACATCAGTCGCAGCTGGAGAAGCAGCACAAGCGTCAGACATACAATAATGTGCTATTACAAATAGTCATGTGGTTGCTTCTCTCTGTTGGGCTGCAGGGCCTCACTTACATACATGGAAGTTAATTATGTAATGATCTTAGTGGTGCTCCCTCCTTCCAAGCCTCCGCCTCCCTCTCAAGTCTACGCAAGTGCTTCCAGGTCTGAGTTTTCAGCCGGATGCGGGGTCCGGCTCTGTCCTGGCTGGAGCAGACCTGCCTGAAGTGGAGGCGTCTTGTTCACAAGGAGGTTGTTGAATCCTCAGCTGTAATGGGATCAGTTTATTGGTAAAGATCAGTCTAAGTCCGTCTAAGTTCCTATTCTCAACCCAGCACAGGACCCCTGACAAATGCTGCCTGTAGGATGATTTGATTTGAAGTCGGCTTTGACAGATCTAAAGAACGACCTAATGCGTGAAACACATTCATGGAACGTAGTCATTCGTTCAACCGTGTGTCTGGGTGAAGGAAGAAATCACATCATCATCTGTTGGTGCCGATGCTGGTCTGTGATGTCTGTGCTAGTTTAACTGACATGATGAACGTGACATAATATAATCCACTCGTTACTTTTGGAACTGGTGTGGAGACAGATGTAGGTCCTGCACTTGGAGAGAAGACTGGTTTAAACCAGCAGCTCAGGCCTCAGGGACACGATTGATGCTGAGACGTCGACATGACGTCAGTGTGTGGCTCTGCCTTCTGGGAGTGAGTGGATGAGAGAGAGAGAGAGGAGAGAGAGGAAAGACAGAGGAGGAGGAGAGAGAGGAGAGAGAGGAGGAGGAGGAGAGAGAGAGAGCAGAGCAGCACCTGCGACAGAAGCCAGATCGGAAGACGCTTACTTTACTTGTGCGCTTCAACATTTGACTTTTTGATGTGATATCGCAGTAAGTGTCCTCGCAGAGTGATGTGAGTTTGGCCCCATGTGTCTGTTAAGGTTGTGTTTCATACTTGTCTGTTGAGTGATGCGTCACGTGTGTGTTATTATATCTGCACTGTCAAACGTGATGCGTGGCTGAATCTAACGAATGATGCGCGTCTTTGTGGGGTGAAGATCTGGTTTGGACGGATTCGCTGCAGTTCGCGCCTGGGTGATGCTTCCAGCTGGGAGCTGACTGACTCTCTCTCTCTGCCCAGGTTCCACAGAGAGGAAACGCGATTATTGTCTGATCGCGTTCAACCTGCAAAATGACAAGTTGAAGTTGAGTCGGAGGAGCAGAGCCGCAGTTCTGGACTCAGGCTCCATGAAGTGCTTTGTGCTCGTTCAGTGAAGCCTCTCGTCGCTGATGTCAGCCTCCCTTGTTTACCTGACTCCGGCTCTGGTCTCGTTTTGTCTGTAACATGGAGAACGTGTCCGACCCTGCGGACCTTTCCTCCCTGGCGCTGGGGAACCACACTCAGCTGAACTGCACCCCTCCGCCCGGGTTTGACTTCTACGGCGATCTTTACATCGTCTTGCCAGTCATTTATTCTGTGATCTGCGCTGTGGGACTGACGGGCAACACGGCCATCATTTATGTGATCCTCAAAGCCCCCAAGATGAAAACGGTGACCAACATGTTCATCCTGAATTTGGCCATTGCCGATGACTTGTTTACGCTGGTGCTGCCCATCAACATAGCTGAGCACTTGTTGCATTACTGGACCTTCGGCGAGGTTCTGTGCAAAGTCATTCTGAGCATAGACCACTACAACATCTTCTCCAGCATCTACTTCCTGACCGTGATGAGCATCGACCGCTACCTGGTCGTCCTGGCCACAGTGAGGTCCAGGCGCCTGCCGTACCGCACATACCGTGCAGCCAAAATCGCCTCATTCTGCGTTTGGGTCCTCGTGATCGTCATCGTCATGCCCTTCAGCGTTTTTGCCAGTGTCTATGTGAACCCAGCTGATGGCAGAAAGAGTTGTGTGCTCAGCTTCCCCAGCCCTGAAAGCCTGTGGTTCAAAGCCAGCCGCATCTACACGCTCATCCTGGGCTTCGCCATCCCGGTCTCGACCATCTGCATCTTATACACCATGATGCTGTACAAACTGCGGAACATGCAGCTCAACAGCAACGCCAAGGCGCTGGACAAGGCCAAGAGGAAGGTCACCGTCATGGTGTTCGTCGTCCTGGCTGTGTGCCTGTTCTGCTGGACTCCGTTCCACCTGAGCACCATTGTGGCTCTGACGACGGACCTGAGAACCACACCGCTGCTCATTGGAATCTCCTACTTCATCACCAGCTTGAGCTACGCCAACTCCTGCCTGAACCCGTTTCTCTATGCTTTCCTGGACGACAGCTTCAGGAAGGCCTTCAGGAAGATACTGGAATGTAGGTTGGCTTAGCGCAGACAGTAAAGGAAAGGGACACTGAAACGTTTCCGTCCAGTTTAGTTTGCTCAGAACCGTTGACTGTGAAAGCACAGTGACCAACAGAGACAGTTGCTGGGCAATAAGGAACGTTAATGGCTGACAAACGGGACAGAAAAAAGGCAGCTGCCCCTGCACATAATGTCCTAGTCAGCTGAATTCTGAAGATGGATGACTGCCTCTGAGAGCTGAACACCTGCTGCATGGCCCATCTCAGCATCTCTGGTCTGCAACCTGTCAATCAAATCAACTTTGTGATGATGGAATCGTTTAGAAAATGACGGAGGGAAAAAAAACCTTTAAAACCAGATGTGATGAGGTCAGGAATGCAAACTCTTCTGCTTTTCAAACGTGACGAGTCTGAAGGACGGGATCCAGACAGAACCACATGTATTGCATTTGTATTTCTTTCCCAGAATGCACTTACCACTCAAGAAATAATGAGCATTACCAGACAGTAGTGACGTAAAATATAATGTTCTCTTCAGAAGTCTTTGTGCTTTTTGTGAGCTTTTCTCGCCCCCTGCTGTTACAGCATATATATGTTTAAGCAGATCACAAGCTGACAGAACTGAATACATGTACGTGTATTATTAAATCAGATTGTGACTGGATCAGTCAAACCACTGGTCGAGGTGGTCTGGTCTAATTTCATCACGAGGTTTACAGCCACATATGTACAGTTTACAGTCTGTATATGAACAGTTTACAGTCTGTATATGTACAGTTTACAGTCTGTATATGTACAGTTTACAGTCTGTATATGAACAGTTTACAGTCTGTATATGTACAGTTTACAGTCTGTATATGAACAGTTTACAGTCTGTATATGTACAGTTTACAGTCTGTATATGTACAGTTTACAGTCTGTATATGAACAGTTTACAGTCTGTATATGTACAGTTTACAGTCTGTATATGTACAGTTTACAGTCTGTATTTACAGTTTACAGTCTGTATTTACAGTTTACAGTCTGTATATGAACAGTTTACAGTCTGTATATGTACAGTTTACAGTCTGTATATGTACAGTTTACAGTCTGTATATGAACAGTTTACAGTCTGTATATGTACAGTTTACAGTCTGTATATGTACAGTTTACAGTCTGTATATGAACAGTTTACAGTCTGTATATGTACAGTTTACAGTCTGTATATGTACAGTTTACAGTCTGTATATGAACAGTTTACAGTCTGTATTTACAGTTTACAGTCTGTATATGTACAGTTTACAGTCTGTATATGAACAGTTTACAGTCTGTATATGTACAGTTTACAGTCTGTATATGTACAGTTTACAGTCTGTATATGAACAGTTTACAGTCTGTATATGTACAGTTTACAGTCTGTATATGAACAGTTTACAGTCTGTATATGAACAGTTTACAGTCTGTATATGTACAGTTTACAGTCTGTATATGTACAGTTTACAGTCTGTATATGAACAGTTTACAGTCTGTATATGAACAGTTTACAGTCTGTATATGTACAGTTTACAGTCTGTATATGAACAGTTTACAGTCTGTATTTACAGTTTACAGTCTGTATATGAACAGTTTACAGTCTGTATATGTACAGTTTACAGTCTGTATATGAACAGTTTACAGTCTGTATTTACAGTTTACAGTATGTATATGTACAGTTTACAGTCTGTATATGTACAGTTTACAGTCTGTATTTACAGTTTACAGTCTGTATATGTACAGTTTACAGTCTGTATTTACAGTTTACAGTCTGTATTTACAGTTTACAGTCTGTATATGTACAGTTTACAGTCTGTATTTACAGTTTACAGTCTGTATATGTACAATTTACAGTATATGTACAGTTTACAGTCTGTATGTACGGTACCATGTATTAGTGGCGGTGATGCAGCATTATCTTTACATTACATGTAGTAAGTGTAAACAGTTTCTCTTAAAAATAATAAATGTACATTGTCTGTCATTGAACTGTGCGTTACAGTCCATGTAATTCAGTATTATTTAATAAATAATACTGATCACGGTGAGTGGTGCTCAGCATCATTTACAGTATTCAGATCCATTTCTTTATTTTCATTGTTATTTTAATAATGAATAGTATTAACTACTTCCTAATACTTTGTGCTACAGGAACCATTCAAGTATCAAAATGTTCTGCTTTTTGAGGACAGAGTTGCTTCCACTCAACTTTTTCACATCTTTCATAGTTTTTTATAATATTAAGCTTTTTTTCTGCAAATGCATGGAGAGACTTTTTCAAACCTCTTCTGCTTTGTCCTCTGTAACTAATCCAAGATGCAGACACCATTTAAACTTGAAGCAGGCGTTAAACTATAAATGTTCCATCCAGGTTTTGAATATCTTAAACCAAAACTCATCTCAGCCCCAATCCCAGCAGTAAGAACCTTCCCTGGGTTGGTGGTGGACGGCGCCATCATCAGCTTCCCGTCAACGCAGCCACGTGAAGGTCACGGAAAGAAGACACACATGTCGTCTTCCTCACTGGTGGGCGTCAGGACTGTTGGCAAGATCAGCTAAAGCTCGACTCGCTGTTCGTTCAGGTGCGATTGATGTCTCTGCTGTGCACTAGCATCGTCCTCAGCGCATTTAAAACAGACAGTTACTGAATATCTGTCTGAAACAGTTGCAGCCTCCACAATAAAAGCTTTAAATATAGTTTGTCACATAAAAATAAACAGTTAGCATTTAATTTGCTGTAAAGCCAACTCTAGTGGTTTTTATGGTGCAAGTTAATGTATTTATTCAACCAAAGCTATAATGTGGTGTTTTGATCAGTTCATTCCCATTTATCTGATTCGTATTTCTCCCTTTAAGAACAAACATGTCTGGACACAAAACATCCTGGAGCAGGACAAGTCAAATAAAATATCAGAATATTTTGCAGCTTAGTGGTTGTTTATAATAATGGTGAAATGATGTCAAATGGAAATGTGTGTCACATGTGTCATTGCTGAGTTTAGCACCGGTCAGCTGAGCCCTGAGCGCTGGGCTGAGTATTGACTTCTCCTCCACGTTCATCCAGTAGCTGTGGATACTGGACTGACTGGAGCCTCACATGGACTTGACTGAACGCAACCTTTACATCTGCTTCAGCTGTTTCTAATCAACCAGACAGTCGCAATTATGCAGGGAGCGATATTCATCAAAGCACATGAAGACTAGCAGTAGCAACGCTGTGCTGGTGTCCGTGGGGTTGACGTGCTCATCGCTCAACAGCAGCAGAGTCTAACGGCTCCAGCGTGAAATGAGGATACGCCTGTAAAACCTGTGAGCTGCTGGTTTTAACTCACGTCTTATGCCAGTCACTGACTCGGGGGCTTGGATGCTGGCGACGTCTCGTTCTTCTATTAGTCTGCAACCACCAGACTTTCTACGATACCAGTTGGTGCAGCTCAGGTGAACAAGCAGCTCCTGTGGTTCTTTCCTTTATTTTCCTTTCTTCTTCTCAGATTCATGGGCATCTTGCAATAAAGTAGTTTCAGGCTGGTTTTCACTAACAGTAGTATTGAAGATGACTAATAGTCCCTCAGCTGAGGACTCTGGTCTCCTGTCCATCCTCAGGTCCCATCCTCCTACACAGACTCGCTGCTGGCATCACCCACCCACCCTGTGCTGGGTTTAGGTTTGGGTGGGGGGTCTGTGATGCTTTCTGCCTGGCTTCGCTCAGTGTTCTCCTCTGATGCTGGGTGAAACGTCGAACAGATGACACGAAAGCTTTAACACTTCAGTAAAGTAGCAGTGAAGCCTCGTTGGTTGGAGAGGGACAGGATGCAGACGTCTTCTGTTCGGCTTAGGGCTACAATGGAAAACAGGAAGGTTTGTAGGTGTCCACCAGACTCACACTGATTTAGTTTAGTTTAGTAAGTTTTCAAATACATCAATTATTTTTTTTAATTCCGTCTGTTTCATTTCTCACTGCTACTGCAGCTCACTGCTTATTCAGTGCTCAGATCAAACTGTGTCTGCTTTATATCCGTCTTCTTTTGCCTGCAGGGTGTGTCTGTGTTGGTCTGGAGGGCTGGTGTCTAATGGCCTCATTGAGTGGCAGCAGAATTTCAAACGGCTCCTAAAGGTGGTCGCCAGAGGGCAGTGTTGCTCCACACAGATGCGTCTTTGTGTTTGCGCATCAGCTCCACACAGTAAACGGCAGGATGCCTCTGTACTCTGAACCCAGAAGTCCTCTGGTGTCCAGGAGGCAGGGAGCACCGCAAAACACCAGCGCACGCTGTCGGTCGTTTAAAAGGACTGAAATGGTTTCATGAGATCGACATCACCAACATCTGCATTGTCCATTATTTGTCCAAGCAGCAGAGCACAGATTTGCTGTTGGAGCAGGATAAGCTGCCTGTTGTACTGCAGGCGTCGCAGTCTGGCCGCTGTGCAGTGAATGTGTCATAGTATTATTAGGGACAAATAGTCACATTTGGATATTTGATGTTTGACATGTTACTGGCAATAAGCTGGAGGAAGACAAACGTTCGTACAGACAAATGAGGCCTGTCCACTTAAAGCAGACTCCCTGTAGTGAGCTGTCACTTAGAGATGCTCGAGCCAGTCGCAAGGCCACAGAAACATCTTTCAATCTAAATGTGCAGAATCCGTTTGCTCGTCAACAGGGAGTTTGTCCAGGGTCCCCCCAAAAACACTAAACGTCACACAGCAGTAATAAAAGACCTTTTACGCTTGTAGTGAAGTACTGGTAACTAGACCCCTTCCCCTGCTCAGCAGCTGGGGCAGCAACCGTTTCACCGCTTAGGAAGACTCCCAGCACCTTGGTCCCTCCGGTTGACCCGTTGCTCTCATAGCAGACTCCACTTTCCCCACTTTGCTCAGTGTCCAGCTACTGACATCTTCTTGATTCTTTACAAGGTGCTGGTCATCCACACTGGGTTAAACCAAGCCAAGGGAGCCTCGGTCTCACTCAGCCTGTACAGCAGGCGCTGGTTGACCGGAGAGAACAGTCGACCTGCTAAAGGCCAACCTTGCCAGATCCGCCTCTGGACAGAAACCACCGTCAACAGCCTTGTCTTGATCCATAGAGATGATGCCAACATCGAGTCCAAACATCTTACGCAAGTCAAAAAAGTCCCTCATCAGAAATAATTAGTCTCAGTAAGACTGGTGCTGGTGCAGTGATGTCCAGGTATTGCTTTGGCCTGTTTAATAGCGAGCGGTCTTGTTTTTTGGGGAGCTCCGTTACCCTACACCGTGCAGCTCCTGCAGGTCAGGACCCGAGCTCCCGAAACGGCCCAGAAACCACAGGCAAACCGTCCCCATCAGCTGGGGTGAAGCCAGTTGTCATCTGCTCAGTCTCTCGGTAAAGGCAGTGAGGATGTACCGCATGACTTCACGCCTCTCTCGGCTCAGCTGTCTCCTCAGCATTTGGGAGACGTAAGCAGAGAATCTGATTTATCTGTTCTTACAAGGCAAAGAGAAACGAACCGGATCGTTCGTGTGGTAAAGGCCTCCGTCGCCTCTCTAGTCTAAAGGTGCTGTAACGCCTGATGAATGGAAACATGCAACACATGAATCCAACCTGGTGTCTGCTCGCCCTCGCTCACGCTGGGGTTGTGTGTATTGTGTGTATTGTGTGTATTGCATATCTGACTCACACACACACGTGAAAGTGGCCCATATTAAAAAACACAATCAAGTTATGAGCTATTGATTTGGAGGGACCACAGCTGAACCAAGCGTCTGTTCAGAAACTGGAAACAAACATAAACTACATTTCTGTTATTGGAATCTTTTTCCAGGTGTCTGTTCTAACTTGGGGCTGTTTGTGAAGCACGGTATAGAAAAGATAAATCTGCTTTACATGTTGCCAGCTGGTGGAGCCCAAACTTAATTGACCTGAAACGATGTGCGCCGGCCAAGTCAATTTACGGCTTAATGAGCAAACACGCAAAGCTCAGAGTCACATTAAGGGACAACTGGGAGACAGTGTGAAGTTGGACCCAGTGGCGCATTAGGATGCGGGTCTGAGAGCAGGATGGATTGTCCAGCAAACAAACGCAAATGGATAAGGACAAGACCTAATTGAATGCGTAGACAGGCACAACGCCTCATTACTTAGAGAACCACCAGCAGAGGAGAAAGCTGCCATATGCCACCGGTTCTTTCCAAACAGGGACACAAACACATTATTACCATTTATGGGACGGGTTTGGTGACGTATGGCCTGGTTACTGTGACAACAGTCTGCGAGATCCACGGCCGTCTAGACGGTCAGCAGGGAAAAGATGTTCCCAGAAACTGGCAGCTTTTACAGGGAGGCAACATGTTTGTAACGACAGTTACCTGGTGATCACAGAGCGTCAGGTTAGTGTGACATCGCAGACACGTGCTTTCATATTTATTACATATATTTTGATCATTAGTGTGGTTCACAGGTGATTCAGAGGACCATGAAAAGCTGGGAACTAGTGTTAGGGCTCATGTGCTCAGAGCAAAGAGGAAACGCACGAGGAACCAAAATCAAGCTCCCTCCAAAACCTGATACGGCTGCTTTGAATGAACCTCGCTCCTCTTAGCTGTGAGTGTAAAACCATTCGTGGGCAGACAGAAACAGCGCTGGTCCCTAAAGCTTCTGTACACGTCAGATCTTAGTGGACAGGACTGATCACAGAGGCTGGAACACAGCATCAGGATTAAAGGAACCACACGGGACGGTTTAAATCTGACTCAGTGAAAGACTAACAGCACAGCAAAACAACTCTTTCGCTCTTTTGTGTTTAATATTCTTTTTCATATATAATTTAGATTTTTAACATGACGAGTCTAATTTTATTACTCATTTTAGAGGAGAAACAAACTATCTCACCTGAGGCCTCACTTCATCATTATTCTGTCTGTTTTTTAATTTCGCAGAGAAAACACGAATCATGTCACAAACACTGATCAGATCTCTGTTGTGTGATATTTTGAGGAAGGACGTGAGCAGGCTTTGTAGTTTAGGTCCAACTGTCTTTCCGAGCATATTGCAACGCGTGGCTACACACAACAAAAGGAAATAAAGGTTTTCATCAGGCAGCGGTAATATGTGAGTATCTTTTGATCAGCTCAATGAAAAGCACGGCCTCGTATGGGGGCTGCGATTGAAACAACCCACATCGCCTCCTCGTCCCCAAGCTTTCAGCTCAGGAATGGTTTTCATGCAGGTACTTGGCTGAGCCTCACTCGCTTTTTACAGACACAGAACCAAACAGAGAAGCGCATGGATGCAAACAAAGACAGAGCAGAGTAACACAGCGCACACTGTCCAAACCGATGACGCACACGTCTGGCAGCCGCCGTAGACGTATGAGGACAAAACTGCCATCGCGAATTTCACTTTGTTTTTTGAGGTTGTTGGAAGCAAATGATGGACAATTGTCATTAAAACCAGTAGTAACCAGTAAAAGCACCAGTTGACAGTCAGTGTACTGTGTTTTCAGTCCTACCAGGATTATATATAGTCCTACTATATATAGTATTGATTCCACTATGTGTCAATGGGTCTAAATCAGTTTATTTGATTTAGTCAATAACCAAAATGCAGAACCACAAACCAGAGCAGTGTATTAGCTGCTTCATGTCTGGGTACTTGCTCTGCGCTGTGGCTCTGTGGTTTTCACTGGCAAATGGATGTTCTGGCCTAGACTGACAGTCAGACCTGTGGCGGGGACGGTTCTGGTCCAACTGAGGTTTTCCTGGAGCCAAACTTTCCAAACCCCTGTAAGCGCGTATGTGTTCACCTAAAATAAGAATCAACAACAAAAGTGACAAGTCAGTAGGAAGCAGTCGCGTCGCTGCTAACGGGGCTCTAGTATATGGATTCCTGGTGAATTATCAACATACCAGACTGTTCTGAAATAACAGCCCCATCACATTGAGTGGAATATTGATTTCAGTCACTCTGGTCCAAAGCACTTTGCTTCGCCTCCAAAGCACAGCAGAAATCCGCTGGGTCCGTTCCCGTCACTCTGCTGAGCCATAAATTATAACACACGCGCTCACACATGCGGACGAAGACGTTAGTACAGGAAACAAGCGCATGCATGTAGTAGACAGTACGACACGGGTTCTATGGTTGACGGTGCAGCCGTAGGGTCTTCAGCTCTGAAGACGCTCGCTCAGACTTTCACACGTGCCCTCGACTCCCCCTGTCGGATGAGGGCAAACAGCACAGAAGCAAACGAGATGGATGCTGTCGCTGAAGGGAATCTGACCTTCCACCACTACAGTCCGTTAACCCTAAGAGGTTCCTCTGCGGTGACCAGTAAAACTTGAGGAGCCAGTTTTACTTTTGGGGCCATTTTGATTTGTGGGTACGTCAGCGCTACGACACCTCTAGTCTTTGATGGTACAGTGAAGTTGTGACGGCTCCAGCACCTGAGCCTGGAGAAGCCTTTCTCAGCCTGGAAGCTGATCCAAGTGTGTTCATTTCAACTCAGCTCCCACCTGACACCTGGAACCTGTGGCTCAGTCTGTTCTAGGAGACTCAGCGTCAGCATCGTTCTCTATGTCACTGTCTCCCTAATCTCATTTCATAGAAATATTGCGATTAGCTGAACCGCTCGTTGCCGTCCTGAAGACGTGAACATTTCTGCAGCAGGAACCAGGAACAGCTGATCAGCTAATCCCCCAGTTGACTTTACATAACTCTACTCCAACAGTGATGCTGCCTGTCTGTCCGTGTCTCAGCGCCTCATTGGAGATAAGCATGTGGTGTGAGTGCGCTGCTTTATGCAGCTCTTTACTGCTCATTTGGAGAAGAGGTGATCCATCACTTAACGGACCTTGTTCTTGTTTACGTTGACATAGCGGGTCCTACCCAACTGAGGACATTTTGTCTGTTTAGGGGCTAAGACGTGGTTTTGAGGCGGCGGTTCGACTGAACACATTATGTCAATGACTGCGACTGAAACAAGCATAAACACACACAGATGCACAAGCGTTTGAAGGATGAGTGGAGCCTGTTTATCCTTTGGCTCCTGCTATTCTGTAATTCATGGTGATGGATGTGTAATCAGCTAATGATATGAGTATGAGAGGAAGGGAGGGTGGGAGAGAAAGACAGGAAGGACAACCAGCGAGGGAGACAGACGGGCCGATGCGACTGGACCACGTAAACACAAAACTGGGTTTGAATACTGCTGAAATATTTATTTTATGAATCCTTAATATTGAATTTCGTTGACCTCAGAAAAATGAGGCAAAATTATATGAACATCTGCAGTAGATGAAAGATGAAGCTACTACTACGAACTAACTAGTTTATGGCCCTTTACAAAAATGTACCGGGAGGAAAAACACTGGACTCCGCAGCCACATGCGAGGTCACGTCCTGTCTGGGCTCATTGTCAGAATCACCAGTCACCAACGTGACCTTTAGTTTACTGTAGTGGCTTTAGTGTTTCTCTCACAGGTCTTCTTCTCCTACTGGGTTCACTGTGTGCGTCTCACTTATTTTAATCTTGACGTCAGCTTTTCTGTATCAAACCGGTCGTCAGTCCATATACATAAAGTCGAGTTCTGGCCACTGGACGTTCGTAGAGTCCAAACTTGCTCCGGACTTGAATCACCTGGATGACTGAGAGTCTTCACCCGCAGCCGTCACCAATGATGACGGCTGCGGGTGTTTAAATGATGGTTTGGCTGCTGGACTCCCCTCGTGTACGGTGGCAATGATATGGGAACATGTCTGTAACAGATCTAATCCTCTGACCCACAACGTTGCTTCCAGTGACAGTAAAGCACTGTTTCCCTTCAGCGGCTCCATCAGTCGTTTAGTTCCCTCTGAAGCGTTGTTGGTCGTGGGAGCTGGTAGAGTCTGGGGACGCGTGTCAGGCTCACTTTACCCCCTGCAGGGACACCCGTCGTTTGGGGGCCTGTCCAGTCTTTCTTGTTCTTTCCAAACGCTTTTGCTTTGTCTGTCTGGCAGTGTTTTCTTTTTGGCTGGTGATGCTCTAGAGTCTAAGTTGGAGCTGACTGACAGTAACGTGTTGGATTTGAAGGGGAAGTAGCTCATTCTGCAGGTTCCAGCAGCTGAACAGCATCATCTAACCTGCTGTACAGTGAACAGAAGCTGACCTCAGCCGTCTACTGCACTGTCCAGGTCAGGTACTAAGTGATCAAAGCTCCACCTTCTGGTTGTGCCTTGGAACTGCATTATTGGTCCCAGACACATTTAGCGCACACAGAAAGAACAAGCTGCGTCTCCAGGCTCCAGGACGTCTTCTCTCCACTGCCTCCAGTCATTCTGTGTCATATGGCTGGAACCCAGTCCTGTCTACTCGCGAGGAGAAAGGACTGGCTTCCAAAAACCTCCTGCCTCCTCACACGCACTGACAGTAATCACCAGATCGGCCAGTGTAGACTGGTCCACGGGCAACAACGGAGCCTGGGTCCACACACAAAACGACACAAAATAGGCAGGTTTCAAGCTGACATCAGATTTTCCTGGTAACCAGTCGTGAAACCCTTGATCGCTCCCCCACCCCCACTGTGTTCAATGTTGATTTTCATTTTCTCTAATGAATAATTTATGCACTGAAGCAGCCATAAGTCACTGCACTTCAATAAGTTAAAAATGGAACGTGGGCTACGCTGGGCCCTTAGCAGCCGAGTGAGCTCATCAGACATTAGCCTGCTATCGAAGTCCGCCGTCATTAAGGTGATAGATGGATGGATCAATACCCTGCAGCCTGCACTCGTGGTCGCCAGCGTCTTCGGTTCTGAAATGTAAATGTTTGGGTTTTCTGTTTTGCATTTGCAGCAAAGAATCTCTGCAGGTTCCACGTTATGAAGTGTGACATTCATAAAATAAATTCTCCTGACATCTAGCATCTTGCCAACCTGTGGTAGAATGTGCATCCTTGCCTGCTTTTGTCCCCTTTGTTCTGCTGCACACTTGTCACTCACATTGATGTCTGTCATCCTCCTTCACACTGAGGTTACCAGCTGCTGTAAAGCCTTAAAGAAACATGAACTGCAGGGACTTGATGCAGCCTCGGCATCACAGGGCACATTCTCTGAAAATGTTCAGAAAGAGTGAAAATGTGTCCTTCAGCCTCTTCACATCGTCACACTCACATAATATACTATAATATACAGAAAAGCTTAATGGTGTTTTCATGGACACAGCAGCACCACGGTCACCATATGTAGGAGCCGTGGCCTTAGCAGCATGTCAGCAGCTCCGGGATGTGATGGAGCTAAAAGCTGTTCAGGCGGCTTCTCTTCCTGGCGGGTGACAAGGGGTCTGGGGGCCCACGGTCTCTCTGGTCCTATCGAAGTCGGACGTCCCTCTGTCGCTCAGGGTCACTGAACGGCCCAGCAGATGACGTTGTCAAGGGGGAGCGGTCCAACCATAGGCAGAAGTTTAAGGTTGGCGCTTGGTGAGATGTAGGAGGGGTGAGGAGGTAGAGGAGTGAGGAGGTAGAAGGGGTGAGGAGGTAGAAGGGGTGAGAGGGTAGGAGGGTGAGGAGGTAAGAGGGGTGAGGAGGTAGAGGAGTGAGGAGGTAGGAGGGGTGAGGAGGTAGGAGGGTGAGGAGGTAGGAGGGGTGAGAGGGTAGAAGGGTGAGGAGGTAGGAGGGGTGAGGAGGTAGGAGGGGTGAGAGGGTAGGAGGGGTGAGGAGGTAGAGGAGTGAGGAGGTAGAAGGGGTGAGAGGGTAGGAGGGTGAGGAGGTAAGAGGGGTGAGGAGGTAGAGGAGTGAGGAGGTAGAGGAGTGAGGAGGTAGGAGGGGTGAGGAGGTAGGAGGGGTGAGAGGGTAGAAGGGTGAGGAGGTAAGAGGGGTGAGGAGGTAGAGGAGTGAGGAGGTAGGAGGGTGAGGAGGTAGGAGGGGTGAGAGGGTAGAAGGGTGAGGAGGTAGGAGGGGTGAGGAGGTAGGAGGGGTGAGAGGGTAGGAGGGGTGAGGAGGTAGAGGAGTGAGGAGGTAGAAGGGGTGAGAGGGTAGGAGGGTGAGGAGGTAAGAGGGGTGAGGAGGTAGAGGAGTGAGGAGGTAGAGGAGTGAGGAGGTAGGAGGGTGAGGAGGTAGGAGGGGTGAGAGGGTAGAAGGGTGAGGAGGTAGGAGGGGTGAGGAGGTAGGAGGGGTGAGAGGGTAGGAGGGGTGAGGAGGTAGGAGGGTGAGGAGGTAGAGGAGTGAGGAGGTAGAAGGGGTGAGGAGGTAGGAGGGGTGAGAGGGTAGAAGGGTGAGGAGGTAGGAGGGGTGAGGAGGTAGGAGGGTGAGGAGGTAGGAGGGGTGAGGAGGTAGAGGAGTGAGGAGGTAGAGGAGTGAGGAGGTAGGAGGGGTGAGAGGGTAGAGGAGTGAGGAGGTAGGAGGGTGAGGAGGTAGGAGGGGTGAGGAGGTAGGAGGGGTGAGGAGGTAGCGGAGTGAGGAGGTAGCGGAACATCGCCCATGGGAACATCGCTGGTTCCCTCCACTGACCCAGGGTCAGATTTGGAGTCTTGTGTTGTGTTGTGTGTGAGCGTTGTGTTTATTGATTGACTGGTTCCAGTAAATCCAATGAAGGCTCAGCGATGACCCGTAAGTTCTGAACATCAACCGCTGCCACTCAGCCTCCACACGTAGCTTCACGCTTCGCCTCATCTGCTGCTTCCTGGATTATTCACTGTCAGCGGAACTTCAGCCTGTGGAACATGACTGAGGTGAAGCAGGTCCGACTGACACCTGCCGCCGCGTCCGACCTACTGCATCAAGGAAGGTCTGAGTAATGCAGGAAAGGCTGAGTAGCACAATGATAATAATGATAATGATAATAATAATAATAATAATAATAGTAATAATAATAATAATAATAATAATAATAATAATAGTAGTAATGATAATAATAACAATGATAATGATAATAATAATCATCATCATCATCATCATCGTCATCTTATTATTTAGTATTTTTCATGTCACACGTATTTATATTTCGCTCTGAATGAACTGACTGTTGCAGCTGGTTGCATGAACCTTCACACTAACTACCGAAGCGCAGGTTTTAGTGCAGAGCTTCACTGATGCAACACCGACGTCAGGGTGAAACAAAGCCTCCTTTAAAGGCTGCGACTGTGAACCGCTTCCAGATCGATCTCACCAAGAGGGAGCGATAGAGAGAGAGGAGCGAGGAGCGAGGAGCGAGGATGGAAGCTGCATCTGTTTCCCAGACCCCCTCCTCCCTCCTCCGCCTCCTCCCTCTGTCTCCGCTGAAGTGGAGGTGAGGCGCTTGTCGTCTCGCCCTCGTCAAACCTAGACGGACTTTGCGTTTGGATTTTGGTTCGCTCGCAGATTCTGGGTGACGGAGGGAGGAATTTAAAGACCCAGCGGACAGACGCCGCCGCGGTGCCGGCACCGCAGACGGACAACGCCAACTTCCAGCCGCCGCGTCCTCGGGTCCGCAGGCAGCGGCGGAGCTGAGCGCAGCACAAAGGTAAGATGCCGCATCCACGCGATCCTCACGCGCTCACAGACCCTAATGGCGCGGCGCGTGCGTGACGTACTTCGATCTCGAAGCGTTGCATTCGTGCGCGTTGTGGTGCATTCGCGTGGCCTGTCACACTTGTTTCACGCCGTGTTGCGTTTCAGCGCCCGCTGGAGGTTTTATTCATGGCATCTGTGAAATACTTGAAATACTGCAGGCGAACAGGTGTTGGCTAATAATCACTCGGGAGTTTTATTCCTCTACGTCATACATATTGTTTGGATACTGGAGTTATTTCGGCTTCTCAGTGTTTGCTACTGTGCAGATCTCAGCTTATTCTCAGTGCGGAACAAACACGATCTGCTTTGATGGATGAACTACTTTCTCCACCTGCTGGTTTTGTCATTTATTACTAAAACACATTTAAACTGATCAGGTCTGTTTACATACAAACAGGTTTTATTACTGGACTCTTGAACATGTGATATTTATAGTCAAACTTAATTCTCTGGAACATTGTGTTTGTGTACTTTTACCACCTTCGGTGACGATATAACCCAAAAACCAGTAATAGTTTTTTTTGAAGGGTCTTTTCAGGCGTTTTGCGTTTGTACGACTGGCGGCTTCGCGTTTCCAGCATGTGAGACGTCCTGCTCTCCTCTCGCTTTGCTAATCAGTCCACTGCTGCTCACTGGCTTCAACCGTCTGTGTTACAGCCAACGTGGCACAAGGAGAAACTGCTCGTTGGACGTTCCAGGCCTTTTCTCTGGACTTTGACAGCTGAGGGGTCTGTGGACAGACGAGGGTTTTCACCACAGCTTAGGTTGGAAGGAATCTGGTCTGTGATCGAACCCGTCTCTGTCCCGCTGGGCTCTAACTGTATTAGCTGTTGTGCTAACTGCACGTCAGGACACAATGTTCTGCGTAAGTGGACGTGTCATGTGTATAACAGCGAACCGTCGCGTAGCTTGTGGCCTGTGAACTTTTCAAATATCCGCACATATTCTGTGTCAGATATATTGTGAACGTATGTGTTAACTTTGACGAGCAGAGTTACACGGTTTCATCCATCCTCGTTCTACTGCTGCGTTGTTTGGGTGACAATTAACGAGTCTCTGAATTCTATCAGTGAACATAAAGGTGACATCATAGAAGAAAAACATCATGTGTAGTAAACCTCAGGTTTATCTAATGCTGACACCAACCACCAGGAAGAAAACTAAAGAATCCAAAACAAATAAAGGACCTCACTGAAAAACTAAAGCTTCTCGTACGTGGACTATTTGCAGGTGTTGGTTGCTGGATTTGACAGCATGTGCAGAACCTACAGCTCCACACTCTTCACAGACACCTCACTGACACGTCCAGGTCCAACAACCTTTTGCCTAATTCTCCGAATATTTGGCAGAAATCCAGTTTTGGGCCGAGTCTGTCTTGGCCTGTGTGTTGACAGACCCCAGAAGAATTCTGCATGGAGAAGCTGCCAAGTCAGCAAAATGTCAAACAAGGAGGAAGTTCACTTGTAACACACGCGTGCATACGCAACCCTCGATGAATTCAGCTTATTTAACCTACTCAGCACCACCTTACAGGCTTCCTTCAGGCTCAGATGGTGCTTGTGGTGTCCTCACTCATGGTGATGGCCTGGAGCTGATAATGACTTAGCTCTGGCTCCACCTAAGGCTCTGAGGCTCTGAGATGTGACAGCGCCCACGTCGCTCCCGTTCTGCTCGCACGCTCGGCCAGTCTGAAGGCAAACTCTTCACACTTACGTTGAGATATACAATCCGGGACTCACCATGTTGATGCGTTAGTTAACTTCTCCACAGTGACAAACACGTCACTGATGTTTCTTTTGACGGTGGATGATAATAGTAAATGCAAAGCCTGTCTTCACAGATGGACTGAGTCACAGGCTGGGTTCTGAGTGTGATGTGTGGCTCACTGACACACACACGGCTTCCACAAACATACGGTGAGATCACTTCAATACCTTTCGTACCAGCACCTGATGTGTTTTGGGCGACAGGTAAAATAGATGCGTCAGAGAAAACACGGAGATGTGAAGAACATCTCAGCTGAACACTAACGCCAGCCTGTGACCTCCAGCGTGGTCCAGAGACTCGTTCCTTCAACCTGGACCCAACCCTGTATCACTGAGGATGCGAAGCTCTGAGGCCTCTGACGGGCGAAGGAGGGGACAAGGACTCAGGTCTTCACCTGGTCTGTCAAGTCCAGCAGGGGAGACGTGGCGGAAGGAGCTCGGTTCACGTCCCAGCGTTGCCACAGGCCGTTTCTGATGGCCGCCCCTCATGTCTTCTCCATATTCTTGAATCTTGGTGGCTCGTTGTGTCTTTTGTGGCAGTGAGAGCAGACGAGTCCACAGGATGGACCGATGTCCTGCTGACCGCCCTGAAACGATGCCTGCTGTCCCAGAGAGGGTTCAAATGATCTTCTGCTCTTGCTGCAACGCCGGCGCCAGCGTGGCCTGGAATCTTTTAACTCCTGGGATTCTCTCTTTCGTTCGTCATGTTGACATTAACAGTAAACTCACCCACGGCCAGTGTACAATGAGCCCAGTTGTTTGCTGTCTCCGTAGATCAGCTTTACTCTTCCTTCTCGCCCGAGGGCGGGCTGAGGGTGAGAGCTTGTCCAGGCCGAGGAGCCTTCAGCAGGGCAGAGCCGTGTGCCGGTCTGCAGAGGAGCTTTTCTGGTGGCTCTCGTCTGTTTTTGTGCGAGGGTTGATGAGGTCCTCAGATTCCTGGCTGCTCTGCTCCAGTAACCACTTGTCCTCCCTCTTCCCAGGCAAGTGACTTAGTGTCCAGCATTCCAGGAAGGGCAGCTACTGTGGAACGAGCTCCAGCTAGCGCCAGTGGTGGCAGATCAGTATGACAGCACCGGAGAAAACGAAGGGTCCAGAGATTTACACATCGTCCACTGTCCATTAAGCTACAGAAAAACAGATTTCAGGAGGGAAGAGAGAACAGAACCCAGTTCCAAGCTTGTTCATGAGGACCAGTCTGGCTCATAGCAGCACTGACACCGAGGACAGAGCCTGATCCATTCTCCAACCTGTCCTTCACTCGATGAGCCACGTCATTGCGGCGGCTGACAAGTCCTTTTATTATGACGAACACCAGTATTGCACAGTCCGTCCCACGTAAATCAGCCTCTGCCCCTTCCCTCTGGAGAACAAAGCAGCAAGCGAAGCGTCTCTCGTCTTATTCTTCATCTCTCCTGAACGGGGTGAATACTGTGCTGTGTCCCGTACATCATAGAAATGTGAGCCCACTCTGCAAAGGAAAGTCAGTTGTCAGTTAGTATCTTAGTTACTATTCAAAAATCCCCAAACCCTTAAACTGACTTTTCAGGTTCAGCTCCTCCTCAACCTCGCGGATAAGTGTGACGTTTGTAGCTTTGTCACTGAGACCTTCTCACAGCCTTCACAAGGTTTCCATCATCAGCTGTTGTTTTCATCAAACATCATGTTCTGTGCATGTGGCTCAGCACAACCGTGATTTATTCTTTTCATCAGATTCCCAGTCGTTGTATTGGTTTTACAGTTAATGCAGTTTATTGTTTTCCTTTCTCACAGTAATGCAGATAAATACAGAGAACAAAAAGTAGTTACTGTGAGGCGTAGTTATAATAATAATGAATAAAGGAGTCAGGCCCAGCGTCAAACTTTTAGTTTGATGTACAGTAAGTCAACAGTTACTACTACCACCACAAGGTAAATACAGGACTGAGCAAAAGATGCAGATGTGAAAAAATAAACAAAGAAAGCTTCCAGAAATATCAATAATCATTGTTTATTTTTGTCAGTTTACAAAATGCAGAGCAAAGAAAAGAAAAATCTAAACCAAGTCAGTCTTTGGTTACTACGTCAGTACTGGAAGTGATGCTCGGCCCCACAGAGCCCTGGTCTCAGCATCACGTGAGTCTGGGATGATGCAGAGACAGAAGGATGTAGAAACCCTGCATCCACAGAAGATCTGTGGTTAGTTCTCTAGATGTTGAACAACCTACAGCCCAGTTCCTTCAAACACTGTGAACCTGGAAGATCTGCTGCTGTTTGAAGACAAAGGCTGGTCACAGCAAATACTGATGTGGTTTAGATTCTCTGCTGTTCATTCACTGCATTTGGTTCATTTAGGAAAATAAATGTTAACACGTCCATTTTTTCTTCCATTCTTTGTTTACAGCAGTTTTGCCAAAAACCTTTGCTACAACTTTTACTACTACTCAAACCCAAATGCACAACCTACCAGAATGTATCCAATAGAAGGATACAACATGGAACAGACACGACCAGTTTACCACAGACTAATAAAGAACTAAAATCTGGAGATAAAGCTCAACCGGAGCTAAACCAGGTCGTTAGGGCAGAACATGGAATCCCTGCAAAGGCAGGAACTGACAGCACACGTAGAGCAGGCGAACTCACAAACGTGTCCAAAGATTATCCAGGAGGCACAGGTGAAAAGCAGGACGTGGATGAGTCAGTGGTGAGCTGGAGTGAATGTAGTGTCCACTACTGGCTCTACATTCACATGGACACTTGAATTTGTGAAACTGGGGGAAACAACAAGGCCACAAAAACCGAAAACACGAAGCGCTCGAAGCGCATGTGGAGGAGACAGCTGCTCGTCGATGCCGTGTCTGTGGCACAGTTCCAGAACATAAAGCTCACTTTCACTTCGTGACTCTTCATTTCCGCTCCAAACGTCAAGGTTTCCACCGAATCGAGAGAATGAGACCACACTCACGAGAATGACAATGGCGAGAGAAAGACAACGCTACTAAAAACCAGCTACTAAGCAGCTAATCCCAAAACAACGAGCGCTAATAATCACTGTAACGGCCTGCAGCCTGTTAAATGTCTTCAGAAGCTGCTCGCTCTCTCCACTGAAAGCCACGAGTTGCTCACGCGTCAGCTCTCATCTCATTTCATGTTTTTCAAACACCAAACACGTTCATCTCATTATCGCTGTGATATTTACGAGGTTCATGCAGCACTGACCGGCCTGCACTCTGCCTAAATCCCTCTGTTTCAGGGTCACGTTACCCCCTCACTCGTCCCGTGATGGAGTTCCTGGATGATGTCATGCTTGCAGAGCTGGACCGCCTGCAGCTCTACAACGACTCGTTCTTCCAGAACAACCTCAGCAATCCCTTCAACGACACAGACACCTTACTGCCCACGGGGGTGAAGGTCACCATCGTGGTTGTCTACATGATTGTCTGCGTCATTGGCCTGGTGGGAAACTTCCTGGTCATGTATGTTATCATAAGGTAAGAACATGACGTTTGGTGGAAATACAGCGTCCGTTTGAAACCGTGCACAAGATAAAATGTCGTTCCAAGTTTTAAGAAATGTTTTTATTTCAACTTCTGATTCCTTCTTAAACTAGCAGGCGAGTGTGACCATGTTTAGATGCCTTTAAATGTGGGGAATGGTTCCCTCATGACATGTAGTAGAGAAGCTACATCAGACGTCATGTGACTCACGGCTGGGTCTCCATGCTGTCGATATAAAGCCTCTAAATAACGTTTGCATCACAGCATATAACGCACATAGAGACGGGATATTCAGAGACTGTTGCTGGGTCATGGACTTCTCTAGAGGTGACTCGGAGGAGCTGGATCCGAGTCGGGCTTTTGTGGAGGTTAGTGCAGTTATTGTGCCACGTCATTCGTTTTCACCCACCTGCGCGATCACCGTCAGATCATAAGCTGCTTAGAAGCAGGTGATGTCACATGATGAACCTGACATGTTGATGATTTTGTTCCACAGAAGTGTGCAGAGTTCTGACAGGGTGGATGGAATCACACCGTGAAAGTAACCGCAGCCTGTAAATCAGCTGAAATGTGAAGGATTTAAACAAGCGGCTTAAAAACGTGTTGGCTGACTGTTCTTGTCCTCGTATGCAGAGTTTAGGCAAAGGAGGAGCTGATGTTCATCTCCTCTGGAGATTTGAAAAGAAAATGATTACGTGTGTGTGTGTGTGTTATCACTGCAGTCACTTCACCGTCTCACTCTCAGCAGCTGCCTTCACACAAAGATGGCTGCCACAAACACACACCAAGGTTATAAAAAACATTTACCCGCGGCAGACCGGACTGAGGGCCGATGACAGACGGTCGACCACAGCACGACGAGGCTCCCGATCCTCTGGCCCAGAGTTAACGCTGTTACTGTTACATGCACACACAGATCAAGAGGTTCACTGAGGCTGACGGTACGTTTTATGTTGAGAAGGCAGAGAACAACAACGTTACTTAAGCTACTTCACCAGCCACACGTTACTGGGTAGGAGTGAAATCACAAAGAGAGAACATCCATCATCCATCCATCCATCCATCCATCCATCCATCCATCCATCCATCCATCCATCCATCCATCCATCTATCCTTCATCCATCCATCCATCAATCCATTCATCCATCCATCAATCCATCCATCCATCCATCCATCCATCCATCCATCCATCCATCCATCCATCCATCCATCCATCCTTCATCCATCCATCCATCCATCCATCCATCCATCCATCCATCCATTCATCCATTCATCCATCCATCCATCCATCCTTCATCCATCATCCATCCATCCTTCATCCATCCTTCATCTATCCATCCATCCATCCTTCATCCATCCTTCATCTATCCATCCATCCATCCATCCATCCATCCATCCATCCATCCATCCATCCATCCATCCTTCATCTATCCATCATCCATCCATCCATCCTTCATCTATCCATCCATCCATCCATCCATCCTTCATCTATCCATCCATCCATCCATCCTTCATCCATCCATCCATCCATCCATTCATCCATTCATCCATCCATCCATCCATCCTTCATCCATCATCCATCCATCCTTCATCCATCCTTCATCTATCATCCATCCATCCTTCATCCATCCTTCATCTATCCATCCATCCATCCATCCATCCATCCATCCATCCATCCATCCATCCATCCATCCATCCATTCATCCATTCATCCATCCATCCATCCATCCATCCTTCATCCATCATCCATCCATCCATCCTTCATCTATCCATCCATCCATCCATCCATCCTTCATCTATCCATCCATCCATCCATCCTTCATCTATCCATCCATCCATCCATCCTTCATCTATCCATCCATCCATCCATCCATCCATCCTTCATCTATCCATCCATCCATCCATCCATCCATCCTTCATCTATCCATCCATCCATCCATCCATCCATCCATCCTTCATCTATCCATCCTTCATCTATCCATCATCCATCCATCCATCCTTCATCTATCCATCCATCCATCCATCCATCCTTCATCTATCCATCCATCCATCCATCCATCCATCCATCCTTCATCTATCCATCCATCCATCCATCCATCCATCCTTCATCTATCCATCCATCCATCCATCAATCCATCCATCCATCCATCCATCCATCCATCCTTCATCTATCCATCATCCATCCATCCATCCTTCATCTATCCATCCATCCATCCATCCATCCTTCATCTATCCATCCATCCATCCATCCTTCATCTATCCATCCATCCATCCATCCTTCATCTATCCATCCATCCATCCATCCATCCATCCATCCATCCTTCATCTATCCATCCATCCATCCATCCTTCATCTATCCATCCATCCATCCATCCTTCATCTATCCATCCATCATCCATCCATCCATCCTTCATCTATCCATCCATCCATCCATCCATCCTTCATCTATCCATCCATCCATCCATCCTTCATCTATCCATCCATCCATCCATCCTTCATCTATCCATCCATCCATCCATCCATCCATCCATCCTTCATCTATCCATCCATCCATCCATCCATCCCAACTGCATTAACGACCACAGTCAGATTTCATTTTTAAACTGGTTGGACATATGAGAAGTTCATTGAATTTAACTAAAGCACAACTCACATTGTGATTATGAAATACTGTAGAAATTTTACACCAGATGGAGAAGCAACACAGAGAACAAAAGGCAAACACGTGCGTGTGATGGAAGGAAGCAGCGACAGTGGGAGGCCAGCGTCGTGAGGCAGAAGAAGCAGAACGCACAAAGCAAGTGGAGTGATTACTGAGGAGGCGCTTGTTTATTAAGGTGCAAAGAGAATTCAATACAGTATGACTGGGATGGATGCGCGCCTGTTAAAGATAAAGGCAACAACACACTGCAGGAAGCAATCTGAGCACACAATACACAAAATCAATGCAACATAAAAGTCAGTGTGTCGGCGTAGAAAGCAGGTGTTTCTGAGGCATCCTTGTAAATACCTGACTCTATGGGAATACTTCATAAAATGAAGGAAAGCATCTGTCCAGTGTTTTGACACTGTAGAAAAGCCATGTGCTGTGTTGGTGTAGGTCTGCTGGCAGCCTTCACAAGGACACTCACATTTTATATAGCATAGATAGATGCAGTGGGACATATGATATAAATGAATAATCACCAGGCAAGTTGAATCAAAAGATCTTTGACAGTGGAGGAGGTAGGTTAGACTTCTCTTTGTTGAAGGCTAATGTAGCATGTTAGCTGGAAGGTTATTATCAAAGCCATGTTATCGGGCAGCGTGAGGCCGAGTGACTCGTGTGGCTCAGCGTGATCACTTCAGCAGGTTGGCCTCAAAGGAGCAGGTTCAGTTTGACAAAGCTATGAAATGTCCTGACATGTTAAATGTCCTGACGTGTTAAATGTCCTGACATGTTAAATGTCCTGACATGTTAAATGTCCTCATATGTTAAATGTCCTCATATGTTAAATGTCCTCATATGTTAAATGTCCTCATATGTTAAATGTCCTCATATGTTAAATGTCCTCATATGTTAAATGTCCTCATATGTTAAATGTCCTCATATGTTAAATGTCCTCATATGTTAAATGTCCTCATATGTTAAATGTCCTCATATGTTAAATGTCCTCATATGTTAAATGTCCTCATATGTTCAGTGCAGGGTTGAGGGTAATGAATAGAAGTTGGTGATGATCAGGTTCCAGCTTCAATCAAACATAGTAACAGTGATTCTGCTGAACTGTAAATACGAACACGAAGCTTTTTCTGAGCTAATGTGTGAAAACAACACGTTTGTTAAGCTACGTTCATGTTGCTGACGTTAACGAGCAGGTTTCACGGTTTTACGAAGTGCGTGATGGACACAATGTTCATGGTAGTTGGACTCACTGTAGCTACGATGGCGATGATGTTGGAGCAGTAAAAGAAGCCACCATTAAGTCTCAGTAGAGTCTGGAGACGCCCTGGTGCCTGAGGACGCGGGTGTCTTCCTCAGCTTCACGCTTTTAACCGCTTGTCATTAAACCGTCCATCCTGTGAAAAGCTTCTAGCGCTGACACTGAACTTTGTTGACCCCTGCCAGAGTCTGGTGATGCCCCCCGTTGAGGTCTCCAACACAGGAATATAAAGCAGGAATGTGAACCATGTTCAGACGTAGGATAAAATAAAGGAAAGCTCGGCTGTGATTCTGTGAAGTCTAGGCTGCTCCAGCGCCAACAGACAAAACTACTGACACCCAAGGACAAAAGCATGAAGACGGGCTGCGTGTCTGTCAGGACGATGCTCTTCCGTTAGCGGGAGCTTAGCGTGTTTCCAGCTGTCGGACACAAACACAGAAGCCTGTTTCTGCTCATGGCAACAACGTGAGGAACACGCAAAGCTTCCTACGAGCGTCCGTCCAGCACTAAGACGGTAGAGGAGGTGAACCGCAGGCACAGAGTGTTTCATGCTGACTCCAGCAGACAGGCTGTCAGGCTGAAGCTGTGAATCCTCCTCCCATCAGGGAAAAGTGCTGGATTTCTGTAAAATGAATTAGTTTCCATAACTACAGACTTATTCACGTTGGACATTTTTAGGACAACGTCAACTTTTTGCAGATCTGAGACAATGTGTTTTTTTTTGAAAGCATATTAGTAAATATTTTATAGCAGGGCCAATATGATCATTCACAGCTTGATTAATTGGTAAATAGCATAAATAACAAACATGCGTATATTATGACGTATAGTTAACATGTGTCCTCTGGATCATAAGCTCACACCGGAGTAATGACGCCACATGTGCCTCATTTCTTCTTAAACAGCGCTAAATATTTCAGCACTTCTTGCCTCTTTAACTAAGCGCTTAATTAAACCAGAGACCAGGCTAATTAACATTGGGAGGTGACACTGAAAGATGTTGGAGTTGACGATGAACACACACGGAGTCGAGACACTTGGGAACAGAGGGATAGTGAATCATAAAGTGAACAGAATGATGTAGAATAGCTGCAAACAAGTATCCTGGATCAAATCACGAGACCTGGTGATGAGTTTCAACCGATTGTGAATCAGTTTAGGAACAAGCTCTTCCCACGGACCCGCTCTGTAAACCCCCTACGACATTTGGTTTCTGGGGAACCTCCCCCGAGACCTGGCTGAGGGACAGTCTGTAGAGGAGCTGAGTGAAGTTGGATGCGATAGCAAATGTCCCACAGGTGCTTGAGATCGAGGTCAGAGAAACATGAGGGTCATTCGTGTTAGAGCCTGAACCCAGCGTCCGATGATGCAGTCAGAGCCCTGCTCATTATGCCGTGGAGCTCTGTGACGCTCCAAGGACAAAGCTGAAAGACACCTGAAGATGAGGTTGTAGCGCGGTGCCGCGCTCAGCGCCGGACGCAGGCTGCAACTGGCTCCAGCTGCTGGTTGGCTGCTCGGCTGTTGTCACAACCTCCTGCTTTGTGGTGTTTTTTGTGTGGTGATGTCAGCCAGCTTGGAACGAGCCAAAGGTGTCTCCCTACAAATTATGAAGACATCAAACACTCGTCCTGAGACGTGGCGCTGACCCAGGAGTCAGTATTTCATTCAAACAGTTGCCTTTAATGGCCTTTCCTCCATCGAGTTTCCATTTCTTTGTGTATATGTGGTAAATGTTGCTTCTACACAAAAACTGCACGTGTGTGAAGGTTTGCGTCGAGTCCGGGGGCGTTATCCAGGTTTTGTAAGACTATAGATTGAACGGAGGCAGAAGAAGACAGAGGTCAATAAACAAAGAGACGTGCGAGATAACGAGAGACAGATGAAGGGCGAAGAGAGAGATCGAGAGAGAAGGCACACGATCTGCTCTGGTTTCATCTCCACGCATTCCGTGTCATTATTAATCTGTTTCATTTGAGACGCAGGCGCATGGGGACAGAACAGTGCATCTGCACACGCGTGTGCTTCATGACATACTAAGGTGAGCTGCGTGATGCAGGGCAGTAAACACGGGGGACGCCATCGTGTCAGGATGCTCGTTTATGAAATGCTATTAATTCACTTGGCCATTGTTGTGATCCTCTGCGTGGACTCTGAGCACTGCAGAGACCATTAAAGCTTCCCCTGGGGATGCTGGACATGCATTTGGAACCAAGGAACCAGTCTACACCTTTTAATGATGGCAGGTCACATTGTTTTCAGACGTTCATTTTCAGCAAACACACGATTTTGATTTCCATGACAACCGAGTTGTCTTTGTTAGGTCTGGGACCTCTGCTGTAGTTGTGGTCACCTTTCCACGCGTCTGAAGAACTGGAGTTACAGGCTAGAAGGGACTGCTGGCAGAGAGACATGGTAACGAACAGATCCCAGATCAGCAGAGACGGAAGAACAGCAAGGTCATCACTGAATCCTTGACCCTGTGACCTGAATGTTCTGTGTGGGTGTGAAGGCGCCAGGTCACTTTACAGATTCTGACAAGTTTCCCTCAGTACCTGTTGTTGACAACAGCGCCTTCGTCCTAATTCCACGTCGCCCTGCTAATAATTCCCTTGTATGAGCGAAGAGGGCGTCTGCACCGGCCTGTGTGTGTAACAGACACACACTCGCCTATATTTATATATTTGTAAGAGGTTTTCTGGCTGTTCCCATGACGACTAAGTTCCTTTTTCTGAAGGATATTGATTGCTGTCACCGGAGAGAGTACAGCTTTGGTTGTTAGTGGTTATTGTGTGTGTGGTGCATATGAAAGATATGTAAATAGCCGTTGTCTTTCGTTTGGTGTGTGAATTACTGCATCCTGTAACTTGACTCGTTTGTTTGATGGCTTCATTAAATAGAAAAGCGTCGAGTGTCTGCTCCCAGTGGTGGTAGATGGATCTGCCTCATCTGTGTTTCTCAGGTGCTGCTGCCTGAAGAACCGCTTTGACCATCAGAAGGATGCAGAAGGATGCCGAGGCCTGTACGCGGCCTCAGATCCACTGACTGTGACTGTGAGAGCTAGAGGACAAACCCTGCAGGGACGGGAACAACGTCACAGACGTGCTAAAAACAGAGCTTGAGCCATTTTCTTCACATTATTTTGTGCTTTTTACTGACCCACAACAATTTTGTAGATGTCTACAGAGAATCCTGGCAGACACTTGAAGCCTTGCCAAATCTGCTTACAGTCAGACGCTGGCGGTTGGTTCCACTGCCCTTGAGTTTTACTCTGATAGGGAATGATAAACAGTCCGGCTCTTTCATGCTCCAAGCAGCCGGAGCCTGAAACCTCAAGTCTCCAGAGACAGTCAGGAAATATATTCTTAGAACATTTTTCAAACAGATGTGTTTAAACTTAGCCACATGAGAAACATGGCTTTACTTGAAGTCTGCTTTTAAGTCATGGCTCAGCCTCATCTGTGAATTATGTTCACGCGTCAAGTTCGTTCCAGTAAAATAATGATTAATGAGCCAAAACCAGATCAGTTTGAATCAATGAATGAAAATCTGCAGACAATTAAGAGCTCATCGACATTTATCATGGGTCAGTTTCACTTTGCAGCTTCTCATCTGTGTTAGTCCAGTGAGCTCGACGTGATACAAATTAGCTCCACCGCAGGGAAAAGACATCAGCAGGTGCAGAATCTTTCGATTAGAGAGGATGAAATGTGTTTTTCCAATCTGAAGCGGATCCGAGCATCTTAGTTAATGCAGATCTGAGCCTGTGCAACACCAAGCAAACGCCAGCAGCTCAGTTTGTGTAGCAACAAAAGGCAGCGTCACTCAAAGACCTAAACAACTAGAAAACCACAATATGTCCGTCACAAAACATCATCCACAAAGATGCTGCTTGAATTTGAAGAGACTCAGCTGTACAACAGGACATCATTCCCTTTGGAAGACACATGCTGCATGTAGACCAGTGTGTGACTGATATTACATTAGCATATCTGGGAGATGTGGCCCTGTCTGGACTGATTTCCTGTTCGGATCTGATCAGAGCTTGTGTGACGTACTGAGGCGAACAGGCATCAGACGCGAGGAGCTTTGGCCTTGTTTCTACCCTCATTATTCATTTTTATGCTTTGACCTTCAGTGTCATCTTCATTTTCTCGGTTGGTGTCTCTCTGTGGTTTTTCAGTACTGAACTGCACCAACCTGTTAGGACGACACACAGAAACCACAGCTTTGCATTTGGACAAACATTCGACCTTTTAGGCCGAAACCATTAATAAATGTTCTATAAATGATGTGTCGGCCGAGGACGCACCAGATGGTGGTTTCTCTGAGAAGAGAATGTTCCTGTGTCCGTGTCAAACTGTGAAGGGAGACCCAACTGTTGGATGTAACACTTTGCCTACACATATTCAATTTTGTGATGGCAGACATTTTTGTATACTCGTTCCATGTGGAGGCAAAATTTCATGAAATTTTCCACTAAATTCACACTGAGACACTGGGAAAAAAAGCCAGACCAGGATCCCAGTCCTGGACCAGAACGTGAGTTTAGCGACATTTCTGCTAATAAATTAACTTAAATACTGGATGTTCTCATCTTCTGTTCTCTGTTATGGCCCAGTTTAATGAAAATGTTTTATTGCTCAAGTGGAAGGAAAAGGTTCTACATCAATAGCAATTTAAACATTTTAGCTCCTGTGTTCAGACTGAGAAATATTTAAAATGATAGGGTAGAAAAGCAACATGAACTAAGGCAGATCAAGAATAAAGTGGCTTCCATAGCAACAGCTTGACCACAAGAGATCTGACAAAGTGCTTGGTTGTATTCTGTATATGCATGATATACAAAACACATTTATTACAGTAGCCTATCAACATATGGCAACGCGTGGCTTAGAGGAACCGCATCATTTCTTCACACTGGTGATTACTGGTGCTGAGCTAGGAGGCATCACAGACTGGTGCACACACACACACACAGACACAGAAACACACACACACACACACACGGTTAACAGCCTGCGCAGTCATCCCTGCTTTGGGCCATTTCCTTTGTGAAGGCCTCAGATGGTGAAACAGAGCCAGACCTTTTCCCATCATCACGGCTAATTTGTGCCACCGGCCTGAGCTCTGCACCACTGCTGCCCTCTGATCAGGACTTTTTTCCTGGCAGGCCTCTGGACCTTTGCCTGATTCTGAACGATGGAGAGTGCGAGTGATTTTTGAGAGAGCGTTTCATTTCCATTACAATAAGCTGTGACTTGGGGTTTGACCAGGGACGGAGGGAAGGAAGCGTTCGGCTCATTCCAGCTCTGCACACAAGCAAAGCTGAGGTTCGTCAGATATTGGAGCAAATGAGTCAGTATGACGTCAGCAAATCAGAAACCGTGGCCCGTCGACGTGTCCAATAGGGGACTGAGCCCAAACCGCCGTTGGCTAAAGTAAATAATTATATTCCAGTGTGACAATGAACACATTAAGGTCTCGATCAGCTGATTGGATCATGTGTTGGCTCGAGAACATGATCGTTTCCCCTTTTCTGTCTTTGAGATGCTGACAGTAAAACATTTCTTTTACATTCCTCAAAAACACATCAACAAAATGTGCCAATAATCAAAGTGTCCTCGTGTTTGTTTTGTCCATTTTTATTTTTATTATAATTTGACTCTTGAGTGTGTGGTTTGTTGGTGCAGCGTTGTGTTGCTGGTCGTGTTGTTGGGTTGCGTCAGTAACGTCCATTTCACAGTGTGTTCGAAGTTTAGATGTCATTCTTTCTGCTTGTAATGTCATTAAGGTTAATAAGTGAAGGATCCGTCACACGGCTGTTGATCTAGTTCCACTCGTTGACTGTGGGAACACAGACATCAGAACGAGCCCATTCTGTACAGGTGAGAAATGAAGCCTAACTGCTGGATAAATCCTTTCCTCAGAAGAGGTCAGAGGACATTAACACAGTAGAATCCAAGAAACCATTTCATTTAAATGAATTGGAACTTTTTGGAAGCTAATACTCAAGTTAGCCTTAAATGAGACTCAACTCCCCTTAAAAAGAATCAGACTAAGCAGCTAGTGGCCGTTAAACGAGCTCCATAAAGCATCAGTTTTTTATGAGCATGAGAAAGACGAGGTTAATGGAAACGAGAGGATTTTCAAGAAGCGGATCAGAGATGAGGAGGGAGGAGAAGAAGACAAATGCGTGGATTTGTTTGCCATTAGCTTAATTGGGTTCCTGTTGGTGTAAGCAGGTGAGTTGAGGAGGGAGACTGCAGAGAAGCCTGACGTCCAACATGCTCCCTACTGTTTGGTGTGAAGCACAGAGACGCCGGGTGGAGTGTGTGATGTTCGTCTTTAAACGGGGCTTCGGTGGGAGCGGTGCAGGTCAATCATCAGTAACTATTAACGTGACGAATGAACGAATGATCACTGCATCAAACAAACAAAGAACGAAGGCGCTTCCTCCTCGGAGACACCGTTGCCTCTTGCCTGTTGCTGGAGTGTGTCCTGATGTGACGGCAGCTAAGGGTCGTCTGGGTGGAGGAGGAGAGGAGGAAGCCACATGGAGGTGGAGCAGCACTGGCTACTCGGTGGCCGGTGACTAGAGGAGGAGCAGGAGGGAAAGCAGCAGCATGTGACGTTCCCAGAGCCATTAAAGGCATTTTCACACTTCAGTCAGTCAGCATTTGTCTCCGAAACGTTGCTGAGCGTCAGTCGCTATTGTTTCATAGATGAAAATGTTTCTCCCTGTGTCAAAGCAACAGAAGCTGTTTTGTTCCCGCTTCAGAACCTTCTGACCAGTAAGCAGAGAACAGCTTTTGTCTGTGACAAAAACTGAATCAAGAGAAAAAGGATAAACTCCACTGAAAGACAATGAGTTGCCCTTGAACATGTGGGCTTCAAGGCCTGTTTTACTTCGGTCTAAGTACAAACCTTCACAGCAGAGTGAAACGAGAGATGGGAGCAGTGGGAAACAAGAGCAATTAGATGTTTGGCAGTGATTCGGTTTGTTGATTGAGAGATGAAGTTAAAAAATACGGGTGATTACCAGGAGTAAAGGAGAGGAACAAGAGGAGTAAATCAAGAGGAAGTGGAGGGACACAGCGAGTAGCAGAGAGCCAGAATGAATTTAAGGAGACGGGAAGCAAAGGAGGAGAAACACCAAGGGACAGGATGAGGGGGAGGATATGAGAGGATGAAGGGCTGATAAATGGGCCAGTGCGGACCCCTCCGGGAGGTGCACACACATGAAAGTCTGCAGCAGGAGTCTGTTGGACAGGTACAAAAATAAGGTGGATGAGGGAGCAGGAGGCTGAGCTCACCAGGTAAAACACTGCTTAGAGAAATCAGCCGCTTTTCTAACTGGCAGCCTCACGCACGTGGACAAATAACCACCTGGCTTCTAGCAGACGAGATGCATTCATATCGAAACCTGCCTCATCACATGGCACAGAGAGCCGGTCGCTGTAACCCTCTTACGTGGAGTTAAATTCAAACGAGTACGAAATAATTCAGCATTACTGTGTAAAGCTACGGCGGAAAAAGACACTTCCTGACTTTATTTCCTGCCTTAACTCACACTTTGTTTTTAATCTGTCTTATTGCGTTCATTCCCAAATTGCCACAGTTAACCAGGGCCTGTATTCTGCTGGACAATGTGTAATAGTAATTTAAATTTATGATGACGTCACACTGAAGTGAGTGAAGCCTGTCACGTCATTACGTCAATATGTGTAAAACAGACATGAGGCAAACATTCAAGGTAGCAGCACATTTATAACAATGTTACTCAAATAATGTTTCTACCCATAAGTGGCGTATGTGCTTCATAAACAGGTTCTAACCAGACAGTTCGATCTTCTCCACACGCCTGAGCTCTAAGTGCTGCAGAAGCTCAGTTCTGTCATTAAAGTTCGGCTGCTCCAGATGCAAATCACTGTGGGCACGAACGCTGCGGCTCCAGCCTCGTTAGTCTTTGTCGTTCAGACGTGACGCCTTCACCTTAAACCCAATTATGGTAAAAGTACAGTTTTAAGTGTGAGTAAAACCTCTGACCGTGTGTTTGACCTTTTATCGGGTAAATACAGATGAACTGATCTCGAGCAGGCGCGTATTCAAAGCCTTTACTGCGTCCACACCAAGCTGACGTGTTTCTGCATATTCAGCAGAGCGGACCTGACGCCATGGAACCGTGGTTGTGGTTAACGTCTGGCTACCGCTCATCTCTTCGGCTGTTCTATAGTCACCCAGTTACACAAACTGTCTTCATTGTGTTTTTTGTAAACCGTCTTCTCTCAGATGATTGTGATTAGCAGCAGATAAGCAGGCCACAGGTTATTGGTTTCTCCCTCTGTTGATACAGATCGTAATTAGATGGGCTTTGAATTTATCCACTGAGACAAGGAGCACTATCAAACCCCATCCAAACTAATTTCACACATGATTACACCCGTGCCCTCAGAACAAAAGTGCAACAATAGGTAGGATGACAATTTACAGGGGCTGTGGACTCTGGACGGGAGATAGACGGCGCGCTGCGGGTTGCTTCGCACGCCAGATTGATTCCTTGAAATATTTGCACAAGAGCAGCGAGTCAGCTCGATGCACAATGCAAACAGACAGCAGTGGTCGGCGTCCAGCCCTCGGCCCGGCGCCGGTCCAGCGAACGCGGCCGTTGTCGTTCACTTTGTGCTGACAGTCTAATGCAACAGAGCCTGGAGTCGAGTTCTCCTGCAAGAGGCTGATGCAAAGCTTTGTGCTGTGGTGCTCAGTTACTCATCTCCATTTTCTGCTCTCATATATCACAGCCTTATGTAACATCTCCCAGAAACCCATTATTCCAGCTCATTTTCTATTCTCCATCTTCAACGCCTAATTTATCTCTAATTATTTCTGAACTGCTTTGACTCATCTGACTTGGTAAATCGACCCCTACGGTGTCAAATCACTACATGAGCACGAAGCCAATCAGCTGCGATCAACTTTACCTGTGGCCAGGACAATAAAACGCAGAAACCAGACTCAGATGAAAGTTGTTGAGACCATTTGAACTTTTCTTGACCTGTTTTCCCCAAAGTCTGCATTACTGAAAAAACCCTGAACTAGAAACCTTAAAGCTACAGCGAGAGAAGTAGAGCAGCTCAAACAAACAGTGATTTCTACAGAGCTGGGTTCTTAACCAGCGACTTTAAGACAGATATGTGCTGCTTATGCAACGATTACGAAGATAAAGCGTCGCTGCTGGATAACTGCACGTCGTTGCTTTATTGGACCTTGTTGTGTTCGAAAAGCTGTGAAAGAACAGCCAACCCTGTGCTGGAAGCATCCACCTGGGTGACAGATTGATAAAGGTCTGGGGAAGACGCAGCACCGGGGCAGAGGTGAACAGAGACTTTGACTTGATAAAAGCCGCGTCTGCTTCAGGCGACCAGACAAAATGAGACTTTGTGGAGGGGAGAGTGTGCAGAGGTGCAACTACCTGTCTCTGACCAAGTGTCCATAGCAGTTGGAAGTTCCAGGACTGTGAGTGGACCAATCAGCGACCGCCTCTGGTACCGAGTACTTACAGACGCACTAACAGACAGAACCGGACTCGAACGCAGAGCAATGTCAGGACCCGGAGTAAGATGCAAAATAAAGAAAATGTATAAAGAAATTCAGCATCGCTGGAGGAAACACTGGACTTAGATACATTCTGAGAAAAACGCTGCCTAGTGCAGGACCGAACAGGTTTGAAAGTACAGTGAAACAAAAAGTGCCTGACTGCACTAGAAAACAAAGTCACGGCTCTAAGCAGGATGAAAAACAATGAACAACTTGGAAAACGCAAACGCAGGAACCAACAATCGACTGTGAAACACATGATTAATGATGACTGGCACAAAACCATAGAACAAGAAAGACGACTCGAGGCTTGTTACATTAAACGAAGGAAGGTTAGAACATTAGCAGCTTTGTTTTGTGTGATTGTGATTTTTGATGCTTTCTCTCTCACCCCAGTCTTCTGTGCAGATGCTTTAACCGGTAGAGCTAAGAAATGACCTGACATGGCTGCGTGTTTCAAAAATCAGAGACAGAAAAAACGCTTTTGACACCACAAAGCATCACAAGGAGCAGTCGAAGGCAGACGAGGCTGAGCCACATGATGCCGCCTCCGCTTCCACACTGGGCTCCTGCAGGTTCTCTGTGATGCACTTGCTGAGCTGGCGATTCAGGAGCCTGGGCTGCCACGTTGAAGGGAGGGGACAGGTTTCCCACTAATGTTCTGCTACCAGAGGCCGGCGAAGCTTTTCACGTCTGCCATGAAAAAGACGCCAAGCGAATAGTGGCTCCTGGTTTCCCGCATGTGCTGCACCACGAGGCAGGGAGCTGACGCAAGGCTGCAAGCGCTGACAGCGGCAGAAACGTGGGGCTAACGAGCTGCTCATCGCGTGGTTCGCCCCGGCCTGCAGCAGCCTCGGTCTCTGGAGGATAACGCAGGTTATGCTCAGGTCTTCACGACGCCTCTCGCTCTCGAATGTCAGGCTGGCGAGTGTGAGCTGTGGGTTTGTTGGGGCTTTAAAGCCGTAGCCAGCGATGGGATTGTTTCCATGCAGAGAATCAGTCTGTAGAAGTTTGGATCGAGCGGTTGATGACTCCTCGTGTTGATCCGCTCAGTTGTTGTCTAAAGACTCGCGCTGCACTACCTGAAATCTCAAAAACGTGTGTGTAGAGATGGTGATTTATGCCTCATCTAAGCTCGCACACGGATTAATAATAGGAAGGACAGTGTTTTTATGAAATATTACAGTGGCCTCAGTGACTGAGCAGAACCAGCTCCTCAGGGCTTCAGGAAGCACCAACGTGTCACATTACACAACAGCAATTTTACGAACATAAAAGTTAAATGTCCTTGTAATAAATCATTTGACAAACTTATTATACACAGAAGCAGGTTCACTGAGATCCACTGAGGTAATGAACAGTGTGTTTTTAAGTCGCTCTTTGTCATCCAGGAGGTTTGTCTTTGTCTGCTACTGCACAGCGTTTTACCCCCAGCTTTCCTTTCATTCAGTCCATCTCCTCCAAACTCTGTCCCTCCTTCTCCCGATGCTGGACCAAAGCAGAGGTCGACACCTTTAAGACAGAGCTGCCAGAGCCCTGATGAGGATGTGTCACTCCGAACGCTTCACTGGCTCATTCATCTGCTCATGTATTGAGACCTTTATCTGAAGACGTCCACAGAGAGCTTTGGAGGAAAGGTTGTGCTCCAGCGACATTACCGAGAACGAAACGTCACTGATCAAAAGTGAAAGGAAACAGATGTGAATCAGATCCTCATCTGCCGACGGACGTTACAACAACAATTAATCTGCTGCTGTCACCTTTGTCTCTCGTCGACTTATTTAAGAAGTTTTTATTCATTTTCTATGTAGCAGCAGATTATAACAGACTTTCCTACAGAACATCGTCTGATGCAGTTTATCTTATTAAACAGACGTTTGCTCCAGTCAACTGAAAGCTTGTTGAATGGAATGAGGTTTGACAGAGAACCTGGAAGGCACCGGCCGAGCAGAAGAACCCGAATGTTCACGCCCACGTGACCCTGAAGAGCCTGAGTGTAGAGAGATGTTTGATCATCTGCTGAATGTATCTGTAATCACGTCCACGTCACGAGAAATGAATTGAATTAGTAGCAGGACTCATAGACAAGTCTAAAAATGGTGTGAATCATACAGTTCTGTTGGTCCCAGTGGGTCTGGCAGTGGCCTGTTCAAGTGCTGCTTCCTCTGATGTGTCCATGAAGCATCAGTAATCGGTACTGGGCTGCGTTTCCTTCTTATTAGTGGAGGCCGACGCTTCGCTCTTTGCACGTCATTTGACTTTTGGCTTTGCTGGAACTCTGACTGACTAAATGTGTCGACAGACCTGCGACCTGTCCAGGGCGAACCCAGGCTCAAGGACCTCTACGGGAAAAAGAGCTAGAAAGTTGTCTTTGTGGCCTGTGTAGTAACTTTCTGCTGATGCGTCACCTGTTCCGCGTCAGCTGGAGTCTGTCCGACAGGCCGACATCAACGTTTGTGTGTTTGTATTTCAGCATCACTCGGGCCTCTGGTTTCTCTGGATTAAATTCTGATTAGGTTAATGAATTGAGGTTTGGATTTTGCGCCTCAGTAAAACACATTTATGTGAAGTGTGTGTGAGAGACCTGTAGGACAGTTAATGGGATTGATGAGGGAGAACTGGGAACTCTCCATCCTCTGAACAACTTCACTCTATTAGCGTCTGAAGCGTTTACAGCCAGTTCCATTATTTAATAGCGAGGCTCAGTGGGACTAAAAGTGGAAACTTAATGGACGCCTGAATCCTTTAATCACAGCTGGAATATGAATCATTGTCATTTAGTTGGATGTAATCTTTTCACAATTGCCTTGATCGTCGTTATTGATATTTTATCCGAGCACGATTGATGCGTGAAGACTGAAGACAGAAAACTGAAGACAGAAAACTGAAAACTGAAAACTGAAAACTGAAGACAGAAGACTGAAGACAGCATCTGTTGATAAAATCTAAACTAAAAAGAGTCACTGACGCAAAATAACTATTTGTAGTTATTACGAGGGTCATTGATTTTGGAATGTTTGCAGGAGAACGTCGTGTCCTAATGTTCTATTCTGGGCTGAGTGGAATGAATGTTTGTCCAACACTTAGCCAGTGGGTTCAACGCTGGACTGATTCCCGCTGTCAGCCTTTTAAATACGAACCTGAAAAACAGCAGGCGTCTCCTAAGAACACACAGACAGACACACACACACAGACACACACAGACACAAACACACACACACAGAGACAGACACACACACACAGACACGCACACCCGCACACACACACATTTTTTATTTGAATAGCTCTACATTATAATGTTTCGATCGATAAAAACCTCCTCACATCCTCCTGAAATCAGCGATGACGGACGGTTTTATCTCCATCCTGCTACACAGCAGTTGTGTCATGGTTGGTTCCAGTTCATCAGATTCTATATGATAACGTTTGGAAGGTTTGGCTGAGCCCCTGCTGCAGTAACGGGCGTCTGCAGATATGGAAACAACTTTGCGACGCCTGGTGGTTGAACCCAGCAGCATCCAGATTTGAAGTACGTGCTAAAATACGCACTGCAGTGAAAACGCTGGTCGCTGCTCAACACGTACGTCTGACAGAAGCCGGTCGCGTCACGAGATGCTGTGATAACAACGGTGCCTCCGCGGCAGCTGAGTGTGTGAGATGTTCGACCGTAACGCAATAAGGCTTTTCCTCAACAGCTCTATGCGGTGACACAGCGCATGAATATGAAAGAGACGTGACTGTGGAAGGACAGAGATCTTTAGGAAGCACAAGGGAAGAGAATGTGTAAAGTACATGAACACAAACGAAGACGCTTTGATTTCAGGCCCCTGGGAAGGCAGCTGTGAAGCCGCTGTGGTTACACAGAGAATCCGCCAAACAGAAGATGTTCACATCAGTAAATGGTTTTAAGAACTACTTCATGCTGAAAACGTTTCAGTGGCATTGACGATTATTTAATACTGTATCTTCTATTAGATGTTTCATGTGTGTTTCTGTCTTATCAGGCCATAATGTGAGCAATTCCACCGCACACACACACACACACACACACATCTGTGCCAGTGTGTGACAGCTCATTCAAGTTGACACAGTGCAGACCGGCAGCGTGTGAATAATTCAAAGTGATTATTAATATTTGAGAGTGAACAGCTTGGTGGATGAAAGCCTCATCTGACTCTACTGCCATCGTTCTGCCTCGACAGACACGGAGTCTCACCATCACGGCTCAGTCTTGATCAAAGGGAAAATTAAAGGTGCTGTTTTAATCTTTCTTGTCTTACCCAACTGTAATGAGATGCATTAAACCTGTGTAGCCTCTATGGACGGTTTCACATTGTTCAGCTGGTGGAAAACAAGCCTGTTGAGTTTTAGGAATAAAGAAAAAAGGAATGAAATAAAGAACTGATCTCGTTCTGACGCGTTTCAGACGCTGTTGTGGTCAGTCTGTAGAAAATCATCCAATACTGGCAGCGTTTGTCTTCATGGCATCGCACACCTGTAAAAGCTTTATGAAACTGTCTTTAACCAACATTCTTCTGATATTTGTTTTAAAAAAGAGATCAATCCAAAATGATTTAAATGTCTCAGTCCAGTTCTGGATAATGTTTAACCCAGAGGTGCTGGACTTTCTACATCATTAAGTTGTTAACGCTTCACATCATGGATGAGTCACAGAGACTGAGACTGAAAACAACGTGCAGGTGACGTAGCGGCGCCTGCTGTTCCAGCTGCTCAGTCAGAAAACGGAGGCTCCTCCTGCTCCTCCTGCTCCTCCTGCTTCTCCTGCGTCTCCAGCTTCTCCTGCTCCTCCTGCTCCTCCTGCTTCTTCTGCTTCTCCTGCCTGAAGTCACTCCATCTGACAACAATTCATTCAAATTTGCATATTTAACCTGGTCTGGCGCTAACGGTTAATGAATCTATGCTCTGCACGCTCAGTGCGTCTAGTAGCTCCATCCAGCCACGCTGTGCCACGCTGTGTCGGGTTTATTTCTCGTGTTTATCTTTCCCTTCTCCATCTCTCAGCTGTTGCCAGGAGCCTTGAGAGAGAGATGGAAGGAAGGAAGGAAGGACGAGAAGGAAGGAAGGAGCAAAAGAAAGAGAGAAAGGAAGAGAAAGACAACAGTGAAAGGAGCAGGGCTGAGGATTGACAGATTTAAACTGAGGCAAAAAAATGAAAGACAAGGCAGAACAAAAGAGACGACAAGATGTTCTGGACAAGACAGAAAGACAGAGACAGACGGTTCGGCCTGATAGACAAGAATGGAAGGATAGCGGACAGCAGTTCATTATTCTCCCTCAAGAATCATTTGAGGTTGATAAAAGACGATAAGAGGACGAGTTAGAAGACGGAGAAGAATGAAATGAATCCAAAACCTGTGGAAAGAATCACGGACAGAGATGCAGAAGTTAGGCTCTGCTCAAACAGGTTCATAGAATAATCATCCAGAATAACCAGCAATAAACCAGAGTAGAGATCGTAGTACAATGGTAGTAGTTGTAGTATTAGTAGTAGTAATATTAATATTAGTAGTAGTAGTATTAATATTAATATTAGTAGTAGTAGTAGTAGTAGTAGTAGTAGTATTAATAGTAATATTAGTAGTGATATTATTATTAGTAGTAGTAGTAGTAGTAGTATTAATATTAATATTAGTAGTAGTAGTAGTAGTAGTAGTAGTAGTATTAATAGTAATATTAGTAGTGATATTATTATTATTAGTAGTAGTAGTAGTAGTATTAATATTAATATTAGTAGTAGTAGTAGTAGTAGTAATATTTGTAGTATTAATATTACTATTAGTAGTAATAGTAATATTAGTAGTAATATTAATATTACTATTAGTAGTAATAGTAATATTAGTAGTAATATTAATATTAGTAGTAATAGTAATATTAGTAGTAATAGTAATATTAGTAGTAATAGTAATATTAGTAGTAATAGTAATATTAGTAGTAATATTAATATTACTATTAGTAGTAATAGTAATATTAGTAGTAATGTTCATATTAGTAGTAGTAGTAGTAGTAATAGTTGTAGTAATATTAGTAATAGTAATATTAATATTAATATTAGTAGTAGTAGTAGTAGTAATATTAGTAGTAATATTCATATTAGTAGTAGTAGTAGTAGTAATAGTTGTAGTAATATTAGTAATAGTAATATTAATATTAATATTAGTAGTAGTAGTAGTAGTAATATTAGTAGTAATATTCATATTAGTAGTAGTAGTAGTAGTAATAGTTGTAGTAATATTAGTAATAGTAATATTAATATTAATATTAGTAGTAGTAGTAGTAGTAGTAGTAGTAGTAGTAGTAGTAATATTTGTAGTAATATTAGTATTAGTAGTATTAATATTAATATTAGTAGTCTGGTTAAAATGAAAATGTTTGCTGTCATTGCCTTAATGCAAGTTGTTGTATGTGGAGAGTTTTGTGAACATCCGTTAAAAGGACTTGAGCTGCAGGTTCCACTGCATGAATGTGTTTCCACGTCAACCTCTTTGTGTAGTAGTTTGTGTGTTTTTGTCAACCTGTGACTCTGACGCGACGGAGCCTCGTTACAGCTGATGCTGTGCCCTCCGTGCACAGCCTGCTCCACCAAAGCAGAGGCTCACTGTACGATCGCGTCTGTTCCCGGAGTGAGAGAACGTCCTGCTGCCGAGCGAAGCGTCGAAAGCTTTCAGCAGATCTCATCTCAAGCTGCTCCTCCAAGGATCCTGGTGGTCGCAGCCTCGGGGAGCATCACCGGGTTAGAGGCTGCAGAGCTCGTTTGAGTTTGTGTCTCCTCTCTTCTCAGATACACTAAGATGAAAACAGCCACTAACATCTACATCTTCAACCTGGCTCTGGCAGACTCTCTGTTCCTGGCCACGTTACCTTTCCAGGTAGGGATTCGTCGGCCAGACGCTTTGCTTTTCGTGGCTGCATTAGTGGTGGATGGTCCAGTAATAACGGGACAGACTGTCCTGACTGAGTCACTGAACCAAGTGAGAGTATGAGCACGTTCCAACATACGCTTCATTTTATTCTCTCCCTCTATTTATATTGTATATGTTGTAGTGAAGAGCTGCTAAATAATAAGGATCATTGAAAACTGCAGCAAAACATTGATTCTTTGTCCTACGACTGTAGTTCAGCCGGTCAAAAGTGGAAAAGTAGAAATAATACGTAGAAGGAAACAGACGACGTATCTGCAGTTACCTGCTGATGACGCTTGACCGTAAATGAAACGCGTCATGTTCCAGACGCTTCACTGCACCGACGTGTCGCCCACAGCTGTGCTTCCATGTTCACTGTGTGATCTGTGGATGTTTTCAGGGCACGGACGTGTTTTTGGGCTTTTGGCCGTTTGGGAACGGTCTGTGCAAAGCAGTGGTGTCCATCGACTACTACAACATGTTCACCAGCATCTTCACGCTGACGGTGATGAGCATGGACCGATACGTAGCCGTCTGCCACCCCGTGAAGGCGCTGGATATGAGGACTCCTCACAAGGCCAAGGTAACGTGGCTTTAGGCAGAGACCTCCTCTCACGTTGCCTGATGCGTATCAGGTCGTCATAGTTACCTTTTAGCTGTTAGAACTCTGTGAAGGTCGTGTGAGGTTATTTCAGCAACCGTTTCGCGCTGCATGCATTTATTCATTTGCTCCTAGAGTCCATGTTGTCATCCAACGATGCCTAAGACCAGAACCAGGCATGGAGCAGCCACGGCGCCGGCCCACTGGCCTGACATGAGACAGAAGGACCGTCCATCCTTCGGCCTGCTTTGCTTTATAGAATGGTGACCAAAGTACTGAGGAGGAAGGCTCTGACACGAAGCGACGTCATTTCACTTAATTGCTTCTTAGCACTTACAGAAAACCTACCAGCTACGCAACGCGTGCGCCAGACAGACCGAGTGAGTCCAGGACGGCTCTGGAACGTCACTTACAGTCCGCTGTTGTCTTGTGTTGTCAGGTGGTGAATATCTGCGTGTGGGTGCTGGCTTCAGCCTTCGGTGTCCCGGCCATGGTCCTGGGAAACGTGGAGGAGGACAAAGAGAACAACAGTAAGTACACACACACTAGACGTCGCTCAGCTGAAGGTGGTTTTTGTAGCGTTTAACGCATTTAGTCCCATCTGTGGAAGGAGACACGATAAACCAGCTGCAGTCTCAGTTTGAGCTGATGACACATGTAGACGTTACCTGTGAGCTGTTCCGTCACCGATAAACCGACGCTGCCGTTCACTGCGTGTGCGTCCTCAGGCTTTTAACAGCTGTTTACGGCGAATAAGCGAAGCGATGACACGTCTGTGATGTCACCAACCCTCCAGGTGTCAGCGACTCTATGTGGGTTAAATACTCTCTTGAGTAAACCATTTGTGTTCTGGACGTTGTTACTGTGACGCTGGAGGTTCATGCAGCTGCCTGATGGGGGTAAAGGTCTTTGTGTTAAAGTTTGTCATTCGTTTCATTTCATCACTGTCTCTTTTCTGCCTGAAAACACCTGATGAATTGCAGCAGCTTCCTTCTCGGCCACAGACTTGTTTCGTTTCTCGGACTGCGGCTGCTTATCCGTTACTACTGAGTGGCTCCAGCTGGTGTGTGTGTTACCATGAATCATCTCGCTCAGGCTTTCACATACTTCAGCACAGGACACAGAAACACACAGATTTATGGCCCAACACTAATGGAAACGTCCTGCAGTGCAGCAGGTTCTGCTCACGCTGAGCCGTGTGCGTGCTTCACACCACTCACTTTGCCTTATAGGGTTGTGTGTGTGTAATGTGATTGCAGCCGTGGATCACTCGCTGCTGCCATTTGCAGCTCCCACCTAAAAAGGGCATCAAATCAGTTTCTGCAGTAACACTTTCATTTGACCTTAAGGGAGAAAAGCCAGTGTTTAAAAATGACCAAAATATGCCACAGCCAGACAAACGGCTGTTAATCGTGAGAGTAGCGTCGCGTTTCTTCAGCAGCCTCCATTTTCTAAATAATAAATGACAACGCTCACGTATTTCTACTACCCTCTGCAGTTTGTAGTGTTTATGCCTCAGAGTTATGATCGTTAGGAACCAGCCAACGTTCCCCTGGTCCCTATATACATAGTTACAGTATGTCCCTTAAAGAAAAATGTGGCTTTGGCTGGTCGTCTGCCCTGAACCGGGACCCGACAGAACGTGCCTCCACAGGTTCTGTCACGTTTCTCCTTCTGCTCTTTGTTCCATTTGTCCTGTATCTTATACCTCAGTTGGCTAAACACACAGAACCAGACGTGTTCGTGTGGGAGATATAATGAATTTCAACAAAGCAGGTGCTTTGAAGCATACAGCTCTAAACAACAGCAGTAGAAATGGTACCAGGACCGGAGCCAACAGAGAAGCACGGTGCCAAACGGCCGCTGATGCAGGTTGATGCTGGTTCTGATCCAGCGTGGACTGGATAACAGCGTTACAGACTCAGTTGTTACCAGGACTCTTATCGGCTCAATTGAGTGATGTGCAGTAGTTATCTTAGTGGTTAGCAATCGATCTCGCCTCAGCTTCCAGCTACAGTCTGCTCCTGTAATCACGTTAGTAGTTCGCTCTGCAGGCAGCTGAGGACGGATTCATCACAGATTCACACCTGCCTCCTGTTTTCTCAGGTCACTTTCTTTGTCTTTAACTTTTTCATTAATTCTGTTGTCTGTAAGTTTCATACTCTTCACTTGATTCACATCTTCCATGTTTTCATGTTTCATTTCTTTGTTTCCATTGAACCATTCAGTTCACGTCAGTATTGTTTGTCTTTCTCATCCCGTTGCTCGTCTTTCTTCTACTCACCTTCTCTCCACATTGTTTCCTCTGTGTTTTCCCGTCCTCCTCCAGTTCTCTGCTTCCTGCATCGTGACAGTTTTAGGCCTGTCTGTTTTATCTGGCTCCTTCATCCAGGGATACTCCTCCTCCTCTTCTCCCATCTCTCAAAGCAGGAAGGGAAGACAGTGGCGTCATAACCTGATAGATGCAGGGGAGGTCTGGGCATAGCGCGCTCAATAATTGGGGTCAGAAGCTTTGCCCAAGGACACCGAGGCAGGAAGGAGGCTTTAATCAGCAGTGACCCTGCTGTCACCAATAGTTGCCCCCACTAATCCATCCAGATGAGGAGGAAATGTGGCAGCGTGTCTGCTGCTAGAGATGTGACAGGACAACACGGGCTCGATATGAATGTCTTCTATTAATGACGTGTGCATGTTTCCCCCTCGCTGGGCCTCGCTGGGGTTGGATCAACCAGCCTTGGTGGCTGTTACATCCAAGCATTAAACACGTGTGGGTGTATGACGAACAAGTTCATCTAGATGAAGCGTGTTGGGATGTACCGTCTGTCTGCGGCTGTTTGATCCAAGCCTCGTGTCTACATTATTGCTATGTGCAGGTAGTTGGTGGCGTCCTGCTCCACGCTGCCCACGGCCCAACACGCGGTGACGCGTTCAGTAAATGGTCACGTTTCATGTCCTGGATTAATGCGCGTGAATAACAAATTTTCACAGACGCTCTGTCGCTGCCATGACAGGCAACAGTAACATCAGGCTCCTTATTATAGGTTCAATATTTTAAACCCAAGCTCCATCTGTCGGGTCGTGCGTGTGGGTCCAGGCTTCAGTCTCAGTCTTCCACCAATGCTGTTCACATTAACATGCAGGGGGAATAAACCTGCCGCTGACCTCTGGCTACAAGCTTCTCTGCACATGGTCGGAGTTTGCACAGTCATGTTATTCCATCCGTGAACCAGAGTGAAGTTAAGCAGATTATTCATTTAACTAATCATTTAAGCAGATTATCTGCTTCAGCTGAAAGGGAACTGGACAGATTTTAGCTCTAAGTTAAATGATTTCTCTGATTCTTTTTCCTGTTTATACTATTTCATGGTGTCGCTCTCTGAAAAATACACAGATGTATAATATACATATTTTATTGATCGTTAGACCTTTGACTGTGTGTGAGTGACTACAAATACAAGTCAGTTGGTCTTCGTGTGGATCCTTTCATTACATGACGATTAAATACCAGGGAGTTATTCTCTGTAGCAACAGTCAAACATTTAATGGACTTAAGGATGAAAACAAACCGAACCAAACATATTTGACTTAAAACGATGAAGCAGCTGAATTTCCTTTGTGTAACTGGGCTCTATACATATTTGCTTTATGATGTGGCCTTAGTGAAAGTAGAGATGAGGAAACATCCAAGTATTTCAAAGGTCCGTTCAGCCTGCTTCCCGTTTGAATTTTAGCTGAGGCTCAGAGTTTTTACCAAGCAGAGGATTTCAGTGGTTTCTGCTTGATTAGTACCAGTGCAGCTTTTTATTAAGTGTGACATCATACTAACTAATGCTTTATTGTAACAGGGACACAGTCTTCTGAGTCGATGCTGTTGGACCTACCAGAGGAAATAAAGCAGTGATGACACTCAATATGCAGGACACGAAGAAAACAAGCATGAACGTGCTGCGGGAACGCGTTTACCCTTAATTAACCCCAGATTTATTGTCAATGTGAATTTGTGTTATTTGGGTAGACACTAATTCACTGGAAGGTTAAAAAATACAACGATACTGGATTATATAGAGACGGAAGGAAGTAAAAGTCGTCCGCTGACATTTCCAGAGATGAGATATTCCAGAACAGCCAGAGTGATTTGTGCTAACAGCTATTGAGGGCTGTAGCTTGACCTTTTCTCCTGCCGCATCTAGACGTAGGAGAAAGCTTTAATGGAGCAGCAGCGTCGTCTGATTTCCACCTTTAAGACGCGAGCCCTTTCGTTTCTCCTGTAATTGTGATGTTATGTGCACAGACTCAGCAGGTTCCGCTGTATATGCGTGAATTAATACAACACATTTATCAAAAGAAACAAAACATCTTTGAGAGGTAAACTACTGAGGTTCCTGTCGGATTAGAAAGCCCACAGGGAGCTAGATGCATCGTCAGACTCCTGCTCCCTCCAGTTGACGGTTTGATGGCTTCAGCCACTGTTTCTATTCCCACTATGCTTAATAATTTACATGTACGAAGTCATTGTTGTTGAAGGGCTGAGGTGCTTCCAGCTGGGTTCTTTATTTTTATTCTGAGGAGCAGCTTAGTGCAGGTCACCACCACGAGAAAAAAACGACCTGCAGCATGTTTGACTGATATGTTTGTTGATTCATGTGCTGTTCATACATTAAACATGATCCTTTTTTATCTTATTGATCAACTGATGACTTTTATATTTCCCCCAGTCTTTGCTTTAGTTAAGGCCTGACTATGGGCTTCTCATCCCATCATTACATACTTTACAGACTTATCTTCTGCTGAACCTGTTGTTCTGTCTAACCCGAAGCCTGTTATCGAGTCTGAGCAGTCTGATGTTTTTGCCTCTAACGTCTGACATCTTGTTGCCCTCTTCCTGTGCCGTGCGTCCAGGTGTTGAATGTATCGTGGGTTTGCCTGAACCAAGGAGTCACTGGGATTCTGTCTTTGGCACCTGCGTCTTCCTGTTCTCCTTCCTCATCCCTGTGGCCATCATAAGCGTCTGCTACAGCCTGATGGTCAAGCGTCTACGCAGCGTTCGCATCCTGTCCGGCTCCAAAGAAAAGGATCGCAACCTGAGGCGCATCACCAGAATGGTGCTGGTGGTGGTGGCAGCGTTCGTTGTCTGCTGGACGCCCGTCCAGATCATGGTCCTGGCTCAGTCTCTGGGCTTCAACCTGAGCAGCTTGTTCACCCTGATCCTGGTGCACTTCTGCATTGCTCTGAGCTATGTGAACAGCAGCTTGAATCCTGTGCTCTACGCCTTCCTGGATGAAAACTTCAAGCGCTGCTTCCGTGAGTGCTGCCATCCGTCTCCCTTCCGCCTGGACACCCAGCAGTCAGGCAGGATGAGGAGCATCGCCAGAGAGGTGGCAGCAGCCTACAGCTACCGGCCTGGAGATTGTGGGGGCCCTGGGGGAGGTACGCCTAATCCAGCATGACTAGGCGTGGAGCTCCCTTTGGTGGGGGTGGACCCCCCACAGAGGGGAGACACACAGGGAAGCAGGAGCTCTAACACAGAATTGACTCTGATTACAGCTCTCTAGCGGCACGACCCCTCCCACCCTCCAACTAGAAGACTGGCTTGGGGTGGGGGGGAAGACGATGAGGAGTATGGGGTTGAAAGGAAACGGATTTAGACATGGAGGCGGTTACTCTGAACACGGTGGACATTCAGATAGCTACAAAGCTCCGCCCACCGTGGATCAAGACCTTCCAGTGACAGCAGCGAGTCTTTGGAAAAGGTTTGCAGACTTTTGGGAAACCTTGACTTGATAAAGAATCTGATTGTGTCCTGAATGTATGGACAGAGTCCGTGTTGTTTTCTCGTCACTCAATGCGACCCAACGTGGACGTGCCCGTTGCGGGAGGTGATGCTGGCTCTGTACCTGGTGATGGGAGTTGGGTCAGAGAGATGGAGAAGCTGCGGAAACCAAATGTATGACACCACCGAGCTACCGGTGACAGCTGGCGAGAAAAGATCAACCACGTCCCCCAAGTGTCACCGACAAACCTAAAAGTGTCACATGATAAAAGATTTTCACTGCAGTTCATTTGAACTTTCAACCGAAAGAACTTGTGGATACTCATCATCGTATTGTGCTGCTGAGCATTTATCAAGATATACGAGACACAGTGAAGTAATAAAGTAAAGTATGTGACTTCAACAAACTGTCTGCGGACTCAAAGTGCGTCGTATGAATGTTACCATGGAAACAGACCCGTGGGTATCATCCCTGTTGTTCTTGCTGTAAGACAAAAGTTTGTGGGTCTAGACATGAATTTTCTACTTGACTATATCCGAGGGTTCCTGTATCACATCTGTAGCGCGGTTTCAAACATTTGTCACTTTTTAATTTCACCTCGACTGAAACATTACAGTCATAAAAAAGATTTATTTCAAGCACTAGAACATATTTAATGATAACAAGGGTTAATGACATATGAGATCTTTTAGCGGTTCTTCAGTGCAGTTTAAAGCCCAGTTACACGTGATCGTCACAAGCCTTAATCTTCCCTCTTCGTTGTAGTCAGCTCTAGGTCAGAGACCTGCTGACGCAGAGTAAGGGCTCGGGATGGGATGAACCCAACAAGACCAGCTAACGCGTTGTTGTAACTGCTGTTTGTGGCTACAAGCTCACCTCCTGTTCCTGAACTCAAGTGTTTTTGTGGCGGAGGGAAGTGCAACGACATCATGTCTTATACAAATATGAGACAGAGATGCTCACATCCAGTCACATCCATTCATAGCATCCTGTCATCTGCTATATCAGCTATTTATCTTATATTCTAATCTAGTTCTTGATATCCAGCAACTAAATGTTTTGAATGTAACTTAGTTAGTTAGTTACATCACATACTGTACACGACACAGTGTACGGTTGCATTGTAGGTGTATTTAGTGTAAATGACTTTATGTAATATGATGTACTGTAATATTTGAGTTGCTTATGTGCCACTGAGAACGAACCCAGATGTTCATCCCAGGCCTGGATGAAGCAGGCAGGAGCAGCTGCAGGGTCAACGTCGGGTTTGTAGCCGCTGACGTTTAGAGGCTGGGGCATCAACTGTGGGCGGTTCGGGACAGACGTGACCCGCGGAGGCGGCAAAGCAGCAGGAAGGGCTTCGCTCTGACGCTGCTCCGGGGGACAAAGGGACAAAGGGGCAAAGGGGCAAAGGGGCAAAGGGGCTCGGTCACTCGGTTCGTACAGTCTCTAGGTGGAATCCGACCCTGAAACAGGAATCTCACATGACCCGTAGACTGAGTGACCCCAGTTGTAGTGTGTAGTAACAAACGACTGTGTCTATAGTGGGAGTCAGTGGGTGTGATGACCAAAATCAAGGACTTTTGTGTACAGTGGGTTTTAACAGGCCCATCATTCAGTGTTTGGTTGCAGGTTCAGTGAGATTGTTACTGAATTCATCTGTTTTAGGAAGTGGCGAACGCCCTCATTTTAGACGTGTGTATAGTTTTTATGTGAATAGTTATGAACCACGTTGATTCCATCCATCATCCGTCCATAAACAGATTCCATTCTGTTCAGCGAGGCCTCAACAGCACCTCTGCACGTTATTTCAAAAATCATCAAACCATAAATCAAATCATTTCTACTCAATTGTGAGTCTTTGAACTTACATGGCCTTAAATTTCCAGCGAAGTCCATAAACGAGTTGTAGTGTTGACGGTGCTTTGCTGTTAGTTTACACGTAGTTAGTTTAGATCTCTATTCACAAACCACCTGACAACAGAATTAGGTCCAACTTTTCTATCAGTAGCCTTAATGGAAGCGTGTAAATACTTAAACAACGATCCATTGCTGATATGTATAAAGGGGTTTAGATGCCAAAGCTTTTCTTCCTCCTTCCTTTACAGGATAAAATAGATGAATGATTTCGAGCAGCTGCTTATTGGCCACATCTGTATATGTTACTTCAAACCTCAAACCTTGCTTTCGTTTAGGCCACTGGACTTGATTCTTAATTACTAACGTGGGTGGTTAACGGTAACGTCTCTCGCTGTCAAACAAACACACTGTGAAAGTACATTCAGATTTCTATGGTGCACTGTTTTATCAGGATTTAAAAGTGAGAAAACATCAGAGGCTGGAAAGACGCGCCGCAAAAAGATACCAGTGGTTTGATTTACTGTTTACAAGAGGACCCACCCAACGAAGAACAACTCTACTGTGAATGAATTTCAAAACAACAAGGATGTGATCCTTATTCTAAATGGCAGGAAAAGTGTCTCAGCGCGATGTAGTAGCAAGAGCAGCTCAGAAACCAAACCATAGCTGAAAACGCCCCTTTTCTGTTGGAGGGTGGAAAATGAAAGGTTCAGCAGCAGCCCCGCTGTTCTGTGGGTTTTGTTCCACGTGATTGTCGTCAACGTCGTCCTCGTTGTGTAGTTAGTGGCCCGAGCATCCGGACACTGGGCCGACGCGACGGACTGAAGACGGACCGCGATGCAACAGTTTGGGGCTTAAGTGTCACTGTTAAAACTGAAGACTCTGTTTAGTGTTTTTGTAGCACAAAATTGTTTCCATTATGGAAAAATGGCTGTTTTCAGCAGAGCAGAGTGGGAACAGTTCTGCTGTCTGTCAGCTCTGTGTTGACATTTAGTTTCAGTACAAGACATTAAATATCGTTCTGCTTTCTCTTGTTATTCTTGGTGTATGAATAGAACCTATAGCTAAATGCTTATGTACAGGTAGGTCTGCATATTGTATCGTTACCTCTGTGCATCTTAACACGGAGAGATTCCATTTATTTGTTTACATTTTACAGACTATATGAATGTCAAGTTAAAATCCAAATGTACGGAAGAATATACGATGTTGATGTTATTACTATTATTGCTAACGAAGTTTAAAAAGCTGTGTTGCATTAGTGTTTCCTCTCCTGTGCATCTACTGCATCTGCTGCCTGAGTCAAGCATCGAAACAGTTCTTAGCAGCCGTGATGTGAACCTGCTGAGACCAAACCTGGAGCTTTGTGCGCTGGGTGTTTGACTCGGGCTGCGATGGGACTGTGTGACGTGGCTCTGGCTGCAGCCGCGGGACCCTTCTCTGCGGACTGACTGGGCTGCAGTGCTCGCTGGCTTGCTGTCAACGCATAGAGACTTTTTGCTGAAGCTTGAATTTTAACTGTATATTTTTCTCTGCATTCTAAATGAATAAATGAATAATGGCCATGAATGACTCACCGTTTTGATTTTATTATTATGCTTCCTACTCAGAAAGAACAAATGTTTTCCAGTTTCTAAGAAACACATTTTGCTTCTTAAGACAATATGTTGAAATCGTGCGACGTCTGGCCGGTGGCTGGGCCGGTTCAGCATCCAGACGCTGGAGTTAAGCCGCTGAGATGTGACCGCGTGGCTCACAATAAAATACAGGCAGCTAATTTTGTGAGTTCCACGCTTGGAGCCAAGGGGATCGGTCGTTTGTAGAACATGGTTCTTAGCCATGAACAAAGGGTGGTTTCAAAATAACTTCCATCACAAACGTCTGTGTCAGTATCAGGCTCTGCTCCATGTTCTTTCTTTAGGAGAACACACATGTCAGCATTTCAATGTTTCTAAATCTGGCACATGTATAAAAGTATCCTTCACTGGTACTTGATCATAGCGACTGGATTTCTGATTTAGTCTGCTGTCAGATCTCAAGTGTTAGTTCAAGTGGATAAAGTATTTATGTCGTTTCCATTCTGTATTCGAGTTTTTAAACGAAGCCCCTTTTATCACAGATGTGTAAGGATCACTTGTAGATGAATCAGAAAGGATGTTATGCTTTGCTTGTGATCTCATCTGTTCATTCTTCTAAATCCCCTACAATTGAAGACACCAAACCACTTGAAATCCCACTTCCTTGTAATTTGGATACAACGGATGCGCAGAGTTCTTTGGTCGGATCTTTAGAAGGTCCTGTCACTGTTCTCAAAGGAAGCAGAGCAAGGAGACGGATCCTGGGGATTCATCTGGTTTTCCAGAGTGTGAACTTGACATGTTGCAGTTGAGCCACTTGAGGAACATGCTGCAACTGAAGTGTGAACAATTAGCTGAACTTGTTATGAACATTATTAAGGTGCTTCTGGAAACCTGCATATGTTAGAAACTGATGCCTACAGTTGAGAGCATATCAGTAACCAGACAGTAACCACGCTGGACTCTTCAATGTGGTATCTGACAAGTAAAACTGATTAACATTTCCTAACCAATAGAATGCTTAGGTTAAGCAGTTTGCCTCTCACGTCTCTTACTCTGGGTGACTCTACATCAAAGTTGTACAGTGTTGTCTGTAGGAAGGTGTAAAGGTTCACAAGTGCACAATCACAAGACAAATTAAACACAAAGTGAGCCTTGAGCAGTTCATCAAATGCTCCAGGGAATCGACCTTCCTGGCTCCGGATGGGATGCTTGTCCACGGCTCGTCTTCCAACAGGAGGTAGGTACGGATGCTGACGTCTATGGCTGCCGAGATTATCGCTGCAGGACTAGGGTTGAGATACAGACACTGAGTATCTGACACACACATCATTTCGTATAATTATATAATCTATGTAGTGTAGTGTGAGGATGAGAACAGCGCAGCGAGAAGCCCGTCCCACATGGATCCCTGTAGGTTGGAAAGGTTCCCTCAGCCTCTGTGTGTGTTTCCTCCGGCCAAGGTGCTGGGCGTGAATTGTTGTGTTTAACAGATTTGTATTTGAATCCATTTTTCACACGTCCTACTTGAGGCTCAGCAGCTGCAGGTGCTAACCGCTGGGATCCGGGTGGGGGCAGAGTGGACTTCTACTGTACGGCTCCACTGGACGTTGAGATACCGAACGCTGTCTAAACACAGTCACTGCCCTGGAATTGCATGATGGGTGCTGAAAAAGGGATGTTCACGCCGTCAGAAGGGTCGACCAATAGGAGGACCAACGTCTGCCTCAGTGAAACCCGACGTTGGCTTCAGTCCTGTTCAACCTGTCGCTGGAACGCGGCCAAAGCATTTTGCTGCAGCGTTCAGTTAGTGATTGTCCCAAAGGAAACAAACACAAACACGCGTGTGCTCCGTGATAACAACACGTTGAATTCTGTGTCCGGCTGAGCTGGTTCTGTTGGCTCCGTGCACATAGAGTAGATCACGTTGTTTTTAGTTTAGTTTATTCTTTGGTTCCGTGGTCAGTTACACAAAACTCTGTAAAGTGTCCATAAATTCGATCATTTCACATTTTATGCACCTCTTGTTTGGTGTGTTCACCCTGTGATCTGCTGATTATTAGTTATGACTGTATCATTATCTATTGTCATAATTACTGTTGCTGGTTTCTAACATTGTGTTGGTTCGTCTCTGTCTAAATGGGTTTGTCTCTCTTTGTTTCTCTATGAAAAAGATTAGAAATATTTGCATATAGATGCAACTGATGGAAAGCCCCATGTGTGCACACATATTTCATTAAACTGTCATGCAGTCACAGATACGTCCTCGTGTGTATTAGTAACTATGCAATTAGCAGGTCCAGAAATAGACGCAGCTATGACTAACAGATTACTGGCAGAGGGACGAGGAGAGCGTTACCGATGGAGGACGAAATGAGACGAGCACAGGACCAAGAAACTGGTCGATGAGGCTATTGAGCTGCTGTTTGTATGATTCATTACAACCACTGTAATGTAACAGGTTTTACTGAACGTTATATGTCCTGGGAAATTCAAGCTTGTTATATTGTCTCTTTTGACCATTAAAACAACGCACTACTCCGAACATCTGAGGAAAACAAGCATCAGCCTGCGGAGCGTTCAGAGCAGCCTGCACCTGCTGCTGGCCTCCATTAAAGAGCCTCTGCGGATTGATTTTTGCTTTGGCCTCCATCAACATGCCTGCATCTGTAACTCTTGCATTGCCAGCCGTATTTATAATGTATGTGAGATTATTGAAGCATTGGTTGCAAAGCTGCCCAAACAAGAGCGACGGCTCTGCACCAGGGACAACAAGCCGGCAATTGAAGCCACAGTAGGCGATGAAGAGCAGCTCAGCCCAGGACGGGCGAGTGGCCCCCGAGGAGCCAGTCTGCAGACAAAGGATCAGTCACCCAGGTCTCAGGCTGTTCTGTCTTACAACCAACGGTTGCACGAAGGACCAACGAGCAGGAGAGAGCGACGCTGATCACAAAACATTTCTTGACAGTTTAATCAAAGCGGTTAAGATCTTGCTTTAACTGAAATTCTTGCAGACAGACTGAACTCACTGAGGAGCAGGCTTCACAGCACCGCCGGGAAATGTGGAAAATGAAGGAATAACACCTCCTCCTTCCAAAGCTCCTCTTCGGTGGCCTTTGATCAGCAGCTTTCTGCCAACGGTGGATGGCTGCTTTGGACGGAGCGCTGAGCCTGCTGGGAAGCTGCAATGTGTCCTCAGCTGACGTTTCCGTGACCTGTCAGAAGCTGAAACCAAAAGCACATTTGGTTCAGTCATCTCACTGCAAAAAGGATATTGGTCTAATTTCTAGTGGGGTCATGTGATTGGTCAGGGACATCCCAGTACAACCAGTGCTCTGCTGACTCGGCTCAATGGATCCCAGTGATGACAAGCAACAGTTTGCAGTAACTTACTGTTTGACTGAATTAAAGACGCAGCTGAAGATACTGGAGCAGAGCTTTATTTCACTTTATGTAGCACTTGTAAAGTAATAATGACGTAGGTTAGCGCACCAGTGTCTTCTGGCTTGTAAAACACCTTCAGCCTTATCTATACTGGGACATATACACATACAGACAGGGCCTTAAGCCAGTAAGCAAATCTGTCAGACAGGATGCTTCAGGAAAGTGTAAACTGGGACAAAGGAGCAGAGGAGTCACACACAGCAGTGCCACCCTAGCAAACGGACTGGAGGAGTCCCTGCAGTCCACGGTGAGCACACAGGACCCTGGGAGGAACAACAATGAACCCAGCAAGGGGCCAAACAGACCCAGCAGAGGTGTTGGCATGTTCAGCTTGTCTTAACTAAGCCTCAGCGCCTTCGCCTGGTGGACGAGTGTGGGTTTACGTTACTCGGGCTCATGTGTCTGCAGACCTGAGACCACACCCTGCAGAGAGAGGAGGCAACACGTGTCAACAGGAAAAGGCTGAAGTGGAACCTGCACCTGACGTCGTCCCGTCACGTGTCTGGAGCATCTTCACCAAACACAGCAGCACACAACTGATTCAGGACAGACCAAACAGCTTCACACACGGCAGCTTGTCGAGGCAGGTTTCAGTCCAGAGGGTGTGGAGCTGCCACCCGGCACAGAACCGACACAGATGCTGCTTGGTGCTCGTTGGCTTTCCGGCAATTAGCATCAATTGAAACTGAAACGAAGGGGTTGGCTAATAAAGTGTGTAACTGCTTCAGGTCTGTGGTTGTGGTTTTTAGGGAGCATCCGGTGTCCGTTAACCCCTGTAACAACGCAGGGATTCAGCCCTGAAACGACATCACACATCCTGTTCTGTTTCACTCTGCTGGAGGCCTGATGACACACAGCTCAGCAGGGAGCTGCTTCATAGCACTCGTCTCGTTCTTTCCACCTTATATGAACCAGCAACAAGCGCCTGCAGCTGAGTTGTGGGAAGTGCAGGATGGATTAAACGTGTGAAGAGCGGCTCTCATCACTGCTGGTTATGAACCATAAGCAGCGCGTGTGTTTCCTTCCAGGTGATGCACAGCGGAGCTCCTTCTCAGTTTGTCACCACACATTCGTACTGCGTTGGGTTCTTTTCGACAAACAGCTTGTATCATTGAGGAGCACAGCGATGCAGTGGTTGTTACTGCTGCCTCACACCAGGAAGGACCTGAGTCTGATTCAGGGTCGGGAGCCGTGTTCCACGTCGTCAGTGCCTCAGCCTCCAGAGACGAGCACAAGAGGAAGGCTGAAGATATTATTGGTGAAAAACTATTACCTCTACAATTCACTCCTGTCATAACTTAATAAATAAATATATAATAAACCGCTTCTATCTTTAGTGGAGTTTTTTCTAGGTTGTGTGAAGTTGCTCCATCCTTAACAGCTTCTCTTCTCATCTGTCACTTTTCAACATAAATAGAGTAAACAATGCTGCAATAACTGACATAACATACAAACTTAGACCTTTATCTGTGTGATGTGCACCAACGTAGCTCAGCAACTGTTACTACAGCAACCAGAGGCCAAAGTTAACTGAAGGTGAACGTGTTGGTTTGAAACAGACTTGAAAAATGCTGGAGTCCCTACGTTCGCGTGACGCCGGCGTGTTTTGCTGTCAGGCTTTAATGCGTCCTCCAAGCTTCTCTCCCCTCATCCTCCTCCTTCTCTGGCCTAACGTGTGGAGCTACGAGGCTCCTGAAGAGAAGCAGGATGTGTTCGCTACGCGAGCCTGTCCAGCCTTCCTCACCTTCACCAATGCTGCCCACCTGGCCGGAGCCACCGTGGAGCTGCCCTGCCACTGCAAACCGCACCAGGTGACGTCAGAATCTTGTAGCGCAGTGACCAGGCCCTGCTGTAGCTGCTGAACACACTGTGAACCAAACGTGTTTGCGGTGTTGGATGTGAGAGACATTGTGTGGGATATTTATCTACAATACGCGAACGCATTCAGACCTTAAGACAACACGTGAAGCAGGCAGTGCTTGTTGGAAGATCAAACCGCTGCATCCATGCGTTTTAGAGGCTTGATTACATGTGTACGGTAAAGCGTTAATCGCAGCGTTTAAAGCATGAAGCTTTAAACGCTGCGATTATCTATAGTTCATCTATAGTCCATCTATAGTCCATCTATAGTCCATCTATAGTCCATCTATAGTCCATCTATAGTTCATCTATAGTCCATCTATAGTCCATCTATAGTCCATCTATAGTCCTAGTATATGTCTGTGGTATAATCCATCTATAGAGGATTTATAGACCATCTATTAAAGCTTTGATCTCCTCAGATGTGTTGAACTGAAACCTGCCCTGTGTCTTCCTCCTGTTTGGTTCAGGTCCAGTCAGTTGTGTGGTTTTTTAAGAAACATCTAGGAAGCTCTGAGGAGCCGAGAGCCTTGACTGATTACCATGGCAACAGGCTGCTGGACACAAGTCAGATCCCTCACAGCGGCGACCTGCGCAGTCGATTCTCCATCCGCCTCTTCAGTCTGTTGATCTTCAGGGCGGGTCCCGGCGACTCTGGGATCTATATGTGTGGTTCTGCCCACAAAGACTTCTTCTATGGTTACGACCTGGACATCCAAGAGGCACTTACGCTCAGTTTCAGTTCAAGGTAAGGAAATGGATGGAAATGTGATGGATTCCCAGCCGTGGCCCTAAAGCACCACAGCCCCGCTGCTTTTCCAACTGACCCTGCCCACAGCTGACTACCTGCGTCAGCTGGGCCACAGCCTCCCAGACGGGACGGACTGAGGGCAGACAATGAACTGGAATCTGCAGACTGACCGACAGCACAAACAAGCTAACGCTAAATAAATAGGACACACGCAGAGACTAGACAGACGATGCAGCACAGGTCAGAGAAACAATAAAACACAGACAAAACCCAGAGGCCAAAGATGAAGGACACGACAAAACACACTTTGTGGCTGTGATGCTTCATCTCACGTCATTCATTGTTAATGTTGGCCATCAGCATCAGCTTGTTGCCTTGAGGTTATATATGACTGTAAATATATAATGATTTATCTTCAGGCTCGGCTCCGCTGGCTTTACTCAGCCTCTCTATCGGGTCTTCACCAGTTTCCAGCCCTGGTCGGTGTGCGATCGCTGCGGCGTTCCAGGGGAGCAGGTCCGCGTGGGGCTCTGCTACGTTCGGTCGGACTACCTGCATGTGCGTTACAGAGGAGCTAATCGGACGGCGGCTTCCTGTGGCTCGGGAGCGGTGCCCCAGGCCTTCTTCCGTTTGAAGCAAAGAAGGATTGGGGCCAAGTTAGAGGTGCAAACCTGTAAAGCAACTTGCCCAACTCGAGATCCTCGCCCTTCGAAACCCGATGCATTTCTTGGGTACAGGTAAGCACATCGCTGTCACGCCAAGACGTTCAATCGGAATAATTTCTGAAACGTGAACGTAGCGTAACGTCTGGTGTCTGTGTGGTAGTTCTGGCTCTCTGCCGGTCACGGTGCCAGTGTTTTACGTCAACCACCCAGCAGACAGCAGTCTCGCCTTGGGCTGCCCTGGGGCCCAGTCCAGCCTGGCTGTGGCCTGGGACCGAGGGTCTGTGCCCATCTACCGAGTTGAGCGTTCGGCCGGTGGGAACCTCAGCACCAGGATACAGATTGACACTGGACATCACCTGCTGTTCAAACCTGCAACGACACAAGACTCAGGTACAAACTACTGTTTAGACGAGCGTCGCGTCAGCCCGATCAGAGTGTGACTGCTCTCTCTTGGTTCAGGCGTCTACTACTGCTGGCTGCAGGGCCGCCGGGCTGCTGAGATACGCCTGCTCGTCTACGCCCGTCTGGGGTGGAGCCAGCCGGTGACCTCACAGCCCGACTTCCTGAGGGCCGTGAAGACCGTGTTTCAGTCGTTTGCCATCATGGCGGCTGTATTTTGCCTGCTGGTGTTTGTCAGAGCTGGAGTCAGACTCGCAGCAGAGACACACGGGGATTAAATTCATTAAATTCAACACCTGTCGCCGTGTGAGCACGTTGAGCGGTTAATGAGCGAGTTAATGATTGCTTTCAGGAATCAAAGGCTTATGTTCAGTATTTATTTACATTTTTCTTCCTGACCCTCTAACTGCTTTGCTCTCTCCTCTCAGTCTCTGGTCTCTCAGTGTGACGCGATGCTGCCAACATACAGTAACTATGTAGAATCGGTTCTGTGATGCAGGAGGACAAAGAAGAGCAAAGTCCTGCTAGTTGTTAGTGTGAACAGCTGCAGTCATGGTGCACACAGAAAACGACTGCTTCACCTCAGCCGCTGCTTGTCCTCCTCCTGGGTAGAGCCTGCAGCTGGCAGATGGAGGACGGAGAAGGTGAAGGAGGCGGATTCCAGCCATTAATCAACATCTTACTGCACAGAAGCCAGAGATGTATCTGTCCACTGCAAAGTATATGAGCAGGGACCATTTTCTTGACCTTTTCCTGCCTCGGAAATAAAAACCTAATTTAACTGAAACCAGCCAAAAACAAGCCAAAACTCTGACTTATTGATTCTAATTCGCATCCATCTGGTTCACTGACATATTGTTGATACTACAGTGGATTCATCACTGAGACTAACCTGTAAACACACTCATATAAATAAGTGTGTTGATATTCTAGGTCTTCATTTTGCTGCTGGATGCAGTTAGACAATGACTCTGCTCTGAGCTCCTCACGCTTCATCAGCGGTTAGTGCAGCTGTTGTTATGGCTGCTTGTATTTATTTGCCCCATTCGTCAAAGTGCGTCCATCGCTGTGGGTGTCTCACTTACAAAAATGCTTAGATTCACAAATAACAGGCGGTGGTGCACTGGTGAAGGTGCATCAAGACAAATGTTCCCCCCGACCCACAGCAACGAGACAACGAACTGAGATGACTAACGGATGACAGACACAACAGACAGATGGAGGATGGGAGGCCAGTTGGTGAAGGTTAACCGAGCACTGGGTTGTCGCCCAGGTGTTCACACAACAACAACCAGCAGACGGACGGACGTGGTGGAGATGTTTTCATGAATGTGCAGGAACAGAACATTCATTCATCCTCTACCTCTTCTTCTGGAGCCTGTCCCAGCTGTGGGCGAGACCCTGACAGGTCTCCAGTCTGTCGCATATAGACGCACAGTCATACACTCACACGGGAAATGTGGAGTTTCCAGTCAGCCTCACTGCATGTGTCTGCATGTGTTTGGACTGTGGGAGGAACCCGGGACCTTCTCCACCACCGCGCCGCCCATGAACAGAACAACTTCACAGAAATCTGCTTTCAGGCAAAACTCCCCACAAATTCAACTGTTCATTCATTAAATCTGGTCCCTTTCACCACTCGCAGCCTTCACTCTGATCCATCTTCCCCCGGTGCAGTGTTCACTTTGCCTAATTTCCTTGTACGTAGAGATGGAGAATGATCCAGGCCATTAAACCTGAGAAGAGCAGAGCCACTGAAAGTCCTGGTCTTTCTGTTATCACTGCCGTCTTCACCCTTAAGTGACCTTCAAGCTTCTCTGGAGAGGCTGTCATTAAAATTCACTCTTCCTGTTTCATTAGTCCCAAAATAATTCTGGACACCTTTAATTTCCTGTCTGTCATTTATATTCGCTGCCTTTTGCTTCGATCAAGGAGATTAGACACAATTGCAGCCTGGCTCGTTTCCATGGCGTCATCAGTGACAGCTCCCACCCCAGGAAGGATGTAAAACCCCGTGAACAACCAGGTTCAGCAACAGCTCCACAGATGACTGAATCCTCAACTTTAGTGGTGGCAGCGCTGCTCTCTACAGGAAAATACGTTGCCAGCTAACACACTACTAGGCCGAGGGTCAACCAGGATGGTTCACATGTCTACATCTGTAGTCCTAGTATATGTCTGCGGTATAATCCTTCTATAGAGGATCTATAGTCCATCTATAGTCCATCTGTAGTCCATCTATAGTCCTAGTATATGTCTTCTATAGAGGATCTATAGTCATTCTATAGTCCATCTATAGTCCATCTATAGTCCATCTATAGTCCATCTATAGTCCTAGTATATGTCTGTGGTATAATCCTTCTATAGAGGATCTATAGTCCATCTATAGTCCATCTATAGTCCTAGTATATGTCTGTGGTATAATCCTTCTATAGAGGATCTATAGTCCATCTATAGTCCATCTGTAGTCCTAGTATATGTCTGTGGTATAATCCTTCTATAGAGAATCTATAGTCATTCTATAGTCCATCTATAGTCCTAGTATATGTCTATGGTATAATCCATCTATAGAGGATTTATAGTCCATCTATAGTCCATCTATAGTCCATCTATAGTTCATCTATAGTCCATCTATAGTCCATCTGTAGTCCTAGTATATGTCTGTGGTATAATCCTTCTATAGAGAATCTATAGTCATTCTATAGTCCATCTATAGTCCTAGTATATGTCTGTGGTATAATCCATCTATAGAGGATCTATAGTCATTCTATAGTCCATCTATAGACCATCTATAGTCCATCTGTAGTCCTAGTATATGTCTGTGGTATAATCCTTCTATAGAGGATCTATAGTCCATCTATAGTCCATCTATAGTCCTAGTATATGTCTATGGTATAATCCTTCTATAGAGGATTTATAGTCATTCTATAGTAGATCTACGGTCCATCTATAGTCCATCTATAGTCCATCTATAGTCCTAGTATATGTCTGTGGTATAATCCTTCTATAGAGGATCTATAGTCCATCTATAGTCCACCTATAGTCCATCCATAGTCCTAGTATATGTCTTCTATAGAGGATCTATAGTCATTCTATAGTCCATCTATAGTCCATCTATAGTTCATCTATAGTCCATCTATAGTCCATCTATAGTCCATCTATAGTTCATCTATAGTCCTAGTATATGTCTTCTATAGAGGATCTATAGTCCATCTATAGTCCATCTATAGTCCATCTATAGTCCTAGTATATGTCTTCTATAGAGGATCTATAGTCATTCTATAGTCCATCTATAGTCCATCTATAGTCCATCTATAGTCCATCTATAGTCCTAGTATATGTCTTCTATAGAGGATCTATAGTCATTCTATAGTCCATCTATAGTTCATCTATAGTCCATCTATAGTCCATCTATAGTCCATCTATAGTTCATCTATAGTCCATCTATAGTCCATCTATAGTCCATCTATAGTCCTAGTATATGTCTGTGGTATAATCCATCTATAGAGGATCTATAGTCATTCTATAGTCCATCTATAGTTCATCTATAGTCCATCTATAGTCCTAGTATATGTCTGTGGTATAATCCTTCTATAGAGGATCTATAGTCATTCTATAGTCCATCTATAGTCCATCTATAGTCCTAGTATATGTCTATGGTATAATCCTTCTATAGAGGATCTATAGTTCATCTATAGTCCATCTATAGTCCATCTATAGTCCTAGTATATGTCTGTGGTATAATCCTTCTATAGAGGATCTATAGTCCATCTATAGTCCACCTATAGTCCATCTATAGTCCTAGTATATGTCTTCTATAGAGGATCTATAGTCATTCTATAGTCCATCTATAGTCCATCTATAGTCCATCTATAGTCCATCTATAGTCCATCTATAGTCCTAGTATATGTCTATGGTATAATCCTTCTATAGAGGATTTATAGTCCATCTATAGTCCATCTATAGTCCATCTATAGTCCTAGTATATGTCTATGGTATAATCCTTCTATAGAGGATCTATAGTTCATCTATAGTCCATCTATAGTCCATCTATAGTCCTAGTATATGTCTGTGGTATAATCCTTCTATAGAGGATCTATAGTCCATCTATAGTCCACCTATAGTCCATCTATAGTCCTAGTATATGTCTTCTATAGAGGATCTATAGTCATTCTATAGTCCATCTATAGTCCATCTATAGTTCATCTATAGTCCATCTATAGTCCATCTATAGTCCTAGTATATGTCTATGGTATAATCCTTCTATAGAGGATTTATAGTCATTCTATAGTAGATCTTTAGTTCTTCTTTTCCATCCCTCAGGACTCATTTCTCAAGTGAAAGTCAAAAGTAAAAACTAATCAAAGCTCATTTATTAAAAGGTTAAAATTTATATGATGACGCAACACACACATTACGTCAGATATTGATAGTTTTCTCTCTCTCTCTGTGCATGTGTGAAAGTCTTCGTATTGAATGTTGGGAAATAAATGGGCCAATTAAGCGTCTAATGATTACTGCCCACACACACAAGCCAATTATTCCCCTTAACCCCGTTCTTGTGTTTTCTTAGTCACACAAAACACACTTGTGTTTCTTTATTGACTGACAACACTAATGGGCTGAATGGACACCACAGATTTAACGTGAAGGCAGGAAAGAACAATTTCATCTGCACAGAACGGAGGAAGTCATTGATTCAAAGACGTTTTTAATTACATCCATACAATAATCGTCTATCAAACCTTTACATTAACCTCTAAAGCATAAAATCACTTGATATTGATAACACTTAAAAACATTTCACCATAAAACAAAAAACAGGACTTTATGGGATATTGTTCTGTAGAATTTTAAATCCATTTCAGTCCAATTTAGTATAAAATGTGGGCTGTAACATAACAAAATGGAAAAGTGGATGAACTTTACAGGCTGGATGACGAGGTCAAAGAGGTGAAGAGGTTACAAGACAGGTGAGGAGGTCAAAGAGGTGAAGAGGTTACAAGACAGGTGAGGAGGTCAAAGAGGTGAGGAGGTCAGAAGACAGGTGAGGAGGTCAAAGAGCTGAAGAGGTTAGAAGACAGGTGAGGAGGTCAAAGAGGTGAGGAGGTCAGACAGGTGTGTTACTTTTACGAAGGAAGAGGTTTACATTTATCCCTCAGGACTGACAAGGACCAGTGGGTGTGGTTTTTACCTGAACATGCACAGTGGAATGAACAGGTCACAAAAGGATTTGTTTTGTGATATATGTAATATATCCAGAATTCATCCGACAGCATGTCTTTGCAGACTGTGTGGCCTCTACTCCAGGTTAACCACTGGACCTCATCTATGCTCATTTCGCCGTCTCCCTGACTCAGTGCTAATCTGGCTCTGACGTCTGGGTTCCACCCTCAATGGGTGAAGCTGTGGTCTGTGCCAGCGTTGTGTCAGTCTGCAGAGATGCTTCTCTGTCCCGACAGAGGACGCTGTCTCCACGTCAACAGTCTCGTTTGCTCTCTTGCCGTGTTCTCTTTTCCTGCTCATCCTCTATCGTTGTCTGTCTTGCATGTGAGTCTCTTTGCCCTTATCTTCTGTCCGTCACACTGCTCTGCGGCGTCCTAGTTAATATTCCCCTCAGCCACATCTGTGTGGACACACGCAGAAGCACAAACAGACGCCTTTCTACAAATTAGAAGAAATTCCTCCAGATGCATAGAGCGGACGACCTCACGTCCTCGTTCTCATGGTTCAGTGATTACAAGGACACATGTTACGGTCGATGTGGCCCAAAGTCACGGTCACATTATATTAGGAAGTATTTTGCAGTCGCACAGCACCAGCGTCTGTGTCGTCTGCCCCAAGGACAGCCAGATGCTGAAGCAGCCCAACACAATTCAAATCAGTGGAATGATTACAGCAATAATGGTTTTTGCTCTCAGAGATTTCCTGGATCAGTAACACTGCTTCCTCATTCCATCACATAAGAAGCTGCATCCCAGTCTCTGGATGTTGTGGTTCGCTCTGTGGCTGGGGACACTGCTCCTGGAACGGGCGACGGGGTGGTTGTTCCTGATCCTACAGCTCTACAGCAGGATCACATGTCACAGTCTCAGTCAGTCGGGTGCTGGAGAGGAGAATTCGGCCCATAGTCAAACCTTGGATTCAGGAGAAACAACATGATGGACGGATGATGGATGGATGGATGGATGGATGGATGGATGGATGGATGGATGGATGGATGGGTGGGTGGTTGGGTGTTTGGATGGATGGATGGATGGGTGGGTGGGTGTTTGGATGGATGGATGGATGGATGGATGGATGGATGGATGGATGGATGGGTGGGTGGTTGGGTGTTTGGATGGATGGATGGATGGATGGACTGATGATAGATGGATGGATGGATGGACGGACGGATGATGGATGGATGGATGGATGGATGGATGGATGGATGGATGGATGGATGGATGGATGGATGGATGGATGGATGGATGGGTGGTTGGATGGATGGATGGATAGATGGATGGATGGATGGATGGATGGATGGATGGATGGATGGACGGACGGATGATGGATGGATGGATGGACGGATGGACGGATAGACGGATGGATGGATGGATGGATGGATGGATGGGTGGTTGGGTGGTTGGATGGATGGATGGACGGATGATGGATGGATGGATGGATGGATGGATGGATGGATGGATGGATGGATGGATGGATGGACGGATGATGGATGGACGGATGGATGGGTGGATGGATGGATGGACGGATGATGGATGGATGGATGGTTGGGTGGATGGATGGATGGACGGATGATGGATGGATGGATGGATGGATGGATGGACGGATGATGGATGGATGGATGGATGGATGGATGGACGGACGGACGGATGATGGATGGATGGATGGACGGATGGACGGATAGATGGATGGATGGATGGATGGATGGATGGATGGATGGATGGATGGATGGGTGGTTGGGTGGTTGGATGGATGGATGGACGGATGATGGATGGATGGATGGATGGATGGATGGATGGATGTGTAACCCCTCTCGTCCTGCAACGCGTCTTTGCTGGAGTCGCCATTCGTCCACGTTCCCCTGGTTGTCTGCGTTGTGTGAAGGTGTGATCTTATTGTGGTGGGGAATGGGTGTGTTACGAAGACACCAGACGCTGAGAGTTCTGATGCGGCCGGGACTTATTGGCTTCACTTTATTGATGTCACGTGTCGTCTTCCAACAGAAGCAACGAAACACATCAAAAAAAACATATATAGACAAAAGAAAATCATATCCATCAGTAAATAGAAACTATCATGGGACACTTATGCAGAAAGAAAACTAAACAAAACGTTTCTTAACAACTGAGGCAAAATTACTGTGACTCCATGTGGAAACCAGTTAAATTATACATCTAATTAGCTTACAGCAAACCATAAATAGACCAATTCCCTTACTTCATACTTATGCCACAACATAGCTTAACCTCTTATATTATGGAGGAACTAAATATGTGCCCCCAACGGAGGGCAGAACTTAAGATGTTGCCCGATAATGTCGGGTGCTTTAGCGGGTGCTCACCTTCCAACAGAAGCAACGAAACACATAAAAAAAAACATTGCGGCACCCAGAATGCAACGGGTCTGGGAGTAAGGTGTCCTGTAAGGGACAATGCACCTCCAGACCCACAAAACAGCGACACCTAGCGGTCACTTTATAAACCACTGTCCTACATTCACCTCTTGTTTAATTGATGGCGCCTCAGCCATCTGTCCCACCTAAACCTAATACACCTTTATGGAGTGTGGTGAGCCATCAGCTGAGACGCGCTGCTCGTCTTGCCTTGACCCTTTGCCACAACCTCCACCCTCTTTGTATTCTCTGTTCCTCACTCTCCTGCTGCACAACACGAGACTCCAAACATAGCTTCTCTGGGGGACGCCGGTTCCTGGCAGGGTTCCTCCTCGGACCCTCTGTGGGTGCGACCACACTGGCACCTTCCTCCGATTCAATCTCCACTCCCACTTCTCCTTCCTCCTCCTCTTCGTTCTCTGAAGCTGTGTGTCCATTGTGGGATGCAGCAGTCTCGGTATCCTCTGGCTGTCTCTCCACGTCCTCCCCATCCAACGCCACATCCACCTCACATTCTTCCAACTCATGCTCACTGTCCTCCCCTGCTATTTCACCGGCTTGTTCCACTGGGAGAAACATGCATTGTGTAAGAAGGTTGCGATGGACCACTCTCTCAGCCCCACCGTTCTCTGCACGGACCACATACACGGGGATGTGAGGTTGTTTCTTGACCACAATGTATGGACAAGATTCCCATCTATCACCTAGTTTCTGCCGCCCCTCCACATGACATATTTTGACCATAACCCTATCCCCTGGAGTGAAGACTTGGTTCTTTACCTTTTGGTCATAGTACTTCTTCTGCTCTCTCTTTGCCTGCCGGGACATCTCATCGGCTCTAGCATAGGCATGTACCAAACAGTTGTGGAGATTCTGGACATACTCACTGTAACCGTGCTGCTCACCTTTGGAGGAAAGCCCAAAGATCAGGTCCACCGGCAGCCTAGGGTGTCTACCAAACATTAGGTAATGCGGCGTATAGCCAGTAGAATCGTGCTGCGTACAGTTGTATGCATGTGTCATGGCATCTACATACTCAGGCCAGCTGGGCTTCAAGTGTGGCTCCAAGGTCCCCAGCATATTTAATAGAGTTCGATTAAACCTTTCAGTAGTTCCATTACCCTGAGGGTGGTAGGGGGTGGTGCGGGTCTTTGCGATGCCGGTACACCTACACAACTCTCTCACAATAGCACTTTCAAAATTGCGTCCTTGGTCTGCATGTAGTTTTGCAGGAAAACCAAATCGACTAAAAAAGTTCTTCCATAGCACTCGGGCCACCGTGCGTGCTTTCTGGTCTCTAGTGGGGTAGGCCTGTGCAAAGCGAGAGAAATGGTCTGTAACAACAAGCACATTTTCTATACCACCCTTTGACTTCTCCAGGGTGAGAAAGTCCACACATACCAGCTCCATAGGGGCACTGCTGTGGATGCTTACGAGAGGTGCTTTAAGACCTGATGTAGGTGTCTTCCGGAGGCAGCACCTCTGGCACTTCTCGCACCAGGATTTGACATCTTGGAACATTCTTGGCCAGTAAAACCTTTCTCTTATCATCTGCAATGTTCTCTCTATTCCCAAGTGCCCCGAGTCATTATGAAGAGCAGTCTTGACTAAGGTGCGTAGCGTCTCAGGCAGAACAAGCTGCTCGACTGCACCTCTCGAGCCATCTCTGACACAGCGGTAAAGAATTCCATCCTTTACCACCAACTTCTTCCACTCTTTTAAGAGGTGGCGTAGGTGTGCGTCCCCAGTCGACCTTGTTGTCCGACTAGGCTTGAAATTTCTGCTTCTGAAGTGTAACACTGGCCCAATTACCGGGTCTCCCTTCTGCTCTGCTCGAATTTCCTGTTTCGTCATGGCTGGGAGGGACTCCGTACCCACATCCGCATATGGATCGCCATCCTCCAGAGCCCGACTGGATGCCTGGCCATCATGGACAGCAATATCTGGACTTGGGGTAACTTCCATCTTGTCTTGACTCAGTTTTTTGTCCTTCACTAGCTGTGGGCAAGATTGCAGTGCCTGTGTGACCTCCTGGTGAGACATCCGCGAAAGAGCATCAGCATTTGAATTACTCCGTCCCCTTCTGTATCGGATGTCAAAGTCAAACACTGACAGCATAGCAACCCATCGCTGACCTGTGGCATCTAGCTTAGCAGAGCTCATTATATACTTCAGAGGATTATTATCAGTCAGCACCGAGAACCTGCGCCCATAGAGATGGTCATAAAATTTATCTGTTACTGCCCACTTCAGTGCCAGGAACTCCAATTTATGTGCTGGATACCTGGTTTCTGCTGGACTCAGGCCCCTGCTGGCATAGGCAATAACCCTCTCAACTCCCTCCTGCACCTGTGCCAAGACAGCGCCAAGCCCGCTCCCAGAGGCATCAGTCTGGAGGACAAAAGGTAGGTTATAGTCTGGGTAGCCTAACACTGGGGCACTAGTCAGTTTTTCTTTTAAAGAATTAAAGGCCTCTTCACATTCTTCCGTCCACGTGAATAGCGGTTCAGGACCTGCCCGCCTCTGTCCCCCCCTCTTCTTTCTTCTCGGATCACCAGTTGTTAGGCAATACAGAGGTGCAGCTAAGTTGGAGTAACCCTTGACATATCTCCTGTAGTACCCTGCAAAGCCAAGGAACTGCAACACTTCCTTCCGATTGGTGGGCCTCGGCCAATCCTTGACCCTTTCAATCTTTTCTGGATCAGTCCTTATGCCTTTAGCAGACACCAGATGCCCCAGATAATGGACCTCTTTTCTCACTAGCTGACACTTTGAGGGCTTGACCTTTAACCCATGCTCTCTAAGTCGGTTTAGCACCAGCTGTAGCCTTTCCAGGTGCTCTTCAAACGTGGCTGAGAAAATTATTAGGTCATCCAAGTAAATCAAGAGGTGTGTGAAGTTGAGGTCACCAAAACAGCAGGTCATAAGTCTCTGGAAGGTAGATGGTGCATTCTGCAGGCCAAACGGCATCCTGTTTGCTTCATAAAGTCCCATGGGGGTACTAAAAGCCGTCTTGTGTTTATCCTGCTCTGCCACTTCTACCTGCCAATAGCCAGACGTAAGGTCAAGGGTGGAGAAGTACCTGGCTTGCCCCAAAGACTCCAGAGCCTCCTCAATCCTTGGGAGGGGGAAGGCGTCTCTTGTGCTGCAGGAGTTGAGCTTTCTGTAGTCTATGCACAGCCTTAGGGATCCGTCCTTCTTCGTCACTATCACCACTGGTGATGCATATGGGCTCTTACTTGGTCGTATAACTCCTGTAGCTTCCATATCCTCCAGCATCCTCCGTACATCTTGCCACTGCGATGGGGGGATTTTGCGGTACGGGAGCCGGAACGGCTTTGTGTCAACCAGGGGGATCTCATGCTGCACCGTCTTTGTGTGGCCATAGTCCATAGAATGTTGCGAGAACACACTTGCATTCCTTTCCAACAGCTTTGTGAGAAGGGAGCGCTGATGCTCATTTTCCACTGCTGCCTCACTCAGATCCACTCCGCAACCTTTCACCACTTGGTCGAGACTCAGGCATGCCTGGATGCCCCCTCCAGCATCATCCTCCTTTTGCTTTTTTTCCGCAAACTCCACAACACCCTCAACTAGAAAGGCATATGCCAAGTGTGTATGTGGCTTGATTGTGACTGTATGCTGGGACAGGTTCAACACTCTAATTGGGGCAGAGCCTCTCTCTACGTTAACAAAGGTTTTTGCAACCATTACACTTGGAGGTAGTCGTATGGAGGGGTTCCCTTCAATCAGAGCCGTGTATGTCCTTTTTTGTGGGCCCGCTCTAATTTTACACCATAAATTCCATTCTTTCCCCCCAGGAATTTTAATGCTGTGGCCAGCATACACAACAGGGCCCACGATGCCATCCATAGCACTTTGCTCATCACTTCCAACTTCCAGCAAGGCTGTATACCATTCAGGATGGCTCTCTTGCACTTGATGCAGAAATTGCTTACCATATGCAGCTTGCAGATGGCCCCTGGAGGCTCGGATGACATTAGTCCCCACTAACACTGGGACGGAGGACCGATACTCGGAGTCAGGAACCACGAATGTCGGCACACTCTTGAACTCATTCCCCAACAACTTCAGGTCCATCCACAGTACGCCATAGTAAGGCACATCCTGGCCCCCTGCCCCTTCAATACACACCCTAGAAGACTCTAACACCTGCTCGCAGAGGGTGGGATGACTACGCCAGTATTTGTGAGTAATACTGGTTATTTGTGAACCAGAGTCAATGAGAGCCTTGCTCAGAATCCCATTGACCTCCACCTCTCCCTCATTTCGAGGGCCTACTAAAAGAGCGTCTTCCGTTTGATTGTGCTGAAGTTGCTTCTTCACCGTGGGGTCTCTCCCTCTGCCCATGGTTACCCCTGCTACCATGGGCTTTAGCAGTTTAAAGGCTGGGCTGGTTGAGAGGTGTCCCCCTGTGTTGTGGATGTGTGGTCCTGGTTTTGTGGGGTCCAGCTGTTGTTAGGATTAGGGAGTGCCGCTCTGCAGACTCTGGCTATATGTCCCAACTTACCACAGCGATAGCACGTAACAGTAGGGCGTTGTGTAGCATTTGTGGAAACCAGCTGGGGCCTTGGTTGTGGGACAGCAGAGGTAGGATTAATCCTTGACTCCAGGAGAGATAACTTAGCTATCTGTTCTTCTTGGCTCAGAGCCAGCCTTTTAACAACCTCTGTTAACTCAGATAGCTCTGTTGTGTACTTGGTCTTCTCTGGCTTTGCATTGCTCCCACCCGCCGAGGCAACATGTACATTCTCATACGTTTTCTTCGTCTTAAGTGACTGCTTGAAAGATTTAGCCTCCCTTGCCAAGTTGCGGAGCTCAACCTGCAGTTCTCTAAAACTTAGCAACCTGGGTTTCATTGGTGCAATTCTGGCATACAACTCCTCATCGCTGAGGCCCCTTAAGAACTGCCGGGTGAGCTTAATATCCCGGTCTGGAAAAGGCTTTCCCCCTCGCTGGTTCTCCTCTACTGCTCTCAGTGTTGCCTCTAGAGCGATCGCATATGAGCAAGCAGACTCTCCGGTTCGCTGGCTACACTCATAGAAGTCAGCAAGTGGATCCAGGGAGCCCCGTGTGTCACCATATTCTGCTCGTAGCTCTGCAAAAGCATTCTCCGGAGTTTGCTCACAGTGGGGCAGGTTTAGGACGAGTTTTCTGGCCTCTCCACTCAAGTGCCTCACTACTGTTGAAAAACGAAGATGGGTGGGAAGGTCTATTGCGTCCAGGAGATACTGCATGTCCCGTACCCAGTCCTCAATGAGTATCTTGTTATCCCCACTACCAGTAAACACCTGCACGTTCCTAACCTGGTGCGTCTGCATGAGCCCACTATGAGACATAAGTGAGAGACCTGGGTTTACTCCTACTCTGGCTGGTGTCTGCATAGGTACATCGGGAGAATGAATATGCACTGGCACGGGGTTGGATGAGGGCAGGGACACAGCTGCAGTGTGGGCCTCAGCATATAAAGCAGCCTGGGGCTTAGGGCCAGCTACATAGTTCAGAGACGCATGTGGAGTTACGTCATGAGCAGGGTTGGTATTCCCTGCCCTTCCCAGGTTATAGTCATTAGGGTTATTAATCTGTGTGTCTCTTGTAGGTATGGGCACAGCGGGTGCCACGCCACCTACAGTACTCTGGGGGTCATTATCAGGTGTTTGGGTACTGTGCAGTGGTGGCCTGAAAGCCCCTCCTGAGGCCTGTGCTGGGAACTTCTCCAGGTGGGCCCCCACTATTGGGGTCGACTGTAAATAGTTCGTGAAATGAGGTAGTGTGCTAGGGTTCATGGACTGAGCTAGAGGAGCAGACCTGATTGGGTAGCCTATGGAGGGCTGTGGAGGACTCTGCACATCCAGTTGAACCAGCTGGTGTGGTTGAGAGACGGTAGCGATGTGGGCATCTGCCGGCAGGGGAGGGATGGGATCAGCAGGGGAGTAGCCGGCATTGGGTAAGTGCACTGGTAGTATTGGGCCAACCTGCGGGCACGGTCCTCCCCTCTGTGGCTGAGCATACGCTCCAGAATCAGATGCCTGGTATTGCTGTGGGGTTTCGGCCAACCTGGCGGTGTAGCGGCTATGTCTTGGTCTCACCGCTTGCTCTGGGCTCATCATAGCGCCCTCTTTCACAGAGTAGTGGAGAGTGTCACTCAATTGGGGGGAGAAGTCTGCTGCAGGCTTAGTTGGCAGTTGTCTGCTAGGCGTTGTGGGTGGAGGTTCATCTGGTCTCAGTCCCGATACCACACAAGTGTCTGGCCTAAACATTTTGAACTAAACTAATGTGCACTAATGCATTAAGTAGATCTGTATATCAATAAGCTCACGGTGTGGTTACTGTGCATAAATACCAAACAAAACAAAACAGTACATTTACATCGAATATTTTGACAGTAACTCTCTATCTTAATCCTAAATTGAGTCAAAATAGTTAACAAAAATTAGCCAATCACAGTTAGGATATCTCCAGCTTCGGTCCCTGAATGCCACATCCGGGTCACGGCACCAAAGATGTAACCCCTCTCGTCCTGCAACGCGTCTTTGCTGGAGTCGCCATTCGTCCACGTTCCCCTGGTTGTCTGCGTTGTGTGAAGGTGTGATCTTATTGTGGTGGGGAATGGGTGTGTTACGAAGACACCAGACGCTGAGAGTTCTGATGCGGCCGGGACTTATTGGCTTCACTTTATTGATGTCACGTGTCGTCTTCCAACAGAAGCAACGAAACACATCAAAAAAAACATATATAGACAAAAGAAAATCATATCCATCAGTAAATAGAAACTATCATGGGACACTTATGCAGAAAGAAAACTAAACAAAACGTTTCTTAACAACTGAGGCAAAATTACTGTGACTCCATGTGGAAACCAGTTAAATTATACATCTAATTAGCTTACAGCAAACCATAAATAGACCAATTCCCTTACTTCATACTTATGCCACAACATAGCTTAACCTCTTATATTATGGAGGAACTAAATATGTGCCCCCAACGGAGGGCAGAACTTAAGATGTTGCCCGATAATGTCGGGTGCTTTAGCGGGTGCTCACCTTCCAACAGAAGCAACGAAACACATAAAAAAAAACATTGCGGCACCCAGAATGCAACGGGTCTGGGAGTAAGGTGTCCTGTAAGGGACAATGCACCTCCAGACCCACAAAACAGCGACACCTAGCGGTCACTTTATAAACCACTGTCCTACAGATGGATGGATGGATGGATGGACGGATGATGGATGGACGGATGGATGGGTGGATGGATGGATGGACGGATGATGGATGGATGGATGGTTGGGTGGATGGATGGATGGACGGATGATGGATGGATGGATGGATGGATGGATGGATGGATGGATGGATGGATGGATGGATGGATGGACGGATGATGGATGGACGGATGGATGGATGGATGGATGGATGGACGGATGATGGATGGACGGATGGATGGATGGATGGATGGATGGATGGATGGATGGATGGATGGATGGACGGATGATGGATGGATGGATGGATGGATGGACGGATGATGGATGGACGGATGGATGGATGGATGGATGGATGGATGGACGGATGATGGATGGATGGATGGGTGATGCCAGCAGCTAATGCTCAGCTCCTTTGAGGATGTCAATATTTCCTATTGGAGCTCAAAGCTCAAAAACCACACAAGGGTTGGATAAAACAGTCGCAGACAGACGACAAATCACAACACGCTTCATCCAGATGAACTTGTTCATCGTAGACCCACACGTGTTCATTGCTAGGATGTAAAACCCACGAAGGCTGTTAATATTAGTGAATAATATTGATTATTTTAATATCGACTGTTGTTTGAGCGTGTCAGTAAATGTATGGAAATATTTCAGTGCTGTTATTGTTAATGTTGGTCTTTAGTGAAATAATCAGGGATTTACTCTGACAGCTTTAGACTCAATGTGCAGCATCTGCAGGGATGTGGTCACTGTTCATGATCCTAAGGATCAGTATAAAAGCAGAAGACAGTAATCTACTCAGCACAACGTCTGCGAACGGTAGAGGAATGAATGAATGTCAGAACAGAGCTCTGGTTCAAATCAGTTTAAACTCAGCAGCCTCTGCATGCAGCCCTGCCTCCAGCTGACGGAGCTGTTCAATAAATCACTGCACGTATTTATGTTGATTTATGTTATATTACGTTATATCTCTCTCACACAGTCATGTCTTATCATTATCTGGTCTCACCACTCAATATGCGTAGGGGGACAGACGGACACTGTTACAGTATGATGATGAAGATTGTTCTGCAAAGGTTTGAGACTTTGAGACCAGTCAGTTGTTTTGAATCAGTTTTATTGTACATTTTTATGGTACAATATGCTCCGAATGTTTTGTTCCCTATATTTATAATCAGTGAGGAGGTGAAAACTTGAGAATCATTTTTTATACACTTCAGCACAGAGCAGTGCCGCAAACATCCTCTATCCATCATCCTAACGAGTGATTCTCGTAAATGCTGCGGTAGCCAGTCCCAGCGTCCGCTGGCTGAGAGGCAGAGCAGACGCTGGACCGGTCACCAGGCGATAACACAGCCAACACACCGAGTCACAGCTTAGCGGAACGGCAGAGACCACCCACACCAGGAGGAATGGACTTCCATCATTATGATTATTGCTGTGGTCCTGTGATTTTTCTGTCAACTGTAATTAAAGCAACCAAACATTGTGAAAGCTCCCTGACTCAGGGTAAGGACTGTTGCTGGAGCCGTCCTGCTGCTTTTGCTGTTTTACAGCCAGTCGCTGACATTTCACGTCTTCTACTGGTAAATACCGATGTAAAGAGAAACCACTAAGCATTAACCTCAATGAAGTGACACATTCATACCGACAGCCATGAAAACAGGACTTTTGTATTTACAGCCAGCAGCATGTGCTACTGTCCAGTAGGACAAACTAAAACCAGGGAAGAACAGTAGCAGGTAACGAGTCACTGAACTGATGCAGCAAAGTGTCTGCACACAGTCCTGCTATTGAAGTTATTACAATATGTAAGTTTATTAAAACAACCCGTAGTGAAATTGACCTTTTGCACTACAGGTCAAATCTGAGTCGTGGGTTTGGCAACAGTTTGCGTTTGAGTATTGGCCGGTAGCCGAGTCGGCAACTCGTGGCTTGGGTTGCAGAGGTGGGAATGAGCTGAGGTCAGAGTGACTGGATGGTTCCACAGCACAGAGACTAAATCGGCCAAGCTCCTCAGGTTTCAGTAGGCTTATATCTGACTTCTGCAGCATCTCACTACAGAAATCTGAACTATGAGCAACATCCTGGCTTCGTTTCTTTTTATTGCCCTGACACTAATACGTTGCTGTAGCTTTCAGAAGAGGACGAGCAGCTCAGACTGCGTTACATGACAAATCAGCTCAACTCAAACCATCAGCTGAAACTTTACATCAGAAATCAAAGATCAAGCCCCAGTAAACAATGAACTGGGTCACAGAAAAGAATTATTTCTATTGGTATGTTAAACTATATTTCAGTGGTCAGATATGTTAGATGTATTAAACGTGTTGAAAGGTTCAAAGATTATTGAACGAGAACGTAATAATATTCATGTTGTCGTTATTTGACTTTTGTAATTCTGTGTTGGTATATTTAGGTTCGTCCTGTTGTTGTTGTCCACTTCCTGTGACTGAACTAATGAGTCCTTTTGTGCCACATCATAAGCTCCATTCAGACAGGATTATGTCTGCAGAGCAGGTCATTTCATTTCTACAGCGGCGAAGTTAATCCTCTCCACATTAGCCATGTTTGTGTTTTTCACCTCGGACCCTGAGGAAAAGCCTCCAACCACTCGACGTGAAACCAAGCTCTCCCAGATCTCGATCACACCAAGCTGGCTACGAACTATGTTCACAATGAATTTGTTTTGTAAAGTAGTAAAAGAAATGATTATGTTTGCTGGCAAATCAGATCCTTGTAACTTTATACCTGTATGCTACTGTACATTTGAGCTTGTTCTTGTCAAACAGGACATTACATTTTATTTTATTATAATGTATAATATTATAATACTATTGTAATTCAATTTTAAACATACTCTGTATAAATCATGATTAACTTCTCTCATTTACCCCGTCGTTTGTAACTGCCATAGTACTGTGTTGTCCAGAACTAAACTAAAGAGCCAGGCCAACTTAAAGCCACTTTGGTAAACGAGTCCTACAGCTTCATGTGTTTAAGACCTGACGTCTTACAGAATCTGAGATCATAAGGTTTGTATATAAGTAAACATATGAGTGTCTCTAACAGAAACGATCTACTGCTGAACCGTCGCCAAAAGGATGTGCAAGGAGAAGGAGAAGCGAAAACGTCGTCTGCATGCGTAAGCTGGGAACCATGTTCAGCCAACAGGCACTAATGAGCATCTAGTAAACCCAGCTGTCACAGCACAGCTGGCAGCAGAGGTCGCCACGAATGCCCCATCAGCAAACGCCCAGCAGCTCCTGGTACCAACGTTGGGCTGTTACAAAGCTCTGGCTCCTCTCTGTCCTACGAGAACGTTACATATGAACTAGACCTGTAGTCTGTAGATCTGTAGACTGTAGAATGTAGACCTGTAGTCTGTAGATCTGTAGAATGTAGACCCGTAGTCTGTACATCTGTAAACCCGTACTCTATAGATCGGTAGAGCTGTAGAATGTAGACCCGTAGTCTATAGATCTGTAGAATGTAGACCCATAGTCTGTACATCTGTAAACCCGTACTCTATAGGTCTGTAGATCTGTAGAATGTAGACCTGTAGAGCTGTAGAATGTAGAACCGGAATTGTCTGTAGATCTGTAGAACTGTAGAATGTAGACCTGTAGTCTGTAGACCCGTAGAGCTGTAGAATGTAGACCTGTAGTCTGTAGATCTATAGATCTGTAGAATGTAGACCTGTAGTCTGTAGAGCTGTAGTCTGTAGATCAGTAGAGCTGTAGAATGTAGAGCTGTAGTCTGTAGATCTATAGATCTGTAGAATGTAGACCTGTAGTCTGTAGAGATGTAGTGTGTAGACCCGTAGAGCTGTAGAATGTAGACCTGTAGTCTGTAGAGCTGTAGTCTGTAGATCTATAGATCTGTAGAATGTAGAGCTGTAGTCTGTAGATCTATAGATCTGTAGAATGTAGACCTGTAGTCTGTAGATCTATAGATCTGTAGAATGTAGACCTGTAGTCTGTAGACCCGTAGAGCTGTAGAATGTAGAGCTGTAGTCTGTAGAGATGTAGTCTGTAGAGATGTAGTCTGTAGACCCGTAGAGCTGTAGAATGTAGAGCTGTAGTCTGTAGACCCGTAGAGCTGTAGAATGTAGAGCTGTAGTCTGTAGAGATGTAGTCTGTAGACCCGTAGAGCTGTAGAATGTAGAGCTGTAGTCTGTAGAGATGTAGTCTGTAGACCCGTAGAGCTGTAGAATGTAGAGCTGTAGTCTGTAGACCCGTAGAGCTGTAGAATGTAGAGCTGTAGTCTGTAGAGATGTAGTCTGTAGACCCGTAGAGCTGTAGAATGTAGAGCTGTAGTCTGTAGAGATGTAGTCTGTAGACCCGTAGAGCTGTAGTGTTGAGTTGGAATGTGGTTCTCGCTAACATGCACAGTCTTGGTCTTGGTCAATGTTCCTTACAATCATGGAAATGCCTCCATCGCTGCTGAATTCCTGAAGTTGACGTTTTTTCTCATATCTAGTTCACAGACTTTCATCTGTGTGATCAAACACATGTAAGGTTGTTTTCATAATTAGTGCATATGTGATTATAAGAAATAAAAGTCAGACTTTTGATGTCTGTTTCAAAGAGAAAGCTTTAAATAATTCTAGCAATGAAAATGACCTGTATAAAGCTTAACTTAATATTTCATTGAACGACATGTAGAGGCTGTTGCTGGTTCGCAGTAAGATGCTCTCAGTCTACAATCACACACGAGCCCAGCAAAAAAAGCAGCGATCACGAGATCTGTCCAGCTGCTGCTTACTGGACCAGGTTTTCAGCCAGTCAGAGGCTGGAAGGGCCAAACTGGGCCACCCTGCTTTAAAAATAGCTGGAAAACAAGCAGAGTTGTTCTGCAGCCATGGAGCCTGAACACAGCACTTTTTTCCATGCACCTTTTGTGTGTAACAGTACTGCACATCTTTTCGTTAGTGGACCTCAGATCTTCAGCCACATATCTGTGAAGCTTCCCTGAAAGAAACGGTGAGAGGACCGTCTGCTCATTTGGCTCCTAGTCTCATAATCTAACACAAAGCACACAGCAGATTTTGTTACACGCCTCCATAACAATAAATTGCTTCGTTGTTTAGTTCTGGTTTGGACCCTCAGGCTACTGGACCAACCTCGTTCACGTTTGCATTGATTCCATGTCAGTAAAATATTGGATTGAATCTTTAACTTTAGCTGTTATTTGTTGTAACATACTCAAACTTTCTGAGCTGCGACTGGATCCACAGAACTACAGTGAGAGTGGTTATTACTCGCGGTCTGCAGGAGTCTGCTCGTCATTTAGTTTAGTTAAAGTTAGTCAAATGCAAACAAACGTGATGAACATTCATTGTTATTGTTTTTCAGCGGCGTGAGAGTAGAAGGAGACGTAACGTGTGCATATCAATGTGTGTGTTTCCTGTTTGGTCATGGTTTCAGTTCGTCTTCCTGCCGAGTTTCAACCAAACAGCAGACAAAAGCACAACGCTGCTGGACAGACACAAACCATCCTCCATGTTTGATGTCATTCTGTTCATTCAAGCTGAATTTAATGAGCAACCATTTAATGAAGAGCCTCAAACTAACTAATCAGTGACTGACAACCTAAAACCCAACTTAGACCTGCTTCTCCCAGGGCCGATCAGCTGTTTGGAGCATGAGCATGTTCATCCTGAATGCAACTCGTGTGTCGTTCTGCACAGACCTGGCATCTGCATTGGCTCAAACAGCTGGAGCTGAGATGCAGCTTCAGCATCTCCATGTGGCAGCAAAAGGTGCTGCACAGGCCGTTCGACTGGTCGGGTTCAGAGTCCGTCTGTGTTGCATTGCACCAAAAAGCTGATCAGGTTTGCAATACTTTAAATCACAGCATTATATGAGAACTAATCTATATAAACCAACGATCGATACATTTTTTCAGTTATTTCTTGTTCTATTATTATTCCTGCAGCGTTTATGTATATTTCTAATTCCTAAGGTCTTTGCATGTCAGCTAGGAAATACATTAGATAACATTTAACTCTCGTACCAGACCAGACTAGTGCAGCCACATATAAACCATATCACTGATCAAAGGTTAACTCCTCATAAAGCCAGGACCAGTCTGCGATTTCAAAGGACTGGACAATGAAGTAATTAAAGTACTGGCGTATTTCTTCAAACTCCATCTGTACGGGGGTGAAAGGTCAAACATCCCTGACGGCGTCCCCCGACCCCAGAATGCTGAACAAGACACCGTCCTCTCACCAGGAGGCGGGCGGAGGCGAAGGCCAGGCCTGCGTTGCCTGTTTGGGTTGTTTTCCATGTGAATCAATACAGTGTGTGTTTGTAGGTGTCTGAGAACTGCTTTGAGATGATTGGTTATATGTAAACAAACTGATTTGAGTTCAATTAAAACAACACAATTAAATTGAATAGAATAAAGAATTAAAATACCTGCTGGCAGGACGGACTTAACGAAGCAAACCTGCAGGTTTTTGTTCATAAGGCAGAGGTTCAGGAAATGAAGCTGAAAACTGGTTGATGTCCAAACAATCAAAACAGACGTCAGACATCGTTACTGACCCTGTTTCTTCATCTTCACTCTCAGTCTCAGTGTGTTTGCTCCAGTGAAAGCTGCGTTTCATGCTACTAGTCCTAACATGCACCGACACAAAACGTCCTCTCAGTGTGTGGCGCCATCTCCTGTTGCTCCATAATTACCAGCAGTCACACAGTCAAGAACGTTACCTGCCTCATGGTAGAAATCCCCATCAACCATAGGTGACGTTTACTCTGTTTGATAACCCAGAAGAGAACAAAGAGGTCATGACAGAATGCGGCTCCATGAATACAGAGCGGTGAGAAAAGCACCAAGACACAGATCATTAAATATGATAATAATAAATAGGGTCTGAAGCAAGAAAACCAGCTTCATCCACGAGTTCTGTAGCTTTGCTGTGATGGACTAACGACCTGTCGCCTCCGCAACCCTGACAAGGACGAGAGGGTCAGATGTGAGTAGAAGGTTGCCACTGAGTGTGATGCTGTAAATCAGACGCTCAAGTCTCACTGAGGACAGTGATTCTCAGACCTACCACCTGATCTGTGGGCTACAGGCAGGATCCTGCTGAAAGAGTCGTCTCGTCACTACTGCTCATCACTTGAGCTTCACTTTACACACAGACGCATATACATAAGCTACGAGCACACGCTCCGTTAGTAACATGATTATATCAAGAGCTGCTGGCCGCTGGTCACAGGTTAAAGCTGTATTGTGCATTTTTATTCTGTATGCACAAAACAACAGATACTCTGATATGAAATAGATAAGGTGAAAATATGAGATATGATCTGCTGATCGTCTGTGGGCTTTGATAACATGTGGGCTACAGCAAATGATAGTGATCATATATTAAGTTTTATCCGGCTGCGCGCTGGCTCGGAGGAACATGATTCCGCGCATGCGCCCTGCCAAGCCCTGTCCGCCAGGGCGGTGATACCCCCCCCCCCCCCCCCCCCCCGTCGTTCCCTCTCTGGGAAAAACCCGAGCAGGAGGAGAGACGCGGAGGGGGAGGAGGAGGAGGAGGAGGAGGAGGAGGAGGAGGAGGACGACGACGACGGGGCCCGGACACTTCCAAAGACCTGCGATAAGTCCAGGAAACACACGGACGAGCCCGGTGCGACGCGCGGAGGGAGCGAAACACGCGGATGTGCCTCCGACAGCGCAGCGGATGCCGCCCTGCGCACCTCGATGCCAAGATTGTGAGTATGAAAGGCTGCAGGGACGAGGCGGGAGGCGGGAGGGAGGCGCTGCCCGCCCCGCTTGGCCGGCGGAGCCTGCTCCTCGCCCCGGTCTCTGCGCTTCCTCCTTCCCTCTCCAGGAAGTCTCCGTGTCCGTGTCTTGGCCGGTTCGTGGGTGACTCGGCTCCAGCGTCGCGTCTTTGCTGCTCGCTTCCCTCCGACGCGACCACAACGTGTCCCCCGCAAACAGCGTTTGTGCGAAGCGCGTCTGTCGCTGCCGCGTTTCCGTCTGAGTTTGGGGCAGGACCGCGAACCGGACGTTGGAGTCGACGGGTCCGTTCATTCATTCGAGCGGAACCTTTCCAGCCCGTGTCCGGTTTGTGTAGCGGTGCGGATCAGATGGTGTCACTTTCATTCTGCATGTGTTCATAAGTCGGTTGTGAGTTTTTCTTTTTATTTGCACGAGCAGTTAGATGCAGCATGGACCCGAGAACGAAACAACACGATCCGGACCCGAGCTTTAAATTCACGCTTCTCTGTCACTGGAGGTGAAGGAATGAATTAAGTCGCTTTGTGGAAGTTTTGCTTCCGGACGCCTGCAGCCGATGGTTCCAGCGTCCGTGAGCTTGGTTATTGTAGTCGATAACCGCAATGCACGGTTACTCACAACTGACACACACACACGCACACACACACACACACACACACACACACACACACACACACCCACACCCACACACACACACACACACACACGGTAAGTGGCAGCAGGAAGCTGTCAGTTAAATGATAAATGTAAGCGCTTAGTAAAACAGTGTCAGAGAAGCTTGGCCCGTCTTCATTGTGCTTGTCGTGACCCGGAGGGAGGTGGAACCAGCTCAGTCCTTCCACATGTCTGCTACGCTAGTGGACATCTTGTTGTTATGGTGTCAGGAGGCCACGTTTTCCTGTGGGACCCAGAGTTTTGCCAAAATGTGATGTTTTCCATGTGAGTAAGCGTGTTTGCTGATTGTGATCCATGAAATGCTAGATGTTTGGTAGGGTTGTTTTTATTCAGGCCGCCTGTCTAGTGCGTAACGTCTCGGCCTCCTTGTTTGCTGTTTTGAGGTATATCTGTAAGGTACAATGTGAAGGGAAACATCTAGCAACATCTAGTGGTGACATCTGAGAATAAACGCGTCTAAGATCCCTCTCGCCCTCATTGTGAGAGATCTTGAAAACAATTTAGGAAACAAGTCAGCGTTTAAGGCCTGAGCGTGATGAGGATATGGGCTTCATTGGGTATTTTAAGCCACTGTAAGCGTAAAGGCCGGTTGGGCCTTTTAACTCCGTACGTGTGTGCACATCTATTCATACTACGTCTGTGTCTACGTGGACTTATACAGCAAGCGACAAGATGAAGGAGACGCTCCTTTACCTGTTGTAACTGCTCAAACACGGTGGCAAGTGAACGCAGCATGACCAGCTGCATGTCGGTGTAAACACGGCAGACAGGCAGGACGTTGTGGTTGAGCATACCTGCACACAGACCACAGGCCGAGCGAAAAGCTAAACCCTGCTTTGATTTGGACGTTTTTTACAGTGTATTGTGAGCAAACGCGGTACGTGACCTTTGACCCTAGTGTTAATTCTGACAGGATGCTGTGTTTGGCTCCTGAAATATTACAGTAAATGTTATTGTGATGTCACCGGTTTAGGAAATGGGAACATTTCCACAGTTGCGGCGATTAAAACCCCAAACTGTGTCTTCCTCCGCTCACGTTCCAGAGAAAAGCGAACCTCCAGCCGCTAACGCCCCAGCGCTGCACTAAAGGCCTGTCGGCTCATATGTGGGATCCTTACGTTTGAAGTGACCTTGCTGTAAATGTTGGTGTGTTTGTGTATAAACCAACACAGTGAAGTTCACGCATACTAGCAAACGGAGCACACACACTATTGTAAACTATAACGTCCCAACGTTTAGGACACTGGTGTAATTTCTGTTCATCACCTTATGAGTTGTGGCCTCTTTTAAGAGGAAGAGACACAAAAAAGCAGAAACGAATATGTCGTTGCGTTAGTTTGAGTCAAGATGGTATAATACAGGCAATCCCTCCCTTTCTTTACTCTTCATCCCTCCCGTGTCTGTTCAGGCATCACACTGGGCGGCTGCTGTTGAAATCAGAAACAAAGGTGGAAGGATGTTGTTGTCAGCCTGCTCTGTCCGAGCATGTGGAACCGCTGGCTGCCAAGCGTCAGCGCCTCTTTTCGTTGGATGGGTTCTTTCTCGTAGCTAATTCAAATTCCATTTCTAGAAGAATATTGAGGGAGTAGTGGGAGTCCGACGTTCACTGGTGTGAAAGCTTTGCTCTCACGTGAGCGAGCTCGGTGAACAACCACCTCCAGTGTGAAAATGCCTTCAGAAATGATAGGCATCGCATCCTTCTCTACATGATCTGCTATTTATGGATTGTAACTGCAACCAGGCTCGGTAATATCAGCTTTCAGACCAGGGCTTCATCTCCAAAGAGATGAGGAAACACCACCTCTCAGATCCTGACGTATGAGCACACAAGCTGCCAGTTGGTACACGCTTCCTTTTCCTGTGTCTTTCTTCATTGTGTCTGTTGCTTACTTCTTCTTTTTCTGGTTGGTCACCTCCTTCCTTTCCTTGTCTTTGTGTCTCTTCTTTCCTCTTCTTTACTCTAGTGATGAGTTTGTTTGCATCTGTGTGTTTGTTCTTTGGTCACGTCTGCTCCAGCAGTTTGAACATCCAGGTCTGTCATGGTTCCGTCTGTGTCACCTGGTCTTTTAGTTTTGGTCCAAACTAGCCTTGAGTTATGTAACGTGTCATCCTGCTTTGGTTGAGTGTTGGCTTGTGTGTCACCTGTATTCAGACCAGTACAGCACTGGTTATGGATTAACATAATTGTCCAGCTGAAGTTAAATACCACTTTACTGCTTTGGCAAAGTAAAGATGTTTCGAAAGGTTTGTTAGCACGTGGACGACAGACCTGCCTCAGTTCCACCAGGTCTGTCGGGAGGAACCGAACCTCCAGCAAATTACAGTGAGAAGCTTGAGGAAGGATGCGCAAGACGTACGACGCAGTCGGAAGTCGACACAAAGACCACAACCAAACCAGCTAAATGAAGTGAAAAGCCTCACAGCAGAACTTTGATAATGTGATGCAATGGAGGTGGGACACACACACTTACTATGGGCTTTGTCTCTTTTTTCTGTGTGTGTGTGTGTGAACTGATGTTGGTGGTGTTATTGTGATCCGTGTGGCATTTGTGTATGTACATTTGTGCATTCCCTTGCGTGTGTGTATGTATGAAGGATAGGTCCGAGGCGGACGGGGGGATGACATGCATTTGTCCGGCCTGCTAACATCGCTGACGACTCGAGCGCTAACTGGCTGCCCGGCCTCGCAACATGACGGACGTGCTGGTAAACCTGGACGCTCTTCCTCAGCGATGCCACTTGCTCTAATGCGTCTTCTCCTCATTCATCTTTGAAGTTCTTTGTTCCACTGCTCTTCACTTTTCCATTCATTCAGCTTCATGTTTCAATTACTGTGCTTACAATTTAACTTTTAAAGCGTTTTTATTTATGTGCTCATCTAAAAGATATGTTCAAATTCAGCCTGTTGAAGCTCGACCTGTCACCGACGTGTTTAAGATGTGATTGTTTGGCTGATGCCATGATTGATTACCTGCTGTTCTGGTAGACTCACAAATGAAACAGAGAATGTGGCACAAACGCTAACTTAGTTATGGACACAGCTGTTATCTGAATACAGCCGCAGCGGCCACACAAAGAGAGTGTGATCCAGTCTGAATGTGATCCAGGGGTTCAGTGAAACCGTTTCACAAAGAGTGTTGAATATTTGAATATCGTGCCGTTAAACCATGTTCCTAAGACAAAAGGCACAGCTTATTGAAAACTGGTCGGACTCTGTGAAGCAGCTGAAAAAACGAGGACTGACTAACAATACGAGCAACCTTCAAGCAGAATCGCTCACTCACCGTCATAGCTGCTTGTTCCTCACAAGGGTTGTGATCATGCTGGAGTGTATCCTGCAAACCAGGCGCGAGGCAGGGTTGACCCTGGACGCACAGCCCAGTGTAGCTGCAGGAGGAAGGCCCACGCGGACGCAGGGAGAAGGCTGCCGACCACCGTTTACCTACAACGGTGATGATCACGACAACAGAAACTGCCATTGAGAAGAAAAAACTACAAGCTACCAAGACCTGAGGAAATTCATTCATGAGAATCATCCTCATTGTTGTAGTGACGACATTACCAAGTGTCAAGTTCTCTCTGCTGACCGTGGGTTTCTGATGAGAGCCGAAGCTTTAGCTTAGCTGCTGGAGCTTAGTTTTAACTGTTTGTTTCTGATTTGTCGGTCTTTGCTTCGTGCTGTGCGACAGAAATTATCATCGATAATGTTTTGCAGAGACACGTTCCTACGCCAACGACGCTGTGTTGGTCAGACTCTTTCTCTCTTTCTCTGTCCTGATTATTCTCAGAAGGGGTTTGCAGTCCTGCCTTCGTGTGTTTTCTGTCTTTCCATTTCATCCCCCATTCCTCCCTATCCCTCAACTGTGCCTCTCACCCACTTTCCCTCTTCATCTCTTATTGTCTTTAGTTCTTCCTCCCACTGCCCCAGCTTCCTGCCCTCCCACATCTCTCACTCCTCCTCCTTGCATTGCTGTCAATCTTCTCCTGACCTACGCCAGGTCAGGAGAAGTCCGGACTGTGTAGTCATACGGCAGGTCAGGAGTAAAAAGGAATTAGATGAATCAGATAATGTGAACCGAGGCAGAGGTTTTCATCTTCTATCGCTTGTTCCCCGTAGGGGTCGCTGTGCCGGAGCCCGTCCCAGCTGTCTATGGGCGAGAGGCAGGGTTCACCACATGTAGACGCACATGGGCGTCCGGGAGTTGAACCCAGGACCTTGTATGAGGCGACGGTGTTAAAATGTCAAAATGATTCACACCTTTGCTGTTGACAGTAGAACGTTGTGGACCTGGTTGAAACGCAGATGAAGCAACGTTACGCTGAAGTGCAGCCTCTTCGTGAAACGGTCCAAACTATAAAATGCTTGTCCAAAGGCCTCCACGTCGTTTTGAGAGTAAGCCATGAATGTGTAGAGCGTTTGTGAAGTGTGAGGGACAGTAGTCGTTAGTTCGTAGAGCAGGATCACGTTAAGTGAGAGGCCAGACTGGATAAAGGAAAAAGGATCGAAGTGCTGGATTATGGCAGCTTTTCATCAAGCTCAAGCCATCAAAGCATGAACCGACTCAAACGGTCGTGATGAGTAGGCTTGTGTGTGTGTGTGTGTGTGTGTGTGTGTGTAGACACAGTCTGATTCATCAAGTTTCAGATAGAAGCCAAGAAGCCCTGTGTGTCACAATACCCCTGACACGTTTCCTGCCTCTCTCGCTGTCGCAGAGTCTTTTCCTGTTGCCTTGCGCTACCTCTCGTGTCTTTCTCTTCTCTGGAGTGAAGGTGTGTTGATTGATGGAATCACTGTAGCTTTTACCAAGTCAAAGAAAAGCAGGGACCTGCTGCTTCTCAGCTGTCCAGCGTGGTTCCACCATTACATCGTCTCTGGTGAGCTGACAGTTTGATTTGCTGGTTATTTATGAAGGAACTGTGTTTTGTACATTGGTGAAAGGTTTATACTTTATGCCTCCACACAGTTAGTGCTTCGGCTTCTCAGGCTTCCTCTGGTTGATGTCGCTTCATTGCTGCATTCGTGCTGTTTTCGTGATCCGTTGTGTCTCTGATGAAACGTTTTCACTTCCTTGTTAGATACAGTTGAAAATGCATCATCATCAAACTTTGAAGAAAACAGTTTTTCTCAGTGCCTGAAAGTGAACGTTGCTCTGATTTGTAACAATAACCTGTTAATAGCTTTGGTTTGTGTAGAAAACCTCTAAATTAAAAATAACAATAATACCATATATCATAATAACCAATCACAACAATTACTGAAAATCTAGGCTGGTGCAGTTTGAAATCGTGAGCTGAGTCTTTAGTTTCCAGTGCAGTAGTAAACAGCTGCAGAGGTTAAATGTTAGTACAGCAGCATAGTCGCACATCAGTCAAGTGTGTGTCTGTTTAAATGCTCAACAAATGCAGTGTCTTCACGGTTCAGGACCTGCTCCGAGCTAAACGCCGTGTTCTGACGTCTGCAGTCGGCTGTTAGCGATCAGCGGTAACCCGCCTGAGTCTGCATGTTCCAACCGCCAGTCGCCAGAGCTCACGCGTCCTTATCAAGCGTGCGGATGTGTTTCTCAGTCACCGTCTCGAGATCCATCGTGAGATAGTCAGCGAAGCAGACTGAGTCATGGAAGAGACGCCAGGCGTAACACACAGCTTACGTTTGAAAGGCTGGTCGTTCTTTAAATGCATGTTTAAACAAAGCAGGCGTTGATGCAGTCGTCAGTTAGAGCCTTACATTCAGCACAGAGGCCGAAATCACCTGAAACGTGTGATTGTGATCATTCAGCCTCAGCGTAAACCTCGTGTAGCCTGATCGCGTGTGTATCTATGTATCTATACATTTTACAGCATCCAGCCAGTCATCAAGTGGCGAAGCTAATAACGCTCACATCCGTAGCCAAACATTTTTCATAGGTGACAGCCCTCATTCCACCGCAGACCTGAGCCTGAACAGCACAATCCCACCAGTTGTCTTGTTCATCATCAGGGTCGTCTGTGTGTTAGTTCTTAGCAGATGAGGGCAGCATGTAGCCTGCTCCTGCCTGGAGTTGTAACCGTGAGTAACGTGTTCTTGTTTCGTGGACTTTGTCCGTCCTGAGCTCAGATAAGCGGCGGCTGACGGCGGGTGGCGAGCTTCGCTTTCATTGCCTGCTGCCTTCTCTTGGCCCTTTTTGTCTAATAAGCACTTTAGGATTGAACTATGTCACAATTTCTACATTTTAGGCATTTAATGTTTCACTGTTTCAGAGTTTAAACGATGGCTGAGGTGGTCGGTGTCATGTTCGGGGTTACACACCAGCCTGCTGTTCTTATCCCAGTGATACTGCGCCGTGTTGTTGTTGCTATGACCTTCCCACCAGCTGCGAACCTATGAGAAGACGTCTGGTTAACCCATGTCCTGTGTACAGAGAGAGGGATCTGGAAAATACCTAAATGACATGATTAAGGTCACATATTGGGTCACTTCAGGTAGTTTCCTAAAGCCGTCTGTCTTCTGAGTCAGTCGTCCATCTGCACCTGGAGGACACTTCCTTAAAGAGAAGCAGGAGGTGCTGAGTAGCTTAGCGTGAACTAAATGTTAGGAGTAAGAGTTTAATATAGTTTGTCTATTGACTTGAGCTGTGGAGGTGAACATTATACTGGTTGGCTGAGAGAATGTTAATTCACCTCAGAGCCAGATGCTCAGTTTTGTAATGTTGTAATATTAGTAGCAGTTTTCTGGTTATGTTACTTAAGTCACAAGTAAATGTGCTTAAGCCAAAACTCACCAACAATAATGGAATTTCCTCGTGGTTGTTGTGGATGTACAGTGATTTTGCAAATCTGAAGTGTGAGGTTTATTCCTTGTTGTGTTGTTGAGTCACGGCACCAGATGACTGTGTGTAGACATCTGCAGAGACCTGGACACGACGACAGCCTGTGTAGCTTGTTCCATTTTACGTCAACGGACATTTTCCCAGTGACACTGTGTTGTGTCAAGGTGGTAATTATTGAAGCTCAACAGTTTTTTTATTTAGCAGATAATAGTCTGTGGTCGAGCTCCATAGGACACCAAACACATCGTATCTGTTCAGTTTTAAGTCCATAAAAGTCGTTGAAGTCCGTCACTGTCCACGTATGTGTGTTATTAAATATATAATCAGGTTTTGGCAGCTCTGTGTCTATAAGCAGGACTGACCCCGTCCCTCTCGCTGTGTTTTCAGTACACAGGTCCCAGCCCGGCGGAGCGAGGGGGAGAGCTGGCCATGGGAGGAGGTCGCAGCGAGACCTCAGCGCTGAGCGGGACGGGAGGGAGGCAGGGCATGGCCGCTACCCAGAATTCCCAGCGGCCTAACGCCTGCTGCTTCTGCTGGTGCTGCTGTTGCAGCTGCTCATGGTAGGGGACAAAAATTCAGACACACACACACACTGGTTGTCCTCTGTTAACAGCTGTCTCCTGGCTGGAACCACCGCATGTCCTACATACAAAAACCGTGTGTCAGGACCAGCGGCGGTAAATGTTTTTGCAGCCTCTCTCCTCTTCTCCCACCTTGTTATGAGCCAGTGGCTCTGTGTTAGTTGTTACAGCTGCCCCCCCGTCTCTCTAAACTGTTTGGGCCATAACATTAGAACCATCTTATAATATATTGCGCTCCAGTCCAACTCAATGACCCACTGTCACCTCTACAATGGTCCCAGTCCAGCGTTTGTTCCATGTCCAGCCTGTCTGAGTCCTGTGCTTGTGTACGTATGTGTTTCGTCTGAGCGGAATCTTTCTGCTCTCAGTGGTTTAGTGTGTGTCAGTTTATCATGTCAGTTCCACTTCAGGAATGAAGAGGAGCGGCGGAGGCGAAGAAGAAGGAAGAAAATATCACTAACCAAGAGGGAAACAAGCAGTGAACCTTGGTGAGTGTGCAGACACGGTGGGAGGCGGGTTTAACCAAACGTAACGTGCATTTTGAGGGACTACAAGAAAGAAAAGAACCTTCATAACACGGGACCTGGTTTTAGCAGACAAATAATAATAGAATAAAAAAGGAATTTTGTCACAGCTACACGTCCATAACACCAGCAGCTAATAAAGCGCTGAGTTTGCTGTTCACTGCTGGCTGTTCGCAGAAGGAACCATTGTCTTTCACGTCTTGCTGACCCTCGTTTTCGTATAAACACATAATAATAAAAGACAAATGATTTCTCCCCTTCAGCTCCCAACCCTCAGTGGAAGAGATCCGGCTCTGGTCTCAGTCCTTTGATAAGCTCATGAGGAACCCGGCGGGTCGAAATGCTTTCAGGGAGTTCCTGCGGACGGAGTACAGCGAGGAAAACATGCTTTTCTGGTTGGCCTGCGAGGACCTCAAACAGGAAGTCAACAAGAGTGCGGTTGAGGAGAAAGCGCGCTCCATCTATGAGGACTACGTCTCCATACTGTCACCCAAAGAGGTAGGACTGTGTTCGCTGAGCATCAGTTAGGCCTCAGAACGATGGTGGGATAATTACCGTGTGTCTGACATCACGGGTCCGTGTTTGTTGTGGAGCTGGTCTCTGTGGAAGCAGCAGCACTTCTCTGTTCTGAACCCTGTTCAGTTTGTAATGAAGCTTTTCACATGAACATGGAACAACAGCTGGCAATGGCCCCACTAGAAGACAATGACGTGCGTAGAGTGGACGCTACTGATTTGAGGCAGCTCTTTTGACCTCGATCCCCTGGAAAGACCACGATCAATGAGGAGCTTACATGCGTAACCTAGAATCTCCCTGAACTCAAATCTATTTGAAATGAAAGTTCCAGTAGCTGACTGGGAAGCATCACTAGGCTAATTCTAGAACGGACAGAGTTTAGTTTTAGGGTCATGACCTTTATTTTGACAGAACGCACCGTGACGCACACCCTGTCTGTTCTGGCCTATGTAGGACATAAAGCGATAAGTCAGCGTTTGCTTTTGTGGCGTCTTAAGAGTTGAGAATTTTTAGCCATATTTTCTGAGCTATACTATATTTATTTATATTTATATTTATATTTGAGGAATCCCTTCTTCTAGAAACGGCCTGGAAAACGACAGATCAAAGATATTTACACCTAATGAAACCAGCTGCTGAATCATAAGGCAGGTTTAAGAGAACTAAATGACAACTTTTACTCATTACACCTATCAGGAAGCTTCTGCCACAAGTTGACAGCAGGTAAATGAAACAAATACACAGGAGAACTTATTATTGTCATTTATTTCATTCTTCTTCGGGTTGTAGGAAAGGAAGAAAAGCAGCAAATATGAACCTGGCAGAGTCAGGAAGCGTAGAATCACTCGGTCACTGTGTCTGTATCAAAACCCTGCGTGTGTCATGGCGTTAGTTAAACCAACTAACTGTCTCCCCAGGTCAGTCTGGATGCCCGGGTTCGAGAGGTGATCAACAGAAAGATGCAGGACCCAGCACCTCACACATTTGAAGATGCTCAGCTGCAGATCTACACACTGATGCACAGAGACTCCTACCCGCGGTTCCTGTCGTCCAAGATCTACAAGTCACTCATCCACGGCGGCTCACGTACCTCCTCCGAGTCCTAGTCCCACCGCTGGCCTCACACTCGTCCAGGCCCAGAACTTCAAACATTCAAGACGCTTCAGTTCGCTTGTCTCCGCTCTCTGATTGTTGCCAGGTCTTCTTCCTCTCTTCTTCTTTCTTTTTCTCATTCACGCATATGAAATATTTTTTATATTTTTCTTAATTTATAACCACAGAGCTTTTAGGATTCCTTTGAAAAGCGCCTGACGTGGTTGTGTAATGGTACACCCACATGCTCTCACTGTGGGGCTCAACGTGATCTCTGCGTCTTCCTCGGCTACGTTGGTGATTGCACAGGTTGAAAGTGCTGAGTCGGCTCCATCCATTGAAACGTACTGTGGGAAGTTTCTCTGTTTTCCACAGTTTGTCCTTCTGCCACTTTTTGTGGGGGTTGTCTTAATAATCAGAAGCTGTGGGACGTTTTACAGTTGAAAATCAAAACTCAGTGCCAAACAACCGATTCGCAGCTAAAGTCAGGTCGACCCTTCCTGTTGGGTTTAGCCTGTTTAATGGCATTTAAACCATAACCATAGAAAACTGGATTCATCCTCCGGTTTCCTTAAGCTGCTGAAGACACTTTACTAGTTCACCTCAGTCCTGAACCTTTTTCGTGACACCCACAGTATGTAACCGCTCTGGGAGGAAGCAGCACCACGACCGTCCCTCGCCGTCCAGCCGTGTTCCGGCCTGTTGAACGCAGACGTCTGAATGTGTTTGTTCCTGTTGGACCCTTTCATTTAGGAGAATCGTCGCACCGCTGCTACGTTTCCTCAGTTTCCTCTCTGACGTTTCCAACAATGTTCAAGCATTTCGTAGAAATATAATCTATTGCTGGAGACAAATGTATTCTATTTTTTAAATGCATTTCAAGAAGAGGAATATTCATCCAGACCATGGATTCTTTGTTATTGTCAGATTAAGGCAGTTGCCTTCAGTGTGGGCTGATGAAGGCGAGAAACGGACGTTGTATCATGTTCTCTCCTCTCTCACACAGGACGAAGACTTTCCTCATTTTGTCGCTTTTTTCTTCCCCCTCATTTGCTGGATCAGTCATTTCATTCATACGATAAACGAACGGACGAATGGATGGATGTCACTTCCCTCTGACTACTGATTTACACACGTCCGTTGGGAGGAGACAGTGAATCACCTGCATGTTGGTTCTGATTCGTTTGGATTCTGACTGAATTCCTCTGAGACTGATCCCCACGAAACAGCACCGACACTGCAATAAAACACTGGAGTTTCAAGAAACGACACTCACACACGTACACATGTGCAACATTTGTGTTACTATACTTCACAGGATGTTCTTCCAGTTCAGAACCCGTAGAAGGAACCTTGGCTGTTGAGGCTTGTGCTTTATGACACGTCATCTAATAGCCTGGGTTCCTTCCATCCAGACACAGAGCTGCAGGATCCTCCCTGTGAATGCTACTAGTAGGACGACACAGTTCACATAAGTCATGAACAAACTGTCGTCTGTGGTTCAGTATATATTGAAATGGCCTAAAACAAGAGGACAGCACATGAATCTTTGCTGCAGAGAACAGAACATTGTTTCCCGTCACCACCCTGAGCTATAATTCTCTGACAGTTTGTTGATGACTTGGTGAATAGTTTCATTGAACCAAAAGTCTGCAAATGTCTGGGGTCACTAAGAAAATGTCTTGTTTTTTGTGAAGATGTGCTAACATCAAAATAAGACGAGCACAAAGTGCCAGTGGAACACGGTGAATTCAGCAGGTGTCCTGACCCTGACGTCACGAAACACACACACACACACCAGAGTGGCCTGTCTGGGCACTGCTGCTGCTGCTGACCTGTCTCTGTGACCTCTCAACTTTGACCTCACCACTGTCTGTCGCCCACACGGATGCCTGCTCCTGGTTGGCTGCAGGAGGCCACGGGGTTGATCTGTGGCCGGTCCATTCAGGAAGGGGGGTGGGAGCGAATCCCAGGTGCAAAAACCAAATCCCTAAATAACAAGTTTAAAAATACACCAATAAATATAGAAGGGACTCTTACATCCAGTGCTTAGTGGGAAATGTAGTTTGAGAGACTGAAATGTTTCTAGTCAACTGGTGACTCAATGCATTTAGCTTAGTATTGTTAATGTTATTTATTTTCTATTTTGTTAAAACTGTGATTATAATTGTACATATATAAACAGAAACCCTTGAACATTTACGGAGAAGCGGAGTGTGTCAGTCATTTTCAGTCCAGTCAACCATCACTTGAACTGTGGTGGTGGCTGCTGGTCAGTACTGGGAGAGTCTGGGATAACAGAGCTCTGAACTGGGATGTACAAAGGACTTGCATCATTAATGGTGGGTGTGTTTATAGCAGTTGAATTTGCCTCAAACTCTTGGGCTGCTATGGGTTTAATTCCCTCCCTTCACTGTTGTAGACCAGCACAGCGAACCAAACCAACCAAAAGGAAACCAAGGTGTTGGCATCTTAATCCAAGAGCAACTTTAATAGAAATGTTAAGGTCAAAATATGTGGCAGCACAGCAAGACAAAGAAAGGCACAGTCACTGTTTCTGCAAGGCCTGGATGTGAATCAAATCTGGCGTAAAGCGTCGTCCAGCGTAAGAAAGAAAAAAAAAAAAAGCGCTCTGTACAAGACAAAGTAAACCAATACACAACATGATCCAAACACACGACAGCGTTTAAAAAAAAAACTAATTCAGTTCATGTTTAAATCTAAACACATCTCACTTCAGTGACTTTGCTTCATGAGCAACACGGACGTCGTCCTTTTCAACAGAACTGAGGAAAAAGACAAAGAAGAGATTAATCGGCAATTACAGCTTAGAACCGACAAACAGCGCTGCTCCACGTGACTACGAGCCTCTAAACCAACGTTGCTGCTTCCTTTCTGTCGGATGAGTTCAGCCTTAAACTTCCTGAAACGGCAGCAGACTCTGACTACGTCCCTGGAAACTCCGCTATTTCCAGGTACTTAAGGCTGATGGAGTCAGAGAAACTGACTTATTACAAACCAACAGCTTCTCAAGCTGGTTCACCTTGACCCGAAGCCAAGAGCAAGGAGGGTGAACAAAGAGCAAAGAACCCAGAGGAACGTGGAGGCCAGCGAGCTACAGCAGGTCCAGTCTCCACCATCAGCTCGGTACCACACAAACACAACCGCTGTGTTGGTTCCTCCCACATTTAGTCTCAAAGGTTCTCAAACATGTTTAAATCTGACTTTGTTCCATCTTTACCTTCCACCGGTTTCCACAGCTGTTACACAGCACAAACGTGGTCATGGGCTCATCGGCGCTGCGCGTCTGTACCTGAAACACACGGGTCTGTGAGAAGGATCTCCCTCTGTGTGTGTCTGTGTGTGTGTGTGTGTCTGTCTATACCTGTGTGTATGTGCAGCTCTTTCCACGACACTTGTTGCAGATGAACATGTCCGTCTCGGTTCCTCCAACCTTAGAGAGCTGGTGCTCTCTGATGGACTCTTTAGTCAGAGCCTCTCTCATCTGCCTGAGCTCTGCACTCGCCATCTCCTGAACACAAACACACGCAGGGCGTCAGGAAACATCGATGCTTGAGCTGTGCAATATTATGTTTCACGATCAATATCAACACCTTCACTGTGATTTATGGTGGCGTTTGTGTGGCGTGGCTGACCTCGGCCGTCATGGACGCGATGCGCTGGGCTGAGATGGTTCCTCGCAGGACGTTGCGCCGCAGCTCTGGGTTCTTCGCGTCCTTCAGGTTGGAGATGCGGCTTCGTAGACGTGCTTTATATTTCATGTCTGTTGACTTGAATTCCTGGAAGATCTGTGAATGCAATGAGCAGTCAAGGATCACAACAGTCACGGATCCAGACCGAAGCGACATCCTGTGAGGTCGCATGTAGAAACATAAGAGACAGATTTTAACAGCGGGTTCGTCAGGATGGAAGGTGGGACTAAAACGTGTCTGAGCATCAAAGGATATGTTCTTCAATTTGCGCTGCAAGTCGCACACAGTCGGCTCCAGTGGCCTTGTGGTCACCTGCAACACACACACCTCATTGTTCTACTGAAGTTGGATCGATATCTATCTAGTTCCAGCACCGGCTGCGTCCTCACCGTCCGTCTGAAGCGCCGCCACCAGCAGCTCCCTGCACTTGTTCCTGACGTTGTCCGTGGTGACGGGGGCCGCGGGGAAGGAGGTGGGCCGGGAGGCCTGGGTGGGGGGGGTCGGGACGCTGGGGGTCTCCTCCGACTTCATCGAGCTTTGGAAGAGGAGGAGAAAACGCTCAAGGAAGAAATAGACCCGTGAAGTTTACCAGCCAGCGAGGGACAAACCTCTGGTCACTGCTGCCTCCGTCGGTGGACGAGGAGCCGACGGGAGAACTCTCCGTCGTCTTCTCCTTGTCGTCTGACCTCCCCTCGGACCCGTCTGAGGCGAGAAAAGCAACGTTTGTCCTCGGTTTGAACCCATTAACCACCACGTATGGAAGAGTCACTCGAATGTGTGATACGTACAGGCTGGAGGAAATTCATGAGCAGTTCTGTTGGTACAGACGCCGTCACTCCAGGTTTTCAACCTCGTCATACTGGATACAACCCACACACAAACTTACCGAGCAGCTTTTTCCAGGACTTGATGAGAGCCTTGGCCAGAGTCTGAACTTCTTCGTCTGAACTCTGCTTCCTCACCGCGTTGACCAACATCCCGACTCTGGTCGACTTCCAGTAGCGAGGAGAAAAAAGAACCAACTAAGAAAACTCCAAGCGTTTAGAGCGTTGATATACATTTAGATGTTTAGGGTGGAGGTGTCGATTGATACACATGGAAGGAACGTGGAACAGGAAGACACGTCTCTGCGTCCGAGCAGCCAAAGGTAAAGACGCTCGATATTACGTAAAACACGTGCAACCTGCACTAAGAGACGAAATGTGTGGTCTGACCTTATTCACATCCATCCGCAAAGAAGCAGGAAGAACAGGAGAGCAAACCCTTAACCCACAGATCCCAGGCCAGGAGGCAAAGTACCTGCAGCGTCTCCAGAGACATCTTCATGCTCTTCAGCTCCCTCAGCAGGTCAAGGGCTCCGTCCTGTGCACACAACACACAGCCGTCACACAGGGACCTTCCTTCCAGGGTGTGAAGGTGCGAAGAGACTAAGGCCCACAGGCCTGAAACGGGACAACGAGCTTCACTGACATCAGCTACAGGCTGCTTGGTTCAGTTTCATGCCTGCAAACTCTCAGCCACAGTTCAACTAGACTTGACTCGCTTCGTTCGCGTCATCACTGCAGCAGGTGAGCGCATTGACTGCAGGTGTGAGCAGCTCTCAGCCAATCGCTGCTGCGGTTCGCAAACAGCGGCCGCCGCGTTTCCAGCACGTTCCCGTCGGCGGCCGAAGGTGAAGCCCGTCACCTGATGCAGCCACGGGCTCACTCACCGTTTTCTTCTTGTGCACCATCTTCTCCAGGTGTTTGGCGACGCGCTCCACTTCCTGGTTGTTGGCCATTTTCCCGGCGGGTCCGTCTCCGTCACTTCTGCGCCTCTGCAGCGGAGGAAGCCTCCATCCGTCCTCAGCTTCTCTTGACGCCGTCTGTCCCAGCTGCCGCCTGCCTCTCGTTTGTTGTTGTGCGACACCGTGGCATGCTGGGAGTTGGAGTTCGCGAGTTGTTGTGGAGCGATGGTTCTGCTGCTGCGGCTGTAAAACTGCGCTGATAAAAACCTGGTTGTGGTGAATGTAGTGTTGCAGGTGTAGAGAACCGTAACATACCTGGACTCTGGCACATTATTAAGTGTTAACATCAGTAAAGTGCATCAGCTCCACCACAGGCCAAAGCAAATGCTGTGAAATGAGCTTCAACGTCTCTGTCACTAGAATATCTGAGACTTATGGTGAGAGTAAAGACATTTGGCTGAGTTGTTGAATGAGCTGAGCTCGACCTCAACATGTCTCGTGATGATCTGAATCATCTGGACACGGACTCGTGTTTCCACCAGCGTAGAGGCTCAGACCTCAGGCCGTCCGCTAGATGTCACTGTTGGGTTGTTCTCACCGGTTAGTCGCTGAAGTTGGACTTTGTGTCACACAAAATTCTAAAGAAATGTTACATGTTGTCATTTTCATGTCGGTTTTCAATCTCCGTTCAATTCATTTATGTGTAAATTCACCAAACCAAGTGGGAAAAATCTGCATTGATCTAATGAAATAAGAAACTATTTATTACTGTAAGACGACCAAACAAAGGACGTTTATAACTGAATTCCCACTAAGCTGTTGCTGTGCTGAGATGATGGAGAGTGAACCTATTGCTCGTAAGAAGAAATGTCCATCCACGGACAAACGAGTTGAAGCAGTACCTACAGACCATCCGTCCTCCCCAGGACACGACTTGGCCTCGAAGACGCACACTGACACTGACACTGACACAAGTGTTGTCGACGGCAACAACGACCAAAGGAAGAAATCTGGCATCTACCAAAAGAAGTAAGAGAGATGAGGAAGACAGGAGGAGCTCAACGGGTCCCAGACCTGCAGAGTCCCTGCAGTCCCCCCTGGATCCACAGAAGGTTTCGTTGTGAGCTGATGGGCCTCAGCATCCGCCTCCAGTCATTTATCCTAAACAGACCAGGACCTGTTAAACCAGCGACATGCAGGTGTGGCTAGAAGATCAGATTAGATCAGGTCAGATTAGATCAGATTAGGTCAGATTAGATCAGGTTAGATCAGATCAGATTAGATCAGATTAGATCAGATTAGGTCAGATTAGATCAGATCAGATTAGATCAGGTTAGATCAGGTTAGATAAGATTAGATTAGATTAGATCAGATCAGATTAGATCAGGTTAGATCAGATTAGATCAGGTTAGATCAGATTAGATCAAGTCAGATTAGATCAGGTTAGATCAGGTTAGATCAGATTAGATCAGGTTAGATCAGATTAGATCAGATTAGATCAGGTTAGATCAGATTAGATCAGGTTAGATCAGATTAGATCAGGTTAGATCAGATTAGATCAGGTTAGATCAAGTTAGATCAGATTAGACCAGGTTAGATCAGATTAGATCAGGTTAGATCAGATTAGATCAGGTTAGATCAGATTAGATCAAGTCAGATTAGATCAGGTTAGATCAGGTTAGATCAGATTAGATCAGGTTAGATAAGATTAGATCAGATTAGATCAGGTTAGATCAGGTTAGATCAGATTAGATCAGGTTAGATCAGATTAGATCAAGTCAGATTAGATCAGGTTAGATCAGGTTAGATCAGGTTAGATCAGATTAGATCAGATTAGATCAGGTTAGATCAGATTAGATCAGGTTAGATCAGATTAGATCAGGTTAGATCAGATTAGATCAGGTTAGATCAGATTAGATCAAGTTAGATCAGATTAGATCAGGTTAGATCAGATTAGATCAGATCAGATTATATCAGGTTAGATAAGATTAGATCAGATTAGATCAGGTTAGATCAGATCAGGTTAGATCAGGTTAGATAAGATTAGCTCAGGTTAGATCAGATTAGATTAGATCAGATCAGATCAGATTTGATCAGGTTAGATAAGATTAGATCAGATTAGATCAGATTAGATCAGGTTAGATCAGGTTAGATCAGATTAGATCAGATCAGATTAGATCAGGTTAGATAAGATTAGATCAGGTTAGATCAGATCAGGTTAGATCAGGTTAGATAAGATCAGATCAGGTTAGATCAGATTAGATCAGGTTAGATAAGATTAGATCAGATTAGATTAGATCAGATCAGATTAGATCAGGTTAGATCAGATTAGATCATATTAGATCATATTAGATTAGATCAGGTTAGATCAGATTAGATCAGGTTAGATCCGATTAGATCAGGTTAGATCAGATTAGATCATATTAGATTAGATAAGATTAGATCAGGTTAGATCAGATTAGATCATATTAGATTAGATCAGGTTAGATCAGATTAGATTAGATCAGATCAGATTAGATCATATTAGATCATATTAGATCAGATTAGATCAGATTAGATCATATTAGATTAGATTAGATCAGATCAGATTAGATCAGGTTAGATCAGATTAGATCATATTAGATCAGGTTAGATCAGATTAGATCATATTAGATCATATTAGATTAGATCAGATCAGGTTAGATCAGATTAGATCACTGCTTTTCTCTCCATCCTTCATTCTACATGTTCAGGTTGTTCTTCCTGAGCCTCTGTCTAGTTCAGACATTACACTTCACGCTTCAGATTTCCCATCCACCGCAGAGCTGTGCAACATTTCATATTTCATTTAAAGCTCCACTGTGTGAAGCATTAAAAGTACGTTTCCTAAGGCGTCTCAGCGAAGACACGACGTCTCTCCACGCGACCGTCTGAACTCCTGGACCTGGCAGCGGCGTCGTGTGTTTACTACAGAGGAAGCTTGTAGAGACTCATACAAACCAACGGAAGCTTCCCTCCATTTACTGCGTTTTATCATCTCCCCTCTCGTCTTCGCCTCATCGCTCTCATCTCATTTCTTCCTTTGTTTGTTCTTCTCTAATCTCTGTCTTCACTTCCTTTTCCCTCTTCTCTTAATCTGCTCTTCTTGTCCACTCCTTGTTTTCGCAACCTTTCAGCTTCCATGAGCGTTTGCTCGTGGAGTAGATGCCGTCTACCTACCGTCTACTGCAGCCCTTAGCTGATGAAGACTGAATCAGATTATAACATATAATCAGATACAGCTCCCGGAGTTTGGATTTCTGCTGAAGTTTCATGCGTTAGCAGCATCGCGGCCTCTGCTCTGACTAAGCGGCTCGTTTACCGTCACAGAGGAAGACGGAGCCGGCTCCACACAATGCTTGGCCTGGTTTGTGAAGGAAATGAGAACGGCTCCATCTGTGACTGAGGGGACACTTCCTGCGTGAGCTCATTTCCAGTGAAGACTCCGTGTGTCCAATAGACGCAGAAGGGACGTTTCCTGGTGACGAGGTTTAAAATGAACGACTTGGGATCAAGGAGAGCGGCACCTCCGGCAGCAAATGGTCAATAGCTGAGACTGTACGGATCCGTTAAATGGAGAAATGCTTCCTGGCGTCAGAGGTGACTTTGAATGAGTCCACAGATCAAGAGAACAGGGTGCAGCACTTCCTGAGTAGAAGCTTCCATTGATCACACACACAACAACCTCAGATCAACAGTTAGTCCAGGCCACAGAAACATACATGTCTGTGACGCTTTGGTTTTCATTCATGACAGAGGCTGTTGTCGTCTCAGATGAAGAGAAGCTGTTTCAAACGGTCACTGAAGGGAGAGACACCGTTTACACGTGGGACGCAACTAACGCAGATGTTCTGTTCACTGGGACCTGGACTCGCTTTCGATCACTGCGGTGTCAAACCTGAGACGGTAGATCATCACCTTGTTCGCGACATGTAGCAGTATTGTGTTGAGGCTAATGGACCAGCACAATGGTGTGATTATAGAAAGGAAGTTCAGCGGTGAGAGCCTCATAATTTCAAAATATCTAAGAAACATAAACAGGAAGAGGAAGCACTGGTCTTCAGAGGCTTTTTGGCTGACACAACAGAACGGTGACACATGGAATTAATGACAAATAATAAAATGAGAAGGCAGCTCGTCCTGCGCCTGAGGCCGAGTGTGTCATGAACGCTTGCTCACAGTGAGGCCGGATCAGGACTCGTACGAGCTTCCTGGTAACAAAGTCCAAACTGCATGGCTCCAGGTTGTTCTGATCCAGTGTGTGTTGCTTTAACTAATTCCACGTTGTGCCTTTGAAGGGTTTACGGTTTGTCTGCCAGCAGACAGGAAGTCAGATCGTTGCTGATGCTGACTTTGTCTGAGAACCTCTCACAGCTTTGGCTTCGCGACCTGCGGGGAAGGAACTCGTCTTGAAGTCGCACCGTTTGGGTTCTTTTGAGAACCTGTGGTCACTTCATCGGTCTGGCGACAATAAATAATAACAATTTAAAATGACATCATAAGCTTTAATATGCCATCGTCCAGGATGTGGTCAGGCCTAGATTTAAACCCAATAGAACGCTGCAGGCTGCTGATCGCGTTTTCCTTTGATTGTCAAATGATTTGTCCCTGTGAAGGAGGCACGGCAGGGTTTTGTCCTCTGTGAGTGTGTGACTTCCTTCTCGGACAGTTCACAGCGGGACAGACGTCCCTGCTCCGCTGCGTGTGTCTGGGAAGGATCTGACGACCCCACTCCCACAGACGGTCGCCCCCAGACGTTATTAACTGATGGCACATTCAACTGCTGTAGGGGAAGGGCTCTGCGTTATCAAAGCGTCCTCCCATACGCACAACCTGAGGATGTCCAACAGGAAGACAGCAGCTTCTGTCACTCACTGTCCTCACAGCAGCCTCACAGCAGCCTCACATCGATGGCCCTTCCCACCAGCGGCGCTAAGCTGGTGTAGCAGCAACTGACTTAAACCAGTCAGCTCCTCTGGGGACGATCACTCCCTGCCTGTCCTTCCTGCTGCTGCATTTAAAGTCAGTCAACCTGCTCGTCTCTGTAGGCGACGCAGCTTTGACGACAGCGACTGTCGGATGTTAAGCAGCTGAAGTTGCGTTAAGCTGACGTTAGAAGCTTGTGGCAGCAACGTCCAGGTTTTACTAGTGGAGTCTCTGTCCCTTCTCATCAACTACGGGCTTTGTCCTCCTTTCAGCGTGGCTGCCCTCATCACTGCGTGTGTGTTGGATATAGGTCAGAATAGTGTGTGTGACGGTGAAAAGGCCTCTAATCTGAAAGAGAAAACAATGAGCACAGACTCACTCTCCACCCTCCTGCTGCTCTGAGCATCTCCCCACTGTGGCAGCAACACAATTCCCAGAAACTGGCCTCCATGTGAACACACACACACGCACACTGTAGATTGCCATCAGCCGCTGTAGGGGTAGGACCCACTGTGTGTGTAGTAGGTGGAACAGGACACTGTGGGTGCAGTGGTTGTGAATAACTGTCAGTAACACAAGGCCACAATCTTGCGGCGACACTGGTGAAGGACGAGATTCTGACTCCCTGTGCCCCAGCAGGAGGCAGGTCTGGCTGAAAGAAAGTGAGAAAGAATCTAAATGAAATGAAACACACACTCAGTAAATGCTCAACATGTAACACGACCCACAACACTCTCAGACATTCACCCCCTTCCTCCACCTTGAACATTTTCTGAATAGTTGCAGTGACCACAGAAGACTTTCCCAACTGAGCTCGCGCCTCTGGTTCCTTCACCATCACGCTCGCTTTTTCTTCCATCCTTTCTTCTCTCTTTCACTTCCACACAGCGTCCTTCTCTACGTGACTCCACGTATTCTCCTTCCTCTTCTCTTGGCCAATGAAAATCTAGTTTAAAGGGAAAAAGTCCAAACGACGTGAAGCGTGTTTAACCTGTTGGTGTCATAAACAGAGGCTCCACCCATCAGTTCATCCCTCATATCGAGCGAGAGCCTTGACCCGTCTGTGGTCGCGCTCACGTCTTGTTAGGTTCCGTGCTTATGCTTTGGATAGAACATTAGAACAATGAACCTTGAAATACAGAATATGTCGACAGAGTTCATATGCTTTAGTGTGTCTGTGTGCTGATGAGTGTCCAGGCAGAAACCTTGTGGCTCGTCGTGGCTCGTCCTTCCGCCACCACAGGCAGGAAGCACCGACGCCGGTCATGGATCAGATGTACAGTAAGGTTTGAGTCTTACGAGCTGATTCTTAAAGGAACTGAAAGGAAACCACAGGCTTCCTGGAAGCAAAGAGACACAAATAAAAAACATGCTGCAGGCTTTGACAAACGGTTGGCACCGAATAAAAGTAGATCAAATCATGTACAGCATGCAAATACTCCACTGTGATCCTGGGAGGTTACTTACGCAACCCAGCGGAGCAGAAACTGCCTTAATCCACCAAACAGAGCAATTAAATGAAAAACAACAACCGTCTGCCAAGAAACGGGATTCGCTGCATTCCTGCTGTCTCTGCTGTGATGGAGGCGCTGCCTCTCGCTCCTTCTCATCACAGCCCTCAACGAGCAGAACCAGAATGGTTCAATAGGAAGAGGGCCAGGGTTCAGTCTGTGGGGACGTTTTCTGTTCACATGTCCATACGTCACAGTAAAACAAGCACAAGTTAAAGCGCAGCACAGAAAACCAGGAGACCTGAGCCCCAACAGACGAACTAACGGGTCCCTTACAGTCTGGAGAAACGCCGCAGACGTCTGAGCAGGTGAGTGGACACACTAGCGATTTATGCGCAGACAGACGGTCCACACCTGAAGCGAGAGAGCGCTGCCCGCGGGCCCGGTGCTCGGCTCCGGCGCTTCATTACCAACGGTGGGAGCATCCAGAGAGAAACCAGGCGAAGACAGATGAACTACAAGTCGAGATGTTTTCAGCGGCAAACTAGAGACGGTACCAGTGTCAAAATCGTGCCAGCAATAGCACCTATAATTACATTTGCCCTCAGGCTGCTGGCCTCCGCTGCCACACTTTAATCACAGATTGTCTGTCGTGATTTAAATTAGGAGGCTTTTTGCCTCAGAAATTACTAGAACGAACATCATCATTATCCCATTTCACCTCTAAATCACTTTCTCTCCTCTCAACCACATTCAAAACAGCTGTAGCCTCTGGAAAGTGGGAAACCAGCACTTAGGTTTTAAATTAGTGGCTTTTACTGCAGGAACGAGGTCGTGTTGCTTTAACAAATAGCCAGTTTTTGGGTGGGACACGGGGGAGACGCAGACCTGACACAGACAGTAGGTTCGTGGATTAACAGGACCGGTGGCCGTCCATCATGGCTCAGCTGGGAGACAAAGTTCACCTGTCAGCAGCTTCATCTGTTTCTGCCAACTAATCCCAAAATCTACCAGCAATTCAGAGATTAAACGGCGTTTTCTGCATACTGACCATTCAATCTTCTGCGAATGACCGTATACAATGAGACGGGTTTTGCAGAATAGCGTTGTCCTCATCCTACTTCACATCTAAATCACTGTCGCCATCAAAATAACTGCAGCCGAGAACACTGGCCCAGAAAAGAGCAGTTAGGCTTTCAATTAGTGGTTCGTGATGTTTTCACACAACTAACGTAAAGATGGATTTGGGTAAAGGCAGAATGTTGTTGTTTTATTCGACCCTGTTTAATGTGATGTAAAAATAAAATCATAGTAGAACAGTGTCATTATGTGCGTATTCACAGACGTCTGTCTGCTCGGATGCAGAAAAACTGACGGTGGAAACAGGTTTTCGGGTGAAAAGGCAGGAGTCTAACTCAGCTTCTTCTTCAATTCTACGCCTTGGTGACATCGTTGAAAGCTCTTCGTACATTAAGAACACGCTAAACCAGAGGATCCACAGAAGAAGGGTCATAGGTCAGTGTCACACTGGCTCCAGGATCCAGGATTTATGACATGTCATTTATCTTCTACACGAAGAGGAACGAGTCAGTTAATAATGATCAGATTTATAGCGAATTCTAATTCTGTCAGTGGCTACATGTTCTCTGTGCTCAGCCTTAGTCTTATCTCTGGTCACCTCTGTTTATTTCTCCGATTGTGTTCCTTGTTTGGTATCGGTTTGGAATCGTGGCCAGCTTGTGTGGACCCCATCCCACTGCTTATCGCCCTCTGGCCTCCATCGGCCCCATCTGAATCCTTATCTTCACCTCCTTCCCTCCGAGCGAGGGCCAGTGTTTGAGTGTGTCTTAGACTGATAGCATTGACTTGGAGAATCACTCCATCTCATTCAGCAGTTCCCACAGGCTCGCCACAAAAGAAAAAACCCTGCACTTTACACACACCACAAAAGAAAAAAATAGGCTTTACTCGCAAGCCACGAAATGAAAAAGCTTTATCTCCCACCCAGCTCCTCTCGTTGAGCCAAACAATCCACCGCCCCACTTGTTTCACGCCCTCCCTCTCCTGCTTCTTCTTGTTGTGTTCTCGCTGCCTGCTACAGAAACATTTGACGGGCAGAACATATTTGGTTGCTGCCGGAAATGAACGCTGGGCAGAAAAATGCGGGGAGTTTACAGAAAGTCGCTGTTAGCAGGGCAAAAACGAGAAGAGTGGGAAAAATGAGATAAGTAAAAGCATCCAGACTAAACAGGGCGCGAGCAACAATGAGTGAATACGTGAACTGTTGCACCAGTGGCTTCTGGGTATGTGTGTACGTGCGAAGTTGGACCAGAGCTTCATTCATTAAGGGATTTGGGCTGATTCCACATTTGGTTGGATGTTCATGAAGTGAATCTGGAACGACGACGGTGAACCGGACTCGTGGACGGGTCACTGCCGAGGTGGGTTTCACAGAGCGATCTGTGCAACTCAGCTGAACTGTTAACACGCTTCATATGCTGGAGCCAGTAACTAGACGAAAGGCTGCTTTCAGCACCGACCCTGAAAAGCACCAACAGAAGTTCAGTCCGATCTGAGTTGACTTTATTCGATTTAATTTCAAAACGTTTTCTCTGTCCTCATCTACAGGTGTCGTCAGACTCAGAGCCGTGTGTCTGCAGTGATGCTGGTCCAACCATCCAGCCTGTTGCTGCTGCTGCTGCTGTTGTTGTTGTTGTTGTTGTTGTTGTTGCTGCTGTTGTTGTTGTTGTTGTTGCTGCTGCTGTTGTTGTTGTTGTTGTTGTTGTTGTTGTTGTTGTTGTTGCTGCTGTTGTTGCTGTTGTTGTTGTTGTTGTTGTTGTTGTTTTCTAGCCAGATGGTCGCTCACCTTGAACCTGGATATATTTAAATTACAGCTTTTTGACTGGTTTTTCAGTTAAAACCAAATTTAATGTTGGGATTTGTTGGATTTTTAATTCTATAAGTTCTTAAACCTTGTGAAGGGCCTTGAGAACCTGGTGCTATAAAAACAAAACTGAATTGAATGAAACAATTAACATTTGCTAAACTGTTTAGCTGAAAGAAAGAGCAGCAGTTAATCAAGCGACGAGTCCCACCCGCTTTCAGATCTTGAATCGGATTCCAACTGGCAGCCTTTCAGTTTTCTCCATATGCTTCAAAGCTGAAGCTGCCAAGTCCAACACATGTGGAAGCAAATCGAAGTAGTGCACAACACAAAACGCAGAACTGATGTGGTTGAAGACTGAGTGATGAATGACCTCAGCAAACAAGCCAGCACAAGCATCAATCACATTCAGTTTGATGCTGGGGGCTCAGAATGGAAAACATGAGAAAGCACAACAAGCGAAACCAGCGACAGACACCACGGAGTCAGAATCTCCTCATCAACCGGTTGATGTCTGACTGTATGAGCCACTGATTCTGCTCAGTGAAAGCTGAGAAGAAACAAACTGCTGGTGAATGACGCTGCTCGCGACGAGTTATTGCTGGTGTCTAACGCTCGTTAGCCGTTAGTCGCTAACTGTAGACGTTCAGCCAGGACCATCGCACTAAACACGTTTAGCTCAAAGCCATGAAATAAATCCCCCCAGTCACAGGTAATGTCAGATAACATGTTGCTACTCTGGCAGCTCCAGATGTTGGATGTATGTCAAACAGCCGAACCTCCGTCGGTTTCCTGATGTGCTGCTGAATAGAAGAACGTTGCTTCGTTCGTTATGTTTTCCTGCTTCACACGACCATTTATAGAAGGTTTATGTTGAGCACGCGTGTGTGAAATGCTGGAAAATTTAAATTAAAGAATTTGAAAATAAAATAAGTTAAATTACAGTCAGAGGGAAAATGGCAAGAAGTGTCCTTTATATTATTATAACAAGAAGAAACAGAAAGTTGTCTATAATAATAATATGTTGTTGAAGAAAATAAGCTGCCAGATTTTCTGCCATCACTGTCAAACACATTCAGCCTTTCCTGGACCAAGTCCCTGATTTCCAGGACAAAAGCCCTGATTTCCAGGACCAAGTCCCTGATTCCAGGACCTAGTCCCTGATTTCCAGGACCAAGTCCCTGCTTTCAGTGTGATTGATTTAAGTCTTCTTATCCGGCCACACACTCTTGTCTTATATTCAAGTTCATGACCAGGACTTGGTTTGAAAGGTCTGTTCCCATGATGCCTTGCAACCTGAGTCCCTTCTTGGTTTTGCAGGCTGTTGTTTTTTTGGTCTTGTGGTGAAACAGCTCATAACATCCCCATCAGAGTTTTTTGGGACATATCTGCATCAGCTCCACTTTCACCTCCTAACGTCATAACGGTACCTGCTACAGCAAAACATCAGAAGGGACTAAACTAACGCTGCCTGCTAAACACCCAGGTTTAGACCAAGGGGCGAATTGTAGATATAACGTTAAACTCACAATTAATCCAGGAGAAACCGTGTCCAGTGGCCGTTACGCTGGGCTTCCAGTCGACGAGTGACGTCCGTGCGTCTAAGTTTCCAGGCTAAACAACAGCTGTGCCGCCGCTGGCTCATCATTAAGGAGCGAGAGTGTTAATTACTGTTGTTGCTGCTGCAGGGACGGGAGCCTTTGGTTCCGAGGCCCAGTCTGACCCAGGCCGACTGAGCTGAGCTCGTGTGGCTGATGCGGTCGCTGACTCCAGCTACTCATCAACAAGACGCTCTAATGAATAGTCCAACACCTCAGCGAAGCTTTCTAATTTAAAGCTGTTGCTGAACGAACACTTCCCGCCTGTCCATCTCCAAAATGCTAATCATATGTCTGTAAATGTCCTCTGTGGGTTGAAGAATAACAGCAGGCACCACAAGTGTCACACAAGTATGTTAATCCATAATGATTCACTTTATTTCCCAATCATCCTGTCAACTGTATGTTGAAAACGTCCTCGTCAGCTGCTATATATAACTGCATGACGGCTTTATTTTTTCCCTGTTGCCGCCACATTTTGGGGACTACAATTACTTGTAATCATCAGGAATGATGCCGTGACATTCAGCTATGTGCTGATTTATACGTTTAGCCAAATATGCAAATAACATTCTAGTGGAGAATGATGGTGAACGGAGGAAGTTCAACATGAACTGAGCTGGTCACGTTGAACCAGAGGCTCCGTTCTGCTCAGAGTCATTACAGACCTTCATCGTGACCTGGAGGCAACGGCTGCTCTTTGCTTTTGAAAGGGTTGGTGTTGCAGTTATGTGGTAAAAGTTATGGGATGTTATTTTCTCTACATTTCATAAAAAGAATAAAACAGGGAACGTTTTCCTCTATAAAGTCTTTAAACATGCACCTGTCATTTCATTAGACCACTCAAACAGACCTGAGTCCCTGAAAACGGTGACGATCCAAGTCAAGAAGCTGTGAAACACTCAACCAACAGTTCAGCGTAATTCACTGTTTTGAAGGGATTTCTGATCATAGCTAAGAGATTTTATAGTAATCTTTGTTTGTCCGGTACAGACGTTGTGCACATTTGTCTGCCCGTAATAAAATCGAACTCGTGTGGCAATTAGGTGACTTTCCCATCATGCATCTCTGCCTCAACTCCTGACCTTCCTGCGTCTGTCTGTGCTAAGCTAGTTTTGGGAAAAAGCCAGTTTCCTGAAATGCACCGGCTCAAATATGAAACAGACGCTAGTTTGCACAAGTGTAGAGAAGATCACAACAAAATGACTGAGAACAAGATACTGAGTGTGTGTGTGAATACTAGCGTGAGAGTCAGTCAGAGAAAGCTAGAAAATGACAGGGGCGATGAGAAAAAAGACACAATAGGGCAGAGATGAGACAAAACAAGTGTTCGGAGAGAGAACAGAGGGATTGTGTGCAGTGAGAACGGTCGTATATTGCCCTGCGGCGATTCGGTGCATTAATTACAGGGTGAAGAATGATGCTCTGCTGCTCGGCTAAGAATAGACGGACAGACAGACAGACAGCTGACAGTGCAACCGGATGCGAAGTGTCTCTGGGACTCGATCAGGACAGAAAACAAGCTGGAGGCTGCTGCTTTGTGTTTTCAGCCTGGAGCTTTAAAGGTCATTTCTGTACACAAACTAATTGTTGACGGTGGTTGAAAGGAAAACGTTCACCACAATAAACAGCGACGTATGGAAGTGTGGCAGAAATAGAGCCTTTGTGTCTGTAGGTGGCCCTGAGATGGACCCAGGCTGGGAGGAGGGTGGTTGACGGCCCAGCGTGGAACCACCTGCTGCTCAACCAGGTAGATCATCTCTGATGACACAGACGTGACAGAAGGCTCTCATGGGTCAGGGTGGAGTCACCAGTTGTCATTTTCACTAGTGGGCTCATATTTGTGAAATGATTTCTTCAAAGTTCAGACTATCTGGAGCATGTAAAGTTCTCATAAACCACTAGTTCAAGGGAATTTGAGGAAAATGCTTAATTTTCCCCAATCGCACCCACGTAATTTGGATCATAAAACATCTCGTTTAAACACATAAATGTTCACGCAGACATCTAACACGGGCTGAATTCATTTTCCAATTGGGCCGAGTCTTTTGAATTGTACAGTACGTTAGATTGTGAAATTCTTCTTGGACTCAGCAGGTTTAATTTGAGAGAGAATGAAAACAACAGTTGCTAAACAGAAATGTAACGACAGGCTTTTTGAGCATTGTCAGCAGAATGAGACACAGTCACAACCAGGAAAACGCACACTTTCAGAATAAAAGCTCCAAAAAGTCTCCTGCTGTCACAGCACGTTGTAATAAACACCCTTCCTGTACTGAACCTTCTTCACGCTGTCGTTTGTGTGATAGTCACGAAGGAGACGTCTCGTTATGCAGCCCATCAGTGTAAGGATCACGTCTTATCACACTGCAATCATTTGACACGGTCAGTAGCCTTCAGTGCATTTGGTCAACGCCAGTGAAACAAGGTGAAAGGTCATCGACGGATACGTGTGTGTCCGTTCTTTCCTTTCTTATTAGTGTCATTTGTGCATTTTGCAGCTGTGTGACTGACGGCGCTTGATAAAAGGGGGGATTCCCGGAGCCACTCGCGTTATCAGCTTGTGTGTGTGTCCCCCATCCATCATCACACACACTTCCCTCCTTCAGTGCGTTTGAAAATAGAATGGTGTGTGAACATGACCTCTCCCACACATAAACACTCTCATTACGATGCCATTGTGTCTTGGATTCTTGTCCAGAATGTGGCTGTGTGAGTGTGTGTGCGGAGCGGAGAGGAAAAATGTCTCCTTGCCATGTCCACCCTCCTTCGCTCTCTCTCTCTCTTTTCTTTCTCGCCACAAAGTCTGGAGTCGCTGCCAAATTTCCTTTGTGGCAAAGGTGTGGTGCTCTGACGGCGTCGCTCACTTTCTCTGAATGCGCACACACACACACACACACACACACAGACTCCCACTTGTTTAGTGAAAGGAACAGACGCACTTTGGACGACTCCTAATGAGTGAAGCTAACTTTCTCAGACTGAAGTTCGTCTGAGGGTCCACATGCGGACGACGTGTTGCTAAGATCCTGTAACTGTTAACGGCTTCATTTCACGCTTTCATTAAGTTCTGTAAGAAGCTTTTATCCCATCATGTGCTGCGAGGATCCAAAGACGCCAGGTTCTGTATGAATTTCTCACGTGATTAATGAAACTCTTACACTTTTCCTTTAAGTGACTTAAGTTCCAGAAAAAAAAAGAAAAAGTGATGGAGTCAATTTATTTATCAGACCACAACTGTGTTCAGACAGTTGTGATGACAGCATCTCTGACATCCTGGTGCGGTTTTCTAAAAATAACTGCTTCATCGCTACCAACAACAGACAAACTACGGATCAACAGACAAACAACAGAACAAACGACAAACTATGGAGCAACAGACAAACTACAGAACAACCGACAAACTATGGAGCAACAGACAAACTACAGAACAACCGACAAACTATGGATCAACAGACAAACTACAGAACAAACGACAAACTATGGATCAACAGACAAACTACAGAACAAACGACAAACTATGGAGCAACAGACAAACTACAGAACAACCGACAAACTATGGATCAACAGACAAACTACAGAACAAACGACAAACTATGGAGCAACAGACAAACTACAGAACAACCGACAAACTATGGAGCAACAGACAAACTACAGAACAACCGACAAACTATGGATCAACAGACAAACTACAGAACAACAGACAAACTATGGAGCAACAGACAAACAACAGACAAACTACGAATCAACAGACAAACTACAGAACAACAGACAACCTACGAATCAACAGACAAACTACAGAGCAACAGACAATCTATGGACACACCAGTCTGGATTCCCAGGTGGCTGCTTGGACGCTCTGTGGTCGTGGTGCCTGGGGATCCGTCCTTGGGGCCAGAAGGAGGCTGAGGCTCTGGGGGGTCACCTGCCGGTGCCAGTGGTTGTGCCCCTGGACATGTCCGGGGTCTGGGGGGCCTGTGTTGCCGTCCCCTGCCCTGTGGATGTAGGTATGTGACGTGGTCTCTGACCCTAATGCCTCCCTGTGTTTCGGGCCCTCGTCGGTACTGGAGGCGGTGGCCGACCGTTGGCTTGGCTTGGTCGGGTCCAGATGGTGGCCGGGCCTCACGCGTCGCCTTGGTTTGTCTCTGGGTTTTTACAGGTGGCAGCTTCATGCACAAATGCTTGTGGTCAGTGAATGAATGTTGGGACATCGTTCTGTGCGGGTAGAACTGTTGACACTCTTTGTTATTACTGTTGGTCATTTGCATTGGTTGTGTTTTATTGTCAGTATCTTGATGTGTAGCTCCTTGAGGACTGGTATATAAAAGTATGTACTTTCTTGAACATTTATTAGTAAAGATTTATTTATTATTAAAGAGTTATTTCGTTGGCTGTGGGTTGTGCTGTAGCCTTCAGTTCTGTCTCTTTGGCTCCGTTTCCCTTTGCTTCCTCTACTCAACGTGTCCAGGTCGGTTTTCATAATGGACCCTATTAACAATAGACACAGATCATAAATAAATAGTCTTGTTAAGGCAAAGCTGTCCGTCAACTGCTAAACATAAAACAACAGGTGAAACTCAAATTGCTTCCAGCTTCTGATCTGGTACTTTTTTTAACTTTTATATATATATATACGCTGCATATAAACAGATTGTGATTCTAGTTAACAGCTGTTAAGTTAAAAGAAAGGCTGAGGCGTAGACGCCGACATAAGTGGACTCACAGGAAGCCTGGGACAGTGACGGGAGCAGTTCCTGGTTGGTCGAGCAGGAGGCTCTGAGACGCCGCCGAAGTCTCCCATGGAGGGAGGAAAGTGTGGGGGGGGGCACGACCTTGGCAGACACACAAACACACCACAGATAACGACCATCGTAAATGTTTGTTGACTTGAGGAACAACTTAAGTGGAAAAGCAAGGAATCATAAAGGTAAGTTGAGGATCTACACCTGTCGTGGGTTTGGTTGGGTCCATTCAGTTGTCACCACGTTAGTTCTACAGTATCAGTGAAGCTCAGTGTGAAATTCAACACTAGGACGGTTCCCAGCCAGTAATTCATCGCCGGTAAGGTGCTAATGACAGAAAACCCTGCAGAAACGTAAACACAGCAAAAATCTGAAGGAGGGAGAAGCTCGTGGCCTGGACTTAAACTAGTCTGTGGTGCCACTGACGCTGACGCAGTGTTTTAGTCCTAGTGTCAGCGCAGGGACCAGTTCATCTCACTGGAGCTAGAGCTGCAACGACTGAAACCGGGACTTGTTGTCGCAGTTCTTTCGTACTCACGTCCCGTTGGTTGCGGGTTTGATGCCTGCTGACCCAGTGCGTCAACCTGAGCCCAGCGGGAGTTTTATCTCTCTGTGTGTCTTTATTTATCTCTGTCTCCCTCTCTGTCCCACTGAGTTGTTGTAAAGTTTAGCCACTAATCACTGTGGTTGGGACTGTGGTGAAGTGTGTTACCACCGTCCTACCCGCAAACACACACACACACACACACCTAATTACAAGTGTGTTTTCTGTCTCTTGTTTCTATTGTTGTTTCATATATACTGTATGTGCGTGAGTATGTAACTGTACACTTTGTGTGTGTGTGTGTGTGCAGCCATTTGCAGCCATGTGTGTCTTCACTGTATGAATGTGTGTGTGAGAAGCTCTACTCTCAGTCTCAGTTGGACAGAAACAATGGAACCTCTCTGATTACATCTCCCTGTACAGGCAGTGTGTGAGTGTGTGTGTGTGTGTGTGTGTGTGTGTGTGAGCGTGTGTGAGTGTGTGTGTGTGTGTGAGCGTGTGAGTGTGTGTGGGGGTGTGTGTGTGAGTGTGTGTGTGTGTGTGTGTGTGTGTGTGTGTGAGCGTGTGTGAGTGTGTGTGTGTGTGTGAGCGTGTGAGTGTGTGTGGGGGTGTGTGTGTGTGTGTGTGTGTGTGTGTGTGTGTGTGTGTGTGTGTGTGTGTGTGTGTGAGCGTGTGTGTGAGTGTATAAGGAAAAGGGTGGGGTTGAGAAGGAGAAAAGAGGGGGAGGCGACGTTTGAACCTCCTCCTTTGCTCTGTCTCCCACACACATACTTCTTTCTCCCTAGCGCCCGCCTGGCGTCTCATTGGTTACATCCCTGCTATATATTTATCTGATTGGTCCGGGCAGGATATATAAATATACACAGCATGGCTCGGTTAAATCTGGCCACAAGTTTCAAAACTTTCGAGCAGGGCAGATAGACGCAGAGACAGTGAGTCGCAGGCTGAGTGACGGAGGGGAGTCGAGCTCTGGACAAACCGCTGCACATTCCAAACGAGAGCAGAGGAGAAGAGGAAGGAACCGAGTCACGTTGGATCCATTCTGGGAATCTCCTTCACCACAACCTGTCGGTTGTCTCTTTGCTCCTCGTCTCCCTCCTCTCGCATCTCGATGCTTTGCTTCGGGATTTGTTCTTCAAATCCATCAGCTCCGTGTCTTGATCTCGCTCTCTGTCGCCTGAAACTGTTACTTACTCCCAGAACTTTGCGACCCAAAAACCCGAGACAGACGTGTGCAGATCTCTGTCCAAGTCCTGTTCTGGAATGAATTTAATTGAGGCCAGCTTGTCCAGAGAGACTCCTCTGCATCCCAAAAGCGTGTCGCTGGGGGGTCCCTGGAGGCCCCGAACCCCAAGTCCTGCCTCTGATTCTGGATCTGGGTTTGATGAGAACCTCTCAAGGGACTGCAGTTCTCCTGAAAGCCTTCGACCGGGGAGCATGAGGCCAGGTGAACAGAGGATTTCTCTAATGTCCAGGTCAGGGGGACCGAGGACGGACCCAACCCAAGCGGACGGTGCGCCGGCGAGCGCGGCTGAGGGGAAGGCTGCGGGCAGCGACCAGCGGATCCGCAGGCCCATGAACGCGTTCATGGTGTGGGCCAAGGACGAGCGGAAGCGACTGGCCCTGCAGAACCCGGACCTGCACAACGCTGTGCTCAGCAAGATGCTCGGTAAGACTCTAGCAAACTAAAGCGGGTCAGGAAGTTCCTGCCACTCACTTACGGCCTTGATTAGATTTGAAGTGACAGCTGCTAACAGTGAGACGGTTTCTCCCATTGAATGAAATGACCATCATTTTAAATGTTGCAGCACAGTTGGTTTATGTTATTATATATTTTTAAATATGGCAAATCAATACTGTCACAACTGCATCTGAACATAATGAGGAATACATTTGCTCAGATGCTGTATTAAAAACTCTGGTTTTTCATTATACTGACGTTTGATCAGGTTTTATAGTGAAAGTCTGTTATTGTTATAATGTTCTGATGATTCTAATTTCATGCCTACATCTCTACAGTAAAATGATCTAAAACAACAACAAACTGATCCTGAATCTCATTAGAACCTTTAAATGTCATCAGAAACTCAGACGTTTAACTTTGCTGGGCTGAGCGTTCGGTGCGTGGTCTTCATGTTCACGGTTACAGGTCAACGTTCATATCTCTATTTATACCTGACGCACAGTTTAAAGGGCCATTGAGCCATTTTTTAACAACTGAAAGTTTGATCATCATAAGGACGCTGTCGTAGTGTTTCTGGCTCTTCAGCCGCTTCCACCACGTAGAGCCGCTCAGTGAAGTCGTTCAGCTTGAGCATCTGCAGCATCTGAGCAGTTGAGCATCTTAAATCTGAAACGTGTCTCTCACCACGGGAGAAGCTGGGAATTGAAGCTTTTATTGCCCGACTGCGGGGTTGACAGCTGTTTATGTTTCTGAGCAGACTTGACAGTAGATGTGGACCCGCTGAACGTCTCATGGACTCAACAGTCACATTGTTTATTTCAGTTGCAGGAACATGAAGAGACGCAGTTCGTGTTTTTAAATCAGCAGCTGAGCAGCCAAGGGAAAAACCTCAAGTAGAAACTTCAGGATCTGTTTGGCTGCTCGACTGAACGATGCAATAAATAAAAATTCATGAACACGTGCAAACTGACAGCATCAAAGAGATGAATGTTGGCAGGTTCATGCGTTGAATGTGTGTCGTCATCGGTCGAACATTCTTCTAATCTCAAAGCGTTTACTCAGACAATTCATTAGTTGCTTGACAGTTTGAATCGAGTAGTTAATTATATTTTTATGTAAATAACTGCTTTTTATATAAATCTATTTTATTTATTTATACCCACTAATTCTTCTTGAGATGGATATAAATGTATAATTCTTTACTACTTTCACAGTTTACTGAGAATATTAGCTAATTAATAATGTTAGAAATAAAGGCCAGAAGAAAGAAAGAAGTTGACGTTAGTGACACTTTCACAGTGTTTGTCAGTTGCATTAACACAAACGGTTGTCGGTCCGTTTCAGGTCAGTCGTGGAAGGCGCTGAGTGCCCCAGACAAGCGGCCGTTTGTGGAGGAAGCTGAACGTCTCCGTGTCCAGCACCTCCAGGACCACCCCAACTACAAATACCGGCCCCGTCGCAAAAAGGCCACTAAAAAACTGAAGCGCGTGGAACCGGGTCTTTTGCTCCACAGCATAGCTCAGGGCAGGGCGCCAGGCCTTGGATTAGGATCCGGCGCCGGCCCCTTGGGTTCGGAAAGCCTCCCTGGGAGTCCTGCGTATGGACATGCTGGCGTCCACGCGCCGCACGCTCATCACCACCTGCTGCCCTCTCTGGGGCACTTCAGAGACCTCCAGGTTCCAGGAAACCCAGAACTTGAATGCTATGGGCTGCCCACGCCCGAGATGTCGCCTCTGGATGTTCTGGAAGATGGAGAATCTGTGTTTTTCCCGCATCACATGCAAGAGGAGGTAGGAATGGGAAGTTGGAGCGGGTACCACCACCACCAGCAGCAGCTCCATCCTCATAACCAGCACTACAGCCATCACTACAGCCACAGTCACCACAGCGCCATGCACGGCGCCGCCGCACACGCTCAGGGTTCGGCCACGCTAAGCACCAGTCTGCATCCCAGTATGAGTCCGAGCACCACTTCCAGAATCGACTCCAGGGTGAGTTCTGTCGAGTCAAATATGACCTCAGTCAACTCCAGGGTAAATCCAGCTCATGCCTCCAGTCACCACGTTGCATTACGGAGTCCTGTGAAGTGTTTGCCGCCGCTGTCCGACCCCCCCGCCGCCGTGTCTTACTCCCAGCCCACCATCGCTCTCTCTGAACAAATGAAATCCCACCAGCCCTTGAGCTCTTGTCCCGTTGGCTATTTCGGTCAGGTCTATGGAAGCAGTGGCCCAACGACGACTAATTTTACACATTCTCACCTGGGGCAGCTTTCACCTCCACCAGAGACGTCTCCGTCCTCCTGCTCGTCCTCCTCCATCCCCCCATCAACCTTCCTTTCAGCTGAGCACTTAGACCCTTCAAACCCAGGGTCCTCTAATCATCTGGGCTCCTCTTCAGCGGAGTTCTGGTCAGAGGTGGACAGGCATGAATTTGACCAGTACGTTAATATGGGAAGGAATCGAGACGAGGCCTATGGCGGCTGTGGCTGCGGCTCCAAAGTCCTGGGTGGGCACAGCAGTAACAGCAGTAACAGCGTCATCAGCGTCATCAGCAGAGACGTCGGCAGCATCATGGCCGGTGCTGGTGAGTGTGACGATGGGAGCAGCCCCCTCATCTCTGCTCTTTCTGATGCCAGCAGCGCCGTCTATTACAGCGCCTGCATCACAGGATAGACGTGAACTGTGCAGCGTGGTTGGGAGGCGTTTGGTTTAGTTTTGGCTCATATCTTTAGTGGCGTCGAGGGTTTTCGTGGCTCTCGCTCTGTCGGCCCTTTCCTCAGTGGGTAACTAGGAGCTTCTCAGAGCGTCGTGTGCTGGGCTGATGAACAGGAGCAGCTGGAGACAGAAGTCACGGCTCTCTCACAGCGGCTGGTTAAACTCGTTGGTCTGAAGCCGGCGGCTGGTTCGGTCACAGACAGTCACGTGCAATAAAAAGAAAAAACGTCACAGAGAAGTCCGACTTTCCGCTTCAGCCCATTTCACTTTCACTGTTTCATCTCAGGACGAAATATTTATCTCTGATCTGCATAAAATTCATCTCAAATAAGTGGGAACTTAAAGAGGGAAGATTTGATGTTTCTCAGCAGTGTCGCTGGGAAAAGGCGAAGCCTATGAGGATGTTTTACAAGGTGCCTTGTTTTGTTTGTGTGTTTGTTTGTTTGTTTGTTTGTTTGTTTGTTTTGCTTCATGATGCTGTACATATCATTCCTCCTCGGTCGTGTATCACACTGCTCCTCTTTTCTTTTTCTACAAGGCTCTCTGCTAAACAACACTAGAGACTGGACTTATTATTGGTTTTATTGGTTTAGATGTATTTATTTTTGCGAGGGAAAGTTTGGGGCATTGTATGTATGTGCTATCGTTAGACGAGGCTCTTTTTTTCATCTGTCCCTTAAATAAAAGAAAAACTCACATGATTGACTTTACTTGTTCATGTGCCAGATCCTGTGGTTTATGGAACAATGCAGCTACTTACTGTACATATCGCCGCTGCGGCAAACGGAGACTATGAAGAACGTTCTCTTTGCACTGAACTGGGGCTTAACTGTATAGAAGTAGGGAAAAGCAAGCGTCTAAATGTTTTTGTTCAGAAAGAACTGAGCTATTTGTTGTTTTGTGAGTTTGGTTTCACGTAGAGTGAAACAAAGACACTGATGGAACTATGATGTCACTTTATTAACCCACGTAGGCCTCGTTTCTGGCGTCTAATGAAGGCTCGGCCTCCTCGGGTCTTGGACGGCCTTGGTCAGAGCAGCCTCCGCCTACTTACAATCCTCCAAAGCCAGATAATTGCTTCCCGACTCCAGCTCCACATTTATCCCACAGATGTGTCCCACAGTGTTTATTCTTTTAATGTCGAGTCAAATGCAAATTCATTAGGGATCCGAGCTTCCATTAGACGAAACCCAGTACAATTCACTTCTGATTCGTGTATGTTGCTCCAGTTCACAACAAACGTAGGTTGAATTCACTACAACTACTGCGAGTGTTCTTCCCCTGTAAACCACTAAAGGTCTTTGTAACTGTCCCTTCCTCTGCCGGTGACTCCAGCTGATTAAAAGTCCTCCCCCTCACTTCACTTGTGGTGGAATCGAAAATGCTGTGTAGCAACGTTTGACTTCTCTGTTTGTGTTTATGTAGCATCGATCCTGTAATGGCCTCGTAGACCATGGGAGCAGAAACATTTTCCCAGCATCTGGTCTGCGTTAGTCCTACAGACAATGCTTTTTGAAAATGTTTTACATGAAACAGTAGAAGAAAATGGAGTGTGCTGTACAGCGAAGCCTTTTCTACTGACCACAGCGTCCATCGTGGCTGAAAACTGAGCGAGGGTAGATTTCTCCAAACATTTCCTCGGAGGACGGAGCCGCAGAGCAGCATCGGTTCAAGCGTAGCGCATTAGACGTCTACTCTACATCTGCATTTGACATTCTTTTCTGTTGACACCAAACAGAGTCTTGTTTCCATTTTCATTTACTGTGACACACAGAGAACATCAGAGAGAGTCGTGCAATAACTCTGGGCCTTTTGGTAATAATTATCTGCAAAAGGAGAGAAAAAACGCCCACGATTTTGGGATTAAAACAAAGGGCAGTTTCTTGACACTCATATAATGACAAATTAAAACCAGGGTTTCCCAGAAGTGTCACAGTGATGCTTCTAAAGCTGTCAGACGTGGGTTAGAGTCATTTTTATATTTTCTAAATGTAGAAAATTGCTTTGTTTTTGCTTTTGTTTGGAAACAACGTGGATTCTGTAGATGGATCTGTTGTGTTTTGTGATTTTACAAAATAAACATGTCTAAGGTTGTGATGCTTGTGTCTGAGTTTGTGGAACATGTGAACCTGCAGGATTGTGGCCTTTAACCTCCTCGTGTTTGAGGCCACCGTCCGGTCTGTGCTGGTGGCTCCTGCCTCCTCCTCCGTCTGCCTTTGGGAGCGTTCACACCTTAGTTTGCTCCGATCTCACAAAGGGCAACTTCAAACCGTTCTGGGTCAGATGCTTCAAGTACCGATAAAGTAAATAGTGCGTGGACTGAAGCTACTGTTATACATATAATATGTAATATATATATATTATATATATTATATGTAATATATATATATTACCTGAACCTCCTCCCTCACTGCTCCACATTTGTCTGCAGCACGTTTTTAAGAAAGTCCAGTCTGCCTGTGCAGGTGATAATCCAACCACCCGTTTGCTCCTGCAGGACTGATCCAGTCCTGGACTCCAGACCAAACCAACGGCACCGAGACAGAACATGGACTTGAGTTTGGGTTCATGGTTCTGGACACGGTTCTTTGAGCTGATGTTTCACTCTGGTGATGATGGTCTGTAACATGAAACCTGAAACTGAAGTAAGTTGATGTCCTGAGTCAGAGAATTTAGGCATTTTCATGAGCTCCACATCCAGATGTTTGCTCTTGGAAAAACAGCTGCCAAAAACATCTCACTGTGCTTGATTAAAGTCTGATTGCTTTTGGTTGTTTAGCACAATATTTTGAAAGGACACACTAAGCTTTTAACCAGTGTGAAAGTTGCATTGTAGATCTAATCCCGCTAGTTTTCTAATCCCTCTGGTTCTAATCCTACTTCACATTCTAATCTGTGCAGTGTGACCTGCTCTGATTCTGTTGGGTCCAGGTCCAGATGAGACAGTAAACAAGTTTGGCTCGGTGGGGCGGCTCTATTAACCCCCACCCTCAGGACGAGCCAGAACCAAACACTGAGAGACTAAAAGGAAACAGTTGGAGCTGTTGTCTCCTTCGCTCTTCAGTGTTTTATTCCCTCGCAGACATTTTATACCACTTTTCTTCTCTTGCCCACAAGTTTAATTTATCCCCCATGTTTTGTTCTGTTGCTCTGTTGTTTCCTAACTTCTCGCTCGCGTTTTCTTTCACCTTTTAGTGTTTTCATCTAGTTAAAGGTCGTCTTTTATGCTGAACTGCTTTCCTTTTATTTTACGCTTTGTTCCTTCTCCTGCACATTTTTCTTGATGTCCCTAATTATCTGCCAGTTGTCTCCTCACCTGGTTTGTGTGTTTGGAAGGAAGCTGGAGTACTAGTAGAAACCAGCACAGGAAACGCACATTGGCCCGTTAATCTGTCATTGACTCACTGTAAAACAGAAAAGTTTACTTAAAGTTGCTGCAAAAAACAAAGTGGACAATGTGTTGAAACTAAACAATCAAACACAAGGTCATGTTGTGTGTGTTGCTGAGGTAACTGATCGGAATTTGTGCAAAAAGGAGGAAACTCCTGTGGAAGTTTCGGATGTTTGTAGTGTGTGTGTGTGTGAGTGTGTGTGTGTGTGTGTGTGTGTGTGTGTGCGACCAGAGGAAAAGGTGCATATTTTTGTGGGAACACCTCATCCTACTGCTTGTTACCCTGACTGGAAAAGATAACACAAACTAGATTCCCCTGCTGGAAATGGACACATGTGAGCTTCCAGTGTGTGTGTGTTTAAAAAAATATAATTTTCACCTGCTTTATGCTGTGTTACACGTTTTAACAGTTTATTTATTTACAAGAAAAAGGTTTAATTAGAGAATGAAACCGAAAAAAGAACTAGAAGAAGAAGAAGAAGTCATAGAAGAGAAGAGAACGAACTGTGGGAGCTTCTATGACAAGAAGAGTCAGTTTAATGATGATGACTATTAATCACATGAATATCAAACACACACAGAGACAATGTTTAAATGTTCCTTCTGTTAATGACTGGTGAGAAATAAATGAATGAACGAACGAGAACAAGAACCAACAGACCGAGTGGAGGATAAACTTTGACAAGGGCAGTAAATGAACGACTGGATGTACCAACCACCTGCAGGAGATGATGAGCGATGAAGCTGAGACTGAGACATTAGAGACGCACGTGAAGATGCAGAGAAAGATCCAGATCCGAGCAGAGCAGTCAGGGAGGGAATGTGTCTCGGAGGAGCAGAGACTCGTTACGCGGCAGAGACCGAGCGGAGACCGAAGCAGGGACAGAGGGATTTTCCCTTCGCTTTCTGTCTCTGTGGGGTTTTATTGGCCACATGTGGTTACGATGTCGGATCAGTCGCCACAACTACACACTGTTGCTCTAACTGTGTGTGCACGTTTGTGTGTTTGGCTGCAGATACTGTGTGTGTGACTCTGATGTGAGACGACAGCTGGTTTACACTGTTAATGTGCTTGTATCTGAGCTGGTCTTTGTGCGTTTTGTTTCAGTATTAAAGCTTGTGTTTAAACAGTGTTGTGCACTATTTGCAGACGTGTGTTATTAAACTGAACAAAACGTTCGCTGCAGTTTCTCTCCACCGACTTCAGAGCCTGGAGCATGAAATGTGATGATGAAGGTGAGTTTCCTCTGCATCTACCTGCTCGTCAGTTTTCTTATTGAAATACATAAACACCATCATGACGATCATTCATCAGTCAACAGATGATGTGGTCTGTTCTGGTAACGAAGGAGCCAGAAGGCAAAACCTTCAATTTACCAGTTGTTGTTGTTGTGTATGTTCCGACTCTCACCTGTGGTCACGAGCTTGAGATCCTGGATAAGAGCCGAGAGAGGTTCCTCTAAAGGGCGTCAGGGTCCAAACTTAGAGACGGGGTCAGGAGCTGCTCCTCCTCACTGAGAGGAGGTTTCGCATGGTCCCACCGGGAGGAGGCCCAGAGGAAGACCCAGGCCTGGGACGCCTTGGATCCCCCCGGAAAAGCTGGAAGAGGTGACCAGGGAGAGTGAAGTCTGGGGCTAGGAGGGGAGGAAGGAAGGAAGGAAGGAAGGAAGGAAGGAAGGAAGGAAGGAACTGCTAGTCAGTGTTGTAACCTAACCACAACCCTGAACTGTAGGTTCTCTTACCAGCTCACTCTCGTCTACTCCATCCCCTTTTTGAAAAGGTGTCTTCCAGCTTCTGAGCAAGCGGACAACAAACAGCAGGTCAGGCATCATGATGTGATTACATGAAAACAACCGTGGTCTCTGCCCACGTAAGACTCAGGGACCAGATGATGTCAGACCACGCAGCTTCCTGTTTCCTGTCTCTGGACAAAGTAACTCACATTTACTTCCTGTCAGGCGACAGAGGTGACTTAAATCAGTTTTCTTCATAGACATATCACTGATCTGACAGAGGTTTCAGGAATCTACTTAATATGAGTCACCTGAACCAGTGAGAACATGGATCACACCTACACGCACGGCGCCAGAGCAGAGAGATTCATTATATAACTAGCATCAAACGTTCTAACGTGGGGTCAGGGTCAGTAAGCACAGACCAGCCACGGCTTTAGGGGAACGCACTTCCTCGTTTTGAGGGCGGTGGCTGTGTTTGTTCTCAGCCGATGACAGCGGCTCTATTTCCACACCTCGCAGGAAAGACAGCGTGTTCCTGAGTGAAGCTGCCGTTTCTTTTAATAGTCACGTCCGTCAGGAATGTCTCACCTTTGTTTCCTTTCTGGGTTTTCCTTCATCGTCCCATCAGGGTTTTTACTGGTGCCTCTCTCATCAGCCACTGCTCAACAGGACTTTTCTGAGTTATTGGTTTCTGGGCCCAAACATTCAGAAGATTGTACAGGACAAGGTGACGACGGAGGTGAATGGTTGGCAAAAAACACAAGAGCCACGACACAGTTTGGAGGATTTGACTTGAATTAGTTCTTTCCAAACATGCAGCTTAAAGCTGAGTCTGTTGTGCTGAAGGTGACAGAGAAGTGAGTGGAGGTTCTGAGATCTCTGTCCACTCTGCTTCCCTCCCCCAGCCTCAGCAGGAGCCAAGGTGTGGGTGTTAAACCTCTGAGGTCTACTGGTTTGGTGGCCTTGGCTTTGAAGAGCTTGTGGTCTCAGATCTCGGGCAGGCCCGACCGCTAACCTTGACTGGTGGAACCCATTTATCTCAGTGGAAACGGTCAGACCAGCCAATCCGTGAGCCAGAACCTGACTCAGCAGGAACCCGAAGCAAAGGTTCACTGTTTCTTTCTGGTCACGTGTCTCACACGGTGTCTTGTTCTAGTAGCAGACGTCAATCAGATGCTTCTGTGTCCTTTGCCTATGTTGAGCGTTTAAGCATTAAGGGAGACAAAGCGGAGCAGTGAGACTGAAACGGACGCTGTAGCCGGTGTGAGAAGGCATGAGGACATTTTTAGGGACTTCAGGCTCTTTGTGGTCACGAACATCTATTTTTAAAACTATAACTAAAGCGCCCGAGCTATTTGGGCTCCAAACTTTTCTGCCATAACTCAGTGTATTTATCCTGCTGGCTCCCCTGGGTTTCCTAAACCTACATGTGTGTCTAAACACCGGGTTTATGAGAACAGCACTGATGTGGAAATCTCCTAAAATTAAATGGAATTTCAGCCCATTTTTATATATTTGTCTGTTGTTGGTTTTGTCCACAGTGTTGTCACTATAATAGGGACTGACGCCACGTGGGAGTGTGTGTGTGTGTGTGTGTGTGTGTGTGTGTGTGTGTGTGTGTGTGTGTGTGTGACCCAGCATGACGCTGTAGTAAGCTTCAGACATGGTTTTCATCAGACGGAGAGAAACAGTGTGGAAAAAGACAAAGATGAGAGAAAGAGGAGGAAGAATTGGATCGGAAATATAATATGAGGGAGGAAGGAAATAAATATTCTCACAGATTCCTTCTGGTTCTAAGAAAATGACTGGATGCGTGTGATGGTCTCCTCTGCATAATGTGGACGGTGAATCCATCCAGTGGCTTCCCTGCATGTGAAAACCTAACTTCTGCTTCTATAGCATGAAGTAAATGCATCACAGTGTGACACAGATGAAAAAGAGCCAGCAGGACAAACTAGTGCTGGTTCTAAGCTAAGTAAACCACTGGAGGCGTTTCCATCAGGCCGTAGCGGCTGGATTAGGCCAAATCCTGCTCTGTAGAACACACGCGTTGACCATCTTTTCTGGTCATTCGTGTTATTGTTTCTCTGGGTCGTTCAGTTTTCCTCTTCTCAGGTTTCCCCCTCGCTACGTTTCCCAACATATCATTGGTCTGTGCCTGTGCGAGTTTGACAGCGTGTGTGTGTGTGTGTGTCTGGAGCCATGGGATGAAGTGTGTGGTTACCCACCGCTGTGACCAGGGACACAGGGGCACCTCTCTCTCTCTCTGTCTGTCTATGGCTCTCGCTCTCACTCTGTCATTTTCTGCTGTGTAATCAGTCTTCATGGCTTCTCTTTGTTCAGAATCCTGCGAGAACAGTTAAGCCACAACTGCATTGTACATGTCAGTACAAATACATCCCACGTATATACCCAGCTCTCACTCAACACGTTTTCTATGGAGACAGGGCACAGTGGTAGTGTTTCGGTTTCATTTGTGGTACGGAGGACGTTTACATCCCGTATGTACATAAGCAGACACTCGATTCTTTTTTATCCTTATCTGTTGTTTTCTTTTATTCTAAATCTTGTTTCTACTGCTGCTGAAACAAAATAAGTCACAAGGTAAAAGATGTGAAAAATACCTGATAGCCAGCTGTAACAAATGAGGGAGGAGAGGCAGGAAGTGGATTTTCAGAATAAATCCAGCAACAGGACATAAAGTCAACATTCGTTGAACGTCGTGACACTAAAGGTATGAAGGTGAGGCAGCATTATCCCAGTGTTAGCTGCTGAATTCATCACTCACATGTCTGTAAGGGACCACAGTCATAAAGTCTGTTTGAAGCTGTGTCGGGTTCAGCAAACCTAAAACCTGGAGGCCTCTGGTGAGAAGGTCTCCTGGGACGAGTCGTGGTTCTGGAGGTGCAGCCTGTTACTCCGCTTGGCTTCATCCAAGCAACAATTAAACCAGGACCTTTCTCGAAGTTGTTATGACGAGTCCAGCGTCTCAAAGCGGAACCGAGCAGCAGCTGCACACAGACCATGAACCACTCACTACGTACAGCATTTCTACAGTCGTGCGTCTTTTGGGAGATGATTTAGACTTTAAATAAAACGTAGATTTCACGATTTCTTGCCCCAGTTGGTTGTGGAAGTGCTCCTATCCGTCCGTCTCCCTGATTGGACTAACGCTCAGCTTCTTTCTGGGGAGAATCACATGGTCCAGACACTGAAACCTGGATTTCCATCAGAACTGAGCTGGGGTTTGGGGGTCGACAGGAAAGGCTCACAGGCGTAGCTCGGCCCGCGGTAGGACTCCAGACAGTCCAGGTGCTTCGACTCTGTGAGCATCAAGACGTGGAAAATCCAACGCCCTCCGCTCGGTTTCCAGTCGGTCAGAACTGGACGGAAGCTGAAACGTACAGTAACAGTCCAGTCCAGTTGCCACTAAACGTAACCTCTGAGACAAACACGGCCTGGGAGACGCTTCACACACATTTATGCGCTTTATTGAAAAAGTCTAAGCAGCTGCCAAGAGCTGTAATTAAAATACTGTTTTCAATTCAGTTTGAACTGAGCGATAGTAGCTTTTAGGCCACGCTGAGCCCGTTACCCTGCTGAGGGTTGTGGGACGCTACCGCGGCCGTCTCTGGTCTGTGGGCGGAAGCTGGTGCCCGAACCCTGGCACCGGATGGTCTGGGACCCCCACCCGTACGCAGGGAGGAATCCTGGTGTGAAATCCATTTGGCTGCAGAATGAAACGACAGCGACGTGAGCGAAACACAAGCTTGAGCCGTTGCTTTGCCGTTCCTCTCAGTGGGTAACGCTCGGCTCCAGCTCGTGTCATTCCTCAGCCCACTGTTTGGTTTGGAGGGACGGCAGTAAGAAACACTAAGAGCATTTAAAGTTAAATCAACCAGTATTTTGCTCAGGTCTGGTCTCATCTGAATTTGAGGGTTAGAGGCCACAAGAGCTTCGACAAAGATCCAGGTTTTTATTGCTACTTTCCTGAAGCCAAGAGATCCACCGGACCACAGAATGTGACCTGGAGCTCGGCAGCTGGAAAGCTTAACCGTACTGTGTGTGACACCGCGACACAGCAGCGAGTTGTGAAGAATCCTCATTCTCATAGGTCCAGGTCGGTAATAGTAATAATAATAATGTCTCATGGGGACACTTACGTTCACACGAGTCTGAAACAGGCTTGAGCCTGATTACAGCTGATGTTTCCAAGACCAATGTACCGAGATGACTGAACGGGGCTTCGTGGAACCAGCTGAGTGCGGCCACGGTTTGATTTCTCAGCTCAGGTGTCGTCACTCTCCATCCTCAGACCCGATACATGATACAAAAACCTTTTGGGGGCTTTCACTGGTGCAAAGCGTCTTCCAGCGTCAACCCAATAATGACAGTGAGCAGTTTGGTCGTTTAGGTCCAAACCCAACACACAACACGCAGCTTGATGACCGCTTGCATCTGCAGCTGGACGGACTGACTGAACCATAACAACCGTGAAGGCGAAGCTCAGCGCGTCACAACTGGAGGACAGACCCGACGAGGCGAGGGACAGACGCCCACAGTGTGAACTCAGTGGACTGTCTGCTCCGGTACTGAGCCTCTCTCCTGGTTCCAGGTTCTTTCGTTTGGGTTAGCTCTGTCTGAGCCACTGCTCATGGCTGCAGTTAGCTTTTTATTAATTGGTTGATTGGCTGCTGTTTTCCTGGCTCGGTCCAAAAGGACGAGCTGGGTTGACTGGGGAGTGGAACTCGTCCGTAGGTTGTCTGTTTCTGCATCGGGGGCTAAATACCTGAAAGCGTGAGAGAAGCACTATCGACACCACGACCTGAGCCCGGCCTTGTTCTGGTTCTCTCTCCTGGCTCTCACCTGCACCTTCGCTTCTCAGTGTCTTTGTCGTGAGCGCTGGTGATTTGTGTTCGTGTCTAGTGAAGCCTTGTTTCTGTTTGTAGTTTTCCCTCCTGTTTGTGGCGGATCGTGACATAGTTCTGGACCCAGAGGTGATGTAGGAGCTGGTGACTCTCATTTGCAGGTAATACTGTGTGTACCTTGTATTTACTTACAGACCCGCGTCATTCCAGCAGATAATTGTGGGGACTAGATATTATTATATTTTACACGTGATGATCATGATTGGATTTGTCTCAGTAGACTCCTTTCCCTTAGCTTAGTGTCTCCCTGCGTCCGCCTGCAGTAACAAGTCAAGAAGAAGAATGAAACGCTCTGACTGACGCCTGGGACTGGATTCAGATGTTTTTACAGAAGAGATATTTAAACAACTGTCCAAAGCAGGGAGTAGTGAAGGGTTTCACAGCTGCAGTCGCTGTGGTGTAATTGCAGCCTGTAACCAGCAGGTGGCAGCAGAAAGGCGTGTATTCAACAAAAACAGAACCAGAACCAGAACCAGTAGGAAAAGGTTCCTGCATCGTCTCCTACATACCCTCCGTTTTCTATTTGCTTCTAGAACCGGTGACTGGTGCTCATCCCTGAAAGAAGAGGTCAGGTCCGACCTGGTCAGGAGCCCGATGTGAAAAATTCAATAATCTTTTTAAATTTCATCCAAAACACAGTTTTGCAAACTTAACATAAGTCTCCGTTTTCAGGAGTCTCCCGGGGCTGAAAGGTTTTTGACTCGATGCTTAACCTCACCTACGGACCTGACCTCTACCGCTCCGCACCTGGGCCCCTCCTCCAGGACGTCATACAAACCTAACTGTCTGCTGTGTGATTCCTACTAAATTACTCACCCGGCAGGTAATGGATCAATGAGCTTTTGAGCCGTATGAAGCGATCGTTGTCCAGATTCATTGTATTTATGTCTTTGCTTTGCCTTTGATGTTTTTAAATCACACAACTGTCTTGTGTTGATCTTCCTCCGTTCGCTGTGTGATTACGCTGCATTTACTGAGAAGGTGCAGAGGACTAATAAACGTTACTGTCGTCAGGCTGAATTCACTTCTCATCTCCTTATGTCTCGCTACTTTTCCTCGTCTTCAACAACTCCATCAGTGATTACACTTAACCCTGAAGTAATTAAGCTGAAAACACAGATGGGGACGTGGGTCATAAACAACCGGGGAGAAAGTGAAATGAAAGCATCGGGGTGTTGGCAGGGGAAGCGCGTCGTCAGGACTTTCAAAGTGAACGCTGGCTGCAGCGCTTCAGTCCGAGTCCCAGCTCAGCTCCCAGCCCCAACGCTCCCTCCAGAGCCCGGAGAGAGCGTCCGAGGCTGGAGACGGACCCACCACTGCGCCTCGAAGCCACAGTCCCCTCATCCTGTCGAGGAACTCAGGACTTTCCTCACATAGTTTGGCGTAAACTGCTTACTGTTAATAATGTATTTGAAGCAAAACTCACTGTCATTAATGCAGATCTAAGGTGTTTGTAGCTTTTTTTAAATATATTTTCATGTTTTACAGAATCCAGGCACCTGCATCATCTGCAATGAAGCGAAACTGGAAAGTATGAATAGAATCCCAGCCTTCAGTCGTCCATCATCTAGTTCTTCTAGCCAATCTATTAAAATCCTAATGAGGCTCTTGCTGTTTTTAGAGACTGGGATTGTGAAAGTAATTCTTCACTGATGAAGCTAAATTATTAACTACTGAACCTGCTCCTCAACGACCTCCAGGCTCTCGTGATGTTTCATGGTCACATTCTGCAGCTTGTCTGACGTGTTCACATGTTCCAGTCAGAAACACATCAGCAGTACGACGGCTACACAGAACACTGCTGTATTCTGGCTTGTCTGAACATTTTCGTGAATCTTGTTTCATTTTAGGGACTGATTTAACTATTTACACTATGTATAGAACTATTCATAAGCCGCAGAGTTTATTATGGGATCAGTGCTGCCAGCGGTGGCTCTCAATCACAGCCTCCCTGGTGGAACATCAATCAGCCCCAGACAGTGAGTGATGGATGTACTCGGAGTCTGGACTGTTTAGACAGACAAGCCAAGCCTGGTGTATCGAACGCTATCAGAAAGGATGAGAGCAACAGCACACGTCTTTCTTTCACTTCGGTCGCTTTGTAGGCAGCAGCAGAAGACTGAGCTACAGTAGATGAGCTTTGTTAGAAGGCGAGAAGGAGCGTCACCGTTTCTATCTATTCCAACTTGACTTGGAAGGTGGTTTCCATTCAGGTCCAGAAGTAACAAGCACTGGCATCACTGGGACCAGCAGTAGAAACACAGCAATAGATTAGCTGTTAAATAATCAGGCTAACAAAGGTCAACATTAAACTCAGCAGCTGCCAGCTCTCACGCAATGAACATGAGACTCACGCATTCCCTATGAATGTGTGAACAGAAAAAAGGTGCTGGAGACACGTGTCAATCAAAGATAACAGAGGCTAAGAGCTAGAGGGAGATCCAACCGCACATGAAGCATCCAGCTCGGGAAACGGAAACGGGTCCGGTGTCTGAGTTCGACAAAGACAGAGCAGGTATTTGACATTAAACGTCCAAAAGCTTCGGACCGTTGGTGAAACCAAAGGAACCAGAGCGATGAAGCTGGACACGAACGTCAGGCCGTGAATGTACATAAACACAAAGTATCTCCTCAGTTTAACTCAGAGTTGATGGACACTCCCTCACTGATGAGACAACAGCTAAGCTACATGTAGCGAATCGTTTAGAGCCAGAAGCCTTTGAGCAGAGCAGTCAGCCCAGCCTGCGTCCCGACAAGAACCGGCCAGGAGGCACAAATGTCCAGTGGAGGATTTCTGAGGGTAAAGATGATGGACCGTCATCCCCTCAGCATCTCATTCACCATCACAGGCTCCAGCTGGAACCATGTGTCTTTAGCTAAGCTAAGATAACGATAAAGATTTTCAGTTCCCTGAAGGCAGGTTTTCAGGCTGTCGCTTGGTACGGAAACGAGACGCGAAGCCTTTGTACGCACCTGATGCAGGGAAGGTCAGGTCACAGCGCCCTCCTTGTCGTCCTGGTAACACCATCGTGGAACTGCGACATCAGGTACATCACCGGCTACATGATGAGGAACCTTATTTGTGTCTGTTGGAGAAGGCTGCCTTCCTTTATCTTAGGCGACCGGGCCTTTCTGTGGAGTCTGCGTGTTCTCCCTGTGTCGGCGTGGGGTCTCTCCGGCTTCCTCCCACACAGTCAGGCTGATTGGCGTAAGTCTAAATTGCCCGTAGGCGTGAGTGTGCGTGTGACTGTCTCTATGTGTGGCCCTGCGACGGACTGGCGACCTGTCCGGGGTGAACCTGCCTCTCGCCCATAGAAGCTGGGACAGGCTGCAGCACAGCGACCCCAATAGGAATAAACGGCAGAAGATGACAGTAAATGAATGAATCGTCACAGCAGTGCCGCTTGAAATCAGGAAGATCTCAGCGGAACCGTGTCTTACGCCGACTAAAGGCTCATCCATCATCTGAAATGCTCCTTAACCCTCGCTGGGCCTTCGATGGGTCAAAACGGCCCCACTGATAACTAGGAGGCGTCAAAGCTCTAACACACCAGGGTTGGATCAAACAGCCTTGGTGGGTTTACATCCAAGCAGTGAACACGTGTGGGTCTATGAAAAACAAGTTCATCAACCGTTCATGTAGATGAAGCTTGTTGTGATTTATCGTCCGTCTGCGGCTGTTTTTAACCCTGGTGTGGTTTGAGCTCAGAGCCCGTTTTTATTTGACCCCTCGAAGGGTCATCATCTGCTGACGGACGGACGCAGAGTCTCCAGGTCCTTCTGGTTGTGAGGCATCAGTGTAACAGACAGCAGAGCTTAAACTGTCTACGTGTGTCTCTGAGAACACGGGGGCTGTTGTTGTCCAACAATGAATTCATATTTCCAGCGGGAAAAGCAGAGTGAACGCATCCAAGCCGTTCATGAGGACATAAATCTGCTTGTGCCCTGGGACTGGGCCTGTTTTCTCTGCTTTTGAAGCATGAATTGATCTAAAGTGATTCCACAGACCCTGCAGCCACTTAAACACGCTGAACCTATCACAGGGTTTCAAGCGTCCATGCTCAGAAATAGAAACTGAAGTGATGCTGGGAGACATTTTCAGACACTTGATGTTCTCTAGCGTAATACTCAGCAGCTTCCATTAAATTCTTCTTCTAATAAATCAGGTCAAATAACTGAGTTTTATTGACTTACTCTCCTTTAATGACTCTGAGGGAATTTGTCTTTCCTCTTAATCCTCTGACTGATGTTGACAGTGAAAGCTTCAGGCTCTTCTTAGCTCAACACAGTAACTCAGCTGCTGGCAGAGCAAGTATAATAATCAATAAACACCTGCTTTGATTAGTTCAAGTAATGTTACGTGTTTAATTATATAAACCTTGTGACCATCTCTGGCATTGTTATAGCTGTAAAGCATTCGAACGGGTCTGTGTGTCGTTGTGTATGAGCTCAGCCTCATTATCGTGCAAAACTTCCTGCCAATCTGAGAAATCTGCCTTAAAAACTGTGGTTGACTGGTGCAGATGTTTTAAAGTCCCTCGGAAGCTTAGCGTCTGTGTGTTTTCACAGCAGTGGCAGCACTGATCTGAGACCTCTAATTAGCTCCCCGCGCTCTCAAACTCATAATGACCCCATTTGTCAGGAAATGAGCAGCTTGTAAGGAAAGCAGAGAAAAGGGAACCGTGGCTCCCAGGGCGGCGCTTTGTCCTGACGAGGCCGCTGTAATTAATGGTCAAATGTTGCTAGAAGCTCTTATCTCACACGCGGAGGCCTGACCGTGAAGCCCAAGACCAGGTTCGCTTGCAAGAAAACCTGTCGTAGCCGTCGATCGTCCGTCCATGAAGATGGAAGTGAACGTTTGGGGCCAACAGAGCAGTTTCCTGCTTAAGTCTAGCGTGTTGTCAGGTTATAGCAGCGGCTTGGACTGATGATGGTCTCGTTCTCCTTGGTGTTACCGTGAGTAGCTCCGGTGACGTGGTGGTAGAGGTCAGTACGTCAGAGGGGGTGATGGGTTTCTTCCAGTAGCTTAAGGCCGTTGTTCTGTCAGTGATCATTGCTTTTCATTCATGAATAATAAATATCATGTGAAAGGATTTAATTTATTCTCTTTTATTTAACTCGGCTCTGTTTTAAAACGTGTCAGAGCTGGTCGGTTATTGTTAATTAGTCCCTTTAGTCAAACTCATAATGGGTATCATTTATTTAAAAAACACACAAATGGAATACATTCTCTAAAACAAACACCAAAACCACGTTCAGCCATTATGAACCATGAGGGAGATTCATTTTTCATTAGCAGGGGTTGGACGCGGGTCTAACGAGCTAAGTTTGACTTGTTGACGAGATGATGGTGGGAAGGCGTCTTGGACCTCGCGTCCAGGTCTGAATTTCCCACTGGCCTTCATTTCCTCAGACTCTTTGAGTCAGTGGCCATAAGCCGTTTCCTGGACACGCAGAGCACCTCGCCTGGTCGGCTTGTCTACATTAAGCTAAACGCTGCTCCCACACAGAACCGAGCCGCTGTCCATCCGCACGGCGAAGCGGCTGAATGTTGACTTGAAGGAGCCAGTTCTCGCCCGTCGTCGTCTGACCTCTGGAGCCTCATAATGGGGTCGAAGCCAGGACCGTCCTGCTGACGTGGCCCAAGAGCGGAAGCTCCAGAGCGTCCACCAACATCCTGGCTTGACAGGCCACGCTTGGCTCATTAGTTCATGGAGAGCAGCACAGAGCCGTAACTCACCAAAGAACCTTTTCAATTAGAGCAGTCACTGCTGCAAAGACGCGTTGGTTCATCATGTCTCGTTACAGGCAGACGGACGAGTGAGGGTCTGGTTCCCAGGCTGCAGGTGAGGGTCTGTGTTTAGGACGCTGCGTGGCTGAAGAACCTCTTCCCTTCATTCATGAAAACATCACTGGCTCGTTCATTGTGAGCTGAATGCGCCCGGGTCCAGTCAGAACAGTCCGCAGACATGAAACGCGTTTTTGCAGGTCGTCGCCTTTTGCAGACGTGTGAGTCCGAACACTGAACGTCCCGCTGTCAGTAACGACGCCTCTCCGTTAATTGGCTGATGATGAGGCTAGTTATGATGTAATCCCCTCCCCTCCCCCGCTTCCCCACCTCTTTCTCTGTCTTTCTCTCCCATCCTAACCAACATGGCCGCGAAGTCGGACGGAGCAGCGGTGTCTGTGGAAGATGACAACACGCCCAGGAGCCTCTCGGAGCCGGGGAACCCCGCCGCCCGACCCCGCTGCACGGCCAGCGGCGGGAAGCCCTACACCCTGCTGGACTGCTGCTGGGTGCTCTGCGCCCTGCTCGTCTTTTTTTCCGACGGCGCGACCGACCTGTGGCTGGCCGCCGACTACTACCTGAGGGGCGACTACTGGTGGTTCGGCTTGACGCTGGTCTTCGTCGTGGTGCCCTCCGCGGTCGTCCAGGTGTTGAGTTTCAGGTGGTTCGTGTATGATTACACGGAGCTGAGCGGCGGAGACGGAACAGCGAGCGGCAGCGGCAGCGGTGCGGCAGCGGCAGGCGGAGCAGTCGCGGCGGCGGACGGCGCTCTGAGCACCAAGGACGGCGACCAACGCGGTGGGACCGTGGCGGCGGAGAACGCCGCGAACGCTACGCCGGTCTACGCGTCCTCCACCGCGCCTGCGACGCCAGGGAGAGCGGGGTCCCCCCCGCGGTGCTGCACGGTCTGCATGTGGGTCTTTCAGTCCGTGCTTCACGTCCTGCAGCTGGGGCAGGTCTGGAGGTAATACTGCTGGCGTGCGTGAGGTGTGTTAGCGTGCACGGTTCGTTCCCCAAACTATTCTGCTCCGGAGGCGCGTGCGTGTGTGCGTGCACGTGTGTCTGAGTCTGTGCTGATCCTGAAATATGGCCTGATGCTTCATATTCACCGGTGGGGAATGTGCAGGGTTTAGCAGCTTCTCCTGTCCGTGTGTGTCGGTCGCCCTGGTGTGACAGGCTCAGAGCCGCTGCCCCTCAGAGCATCTTTGAGCGTAGCCGCAACCGTCCTGCGTCCAGAGGAAGATCAGAGGTTGCTTCCATGTGCTGTCCTGCAAAGTTACCCTCCGTCCACATTAGCAGGAAAGGATCGTTCTGCATTCATGGTGTCGAATGAAAAACATCGTCATTCATTTGTCAGAAACCGGTCGGTCAGTGTCACTACGCTGTCATTCAGTGTGTGAGCGCTTCAGACGCTTACTCAGTATCTAAACGCGCTGCTCTGAGTAGAGGATGGAAGCAAACACCCTTTTAATCTATAAACAGTCGGTACTGGTTTCATTGTTCTGTATAGTTCAGGTGAACATATTGCAAATCATATTCAAACACTGATGAGTTAGATCAAACCCACAATACGTCTCGTTAGAAGACGGTCGTGTTCCACTAGTTTCCGTCCTCATGCCGACGGGTCTCTGGACTCGGGAAGATCACCAAGCAATCCACCGAATTTGATGCAATCTCTAAATTAATCAGAACATTTCTCTATTCGTGGATGCGGCTCAAGATGGAACCACAATAACGTCAGAGTGCCTTCATGCTGAAGCGATGCGAGACTAGAGGCTCCTCGTAGGTTAAGACCTGCTCGTTACAAGAGCCTGAGTAGGACTGTGGTAGGGTAGGGTGCTGTTATTGACTCGGTGCTTTCCCGTCAGTACAGAAGCTCCCTGTTCTGGAGGATGATGGGCTTTCTTTGTTACTGCATGTGCTCTGAGCTTCAACTTCAACTTCAACTTTATTTATATAGCGCCAATTCACAACATCAGTTATCTCAGGGCACTTTACAAGTAAGGTTTTAAGACCTTACACAACTAACCCAACAATTCCCACATAGAGCAAGCTTTTAATTGTAGCCAATCGATAAATTGTACATTTAAATAGCAACAGTGGAGAGGAAAAACTCCCTCTCTAACGAGGAAGAAACCTCCAGCAGACCCAGGCTCAGTGTGGGCGGCCATCTGCCTTGACCGGTTGGGGTGAGGGGATAGAGAAGAGAGAAAAGAACACAACCACAACAAAACAAGCAGCAACAGAACACAGGCGGGATGGTTGGACCAGCAACTGAACACTGGGGACACACGACTCTGAGTCTGATGATACCTGTAGATGAGAATAGAGAGAGACAGAAGGGGAGAAGCACAACTAGGAGAGAAAAGAGACAAAGTTAGTCACATGTGGAAATGGAGGCATGTTAGGGGATAGAAGAAAAAAAGAAAAAAGAGCTCAGTCAATAAAGGACGTCCCCCAGCAGTCTAAGTCTATAGCAGCTTAACTAAGAGATGGTTCAGGGTGACCAGAACCATCTCTAACTATACGCTTTGTCAAAAAGAAAGGTTTTAAGCCTAGTTTTAAAACTAGAGAGGGTGTCTGCTTCTCGAACCTGGACTGGAAGCTGGTTCCATAGGAGAGGAGCTTGGTAGCTAAATGCTCTGCCTCCCATTCTACATTTAGAAACTCTAGGAACCACAAGCAGACCAGCGCTCTGAGAACGAAGCGTTCTGTTGGGAGCATAAGGAGCCATGAGGTCTTTAAGATAAGATGGAGCTTTATTATGAGCTGTGAAACTGATCTGCCAAAGTGTCCTTGAGCAAAGCGCTGCTGCCTCTTCCTCCTCTGACCTCTCTCTTTATGCACGCGTCCATTTCTACTTTGGACGTCAACGTGCGTAGCGGTGGTGCTTCAGCTTCTGTCCATAGGAAAGATGAGACATAAAACAATCTGAGAACGTTGACGCCTTTGTGTCCAGATTTCAGCCACAGGCTTCTGAAATCAAGATTCACAGCCCATCAGTTACTGCCAGCGTGGAGCACGAGGGACTTCACACGCAGGCATGGACGACAAATAACTTTTAATATGGTTTCTCATGGGAGATGTAGTTCATTCAACACATCAGCTGAGATCCGATGTAAAGAAGAAAAGCCTGATTTGAAATCAAATGTCAGCAAGTACAAAGCAAGGACCTGCAAGGAACATTACTGGGAACACTAAGAACACTACTGGGAACACTACTAAGAACACTACTAGGAACACTACTAGGAACACTACTGGGAACACTACTAAGAACACTACTGGGAACACTACTAAGAACACTACTAAGAACACTACTAGGAACACTACTAGGAACACTACTGGGAACACTACTAAGAACACTACTGGGAACACTACTGGGAACACTACTAAGAACACTACTGGGAACACTACTAAGAACACTACTGGGAACACTACTAAGAACACTACTAGGAACACTACTGGGAACACTACTAAGAACACTACTGGGAACACTACTAAGAACACTACTGGGAACACTACTAAGAACACTACTGGGAACACTACTGGGAACACTACTGGGAACACTACTGGGAACACTACTAAGAACACTACTGGGAACACTACTAAGAACACTACTAGGAACACTACTGGGAACACTACTAAGAACACTACTGGGAACACTACTAAGAACACTACTGGGAACACTACTGGGAACACTACTGGGAACACTACTAAGAACACTACTGGGAACACTACTAAGAACACTACTGGGAACACTACTAAGAACACTACTGGGAACACTACTGGGAACACTACTAAGAACACTACTGGGAACACTACTAAGAACACTACTGGGAACACTACTAAGAACACTACTGGGAACACTACTGGGAACACTACTAAGAACACTACTAGGAACACTACTGGGAACACTACTAAGAACACTACTAAGAACACTACTGGGAACACTACTAAGAACACTACTGGGAACACTACTGGGAACACTACTGGGAACACTACTAAGAACACTACTGGGAACACTACTAAGAACACTACTGGGAACACTACTAAGAACACTACTAGGAACACTACTGGGAACACTACTAAGAACACTACTGGGAACACTACTAAGAACACTACTGGGAACACTACTAAGAACACTACTGGGAACACTACTGGGAACACTACTGGGAACACTACTGGGAACACTACTAAGAACACTACTGGGAACACTACTAAGAACACTACTAGGAACACTACTGGGAACACTACTAAGAACACTACTGGGAACACTACTAAGAACACTACTGGGAACACTACTGGGAACACTACTGGGAACACTACTAAGAACACTACTGGGAACACTACTAAGAACACTACTGGGAACACTACTAAGAACACTACTGGGAACACTACTGGGAACACTACTAAGAACACTACTGGGAACACTACTAAGAACACTACTGGGAACACTACTAAGAACACTACTGGGAACACTACTGGGAACACTACTAAGAACACTACTAGGAACACTACTAGGAACACTACTGGGAACACTACTAAGAACACTACTGGGAACACTACTGGGAACACTACTAAGAACACTACTGGGAACACTACTAAGAACACTACTGGGAACACTACTAAGAACACTACTAAGAACACTACTGGGAACACTACTAAGAACACTACTGGGAACACTACTAAGAACACTACTAGGAACACTACTGGGAACACTAGGAACACTACTAAGAACACTACTGGGAACACTACTGGGAACACTAGGAACACTACTAGGAACACTACTGGGAACACTAGGAACACTACTAAGAACACTACTAAGAACACTACTGGGAACACTAGGAACACTACTAGGAACACTACTGGGAACACTACTGGGAACACTACTAAGAACACTACTGGGAACACTACTAAGAACACTACTGGGAACACTACTAAGAACACTACTGGGAACACTACTGGGAACACTACTGGGAACACTACTGGGAACACTACTAAGAACACTACTGGGAACACTACTAAGAACACTACTAGGAACACTACTGGGAACACTACTAAGAACACTACTGGGAACACTACTAAGAACACTACTGGGAACACTACTGGGAACACTACTGGGAACACTACTAAGAACACTACTGGGAACACTACTAAGAACACTACTGGGAACACTACTAAGAACACTACTGGGAACACTACTGGGAACACTACTAAGAACACTACTGGGAACACTACTAAGAACACTACTGGGAACACTACTAAGAACACTACTGGGAACACTACTGGGAACACTACTAAGAACACTACTAGGAACACTACTAGGAACACTACTGGGAACACTACTAAGAACACTACTGGGAACACTACTGGGAACACTACTAAGAACACTACTGGGAACACTACTAAGAACACTACTGGGAACACTACTAAGAACACTACTAAGAACACTACTGGGAACACTACTAAGAACACTACTGGGAACACTACTAAGAACACTACTAGGAACACTACTGGGAACACTAGGAACACTACTAAGAACACTACTGGGAACACTACTGGGAACACTAGGAACACTACTAGGAACACTACTGGGAACACTAGGAACACTACTAAGAACACTACTAAGAACACTACTGGGAACACTAGGAACACTACTAGGAACACTACTGGGAACACTACTGGGAACACTACTAAGAACACTACTGGGAACACTACTAAGAACATTACTGGGAACACTACTAAGAACACTACTAGGAACACTACTGGGAACACTAGGAACACTACTAAGAACACTACTAAGAACACTACTGGGAACACTAGGAACACTACTAAGAACACTACTAAGAACACTACTGGGAACACTAGGAACACTACTAAGAACACTACTGGGAACACTACTAAGAACACTACTGGGAACACTACTAAGAACACTACTGGGAACACTACTGGGAACACTACTAAGAACACTACTAGGAACACTACTGGGAACACTAGGAACACTACTAAGAACACTACTAAGAACACTACTGGGAACACTAGGAACACTACTAAGAACACTACTGGGAACACTAGGAACACTACTAGGAACACTACTGGGAACACTAGGAACACTACTAAGAACACTACTGGGAACACTAGGAACACTACTAAGAACACTACTGGGAACACTAGGAACACTACTAGGAACACTACTGGGAACACTAGGAACACTACTAAGAACACTACTGGGAACACTGGGAACACTACTGGGATCACTACTGGGACTACCACTACCAAGCGTGCTCCCACGTGTAGCCGTGTGGAGGCAGTGTGAGGACGTAGCTAAGTGGCTTCTGATTCTGCTGATTCACAACTAAAGTTGCCTCCAACTTTTACCAGGTTTAAGACCTGACACACAAACCCAACAGAGCAGCTGCTGTGGACAGTGAGGCTGAGGTGTCACTTACCTCACATATTCCACATTTTGCTCCCTGTCTCCTAGCAACAGTAAAAACTTTGTGACTTGGGGTGTAACAGTTCAGTCCATTCGTGATACAGGTTGAGGTATAAAAACGAATGAATGTCACAGTAATGTGAGCTATGTGCTCACAGATAATATTTAAACAGTGTATATATATTTATATAACCAATATGTGTCTTACATTTTCTCCCTTTTATTCAAATTGTGAATTGCGTCTTTAGTCTCTGCTTCCTCCTCCAGTGAGAACCAGGGTCATCAGGTCAGTGGAGAAAACATTTGGTCATGTACTGTAACAACAAATAGTTTCAAGAGCCACAGTTAAATTGAGTTTTTTCCCGTTTTGTGACCGCCGTCGTACCAAGGTGCATTTTCTCCTTCCACCTGAACTGAGCACATTCTGGGGTCAGTTCTAGAGTTGGATCATAACCGGCCTGGCAGGTCGTGGCTCTTTACTCAGCTCGTGTTAGATTTTCATGTGTCTCTAAAGGTGGTTCTTGATTTAGATGACTGATATTTTGTTGGATGATCTTCAGTTATGGTTCGTCCCTGAGACCTACAGCCTGCTAGGAAGTAATGGCTCAGGCCCAGAGACCAGCACAGAGGCCAATGTCAATGGTCAGCGTTGAAAGTCCTCAATCCAGGTGGTTCCTGTCTGAGCCGGAGCCGGAGCTGCAACCAATCACTCCCAGACAGAAGTAGGTGACCTGGGTCCAGGCGGTGGCTTGGCTCAGGTGTCCAGGTATTCAGGCTGATCATGGGGGAGCAGAGCGGCCTGGTGAGCAGGTAAAAGACGCATCTGTCACCTTCCAGTGACCCTGAACTGATCCATGTCCGCGGCTCAGTGCTCTTCACGTCAGGAGGCAGTAGTGGAATTAGTTCAGATGGTTTACGTCAGTTTGTCAGTTGTGTGGTGTCTGAACTGTTTTGTGCTACTGGTGAAAGAGCATCAGGTCTGTGGATGTGGAGCGTGTGACGCTAACGGCCACTGCTAACGCTGTTAGCGCGGTGGTAGACAGGTGCATTTCAAACCAAGGCTCTTTAACTATTTAATCACCCGGCACAATGAATGCACACAGCTTTATGTAAGATTCAATAGAGGTATTGATTATGAATTAAAACATGCCTGGAGGGAGGTTTTCTGCGTCTCTGTCTCCCGCTTTGCTTGTCTGTCGGTCCGTCAGACTCTGCTGAATAATTCACTACGCTCCTTGAGGGAGCTGTCAGTCACGTTGGCAGCGTGTATGTATATGTGTGAATGGATGTTGGGTTTCCTGCGAGCTGCCCGTCATCTGATCGGCCTCAGCGCTTTGGTTGCTTTTCCTCTTTATTCTTAGATTCAGGAACGTTGCAGTTCTTCAGCTTCTCATCCTGAATCTTCAGCCTGTTCGTGTCCCTGTGTGTGTTCTAGCACGAAATTAAAAATAGACTGAGTTCCAAACACTGCCTTTAATTCATTCATTGTGAAACAATTGGCTTTTGTGCTGTTACTGCTTTTTTCCTCCTCACTGCAAAAGAATTCATGTGCTCAGTAACCTGCCACCAAACCGGAAGACGTCCCACAACCACAACAGACAACGTAGCGTCTCGACGTCACCAGGGCCAAGTAGCAGCCTGTAGACTCGCATCGAGTCTGATCCTCAGTTGTCTGTATTACTAATTTGGTCTGTTCCCCCCATGACTAAGTTGGACCATACATGCACTTTCTCCTCTGGCCCCGTGGTTCAGTATGATTCCTGTATCCTGCTCATTTTACTGTGAGCATGGACCAGACCTGCTCCTTGTGCTCACACTGGGGCAGAAACACACCACAACTCACCTTAACTCTGACTCACACCTGTCGCTGTGACGCAGGGGGAGCAGCCTGTGTTCTGGGTATGAACGTTCATCGGCTGCTTCTGAGAGACACAGTGATGACCCAGTTCAGGGTTGTGTTTGGATCATGAACTCAGGCGCGGTGGGTGGGTGTGACGCTCTCACCTGCTGGCTCTGTGGCCGTGATGAAGGCGAGGCGGGCGGAGTGTGAGCGGAAGGTGAACCCTGCCACCCTCACCTCCCGCCTTCCTTTAAGTGAAGCTTGATGTGTTGCTTTATGTTGCTTGTTCTGTGGCTCTTTATCAGGCCGTCCTTGGCCGTTCAGTGACTGAACAGCAGGATGTGGGACGGTGATCATTTTACTACGCGTTGCATGGATCAGGACTTTCAGCTGAACGCTGTCGCTGAGCTCAGCGGTTTAACGGTTCCCAGCGACAACCACATCCCGTGGTTCCAGTGGAGGCTGAGAGCCACCAGGCCGTGTGTCGGCTCGTCTCCAGTGATGCCTCCAGCAGACAGTCCTGTAAACTCACAGAGGTTCTCCCTCCGTTCAGACAAACACATTCAGGTACATTCTCCTCCAGTGTGTGTGAACTTCATGCTCAAAGCCCAGAGAAATAGTTGTATCACTGTGGATTCTCTGAACTCACTCGCTCTCTGATCTGTCTCTTTGGATTTTCCTCTTTGTGTGTGTGAGTGAATTTTATCTTTAGACTCGGCTCAGTTTATTTTAGTGATCAATCTCTTTTTCCGTTTTGCTTCTTTAACTGCTCTCTTCTCTTTGCTCGTTTCTGTTTCACGAGATTCTGTTGATTCATTCTCCATCAGTGAGACTCAGTGAGAGTCCGTCCTGTCAGGGAAGCGTTAATTTGCTGGTTTTCTCTTTTCTGTGAGACACAATATTTGTGTGTGTGTGTCTGTGTAGACACACTGAGGGTTTGTACACTAAGCTCCTCACGCAAATGTGAATAAGAACATTTACATTTAGAAAGTGATGAATTACTGATACATATATAAATACATACATGCATATGATGAAATGTTTCCCTCTTTTGTGTGTAGCAGGTGTAAGTGATGTCAGGGTTGATGCACATGAAAATATAATATAAAACCTGCGCATTAGGTGAGTCTGTCCAACCAGTCCAGGCCCACGTTCCCCCAGAAGCTGCTGCACGGCTGCTCAGTCTCCGTCTTCATAAACGTATAGAGAATTAAACTTCATGAATATTCTCAGAGGATTCTTTTAACAAACAATCAAAGCTTTCGTCACGTTTCTGGACTGGAGACACTGAACCTGCCGCCTATACAACGTCCAGTAATTAATACTAATTAATACTCAGCACTTTTTATAGTAATTCTCTGTCGGTGTGAACGGTACAGATTCAGAGCAGCAGTGGTTCTGTTGGACCGTGTTTCTATGCCACTGGCTCAAACAGCCTTTAAATCTCTCGTAGGACTTTCAGAGCCACCAGACAGATTGGATTCGTTTCTGTCTTTACTGTTGGCGGGAACGTAGCCGCTCTGGGTTCTCACCGCTGATCTTTGTGTTCTAGATGAGCTGAGGTTCTACTCGGTGAGTGTCCTCCTGTAGTTTGTCCTGAACGTCCGTTTGCCAGAACAAACTGAACGTCATTCCTTTGCTCCGCCGTGTCATGGAAGCTCGACCGGTCAGCAGTGACGTGTAGGTTGTATGTTGAGCAGCTTCTGTGTCAGATCAGACGCAGGAGAAACCGCAGCGTTGTGAGGATTGTGTAGCGGTGGATAACACGGAGCTCTGCCGATTTCCTCCCATTGTTTTGGTGCTGCAACAACATCTTCCACCTTCCCCTTCTGTCAGTCAAACTGACTGTGGATTGCAAAATCCTGACAAGCTGACAATAACATCAAATCTGACATTTTCTTTGTGTCGTGTCTTTTCTCTGTGCGCGTCCATCTGCCTCTTTTGTTTTACTCCTTCCTCCCTCCCAACGTTTGTCCTTGTTCACTCTTGTTTTGTACTTCGCCGAGTGAAAGACAGAGATGAGACAAGTTTACAGCTGATGAACAAAACGCTTGTGTTGAGGTGTCTCTTGATAAGTTTGTGTGCTTTCAGATGCAAGTAATAGCTTGAGTACGAATGAAACTGGCTGTAGATGACGTAGCTGAGACTTAGAAAGAGTCAACGCTCGCACTCAGCAAATGAAGGAGACTGAAACGTTTGATTCACTTTCTAAAAGAAAAAACCCGTAAAACAATGTTTCATTGTGAGAGTAACAGAGAAAGACTGAGCAAAGATTAAAGCCACAAGGAATATTCAGCTCTTCACCGTCTCCTCAGGGACGTAAGGGAGAATGGACGGAAGTTCAACAAGCAGCTGGGTGAGGTCACGTCATGTTAGCAGGTAGCACAGCTCAGGACACAAAGTACTGAGACTTGTCTGTCCTGTGTATCTGAACACGTAGCATAGTTCTGAATTTGTTCAGTCTGGGTCGTCAACCGATGACATTGGCTGCTCAGCTTCTGGAAGCTTTCTGTATTTCACAGGACTGTATTTCAAGGTTCTTTAACTGAACCTGCTCATTTAAAGCAAACCTGCTGAAAGTGATCACTCGACCTCACGCTGCACTGTTATCTGCTAACATGCGAACGATGTGAAACACACGTCTGTGGGAACGTTTCCTCCTCTGTTTGGCTGCGACAGCTAGTTTGAAAGAAGACCCCGTCCTGAGCTCTCTGGGACAAGCGGCTTCCATCTCCGTCCCGTAGCGTCAATATTTCATACCCGTGGGTTTCTGCGTTTCTGTGTGTGAGGACACCTGACGTCGTGTTGTATCCTCACTGATACACACAACGTCTGAAGTTAACGCCAAGCTGCCGACCTGTAAAGTAGAGGATTTTACAAAGACAGAGCACAGGACGCCATCCCTTAATTCCCTGAATCCAGCTATAACACAGACAGGTGTTCAATGAATTAAAGGCTCACTGCTTCAGTCAGCAGACAAACAAACAGACAGACAGACAGACAGACAGACAGACTGAGCTCATCTCTTTCTGAAAACATGCAACATGTGCATTTACTGCATGAGATGCTGACGGAGAGAAAGTTTGCATTTCCTCGTTCTTCACTGTGAAGCTTCATTAGTCACCAGATGTCTGCAGCCATTTGACACCTACTGCTTTCATGAGCTGAACGCACCACATTCTTTAAACAAGAGTTTTTTGTTTTGCTCGCTCGCGTCAGACAGGGAACAAAGGTCTGTAGAGTTTCCTGTGTTTCTACTGCTCTGTTCTTTCTATATACACTCCTTGCAATGAAAGCAGCCTCGACTGTGTCCTCCTGTGGGCAGAGCAATTAAGATAGGGATGGTGGCTGTAGGAGGCGAGGGATGATGCTGAGGTGAGAGAGACACGTGAAGGGAAGAGAGCGAGGCAAGAGACAAAAACTGGAAATAATTAAGATGGGGAGCGAAGAAGAGCACGAACGGGAAAGAGAGAGCGACGGGTGAGGAAGGCAGCTAGTGGGAGCCAGTAAGACTTGAGTCATGATGTTCCCATTGCTGCACTGTCCTCAGTTCACACAGTGTAGCGATAACCTGAGGGTGACAGCAGCCCAGAGGTCAAAGGTCATGGCTTCAGGTCTTCAGAGTGGTGCTGAATGAGTCGCCTGCTTGAGAGCAGCCCTCTCAACTAGGAAAAGCCAACGTCAGAACATTTGAGTGGAGGAAGCTGTGCAGCATTAGCCCTTTCAGCCACACGCTTTCGAAGAACTGTGCACTTTGTTACTGGGCCTGTGTGAAGCCTAGGACGTATTGAAGCTACTCTTAAAAAGCGTCACAATGAGCCAAGTGTCCGTCTCTGCTCTGCTCTGCTCTGCGTCTGGATGGACGATCTCAGCTGGTAGTCAGAAGTCAATGTTAGAGTTTAAGCTAATAAATGAAACGGAAACATCGTAAGAGTCACTGGTTCTGGTCAGGTCCGTGTCCGGCTGAGGTGAGGGCTCCACGCTGGCGCTTGACCAACCTTTACCTATGAAGAGCTTCTAAGTCACCGTGATATGATATCAATGCAGGCAGAAATAAAAAGTGGTCTGGACGCCTTAAGAGGCTCCACTTTGATTCTGACCTGAGGCTTTATTAAAGCCCGTGTTGTCATGTTCCCTCTGAAGCCCATCTTGCCCTGCAGGAACACGAGCTGACATTTACATTTCCCTCATCAAACCCAGACGTCTGCTCGCTGATGAGAGGAAGAGAGGGGGAGTGGACAAGCTCACGAAGATGAAGAATAAAAGATCAGCGAGGAGGGAAATCCAGAGGAAAGACAGCAACTGGACGAGGTGGCAGGAATAGAGAGAGAGGTGAAGAAAGAGATCCACCCAGAATACAGAGTAAGAGATCAAACAGAAGGATGAGTAACGAGACAGCGAGGAGTGAGACGGAGCGAGTGTCACAGAAGACATCAAAGAGGAAAGAGAAGCAGATGAGTGGAAAAAGACGAGAAGATGGATGAAAGCTCGGGACTGAGTGAGGCTTGTGTGCGTTTCCTGGTCAAACTGTGACATTTTCAGAGAGGATGCGACTCCTGGCGACAGATCCTCCGGATGAAAAGATACGCACGCACACAAACAACACACACATAACGCAAATAACACACACATAACACAAACAACACACACATAACACAAATAACACACAAATTACGCAAATAACACAAATAACACACATATAACACAAACAACACACAAATAACGCAAATAACACAAATTACGCAAATAACGCAAACAACACACAAATAACGCAAATAACACACAAATTACGCAAATTACACAAACAACACACAAATAACGCAAATAACACACAAATTACGCAAATAACACACAAATTACGCAAATAACACACATATAACACAAATAACACACACATAACACAAATAACACACACATTTTTCATTTGTGTTGGTAGTGGATCCGTATGGAACATGGAACACGTTCAGGACCCCTCAGACCCAACCGTCTAAGAGCTTTATTTAATGAAAACGACTGCAGTCGCTGCAAACAACAAAGCTAATGAGCATAATTAGTTTTAAAAGGTCATTATGTTATTTTTAGGATATTGGTTTTTATGGTTTTTCATTAACTGCCCATCAAACACAGTTATTGGCAGTTAGCTGTTGCTTGAGTGAAGGATCCTCAGTTACGGCGAGAAGCGAGTGTGTTCCTGCCCAAGCGAGGACCTTTGGACTGTGCTGTCAGGGTTAAAGCAGGGGTCACACCTGCGATGGACCGGGGTCAGGGTTCATGTCTGACGGGACGAGGCCTGTTTCCTCTGACCTTGGCACGACTGGACACGCTAAGGTGATGAGGACTGATCCTGGACGTTGTCTGAGCGGATGGTGACGAGCTGCTTCCATCAGTGCATTAAATAATAACTGTAGCTGTGCTTTTCATGACTGTGGCACTTCGGGCTCTGGTGCTGAGTCTGTAACTGTGCAGCAGGAGACAGAACCGGTTGTTTTCAGATCTTCCAGCTGTTCGTTGCACTGGGAGCTGCACCGTTCGTTCATTGCTCAGCTGACGTTGCTACGTCTCAGATGTAGGATAACATTCCTGTAGAGCCTCATAGTCTGTTCACACACACATTCATGTTGTGTACAACCTATTATACGCATTTAGACGGTTCTGATCCTGGTCTATTCATCGTGTGTGTTCCTCATTAGGGCCATTCAGATGGTTCTAGTCGTGTGAATGGACGGGCAGCTGCTGCTCAGCTCATTCACTCACTAATGTGTATGTTTCTGTGCAGGTGCGAGGGCACATTAGCGTTTTTGTTTCTTTACGCCACAGGACAGTTGCGTTCCGGGTATTTATATAGAAGACAGAAAAGAGCTGAAGGAAATGTGTGTGAACATGGAAGAGAAGAGACGGAGAAAGAGGAACAATGCAGACGCTTCTTATCTGTCGCAGTTCTCATCTCTTTTACACCTTCCTCTCATTTGGTGTTTTTTTCACCTGCTTCTCCACATGATCCTTTCCCGTTCATTTCGCCTCCCAAATTAGAAACTCCCTCCCTTCCCACCTCCTCCTCAATGCCTTCCATCGAACACGCGCCTCATTTCCCCTCTTGCCTCCGTCTCCCAATGCGCCTCCATCCATCCTTTTATGTCTCCCTGTAAAGATCGGCCTTGTGTGTTAGGACGCGTTTGCCTCCAGCTGTGATCAGACTTCGGCCTCGTATCGGTGGCGAAGCTGCAGTGTGAACTTTCCTCAGGCTGCTAATGGTTTAACGACGGTGGACTGTTGGACTTGTATAACACTGACGATCAGGTTGTTGTGTGAGTGAAGGGAATTTACAGTAACCATAGAGATGCGTGTTGTAGGGAAGTGGGTGAGTGAATATAAGACTGTGTTACATGCAGAAATATCGGAGATGATCCTTTCAGCAACTTTTTCTAAACCTCCGTGTTTTAACAACTGTTCTGCTCGGACGCCTCCACTTATCCTGGCGGAACATTTCACCAGTTTGTTTCCAAAATGAAATTGTCACCATTTGCAACAAACACAACAACTACAAAACAGCCTTTTGTGTCACCTGTCGACGATTGTGTGAAATGTGAGAAACAATCTGCGAAGTGCTACTGAATTCAAAAATACCTTTAGTGTGTTTGAGATGCTCAGTCTGCTTTGCTGGTCTAACCCTTCTGGTCCAGACTGTCAGAGGACTCACTGAGCTCGTAATGATCACCGTAACCAGGCCCTTCATCACAACCGTCAACTCGACCTCTGCAGACCTGCAGCCTGTGCGTTCGTGCAGCCTAGTCACACGTCACATAGCACTCGGAGCGAGTTTCTAGAGTAAAGCCTACGATCCCCGAAACGCCGTCCAGAAAACTCAAGCATCAGTAGAAACGCAAATCCAGGAAGCGACAACAGTTTGTTTCAGTTGAACAATCAACACAGTTTCTTTTGGTGACTGTAAACGAGAAGTACATTGTTATGTGGAAAATGTGGGTCAGTATCCATGACGACACCTGGCGCTGAGCTTCATGGGGTGAACTCATCTGTGATACTGTAGCTTTGGCTCCAGCCAGAGATCAGCTTCAGTGTAGGATCTACTTCCACCTGGAGGCAGATCTGCTGAACCACAGGGTGATGCTCCGACCGTAGATAATGTACAACATACCTAAATCCATCAGCTCACTCATCTCTCAACGAGTCAGAAACCGTGACACATTAAGTCCAAATCCTAAGACTGGATGACAGAACACATGGAAGTGAGCTTTGGCATATACATAAATATACATTTGTCATTTCCTGTGAACTTTGTTAAAGCCGCCTGAGGTCGTGCTGCATTCGGTGGCTCCTTACTGAGTTTACTGTACAGACCTGGAAGCAGGGAATAAATGTTAATTATGACACACATACACACGAGTACACACGATGGCTCTGAACCTACAACACACACTCAGTTGAGTGGCTATGTGGGACAGCAGCTTGGGGATAGACAACTGACTCACTTTGAGTGGCACATGAATATTTTTATCTGTGTGTGAGTTTTGTGGTGCTTGGTAACCCAGCGTAACCATGGCAGCAGCGTGCTGCTATATTCGACAGCGAGTCCTAGACACCACACACACAGACGGCAGGTTAGGACCGAACGGCCCACACTGCTTACATCTGCTGTGTGTCACCCAGCAGACAGATCATTTCAAACTTAGACTTTTATAATCGACCTTTTCGAATCACAGCATCTAGTATAAATTAACAAATCAACAAATCATAAACCGCACAAACTCCTTCAGCTTCACTGTTCCAGTAAGTGAAGCTGGTCCCTAAACGCCACATGGCACCAAGGCCGGGTTCCCTTATCTATATCTAAACCTATGGGTGTACCTGAACCTATACCTATAATATATCTAAACCTATAGCTATACCTGAGCTCATACCTATACTTTACCTATATACACCTACAGCTATACCTGAGCTTATACCTATACTTTACCTATATACACCTATAGCTATACCTGAGCTTATACCTATACTTTACCTATATACACCTATAGCTATACCTGAGCTTATACCTATACTTTACCTATATACACCTATAGCTATACCTGAGCTTATACCTATACTTTACCTATATACACCTATAGCTATACCTGAGCTTATACCTATACTGTACCTATATACACCTACAGCTATACCTGAGCTTATACCTATACTTTACCTATATACACCTATAGCTATACCTGAGCTTATACCTATACTGTACCTATATACACCTACAGCTATACCTGAGCTTATACCTATACTGTACCTATATACACCTATAGCTATACCTGAGCTTATACCTATACTTTACCTATATACACCTATAGCTATACCTGAGCTTATACCTATACTGTACCTATATACACCTACAGCTATACCTGAGCTCATACCTATACTTTACCTATATACACCTATAGCTATACCTGAGCTTATACCTATACTGTACCTATATACACCTATAGCTATACCTGAGCTCATACCTATACTTTACCTATATACACCTATAGCTATACCTGAGCTTATACCTATACTGTACCTATATACACCTACAGCTATACCTGAGCTTATACCTATACTTTACCTATATACACCTATAGCTATACCTGAGCTTATACCTATACTGTACCTATATACACCTATAGCTATACCTGAGCTTATACCTATACTTTACCTATATACACCTATAGCTATACCTGAGCTTATACCTATACTGTACCTATATACACCTACAGCTATACCTGAGCTCATACCTATACTTTACCTATATACACCTATAGCTATACCTGAGCTTATACCTATACTTTACCTATATACACCTATAGCTATACCTGAGCTTATACCTATACTGTACCTATATACACCTATAGCTATACCTGAGCTCATACCTATACTTTACCTATATACACCTATAGCTATACCTGAGCTTATACCTATACTTTACCTATATACACCTATAGCTATACCTGAGCTTATACCTATACTGTACCTATATACACCTACAGCTATACCTGAGCTCATACCTATACTTTACCTATATACACCTATAGCTATACCTGAGCTTATACCTATACTTTACCTATATACACCTATAGCTATACCTGAGCTTATACCTATACTGTACCTATATACACCTACAGCTATACCTGAGCTCATACCTATACTTTACCTATATACACCTATAGCTATACCTGAGCTTATACCTATACTTTACCTATATACACCTATAGCTATACCTGAGCTTATACCTATACTGTACCTATATATACCTACAGCTATACCTGAGCTTATACCTATACTGTACCTATATACACCTATAGCTATACCTGAGCGTATACCTATACTGTTTTTGGTTAAGTAACTCGTTCTTGTCCAGTCTGAAAGAGAAGCACTGCACTATTCAGTTTCAGTTGATCGTAGCTCAGACTGGTTTTACTACTTGCTGCTTGATATTTCTTATAGTTTGACAACAGCTGGATCACAGTGCAGAGGCCACAGCAGGCAGAGGAGTCTTAACTAAAACATGGCATTTAAAGTAGCCTGGTATGTCTTGATCCAAGCTCAGTTAGTAGCTACTGCTGCTAAAATCCTTAACAACAGCTACGTCCACCAGAGGAGGGTGTGTCTATGCTGAGCTGACAGCAAAGGAAGCCGGAGGGATCATGAACGAGGAGGTGAGCCCTGCTGCTCCAGGAAGCTCTTCAACCGCTTCTCCTCTGAGGACTTGAAGCCGTCGTTTTAACCAGTATTGTTGGACTCTGCTGTGTGGACAGTTACCGACTCTCACGCTGACGTAAAGATGCGGCTTGTTCAGACACCGTCGGATCGATGTAATGATCCTTGTGGGTTTTCAGCCAGAAACGTCAGACACGCACCAGAGAAATGTATCATGAATAAGTGATTCAGTAGCAGAGCGTTGGTGTCTTCAGGTGCATTTCTACGACAAAGTTAAGGGATTCGCAGCCTGTGTGTGTGTGTGTGTGTGTGTGTGTGTGTGTGTGTGTGTGTGTGTGTGTGTGTGTGTGTTTCGTTCTGGGGAAACCAGGCCACAGAAAGATTGGGACAGAGCCAAGAAAAACAGGATATAAATAAGATTAAAGCTAGCAGGGATTATATAATCATACAGCTTCAGAACCAATTCAGTTCAAGGAAGGCAAATAAGCATCGAGGTCATTTCTTACAAAAACTATTTTATGTGATGTAATTAGTTTTTCATGTTCCTTATTGTTCTGCTTTTAATGGATTTTCATAATTTTTTAATTCTAATAGGGTCTTTGTAAGATTAATTTAACTTTCTGTTCCATTGCAGTTTTTTCCATATAAGGTAGTTTTACCACCAGCATGTGGATGGATGTGATTTTAAAGCCTGTTGTGATTCGGTTGCTGAGAATCAAACAAGCTAGAGGTCGAAGACTAAGGAAGTCGGACAAGGTGATCACAGACCACGAGACGACACGGTAGCAACAGACACACAGAAGGTTCACGAGAGGGACATGACCTCACGAGCCACAGGCGCTGAGCACTGCCCCTAGTGGGGGGAATGGAACGTCCAGCCGATGCCTTGCTCTGCTCGCTCAGCTCAGGGACGGTTGGCTAAGCTGGACGGGAGCAGTGGATATGTCATCTGTTGAAATCCTTTGGTCTGACCCCCAGCTGTGAGGAGGCTGCGCTGAGACGTGGTTTCCTGCTGAGACTAAATGTTCCGAAAGTAATGACCTTCAAAATCTGTGGAGACGGAGCAAGAGAAAGCCGAGAGGAAGGAGGAGCGGAGGCAGCGTTCCTCCAGGTGTCTTCATGACGTAGTTCAAATTAAACTTGGGCTCAGGATCAGAGACACAACCAACGATACTTTCACCCTTAAATACTGGAGCCATGTGTGGAACAGCGTTAATCTGTGTTTGTTCTCCACTTGTCCACGTCCGCGTCTGTCAGGTTCATGTGGACTCAGCAGTCACCTTGAACCAGTTGGAGGTTTTCATATTTCCAGTTACGGGGTGTTTGAGCCTCGGTCCTGCCTTTGGACCCAGACGTGTCCTTTGGCTGCTCTGCTAGAAGACTGTGAGCTTTTAATCCTCTCTCTTCTTGGACTGTGATTTCTCTCGGGACCTCTGTCTTTGCTATGCCCTGAATTTCGATGAGCTCTGTGGTATTGGACTCTCAGACTTCCTGGACCTCTGTCTGCTCGGTTGTCTGGACATGGGGAGCTGTTGTCGGATTGATTTACGGATGCTCCCGTTCGGTGGAGGTTGAGGCTGTGTGTGTCTTTGTGTGTATTATGAGGATCGTCTGTGCATCGTACCACCAGCACATATGTTTGCTGTGTCTGGCACCTTGTCACTGACCAGCCCAGTCTTTCGTGTGCAGCTCAACCAGGGTGTTTTCAGTTTAAGAGCCTCCGTCTGGTTTCCAGATTCTCGCCAGTATCGCACTGCAGCAGGAAACGTGAGCTTTGACCGTAATCGTTTGGGCTCATGTTGTATTCAACACACAGCAACTGTGCTCGAATCCAAACTGGCTGAAAAGCTCGCTCTTCCCTGCAGTGACTGAGTTTTGCTACATCACATTAAATGGCGTCCAGCCGACAGAGGAACGAACCTGCGGGACCCGAAGCTTCACATCATCATTTCTTTCCTTCTGCGTAACAGACAAAGAAATAATCTGTTCCATAAACAGTGATTGATCAGCGCAGGCAGCAACTCACCAATCATCCCGTCCTGCCTTCCTCTAGTCTTTCTCCCTCATTACCTTCTCTTCTCTCCCTTCATTACCTTCTCTTCGCGCCATAAATCTCCTCGTCTGCCTTCTGCTACTCTTCACTTCTGTCCATCACCTCGTTTTCTATCCCTTTTGTCTCCTCCTCCTTCATCTGCCTCCTTCTCGTTGACCCCGTCTCTTCATTTTTCCCTTATTCATACATGTTCATCATTTCATTCAGCTCCCTGTTACTGTATTCTCCAGTTCACCTGTCTGTCTGCTCCAATCAGCTCCTGTTCCCGTGAGAGACCGTGGAGAGAAAACAGTTTTAACAGTTGACCACGTCACTGCTCTGGATGCTCTTATCTGGTGACCGGAGCTCGTTCACCTCTGTTCCTTTTCTAGTTTTGTCACTTGAACCATCATCGTGATTTTTCTTCCCTCATAATTTAACAGACCATCTCATGTCTACACAAAATGGCATCACTGACTTTGCTTCAGCCGCGTTTTGCATTGTCACTTCCTTTTAAAGTCACGTCTTTGTGCTGTGTTTCTCGACTTCTTCCTCCCCTTTCTCCCCATATTCTCACATCCTCCTCTCTCTGTGCCGGGCTTCTCAATGTGGCAGCTTAAGTAGGTCGACGCTGACAACTGAGCGCTGCACAGACAGAGAGGAAAAATTATTTCTGCTCTGTGTGGGCTTCCATGCAAACACAGTTTGTGGCTGAACGCGGCTGCACTCTGCAGATCTAGAGGGATTCAGAACCGTGAAAATGTGAGGATGTCTGGAGCTGGTGCCCCAATCGGCCTTTGGATGAGCGTCTGTGAGCCTTGAGCCTCTTACAGGCCTGAACTCTGTCCTTTCTGGAGGTCGGGTCCGGTTCGTCGGCCTGTCAGTCTCAGGTATGTGGTCGGCATCATCTAGTGGTTGTTGGTAGTGACGACAAAGGACTTAATGTGGAAGGAAATGTTCCGGCTCAGCCAGACGTGTAAGAAGCATCCAGTTACTCACTGCATCAGGAAAACTACAGCGTACGTCTGAACCTGGAGGAGGAACCAGTGGACCTGCTTCTGGTTCAGACACAGTCGGAACAAAAGCTCGGTGTCCAAAACCAGCGTCCTGATAAAAACCCAACAAATCCCACATAAGCAAGCTTTTAAACTGTACCACAGGAGAAAAGCCACAAGGTGAGGAACGTAGAGGAACGTAGAGGAACGTAGAGGAGCTCAGTGTATGAGGGACGTCCCAGCTCCTGAACCTACAGCAGCTTGACTAAGAGTTGGGTCAGTGACCAGAACCATCTCTACCCACCAGCTTCCCCCCAAAACTAAACGAAGGCAGCAACGAGGCTCAACACGTCACGGGTCACTAGTCTGTGTGGGGGGGTCTGTGGGTTTAGAGAGAGCTTTTTGACAGCATCGTTATTCAGACCAGCGGGAGGCTGACTGTTCTAACCTCCTCCTTCTAACCCGCTGCAGGGGGCAGCTCTCCTCCAGATGCAAATCAGAACAAGGAAAGAAAAAACATAGTAAGCAGTGAATCCTCTCCGTGTGTCTGGTTGGCTGTGAGGAGGGTCAGGTGTCGAGTGTAGACTTTCCACACAACCACGAATGAGAGGCCAAGGTCAGAGGCTTAAACACCTCTGAACCGGTTCAAAACACTGTAGAGATGTGACAGCTCACCAGCGTCAGAACTGATCAAAGTGAGGCTTGCAGCTGTTTAACGAGTTTCAGCTGTGCAGCTAATGAGCGACAGCATCTAGTAAGTAGTGAATGTTTGCTCAGCTCAGTCAGTAGAAAAGCCTGACGTGCAGCATGTTCAGAAACATATTCAGCGGCTTCCAGACAAACACTCAGCAGTGGAACGTTGCCAAAGACTTTTTTATATGTTAGTTTCTGTTTTGCACTCCAGCATCAAACCAAGGGACTCAGCCAATCAGCAGGGTCTTATCAGCGACATGTGATCGTGGAACGTAGCCGTGAAGGCCACCGGAGGCTGACAGACTCCTCCGACGTGGTGAGGGTTCGGGTTGCGGCCGTTCCTCTGCCTCTTTCTTTCGCCTCCACATTTAAAGGAAGGAAATTAGCTGTTTGTCACTCACTGGTCATAGATCAGTTAAAAGGCCAGTGTATCTGATGTACAGTCATGGCCTGTGTCAGTGATGTAGTGTTAGAACAGACACACAAGCTAAAATCCAGGAATGGACTGAATTGTCTGTTTTGGCAGCAGCCTCCTTCAGCTCAGCACCGATGCTGCGATGGGGCCTGTTCACCGTTGATCTTCCTCTTTATTCCAAGCATGAAGCGTTTGCTATTCGCCCGAGTTTGTCCAAAACGTGTCACTAGTGTGAAACTGTACAAAAAGCGCGTAACTCCAATGAAAGACAAACTACAGGACTCAGCACACAGTGTATGTTGGGCCAGTAAGCCCCTGAACATGTACAGAGCTGAGGACAGTGACTCACTTCCTTCAGTAAATATCAGAAGACGTCATGTCTTCATACAAGAAAGAACCACAGTCCTCTGGTCAGTAGACGCTGTCCAGTCAGGGAACGTCCTGACTCGAACGGTGGGTACGATGCGTCCGCTATCACAAACAGCTTACGAGTCATTAATAGTATGACCTGTAATATTCAGTCACACACGCGTATTCAGGGCCTCGGCTGTCAAAGTGGCCTCCTACTGTAGATGGTAAAAGGTTTTGGCAGAACAGGAGAGAGGAGGAGATGAAGGAAGACAAAAAGGAATAGAGGCACACACCAGATGAAAAGAGAGGAGGGATGGAGAGGATTCATATAGATTTGATAGATTGGAAGCTGGAGGCAGAGAGAACGCCTGAGAAAGAACAAAATAAATTGGATGGAGTGAGAAAGAAACAAAGTGAGAGGGAGACAATGGCTGCATGAAATTGGATTGAAACAGAAACAAAAGGGGAGATAACAAGAACAGGAGGCGGAAAATAGAGAACGAGAAAAATTAAGACTGAGCGAGAAGCAAATGAAGTCGAGCGAAGGACGAGAGAGAGAAACACGCAGAACAAATAAAAGGACACAGTCCCAACACCGGTGGATAATAATACGGCGACACAAGAGCAAGTTCAGAGCAGTTTTGTTTTACATGATTAGCATCTGTCTCCTCAGCGTTTGCACTGAATTCAGGGAATCCATCCTGCACGTGTAGATTTATTTGATCCTGATGGACGTATCGATCTGTAGCGAACCTGGAAAGAGAAGAGAGAAGAAGAGACGCAGACGCCAAAATGAACAGACGACAGAGAGAGAAAGAAACGAAACCAACAGGGGCTAACGGAGGGAGACGGAGGGAGGCGGAGGGAGACGGAGGGAGGCGGAGGGAGGCGGAGGGAGATGGAGGGAGACGGAGGGAGGCAGAGGGAGGCAGAGGGAGATGGAGGGAGGCGGAGGGAGGCGGAGGGAGGAGGAGGGAGGCGGAGGGAGATGGAGGGAGATGAAGGGAGACGAAGGGAGGCGGAGGGAGACAAAGGGAGACGGAGGGAGGCGGAGGGAGACGAAGGGAGACGAAGGGAGGCGGAGGGAGGCGGAGGGAGGCGGAGGGAGACGGAGGGAGACGAAGGGAGGCGGAGGGAGACGAAGGGAGACGGAAGGAGGCGGAGGGAGGAGGAGGGAGACGAAGGGAGGTAGAGGGAGACGAAGGGAGGCGGAGGGAGACGACGGGAGGCGGAGGGAGACAGAGGGAGACGAATGGAGGCGGAGGGAGGCGGAGGGAGGCGGAGGGAGACGGAGGGAGGCGGAGGGAGGAGGAGGGAGATGGAGGGAGGAGGAGGGAGACGAAGGGAGGTAGAGGGAGACGAAGGGAGGCGGAGGGAGACGACGGGAGGCGGAGGGAGACGGAGGGAGGAGGAGGGAGACGAAGGGAGGTAGAGGGAGACGAAGGGAGGCGGAGGGAGACGACGGGAGGCGGAGGGAGACGGAGGGAGACGAATGGAGGCGGAGGGAGGCGGAGGGAGACGGAGGGAGGAGGAGGGAGACGAAGGGAGGTAGAGGGAGACGAAGGGAGGCGGAGGGAGACGACGGGAGGCGGAGGGAGACGGAGGGAGACGAATGGAGGCGGAGGGAGGCGGAGGGAGACGGAGGGAGAAGGAGGGAGGCGGAGGGAGGCGGAGGGAGACGGAGGGAGGCGGAGGGAGGAGGAGGGAGATGGAGGGAAGGATGGGTTGCCAGCAGATGGTCTTCTTGAAAGCAGGACGTGAGAGTGGTGTCACTGCTTCTCCCTCCATCGTCCTCTTCCGCAGGTTGACTCTAAGAGCATTCAGGGTTTCCTCCTCGGCTCTTTGATCCCTTTAAGGAGCCATCGGCGTTGCCTCCTCATACCAAGAGGTTTTTTTGGAGGATTTTGAGGAACAAGGAAGAATCTAAAAATAAAAGTTGAATGAGTCTTTTTTTCTCGCTTGTCTTGTGTTGAGTCCTTCTGCCTCTGACGTCTTTCAACGCTTTAGAGCCTCGTTCACCAGAGTAACGTTCGTCTTCCTGCGGGGTTGGACTGTGTATTACTGCGTATTATTACTATGATGGTGTCCGTGGATCCTGCATCCTCCTCACGTCACTGGGGCATTTCTCTGATCCTGACGTGGACGACGCGTGAAAGGCAACAGCGAATGTTGGAGGTAGAAGTGCAACAGGTAGCAAGACGTCACAGACAGCGCTGACGTGAAGACGTGTGCGTGTTACCGCGTTGAGACGTTTCTCAGCAGTCAGATCGTGGGTCCTACGTCGTTGGAGTGTGTGTTTCTGACGCTGAAAATAAAAAATAACATCCAACAAACACAGGTGTCGGAGCGACGCCGTCCATTCTGCGTCCAAAGCTTAAGTCGCATTTTACTGTCAATAATACTGAAGAAGCAAACACAAGCAGATCCAGTGACAGCTGAGCGTGAAGTGGTTCCGTGCACTTGAATCTGTATAATGGATCATTTTCTTTGTGGCTGTGGCTTTTGTCTGGTTTTGACCCGCGTCTGTCTCCTCCTCCCAGATACATCCATGCCCTGTACCTGGGAGCCCGGAGCCGCTGGCACAGCGACGGGCCCCACCGCCACGTCCGCTGGCGGCTAATGTTCGAGAGTGCTGACATCACCATGCTCCGCCTCCTGGAGGCCTTCCTGAAGTCGGCCCCGCAGCTCGTCCTGCAGCTCAGCATCATGATCCATGGCAACGCGGTCCTTCCTCTGCAAGGTGAGAGCTGTCACGCTCACACAGAGGGTCTTGATTCGTGTGGTCATGTCCTCAGTCTGGGGGGACACAAAATGGAGGACGTACTAAATATGACCTCAGCCTCTCAATCCTGCCTGTTCGTTATGTTAGTGCTGATGAGAATCATCATTAACTACTTCATAACTATCAGTGCTACCAGTCAATCATTACTGGTTCCAGTTCTCCAAATGTGAGGATTTACTGGACTTTCCCAGCAGAACAAGCTGCATCTGTCACTTCCTGCCTCTAATCCCTTTGTGTTGGGTTCATTCCTTAAGCAGCAGCTTTGGTTTGTTTCTCAAGCTGCGATCTAGGATGTGAGGCGTCATCGGTCTGACTGAATTACTGTGTCAGTGGAAAGAAGCTCATACGCGTCATGTGACATCACATCAGCGCTGCATGGAATCGTCCCACATTTATTTATCATCACCCTCTGCGAAGTGATCAGTAAATCAGTGATCGGCAGTTGATGAAAAAATGATAATAACGTACAACAAGCAATAACAAATGAACAAGTCGACACAACAAGAGGCAGACGCGTCAAACTAAAATCCAAACTACTGTATAGTGAGCAGCTGTCAGTGATTAATTCAGTTGTAAGTGGCTTGTAACAGTCAGTGTCAAGGTAAAACACCTGACGTTTCACCACTTGTTCCACACAGACAGAACCGGTTCTGGACCCGCCAACGTCAGTCAGGAACATTTATCCAGCGTTTCCCACATACAACAATGTGACGCAGCAACAAGGGCACTGAAAATTAAAGATCAGCGTCAGGTCTAGTTTGGCTGTTATTTTATTTGCAGAATGTGAATCTAATGATCCATTTTTGTAGTCGTGTTAATGGTGTAATGTCAATGAATGACATGGTGAAAACACAGATCTGAGAAGAAATATGAATAGAAATTTAATTTAAATTAAATTATGTGAACTTGATACCAGATCCAAAACGGTTCTGTTGAGAAAGAGATTTGTTTTTTAAAGTTCTGTAACAATCTCATTCAAACCTCATTACGTCTCACCTGAAGTTCTCATTCTTTGATCAAATGCTATTAAAATTAAAGTCGGTGCGTCCTGCTCTCTCTTCCAGTTTTCATCGTGGCTAATTCGAGACGAGACTGAATGATTAACACACATGAATGTTTAATGTCTAAAGCTCTGGCAGCTTATGATCATGTGACTTCAGTTGAAACTAGAGCAGACTAAATGTTATCCAGGGTATTTTCACAATAAAATACACCATAGATGACACTGGACATTGCACTGGCACGTTTCAACAAAGCTAATGTGAATATGTATGTGAGGTTCTGTCTTCCCTCTGTCCCTCCAGGCCTTTCCGCCTCTGCCTCTCTGGTGTCTCTAGCCTGGATGATCGCCTCCTATCAGAAGGTTTTACGTGACTCCCGTGACGACAAACTGCCAATGTCCTACAAGGCCATGATCGCCCAGATGCTCTGGCACTTCTTCACCATTGGGGCGAGGACCGTGGCCTTTGCCCTGTTTGCCTCCGTCTTCCAGCTCTACTTTGGCATATTCATCGTTAGTCACTGGTGCGGATACACGATGGCATCTCTTTAAAAGCTGCGTGAAAAAAAGTCCACGGCCACCATTAGAGTTTCAGCAATGCTAGGATGCTACTTACTGACACGAGTGTTTGTGATCGAGCTTCCGACTTCAGGAAACATTGAAAACATACAAAGAATAACGATCACAATTTATATTGTACTTATTTCTGTTGAATGCAGCCCTTTAATCATAGTAGTGTTTGCTAATGTAAATATCAATGTGTTTAATATGTACAGTAGCTTTGTTATGTCAAGAAGTCAACACTAAAAATATTAAGAAATAAAACTCCAATATTATTCTCACTTATTAACTGTGCAGATAAAACATCTGTGGACAAGTAGCGACATTTTGTCCTGATTAAACTAAGATCATCTCCCACACGTGGATTGTTTATTGGTGCTTAAAGAGTTTCCTACTCTTTCCTTCCGTAGCAGCTCGTTGATTTAAAGCACTAGAGACTCGCTGCGTGGAGTCATTATACGTATTAATGATGTATGATGGTGTTTGCCAGTCGCTGTAAACAACATTAGAGAACTGACGCAGTGCTGCGTATATGTGACATCATATAAGTCATCACGGCGTCTGTACTGGTGATTACGACACAAACGTTGTTGTTAGCAGTGGCTTCTTTATGTTGCAGGTGTGTTATGACCTTCTGGATCATCCAAGGTGAGACTGACTTCTGCATGTCCAAGTGGGAGGAGATCATTTACAACATGGTCGTGGGCATCATCTACATTTTCTGCTGGTTCAACGTGAAGGAGGGTCCGAGCCGCTTCCGCATGACTGTCTACTACTCGGTGACGCTGGCTGAGAACGTGGCGCTGACTGCGGCGTGGTACACCTACCGCGGGCCGCACACCTCGGACTCCTACGCCCTGGTGGTGGTGTGCCTGGTGGCTTGCAGCTTTGCGCTAGGAACCTTCTTCATGTTGGTGTACTACTGCTGGCTGCACCCTGACGGGCCCGTTCTGGGTTCACAGTGGGGAGCGTGTGTGGACGAGGGCGTCGTGGGAGCGGGGGGAGTGGCGGGAGTGATCGACGCGTGCTTGACCCCATCCCAAGGGTCCCAAACGGACATGGTTATCACCAGCCCTCCAAGGACCCTCCCCAGGACTAAAGAGACAGGAGAGCCAGTTCCTGGGGAACGGGATAAGGAGAGAGACCGGGACAGCTGCCTGCCTGTCTTTCAGGTGCGTCCCTCTCCTTCCTCTTCTCCTGCACTACTTCACAGGACCTCATCCTCATCGCGCGCACAGGAAGGACCCGTGATCCGCATCGACCTCCCAAGGAAGCGGTACCCAGCCTGGGATGCCCACTTCATCGATCGGCGCCTCCGCAAGACCGTCCTGCTACTGGAGACCACGTCGAGTGTTAGTCCCCGAATACAGTACAGGAGTAGCATGATGGGCAGTAAAGAGGTATTAGAATATGAAACTACCGTCTAAACCAACAGAGGCTGTTAAACTTCAGACTGCAGTCTGTGACCAAGGGACCTAGGACCAGCATGAGACCCGTTCTCCTCCTAGGGCTGCCTATGCCACGATACGCATGGAAGAGAGGCACAAAGTGTTTTTAGAAAAACAAGTACGTCAAAACATGATTGTAAAATGTGAAGCGCAATCTGGGACCAAGGCTCTCGCTTTAGGACTCTGGAGTACGTAGCACCACAAGCTGAGGAAAGGAGCCACAAACTTTTCTGAACGCTGGAGGTGAGACATCGCTCAACCTGTCACCAAGGAGCTTCACGTATTGTTTCATCCTGCATGGTCAGAACAAGCACTGAATGAGGAAGGTGCAGAGTTTACCGAGTCTGCTGCATGAACTGGAAACTCACCAGAGACGTACGAGGAACCGTTTACACTGGCTGCGTGAAACACGTTCGTTGACAGATGACGGAGACTCGCTGTGTAACGAACAACATTTACATCATTTGCAGGTCGAAAGATGCCTAATGCATGTGTCTGCGGTAAAGCTGGGCTAAATTTGGTTGATAGAGATTTAGGTTATGTAGTCATACAGACATAGTGTTAGCACGTAATTATGAAATAAACGCTGCGTTTTCTCCGTGCGGACCAGGACGTGATCATAGTGTAAAGTATAGTAAAATAATGGTCACTTACAGTCATGAATATCTCGCTTCCAGCCAAATTTAGCCCATTTCAGTCCTGATAAACATTTTTTACATCCAACACCTTCTGTTAGAGTGAATGGCGTCAAAAGTAGGAATGACGTCAGAAAGCGTTTGCATGGCCATCACTAAATCTGACAAGTGTCTGTGGTGTCAGTGCATTGAATTCAAACTGATGAGTCACCGTTCACGCATCACATGTTACAAAAAGCCCCACAGTTTACTGAACCGCAGTCAACACTGGATGTGAGCTGTAAAGTGGATGGCGGCTGCTGTCTCTCAGCACACGAGCAGCGACTAGGTGTCGTATGAGCTGCTAAGCTTCATTTTACTCGTGAGGGTCAGTGTGTAGATCTCAGTAACTGCAGCTCTGGTTTGGATTCACCACGGACCTGGTAAGAGCTGCCAGAAGACTCCAGACGGTTTGGCAGGTTAGCTGCTCGTCTCCTGTTATACATAGAATGTTGAGGCGTGTGTTTGAAAGGTGCTGTTGTTTACAAAATGTACAGTGAAGGCCTTTGGTAGTTTAGGTAGATGCTGGATGGTTAATGGCGTCATCACCGGAACGACTGGTTCTGATAAACCACAGAGGTTCAGACTCCACTATGAGAAAGCAGCTGGAAAGAGAAGAGCAGCTCAGAACTAGCAGTTCTGTCTCTTCCTGCTCCGCTTTCTCTTCATCAGTAGCTGTAACGGCACAATTTAATGTTTGCAGCATTTAGGAGATGCAGCGTTCAGGGGGTCCCCACGGTGTCGCGTCAAGCCTCTTCACATATGCTGATCCATCACATGAGTCACGACAGACTTGGGCCACGGCTTTGGGTGGGATGATTTTCAGGGGGCTGACGTGGAGGTGAGACATCTCATACATCTGCAGGTGTTACAGCGGTTCTTTCCATGCGTGGAAGCTGTTTAACACCGGTGGATCAGACTGAGGAACACGAACAGGAAGTAATAATGACGCTGACCTGAACGAATGGTGCTGAACAGGCCACGAGCCTTTTGTGGTGGGAATAAGTGGTTATAATAAGCTGATTATATATCGACTTGAACAAAGTATGTTACCAAGTAAAACGTGAGTGAAAAAACTGAAGTCATCTTTTAATGCAAGTATTTATGTTTATTTATTTTTGTATTTGTTTTATATGAATTTCTCTATTGTTTACTCACTCAGTGGCCATGTCTTTGGTATGACTCTTATATTAAGATGTAAAAATGACTTTTTTTTACTCATTCTATATATGTGTACATAGCAGAGTGACACTATGCTACGGTGTGTGTGGTTTGTATGTATAGTATGTACAGTACGTACTGTATGTAAGGATGTGCTCTAGGTTTTTTTGATAATGCTGCTTAAACATCCTCTGAGTGAATGAGCAGAAAAATAAACCAGTGGTGAAAATATCTATGATGATGTTTAAAAAAGAACTCATGCTGTTCTGATAACTGTAGATGGGAATAATAAAGTAGTAAACATGGCTGAACTGCCAGGATGCGTGTGTGTCTTCTGATGGTACCAGCAGCTAATTCTTCGTTTCCTCTATGTGTGTGAGCGTCCGTCCAACCCACTGTACGTTTCCAGTTTACTCCCCTTACTCCACCTGCTCCCCTTCTTCTTTGTTCTACCACCTTCGTCTCCATCTCTTCCTCCCACACACACACACACACAGAGTACATGCATAAATTCACACAGATGCTGAATGATGAGGTCTGGTGTCTGGTGAGTCGGGTTAGCAGTTGCTTTCAGCCTTCCAACGTCAGGGTGAGAAGCTGTTTCTCTGCTGTCACTGGACACATTGATTTCTCTCTCTTTAAGAGAGACGTGGACTCAAAACAAACACGAGGATCCTCCTTCACTTCACTGTTATGTTCTAGCCTTGGTCTCATAACCACAAAGCAAAACCAAACGTGGATTATTCAGTTACACCAGGTAAGACACCGAGTATGAGAGGACAGTGACAGGAAAAGATCAGAATTAGCAAAATGTAGAGGAGCTGGGTTCACTCCGAAGATACTCAGTGTGATTCCCAACCTTTGTGCCTGAGAAATCATCAGCTGCTGTGGAACGTTATCGGATCGTTTCTCTGAGTGAGCGGCGTGTAGTGACAAGCAGAACAATGAAAAGCTTCCACAGACGGTTGAACCTCCCACTGCCACCAGCCCAACACGGTTCACGGGACAAAGCCAAGCTTCGAGCGAAAGCAAACAAGCTGGACTGAAGGTTGTCTGGTCTGTGGGTTGACTTTTGCTGGGAACCAACCGAGCCATTATTGACAGAATAATATGATATTTCACATCAAGGGACAGTTAGTTAGTTAGTTAGTTAGTTAGTTAGTTAGTTAGTTAGTTAGTTAGTTCAGATGGTACATGCCTTAACTTTTTAATTTTAAATTTTAAATCTCATTGGCAAACACATTAAATTATAAAGGCAAAGTCCACCTGAAAATAAAGCCTGGAGTCAAATGAAAAAAGCTCATTGATTTCTTTTCCATGACAAAAAATCGAATATGTGCCTCCAGGCCCTGTGGTGTCGCCCGTTGTTTTACAGTTTTTTACGGTTGCTAAACGACAGTGAGCACAACTGGAGATACATGTGCAAAACTCTAACTACAGTCTGCTCTACCAAAAGTCACCTGAGCTGAACAGTTCACATCACCTGCAAAACTCATTCAAAGCAACACAACTCTAAACACATGGCTCAAAACAGCTCAGTGCAGCAAAACACTATGCACAACCGTCACTGAGATAACACACACTGTCACTCAGAACACACTGAGAGAAAAAACACTAACACTAAGCACCAATACAGAAAATACCAACTAAAACCTTTACAGTTGAAAGAATTTCAAAGAAAAGAGAAACATTCTGTCACATGATTTATTTCAATGTTTGGAACATAACAATTCTTTACTAAGGTAAATGAAAATTAGCAGTTTGCTTCAATAGTTGATAGTCATTTATGGGAATTACAGTAATGAGAAGAAAAAGGTAGAAACATACTGTATATACTGTAATTTGAACAAATAATTGAGGGGCTGATCCTGCCTCCCTCTAGCATCAGGCCACAGGTTTTCACCAACATCACATCTAATGTTCTCTCTTGCCATGAATCTGGGGAAGAACCTTATCCATCCCTGGATCCTCTGGACTCGTGTCCTCACATCCGGCACTGTAACTGTAACATGGCTTCCAGAAGAGACATTTGGTCATGTGGGTGGTGATCAGACACTTTCCACCTCTATTGGGTTGAGGAAGGGTGAATATGCAGGCAGGTACAAAACTTGCCACCTTCTCCCTCCACAAACCCGTCGTCCTTGATCCATTTCCAAAATTACTCTTTCTGAGCTCTACCTATATATATATATATATATATATATATATATATATATATATATATATATACATATACATACACACACATGTATATGCAAATATATATATATATATATGTGTGTGGGGGGGGGGGGCACTAACAAGTCTAAAACAAGTCACCTGTTTAGCCTTTCAGCTGAAACTACAATCAGCAGTGTTTGAAAGGCTCAGGGTTGAAATCTATTCCATTTTGAATGTGTGGTCTTTCTGAGCTCTACCTATATATATATATATATATATATATATATATATATATATATATATACATACACACACATGTATATGCAAATATATATATATATATATATGTATGTGTGTGTGTGTGGGGGGGGGGCACTAACAAGTGTAAAACAAGTCACCTGTTTAACCTTTCAGCTGAAACTGCAATCAGCAGTGACAATCTATTCTGTTTTGAATGTGTGGTTCACAGTTTTGACAGCAGTGTGTTAGCATTTGAACAAAGTGCTGTAAATCCACAGTGTTGTGCAGGTTGTGGTTAAAGTCATGGGATAAGTGTGTAGAGTTTTGAAAACTGTGTTCAAGCAATGAAAAATGAACTAGAGTTTGGTCCACATGAACTGATGCTGTGCAGACTGTAGTTAGAGTTTTGCACATGTGACTTCAGTTGTGCCCACTGTCGTCTAGCAATCGTAAAAAACTGTATATATATACACACACACACACACACACACATATACATGCAAATATATATGTATGTGTGTGTGTGGGGGGGGGGGATTACTAACAAGTGTAAAACAAGTCACCTGTTTAGCCTTTCAGCTGAATCTGCAATCAGCAGTGACAATCTATTCTGTTTTGAATGTGTGGTTCACAGTTTTGACAGCAGTGTGTTAGCATTTGAACAAAGTGCTGTAAATCCACAGTGTTGTGCAGGTTGTGGTTAAAGTCATGGGATAAGTGTGTAGAGTTTTGAAAACTGTGTTCAAGCAATGAGAAATGAACTAGAGTTTGGTCCACATGAACTGATGCTGTGCAGACTGTAGTTAGAGTTTTGCACATGTGACTTCAGTTGTGCCCACTGTCGTCTAGCAATCGTAAAAAACTGTAAAAGCAGAAACAAGAAACCTTCCTCTTAGATTTGCTTTGTTCTGCTCAGCTGTTTGTGATGATGTTGGGAGAAGATTAGATTTTCGTCTTCTCTTGAATACGGATGCATTAGTCATTTCTCCACCACTGGTCCACTTTTTTAGTTAATATATCACTGCCCAATTTTGTCTCCTGTTGCCATGGAAACGAGATGATCATTAAGCCCCTATCTCCCTGGTCACCATGGGGGGGTCACCACGACCGTGTGTGTGTGTTTGAGGTCAGGGCTACGGGTTTGTTGGTACGTCCTGCTTCTGCAGTATAGACCTTCCTGCTCCTGTTCTGACCGTCAGGTTTTGCCGCGGCGCTGCCTCCCCATGGACAAAGCCCGTCACTGCACCTGGAGACATCCAGGCTCAGTAATAGTACAGAAAATCAGTGTTGGCTCACACACGGTGGCGCCACAGTGGTGCAGATGTTAGCAGTGGGGCCTCACAAGGTCCCGGTTTGACTCCACCAGTCACCCAGGAGCTTTATGTACCTTCGCTATGACAGTCGTTCCTGAACAACCTCCACGGCCTCACACAAACATCTACTTTAAACCAAGGTTGGACAGAAAGGACGAGCGTAAATGTTGTGTTTGTGTGTTGTCATGGCCGAGAGAATGGAAGAACCTTATCAGGCGCTGGTGGAGTTTCCTCTCTGACAGGAAGTGGACTTCCTCTGCTTCCTGTTCTCTCCTCCTGTGTGTCCCCAGGAGGCTCGGTAAAGACCAATCAGTGCAGAAAAAGAGGGAACACGAATGAAACAGAGACAGACGTTGGAATAAGTCGACAGAGAGAGACAAAGGGAGCGATGGAAAAAATAACTGATGGACAGCAAGAGACAAACTGAAGCAACAAATACATTCAGGAAGAAGGTGACCAGAACTCAGCTGACCCGTACACGACAGGTCCAGAGGAGGGACAACACGCGATGGACTATGAACCAAAGAAATCCAAGAAGGTACAGTAGCTTCGATTCTGACCCTTAGTTCCCAACTTTCATCTGGTTCAGGCGATTTGGAGGATCTGTTCCTGAAAGTTCGCCAAAACTAACTGGGTCACTTTTACCACTTGGTCCAAATCTGGACGTAGAGCTCACTGGCTGAAATTCAGAAGAGTGAGTGACCAGAGCTGGACCTTTGGTGTGTTGGGTTCACAGAGGTTACTGCTTACAGTGGGTTTCTTCACGTTCTGGGTTCTGTGTGTTCTGTTCTGTCAACAGACCCTTTAGAGGAAACACACACACGGTGCAAAGCAAAGCAAGCTACTAAAACTACTACAATCTAAAATCACTTCATTTAGTGCTGCCAGGTGATTCATCTAAAATATAAAGTTTCGTGTAGTAAAGCAAATGCAATCAATGAAATAATGAGCGATACAGAGAAATAAATGCTAAATTTAATAATAATGGATTTTTTAAATAAAGCTCTGTTTAAACTACGGTTGTGATTCAGTCTCGTGTTGTGTTGTTGCTCATTTGTGTTGATTTTAACAGACGCGTTGATTTGACACAATAGTCCAACTTTTTGAGGAACGTAGGAACAGGCAGAAGTAAACGGCTCCAGTGGCAGGATGTGACATCGAGCACATTCATTACAAAAGGTAATTATGTCCGAAAAACAATGGAACGAGACGTAGCACAAAGCTCCTCAGCCAGAATTCGTCCGACGCCAGAGATGCTCAGATCAGCAACGAGCTTCAGTCAAACAGAGCAGACAGACTGAGTCTATGTTTATTCAGCACCGTGTCAATGACGCGACCACGTCACTGTCTGCTGTCAGTGTCAGTCAGCAGGGAGCCGTCAGAGATCACTGCTCACCTGTGAGTCACAGCTGGAAGAGCCAGAGGCGCACACACACACACACAAACACACAGACACACACAGACACACAGACACACAGACACACACAAACACACACATACACACAAACACACACACACGCACACAGACACACACACACGCACACACACAGACACAGAAACACACACACACACAGACACACATAGACACACACACACAGACACAGACACACACACACACACAGACACACACACAGACACACACAAACACACAGACACACACACACACACAGACACACACAAACACACACACACACAGACACACACACACACAGACACACACAGACACACACACACACAGACACACACAGACACACACACACAGACACAGACACACACACAGACACACACACAGACACACACACACAAACAGACACACACACACGCACACACACAGACACACACAGTGTTTACAGTTGTGTTGCTTTGATGTGAACTGTTTAGCTCAGGTGATTGTTGCTGTTCAGGCTGTAGTTAGTTTTGCGACTCCAGTTGTGCACACTGTCGTTTAGCAATCGAAAAAATCTTTAATTCACACGTGGTGCAATTAGTTTGAGATTCATTTGTTTGAATTTGATCTGTCAACCACTTAGTTTCCAACTTTATATTAATTTAATCAAGATCACGAATATTGGATGTAAAGAAAATATTCCTTTTATTCAGTATTCACAGTATCCGTGTTGTCCCACTGCTGGTGATGCGGTAGATCCCTGCATTGGTTCCTGCGGTGGAACCCTGCGGTGGTTTCTGCGGTGAAACCCTGCGGTGGAACCCTGCGGTGGTTTCTGCGGTGGAACTCTGCGGTAGATCCCTGCATTGGTTCCTGCGGTGGAACTCTGCGGTGGTTTCTGCGGTGGAACTCTGCGGTAGATCCCTGCATTGGTTCCTGCGGTGGAACCCTGCGGTGGAACCCTGCGGTGGTTTCTGCGGTGGAACTCTGCGGTAGATCCCTGCATTGGTTCCTGCGGTGGAACTCTGCGGTGGTTTCTGCGGTGGAACCCTGCGGTGGAACCCTGCGGTGGTTTCTGCGGTGGAACTCTGCGGTAGATCCCTGCATTGGTTCCTGCGGTGGAACCCTGCGGTGGTTTCTGCGGTGGAACTCTGCGGTAGATCCCTGCATTGGTTCCTGCGGTGGAACCCTGCGGTGGCGCTGTGTGGACATGTTGCTGTGAAGGCTAACTGCTCGTCTCGGTGTCTCTCCAGGGTTTCGTGTCTCCGATCAAGAGGCTGGTCTGGTCCAAGTCCAGTCGCAGGGCAGCGGATCGAGGCAGCGTTTACCGCCGCCCGCTGCACACGGTCCCCCTCTACCCCCCCGACTACCTCATCCACCCAGAGAGACTCATCTTCGACTACGTAGAGAAGGAAGTCAAGGTAGTGAAGTGTACCTGAGTTGCCGTTACCATGGCGACCACCCGCACAGCTGCTTGACACCTTCTTCTCTCCCTAGTTTCTGGGTCACCTGACCTGGGTCTCCGTTTCGCTGAACCCCTCCAGCCGAGATGAGCTGCTCCAGCTGCTGGACACGGCCAGGGTTTGTAATCAACCGTCCTCTACGATCAGTGACCTCTGAGGCCTGGACTCAAGAGCTTCAACGCTGTAGTGTTTAGTTAAGGAATGTCTGGTTGAGTCCAGACACTTTGCCCTCACCCAACCGGTGGAGGCAGATGGCCGCTCACGCTGAGCCTGGTGCTGACGCAACACGTGGGATTCGTTTCTATTCAGTGTCGGGTCTTAAACCACTATGTGCCTGGAGATAACTTTGTTGGTGCTATAGAAATAAACTGAACTGAACTGAGATTAGTTTGACAAGTAAAATCACTTATAAGTGTAAAAAAGCCGTATGTAGAGGATTGAATAATTAAAAGGTAACGTATGTAGGCAAGTGAAGTAATGAAATGAATCATGTACAATGAATAAGAATGATGATGAATGATGTTAGTTAGTAACCGATCTATTTATAATCACTGGAATGAATCACAAATCTACAATCACGGTTCAGCATTTAAAAACTGACGTTGGAGGATCTTATCTCTGTGTTCAGTCATCAGAAATGAATAACTCAGAGCTGAACCCTGAGCCACAGCTGATCGTCAGTAAAGTAAATGGCTGAAGCCACAGGTTTGCAGATGAATCAGCTGTGCACAGATCTGCACCATCAGTTCAACTGGAAGTTTCTATGTTTTCATCTGACGTAATTGTGACCTTTGACCTCATGCCGTGTGCTGGTCAGTAGCAGTTGAAGCTGCTGCCGCTGAAGACCAGCGTGGATCAGGACTGCATCCTGAGCCTGTCTGCTCGCTGTCTGCTGCTGACCTGGAGGGACAACGAGAAGCTGCTGATGAGGATTCCCACGCACGAGATCGCTGCAGCGTCCTACCTGAGGGACGACGCGCTGCACCTGCTGGTCCTGAAGACGGGTGAGGCGGAGCAGACGCTGGTTACGAAACGAAGCACGATGTCAGTGGGACTCACGCTTTGAACCCCACAGGCCTGAACGTTGACACCGTGGTCGCGGGAGATGACAGCCTGGACAGGAAAAAGCCAACCGGCATCGAGGGCCGACGGCAAACCATGAGCTGCAACGCTGACCCGCGACCTGCTGGAGGCACTATGGAGCGGCGGCACACCATCTGTGGAGTCGACTGGAGGCCCTCGCTGTCCAGGAGTAACCATGACAAAAACCAGAATGTGGACAGAGTCGGTGTAGGAGGTGTAGGAGGGGGAGACAGGGGGAGAGGGGGCAGCTTAGAGAGGAAAAGAGTGAGTGGCAGCTGGGAGAGGAGGCAGCAAACACGCAAAACAGGAGGAAGCTGGGAGAATCGAAGAGCGAGGCCTATGAGCGGGAGCTGGGGAGTGGGAGTGGGAGGAGGCGCAGGCAGCTGGGAGAGGAGGCACGGGGGAGGAGGCGGTGGGGGAGGAAGCTGGGAGAGGAGAGGAGGTGGTGGCGGAGGAGGAGGAACCGGGGGAAGCTGGGAGCGGCGGCAAGCCTGCACCGGCAGCTGGGAGCGGGGCAAGAGCTACGGCAGCTGGGAGCGGAGGAACCACAATCCCCTGGAGCCCACGCCCTGCCCTGACGCCTACTGCAACCTGGTCATCCTGGCCGTGGAGAACCGGGTGGGTCGGTGAACCGGTCCGGCTGGTGTTCTGTACTCGTCACAGAAATCCTCTTGAATGTCGTTTTAAGGCTTAAAGTTTGAATGAAGCATGGCCTCGCTACGGCCATGTCTGGTGCATATGTGGCTCAGCGTTATTCTCACAGTCCCACACACGCGTGCTGAGCTCACTGCAGTCTTCACTGGGTGGAGGGAGCAGATGTACAGAGTTCTGTACGGCTGTGCTGCTTAACCCACCGCGCCAGGATCTGCTATTTACCCCCGGGAACAAAATGTTCCGTTAAGTGAGTTTTTATATTTACATTACAGCACAATTAGAGATGTAATGAAATCCCTGAAGCGGGTCCGACTCTGGGAACGCTGCTGTGCTCACTCATCAGTGTAACACTAAGCAAAGAACCGCTGTGGAACGAATGTCCTGTGTTGGGCCCTGCAGCTCATTAGGCTGCTGGTTCAAATCCTAAACCAGTGCTGTTGTTGAACCTGAGGTTAAACACACACACGTGACATGAAGGTGTGTGTGTGTGTGTGTGTGTGCAGGACGCTGCAGAGGAGTACTGCTCTCTGATCTGTCAGATGTTCCAGATCATTTACGGCCATCAGACCATCGAGTGCGTTGACAGGGCGGGATTTCACCACAGCATGCCGGACCGCTACTGGTTAGAGAGGAGTGAGTGACAGATTGCTTCCAAGTAGACGTTTTCTTTACTGACTTCTGAACCGGGTCAGAACTGAACGATGGCAGCTTAGATGTCTCCGTCCCAGTGATTAGAGGAACGCTGAGAAGTCAGTTTTCATATTCACCTTGGTCCACACCAAGGACTACTACCAGAACCAGAATGTACTGACCCCAACCGTACAACCACAGAGCGATGTCGAACTCGTCTGTTTTATGCTTGACTGCTTTGGCGCACGTTTGATCCGTCTGCTTGTTTCCGGTGTAGGTGACAGCTGTTTGACGGACATGTCCTACAGTTACGACCCAGAGTTTAGCTGTTGCAGCTCATAGTGAGTAAACGCTCAGTAAAAGCTCTTCTTCCAGTGCCAACATTTACTATGTCAAATATCCTCATTAGCAGCTCGCTGAGACATTAGCCACCACACACACACACACACACAGAGCTAGTGCCTTGCTCACAGGATCTGAACCTCCCACACCCCAGTCCAACGCCCTGACACCTGCAGACGCGCTGCTGCCTCCATCCAAGACACAATGTGACAGCAGAGCTTGTCTCTGTCCCTCAGTGATGGCTCCCAGGACGCCTTTGAACTCTACTACAGCGAGACGTGCAGCGATTGCTCATCTGTGTCGCTGCAGGAATCCCATCGCAGCCTGGCCTCCGTCAGCGATGGAGACAGTAACCCCGCGCTGCTGCTGATGCAGGAGTACATGATCACGGTGAGTGTGAAAGTGTGTTCATCGTAATCCATCTCACAGCAGAACGTACTTATCAGCCGCCAACTGATTAATGTCTGCAAGCTGTATGATTTCAGCTCTGTGTGTGCGTGTGTGTGTGTGTAGCTACGGAACAAGTTGAGTCCAGTGGAGCTCCAGCAGTTTGCAGTGTTGCTGAGAGAATACAGACTTGGATCAAACATTGAACACTTCTGCTCCAAGCTGCTGGAACTGTATGGAAACAACCGCAAGTTTCTGCTGTTTGGTGAGAGGCACACACACACACACACACACACACACACACACACACACACGTGTCTCTTTGGAGGAAACCACAACTTCCAGCTGGTTGTTGATCCAGAGACGCTGACGTGTGAACAGAGAACGATGTTCACACGTCGATCCTGAATGTGTTTAACTCACCCACAGACGAAAATAATGACTTTTAACTTAAGTATCTGTTGCAACTAAGCCTTTGACTCAAAGGTGCTGAATGAAGTAATCAGCAAACACTGCAGGCGTTCGTGGTCCATTATAAATGAACTGCATCGCTTGTGACTGAGGCAGTAGGAACAACTGTGCTCAGCTTGGTTAGCTGCTGTGTTCTGAGACTCTGCAGCTGACAGTGTTTCCTGAGGGACAGTGGCCTTGAACTAATATTCTTCAGTTCCGTGGCTGTGGCGGCTGCGCTAAAGCTTCGTGGTTTGGTGGATTCTGCGATGCTGCCTAAGATGTTGTGCTCCTGGAATGAGTCCTCCTTGCCTTCCACAAGCTCAACATCTCCAGTGCCAGGGAACTCAAGCATCCCCGGACGCCGCAGAGCAGTTTGTGTACCTTCACGTTGCTTGTGAAGGTTTTTCACTACCTATCTAACTGTGGCCTCTATCTCTCAGGCATGCGTCCATTTATCCCTGACAACGACGTCAGAGTGTTTGAGAGTTTCCTGGAGAGTATCGGCATTCGAGAGGGTGGGATTTTAACCGACAGCTTTGGACGTATTAAACGCAGCATGAGCAACACGCTGGCCTCGGCCGTGAGAGGGTGAGTACGAGAGGGCAGGGCGGTGACCTCTGACCCCTGAATAATAACAACAATAACAATGTCTATTACTGAAAGGAGAATCAGCAGGAACCACAGAGGGATTAGCAGACACTGAGTCCCATCATTTGTTTTCCCCAGATACGACAACTGCTCTGCGGCGTCCGGGTCTCAGGAATTTAACCGTCGCATCACGGACATCACCCACGACATCCAGGCACTGGGCTTACAGGACATGCACGGAGACATTGAGGAAGAAGATTACTATCTCTGATGACAGGAAGAAGATGAAGTGTTGGCTTTAAATATCGCTGCCCCAGCTGTTAACGTGTAATCTGACAACATCTGACAACAAACTGCTGAGTTAGTGAAACAAACACAACGTTTGCAGTGTTTCGCAAAATGAATGCACAGCTGTATTAGTATGATTAGTATCTGTTAAAGATACTAATCATAGTTAAAATTAAGATAAACAAGACGTTTGCTGACAAATGTATTCTGAACATGTATAAAAGACGCCGAATGCAGTGAAACGTTCTTCTTATCCAACATCACATCAGTATAAAACACATTTGCTACATTTGAATCTAAATGCGTCAGTTTTCAGAAGCAGTGCACGTTTTACTACAGTTATGTAAGCAGCGCAAAAAACTGCCCATATTTACATAAGCAAAACAAAATGTCGGCACATCAGACGCGGTAGGATAGTTAATACGTAACAGATGAACAGTGGCTTTGTTAAAGGTTAAAGGTCAGGCCAGCATGGACGCTGAAGCTTCTGTTTATGTATTCATAGTCACATTTTGAGCTGCCATTTTGCTGATGAGCCAACACCTGAACCGAACCAAACGACTGAACTGCTCATTTATGGCTGATTCTCTCGGTTCCACTTCACTTTACTTGTTGACATCCATTGATGGTTTTAAACTATTAAGTTGATGAAAGAAAACAGAAGCACTAGTTCAACAGTAATATGTCACGTCTCCGTTTATTTCTGGAGGGGTTGTAACAACCACATGTGTCCACTTGGAGGCAACTGAGGGTAAACAAGCTGAGCAACACCCTCATAGTGACCGTGAGGAAACGAGTGTGTGCTCACGTCTGCACATATGAGTGTGTGCGTTGTAGTGTTGTGTGTTGGGGTGTTGTGTGTTGGGGTGTTCGTATGTGTGAGGGACCGTTTCCACACCACAGACTGGGAGATGCTCCGCAGCTCTGATGGAGACGGCGTCAACCCTCCTCCAGTCCCTCCTCAACCTGCACTCCTTTCTCCCCCCCTTCCTGTCATACTCCTTTCTCCTCCTCTTCCTGTCATACTCCTTTCTCCCCCTCTTCTTGTCATACTCCCCCCCCTTCCTGTCATACTCCTTTCTCCTCCTCTTTTTGTCATACTCCTTTCTCCTCCTCTTCCTTTCATACTCCTTTCTCCTCCTCTTCCTGTCATACTCCTTTCTCCTCCTCTTCCTGTCATACTCCTTTCTCCTCCTCTTTTTGTCATACTCCTTTCTCCTCCTCTTTTTGTCATACTCCTTTCTCCTCCTCTTTTTGTCATACTCCTTTCTCCTCCTCTTCTTGTCATACTCCCCCCCCTTCCTGTCATGCTCCTTTCTCCTCCTCTTTTTGTCATACTCCTTTCTCCTCCTCTTTTTGTCATACTCCTTTCTCCTCCTCTTCCTTTCATACTCCTTTCTCCTCCTCTTCCTGTCATACTCCTTTCTCCTCCTCTTCTTGTCATACTCCTTTCTCCTCCTCTTCCTGTCATACTCCTTTCTCCTCCTCTTCCTTTCATACTCCTTTCTCCTCCTCTTCCTGTCATACTCCTTTCTCCTCCTCTTCCTGTCATACTCCTTTCTCCTCCTCTTCTTGTCATACTCCTTTCTCCTCCTCTTCCTGTCATACTCCTTTCTCCTCCTCTTCCTGTCATACTCCTTTCTCCTCTTCTTCCTTTCATACTCCTTTCTCCTCCTCTTCCTTTCATACTCCTTTCTCCTCCTCTTCCTGTCATACTCCTTTCTCCTCTTCTTCCTTTCATACTCCTTTCTCCTCCTCTTCCTGTCATACTCCTTTCTCCTCCTCTTCCTGTCATACTCCTTTCTCCTCCTCTTCCTTTCATACTCCTTTCTCCTCCTCTTCCTGTCATACTCCTTTCTCCTCCTCTTCCTGTCATACTCCTTTCTCCCCCCCTTCCTGTCATACTCCTTTCTCCCCCTCTTCTTGTCATACTCCCCCCCCTTCCTGTCATACTCCTTTCTCCTCCTCTTCCTACCATACTCCTTTCTCCTCCTCTTCCTGTCATACTCCTTTCTCCTCTTCTTCCTGTCATACTCCTTTCTCCTCCTCTTCCTGTCATACTCCTTTCTCCTCCTCTTCCTGTCATACTCCTTTCTCCTCCTCTTCCTTTCATACTCCTTTCTCCTCCTCTTCCTGTCATACTCCTTTCTCCTCTTCTTCCTTTCATACTCCTTTCTCCTCCTCTTCCTGTCATACTCCTTTCTCCTCCTCTTCCTGTCATACTCCTTTCTCCTCCTCTTCTTGTCATACTCCTTTCTCCTCCTCTTCCTGTCATACTCCTTTCTCCTCCTCTTCTTGTCATACTCCTTTCTCCTCCACCACTACAGACCTGATGCCTGAACCTTCCACCTGATGAAGGCTCGTCTTCAGTCGCCTTCGCTCTGCTGTGATGCTACAGGCCAAACATCAGGTTCATCTCCCTGCACTGGGCCCAGTGGCTGTTGGTTCCTCTTCCCCTGTGAACCTTGGACTTAGCTACAGTGGTAGCACTGGTCAAGCTTTACCAACACAGCGTGTGTTACATCATGATGGGCTGTAGGTGGCGATCAGCTTACATAGCACAACACGCGTAGCCCTACGACAACAAACTGGGCTTCGTGTGGTCAGTACTGTTATAATGTAGACCTATTAAAATAACAAGGAATATGAAACACCAATAAGTCTTTAGGTTTAGTGTTGAGCAGGTTTCGATTTTAAACAACACAATTAAATGACCCAGCTGTAAAAATATGTACAAACTGTGTCACATGTCTGCTGACACAACCTTCCTTCAAACTTCTCACGTCATGTGTAACACGTCGTGTTAATATTTTCCACTTTTCCAGTTTATGAATATAAAACTCAGTGGATTCTTGTATTCATTTCTATTTGAAAACAATGCTTCTGTATGGATGAATGTGCTGTTGCTGTTTCCAAGTTCTTTGGCACATAATAGAAGATAAATCTCCCTCTAACCACTAAAACATTCCCTGACAGGGGAAATCTTTCCTTTCCTTCCGGCTCCGTCTCAGACTGCTTTAGTGATAATGCTTTTGCAGTAAGTGTAACGTATTCGCAGCTCTGTCAGGTCGTCCCTCAGTGGGTCCTGATCAACTACAGTGTTATGTTCCTAGAAGCACAGGTTGAGGTGAAGGAAGAGCAGCATCTATAACTCAGACCTGTTGGCTTTCAGTTGGATAAGGTCTTAAACCGGTAACGAGCCGTGAGATAACTTTTAATAAATAAATAAAACTGAATTGAACTGAGTTGAATGGAATTGAAAAGTCAAGAACTTGCTCTAAGTTACAAAGGCAAGTAAGGTAGACAAACAAGAACTAGACACAGAGGAGTGTGACCAAGCTGAGTAACGGGACAGGAAACAAATGGTCGTCTCACTGAGGGGATGGCTGCTCAGGCCTTCACTAGGCTGCGCTGCCTGACCTGGCCTGGATAAGTGCGTAAACACAATATATAGTGAATGTTTTGAATGATGCTTGAATAACAGAGGGGTAACTAGAAGTGGATAGATACTCTAGACTCCCTCTTCCATCACACTGACCTTATCCTTGCAGCAGCATCATGACCTTCCCATAGTGCACTGCTTCTCTGCCCCCGGTCCTCTGTGCTGCCAGTCTCACTGCACGTCAGGCAGAGCCACTAGTTTCAGTGAGTCATGTTGGTTTCCTTAAACTCATTACATAACAGAACAACGCTTTGAATATTTATCTGACAAACCTTCTTCTCAGCAGCAGTGACACACATCTAGCCTGTGTACCACAGTTGGCCTAAAGCCTCGCTGCATCTCATGACCCATAACTGATTAGACGACAGGAACTGCAGCGGCAAGAGATAAAGACAACAAGCATAGACATAATATTTATATATATAATATACATCTCAACAAAATCCTTTTCAAAACTCAGGACACGGGAATTTCAGCTTGCTGCTAAAGGTCAAAGGTCACAGGAGTTTATTGGACTTGATTTAAAGAAAAGCTACATTATGAGATGATGTTCAGGTCTGTAGATTAGAATTCACTTTGATTCGGGTCAAAGCAAGAGTCATAGTCATAGTTTTCCATTTACAGCATCACGGCTGTCCTCACAAAGATAGAAGCACAGTTAGTGTGTGGGTGTCAGCAGGATGATGATGATGATATGATGGTAAATGTCTACACGGACGACTGCAGAGATTACAGAGCTGTGACAGCGTCTGCTGCACCTGACCCGCACACGCACAGACACGCACACACACACAGACACGCACACACACACGCACACACACACACACGCACAGACACACACACAGACACACACACAGACAGACACAGACACACACACACACACGCACAGACACGCACGCACACACGCGCACAGACACGCACACACAGACCCGCAGACACACACGCACAGACACACACAGACCCGCACACACAGACACACACACGCAAACGCTTTCTTCTTCTGTTCGTTATATGCAGGTTGACAACATCAACAGATGTAACAAAAACACTCACATACAGTATAATAGGAAATTACATAATGCAAACAAATGAAGCTGTGAGGTCAGACTAAATGTTTGGATTTGCATCCAGCTGTTGTTCCGGCTAAGCCGGGCTGTCAGTCGTATTAATTTGTAGCCCTGCAGATGTAGGGATCAGGAGCCAAACGTATGATAACAAAGCTGCAGGGATTACAGCGAGGCGAGTCTGATGTTCACTTACTGAAGGGGATTCAGGGGATTCATTACCGTTGTTTTTGCCCAATGACTTGTTGAGCTGCTCCCAATCCCAGCTCTGCGCGTTCGTTGAATGATGAGGAGAAACGTCTGATAAAAATCGGTCTTGCTTCTATTTCAAACTTGAAGAATAATAATGTACAGGCCTGGGTCAGTCTGTCTCTATACTATACAGCATATAGTCAGGGCACGAAGTCTGACTGACACCGTCTGTCCCTCGACCCACACTTTATGCTGGACAGAGCTTCTTTCTGTGGTGCAACCGGATCCTGATGCCTGCTCCAACTTGCTCAACCACCTTCCCCCACCCTCTGTGGGATGTGGAAGTTTCTCTAAAAGTCCTGTCATATCCCCAAACTGCCATGGTTTATATTGGACTCTGCCCCTTTTGAAAGCAAGGGGTATTGGTGGTGTATGTGGTCACCACCTGGTGCTGAATTACGTCCAGGTCTAAGGTCATATCTGTGGGACACGGGTGGCTCGTCTGTGTGTGTTGTCAGTTTTCCCTTAATGGTGACGTCAATCCCTGCTTGACTCCTCCTTTCACTCTCCTCTTGCCTCCTGTTTTCTCTTCTCCTCCTGTTTCTAAAAGCTTCCTCTCCTTCTTCGTCACTTTGCTTCTGCTTTCTCCTTCTGACTCTATCCCTGACTTCCATCCTGTTGCCTGTTGCTCCTTCCTCGTCTCTTTTCTCTTGATTAATTCCTGATCTTGTTGCTGCGCTGCAGCAAGCACACGCATCGTTTCCCTAGTTTCGTTATCTCTGCTCCAATCTACTCCACTGGCTCCTCCACTGTCCTGCTGCTCCTCTACATCTAACTGACCTCCTTCACATTCCACAGAGGCATCTGTTTATATGGTGGGGGCAGCGTAGTAAGTGCAGATGTGTGCTTTAAACCAGGATGGATGTTTACATGTGTCGGTGGTCGTGTCTGCCCTACTGTGGTGTGTGGTGTTAACTCTGTCTCCTGTTTTTTCACTAAACTATCAGTGAGTTCCTGTTGTTTGTTTATCCCCCTTTGTGTAATGATTTTAGTTCCCCATGCTGCCATATTGTGCACTATTCGCCTATTTTCCTCTTTTTGTTCTAATTTTTGTTCTTTTTGTCCACTTTCTCTTCACCATTAAACCCTTTACTTCTTCTTTGTTCTTTTGTTGCCTGTAATGCAGCCACATCCTCTCTGGCTAAAACTTCTGCTAGATCTCCTCTGTCCTCATCTTTCCAAACTCCCTTCTTTTTTAATTCTTCATATTTACCATCATAAATTTTTCTTTGTCGATCTGGATCTTTCTTTTCAAAACCACTTATCAACTGTTCACGAGCTTTTTCCACTGATTCAACATTGTCAGTGGCCTGCAGCCGCCTTCATCAACACCCTCTAGATCAAATTCACTCTCCATTTTTCTCCTCCTGAGATTTCACGCCCCTCACTCACAGGAGTGAGACAGAAAAACAAATAAACAAACAAGCAAACAAAACAAACAAAACACTTTGTTATCACCGTTAGATTTCCACTCTCTCACTGGTGACTTTTCAACTCTTCAACACGTCAACAACTTACAATATTTTAAGGGAGCACCAAGTCCCTAGGTTCTACCAAACTGGAATCTTTCAGACACTTCCCTTTTTTTTCTTTTTGTTTTTAATTTGTGTCTGCAGTTTTCCAACTAGTGGCCGTATTTTTTGTTGTATCACTACCACAACAGAGGCTCACAACTCAGTATTTTATTGTCCTTGTCAGGACATTATAGGTACCACACCTGTGATTTCACTTCTCTCACACTTTTTACTCTTTTACTTTTAACTTTACTCTTATCTTTTTTCTTATTTTCTTTTAATTAATTATTATTCTTCAAATTTGAATTTACAGAACTGGATTCCTATCCATGACACAGTTATTTTAGAGTTTTCAATATGCAGAAATTCGAATCTTAACAGGTTTTCTGCTTACCTTGTTTTTGCCCGGGCAACTGTGTCACAAACAGGTCCTCAGTTCTCGTTCCAAATCTGTCTCTCCTTCACCATCACGTCGGGGTCACCAAATTGTTGAGCTACTCCCAATCCCAGCTCTGCGCGTTCGTTGAATGATGAGGAGAAACGTCTGATAAAAATCAGTCTTGCTTTTATTTCAAACTTGAAGAATAATAATGTACAGGCCTGGGTCAGTCTGTCCCTATACCATACAGCATATAGTCAGGGCACGAAGTCTGACTGACACTGTCTGTCCCTCGACCCACACTTTATGCTGGACAGAGCATCTTCCTGTGGTGTAACAGGATCCTGATTCCGTGGTCTGGTGTTGGTCTCCATGGCTGGTTTATTGGTGTCTTATCTGCTCCGTTGCTTTGTGGTCCCATAACCTATGGATCCAAGCACATTACAGTTTTTTACGATTGCTAGACGACAGTGGGCACAACTGAAGTCACATGTGCAAAACTCTAACTACAGTCTGCACAGCATCAGTTCATGTGGACCAAACTCTAGTTCATTTCTCATTGCTTGAACACAGTTTTCAAAACTCTACACACTTATCCCATGACTTTAACCACAACCTGCACAACACTGTGGATTTACAGCACTTTGTTCAAATGCTAACACACTGCTGTCAAAACTGTGAACCACACATTCAAAACAGAATAGATTGTCACTGCTGATTGCAGTTTCAGCTGAAAGGTTAAACAGGTGACTTGTTTTACACTTGTTAGTAATCCCCCCCCCCACACACACACACATACATATATATTTGCATGTATATGTGTGTGTGTGTGTGTGTATATATATATATATATATATATATATATATATATATATATATATATATATATATATATATATATATATATATATATATATATATATATATATATATATATATATATATATATATATATATATATATATATATAGGTAGAGCTCAGAAAGAGTAATTTTGGAAATGGATCAAGGAAGACGGGTTTGTGGAAGGAGAAGGTGACAAGTTTTGTACCTGCCTGCATATTCACCCTTCCTCAACAAGTGTTTGATCACCACCCACATGACCAAACGTCTCCTCTGGAAGCCATGTTACAGTTACAGTGCCGGATGTGAGGACACGAGTACAGAAAACTCCAGGGATGGATAAGGTTCTTCCCCAGATTCATGGCAAGAGAGAACATTAGATGTGATGTTGGTGAAAACCTGTGGCCTGATGCTAGAGGGAGGCAGGATCAGCCCCTCAATTATTTGATCAAATTACAGTATGTACAGTATGTTTCTACCTTTTTCTTCTCATTACTGTAATTCCCATAAATGACTATCAACTATTGAAGCAAACTGCTAATTTTCATTTACCTTAGTAAAGAATTGTTATGTTCCAAACATTGAAATAAATCATGTGACAGAATGTTTCTCTTTTCTTTGAAATTCTTTCAACTGTAAAGGTTTAAGTTGGTATTTTCTGTATTGGTGCTTAGTGTTAGTGTTTTTTCTCTCAGTGTGTTCTGAGTGACAGTGTGTGTTATCTCAGTGAGGGTTGTGCATGGTGTTAGGCTGCACTGAGCTGTTTTGAGCCATGTGTTTAAAGTTGTGTTGCTTTGAATGAGTTTTGCAGGTGATGTGAACTGTTCAGCTCAGGTGACTTTTGGTAGAGCAGACTGTAGTTAGAGTTTTGCACATGTATCTCCAGTTGTGCTCACTGTCGTTTAGCAACCGTAAAAAACTGTAAGCACTAAGCACACATAAGACATTCACATGTTTTCTCCTTAGACCCCATTCTTCACATGCTGTTTAATGACTGGGTCTGGGTTCCTCTACTATTCTCTAAACCTGATGTGTGTGTTTCAAACTATACTTTAATGCATTGGGCTTGTTCTGTTTTCTGCCTGCATCCTACTATCTAAGCTTTCAACTACTATTTTAACTACTACTTAACTATTTAGATTCCTTCAGACTCTACAAATACAATAATAACTAGTGTAACACGTCGCTTTATATGGTGCTAAGTAACTGAGTGCAGGTGACAGGACGCGTTGACCGACGTGCTGAGGTTCAGTTGCGCGTCTTACCGGATGACTTCCAGTTCTCGCTGCAAGGCCAAACTCCGCCCCGAGGATTCTGCTGCCATACGTCACTGCGTAGTCTCGCCTGGGCCAATGAGAGCGCGAGAGGGCGCAAAGTGGTCTCGCGCCGGGTAAAAGCGATTTGACAGTTGCAGGTCTCGAGCTGAGCCAGTTGACTTCCTGAGCGGGACCATGGCGGCGGCGGCTGCCTGCGGGCAGCACGGCGCCGCGTTAGCGGCTCCTGGAAGCGCCAAGAGGACATTTACTAGCAGGGAACACAGCCGGAGGAACCGGGAGAACTCCCGCCGGAGACAAGCAGCTCTTTTGTTTCTTAGTAACATCTCCCTGGACGGACGACCGGTCCAGAGCAACTCGGCGGAGTGTGGAGGAAGGCACCACCTCCGAGAGAGCGACCTGGAGGAAGCCCCCTCCAGGTCTGCGTTGTGTCCGGAGACCAGTCACAGTAGCGGCTACGGGGCAGGCTCCAGCCTGGCAGCGTCCGTCAGCTGTGGGACCGCCAACCCCTCGGTGCCGCGGACGGCACTGCTCAGTGTACCGCCTATCCTCGTCCTTCCGTCGGACACGGACTTTAACGACACGGGGAGCGCGGAGGTGCTGCTGGAGTGCCGCAGAGGCTCGTTCCCTTCTCCGGGGAACGCCAACCTTCTCTCCCCGTCCCCGTCCGACGCCAGCCTGCTGCCGTCGCCGCTCGGACCGCGGAAGTCTTCCACGCTGTTGTCGGTGCAGAGCTGTAACTCGGTGTCCTCCGAGCCGAGACCAAGGTGAGAGAGTGTTGCTTCCCCATTCCGTGCTTGGCGCTCGGGGTGGACAGCCCGGAGCTCGGCTGCTCCTGGAAGTTGAGGGAGGGTTGTCATCGGCTCGAACTCTTAGCCCGGAGCTGCTTCATCACAGTGACACGTTCTTAGGTCCGGTTGGGTTTATTCCCCAACCGCTTCCACTCAGGCTCATCACTAGTCTGACGCTCTGTCAGAGGCTTGTTAGGAGCCAAGAAACGCGTCGAGCCATGTTGAGCCATGTTGAGCCATGTTGAGTCATGTTCCTCAGGCGAGAAGACGCGAACCAGCCGACGGGGCTGCTTCCCTCATGACCTGAGCTGCCTCAGTCACTTCATCCTGCTGCGCGCTGGGTTGTGTGTGTGACGCCGTAGAGCAAGGCAGGATGTCTGCATGTGAAGCATCATAGCGAACCTTTGTCTGGCAGTTGACAGTTGATGAATTTTAACTGACTTCACGTCTGTAGTAAGACTTCAAACACTTGACACAACAGAGTAGTTTGTTGCTCTTTTAATGGTAGTTAGGTTGTTTTCAGTCATAACTGTAGGCAAATAATACTGTTGAGGACCTAAATATTCAATAGGTAGTTTGAGTTTAAATGATGTATGTTCTTAAATGTTTCTGTATTTTCATAGGCGTGACTGATTTTTTTCAAATAGTGGCTTCTGCCGCTTCAGGGATGTTGAGACCCCCCAGGTGCTAGAACTGGGCCTGTACAACAGTGAGTTTATGTATCCGACAGATAACAACCAACACCTATGTGCACTTTGGGTATTTTATACAGACTCTTTGACTGTGGTGCTTATACAGTCAGGCCTATTGTTATTTGGATTCTTTCTCTTCTGTGATTTTAAAGCACAGACACAAACATTTCGTTGCCATTGTTAATTATGGATGTGTTTTATGAGTTGTGAAATCATTTTTCATGTGCAATACCAAAACATAGTAACCAGCTGGAGAAACTGGTGGCTTTGTAGAGAGGAAGTGAACCCACAGACTAACAGACAACATGAAATGGCTTTTATCTGTGGCACAGCTGAAGACGTGTACAAAACACGAACCAGTCAATCATCTTCAATTGCATGTTAACCCTAAACTCTGTTTGCAGAGAGAGCAACAAATTGAGGCAGTCGGAGAGAGATTGAACAGTATAATGGAGCGAAAGAAGAATAACAGTGATTTTATTAAAATGTGCGAACACAGTTTTGTAAGGAAGTGAGTGACAGCGAGTGTTCGAGTTGATGAAGCCACTCATCTGGCAGTCGTCCACAAATGCTGTGCCAGTGTGAGTGGTGCTGGATGGATCAGCCTCGTCACCGTGTCCACCCCACAGCCCGTCGGTGCTAAACACTGCTTAACCTATTTAATCTAACAACAGGCTGCTAAGTTAGCAGCAGATAACAGCTCATCAGTCACCGCCTCACCAGCCGCCATCTGCAGCCCCTGACACTTCGCACATCTTTCTACTGGAATGCTGCACACAGGGCTTCAGCGTGTGTCGTGATAGTGTCACTGTTACTAAGACGGAATGAAACACACGTCTATTAGACTTTATAACGTGATGCTCGATTAGTACGTTCTTTTAATAAACCGAATCCTTGATTGTTTCATAAAATGTCAGAAGATAATAAAACATTTTGTGAGCAACTCTGCCCTTCACCTCTGAATTAAGGCCACTCCTGCGTTTTTTGTATGAGCCTTGATGTTTGGTTTCCTTCATTAGAGAATGAATCCAAGAGACAAGGTCACATTTTGACGTGACAGCCAGACCAAGCGATAGACTGTCTTTGCATCAGAATCTTTGGAGGCAGCAAGGAACCATGTCTACTGTGCTTTCCAGGTTTCCATGTGTTCCTGGGCCCATGTTCTGCTTTTCAGCTTTCTGATTTTGCATTGTTTTATTGATTTTTCTTATATTTTTATGACACAGTATTTCTTGAATTGCTTTGAATGAAGCTCATGCTTTAATTTAATTTATTGTGGCAGACTTTTCATTAGTCGCTATAGGAGCATTGATCAGCTCAGAATCCCCTCAACACACAGACAGGAGTCACTGAGAGATGGTGCTGAGACTCAAAGCTTCTGTTCCGTGGTAAGGAGAGTATCAGCTAACACGCAGGTGTGCTACTCTGCATGTTTGTTAATCTTTTTCTCATCCTCTCGCTCTGCTCACACAAAGTGATGGCACAGCTCGTCTGCATCTCTTCCACCACCATCAATCTCTGTGAGGACCTTAGTTGTGTAAGCTCTTAACCGTACATTGTAAAGTTCCCTGAAGTTCCCCACCTAAAACGGCTAAATAGAGTAAATTGATTTGAATTGCACATGTAATTACAGTTTTTAGAGAATATCAGGCAAATTGAAAAAAAGAAAACCGTTTGTGACCACCTGTGTAGGAGTCTTTTCCCTTACTTGACTTTTTCTGTGACTACAGAACCTAAGAGTCCTGTACTCTACTTACGTAATGTTTTACTTTTGTCCTCCGTGGCCTCTCTGCCCGGCGCCGCTGTCGAGCCCTCAGTCCTCTCTGACACAGAGAATTCACCGTGATGCACTTGGCTTAGTTTGTTTCCGCTAAACGCTTCTATTCAGAGTTAACAGGATCTTACAGTCGCTGTCCTGCTGTCCATTAACAAGCTTTCTGCATCACCACTGATACACTGCTACTAGGAATTCATTCACTCTACTAGTGATGGACACAATCACTCATCATCGAATCCGTTTGACGTGAGAGACTCAAACTCCACAGCTGACGTGGAAGGTGATTTGTTGCCCTACGTGTAAACCAGGCCATGACATTCAGGCAAATTGGTTTGACTTAAACTAAATGATCTTTACCGTCTATAGGATATTTAGAGGTTAATATTATGCGTTGAGGAAGTGGGTCAACATGACCAAGCTCATTTAAACAGAGCTGCGTTGCAGGGGGGTCTGTCATTGTGACTTTAATCAATTACAGAACAGCCTTCATTCTTATACCTGTTGAGCATGTTTTACCCATTTTAATATTATATATATATATATATATATAGTAAAAGAAATCCCACTTTGTTATTTAATGTGTCTTAGGTCAACTGATACCACCAAAGTCAGTTTAATACTGTCCATACACGTCTACTTTTCCATTTTGCTTTGACTCTGTTGGGAATTCGTTCTTTAAACACTTGTTCCAATCAGACAGCAGATGTGTATTGTTGGATTTATGTTGCTCATTTTGTCTTTCTTTTTCTGGTTTCTTGCTCACACTCATGAAGCATCTGTTGCTGAAAGTCGAACACTCAGAACCCAAATTCAGCTGAAAGACTGATTAGTCAGTTGGACGCACCCTCTAAACTAACACACACTGAACAGTGAGAACCAATGAACGCAGACAGAAGATAAAGGCATTTCTTCAGTGTGTGTCTCCACACCTTTGCCATTGAAAAACCTTCTCAGATGGCGTGTTTCATCACTATTCACTGTTGGTCTACTGCGTCTACCACACACTACTACCTGTCACCATCTGTCATCTTAGTCCGAGTTCTGCTTTTGGCGGGTTGACCCATCACTGTATTTGCTTTTGCTTTTCCATGTCCAAAATGTTTTTACTGTCAAAGTTGCAGTAACTCCTATAAGCTGGGTGTAGTTCTGCCATTAAGGTGGAGTTACTTGTACTACTATCTGCGATTTGATACAGGACATGGGATTATGGTCAAGCAGGATGTAGTCAGTACTTTATTTTGTTTCCTCTAGGACTTTTACATTGTCCATGTGAACACAAATTCAAACATTGAATAAAGGCCCCGTGGCTACAGTATATTTTTCACTGCAGTTATAGCAAAGACACATTAGTCTTTATATATAGTTTATGTGACCTCTCACCTTTCCGATGGGTCGGAAAGTCTACTGCTACTCAGAGAAATATCTCCAGATGTGTAGTATAGGATGCTGGTATTTGTCACTGTTTTAAATTATCTGTCAGTTCTTGTGCTTTCATTTAATTAAATTGTGACCTCAGCAGTTGTTTACTGTACGTACTTGGAGCTCTAGCTTGAGATGAAGCTACGCTGTCACTTCCACCTAAAGTATCATCTTTGGTATCAGAGGAGGAGGATAATAAATGAGGGATGAGGTTTTTGGATAAATCAAGCAGAAGCAGCAGGAGTCTATCAGTCTGGTGACGTAAGACACATGCTGGCCTGGTGCATAATCCTGTGTATGTGTGGGGGGGTTGTTCAGCCAGGGGTCCAAGTAGTTAATCTGTGGAATGTGGAGTGTCCTTCAGCAGAATCAGAGGTGTGGACAGATTGTTTAATCTATGGTCAGTGGGGAGGATTGGTGCAGGGTATTTACGGTGCGTTGCTTATGCAAATGAGACGAGATCTCCTTGCTTCTATGTAGAAGCACACATGACGTAGTGGAGGTCAGGTCACAGCGTCCTTGGCAGCACATGGAAATAAACTAGTTTGGTGAATAAGATCACTTGTATTTACTTTAGGGCAATAGGTATCACATATGGAGTCGCTTTAAAATCACTGTCTAACAGCTCCGCTCAATAAAGCAACTCTCCATAAATATATCGATCTATATATGTCTAAACTACAGTGACGGCTGGTTTGACCTTAGCTCACTTGACTACGCTGGTTCATCGGTGAAAGGTCAATACGTGTTGAGGCAGAAAACGCGTTAGCTGTCTGTGTTGAGCTGATGTGGTCATTTAGTTAACAACGGTGTATTCCGCCGTAAACTGCATCAGTGAATTAATATAGTGCGTTTTTTATGTATAACCAACCAGATTTCACACACAGTAACAAACATTTTCACTTTGACCCTCCTTGCATACGTCATGCTTAACCCTAGAGATTGACGCTGCTGCCGGCTGTGAATTTGTTTGATACAGTCACATTTTGAGGTTTGGTCCAGCTGGCACAAACTGAACTTCATGCCCAAATGTGATGCAAAGAGCTTTGGTACCAGTAGAGCCCATGGGGTTTGCTGTGGGTATCCAACCGTTGGTCTTTTCAGACCATTAAATTCATTAACAGCTAAAAGGTTAACTGGAACAGATTCATAAAAGAAGCATTGGTCCAGTGACACCTGTCCTACAGATAAAATGTTCTTTATTACTGCCTGGGATAATGGCACATAACGTTGTGACTCGCCATCAGAAGGCCTGCCTCCATCCCCAAGTCGAGAAGAAGGTGAGGTATATGATAAGAGAGAGAGAAGACATGTGAAGGAGGAAAGTTCAGACAGATTCCCACAAAAATAAGATGAAAATAGATGAATAAAAGTGAGTACAGAATCCAAAGGCACAACAGGATTGTGGTTCTATTTTAAACCTTGTGTGTGTGTGTGACAGTGTTTTTCCAGTGGTTTATTTGAAGCTAAAATAATAACAGCTATTATTAGCGTGTTTTTCATATCCCAAACTAAATAAATTGACTGTAAAATCTGATATCTGTCTCAGATCAGTCAGCCCCAAGAAACCAGCTGGTTCTGGGTTTTGCCCGGGACACTTGTGGTTCACTGTGTGACTTGTTGGAGTTGTGCCATGTTACGGTCGTTGCCGTTCTATGTCCACATCATTCTCCTTCTCATAAATCTGAAACCTACCTTTACGGGACACGCCATGGCTGACGTACTGCATGAAACGTATTTTGGGTTATTTAACAGCATGTAGTTTGGATGTCCTCAGTGTTAATGTTCATAATCTACATAAAGAAACGCCACTGAAGGAAAGGACGTCCAGACGTTTGGCTGGTGGTCTCCAGTCGCAGCATTCTAATAAACCCCTGCCAGTCTTATTTTAATTTAAAGTATTCATGCATTGGTGGATGCTTCTTGTGACTGCACACTAGTGGATAGTCTCCAAACCTGAACCTGTAAGATTAGGTAGAGAGTGCATGAGCCGAACTGCTAAGAAGCTTTGTTGTTGTGCTTGGCTGCTGACCTTTAGTTTTAATGGCATAGAGGTTTCTGCATATTCTAAAAATAACTGTTTGGAATATGTCTGAGTTTGATTTGGCTACATGGCCTCTTCTCCACCGCTTCCAAACACTAGCTGGAAACGCTAAATGCACAGCGCATCCAACCTCAGTACGCGTTAACAGCTAATGTCCGCTTCCATCATTGTGACAATCATCTGCCTTTAACTTCTGTAGCAAGGGAAACTGCACGTGGGATTGTTCCGTTCCCACAGAATGGAAACTTTCCACCACATCCTAGAAACATGAAGCAGACTGGTTCTCATGGAAATGGGCCACTGGTCAGACTGTTGTGTCTGACTTAGTTCACAGCTTTACTCTCAGGACTCTTATCCAGATTTTATTAATGACTGCAGCATTTCTCCCACACTGGGGTCGAGTGCTTTGTGTTACTCCCGCTGGCGTGATCGATGCCTGCACTATTGTTATGGCCACTGTTGTTCTGCTCTGCCCTTAGCGTGGTAGCAGGGTGTATCTGGTCAGGCTTGGACTTGTTGGTAGGTGTTGAATGTTCGAACTGTGCTTGTAATTATACATCATATTTTTATTATTGGTTGTTTGGTCTGAATTGTTTGAATTGTTTTGGTCTTCAGTTGTTCTCTGTCTGGCTCCGTGCTTTATTTCCTTTATCTAAGCCTGGTAAACATTATGATAAATAAAGGAAGTCACTTACTGTTGCGTTATCATAATTATACGCATCATTAATCAGGGTCATTGGCCAGTGGACTCTTTCCGTTCCCATATAATAGAAACATTCCACAACAACCAGGAAGCCTGGAGAATGCTGGTTCCCATGGAGATGAAATACTGAGAAGATTCCTTCATGTGACTCATGGTTTTCAGTAGATCCTAAAGATAGAAGAGTCACAGCAGTGAGAGGCATAGTGGGTCACAGGACTAACGGGGATTCCAGCTCCTAAATAGTTTTCTGGTAAACCAGACATCCGTAAACCGGGAATCTAACAGTTCGAGTCCAGTTAAATAGCAACGAACCAAATCAGTCATTTTCGGGATGCATGTAAATATTCTAATGTACATAGTCCGTACATCAGTACAATGATAAATAAAATAAAGTAGAAACAGCTGATCTTAGTTAACAACACTGGACTTACAAACGCTCATTGTTTCCATCGGTGGGTCTGTGTAGAGCCATCAGAGATGTGACGTCGTGTCAGTCAGCTGAGACGATTTGCTTTTTTTTACCTTGAGTTTTTAATAACACCCTGACTGATGACATCTTAAAAGGAACATTTGAAAAGTAAAAATTTGTCGTGTTTATTTATGGATCTGAAGCATGCAGCACTTAAATAGATGCTCCGTTTCCATCAGGCCTTTATCTCTAATTCAGTGTTTAATGTTTCTCAGAACACTGACAGACCCACAGACAATCACAGGAAACTAGAGTCCAGTGGTTTGCAAAGGGTTTAGTGGTTGCAGTGTTTTTAACATGATCCTGTCACAAGTGTCGTTGCTTCTGAAAATGACACAGCTTTTAAATAAAAACTTTGCCTCTCAGTAGATTTAGTGATCGACTCTGCAACATTGTGTGAGCTGTGCTTTTTGCTGGAAGGTAAAGGATGAGTAGAGCGCAGAAAAACCTGTTAAACCCTGAACCTTAATGTGTCTGAACATGTCCAGTTATTTAAACCTCATCACACACACAGACGAGGGAAAAGCTGAGCCCCCTCATCCATCAGAGCTCTAGCGAGAGACAGGAGAAAGTTGTGTGTGTATCACTTAGTCAAACATCAGCAATAACAGCGAGTGAAAGTCCACGTGCTGCAGACTAATCCGGTCAACCATAAAAAACACGATGCATGCGTGGACAAGAACGAGGGAGCTTCACAATGAACGTCACGAAAAGGTGCTGCTGTGACACAGAATGACAGTAAACAGTAACTTCAGCCTAAGCTGAATACGCGTCATTTCAACTCCAGCTGTTTGTTACGCTTGGTCCTGTCCGTCGGCTCAGCATGTACTGGGCTGAACCCCCAGGAAGCACAGAGTGCACATTAGTGTGCATTGAATAAATGGGAGTGTGTGAAATGAGGGCAGCCAGGTTCCCAACTAGCTTCGCTACTCGTCAGAGGAGAGGTTCAGTTGATGATGCGAGCAGTAAACTGTTCAGGTACCAAATGATGCTTCATGTTGCTTGTGTGCTTTTGTTTTCCAATTGAAGAGGACCGTGTTCAGTGTGAAGTCAGGGCAGTGTGATGCACAGCGTTGTCTGGTAGTTCGGAGGTTCGTTGCCATGAGTCCCTCACATTAACGTACAGGTTTGATGAAGCTGTCTGACGCAGTGAAACCCTCAGCTGCTCTCTGTGTGCATTAGAAAACTCACAGACACGGACGTGAGAACAGTGAATCTGACGTCGGACCGTACGGACACGTCTTCTGACTGCCTGGCCAGCAGTGGTGGAGAATCATAGCATAGTCTGGACAAGCTAATGGTAAAACGCAGAACACACACGTTTTGAATCATGCTAACTGATCTTAACTGTATGAGGCTCTCACTAATTGCATTTGTGAGATATTTGTTTTGATATTTGTTTGCTATATGCTCTCAAAAATGTGCTGTCTGTACGATTATTAGTTGTGAGATTATGCATGTGTCTGCACAATATGGAATTATGCTGCAAACTGTCTATGTGTGAGTGAGACGGAGACTAATGCTGATGTCGGCAACATTACGTAACCACAGTGACGTCAGCAAGCTGAGCTCCTTGGCCTGCTTTTATGTGGAGGTCTGTTGTTTTAATCCACGAGGTTGGTGCAGGAAGTGACGCGACCTGGCTTGTAACCTGACCTTTAGCAGATGGACACACACACACACACACACACACACACACTAATCATCAGGTTGGTTTCACCCCAGAAATAACAACGTGCAGATCCTGGCATTCCTTTCAACCCTAGCAAAGAATAAATGTCTTAACTGCCTTTGGTAATAAGTGATCTCACAAGCAGCGAAATAGAAATAATTCTATGATGTTGGTTATACTGATAATAATTATAATTCACGTGATGCCCAGTATTTTCTGTTTGGTGTTTGCCTTCATTTTGTAGGGCTGTGTTTTTTCATGATTGACCAAATTGTCCTTTAACGTCCATTTTCATGTTTCTCTGTGTTTAGAAGTCGAAACCTATCTGGTGGTGGTTCTCCCAGACCCAGACACACCAAGAAGATCCACTTCATCAAAAACATGAAGCAGTACGACACGAGAGGCAGCAGGTGAGACGAACGCAGCGTTTCCCCCCCACACCCTTCTGTGGCAGACCTGTATGAGCCTTCTATTAAATCTCTCAGCCAATCAAAGCTGTTGTATTTAACTGGTCCACGTTTTGCATCCTTTTCTGTGACATTCCTTTCCAATGTACATTTTTTACTCCTTGAACTGTAGTAACAAGGGACAAAATGTGGCCACTGTTGTTTCACTTTCGCTGTAGTGCCTTTGGTTAACTAGCAGTTTCTATTTTATGTACGCTTTGAGCAACGTTTGGTTAATGCGGTCAGTTCATTATTTGGTTTAGGATGTGGATATGCTCTTGGGCAGCCAGGACACAAGCCTGACATACCTGGGGAGTCGTGTCAGAGAACCTCAGCAGCAGCTTTGGACGTGACACTAGCAGCGCCTCCATGCAACGACTACGTCTATTGTCATTCTTTGGATTACGTTGATCCAGATTTCAACATAAATCTTTGTTGCAATGGCTTCTTTGTGAGCTGTGGAAAAGTAGACGCTCGCAAGGAAGAAATACAGAGATGATTCATGTCTGGTGTGCCCCTCGTGGCTTCGTGAGTCCTCCACACATAAACAACGAACGAGCCGGTGAACGACGCTGATAAAGCTGCCGTTTCCTGTGCCTCAGCATCCAAGGAAATTAGAATATCCGAATTTCCCATAAAACTAGTAGGATGTTTATCTCCGGTCCTTCTGGGTATTTCACTGGGTCAGGGCTCACATGGCAGCACTGTCTGGGTTTGTGGAATATTGTGCCTCCAGTGTGATGAAATGAGTTTTAATTGGACGTTTATTGGAGACCGAGTCACGTTTCCAGCAGATCTGTTGTAATGCCCCTGCTTCTTCCACTCATCTCCCTGGTGGCTTCCTGGTCTTTCCCATGTATTATAAGGAGCAAGCTCTGCGTGTGAGTAGCACACAAAAACATTAACAGTAAGTCTACTTTTAAGTCTGTTCAAAAGCCTCTGTCATGGGGTGAGGGGGCGTGGGGTCACTAAGGACACTACGGAGGTTTAAAACACACCTCTATCGTCTTAAACAGCATCAGATCTGATAAAGGCACATCGGTGAAATCCAGTAAAACGTTGGATAAAAAGCAAGTCGCTGTAGCTTCTGCGTGTAGAACAGATGTGTCTTAACAGATATTCAAAGGAAGAAATCACTGACTCGGCAACGTCTTGCTACAATCTGCCTTTCCTATGTAGACGCGGGTTCCAGCCGTAGCCTGAGGCTGAGCACATACTGAATATGCACAGCCTCAGGCGTCTAACGCCTTAGTTGGAAAAATGAACGTTTTCTTGGTCGTAACAAATGATCTGGAGGCTGCTCTCTGGACCATTTCAAGGCTTCTCTTTCTAACATCCTGCATTTTAACTTAACACCTGTTGTCTAGATGACAAGTAAGTTTCTCACTTGTCGTAGTGCTGAATGTGTACATGACGAGAGTTTACCACAGACGGACGAGGCTCAGTGCTGTTTAGTTTGCTGGCGTTTGATCCAGGTTATGTCAACGCTGCCTGTTTTCTGATGAACGCTGATTAGCGTCTCATAGCATAGTTTACCTCTGCTGGTGTGACTGGGTGTCATCTCAGCTCCCTGCAGAGCACCAACAACCACTGGCAGGGAATCACATCAGTGCCATTTCTTCGTGTGGCGCTAGTGTTTATATAGAGACACTAATAACAAACGTGATTAATTTGGACGTGAGTGTGTTTTTAGACACTGAGTCATTTTCTAGTCTCTGTGGAGCTGAAGGTAATGACTGTAAACATTTACCCCTGAGACACTGAGCAGCTGAGCGAAGCTGCTCTTCCACAGCTGTCACGTGGACACAGGCTGCTCCTCACTGACTGTTCAGCAGATTTAATGCTTTTTAAAATGTCTTCTGCCTTCATTTCGACCTGATCATTGTCCTGTAGCTTCTAGATTTCACGTTTTATTTCCACCCATTGAAAACACAGTCATGTGCTCCCAGATGTGTCACAAGCTGCCAGATGTGAACCTGACACAACTGACTTTTTATCGAGGGATTCTTACAGAATGAGGGACATAAAAAACAACACTTCAACTGTACGTATAAAATAAAGGGCTGACATTGGAACATTGTGGGTTTTTGTGAATGCTGCTGTTTTCCATTCTTTTTCCAATCTACCCCTGATTATTACACGTTGCAGTGTATAATAGCAGGCAGACAAACTATTATACAAATAGCTCAGCTGGAGACTCCTGTTGTCCGATATTAAGTGCACAGCTGTTGCAACAGCACAAGTACTAAGCTGTGGGTTTGTGTGTTTCAGGATCGTGCTCATCTGTGCTAAGAGGTCTCTGTGTGCTGCCTTCTCTGTTCTGCCATATGGAGAGAGCTTCTACCTGAGGTAAACAATATACACACACATCTGACAGCAGCACGACACAAGATGGACAATTACAGAGAGGGATGTAGAAGTGGCCGCAAAAAAGCAGCAGGAGGATTTAAGGAAAATAGGAAATTAGGTGTAGAGACCAGACAAGGAAGAGACATACGATAGGAGGGAGACGAGGATAAGACCCTGACTCTGCCATTAGTGACTGTGCACACGCAACCAGTTGGACACTACATAGATATGGACAATAAACGAGTCTTAATCTTACTCACATGTACACACATGCTCATCATCACGTCACACTCCCACTGTAATAAGGACACATTTCATCTACATCAAGATTAATTAAGCCGTTAACGACCTATTGATGACTATTTTATGTTGTGTGTACACACCATAAAGGCCACATCAAAGTTTTATGTAAATAGCTCAACACAGCTGACTCTTAGTCAGCCTGGCTACAGAGCAGAACAGAAACCTGGGCCTCAATTAATTAAATAATCTGTGGTTCTACAGCACAAAGTGCTTTCATATAGTATTAAACTGTCTTTCCATGCTGGGCAGGATTCACCTCATTTGTTGGACATCCAAGCAATGAACACGTGTGGGTCTATGATGAGCAAGTTCTTCCAGATAAAGCGTGTTGTCGTCTGTCTGTGGCTGTTTTATCCAACCCTTGTGTGGTTTTTGAGCTTAGAGCCCCTGTTTTCATTCGGACCCCTCGTAGGCTGCAGATCTGAGTTGGACCATGGAGCCAACCTGCTCTGATTCACTGGCTTCTTCTTCAGAGGAGCAACAGAGTCTAAAACTGACTGACTACCAACCAACTAAAACCAACAGAGTCTAAAACTGACTGACTACCAACCAACTAAAACCAACAGAGTCTAAAACTGACTGACTACCAACCAACTAAAACCAACAGAGTCTAAAACTGACTGACTACCAACCAACTAAAACCAACAGAGTCTAAAACTGACTGACTACCAACCAACTAAAACCAACAGAGTCTAAAACTGACTGACTACCAACCAACTAAAACCAACAGAGTCTAAAACTGACTGACTACCAACCAACTAAAACCAACAGAGTCTAAAACTGACTGACTACCAACCAACTAAAACCAACAGAGTCTAAAACTGACTGACTACCAACCAACTAAAACCAACAGAGTCTAAAACTGACTCACTACCAACCAACTAAAACCAACAGAGTCTAAAACTGACTGACTACCAACCAACTAAAACCAACAGAGTCTAAAACTGACTGACTACCAACCAACTAAAACCAACAGAGTCTAAAACTGACTGACTACCAACCAACTAAAACCAACAGAGTCTAAAACTGACTGACTACCAACCAACTAAAACCAACAGAGTCTAAAACTGACTCACTACCAACCAACTAAAACCAACAGAGTCTAAAACTGACTCACTACCAACCAACTAAAACCAACAGAGTCTAAAACTGACTCACTACCAACCAACTAAAACCAACAGAGTCTAAAACTGACTCACTACCAACCAACTAAAACCAACAGAGTCTAAAACTGACTCACTACCAACCAACTAAAACCAACAGAGTCTAAAACTGACTGACTACCAACCAACTAAAACCAACAGAGTCTAAAACTGACTGACTACCAACCAACTAAAACCAACAGAGTCTAAAACTGACTCACTACCAACCAACTAAAACCAACAGAGTCTAAAACTGACTCACTACCAACCAACTAAAACCAACAGAGTCTAAAACTGACTCACTACCAACCAACTAAAACCAACAGAGTCTAAAACTGACTGACTACCAACCAACTAAAACCAACAGAGTCTAAAACTGACTCACTACCAACCAACTAAAACCAACAGAGTCTAAAACTGACTCACTACCAACCAACTAAAACCAACAGAGTCTAAAACTGACTCACTACCAACCAACTAAAACCAACAGAGTCTAAAACTGCAGTATCATCAACTAGACAATCTACCTGATCAGGAATCAGACGACTGCTCTGCTCTGTAGCTACGAGGGAAAGAGACAAAAGATGATGAATCATCTCCTTAAATCTAACAACAGCATCATCAGACAAACATCAGCTGAACTTCATTCAACTGTTGTCAGGTCTGTTCTGGTCAATTCAACAGTTAGTGAGAAATGGTCAGATAACAGAGGGTTTTGGGGGAGAACTGTTAAATGATCCATCTCAACCCATAAGTCAGGGCCAGATCCAGAGGATGATGAAGACAGTGAGTGGGTTCATTCACACGCTGACGGTCATTCAGTGCAGGAGGTGACTGGTGAACCAGGGTGTAGTGGAGACTGAGGTGAAGCTAATGTAAGCAGTTCCCAGAGCAGCCAGGGCCTGTGAACAAGGTCAGAGGTAAAAAGCTGCAGACTCTCGTCCTGGTTCTGTCACAAACATGTCCGGTCCTTCTGTATCTCTTCTTAATCTCGGTCTCAGAAATCAAAGGCCTATAGTCTCAGAAGGATTAAATTGTTGCTGCTGCAAGCAAAAACATGAAAGATATGAAAATTGAGGATTATGTTTCTGATTAAAAAATGAAGCAGTGGAAACGGAGGCTAGACCCACCAGGAGTTTTATAGATGAAAGGAAACCCCGTATAGATGGAACCAGCACCTCCTTCATGAGAACGGTGACGTTTTGGGTCCTGGCTGCACCTCAGGACTGAGCACAGGGAAGCACCTGGATGTACCCGGACCTCTGACCTCTGACCTCTGACCTCTGACCTCTGCCTGGTTTCAGGGAGGATTTTAAAACCGTTTTAATCAAACTGGCTGCTGATGAGGGACAGATGCTTCAGGATTATTACAGCGTGCAGAGCCCAGACGAGCAGAATCCTTTTCCTGAGCTTGCTTTTAAAAAAAGAAACAGTGAAAAAGTCGGTGTGTCTCTCTGTCTGTAGTGACCCTACGTTAAACCACCCCAGAAGGAGACACTCATCAGGAAACATCTCCACCACCCTGGAGATGCTACCGGGACTCGAGGGTTTCCAGCTGGAGGCGTATGGCAGGGTATGTGACAAGCCTCCACTTGCACACACACTGTACATGTGGATGTTCTGCTAGCATTCTTCTCTTTCCCTTGTAGTCTGTGTCGTACGCGCAGTTCCTGTATCCCACCAATGCTCTGGTGAGACCGAAGCCGTCGTCGACCAGCGACCTGACGCTGCAGATCCCCGTGTCCAGGAACGCGCATAACGTGCCGGGCAGGAGTCACCCAGCCAACCGAGCGAACAGCACCGTCGGACTGGACCTGGGTAAGACGCGCCCAGACGTGAGATGTGCACACGGCAATGATGCTTCATGAATGTTTGTGTTCACAGAGCAGCAGGACTCTGGTGAAATTAGACACCAGTTATAACACAGACTTCGTGTAGGTGTAAATATAAGAAGAGCTGAGCAAGAACAGACATGAAGGAAAACGTGTTATCAGCGCTCACACACACACACACACACTCGCCGTGTTGTGTTAATGAAACGTTGTGGATTAGAGCAGGGGTTTAGAGGCTAATTCAGGGCTCTGTCACTGTGGGTGTGTGTGCTGGGCTTAGGGAGAGTGTGACTCTCCAGCACAGCTGCAACAACCCGTTTTCTCTTCATCTCCTCATTCCTCCATCCTCTTTGTTTTCTCTTTACATTCTTCCCGTGTATTTTCAGACTAATGCATATCCCCTGTGTCAGAGTTCAGCTCAGGATTAGAACAACAATCCTTACATGACACAGAGTTTAGGCTTTTAATCATACGCCTCTAAATTCTATAGAAATGACTTTGGAAATATTAAACCTTTATCAGTGATACGAAAAGTTGAGTCTAAATGATTTATTAGCAGCTCTGTAATCATGAAGAAAAGCGTGTTGTGTTCCCAAAAGTAGGAAGCTATAATAACGTATTTGACTACTGTACTGTGCAAAAGTTGTGGGCAGGTGTGGAAAGCTTTGAGAAATATAAATAATGATATTAGCCATCAGAGAATAGCACCAATCACCTCCTCAACACACTGTTTTCCGGTCTCTCCTACCATGTGCTTGTGTTTTTGAAGGTGTGGACGATGTGGCAGACTACGACCCTAATCTCCTCAGTGACCCCCAGTGGCCTTGTGGGAAACACAAGCGAGTGCTAATTTTTGCTTCCTACATGGTAAGAATGAAAGACATGTGTTAAACAGCGGTTCCTACTCTACCTGTATGTACATTATATTTACCAGCTGCAGTAACAATGAATGTATCCTGTATCTGTTGAGGTGTCAGTGCTGCAAGAAACAGAATAAAAGTTAGGAAGGAAGGGAGAGTGCAGAAGCAAACACAGAGCAGAATTCATGTTTGGAGAGCGAAGAGGGTCATTGATGCACACGTCGGCCTCATTGTCCTATAGTTTAGATAGCAATATCTAAAGATATAGCTTAGATCCAACGCGCTGTCACTGATCTACTATTACTACGAAACACATTCACACAGTCCATCTGCGACACGCCTTCACTACATAAACGCAGCATAGCAGCATGGAAAAACCAAGTTGGAATATAGAAAAGGCGGTTTCTGTTTAAATGGTGTATGAACTACACCGGATCCAGTATCGGTACCAGACGTTAAGACACTAAGATTCACTTTACAGGAATTGTGCAGCAAAGACAGGGATGTGGGGAGAGATTCGATGAGGTTGTCCTGCCACATTCCACCTCAACTAAGCTCTGGTCATACAACATACAGCTTCAGGTCCATGTGGTGACATGTGGACGCTGCAGTAGTAAAACCTCCTGCTGGCCAGTGCGCATTCGGCAGCGTTCTCACTCCACCTGCTGGTGTGACGCTGGTCTGCACATGTGGGAGATGATCGTACTTTACGTACATTCACTGACTGTTAACTGATGCCCCGGCTCCAGTTCTGTTATAAGTCTTGTCTTTCTCCCTCCTGACATCTTCTCCTTCTCCTCCAGACAACAGTTATTGAGTATGTCAAGCCGTCTGACCTGAAAAAAGACATGAATGAGACGTTTAAAGACAAGTATCCTCACATAAAACTCACTCTGAGCAAAATCCGCAGGTGAGTATTTGACCCGAACAGCTGATCTGCATCATATCAGAAGCTGTCTCTGACTGTGTCGCACTTTGTCTGGGTCTCAGTCTCAAGAGAGAGATGAGGGTAGTGGGGGAGGACTGTGGCCTGCAGCCCGTCACCGTTGCCATGGCGTTCGTCTACTTTGAGAAGCTGGTGCTTCAGGGTCGACTCAATAAACAGAACAGGTACGAACAGAAGTCTAACATCATCACCAAACGTTTTCATTTATTTAAGGTTGCTTCCTCCAGCACAACAGTAAGTCTGACACACACACCCAACGGGAAGCTGCCCAGCAGAGGCCTGGCCAGCTCCTCCCTCGGGTCTCCGTTCCTGGAAAGCTGAGAAAACCTCTAAACGTTCGTTGATTGTAGTGATCCTACGTTGGATTAGCCAGAAGATGACAAACGCACCACTGAACCTGCTGGTGACCGACCTGGAACTGCATCACAGCCAGACTTTAGGTTATAGCATAACTAAAGCGTGACTGGGCTGTTTCTATTTAACATAGGAGAGTCTGCACATGGCTATAAATACAACCTACATTCATGGCATTTACGACTGATCTCATGGTGCCGTTCAAAGTCCATGAATGCAAGGAAGAGTGTTAAAGTGTGAATTTTAATTTTTAAGTTGCTGTAGCTGGTTTTCATGCTGAATTCATCCCTACACATTGGTCTCACTGACTCATTTAAGGGTTTTGCATTACTCTTGTCATTTTACAGGAAGCTGGTGTCAGCGGCCTGCATTCTGTTGGCTGCCAAGATTAGCAGTGACCTCAAGAAGCAGGAAGTCACACACCTCATTGATGTAAGTGCACACACACGCATTGAGACGAACGTCGTCTGTCTGCCATGATTTTGTGAACTAGCTGAGGAAGTGGAACAACCTGCAGGGTCTGAGGCCTTCATTCATTCTTTAGTGTCCAGTAGCCTCGTTGATAGAATGCCTTTAAAACTTAACTTTGCACCTACATATGGTATAAAATACATTTTACACGTTTTGCTAGAAGCGCTGTTCACTCTGTTCTGTGCCTGTGCAGAAGTTAGAGGAGCGATTCAGGATCAGCAGGAAGGAGCTGATATCGTTTGAGTTCACCATCCTGGTCGCTCTGGAAATGGCGCTCTACCTCCCCGAGAGCAAGGTGCTGCCGCATTACAGACGCCTGGTGCAGCAGCAGCAGGTGTAGCGGACCTGGTCCAGGCATCCCTCCACCCACTGTGACAGCCGTGCTCCTGATGCCTGGCTAGGAGGAACACATTCCCAGCCACGCCGTCGCGGTACTGTAGCATCAGCAGGCCGACTATGCCTGCAGCAATATTACTGTTCAAAGACACTGAGCCACTGTGATGCACGGCCCAGCAGCAGCATGGGGTCATGTTTGAGCTTTTCCTATTTATTGGATGCAATATTTATTATCTCTTACGCTTTTCCTTTCGGGTTGGCTGGAGCCAGCCACAGCTGACCCATGGTTTACTGTGTAACGTTTCCATGGAGTGTTTGCTGAAGTTAGTTTGACGGGTTTTAGTCCAGCTTTCTGCAGTTTAGCAGGCAAGTACGGGATAGATGTAAAACCCGAGGCTTCAGTGCCGGATGCTCATTTCTTCCCGTATTGTTCACCTACTGTCCACGGTGTAGTCTCTTCATGTAGCTGCTGTGAGACCTGCTGCTCAAACCACTGTTCTAATGCTTTACCAACACAACAGACACTAAACACAATCAAATTTCTTGCATTTGACAATCGTCACGCTGAATTTTTCAGCTCCTGTAGTAAACGTTTGAAGGTTATTCATTCTGAACGGCCTCCTTCCTGTCGAGCAGGAAAAGGCTGCAGCGTGTTTTCACGTGTCCAGGCTCTCGGCCTGTCACTGGGGTGACCTCCTTCTCTTAGGGGTCAGAGCTGGACGCTGTTTCCTCTGCTCGCTCTCATGCTGCTGTGTTTGGAGCGAGAGGATCCACTGGCATTTCCATCCTTGCACGTACTGCTTTTAAAGACCAGATGAAAATTCATCTGTACAAGTAATGAATACTGGAAACTGGTGCAACTCTAGTTTGCGTGTTTGGCTTAAATATGGTTGTTTTGTTCTGCTGACCTGAGTCGTATTAGTGCTCACAGAGCAGGAAGCTGGTGCAACAGGCCTGTACATGGTTCACTTCAACAGTGAAGTGAGGAACAAAGACTTTTATGCAAGGAACTCGAGACGTCTTCATTCACTGTGATGGACACGGTGAACTGTGCTCATGAACTACTTTCCAATATTTATTGTTTTCACTTTACTCTGAAGGGATGAACGTTTAACCAACCAGAGGCTCCTGACTGCATGTTCGTGGCAGCTTGGTCTCCACAGCAGAGACGTCAAAGAAACTGATGGCGCAGTGGACGTTGCCTTATCACAGCTCCTCCATGTGGGAGGGAGGACCCCACACAACTACTGTCCTGGTTGTTTTTGCACTTTGCTTTTTCGTGTCAGTTTTTACTTTAGCACTAAGTAACAAGGGAAAACATATTTTTCTACATGTCCAAACATCGAGTCACTGAAATGTATTTATTGCAAATAATCCTGCAGAGGAAGAATCGCATGTATGGAGGTTGTTCACCGTGTGCAGCTCCCTGAGTTTTCATCTGTGGGACTGTCCAGCGTTCATTCAGAACTAATCTGCTTTAGACAGGAAGCATTTCATTCCTCATCTTCTATTGTCTGTCGACGGGACGCGGGATGTGCACTGACGCACCTCAGAGCAGAGTTGTGCATTTACCCTTTATCCCAGTGGGATCCACGAAGAGACGCGTGATGAATATCAGTCTCTGCCTGTGAGTAGAATGGACCCAGTCCTCCGTCGTCTTCTCTACATTAGAGAGGTTCTTGTGAGTCTATGCAGCCTTTTTTCAGCCTGCTGACCTTGATGCTCCTCCTGTTTGTCTGTGATGTGCCACGTGACTTTACCTGACACTCTATTATTTAAACTAAATAACCAAGGTTTCATTTAAGCACAGAAAGGCTGCAAGTCTTTGTCTGCAGCTGTTTATAGAACGTTTATAGAAAGTGCTACAGCACACGAGGACATGGATCAATATTTGTTCGTCTGTGGTGAAGGTCCAACGCAGAACCAGAGGACGTGTGTCAATGAAATGTAGCCAAATATTTTGCAGGACAAACAGGTTGTATGTTTAATATGCCAATGTTCAGGTCATGTAAAGATTATTTTCATTAAAATCTACCAGTAATATAAACGATTTTCCTTTTTATTCTGTGAATGAGCCTTGAAATCTGAATAAATGTTTAAGAGAAGAATAACTGAATAACTAAAGTCATGTGGGGGGAACATTTCCCTGGAGTTGCTGGTGATGGAGAAGTTACAGTATTGTTCAACATAATAGCAGCAACGTGACCAAGCACAATAATCCAGGTTTGTAGTATTTTTTTGTTACCAGTACATTGTCAGAAAACAAACATGTCCCAGCATCACGAAGCAGCTTTCAGATGCATGTTCACCAGCTGGTGGCTTGTTTGGTGTTCGCCAGTGTTCTGACGGTTCTGGCGGTGAACTCGCGTAGAGCCTGGTTTCTCCTTCTAGATTCTGGGAGCCAGGCGTGAACGGGTCCACATCACAGCGTGCGACTGCTCAGAGCAGACGACATATAAACGCCAGGTGCTGACCTGGACGTATGCAAACCGCTTTCTGATTACGCTCCGTGACAGTAGATGTAGATCAGACCTGAAATGTTCAAACAGAAAACACATGACGGCAGGGATTCGCTGGCTTTTCCATTTTTGTGTCTGTTTAGATTAGAACCGGGCCAAATGTGGGCCGAACACATTTACACAGCTCTGGGCCCAAACCCCGCAGCAGCATGTGGTAACGGACTGTCAAGCAGAACCTTGAGGTCACCTTGGAGACTTCCGTATCAAATATTCTGAACGGTGACGTCATGAGTGGTTTTATGGCTGTTCTTTCATATGTGACCTGCAGCAACACGTTGTCCACGTGTTTGTTCTGTAGTTCAACGCTGTATTGGATCCAAACATGGTTTAACGGAAGTAGAAGCAGGTGGTAAATCATTTCTGAGCAGTTTAGTCCTGTCGTCACGCGTGATGTTCGCCTCCTGCTGCGGCCACTCGACCCGGACACGCGCTTCTCCACGTCAGACGTCGGAACCGGAGCAAAGTCCAGGAGACGCAGCTTCCGCTCCTCCGACCATGACGCCTCGGTCTCACGGTCCCGTTCCGGTTCGGCTGCTGTCGCCGATCGGACTCCTGTGTTTGTCCAGCTTCTGGGTCCCGCCTGTGACGTCACACCCCCAGTGTCTGGATTTTAAGGCGCCGTTCAAACCGCAGCGGCCGCTGATGTTCTGCGTCATGTACAAGGACTTTGGCTGCTGCGACTATGAGAAGGACCAGGAGCTGATGAGCAGGTTCTCCGAGCTCACGGAGCTGGACGCGGACTCCAGCTGTGCGGGCTTCGCTCTGGAGCTGCTCTGCCAGGTCGGTTCGAGGGGACAAAGGTCGCAAAGCTCAGCGGGACAACGTGACCGATTTCAGCTGGTGACTGAGTGCAGTCGCTTCGCTTTCCGTCCACGTAAAAGTTTAGTGATGTTAGGGTTGAAACACATGGCTGTGATGACGTCAGAAGGGCAGGACGGGACTTTATCTACAGCTTCAACTAATGCTATGACATATATATGTGTATAACTATGACTGATGATTTCACGATTGAATTGAAACCTCTGTTGTCCGTCGGCCCAGGAGTGCTCTCCCTACGCAGCTCACCTCTTCGACGTCGAGGACCCCAGCACCCCGGCGCGGACTGTTCCCGGCCTCTGCCCCGACTACTGCCACCGCTTCTGGAGGTGCACCTCCACTCTCTCCGTCCTCTCCGACGACTCGCACATTGTCCAAGTGAAAGACGACGAAACCCGTCTCTGCGACTACTTGGCGCTGGGCGACATGGACTACTGCTACCCACAGCTCCTCAGCAACCAGAAGCTCGCCCGGGGCCTGGGCCGCGTGAGGTCTGACGCAGACGGGTGTCTCCAGCTGTGTCTGGAAGAGGTGGCCAACGGGCTGCGGAATCCCCTGGCCATGGTCCACGCCAGCGACGGAACGCACCGGTTCTTTGTGGCAGAGCAGGTGGGCTTGGTTTGGACCTACCTCCCTGACCGCTCCAGACTGGAGGTTCCGTTTCTGAACATCACCAAGGCTGTGCTCACGTCATCGTGGGAAGGGGACGAGAGAGGCTTCCTGGGACTCGCCTTCCATCCCAGGTACAGGTACAACGGGAAGCTGTACGTGTACTACTCCGTGGCAGTGGGTGTGGATGAGAGGATCCGGATCAGCGAGTTCCACGTGTCAGCCAGTGACATGAATGTGGTGGATCACTCCTCCGAGCGGTAGGTCGGCTGTTTCCGCTCAGCTCACGCTACGAACGCTCTGAAAAAGGAGGAGCTGCTCCTAAAACGGCTTTGTCTTCCAGGATCATCCTGGAGATCGATGAGCCTGCGTCAAACCACAACGGAGGGCAGCTGCTATTTGCAGATGATGGTTACTTGTACATTTTCACAGGTGATGGTGGAATGTCAGGAGATCCATTCGGGAAATATGGCAATTCCCAGAACAAGTAAGGAAGCCTCTGAAGCGTTAACCCGAGGACGTGTGTCCCTTGTCCCACGCTGCGCCTTCTGCTTTTCAGGTCAGCCCTGTTGGGTAAAGTTCTTCGCATCGACGTGGACAACAATGACAGAGGCCCCTTGTACAGAATCCCTCCAGATAACCCCTTCATACACGAGCACGGAGCCCGGCCTGAGGTTTACGCCTACGGAGTCCGCAACATGTGGCGGTGCTCCGTGGATCGGGGAGATCCTCGGACCAAAGAGGGGAAAGGCCGCATCTTCTGTGGGGACGTGGGCCAGAACAAGTTCGAGGAGATCGACATCATAGAGAGAGGCCAAAACTACGGCTGGAGAGCCAGAGAGGGTTTCGCCTGCTACGATAAGGATCTGTGCAGCAACAGCTCGTTGGGTGGGTCCAGTTCAGTCTGTGATAAAGTAGCTGCTGCCAGTGAAGGTAGATGCTCTGACGGAATAAAACAACACAACAAGGCTGGTGATGGCATATAACAGCCTGTAACTGGCTCCCTGTGGGCATATCCAGCACTAGAGGTGCTTCATAACGATATTATTACTAATATTATATAGGAATATACATTGTCTATATTTTAACTACTAATTTAATTTACTGATCGGCTTCGGTTGTCAGGTCACAATGAGTGAACAGTTCATTTCCCCACAGGCGACGTCCTCCCCATTTATTCATACCCACACAAGGTGGGCAAGTCTGTGACTGGAGGCTACGTGTACCGAGGCTGCGAACATCCCAACCTGAACGGCTTGTACATCTTCGGAGACTTCATGAGTGGGTAAGCGTTGAACTGCTGCGTGGCCTGTTTAACCTGTTACCGTCACTGCCCAATAACGGCAGAAGTTTCTCCCTCAGTGTAGCTGACAGTTACTGGAGCCGCGTTTCATCGTAAATGACGCCGTTTTGAATTTCATTCCTGTTGCAGGCGTTTAATGAGTTTGCAGCAGGACAGAGACTCGGGGCAGTGGAAGCACAGTGAGGTCTGCATGGGGATGGGCCAGACCTGCGCCTTCCCCGGACTGATCAACAACTACCATCAGTACATCATCTCCTTCGCTGAGGATGAAGCTGGTAGTTGATTAACCTCATATAGCGAGGAGTGAAATCATAGCCAGACGTTTCACTACTGCTTCCAGCAGCTTCCTGAGTCTCAGGAAAGCTGGTGAGAAGCTCTTTGCATCAATGATCAATGGTCCTCGTTGTTTCTTAAAGGCGTCATCACTATTATAGATTATTTAGTGATACAGAACATTTAAGATGCAACGTGGAATCTTTCCAATTTATTCTTTTACTCTTGAAATAAAATCATCTCAAAATAATAAGTAAAATACAACATGAAAAGAACAAAGCAACAAAAGAAGCTACATACGATCGGTTTTCTGCGCCTTCGCCCAGTTTGTGTGACAGAAGCTATTCCTGAGCCAAACACAGCATCAGTCCAACACTCGACACACACAACACTAAGACAGGAGGCGAAACACTAACGGATGTCTTGTTTCAGGCGAGCTGTACTTCATGTCCACTAGGATACCAAGCGCGACGTCCCCTGCAGGAGTTGTTTATAAAGTGGTGGATCCCTCCAGGTGACTAACAGACAGTGATCACGCTTAGATTCCATCACGAGACATGAACGGTACGACGCTAGAGCTGAAAGCGAGACGTCCAATGTTTCTGCTCTTTATTGTCCTATTTCTCAGACGTGCTCCACCAGGACAGTGTCACTATGACCCCTCTCCTGTCAGAGTAAAAAGTAATCTCATCAGATTTGTTCCCCAGGAAAGTGAGTTCTTTAACTCAACCTATGACATCAACAGTACAACAAGCCTGCGGCTGTGACGTGTCTGATGCGTTTCCTTCCTCCCCCAGCGCTGACTGGCATGAAGCCACCAGCCGCCGAGTCCTTCGACTGGCTCCGAGGTGACTCAGACCCAGACCTGACCACGACTACCACCGAGGCAGCCAGACAGTCGAGGCAGAAAGGCCGGCGCAGGAAGGGACGGGTCCAAAGCCACCGCTGACGAGAGTTTGATCACAGTTAAACCTGTGACTTTTCAAACCATCACTGAGTGATGTGCAAGGACCAATCCAGTTCTTTCATCAGCTGATTTCAGATATTATTAGACATTTTATTAGACACTGAAAAACATGTAGAAAATTCAGTTCAGTCCACAAATGTTGAGTGGAGACATTTGAATATTGTGCAATGGGACTATTGTTAATTACCTGCGGCTGCGCTGTTTCCTGATTTCAACATTTTGGGACGTTACATAATAAAAGTCTTGACCACAACGTCATAGGCAAACTCTCGTCTTTTCTTTGTCGCCGTCCCTCTGGGATGGATCAGACATGTTTAGGCCATAACTGCCAGGTTTACTGGATCATTTATGTGAAAGACACAAAAGGGTGGAATAAGGGACATGGTGACACGTGGTGCACACACACATCTAGGGGTCAGGTCTGCAGGACAGAGCAGAGACGTCCTTTACGCTGTTTGAGGCCTTGTGCTTTATGTGACTGTTACTTATTTACTCACTTACCCTTTACCTCATGCACCTGCTCTGTTTGGCCGCCAGGTGGCGCTGGTTCCTTTGAATATTGGTTTCCTTGGCTCACAGGCTGCGTTTCCGTGTGATTCCCACCTGTTCAAACGCTCCGGCCTCAGTGACGACCCCAGTGGGAATAACATTAACGACATAAAGTTCTTCTTTGCCCACTGTCCTGACCTTCCTGTTAACTGTAAATGCTTTTTAGTTTTGCATCTATTATTTTTCACCCCGTGTACGTGCACATACGTATAAAATTATTATTATTATTATCAATTAACAGTTTTATTAACACTTCCACAAATGAGTTGCAGACTGTTGATGAGACAAATCATTGCATCCAGTTTTTACAAATGTGATTAGAACTTAAACTGCAGCGCAAAAAGTATTTTTTATTTAAAAAAAGAAAAGTGTAATAAGCGCTTGAGGCTTATTCTAAGTTTTATATATGTCTTCTAATAAGTATTCTATGGTAAAAGTGAAGGTTATTGTTCTGTGTTCTGCTGCAGAAAGTTGAAACATATGGAAATTTTATTTTTCATGACAGATCTTTTATGAAGCTTATTGAACCAACAAAGTTATGAGCAACAGTTTACTTCAAGATAATAATATTAGCTACATTTAAATGGCTACGATACATTGGATAGTAAACCAAAAATAAAAATTACTGCCAAACTCTTTAATGGATCCCTGATCACCTGGATACAACACAACTGACTTTATTTACAAACAAAACTGATCTATGACACACGTGTGTCATGTGATGGTTCACTTATGCAAAGAGATCCTGGGTCGTGGCTTTGAAGGCGACAAAGTCTTTGAAGATTAGAGTCGCGTCCTCACACTCCACATTCTTGCTTTTCCCAGGAATCTAAGGAGACAAAGACAGTTAGTGATCACTCAGGTTGAAACCAGATGGTTATGATGACAACTACAGCATCTCAACTGAATCCTCCAGCCGAGCTTTGTCCTTTGGCTAATAAATGTCTGTTTCACACAAATTAAAGAAGCTACTATTTTTAAATTTGACAACCTCAAACCCAATAGACAAATATAAACAAGTGATAGATGAGATTATAGATTTAAACGTCCTAGATTTGTTTGTTGAACCTGATCTGTACTAATACTAAACATTACTGACTAATATTAACTAATACTAAATATTACTAACTTATACTGACCAATACCAACTAAAACTGACTAATACTAACTAATACTGACTAATACTAACTAACACTGACTAATATTAACTAATATTGACCAACACTGACTAATATTAACTAATACTGACTAATATTAACTAACACTGACTAATACTAACTAAAACTGACTAACACTGACTAATATTAACTAATACTGACTAACACTGACTAATATTAACTAATATTGACTAACACTGACTAATATTAACTAATACTGACTAACACTGACTAATATTAACTAATACTGACTAATACTAACTAATATTGACTAACACTGACTGATATTGACTAACACTGACTAATACTAACTAATACTGACTAATATTAACTAATATTGACTAACACTGACTAATATTAACTAATATTGACTAACACTGACTAATATTAACTAATACTAACTAATACTGACTAATACTAACTGATACTGACTAATATTAACTAATACTGACTAACACTGACTAAAGTGTTAGTATTGTTAGTATTAGTTTGCTGTTCACAGTGAAAGGACGGTTGTAAAACGTTGTTGTTGTTTCTTGCTGCACACGTGACAATACTCCTGAATTGTGAATTTCTATCGCATCACGTTTCTATTTTACATGCGAGCATAGTGAAGATCTACTTCTAATGAATCGCTTTACTCTTCGCCGTACCTGGTTGCACACGGCCTTCCCGTAGCGAATGAATGTGGCAAAGTGCTCACAGTTGAAGCTGAACAGATCGTACTGGAAGACCTGGCCGAGAAGCGCATCGCGGCGTTTCCTCATGTCCTCTGGGGCAGAGGCGGTGAAGGCGTGGCGGTCGTTATTGATGGTGGCGTTGACCCCCTTCGGCACGGTGACCTCCCCAAGAGGGACTCTGCGGATCATGGTTTCGCCGAGGAGGAGGTCTCCACACACGGGGAACATTAGCTGCAGGGAGTTGCGTAGCGTGCTCATCAGCCGCCCCTCATCTAAGGCAGAGACGCAAAACGTGCTTCTCAACGTCTGACACAACATTAGGTTTGAACGGCTTGATCAGTGACGTCAGTCTGGAAATGCTTCGCTGACTTTTCATGTCCTTTAGCTACGAACATTTCCCGCTTAGACAGGTTCCTCTGATCTTATAACCACGTGCTTCTGTTCCTAAAAGCTACGCAAGCGTGAGCAGACTTTGACTTAATGCAGTACGAAGTGTTTGGTGCCAAACTTCACCAATACACTTAAAGTACACTGTGGTTTGTACTTTATCGCATGCGTTTATACAAATGTGAGAACCTGAAGCTTGTCGATCGATGCCCTGACGTTTCAAGTCCTCACTAAATAAACTTGGCAGCGACGGAATGAAGTGGATGTTGTTCTTACCTGCCACAGCAAAATGAATGACGTGTCCGTCTCCATCGTACACTCCCCAGTGTGAATATCCGACGGGATAGGAAAACTCTACCAAGTCTCCAAATTTAGCCTTGGACACAATTTGATCAACCTGGGTCGATAAACGACACATTAGCATTGTGTGATCTCCTCCCACCTGAACAGGTTTGACTTCATTTCTTTGAGTCCGGTGCTGCTGGCGTCTGCTCTGTATGTAATGACGATCCGTGTTAAGCTACGCGGGATCAGTAGTTTCTGTCCCATACTTTCAATCAGATCTTTGAAACCAGCTGATGGCTGCAGTAGTGGTGGACACCGGTCAGATACTGGTCTGACCTGCAACACCCCATAAACCCAGCTGGTCTAGACTCGTGTCAGACTGACGCAAATCACATCGAGACACCGATTCCATCACACACACACACAGCAACAAGTATTAGACCCAGAACACGAGGCCTGGCCAGAAGAAACGCAGGCTCCACAGCGAAGAGCCGCTCGTACGGACTAAGTGAGAGCGTGTGTCGATTCCTACCTGCTGTTGATAAGCCATAGCTGACTCGTACTAATTCAGAGTGACAACTACAGAATGTGGCTTCCAGGGTGCGAACTTGAAGGATCCAGTTTGGACAGTTTGATGCCTGTGTGTCGGACAAGGCTGAAAGACAGGTTCCTGGTTGTTCAAAGGTCAAACCAGTTTCTGTAGCTGAAAGTAAAAGGATGATGTGGATAATATACGACACGAAGAATAAAACTAACCTGGGCAGCAAAAGAACCCAGTTAAAGCAAAAGCTAAGCTGCGAGCACAGCATGTGTCACTGGACCTACGATCTGAGCAGCGCGTCACAAAATGTTCTGTGCAAAATAAACTGAAGTTGCTCAAATCGGACAGAAGACACAGAACGTCCTCATTTAACACGTTTTCTAGAAAAGTCAGGGCTCAGGGCAAAATGAAATCCTGTTCTCACACAGACCAGCGTCACAGAACAGGCGATGAACATCAGTTACCACGGGAAACGCACACGGTGCAGTCTGTGCATCAACAAGTACACAAGTAGCCAGAAGAGTTTTATGTGTTTAATCTATTTTGTACAAAGCGGAATCATACTGACTAACAGCAGAGCTGCTGTAGGAAGGGTTAGGTTTCACTTTCAGTGTGATAATAAATTAACCAACTGCAGAGGAGCCAGAGAAGGTTCGTTGGTTTACACAGAGCGCGGGTCACAGCAACACACATTCCAGCCTCTGCAACATCCGTGGCCCAAATCAAGACGTTAACAACCTGGAGTCGTCGTGTTCGTCTCACGGAACAGTGACAAACAAAGGAGCGAGGAAGGAAAAGGAAACAAATGAAGCGTGTGCCTCAACAGAAATGATTAGGAGTGGGAACACTTTCATTTATTATCAGTCCTACTGCTTAGTTTTCTGAAACAAATGAAAAACCAAAGTAGGGGAAAAAAACCTGACGTCAAATCAATGTATGTACAAAACGTTAGCACTGAGTTTCTATTACATTTCTGGAGATCATAGCAGGTTACATGCGATTTTAATTAAAAGACGTGTGCATTTAACGACTAACATAAACCAAACATACACCAACCTATATAATAGATACCAAATTTAAACCTTTACAGGAACTTCCACTGAGATAAAAACAGAAACGCAGGCTTCCTCTATAGAATTCACAGTAATGGTGGCCTGTCAGTCGTCTCCTTTACCTTAAGAAACGGATTTGATGCAGACATCGTTCATGTTGAAGTGGAGAACAAATGAACTAAACATAGCAGGCTTGATATTCAGCAAATACAAAGTTGCACATTTGTAAATTCGAACAATTACCAAAATGGAGAGTGAATAACAAGGTTTTGGGCCATTTGTCCTGTGACAGGCTTCTCAAATGACATTAAATGTCCAATCGATTCCTAAGCCGCGTACGTCAGGGGGTTCACTGCCAACAACCTGCCATGCTCGTATATCACCAGGACCATGAAGGACAGGAGCATAATCCCAGACTGTCCAATATGGACCTCAGGGGTCAACACGCAATTGTACTATTTGTAGTTGCACATACACAAGCAAACGCGCAGTCTAGTCTGAAAAGGGCGAATTTCCTGCTGTAGTCCAGTGGATGCAGACCAACTATGTCAAACCAGCCAGAAAGTCCAATTGCTCTGGTGAGAAAGACGAAGGCAGACAAATTGAGGAAGGCAGCTCTAAACGCTGCCAACGAGCTCAGGACCTGAAGAAGCAGAAGAAGCATCACCAAGCTTTCGGATGCTTGCAGGGAATCACGTATTTTGATACTCTTGTAAGAAACTGTTGCATTTTTTACATTTACACCGGGAGAACCATGAATCTGTACACACATCACGTGTAGGTGGCGAACACTGAAGGGCTGTGAATGACGAGTGACAGCTTCTGAATATCTAAGGTCCCTGTGCACCTACTGCTGGACCCTGTACCTGACATTGACGCCGTTTCATACCAGGGCTTAAAGAGGCTCAACTGATGGACATTTAAAACGCTTCACCGGAGAAGAACAATTTATAAATTGTGAAATATTTGAAATACCTGGAAATATCAAATCAGTTTGAATCAGCTGCTTGTAGCATATGTGGGAATTTGTTTTCAAAAAGGTCAAACCCACTGACGTCAACGCCTTGTGCGTCTTTCTGAAAACAAACTCGTCAGGCTTTTAGCTTTCAGCAGACGAGAAACGTAAGACTACTCCGCTACGGACTGCAACGCGCTGCACGTGATCTCAAGGTGGATCCTCCAATACGCCTGCTGTACGTGAAAACCCTGAAACGGTGGATCAGTCGGACAATAAGCTGTTACTTCCAGTGGAAGCTACTTGTCGGCAATTAACATTTCCCATATTGAAATTAACTCCACTTGAAAACAGGAGCATCATTAAATGTTTCAAAAAAAACTAATATACAAGAAAGAAGAGATTAGACAAAGTCAATGCATATGACAGATCAGCCTTCTCCTTAAATGAAAAGCTAAAAACCCCCAGCCTGTACGCAATGCCTACGCCTTGATGCTAGTGTGGGTTCCCAGTACGTTGCGTGCTACGCTTAAGGGTGCCAAGTGGTACGAGTCCATCTCTTCAGAGATCAGTGGAGCAGCTGGAAGTTCTTCGGTTCCTTTCAGGCACACAACTGAGGCACCTCAAACGACACAACCACACCTCGCTTGACGGCTGTGGGGAAGGCACCGGAGCCGTTCGTCCACGCGACGCCCCCGGGACGTCTAAGAGACAGTGTATTTGCTGGCTCCAGGGGGGCTCCCGCCACTAGTGACCAAATTACGGAGCAGTTTGCGTCGACCCGCCTGGTAGTCCTCTTCATCAACGTTAACCAACAACTTAATAGCCTCGTGGCCCACTGCCTGTTTCAGGGAATCTGTGATGAAGACCCCTTTAAGAGCTTCTAGCAGCGATCCATTGATGTAGTCCCTCCAGAAGGCATCCAAGTAGGTGAGTTCAGAGAACTTGATATCACAGATGATTGAGCCCAAGTCTCTGGATTTCAGAATAGTGTTAGCCTGGTTGAAACGCTCAAACTGTCGCTCCACTGCTTCTTGCTTGTTAGAGAATACGTTGCCCTGAAGTGCAGACTCATGTTGGCAGTATTCTGCACGAACACGCAGACGAATATCTGAAAGAAAGCAGAAGAGATATCATCATGTCATAGAGTAACGGGACATCCTGTCTGACTGTCTACTACTCACGCCTCCGTCCTCGTTTCATCTTAGACATGCCAAAGACTAGTGCATCCTTATGAGCAATAACTGACGACGAAGCAATGTTTAGGAAAATAAAGCGATGAATGAATGAAGACACCAAGCGAATATGACCTGACGCTCCGTAAGTAGACGCCGTGGCAATGTTTGCTACTCACAGCCCTGGCATCCAGCTACATCCAGCTTTTAAGTGAAGACTGATTCCAACACTGCCACTTAGTGGTCACTATAACTGAATACCTGCCTGAAAATGTAAAAATGTGTTTTGGAGAATCAATACAATGCTGTGATACTTAAGTGAACTGACACTAAATTAGCGTACTTGTAAAACCCTTTGAGGACGGTTTACCCAGGGGCTCATAGCATGACGGTAAACGCTGTCCTGCTCTCTAACATCAGACACATGCACTTCTCTACATGTTCCTTATTACCACAAGTTTCCTTCTCTCTGCAGTCAGTTGAGGTGTGACTTCTCTTTCGCTTGCGGCTTGGAACAGGTGGAGCTGGCTTTGTCCGGGAAGGGCCAACGTGGGGTCCTGATGAAGAGCAGCAAATGACCGGCCGAGGACCTAGAGAGCAACAGCGGTGTTCACGAATGCAGCTTCTAAAGCATAAGCGAAGGAAAGTGAACCCGAGCTCTCGGAGTGGCTCACCTGTCCTGTAATGCACTGTGTCGTTGCTCTGCATTGTTCCTCTTGGTGAAATGTAGCGCACAGATGTTTCTTCCAGGTACTGGTCAACAGGGTCTGGACACACTGAAAAAAGACGTCATGTGTAATGTTATTTAAAAAGTCATCTACAGACCATAAATACTCTACAAGCAGAGAGAAGGAAGCTCGTTCAGCCTATAGCAGCAGGCTAATACTCATCATAACTACTACTTACGGGGTATCGACCCTGCCTCCCACATGAACTGATGAGAAGATGAGGCCCAAGCACCAGTTCGGACTTTAACCCTCGCTGGGCCTTCGAGGGGTTAAAACAACCCCACTGATAACTAGGAAGCGTCAAAGCTCTAACACACACCAGGGTTGGATCAACCAGCCTTGGTGGGTTTACATCCAAGCAATGAACACGTGGGTCTATGATGAACAAGTTCACCCAACCGTTCATCCAGATGAAGCGTGTTGTGATTTATCGTCTGCGGCTGTTTTATCCAACCCTTGTGTGGTTTTTGAGCTTTGAGGCCCGTTTTCATTTTGACCCCTCGAAGGCTGCACCAGGGTTAAATATACGAACGTCGTAGCACCTAAAAATAACCCGTGTTCCCCTACAGCTACAGCAGCAGCCTGTTCCTTTCTGTCTGTAACACACGGATGCTACACCAAACACACTATTACATGAATCTTACACATCTTTACTGTATCTCCACGGGCTTTTAGAGGTTTCTCATTTGACCACATCAAACATTTCACCGGTGCTGTAGGAAGGTAAGTCCTGCGGTGGTCTACTCTACTGTAACGTACGTAGAAGTGCACCGGCGCTAAGGCAAAGGTATAGACTTCCTGCACTTTGTACGACACATTGTGATAACTTACATGTATCTTGGAGAATTCAAGTAAAACATGATGACTTTCTGATAAACTGTAGTAGATGGGCTTCAGTGTGACTCAGAGATCTTTATCTCTGACCTCGTAATAAAGGATTCAACAGGAAAATAAACATGTCGACTATGTGGTGTCAGCTATCTGGGAAACGTCAATAAAACTGTTACATTGGATTGATTTAGTTAATTGACTCTTTTAAGTCCGGTTCTCTCGCGGATGTACTTACCGGCCTGCCGTTTCTTGAGTGTGACATAAGGTAACAGGTCGTGGCGGGTAATGATCCTTAGAAGCTGAAGAACATGTCGGAAGTTGGTCTCATCACAGCGACCTTGACGCTCTAAGGCAAGCAGGAAATCCCTCCCATTCCTAATTCCACCGCGCTCATACTCGTCAATAACGTCAACAAACAGAAATGACAGTACCCTGACATCCCGATGCGTTAGCTGGGCTCCGACTATGTCGAACATGCGGTGGAGGGAGTACAGCCCATGGGAGTTGTCCACTGCCTCCTCAGGCCACGGTTCAAAGCAGCCATCCCTCCTTGACAAGCTGGAGTTGGTGCACCTGCTGATGTTCCTGCTGTGCACCTCTCCGCTGGCTGCTGGCACAGTGGCGCTGCCCTGTCTGCTCGGCAAAGGTCTGTGTTCGAGAGGGCCGGCGATTGCGTTGCTCTGACTAGAGTCCAGCTGATTACCCTGAATGTGAGGCCGGTCCTGCTGAGCAGAGGAATTCTGGGCAAGCTGGGGAGGAACAACAGGATTTGGAAACTGCGGTTGCTGTGATGTCATCTCAGGGCCCGGTCGTAACAGGGGATGTCCAATCCCTGCGCCTCCTGCTTACTTCCTCTGCTCCGACTGACGAGCTGTGGATGGAGAATGGGGAGTCACAAGCAGAACAGCATAAGTAGAAATTACAGCCACAGGCAACGTTGTGCCCCCAGTAATGATCACCCCAGGATGCTCTGTACAGACTAATGCAGAACTGTAAGGAACCTACTGACTAAAGGTCAGACGTGGTCTACACCGTAGTACCAATACGACATGTCAGCCCAGGACTGAGTCTGAATCAGCTGACCACGTCCTCCCGCATCACCTCTGTCTTCTAGGAGGGTCTGTGAAGCAAAGCAAAGGCTGCTACAACCTTGTTTGATTCCAGTTCCAAGTAACATTATTAAGGGTCACTGGTACTTGGGGTGAATTGCGGCGATAACTACCGGAGGTGGGAGACAAAGAGCAGCGTCTTCCTTCCAAAGCTACTGCTACTTAACAACATATCTCACAAACGACACATTCTAGTGCAGCCAGAGAATAAACCTTTATGTTGGCAGAGGGATTAACTGCGGAAGTTCGCAGGCTACGTGCTGTTAGCCAAGTGCGTAAAAAGAGCAGGGATCGAACGTCGTGGCCTTGACGTAAGTTCGCTAATGTGAACAAAGAGAGAACTGGCGCCTGGTTCCGGTTCCTTCCACTGTGAAGACACGCGGAGGTTTGTCGAGACCTGCCCGAGATGTGCGTCTACATTTGTTGTGACTAGTATTAGCTTAACTGCTAGCTGTAGTCCACGTTAACGTTACGCCAATAAACGACCTCACGCCAAAAAACTAAGCGAAACCGTCAGCACCATTTTCACACCGCGTCTAACAAAGAGTTTGCATTACGTGCTGTTTACTCGTATACGTTCTGGGCTAAATTCCCAACGAACTGCGAACGATCGTTAGGCCGCTAACGGAATGTTAGCTCGTCGGCACTGGAGGCTAACGCACATCCGAGCGAAGGAAACGCGCTGAGGCTGAAGCCGCGTCCCGCTGCGCTGCGCTGCGGCGTGAAACACATACGTTGCCAATGTCGCGACGGACGCTGCCGCTTGGATGGTTATAGTCCTGACACAGAGGCCGGGAGCAAGAAACTAGTGCACATTTTACGTGCTTCAGCTAAAATGAAAGAACTTCCAGTTTACGACACGGTTCAGTTCCGGTGTTGTTGTTGTTGTTGTTACATCTTCTTCTTCGTCGCTTTTCTTCTTCTTCTGCTGCTTTGACGTTTGCGTCCATCTTAGAGCTGCGCTAGCGCCTCCTGTCGGTGGTGGCAGCTCAGCCCAGGCGTCCTCACCGCGGCCTCCAGAGGAACGTTGGCCTGACGCCTCCAGCCTGACCAGACAGAGGCCGCAGGTCAGGACAGAGGGGGAATCATTGACATGATCACTGGAAGCGTTTCCAGTTTTGAGACATCGAGCTTAACTCTTCTTAACTCTTACTCGTAAAGGACCTTGAACGTCTTGTGAACAGAACCGAACGGATTTGGAACAAAAGTAGTCACAGCTAGTGTTGAAGGACTTTGCACAGGTTTATAAGTAGGATTGTCAGAGTTAATCTGAAGTATATGAAACAATTGTACAATATTGAGACAAAAATACAAAATGTAACAAATTTGCAAAAGAAAATGTTTTTCTCAGTAGAGCAATGACAGAAAATGTGATCTAATTATTTACACATTTTCAGTTTCCTAGTTGAAAATCGTGCAGAATGTCCAGTGCTTGAACCAGGACCAGGTGACAGCTCTCCTGTGTTACCTGTCTCAGGTATCACAATGGCTAAAGTCTTCAGGCAACAGCCTCCCGTGAAGGACCAGTACAACACAGGTAGGACCTGGCTTCTACTTCCACATTATGACGGAACAGCCTACACACAGTTCAACAAGTTATTCAGACAGCGGTGATTAAACCTGTGACTTGCTGAATGTGACACCTTCATGTATTTACTGTATGGTCACAATATCTCCTAATATCCACAAGTTGCTGTATTAAACTCGGGTTAGTTTGGACTCTGTTTGAGTCACTCAGCTAGAGACTCGTTTCATCTTTTGTCTGTGGTGCAGCCGATCGGTTCTATGGAGGCTTATCTGCTCAGGATAAATTATTCATGTCCACTAAGGCTGTTCCTGTATCTGTTTCATCCGCTCTCTGATTTCAAGCTCTCGCCTCTGCATCGTGTTCTTCTGTCTCTACTGCGGCACCACCATCGAGGAGCTGGACGTGGAGGCTGCTGGTGCGTTCGTACGTGCTGATCAACATGAGCGATGAAAAGTCATGAGGTGAACCGAAGGTTTAATGTTCTTTAAACCAGACAGAGCTTGGGTTGTGATTATTCTACTGTACATAGTTATTGTTTGGAAACAGCTGATGAACTTGCAGAGTTTTGTTAATACGCTGGAGCTAAAATCAGTATGGACAATAAAATGTGTGATGCATATTATACTGCAGGATATTAATGATATATCAGTATAATGAATAAATTCCCATGAAGTCAAACGATCTCATTACAGACTTTGTCTGAGGTATTTAAGGGCAACAGGTTTTCCATGGAGCATCTTAATTATTTACTTGTCTGCTTTCTCTCTCTTCCCTTTTACTCGTCGTTCCACCTCTTCCTCTGTCTCCGTGATTAGCTGCTGCTCGGGTTTCCTCTGCAGCTAATCACGGGCTTCACTCAGCTTCTCCAACACTAGAGTAGTTGGATCAGGACGTTTCATTCATCCTGGATGTGAAGTCTACTTGTGTGCAACGTGCCTTTGATCTTGATTAAGTTGAGATTATGTGAAGCTAAGACGCTTTTTGTCTTTGTAGTTCATGTAGTTAATGTTGAACATCAGCTGTGGAGGAAGCGACTACACAACAATTTTACTCTGTGAAAGAAATGCAGAGAAGGTTTTAGTTAATAATAATAATAATAATAAATAAGCTTTGTACCAATTTAGTAACTTCACTGTAACTCGTGTAAAATGTTTTCATACTTTCTTTCAATTTCATTGCAAATTATTCCAAACTTTTCTAGTTGGTATTCAAAGAATCTGCAATACGCTGTTTCATGACTGGACCAAACTAAGTAATAATTTAGTAGCTCTGTGCTTTGTTGACTTTGTTAGATGGACCCAAAGCTAAAGTCTGTTCAAGTCAGTCAAACCACATCAAGGAGTCACAACAAGCTTCACAAGGAGCTGCTACTGGCCCACAAGAGGCAAGTATCAAACATCTGCTGCCTAAACCGATATGGAAACATCAGCAGTTTCCAGCCTCTGGTTTTAATCGAAACAATAGTTGAATGTGATTAAAGTTAACTATTTCGATTGGCTCCAATTAAAAGCTGCTCTGTTGGGTTTAGTGGTGTCAGGCCTTAAACCTGACTTTTAAAGCGCCTTGAGACAACTGCTGAATTGAATAGTTAAGTAGTTTGGTGTAACTTTGAATGTAATAAACTTGGTACTTCAACAAAACCTGACTCCAGCTCTGTCTTTTTTCGTCCGGACCAAGTGGTCAGGTCCTGAACAGCAGATCAGAACTTCAGCAGGTCCTAGAAAGGAGGAAGAGGGTGCAGAGCGCCCACGATGAGGAGGGACAGCGCAGGACTCCTCTGGAGGACGTGCTGCTCCGACGCCAGCAGAAACAACAGGAGGTGACTGGTTGTCCTCTGTGGTGGTTTTGGTCCTCTCCCCCTGGTTCTGCAGAACCTGCGTCTTTTAATCCAGGCAAAGGATGAAACTGAAAATACGCTAAAACACGCTGGACATAGCAGCAGTAGATTATTCTTAGTCCCACTGTCAGCTTCATGTAGTACAAACCTGCATTGGGTGAACGTCAGAGATTCCTCACAGCTAATCCAGAAACATTCACAGAACTCACTAGAATAATAACAGACATTTCTTGTCAGAGGGAGAAGGAACAAGAGGAGAAGGTACGAGAGGAAGCCCAGTATGTGGAGTACGTCAAAGTTCGACAAAACCTAAGAAAGATCCACGCTGCACTGCAGAGCAAGGCTGCCAGCACCTGAGGCCCCGTCTTCAAAGGTGTTCAACACGTATGTACATAGAGAGACGTCACTTATATATGAGATATATACAGTAAATACATGTATGCAGACATAATTAGGCCCAGAAGTGATTTTTGTGACCTTTGTGCACCTTCACGATGGATTTAAAAACCATCTGGGTCCACATGTGATCAAAGAGCAGACTTTCAGCTTGATTGTTCATTATCTTTATTATGGGAGCCTTCACAGAAATAAAGGAACACGTTTAGCCAATTGTCCAAGACCCTTCAATTAAGACATTCTGCTTCCAAAGCCTCAAGCAACGAGAGAAGATCTGTGACGACCGTCAAAGCGTTTGTCGTCGTGTGCACAGTGAGGAAAACGCAACGAAACGCTTCCTTCCTTCTTCAGCTGGAAGCTACAGGAGCCGTCATTAGGCCTAAATACAGCACTAGCAGAAAGCATCTAACGGGATCAGCTAATAAAAAAATAATAAAGCCTGTCACACATGTATGTAAGAGCAGGATCACGGCGCTGCAGGCGGGCGCAGGCTGTAGTAAACTAAGCATGTGTCGACTGCAAAAAACATCCACATGCAAAGTCTATTAATGGGACAAAACAGCTGAACTAATTTATTATATAGTTTTTAACACTAATGTCAGCGTCTTGTCTGCTGTAAGAAATAATTCATTGCAACTTTTTTCTAGCACTTTAGTAGAAATAAGCGTCGTAACTCGCCTCTATGGCGAAGTCTCCTGTGACACAGGACTGTCTGCATCCTGGGCACAGTTTAACTCCTCCTGTTACAAATCTGTTGCCTCACAGGACCCTCCCCACCGATCTACTTCTACTGCTGAGGTCTGAGGATTTATCCTGGCCTTGCGTCATTACTCTGTCAGCAACACATCCAACCAAAAGTGAAAGTAAGGCCGAGCTAAACAAGTCAAGGATTAAGCCTCACGTTTGCCTTGTGGAAATATGTTTGATTAGAATGACGTGGGCTGAGTCCTGGTGACCAGGCTGACTGGAGGTTTATATTTATGGGATCTGTAAAAGTTATTTGTCTTAGTTATTTAGGGCATGAAACTGAAAAAGGAGCAGTGATGTTGAACATCACAGATCTGAGCCAGTCATAGACAAAGTTTTACACAGACGTTCAGAAAACACACTATGGAATATTTCACTATGTAAAGATAAAGACTCCTCCAGTCATAACTTTTCAAATACTCAAAAAACAAGCACACTCAGGACGTCCTGGAGAACAGTGGGACCTTAAGAGAAGGCAACTAACTAACTAAGACTTTCCAGAGACGCATGAGCTCATCCTCAATGTTTCCATATGTTTGTATATAGATAAAGAAATGATATTTCTTGGATATGAAATGGCTGCTGGTGGAAGACATGAAACTTTAGCTCTACAAATACCAGCTAACAAGGCTCGAATCAATCATCTCAACGACTCACGGTATTTGAATGAAACAAGGTCTTTGACTGCAGCTTGGTCCTGAGAGGCTGGATGTCTGCACTGGATGGACTCTTGGCCGTCGGCTGCGTAACGAAGCCCCTGAGCGTGATGGGGATGTAGCAGGGTCGCGCTGAGGTCACCAGAGCTCACCTACATTTAGCCTTAGCTGTGCTCAGCTAACATTATGGAAGCAAACAGCATCAACTAACAATCAGAACGTGATACTGCTGCTTCGTGCTGGTGGTCGTGTGAGTCTTCGGTTAATGGGAATGAATGTAGATTTAACCTGTACTGACGCGGTGTTACAGTCTTGAACACCCCTCTCCCTTGGCAGGAGTCATTCTTCGGACTTTCGTTTGTCAGGTTGGTCAAACGTATTTAACAGTGTTGCTCCGGTCTTTGTTCAGCGCTTCAGGACCAGCTGGTACTGAGCGGAGTCAGGTTTCTACATGACAACAGATCCAAGGTTAGCGCTGATCTGGACGTGTCCTCCACTAAAAATAGCAGTGACAGAGGGACTGTGGGCAAATCCCTGTTGTGCAGCAACTGTAAATTCTCGAGATCAAACCTTTACACAAGGTCTATATCAGAATTTACACTTATACAAGACTTTTATTTTTTAGAGCTCTGAATAATAACAATATCAAGAGAAAAACAACAAAACTAAGCAGCAACGGTGCCAGAAAACAGTCAAACATTTAAGACCAACATCTGAGTGCGGCTGTACATGTCCTCTCTTTACTTTGACTGGGAGCCAGGTTAGAGGTGAGGCTGGTGTCACGGCGTAGTGGCTGCACAGCTCGACCAGTGACCAGCCAAAGGTTATTGTCAAGGCCACGACTTTTTGGGGCGTTGTCCGGCAGCATCATCTCGGGCTTTTTCATCTTCCCCACAGCGGCTGCAGCCCAGGCTCCTGTAACTGCTGCACCGTTAGGGTTTGTTCCGTGTCATGTTTCCCTTTGCATCTGAAGCGTCTTCATTCCTGGGGCCGATGAATCCGTGTGCATATGCACCCAAACGTCCCTCAGTGCCCGAGTCTGTGTTTGTGCCGTTGTCTCGTCAGCGTATCGGCAAACCTCCAAACCCTGACCACCTGCTGAGCCGCTCTCTATCCCGTCCCACTTGGATGCCACCTCCCTGGGCCCTGCTGCTCTGCTCTGGTTCCCTAATTCCTGCCTCTTCATCACCATTAAAATATAGATTTTTGGGGAACTTTGGAAATGTACAATAATAAAAGAACCGTATGAATGAAACGTTAACCCACAAAAGAAGATGACAAACATGGAGCTAGTGTCGTCTCTTACTGCTGTTGCTGTCAGTTTTGGCTATTGTTGGACGGCTTGTGACCTATTTTTAGTTCTTCACATCATCACCAAGTCTGTCACTCCTCCCTGCATCATCGTTGAAATTCACGGGATGGGTCAAGAGCTTTTTTCGTGCCACACTCTCCCCCAACAATAAAGACTCTTGGTTGTTCTGCGTCAGTGCAACAGACGGAGCAGCAGCTATGGACGACGTGTACAAAGCAGCGGTGAGTAGCTTTTTCATTAATGATCAAAACAAATCCAAAATGACCTTTTCTCCAGTGAGCTTCACCAGAAAACTGACAAACAACGAACAGTCTCTCATGACGTAACGTGGAGCCTCTGCTGGCACTTGGTCAAACGTAGAGGTCACTGTGTGATTGTAGCAGCTAAGCCAAAGCCAAGTTCAGTGCTCAGAAAATGCTTAAAAAGCTTAGAAATGACTCAAATGAACAGATGAACGCGTTACTATAAACAGGTCCTTCTGGTTAGAGCAGGCTTCAGTTTGGTGCTTTTACTGACCACCCTGAACAGGCTAAAGCCCATTTCTGTGGCTGACAATAGAACAAAGCTGGATAGTTTGACAGCTGATGGCTGAGGAAACAAGTGTTGCCCATCCCCCACACGACCAAGAATAGTGATGTGAAGAACACGTTTTGACCTATGACGGCAAAGTGGGAGAACACGTTGATATGAAGAACACAGTCACTCATTGTGATTCTCTTTCCCTTCAGGTCGAGAACCTGACAGAGGAGCAGAAAAATGGTAAGGAAGCTAGTTGGGATGTCCTCAGTATCTTTCCAGAGTAATTAAGGGAAAGCGTAAAGGTCCAGGCTGCATCCTGTCGCCCACCAGCTCCTACTCTCCTTCAGCCGCCAACAATATTATTATTATTACCTTATGAGACTGGGCTCATTTCATTGTGTATGGGATGGAAGGAGATCTGATTGGCCTGGTACTGGCTTCTCCTGCAGTTCACCATCATCCACCGCCCACTTCCCCCCAAGAAACACGTTTGTTGATGTGTCCTTCCTGGCAAACCTGGGAAATGGTCTTGGTCTTGGTCTTGGAAGAGGAAAGGGCAGCTTGATAAATGGGAGACGGGTCGTTTCTGTCCCTTGACTCCAGACCGTGAACGCTGACCTTTGTGTGGAGCTAAACAGCTGATACTGGGCCTGATGCGTTGTTTCTTCTGTGCGGGTCCATCCTCTTGTGTAGTGGCTGTTCAGTACAGCTCTGCAGACACATGCTGCTCCTCTTACTGTTTCCGTGTCTGGTCCTTTGGCTGGATGCGTCTCTGTCTGGGTTAGTAGGTTTCAGACTGGTTTGTCTAAAACAATGTACGGAACAACAAGGTTCTTCTGCTGGTTCTGGGTCTCAGGCTGTTCTGTTGACGGAGGCCCATCTGTGGCATCCGCTGGCCCAGATTCCTGTCTCCTCCTCCTTGGCTTCAGTAGAAGTGTGGATGTTCTCTGTTCTGTGGTTCTGGGTTCTGTGCAGGGTACTGGTCCAGTGGGTCAGCCCCGGGAACCTCAGGAAGCTGAACGCAGGGAGCGGATGCAGGTCAGATGCCTGAAGCGGGATTTGACTCTCTCCATCCCTGCTGAGGGCCGTAGGGACCATCGTACTGTGGCTGTAATAAAATGCAGGCGCCTGTCTGGGTGCGATGGCAGTGGAGCTTTGAGCCGAGCTGCTGGTTCGCCTCATTTAGCGGCGCCACGCCCGTCACGTGAACAATCGTAATTATTCGTAGTAACCTTTGTTGGCTATGAGACTCATATATAAAGCTGTATTCTTGTTACGCTGTCTCCTCTAGAATTCAAGGCTGCATTTGACATCTTCATCCAGGATGCAGAAGATGGATGCATTAGCACCAAAGAGTTGGGGAAAGTGATGAGAATGCTGGGACAGAATCCCACACCGGAGGAGTTGCAGGAGATGATCGATGAGGTGGATGAGGATGGTACGTTAGCGCCAAAAACATTCCAATGATGCACACGACAAACTGAGTAGCTAACGTGTCGATGTTGACAGGAAGCGGCACAGTAGACTTTGATGAGTTCTTGGTTATGATGGTTCGCTGCATGAAGGAGGAGAGCAAAGGAAAATCAGAGGAGGAGTTGGCCGAACTTTTTCGCATGTTTGACAAGTAGGTTTCTCTTTTGTTCTTCTTTTGGCAAACCTGCGAGAGCATCTACAGAATTACACAGTGTAGAAATGCACATGAATAATAGACTGGTCAAGTCATGCCTCACTAACAAGTTGAATTTCTTGAATAAATACACAGAAGCTCTGTCTGCTGGCGACGCCTTCTCCGTGTCGCGGCAGCCTGAGCGAGCCAGGCGTGAACTTTCTGTAGCAGTTCATGTCATAACACAGTCCGTGTGCGTGAGTTCATGCTTTGTCTCGTGTTGAGGAATGGAGACGGCTACATAGATTTGGAAGAACTGAAGGCCATGCTCGAGTCCACGGGAGAAACCATCACTGAAGATGACATCGAGGAGCTGATGAAGGACGGAGACAAAAACAACGATGGCAAAATTGACTATGACGGTACGAGAAGCCCGATACGACCACTATGAATGTGATGAGAGCTGTGGTTGAACAGTCAGCAGTTCCTCAGATGAATCAACCCGTCTCCGCTAAGGCTCCAACAGCCAACAGCATTGGACTGGAGGCCACTTCTCTCAGTCCGTTTCCTGTGTGCTCCTCCCCCTGCTGGACCGTAAACGTCACAGGAAACGAAAGTAGTCTCTCGTGAAGCAAGTGAAATAATGCGGCTGTTTTCAAAAATCAACCCAGGCTTTGGGGTCTGATAATTAGTAACGTCCACATTAAAAGTAAGCGAGGTTACGATTTGCACGGCTTCCTCAGTCGTCCGTTGGAATCCAGGCGATAGACGGACCCTCACGGGTTCAACTAACCCTCAGGACTCGGTGAATGCCTCTTTGAGTTTGCTGTAGTTTTTGTTTATTATATTCAATCTGCTCTGTATATCACATATCATTACGTCAGTGAGTGTAAACCTGCTCTGGTGGGTTTCGAAAAGGTGGCAGGACGTCCGTTCACTTCCTCCACGTGATCATTCTGTGTTCTCCTTGGCAGAGTTCCTGGAGTTCATGAAAGGGGTCGAATAAAGTCACCCCTTCACCTCCAAGCCCTGAAGACGTCTCCACCCGCTGGTTGCTTCAAAGTCTTTTCAATAAAAGCATTTTGGAGGCACTAGAAATGAAAGAACATAAAAGTTTATGTCCTCAGTTCTTTTGTTTCTTTCTACAGGTCAAGATCACATCAAACCTTATTAAACATGTCAGTGAAGTGTTTCTTCAGTTCTCCGTGTCTGTAGACCTGAGTTAGTGAATCATAGAATTAAGGTTTAGCTTTGGTGTCATTCATGAAACAGTGACCACGGTCAAATATCATGCCAGGCTCATGTAGGTTACCTTACTGCTGGAATAACACACAGTCAACAACGTGGCTCCATATAACAAACACTTACTGTTTTATGAAGTGAGGTTATCTTCCTGGCTGTGTTACCACGGAAACTGCATCATTTACACTTGTCTTATTGGAACAAGGCAGGAAACGAAACAACAGAGCCAGTTAAACAGAAAGAAACAGAACCACATACAGTCTATACCCAGTAAAGCTCCAGAGATCCACGATATGCAAGCACCTTCTGAACGGAGGCAGGGATCAGTAACACAACACAAGAAAGCCCAGAGGAAACCATCGGACTTTGGCACCGCATGGAGTGGAATTTATTGGAAATCCAATTAACAAAGCATTGATTTCTCAGCATACAGTACAAGATGTCATACCATTAAAATCACCCCATGAGAGTAAAATGCATTTCTTACTGTTGGCAATTCTACCCTCCTGCGTTACTTACACAAAAAACGAGGGATTCAAAGATGAGCAACTCAGAAAAATACTGCTGTGCATTAATCAGAACATTACGATTGGTCACTGAATAAGTAAACACTGACATCAGCGAGTTCTCAGTGCTGGACAGAGTGAAAGTAGATCAGCAGAGACATAGGAGGTAAATTCAATGAGCAGTCGAAGCCTAATGGAATCACCTTTAAAATACAGTGTTGAACAACCCAGCAAGGACAGACGTGGTCGTTTGCATATATTAATAGAGCAAATCCTACATTGCAAGGATTAAAGTTATTCGTTTTCTATATTTACAAAATTGGGAAGATCAGAACCACAAGCTGCCAAAATAATACAAACCAATATGAAACTAATACGACTCATTTCTTTATACTGTATAAAAAGACAAATTGCCCCCAACGCCACAAAACAAATAATGAAACATGCATCTGTTGTTACTATTATTAGCATCTTACTAATAATACTAACAAAACATCTCACCCTCATACAGAACTAAACTAAGTGAATGTAGATCTGCTCCGTTGGAAAAATGATAGCGATTGGATTCAGTTCATTCAAGTGATGCTGAACTTTGGCTTCTTTGACTGGTCCCAACATTTGCATTGATATTAACCTTGTTAATAAGTATGAAGAAAACTGTACCGAAGAAACTAACAAAGCAATGTGGCCTGTATAAAAGTTACACGGGATACCCTGCATCAGGAGGAAGGTTCATGGAGGTTGTATGTGCAGCCTCTGGATGATGACGCAGCAAACGACCAAGGACGTGCAACCGTGTAAATGCATGAACGGATTTACTGGACCAAACAGTGAACAAGTCTTTCACGAGCCATGACATTGCAAAAAGCAAAGCCTGGTCTAACTGCAAACACTGAGCCTCCAGGTCCCTTTAGGTGCGTTACACCGAGGCTGCGCAGCTCTGGGCTCTCGTTTGTAGCAGGTCTAGTGTTGATCTTTGTGAACATGAGGCCAAACCACCACCTGAAAACAACAACTAAAAGTACAAATAAAGGTTTATGGTTGTAAGCAACTACACCCTCAACTTTGCACAAGCAAGTGGGACACGTAACGCGCGTCTACAGGTTGCCGTGGTAACCTGCTGCTGATGGGTACAGGCACATACTGTGTCCTGATTCTGAGGAGGAGGCCGCGTGTAAGCGTTCGCGTTGAGATAGTGCAGACTTAAACTGTTGGTCTCATGAATACAAGGCGGGAGTAAGGATCCGACGGTTGCAGAGGTTGTGCCATAAATTAAATCTCATTTTTGTTCTTGACATGAAAACTAAAAGATAAAACCTCCTTGTGAAACTCTCACACAGATCATCTTAACCGATTCATTTCTGAATACTGTAAAAACACTAAGAATAATGGAATAAAATGCCTCAAGCACAGTCTTTAGTTGTTCTGGGGGAGGAATGCAGCCAATGCAGGGGAAACACTGCTGGTCTCCGCCAGCGCTAGGACACGCTGGACCACAACGACGCCACTCAGGCCAACGTTCAAACACAGGAACTGAGCGTGTCGTACTCTGAGGAGCTTGGTATTTCAAGAGTTGTTGGACTAAGGAGAAGGTTTTATATTTTGGTACGTGTCCTTTGATTCTGGGGACACGTACCTGGACTATCCAGTATCTTTACTATCTCATCAGTATAAACAGACTGCGCTGAATTTTAAGGCAAAGCAAGACAGTGGTTTGAGCCTTGCTTTGATCCCTGAAAACCACTGTCTGGCATAAACGAAGCGACAAACCAACAGCATTAGAGCAGCACGAAGCCAGAAAGGTCCCGAGGGGAGACAGAAGCCTGGAAATCACTTGAAGGCTGACTGCAGATCCTTGAAAGCAGCTCGTCTCTGTTTCTGCTCCTCGGCTTGCTTTTTTTTGGCCTCCTGTTCTTGGCGGATCTCGGCTTCAAAGCGGTTGGACTCACTAATGGCCTGGACCTGGACACGAAAACACAAACCATCAGGTTAAGGTGTGCAGCTACAGTAGAGGAGCTGAGGAGAGACAGTAGCTCTGGAAGCATAAATATGGTGGAACAGGTGGAATGAAGTTTGGTGAAGCAAAGCTAAAGCATCTAGCTGTCGATCGTGATCAGGGGTAACGTCTGAAACCTTCTGCTCTGGAGAAATATACTGAAAGGCGGCTTGGTTGTTCCTAGACGTCAGCACAGGTAGTGAAGCAGGTGGACACAGCGCCCTCGTGTGGCCGCCACCTGCCGGTGCAGATGTTCTCTTACAACCCTGTGTTTTTCAGTGTTTCTGGCTTTTAGCAGTTCTCAGTCACAAGCACGTTCTTTAGGAAACACGTTCTACTTCAACAGCTTGGGATAACATTGGGCTGTAAAACAAAACTTCGCTGCTAGTTTACTTTGGCTTCAAAGAAGGTCTTGGCTCCTTTGACGCCCTCTGTGGAGACGTCGATCTCGGAGAGGCGAGCGAGGGCGCTGAGGCCGCTGTCCTCCGACAGCTCTCCGGCCGCTGCCTTTCTGAAGATGAGCAGGAACTGAGGACAACGGGGAGAAAGGAGAGACGTGGACTTAATGCTATCTACGTCTGGGATCATGGCTATGTTCACTAGGATCCACTTTCTGTTCATGGATGCTTTGAGGAAAGATAGCAAACCCATCTATTATCCAGTATAATCCATTCTACTGTATAACACGAGAGTCAGAGAGCGAATAGCGATCAGCCTTCGCTAAACGATTCTGTCTCACCTCTCGGAAGCTCAGTTTGTTGTCCAGGTCCTCATCCACCTCCTTGATCATGTTCTTCAAGCCAAGGTGCGTCTGTGGGGCACCGAGCTTCTCCATCATCAGCTTCAGCTCCATTAGGTCGATGTAGTTGTCTTTTCCAGCATCAAACCTAAACAGATTCCACATTGTTACAACGCTAAACTGCACTTGCAGCAGGTGACGGACTGATAACTGGTTACAGCGATCGATAAACAGGCTCAGAGCCACAGGTTTGATAAGGTTTCATAAAGCACAGTCTCTAAAACATTTTACTACCATCTACTGCAGCAGGTCAAGATGTAAATTCTAGCTCAGCTGCAGACAAATTACGGCCTCTGCATAATTCGAATGGACAAATGTTAGTTATAATGTTTCTTCTTGTTTTTTTTTACCACATTTGAACAAGTCTTCAAAATTAAAATACAAAGTGACAACTGCATTTTATGACGTGCGGTTAAATGAGCAGCTGACTGTCCCATGAGCAGGAACTTCTCTGTAGCAGGCTGGTTGTTTCCCGCTGCAGGTTGGAGAGAAGCTAAACTGGTTCCATTATCTGCTCATCGATGATCCTCGGACTCAGTTATTTCACTTTGTTGGGTAACCTTTGAGTTGAATGTCTCGTTGGTTGGCTCTACTCTAACGTTCCCTGCAGGAGATCCTAACAGGCAAAGGTCCTTATTTCTGGGAGAACTTCACGATTCCTCCCGTGTTTACACCACTAGAAGGTTCCTACAGAAAGAAGAGGCCACTCGAGTTCATTAAATCCGAACAAAGGTCCAAAAGACAAGACGAACCTGAAACATACATTAGTTTCACCAGGAACTATTTTCTGGATCCTCATTCATTTTGAAAAACCTTGTTAATCGTTTAACAGAAGCAAACTAAGGCTGCGACCTGAGACAGAAACTCCCCAGATCAGCCTCCTGCCTTAGATCCCCTGGAATGAAACGCTCAGACAGGCCTCAGCACGACAGGAGTGTGAAGAATTTAGATGATGCACACGCACCAAACAAGCTGGAAGAAGACGAAGCCAGACGTGAGCTGGAAGATTCTCATGTACATTATATTCTGGAAACCCTTAGAACTGCACTGACTCAAGCAAGAGAAGTGCGTCTAAGAGGAAGCAGCAACGCTGACTACACCCAGAGGAACCCGGACACTTCCACCAACCCTGGCTCTGCCTGACGGACAGGCCCAGGAAGTGAACGAGCTCATCGGGTCAACCGGTAAACAGGAAATTCACTTGGTTGACCCGATGATATACCATAAAAGGCTTCTATGGTGTCTGTTAACCAGTTCAGACCCGGCCTGAGGTTTCTGATTAGTAGCGGTGCTACGACCGGCAGTTACAGTAGTAACGACATAGAGTATTACTGCAGCTAGTTAGAGCCGAGTTACACTAGTTAGAGCCGAGTTACACTAGTTAGAGACTAGATACACTAGTTAGAGCCTAGTTACACTAGTTAGAGCCGAGTTACACTAGTTAGAGCCGAGTTAAAGTCTAGTTAGAGCCTAGTTACACTAGTTAGAGCCTAGATACACTAGTTAGAGCCTAGATACACTAGTTAGAGCCTAGTTAGAGCCGAGTTACACTAGTTAGAGTCGAGTTACACTAGTTAGAGCCTAGATACACTAGTTAGGGCCTAGTTAAAGTCTAGTTAGGGCCTAGTTACACTAGTTAGAGCCTAGTTACACTAGTTAGAGTCGAGTTACACTAGTTAGAGACTAGATACACTAGTTAGAGCCTAGTTAAAGTCTAGTTAGGGCCTAGTTACACTAGTTAGAGCCTAGTTACACTAGTTAGAGCCTAGTTACACTAGTTAGAGACTAGTTAAAGTCTAGTTAGAGCCAAGTTACACTAGTTAGAGACTAGTTAAAGTCTAGTTAGAGCCGAGTTACACTAGTTAGAGTCGAGTTAGAGTCTAGTTAAACTAGTTAGAGGCTGAGGTGACCACTGGTCTCCGGTGCCACCAACAGCAGCTGATGCTGTGTGACTCCGTTTCCATCGAGTCACTCTTGACCCGGGTTTCGGGCACCGGCTTCACGTCACCCGCCCCCGGCAGCCAGCGAGACGCGAGGCCTCGGAGGAAGCCTGCTCGCGGCCTGTCACTCACGTTTTGAACATCTTCTCCATGTCCTTGATCTGCTTCCGGGAGAACTCCTTGAACTCCGTGTAGGGGTTGAACACCCTGGTGCTGGGCTGGCACTGCTCCCCGTGCCCTTCGTTCAGCTCCCCGCGCCGCAGCAGCTTGGCGCCCAGCTCCGAGTCTGCGTTGGCGGTGCTCAGCTTCTCCTCGGACCCGTCCTCGGGTCTGGGGGCGTCCACGGCAACAGGCTCCTCGTCGCCTTCCTCGATCTGGAGACGCCGGTTGAGCTTGGACGACAGCTCGTCTGTAGCCATGTTCAAAGCGCCGCTTGGCCGAGCTGCTCCGGTGCAGAGTCCGTGTGGTCGCGTCCGCTGGTTCCCGCTGGTTCAACCAGGAAACTTAACGTGTCCTCGAGCTCCGATCTGCCAAACTCCCTCCGCCGCCCTGCAGCTACGTCACGCCCCGGCCACGCCCCTTAAAGAGACACGGACTCTGACCCGCAGGTGCTTTCGGCCAACCAGTGCCCGCGTGAACCTGACGTCACTTCACCGCGGGCTGTCCAGGTGGATCCAGGTGGAGTCCTGGGGTCTGGAACAGGTTCCGTTCTGAGCCTGGTCCAAACCTGTGGGTCTGCAGATGAGATGCGCTGTGAATGACGTCTTCATTGTGGGTCTGCAGACTCACTGAACGTGGTCCCGACAGTTTACTCTGTTTAAATGGATACGTCACAACCACCTGAAACCGGAACCAACTCGTGGCGTTTGATTTCAGCTGATGCGACTCGGTTGTTGGTTTAATGATCTTAATGTGACACTGGCTTGAACATTAAATGCAGCAAAACTAGATCAACGCTGACAACTGAGACAAGTAAAACATGAGCTATTGCTGCTTTATTCCATCTTTATGCTCGTGTTTTATTCTGTTTGACTGGTCTGTTGCCTGCGTTTCGCGCTGCCGCCAGAGGGCGCTCTAACACTGAGCCGTTCAGCCACAAGGTTCAAACCTCGTTCAGGTTAAGATGAATCTAACAGCTCGTTTAGCAAAACCTTCTTAAGAGAGGAACAAAATGTAAACATGTCAGCAGAAGAGTTAAGATGGAAACCAGGCGGCTGCAGTAACTGGTTCAGTAGCAGGCGACTGGAGAAAAGGTTTCGTCACGCTGATGACTTCTTCATGTCTTTGGTCAATAATGTATAAATAAATGTACATAAAGCATTTAATAATGTATAAATAAATGTACATAAAGCATTTAATAATGTATAAATAAATGTACATAAAGCGTTTAATAATGTATAAATAAATGTACATAAAGCATTTAATAATGTATAAATAAATGTACATAAAGCATTTAATAATGTATAAATAAATGTACATAAAGCATTTAATAATGTATAAATAAATGTACATAAAGCATTTAATAATGTATAAATAAATGTACATAAAGCATTTAATAATGTATAAATAAATGTACATAAAGCATTTAATAATGTATAAATAAATGTACATAAAGCATTTAATAATGTATACATAAATGTACATAAAGCGTTTAATAATGTATAAATAAATGTACATAAAGCATTTAATAATGTATAAATAAATGTACATAAAGCATTTAATAATGTATAAATAAATGTACATAAAGCATTTAATAATGTATAAATAAATGTACATAAAGCATTTAATAATGTATAAATAAATGTACATAAAGCATTTAATAATGTATACATAAATGTACATAAAGCGTTTAATAATGTATAAATAAATGTACATAAAGCGTTTAATAATGTATAAATAAAACACTTTATGTAACTTTAGTGGTAGAAAAGCACTAGAACAAGATAAAAACCCAGACGGAGGCAAGTACAGGCTGTCGACTGTTGTTCAGGTGCCAGCAGAAGCAGAAAAGAAACATCACATACAATAAATAATAATTTTTATATCACATCATGCAGTACAATGCATTTTAATATATCCCACTGTTTAATATACAAAGGCAACGTTATTTCACCGTTCACTCTGTCCCTTGGTGTTTATTATCTATTTTAGTGGTTTGTTTTGTTAATATTCTTAAAATTGATTAATTTGACTAAATGAACCTCCTAATATCTGGTAACGCGTGGATCCTTGTGACGGTGCTGATCCACCTTGTGAGGACGTGGACAAACAACCCCACCCAGTATTTCACCAGGAAGCATTTTTGCAGCACAATTTGGGACAGTAATTTGAAGCTTCACGGTTAAATTACTTAAAAAATTAAATGTAATCTTTCATTTCTATGAATGAAACGATTTTACTCAGAGACCTACTCAGTTTTGAAAGCAGAGAGAGAAGGGACAGAACACACAGCTGCATTTCCACTCTCATCATCCTGCTGCTGACGGGAAGAAAAACATCATCATCTCTCCCTCGTTCTCATTTCACAAGTCTTCCTCACTGGCAGAAGATTAGAAGAACCAGACACATCTGTGTGTGGGTGTTGGGGGGGTCTCAGCTGTTAGGCTTGTCAGAGGAGCCTGGGAAAGTGGCATGTGCCTCCGTACATGTACTGACACCAGCTTGCTCATTGTTTCCGTGCAGCTTCTACTTATGTGTGCGATATGCAACGGCCGCATTCGGATCCTTTTAGAGACGAGCTTTCTGGATTCAAACGTGGGGCGTTTTGTATCTTTTGGTTCGGTTGAGGTTGTGAAATCATCTCAGTCTTCCTCTATCACACCTGAAGGTCCATGAACCTGAGGAGGGAGGAGTCCTGTGTTTGTCTGGAACAGATTCCCTCCACCTTCCTCCCCGTCCTGCTTCCTGTGGTTTGCTGGGACGCCTCTGTCCTGTCCAGCTGTGGGCGCTGCCATCTTGGGAGTCTGGAGTTAATCCCTCCTACTCCGGTTCCAACCGCCTCCTGCATTATTGCCTCTATTTGAATATGACGTGTCGCAGATTATTGAGGCCCTGCTCAGCGCTCGCCTTCCTCGTGACTGTGGGCTCAGTGATGCAAGCACCAACCTCAACAGGGTTTATCATAAAAAGCAGAGAAGCTGTTTTCTGTCAGTCCATAAAAGAAAACGACCGAGTTTCAACCATTTGGATACTTTACACAATTTACAACCATGTGTTAATTATCAGCAAAACAGTTTTATTGTCTCTGTGGCTCATGATCAAATTAAAAACGATGTAAAAGCTAAACATTCTCTTTGAACTACTCAAATTCGTTTGACTTACCTGTTTTACTTCTAAATGAAACCTTGTGATGGAAGCGAGTGAAGCAGACTGAACGGGACAGAGGACGCGTCAGGCTGTTTTACACTGATCATCCTAATATTATGAACACGCTGCCATTGCGATACAGCAGAATATGAACAATCATTATTATTATTCAGTTCTGAATTACGTGAAGACAGCGTCTGCTTTAAGCCGTGTCCGTGTTTTAATATTATTATTAACGATTAAACATCATGGACCCAGATGTGAGATTCGTCATCATGCAGATGATGTGAAACAGGAAGTTGTTCTGTTATTGTTGCTGTGGTTTCTGCTGTGATTGTAGGCGACTTTCAGATACAGGAGCTGTAGAGACACTGTTCCCTCCTTATTGTGCTTCAACCCCACAGTCCTACACAGGAATGATGGAATTTGTAATGAGTCAACCTGCAGCTGTTCCTCTCTGTAAACAGCGGTTAACATTCTCCAACTCCACAGCTTGTTACTCCACACGGTTCCCTCCAGTCGGTTCCTGGATCAGCACCAAAAAGAGACATTTTTCCAACAGAACTGGGAAATAAATATTGGTGAATTGGTAAATTAGAGGAGACGTAGAACGGGAGATGGTTCGCGTCACTCTGGCTCTTTATGGATGTATTCATGTATCTATCGATCCCCTAACCGTCCACACTGAGCACACATTTGCTGAAGACTTCTCCTATTACAGCTTTTCGTCTCCTACTGAGACTTCAGTTGAAATAAGGATTTGAATGTATTTATTGCCTCATCCGTCACAAAGCTTGCTGAAGTGTGACATGCTGGGTTTTTTCTGTGTAGCTGTATTTTTAGGCCTTTCTTTATGAGGTGCCTTGAGATGACTTTTGTTATGAACTGGTGCTGTATGAATGAACTGAATTGAGTTGAAAATTGAATTGACACACCAGTTTTACCAGGGCTGTTGTGCTCTGTGGCCATGAATATAAAGAAGTGTTATAATGAACCGCAGCTGCATTTCCTGTTTATCACTGCAGGTGTTGAACGCTGTAGTGTCGCCTCAGCTCAACCCACGGTAAAGGACATGTGTTACTCCTGGACAGCGGTGGCTGGGGAACCTCAGCTCAGCTTCCTGCGTCTTAGAGTAGATTCATAGAGATGTGGAAAGAATAATGAGGCACCGTCCTCGTCCCTCCCTGCTTTGACTACCAGACTCTAAATTCTGCTCTTGATTGAACTGGAAACCTTTGATTTATCAAACATCAGGGTCGTGACAGATGATTTAACGATCAGTAGCAAAGCTTTTATCGGGGGCGGCTGCGCTGTGCAGTGATTATTTGCATGTGTCACATTTCATTTGGGTGACAGGCAGGTATCAACACGGTGCTTTTTTAAAGCCCAGCAGGACACGGCTCATGGATGAATAAATAATAAAGTGTCCAGCTCCCACTCACGCCTCTGAACCACCTCTTCTGCTCTGTGGTCCACATGTGGGATTTGAGCCCAGGCTGGTTCACTACGTCTGCACCATCTAAGCAGCATCTCAGCTGATAATGTTTGTTGAAAGCCTTCACGTGTTCGTCGTCCTGTCACGTGTCGGCCGCGGGACCAGGAATCCCCTTAAACTTGGCTCCTTTTGGTCATTTAGTTCACGTTAGTGCCTTGACATGGCTGCACGGGCTCTTTATACACAAGTGAAATGTAGACATAACGTATTTGACCCTTTATAATTAATTAGCAACTTCAAACTAGTGGTCTTTATCTTAGCTTAAAGCTAAAACCTTGCTAATTAGAGGTTTATGCTTAATTGGTGAAGAACAAATTGTTTACAGCAGTGAGATAGTGGGTCAGTTTCCACAGTGAAGCTGGTGTCGAGCTTCATGCTTCGCTGTTTGGGTGAGGACATAAGAACGAGCAGGGTCTGGAACAGGCTTCATCCTCTGGGAAGGACTACAGTCAGACATAAAAGACACCAGACTTCATCAGGAAAAGCCCTTAAACCAAATGAAAGCGCTTGGAGGGTGACGGAAGCTGGTGAATAAATTAGTCACGCAAAACACTATTTCTCACTTGGTTTTGTTTTGTGGTCCTGGAAGATGAAGTCCGCAAGGAAAAATATTAATAAGAGTAACAACAGTGTCCGACTAATGCGGAGCCGCCAGAGGGTGGGGGAGACTACTTCACATCTATTGTCTGGTCTGCCTCACGCCGATGACAGACATTACCTACAAGCTGATATTAGCCAATCATAGCGATCTGTCTCCTCTAAGCTGATTGTAGAAGGTGGAATCCTCTCACTGTGATGTTCAGACAGCTGGAGCCGAGGTACATAATGTATTCTGAAATAATTATGGGATTTAGGGAGATGTTAGGTTTTGTAAGTGCTGTTCATTGTGACAGTGTTTGACAAAGCAGTCGTTCTAGAGCACAATACCCCTGGGCCTGGTGGGTGGCGCCGTCCGTTTAATCGCTCCGCTCCCTGCAGCCCTTCCTGCTGTGGAATAAAACCTGCCTGTGATTATTTCTATATTTTCTTGAACCACCTTCTTCCTGGGTTGAAGGTCTTTATACAAAACGCGTTCGCCCTCTTTTAACTTCTTTTTTAACCTGTGTTAGTGTCACAGCAAAACTTTTATTCATTAAATTTAGGCCAACAATGAAAGAACACGGAGCCAATCTAGACTTTTCAGTCCAGTGAAACGGTTTGCAGCTAATGTGGCTACGCTAACGCTGCATATTAGCAGGCCTCAGAAATCCCATCAACCATCACACGTTTCATACAACGCAAAACGCTGAAATGCTGCTGAAAGGCTCATTACTGCTCAGTAGCTGCAGGCATTTGATCTGGTTTCATTGTAAACGTGTAACAATCAGCTCAGATCCACCCTTGGTATGAAGCTCATGACATCACCACTGGCTGATAAACGCACCAACACTGTTCTCGCCTGCTGTTGCACACGTCGTCTCCGTCGTCATGGCGTCGCTCATCACCTGTGAGCAGGCGACCTGGCACACAGCGAACCATTCTTCAGGCCACTAGTGTCTGAGCGCAGAGCAGAACGTGGCTCAGATTAGCTACGCTCATCCAGGTTTAAGCCAGTTGTTCCCGAATGTGTGACTTCCTGACTCACCTGGTTCAGTTTAGTTTAAGATGTGAAGCTTTGCTGTGTTCCACACACAAATCACACTGATAATGTGTTTTCTGTTTCAGGCGTTTCACCTGCGACTCTTTGTCGTGTCATTGATTTGTGTTGGTGCCACTGTTCAGGAGCCTTTTAGCCACAACGTGAAGGAAAAGTAGCTGCCTGGGATGGATGGGAAACTCCATCATCACGCTCTGCCAGTCTGTCCACTGTGGCAGTGTTCTGTTTGGAAATGAGGCACAAATGTGGATAATGATGATTTAACAAACCATATGGAAAGAAACGTGTGTCCTTAATCTCCTATTTTAGTGCCTGCAACCAGTCACTTCAGCGTAACAGCAGGAATCCAGCACAACCCTGTGGTCTTGGTCCAGTTGTAGAGCTTTAATGACAGATGATGAGTTTAGTCAGATACAGCTGACATACGGAGGGAATAAATGCAAATACACATTTCTCACTAGTCTAATACTTCACACACGTAAGAATAAATTATACTATGGCAACATACACACATGCTAAACAGAAAGCAGTAGTAGGACAGGCAGCAAAGGACCAAAGGGTAAACAGGTAGGGCGCAGGTGTGCGTGTCTGTACATTACTAGAGTCCTCATTGGTTTAAATGCAGTGAAAAATATCTATATACACATGGAAGCTTGACACAGTCAGAGCTGAAGATGCAGAGACGTGACACGTGGCCTCTGTATAAAAGGTGGCGACGGCCTTCGTGGTAGATCTGTAAGGGCACCAGCGTTTCGTAGGAATGGTAACGGAAGCATCAAACCGCCTTTGAGCTGAATACTTATTAATTACATGATAGCCACATCACATCAGGATAAAAATACTAGCAAATACAGGACAACTGGAGAAACAAAGAGGAACCTGGGATAAGGAGGCAGACTTGATTGTCAATGTACTACGGTGTAGTCTGCCCCATTAACGCAGCCCATTCATCTAGAGCGGACGGAACGCAGGCGGACCGGACCGGACCTGAGCAGCGCAGGCGCGACGGAGCTTTCCCTTTGGTCCACGTGAGTAAGGAGACATCAAAGCTTTGACGTTTGCTCGTGAGAGTGTTCGCGCTCAGTTCTACTTACCAAGCGCTTCACATCGACGCAAGCAGTACGAAAAGAGAATTCTTCCAATGGATGTACCGTGGAAACTATAATACAGAACTGACGTGGGACAGAATGTTTGACATCAGCAGCAAAATGGCAGCAGACAGATCAAATCAAAGGGAGACGCTTCTCGTAGAAACATCCGGATCTTTAGTTACTGACGCGCTTCATTTATTGGACTGAACGTCTTTCATTAACGCGTTGGCTACTCACACACATCCTACAAGCCACAGCAGAGAGATGCCACTAATCAGTTGTTTATCGTGGGCAAATACTGACAGTAAACCTCTTTTGAAGAGAAACATAATCCACACGGTTCTGAGTTACTTCTGGCAGGTACCTTAAGGTATAGCTTCATATATTTGTGTTGGTGTGTCGGACGCAGATATTTATTGTTCCCTCTGAGGCTCGTCTGACGTGAGAGTGAGAGGTTGTGGTTGAACACAGCTCCCAGATGTTTGTTTTTGTGCATCTGCATCTGTACGTAATGTTGGTCGACCTCACGCTAAGGTACTCAGCGCTACAAGCCGGAGCTGCTGAAGCTTGGAAGACTAAAACGCAGGAGCTTAGTTAAACGCAGCTCCTGAACAGCCCATGTTTGACCCTCGTGGTTTTCGGAGACGCAGTGAGGTTAGCAGTATGACACGTTTGAATTTGAGGTAGCATTCATGAGCCGTAGTCAAACTCCACACGCAACCACCACAGAATCAGAAACACATTACTTAGAACGCGCCTCATCACACGGATCCGAGTTCACCCGACTCGTCCCCAGGTCACGTTCAGATGTGATCTCTGTCCTCCAGCAGGCTACCGCCGCGACGGGCTGCATGTGAGCGAGCGCCACCGCTGATTCTCCCAAGTCCTAGCTGAAAACAACGGCTGAAAAGTCTGCCTGTGGGTCTTTACGCTGTCTGCAGACTGAATGCATGTTTCAATTTAACGTCAGTTCAGTGGCAGAGTGGACACGAACCTACTTCAGTTCACTCTGTGTAGAAATACATATTTAAGTCAATAAAAAATGTTTTATCTGCACATAAAAATATTTGTTCTACATTCAGTCGTGATGCACCATTCAAGATGACTGTAATGCATAAATGTTTCAGATCTTCAGGAAACACAAAAGAAAAGATTTCAGTGTGTGTATGTGTTTCATCGCTTTATAATAAACATCTGTCAGCAGCTCACACTCAGTCTAAACGGCTTCGCTATAGCTTCAATCTGTGGTTTTCCAGTAAATCAGTGCTGATGCTGCAAACTTTAGCTGAAGAGCTTGTGGGTGTGTTTGGTCCCATGGGGAATCCTTAAAGCTTTACTCATCAAACCCTGTAGAAAAACCAATATAACAAAGTATACAAAAAATCATAGTGGACCCAAGAACAGTAGAGTCAATGGAACATGCGCCTCCTCGCTGGGAGGTCTGCGGGACTGGTAGCGGAAGGTGCGGGATGTGCTGGTGACAAAGTGCCGTGCTGTGAGTGCTAGTAGGCCTGGCCCGTCTCCACCTGCAGGAGTCCCAGCACGGCGGAGTGGTCGCCCAGCTTCATCCTGCGCTGGCTGGACAGGCCGACGTTCTTCGCCAGGTAATCCACGGCGGCGGCGGCTGAGCAGAAGAAGAGAAGAGGAGGCATTAACGCTCTCGTTTTGTTCACGCGATTAAAACAAATCCAAGCATGACTCTCGGCCAGTTTCACACAATTCTAGGATTGAAATGAGACCTTTGCATAGCGGTCGCCCACCTAGAGTCATTCACTGTGGTTAATTCTCCAGACCGTTGACTTGTGTCCTAGCGATGCCGAGACGCCGACATAGACCTCATGTAAGTTACAGGGAGCCGTCAGCTGTTTGTTAACGGGAGCTGCAGATTCAGAGGCGGTCGCTATGGTTACGGCTGACGGCCCACACCCGCAGGTTTTGAACTGGTTCATGTGTAAGTGTGTTGTTGTGTGAATCCTGATGGTGATGTTTAAGTCAAAGCAGAAACTAGGACGCCCTGTTTTCTGGATTAAAGTGTTTCAGCGCCGAGTTCACGACAAACAGAAAACAGAACGTTACCCAGTCGCACTGAGGCAGAGGCCAGCGTCTCTGCTAGTCGCTGCGGTACGTGTGGCTCTGGTGAAGCTGGCGTCGGTGCTTAGTGTTTCGTGCGAGTGACAGACTTCTGTCCCTCCCAGGTTCAGCCGATGATAACTTCCCTTTTATAGAGCAGCAGAGACGAGGGTTGGCGGCGTTTGTGATGTGACATCGTGTACATAGTTGTGTATAAGTGTGTGTCTCACCTATTGGGGTGGCGATAAGTAAACGTGTCAGTTAAGATGCTAGCGTGCAAAGAAAAGAAGCTGTCACTCTGTGTTAGGGAATGAGAGAAAGAAGAGAGAGCACCTCTGGGTGGGCAGGTCCGTCTGCCAAGATGCCAGTCACCCAGACATTTAGCAGAGGAACCGTGTGTGTGTGTGTTTCTGTTTCAAGAGGGTTTAGTGAAGGCCTCTAAAAGAAGCTGTTTTTCCTGTCAGCTAGGTTTATACCTTAAATCCCTGTTGAGCAGTCATACTAAGAGTCCTCTGCTTCAAAGATAGAGGCTATCTGATAACACGCACTAACGCGCAAAATCACAGGTACACACCTCAGCTGCGTTGACAGTATGTACCTTCCTCTGTCAGGAGCTTCTCGAATTAGAACAAGAGGATATTCAAGTATCTTAAGTGCACTGTTAAATCTGACTGCAGGAAGGACGCGTGGGCGTGGAGAGCCACCGTCAAACAACGGGTTCACTCTGCAGATCTGCTACTTACTTAACAGCCAACTTACACCGACCTTACTGTTTAAAACAGCAACACAAAGATAAGAGGCCTGGGCATATATTTACAAAATGCAATTAAATCATCACCTATAAAAAATAAATGACCATTTACACATTTAAGATTTACTGCATTTTAGAAAAAACGAAATTCTTCCAAGGTCCCATATCTCATCCTATATGCATCCAGCATCCAAACAGGGTCCAAACAGGGTCCAAACAGGATCCACTGGCTCGTCTATCAATTTCCTTAAGTTTGCAAATGACGCAACAAAAACCGTGGATGACTCTGTCATGATGTCACTGCCAGTTCTCTGCTGAACTCAAACTGCTGCTCGTCTCCGTCACTAAAGCTCAGTTCAAGTGGTTCAGTAACGCGGATAACAGCCGAAGGTAGAGGTTCATAGATAGCGTCTCGACAAGACTCACAGCTGACTGAGACCACGTGTCTTTTAAAACCAGCTGATCACGCTGCACGTGAAGAATCGCTTCAGGTGTAAAAGATGAATGAAAATGATACTAAAGTGCCGAAAGGAGCCGATGTGCTACGCAAACACCCCGACAAGGGTCAACAAGCCGCAGAAAACATGGTAGTGACGTCACCGCGTCCATGTTATCAGTGAATAAATGCAGCCAGACAACAAACGGCAACACTTAGCCGCTAAACAGAACCAGCGAGCGTGACACACACACAACGTAGCGGCTCAGGTCTGGGATGAGCAGAGCAGCCCTGCGTCAAACAGACGCTGGAGAAGCTCGGCTGAGTCTAAGGGGTGGAACAGGGAGCGTTGCACTCACTCTGGCCGTACTGACTGTATTGGTAACTAGCCGAGTCCATGCTGTAGCTGGTGTTGCTGTATGTGGGCGGGCAGTAGGACTGGGAGGATGGAAGGCTGTCTGCCGCTTTGATGGAGGCCTCGACGGAGCGCTGGCTGCAGCTGGCGGAGATCACGTTGGACGGCGAGGAGTCCAAGGCGCCGTGGAGCGGTGAGATGGAGAACTCGTGTTGTGGCTGCGATGAAACGCCGCTGGGGTTGCTCAGGATGCTCATCACCTGCAACGCGACAAGATACGGTCAGAGAGCGCGGCCACACACAGGGACATCACCTGACGTCTCAGCTGTCACCTAACAGGGTCAGTGGAGGACATGGAAGCAAATAATGTTATTTTCAAACTTTCTCACGTTTAATGTCTTTGAGTTTCCAATATTCGTTTCTCACTTCTTTTCTGCCACTTTCACACCTTGTTTCAGTTTCAGACGCGTGGCCCTGTTCCGGCGTAGGAGGCGGGACCAGGCCTCGTCTCTGAGGCGTGATGATGCGCCGGCGAGCGCTATAAACCGCACACGTGGCTTCAAGGTGACGTAATATTTGCTATGTACAAGTAATTATCCGACAGAGTCTGTGATGTTTGTGACCGGAGCCGGTTTGAACGTGTTCTTGTCTTTAATGTTGCCGTCTAGTAATAGAAAATGCTTGGAAAGGTGTGAGATTTTTAAAGGACAAGGTCTGCGGGGGGAACGTGGAGAACCCATCCAAAACGTTTTATGGTCACGGGTGAGTATGGATGGAAGAGCAGTGGACGGCAGAGCCAGGCAGAGATCACAAGCACCAGCTGTCATCAGAGTGACCTGGATGAATACGTCCACAGCGTGACCCATGTCAGGTTCGTGTAGTTTGGATCTCAGTGTTACAAGGGAAACGTTCAGGTGACGAGCTCTGTTGTTTGTCCTGGAGGACACTGCTGAGGTACACGAGCTTCTCCATGCTTTCCATTGTGCCATGTTTCAAGCCATGGAACGTTCAGGCCAGACTTCATCGCGTACGTCGCCACTAGCCGACATCCTGGGACAGACCAGTAGCCTCAGAGCCGTAAATAACACACGCCCAGCGCTGTCGATTCACTTCCGTGTCTGTTCCAGGTTCGCTGTTGCGACGCAGCCATCAAACGCCCACAAACGAACTAGAGGGGCTTAACACGGTTCTACCCACTCAGTCAGTCCGACAGCAGCCTGTGTTTAGGAGAGCGCACTAAACGATAAATAAGGAAAAATATATCCTGCACACATTCCATCAGTGCGTATGATTTAAATTCCTCTGCCTTTCTGGCAGCCTTCATGGGTAGGTCTTGTCTTTTAATTATTTATTTGCTATAAAGCTCCTTGCTTTGCTTCTTGCCAAACTAAAGCAGCATCTGTTTTTCAGGCGATTTCTAATTAACATCGAGTCCCTGCCCCCACTCCTCTCCTCATTACGGGAATGATGTAAATATGTACTCATCCCTTTTGATTTGTTGACATGGGAGCATGCCAGTTGACAGCCTGCCCAGCAAAAGGGCTTAGTACTGCACATTTTAATAGCAGCTGAGACTAATATTAGGCACAACATTCACATTATTCAGGTGCATGTCACCACAGTGTGAACTGCAGGCTGCGAGAGACCGAGCACAAGAATGGGTTTGCTCTGATTTGCATATTTTATGGGTGAATGTGGGGGCGATTCTTCAACATACCGTAATTCGAGCCATTGCCTCATACTCATATTTCCCTGATTAAAACATCGTTTATTGGTAATGTTAATGGAAGTGCATGCGGTAGCGAGGCCGGGTGTGGGGGGTAGGGCAACACAAGAGGTCCCCCGCCGCCTCCCACCCCCACCTCCTTATCTCAGGCCGACAGTTGTCAGAAATCATGAGCAGAGGCCTGAGTTAGCGAGGCAGGCAGGCAGGCCTGGGGATATGGATCAAAGCGAGAGCTGGAGAACCAAAGCAGCTCTGATCCTCCAACACTGAAACCCACTCTATTCTAGCCTTACTCGCCCACTCTCTCTCTCTCTCTCTGTCACCCTGACATGAAATTGCAAGCCAGAGAGCTCCACCGATCCAAAACAGGCTAAATCTTCCGCTAACAACAAACCAGGGAGGGAAGGAGAGTGCAAGAGGAGAAATGTGTTCTGCTTTACGCCTGTGATGTGTTGATGTGTTGGGGTCACTATGGGAAGTAATAGTTTAATCCTCAGTGGTGGGTCACTAAGTTGTCTGACCTGACAAAAACAGATTAGTGGCCCGGCATCACTGACTGCCTCGCTGAAGAAAAGGCTGCGGCTGCTTAGAGAGCGCGAAAGAAAAATAGATTTATGGGAATTTGTCAAAAAGTGTGGTTGAAAATAAAAAGCTTTATTTTGCAGGCTTTTGTAGCAGGAGGAACGTTCGACCAACCCGACGGTAAAGCCGTGAGAGGCTTTCTATTTATACATGCAGCGGCTTCGCTGGGATGCCGTGTCACACTGTCATTTTGTCTTCCTGTCAATAAGACTTGGAATTGGCTGCACACCCCACATGAAAGTGAGCGAATATTTTCCCATTCAATTTAAGAGGAGGAGGTGCAGAAATGCCGTGTGTGAATTACATTCCAAATGCAATATAGCACTTTCAGATTGAATTATTGCCCGTCAGACATACATATGGTCTTCCTGCAAATTTGAAGTGGGATCTTAAGAAATGTACCCTGAATTGTTATCTGGTGAAAATGCCTGGGAACATGATGAAAGGGTCAACGGCAGTGAACCCATAATGGGAAAACCCGAGCTGGCACTAGCAGCCGCTGAGATTAGGCCGAGAGGACGGTAAACAAAGAACGCACCACTCGCTGGGTGCTTTCAATCAAACGAAGTCACCGGCGTTCTGCCTACAGCCGAAGACTTTACCATTTTGAAAGGAAATTAGGTTTTAATCTGTGTATGGAAGGAACATAAATACAGCAACAGCTCCGTCCGGATGACACGCGATACAGTAGATTAGAAACTCAAACTGAAAGGCGAGTTGCTGGTTGGATTCCTGGGCTCGCCCACGTGCCTCTCTGTGTTTGCAGGTTCAGTCACCTACCAACACAGGTTTAAGTGGTGCAAATGTGGTGGAGGTGTTTTTGTCTTTGTAACTCCTCCTGAGCCTTTCACGATAAAACGCCCTCGGAACGGGGTTACAGAATTACAGCAGTGCTGATGGTAAAGGTGGGTTCTGTTACTGCTGAAGCGGGTCTTACCTGCGGGGCGAGTCCGTTGCTGACAGGGTTGACGTGGTTGCTCGGTGCCGTGGAGCTCATGAAAGTGTCCGAGTAGCTGGTAAAGCTGTGGCGGTTGGAGGCCAGACCGTAGGTGGCGCCGCCGTCGCTGCTGGGCAACGCGCTCTGGTGCATGGTGGACGGAGGTAAAGGCTGAGGGCGGTGCACGGTACCGCCGCTCTCTGCAGAACAGGACAGAACAGGACAGAACAGGACAGAACAGGACAGAACAGGACGACGTGAAGACCTTCGTCTCAAATCGCAGCAGGTAAGCACCGGTCAGCCCGTCACATTAGCAGCCACTGTATAAATGCTGGTGTTTGGCTTCGTTCTGTTTGACTTAACATACAGGTCAGGAATAAGATGACTGCGTTAAATGCTCAGACCGTACCACGGGAGCAGTAACGTGCTGAAACATTTGAACTGTGGAGTCGGAGTTTGAGCAGCGTTTACACAGAGCAGCATCAACCCAGATCAGTCCAGGTCCAAGGGGCTGGTCCAGCTGATAACGGTGGACGGGGAGCAGATGAGAGGTCGAGTCCAGCCTCAGTGCGGCACAGCTGGGAGGAGACCACAGCTCAGTCTGGCTCAGCGTGTGTCTAATTAGTGGATGTGGGAATCAAGTGGGGAACTGCTGACGTGTAACAGGTGATCGACCCTGGACTGGTTGAGGTGTCCTGTAGTCTCTGCGTAAGTGGACGCTCGGAGGCGTCGCTCCCACGGACACGGCTGCACAGAGCTCTACAGAAAACCCAGCTAATGCCACCAGAGGAACAGCTGCTCAGTACACCCATCTGGCGTCGCTATGGCAACTGACGCGTGGCTGTCGTGCAGTACGGGGATGTGACGTGAAGCTAGAGTTCTGTGGTGGAACGTGACCCGCTGTCGGTGCGTTACCTTGAGACAGAGTGTTGGCTGCGTAGCCGGCTTCTGGCAGCTGGTACGTAGGAAGTGTTGGCATCCCTGTGGGAGGGAATCCACCTGGCAACAGGTGGTTGAACGCTGCGAGCTGATTGGCTCCCGCTTGTTTTCGCCACCTGGCCCTTCGGTTGCTGAACCACACCTAGAAATAAAGACAGGAGTGAAACCGCTTTCACTCATTTAAAACGAACATGAGCTATATCACCTTTAGAACGGTTAACGGACTGTTGCTCCTCTGACAGACCAGCGACGTGGCGTCACCGTCCACCGCTCAACTCTAGAAACACACTCACTGTAGCATTTCTACCTACAGACAACTGTAAAAACACCAGAAATCCTGCGTTGCTCATTGTTCAACGTGTCCCAACACACTGCGAGGACACATTAGGTAACTGCATTTTAATCACAGGATTCAGGAGTTAATACACTTTTCACAGCCAGAGCAGCTATTGATGTATTGCCTACAGCTTTTCATCTGCTCGCTGTCTCTAGAAATCCTCCTTTACATTTGGAGCAAATGAAAACATGCCTTTCAAGTGGAGAAACTATTTCTGCAGCGACTCAGATAATTCGAGCAGGTGTTTCTGCAGAAGTAGGCTCTCGCTGATCAGCTCCACACCGTCTACCGTTACTGCTTGAGCTTTATGTGCCCAAAATGATTCACAGTTAAATCGAAGTCAACCCACTGAGTTTCTACTTGAGCCTAGAGTGAGAAATGAACGCTACCAGTGACGACATGTGTTTCAAAGTGATCCATTCATTGGCACATTGACAGTTTGAGCACAGGTTGCAGTAGGACTGCTTCTCTGTGCCATGTCGGTCTTTGGCCGCTTTGACTGATCCGTGTTGCTGTTGGGGATTAGAGCTCCTGTGGGACAGCCTGGAGACGGGTGTGATCTGCTGGGAATTTGAATATTAGTGGTGGTGGGCTTGAAAGTTATGGGAAAAACAGATTCCAGCCAAGATTGGGGAGTGAGACATTTGTGAGAAATGCAGCCCCCCCCCACCAGCTGTTGCTGAAGCTCTGCAGTATTTCTTTCCCTTTTCTATGGAACGCTGGGTCAAATCTGCAGCATTATATGACGTTTATTTATGACTGGATGTCACCATCTTCCCCAACGAGCCATGGACCAACAAAGCGCTTAAGGAGGAGGCCAAGCGGCCATGAAGTAATTCAAGCTGAAGTAAGAACAAAGACTCGCTTGACGGGGCCTCCACAAACACACAATACCAGACAAAATGTGCCAGAGCCAGCGGCCGCTGACTGCTGTGGATGGATGGATTGATAGGTGGCGTTGAGCGTCTCACCTGGACCCTGGCCTCAGTCAGCTTGGTCCTCTGGGCCAGCTCTTCCCTGGTGTAGATGTCAGGATAGTGGGTTCTTTCAAAAGCCTTCTCCAGCTCCTCCAGCTGCTCTGCTGTGAACGTGGTCCGACTCCTGCGCTGCTTTCTCTTCAGGGGGAGGTCGGGCTCTGACTCAACATCTGACACCTCGTCCGTCCGACTGCCTGGAAAACACGTGAATGAGTGTGATGATGCATTAAACTCCCGACTCGTACCGACAACCTTTCATTCAAATAAATAAATGACTCAACACCATGTGGCAGCATGTGATGCGTGACAAAGATCATGACGGCATCGAACTGTTGTGAAGCGTGGACATGTCAGGCCTTTGTGTCCCACATCACGGCTCGGTTCTGTCTGAGGTCCGAAAGGAAGCTAAAGGCCGACAGACCGACAGGCTCACTCCACAAAGTCACTAGAAACTGGACCCACTTCCACAGACGCAAGCAGTGAACACAGTGAACAAACCTAACAAGCAGTTGGTGAAAAATGTTTAAAGTTGAATTCATTACTCAGAGACAGAGAGATAAAATATACATTCATGAGGAATTTTATACCGCATGTTATCAGCAAGATTATTATTTCATCTGTCTAATCAAACCGTGGCAGAGGGACATTAAATGACATCGGACTCCAACCTACAGGCTGGTGGGACAGAGCGGAAGCAGCGTCTGGAGCTTGGAGTTAATCAGGTGCAGTTGGCTTGTGGAGCAGATGTTTGTCAGTGTTCGATTTGACGGTTCTGTCATAAGGGAAGAACAGGGATGTTGGAGTCCTGAGATCACTACACGGTCGACTCTGTAGTTTAATTAAACAAGGAATTATGGGATTAGTGCGAAGCCTCCATTACAGGCCAGTGGAAAAGTATCAGGCAGAATATCTGTTAGTTTCCCCTGGGTACGACGCCGTCGCCCCCTGGACGCTCCCTCTAGAGAAATCGCAGTGGATTACATGTGGCCACAGGACACGAAGCTGCATTAATTAAATTAGCTGCTTCACTGTTCAGTTCGTGCGGCTCCTCGTTCCTCCTGAAATCAAGGTAAAACGCAGACGTATAAATAGTTTGTGGCTCTGCTCTGAGGCCTTTTCCCTCTGTCTGGCAGGTTGGAGATGTGTGAGCAGCAGCCGTCGTTGCTCCTAACACGTCTTCTTCTGTTGCTTTCTGTCTGATTTCAAAGGATTCGTGAGCGACGACAGGAACATTTAGCTTTGATGCTCAAGGGGTAAATACGGGTCCGTGAGCTGCAGACTGTGGCTCCACGCTTTGACCTTCACCTCCACGGATGAGAAGAGCTTTAACGTTCAGCGTAGCTCCTTTCTTCGACTGAATTGTCACGTGTGATCCTCCCGCTGCGGCCTCAGGAATCACAGTTCTCATCTTGTGTGTGTATTAATGCAGAACCGCTGTGTTGCCAGACGTCTTGAGCAACGTGGGTTTTTCCGTTTAGCTCGTCTGGCCGTAGCAAACACGTGACTGAAGCTGCAGAGCAGGTTTGAAACGCTGAGAACAAAGCTCACAACGCTGGCTGTCCAGCCGCACTGACACCACGGCGCTGCGCCGCACGCTGACGCCGCCTCACAATGCGGATCCCCAGGATGGAGGAGAATGAAGTTTGACAGGCCGGTGGATCAGAGGGTCAGCTCCTCTCTCCAGCTGATAATGGAAAGCAGAGATTATGGTAATGAGACAGACGCTCAGAGCCGATAGAGGGGCTGGACCCGGTCGTCATCTTTGTCTCCACCAGATCCCTCGATTGGCCTTATCAGGAGAATAAGACGAACCCCCACACACGTAGCGGCGAGAAGGGCGCGCTACACACGACCGTAGGAAAGAGCTTGAAACGCGAGCAACGTGAGCAGAACCTGCAGACGCACACGGCGTTGGCCCGTTAAGCATCATTAAAGCTTTCGCTCTGTCCAGCCTTACAGAACAAGAACCTGAGAACAGGAGCCTCCCTCTGAATTCACAGCTTTGTTCGCTTGAATACAACCAAATTAGAAAGAATCATACAAATGTGTTTTTGTTTGATTGTGTCGATACAGGAAATTAGGCTGAAATACATTAAATGTGTAATGAGCAAACAAGAGGAAAAATGAAAACTAAAATTAAAACATAGACAATCACTGATTCAACATACAGATATGTTACATATTAACGCCTCTTTGTTTGCTTTGCACATCCAGCATTTCCAGGGGAACATATGCAAACTGTGTGTAAGGGGATGACGAGGACTATCCACGAGAGACGCAGCTATTCATTCAACTCAAGGCCTCACACACTGAGCCGAACATAATCTGATCCACCTACCAGGGGAATGGCTCTTTTTCAAATGTATGTCGATGACAGATAACGTACATGTGGATATTAAAATTAGCTGAACAGGAGGATGAAACAAAGATCCATCCACTTACAAATTCACAGCATAAAGACACGTCAAGGCTGCGTTTCAGCCGTGAGACCGGAGCCAGGGAGAAATGAATCACATGCTCAACGTTTCCTTGAATATTATGCTGGAGACTGGGGTTTGTGATCATTTGCTAATATTTGACTTGACTACAATGGATGTAACGTCCTTTGAGATGAGGAGGAAATGATGTTTCCCTGCCAGGCGCCAAACGCAGACGAGCTGAGGAACGTCAGCGCAGAAACTGCTCTGATCCAAAGGATTTTTAATTGTTAGTGTAAACCTGCTGCTCTCAGGCTGATGTTTTAGTTTTAGCTACACACACACTGTCATTAACGAGCTAATAATTACCCTCAGCGTCACATGATTCACCAGCTCAGCGTTTGAATGGTTCGCAGTGAAAGTGATTGAAGCCCCTTCACGATGATTTAACTGCCTTATTTCACAGATGCTCAAACCTTCCCACTGGAATCGTAGGTTGTGGAGATGCTGTTCCCTTTGACCAAGACGTGCACAATGACTGAAAGAGCTCTGGAGACCCGCACAAGCGAATAATGGCTCATTTTGAAAATCATATTAGTTCCAGTATAATTACACTCAGGATCTGCTCCACAGGCTCGGACCAGCTGGACTCAACAGCTGATACGTGTATTTGTACAACTGCCTGTTGATCGGTTAGAAACGAAACAAGGTTGAAAACGTAGCAAACGTCGAGAACGATGGCTTCGCTGTGTGCAGAGTCAACCCGACCCTCAACGTGTGGACCGGACCTATTCTGCACAGACATAAAGGTAACTGCAGTCACAGACGCCACCAGTGTGGGTTTGTGTAATTTGCTGGAAGGGACACTTGATTCTTTCATTGCAAACCGCTCTTCCTGTGGCTGAGCAGCTGAGGCGTGTGAAAGGACGAGGACACAGAGAAGCAGGCGCTGTTTGAACTGTCATTGTTGTTCGCTGGACGGCTCTTTCTGGTCAACTGCTTCTGTGAAACGTGGGCTCACCCTAAACAACGGAGAGCAGGGAACCTCCCAGGGCCTTTCAGGCCAAGAGAGGAAGCTCCTCAGGGGGCTGCCCGCCATGGCAGGATTTCAGCAAACACTTCCACACTGAGTCACTAAAGCTGAGCAGTCGAGCAAAGTGCCGTCTGCATATTTAAGAATTAAGGAGGTCAAGTGGTGTTGAGGCATGACATGAAACAGTCAGATGGGCTGAGGCCGAGCACAAAGCGCGACTACTCCACATTGTTTCTGCGTCTTAGCGTCACGCTGCTTATTGAAATCTAAAATCTAAATGAAACGGAAACACGTCGTCCACACCTGTGATGACGCGTCTTCGCTACGCATCTACTTCAGTAATGCACTGACAGCATCGCTTCAAATGGTTTGTCCCGATCTCAGCTGCTGTGGAAGCTTTCGTTGGAGCATTTAGGACGCACATAAAATCATTTGTTTAATTATTGCTGCAACTGCAGGTTTTGATTCGAAATGCATTTTGAGTTTTACGCCTGATTTGAAGGTCTGAACACTCGACTAATTAGGCTAAAGCCAAAGTTTTCAAAGTTATTCCATAAAGACAAAAGACAGTCAAATCAATTCTGCCAGTTGGCGCCGGAGCTGCTCCATCATCAAAGGCCTCACGTTCAAGCCAGATGGGCAAAACGGAGCTGAAGCTGAGACCAGCGCTGCAAAGAATCTGCACACGCTCCCATTCACAGTTCAGCATTGTTCCTGCCTTTGTTCCAACGCGGCTCCATACAATAGCATTTAGTCAGAACAAACGCAGCAAAAGTGTACAGTAAGCAGCAGATGGAGGGTGCAACGCACGCACTTTCACCGGCTAAGCAAAATATTTTCCAAAAGATTTAGAAGAGAAAAATCCCAACTTGTGCTGTTCCAGAAGCAAACACAGAGTCTACCGGAAAGTTGTGCGCTCTCAGTGAGCGCTACATTGGCACTGAACTCAATCCAGCCCACACAGAGACGCCGGCTTTATCGCGGCCTTATGTCTTAGCAAACTGCTATTAATGCAAAGTCTTTATCTCCTTTCCTCCCCAGGCAGTGGCAGGCATCTTTATTCAGCAGATAAAAATAGCCATAAACAAAAAAGTGCTGACTGTCAATATAAACACTGATAAAGATTAGAGCTACGAGCAAATATAATAATAAGAGGCGCTCTTAAGATATACGCGACACAGCAAAGCCCTCCGTGGACAGCTGCAGGCTTACAGAAAGCACAGTTTTAAAGAGAAACGGAATAATCTTATTTTGGAAGGAAGTAGATTAACAATCGGACCATTGCTAAGGAAATGAAGAGATGTGCTTGTTGACTCTCTTCACAGATTGTGGTTAAACGCACTGAGAAGTAGGTGAGGTAAAGAAATCCTCCCGTCAAGGAGGAGATGATGTGTGTGTGTCAGAAACGCTGCATTATGTCTTTAAAATCACAGAGAGACCAGCAAATATTGTTACTGGCGGCGACGGCGTTTAGTTCGTCTTCTATAATGTTGGTGGTGCTTAAATCAAACCAACATCTCTCATAAAAGATTAGTTAAGCACATGATTGAACCGTTGTAGGTTTAGACATAAATAAATAATAACTTCTGTTTAAATGTTAATGAGTGTTTTCTGGTCGTTTGGTTGCTGTGTGGTTCACGAATTCACCCTTTTTACTCCAATACGAAGGATCACACATTTATTTTACAGTTTTTTACGATTGCTAGACGACAGTGAGCACAACTGGAGATACATGTGCAAAACTCTAACTACAGTCTGCTCTACCAAAAGTCACCTGAGCTGAACAGTTCACATCACCTGCAAAACTCATTCAAAGCAACACAACTCTAAACACATGGCTCAAAACAGCTCAGTGCAGCCTAACACCATGCACAACCGTCACTGAGATAACACACACTGTCACTCAGAAAACACTGAGAGAAAAAACACTAACACTAAGCACCAATACAGAAAATACCAACTAAAACCTTTACAGTTGAAAGAATTTCAAAGAAAAGAGAAACATTCTGTCACATGATTTATTTCAATGTTTGGAACATAACAATTCTTTACTAAGGCAAATCAAAATTAGCAGTTTGCTTCAATAGTTGATAGTCATTTATGGGAATTACAGTAATGAGAAGAAAAAGGTAGAAACATACTGTATATACTGTAATTTGATCAAATAATTGAGGGGCTGATCCTGCCTCCCTCTAGCATCAGGCCACAGGTTTTCACCAACATCACATCTAAAGTTCTCTCTTGCCATGAATCTGGGGAAGAACCTTATCCATCCCTGGATCCTCTGGACTCGTGTCCTCACATCCGGCACTGTAACTGTAACATGGCTTCCAGAAGAGACATTTGGTCATGTGGGTGGTGACCAAACACTTTCCACCTCTATTGGGTTGAGGAAGGGTGAATATGCAGGCAGGTACAAAACTTGCCGCCCTTCTCCCTCCACAAACCCGTCGTCCTTGATGCATTTCCAAAATTACAGTTTCTGAGCTCTACCTATATATATATATATATATATATACATATACATACACACACACATATATATATGCAAATATATATATATATATGTATGTGTGTGTGTGTGGGGGGGGGGGGGGGGGGGTCACTAACAAGTCTAAAACAAGACACCTGTTTAGCCTTTCAGTTGAAACTGCAATCAGCAGTGTTTGAAAGGCTCAGGGTTGAAATCTATTCTATTTTGAATGTGTGGTTCACAGTTTTGACAGCAGTGTGTTAGCATTTGCAAAAATAGCTGTAAATCCACAGTGTTGTGCAGGTTGTGGTTAAAGTCGTGGGATAAGTGTGTAGAGTTTTGAAAACTGTGTTCAAGCAATGAAAAATGAACTAGAGTTTGGTCCACATGAACTGATGCTGTGCAGACTGTAGTTAGAGTTTTGCACATGTGACTCCAGTTGTGCCCACTGACGTCTAGCAATCGTAAAAAACTGTATGATAACTTTTAGCTGGTTACTATGACGATCAAATGCAGCTGTTAAACGTTTACGGTGGAAAACAGCTCAAGTAATTCTACATTTTTCTGTTACTCAACAAACACCATGTGAAACGATTCTAGGAATCTCAAATATGTAGCCGTGTGTGTGAGTGTTTTTGTATGTGTGAGTGTGTGTGTTTTTGTATGTGTGTGTGTGTGTGTGTGTGTGAGTGTTTTTGTATGTGTGAGTGTGTGTGTTTTTGTATGTGTGTGTGTGTGTGTGAGTGTTTTTGTATGTGTGAGTGTGTGTGTTTTTGTATGTGTGTGTGTGTGTGTGTGTGTGAGTGTTTTTGTATGTGTGTGTGTGTGTGTTTTTGTATGTGTGTGTGTGTGTGTGTGTTTTTGTATGTGTTTTGTATGTGTAAGTGTGTGAGTGTGTGTGTTTTTGTATGTGTGTGAGTGTGTGTGTTTTTGTATGTGTGTGTGTGTGTGTGAGTGTTTTTGTATGTGTGTGTGTGTGTTTTTGTATGTGTTTTTGTATGTGTGTGTGTGTGTGTGAGTGTGTGTGTTTTTGTATGTGTGTGTGTGTGTGTGTGTGTGTGTGCGGCTGGTATTCCTAGCCTGCTATCTGTCACCTAATTAACCTGACGTTATCGAAGCAGTGTGTGAAGTGTTGTGGGAACTCGTGGCTGCTTGGATGTGTCTTTGGACTGAGCTGAGGCCATCAGCCAACACGGTTCCACCTCTTAGCAGCATCCAGACACCTGCTGCTTGGAGCTCAAGGCTGCTCCTTCCACCAAACAGCAGTCAGATGATGGGTGGACCGCGGCTCCCCCTCCCACCGCGGACGCTCACGCATTCAAAGCGGGAACATTAGAAATGCCGATCAGCTCGGCAGCGCAGGAGAGAAGCTTCCTTTCAGCGTTTTGCTGTTGTCTAGCTCCATCGTGTCACTTTGAGGGAGTCTATTCAGAGGTATTCATGCGTCTGCCTTCAGGCCACAATGGCCGCCACTTTATAAACTGTCAGCCTGCTTGCCTCAAGCCTATGGTTCATATTGTTTTCTTTTCTTTAATAAACTGAGAGGAGTTCATCAACTTCTTTAACAGAAAAAGTAGCCAAAAAATCCCAGACTGGCCTCTGAGTCCACTTAGGACATTTTCCCCCTTTTGTTGCGTCAGCGACTGTTTGCATGTCAGAAAACGTTTGAAACGTGGGTCACGGTTTGTTTGGTCCACAGCTCTGTTCTGTGTGATCCCATCATTCACTTCAAAAAACATTATTTTGCTAAATAATTTGTTGTGATAAATGTAATAAATGCATTCATTGTATTTTGACTATTTGGACAGTGTGCTCCATTATTAGATTATTACTTGACTGGCTCTATTATTTAGACAGATCTTTACTAGTGAAAATGCAAACAATGGCAATTAGATTTTTATTTATTATTATTATTATTATTATTAGGATTATTATTATTGATTTGTTGTGTTTTTATTCTCCTCAAATGACAACAGAAACCTGCACAGCTAATAAAAATACAACCTGACTAATCTCTGTAAGGAAATCAGAAATATACATATATTAATATATTAATATTTGTTTCACATGCCGTATGAAAAAAAAGAAAATATAAATAAGTCAAGAATCAATGAGAAAATAAAGCAAATAACCAGAGCAATAAATGAAGACATAAATAAACAATGTAATGAACGGTAGAAAAGATCTGATCTTCTAAGGTTGAGTTAACTAAACGCTTCCTAAAAAGACAAACTCGCCTAATGCAGCAATGAAAAGCATCCACTCAGAAAAGTTCTGTTACAATAAGAAGCGTTTTCTCGCATGAGAGGTGAACGTGAAACTGTCAAACCGCAGGTTGCAGGTCTGTGTTTGCCTCCTGCTGCGTGATGAAGACCACAAGTCACCCAAGACCAAGGTCAGCGCCTGGAGACGTAAGGATCACGTTCAGCTATTTGACCCATTTCTTCTTTTGAGTCATGTCGTTTAGCCACAAATGCTGAAAACTAAAACGATATTTTTGTTGGATAATCAAGGCCAATAAAGCCATAAAAGCCCAGATCACGCAGCTACTGATCACACGTCCATGAAAAAGCTGAATAAGACGTTATTAACACTTCAATTAGCTCATTATCCTCTGATGCCCTGAACAGAGCAGTGTGTGAACCACAGAGTCATGTATTGCTCCGTGTAATATAAATATAATATAAACAGACTGAATCTACATCAAATGGGTTTTGGAAGCTATCAGTCAAACGTCACCGTTTAAAAGCAACGAATTGTCCGATTTGTATTAATAATTCTCCAGACAGCTGCAGTTGGTTCTAACACCGGATAAAAAGGAATTTTTAAGAGTTGCCATTTAACGTTTCATGTTTCTGAGGGTCTCTGCTTGAGAAGTGTTACCTAAGATTCAAACACAAAGATCCGCTCACTAATCCAGGGCTGCTGTTCACAGGGTCCCTGGTCTAATTCCTTTAGGATGAGGTGTGACCAAAGCTCGGTTCCCATCCCGACCTGATGCTACGTTAAATATATGGACACAATTATTTTAATGCAGTGGCAGAGAAATGGCCATTAATCCACTTTCATACCTTTCAGACGCCTTTATGGCCCAGTAATCTCTGAATATTTAAGGTCATTTTCCAGCCAATTACACTGGATGCTTGGTTTTGTGAATGTGATTTTCTCCCTGTGTTGATGGAGGAAACCACAAATAAGCCAACTAATAGATCTAAGCACATATACTATGGAAATTCTAAACAGGCTTTTGGAGACGCATGTAGTCTCTGACTGAAACGATTCCTCTCACAGCAATAAGCCTTCACTTCATGTTCACACTGTGTCTGTGCATTTCAACGACTCTGTTGAAGAAGCAACTAATGATGAGAAGCTTTAAAAAATGTAATGTTCGTGCTTCCTGTTCGCCTTCGTTCCTGTCATGAGCTCTTGGTTTTTCTGGCTGGTTACGTGAAGAACGTGAACGCTGTGTATTTATTTTAGCACATGAACCTGAAATGTACTTGTTTTTGTCTACGTGATGTTAAATTAACGTTGTTGATAACATAGAAGCATTTTATATCGTACTGCATTTGAGAGACAGACACTTTGTTTCCTGTGTGTGAATAACTTCAGCTACCAAACCAGTCAAGGAAGACCAACCAAAGTGCTGACGTTTTAAGGATTCGTCGCTGGTGCTGTGTTGTTTGCCATTGTTCTTGTGTTTCCTTTGCAAATGGGATGTTAATGTGAAGCCCGAGGCGTCTCACTGCCCTCAACACATCTTCCCTGTTCGCTCTTTGTGCGCCGCTCTTCGTTTATTGGCTGATCACTTTCCCATTGGGTCACCAGACAAGATTCTTGGCATTTGTCGGCAAAATAAAAGGAGGATTAAGGGATGGCTACTGAACAGTCCGTGGCAGAGAAGTGGGCCTCTATTCTTCCATTCAAATCCTCCTCCCCATTCTTCTGCTCCTTTTATATATGTTTGTTTTGTCAAAGACATCATTGAAAAGTTCAACATGCTACAAATATAAAAGCTAATCAACGGGTAAGGCCTCCTGCTGGACGCGAAACATAGAAAGAGGCATAAAAGCAGAAAAATGTGAAAAATGTGAATTGGTTTCAGTTGATGTGCTTTCATTCAAAAATAAACTGTAGGTCTGTTCCTGTCTGCAAATATTAAATCACGCTTTACATCGACTTTAAACCTTCATTATAATTATATGCTGTTATGAACGTGATAAATATGGAGAATGGCCTTTACACTGAAGATCAGTGAGAGAAATGTTCATCCTCTTTTTTTATATTCCTGGTTTGTGCTGGTGCCTCTTCCTGTGCTGACCCAGTTTACTGAGGGCTTAGAGTCCGTAGCTTGGGTCTAACACACACCCGGCCTGTCACTATACTTGGGGCAGATGTGGTGGTGGGGGCACGTTGTGGACGGCAGTGAACCTGGTTGCATTCAGTCGTCCTGGTCAACATAATTACCCTAAGAGAACAGAGGAGCTTGGATTAAAAGACAGCGTGGCCACGTCCCCACATGTCCCTGGAGCCGAAGCCTCCGGCAGCGGCCTCCTTTCCTGCTCGCTGTCTTTGAAGAGTGGAACGCAGCAGGTCAGCGTGTTATTAGCCGCTGGCCACAGGAGCCGCCGCTGGTTCGTCACCATCGAAACAAGAACGGGACGAGCCACAGAGTTTCCCCAAATCTAAAGCTAAATCCGTGTTAGAGGCCAGACGTTGAGTCGTTTTCCTGAAGCTGAAGACTGAAGCTTAAAGCAATGTTCAGCCCGGTTACTAAAACAAACGCTTTAAATGCATCTGAGGTGATTTGTTTCAGGTGAACGTTGCACAAAGCGTTTATTTAGTCCCAGAACGCTCCCAGGTGGTGAGAACGACGATAAGATTGTTATTACTGTGTAATAATTCATCTGTGTTTCACTCGGTGTGTTGTTTTCAGATGTGTCCTTTAAACTGTGAGTTTCGGTGCGAGGGGGGAAAGGGGAGGTTAATCCCACTTTAATACGCTGATGCAGAGCCCAGGACCAAGGCTGTGATGATTGTGTTATCTCAAGCCAACATTTGGGTCTCCCTCAATTTCAACCCAGCAAAATAGCAGTGAGAAAGTGCAGATGGAGTGGAGTAAGTGTGGATGCCCGGGGAAGTGATATTAATAGCTGCAATAGAACTTCCCACACCCTGCGCTCTGCAAAGCTGCTTCTCATCACTTCCACGGGATTTGTTTGAAGTGCTCTCTCCATCCTCTCTGTCAACCTCCTTTTCTTTCAACCGGGCTTATTCCGGACCCAAAACTGACACTGACTTCTTCCTACTGTAGGTCGCACAGAGGCTACAGATGTATATACTTACATACATATATATTCTATTTTCTTCAAGCCAACCGAAGCATCATTTTTGTGTGTTTCACATATTAAAACATGATTCTATTTAGAATCTGTCTTAAAGGTTTTTCTAATATTTTCAAATGAATCTCATATAAAGAAAATTACAATTAAAATAATTGCTGGTTCATTCTTGAACGTGTCCCCTACAGACCGGATCTATTTATTCATTTAGACTGAATCAGAACAAACGGCTGCTGCGCATCCTGTGTCATCACCAAACAGAAAAATCCGATCGTGTGTCAGCCTGGTTTACGCAGTGGGTCCACATTCTTCCAAACAGCAGCTCATCTGGTGAAAAGCACAAAGCACAGCGCTGCTCTCCGCTGGAATCTTTCACCAGGCCGTTAAAACAATCGAGTAAAATCAAACGAAATGAATATTTTAAAGCACAATCCAACCATCACGGGAGGAAACCTTCAAATCTCATGAATTTGCGCCACGGGCTCCGCGCGGCGAACTGAGCCTCTGAAAGATGAAAGTGAAAGGAAATAAAAGGCTCAATTTAATCTGCTTTAAAGCCCTTCAACAGAACGCATGTGCCTGGAACTGTGAGAGTGAGGGCTGATAGGGGATAAATATATTTCTTACCATGCCTTCAAGCTATTACACCCGTCCCCAACACAGACGCCTTTTCAACAGACACCGGTTTCATTACCAGCTGTATAGGCTAAGTCTTCAAATTATGAAATGCCAGATCTGGATGAGAGAGACAGTGGAGCTCATCTCCTGCGTCAGGAGGAGGAAGGAACGTGCCACCAGAGAAACCAGAAAAACAGCGAACCCAGAAAACCAGCGAAACCAGAGAAACCAGAAAAACAGCGAACCCAGAGAAACCAGAAAACCCAGAGAAACCAGAAAACCATGGAACCCAGAAAACCAGAAAACCAGTGAACCCAGAGAAACCAGTGAACCCAGAAAACCAGAAAACCAGTGAACCCAGAGAAACCAGAAAACCATGGAACCCAGAGAAACCAGTGAACCCAGAAAACCAGAAAACCAGTGAACCCAGAGAAACAAGGACAACCATCAGCCAGCACCGACACGTTCCACTCAAATGGTTTCTACTGTGTGTGACATGACGCTTCTCGGTGCATGCATCAGATTCTCTTTAGCGGCCTGTTCGTCGTTTCTCGTGTCCAGGCCTCTTCGGTGGTTCTGTCGCCTGTAATTGATATTGACTGCACGTCGGTCATCTGTCAGCATCGCTTTCCAGGGAGCGTTTAAGCAGCGCCACGGGAGCCCGACGCAGCCCGACGCAGCCCGACGCAGCCGGACGCCCCCATCATTAATAATTAAGCGTCCGCTGGGAGAACAGCTTAGAGGAGGAAACGCCGACAAAACGGCCGTTTAGGCCCGGACTCCGCGGGGCTGCTGCTCCTACCTTTGTCGCCGAGGATGCCGTCGATGCTGTGCTTGGTCTTCTTTTCTCCGTCTTCGTCTTTTTTATCACACTCCTCCTCATCGTCCTTCCTCCCGAACCGAGCCCGCAGCACGCGACTGATCGAACTCACTGCGAACACAAACGCAGATCCCGATATAATACAGTACACAGGAAAATATTATATAATAGGATTATATACAATATATAGATATAATAATAATAATAAGAATAATAATAATAATAAGAATAAGAATAAGAATAAGAATAAGAATAAGAATAAGAATAAGAATAAGAATAAGAATAAGCATAAGAAGAGTCTTCCATAAGGACCAGTCAAACGTAATTAAATGCAGCTTACCAGAGGAGGCCTCACCTGAAGGGACTGTGCTTCTGTCACACACACCGTCCTTCAACAGCTTGTCCCGGATCTCCCAGCTGAACATGCCGGGGTTGTCCCGCTTGTATTCCTCTATTCGCTTCTCCACGTCCGGCGTGGCCACCTGCTGCAGGTGAGGCCGAGAACACGGCGGGATGAGCACAAAGCGACAAGGTGCGAATAATCTTTAAGCAATGTGCTGGAAAAAACATGGGCCCCTAATAATAATAATAATAATAATAGTAATAGTGATAATATTATTGATGATGATAATAATAATAATAATAGTGATGATATTATTGATAATAATAATAATAATAATAATAATATTGATGATGATAATAATAATAACAGTAATGATAACAACAGCCGTCCTCCTGCCTCTCACCCTGGGCTTGCTGCCGCCTATCGCTCCGGGTCGGATGGAGCCCGTCTCCTGGTAACGGCAGAGGATTTTGGACACGCAGCCGTGAGACACCCGCAGCTGCCGGGAGATGACGCAGGGCCGGATCCCGTGATGGGCCATCTCCACTATCTTGTGCCGGATGTGGTTCGGCAGCGGGCGGCCGTTGATGAAGACCCCTCCGAGCTGGTTGACCCGTCCCTGGCCCAGAGGAGTGGACACTGTGGGCGAGCCAAGGTCACACTCAGCAGGGAACATGCCTCCAGACACTCATCATCATACGCTATGAAAACGGCTCAATTCGCGTGTAAATGTCGACTTTTCTAAGTCGGGGCTTCGAGCCCTTCATTCCGGGACCAGGGTGTGAAGCCCGCTACCGGTAACTGGAGGTTCCAGGCCTCCTGAAGAAAGTCTCCCACTTCTAGCTTATATCCAGGCTTTGCTTCATGTTTACGCTCAGTTTCCGTTCGACGTAAATACACTTCACTAATTAGCGACCATCCCTATTATTACATCCCATAATTACAACTCGGGTTCAATCATACCACGTTCGGTAACTTCGGGGAGCATAGACCGTGTGAGTGCAGCCGGTCGTGCGCCGGCGGAGGAGGCCCAGGCGCCGCCCTGCCTACCTTCCAGAGGGAATCCGGTGCGGGCGTAGCTTTGCCCCGGAGCCGGGCGCATCATCCGCGGCACCGTCCCTGGCAAAGACGACATGGGGCAAAAAGACCAAGGGCGGCGAGAAAGAGAGGGGCCGACGCGTCCAACTAGCCGGAACCTTGTGGGTCTCAAGTGTTTGGAGAAGAACAAGTCTAAGAGAAAGAAACGAGCATATTCAGTGAAAGTTCCTGCAGCAGCAGCAGGCGGTGAGTTCGCAGCCCGCGTCTGACATTAGCTTATTTAACCGCTGCGGAGGCAGGACGCCTTCACGTTCCCGGACAAATCTGGACCAGGCGGGCTGGAGAAGGGGGACGGGCCGCGAGCGGCGATAGGCTCCCAGGCCGCCTCTGATTGGGCGGGAAATGCTCCAACAAGTTTTAGCGGCCAATGGGAACGCGAGGAGGAAGTCGCGCGCGCGCAGCAGCGGCGGCGGCCTACACGCACATGAACGCGCAGCCTGGACACCTGTCAGGACCAGAGGATGGAGCAGCAGCTGGTTCCGCCAGTGAAAGATGTAGAAACATGCGACTACAAACACACAAACAACTGATTAACAGCCATCAGTGAAGGCCAACCTGCCTTATGCTGACCACGACACACAATGTGCAAACATCGGGCCATCAGAGCCAAACCTCTGTTTTTCAAACCTTTTCCCCAGACTGAGAAATGAAAGCAAAAAATAACACAACACAAAAAAATAACACAAAATAACACAACACAAAAAATTACACAAAATACTCCAACACAAAATAACACAACACAAAAAACTAACACAAAATAACACAACACAAAAAATTACACAAAATAACACAACACAAAAAAATTACACAAAATACTCCAACACAAAATAACACAACACAAAAAATTACACAAAATAACACAACACAAAAAAATAACACAACACAAAAAATTACACAAAATACTCCAACACAAAATAACACAACACAAAAAAATAACACAAAATAACACAACACAAAAAATTACACAAAATACCCCAACACAAAATAACACAAAATACCCCAACACAAAATAACACAAAACAAAAAATTACACAAAATACTCCAACATAAAATAACACAACATAAAAAACAACATAAAATAACACAACACAAAATAACATAACATAAAAAATAACATAAAATAACACAACACAAAAAAATAACACTAAATACCCCAACACAAAATAACACAAAACAAAAAATTACACAAAATACTCCAACATAAAATAACACAACATAAAAGACAACATAAAATAACACAACACAAAATAACATAACACGACATAAAATAATATAACATATAAATAACACAACATAAAATAATTTTACACAAAATAAAATAATACAACATAAAATAAAATAACCGAAGACAACACAACTACTATTACATCATGATATAACATACAATGTCTTATTTAATTCAGTTTTATTTTTACTTTGGCCCGTGGGGCAGAGTTCTCCAACCCAAAATTTCGTTGTGTGTATACGCACAACAGTAGTGACATAATAAAACATAATAATAAAACGTAATAATATCTGCACTACAGCGTCCGTGTCCATACAGATGACGGAGACTGAAACACGAACAGGCTGAAACCAGTGGAGTCTTCCCCTGATGACAGAACCCAGAACTGACAGGATGTTGAGTTCGACACTAGGTGGAGACACACGTCTGAGACGTCCCAGACCAGAACCACACGCAGCCTGGTTGAGTGGAGGCTTGATGGACTGGAAACCTGTCCGTGGTTCACCATCCACAGTTAAGTTGTGTTGTCCAATCTCTTGGTGGTAGTTTACTGAAATGGAGCGAGGACATCACCTGTTACCACACACACACACAGACACACACACACCTCGGTCTGGTTGGGAGAGCGGGTCCTACTGTACATTTGTAAAGCATCATGCCTCCCCACACCATCACTGACCCACCACCAAGGCAGGTCCCATCATCCGTCACACATGCTCAGGACCAAGCTTCTCTCTGAGACAAGCACAGGGCACAAAGGCAGAGCTGCCGGTTCTTCGTCCTGTCGAGCTCCGCGGTGCAACGAGCACAGGACCCAGCACAGGTTGTCTCTCACCCTGCTGTGAGGGACAACCTCAGTCTAATGATGCTCAGTACTCGCTGTTTGAACATCTGGGTAACAGACACAGCTGTCAGTCCAATTCTAACAAAGCAAATCTAAATTAAATGTTCACACAAAGCTAGTGAGGGAAACATCGGAATAAATATGTGTATTGGGAACAGCACCAGTGACCGAACGCTGTGAGCCTGATCCCTGAGAAGGTGGCAGACGTCAGGGCGCGTCAGCAGAGTGTCCAGCATCTCCTCTGCTGACATGCACGGCGCTGCAGCCTCTGCATCATGTGATGGTGGTTGCTTGCTTCTGTAATAATCGATTAGACTGGGCTCGTCTTTACAAATGCCAAAAAGAAAAGAGTCTGTGTGAGCGACTTTAAAGTGGCAGCGCTATTTACCATGATTGGTTTCACTTAATCCATCCAGATGTCTGAGCCGTGAAAAGTGAAGCGTCTGATGCCCCGAAATATCTCAGTTCATCAAACAGCAATAGTCCGAAGCTTTCATCTCAGCCTTCGAAAACAGAAACAAGCATGTGCTTTAAAACAGACACATGACACAAAGCAGCAGCCAAGAAACACGAGCAGAAGAAAACAAATGTTCCTCCCAAGTCACCGCTCAGATTCAGATTCATGTAGGAAGCAACAGCGGCTGAAGGTTGGTCTTCCTGCTTCCGCTTGCGCAGCCTGCTCCACCTTCGGCAGGATTACGCCTTGTCAAAAGCATGGAGGCCTCGCAAACCAAGTGAAACGCAAATGTTAGCTCAAAGCTAATCCAATTTCAAACGGACGGAATCATTTCCATACAGTTTCAACATCCGCTTTTGAATTGTGGGGGCATTGACTGTTGCCACCACACCCACAACGCAGTAATTAAGATTGTGAGAGGTTTGGATACAGAGGTTCCAGTGCGTCACCTCCTGGCTCAGGCTTCATGAGTTCACGTCTTCCTGAGCTCTGCAGGGCGGAGGCACGAGGAGTCTGTGATGAAACACAACTCACCTCAACTCTTCATCCCTTTTGTGAGTCTGCAGCGTTGCAAAAGAACCAACACACACAAGCTGAATACAAACGTGTAGTGAAAGACAACTTTATAGCAGACATAGCTAATTTCTCACGGTCGGTGTTTTTTACTATTTGCATGTTACGGTTCGGTCCAAAGCATCGCTAACTTGTTTTTTCACAGGCGATTAGAGGAGGAACAAGCTGAGCTCTCAGGCCGGCAGAGCATGAGACCTTCATGAGGCTGAGAGTCACCTCCAGGATCAATGTTGCCTTTTGACAGATCGAGCCACGCAGAGCCACCATGCAAGATGCATTTCGTTTGCTGAGCAGTCTTCTGAAGCGTCTATTCATTAGGCGATTTTTCACAGGGGTAAAAGTGGGCAGCATGATGGCGATGATGATGAGGATGAGGGGTTAAATAACAGGCTGCACGAGATCCATTGGTACAATGTTCGTATTATAGTAAATAACGATTGAACTCAAAGGTTTTCACTTTGTCAGTAAATCTCCACTCACTCCCTGTAAAATCTGGGACGGTTTAAATGTAAACTCCTTTTCCTTACAGGCTCTAAATAATACAGCTCCATCGTATCCTAGTGACCTCGCAGCTCCTCATGCTACGTAGAACAGGAGGCAGAGTCTCCCCGTTGACACCTACTGCACACATCTCTCTCTACTCTCCACGGTCACCGACACTTTGAAAACACTCACAGCGAAAAGGAAGCGGTGAAGGCCTGCGTTTCCTCCAGTCACGCAGGAACAAGGCTGAAGCCAACAGGACTCGATCAGCGGTAACAAGCTGAAAGGAACGACAGGCTTTCAGATGTGGTCTACTGAGTGGTCAGGTCTTCGTTATCTTACGTGTTCAATGGTCAGCAGTCACTTCACGCACAATCAAGGCATTAAAAATATAGATTCTGTATAAAACTATAGACAGTCAACCAACTGACTCCCAGGTTTATGGTGTCTCTATGGTTTGTCTCTCCCTGGACCTTTGCCACCATCCACCTCAGCCATGTCAATCAATCAACCACTTAATCACAGGAATCAGGTTTCACAACATGAGCTGATGACATTACTCCCAGAAAACGTGGTTACATGAAGTCGTTTGGGAAACTCTCTAACTCTGCACTAACCAGCTACAGAGAGCGTGAGCTGAGAATTCACTGGCCAGTAACGCACATCCTTCCCTCTGGATTTCTTCACGTTTGTGCTACTTGAATGTTTCATTTGGTTTGACAAAAGCTGATGTGAACCCTTTAAATCCACTCACGTACACAACAAGGACAACTGAGTAACAGAGAGAGAAATCACCACGAAGCGGCCATTTGGTTTAGATTCAAGCCTCGTGTGATTTGTGTTGCACGCACCTGAGCCCAGCACTGAGCCTCAGCAGCCAGAGGCTTGGATGACGACACGTCGCCGCTTGGACCTCGTACACCAGCGTCGCACATCCCTCCTCCACAGTAAAGCTGCTTTGTGCTACCTTCAGGTGCTGACGTCTTCAGAGAGCAGCGGCTCCCTCTGGTGCTGGGAGCGTGTGAAGCGCTTTACGACCTGGACTTTACCAAGCGGACCAAGTTCTCCCTGCTCTCTGGTAAAATGAAAACTGTTTGTCAATGGCTGCATACATGCTGTACCTCAAATACATCAAACCTATGAGATGAGAACTCTCCACCTAGTGACTTTAAAAGAAGATGCAGCTGAACGTATGACCATGTAGGATAAGCTGTGGCCTGTCGACTGACGGTTGTGTGGAGCTTTTCCAGTTCTCGCTCCCAGATTGCTTCTTTTCTTGTGACATTCAAAGGGCACTGGACTGAAACTCTGCTCAGACTGTGGCTGACGCAAAGAGAGAAACAAGGAGGACTGAGTCTCCACAGACGTTTCTCTATGTCACAAATTAGGGAAACACTGTCACGTACTTTCTAGTTCTGCTTTCAGAGAAACGCATCAACGAGCCCACTTCAGTTGCAGCCATGTCTGAATTCCTGAAGGTACGAGGCCAGTGGAACCAGTGGTTTTCCACAGAGAAAGTGAGTCCGGCGGTGGCTCAGTTTAATAACTGCTCAGGCCCGTTCCTCATTATTTTACATTACTAAACCGATTTGGCAGCTTTAAGCCGTGAAGCTGTTCTTTTGTATGTGGATCATAACTTGAGTCAATCGAAACAAAACCCCTGTAAATAAAGTGCGATAAAGCACATGCTACTAAACGAAGTTGTGTCCGAATGCTCACATCACCAACGCGTTGAGGTTCTTCATCAGAACCGGTGCAGTGGACCCGTAGAACTTTTGATGCCACCTACAGGTTTTCTATTGGATCTGGGTCTGGGGACTGGGCTGGACGCTCCAGAACATTAATGTAATGGTCTGGAACCAAGCTGCTGCTCGCTTACTGGTGTGTTTGGGGTCGTTGTCTGGTTGAAGCCCCCATTTCAAAGGCTGTTCCTCTTCTGCATAAGGCAGCATGACCTCATTAAGGCCTCACATCTATTCAAACGGATCCATGACCCTTGGACTGCGATAAATAGGCCCAACACCGTAGCCGGAGACACATCCCCACATCATGACGCTTGCGCCACCAAGCTTCACTGTCTTCTCAGTGATTGGGGGTCGTCTGACAAACTGTCTGCGGCCCCTAGACCCAAAAGGAACAAGCTCGCTTTCATCAGTCCACAGAATGTCAGTGCGTTCTTTGGTAGGTTGGAACCTCTTCAGCACTTTTGCTGGGCTTCTTGCAAACAGCTTTGCTTCAGACTCAGCGGTAACGTTAGACCTGCTTTGACCTCCTTGGAGCTGATCATTGGCCGAATCTTCTCCATTCTGGCTGTTCTTCCATCCATTCGAATGGGAGTTTTCCGTTTTCTTCCACGTCTTTCTATTTTAAGGCATCTGAGATCATTTTAGCTGAGCAGCCAATCGTTTTCTGCAGTTCTTTGTATGTTTTGCTCTCTCCAATCAACTTTTTAATCAAAATACCCTGGAATATGTCTGTTATTATATATATTCTACTCAAACCGCCAGTCAAATGAACAACCAGCAACATCTACTACATTTCCTGGCTTTGTGTCTAAGTAGGAGCCACCTGTTCTCTCACAGAAGAATCACCTCACTAACTGAACTCCACGCTGCTATTTTGAAGACGACCCTAATTACCCATAATCTGCAGCATGTCATGACTGTTGGTTGGTTTTCTGCTGCTCTACTGCATCTACTAGAAATGTATTTGTAGAAATGTAATTTCCATCAAAAGCTGATTCCTCTGCTATTATTGTGAACACAACTGTACGTTAAGTGGGTCCATTCACACTTCAAATTGTGCTTCCGTAAAAATTAGACACAATAAAAAAATATATTGATTGATTAGTAAAAGTATATTAACCATTAGTTTGGCTGCAAGTACAGTTTAGTTAGTGTACGTTTTCCACTGGGGTTATTTTTAACCTTTATACAGATATTTCTTTACAGATCGATGCATCGTTATACTGCACTGAGCCATCTTTAATATTTCATACACACACACACATGTTTAACATTCAACAGGACAACAAACTGCATCACCTTCATCTGAAGCCTAACACTACTACATTAGGAGTTTACATTTTAAAGAAAAGACCTTTATTAATGAACAAAGTAAAGTGCACGTCTTCACTAGGACACGTTGCCAGGAAGCAGATGTACCAACCTGGACACATCTACTCAGATTAGGTCTCAATTGAGAAATCCCATAATTATACCTAACTGAAGAGCAAAAAGCAACAACTGGACAAATCATGGAATCCAAGAGGACAACTTCATTCCAACTGAGGCTTGTTTTTTAGTCGTAGTGTCGATTCCTTTTGTGAGACCCCAACGTCCTTCCGCAAGTGAAAAAAAATTGGTGCCTCCCTGTTTTCTCACTTGCACCTGTTCTTGCATTAGTCGTCCTTCCACCTGCTGAATGAGCTCAACCAGCTGTTAGATTTCAGCTTAATGGAATAATATAAATAACGAGACCTGGGATGTTCTGTGCAGGAGGCAGTGTAGCCCGTGTTGAGCTGGACGACCACGCTAGCAGTACCACCTGAAAGCAACCAAGCACAAACACACTGTGTCTTGTGGCTTTGAACAGACGCCGCCAATATTACAAACCATCTGATGTTACATCCTCTCAGTCAGCTCTCCTGGTTCAGTGCTCATACCCTTTGACGGGGTCTACAGGTACCAGCTAGCGTCCTGCTGGCTAACGTGTTGCCACGGTGATTACGGGGTCTCATTCTGAAGAACCAACGTCTATGGACTAGCTGAGGGGAATTTAGGCAGCTCTAACTGAACAACAGCAGAAAAGCACCGTCGACATATGTTCTATTGATTGATCTAGTTTATGTGCAGCATGACAACTGAAGACAACTTCTATGCAGCACACCAGTCTGTAATTATCGGTCACCCACACACAAACCAAGATGGCCACGCAGGTAGTGCTTGTAAATGTGAGAACAGCTATAAGGATTAAGATCTAATTGAATGAATGTGATGTTTGAAGCGTGTGACAGGCCCAAAAACAAACAAACCATCAGATCTAATTGCTTCCGTTTTCTGAGTAGAGCCAAAGAGTAATGTTTTTTACAGCTTTTCACTTGCTGCACCTGACCTGTGCTCAAAATGTCTGCACACAGTGACACGTAAAAAGTTCTGCATTGCCTGGAGTCAAAACAAGCGAAGGGAATTCACACTGTGCATCTGTCCATCTAGTTCAACACCTGAACAATCCTCAAAAGATGGAAACGCCACAAAACACGGGGCGGTGCATGTTATTAGCAATACATTTGGGTGATGACCATGTAGCTGCTCCTCCTCCGTGTCAGATTTCCTTTTCTGAGCATCGGCCGTTTCCACCCCTTGACTTATATCTCAGACGCGTGTGGAGGATCAGTGGGGACGCTAGCAGGTGTACAACACGTTCTTGTCGGTTTACTTGCTGTGCTGAAGGTACTGCTGTGTAAACATGTTGAGCTCGCTGTCCAGCCAACCCGCCTTGTTTCTGTGACACAAAAACACATGTTGATACAAAACATGTTGACTGCACCGTTTCAGCGTCAGTGAAGGAGTCCAGGCATGCGTTTACCAGACACACTCCTCCCTGCTCTATATACAGATCCATGAGGAGAGAGAGCTCTAGATCAACCAATCACATTCAAGTTTCACAACAATTAGTGCAATTGAATAATTATCCAAAACTGCTAGAAACACATTTCTAGCAGTGGTGTTCTCAAAAGGTACTTTACTTTGAAATCAGAAACTGCTTGGCTGAAGGCTGGTGCTCGTGGCAGTTTGCACGCTACAAGGCACGTGTTGTGTTCTTACCGCAGCAGCTTAGCCTTGCTCTGCAGGCTGTCCAGGAGCTCGATCTTTCTGTTCATGTCAGTGATCTCGTCCTCAAGGTTCTGACGGGTGACGTCCACCTGCTGGCAGAGCTGAGCAAACACACCTGCCAACTCCCTGATTAACACAGACAGAATTAGAGGAGGCTCTACGCTGTCATTTTCAATTGCTGATTAAAATGCCACGTGACTGCGTGTGCGTACTGCTGGACTTGGTGGCTGCAGTTGGAACCAGTGTAGCTGACAATGAGCTGCAGCTTCTCGCTGGCGTAGTCCACGAACTGTCTCTTGAAGGTTCTCTCCTTGGCCTTGGTCGTCCAGGTGAGCCGCTCATAGATGTAAAGCAGACCATACAGGCCCACCGACAGGGCAATGAGACGCCAGCCCACTGCCTTCCATATCTGCACACAACATCCAAACGCTGACACCTAAACACACTCCCACGCTGGTACTATGAGCTACATGCAGCTGGTAAGATTATTCGGCCTTGGCCTGTTTGTTTGCTTCTTAACTATTGTGTCAACGTGTTGTGTATTGAATTGTTAATCAGGCTTTATTTGTGCCTTTTCTGTAGTCTTTGCATTGAGTTTAACGCTAAATGAAGTTCTCAGTCCCATATTAACAGTCATAAGCTGCTGATGCATAGGACAGTTATGCAGGGTTTTATGTTATCAATTTCTAGAAAGACAACCGGCGAATACTCACCACGCCACCAACAACAAGGACGCCCATGGAAGTACGCGAGGTAAGGGAGGCCAGACCTGTTACCATGGAGACCATCAGCTCCTCTTGGGTCATGGCACCTTGTGGGAACGGAGGCATGCTGGTACTCACTGGAGTGAGGGTCATGGGCCGAGGGACCTAGCAGGTCAACACAGAGCCACGGTCAGTGCCAGCCTTTCAGCGAACATACTGCAGGAGGCTTTTAGTGACACCGTCACTAGACCACTGAGTTCATACTATACAGCAATGCCACATGGTCAGCGGGGCCTGGTTAGCTTTGGTCTCAGTGTAAAACAAAGGTAACAAATAATCTGAGGGGACACAATGTTTTTCATATTTGTCTACAGGGATGAATTAACTCATCCAGGTGCGGCTGCCTGATAGTCATGACGACTGGACTTTCCAGTCACATCAAATGTTCCAGACAGGGAACAACCAGCAAAAAGACAGCTGACATTTAGATCAATGACTGCAGTCTGTAGTAAAGAAAAAACTACATGAACAGCATTGTATCAATATGCAAAATCTTATCTAGATCTATATAAAACCATTATATGCTGATTTATATGAACGCCAGCCGTTGAAACCACTTCTCATGCAACCTGATCAAGAACGCGATCAACGGAGACGCCTTTTGCCCAGTGACAGCTGGGACAGGCTCCAACACTCCTGCTACCCTTACGACAAGAGGTTTGGGATAAACACATAAGTATGTAATGCATTTCGTATCTTTATCCATATTATGCTGCATGTTGTGTTTGGTGAGGGCCAAAGAGGAGAGGGACGGAACCTGACCCAACAGAGACGGACTGGAGCAGGAGGAAATCCGACATGTTGGCGACATGTTGAAAGGTTTGCCTTATGTTTAAGATGACATCCTTTCAGCTCACTTGTCCAAGCTCATTCTATCGCGATGGACAATACCAACATTTATAACTTTGAACAGATGATACCACAACTACAGATTTAAGGCACCTTAAATACGTGCTTGAATTATGTGGTTCAATAATCCTCTTTTTGTGATACTAAGAAATGAAATATGACTTATCAAAGAGGCTTCTGTTCAAATGCTGTAAACGTATTCCGTCCCACTAAGTAAAGTATAGATGGTTAACTCTCTAAGACTTAAGCTATTACCTGGTCACTGTAGCCCATGAGAGCCCGGCGTGTGTTCTTGGGCCCCAGGAAGCGGTTGACCAGCATGGTCCAGCCTAGAGAGAAGTGGAAACTGATGTCCTCCTGAAAGTCGCTGCACAGCTTGTCACAGGCCAGGTCATAACTGAGGTTGAAGCACTGACGGGGAACCAGCTTGTCTACTTGCTCTTTCGTAGGGCTGGGCAGCAGAGGCTTCAGGCCCTCTGCATGCAGTCAAACAGATAAAGAGAGTTCACTACAGCGTCCTCAACCAACATTAGTAGAGACCAGTAGAACGTGAAGTGGGTCGGCAGCATTCTATTTATCACACTGGTGTCATCAGGGATGTCTACAGAAGCAGTGTTTACCGATCATGTCGGTCTGTGTGTCCTGAAGTGCACTGGTGATAGAAATGGAGCACCTCTCGGACATGTTCTTTCCCAGGCCCTCCTCTACGTGCCGGTGGAGCTCCTACGACAAATCCAAAAGCCAACATGCACAGCAAGACGTGGTGAGACACCAGCAGCATTTTGTGGCATCACATTTCTTGGACATTTTTAAAATGAGATTCCTCAAACCCGCTCTGCAGCCCGATAAAGGCTCTTGACTTAGGGAGTGTTACTGAATGGACGCTGAGGAACGTTTGTCCAGGTCTGACTTCACTTGCCCTCCCGTTAGAGGCTTAAGCAAAGGTTTTTTTTGGCTCAACAAATGAGATTGCCCAATTCAACGGGGACGCCGTGGCACCGTCAGGTCTGGTGTTACATAACAGATTATATGGGCTTAATAAAGGTTTAAGGAGCCAAACCATGGGCAGGGATCTACGCCTTGCTGCGTGTAGATACAGGTTGGCAGTGATCCAGAGGAGAGGAGAATATAGTGAAACAGACCAGGTTTCATCTGATAGTGAAATGAGGATCAGTTAGGGGCAGTGTGAGGTAGAGCTGCTTCGACCTACGTTTCTGGATGAGGGGGTGTGAAAGAATCTGTGTAAGTGCGGGCATTGATCCAAAGAGCTGAGCTGACCTGTCTGCAGAAAGGAAATGAAATGTTTCCCACATGTTGAAAGGTTACATATGTTAGAATCCTTCATCAGGCAACAGTGGGACAGCGTTCCTCTCTCAAAACAATAGGACATCTATGCTGTCGCTAAAAGAAGAGGCGGCTACATCATGTAAACACTGGCAATAATCAAAGAAATTTACATGTTTCAACCATTGTTGTTTGTGAATGACATGTTTGATTTAACAGATTTGCCAAGTTCACAGCGAGGATTCGGCTGAACACACGTTACACTCACACTCTTGTAGACCTTCAGAACCACTGGCGAAGGATGAAAATCCATGCAGAAGTCATCTACGAGCACATGGAGCTTCCTGATCTCCTCTGCCATGGCATTAGACACCTGAATGTGAGCAGAGCGACAGGTCAAAGTACTGTTTCCTTCAGCCTTCAGGACAACCAGCATCAGCCAACATGTCCTTTGTGGACATACTAAACTAAAATAACAGCTTTTTGGTAAGTGAAGAAATAATTCTACGCCTCAGTAGATCACTACACACAGTACAGGAACTACACTGATGTCACGCTCACCTGTCTCTCCACTTCCTCTGTAATCTTCTTGATCTTGGCCTTACAGTCCATGGTCAACAGGTCCAGCTGCTTGTCTATAAACTCCAATCGGTCCTGACGGTCTTCTTTAGTCTCTAGACAGTAGACTCTATCGATAAAAGGTTATTGGTGAAATGATGGCGTTTCTCTTGGGTTCACATACTGTACAGCCTGAGTGAGGGCTGCAGCTACTGATCATTTTAGTATGTGTACTCTGACTGAATAATACACATTACATACACATGTGCATAGACATACTGTAGGAATTAAATTTTCTTGTGCTTTCAGCACTAGTCTGTGCACATGAACGATCTGCCTTCGTCCAACTCACCTCTGCTCTTGAGCAGCAACGTGGACAGAATCCATGATATGGCGCAGGGCTTCAGAGATTCGTTTGGCTCTCACTGTGTGCTGCTCAAACTTGGTCTTCACTGCTGACTGTGAAATACACTCCTATACACAAGGAGAACCCAACATCGCTCATAATTAGCTGGCTCAATCCAACAGCGCCATAGTCCCCCTCTCTAGAGAAGGTATGTTTATGATTAACACTGCTAGCCTGGGGTGCTAATAATGACAATTAACTGATGGAGTTGGTTGATGTGAGAGTCCATTATGATCCAGAAGAAACCTGAACAACCTGAGTCCACCGGTGGAAAAACCATGTCTGTTAAAAGCATGGCTAGTCCAAAAACAGCGCTCTGATAAAGCTAAGCCTTAATAGGCAGGGATCATTTCAAGGATCAGGGAACTTACCTCAAATCGTCTCTCAAAGTTTTGAAACTCAAACATTCTGGCTTGGAATCCTTCTGCAAGCGCGCCACCTGAAACAGGAGACAACTTGTGACACTTGCTCATTGTCTGATCGTGACCAGGGTGATGCTCTATAATATTTGTGGTTCTGTAACTTCCTAATCCGGCTCTGTAAAACACCTGTGAACCCTGCCACATTCAACTCCCACCTGCTTCAGGCATTCCTTGGGCCTTCTGCACTCGAGCCTGGAGGACTTCCTTGGCAGACACAAAGAAAATGCGGTCGCTGGCCTGTGTTCGATCCACTACACCCAGCTCATCCACCAGGAAATTGGTGCAGCGGTCCATATGCTGCCTGCGAACCTGGTACAGCAGGAGCAGAATATATTAGCGATGCTTAATAAACAATCTTCTATGAACTGGTGTTAAGCACAGGCTGGGGTCACAGCAGGCACGCGGTCTATCATTACAGGGTTGAAGGCAGAAAGAGCTGATGGGAGTTTTCCAAATCTCGTTAAAAATGGTTGACGAACATACTGTACATGATGAGTTTTTTGGCTTCTCTACGTGTAAGAAGAACATGCATCAACTCAGGCTAAAACTGATAAGAAAATAGTCAAACATAATCACATCAAAAAGCTGCCCTATGTCCTGTAAATACACCGAACATTGACAAAAACATTTAAAGCATAATTCTTCACATGTGGACCCTGACTCACCTCGTCCATATATTCAGGTTCTGAGGCTGAGGCATCCCAACGGTTGTTGAGGATGAAAATGTTGGGGCTGGAGAGTCGCTCATTGACTTTGTGAAAAAATGATTTCTCCTGTAAAGAGGTTGGAACAGCCTTTAATAAATCAGCTGTACACAGTAAAGCAGTACTGAGACTTGAACTTAAAATACTTTAGCTACGCCACGCTTCTATTTTTGACATGAAAAAAAAAAAAAAAACTTTCCTTGAAAAGTTTAGTAAAATGAATACAGCTGCCAATTACGTGACCTTTGTTTAGAAGGTTGGATTTATATTATTAAAGATCAATCTTGAGTTCAGTTCGGCCAAGTCTTACCGTCTGCATCAGCGTGGACTCAGAGTTCGCCACCAGAACGAACACATCCGCATCCAGGCAGAACTTGTCGATCCAGCTGTCCAGTTCTGTGGTAACATCAATACCTGGGCTGAAAGGGACAACGGGACGTACACTGCTGCTTTTTTTTCAAAGCGAAGGAACAACTTACAGTGCAGCAAAAGCGTTTTGAAGCATGAAGCTAATGACCACGACTCCACGTGAGACAACCTCACCTGGAAGAACCTTCACAGACACTAGTGATGATGTACATGCAGGTACGATGACATCACACATATATACTCACACATGAGCTTATGTCATGACAAAGTGAATGAACTGACCTGTCTACCAAAACCAGATCATCCCTGAGCAGGGCACACTTTGCTTTAGGCCACATAACACAGACCAAGCTGCCAGCATCCAGATCCTCATCCTGGTGGAGAGCGTGGGCCAGGTGGTTCACCGTCTATGAACACAAGGTTAGGTTACAAACATGGCAAAGCAGCTGCCACAGTGCCTGTAGTGACACTCGACGTTTACCTGTATGCTCTTTCTTTCCTCTGAGCCTTCAGTGAGAAGAAAGGCCTCATTGCCATCAGTGCCCTCCACCCTCAGAAAACAGTTTGTGGTGTGTCCTATGCCGGAGGGCAGCACCTTGTCACATAGCATCGCGTTGATTACAGAACTCTTCCCATTACTTGTCCTACAAAACAAAAATATGCATTATGTTGATTCGGTAAAGGCAATGGTTGGTTCTAGCTCTCAGTAGAGGACGTAAACTGCACGTACCTTCCAAAGAAGACCACCTTCATATGCCTTCTGGCGAGCACCTCTGTGATACCTGCTACTTTGGCGAGGTAACCCTGGACCTCCTGCACCTGCTCCTCTGTGGTGACTGGATCCAGCTCATCATTTTTGTGGGCATCTAATATGTGGAAATAGGTCAGAAGTTAATCTCCATCATTCCTATTATACTTGGAATTTGGTTATTATCCTAAAAGGAGGATCAAACCCTACAACAATGGTTGGTATGTTTTCAAACATTTATTTCAAACTGGGCATCACTGCTTCTTGCCAAGGCACGTATGTATAGTATAATCCATATCCCAGGAAATCAAAATTACTTGTGCATAACAAGAAATGTGACTGGGTAGGCACCTTCCAGAAAAGAAGTGCTCTCCTTGATGTAGGCTCCAAGCTGCTCAAAAATCCCATTTATCTTCTTCTTTGCTGTGACAAAGTGCTTGAGGGGTGACGCGTTGACCTCTGCCATTAGTCTTTTATCTTTCTTTCCGTGGACTGCGTTGGTACTGGGTCGTGTGAAAACCAGAGACATGGCACTGAACAGAGGACAAAACAAACATGTCAAAGTTTCACTGAAATTCACTTGAAAAATAAAACTAAATTAAATTAAACATAACTACGTTGGTGTTTTAGATTGATTCTGTAAAATAATGACAGTCCGACTCATGTAGATAACAAAAGCACTCAAACGTATCCAATCACAGTTTCAAAGCTTCCTGCCACTGCTACCTGGACATTCCTTTGAGTAAAAACCAAAGCCACTAATCAGAGAGCAGCATTAAACCATGTACATACACATTTGGACAATGCCCTTATATATATTTTTGTCTAATTATTGCTGCAGAACTATATGCCCTTATCTTTGTCTGGGTAATTAGAGAGGAGTTAAACACCGGGGACCAATCTAGGCAGCTGCCAGTGATCACAATAACCCTGAAGACGCTGAAGACAGAAGAGGTGGGTGCAGTCGTCCCAGAAGCACCACACGGGTAGAGGCCTACCTGACAGACGGGATGACCACACGTCTAAACAGCCCCTCTCGCAACAGAGGTGGAGGCCTCAGACACAACCTACCCTGTCAACTATGCTGAGGAGGATCAAGACCACTTCACAAGTCCCCTAGAAAGGACACACTTAGCAACCCTGTAATGGCGGAGGAGTCACGGTAGATACGTTCTCACCTACTCCCTGCCCTCGGTTCTCATAAGGAACAGGTGAAGTGAACCTAACTGGAGGATAAATCTGTGGTCTCTACCACCTTCCTTCAGACGAAAGGAGCCTCTTGGATACATGGAGAAAGAGACGACTCAACCTTCAGACAACTTCACCTGGATGATGAGAATCTCCACATACGACCACACTTCTTCTTCTTCTGTGGGGCGGGAGCTCAGGAGAGTTGCCCCTGGTGAGTCAGTGTGTGAATGAGAAGCAGTGACAACGCACTTTGATGAACCTTACTGAGACTGCGTAACGTGTGGAGACATGCTACGACCAACAGAGGGCGGTAGTGCCTGTTGTACTGGACACAGGAGTCACGCATGGGTCATCGGGAAACCCCACTGCTGCTCATGTTAACTAGAATAAGGCTTTCATATAGTTTAGATCATATCAACGTATGGTTTGAGTCCAGCCTGTTTGAGTGGTTGGGGGCAGTAAATTAGTGAGGTCTGCTACCTGCCAGATGAGCAGAGTCTCACCTGATTTCACGAACAGGCCGACAGCCTCCCGAACAGAAACGAAGCAGGGGCCATTCAGCGAATATCAGAACCCGGGCTCTGCAGGGCCGCGAACATCCTGGTTCCGCTGCAAGGCTTGACCTTGAAGGTGTAAAGACCTGATGTGCTGCACGGCCACCGCTCTGTGTTCAGCTAAGGCCGCCGTCCGACCCACTACTTTAGCTTAGCTCAAAGCCAGGCAGACGCAGCGGTAAGTCATCATTTAGATGATCCATAAGGCGACTAGTTACACCCTCATCCACAAGGTGAACTTATGAGACTAACATTGGGCCACACAAACACTGCCCCATGTCCAACTTATAACAAGCCTCCGTTCACTATCCCGGACAGTCCAAGCGGGAGCCAGCTGGGCTGGAGCCCAGGAACAGGGACGAGTTCAACTCACTGTGTCCGTAAGAAGCAGAAATGTCGCTGCCTTCCCCGCATACAGTCCAGAGGCTGCTGGGTTTGGACACATCCGTGCGCCAACGTGTGACAAAACCAACAAACGGCGACATTTACAAACACCGCCAGAGTAAACGCACGTCTCTGGATTCACATGTCAGCCAGGCGTCCACCTACGCAGGTTCCCAGTGAGCAGGGGCTCGGTGCCACTTTGTCCTGACTGACTCAGAGCCGGTTACGAGCTGGAGCCTAGTGTTAGCTAACTTCTAGCTCGGTGGGGACTCACCGTGGATGGGGTCGTTCCTTCCAAACGCTCTTCTTACATCATGTCCCAGAGGCTTTAAAGGCGCTACACGCTAACTAGCTAGCTCGCTAACGTCTAAGGCGACCGAACACGAGCGCCGCCTATGCTAAGCTAAGCTCGTCCCGGCGTTGGAGGAAGACGGGTTCTGTTTAATTCGCAGCAAGACGCAGATTAATTACACACGAAAAGAGACGTGCGCGAGCGCCGCCGCGTCTTCTTCGTCTTCTTCTTCTGGATTTGATCGGCCGTTGGCAGCCAGCTACCGCCCCCACCGGGCTGGAGGAGCAGCCTGCGTCTCTGCACTGACTGAAAAAAACTGGAAACGTTTCCAGCTGTAAGCAGCATTTGCAGTGATTTATTGTCTGCAACACGTTGTCTAAGTTTTCTGGGTTCATTTGTTCTTAACCAGTCCAGCTGCTCCACACGTATGGGCTGCGAACGCATCGTCTCATCCTCCCTGCCCTGACCCGTTAAGCATCACAGCGGTTTACTGACGGCTTTCGTCGTCGTCACAGATTTGTTTTTCCATCCGCCACACCTGCACGGTGGTAGAAGCCTGTCTGAGTGTTGGTGTCTGTGAGGGTTTTCTCCAGTCCCCCCCCACAGCCCAGAGACATGTGGTTCGAGTGATGGAGTCTAAATTGTCTGTAGGTGTAAGTGTGGTTTGTCTGTGTCTATATGTGGCTCTGTGGACTCACTGCTAATACAGTATATACATAATTCATGTTGCTCTGGTTGCATCACAATTAAAGATGTAAGATAAGACAGATGTATACATGTAACACTGAGTAGTTGTGACCAGTCATGGTATATTTGTCAGCCCCATGCCCTGGGCTCACCACCCATGGAAAGGACAGCACACAGCCACATGTGACTTCAGTGCTGTACTGTGATTTTTTTTTATCTTTTGTGATCAGTGTAAATATACTGAACGTATGTTGTTTGTATTTTGCTATATGTCAAATACTGAGCTACAAACCAAATCACACAACACTGTATAACTCAGGTGTCAGTCACAGTCCCACAAACTGTCAGCACAGGCAGGAACAGCTGGGATCTAAATCTGATTTAGCCTTTATAAAAGTTTTTAAATCTAATTTAGGCTTGATGCCCCCTGCGTTTGTGCAACCAAGTCAACAATAGGTTCAACCAGGACACGTGGAAAATCCCAGCTTCTTCCCTTTCCTTGGTTTGGTGCAACTCCCCTCAGGCACTGTACAAAGTCACAACCAGCTTTATACCTGACTTCATGTTCTGAACTTTATTAGCTGAAAACAATCTTTTTAGGAGAACTCTACAGATCTAGTATTGGTAGTCAATGTGATGAACCTTGAGCCCTTAGTATGCACTAAGAACCAACACTACCCTTCATGTTTACGTTGGGGAACCTTCAATCTTGTCTCAGTTTTGGAAAAAAACACATGAAAACAATGAAAATCTGAAGATGTATTTATTTTTGAATTATTTTAATTTCAGATCATTAGAAAATGACAACTCACTTTCTCTTCACTGCATCCTACTCTACTAAGTGATAATACAAACACCTAAAGCAAAAAGCATCTATGTTAAAAGTAAAATCTGCAATGTAGCAGGTCTCTGAGCCGACTTACACGCAGGCAAAACTGTATGATCATCAGGGAAATGAACCTCTGAATGAATCTGCTGTGTCCTTTGCCTTGCTCACATCTGCAAACATGTCCACCATCTAGCACGAGGAACCCTCCAGAGCTATTCAAGCAAAGAGAAACGTCAGTTCGCCAAGTCTGGAGCAAGCTGGTTAAACAGATACTGGTTTAGCAATATGCACCACAAACACTTGGACAGCAGAGAAATAAATTAGGTTGTGTTTCTTTATGTAATCATCTACTTTCCACAACCATCTAAAAGTACAAATGTAGCCTTACTTCCATGCTGGTCGCATGACATGTATAAGCACAAGAGGCTTTACTGAGGGAGCAGTGGTGCATATTCCTTAAACTGATCTATTTAATACATCAGTGTCTGGTTCCCTCATTAGTAAAGGTAGCTGGTGTGATACTACACACACCATGAGCGAGGTGTGGCTGTTCAGACTGTAGGTACTTATAGCATCTAATGACTTGATTGATTCAGGCAGTGAATGACGAGGAACAACTGAAGGCTCGGTAGACTGACGGGTAAGAGGGAAGCTCACATTAAGGAAGCTGGAACCATCACACCGCTAGAAGCTGCTTTCAGGTGAAGTGCTCACGTTGGGTCTCCACAGTACTGAGACGGTGCCTGTACATCCCTGCATGTAGCTGCAGAATTGCTTTAGACTGTGGCCCAGAAGCACAAATGAAATATTACAGACTGAAGAGGCAGAGGACACAGCGAAAACAACAGCAAACGACAGGTCATGCAACACCATCATTCTGCTGTCAACTATGCGCATTAAAAACAGCAACACAACTATGGAGCTACAAAGTACATGTGCTTGTTCTGACAACATATAAAACTATACAGTCACTTTCTCTGCAGTTAGGTAGACAGGCACCTGTCTCTTATTTGAGGTAGTAAATAAGTAGAAATATCATTAAAGGCAAGTACAGGCAATGTTTGACTCTGGAATACACCAGCAGGACTTGAGGGTGTACCCAGCCTTTCAACGTTGAATTCTGAACATTGTCCTACATTCAACAGTGGTAAATCTGCGAACGATTACAGGTTAAAACTATGTCTAATCATTTTTGCAGAAAGATATATGACAAGACAGAGGTAGAAAGTTTGAAATATAATGTCAATGTCACTACATAAGGAATGAAGAGTCATAAAATCTACCTTTATACTTTCAACCTAATGGCACAAACAAGGGCCAAAGTAACTAGAAGCAAATACAAATATCAGAAACCCACAGTTCTGAAAGCTTGAGGTACGGATCAAATTCCTCCTTTTAAAAAATGTCATAAGTGCTTAGACCCAGTCAAATTATCACTCTTAGAGAGGCACAACAGTAGCATTTTAAGACATTGGTGCAGCACTTACAGGGCTGGTACAACGCTAGAGAGAGAAGTCCTTCAACATACAGTTCATGGAGTTAAGGCAGAACAGAGCACCATCTGATTGGCCATTTTGTTTTCTCCATCTCTTTCACACCAGTCCCTCAGCTGCACAGCTCCTTCATCTCAGCTACACCTGACCTAATTACGAGCGGAGCGTCCTGTGGAGCTGCACTGAATGCAATCATTTTGCAATGCTCCCGTACACCTTTGTCAAATGACCTTGAATGTGAAGCAACTGCTTATCAGCTGTTGCTTCCCTATTTTTCCCAGAGCCTCTGCAGTAAACATGAGGCCAGGATGACAGCAGGATTCACCTCTAGGTTTAAAGTACGTCAGAAACGCTTCATCTAACATCACCGCCTCGAAAAATTTACACTGCAAAAAACAGGAAATGGTTACAAGTGCTCCAGGAGGCCTTTGTACAATTAGTACAAGGCCAGTCCCAAGTGCTCCAGGTCACATTATATAAGCTCCACCGTATTTAACAGGGATGAGGACAACTATTCCATCTTTAGGTTAATAGAAGCAGGTTTCAAACATGTCAACCACACTGGAAAGTAAATGCTCCTTGTAAATAGTGTGACAAAACAAGATCTCTTGAATTAAACACCGTTACAAACGTCAGTTTACTTTTTGAGGTGTTTTCAGCTGCTGATTTATCTAAAAGTCCAAAAGTCAAACTGGAATTGGAAGAGCGTTTGTGAATCAGCTGAGCACTGTTAGACACTGAATAAAGCAGAGAAGTACAGTAACTATTGCTCGAGTTTCTGTCTTGTTGTTGCTACGTAAGTCACTAAAAAAGTGACCAACTGTACGGTGATTAACAGACATAAAACCCAGAAATGCGTATTAAAGGTTAGGCTGAAGCGTGAGTGGTCCTTTCAAGGAGCAAACCCCCATATACCAAGCTAGAAACTGGACAGGCTCAGGTACAGTGCTGAAGAAAGACGTGGGAAACAGTCCAAGTGTCCGTATGTTCGTATGTTCCACTGGTGGGTCTTAACCAGGTTGTACTCAGTGCTTCAAAATGCCAAAAAAGAATTAGGGCAAAGAGACAAAACGGAGAAGGCAGTGTACTGAAAACAGTACAAACAACTCCACAGGTTCAAATCTGGGCAAAAGCCTTCAGGCCTTCACGTTGACATGACCTCCTCTGATCTGAAACCTGTTGAAAACACTGAGGAGAGCTTTTGAAGCACTACCTTTAACCTGGTTACAGCCCACCCGCCCCGAGACGTGGTTCGACAGTGTCCTTAGTCTTAGTGAAGCTACGTAGTCTTACAGGAGCAGGGGCGTACGTTCAGTTTGCTTTGGTTCTTAAAGTTGTTGTACTTTTAGTTGCACCAAAAATGTTTTATCAATACACAAAGTAATGTACAGCATACAACTTCAAATTGAAACAGGATTTTGATTTGATAAGATCTATTTTTTATCAGTTAGTTATTAAAGTTAGTTTATTTTAAGGTAGGCACAGGTAAGAGCCCTGAGATCAGTGACCTAGTAAGCGATGGGTGCTGGCGATTGTAGATGTTAGTTTCATTTAACAGGGCAGCTCCTGCACTCGAGAGAGGCAGGACACGATGCAGGAGGAGAAATGGAACGGAAGTGCATTTTGATCTAGTAGTGCTAAATTATTCATCAAGAAGGTAGGTATGTAGCTGGTGGTCAAATGATAATAGTCCTAGACTAAAGAGCTGCTGTTACATTTTTCTCGGGGTTTTACTGAAATGTACACACAGTAGATGAATAAATATGGGCTGCATGGCTTCAGCCTTAGTGTACTGAGTCTTGCTTGTTAGTACTGTTATTGGTTGCACTTGCAATAAACCAAAGATCAAACTCTCACCAGGTCCAAGTCTGAATTTCACAGTAAAGGGGTAAATACACACACACACACACCACCTAGACTGTTCACCTGTACAGTCTGATTCCACCAGTACGACTGTTCTGGCCAGCATCCACATCAGAATCTCTCATTAAGACCTATGATGCATTTCAACTGGCCTACAGCATCCAGTGACCTCATCAATAAACAGAGTGGTGGCCAGAGACTCTAAGCAGTCAGCCTGTTTGGGTAGAATGACACTGTACAGGTGGACGGTGTGTGTACTCACTAATTATAACAGGTTATACCAACTTGTTCCCAATTGTGCGGTTTGACCTTTTCTAAAAGAAGACTATGTCTAGTCAGCTAAGTAAAAACATGACCTGTAACTGAATGAAACATTCCCCAACAATGTAGTATTTACCTGTGAAAACTAAAAACCTGAAATGAATGACGCTCAGCACAAGTCTGTTAAGTGTAGTTGCCACGGGTCAAAGGTCTGATAGAGAGGTACTTGTTTTGGTTACAGTGAGGTGATGTACATTTGCTGCAAACATTCAAGCTTCCTTTTCAAAAAAATGAGGTAATACTGATGAGGTGACTTGTTGTGTTCAACAAAAACTAAAAGTAGCATCATTAGCACTGACAGGTCACACGTTGCCATTCTCACGTTTTACCCTCTCCATACAAATCCGGAGCATCTGTGAAGACAACATTTGTGGGAACCACCTACTGCTGAAAGGTCTGGTAGTAATGAGGTAGGGAGCTGCACGTGCTCATAGCGGGACCACTGTACGTCTGAGGTACTTGGCTCTGAGCTCCAGGGCTCTGGGGTACATGAGCCTGAGGAGGCTGGAAGAAGGTGAAAGGTCCTGGAGCCTGGGAGGACAGCCCAGTGGAGGATGACGGAGAAGAGGTGGTGGTGGCAGGTGGATAACTCATCACTAAGCCTCCCATGCCCATGTGAGGGCTGTAGGGTGGCAGACTAAAAGGCAAAAACCCCAGCAGAGGTCCAATGTCCATGTTAGTGGTGCAGGCCAGCTCGGTCGAGGAGACAGCAGGGCTCCTACACAGCAGGTGGGAGTCTCCACCAGCACCCACTCCTTCAGCCAGCACCTCTCTCTGAGGGGAGGCAGATGTAGAGGTAGAAGTATTGACTGCACTCAGGTGAGCTGAGGGGCCACTCTGAAGGTCCAGCAGGAAACTGTCCACGTCGGAGCGAGGATATGAGGTAGACCCATGCTGGTACCTAGCCATGCTGCTGTACGGCTGCTGTTGCGAAGCCGCCGGGGGCTGAAGGTGATGGTGGTGAGGGTGAGAGGACTGGGGGGGCATGTGGCGACCCATGCCCATGCTTGAAGACAAGGAGCCCTGCATAAGGCCATGAGCGTGGCCCATCCCAGGGACAGAATTGGCCATCGGGTAGGAATTGTACACGTCCCTTGTGAAAGTCTCCAGTGGCTCTTTGGAGACAGAACCCATACTTGAGGTCACAGGGCTGGGCTCCTCCTTCACCGGGCACTGGGGGGCAGGTGTTGGTGTGGCCACAGGGGTACATGGAGTACAGGGCGGAATCAACCCCGACTCCTGAGCATGGCTCTTCTTCAAGTGGCGGGTCAGGTGATCTCTGCGTCCAAAGCGCTGCGCACAGCGTGGGCACAGGAAATCACGGCGGCCGGTGTGCACCACAGCATGGCGGCGTACGTCCTTCCGAGTATAGAAACGCCGGTCGCATCGCTCACAGGAGTACTTCCTCTCTCTTACTGGTACGGCTGCGGTAGCGGCGCCCTCTGATGGCGGAGGCCTGTCGATATGCCCACTCAACTGCTCAAGCAACGAACCCGCCCCCTCTGGGCACGACAGGCTGGCTGTAGCATTGTGGGCTGCCACAAGATGACGCCTATAACCCAGCTGGGTGTTGTACTGCTTGCCACAATCCTGGCAGTGAAAGAGATGCCTACTTGCTGGGCGGCTCTCCTGCAGCTGGCTCTTTAGGTGGTCTTGTTGGTGAAACATGGTCTAACAGAAGGAACAGTGGTTGCTCTGCTGCTACGCAGGCACTCTGGCCAAGAGTCTGAGCAGGGACAGACAAGACTCATGAGGATTCTCACCATCAGCCTACAAACACGTGGTTGCTTCGTTAACTTGGAGTGCTAGAATTAGTGCTATGTGCTGTTTGGCGACCATCAGACTGTGTTTTGCAGCAAGGAATAGCGGCCTGTCCAACCTCACTGAGGGAACCCTGTGTCCAGTACTTATCTGTAACAGCAGCTGCCATAACAACCCCAACAGGGCTGCAGTGGTAACAAGCTTTGAAAGCGCCGACTGGATGCGTGAGAGGAGCTCTCGTGTCCACAGCGTACTTCAGTATTCAGCAACCCTGAATGCCAGTCACAGAGGTAGCTCTACATCTTTACAGACCTGCAAGACAGAAAACTGGGTCACTTTGTATAGATTATACATATGGAACAACAAAAGCTATTGTTGAATACTCATTTCAGGCCAAAACACGATTCCTCCACCTCTGTCTGCGTCGAAAAGTTAAAACACATTTACCTCTGGTCCATTTACAGTAAACCTACAGCTTCTTCTTCGTACTCTAATAATCAGCCACTTCAGCACTTCATAAATTCCTGTGTGATATGTCCTTAACCTAATCAGTGTGTACTGATTTATAAGTATCATAGATGCTCCAACCTGATCAAAAGGTGATTTGGTTTCCTCATAATTTATGTTGAGATGGGAGGTAATGACACCACACTTGTGTAAATAGAAATGAGAAAACACTTGTGTTCACACTTTGCTTCATTAGACATATTGCTGGTGCAGCTATGCACCTGAAAGTAAGTCAAGGTCACATAGCTCAAGAAGTCATAACGTTCCAGTAAAAACATCCGTTGCTGTTCGTGTGCTGTTCCGCGCGTGACGCCGAAGACAAAACATAAAGAGTGGAACAGACCCAAAGCAGAGGTTCAAGGGCGAACAGCCACACAACTCGCGTCCATGCATTTAGCTCAACAGACCACCGTTCTGTAGCGTCACAGTCTGTTTGGACAGTGACTTGCTGATTATAGCCTTGCTAACATTTTGCAAGTTCTGTATCTGTGAAACTGTTTCAATATTAGCGGATCCTGCTTTGGACACAATTGCTCCAGTTTCCAAACGGTGTGTTTGAGTCCACCTACTGGCAACGTTCTGCTAAAGTCAGCTCATTTACTTAACAAGCCTCTAAAGAGTAAAACAGTTAAACAAAGTCAATATGACAAAATCACTGTATTTCTGCCTTAACAATGAAATGAGTGGTATTAAGACTATTTGTGATGTGATAACTTTAAGTAACAGTAATAACATATGTATTTTTTATGCCATTTATCTCAAGTTTGAGTTGAAAAGTACGTTTAGGTGCTATTCTACGTATGTCACCAAGTTTATGACACTGCAATAACAGGACTAGCTCAACAAATGACCTGAGTCCTAGTTTCTAAGTGTAATTCAGGCTTTTTGTTATGTGAAGCATCTTCGTGTGTGAGACACGTGAAAGAGACTCATTCACACATGAACCGCTTCCTAGAGCGACGACGTGTTTCCAGCCGGTGCAGATGAATCGATTAGAAGCAGACCGAGACTCTGGTTCCGGTTCGGGTCGGTGAGCCTGCAGCCGGCTGACGGGAGCTGCTAGTGCCATCTTGTGGGTCGTCGGCGTGGAGCCGCCGTTAACTTCTACGGCTACTTTTGCTGCTTTGACCCGCTCCGCCGCCTGAGCCAAGCGGGGGAACGTCCGCTGGTGGCCGGGAAGGCCCGGCTGGAACCGGCAGACACCGGTGAGACTGGCTCCTGCCCAGCAGCGTAACGTCACGGAGCGAGCGCTCAGTCTGACCGCTAGCCTGGTCCAGAACATCGGCGGCGGACGCACAACGGAGTTTAGCGTTAGCGAGCAAACGTTTCTGACGCAAATCTTACGCCCGTTTGTGGCAGAGAACCCAGCTTGCTAACGTGTCTGAGGCTACGGCCGCGGTCGAGGCACCGTGGAAGCGAAAACACAAAAGAGGAGCTTTAGTAAGTTGTCTCAGAGTTTGTCCCGCAGGAGCTAACGTTTATCAAGCCCTCGGTTCTGCCGAGCCGCTTTGATCTGCGGGCGCGAGCTCGCGTCGACCTACCGAACACGCCTCGGTCCCGTTCTGGGTCCAGTCTCCTTTCCCTCCCAACATCGGCATTCTGGAAAAAGTTCTAGAGATGTTTAGAACGGGCCTGGACTGCTGGGCGCCGCGCTGGAAGCCATGCATTCTGGGAGGGTGACGTCACACCCCGGGCTCAGAGGAACTCCAGCAGGAAGCGGTTCGCTCGTGTCTCTGGACTTTTTCAGTTCATCTGAATGATGAACCCGCTAACACGTAAAGAGATGAGCTGTAAGCGTTGAAAGTCGACACAGGAGAGTGTGAAGAAATATTACAGATAGATGTTCTCATAACAAATGTAGGGAAATATTAAGAATGTTGGTCAGAGACGTTTACTGATCTATAAAGAGATTTGTAACAAAATTCTCACTCGTCTGTAGTCGCTGAATATCTGGTGCAGACACATTCATAATAATTACACAATGACACTTTTCCTGATACACAAGCACCAGGAAACAGAGCAACTATTTTTAACTAATAAAACTGCTGTTTGTTGAGCATTTTCATGGTTAATTCCCAATAAACCACTGGACTTAGTGTAATGTTGTTTAAATCAAACTCATATGTAACTCTTTTAAATTTACATTCAAGAAACATGATGGTGACGTGTGGTTCAGTGGATCAGAAACTATCAGTCGAAGCCACATTTTTAGCTCAGCTGAGGGGGAACAGCTGGAAGAGCTGATGAGCTGGATGGGACGGTCCTTCAGGAGGCTGCAGGTCCTGAGCAGCTCCTCTAAGGACAGGAGAGCCCAGCCTGGTGAGGAGCCTGTCCACACCCAGAGACTCCCTCCACACAGTCTCTGTTGATGTAAACGGACGAGGGGCAGCTCGTCTCTTCCTGAACCACCATCACTGACTCATTACCATCAAAGTAATCAGTCACTTGAGTAGACACCTGCAGAGTTCAGGCACAACAGCGCCCCCTGTGGTGGCGACTGCTGTAAACGAAATACGTAGAAATGTAGAAGTGAAACAGCCTCAGTTCGAAGCGTATAAGGACAGGACAGGAAGAGTGTGTTTATAGATTACAGTCTGGTTTTACATTCCACTCCACATTTGAGCAGTTTCAAAAATGAAGATAAACTCTTGTTGTTTCTCTTCAAATCTTTCGTAAAAGGCAAAATATTTCCACGATCTGAAGAGAAACGAGAGTAATGAGAGGCCGCCTGCTGTAATAGAGACGCGTTTCATCAGTTCGTATCGCCTCATTAAATAACAAAACAGAATAAACTACTTCCATAGGTGTAAAGGCAACCGCCTACATGAGAAGGCCACGACAAAACTTCAAACTTCCTTCCTCTACGTAGTGACGCAAAGCATGATGGGAGGGGAGACTTCATCTACGGTGGCGTCAAACCGTTTTAAGCTCATAAAAGCTGTCAGTGCCGTAAAATAAGTCTTTGTTATAGAATAGGCAGTTCATTACAAACATTGCTCCCCGACAACAACTGTCTGTCCATCAAGGTTAGGAAAGTCCAATTATTAGTCTCAGACTGAGATGGATAGTACTTATTATATATTACTACCTATCTTTGTAATCCTTTGTAGCTGTGTCCCAACGTGGGATCAGTAAACGTCATCTTTTCTTATATACATATTGTAGCAAATGTATATTTAAAATCTAAAGAAAAATGTGATGTCACAAATTTAATAATAATTCAACACGTATTATATATGCACATTTATTTATGTGCTCTACTTAAATTCATATAATCTACTTCAGTTGTGGGAGAATGATAATTTCAATCCACTAGAATATTTATTTCATATATTTCAGATGTATTAAAGATTGATGTTACATAAAGTGTTAAAATCACCTCTACCTTTACTACATTTAATCTACATTGATTTGTGTTTCTCACTGAAGATGTATTCTGTGTTTAAGTTTTAGAATATATATATATATATATATATATATATAAATTCATAAATTCATAGCCATGTATTTTTGTACACATGCTTTAATACTAATATTAGCATGAATGAAGCATAATAAACTGTTTTTCCTGGACCTTTTCACAAACATTATTAAGCCAATTGAAATATTTGATGTTATTTGTAGTTTTGAACTGTATCTTATAAATATAGATTATTGGTGTCACATCTTAGATTTCTAGTGTAGAACCTTTTATATTAAGTGTTTTTCGAGGCCCGGGGCTATTTTCTCATCACGCGCGTCACTTTGCATACGTCGTCTGTTTTCTTATACGAACGTGTTTTTTGCATGCGCAGGGCCGGACTGTGTTTTGTTGCATTCCTGCGGAGGGTTTGACCTTTGACCTGGTTGTTGCATTCCAGAGAGGCTTGTCCTGCTGCAGCACCACATCAAGCCCTGCACTCAGCCTGCTTCTATGCTACAGAGGGACAATGTGTGTTGAGCTCGTTTAGACAAAGCACTGGACGAAGAAGCGACATTTATCAGACACCGTAACGTCGCTCCGAGATAAAGGAGCGCATTGTTTTCTACCCAGGCGATCTAAGACGTAGTTAGCCTTTTAGCTAAGCAGCTAAAGTGCCACCTTATTGAGGTTGCATTGTAGACACAGCAAGCTAACACAGACAGCAGCGTAGAGGAAATGAAGGACAAACAAAAGAGAAAGAAGGAGCGGACCTGGGCCGAGGCAGCTCGCATGGTAAATACGACCATTTGTGCATATAATTAACTGCATGTAAATTATGTGTGGCTTGATGCGAAGTGATGATCCAGATGTGGCTGAATATTCTCCTCACGACCACAGGCTGGGCTGTGTTGTATTATCAGCTAGCTTTTGACATAGCAGGGTAACTTAGCGAGCAGTTACGTTATGTATGATTTAAATACTACCGGCAGATTACATTTTACTTTCGCTGCACGTTTGTGGTTGCTGCCAAAAAAGCTACCCAAATTGCTATGGCTAGTTAGCGCGCTGATATCTAGCTCTTCTCTTTGTTTGCTAGCCAGCAAGCTAGCTAGCCTTATGCCAGCTCTCATCTGAGCAGCCCGGGTAATACAAGAGGTAGCCTTAGGCTAAAGCTACACGTCTGTGCACATAGTGTAAACAAGTCAGCCACCAATTCAACACTTCGTTAAACTAGCTAATGTAACGCCCAACGGAAAATAACGTGAACGTTATAGTAGCTAGATAACGATATTTAGCCTATAGCACGCTAACGTTGACGCTAGCAAAGTTGGGTCAAGCCAGTTGTCTTGACAATTGCCAGCGCCACAGAATGGTCCAAAGGATTTAAAGAAATCTTTCTGGCGCTGGTTGAATCAGAATAACACTTTGAGAAAACGAGTCTCCGGCCTCATTAATAGCCGAGAGAAACTGCAGCCATACGAAACATAAAGGCAAACGTCAGATATTAGCTGTGGGGGTGGGGTGTTTTTATTTGTAGCGAGTGGTCTCAATTCTTCTTAAAAGCTGCGCTGACACCAGAACAGCTGGCTTCATTTCACATGCAGTCACTTTGCAGTTGTGCAGATCTGTGGTCATCTGGACGTTTGCAGTGGGCTCAGCAGCTTCATGGGCCCATGGCTGCTACAAATGCATTTGATGGATGACACGAAGCTTTGCTCATGTGAGGGCAGCAATCGAAGCAATTAAACCATATTAAAACGGCAAATGTGTTGCTGCTCAGCCTTTCAGTTCCTCGAGCCATGGTAGATTAAGGGCTCTGTCTTTTTCACAGACTGCAGGTAAAGCTGGTTCTGGACGCACAGCTGTGTCTGATGCCCATATCGGCCGTTTCGTTGCACTGTGCAATGTAAATGTGGCTCAATAGTCCATTGCCCTGATGCGCTCACAGACTCAACTTTCGGGGACGAGTTTATCACGACATTTATGAACGACAATGGGTGGCACAACATCAGCTATGCACAACAGCATCACCGCATGGGGCACAGGGGCAGACACGGCCTCTCTAACCCGGCAGACCTAACCCAATAACTGCACAACACATAGGAGTTGTACACAGGCCAGGTCTCTGTGTACACTAATGATAGAGTTACGTTGCATGAGAGTACTCCCCGAGGTTTGCGGCTTTAGGATTGGCTTTGCACAATGTTGGTGTCCACCAAGATGTAATTGATTTGAATTTAAATTAATTATGTGTTATTGATAAGCTTCAACACATTTTTTTTCTGATTTACAATCATTTGTTCAAATAAGCATTTAACAAGTGAGACAATCTGAGAAACAGGAACTAAAGTCCCGAAGCGGCAACATCTGGCTCTAAAGTTACAATTGTTTTATTCGATAGTGGGCACAGTTCCCATAATCACGTCGTATTCTCACTCGACCGACACTAGTAGTACTAGATGTCAATGTCTGTTACTTGAGTTATCGCCGACAACTGATTAACATTTAATGTTAAGCGACTACTGCACGTTTCTGTGATGCACGTTCTGGAAATACCATATGTTTTCTGTTTGTTGTGTTTGTCTGTCATTTGCATCTTTAAGAGTCTCAAGGATGTTTAGCGATAATATGAGCTGTGAATCAGTTGATTCAACAGCTGGAAACACAGTCGGACAGTCTTCCTCACGGAGTCTATGTTGATGTTCTTTAGGTTTTGGAGAACTTCTCTGATGCACCCATGACTCCCAAACAAATCCTCCATGTCATCCAGACCAAGGGGCTGAAGGAAATGCGGTCAGACACGCGTACACACACACTCTGCTGGTTTTCCGATGATAAATGTGCTGTGTTGTATATACCATACACAGATGTGTTATGGCATTATTTTATCATAGCTGTCGTGATTATTGTTCATGTCTTGGTTAAATAATATCACACATGCAGCTCCTGTTGGCAATGAGGCTCCAACATTTATCTCTATTCACGGCTGTATTTTACACACTGAACTGAACATGCCGATCAGTGTGGTTCTAACTGTACACCTGTATCTCTCCCCCTCCGACCCACCCCCTCCTATGGATCGCTTGGCCTGCTGATGACTATACAGGAGGTAAGACCTGCTTACATATCATCTGCGTCTGTAACTAAACCGTCAACCACCTCTATTTTTTAACTAAAGGATTATGCTGTAATGTCACTGTTATCTTAAGCATTGTTTTACAGAAACCTCACTGTTCACACTGTGGAGTTCACCTGGCCCTTCTCAAAGCTATATATCTTGTAGATAAAGTGTGTATGTAGCCCAGAAACGTGTGACGGAGTGAAACATTTGAGAGACAACACGTGTTCTTCCTTTTACACATAACTTCTAGGAAAACATCAGTCTATTCAGATTCCTTTGTCTACCCGCTCTCATCTAAACAACGCCCCTTTATTGGTTTAGTGTCAGTTCAACCTATAGTAGGACTTTAATTTTAGTAACGAATCATTACAATAAAATGTAGATAATATGAGCTGCACCTTGATGAATCTGTGATTTTTAATATAAATTTTTTAACAAGGTCCACCCTTGCTGGCATCTGTTGACACATTTACATTGCATCACAGTGTGCAGGCATTAGTTTGTTCATACAGGAATGTTATTGTGGTAAACGTCATCGTCACATCCACACGTGCCTCATTAAAAGAGCTGGAACTGAGTGTGTGCCTGTGTGCAGTGGTACAGCTCCCTTGGCCTGCCTGGTCACCATGCTGCACTCTCAGGTGAGGGGAGACCGAGTGAAGAACAGCATCTTCTTTAAGCTGCCTGGGCGGATGAGCCTGTTCACTCTGAAGGTATTCAAACATCATCCTCTCCACTCCTCCTATAAAGATCCATACTGGTTTTTGTTACCACTACATATAAGAAGTAGTCCAAAATTGCTCCGTACATAGAAATCTGATCGTTTCAACGAGTTTTGTCTACAGGTCCTGCCCAGATTAAAATGAGCTTACTAGCTCTGTTCCTTCCCCTCTGTAGAAGAATGCCCTCCAGTGGACGAAGACAACCTCAGAATCAGAGTCTCCAGCAGAACTGGCAGGCGGCGCTGCTCACCCAGCATCCAGCAGCAGCAGCACCGCTGGCCCAGTCGTGGCGCCGGGCTGCCCTACTGAGGCGACCGAGCAGGAGAGCTGTGACTCCACTGAGACCACTGCTGCTGTCAGCGGAGACAATGATGGTAACTCTACAACTTGCACTCTTCTGTGTGTGTCTGCTCCGTGTGGGTTTTTGATCAAGGACATCACTTGGCTCGACGCTGCATAGGAGAATGTGAGCATGGTGAAGTGGTCTATTCCCCCACGTATACGCCAGCTGATAGCTGCGTGTATTTCTGTGCGTACAATAATTAATTGAAGAAGCTACTTGTTGTCGAGCAGATAGAATAGTGGTCCTGCACAAATCTTGAGATTGGTGGTTTGATTTCAAGTTCATAAATGGAGGACGACGATGGTTTCAAACTATCTGAAACGTAGTTGACCCCAGGCAGAGACAACACAAATGTGGCCACATGCTGTGCTATGAATCAAGCGGATAATTAAACATGCATGTATAAAAAACATAGTCCGTTCAAATCTATGCAGACCTTCATAGTAACGTTTTGTGTTGAGGCGACAGACGGGTTTTAGCAGGGTTCCCACTTAGATGAACACACAGATGAAACACATAGATGAAAAACCAGTGAGTGAGAGGATTCCGCCTGTGCATCCCCATAAAGTTATGGACTGTTGAATGCACCACTGACTATGCTAACTTATGCTTTCAGGCTAAAGAATATTAAACCTAGATCTCTGTCGATCTCCTTCCTGGCCTGTCTGAACATGTGGCTTCAACCACTCCGACAGAACGAGCTGTTTTCGGCGTGTGTGTCGCTTAGCGCATAAATGACACGTGATCCCCGTAGCGCATATGACGTAGGGGAGGTCACAGGCCACATACACCAGACTGTCACAGAGCAACCACAATGACCATTGGAAAGGGTTTAGGAATTCTAACTGTGTCTTTCATTGACACGCAGCGTCGGTGGACGAGAGCTCGTCAAGTGCCTCCTGCTCCACAGAGCTTCCTGCTCCCAGCACCCAGCCTCAAACCCGCCTCAGCAGATCAGCAGGACAGCAAGGACGTGCAGACCCACCGTCGACCCAACACGCCCAGACGAGACTGAGCCGCTCGAGACAGGTCAGCACATCGCATGCGACCAAGCCACGTTCTGTGCAATCTAAATAATGTATGCTATATAGAGACTGTACAATTGTCAACGGTCTGTTACTACAGTCAGGGAGACAGAGGAAGAAAGCTGTGATGATGCCTCGTGTTGTCCTCACCCCACTTAAGGTGAACGGAGAGCATGTCCCATCAGGTAAGAACCTTAACCAGCTGCAGTAACACTTTAACAAAGTAACCCTTTCCGTTGCTAGTGGTCTCTTCTGTCCAGCTGATGGCAGGCGACTCTAAATTTGATTTCCAACATGGGTTCTCAGGACCTATGAAGAGGACTCGAGGAGGGGTGGATGTAGACTTTGAAACACCAGGTTCCATCTTGGTCAACACCAACATCAGAGCTCTGATCAACGTGAGAACGTTCTCAGCTTTCCCCACACACTCACAGCAACAGCTGCTGCAGCTGCTGCCAGAGGTGGATCGACAGGTATGTTATGAGATAATCTGATGTGGACAATTTGCTCAATTAGTCACCACACTAAGCAAATTATATCAGAAACTGAAAAAAGCTTGTTGAATGTTCAGACCTGTATTGAGACAGCTGACAACCAACAACAAACACAGATGCACCGCTGTTTTATTATATCTCAAGCATCCCAGCTCACAGTATTGTCTATAATAATCATTGTTTAATTAATTGTAATTTAAACTTTTAAAATTTAAGCTGTGGTTTCACGGCTGAGTTTACCTTGTGCTGTCTCTACATCAGGTTGGACCTGATGGAATGGCCAGACTGAGTAGCTCAGCTCTCAATAACGAGTTCTTCACCCACGCGTCCCAGAGCTGGAAGGAACGCTTGGCTGAGGGTTAGTAGCAGTAAGCGGAGTCCCAGACTCAAAGGCCTGCTTCAAATGCCGTTGGGTTGTAAACACTCGTTTCAGCCTGTTCTGGGCCAATTTAAATTTGCTGACGGTTGTGAGGGTTTCCTGGTGGTACCGCTTTCCTTGGTGTGTGAGACAGCTTTAAGTTCTGTGTGGAGCTACTCTTTCTAACCTGTTCGTGTGTTTGGCCTGTTTAGGTGAATTCACCCATGAGATGCAGGTGCGATTTCGCCAAGAAATGGAGAAAGAGAAGAAAGTGGAGGCGTGGAAAGAAAAGTTTTTTGAAGAGTACCATGGGCAGAAGTAAGAGCCGACCCATTTTATCCCAGTCTGAATTCACTCTTTCCAACATCCTTTGGCTAATGTCATTTTTGTGAAGTCACAGCTAAAATCTGTTGGTTAACTGAACTAAACAAAATTTTGGAGGAGGTAAAATCTTGCAGCTTTTTCTTGTGTAGCTGAGCTGAACTTGTGCGTCAGTCATGAGCACTGTGATAAGCTTTGTTTCCACACTGTACTCAGCCTCGGTTTGTGTGTCTGTAGGTCTGGCCTGACACGAGAGGAATCCCTAAAGCTTACTATGAGTGAAGCCAGTGAAGTGGCAGCCAGTGTCCTGGAAAGCGACGTGGCCGTGGTGGCCGCCGGTGCCCCAAAGAGACGCAGCGTTGGCCGACGAAGGAGAGACGGCAGGATGAGGAGGCGAACAAGGGCTGACCTACGTCGCAGGGCCCGCCGGACCCGCTGCAAGCCCACGGCTCCAGCCTTACAGGCTGCAGAAGCAGCTGAGACCAGTGCTACTCTGGACATCTCAGCCGTCTCAGCTGGCTCTCCCATTTCTGACAACACGGTAGTTCAAGGTGAGGTGGTGTTGCAGGCTGAATATGGCCTTGAGCTACCAGCTGACAGTACCTCTATGGAACCAAAGCCTGCTCCAACTCCAGAGCCAGACGCCTTGCCAGCTCCAGTTTCTACTCCCACTCCAACTCCCAGCCCCAGCCCCAGCCCGGCCTCCACCAGTGCCAACGAAGAACCAGATGTTACAGCCCGCCTGCTTCCAGAGGAGGCCGCACCGGTTCTGGCTTCAACGTCCTCTCCTTCCTCGTCCTCTTCCTCGTCCTCGTCTTCTGCGTCCTCTCCTGCCTCCTCGCCTTCGTCACCATCTGATAGACCTGGAGCTTTTGCTGCAGGGCTGGATTCTTCTTCATCCTCTTCAGCATCCTCCAGCGCTGCAGTTGCAGTCGATCCCCTTGATGATACGGCTTCTGTAGTCACGTCTATAACAGGAACTGCCACCAGCAGTCGCGAAAGCAGCCCTTCAGCCAGCCCATCCACCACCCCTGTACCCAGCACCCAGCTCAAAGAGCAGAAGAGAAGACCCGATCAGACCCAGGCCTTCTCCAGCTTTCCCGAAAAGAGGCCACGGCTTGACGACCGTCAGTCCTTTCGTACCACAATTGACGGTGTCCGTTCAGAGAAGCCGCAGCCGACAACGGAAGAGCCCAGGGTGCCGCCTATCCGGGTAAGACGTGGTCACATAGACTTACATGCACAGATAAACCGACTGTGAGAAAATAGTCTTTCATGTCACTGTACTGACTGTTTGTATGTCTCCCTCCCAGATTCAATTGTCCAGAATTAAACCTCCCTGGGTCAAAGGGCACCCCACCTACCAGATCTGCCCCCGTATCGTGCCCCCCGGCGAGGGGTCGAGGAGGTCGGGGACAGGGGGCGCACGCACCCTGGCAGACATCAAAGCGCGTGCCCAGCAAGCCCGCGCCCAGCGTGAGGCCGCTGCTGCTGTTGCAGCCTCTGGCGAGGGGGCAGGGCCGGCAGGGGTCAGGCTGCGGCCTTCTGCTTGGCTACCGGATAGCAGCAATGGACGACGCGCGCGAGAGCACCCAGGACCTATCGAGCCGGGAGGAGGAGAAGCAGAAGGAGGAGGAAGTGGAAACAGTTGCGATGATGGGACGGAGGAGCAGGGAACATCTTCGGGCACTAATTCGTCTGGAGCACAACTACTGCTTCTCAGTGTAGATCCCACTCCCCAGCCCTCCCCCTCCCTGTCTTCTACCTCAACCTCCATGTCTTTGGAGCCACCACAGACTCCAAGCCCTCCACGAGAGGAGGCATCTAGGACAGAGTCCGGAGAAGAAATGGACGCGACGTCGGTCAGTGTCCCTACCTCGTCTAATGGGCTCACGGACAAGACCTCTGATTCAGCCTCCTCAGATCCTGATGCTGTATGTGAATCTTTGAATGAGGCAAGGCCAAGCCCAGAGTTGGAGTCTGCCTCTCCCCCAGGGAAGGCAAGCCGTAGTGAAAAACCCTTACTGGCCCCAACTTCAATCCCTGATTCTCTTCCCAGGTTCGGAGCTCAGGGTGTGGACGTTATTCAGACGCTGGTCGGCCCCTGTCAGCCCAAAGAGCGCGAACAAGGGAAGGAGCACACTCTGGGTGGTGTCATCCAGCACGGGTCCCACCACGTGGATCACCAGGAGACGCTCTCTCAAAAAGTCACCTCTCCCCTACGCTTGGATTCACATGGAGGAGACAAAGACGACGAGGCCAGAACGCCACATAGTGACTCTACAGAAACCGCTTCGGACTGCGAGAATGAGACCCAGGAGGAGGACAAGCACCAGCCCGACCAGGACTGGGTCAGTACACTGAGCACCCTGAAGAGTGGCCAACTGGTCATCTGTAGTCCTCCTTCTCAGAACCAGCAGCCAGTGATCCAAGCCCATGTGTCTGGTCGCCAGGGGCAGACCGTAATTCAGCCGTGCTTTCCCAGTAGTCTGCCTGCCACCACGTACGGTCACTCCCAGTCCCAGGATCAGCAGTCTCTCCAAACACTCCACCCTCAAGGGCTCAGTCAAACCAATGTTGTGGTCAAAATGGAACCTGGAGACGATGGCAGAGCCTCTAGACAAAACTCTGCTGAAGAAGAGTGTCATGGAGGCTTAAAGCCAACTTCTGCAGTTGCCTCAAAGAGACTGGTCAGCTCAGCCAGACAAGTGTCCAGTGTAGAGGCCAACAACCCTTTGGTCACTCAGCTGCTTCAGGGCAGCCTGCCTCTGGAGAAGGTTCTCCCCTCACACTCGCACTCTGGGCACCGGCTGGGGATAAGCCGATTGCCAGGACCTCAACCCAGACCAACAGCAGCTAGGACTCCAGGACCTCGGCACAGGCTTGACGTCTCAGCTCAGTCTTCTAGTCCAGAACTGAGTACATCCTCCCACAGCAAATCTCCCACAGGCTGCCCAGTGTCTTGTCTGATGGAGGCTCCGGCTCTCACACAGTACCACTCCCAGCAGGCCCCTGGGGCTGTCCCAGTAATCACCTCTCTCCCATCCACCTCATCTGCTTCCAATACCTTGGCCTCCAGGTGTAAGTCAGATTTGAGTGCTCAGGCCACTGTAGAGTCTGTCATCGTCAGAGAGGCGCGTGCCCACCGACCGCTGCTCAACGGCCCGTCTCCACCACACCTGGACCCCTGCCCCACGGAGGTGGTGCCTACTATTAAAATCAGCTGGCAGCCCCCACAAGCTCAGCTGCCTCAAGCTCACCAACAGCACTCGTCTCCTGTTCCCACTGTAAAAAATGAAGTCGGAGCGAGGCCCTCTTGCCAGGCTCTTGGCAAATCTTCCCACACTATACTAATGACTGCAGCCAAGAAGGAACCTGCAAACTCAGTGGATGGATTCCTGAGTGGGGGGGCAATGGAGGGTCTCCTCAACATGGAAATGACTTTAGCCAGGATGGCAAAGAAGGAGCACGGCAAAGGCCCGTATTCCTCCCCCTCGCCCTCCTCGTCCTCCCCCTCGTCCTCTGCGTCGTCTCTTCCTTTTCATCTGTATGGGAAGCTCCCTAAGCAGGGCGGCGGCGTCGGAGCAGTAAGCTACACAGCCAATGTTTCAGTGATGGACAACGGGGGCTTCTCTCGGAGCATGGCGGACGGCGTGCTCCAGCTGCGCCCCCACTTGGCCACCAGCCAGACCACCCTCAGCATCCAGGCCTTCACAGACAGTACGACCGAAGAGGTGGCGCTCAAATGCTCGTGCCGCCTCAAAGCCATGATCATGTGCCAAGGCTGCGGTGCCTTTTGCCATGACGACTGCATCGGTCCCTCCAAACTGTGCGTCTCGTGTCTGGTAGTCAGATAGCATGTCGGAGGGGTGTACAGAACCTGCCTACGGACAGGCACGGTTGGCCTTGTATAAAGTAATTGGTCTGTAATTTTTTTGTTGTTGCAGATTTTCAGATTTTTTGTTCTATTGATTTTTATTACTATTGTTATTGTTATTATTATTATTATTATTATTGTTGTTGTTGTTGTGAACTGGGGGCACGGTTGATTGTAAATTGTGCCCTTTTTGTTTTCTCTCCTCAAAAACATTTACCTCATCTTATCTTGCTCCACCTGTCATCATGTGGTGGCCATATTTGTTTTGGTCCCTCGTTTCCTCAGCAAACAGGGACTCGTCTCTTTGCGCAGAGAAGTATTTTTTTAACCATTAAAATGTTAAATGATTAAATGTTTGTTTGTTGACTCATTGCGTTCATGGGATGGAGCCCTCGCACATCGCAGACCCAGATAGCAGGAGATGGTGGTAGATCATACAGAAGATGTGGAACTAAGGTTAATGACGGTTCTGTCTCAACAACAACAACAACTTTCCTCACTACTCCTGTTCACATCAACTACATTCTCAGTTATTCTTATGATTAAAACAGTGGCGCTAAACAAACGTTTTCATGTTTTCCTTCTCATCTTTAACTAACTTCTAGTCTTGTTCCACCTGCTACATCGGGGGGTTTCCGCATTGTGTGTAGTTCAGTCTGGTCTGGAGACTTTGACTTGACTCTGGTGTGGACAAGCTGAAGTAGAGGCCGTGCGTTTGCTTTAAGCGACGCCTTCTGCTCAGACAACAAGGACCAGGATGAGTGTGTGGAGTCAGTCTGAGAACACGGAGCCGTTCACATTTCACTGTGGGTTAACTTTATTTCAAGAGCAACTTAAAGACTAATCCAGACACAGCCATCGTTAACACAGACAATACAAAATAAATATCCACCATCACTTTGTTCTTCATCACCAAATATGTGCAGCTCCATTTTCCCAGTGTATTGCAATGTACTCAAAATAGTTTGTGGAAATAAAAGGAAACTCATATAAACAGAACAACCAAAAAAATCTATAGAAAATTATTAAAAAACTTTCAGTTAGAAAATATTTGCACTTAAAAAGATCCCAGTATTTTAAATAAATAAGATATATAAAACTCATTCATAGTTGATATCTTAAAATATTTCCTCTTTGTTCAGCAATTCAGAGGAAATGATTCCCTTCTCTTGGTTACCATTTAAAGTCTTCTCAGGTAGCGTTAAATAAATAATAATCATAATCATTTAATGAAAAATAAACAGCCCAACAGAAAGAGTACAGCAGACATGAGTACATAAAGATCTTAAACCAGTATTTGCAAAGGACTTAAATAGTTACACAGCAATTGTAAGAATGAATCTACAAACTAGTCCCAGAAATTCAACATCACTACGCTCATATAGAATAACTATTAACATTACTGAGTGCAGATGGGATGTGTTCACTAACTAAGACTGGATTCCAGCGTGGCCCCACACAGTCCACGTCCACACACTAACCTTCACTCACACCATCATAAAGCAACATGCAAACAGGAAACAAATGCAATAACTGAGGACAAAGTTTCAAATCAGGAGAATAAATTACATCTTAAAAAAAGAGTGGCGTTTCCCTGTGTTGTCCTTCTCCTGCCGTCACACCTCGATGCCCTTCACTGCCTGGTTGATGGACTCCAGCAGAGCCCGGTTCTCAGGGTTCTGGTAGCAGTCCTTGTTGGTGAACATGTGGGTCAGGGTTTCCACATAGCTGTCGAAATTCTGCTCAGACAGCGGCTCCTGCTGAAAGTAGACAAATCCGTCAAGTGGTGCACGTCACAGCATATGAGCAAATATTTCTGACACTGACTCTGTGCAGAAAGTGAAAAGGACTGGGAGCAGATAAGCTGGTCTCCAGTTCAGACTGTTGTTTGTGCTAAAGCTTCTAGATGCTGGGACGTCCTCCACACTTCTCCTCCCTCTCATGTGCCACCATTAGCTCCGAGTCTCCTTACTGGCTGTTTTCTGTTTCCACTCTGAGCAGTGGAGGCAGATCTTTGTAACATGGAAAACACTGGCAAACAGCTGTATGTTATGGCAGGTTGCCCTTAAAGAGTATTTTGGTCAGTTTATTTGTGATTTCAAACTGCAGCAGGCATCCGTGTGTCTAATGTCATGTCTGTCTGTATGTAAAACTGAAAACACACTAGTTGACTTTTATTTTCTTAAACAGTCACATATTTAGGCATGAAGGTACTTTGGCCTTTGTTAAAGCTCAGATCAACTGAGAAAGGAGACACTTTTCCTCCGAGCTTGTCCTTGGGATGAATACGCACCATGGTGGGCAGGCGAATGTGGGACAGGCTGTGGATCAGGGTCTGACTCAGGCCAGACAGCTCCAGAAACAAGGCCTTGTTCCTTTCCTCAATCTGTTTGTTCTCCTCCTCCATGCTCTTCAGGTTCTTCTCCATTGAAGAGATCTGAAGCAGAGACACATGCAGAAGCTTCACACGCCTCCATACGATCAGCACAGCTACGCAGCTGGATGTGTCGCAGGTGACTTTCATTTCATTCTGACGGAAGCTGCTGAGCTCACCTGAGTGTGAAGGTTCATCACGTCAGTCTCCATCTCTGAGTTGGACTCACTGAGCTCGTTGATTTCCTTGTTCAGTTGCTTGATGTCCTCATCATTATCCAAAACTGAACAAACAGACCTTAACTTTACAGAATGACCCAACAGAACCAGGCTCCGCTGAGTACTCACTGCCACCTTGGGTTTAAAAACTTTAAAACTTTCTCCCTCTCACAAGACTGAGATGATCAACTTGTAGAATTCATTGGAAGCTGCTGAATAGCTGCATGTTACGCATCTCACGCTTCACCGCTGTCTGTGCTGTGATGCTACAGTAGAAGACACTGGACATAATATCTCTTACCATCGCTGGCCCTGAACTTGGCGGTGATGTACTCGTCTCCAGGGAACTTGGTTCTCTTCTTGTTAGCTGACGCTCTGGGACACCCTGACAGACTGAAAAGCAGCCGGTGAGGGTCAAGGCTTCAAATACAAATGACTTCAATGACGGTAGAAAGTACTGACACCACACATTATTCGTGTGCCCCTGTCGTTCCGGTCGGTTTCTAGTGTGATTACTCCGAGCCGTTTGTGTGGTGCGTCGGTTTTGACCGGTTGCTCGTGTTGCCCGGGGATGTAGTTGAAATAAGGCGGCTATACCAGCCTGACAGCAGATGTGCTGCAGCGCTCATGGTCTGGTACCTGCGGTGCGTGAGGAAGCTGCCGTTAGCGTGGCCAGAGCCATCGCAGCCTGGCGTTGGGCAGGTGGGGCCCTCGGTCTTGAAAGCTTTCCAGGAGAAGGGTGTCCCATTGAGCAGACCTTCCTTCTGCCGGCGTGCGGCCAGCGGGCAGCCGTAGGCGCTGCGGTGGGTGGCGTACTTCCCGCTGATGTGGCCTAGACTGTCACAGCCTGGAACCGGACACCTGCAGGCAACACAAGGGGTCACACTGTGTAGACGTGAAGCCGAGATGAAGAAATAAGCTCCGGTATTCAGCACCAGGATGTTTCACAGCGTCTTAGTACTGTTAATGATGATGCTACTTCGGGTACAGAGAGTCACCAGAAACATTCACCCTCCACAACGAGCCACTGCTGTTCAGCTGTTGCTCACCTCAGCAGCTCCGAGTCTTCCTTGTCATCCTTTGTGGGGGTTGATTTGACGCCACCCTTTTTGGCTCGAGGGCATCCTGACAGACTGACGAGAGAAGCAGAGGGGGGTCACAGCGTCTGCCTCTCCAGCGTCACCGATGGGACAGAGAACGAGCCCCTACCTGCGGTGCGAAGCGTAGTTTCCTGTGATGTGGCCTGATCCATCGCAGCCTGGGGTGGGACACCTGGGACACAACGACATTTCACGCTACAGGCAGCTGTGTTGTACATGTGACGCAGTGACATGACTAATCAGAGGGAAATGGCAGCTGCTTTACATGTTCCAATGAAACACATTCCCATTATGTTACTGTACAGTACTAAACACATGCACATCGATTTCATATATGCAGCCAATGAGCTAAGCATGAGTACGCATCGCTGCATGGAACAGCGTAGCAGTGCTGCCTTTGCTCCCATTTCTCAGCCGTTGGTTGACTGACTGAGTTTGACTATTTTATATTAGTAGTTGAAGAAGAGCAGAGACAAAGCTGGAGCTGCAGACTGAACACGCAGTGACAGGTGAAGGTGAGAGACAGGAGGAATAAGACATACTTTAGTTCAGCTGTGTGGGCAGCCATGAGGGTCCGAAGTGATTTATCAGCAAGAGGACAGCCTGACAGACTGGAAGATAGGTTAGAGAGAGAGAGAGAAGGGAGAGAGAGCGTCAGAAAACCAGAAGGTGAACAGGATGTCTGAGTATGAGTGAGGAAAAAAGCCTGAACCTGCACAGACAGAGCAGAACGGACTCGTCTTCTACTGGACTCTGTGAGCGTCATCCGTGTCTGAGAGCTGCAGAGGCCCTGAGGCCGCTGGTCTCGTCTCCGCGTCTTCGTTGGCGGTCGTGTCTGTATTTGTCTTGTTTGTACGCTCCTTTGCTAGCGTGTCCCTCACTCCTCGTCTCGCCTTCATCTCTCCTCCTTCCCCGACCTCTAGCTTTGTTCTCCGCGGTTCAGCGAGTTTGTTCGTTCGTTAGGCCTCGTCAGTGTTTCATTGTTTTTGGATTAGGTTTGTATGAATTGTTACATTTTTGATTTGGTTTTCTGAGCTGATGTGCAGTGACTCAGTTGATCTTGTTTCAGCTCAACTGTTACTTTTTGAGTTCTACTTGATTCTAATTGTAGTTTTTTGAGGTCACTAGTTGGTGATTAATTACTTCCAACCTGTGTTTGATTAATGAATAATATTGTGCTGACGCGGATCTCGTCTCTGCTCGTCTCTGCATTTAGAGTCAGTCCTGTGAACAACCATCAACCTTCACTTCATCAGGAAATAGTTTGATCAGCCAATGACTACCGAAGAATTCCAGCATTTGGTAACGGGACCCAACAGGAGGCTGATTTATCTTACACTTTAAATCACTCTTGTTGTGGTTTCAGATTGTGGTCAGCTTGGTTGATTTGTCTCGATACATGTTTAGAATGTGACTGGAGTCAACAGTCAACAGCTCAGACCTGATCCCACTCAATGCAACCAGTACATGTTGTCTGAACCGTCCGTACATCTGCACAGTTACATTCAGCAGGGAAGCTTGTCACACTGAGTCAGACTGACGCAGACTGAGTCACAATGTGTCAGACTGAATCAAACTGAGTCAGACTGTGTCAGACTTTGTTAGACTGTGTCATAATTTCTCAGACTAAGTCAAACTGAGTCAGACTGAGTCAAATTGTGTCAGACTGAGTAAGACTGAGTCATAATGTGTCAGACTGAATCAAACTGAGTCAGACTGTGTCATAATGTGTCAGACTGAATCAAACTGAGTCAGACTGTGTCAGACTTTGTTAGACTGTGTCAAAATTTCTCAGACTGAGTCAAACTGAGTCAGACTGAGTCAAATTGTGTCAGACTGAGTCAGACTGAGTCATAATGTGTCAGACTTTGTTAGACTGTGTCATAATTTCTCAGACTGAGTCAAACTGAGTCAGACTGAGTCAAATTGTGTCAGACTGAGTCATAATGTGTCAGACTGAATCAAACTGAGTCAGACTGTGTCGGACTATGTTAGACCGTGTCATAATTTCTCAGACTGAGTCTAACTGAGTCACACTGTGTCAGACTGAATCAAACTGTGTCAGACTGAGTCAGACTGAGTCAGACTGTAGATCTTACCTTCGATGAGATGCATAGTTGCCAGTGATGTGTCCACTGCCATCACAGCCTGGGGTGGGACATCTAGTGCCAAGACACACGCTCACAAGTCAGTCCATTGACTCTGAACACAGTGCTTACAAATGAACAAATAAATGAACTGAACTGTGGTTTCATGGTAGGCTGAGGTGTTTTAGTGTCTTGATGGCATAATAGCCTTGACAAAGAGATCACCTAACAAACAAACTAAGTCATTGTTTGTTTAATTGGCCAGCATGGTCCAGATTTCACTTCATAGGAGTGAAAGGCAGAAAGGAACTGTTCTGGGTGGATTTGGTAAAGGCTGCGACTTACACAAGAATCTCTTTTTTGCTGTCTTTGGGCTGAAATTTGACCTTGAAGGTGGTGGTGGTGACCTCGCCAGGGTACTTCCTGTCCTCCAGATTCTCCTGGTCCTCTTCCTCACCATCAGATGAGGTGTAAGAGGGAGCAGTGTATTCCACCTGCAGCAAGGTAGGAGAATAGGTCATCAGCACATAACAATGCCATGTACTAAGTCACTCTTCTGTATGAGTCTGCAGCACCTCTTCGTGATCTTCTTCTTTGACCCCACTTGCTTTGGTGAAGTCCAGTGGCCCGTCCCAATCAGGCTGAGAGCGGCCCTGAGACGAGCTGGTTCCAACATACTGAGAGGATGAAGATGAGGAGGATGATGGCTCTGGAGACTGCATGTCATCTCTCTTTGTTTTTTTCATGCTGAGGTCCAAGGTGCCATTTTCATCCACTTCAATATCTGACTCCTATAAAGGTCATATGCGTTAGAACTGAAGTGAGACTGAGAAAACACTGGAGGAAACCTGGGGCTGTGTTTAAGCCAACTGACCTTGGTGCAGGCCTCCCTGGGGTTAGTTTGGAGAGTCTCTGGTCTCTCCCAGCAGCGAGTCGACAGATTGAGAATGGCCGTCGCTGCCATGTGGGCCGCCTCTGCATCTTGGCTATAGTCATAACTACTGGAGGAGGAGGCACTTTTAGAGAATCCTCCGGACACAGTGTGGCTTGGGGAGGAGGCTTTAGGGAACGATTTAGCTGTGGAGCAACGGAGCAAATGAAATTTACTGGAACAATAAGAAAACAACGCTCTGCAAACTCACTTCAGTGACAACAAATATGTACCATAGTAAAAATACATGTTTAAATAAATGATGAATAAATTAAATTATGAGTATAACTAATATCATCAGCAACTAAAAATCAAGCGGAATACGATCAAAGTGACAACATCCTTGTAGCTCAAGCATTTCCAGAGTGACCTTTGATTTACCGTTGCACATGCAGCAATCAGAGTGAGGTTCTTACATTTGAAAGCTTTGGGGGATGTTTCAGTGGTGCCAGGTGTCTTTGGAATAAGCATTCGCTTTCCAAACACCTGGACATCAAAGCTTGCATAGTCAAAAGACACCTTGGAGTATTTCTCTAGCTCCTTAGCCAGGTTGGCTCGAGGCGTGGTGGTGACCGTGTTGGGCCGGAAGCTGCCGTACTGAGGGATCTCCAGCTGTTTCACAAAACACATGGGCCTGGAGGAGAAGCCGTTGGTTATGCATCAAACTGCTGGATGGACTCATATACCGTATGTTTGCGTGTCCCACCTGAGCACTCGGTCCGAGTTGGAAGAAGGTTCACTGGGTGAAGGCTGTAAATGGACCTGCTTGTCCTGGCTCTTGTTCAGTTTAGCTGCTGCTGCGATCGGGCAGCCGGACAAACTGTGAACACGCAGGGGACACATGGGCGTCATCACCAATCAGTTCCGACATTTAAAGAGAGTGTGTTGTGCTTCTCCTGGTCTGCCTTTGATTGTCTTTGATGTTGGACCATCATCAGTACATCAACATACATTGTTCTGGTTTCAAAAGGACCTTTCTCCAAACCTTTTCCTGAAAATGTGAGAGAAGCGATAGGACCCGAGCACAGCTTAGTATAGTTGGAGGATGACTTGGTGTGAAAGGAGGCAGACGAGCTGCTGCGTTAGCCATTAAACATGTATTTACATTTCACAGCATTTTAACTTGGACGTGATAGAGTTACATTTATAGAGCCCTAGATAAGTATAAAATCCAGATTAATAATATGGATGAGAAACGTCTTGTTAGTAGCTTGTGCTCAGTTACACACTGTGTTGGGTCTGTGAAGGCCTAACTGCCAACCGACGCGCCACGTGTTCTGTGTGTTTCATTAACCTGCGGTGTGTGTTGCGGTTACTGTTGACGTGGCCTTGGCCTGTGCAGCCGGGAGTCGGACACTTCAGCACGTTCTCATGCATGGCCAAGACTACAGACACACAGCAGACACAAAGTGGGTCAGTCTGTTACGTTCACTGTGGGAGGATGAAGCAAGAAAAGCAGCGCTGGCAGAAAGTAGCAGAGTTAGTTGTTTTCAGTGACAGAAGTAGTGGCTGTAAAAGTCAGTGCGAACGCGTCGGGTGCGACTGTACTCACTCTCTGGAGGGATTCGGTCTTTATGCGGACAGCCTGACAAGCTGCGATGGTGAGGGTACAGCCCGGTCACATGACCTGTCCCATCACACCCTGGTGTCGGACACTTCACCTCCTTTTTCTCTAAACAGAGAAACGTGTCATTTAAAGATGAGCGAACAAAGCAACGTGGCTAAAGTTTCAACAGTTCTCAAGGTGTAAAACCTTTCTACTCAACAAATCCAACCTGAGCAAACTTTTTAATCCAATAATTGTTTTCGACGAAGCCAAATGTTTGTATTTAAATTTCCTTAAATTTAGCATTTAATCTGAAACAAGCGTTTGGTCGCGGTACCTTTGCTGTAGTGGCTGCTGCGATGGGCGACGCCTGCAGCTTCAGAGCTCCTGCTGGAGGAGCTGTATGGTTGATAGTCCGGGGAGCCCCGCGCCTCCTGCCCTCCCTTCACCTCCTCCGCCTTCAGGGCTATGGCCTTCTCCAGCAGCCCCAGGTTCCCCCGTGTCATGTCCCAGTTTTCTGAATCATCAGTGATTCCTGAGCCCTCTGAAATACGGTCTTGCTCCTCTCCTTCCTCCTCCTCTTCTTCTTCCTCCTCTTCCTCCTCCTCCTCTTCCTCCTCCTCCTCCTCCTCGTCCTCCTCATCGTCAGACCGGACATCTATAACCACAGTAGTTGGAGAGGCTTTGCTGGAGCTTTGTCCTTCCTCTTCCTCCACCACTTCTCCTACTTCCTTCCCGTGCCCTTCATCCTCCTCTTCCTCTTTCTCCTCCTCCTGCTCTTCATCATCGTCTTCTTCTTCACTTAAGGGGGGGCTGACCCTTTCTTCCCTGAGACATAGCTCGGCTTCGGGTTCCTGAGTACGTGGACTCAGCGTGTACGGCGTGTCAGCATCTTGGTGAGCCTCTCTGCCTTCTCCTTCTTTTTCTTCTGTCCCTTCCTCCTCTTCCTCTCCTTCTTCTTCATCGTCTCTCTCAGCGATCGTACTTTGCTGCTCAGTTAAACCTTTGGCCTGATGGTTGTAGTCACTGGAGTACTGGTGGTCGGAGTTTTCCTGGCTTATTATCTGTCTTTCTACCTTCCACTCCCCTCCAGTAATATCCTGTCTTTCCGTGTGCACGTCCTCTTCCTGCTCTTCAGCTTCCTTTTCTTTCTCTTCTTGTGTATTTTCAGGCTCAGAAACACTTGTTTGCTGTTCCTCTGGTTCCTCTGGTTCCTCTGGTTCCTCTGGTTCCTCTGACGGTTGCTCTTTCATCACTAGCGAATCTTCCTGCTCCTCTTTCTTGTCTGTTTTCTCTTGTTGATGATAATCTGTGAGGGTCACTGGTTTCACTTCCTCATTAATTTCCTCCCCTTCCAGTTTATTCTCATTTTCTGGGCTGATGTTTTGTTTGTTGTCCTCTTCCGGCACAAGATAAAGTGATGACTCTGCTGTTTCTGTGTCCGTTGGTGTCTCAGGTGAGGCTTCTGTTTTAAAGTATGAGCAAAGGTCATTGACACATGTGAGTCTGCTGCTACAATAACAAGACTTCTCCTGAAACACACATTGAACCACACAACGGCCCCTCTGAAACCGGGGATCTGTCCATATAGATGTCAAGGCCCTGATCGTATATTATCTGCTGTGGGAAGTCGTGAGGAATCACGTCATAAAATCTGTTACGAACATCTCCTTGTAACTAACCTGGACCTAACCATAGGAGACCGCTAGGCATGAATATGTGCTGCATCCACCTCTTAGATCCATATCACTCTATTTGTAAGTATTGTAAATATGGTAATTTTGCTCTCTTCTGCACATTTCTGCCTTTTTGCACTGCCTATTATCTGTAGCTGCTGTAATAATTCATTTCCCCAACGTGGGATCAGTAGGATGATCCCATCTTACACCTTATCAGTGATATTCTGTCTGTTCTGACCCACAACAATCATCAGATTTGCTTTGGCTTGAGCCCAACAACCTCAGCTGTGCTGTTCACACTGAAACGTGATGGTTTCATTTGACTCACTCTGTATCAACTCTGGCCGGTTTGCATTGTCCTTCTTCTTCTCTTTGAGGTTTTCCTCGTTCTCCTCCTTCTTCTCCCCATCCTCTTCTGCCGCATCACTGTCTATGGAGAAGTCTTTATCTGCTGCCTGTTTACCAGGCTGGTTCCTCCTCTTGGGAGAGCACAGGTTGTCATCAGCCTCTGCCTCAGCCTCCTCCAGCTTCCTTTTCTTCACTATGGGGCATCCCAGAACACTGAGTAGAGAGAGAGCAGGAGTGTTCCAGGGAAGGAAAGTCATTTTAAGGGCCACACAGTTCAATCAAACAATCAATCATGTAACAAAAATAACAAAAATATACAACACAGACATCTGCTGAAACATGGCATGAGTCTGACCTCCTGTGCCTCGAGTACCGTCCACTAACATGACCTTTGCCATCACATCCAGGGGTGGGACAGCTGCTGCTGAGCAAAACAAGACAATCTGCATCTATAGTATTAAGGTATATAAGCACTAACACAGTATGTGTGTGTGTGTGTGTGTGTGTGTGAAAGTTTGCCCAGTTTACCTCAGCTCCTGTTTCATCTCTTGTCCCAATGGTTCAGACGACACTGGTTTAAAAGCAGAAGGAGAATCATTAGCCTGACTCCAGCCATCAGCCGTAAACTAAGCGTTGCTATACTGACCACGGATTCCTTTGGACCGAGTTCGGGTTCGCGTCTCTGTGATGTCCTGGCTCATCTGAATAAGGGAGGGACATGACATGTCAAAGAGAGACAGATGGATGAATATGTAGCTATAGATATAGCTATAGATATAAATATAGATATAGATATAGACATAGATAGATAGATAGATGATAGATAGATAGATAGTAGATAGATAGATAGATAGATAGATAGATAGTAGATAGATAGACAGACAGACAGACAGACAGACAGACAGACAGACAGACAGACAGACAGACAGACAGATAGACAGACAGACAGACAGATAGATAGATAGATAGATAGACAACTAATTCAGGATACTTTTGTATAAATGCTTGTCCTCTGTGTTCGTTTGCTCCCTTGCTCCACTTCTGCCTCAGTGTCTGAGCTTAAAATTCATTTTCTGTTAGGTGAAACACACACAAGACACAACTTTACTGTAAATCGCTTCACGTCAATGCACTAAATCCACACAGAGCACTGAGCCCTTAGACTCTGTGTTTACAGTAATCGTGACATTTCTGAACAGAAACATTTTTCACCGGTTCAGGCCATAGACAGAACCCAAAATGAATCATTCAGATTCCAGTAATAAGTACAGTAGCGGTGACACTAGAGACGGGGCCGGGTTGTTTTCTGGGACGAGGCCTTTCTCCAGTCGAAACAAGCAAACACAGACGAAACACAAAACCCAGAAAGGCTGCGGTGAAATGCGGCTCCGCGTCCGGGCTTTTAACAGAACTACCTTTAATCGAACCGGGCCGCCTTTGTATGTACCGGAAATAAAGGCCGACAATAATAATCGGGTTTCAAGCATGGCCGTCTGCACATTTGGGCCCACTTACATTTTCTGTCACGATTTATTGGCCAAGCAGGAGGATGTTCGAGACACCGGGGGGCTTTCATCCAAGATAAACAGCGACAAATGAGGACGCTTCACGGTCTTTGTCAAAGACATAAAGCCTTACCTCGCTTCAGACTCCCCTCCCCCTCCTCTCTGACATCTCCGGGCCGCCACACACACGATCACCGCAAACCACCGCGTCCCTCCAGCGGCTTCTAGACACCGCAGGACACGGCAGACGGACCTGAAGGAGCGTGTCCGCGGCGTCAGGTTTGACTCGGCACCCGGAGCTGTTCAGGACCCCGGACAGAGCCAGCCGAATCTTCAGCACCATGGACAGAAGCCCGTCTGCACCGCCGCCTGCAGGAGCAACGAGGCAGCGCAGCTGATGCGGGGTCGGCCTGGTTCAGCCTGGTCCGGGGCCTGCTGGAGGCGGACGTGCCGTCCATATTTAATGAGCCGCACAGCAGCTGGAAGACGGTCCGTGACGGAGGGGACCTCACCAAAGAGCCTCGTCCACCCATGACCTGAAAACCAGCTGAGAGTGGAAGCGTTAGGCTGCTGATCCTCCAGCTGGAGCAGCAGTAGAGGAGTGACCCAACTTCAGTCTGGAATCAACTCTGAGGACAGTCACAGGAATTTCTTACTGCCTTCCACAATCAGAATAGAAATTTAGATGACGTACATGTGGACATCTGCTGAGATTAATACAGTTCAAAGGCTTAAGTATCACGGTTATAAAAACGTTCGAGTGGAATTACTTTGTCAGCATCCATTTCAAAGAGCAACATACACAAGAGTGTGTCTGTATCTAATGTTTGTCACTTTGATGCGCATCAGTACTGGTTCTAAAAGTGTCAGATCATTTGTCTTTGTGCAGAATAGCTCAGGGAATAAACGCGAAGGACTGTTATTTTATTAGTGCTTTTAGACCCATGGTCGGAGGGTTCAAATCTCTAAATCTGGACGTTTGTTAGACTTAACTTGCGCCAAACCTTCGAGGTTCAACCGTCTTCGTCAAACGTGATGCTACATACTCGTCATAGAAACGGTGAGTATGTTCATTGGTGCATGTATCCATACCCACCCTTTGCTGTGTCGGCTGCTGCCACCCAACACACAGCTCTGCTCCATCTCTCCTCCCAAGTTTCACTGCTGAAAATATATGAGTAGCTTAGACACCCAGTGGTGATTTTAGCCGAATTTATCAGAGACTGGAGGTTTTTATTTAGCTGAGGCGGGTCTTAAATAATAAACATTTGATATATTGAAGGTCAAAATAATAATAATACATTAGAATGTTAATGCATAATAAAAAATATGAATGTATGATATTTTTACAACTTAAATTTGAAAGACGATGTCATGCGCGGAGTGTTTCAAGTGAACAACATTTTAAAAGGGTCCATGAAGTAATTTTATGCAGACGTTCGCCCAAATTCCCGCTGGTCGTAAACGTCGCATTACACGCGGCGAGTGGGCGGGGCCAGCGGCTATGGGCGGGACTGTAGCGTCCAACCCCGCAGCGCTAATGGAGCGTTGAGCCGCAGCGGGACCGGACGCGCAGGACGGACGCGGAGCAGAAGAAGAAAACGGCGACGAGGTAGAAGTTATGCGACGGGCACGCGCCTCGAAGGCGGCCGCGTGCCCGTCGCACTCCTCATCTCTCGTTTTAACATTTGTTCATCGTCTCTGTGTCACTTCCGGTGGAGCCAGCTCCGCTTACGGTACGGATGCTTCGAGCGACCAAAATACACTGAAAGCGTCCGTGAAACACGAGCGACTGTCTCAAAGAAGACTTAAAACATAAACGTGTGCACGCATGTTTATAACGCAACATGTCGTTACACGCTACCTGGAACTTTGAATGCATTCAGAATTCTGGGGAACATTACAGTTGAATTGTGTGTAGGTTGTATTAAAAGCAAACGTGGGATTCAGTTCATCATTTAGTTTGGGAATTAATTTGTATTTAATCTAAAAACACAATTCAGCTTTAAATACTGTGGCACGTGGTTGCGTTGTTTGTCCTGTGAGGATTCGGCTTCGGTACCGTAAATGCGACAAAAACCGCGCAGTAACAACACCGCTTGCTGGAAGTGGGCGCAGACCAACCGGGAGCCACAGAGCTCGGTTCCCCACTTGATTCATCCAAAGTCCCCTACGACAGAGCGGCGTGACGCGGCACAGAGAGCGGAAATGCTTGAAGCACGTAGTCCTCTTAAAGCAGGGTGTCTAGAGGCAGACTCAGTCTGGAGGGACCCATCCCATGTGTCGGCTGCTGTCCTGATGGATCCCACTGTTCTCTCCACATGTGCAGCGGCAGGATGGACGCGTGGGGCCGGCTGGCGGTGTGGCAGCAGCTGGCTGAGAGCTGCGGCCTCAGCTCGGTGCAGCAGAGCCTGGAGCAGGTGTGGAGGCTGCTGCTGCTCTGCCTGATGTGCAGACTGTGCTTCAGACTGGGTGAGAGTCCAGGCTCCCTGCCTACACCGCCTGCTTATTGGTGGCTACGCTGGTAGAAGTGCTGGCCGTTCTGTGGCCAAGCTGCCCGTGTCACCGTCTGCTGCTGTTGTTCCTCAGGAGGCGCGTCCACAGGGACGCGTGTGGCGTCGGTGCTGGCTGGAGGTTACAGCCTCTTCCTGTTCTTCGAGCTGCAGATGCTGTGGGTGCTGTTACTCTGTGGGCTCTGCTACCTCACCCTGCTACTCAGCCGCCGCTCCAGCAGCAGAGGCCTCTTCCTGTCCGCCGTCATCCTGCTCTACCACCTCGTTGGGTAGGAGAACGCTGTAAAAACGCTTCACTGACATATTACTGTTTAGAAGGTTTCCACCTGTTCTACAGCTCAAAGAAAGCAGACACGTCTCAGTGCAGCGAGGTGTTCACTCCACAGGTCTCTGTTCATGAAGTTCACCTCTCGTGTAGTTTGACGGTTTCTGCATCTTCATTTCAGGGAGTTGCATTTCATTGACGTGGTGACCTGGCATAAAATACGAGGTAAATATTCCATTGGCTGTGATTTTCCTTCTGATGCACAGTGCTGGAGTCTTTCCACAGCTACAGCTTCTGTTTGCTACAGCAGCATTTGTATTGTTTAGTTGTAATTTATTCTTAATCAACTCAATGAGCCTTCATCCGTCTGCTCTTTGTAATAGTTGGACGTAACGCAGACGCGGAGGTGGCAGCTGCAGATGTTCTGAATATGTTTTGAAGTGTTTCTCTGCTTCAGGCTCTCAGATGGTTGTGGCTATGAAGGCCATCTCTCTGGCCTTTGACCTAGACAGAGGAGCAGTGAGCAGCTTGCCGTCCCCCCTTGAGTTCCTAGACTATGTTCTCTTCGTGGGCACTGTTGTCTTTGGTCCTTGGATCAGTTTTTCCAGTTATAAAATTGCCACTGAAGGCAGACAGCTGGTAAGTCAGTGCCACAGTATACAGGCTGCTCACATACACGTACAGATCTGGATAGTAATTAATGGTTTTGCTCCTCAGAGTTGGTCGTGGATTCAAAGTTCCTTCCTCAGTCTGCTAAAGAGTCAGATGTGTCTGCTGGTCTCCACCTGCATCGCTCCGTACCTCTTCCCTTTGTTCATCCCAATCTATGGAAATACAGTCACGAATAAGTAAGACTAATTCAAATGTCATCCTGTCTCGTCTTGCTGTAACTTTGCCCACTTTGAAAACGTTGTGTCTGTCTCTCTTCTCCTGCTTTCAGGATACATTTGATGCAGGTAAGGCTTGATTTTGGGCTTTAGAAGCTTCTGTTGGGAGCAGATGAAGGATGTTGTTTTATAGGCATATACAAGCTTAAGGCTTGCTTTAATTTAATGTGTGTCACTAGAGTGAAATGTTTGCTGTGGTGTTTCATATTTTGAACTGTATAAACAGTACGAACACCTCTAAATTAAAGTAGTTGTTTTGCCAAAGTCTGCAAATTTGCTTAATACAAAACAATGTTCACCGTCCAGGAAACCTGGCCATTGCCTCACCTTCTACCGAAGAACCATCCAAGCGTAGTAATGGATCTCCAGGTTGTTCTAGAGAAGGGATTCTTTCAAATTCACTTTGATTCTCACCTTTCACTAATCAGGATGAATGTGCAGCAATATAGGAACTAATTGGGATTAAAATATGTGTCCACGGTCTGCTCTGGTTTACTGACAGTGTAGGTCCACTGACTGAAAGATGACTTTTGTATTGCTGTTCTAGTCTATCTATGTCTACTTGCTCACGAGTCGTACGTAACCAAACAGACAGGATGCAGCGGCCTTGGGTTGTGAGGCTGGGGAACTGCACGTCAGGCAGAGACTACGCAGCGCAGGGGGCTGTTTAGGCTCCACTCCTCTAGGGTCTCTGTGTGATTTCGTCTGGCAAGGAGAGAAATGCGCTAAACCGCATCGTAGTGCAGAAAACGGTTTGGCCTGTGAAGCTTCTTACACCACAATGTTCCTTGACGCAGCACACATGCATGTTTCCGAGTGTTGCCGTATTCAGGCCTGATGACATCCTTCAGTGACTGGAGTCACGAACACCTCCTAAAGCAGGCGGATGGTGCTGGTATTTGAAGGTGTCTGTGGTGAAGACGCGGATACTCTAGGGGGACCTGGACGGGTGGACGGGTCACTTCACACTGACTGTCTAAAAAAGGGAAGAGGCACCTCTTCCTAGGGTTTAGCTCCTTGGACCTAAGCAGGAAGATGTTGGTGGCAGAAGGTTAGAAATGAGCTTGTTCAGTGACGATGCAGGAGATTCAGCGTCCTGCTGCTCTCAGACCACAGCCAATAGATTTCTCTGGTGGATTAGGACATTTTCTCTTCTAGTTAAATTTCGTACGTACGCTACTTTATTTGTACTTTGTCAGAATACAAAGCAGATTATGCAGCTTTGTCATTTTGCTCTTCTGTCACTCGTGAGCGCTTCGTTTTTGTCCCACTCCATTGCTCAGTCCTCCACGTTGATCACATTGCGTGTTGTTTCTTTCTGCCTGGTGTGTTGCAGGTGGCTCCGCGCTTATGAGAATGCGGTGTCGTTTCACTTCAGTAACTACTTCGTGGGTCACCTCAGCGAAGGCACCGCTATGCTGTCTGGAGCAGGCTTCACTGAAGAAAAAGAAAACGTGCGATGGTGAGTGGACGTGTTGACGCCAGCAGGGCCGCGGACAGTCCTGAACGCAGAGCGTGTTTTTAACGCCACTTACATTTTGCATTAGTTCTTAGCTGCTCAGTTCATTTGAACTGAATGTGTTAATAAACTCTTTATTGATTAGGTCCAGAAATTCTTCCAACCCAACGGTCTACACTTAAATGTGTGAATGTTAGGAATTTGAATACTTTGTCAGTGTGGTTCCTGTAGATGTTGACAAGTCATAGTCGTAGATGCCCAGAGCAGAGAACGTGCGTGTGTGTGGTCGCAGCTGAGGCTTTTAACATGCTACATGTCAGCGCTTTACCCCGGCCAGGTCGCGTCATCTGTGTTTTGTGTGCAGGGGTCTGAGCGTGGTGAAGCCTCTCAGTGTGGAACTGCCCCGCTCCATGGTGCTGGTGGTGACGTCATGGAACATCCCGATGTCTCGGTGGCTCAAAACCTGTAAGTCCCAGGCTCCAGTCTCTGTTAAACACAAGGCAGCAGAAGAAGGTGACACAAAGAAGCTGGAACGCTTCAGTTAAGGAAAGAGAAAAACCCACTATAGTCACTTTAATAACTTGATAATGAAAGTCAGACGTTGCTTTAAAATGTGGATCTTCTAAAGCAAATTAACGAAACTTTAGAGATTAGAGGTGAGCCAGTGTCGGCTCACTCCATCCGTCAGTCGGAGTGTGACGCTCCGTTCCACCGATCCGTCCGACGGCTGTGGCCTGTTACAGAAATACACATGTCCGTGCAAAGAGGGCTGAACAGCCATGCAGAGCGCTGGTGGTGTCTGCAGAGAAATGTGTAACACATGCAGGTGGTCACCGTGCTGCACGTTTAGTTTTGGTCCCTGAATTCATTCATTATTCAGTCTTTTCGTATTGATAAAGTTTTCCGTTTGTAATTGGCGAGCGACGGTGAACCAGCAGGACAGTGTCGGTGTGAGTCCTGTGAGGAGCAGGGAACCGTTTACCTTGTGTCTTCCATTCGAACATTTAACCTGGAGCCGTCAAGTCATTTTACTTCAAGTAGTGGAACAGATTTAAAATAGCTTTCAGTGAACAAGAATGAATATTTAGTTGCGATACCTGCATCAAGCTCGTGACTCATCCATCAAAACATGTTCTCATTGTCGTTGAATCTGTAGTATGTTGATGTTGTGTGTTTGCTGCGTGTCATCAGACGTGTTCAAGAACGCCATGAAACTGGGCACCTTCCCCGCCATCCTGGTGACCTACACGGCCAGCGCTTTGCTGCACGTCAGTAGCACCATGCACACTTTCAGTCCAGCGTTCATAGGGCATCAGTTGTATTGACTTTGGTCAGATTTTCCTTATATTGCACACACTTGTACAGGATCATTCCTGATGTTGAAGTGACTGCTCTTTGTTTTCTTCAGGGCCTCAGCTTTCATCTTGGAGCTGTTCTGCTTTCTCTGGGGTTCATCACATACGTTGAACATGGTATGATTAACATTCTGCTTGTGCGTAGTGTATTTAACCTTTTTCTTTATCCACTGACCCAACCAACACATACTGTCTTAATGTCCTTCTTTCCCTCAGTCCTGAGAAAGAAGCTTGCATCCATCTTCAGCGCCTGTATTCTATCCAGACCCTGCATTTCTGGCTGTGGCCATCAGCACAAGAAGGTAAAATATCATCAGCAAAGCATTAGAAAGCAGAAAACACTGAATAGGTTGAACCTGCTGGTTCTCCACGTCAGCAAACCTGCTGCTGATCACCTGAGTCAGTGCGTTTACGCCGAAGTGAATAAAACACACATGAACCAACGTCAGTCGTCACAGGGAGGGAAGAGAACGCTGTCCCAGCTTGGTCCACCTGTGACAGAATGACCACAATACAACACCACATGCACACTTAGTACAAACAATTAGTAATTCAACATCCAATGGAAATATGCCCCCACACCTGAATACTCCCAGTCAGATAAAGATCATGTGGGGCCGTTGAAACGCTCTCTCTAATAGATGTTTCATGTGATTGTTTTTTATTATGACTGTAGGAATATTGGGTCATGTTGCTGAACCTGCTCTTCACTTTGTTGGCCATCTTCCACCTCACCTACCTGGGCTCCATGTTCGATCCTGGACTTGACGAGCAGGAAGCGGAGGAGGTACGTGCTGTCGAACATACCGTGGCTCTGTTTTAATTCAAAGGTTGCTGGGAGGGTGAAGATGTTTACAGCTAGTTACACACGCTTCAGTGTTCAGACTCCTTTAGCCTGAGGTTATTTTTACTGAACAGGTAACAGTCACGTCTGACGTTTTAACTGTGCCAGAGTAGAAGCAAACCAGGTGAGTAAGGAAAGATAACACACGGAGACTCAGCTCGACAGACAGGCTGTGAATCCATTCAGAGCAGACCTGTCAAAGCGATGCTCCGCTCAGACGCTCAGTTTTATTGTATTGTATTTTTATGGGACATTGCTCAGCATCAGTTAACAAGTGAATCTGCCCAGAGGTAGAGCAGCCTTTGACGCATCGCAAAGCAAAATACGACCGAGCCTAAACTACTTCAACACCGAGGTGTAGAATGAATGAATATACTATGCGCAGACCGACACACAGGACTCCGAGCGTCACACGTTGCTTCTGCTTGCAGGGCTTTGCAGCCATCCACACCATCCAGAGGTGGTCTGAGCTGAACTGGGCGAGCCACTGGGTTGTGTTTGCCTGCTGGGTCTTCTACTGCTTAATTCGCTGACTTTGGATGTGAAAGCTCACGACGCGCTCGGCTTGTGTCACCTATCGCCGACCTGTGAAAGCTACGGACAAGCCTGGGCCGCGGTGATAGACATAGACTGTGTCTACGCTCTGGTACTGACAGAACACTATGACTGTGAACATGGAGACGTGTTTGGTACGTCACTCGTTTATGACATAGATGCAGTTCTGACTATTTTTATATATATGTATCATTTTCTTTGACAGTTCCATATTTTTGTCTTCCATTAATAAATTCCCAATATTAAAGTTTTTTGGTATGAGGCAGCATATTTCATATTATATATATATCTTTGTGAATGAATGAAGCCAATGCTCACGTGCAAAAACAGGCTCAACAAATGAATAAACGCTTGTTTACGCGTTGTTCCAACTGCTTTCTTTGAAGCTCTGTTTCCTTGGGTGAGATGTCACAATGTCTTTATCTTAGGGCAAAGTCTGACTCACGTGGATTCAACGTTCAAAACACCTGTTACATGCACAAACACACCAGGTTTCCCCAGTGTACAGGTACAGGCTTTGCCAAATGCTGCAATCGGGTGTAGTAGAACCAAACTCATACACCTTCTTTACTTCAGTCCATATTATTATTTCCACCCGAACATAGAAATGATTTCGAGGTGTGTGCGTGATGAGTACAGCTCAGCCTCTTGGGTGGACTTGGGTCCCTCGTCGTCTTCTACATGTCTGGTTAATCATTGACTTCAGCAGGCAGGAACTGGTCGCGTCTACCTGTGGCAGCAGCAGAGCAAAGCCTGTGCGACGCGAACTGAACCTCGTCTCCGACCCGTCCGTTTGATGCCTCGGTCTTCAGGTGTCTATGCTTAGTGGCCTACTGTGATGATTTGGTCCCCATCTGCAGGATGACTTCGTTATATGACCGTTGGACGTAGGTTGAAGTGTCGTTAGACTGAGAATGGGAAGAGGGGCCAACTGCAGCTGGATTGGGCCTGAGATTCCTCTGTCCTCACAAATCTTCAGTGGTAAGAAAAGCTCTACGAGAATAATGCAATACTAATACAACAGTCGAGAAGTAAATGAATGAGAGAGTAACCGGCGATCATGTCATTGATGGCTATTAACACTACATGGCTGAGGAGTGTTGTCCTGCCAGCCTCACTTCTGTTGTCTGACGTTTTGCCAGCCATTAAAGATGAGCTGTGGCTGTTTCTCATCCCCGCGGGCCTGGCTGTCATTTTACTGGTGGTGTTTCTGGAAGAGGTGGGCTTCTTCCTGCGTCACATCCCCTCGTCCAGACGACAACGCCTCTATTTGTGGATCTTGGGAATGTACCCGGTAACAACAACTAAAACTCTTGTGTCTTAGATGTGCGTGGTCTGGATCTTTGAATGTTCTTTTGAACGTAGGTCTTCGCCGTGACCTCCCTCATTGCGCTGTACGTGCCACGTTCCTCAGCTCTGTGTAATTTTATCGCTTCGCTGTGAGTTAACCTCTCTCCACATGAATTAAAGACTAACGAGTCACCGGATGCATGTGCTCACGTGTCCAACCCGTTGCTGCGTCTGTCTGCAGGTACCACTCCATCACGCTGCTGAAATTCATGGCGCTCATCACCGACTTCTTTGGAGGGAAGGCTTGTATGCTGGCCGCTTTGTCTGGACAGCAGGTTTCTCCGGATCCTTTCCCCTGTTGCTGCTGCTGTTGTCTCCCATTTGTGGCCATCAACAGGTGCATACGAGACAAAACTCAAACTTCACCTGAACTGAATAATAATTCAAAGAGTCGTGTTTTTGATACTGGCAAGGTTTGAGGCGTGGAAGCATAATACTTGTGTTATCCTGGTATCAGTGTGTAGCACCGTTTCAGTCACCTGCTCCGTGTTGTCATGTCGCCTTCACGCGTGTATGGACACACGTGTCTTAACATGCTGCTAACACGGTGACGCGTTGTGTCTTATCTTGTGCAGCAGCAGCCGTGGTTGGATGATGGCTGCCGTGCTTCAGCTCTCCGTTGTCCGCAGCATCCTGTTCTTTGTCACTCTGGTGCTGTGGACGGATGAACAGTACGACTACGGTGATGTGAGTCATCCGTCATGTTGTGTGGAGCTGCATCCACGTATTCTGCTTTTTATTTGTCGTCATAGGATGTTGTTTATGAGCGTTGCTGTTTTTAGTAATAGTGAGAGTGTCCACTTTTAACATACAGCACATTCATCTTCCATAATTCATTCAAACAATGATTTTTAGACAACCGGAGAGAGAACGGTTTTAATAACATAATACAAAGCTCCTGAGACGTGGTCGCCATCAGAGGCAGGATGTGGCCACAGCTGCTCGTGTCGCTCCTCTAAGACGCCTGGACATAGTGTAACTGTAACCATCTTTCTTTCTCCAGATGGACTCAGTCAACCCCAACCTGTATGTGAATGGTATCATAGGCGTGTCGACGTTCGTGTCCTTCTACGGCCACCTTCTGTTTTACAAAGCCACCAACCGTGCGTTACAAGGCTACGGACTGAGAGCCAAGTTCATCTGCATCATTGTGGGGCTGGTGCTGTGTGGACTACAGAGCGGCATCTTAGAGACCATGGGGGCTTTGGAGGTGATCCCCTGCACACCACCCTTTTCTGTCCTGGCACGGTCCCAGTGTAAGTGTCATGCAGTCAATGGTGTTCACGGCTCTGCAGCAGCCGTAGTTTGGCCCATTCCTGCATTTGCTGCTGCCCAGTTCAGGCAAAACAAACTTCAGCTTCAGTTTTGGTTCAGCTTTGACATTACCTTAAAAGCAGATGTTCGAAAATGTCCTTCAACTTGTCCCACACGGTTTGCGTAGATGTGTCAGTGTTCAGCCCAGGCTTTATTTAACCCCAGGAGGCAAAGGAAGAAAACCACTGCTTCAGGTTTGTGCAGTGCGACGAGGAAGACTATGATCAGTGCTTACACCTCCCCACCCCTGTAAAATACTGCCATAGCTCAAGGTCATAATTCTGTGCTGGCTTCTCAGGTTTACTACAGTAAAGTAAAGATGGAAGGCAGGCAAGCTCACATCCGTGTCTTGTCTCCCTTTGCAGTAATCTACCACTACTGTGTGATAGTGGAGATGTTCTGCATCGGCCTGTATGCCCGTCACACTTTCCGCAAAGTGGAGCCAAGTGTGATGGCAGATGGGAGAGAGGGCGTCTGTCAGCTGGAGAAGGGCGTTCAAACAGAAGACGACCAGGTGTCCGAGGAGGCTCAGCCCCGCCGCCGCCTCGCCGGCGCCTTCAATCCCACCTACAGCAGTGACAGCGAGGACAGTCTGTGCAGGATAGAACACGCGCCGCTGGATGGATTCCCGTTCCCCGAGGCCGCGGGTCAGCGGCTACGCAGACCGGGAGCCGTGGAGCCTAGTGTAGAGCCGGCTCACGTTACTGTCAGGGCTGACGTTAACGGCCAGGACCGTACTGATGTCACTGTGGTTTGACGACCTGTACACAACTGACAGCGTGGATGGACCGACATCTCAAATGTGGATCTACTAGACAAACTTTCCAGGCTATACGACACCTTCACCAATGGCAGACGACTTAGTGCCCTCACAAGTCCCAGAATCTCCTTCGTGGATTGATACCGTTTTTTTACTGTTATCTTTTTATTCCATGTGTACAAGTCAAAGTGAACAGGCAGCAGTAAATTCTAGTATACGTGATTATTTTGACTGGATTATTTGTTTTTTATGTGGTCTTTTCATTTGATACCTGTCACCAGTAGACGGTGCTCATTCACTAAATAGGTTGGACTTGTTGCCATTGTTGAATGTAATTTGTTTGATGATGCTATAAGGACAACAGCATGTTCTGTAACTGGACACAGAGACGTTAACAATAAACTGCACATTATCACATTTGTATTCACCAATAGCTGAATGTCCGGAGGAAAGACCTACATCTAACTCTGGCATCAGGACCGATCCTCTGTCAGAATCCAGCGGGAACTGGACTCACACCTCCAGGTGTTGTTGATTAGGTTCAACTGACTGAGGATGTTTTCTGAGGGATCCTTGTTTTGACGAGTCCTGTTTTGTTGCCTTTGTATTATAATACACCTCCTTCCAATATGCAACATGCTGCGGCACAACAGCATCAATCAAGATTATTTTTACTTAACTGTACTTTGTCCCTAATATGGTGCAAATTAACAATTGGGCAGCCATAAAATAATACTTACGGTTCTGTTGAGTACCCCATGATGGGTTCCAGCTCTAACCAGTGCGTTCACTCAAACAGAAGCAGAACATGGGTCTTTGCTGGTTTTGACAGAGGTGTCAGAACAACTGTGTTTGATTTCTGTAGTTATGGTGAAAAATTAAACGAGCAGCGCATCAAATCTGTTTACTCGTTGTGGTGATGTTGTGTTTTGGTAATTCAAGGTTACACACGTTAAGACTGCAGACGACACAAAGAACTGCATGAGAGTAGAAACCAGACAAATGTGTCATGGGAGCAGCCTCATGGGTGTAACAAAACACACGATTAGAGTCTATTACCCCTTCTACTAACAGGACACAAAGAGACGCATCCAGCTGCTCAGGAGGTTCTGTCCTGGCTCCACTGGACTCTGGAGGAGGACGTGACCAAGCTGACGTCCATCATGGACGATGCTTCTCACTGCGACACAGACAGTGGAGGCTCTGAGCAGCTCCTTCAGTGGAGACTGATCCAGAGTCAGTGCAGGAAGGAGCCACATAGCCTTCATTCCACTGTTGGACTGAACAACCAACCAGCCAACAGCCACGTGCAGATTATCTTTGTATATTTTGTAAATTTGCACATTTCATCCTTTTGCACCTTTGCACCACTTATCCTTTGTAATCTCTGGGAGCTGCTGTAATAATTGAATTTCCCCAATGTGGGATGAATAAAGGATTATTTTATTTTATTAGAATTTATATGAATTGAATGGTGACGTCAGCGGAAGTCCTGCCCCCCGGGGTGGTGAGTTAAATACACCGTTATGTTAAACTTCTAACAATAATAACCGAAATTGGTCTGGTCAGTTTGGGCCACATCAAAAAACAAACATTCCAGTTTATAATAGTTTATCAAAAAAAGTATGCGAAAGGCACGAATCTAGAATTTAAACCGTTTGTTCGGAAACCCGTAACATATTGGGGAACAGAACTAGCTCGTACAACGGCTTTTGGTTTCCGGTCGGCCTCCGGACTGTCTGAGCCTTTTGGAGATGTCAGCGAGTACATCCAGCCAATCAGCGGTCGCTGCAGTGTACCGTGCAACAAGTCCCTCCCCTCCAATGTAGTTTCTCTACTTTTGGCGGCTGTACGGGAAACATGGCGGAAAATTTGAACGGTAACTCACAAGAGCTAAATATGGCTTAACGTTATTTCTAAATGCCGTTATTTGATGATGTTGTGTGGCGCAGTCAGGGCGCCAGATATTGATTGCGCGTGCTTTCCACACTGGAGCGTCGGCTCGGTGCCGTTCGGAGCAGGCGGGTTGATGTATCGTGGTGACCCGAGGAGACCAGCTTGACTTTAGTTGTCTGGGTCGTTAGTGGCGAACTTCTCAGCTTGCGATTCAAGCTGATTTTAAACGAACTTTTAATTGTGGTGCGTAACCAGGTGCGTGGAGCAGAAAAGGTAGAACTTCGTTGGTGGAGTGTTGTCGCCCCCTTTGTAAGAACAGGCGGCAAACAGACCTGGAGACTTCACGCGCCATGCCGCGTTACGCAACGGAGTTAAATGTCGTTGCTACGTTACGCGTTCTTGCTAACGTTCCTTGATGTTCTCTCAAGTTCTTGACGTGCGCGCGACTGGTTCCGGTTCGCGGGCAGCTGCTGTCGCGGTGGTTTCGGCCACTGCCAGCACTCAGCTGCCGACACTGTGATTATCAGGGCGGAACGTCGCCGTGTATGTTGTTCAGACCACGTTCACTGTGATGTTTCAGCCATGACTCGTTGAACTGAGAGCTTCTAGCGGCGCTTTGTGGGTCTGTTCGTTTCTCTCCCAGCGGCCGTGTCGGACTGCAGCGTCCCCTGGAAGCTGTCCTGGGACCAGCTGGAGGCCCTGTGTCGCACAGAGAGGCTCCACTGCAAACAGCTGGGGGTGAGCAGAGCCAACGTCAATGACTACGAGGTGGAATACCTGTGTGACTACCGGAGGACCAAGGTGAGGCTCGGCCGACCGGCGTCCCAGACAACCGTTCACACATGGCTGCTCAGTGCTTTGTGTCCCGGGGTCTCCCGTCTTTCCTGCCTACACAGTAGCCGCCTACCATCCGTTTGCACAGTGTGTGTACAGTTGAACTGCTCAGTCACAGACTCTGAGTTTAGCCTCGCGTTCTGCCGCTACATTAACACCGTTAGCTGTGAGTGAGGGTTAGTTTCATACTGTTCACTGTGAATATCAGGGAAAACTGACCCAGTGTTTGTAGTCCTTTCACCTGACCTCACCATTGGTGTTTCAGCAGCTGATGGACTGAACCACTATCTGACACTGGGTAAGCTGTAACAAATTAGTAATAAACTTCCCATAACTGAGATATGCACAAGTATAAACAGCATAACCTGAATGAAAGTGAAATGCTGAAATCATTGTGTGACCCTAACGTCTCTCACCTGTTAGCCTGTGCCGAATTATCCATCATCTATTGTTGACTAGATTTTTCCAGGAAATGTTTAGAGTCAGTTGTGCGGCGCTTTATCTGTGTTGCTTATCTCAGAGCCTTAGTCTTTATATAGTGAGATATACTGTAGGTTGATGCTGCTGTGGTGTTACGTCTCCAGAAGTTCTGTCACAATATGCAGTTCAACAATGCTACGTCTGAAAGCAAATCACCTGATGTACAGCAAACGTGTGCAGGGTGGAAGGTTTCAGCAGACCTTCCCAGGAGATGAGGCTTTTAAGGTTTAAGCAGCAACAAAACACCTGTGTGTTAAACTCACGATGCAGCAGAGACCCGACTTCTGTCCAGGGAGGGTTTTATTTCATATACACTTTACTTATCAAGCCATTAACATCTAGAACATGTAATGGCTTTGGAAAATGAGGCAGTAAATAGAAGCGTGAAGCCTCCCATGTGTTTCTGTTGTTTGTTTCAGAGGGAGGAGTTTTACCTGGTGAAGTGGAAGGGCTTTTCAGAGTCGGAGAACACCTGGGAACCAAAGAGAAACCTGAAATGCCCCAAACTGATGAAGCAGTTCCATTTGGACCTGGATCAGGAGCTAAGGCAGCTCAAGAGACGCTATATCCCTAAAAAGTTAGATAAGGATATTACCTCAGTTCTCATTCAGAAAGCCAAACTGCGACAGAGTCTGCAGCGCTGGGAAGCCCATTTGAATCAGACTCGTAACCACCCCGGTCGTATTTTTGTCATAAATGAAGTGGACCTCGAGGGCCCCCCCAAAAACTTCACCTACATCAACAACTACAAAGTCGGCCCAGGTATCGTGTTAGACGAGATGGCTGTCGGTTGTGAGTGTAAGGACTGTTTAGAGAAGCCGGTGAAAGGCTGCTGCCCCGGGGCCTCCTTGCACCGCATGGCTTACAACGACAGGGGGCAGGTACGGATCCGGCCCGGACTGCCCATATACGAGTGTAATTCACGATGCAGCTGTGGCCCTGACTGTCCCAACAGAGTGGTGCAGAAGGGCGTCCAGTTTGACCTGTGCATCTTTAAGACAGAGAATGGTCGGGGGTGGGGTGTTCGCACACTTCAGCACATTAAGAAGAACACATTCGTTATGGAGTATGTGGGAGAGGTAAGACTGATGCCGAGGTGTTTTTTCTCTCCAGTCAATCAGTTCTTTAACACTTTAAGCGTTTTGCCCAGGGGCGTCAGGGAAGACTAACGTGTATAAACTCCCGATCTAAATATCTGTATGAAAGAACCCAGTAACTAGGCATCAAAGCTCTAATTGCTGATATTATGTTGACTGATGATATTTAATTATTACTATTATTTTATAATTTATTTACTTTGAAGAGTAAAATTTAATATCACAACAGAATTTAGCCTCATCAAATTTTTGATCTCTAATGAAGATGTAATTAATAGAATAAGTGTCCCTTCCAGCAAATTACACAAACCCACACTGTGTAAAACACCAACACGTCTGTGTTAATTAACATAAACTTTATGACACAGTGTGGAAATAGGAACCTGACAAAACTAAATCACTTCAATTACAGTCAATGGTATTAGCTTGAAGTTGAAAATGTGCAGTATAAAAGATAAAAGCTGTTCTTGTACCGTAGGAACTTATCTGTAGAAGTTAGCTACTGGGAGGAATAGCAGTGTGACAAAACGTTATAATGAATTTTGTTATAATGTATGTTTTTAAGGTATTTTTCAGCTGTAGTTTGATGCTTTTGCCACTAGTGAACTAACTGATAAATTAGTCCCACCCACCTCTATAAGCCACTGTTCTACTCCTGTTACTAATGAATTGCTGAAATGGCTTGTTCACTTCCCTTTGTCCGTTGTCCTTGTTACCGGCGTGCAGCCTGTCCAGGTGTCCGGTCTATGACAGGGCAGCACACAGAGATCCTCTCACTCATGCAGCCAGTTTCGCGTTAAGCTGAGTACATGGCTGGGTGATGGGAGGAAGCTGGAGTTAACTGACCCGGTCCATCCCAGGTCCTTCTAGAGGTGCTCGCCACTACACCACTGGTTCAGTTAAACACAGCGTGAACTGAAGCCAGGAAAAATGACACGGCCTCCTGAGTCGGTCCTCAGTGTGACCTTTCCAAAGCACGACGTTCTCTTAACTCTTAAGTGATCTCAGCTAGTTCCTCTGCGGCTAGCAGGACACCTTTACGCTCTTCTCTCTCTACTTCTTGGTGATCCTGTGTTCCCATACGAAGTTCCCTGTGTCTGATACACCAGAACAGCCCATAAGAGCATTGTGCTCCCACAACCTTGTTTACTGTGGGATGGGTTGAATACCTCTGTAGCTACAACCACTGGCTTGAGTAAATGGATGGGTTAGGTTAATAACTGGGTTTGTGTTAAATGACTTCTTTCGTGTAGGTTTTGTTTTCACTGGTGATGTCTTTCTTTATTTTTTGTTCTCAGATCATCACAACAGATGAAGCTGAGAGAAGGGGTCATGTGTACGACCGCCAGGGCTCAACGTATCTGTTTGACCTGGACTATGTGGAGGATGTGTACACGGTGGATGCAGCTCATCTAGGCAACATCTCCCACTTTGTCAACCACAGTGTGAGTGTCTTTAAAATATGTGCTGTTATTGAGAGATTCAATGATAAAAACAACACTAACAGAAAGTTACTATGTTATATGTGAGTTGATCGTATCGGTGTTAGTGAGCCATGTGCAGGGGGACGGGACGTCACTGCTGTCTCTTCAATACATCAGAGATTATGGTGGTTTCTGCTGACCACATGTCTCTAATAATGACCCTGCTGCTCACGATAAACCTGCTAATGACTTTGGTTTTAGGGAAAAAACTTTTCAAGTTTTGCAGGACAAGAATTACTTCTAATGTCCCTCTAACGTATTTTATAATGACATTTCATTAAATGATTTGTTCTGACTGTTTTCTGGCCACGGCGTCTCAGAGCGCTGGTGTCACGAGTGTGGGCGGGAGGCCACCTACAGACCTTAGAACCTAACACACGCTGTGTCTTGGCGACCGTGAAAAAGGAGGAGGACACAGTGAAATACAGTGTGCATGAGAATATGTTACCTGATCACAGTCGCATTGCAGCACCTTCACTTTTTGACTGTTTCTCGCAACAACAAACACAAAAAATTTTGAGTAGCTGCTGTTAAAGATTGTAATCTAAAAAAATTGACAGCTCTGCATGTCGTGGACACGTTAAACTGCTTTGAGACGTAGTGTTGAGGCAAATTCCCCAAATGTGGCAGAAGTGTATTTATTCCATACCCTGCACGGCTGCATATCCACTGAAAAACATCCAGAAGCATATGGTTTGTTGTTTTTCCTTTACTTCCTACAGCTGCTAGGTTGGTTTGGTTCTTAGTTTATATACAGCGTTTACTTGTCTTTCCTACCTGCTGTGCTGCCTACAGGCAAAGCAAAGACTTTTACAATACAACAAGGATCAAGGTTTGTGGTAAAAATTAAAACATTAACGGAGAAGAGTGCAGTAAGTCAACAATGTTACTGAAGGAACATGCAAAAACCTACAACATGAAGGGCAGAAGTGCTGATTGAAATGATTTAATAATCAAACCAGGTATGTATAACAGATGAGACACCTTGTTTTCCTCCATCTATTGTTAAAGATGGTCGACTACCTAGAGATGAGAGAGCCAAAGACACAGCCTGGTGGACTGAAGCTTTCATCCTCCTTCCTTCTGTAAAGTAGTAAAGTGTCACTGTGAAGACGGTGAAGCTGCAGCCAGGTGTCTGGCGCTGGGCGATGCCCGTGTGTAGGGGACACCGTCTACCCAGTTAGGCTTCTCTGTTTGAAACTGAGAAGTAGTTTAGCTAGCGTCTGTCGTGACATATGGTGGCTCTACTTTTGTTTAACATTAAGAGCTAGTGATAGAAGCTCACTCGGCTGCTCTGAGTTTGGAGCTTCTGTGTGCATCGTAAGGTATGTATATTCTGCACAGAGTGCATGACAAGCTCGTGACACATGTTTAATGTCTTCTCACAGTGTAATCCCAACCTCCAAGTATTCAACGTGTTCATTGACAACATTGACGAGCGGCTTCCGAGAATTGCTTTATTTTCAACGCGGGCTATACGGGCAGGAGAAGAACTCACCTTTGACTACAAGATGCAAAGTAAGTGTAACTGATTCAGCTTCATTTCCAGCTAAACGTTGGCTGTAGTCCTCTGTTACCGGTCAGCCACAGGCATTAGAGCTGCAGCTCTGCCAGCCACACTGCACCTGAAGTTAGAAGGGGACAGAATGTTTCTGTTAATTAGCAGAAACAAAATGGGACAAACTGAATCAGAATTGATAATATTCAAACGATACTCGGCCTGGATACTCAATCATCCAGTTACCAGTGTCTTTGAAGTGAAGTGAAACTGAGATGCACTGAACCTGCTTGTCTTGCCTCAGGTTGTTATGCTGAGAAGCGATTTCCCTTCTGCAACTCTGATTATTATGATCATTTTAGTGATGAGTTCTTTACTATAATAAAAAGCAGCAGTGAATAAATAACAAAAAAATCAATTAAAATAAAATTTGTCAACAAGAATAATAATAATGTCAAGACTAAACTAATTTGGTCTAAATGAAGAGCATCGCTGACTCAACTCCAGTTCCTGCGGTGCCTTCATGTTTTTCTCACAGCTAAGACCCAACAACTAAAGATGCACTAATGGGAAGCAGAGGAGCAAAATGCTTTTAGTGACGAGGCACCAGTTGATGTGGATCAGCTGTGGTTGAGCCAAGAGTAATGGTTAGTAATGTAGAGTATATATGAATATGAACGTCTAGTCATTGATTAAAAGCCTCCTCTGTATTGGTTGTGTGTGTATATAGTCACTGGTACAGTACACGCTGCAAAGTCAAATGGTTAAAAACAAGGGAAGAGAAGATTTAAGATGAACCAAATCATACGAGCTCATCTACGAGACCTGTCCTTGCTGCTTGATTGCTTCTGCTGACAGAAGGTCCGGTGTCGTTTCTAAACTCTTTGCTAACCTGACGTCTGTGCTTTCAGTTGATCCCGTTGACACTGAAAGCACCAAAATGGACTCCAGTTTCAGCCTAGCGGGGCTCCCCAGCTCTCCAAAGAAAAGGATTCGGGTGGAGTGTCGGTGTGGATCAGACTCGTGTCGAAAATATTTGTTCTGATGACAGACCGCTTTGTATAAAGATGTTGATTAATGTACAGATTTTAAATGAATGTGAATTACATTTTTTATTTAGTTTATATAAGCCGAAAGCTGCTGTCAGCTTTTTTTCCCAACACAGCTTTTTAAAGATTCTGGGATTGGGTTCGTCTACGTCAGAAGCTTATTAAAGAACCTGTTTCACATGAGTTCACCATCCTTTTGTGTAAAACGGTTTTGTGCTCTAAAAATATTGGTGAAGCATGATATTCCAGAATTTCTACTCGCCAAGGCATCAGCTCGGATGTGGCAAAACGGCCGAGGATCACCTGCATCTTCCTTTACGTTTTCCTAGATCTAGTTGTTCCTCGGAGCGTCAAATAACTGCCCTGGCACCAGGAGACAGCTTAGAGACGCGTTTACGGTCCAGTTCGTCTACGGAGCTCGGCCGGTTGTCATTTGGTTGAAGTAATGCTCGTTTGCTCACTCGCTGGTCATTTAGCTCCTGTTTCTTTATTCTGGCTTCTGTCGGATTCTTCTGTGTTACACAGAGACGCTCTGTGTAAGAATACTCGTGTCGTTGCTCAAACCAGATGACAACAATCGTGCTTTTGCTGGGGAACAGGTTGTAATCGTTCTTTTCTCTGTCGCGCTTGTTGATTGCTATGAATTATCAGTGTATATTTTAATCATATTATATTTATGTGTGCTTTTTATAGGTGAAAAACAATGTAAATAAATGCTTTCGATGCTTTCTGCTGAGTGAGTAGTTTTATTCTAGCATGTTGCCACTAGAGGGAGCTTTTAGTTTGGCTAAAACTATTACTAACGTTACGTAGACAACCTAGTTGAAAAGCAACATAATCTGCTAAATGACGGGTTTTATTAGTGTGGTCACAACTGGACGCAGCAGTGAGAAGCCGTGTTTCAGGTCGTGTGCTCACGTCCTCAAACGCGACTGGTTGGTTGGTGGTACCAGGTAAAGCGTCCCTTCACTGAGCAGCACCACAGACTGGGTTCACTCGTCACATTACAGGCCTCCTGTTCTTTAGAGGAGCAGCCTTTTCTTGAGTTCGCATGGAAACTATTCCAATGAGAAATGTTTGTGTAGATGAAAAAGCTTAGCTTTGGAATGAACTGCCTGCTTCAGCTGCCAGTCATTCTTTACAGTTCTATACATTAGGCCAAGTAGAACCTTGGGGTCACCCACAACAATGTTAAGATGCCTTGATTTCGGAGAAGACTTAAACAAAAAGAGTAAAGTAACACGTTTCAGTGAGTCGGCTTGGTACCGCTCTGAACACGCCTCGGCTCAGGATGTGGGTCAGAGTGCTGTCCAGTGCGTCTGGCTGTCGTGGACTTGACCCTGTGTGGTGGGATTGCTTTGGATTTGCTGGATTTCCTGAGCTCCAGCTGAGGAGCCGCAGGTGGTTGATGCCAGTTAGAGGTGATTAAGCCGCACCAGGCAGACGGCTGGTGTCTGGGTCAGATGATTATGGCTCCGCGTCTAACTGCGTTCAACTGAAAACGTTTGTAGCCTCATCGAGTGTCAGTTCACTGAAGCGTCAAAAGCGTCATCTAGTCATTATCCCGAGCAGTGAACAGACTTAGCGAGATGTTCAACCACGTGGTGCATAAAGCAGTAAACTAGTTTTTGTCATGTTGCTTTAGTTTCCCCTGTCCTGACATTATACACACATATTAAAACTAAAACCCCCATGGTGCAAAAATGCAGCCACTTTTTATAACAGAGAACTCGGGGAAATTGCAGCATCTGACTTTGTCTTAGATTTTCGGATGAATCGGTCGCTTCAGGCGCGTTAGTTAGTTACAAACATCACTTCTGACTGAACGTGAAGCCAAGCTGCCCAGTGTTTGGCTTCATGAGGTCAAACCTTCAATAAGACAAAGAGGCTCGTGTCTGCAGCCACGCTGGGCGTCTCACACTTTATCTCAAGCATTTTAACTCCATTGGTCATAAATATATACAAAAAAATCCACAATAATTCCGCAGCTGTAACACAGACAGTTACAGTGAGCTTCACTGCGTCGAACATTCAGATCTTTGTGTCAAAAACTGTCAACGTGGGCAATTCTGAGAAAAAATTTGAAGCAGTCGCATCTGCCTCAGACGATCTGATCACCAGGAACTAAAACAGGCAACTGAACCAACGTCGGCATCGTCTACGAGTCCACCCTTTCCCAGGCTTTTGTCCATGGCTCCCCTGACCCAACAGAAAGCAGCTCGCCAGTCTGTGGCACATACGTCAGTTCTTCTTGTTCTGCTTTAGTCCCGTGATTTGACAGGAAGTGTTCTGTTGAACGTGTGGCGCACACAGACGAGACACGTTCCTCCTCTTTGTTGCATTGGTTTGACATTTTTAATGGAGTAAGGCCATAATTCAAAAATAAAACACGATCACAGATTCTCGATGGCATGCTCGTTCTACCTCGCCCACTGTTTTCAGACATTCACTAATGACTTACAATCTGTCAATTTATACGTTACACAAGTTTCATTTTCAGACGGAAACCCTTCAGTATGCTGATGATGAATACAATCTAATTTCAGTTAGAACTGAATATCAGTGCCAACGAGACAAAAACTCATCTCTAGACTTATTCTGTTACTCAGACGTCTTCAGTTACTTCCATTTGCTCTGCAGCGTTTGTTTCACTTTAGCGTAGCATCAGCGAACTGCTTTCTCTGTGGTGACTGGGAGCATTTCACATCATTACAGAAAGAGCAGAAACTAGAGGCTCCGTCCCTTAAAGCGGCTGTGATACAGGGGAAGAAAAGAAGGCCGGACACATCTGAATCAAAATGATCACTGAAAACATTTCATCTGTTTATTCCCAAACCTGTGTCAGTAAAAGCCATTTTCTGAAATGCTTGTCCCTGTTCTGCTTGAAGAGTGACTTTACAGTAACTTTCTTTTCAGTTGTTTCCTATTGCTTCAGTTTGAGGAGTAAATTTCAACATATTTCAATACTGAGAAAGACTAAACGACATGTGGACAAGTTTTCTTTTCCTCTAGATGATGAGACAAGGAAGAAGGAAGTAAACTACTACTCAAACCTGTGAACCACAGGAACCAATGTCAGCGGTCAGGAACCTAATTCAACCTCCAGCATGAGTAAAGCTGCAGCTCGTCAGCCAGCCAGTAGAAGGTGAACTTTCCCTGCATGGGTGGTCGCTGAGCGCACCCACAGAAGCCTCCGCTGTCAGAGTCGACCCGGCGCCGAGCGAAGGCTCGACTTCAGCTATGAACAGGTCTGTCATCAAGCTTTGGAAACGCTGGGCTCGTCAGCATCTACTGGACGCTGCTATTCTAGCTACAAAAACACCCTCTTGACATGTGAGCTGTTACACAAAGCTGAGAGAAAACAGGTCTTATACTGACTTCTGTCTGTTCTCTGACGACAGAATGAGAGCAGAACAACAAACAGCACTTCGTGGTGTTTCCTTCCTACGCATGAAACGACTTCCTCATGAACACAAGCGTCTACTTCTAGAACGCAAACCGTTATTTTCTAGACTAAACCAGCCATGAACTCACTGTAGCAGTCTGAGACCAGACCGACCTAGTTTCCCCTGATTCCTCCGCTACATGACATGTTCCACAGGCCATCGCTTTCCCTCCATCCATACATCATCTGACTCTCACCTTCTCAGAAACAGCGAAGGAGCTCATCACCATCATCTGCATCAACATGCTGCCTTTGTCTTTTCTACTATAAACCGATTGAATTTATAATCATTTTCAGGCCTGGCTCTTACAGTCATTTTCATCTTTGATCAAATTTCTACCTGTAGATAATAAAAGCTTGTAGTTTTAGCCTTCGGACAGAGATCTGTTTCAGACACAACATTAACTGATGATCATCAGACTTCCTCTCACCTCCCACTGTTGTTATACATATGAACTAATCGAGCCTGTTGGGAAATGTTAGGTTTCAACATTGCTTCTTTGTTCCTCCTATGACCAAACCGATTTGCTTTGACAATGACACATTATAAGCCGCGTGTGTTTAAAGCACGGACGACGGGAATACATGCTTCACATTTCCAGCTTTCTGTCATTACCCTCTAAGTTGACACCACTGCAAAACAAGTAGCGTGGAGCTAAACATAAACATCTTTCCTCCACGCGAACATCATCACATCCTCAGTTTACATGACACAATAAGGCTCTCGTGGCAAATGAGGTTTAGTCCTGCAGCAGGCTGGTAGGTGGGAAAGGAGCCCTTTCTTTAAGTCGTTGTTAAGGAAGAAACAGACAATAGGGTTGACCCCAGCTTGGGCGAAACTCATCCACACGGTGGTGGAGAGGTACCGGTGCGGTATTGTGCAAGCCTTGACGAACACCCTCCAATAGCAAGCCACTATATAAGGAGACCAGAGCACCAGGAAGAGCAGCGTGATCACGTAGAACATCCTGCCGAGCTGTTTCTCCGCTTTAAACTCCTCCATGCCTAATAGGCGCCGGTTCTGGTTGTGCAAGTTTTGCCGGATTCCCAGCAGAGTAGGAGGCATCGGGCCCCTGCCAAAGCCTGCAATCCAGTTGGCTGCAGCTTGGCCAGTAGCACCTGGCCCGTGGAAGGTCCAGTTCTGACTGATAGCTGGCACCATCTGGACTGGCTTCATCTTCCGGTGTTTGTACTCAAACAGAAGTAGCTTCATGTAGACAACATGGGTGGCCAGAATGAGCACAGCCAGCATTAGCATGAAGCCTAGTGTATCGTTAGCCTTAAAGTAGCGGTGCTCAAAGATGCACTGGTCCTCCTCACGGATGAATTTGTAGGTGCCCACGTCAAAAACCGGTGGAAAAGCCATCGCCACAGACAGCGTCCAGACCATACACACCACGGCCACACACGTCCAGAATGTCATGCGCTTGGAGTAAAAGCGGTGGTGTGCTATGGCCATGTAGCGCGTCACGCTGATGCAGAACAGCATAAAGGCTGCGTGGAAGCAGAAGAGCACCGCCATGAAGGCCACTACCTTGCAGCTCAGCACACTGTAGGTCCAGGCTGAGCCGTTCTTTATGGACACCAGCACGAAGGGGAAGCAGATGGCCGAGCGAATGGTGTCTGCCAGGCACAGGTCCAGCAGGAAGTAATAAGGAGCCTTGTGCAAGGCTCGGTCCCGCAGCACCAGCAGAGACACCACCAGGTTGCCGAGCAGGCTGATGCAGATGATCAGCCCCAGCAGCACCAGCTTGACATACGTGGACACAGTTGACGCGGGGCTCTCGGCTACCAGGCTTCCTGCAGTAGCCGCCACGGCGGCCATTGGACCAGCAGGCCCTTCACTGCTCTGGTTTCCATTCGCCATCTCAACAGCCTCCCCCACACCACCCATGCCACCTTTTCTCTAAACACCAAAGCCGCCACGCCACGGCTGCCGCCTCCGACTGCTGCTGGTTCTTTCGTCTTCGTGGTTTCTTCCGTTCTGCAGTTCACAAGGAACAGGAGCGCCCCGATCCACATCGCCGCATTTCGAAGGGTCGTTTGGTTGGTATATCACGTTGTGTCACGTCCTGGTCCTCTCCAAGAGCCTGCAAACAATCACAAAGGACAAGGTGTTAGCGTTTGCGGCAGCCTAACGCGGATGCTGAACCCTAGACCTTTATTTTGAAGTTTAAGGTGCCCTTCTCTGCCTGGACAGCTGCTTCAGTTCTAACAGTGGCTTTGTCTGTGACCCCAGGGAGGATAAATAATCAAGCCGTGACTTATTTTTATAGCAGTGTGTCCACGAGTAACACGGACTCAGTCAAACGACTTTAGATCAGACGTCTGTCAGCTGGAAGAGAAAATCATTTAACAGGCAAAGAAAAACACAAACAGAACTGACCACATTAAATTAAAGGTGATTTAAATAAACCCCCATCTCTGCTACTGAGCAGCCCAACAATGTCCCAATAACTGACGGTTACACCTCAGAGACAAAAGACACGTCAGGATATTAGTGTAACATGGACCTTGACTGTAAATGTTAACTGTAAAATGATCACAGTCCTCAGGGAAACACGGTCCATCCTAGAGCGGTTGGCCCTTAAACTACAGGGAGGCGGCGAACCAACCAAACGCACTGAGAGGCCAAGGCTGGACGCTGAATAAAGCCTCGCTGAATCCAGGTCTGACACCAGCCGCGAATCATCAGGACCATTACAGCCTTTCTGAACGCAGCCCGGAGCTATGAGGAGCTGAGCCGCTGTCTTGAAGGAGGGGCTTTGCCGAGCTGGAAGTTGGTTGGCGGTGGAGGGCAGAGTCACTGCGAGCAACCGGGTAGCAACAGCAGCAGCAGCCCTGGCGACCAGCTCACTGGATGAGAGTCAGCATCCGGCCTCCCACTGCACAGGCTGCGAAGTCCCACTGCACAGCCTGTCCGTGAAGCGGCCTCCATTATTTATCATGTGAAGCATAAGCACGCGCGCTGCGAAACCGAACGCGGCGCCTCTTACCTGCTGCGGCTGCTCGTCCGGCTCCGTCGAGCGGCTCCAGGGACAGTGACCTGCTCCGGCGAAAACGTGCTCAGCGGCCGATTTAAAGGAGCCAATTCTGCGCTTCCGCTTTTTTCTGGTGCACGTCATGTCTCCGTGTTTTCCACGGGAGCCGGTGCCGCTGAAAACCCAAACCCACAGACCCAACGCGACGCGGCTTCATTGTTTACGACCGTCCTACTGTGGCGTCAGTGAACGCATCTTCTGCGCGAGCTGTGCGGGCCCATGGACCGTGGCTCCGGTCGAACCGAGGCAGCCCTCACGTCTGACGGCCCCAGACCCAGCTAGCGGCTGGCCGGCCGCCGGGCCCAGGCCAGCGGCTTCGGGCTGCGGGACGACTGCGACGCCAAATCTCATCCTGCCCCGTAGCCCATGAGCAGGAGACGCAGGACAGCGCTGCGGGTGGAAACGCGCTCAACAACACGACAACAGCGTCCGAGTGTCGAACAGGCGACTCCTGCTGCCGGCACCGGTTCTAATCCCGCCTGAGTGGACCGAGGCAGGGGCGGACAAGGAGGTGGCCGTGGGCAGCCCCCCCCCCCACAGCCACTGATTGGACAAACGGAGCCGAGTTCAGTGGCAACAACCCATCAATTCCAATATCATTACACGATGCACATAATAAAGATTAGTCAAAGCTCACCCGCATTGAATCCTTGCTGTACCTGCCTCTTTCATTCGGTTCATTTTTAGTAATATCACAGACAAACAAAAAGCAGCTGTTCATCTCCAGGCTCGGGTCAGGTCTGTTGGGCTGCTCTAAACTTCTGATGAAATCAATCGTACTTTTATTTCAGGTCAGTCGGTCTCTGTTCCACAAAGCACATAGTCAGGGCACGAAGTGTGACCCACGCTTTTCTACTAAGCAGAGCATCTTTGAGTTGTCTCCATGGACGCTCTGTGTCCTCGGTGCCTTATTGGTGGCGTCAGAGGCTCCGTTGCTGCTTGGCCCCGAAGTCTGTGGACTGAAGCTCATTCCTTCTACACACGTCTCCACATGCTGTTAGTGACTGCGACTGGCTGCTACGTCTACTATTCTCTAAGCTTGATGTTTTAAACGATACTTTAATGCATTGGGCTTGTTCTGTTCTCTGCCTGTATCCTGCTGTCTAAGCTTTGAACTATTTACATGCCTTCAGGTCAGAGGACCAGGATGAGGTCGTGGCCCGGCCCGGCCCGGCCCGGCCAGCCTCCGGGGTTTCGTGTAGTTGGGCCTCAGCGGCTGCCTGCTCTGCAGAAAGCTGCGCGCTGTAAAATGCCTGCGCAGCTTCCTCCTCATTACTGGCTCAGTGTCATGTGCGGCAGGATTTCGTGATGCTATCGCACATTTTTCACACCAGGTTTATGACTTGTGATACTAATCATCAGGTTTCATCTGCATTCTTTAAATTCCTGCTGTTTGTGTTGCATGTGAGCGGAACATGCTTGTTTTCAGCAGCTCGGACTAAATAGGTGGTTTCGTGTCAAACAGTCGGGCTGAGCTTCCAGCAAGGTCAGCAATAAACCGACGCCACTGACTAACGTCCTTGTTATCCTGATTATTTTCACTTTCACACGGGTCTGTTTGGTCGGCCCGACTCTAAAAAGGGAATTTTCAGGTGTGACTCACCGAAGTGTTTTTGTTATCGCAGCAGCACGGGCTGAAATTTGACCCAGAAAAGGTATGAAAATTGATATAAGTGAGTCCTCACAAAGAAAGCGTAGGCAACAGTGGGATCGCGTAACGAGAGGCATCAGCAGAAAAGAGTTACAACGTAATTAGACTACTGCTGTGAAACATGTGTGTCAATAAATATAAAAGCGTTTCTACCGGCATCAGCAGCACATGAGAAGCCGTGAACCTCAGTGCTGTGCAGACACATCTCCCTGAACCGTCGTGTGTTTGAAGGACAGAACGTGAAATGACAAATGCAAATGAACCTGATTTTATCTCGCGTTTCCATGATTCATTTATTCAAATGCAACACTTTGAAAACCACCTAAGCTGACACAGCACTTTATGTGGAACATATAGATGATGCGACGCTCAGCAGCAGACGTCTCTACGTCCGCGTGGAGCCTGGATGCGTGAGCCCAACTCGCAGGAGACGCGTTGGCAGCGTGTGCCACCAGAATCAGCCAGTGTGGAGAGTCTGACTCTGGTCCCTGTTGTCTACTTCAGCCCAAGACGCCCTGACGCGCTGGAGCACGGATGCTGCTCATGAAGTGATTGTGTTGAACACGCGTGATCCGTACACACGGACATTCCAGCGAGCAGAGGCCGCCCGACCCCTGGCCTGGTCTCGCCCTCGCTCCCGCTTGCCCCCAGTGACTCCCCCTGTTTCCCCCTGTCCAGTAGGTCACCTGCCCCCTTTCACCTGTGCCTCCCTTCTGGCCTCGGGCTTTACCCGGGTCGCCTGTTCTCCATGCGACCACCGCTCCACTCATCCCTGCCCCAGGTCATGGACGCTAGTTTTGTGAAACCTGGTTTGGAGTTTTCTCGTTTTATGCCGGAAGCATCGCTTGGATGTAAACTTCGTTAATTCAGCCGCGTTTCGACAAGTCATTTTGGAGACTGGCCTGTGCGAACCAAGTGTTAGCGCTGAGGTGAAGTCCTCCACCTCGGTGTTTCCGGCCCGGCCTGTGTTAAGTTAGAGAACGTTGCAGCGACGTGGATGAAACCAGCTAAGAGGAAATTAAAAGTGTCTTTTTACATCAAAATATGAGAATTCACAAGATGTAGTGTTTATAGTGATTTCCTCCACCAGATATGTTTCTGTTTTAATGTACACGTGATGCATAATTTCATCTGGAGCTGTTGTAGGGGTTGCAAAACATGTGTTGCACAGAAAAAATAGGTGCACATTCAGCAAGGGACCAAATGAAGAGGCCCTGAAAAGATGAGCTACCTAATAAGGTCAATAATAAAGACGAGATGTTCTTCCGCTGTGCCTCAGTGGCATTCTGTTGGCTGAGATAACCTTTGACAACACCAAAAACAACCTCAGAACAAGCTGTAAACACCTGTTAGAATGTCATACGGCATGTTACTGGGCTTTCCCCCCGCTTACAGCAGTTAATGCTTCCTCCTCGAAAAGCTACTGGTCTACCACTCGAGGTTGTTGATATTGAAAATGACTGAAATGATGAGTTTACACAGAACAATCACTTTGACTCCAGGAAATAATATTTCCGAAGCGTTTGAATCTAAACGAGACATTCGGGCTCAAACAGTCAAACGTCTGGGGTGTAAATTATTTCTAGGCTGTAGGTGGGTTCTTCCATTTCAAGGCTTTTTAGAGTAAAATGGCGTCGTGCTACTGGTGATTTCTGTTACTGGCGCCTAGAAACACGAGATCAGAAACCGTGGCACGTTAAACACACGCGTGTTATGTGAGGTGTCCTTCGGTGCCTTTGTAATGGGAAGGAACTGGAACTCACACATTTGAAGGACGCTTTTCAGTCCTGGGCTGGAACATCTGGCTGCAGGCTGCACGCACACGTTCGCTTCTCCTGCCTGGTTGTCCTGGATTCACACCCATGTGAAAAACAAAACTTAGCTGGGAAAGTCCCATCACTGCTCGCTGTGAGCGTGAATCCAGCAGCATCTGCATGTACAGAACACCATCACAAGAACAAGCTCTTTGTGGGTTCACCAAATTAAAACATCAGTGGTGTCAAAGTGCAAAAAGGCAGTTTGCTCAACCGACTGTTGCCTGCTTCAGTTTTCACTGATTCATATTTGTGGATTTATTAAACCTTTGCCACTGTCATCACATGCATCTCTTCTGTTGAAGCGAGATGATCTGGAATCTGTAACAACCACGTCGCTTTCATTGCAATGAATCAGAAACAAGAGCAGAAAAAGCTGAAGGACGTGAATGAATAACTTTAAGCGAGAGGCCAGAACCCTTTAACCCTGTGAAACGTCGTTGCTTCATTCATGGCTTTGCTATGACAACACTGAGTTCATAGAAAAGCTGTGTCAGATAATTCATCTTTTCAAGTAATTCCATTAGTTGAATACACGTGGGACTGATTTAAAAAGACAGATACCAAAGGTTGTTTCCTCTGAAGTTCTGAATTTAGGACTTTCACTCTAAAATGCCATGTCGCTGCTTTAATCGAACGCGTCAGAGGAAGGAGTGAATCACTGGCATATCGACAATATGGTTTTCACTCTGAATCACGTGGGGCATCATCATTTACTGTACACATGCACGTCTCCCAGAAGTTTGTCAGCAAAATTCAAAACCTAAATTGTCACCTCATCACCCTGCGCTCGGTCATAGGATCAGAGAGTACAGTCATCAAAACTGTTGTCACGCTGCCGTTATTCACGCAGTGAGACTCAGCGATGTCCAGACTCCACATGGAGGCTTTTGCGTTTGTGCACAAGCAAAGTGATGCATTGCTTCCAGTGCACATCCACATCATCTGTAAGAAGAAACTAAAGCAAGAGACCCAACCAGGCTGAATTCACTTAGTGGGTTCAGTTTGCTTAATATCATCAAAATCAGCTCCATCCGTTAGACGCTGCTTTTGAAAGTGAATACGATGAATCTGGGCAGTGACTGGAAACGAACCCATTCAAATCGAACGCTCAGGATTTGGCTCAGGGCAGTTTTAGAGCTTTAGGAGCCGGAGGCTGTTCGAGCTCCCTCTTCTCAGACAGCTTGTGAAGGTTTTCTTGTTTCACGCGCTGAGCTCGGGCCTGGGTAGCACCAGAACCTGCCTTGCTGCAGGTCACCGGTGGTGAGGGTCTCAGGAACGTGTACTGCTGTTCAGTGTGAAGATGAGCAGAGCCCTTCTCCTCTGTCAGCTCACTGAACGCGGCCCAGCTGACCTGTGCTGAACATCAGCCTCAGGACGCTCGGCTGCTGTGAAGGTGTCGCTGTGTTGTGATTTGATGATGTGCGTTATGGTGACATATAAATACTGCGTGGAAGTGCTTTCATGTGCGCTTTTCCTCTGACTCCTCCATCAGGTGAGTGTTTACCTTCACGCCAACATCTGCTTTCTCCTGCTTTAATAGTGAAATATTTATCATTTACCTAAATTAAAGTAAAACTAAAATATTCACGTGATTGAGGTGAGTCCAGGTGCAGCTGTTACTGTTTTTATTCTAGTTTTCAGACATGCATCCGTCTGCTGTCGGAGCTTTGACTGTTTGACTTTTCTTGAACATTTAGTTGCTGAAAACCATATTTCCTGTGGAATAACTCCCCCTCTGAAGTATCTTGAAGTATCACCCCTGAAGAGAGAAGGAAGCCAGAGGCAGGCAGGAGATTCTGCAGACAGGTGATACGGTAAGTTTGCGGCAGTTTTACATCAAATCTTCTGATCTGTGCTGGGATCAGTAATAGCATGTGAAGGATAACGGTACATGTGAGAGGAGAGCAGGACGTGGCCTGATGGTAACACCGCGATTTCAAATCAAGATGAGTGGTTTCATGCTACGGGAACCAGAACTCGGACGCGTTTGTGATTTTAAAGCACGTTCCTATGCTTTATCACACGCTTCACTCATTTTAAACAGTATATATGCATATTTCCGTGAAGTTGTATTTTTTATTCACCTGCAAAATAACGTCAAATAATCCAGAACAGCCCAGCGTCGTGTCGCTGTGTCTGCTTAGATGAGAAGCCTCAGCAATTAAAGCTCACTGGTGTCGTTGTAGCTTCACTTACAGCTTTTAGAACATAACCTTCAAAGTTGTAGTACATTAAATATGCTACCAATAATAATAATAATATATGTACTGAAGCGTAGGATTTATGTAACAGAACATCACACACCAGCTCAGGACCTTTCTGAATGAGTGCGTGTTTTTTCTGGAGAATGTGGGTTTGTTGTCTGACGTGTGTTCTGGTTCCTATGGATCATGGCCAGGGCTGCATTTCCCCTCACACAATATCTGGACCATCAAGTGCAGTGGGATGTGAATATTTGAATAGACAGGAGTATGAATAGTAGAAATACGACACTAAATGTTCTTTGCTCATTTCGGTTGCATTTTACCTGCTGAGCTAAAAGAGGTTCATGGTACACGTTCATCTAATGTGTCATTAAAAGCCATGAACCTGGCAGATCTGTGACCAGTATCTCCAGTATGTCAGTACTCAAACTAACTGCACAGACGTTTAATCACCATTAAACCATTAACGTTCAGGTGATAGAAACAAACCCATCAAATTACGATTAGTTGTGAAACTTCAAGTCTTTCAAACAACGACCAAACCTGACTTTCCATTTCATTCACATTCCTTTAGTTCTGATTTCAGTAACCACCCCCGTATGACCTATGTACGGCATTACTGCACAACTACCCTTAACTACCCCTAACTACCCTCAACTACCCTCATCTATCCCCTCAACTACTCTTAACTACCCTTAACTATCCTCATCTACCCCCTTAACTACCCTCATCTACCCCCTTAACTACCCTCATCTATCCCCTCAACTACCCTTAACTATCCTCATCTATCCCCTTAACTACCCTCATCTATCCCCTCAACTACTCTTAACTACCCTTAACTACCCTCATCTATCCCCTCAACTACCCTCAACTACCCTCATCTACCCCCTTAACTACCCTCATCTAGCCCCTCAACTACCCTCAACTACCCTTAACTACCCTTAACTACCCTCATCTATCCCCTTAACTACCCTCATCTATCCCCTCAACTACTCTCAACTACCCTCAACTACCCTTAACTACCCTCATCTATCCCCTTAACTACCCTCAACTACCCTTAACTACCCTCGTCTATCCCCTTAACTACCCTCAACTACCCTTAACTACCCTCATCTATCCCCTTAACTACCCTCATCTATCCCCTCAACTACTCTTAACTACCCTCATCTACCCCCTTAACTACCCTCATCTATCCCCTCAACTACCCTCAACTACCCTCATCTACCCCCTTAACTACCCTCATCTAGCCCCTCAACTACCCTCAACTACCCTTAACTACCCTTAACTACCCTCATCTATCCCCTTAACTACCCTCATCTATCCCCTCAACTACTCTCAACTACCCTCAACTACCCTTAACTACCCTCATCTATCCCCTTAACTACCCTCAACTACCCTTAACTACCCTCATCTATCCCCTTAACTACCCTCATCTATCCCCTCAACTACTCTCAACTACCCTCAACTACCCTCATATATCCCCTTAACTACCCTCAACTACCCTTAACTACCCTCATCTATCCCCTTAACTACCCTCAACTACCCTTAACTACCCTCATCTATCCCCTTAACTACCCTCATCTATCCCCTCAACTACTCTTAACTACCCTTAACTACCCTCATCTATCCCCTCAACTACTCTTAACTACCCTTAACTACCCTCATCTACCCCCTTAACTACCCTCATCTACCCCCTTAACTACCCTCATCTATCCCCTCAACTACTCTTAACTACCCTTAACTACCCTCATCTATCCCCTTAACTACCCTCATCTATCCCCTTAACTACCCTCATCTATCCCCTTAACTACCCTCAACTACCCTTAACTACCCTCATCTATCCCCTTAACTACCCTCATCCACTCCCTCCACTTTGGGGGTACTATCCCTTAACTGACCCTCGTTCCTTGTCATCGACGCGCCACCAGACCCTTCTGGAGAAAGAAAACATCTCGGCTTGTACTCGTGGGTTTGTTGAACGGCCTCTTGTTTGCGTCGTACGTTTCAGGAGTGATTCGAGGCTAGAAGTAAATGTTTGTTTTATGCTCAACAGTAGCACGTTGACGTGCATCATGATTTACAGCCAACAAACGGAGGTGATATTAAAGTCAGTGATGTTGTTTCTCTTTCCCTTTTCGGCTCATTACAGTACCATGAATTTTTAGCGAGTTTCATTTTGACACCTGAAAGTCTTGTGCTGCCAAAAGACATTTGGTTATTCTAGTTAATGGAAAATGTCAACACACACACACACACAGCTTCCATTTATATTGACGGTGACTCATTTGTGCCGCTTGGTATCACAGTCACTACGATCCAGATCAGAGGAGCTTTGCTCGGCTGCTCCTTCCCTGTGGGAGCTGGGCACACGCAGCCTTTCCCGTGGTGCCGTCTAATGGTGTCTGTGTCAGGAAGCTCTTCTGAAAGCTGCAGCTTTTTCTCAGCAGACATCAGGAAATGGGGCTGCAGAGGTGAAGACAACCACACATTCGCTTTGTGTGACAGAACGTTCTGTTCACCCTTCAACATAGCTTCGTTAAAAAGGATGATGATGGTGCAAAAAGGTTCAGGTCCATGTTTCCAGACTGACTCGGTGTAGAGATGTTCCACACAGGCTCAGTGCTACTTGGAGCAAATGTGCGTTTCTAGAAAACGGGTGGTTTGTTGTCAGATTTCCTGTTTATCTGCAGTGTCCTGAAGGTGAATTTAATCAGATGAATTAGTCGAGGTGTGGTCCCACCACCAGGCCCAGACTCCAGCTCGACCACGCAGAAAGCATTTCTAAATGCTCTGAGTGATTAGTTCATTTCACAGCTTCTCGTTTGTTTTTACTTGACTAATGACTAATACCTGAAGGGTTGAGCAGCACAGTAGGAAGGAAGAGACTGCTCGCAACTTTGATATGAGTTCACCTTAGCATGAAATATACTGAGCAACAGGACAAATGTGTTGAGCCTTAAAATGCAGCCTAACGGAATGGATGAAGTGCATCTTCTGCTCCGTCAGTCCGGGCTTTCCTCAAGCTCAACCCATGAAAGCTGCTGTTTCCCGCTGAACACGTGTTAGCTGTATGTTCAGCAGACGAGCTGTGGCCCCGTTAGTGACAATAACAGCGTTGGGTGGATCAGCAAATGCAGTGAGAATGAACAGTCGAGCCCTGAGCACCAGGTCTGGATCAAAGAGTAACTGGGATGTGAGATCTGAGACGTGGGCGAGTGTGAGTAGTAAACCCACACACTGATAGTAGTAGTATGTGGCTGATTACAGCGTCAAACAGGAAACACGTCTTAGTGGCAGATGTTGACTCACACAAATAAGCAAATGCTAGTTCTCACATGGAATCTCAGCCTTGTGACTAAAGCTCTCCTCACTTTGACTGACGCTCAGCTTGGATGCATTTGTTCTAGTGAAGGTAGAGATAAGAAGGAAAACCAAAATGAGAGATGACGTGAGAAGCCGCAACCATGTTGCCTGCTCTCACTTTCTACTGAATTCTGTGGGTGTGCATTTGCATAACACACAGTGTTGGCTGCTTGGTTTATTGTATAATTGCACGTTTCCCTACAACCTTGAAGAAAACTCTGATGTGACTGAGATAAGTGACAGAAACGCTCCCACTCCAACCACTTATTGACACGAGACTCACTCACGGGAGCTTGTGATGGTTTAATGGTACGAGACGCGAAGTAGGAGCAGAAGCCGTTCACGAGGCCGGAGGCGAACAAAAACACCAAGAAGAAAACAGCAGGACATCACAGAGCCTGTGGCGACATATTAAAACCGCACCAGCGTCATATAAATAATCGAAAGTGACAGAGACACATCCAGGCATCTGCAACAAACACAACAGTGGTTGCAGGTGCTGTGTGTCACGCTGTGCTGCAGAAGTAGAGCAAGTGTGTGTGGCTGTGAATGTGTGTCAGTGCACCTGCTGAGAACAACCACAGCTTTTAATGCCAGAACGTTTTGACGCCGGCTGCTGAGGTTCTCCCCCACAGCCACAGCTTCTCCAGCCTGTCCACAACCAGCCCAACGCTGGCTGTGCTGGAAGGCTGGGATTTCCTGAAAATGCACAGAACATTCTCACACTTAGGCATCAAATGCTGAACTGTTCTCTCCAGCGCGAGAACCAAATCTGCAAAATGTGTCCAGGTCCGGTCTGACCACGCAGAGATGCCCGAGACGTCCGCAGAGATGCCCGAGCGCGCTGGCTGCAGACAGCACCAAGCTCAGCCCCAACGCGACGGGACGAGGAAGCCGGAGCCGCCTCCCCCTCGTCCTCCGAGCAGGGACGCGGCGACGCCGGCTGCCGCAGGAAGCCAGGTACGCAACAAATGACATCACACGACGGAGCGGAACGCGCTTCACCACTTCCTAAACAAATAGCTGCTGTGCTTTCCTGTGGAACAAGTTCAGGTGGTTATTACCAAACCGTAACCCGGCACATGGAGGACGCATCAAACACTACTTCATTAGGAACAGCTCCACCTGCTTTAAGACGAGCGACGCGTCACAGTTCACAAATCCTGGAGCTCAAGCTTTGCTGTTAGACTCTACTCTACTGTACTCTACTCTACTCTACTCTACTCGACTCTGCTTGACTCTACTCTACTCTACTCTACTCTACTCTACTCTACTCTACTCTACTCTACTCCACTCTACTCTACTCTACTCTACTCTACTCTACTCTACTCTACTCTACTCCACTCTACTCTACTCTACTCTACTCTGCTTTACTCTACTCTGCTTTACTCTACTCCACTCTATTCTATTCTATACTATTCTATTCTACTCCACTCTACTCAACTCCACTCTACTCTACTCTATCCTCTATCTATTCCATCATACTCTACTCTACTCTACTCTGCTTTACTCTACTCCACTCTATTCTATTCTACTCTACTCTATCCTACTCCACTCTACTCTACTCTACTCTACTCTACTCTACTCTGCTCTGCTCTGCTCTGCTCTGCTCTGCTCTACTTTACTTTACTTTACTTTACTTTACTTTATTCTATTCTATTCTATTCTATTCTATTCTATTCTATTCTATTCTATTCTATTCTATTCTATTCTATTCTGTTTGACTCTGTGCTGAATGAGGATCCTGACAGTCGTCATGTGTTGCTCTGTGTTTCCTCCAGTGTTGGAGCAGTGTGAAGCAGAAGCAGCAGAGGCCGTCGGTGCTGCGTCAAGTCTCCCATTCGGCTTCCAGGCGACCACATGGTATGAGGTCACCTTTCTGATCGAACCGTCTGAGGCCGTTAGACTTTGTCACTACAACAGTTCGCACCAGAGCTTTCCTCTCGCTGCCTCTGCTTCCAGAGTCTGGCGTAGCTGCCTCCTGTAAACAAGAGGTGGACGAGCGGTGCCATCGCGCGGCTTCCTCTCCTCGGCAAAGTCTGCAGCTGCTGTCCTTGACCAGAAACGGTGCAAAGCACAGCTCCATGGAGTCTCGGCTGCACGAGGGGTAACTATCTCACGTTTACACTGACATCCAAAGCTGACTGACCGACCGACTGACCGACCGACCGACCGACCGACCGACCGACTGACTGACCGACTGACTGACCGACTGACTGACTGACTGACCGACCGACTGACTGACTGACTGACCGACCGACCGACCGACTGACTGACCGATTGACTGACTGACTGACCGATTGACTGACTGACTGACCGATTGACTGACTGACTGACCGACCGACCGACCGACTGACTGACTGACCGACCGACTGACCGACCGACCGACCGACCGACCGACCGACCGACCGACCGACCGACTGAACCGACGGGTGCGGGCGGCAGGCTCTTGAGATGCTCGGTAGGTGCTGAACTGTGCTCTTGATTTCCTCACAGACGTGTGACTCTGCTTGTGTTGTGGATTCTGCCGTAGAAGTGTGTGATGTGACGTCTGTGCTTCCTCTGCAGCAGCGTTCCTGACGGGATGAGTGTTCTGTTCATGAGCGGCCTCTGCCGCTGGCCTGGCTGTGACGCTGTGCTTAAAGACTTTCCTAGTTTCCTAAAGTGAGTAGACCACTGAACAGCACAAATGACGGCATTACAAAATACAGACGTTCACTCGTTCAGTCAGTCAGTTGGGACCTTGTTCCATAAACTGGTAGATCAACGCGTCTTTATACTAAGCGGGAAGAACAAGCTGCAGTTCGACCTCCGACCCTGGGGGGCGCTGTGGTCGAGTGTGTTTCCTGTGTCCCCTCTGTGCTCACTCTGTGTCAACTGTTACTCTTGGTCTCTTGTTAGACCCCAACTCGTTAAGGATTTCGTCTTGTTTGGTTTGTTCTCTTTGGTTTGTTTTTGACTTTGCTTGTCGTGCGTTAGTCAGTTAGTTTTGCCTTCTAGTTGAATCCATGTTGACCTGCTTAGTGGAGGTTGCGCCTCTGTTTGTAATTTCCTGTGTATATTTGTGTTTTCCCTCCCACTAAATTCTGTTCTGTTAAGTTCTGACTGGGTCGTGCATGCAGGTCCTGGGTTTGTAGTTGGGCTGTGAGCTTCCCGTGGCGCCGCCCTTAGCTTTGATCCTCGTTCGTGCTAGTGATCCTGTCGGTTAAGCTCCCTCAGTCCGACTGTCCCTCTGAGGGATTTGTTAGACTTAGTCTGGCGCCACCACATGGTGACAAAGGCTACTGCCAGCAAGTTCTGGAGAACCTGGACCTGGACTATGCATTTGGATAGAATTTGAGTTTCGTGACAACCAGAATGTTTCCAAACAGCAACAGGAGCTTCCTGTTTTCCAGACATCTGCATTCTGAGCACTGTCACAATGAACGAAGCATCGCTCAGTGGAGGCTGCAGCAGGACGTGGTGCAGCGAATGGAGAGTCAGGTGAGAACGCAGGTACCGCTACTACTGCTGTACTACGAATATACTACTACTACTATACTACTACTACTATACTACTATACCAATACCGCTACTACCGCTACTACTGCTACTACTGCTGTACTACGAATATACTATACTACTACTACTATACTATACTACTACTACTACTATACTACTATACTAATACCGCTACTACTGCTGTACTACGAATATACTATACTACTACTACTATACTATACTACTACTACTACTATACTACTATACTAATACCGCTACTACTGCTGTACTACGAATATACTACTACTACTACTACTATACTATACTACTACTACTACTATACTATACTACTACTATTACTATACTATACTACTACTACTACTATACTATACTACTACTATACTACTACTATTACTATACTATGCTACTACTACTACTATACTACTACTATACTATACTACTACTACTATACTATACTACTTTACTATACTATACTACTACTACTACTATACTACTACTATACTATACTACTATACTATACTACTACTATACTATACTATACTACTTTACTATACTACTACTACTACTATACTATACTACTTTACTATACTATACTACTATACTATACTACTACTACTACTATACTATACTACTTTACTATACTACTACTACTACTATACTATACTACTTTACTATACTACTTTACTATACTATACTACTACTACTACTATACTACTACTATACTATACTACTATACTATACTACTACTACTACTACTATACTATACTACTACTACTACTATACTATACTACTTTACTATACTATACTACTATACTATACTACTACTACTACTATACTATACTATACTACTTTACTATACTACTACTACTATACTATACTACTATACTATACTACTACTACTACTATACTATACTATACTACTTTACTATACTACTACTACTACTATACTATACTATACTATACTACTTTACTATACTACTACTACTACTACTATACTATACTACTTTACTATACTACTACTACTACTATACTATACTATACTATACTATACTATACTATACTATACTACTTTACTATACTACTACTACTACTACTATACTATACTATACTATACTATACTATACTACTTTACTATACTACTACTACTACTACTACTATACTATACTACTTTACTATACTACTACTACTACTATACTATACTATACTATACTACTTTACTATACTACTACTACTACTACTATACTATACTACTTTACTATACTACTACTACTACTATACTATACTATACTATACTATACTATACTATACTACTTTACTATACTACTACTACTACAACTATACTATTTTACTATACTATACTACTATACTATACTACTACTATACTACTTTACTATACTACTACTACTACTACTATACTATACTACTATACTATACTACTACTATACTATACTATACTATACTATACTACTTTACTATACTACTACTACTACTACTATACTATACTACTTTACTATACTATACTACTACTACTATACTATACTATACTATACTACTTTACTATACTACTACTACTACTATACTATACTACTTTACTATACTATACTACTACTACTACTATACTATACTATACTACTTTACTATACTACTACTACTATTACTATACTATACTACTTTACTATACTACTACTACTAGTATACTATACTACTACTACTACTACTATACTATACTATACTATACTATACTATACTATACTACTTTACTATACTACTACTACTACTACTACTATACTATACTACTTTACTATACTATACTACTATACTATACTACTACTACTACTATACTATACTATACTACTTTACTATACTATACTACTATACTATACTACTACTATACTATACTATACTATACTATACTACTTTACTATACTACTACTACTATTACTATACTATACTACTTTACTATACTACTACTACTATTACTATACTATACTACTATACTATACTATACTATACTACTACTACTATACTATACTATACTATACTATACTACTTTACTATACTACTACTACTATTACTATACTATACTACTTTACTATACTACTACTACTATTACTATACTATACTACTATACTATACTATACTATACTACTACTACTATACTATACTACTATACTATACTACTACTATACTATACTATACTATACTATACTACTTTACTATACTACTACTACTACTACTATACTATACTACTTTACTATACTATACTACTACTACTATACTATACTATACTATACTACTTTACTATACTACTACTACTACTATACTATACTACTTTACTATACTATACTACTACTACTACTATACTATACTATACTACTTTACTATACTACTACTACTATTACTATACTATACTACTTTACTATACTACTACTACTAGTATACTATACTACTACTACTACTACTATACTATACTATACTATACTATACTATACTATACTACTTTACTATACTACTACTACTACTACTATACTATACTACTTTACTATACTATACTACTATACTATACTACTACTACTACTATACTATACTATACTACTTTACTATACTATACTACTACTACTACTATACTATACTATACTATACTATACTACTTTACTATACTACTACTACTATTACTATACTATACTACTTTACTATACTACTACTACTATTACTATACTATACTACTATACTATACTATACTATACTACTACTACTATACTATACTATACTATACTATACTACTTTACTATACTACTACTACTAGTATACTATACTACTACTACTACTATACTATACTAGTTTGGCGTCATTAAGTAAGACAGAGCCGCCCAGTGCTGTTCCACCTGGAACAGGGCCCCACGGAGGCGCCTGAATGCTGAAATGAAACTCGACGCTGTCTTTCAGCTCATCCTGGAAAAGCAGAAACTCATGGCAATGCAGCTTCATCTGGACCTTTCTGAACACAAATACGCTGACTTGGTATGTAGACACTGACTGGTCCCTGCTCTCTCTACTTAAATCAGGGGGTTGACTCATATTTTTATGGGAAAGAAAACCAATTTAACAGTGTTAAATGTCGCATCTCCACATGTAGAAGGCAGCTCCCGAGTGGCCGTACAGCTTTCCTCTGTTCGTTCCCCAGCCTGCCCTAACGGACGGGGACAGAGTGCACCAGTGGGACATGAAGCGCCTGGACGAGTTGTCCCAGCGTGGCTACCGAGCTCCCGGTTCCGCCCACCTTCTGACAGGTATGTGGACAATGAGCTGTGGTTTCATAGCCTTACGATGGTGGAGCCATGGGTAGCGTGTCTCAGAGGCCAGTCGGCCTCATAGCGAGTTGCTCAGTAGGAGTCTGAACAAAGAAGGTTCTCACTTCACCTGTGTTTGAAAGAGTCCAGTTAATCAGAACTAAATCAACGAAGCATTCATTTAGAATAACTGGCATCTTTAACACCGTGTGAAATCATTGTTGTTGTTGTTGTTGTTGTTGTACAGATTTGGTTCCCAGTGTTGAATGCTACAAATACAACAACATCAGGCCTCCGTACACCTACGCCTACCTGATAAGATGGGTGAGTTTCCTTCAACTGAACAGCGACAGTTGGTGAAGATACGACATGTTGATCCAGATCTTAACAGGTCATTTGGGTTAAAGGTCCCATTTTAAATTCAAAGCAACTGTCAGAGGATCAACTTGTTTTATTACCCTGATGATGAATAAGTAAACGGATACGATGCAATAACAGGACTGAACACGGTCCAGCGTGTTCTCACCGTGTCTGATGCTTTGCAGTCGATCCTGGAGTCTCCAGACAAACAGCGCACTCTGAACGAGATCTACAACTGGTTCACGACCATGTTCTTCTACTTCAGACACAACACGGCTACTTGGAAGGTCTGAAACACGGATTCATTCATTGCTGCGTTTTCTGTTGGGGGCAGTAAATCTGTTCTAAGGCTCTGCAGATATTCCAGTTGTAGTTATGATAAAGTAAACTGCACAGACTAACATCCGTCTACATGTAAACTTCGTATCTAATGCTTTTGCGGAGGAGCCCAAGACTTACTGCATTACTGAAACACGAACACCTTCATGACTTAGTGGCAAAGAGAAGGACGTCGACCTCAGGACCAAGCAGGTTGTGTGTTTAATTAGCAGTAGTTTGACGCACGACTAGGGTTTTACACCAGGGAGGAGTCGTTCTGGCCTCATTCCAAGTCGAGGCGACACATGAAACGCACTTGTTACAGCGTAATTCAGTGCAGCAAAGAACAGGAAGGCAGACGGTTTATACATATGTACGGGTTTAATAGCTGCTGATGTGTGTTTTAGGCCGCTTTCAGATTAAATCAATTTAAACTCTTCATGTGTCACTTTGCTTCTTTTACCCAGAATGCCGTGCGTCACAACCTCAGCCTACACAAGTGTTTTGTGCGAGTGGAAGGAGGAAAGGGAGCCGTGTGGACAGTGGACGAAGCAGAGTACCAGCGGAGAAAGGGACAGAAGTACCACAGGTATCAAGGTGTTAGCTGATCCAGGCGTCGCTGTGCAGTCAGACGCTCCTCAGAACAGGAACCAGACGTCTGGTCCAGTTCCAGGGCGACGCAGTGGAGAGCGGCTGGCTTACGTCTGTGTGTCTTTCCAGGGACTGTCCTGTAAAGTGGCTCACGTCCTACTCTCATTTCTGTCCAGAGGAGGCGTGAGGATCAGCTGATGGCGGCGCAGAGTTCTGCTCTCAACCTCTTTACTTTTTAATGGCTTGGTTGCATTTGTATCACACAAAATCTTCTGTACACGTGATTTCTAAACTCAATAAACTGTTGTCTTCAGCCTGACGCTAATCATTCTTGAACTGGCTGTTCCCTTCAGTCAGTAGGTTAGAAGTCAGACGTGTCTCGTGCCACGTAATCCTGAACATCCTCCCACATCCTCTGCTGGTTTTAGATGCTTTCACAAAAACACAAACCTCAGACTTTTCCCACACGACAATGAGTCGGGCTCCACGGCAGCTGTTGGCTCATAGCGTCAGTCTGTCGTCAGTCTGGACTGTGTCCAGTCATAATAGTCATAATAATCATCATTACACTGTGCTTTGCTTCTGAAAAGCAACGTTTCAATGAATGCTACCAGTGTTGATGCGTACGTGGCTGTAGGACCCTGGTGATGCTGCTAAACACTGGCTCTTAGAGGATCAGCCTCCCATCGCTGGTCTGATGACTAAAAACATAAGCAGGTGTGGAGAGTAGCTCCGACCTTCAAGGCCTTTGTGTCGTCACAGCAACTGCGAGGACGACAAACACGGAGCTGCAGCAACACAACGACGCCTGTGTAGTTACTTTACCAGACGAAGCACGAACCACCGTAAGAAGACTGGACCGAACCAACCCAAGAAGACTGGACCAGACCACCAAAAGAAGACTGGACCGGACCACCAAAAGAAGACTGGACCGGACCACCATAAGAAGACTGGACCGAACCAACCCAAGAAGACTGGACCAGACCACCAAAAGAGGACTGGACCGGACCACCAAAAGAAGACTGGACCGGACCACCGTAAGAAGACTGGACCGAACCAACCCAAGAAGACTGGACCAGACCACCGTAAGAAGACTGGACCGAACCACCAAAAGAAGACTGGACCGGACCACCAAAAGAAGACTGGACCAGACCACCGCAGGAGGACTGGACCGAACCAACCCAAGAAGTCTGGACCGAACCAACCCAAGAAGACTGGACCGGACCACCAAAAGAAGACTGGACCAGACCACCGTAAGAAGACTGGACCGGACCACCGTAAGAAGACTGGACCGAACCAACCCAAGAAGACTGGACCAGACCACGGTAAGAAGACTGGACCGAACCACCAAAAGAAGACTGGACCGGACCACCAAAAGAAGACTGGACCAGACCACCGCAGGAGGACTGGACCGGACCACCGTAAGAAGACTGGACCAGACCACCATAAGAAGACTGGACCGGACCACCATAAGAAGACTGGACCGGACCACCATAAGAAGACTGGACCAGACCACCGCAGGAGGACTGGACCGGACCACCAAAAGAAGACTGGACCGGACCACCATAAGAAGACTGGACCGAACCACCAAAAGAAGACTGGACCGGACCACCATAAGAAGACTGGACCGGACCACCGTAAGAAGACTGGACCAGACCACCAAAAGAAGACTGGACCGGACCACCATAAGAAGACTGGACCGGACCACCGTAAGAAGACTGGACCAGACCACCAAAAGAAGACTGGACCGGACCACCATAAGAAGACTGGACCGGACCACCGTAAGAAGACTGGACCAGACCACCAAAAGAAGACTGGACCGGACCACCAAAAGAAGACTGGACCAGACCACCGCAGGAGGACTGGACCGGACCAACCCAAGAAGACTGGACCAGACCACCGTAAGAAGACTGGACCAGACCACCGTAAGAAGACTGGACCGGACCACCGTAAGAAGACTGGACCAGACCACCAAAAGAAGACTGGACCGGACCACCATAAGAAGACTGGACCGGACCACCGTAAGAAGACTGGACCAGACCACCATAAGAAGACTGGACCAGACCACCGCAGGAGGACTGGACCGGACCACCAAAAGAAGACTGGACCGGACCACCAAAAGAAGACTGGACCGGACCACCGTAAGAAGACTGGACCGAACCAACCCAAGAAGACTGGACCGGACCACCGTAAGAAGACTGGACCAGACCACCAAAAGAGGACTGGACCGGACCACCAAAAGAAGACTGGACCGGACCACCATAAGAAGACTGGACCGAACCAACCCAAGAAGACTGGACCGGACCACCGTAAGAAGACTGGACCAGACCACCGCAGGAGGACTGGACCGAACCAACCCAAGAAGTCTGGACCGGACCACCGTAAGAAGACTGGACCAGACCACCAAAAGAAGACTGGACCGGACCACCATAAGACGACTGGACCGGACCACCGTAAGAAGACTGGACCAGACCACCGCAGGAGGACTGGACCGGACCACCGTAAGAAGACTGGACCGAACCAACCCAAGAAGACTGGACCGGACCACGTTGTCATTTGCTCTGGATGCAGCTTATAAAGCCGACGCTTAACAAATGTCACTGGTTTCATGAACCCTTTCGTGGCCCGTGATGTGACTCCTCCTCTGGGCCAAGTTTGCTGCTGCTGAACCGGTTGCTCCTGTTCACGTCGGTGCTGAAGGCCTCGATTAAAGATAGTGATCTCATCCCAGACTCCTGGCGTCTGACGCTTTCCATCGACTCGTTGAAGCTGGAGGTGGGTTTTGGGTTGTTTCTGATGTTGTTCTGATGGTTCTACGTTCTTATAGGTGCAGGGACAGGCCGGCAGGGCTCCAGCCGTAGAGGCTTCGTGCTCCTCGCCAACAGGCGGCGCTGCTGGATCCGTTGGGAGCCGCCCGGTAAACCGGAAGCGGCAGAAGAGATCTGTCAGCTGCTTTGACTGCGTGTAACCATGTCGGACCCGGTGTGAAGCAGCTGCTGCTCAAGCGACAGACCGAACGATGGCAGACGAGGCTCCTTTCCAGTTCCTGCACCACGAACTCCTCCAGTACGTTTACAAGTCGGCGGACGCCGGAGACGCGGTAAGACGCGGCAGGACGCGGCACGACGCGGCGAGACGCGGCAGGACGCGGAGAGACAGAGAACTCATCATTTCTGCTCTGTCTGTCCAGGAACAAGGACGAAATGTCACCAAAGTGGAGAACATGGGCTTCAGAGTCGGCCAAGGGCTCCTAGAGAGGTACCGACGGGCCGGTCCACACAACCCGCCTCCGAACCGGGACGCGGCCGACTCGTGCTTGTTTGAGTCTCTGCTTCTGCTGCAGCACGGACCCAACACATGTGTAGTTATCTTTCAGTGCTAACACACTCTATCACCAAAACCCGTTCACACCCATATGACGTCACTGTTTGGTACTGTTCACTTCAGGGGCTTGAGTCTGACTGTACTAATGACGTCATGTGGAAGTTAAACCGTCGTTGAACTGGGCTACGATGGTTAAACGCTCATAATACTGAGTCAGTCGCTGCTGTGGTCCCGACGTCCGTGTGGTAGTTGTGTGTGAAACCTTCTTCCAGGTCCATAAGCGTTTATTGATTCGTGCATAAAGTGGATCATGTGCAATATTTGATCGCTGTCTCTGCTGTGATTCACACCAAAGCATCCAACACTGTCACGAATCAAAACTAGTAAAAGGTCTCATCCAGCTAGTGTCAGGATGATACGTACGGTGGCGGATGTTACTGCGACGCCGCAGGGTGTTGAACTCTGACCTCTGGCTGTGGGGCACGGTGGGCTCCATAGAGTCCGACCCCCTGACCCTGCTGCCGTCTGCTGGACCGAGTCAGGCCCCACTGGTCCCTTTGACTTTACCCGTTTATGTGGCCACACGCAACGAAAAGCACAACAATCCCAAATTAGGCAACAAATTGCAATTTCAGAATAAACTACATATAGATAGATAAACTTTATACATTTTTTTGTAGACTAACCAAAGACACAGCTCGGTTTAAGGACGAACTGGACGTTATGAAGTTCATCTGTAAGGACTTTTGGACGTGTGTCTTCAAGAAGCAGATCGACAACCTCCGAACCAATCACCAGGTAACACGGCCCTCTGCCCCTGGCTCAGCGTGCTCTCTGAGCCTGTGGTGGACAAGCTGCTGTTGTGTGTTACAGGGCATCTATGTGCTGCAGGACAACAAGTTCCGGTTGCTGAGTCAGCTGTCAGCAGGCAAACAGTACCTGGAGCACTCCCCAAAGGTGAGCTGCCTCTCACACAGGACAGATGAGGTTTTTTAAGCATCGTTATCATTTTATAATCGTAAGGTACATTTATGTCGTTTGTTTGGACAGTAAACATCATTTATTCATGATATGAAGCTGGTGAAGGGTTAAACTCAGAGACACGTTGTCTGATGCAGTTGAAAGTAGGTTTTTATTGCATCCTGTGCTGTGAGTGGTTCGGGTTCGTCTCACGGCTGCTTGTGTCGTAGTACCTGGCCTTCACCTGTGGCCTGGTGAGAGGAGCGCTGTGCGGCCTCGGAGTAAAGAGCATCGTGACGGCCGAGGTGTCCGTCATGCCTGCATGTAAGACACACGCCAAGCACCCGTCATCAAATCAGAGACGTTCTCACGTAGTTGAGCCAAATTAAACAGCGAATTGCGACAGAATAACCTTCTGTCTTCTGTCTCTGCAGGTAAATTCCAGGTAATGATCCAGAAAATGTAGAGACCAGCAGAGACCACGGTCACCCTGAGCGCCGTCTCACACCTGCCTTCAGTAACGCCATCGCTTTGTGATAACTGTAACTGGCTCATCTTTGAGTTCAAAGTGTGAATAAAACATTTGCTTTGCTTGTGATGTTAAAGGTGGGATCTGCTGGTATCAGTGTGATGAGTGTTGCTTGGTTTGGTCTATAATGATGTGAAACCACAAGTCTGGTCCAGCGTCTAGTTTTTTTTAATAGATTTAGATGTTAAGCCTTGTTTCCTGTACAATGAACCTTATCATGGAGACCTACGCCAGAAAGACCAGCCTGTTGCCTCTGAGCTCCTCACTCAGCGTTGGTCTTTTTTCCAGGTGTCCTCACAGTGTGAAGTAATAAAATATGAGAGCAGAGAGGAGACAGTAACAGCTCAACAACAACACTGAAGAGGAAGCTTTGGAGGATTCTAGCAATTCTATAGCAGTACACTTAAAATAACACTCATCCAATATTAAGTAACTCGGTTCAGGATTAGGGCCCAAAACACAACTGGTCGTCTCTAAACATTTAGTTGAAAAGCAGTCCCTGCGGTTGTTCATGAAGTGAAGTACGGTCGACCCGCGATCCGTGTCACCCTGTAAGTGTTCAGTCCAGGTGAATCAAACCCTGGCGACAGGCCTTTCTTGTTGAAGAGGTAAAAATTGAAGAGCTGTCTGTCTTGCGCCTCCAGGGACACAGAGGCGCTGTTTACTTTCAGTTTGCATGGGTACGGACCCTCGAACACAACCCTGAACACCCTGTCCTGCAGGTAGTCCAGCAGAATAGTCCGGTACTTGGACGGCACAGTTGTGTCTATCTGTGGTCCAAACTGCTGCATCACCAGAATCCCGTTTGAGGCTACTTTAATCTCATAGAAAGTCATATTCCTGTATGTGAAAAAGCCGACGTACGGAGCTGGGTCCGGCGGGGCCTTCAGGGTTCGCTTAGCATCCCTGAACGCATTCTCCAGTGCGGGGATGAGGTAGCTGTAGGCCTGCTTCACCAGGTCTTGGGCTCTAGGCCGAACTCCGGCCATCAGGACAACCAGTCCCAGTTTGAGTTGTGGCACCAGGGAGAGCGTAGCTGCATAACCATCAAGGTCACCGTCCTTCCTTAACACATCGTAGCCAAGCTGCTCGTTGACCTCCCACGGCGTGCCGGTGGCGTTGGCGAAGTAGCCGCTTTGGCATCGGAACACTGGGGTTAGCATGGTGTTCAGCGTGTCCTGGCGGAGCAGGGTCCCGTCGTACGCCCCCAGAAGAGCCATCGTGAACTTAGCCATGTCCGCTGCTGTGGAGTACATCTGACCCGCTGGCCGGTACCAACCGAGGTCGTAGAGAGGAGCTGGCTGGCCGTTGCTGTACACCCCGATGGCCATGTGTCGCTCAGTGGCTGGAGTCAAGTTGAAACCAGTGCCCTCCATGTGGAGCCGCTCCAGTACGTTCTGTGAAACCCAGCTTTCAAAGTCGGTGCCGGCTACGTTTTGTGCCAAGATGTCGGCCAATAAGGAAAATGCAACATTGCTGTAGTGGCATCTGAGGAAAGAGACGACGTCATGTTTAAATGCTCTCCCCAGATCCCAAACCTTTGATTCTCTGCACGTGAGCTCCCTCTTTTCTTACTTGGTGCCTGGATCTGCCACGAGGACGTCGTCCTCTAACAAATGAAGGGCAGCTGATGTGTCTCCGCTCCACAGGAGGCTTGTTGATCTTAATCTTCTGGGGAGACCTTGAATAAACGAGTAAAGCTGTTTATGGTTACGTTATTAGTCGCTGTGATGTGTCGGTCTGGTGCAAATTTCCAGTCAGGATTCAGATCCATCACAGACAGAACCAGCTCTGATTAGAGTCACTAATGATCTTCTCACAGCTTCAGACAATGGTCTAGTTTCTGTCCTTGTCCTGTTAGATCTTAGTTCAGCATTTGATACGATAGATCACAAGATTCTACTACAGAACCTGGAACATACTTGGATTAAGGCAAAGCACTGGATGGTTTAAGTCTGATCTGTTGAACAGATTCCAATTTGTTCATGTTAATGATCAATCTTCCATCTGCACAAGAATTAGCTTTGTTGTTCCACAGGGTTCTGCTTCAGGTTCTACTGTAGGAACCTTGGTGTCATCTTTGACCCAGTTCTCTCCTTTACACCATATATTAAAGAAATCTCCAGAACCACCTACTTCCACCTGAGGAATATTGACTGGACTCAAGAAGAGACGTCACATTTCTCCTGCATTAGCTTCTCTGTCCTGTCAAATCTAGGATAGAATTAAATTCTTCTCCTCGTCCAAAGCTCTTCATAATAAAGCTCCATCTTGTCTTAGACCTCATGGCTCCTTCTGCTCCAACAGAACCTTGCTTCTCAGAGCTGGTCTACTGGTGGTTCTAGAGTTTCTACCTGTAGAACGGGAGGCAGAGCCTTTAGCTCCAAGCTCCTCTATGTGGAACCAGCTTCCAGTTCAGGTTCTAGCAGCAGACGCCCTCTCTGCTTTAAAACTAGGCTGAAACCTTCCTTTCTGACAAAGCTGCTGGTTCCAGATGGTTCTGGTTTCTCTGATCCATCTCTTAGTTCAGCTGCTACAGGCTTAGATGCTGAACCTCCTTCATTCACTGAGCTCCTCTTGTTTTCTATCTATTCCATCCACTAACATGCCTCCATGTCCACATGTGACTAACTTTGTCTCTGTTCTCTCTAGTTGTGTTTCTCTCTTTCTGTCTCTATTCTCATCTCCAGGTATCGTCAGACTCAGAGTCGTGTGTCTCAGTGTTCAGCTGCTGGTCCAACCATCCTGCCTGAGTCTGTTCTGGGTCTGCTGGAGGTTTCTTGCTCTATAGAGTTTTTCCACTGTTGGCTACCGTTCAAAGCTGCTCTATGTGGGATTTGTTGGGTTTAGTTGTGTCAGGTCTTAAACCTCATTGTAAAGTGCTTTGAGATAATGTTGAATTGAAGTTCCCCAACGTGGGATCAATGAAGGATGATCTTATCTTCTCTTATCCTACCTGTTGTGAAGAGGCTCTATAGAAAACGAATTGATTTTGTGACCTGTAGAGAATGCAGGGACCCCAGTCACTGCCGGCTGTAAAGTCATTTGCTATCTGCCCTTAGACCAGAGCTGTGACGTTTGCTGCGCTCACCGGAGAGCTGACTGGCCATCTTCCGCAGACTGAGGCCAGGATAGCGGCCCCTCACAGGCCTGGACTGAGCTGCTCCCCCACTTTTCCCCAGTGGGTTCTTGATTGTGAAGGTCTGTGCATACTTCTCCAGAGGGTCGTCCAGCGACGCCACCATCCCGTCCTCCCACAACTTGTATAACATTATTGTTGGGAAGATTTTAGAGAGGCTTGCAATTCTGAAATGACAACAGTTAACGTGAGCATGTGCACTTTAGAACAGTAGCGTCAGCACTTCAGCTGCACTTCATTTAGTAAGTGCTCTGTGTTGTCAGGTAGGATAGAAAGCTTAGCGCAGTGGAAGCCTAAGCTCTAAAGCTCACTCTGAGCCTCAGATCAACGCTAGCAGAGTTAGACAACTGCTACTACTGTGGGAGTCTCTGCTAGCAGACATCTGACCTGTACGCCGTGTACTCGTTGGGTGCGGCCGACGAGGGGTCGCTTATGTTCCTCTTGCCAAAGTTTCCGTTCCACAGAACAGAGTCGTTTAAGACCACGATGGCTGATATTGCCGGTAGCTTGGTGGTGTGAACGCTCGTCCTCAGCAGTATACCGATCTGTAAGAACACGTCAGTAAGCGACATCCGCATGGAAATACGCTGTAATATCCATAGGAAGAGGCTGGAAGGACTCCACCTTTTCCAGAGCCAGCCTCAGCGGCGTGATGGGATGTTTGAGGGGCACGGGCTCAGGGAAGCGAGGACACATCTGCTCTTGCGCTGCTTGTTTTTCATCAATGTCTGTGACAAAAAGGGCAAAGGCGAGAAGGTGAACTTGACTCTTAGCGTAATGGTTGAACACAGAAGCATTTCCTCAAGTCTGACCCTCATACAGTACCTGGAGGTTTGGACTAGACATGGACGTATGGATGTGTGTGATCAAGTAGAGTCAGGACGGATCCTCACTGTACCTGCCCTACAGACACACACCTGTACTCACTGATTCCTTCCTGTTCTAACCCGGAACTAACTGATCACACTTAGAGCAGCAGAAACTATTGGTCCTTTTGACAGGAAGCCTGGCCTGCTTTGCTTCGATGCCTGAGCTAAAAGATCAGCGACAACAAAGAACCACAGACCCGAGAACACAAACACAGGAACACAGACGTGTACGCGAGTGAGGCTGCTCTACCTGTCTTCATCTTCGGCATCCGATACTGCCATATGAAACAGCAGGTCATGACCACAGAGGAGAGGAAGAAGACGACCGTGCCCACCACCGTCCAGCTCACCTTCATCGTGCTTGGTGGTCGAAGGAATGGTTGCATCCTTAATCAACATACAAACCACAGGTACATGTGGTTCATGACATTGAGTTATGTAAATGCTTTGAATCTGTCCTAAGACACAGACACAGGTCATTCCTCTTACCACAGCCTCAGACGTCTCTCATCCTCTAACCCAACACAGAAAACTCCTGGTAGATTCACCGTCCTCTCCACGCTTCACTGGCCACACACCACTACCTGATGTACTGCACTTAATCCTGCTGCGCGTGGCTCATTCTAGTCCCGCTGCACAGTGACATCATAATCTGCTGAGATCCAGGGATCCACCCATGGAGCCAAACGTGAAGGCTCTAAAGCAGGAACCTGGATAAACCTACTTATCAGTCAAACCATCCACGTCATCTGGAGCCGCCTGCATCACCTGCTGCATGCGCGTCAATATTCAAGCTTCTGATCGTGGATCAGGAAATATTCAAGAAGCTTGAATATTCACATGACATGAACAAGGTCTATTAACAGAGGCAAGAGAACGAGGCTCTTCAACATTCTCGAAGACAACCCTGCTACACGTGCTACCACTAGAGGGAGCTGCACCCCTACAAGATGCATGTCTTCACTTCAGACCAGTCAACCTTGGTGCCTTCAAGTCAAACTGTCTGATTCCGAGTCTCATCTCAAAGTGATTCTTGTGGCTCAGCTCAGTTATAGTTTATGGTTCAATATTTACACTGTTTGTTTGTATGCTCTCAGACTGGCCAACAGGTGGCGCCAAACACGCTGGACTAGTTCAGTCATCAGAGCCGTAGTGGCTCAACGTCTCTATGATGGCAGAAGATGGCAGAAGATGGCAGATGATGGCAGATGACAGCAGATGACGGCAGATGACGGCATCTTTGGCGTGCGCTAGAGCTGGGATGAGGATCATCCTGTCCAAGTCCGGCGCCGTGGTTCTCGACTGGAATTGATGGCCTGCTGACGGGTCCAACGCTTCCTGCTCTGGGAGAGTCTGAAGCAGCTGCTCAGAGCCTCCACTGTCTGATGCTGAGGGTCGGAGCTGTTGTCCGTGATGGAAGCTTGACAGGACAGAGCTTATCTGGTCTCTTGCTGGTCCGTGCTGCTTGAACCTCAGCAGACGGCAGCGTAGTGGAGAGCCGCGCTACCACGCAGTCATTATAGGACAGAGGCCTGCTCACTCCAAAGGACCCGTGTCTCCTCAGAAGCTGGACCTCGGCCCGTCTGGTACCCTGCATCCATGTTACGGGTCCAGTCCAGTTCACAGTTGCGGTGAACCCCCAGATACTTAAAACTCGTCGCCCCGTGTGTGAGTTAGCGTCTTTTTCTGGAAGCCATCCACCACCTCCTTCGTCTTACTGGTGTGGGTTCGATCTCACCAGTCCAGCGTCCTCATGCCTGACCTGTATTCTGGTCATTCCCTTCAAAAAGGTGAAAAAAGCCCAAGGACGCGTCTCTTGGCCAAAGAACACCTCAGGATCCCGGAGGAGCTGGAGGTGTTCCCGCTCCTTCAGGGCTGATAAAGACCAGTTCATGTTGGGCTCTTGCAGGGAGCTGTTGCGTTGTGCGTTTGTGCTCAGTGGTTGGTTTAACCCTTGTTGGATCTCTTTCAGTTTCGGTTTTGCCTGTGGACACTTTTATTCTTACTGGTTTTCTTTTCCAGATCTCTGCACTCGCTGAAGCTCCAGCCTCTGGAAATACACTCCAGTGGTTGATTCAGTGACCACAACTCTCTGTAAGTGACGTCTCAGCTGAATCGCTGCCCACTTACCTCAGATTAAATAAAGCCGCAGTAACATAGCATTTGTAACAGCTGTGTTCATTCGCTGTCACTAGAGGTTTTCCTACAGGTAATGCACAGGTAGGTGTTTCTCTGACCCTGACGTCTGACAGACTCTGCTCTGCTCCAGTAGCTCGACTGGAACCCCAGCGGTGAAAGCAGCCATAGCTCCAGCTTCACCGCTCAATCTATGACCCACAAGTCAAGACAGATTACGTTTGATTGGATCGCTGTTGGCTCGTCTGACCTACAATCTGCTGCATTCTCATCGTTGTCTCCCTGGGCAAAGGTTTCCATGGGAACAAGCCACGGGCTCCTCTAATCCGTGGTTTTGCAGCCCTCATTCAACTGGAGGCAGGCTAGATTCCTTTTTGTCAGGCCCATATTCTTCTGCTCTATTTGCTCCCTCTCCCTCCTAATTCACTCGCTCTTTTCCTCTCCCCGTGTCTCGCTCACGCTTCCCTCTCTCTCTGTATCTGCCAGCCACTGCAGTCTTATGAAACAGCTCAGACAGGTCAGCTGTGGATCCTCTGTGGACACGACAGCAGTGCAGCTAAGGCACATAAGTCTGCGCTTACTGACAAAAACCCAGAGAAGCAGATCAGATAATCAACAGCTTTTTGTTCAGGATGGGTTTGCTGCTTGACCTGCAGCGGCTCATACAGCAGCAATAATGATTATTTAGGAGGAATCCGGTGGCTTCTGCAGGTGTTTCAATCCCATTCAGTTCAATTCAACTTTATTTATATAGCGCAAATTCACAACATCAGTTATCTCAAGGCTCTTTACGTGAGGTTTAAGACCTGACACAACTAGACCCAACACATCCACATAGAGCAGCTTTGAACTGGAGCCAATCAATAAATTCTACATTTTAATAGCAACAGTGGAAAAACTCCAGCAGACCCAGGATCAGTGTTTCCTTTTGAATTCAGGTGTGATCTCATCCCAGGCCTCTGATGACATACGAACTGTATGACCTCAGTTTGTAAGTTGCCTAGCAACAGCTTGGTGATGATGTGATGCTGACAGATTCTAAGTGAAGTGGAGACATCTTCAGTGTCCAATAAGAAATAAACCCAAGAGTTTTCCAGCAGGTTCTGTCTTCTCTGAAAAAGAAAGATGGTGGTTGTGGCCCAGGAGGTTGTTTCTGTCATGGGATTGATGGCAAAACGGTGGAAAAGCGCTACCTGCTACTGGAAAATGAAGGTGTTGCCCGAAGGCGTCTCTGTAGGGAAGTGGATCCCTGCTGATGGAGGGTGTCCTAGATCATCAGATTCCGCCTCCATGCTCCGTCACGCTGCTAAACAGGCATCTGACATTTCTTCATTTCTTTCTGGAAGCTCAGTGACGAGTGATCCTGAAACGTGAGACCCTCCAGCCACTGGGTCCAGGATCCACTGAAAATGTACCGAATGCAGAAGGTCACGTTTGAAGTGGTTTAGTTTCTCAAGCAGGAGATTCACGTTTTCAGGCAGCGTATATGCGCGCGCACCCCCCTCGTTTCCCATTGGTTCCTCCGGAGCAGCTCGCCGTGGTTCGTGCTGCTGATGCTGCTGCTGAGGATGATGCACGCACTGACCTGTTACTCTGGAGTAATGATGGACCTTTTCTGTTTGCTGTGGATTCTACCGGCGGTTTGCGCCGTCGAGGGTAAGTCGGTTCCGCTAAAGGTGAAAAAAGGTGAAGCAGCGAGTCGCTCTGTCTCCGCGGCTCTTACTCTGAAATCTGGAGTAAATGAAGGCGAACATTAGTCAAAGTGTCTCGACCTGATCTAGACTGTGATCATTTCTATTATCCTTCAATCGCTTTACAATATGAAGACACTGGTTAAAGGCTGATTATACCGAGTTACCGAGATCATAAATGTGCTGGACGTCGGTGATTTCAGCGACACCAGGCTGTGAAAACTAAACTTTCTGAGATGCTGCAGGTCGGTTCCCTGAGGCGGTTACGGTCCAACCCAGTCTGTCAGAGTCGTAACGTTCACGTGAACATTTTCTCGTTTTTGTAAGTTTCATCTTGAAATGCAACGTATTTATTTTCATTCTGAACACAGATCAAAACCAATAAATCAAAGCAGGAAATGCTCCGTTCAGCTGTATTTGTGTTTCAAAATAAGACCAACCTTCGTGTCGTCTGGACTGTTCACAGTTTCTCTGAGGCTGGAAGTCAAATGGTTTATTTACAGTCGTTGCGGCTGATGAATCGCTGGAGGGCAGAAGCTTTCACAGCCTGTGATTCTCATTATGAAGCTGCTTAATGTGCTCACATGCCTGAAACACGTTTTCAGGCAAACACTCTGTCTTTGCCTGCATCTCCTCCGTCTCAGTCCTGCGTTTGGTCTCTGGGTGTTTTGTGTCCAACCAGTGTGATGCTGAAACCTGGAAGCAGTCATGCTTTAAAGTGCACGGCTGCCGTTCCCCTGCTAATCTGGACTCAGCGCTTTGCCCTGTCAGCCACGTCACAGGTCATCCGTCGCTGTTTAGTCCACAGCCTTTCATTCGTCCTCCAGAGTCACATTCTATCGTTGCAGAGCTGCGTCCCAGTCTGTGAGACGTGGGCTATGAAGGAACGCATGGTGCTGAGAGCGTCTCCTTCCAACCCGTACAGCGCTGAGGTGACTTGGTGGCAGCGGGAGTGAGGAACAGACTCCTTGCTCATCAACGCGTCAGTGTTTAGCCACTAAACATACGTGACCCGTGTGTTTCTGACGTGTTGTGTTGGGCTGATGAATCCTGGCCTCAGCGGGAGGTTGGTTTACTGGGTGAGCGTCTCCCACGTCTTATAAACCAAACCAGAGTTGGAGCAACTCATTGTCCAGGCAGTTCAGAGGAACGTATGTGTAACATACAGTCTGCTGGCGTTTATTCTGTGTGTGTGTGTGAAAAGAAGCCTGAGCCCAGTGTTGGCGGTAGAGCAGCGATAACAAACACGGAGCATGACCCACTTCCTCAGCAGGCTGTGGTTGGCTCATGGAACAGAGGCAGAGCAGCATCACGCCAGGCCAGACGTGGCTGCTGGATTCAAGTTATCCGGTTTCTTCCCCTCGGTGCCAGCGTTCGACCTCCGTCTTCTGTGACACAACCTTTGTCTGGACCCGTGGGTTTGTCAAACCACGTTAGCCAGGCGGCTTTAGAAACGACCTCACGGGTTGCAAGTGTCCAACATACTGTCACAGGTTTGGAAAACCTTCCACGCTGGATTGTTTGTATTAGGATTCTGTGGATCTATGAAGCGAAGCCGGACACGTGTGGAATGTGAAAACAAACTCAGTCAGTTTAACGCAGAGCATTTGAAACTGAAAGAGAACTTGATCCCGGATCTGTGGAGGATTACGTCGTATTATTACCCGTTTTTCCTGGTAATGACAGGAGGCTGTTCAGCAAACAGAACCGATCGAGTTCTGCCTCTAGGAGTCTGTGCCAGGCGCTGTGAACCTTTCTGCACCGCCTGGACACGTGGACCCGGACATCCCTCACCTCTGGTGAAACCAGATCAAACCTAATGCTCCTGTTAAACGTGGTTCTTCTTGACGTGGCTATTTTCTGTAAGTTCAGTTCACTACAGCTGTGGCTTTGGACTGAAACACATGCTAAACCTGCATGTTTTAAATTTTATTTCTCATATATTGTGAACACTGTTCAGAAACAGGTTCTGGAAGCTCCCAGCCGTGTTTAGAGCCCTGTTTTAAGCAAGTAGTTCCAGCCACTCCCCTGTTTCCCCCTGTCCAGTAGGTCACCTGTGCCTCCCTTCTGGCCTCAGATTCAGCCGTGGTCGCCTGTTCTCCATGCGACCACGGCTCCACTCGTGTCGCGTGTAGTTGTAGACCTCGCCGTTGCTCCTGGTCACGGTTGAGAGCTAGACCTGGTCCAATTCCTGCTATGGAGCGTTTTATTTAGGAGAAGCAGTCACATCTAGGTGAACTTTGTGTATTGAATTGTTTAGTTTTCGGGTCGTTATGTTAATTAGAAAACCAGGTTTCATGGAAGCCTTTACTCAGTCTTTGTTGTTGTTCCTTTGATAGAGAGATTTTAGTTGCTGTGGGACTTTTGTGTCTCTGATCCTGGACGTGTTCGCTCTTAACACAAACACCAGCAGCAGTGAGACCATCTATGAATTAATTCGATTAAAGGAAACATGTCAATGTGGTGGACGAGGGCAACACTAATATTAATAAATGTTTGATGTTTGGAAGGGACCCAGAGATTCAAATAGAACTGGAGCTGCTCCACTGGCTGCTTCTGTCTGTGTTACAGGACTGAAGTACTTCCAGATGCACTGAAGCGTGACTTATGTTCAGCTTCATGCTACGAGAGCAGATCTGGCCCATGTCACACCTGCTCAGTCAGTCTGACTCCTATCCAGCAGCTCAGTGAAGAAGAATTCAAACCCCGCTTTTAGAAAAGTTGGACAGTTTTCTGCAGTAACTAAACTGTTAAACTCTTTATCGACGAAACACGTGTAGTGAATTATCAATAGTTTTAGATCTGGGCTTTTCCAGATTGTGTAGATTAGATCCTAGTAGCTCAGAATATCCAACGCCTCACATAAAGATTCCTGTCCTAAGGCTAAAAACACGGACGTGTCTTTATAGAGACACCCGAACATTTATGCTGCACAGCAGCAGCGGCAGAGAGACCAGAATGGAGCCTCTGCCATCCAGTCACTGAAGGGAGCTGGATGGTAGAGGAGCTGGATGGTAGAGCAGCTGGATGGTGGAGGAGCTGGATGGTAGAGGAGCTGGATGGCAGAGGAGCTGGATGGTGGAGGAGCTGGATGGTAGAGGAGCTGGATGGTGGAGGAGCTGGATGGTGGAGGAGCTGGATAGTAGAGCAGCTGGATGGTGGAGGAGCTGGATGGTGGAGGAGCTGGATAGTAGAGCAGCTGGATGGTGGAGGAGCTGGATGGTGGAGGAGCTGGATGGTAGATGGGCTGGATGGTGGAGGAGCTGGATGGTAGAGGAGCTGGATGCTAGAGGAGCTGGATGGTAGATGGGTTGGATGGTGGAGGAGCTGGATGGTAGAGGAGCTGGATGGTGGAGGAGCTGGATGGTAGAGGAGCTGGATGGTGGAGGAGCTGGATGGTAGAGGAGCTGGATGGTAGATGGGTTGGATGGTGGAGGAGCTGGATGGTAGAGGAGCTGGATGGTGGAGGAGCTGGATGGTAGAGGAGCTGGATGGTAGATGGGTTGGATGGTGGAGGAGCTGGATGGTGGAGGAGCTGGATGGTAGAGGGGCTGGATGGTAGAGGAGCTGGATGGTGGAGGAGCTGGATGGTAGAGGGGCTGGATGGTAGAGGAGCTGGATGGTAGATGGGTTGGATGGTGGAGGAGCTGGATGGTGGAGGAGCTGGATGGTAGAGGGGCTGGATGGTAGAGGAGCTGGATGGTGGAGGAGCTGGATGGTAGAGGGGCTGGATGGTAGAGGAGCTGGATGGTGGAGGAGCTGGATGGTGGAGGAGCTGGATGGTGGAGGGGCTGGATGGTGGAGGAGCTGGATGGTGGAGGAGCTGGATAGTAGAGGGGCTGGATGGTAGAGGAGCTGGATGGTGGAGGAGCTGGATGGTAGAGGAGCTGGATGGTGGAGGAGCTGGATGGTGGAGGAGCTGGATGGTGGAGGAGCTGGATGGTGGAGGAGCTGGATGGTAGAGGGGCTGGATGGTAGAGGAGCTGGATGGTGGAGGAGCTGGATGGTAGAGGGGCTGGATGGTGGAGGAGCTGGATGGTAGAGGGGCTGGATGGTAGAGGAGCTGGATGGTGGAGGAGCTGGATGGTAGAGGGGCTGGATGGTAGAGGAGCTGGATGGTGGAGGAGCTGGATGGTAGAGGAGCTGGATGGTAGAGGAGCTGGATGGTGGAGGAGCTGGATGGTAGAGGAGCTGGATGGTGGAGGAGCTGGATGGTGGAGGAGCTGGATGGTGGAGGAGCTGGATGGTGGAGGAGCTGGATGGTGGAGGAGCTGGATGGTGGAGGAGCTGGATAGTAGAGGGGCTGGATGGTAGAGGAGCTGGATGGTGGAGGAGCTGGATGGTGGAGGAGCTGGATAGTAGAGGGGCTGGATGGTAGAGGAGCTGGATGGTGGAGGAGCTGGATGGTGGAGGAGCTGGATGGTGGAGGAGCTGGACGTCTGTATCAGTACGTGAAGGTTGGAACATTTTCACCCACTGTCATGTTCCTTCGAGGATTCTAACGTGGGCTTCACCTTCTTTCAGAAGTGGGAAAAATCTAATGAAGCTGTTTGTTTTCTTTGTTTGCTATTCACGACCCCGAGGAGCATTAGCAAGATGAAATGCCGACGGAGGACACGCGAGTCACTGGCTCTAGGTGGTTTAGGCTGCTGGACCTTGCTCACCCCAGCAGACACTTCGTATGTGTGCATTTTGTGAAGAACGTCCCGCAGATCGAATACAGAACATAAGATAAAAATGCTATTACTGCATTTGATTGATTGATTTGTAAGCGAGCTCGAACTAAATGACCTATAATGTCCAACTTGTCTAAGAATGAGGACGTGGGCGATGCATTCTGGGAGCTTCTGGCAAAGACGCATGGCGGACAAGACTGTGACATACAACAAAGTGCATTTTGCTGATGTATCCCTGTGATTTAATCCAGCGCGGCATACAGAGCCCAGCCTACAAGGATTACGCTGGACTTAGTTGGCCCACTCTCTCCTCCTCTTTGCCCTACTTTTCATTGGCTCATGCAGAGAAAAACATTGTTTGCCCTCCCTCTCTTCTGTTCTCCCTCCTGGCTCTCTGCTGCCAGACAGGAAATCTATTTTAATAGAGCCTATGTTGTATCTATCGCAGAATAGTAGTAAATCATTAAAAGGCACAGCCTCGCGCTGATCATGAACAGGTTCTGTCATTTGCGTTAATATTTAGTAGGATCTCCGGCAGCGTGTTCTGTCCAGTGAGCTGAGGTCTAGTCGAGTACTAATGCACCCCCGCTCACGTCAGCCCACTCTGTCCCCGTTTTCCTGCTCCAGCTCCCATCGTGGCATCCAGCCGGTGCCAGCCTTCCTGCATTCTGAATGCACGGCTCTTCATTATTAACCAGCGTGTTAATATGCATCAGCTGAGCTCGTCTGGCTCTGATCTCTGCCAGATCTCGTTTTTGCTGTGTGGTTGTTCATCCGACCGCCATTGGTCCGTGTCCTTTATTTATCCATTAAGCCAATGGAGGAGCAGTAGCTCGGCTATCGTGTCAATAAATATATAAACAGTCTCATTATGTCAATATTTGCTGTTTGTATGGTTGCACAGAACAACCCTAGTAGGTGAAGAAGTATGTGAGTTTGTTTGCAATGAACAAGAGATAGCTCAGCACGTCTGAGTTTATTGGCTCGTGTTGGACTGATGAAGGACGTTGCAGCTCGCATAGGATGCTTTGATTTCCAGTCCACTATTTCAAATAATGCTTCTTCATTATGTCATGCACGTAAATCAAAAGCATTGATAACCTCTTGACATTTTTGTCCACTGCAGAAGTACTGATGGATTCCACAACAGCGACGGCAGAACTGGGCTGGACCATCTACCCGTCACAGGGGGTGAGTGATGCTCATGGTTTGTGTTAAGTTCCAGCACAAACCTTTCTTTACTCAAACCGTGTTAGAAGTTGGGGCCTAGAGTAACTGATACGAAGACTCTCGTCCACTGTTCATAGATGGGTGGTCATTAGTTTTAAATGAGCAACATCTGCCCTCAGCTCAGTGTCTTAGTGTCTCCTGTCCTGTCTCCAGTGGGAGGAAGTTAGCGGCTACGATGAAAACATGAACACCATCCGAACGTACCAGGTGTGCAACGTCTTCGACAGCAGCCAGAACAACTGGGTTCGTACGAAGTTCATCCAGCGCCGCGGCGCTCAGCGCATCCACGTCCAGATGAAGTTCTCAGTGCGCGACTGCAGCTCCATACCCATGGTTCCCGGCTCCTGCAAGGAGACGTTCAACCTCTATTACTACGAGTCGGACTCGGACACTGCTGCTAGATCATTCTTACCCTGGATGGAGAATCCTTGGGTCAAAGTGGACACGATCGCAGCCGATGAAAGCTTTTCTCAGGTGGATCTTGGAGGTCGAATAATGAAGATAAACAGTGAAGTTCGTAGTTTTGGACCCGTTTCACGAAACGGCTTCTACCTCGCCTTCCAGGACTACGGTGCCTGCATGTCCCTCATAGCCGTTCGCGTCTTCTACAGGAAATGCCCCAGTGTGATCCAGAACGGGGCCATCTTTGCCGAGACTCTGTCTGGAGCAGAGAGCACCTCTCTGGTGGCGGCCAGGGGGGTATGTGTCCAGAATGGAGAGGAGGTGGACGTACCCATTAAGCTGTACTGTAACGGGGACGGGGAGTGGATGGTGCCCATCGGACGCTGCATGTGCAAGGCTGGGTATGAGGCCGTGGACAATGGTACCGTCTGCAGAGGTAAGAGTCTGACGCTGCTGCTGTAACTATACTGAAAACAGCACGTCCCCGTGTTGGAGCCAATCCTAAAGCATGTTAGCAGAGATATGATCCAAGGTCCAAAACCAGGAAAACAGCTGCTAACTACAAGTAGAAAACTGATGATTGACGGGAGTTTGGAGGTGTTGACTGTGTTCCCTGCTTCGTGATGGATGGAACAGGCTGTAGACTCTTGAGTCGGGCTTTTCCTCATGAACGTGATTTATAATCCATGTGGCTGCGAGGCTTCGTGGAGCAGGTTGTGTTCTGCACAGCCCTCTGGTCCAGAACCGACTGGCTCTGTTGGTGCCTCCTATTACATTGAGCAAGCATCCGTTGATGCCAGCAGTTGTGAGGCTTGATGTTTTTTCTCGGATGAGTAATAGCCCCCGGGTCTCTTCTGATTCATTTAACAGCAGAGGAACAATTTAATTCTCATCAAACCTAATTCACTGACAGACAGAAGCTAAATATGTCAAAGAATAATTTTATTTTTACATTTCAAGATAAGAACACAGATAAGGTAAAAGCATTTTCTCTCATTTCCATTGTTACAGTTGGATCCGTTGCTTTTTGATTTGACGGTAATTCTGCAGATGCCACCAGTAACCACAGCATTCATGATACTGGACACAGGTTTTAGTTTGTAACGTGAGGTTGTCATCATCAAAACTAAAAACATGGAACATAAAACAGCTGACAAGTAAAACGTGTCGATAAACTGTGAAGATGAGCTTTAAGGTGTAGGGTTTGTGGTTAGAAATGAATTTGTAGCACAGACCAAAACATAAAAGATGCATGAGGATGAAATGAAGAGAGGCGTAAATAATGATGTGCTCTAAAAAGCTGGCGTGTCTTACCTGAACCACCATAACTGGGCCACAGCTGTTTCATAGTAATACCTTCACATTATCGACATTATCTTTCTATTATAGTCGCTTTTTATGCTTTTTATGTTTAAGTGAACGAATGCTACAAGAATGTTCTATGCTAGAACATCTGGTTTCTGTGGGTTTACGCTAGAACATCTGGTTTCTGTGGGTTTATGCTAGAACATCTGGTTTCTGTGGGTTTACGCTAGAACATCTGGTTTCTGTGGGTTTACGCTAGAACATCTGGTTTCTGTGGGTTTATGCTAGAACATCTGGTTTCTGTGGGTTTATGCTAGAACATCTGGTTTCTATGAGTTTATGCTAGAACATCTGGTTTCTGTGGGTTTATGCTAGAACATCTGGTTTCTGTGGGTTTATGCTAGAACATCTGGTTTCTATGAGTTTATGCTAGAACATCTGGTTTCTGTGGGTTCAGGCTAGAACATCTGGTTTCTGTGGGTTTACGCTAGAACATCTGGTTTCTGTGGGTTTACGCTAGAACATCTGGTTTCTGTGGGTTTACGCTAGAACATCTGGTTTCTGTGGGTTCAGGCTAGAACATCTGGTTTCTGTGGGTTTATGCTAGAACATCTGGTTTCTGTGGGTTTACGCTAGAACATCTGGTTTCTGTGGGTTCAGGCTAGAACATCTGGTTTCTGTGGGTTCAGGCTAGAACATCTGGTTTCTGTGGGTTTACGCTAGAACATCTGGTTTCTGTGGGTTTATGCTAGAACATCTGGTTTCTGTGGGTTCATGCTAGAACATCTGGTTTCTATGAGTTTATGCTAGAACATCTGGTTTCTGTGGGTTTATGCTAGAACATCTGGTTGCTGTGGGTTCATGCTAGAACATCTGGTTTCTATGAGTTTACGCTAGAACATCTGGTTTCTGTGGGTTTACGCTAGAACATCTGGTTTCTGTGGGTTTACGCTAGAACATCTGGTTTCTGTGGGTTTATGCTAGAACATCTGGTTTCTGTGAGTTTATGCTAGAACATCTGGTTTCTGTGGGTTTATGCTAGAACATCTGGTTTCTGTGAGTTTATGCTAGAACATCTGGTTTCTATGGGTTCATGCTAGAACATCTGGTTTCTGTGGGTTTACGCTAGAACATCTGGTTTCTATGAGTTTATGCTAGAACATCTGGTTTCTGTGGGTTTATGCTAGAACATCTGGTTTCTGTGGGTTTACGCTAGAACATCTGGTTTCTGTGGGTTTACGCTAGAACATCTGGTTTCTATGAGTTTATGCTAGAACATCTGGTTTCTGTGGGTTTATGCTAGAACATCTGGTTTCTGTGGGTTTATGCTAGAACATCTGGTTTCTATGAGTTTATGCTAGAACATCTGGTTTCTGTGGGTTCAGGCTAGAACATCTGGTTTCTGTGGGTTTACGCTAGAACATCTGGTTTCTGTGGGTTTATGCTAGAACATCTGGTTTCTGTGAGTTTATGCTAGAACATCTGGTTTCTGTGGGTTTATGCTAGAACATCTGGTTTCTGTGGGTTTACGCTAGAACATCTGGTTTCTGTGGGTTCATGCTAGAACATCTGGTTTCTGTGGGTTTACGCTAGAACATCTGGTTTCTGTGAGTTTACGCTAGAACATCTGGTTTCTGTGGGTTTATGCTAGAACATCTGGTTTCTGTGGGTTTATGCTAGAACATCTGGTTTCTATGAGTTTATGCTAGAACATCTGGTTTCTGTGGGTTTATGCTAGAACATCTGGTTTCTGTGGGTTTATGCTAGAACATCTGGTTTCTGTGAGTTTACGCTAGAACATCTGGTTTCTGTGGGTTTACGGTAGAACATCTGGTTTCTGTGGGTTTACGCTAGAACATCTGGTTTCTGTGGGTTTATGCTAGAACATCTGGTTTCTGTGGGTTTACGCTAGAACATCTGGTTTCTATGAGTTTACGCTAGAACATCTGGTTTCTGTGGGTTTATGCTAGAACATCTGGTTTCTGTGGGTTTATGCTAGAACATCTGGTTTCTATGAGTTTATGCTAGAACATCTGGTTTCTGTGGGTTTATGCTAGAACATCTGGTTTCTGTGGGTTTACGCTAGAACATCTGGTTTCTGTGGGTTTATGCTAGAACATCTGGTTTCTGTGGGTTTACGCTAGAACATCTGGTTTCTATGAGTTTATGCTAGAACATCTGGTTTCTGTGGGTTTATGCTAGAACATCTGGTTTCTGTGGGTTTATGCTAGAACATCTGGTTTCTATGAGTTTATGCTAGAACATCTGGTTTCTGTGGGTTTATGCTAGAACATCTGGTTTCTGTGGGTTTATGCTAGAACATCTGGTTTCTGTGGGTTTACGGTAGAACATCTGGTTTCTGTGGGTTTACGCTAGAACATCTGGTTTCTGTGGGTTTATGCTAGAACATCTGGTTTCTATGAGTTTATGCTAGAACATCTGGTTTCTGTGGGTTTATGCTAGAACATCTGGTTTCTGTGGGTTTACGCTAGAACATCTGGTTTCTGTGGGTTTATGCTAGAACATCTGGTTTCTGTGGGTTTACACTAGAACATCTGGTTTCTATGAGTTTATGCTAGAACATCTGGTTTCTGTGGGTTTATGCTAGAACATCTGGTTTCTGTGGGTTTATGCTAGAACATCTGGTTTCTGTGGGTTTACGCTAGAACATCTGGTTTCTATGAGTTTATGCTAGAACATCTGGTTTCTGTGGGTTTACGCTAGAACATCTGGTTTCTGTGGGTTTATGCTAGAACATCTGGTTTCTATGAGTTTATGCTAGAACATCTGGTTTCTGTGGGTTTATGCTAGAACATCTGGTTTCTGTGGGTTTATGCTAGAACATCTGGTTTCTGTGGGTTTACGCTAGAACATCTGGTTTCTGTGGGTTTATGCTAGAACATCTGGTTTCTGTGGGTTTACGCTAGAACATCTGGTTTCTGTGGGTTTACGCTAGAACATCTGGTTTCTATGAGTTTACGCTAGAACATCTGGTTTCTGTGGGTTTACGCTAGAACATCTGGTTTCTATGAGTTTACGCTAGAACATCTGGTTTCTGTGGGTTTACGCTAGAATATCTGGTTTCTGTGGGTTTACGCTAGAACATCTGGTTTCTGTGGGTTTACGCTAGAACATCTGGTTTCTTGAAACTGCAGATTCGGTTCAATGCTGTTTTATTTCTATGGCGTTGAACTGAGTCACCTGTGGAGCAGCTACAGTCCGTAGTGTTGGCTTTAGTGTTGTCTGGCTGGTTCCGATTGTTAGGGACTAGAATGTAGATGCAGGTTTACAGTCACTGTGGGTTGATTCTGGTGTGAACCATATGTTTTCTTCCTGTTTCTTCCACAGCTTGTGTGTCAGGCTTCTTTAAGGCCACACAGGGAGACCACAAGTGTCTGCAGTGTCCCATTAACAGCCGAACCACCAGCGAAGGAGCCACCAACTGTGTCTGTCGCACCAACTACTACCGCGCTGATTCCGACCCAGCTCAGATGCCCTGCACCAGTACGTACCACCGTCACGTGAACATTTATAAATGAAGCTGCTTCAAAAAGCAACACGCATCAGAACAGCCAGGGGTCAAAGGAAAACCAAGAGCATCAGTGATGCTGTGTGCAGGTCGGATGGTGGATGCGAGAAAATGATTTAAATTAAAAAGCACAACTGGAGTGATGTGACTTTTTAAATACGTAATATATATATATATATGTATATGCATCTATCCTCAGTGCTGAAACAGCACCACCTGCAGGGTTTAACGTGACCCGGTTTAAAAATAAACCCAAAATGAAACGAGCAGCTGACGACAAACGTCCGTTCAGTTGTTGGAATCTTGCCTCGCACTTATTTTGAAGGGCACTGCAGTAATAACTTTCTCTTCTAGCTGTTCCATCAGCTCCTCAAAACGTCATCTCCATAGTGAATGAGACGTCTCTGAGGCTGGAGTGGAGTTCGCCACAGGAGGCTGGCGGCCGCGAAGACGTCGTCTACAACATCATATGTAAAAGCTGCGGCAGTGGACGAGGCGGCTGCACCCGCTGTGGAGACAACGTGCAGTTCGTCCCGCGTCAGCTGGGACTGACCGAAACCCGCGTCCACATCAGCGACCTCTTGGCTCACACCCAGTACACATTTGAAATCCAGGCTGTCAACGGGGTGTCTGACCAGAGTCCGTACTCACCGCAGTACACGTCCGTCAACATCACCACCAACCAGGCCGGTAAGGCTGACTCAGCACAGGGCCACGATGGTGTGACGCGTCCTCTAACTCAGCTTCGCCTCGTGTTGTTCCCAGCCCCGTCAGCAGTGTCCATCATCCACCAGGTGAGCAGGACCCCCAACAGCATCACTCTGTCCTGGTCCCAGCCCGATCAGCCCAATGGAGTTATCCTGGATTATGAACTGCAGTACTACGAGAAGGTACCTACGTCCGTCGTCCGTCCACCCGCCGACCCGGCCTCAGCTCCCGCGGTTTAGCTCTTAGTTATGGCCGTTTGGTTTGTGTTTCAGAACCAGGCAGAGTGGAACGCGTCTCTGACGAGGAGTCAGACCAACACCGCACTGATTCGAGGCTTGAGGCCTGGAACGATCTATGTCTTTCAGGTTCGAGCTCGAACCGTCGCCGGCTTCGGACGCTTTAGTGGAAAAATGTACTTTCAAACTATGACTAAAGGTAAAATCCACACATACCGTTCTTTGCATACAAGGCTTGGAATGAGCTGATTGGTTCCTTCTTAGCATGAGTCTCAAGTCGTGTGACCGGTTTAGCTGGAGTGTAGCTTATTGTACACGCGGGGCATGTTGGGGTTCAGCCCAGGAGCCAGGACGGCTCTACGTCCTGAGCCGCTGCTGACCTGCGTGTTTTCCACGATGTGATCTAATGAGTTTTTTCTGGTTTGCTTTTCCTAAACAACTCTAGCGATGCATGATCATCATTGCTGTTAATCTGAGCTGGCGCTGAGAAGAGGTCGTTGTAACAGTTATCGTTATCTGGCCTGGCTGTAGCAGCCACTCTGCGTTAAGGACTCTGCTCCATCTTCACTCCACAGCTCAGGTCTGTGTTTGAACATGAATCACTGCTCTTGCCCTGCAGAGGAGTACGACTCCAGTATCCAGGAGAAACTGCCCCTCATCATCGGTTCAGCGGTTGCAGGCGTGGTCCTCATCACTGCCGTCGTCGTCTCCGTAATCGTCTGCCGCAGGTGAGTCGTGAAGCGCTGGAACAAAAACATATAGAAACACAGAATGTAGTGTTGGGTCAATAATTAGAACCTAAATCAGCCTCGGATGTGATGACGGGATCTACCCTGATTAGTCCTACCTGGCCTGTGTGTAGCCTCCACAGCCCAGTGGCCTGTCTGGCTGTTGAAAGGCAGCTGAGTAGAAATGTTCCGCGAGTCGCACGAGGCCGATCCCAGCCTGTGGTGAAGCACGTGATATGTGTGATCACAGCCTTGTGTTTGAGTGGCTGTGAGGCCTGACGCTAGGGCTGGTTCACCCTTCACAACACAAAACGTTGACAGACTTTGAGACGTGTGTGTTGGTCCCCAGCAGGAGAAGTTCAGACAGAACCGAGTCCGAGTACACAGACAAAGTCCAACCTTACACCAGTGGTCACAGTAAGTATGGCGTCATCAGAGAGAAGCTTTATGTCGCATGCTTTTAAGTTACAGATTTGCGTGTGTCTTTATTCTAGTGTCGCCGGGGATGAAGATCTACATCGACCCTTTTACGTACGAAGACCCCAACGAAGCCGTGAGGGAGTTTGCCAAGGAGATCGACATTTCCTGCGTCAAGATTGAACAAGTCATAGGTGCCGGTGAGAAAACTCAGCAGTTAGCACCTGATACGTAGCCAGGGAACAGCAGCAGTTCGGCGTCATTTAGAAACCTTCCGTCTTTCCGCCAGGTGAGTTTGGTGAGGTCTGCAGTGGGAACCTCCGGCAACCTGGGAAGAGAGAGATCCTCGTGGCTATAAAGACCCTAAAGGCCGGATACACGGAGCGACAGAGGCGGGACTTCCTCAGCGAGGCGTCCATCATGGGCCAGTTTGATCATCCTAACATCATCCATCTAGAGGGGGTGGTGACCAAGAGCAGCCCCGTGATGATCATCACCGAGTTCATGGAGAACGGATCCCTCGACTCCTTCCTCAGGGTAAGATGCCACACGCCCCACAGCTCAGACCAGTGACCCTGCTCGTCTAAGGTCTTCAAGGTCACGCTTGGGTCACTAAATGTACAGTATGTGCAGTAACAGTTAAACAGAAGCAACCTGCTCCCAGGGATGTTGGTGGAGCTGAGGTGCAGTAATCTGAGGGGTTGAGGAAGTTGTCGTGTCTGTTTTCCCTGAAGCAAAATGACGGCCAGTTCACAGTGATCCAGCTGGTGGGGATGCTGCGCGGCATAGCAGCCGGAATGAAGTATCTGTGTGACATGAACTATGTCCATCGAGACCTGGCGGCCAGGAATATCCTGGTCAACAGCAACCTGGTGTGCAAAGTGTCGGACTTCGGCCTGTCGCGCTTCCTCGAGGAGGACACGTCAGACCCCACCTACACTAGTGCGTTGGTGAGTCTCAGGCCCATATCAACGACCTGCTGTGTCTATAGGCCAGTCGCTGAAATGCTGCCCTGTTGGAAGCTTCTGCTCATGATGGCGTAGTGACCTTTGACCTATGGGCTACATCATGTACAAGCTACCTACAGATGACTGGTCACTGTGTCGATGCTGAACTCCACGTGTTTCCAGGGAGGGAAGATCCCCATCCGATGGACGGCTCCAGAGGCCATTCAGTACAGGAAGTTCACCTCCTCCAGTGACTGCTGGAGCTACGGCATCGTCATGTGGGAGGTGATGTCATACGGAGAGAGGCCCTACTGGGACATGAGCAATCAAGATGTGAGTAGAACCTGCAGGGCGCTGTGCAGTGAAGGTTTCCTTTAATCCATCCTGAGGTGATGCTGATAGACAGACGAGGTGTGTGGTGTCGGTTAGAAGCGTCTGTGCTCGTCTGTTCTTCTCGGTGTCAGCGTCGGTTTTTCCTCCCGTAGGTCATCAACGCCATAGAGCAGGACTACAGGTTGCCACCCCCCATGGACTGTCCCAGCGCGCTGCATCAGCTGATGCTGGACTGCTGGCAGAAAGACCGCAACAACCGGCCTAAGTTCAGCCAGATCGTCAGCACCTTGGACAAGCTGATCCGCAACCCTAACAGCCTCAAAGCCATGACCCCGCTGTCTTCAAGGTGAGGCAGAGGAGGCGCGGCGCCTCGCTGGACGCGCCTCCGTTCTCACGCTCTGCTGTCGTCCTTCTCTCCACCAGTGTTCACCTACCTCTGCTGGACCGCAGCACCCCAGACTTCTCCTCCTTCAGCACAGTGGACGAGTGGCTGGACGCCATCAAGATGGGCCAGTACAAGGAGAACTTTGCTAACGAAGGCTTCACCGGCTTCGATGTGGTGTCTCAAATGACCATGGAGTAAGTTGGAGTTACTTCATTGTTCTTCTAATCTTGTGCAGATACAAAGTGTGTGGACTGGAGAGTTTATCCTTTTCCTGACATTCTCAGCTACTCGAGTCTTTCACCTAAAGACTTTGTATTGAATGAAAGGTCCTTGTTGTCATCATGCAGCGTGTTCAATGAGACTCTGCTGTTTTGTTTCCAGCACTAAGAAGCTGCAGATGGTCGGCTGAACTGTAGATCTTGGTCTCAGCGCCGTGCTGTCAACCTAACAAATGGTTTCTCCACAGGGACGTCCTCAGGGTGGGGGTAACGTTAGCCGGCCACCAGAAGAAGATCCTGAACAGCATCCAGTCCATGAGAGCCCAGATGAACCAGATCACTTCGGTTGAGGTGTGATCTCACAGAGCAGAGCACACAGGCTGTGCTGACTCCAGGAAATCCAGCTTTCTCTGGAACCTCTGATGAGGAACTTCTGTCCGATCTCAGTTAACCCTAACACCTCCAAACTCTTTAGAAGGTTAATGCGAACCACGGTCAACCGGTGTCTGAACAACGGACTGAAGATTCCAGCAGAAAGCAAGCGGCTCCACATCCCGTGGTTTCTAGTGAAGGTCAACTCGGCCACACAGTAACGTTCTGACCCACAAGCAGCCCTGTTTCCATCCACCTGAGTGAAATGGGTAAAAACAGCACATTCAAAACGGGAATTCATTTGAAATTTGTGTCAAGACGCGTCCTGACAATGACTGAGGTTCCTGCAACGCTGAGGAATGTGGTGAGATCACATCTGCAAAAGAAGCAACATTCAGTATAATCAAGATTTGGTCTGAAATAGAAACTATGTTGTGGTCACGAGTCCCATTTGGAGCCATCCAGCTTCCTGTCAGCTGAGGGCCCCTTGACTCTATCAGGCTTTGTTCCGTCGATCTGTGAAGGCTCGTCTCACGCTCAGTTGTACCTGCAGTCTGCTGTAGCGTCTGAAGCTGGGCCAACAGTCAGAGTGATGGGAAAGATAGCGGACGCTGCAGTGACCCTCCGTTGCCCCTTAGCGCTAGAAATACTACCTTTGTTTTCAGTGTGACAGGCGACACAGACACAGCTTTGCCCCTGACTCGTAGCTTGAACGAATGTTACACGTCTGAGGGCTGTTCCTTCAGTAGAACAGATGATCCACCTGCGTTCTGCAGAACTCCAACCCGGGCCCGGTTAACGGACGCCACTGACCTCTGACCCGCTAAAGAGCTGTGTGTTACCAGCATCCTCAAACCTCATTACTTGACATGGAAGGAAAGTTCAGGGCTGATATTATTGTCGGATATGAAACTGGAGCCACACGTCCCTCTCAGCCCAGCGTTCAGTCATGGACGTGCAGCGAATCCAACTCGAAACCAAACTGCGTCTTCTGCTGTGAACATTTAAACCAGGGGTGTCAGACTCCGGTCCTCGAGGGCCACTGTCCTGCAGAGGTTCTAACTCTCACTGCTGCTCATCCTGATCAGGTGTCAGTTGGCTTTTCCAGGTGTTGATTGACTGAACACACCTGATCGATGTAATCAGTGGTACTGGGGCAGGGAGAGTTGGAAAACCAGCAGGACAGTGGCCCTCGAGGACTGGAGTCTGACACCTGTGATTTAAACGATTTTAAATTTCAACTCGTCATGGCCTCCACCGTAAACACAACCTGCCTCTAGAGCCACAAGTCTCACGATTATGAAGTAAGTTGCGTCTGGGTCTGATGTCATTTGAAGCTGCTTCTTCAAAACAAGGACGTTCGCGTTTCTCTAAGGCCTGTTTACCGGTTTCTTAAAATTGACCACATTCGACCAGGACGCGCTGGGTTGTTCCGCCGGACTCAGAGGCTGTGGTGGTTCTGACGCTGGGCTTCAGCAGATGCTCTGAAGTGCTTTACTTACAACAGGAACTTGTGCATGTTTGTGTCTGAGCACATTCTACACTCATGGACTGGGAGCGACTTGCACTGGACACATCTGATGCTGTGACACAACGTTTTTGCATTTTTTTACGACTGCAGTCTCAACCAAGGTGCTTCCACATTTCTCATTTTGAAGCTCTTCCATCATAGATGTGTGCGTTTATGTTTTACAGCTGCACAAAGACTTTGCCCACATTCAGGCACTGAGTGTTTTTCATCTTTACTGAAACACTGTGTGTTTACTGTGCATCAGGATGAGTTTTGACTTTTCCTTCGTTCAGTCAGACCAGTGTTCTATTCAGCTACGGGTCGGCTGCTTCAAGGACCGGATCATTCATTTATGTTGGGTCCTTCACAGAAGCAGACAACGGGACTGAGCTCATCTCAGTGAACCTCAGTGACGATGTGGCTCCTCACCTACAGCTGAAATGGGTCTGGTTCCGGTCGTCCTGTCTGGTTCTGTGCTGGGAGAGTCGATCTCTTCTGTCTTGGATCTCACCCTCATGTATGTGTTTCATGTTTGCATGAAACGAAGGCAGCGTTTAATTAGTGACCTTTGAAGGGTTCGTGTAGGTCCCTTGTCCTGTCATGGGCAGATGCTCCAGCCTGACTCCTTGGTGAGTCGTGGCCTGGGTGAAACACTATTAGCCCTGGAGCAGCTGATTACTGTCTGAACGACTCCGTCAAAATGCCAAATAAGAACGAGCCAGAATCCAGTGTTTCACGTCTATGCAGCGGCGGCTTTACCTCACGGTTTTCCTTCCCGGTGTCTACTTGCTGTTCCACTTTTTTTCTTGGACGGTTTTGGTCCAAAGCACATGAGACACATGAGCGACCCACAGCCAAACGTTCTTCTGTTCTCTGCCCTGCCACTGTGATCGCACTGACGTTTCTGTATAAATGTATATTTGGTGTATACCTGTGAATTGGAATTATTTGTACTGTTCCTGGTTTATTTTGTAAGAAAACAACAAAATGAAGGTTAAAGAAAGAGAAGAACACAGCGAACTCTGTTTTTGTAGTAACTGTCTTAAATAAAACCTAAACCAAGCTGAACGTCAGGATTTCATTCTGGAAGACACTCAGAGCATAACATGCTGCGTCTTACACATCATGACGTTGTAATGTAGCACGAAAATGTGTTTCTGACGCCGGTTCATTTCTCCAAACATCGCACAGACCCATGAGCAATTAGTCCTGCACCGCCAGCGCCGCATTCTATTCCCTGAATCTGGCTGAAAAGTCCAAACTGTGCCTCAGTGCTCGCCACCAGGCGGCGCCTCCTCGTCGCTTCATGTCAGTTATCTTAATGCTGTTCACCACATCGCTCTGCAGAAATACTCGTCATCTGTAACTTTATGCTCCACCTGGTTACTCATTTAAATCTGGTGATCTGTGCTTAGTCCAGACAGAACCTGGGTCTCACCCATCAACACACACAGAACCCTCAACCCGACAGCAGGTCCAGGTCCTGTGTGTGATTCTGTCTTCATCATTATGTTGATATTAACATGCTTGTGTTTTACTTTGAAGGTCCATTTCCTGTCTGTCAGCATGCTGTGCGTCATCCATTAACCGTTTCCATCTTCAGGTAAGTCAAGCCAGAGTCTGTCCTCCATGGGTTTCTGTTGGGTTGAGTTATAGGGAATAAGTGGATTTATGTTGAAGAGAGTTCTGTTAATGTTCTGGACTTCCAGCGACTGTCCCTTATAGTAAAACCTGCTGTCTCCGTACAGAACCCAAGCATGGGTCTCTTTCTGTCGTAGCTTGGTGAAAGCCAACAGCTGGAGCCAGGGTCACATGGTGAGTTTTGAGCCATAATGATGTTGAAGGAAAGTTTCGCTTCTTCACGTGCAGCTTCAAACGATTCGCCTCCGATCCACTCGGTGCTGGTTCTGGTTCTCCCACCGTCTGCTGCACAGATCTTCATGTACAAACAAAACGTCTGTAGTTAGTTTTAACGCTAAACGGCTGCGATCCTGTAGTAGAACGTACGTTTAGATGTACAGGCCTTAGTAGGTGCAGGCTGAGGCAGGATGTCACGGCCACAGCTTCACAGCAGGGCTGTCCACGCGTTAGAGAGGGTCAAATCTGAAAACGTGAAGATGTTACACGAAAATACACGCAGTTAGAAACTATTTTCATTGAGCCACTCAGGCAGGCGTGAACAGACACATTCATATCATTTAATTTTTATCTGGAGGGTCAGATAACATTGAACAAACTGTTTCCATGAGTTTGATAAGTATCTTTGTCTCGTGAACATTTTAAACAGGAGTTTATGTAAAGTGGTCTGTTACCATTAAAGCTTAAAACAAGAAATAAACACAACACAACACACACAATATGTACACAATACACTCAACTAGGAACCAGGAACCTAACAACAGTTCAATCTTATTCAAGAGTTTGATAAAGTGACACTAATGAGGAGGATGACACTGAGATTTTAGTAGAGACCAGGTCTGTCTTCATCCTTGACCTCAATCGCTTCCTGTGTAAGTTCATGGCTGAGAATGTTTGCTCACACAAACATGATCCAGCTGAAGCCGTGGAGGAGCATCGTCAGGGTCCACGGATAAGGGAGGAGAGAGAAGCAGCAGGTCCTGCAAAGTCCTGAACGCGATGCGATAGCTGCTGCATCTTGAAGATTAACACTCTTCGCTGCGTCAGCCAGACAGGACAGTTCTCCCAGTTCTCCCAGTTCTCCCAGTTCTCCCAGTTCTTCCGTTGGTTGTCCCTTGTCGTCCCTTCACGGCGAGTACTTGTTGCCTTTGCCATAACATCATATTAACATCAGATTAGAGATGTTTGGCGCAGGGATCCTGCTGGTGAATGATGAGGTGAGGTGTCTTAGTGTCACCTGCTTCTTTACTGCAGATCAGTGTGGACAGTCAAGGAGGCGCGTCACCGGTAACGACCCCAGAAACTTTACTTTACTTCATGTGATCAACAGAACAGAAACAGAAACGAATGAATCCGTTCCGCTGGTTTGCCCTTTGAGGCCTTTGGGGTCAAGCTGCTCCTCTGTCACGTTCATGCCGCTCTGTCCCGGCTGTCTCTGAATGTCTGACGATACGTCCCCAACTCTCTGTGTTGCGTCCCAGGCAAACACTCATAAATTCCCACCGCTCCTGAACGCGGCGGCCCTCACTGTCAACGTTTCTCTATTATTTGCAGAAATGAGCCAGAGACAGATGCTGTTGTGATGGTGCTGCCATCGTGTGGCGGAGGGAGGAGTTACACCTTTAGTTGGTTTATTTATTCTGACAGAGCTAGCAGCCAGAAATAACACATTATAAGACTGAAGCTGCGGCCGTCGCTGGCCCGCGGGCCGGACTTTGGACACGCCTGCCTTACAGGGTTTCTCTGTCTTATGCTTGAACTCTGGGATCTTGGCAACAACAGGCTGTTCTGTCATTTCCAGGAAATCTAAGTTGTACTAGTTCTTGGTGTTCGTGGTCCATTTCCTTTCAGTCATACAAAGTCATTACGCGTTTCTCAGATTCAGCTGAGTTGAGCTGAGACCAAATACACGTCGACGTAGGTTGAAGGTTAAAAACCCACAGAAGGGAGGGGCAGGAGAGTTCTGTCGCCTGCCAGAGGTAAGTCTTCCGCGGTCTGATGGTCGCTGTTCATGTCTGAGCAGGACAAGCAGCGTGAAACTGAAGCAGACTTTGTTCTTCTGTCTAGTTTCCAGTTCAGAGGCAGCAACAGGAATCACAGCGTTGGTCAGTCCAGGGTTTCAGGGTTTTTCTCTCCTTGTGTGAAATACTGGGCTGCTCTTAAATCTGACCTTGATCAGCAAGAACGTCAGCCATTAGTGTGTGTGTGCGTGTGTGTGTGTGTGTGTGTGTGTGTGACTTGAACAAGGACATCAGGAGGAGATTCATCCGTCGTATTGATCACTGCTACTTAACCCCCACACATACACACACACACGTCCAGGTTAAGTCAATTACAACGAGGCCTCGGGAGGAGAACGAGCAACACACACGAGCAGCCGGAGGAGATGAAAATGGATGGATGGACGTCTCTGGAAGAGTCTGAACTGCTTTCACTCGCTAATGTTCCTGGCGAATGCTAACAGCTAGCGAGGATGCGACGCATGACGGCCTCACAGCAGGAGGCTCCGTCAGGGTCGTCCAGGTTGTTCAGCGGATGAGTAGCTACGTGGAGGAGACTGAGCCTTGGAGACCTGGTGCACAGAGAGGGAGACGAGGGAGACACTCAAACAGGCTCCAGATCAGCTGTTATTCGTCTACACTGTTCTTCTGACATTTTTTACATTTCTTCTATTATTGTCGCATTTTTGACTTAAAGGTTGGATCCAAAACACTTGAACCAGAGATTGTGAGCAACTAAAAGTTTATTCAGTAATATGTTAAATCCTCTAGAATGGACCAACTGAACCGATACCAGGTTTCAGGATTTGCACCAGGCCAAAGTCAACTGGATTAAAGTGATGTAATTAATTTCTGCGACACATGAATCGCGTCCACCAATGGGTCAAATCCAGCAGATACCAAAGGCGAAAACACCACGAACTGCTGCTTTGTGTGCTTTTAATGAACTCACAGCCAACAGTGCAGCTGTTGGTCTCCAGACTAAAAGGATCTGATTCGCGTCTTCTAATCACGTCCCTCCATGGTCCTGGCGTTGTCTCTTCTAGACGCGGCCCCGCCTCCAGTTGGCCTTCATTCGTTTGAATTTAGCTTTGTTTTCGTTTTCTGGTTTCAGTTTAGTTTCACCTGCTGCTCAGGCTGCTACTCGTGAAATCCAGCTCCCAGACCAGTAGGTTCCAGTCGTCCTGATGAGATGGAGACGGACCAGCAGCCTGGGCTCAGGTTCAACAACTGGGCAGACGCTCTGTCAACTTGAAGATTTAAATTTCAAGCTGTAACCGTAAATTCAGGTCTACGTGATCATATTTACAGAGATCCGAGAACAAACTGGTCTAAAAACCCTCTGGATGACAGAACTCAGCGTCACAGACACAACCACAGACAAGGATCTGCTGTGCTGACGTAGGTTTTCACTCTATGTTATAGATGCTGATACCGTTCAGCTTTACTGACTAAATTATATATAACTAAGTGGAAACGGAAATGGATGGAGAGAGGCAGGAGAGGTGAGACGAAGAAGGGCGGGGCAGGAGGCACCAAGGGAATAGATGGGAAAGCGAGAGAGGGGCTGATGTCATCTCTGTGAAGCAGCCAATCACAGAGCAGCAGGGAGGGGATGTGGGAGGAGAAGAGACGGAGCTGACATGGGTGTGTTTTATGAAGCACTGCAGCATCAGTGAAAACAGACGGAGAAAAGCCTCGAAAGAAGAGCAGAACCAGCAAAGGGAGGAGACGACGCACCTGCTGAGGTAGGACGACAACAATCGCACCGGAGCGGTGTGTGTGTGTGTTAGTGTGTGTGTTCGTGTGTGTGCGTGTGGGGGGGGTGAAGATGTCTTACATAATATGACGGCAGGTTCAAAGCACTGAGGCCGAGGTAAATGGGAAAGTGTGTGTCAGAGGGTTGAGGCTGGAGAAGACATGTACGTCTGCCAGAGCACGTTAGACTGCACACGCGTGTGCGTGTGTGTGTGTTTGGGGGGTCAGTGCATCACATGAGGAGTTTCCAGGCTTTGGGGAGTGTCCCTCTGCAGGAAATAATGCATGTAAAACATTACAGCGCTAAATTATGCATGAACTCACCAACAGACTTCGCTTTATGGACGTTATCGTGGCAACGAGCACATGGGTCCATCTGATGAGGATGATGTGTGAGTGCACTCGGCTAAATACAGTGCGAACGCAGCCTTTCCCCATCAGGACGCCTCCGCGTTCACAGCGACCCAGCCAACAAAAGAAGCTGGGCTGCGCTGGCCGCAGATCTCAGGCGCCGCTCGTCTTCATTTTGCTATTTCAGATTTCTCTGTTTGTATGCAAAACATCTGTGGGCTTGTCAGAGGTGAGCCATGGAGAAGGAGAAGGAGAAGGAAGACCCTCCGTCCAGTGTCCTCCTGCTGTGCTGCACCATCTCATCTTCCTCCAGGTTTACTCAGAAATTCCTCCTTTCACTCGTAGCAACGTCGTTTAAGCCAGACAAACATTTGAGCCCTTTTGTGTCGTGACTGCTCTGGCAGTGGATCACTTCAAATTAGGCCACAACCTGAGAGAAGGGGCGAGAAGAAGACAAGAAAGCGAAGCTGATAAAACGGGAGGACGACGGGGAAACTTTATCAGAGAGATGAGGCAGAGGTCTGGGCTGGGAACAGGAGGAGGGACTGGCAGCATGGTCTGGCGTAGGAGGCCTTTCACTTATTCTGCTGCTTTCATGCTCTGGTCCTCCTCTGGTTTGGTTTTCTGGCTGCAACCACCAGTAAACTAGAGATAAATGAGCAGTTTCCATAGCAACGAGGACACGCATATCACTGATTGAACAAGTGAGACGTAGATTGGCGAGATAAGCTAAAGCTAACTGTGGGTTTCTGCGAATGTGCTGCTGCCTTGAAAAATGGTCTAGAATTACAGCATAAATAAGAAAATATTCAGTAGGTGAAAATAACACAGGCAGCTCAGCTCAGTGGAGCCTCTGTGTTTCTAGCGATCAGGGCGTTTAAGGCCTGTTTCTAGCTGTCACAGAACAGTTGGCAAACAAGTTTGTAGGAGGTCGCTGTCTTTCTTCATTACGTCCTGTGTTAACTGACTTGTCTAATAATGTGAAAACTCAAGTGGTTCTGTGCTGTTGGATGAGGGGTCAGAGCGACAGTGATGAAGTAAGAAGCAGAAAACAGACAGACGGACCTGCATCGTTTCTACTCTACACAGCCAGAAGGCGCAGCAGGTTGGCTTGAGGTTGAAGTCTGGAGCCGGACTGAAAGGTCTGAGCTGCAGGTCAGAGGAAGTTCTCGGTGTCATTGCGCCTTTGTCTTCGCTCGTTTGGCCTTTCTTCCTCTGTCTGCCCCTCTTGACTCCATCTCTCCCAGAATGAGGCCTTTGTGCTTTCCCTCTCTGCTTCTTCTCGTAATCGGGGGCGTCTGCGCTCTGCTCTTCCTGGCAGCGTGTGGTGGTGGGTCCATTAGCTCGGATTAGGGATTGTGGGAGGGTTTTAACCGTCCCTCTGTGTTTGAGGCCTTAATCTCTTCAGATGCAGCTAATCTAACTTCACACTCACTTCAGATGGTTTTTGGACTCGCGTGTTTGACATAAACATAAGCTGAAGCTGGTGTCATCAGGCAGCTGACTCATGGTTGCACAGACACGGAGGCGTTGCTTGGGGGGGGGTCATTTACGAAGATCTTCCCGACAGCTAATGATCCATCTTTTACACAAATGTAGCTATTTGCTGTTTCATAAAACATCTTTCATTTTGAACTTTTCCCGGACAAATCGTTCCATTGATCTACGATGTATAAGGTGCTTGCGGCGTCCTTGTGATGGTGTGTGTGGGGGGGGTTTACACGTGGCCACCAGTCGTGAAGAGAGGAGCCGTGTATATATTTTTCTGTGTGGGCGTGTGTTGTGTTGTATGACAAAGAGAGGTGAAGTGAGGAGATGCAGGGAGTGGCACCGGAGAGAAAGCCAGGAAGAGGTGTGGAGGGATGGAGTGGGGGATGGGAGAGAAGCAGGAGGGGCAGCGTGGGGGAAGGGGGAGTTATATTGCTCGTGCTGCTGGAGTCAGGGGGTTACCATGGTGACTGGGGAGAGGCGGAATGGGATGGGAGGAAGAAACTGGCTTCACGTGCATTTAGAAACAATGCGAAGCAGCTGGAGTGTGATTGAGTGTGATTCTGTCGTGAAACGGATAAAAGCAGGGACGCTGTTCTCCATCTAGTGTGGAGTAACCTGGAGTCCTGGTCGGGGCTGTGAGGACAGAGACACGTGATGTGGAACTCTGGTGTATTTGTCATGTCAAGAAACCGGCTTCATGGTTGTGTAGCATTTATTATTAAGAAACAGAAAATAACCACCAAGAGAAACAATGTGAGCCACGCGAAGCAGCTTCGTCCGCTGTGACGTGTTGGAGCAGGTGTGACGTGGGCGTCCGTGCTCGCTCCGAGGAGACGGGTCAGGGAAGCCGTGGGCTGAACAGAGGGAGGCTCGTAATGTGTGAGCTGAACTGTAACGTGCATCTCCTTCCTCTGTTCCAGCTGCTCATTGCTCATTATTAAGACGCCTCCGTGTTCAGCCGTTCACTCTGATCCTTTCTGAGCTTCTTTCAGCTCCTGGATTTGTCTTTATGCCAGTGATGTAAAATAATAATAATGATGCAGAATATCAGATCCTCAGCAGCAGCGAATCGTTTCCTGCTCAGTAGCTTGTGTTGGTGATGGAGGCGTGAGAGCTGTGCTTCCCTTTGCTCTTTCACAGCTGGTTCCGTTTGCCCCTCAGCTAAATCAAATAGATCCCAGTCAGCTGGGGACTCAGCACGAAGGAGCCTTTGTCTGTGACCAAACGTCACTAATGGCTGAATTATGTGCGTCGGTGTCATAAAAAACAAACTGACTTCATGTCTGCAGACATGTGTCACACTGGAAAAATGTGGAGTGAAATTAGAAAATAGCTCAGTAACAGTACAAATGAAACCAAAAGCAAACTGTAAAGCACAGAGTAGTTTAAGCTGATAGACTGGACTCGTTTTTGTTCTGCATTTGCATCAATAGTTGTTAAATAATGTTTGTCTTTCGGGCGGGTTCACATGGACACGTCTCCAGTCCGTCACAGACGAGTTTAGTCGTCACACGAGACACGTGAACCGTCCAAACCTCCCCTGTAAACGCTGCGACGGGTGATGAAGTCGCTTCAGTCTGACACAGCTTCCTGTTCCAGCTGCTTGTCTTTGTCTGATCTCACCATCACACGACATTTGTTCATTTAGTTAGAATAGTTACTGATGGTTGCTCTGCCACATAAAAAGTGAATCAATGTAACTATTGCTCTAATTATTCAGTCCATGAAACACATAAACAAACCTGTTTAACAGCTGACCTGAGTTCAGATCCACGCACGTTAGTTTGGTGCTTTGGACCATGAAAGTCCAACAACCGATGGGGGGATGAATGAATTTCAGTCAGTGCTGATGCTGTTAAGGCAGAGCAGACAAACGTGCGGTGAAAGCTTTGCTGGTTTCACGGCAGCGTTGGAGGAAGTGGTGGAATATCAGGCACCGGCAGAGAGAGAACAAAGAAGGAGGCGGAAGATCTCTCCAGGTCTGGAACCTCCTCCTGGCTGTGACCACTTTATTAGGTACAGGCTGCTTCACTACCGTGACATGTGAATTTGTCCCCATTGTTTTGTTGATGGCTGGTCTCTGTTGTAATATTCCAGCAGTTTATTATGCGTAATCATGTTAGTTTATCCAGACACTGCAGGAGGATGAAGTCTTCATTTCTGTATTAATATGCCACAAAAGTATTGAGAGATGCTTAGAAGTTAGACTTAGAATGAATGAGGGCTTTGATAATAACTGAAATTCAAACCAAAGGATTTTCCAAACATTAACACAGTAATAATAATAATAATGTTAATAATATTTGAGCAACCCTTTAATACAAACCCATTTTTAGGACACACACACGAGCTCATTGAAACCCAGACAGACGTGTTTAACTCACCGGTGCTTTATTAAAATGAAATTTCTATTACATATTCATGAAGACATCAGCAATGTGCACACACACACACACACACACACAGTCATGAATAATGCATTTAGGTGAATTTAGGTCACACAAACTGGTCCCACCTCTGGCGTCTTCGCTGGCTGTGTGTGTTTAGGGGAGTGTTCTCCGCTCTGTTAATCTCACCGTCCACACGTCTTCAATCCTTTGCTGCTGATCGGAATTTAGCGACGACTTAATTTCTCGCTTGGCTGCTCGCTGCCCGTCCACCTGCAGCCTCGCAGCTTCTCCGTGTGGTCCCGGTCCCCCTGCAGGTCTCCCTGCAGACCACCCTGCCTCCCCTCAGGCCTCCGGGGACTCACTCGCCCACCTGCCTCTGTCTAAGCCCTCGGGTTGTGTGTCAGGGTGGCAGAACAGGATCACGGCTGTGTGTGCGTGTGGTTAATGCTAATTGTGTAATGACGTGTCTAATAGTTTGTGTTGTTGTGTTTCTTGTGTTTATTCCATGTGAAGTCCTTCAGCTATACATATAAATGAATAAATATACGGTCTCCAGTGGCAGCGACACCATAAAATACACCACCAGAGCTTAACGACCTTCTGCCATACACAGATGTTAAAACACTGTGTTTCCATATACAGTAGACATTTAATGCCTCATTAAACACGTCACGAGTGGTTGCATCCTCCGTCAGTCACGGTCTGGGCAGTTCATCCATTAACCACTGGGCCCACAACTAATACTCAAGTCAACTAAGTAAACAAACGTGACAAATTTCCCGTCTCTTCTCTGGTAAAAATGTATTTGTCTCTGAAACAAAGTGGCTTCAGCAGCGTCACTGCTTTTTAATCCTCCTGATGTGTCAGGTAGCCATAGATCTGCTCCGGGACATGAGACAGCAGGAAACAGTCACTAGAGGAAAACGCAGGAAGCTACTGGAGAACGAAGCAGAACGAAGCAGAGATGAGTAGACACAAGTTAAAATGTTCCCGTAAGCGGAACCTCAGCTTCCAGGCAAACAGCGACCCCAGGCGGCGGAGAGGCGAACTGCCTGTAGGCCAGACGGTGGACTGAAGCATGCTGGGACATGTCGTTAACACGGGTGTGTGTGGCCTACATCAGCCAGTGTGAGGACAGATGGACGACTCAGCGTGGAGACGCTGTTTGAATGTTTCCTCAGTGTCCAGTTTGCTTCAGTCTTGCAGTAACAGTCGAACGCCGGTTGTTTTGGCGAACGTCCGCTGAAGGACGCGTGTCCTCAGAGGGACCGTTCCATCGTCTCGGTTGCTCTGCCCTGAAGGCTCTTCTTCCCGTGTGTGGTCCTTTGGTTCCACGTTGACCTAAGGCCTCTGCTCCCCTCCCTGAGCAGCTTCCTCTGGGTTCCTTCTGTCCCTACGCTGAACTGAAAGTATCAGGAGTGTTTCCACGCGAGTGATCGTCCCTCGGTCGAAGTCAAACGGCACAGAGCTGTCCTGGTGGGTGTGGGGAGCAAAGACTGATCCGTGTGTGTCACGGTGTGTCCCTGCTGTCACGAGTCAGTGTTCAGTCAGCAGAGAAACACAAAGGAGGAGACACGCACACGTCTGTTGTCCTCTTAGCCATGTTGGTGGGAATTAGTTGTCTTGGTCATGTGATGAGATCAGTTTCTCGCCTGTTTTGCTTCCTCTCTTCGTGACTTTGTTTTTATCCTCTTCTCCACAGCGGCTGCGGACCTGAACTGTGAACACAGCTGTTTCCGTTGTCCAGTCCCTGGAGTGTGCGTCTGTTTGGCTGGTTAAGCTGTGAGGGTGTGTGTGAGTGTTTGTGTTGATGAGTGTGTGGGTGTCTTGTACCACTGATGCGACACTGAGAGATGTGTGTGTCAGCGCGTCGGAGGATGGGCTTTAACGGGCTGCTCCTGGTCCTCCTCCCTCTGTCCTTCCTCTCCTCCACGCCTCCGTTTGCTCAGGGAGCCATCTCCATCCCCAAAGACTGTGAGTATGTCAAGAGGAACCACAGACCCCTCAGCGCTACACACACTGTTTACACCGTTCACTAAACGTTCACGGTCTAAGACGCACGTCTGTGAGTTCAAACTGCCTGAACAGGCCTCGTCCTTCGGTCCGGCTTTGTCCAGCTGCTGGTAGAACCGTCCCGTGGATGTCGGTCGGGCTCCGATGCTCCGCCTGCTTCGGCAGGGCTGTGCCTGACCTCCTCCTCTCTCACCTCTTCTCTTTGTTACTACCAGACTAGACATCCGTGCTGATTTGCTGATTTATTCACTCACCTACAGCTTCTTAACTGTTCACTAGATACAGGGCAGTAACATGACGCAGTCTCAGAAGAGCAAGTCGTGAGTCATGAAAGAGGTGATGTGATGCAGAGGATGGCAGAGAGTCAACAGTCACAAAGAATCTGAAGAACCTGTGTAAAGACAAGACTGGTTCAGAACTGGGCTGGACTTTATTCTTTAATAATAATACATCGAGGAGATGAAGATGGAGCTCAAAGGTCCGCAGGCATAGCCACAATGAGGGGAGGAGGGAGGACGAGCAGCTGGTAGAAGGACCTTCTTCCCTCTCAGGGTGTGTCTGAGGAGACTGATGCTGAAGACGGGTGAGGGGAGAGAAGACAACAAAGACGTAATCTGATCAGAGACGCCAGCGTGTCTGAGTCAGAGAACAATATGCTCCTGCTCTGAAAAGGCTGTTTTAGATCAACCGTGGTTGAATGTGTGTGAGTGAACAGCATCCTTAACGTGTTTCTGTCTCTGCTCTGCTTTTACTGCTTCGTGTGGACCGACAGACAAAGTGCATAACAGTAAGTGGCAGCTAGTTACACTGTGTGTGTTCACGTGGGAAACCAGCCAAACCAGCTCAGGAAACGCATGCGATGAGTCAGAGCTTCGGCCGTTTGAACAGGCAGAGCTGTTTTAAGACAGTCAGACCCGTCCATTGGCTCCGTGCTCTGCACCCGTCATGATGTCAGTTCTTAACTCATCTCCCTGTGATGCAAAACACTGTGGCTGATTGGGATCGATTTCAGTAGCTGGTAGTTTAAGCTGCTAAAAGCAATGCACGTCACCTTTAACCATTATTTATGTCATTGTTGCATCGTACTGTAGTGATTGAAATAAATGTTGCGGATGTTTAATTTGGACACCAGCCGAACTCCCACTAAAAGATTGAAGAAGTGTCACCGGTGCTCGTCATGTGTCCTCACGTTTCGGTGTGTGTTCAGTGTTGCAGCCTCCAGTTTTCAAAGAGACGCCGACTTCGCACACGGCCTTTTCCCCAGAGGACGTCTACCTGCCCTGTGACGCCTCCGGAAACCCAGCACCCACGTATGTCACCCATAATGTGCCTGTTTGTCCGCTTCCTTCCTGTGGTCCTTCTGTTGCCATGGTGATAGATGTCTATCGGATGAAATCACAGTAATGACAAGGTCCTGAGTGCTCGTTCATTTCAGTTTCTTTCCTCTGTGGCTGCTGGAGGACTTTCTGAATTTCCAGCCTAAATGCATCCATATGACTTTTGAATTTGTTTGCTACTCACTTACAGAATTCAGACTGATTTCCGCCTTTCAGTTCGATTTCATGAGAGTCTCGTACACGTGTCAGATGCCAGTAAAGCTATAAATGTGTTAGTTAGTCAACACGGCTGGAGACCTGCAGCCTGAGGAGCTAATAGAAACTAGAGATGTGTCTTTAATAAATCAATAAATCAGTACCTCTGACTTCTGCCTTATTTACAGTAAACATGACGCCGTTTGCCTCCTCTCCTGTAGCTTCCGCTGGGTGAAGGATGGGAGCCTGGTCTGGTCAGAGCTTACAGGTTCAGGGACGCTACAAGCGAACGATGAGGAGCCCCTCGAGTCGTACCAAGGCACCTACCGTTGCTATGCCTCCAACCCGCTGGGGACGGCCATGACGCAAGCGGTGACTGTCATCGTTGAGAGTGAGTCGCCTCGTTGCTCGGCTTTGAACCCTGCTACCAGCCTCCTTTAGTTGGCCCTGTCTCCAGACTGCAGGCAGTGAACATGACATCACGTCATAAGTTCAGAATATGATGAGGTCGTCTCCACCAGCACGGTGTGAATGTTTGCGTCACAGTTGTCAGAGATATTCCAACTAAGAAGAATTGAATCCGACGCTGACGAGGTTCAAACACGAGAATTAGTTCTCAGTGGTGAGATGAAAGTTTGGCGATTACCAAGCGTTGGTTTGTTCACAGGCCAGGTTGTGCTCGGAGCGTCCAGTACAACCAGACCCCCTGGAAATAAACAGTCCGAGCATGAGCCCCATTAGATGTGTGTAGGCTGAAGGCAGCGTAACTAGACAGTAGACGGTGTCTACAGGTCTAAACATAAAGCTACTAATTTATTAAACCTGGACCAAAGCGGCTTCCTGAACGAACGGTCCATAAACGCAACGCAGACTTCTTACTGTTGTGGTTGCAGACTGACGTCTGATACGTGTTGTATGTGAGGGCATGAGCATGATGACCTTCTGCTTTGTGTTCCAGCTCAACCGGTTCTTCTAAAGCAGAAGAAGATCGTGAAGAGCGCGTACGAGGGGGAGAGCATCGTCCTGGCCTGTAATCCTCCACAGAGCTCCACTCCTCCAGACATCCACTGGATGGACAAAAGTGAGTCAGTGTCCTGTCCAGCTGCTCGCTGGCGTCGGTAGCCTGTCATGCTCTAACCTTCTGCCCGTGTCTGTGGCAGAGATGGTGCACATCCAGCAGAGCGACAGAGTGATGGTCGGCCTGGATGGCAAGTTGTTCTTTGCTAATCTGGAGAAGAAAGACAGTAAAGAGGACTACATCTGCAACGCTCAGTATTCAGAAGCCAGGACTATTCTCCCCGCGACCGTCGTCTCCCTCAGAGTTATGCCCAGTGAGTCCACACGCAAACGGGTTCGAGATATGAGCACACAAAAGAAAGCAGGACAACCCCCAGATGTACCCTGCACACGTACACTGAGCACGAACTGTGTGACGCGCCGCCTTCGCGTTGAAGCAGCTGTTGAACGCTGGCTTGGTGGAGTGATCAGCAGAGCTGCCCTGCAAACGGCAGCTTCCTGTTCTGCTGACTGCGACAGTTTCAGTGTTGACAGTGCAGATTTTCTGCTCAACTATGTTATTAATCACACGCTAACCTCTGTCTCTGTCTGTCTGCAGGTAATGACGTTGTCCGTGGTAAAACTCCTCACCTATTGTCTCCCCCTGGCTCCCACACTGCTGTGCTGGCCCTTAGGGGCCACAGTGTTACCCTTGAATGTATCCCCAAAGGCCTGTAAGGATCATGTGTGTGTGTGAAACATTGGGTGATTCCAGACTTGACACTGTGGCAAAAAGTGAAACTGAACAAGTGTCTGACATTTAATCATCCAGTCATTCAGTCACTTAATAATTCAGTCATTCAGTCATTCAGTCATTTAATAATTCAGTCATTCAGTTCAATTCATTTAGTCTTGTTGTCATTTGATTTGTGTACAGCTGTGGCAGCCAACAGTAACTGGTTTCTGTTGCTGGTTGTGATGTTCATCTCTCACCGGTCTGTGTCCGTGTCCCTGCAGACCCACTCCAAAAGTAGAATGGAAAAAGAAGGACGGCAGCCTGGACGCCACGGGCAGACGGCTGGAGAACCACGGCCGCTGGCTTCGCTTCAGCAACATCACTCAGGACGACGACGGGGAGTACGAATGCACGGCCTCCAACAGCCAAGGCTCCAGCTCGCACTCCTTCACCGTCACCGTGGAAGGTAGGCCGCCGAACCCGCTGACCTCACGCCGCGCGAACCCAGCTGAGCTGAAACAATAAACGTGTTGGGTGGCTGTTGTAGCGGCGCCGTACTGGGTGAGGGAGCCACAGAACCTGCTCTACGCTCCGGGGGAAACGGTGCGACTGGAATGTCAGGCTGAAGGCATCCCCACCCCCACGGTCACCTGGAGCATCAACGGCCAGCTGCTCACAGGTACGCGGTGCTGTCAGGTAGCCGCCCTGCCTCGGATTCAGTCTGCACTGTCCAGGTATCCGTGAACCTTTGTTTTGCAGAGAGACAAAAGAAAGAAATGCAGTACTCGATATGAAAAACTGCTTTCTGAGGAAAATACCGGTTCTACCGTCCTCAGGTGAAACCTATGACTCCAGCTTCCCCAGAGATTTGTTGTTAGGCGGAGGTTTGCCGTAACAGCAGGAGCAAGCCCGTCCTTCAGAGAGACGGGTCCCTAAAAGCTTTAGGCCTTAACCTTTGAACCTCTTCTCCCCCGATGCCCAGAGGTGGACCCTGACCCCCGGCAGAGTGTGTCCGCCGGTGTCTTGATACTGAAGGACGTTGAGTTTACGGACACAGCCGTGTATCAGTGTGAAGCCACCAACAAACATGGCTCCATCCTCCTCAACACCCACCTCTACGTCGCCGGTGTGTAAACGTCTGCTTGTCCCAGATGCTCTCATGTGCGTTAAATAACACGAGTGTTTGCGTCTGTGCGGCTCAGAGCTCCCTCCCCAGATCCTGTCGTCTGATGGAGTCGTGTACAGAGTGATTGAAGGTGGAGACGTAAAGCTGCACTGTCAGACCTTCGGTTCTCCACAACCACACGTCTCATGGTGAGTCAGACGAGCGCGCGCACACACACACACACACTCACACACACACACACACACACACACACACTCACACACACACACACACACACACACACACACACACACACACACACACACACACACACGCTGACACACTCACACACCATCTGCAGCCTTCAGGAATCCTAGAGCATCTGTGCTCAGTCAGGTTGGAAGCAGACACGACCAAGCTAATCTGACTGGGACGTTTTTGAAGTGGGCCATTGACGTGTGTCAACCTGTGTGTAGGGAGCGTGAGAACACGGTTCCTGTGCTGTCTGACCCTCGGGTCTCTCTGCTGACCAACGGCACCGTTGAGCTGTCCAACGTCAGTCCTGATGACAGCGGAGAGTACCGGTGCTCCGTCAAACACGGCAACATCTCCATCACTGCTCACCTGGAGGTCTTCAGTGAGTCCCATTTCCTTTGAACCTGCTGCCGTATGTGAGCTCAGACATGTTGACCCCTGACCCCTGGCCAACTTGCTGGCGTAGTATGTGTGTGTGGCGCCGAACCTAAATCTGAAAACACACCTCCTGGTCCCCGTGAGGTTGAGAGAAGGGTCAGGTTGGCTTCAGGTTAGAGGAAACGACACCTGTTCTGTGTTTCTGTCTCTCTTCAGACCGGACAGTGATTCTGAAAGGCCCGCAGGACGTACGCGTCATCAGTGGAACCGCTGCTCTGCTGGACTGTCACTTTCACAAAGACCATCAGCTGCCAAGTCCCCAGGTTGTGTGGAGGAAAAATGGACACAAACTGCAGGAGTCAGCACCACATGACAGGTGAGTGCTGCGCCGCTGTCCCTCCTCTAGAGCTGTAGCAGGGGTCAGAATAGTAGATGGTGTCAGGCTCCATGTGGATGGAACCTGAATCTCCCAAACCTCCCTCCTCGTCTGCGTCGTGTCGTAGGTACGCTGTCTTTGAGAACGGCACCTTAAAAGTGACGAGCGCCGAACCGGCTGACACGGCTTCTTATTCCTGTGAGGTCATCACAGACCTGGACCACGTGGAGGCTGCGGGCTCCATCACCGTCGTAGGTACGTGACTGTGTGAGAGAGACGGACGTAACAGCGACAGCATGCACTCACAGCTTTGTGTTGGGTCCTCAGCCAAACCAGACGCTCCCGCCGCTCTGTCTCTGACCGACATCAGAGACCACAGCCTGACGCTCAGCTGGACGCCAGGAGACTCTCACAACAGCCCCATCACAGGTACCGAACACACCCGAGCTCGCAGCGCGCCAGCGCTCCACACCCGCTGACCGCCACCTCCTTCTGTCAGAGTTCATCGTGGAGGCTCTGGAGGAGCAGAACAGCGAGGAGGGCAGGTGGAGGTGGGAGGAGTGGAAGACGGTGCCGGGGGACTTCACGCACCTGCAGCTCACCCTTCACCCGTTCTGCACCTACAGCTTCCGGGTCGTTGCCGTCAACGAACTGGGCAGAAGTGGCCCGAGCCTCCCATCAGAACACTACAGCACGCCACCGGCGGGTCAGTGTCACCATGGAAACGGTGGAGCTAAGCTAGTTTGCCTCTGTTTCTACTCATTATCTAATCGTCTACTGATTGATTCTTCTTCCTACTCCAGTTCCGTACCTCAACCCAACGGGTGTTCGCACCACGTCCACGGACCCAAACACTCTGAGCATTACATGGGATGTGAGTACGTTCACTGATGAAGCCAGACGCAGATGTTTCAGAACAGAGTTATGGTTCACTTGTTAAAATACAGGTTTGAGGCACAGCGTCCAGGTTATGACTGACCACTGTTGGAATTGCTAATTTTGTAATAAATTAATGTCCCTTCACATTTCAGGGCCTCACTTGCATATTTGGGCCTAAATCTCTGTTATATGTGTGTGTTTGCAGGAGATGGACACGCGCTCACGTAACGGACGCGGCTTCGAGTATAAGGTGTCGTGGCGGGAGGCCGGGAAGCCGAACGACCGGTGGAACCACGGCTTTGCAAAGTCTCCGCCGTTCTTCGTAAATGACACGGGAACATACACACCGTTTGAAATCCAAGTCCGGGCTGTCAACTCACTCGGAGAAGGACCCGAACCAGAGCCTGCGATCGGACATTCCGGAGAGGACAGTAAGTCACCACGGGGTCATTCGGCGGCGTCTGAAGCTCTGATGACTCTCAGAGCCATGACCTCGCTGTTGCACACACGTTGAGAGATGAGTAAACAAACAACACTTTCTTAACTAACCACCAGGTTCCACATGAAGACTCTGATCGCACATGTTCCAGCTCAAACGTCACTCGGAGGAAACGAGTACTTAAGGACCTTTTTAAACGCGAACTTGTTCTCTCCCTGACATAAAGGCCAGTCTTGATACACGAATGCACAGCTTTACAGTGAATCACTCTGCAGAAATGTCAAATACAATATCCGCCTTTCTTTGGCATGAGAGGCCAGCAGACGCTCCGATGCGTTGGCATGAATGTTTGTCTGTGTTGTGATCTGGCTTGTGCTGCATTCCACTGTGCATCCGTTCACTCAGGGTCACAGGTCGCAGACCGCAGGGTGATGGGCAGGCGCCATATGGGGCAGCATCACATGATGTGGGTTTGGAATTTGTAACATAACTGCAAAGCTGGGACATCCTTCATTTTATGGTCAAAAACAGGAAAGACAGAAGCTGACGCCCTTTGATACCTTTCTGTTTAGCTGCTCGTCTTTCACGCTCTGCATCCTGAGTCTTCCTCTCTTGTTTTCCCGTCAGAGCCCGAGGAGGCTCCCACTGGAGTTGGAACGACAGTGACGAACAACACGGTCGTGGTCAAGTGGAACGAAGCCCGGAATGTGCGAGGTCTGCTGCTGGGATACAAGGTACGGAGCCCTTATCAGCTTTAGTCTTCCGGTGCTTGTGTGTGGGCGTCTACTCGACTGTCTATGGTCCGATGTACGTCACGGAAAGTAAAGTCCGTCTGAGAGCCCCGCCTCTCTGGGTGCATCACGTAGTTTTGTGTCCCTCCCCCTTCTCTAGATCTACATCAGGAGGTTGGGTCCTCAGGGGGAACGGGTTCGGAGGTCGCTGGGAAAACGGCATCACAAGGAAGAGCACAGGGAAAGACTGGAACGAGGAAGGGACAGACACGGAGAGAGCCAGGAGGTGGAGGTCCGCGGAAAAGTCACGTCGGCGGAAGTGACGGGCCTGAAGTTTTATTCTCAGTATGAGCTGCTGCTCACTGCCTTTAACAGCAAAGGGGAGGGGCCAGCCTCCCCCCCGCACCGCTTCAGCACTCCAGAGGGAGGTGAGTGTCCTGGCGCCGCTCGTCCCACGTCGGTCCGTCGGTGACCTACGAGTCACCCAAGAAACTGACTGATGTGTGTGTTTGTGTAGCTCCTGGTCCTCCGGCATCACTGAGGTTTGACAGCCCAACGGAGAAAACACTGGCTCTTTACTGGACCCCCCCACTGGAAACCAATGGCGTCCTGCTGGGATACATGGTGCAGTATCAGCAGGGTGAGCTTTGACTGGTTGTAGTACGACGTGAATGAAGTGAGAAGGAGCCTCGCAAAGCTGTAAAAGAGTTGATATGCTCATTCTAAAAAGCTTCTTCGTGTCGCTGCTTGTCTTGTGTCTTGCATTTGTTTTTAATAGTATGTATGCATACATTTAAAAGGTTTGCTGGTCACTGATAGGACTCATCTCTGAAGCTCTGTTAGTCTCAGGACTTTGTACAAAGGTGTAACCACGTTTAAACCTAAGCACGTGTACTGCAGTTGTACCGCACAGTAGAACCAGCACAAATCCAGCCGGTGTGTGTCTGCAGAGGTGCAGAGCAGAGACAGTCCGGTGCAGATGCAGATGATCGAGGATCCCAGCGTGACTCACGTCGTGTTGGACCATCTGGATCCCAACAGCTTCTACCACCTTAGCGTGATAGCGCGCACCGCCAAGGGGGACGGACCCGCCATCGCGCTGAGGGGCGCCACCCTCCTCGACGGAGGTGAACCCTGCTTCTCCCCGTTGGCTGCTTTTCAATTCTTTCACTGTGGTCTTAACGTTACTGTTTGCTCCTTTCAGTTCCCCCGTCAAACATCACCATAGACCCCAGCAACACATCGCTCAACCTGAGCTGGGTGCCAGAGGAGCGCTACAGGAACTACGGCTTCCACATCCGCTACCTGAGAAAGACTGGTAAGAAAGGAGCAGAGGGAGGAGCAGAGGGAGGAGCAGAGGGAGGAAAGGAGGGAGGAAAGGAGGGAGGAAAGGAGGGAGGAGCAGAGGAAGGAAGGGAGAGAGGAGCAGAGGGAGGAAAGGAGGGAGGAGCAGAGGGAGGAGCAGAGGGAGGAGCAGAGGGAGGAAAGGAGGGAGGAGCAGAGGAAGGAAAGGAGCAGAGGAAGTAAAGGAGGGAGGAGCAGAGGGAGGGAATGAGGGAGGAGCAGGGGGAGGAAAGGAGAGAGGAGCAGAGGAAGGAGCAGAGGGAGAACGTGGGAGAACGTAGACGAAGTAGACGACGTTTGACTGAAGGCGACTCCTTGGGTTTTCTGTGAGTGGAAAGAAGGGAGAGAGGAGCAGAGGGAGGTGCAGACGAAGAAGCAGAGGGAGGACCAGAGGGAGGAGCAGAGGAAGGAGCAAAGGGAGGAGCAGAGGAAGGAAGGGAGAGAGGAGCAAAGGAAGGAGCAGAGGGAGGTGCAGACGAAGAAGCAGAGGGAGGAGCAGAGGAAGGAAAGGTAAGAGGAGCAGAGGAAGGAAGGGAGAGAGGAGCAGAGGAAGGAAAGGAGGGAGGAGCAGAGGAAGGAAGGGAGAGAGGAGCAGAGGGAGGAGCAGAGGAAGGAGCAAAGAGAGGAGCAGAGGAAGGAAAGGAAAGAGGAGCAGAGGAAGGAGCAGAGGGAGAAGGTAGACGAAGTAGACGACGTTTGACTGAAGGCGACTCCTTGGGTTTTCTGTGCGTGTCTCCTTGTTTGCTGCAGCTGGAGGCGTCTGGCAGGAGTCGGAGGTGGTGAACTCCACGCAGGGTTTCTACCTGCTGACCGGCCTTCAGCCAGGATCTGAGTACCGCCTCCTGGTCCTGCACGGGAACGAGACGCGGTGGGAGGCCGTGGCTTGTACTTCAGACCCAAGTACGTGTTGAGCGTATATATAAAGACAATGTGCCGTTGTTTGCTTTCTGCTGTGGGGCAACAGAACCACTAGCGTCTGCCTCATAACAAAGAACCACACGGACTGAAGGGAGCAGAGACAGACAAGTCTTCGTTGTGCTTTCATCTTCCAGCGCCGTCCGAGGTGACCAATCGTTTCGCCGCCCAGGGTTGGTTGATAGGACTCATCAGTGCCATCGTGCTGCTGGTGTTGATTCTGCTCATCCTCTGCCTCATCAAACGCAGCAAAGGCGGCAAATATGCAGGTTTGACGAGCCGAACGCTTAGTGCGACACACACACACTCTGGTCAAGAGTCTGATGCCGACGCTTGTTCCCCACAGTGAAGAACAAGGAGGACAAAGAGGTGGACTCTGAGGTCCGGCCAATGAAGGACGAGACGTTTGGAGAGTACAGGTGAGTCTCCATCAGCGGACGAGCAGTTGGCTCCATCACCCGCTTTTATTTCTGGCATCGCATCACCAGAGCTTTTACCGTCTAGTCGCGGGCGAACTAACCTTCTTACCTGCTGGTTTCCTCCCGCCGACGCTTCAGATCTCTGGAGAGGTGAGGACCGGCCTCCGGCGGCGTACGTGCATGTGCATGACAGCTTGTCATGGTGCTTAAGCAAAACTAAACCCATCTCTGCCCGTTGCAACCGCTAACGTTCAACACGTTTAGTGTTTTTTGTTCTGTAATCCACGTATGGTTTGTTAAAAATGCAGCTAACAAGACACGCCCCCTGCGCCTTCCACTTCCTGGTTTTCCCCTGCCGCAGCATAATTGTGATAAATTGTTATTGTTGACATTTAGAAGGTTGTTTTCTCTCTGTTGCTCTGTACCAGCTGACTGACGTACACTTGTTGCGACGTGGCTTCGTGCTTCGTGCAGCATCGCTAACTGTCCGTGGTCTTTCAGTGACGGGGACGAGAAGCGGTCGGACAGCCAGCCGTCCCTGTGCCCAGACAGTAAGCTGGGCAGCGACGACTCCCTGGCAGAGTACGGGGACAGCGTGGACATCCAGTTCAACGAGGACGGCTCCTTTATCGGCCAGTACAGCGGCCGGGGGCCCGTCCCGCATGGCGCCGAGAGCTCCGGCCCCACCTCCCCCGTCAACGCTGCGCCGCCTCCCCCGCTGGCTCCCTCCATGTCTAGCGTCCTGCACCGGCCCAGCTAGACTCACTGCCTGTCAGGAAGATGAAGGGACGGGCCGATGTCCTACAGTACTAACACATCCGTCTCTGTACATCCCTCAGTTTACAGGAGGCCTCGCCTTTTCTAGTTTACACACACACACAAGCAAACACACTTTTCTATGAGACGCCAACCGAGTGAGGTGGAGGAGAGCAGACAGGGAAAACCACAGCGAGTCTGCGGCCACTGTTTCCATGCCACATTATTTCTACTACGTTTTCCTTCTCCTGGCCGTGCGAGCATCACGGGTCTCTGCTCCCTCAGTCCAGTCTTCTCCTCCTCGCTGCCACACATCAGTCCTCCCTTTCTCCTCACGTACGTTTCTGACCTCGTCGTCCTCCTGTTCACGCTGCCATAGATCATGTGACCATCTTAATGAGGCCTTGTATCAGAGAGTCATTAGTTCTCCATAGCATTTAAACACAGAGCTGCCACATCCCGTGACATCAGCCATGAGCTTCTAACCAGGTCGTTGCACTGCCAGCGACGGCTTCCAGAGAGGCATCCGCTCCAGTGGTCGTCATGGTGACGGAGGGAGTGTAGCTAAAGGCTAACGCGCTCAGTCTGGGTCGAAAGGCACCGAATGTAAAAACTGGACCAGTCGTGTCTGGACGCCGCCGCCGAGCTCGTCGCTTGTTCGATCGATAGATAGATTCTTACCGAGTCGTGGGCTCGTGTTTACGCCACCATCTCACAGTCACTGCAGACACTTCTATGCACACACACACAAACTGTTTACCGATGACGTTAACATGTACCGTGATGTTAATTAGCGGAGACCTAAGAAACCCACGCGTGGTCCTCTGTAGCCAAACCACACCGGGACCCTGTGGAGGAGAAAGAGACGACGGAGAGCTGACAGAGAAGCCGACACATCTTCCCTGAATGTAAATAGAAGCTAGAGATTGACGTTTTTTATTTCCTTTGCTTCTTTTATAAAACGATCAAATTGTGTTTTTTATTGCTATTTAATTTTGTTCGCATTTATATCACACATATGTCTCATCATTGTTTCCTCTTGTGTCACTTAGTAGCCCAGAAACATTAGCAAAGCCTAGATCGATAGAGACGGTCGCTGTCTTTAGAGCACGTAGTGCTTAGGAGTCACGCCAGAGTCAGGGCAGAGCTGGAAATGAGTCTAATTGCTTAGAGGGTTTATCTTGTTGCCTTTGAGTGACAGGCTGCACCTCAGAATTATGCGACATTAAAGATTGTTGTGACTGTTTGCGGAGTAGAGAGCGACGGGAGACAGTCGAGTGACCTGTGGAGCAACATGTGCCGCGACGTCCCAGCCAGACGCTCGTACTGTTTCAGAGAACGACCTGCAAGTCCCGCTGTTTAACCTTTGAATCATCCCTGAGCTTCGAATCCCAGCAGAGTTTTTATTGAGGAGACATTCCACTATTTAAGCTGCATTTAAGGTCGACAAACCGAAGAAGGAACATGACCACTGTCTGTTTTTCTATAAATGTAATTACACACAGGTCAACTCGTTGCCTTGTTGAACATCTTTAGGCCTCTGTCCCCCTCCCGTCTGTTTCTGCTCCACCGCTGATGCTGTCTGTCCGTCCGTCCGTCTGTCTGTCCGTCCGTCTGTCTGTCCGTCTATCCGTCCGTCCATCTGTCTGTCCGTCCGTCCGTCCATCTGTCTGTCCGTCCATCTGTCCGTCCGTCCATCTGTCTGTCCGTCCGTCTGTCTGTCCGTCTGTCTGTCCGTCCGTCCATCTGTCCGTCCGTCTATATCGCAGCCTTCTTTTATACATATAAAAACTCAAGACAAAACTAGTTAAAAAGTATAAATAACAATCCTGCTGACGATACCAGGCTACTGTGGGTGACGGAGTCGTGTTGTCATCAGTAGCCATGAAATGCTTCAGTGTGACAGGATGTAGCAGAGCCGTGACGTGTGCGGGTCCGACGCACAGACGCACACAGGGGAGGACACTGCGATACTGCTGACATTGTACCTGCTTGTTGCATTGTGCGCTGTACTGTATCTGACTAACTAACCCAGACTGTCAACTAACCAATAAACATGGCCTACGCGTACAGTGTGTGCTGCGTGTGTCCGTCAGTCAGATCAACCTGGACAACATTCGGTTGTTGTTGACCTGACTCAACAGCTTAACATGTCAGTAAAAACAATCAATATACTGACCAAACCATTAAGCAGAGACTTAGACTACGACCCTAAACACAACCTGCTCCTCAAAACAAGACATGTGAATATGTAACAATTATCAATGAAGTCTCATCAATAATTATTCACTTAAATTCAGTTTTATTTGTGTAGCACCAATTCACAACAGCAGCGCACTTTACAAGTAAGTTTGACTGGTTGGAGTGAAGGGATAGAGAAGAGAGAAAACAACAACAACAACAACAACAACAACAGACTCAGGCAGGATGGTTGGACCAGCAGCTGAACACTGAGACACACGACTCTGAGTCTGACGATACCTGGAGATGAGAATAGAGACAGAAAGAGAGAAACACAACTAGGAGAGAACAGAGACAAAGTTAGTCACATGTGGACATGGAGGCATGTTAGTGGATGGAATAGATAGAAAACCAGAGGAGCTCAGTGAATGAAGGAGGTTCCAGCATCTAAGAGATGGATCAGAGGAACCAGAACCATCTGGAACCATCAGCTTTGTCAGAAAGGAAGGTTTCAGCCTAGTTTTAAAGCAGAGAGGGCGTCTGCTGCTAGAACCTGAACTGGAAGCTGGTTCCACATAGAGGAGCTTGGAGCTAAAGGCTCTGCCTCCCGTTCTACAGGTAGAAACTCTAGAACCACCAGTAGACCAGCTCTGAGAAGCAAGGTTCTGTTGGAGCAGAAGGAGCCATGAGGTCTCAGACCAGATGGAGCTTTATTATGAAGAGCTGTGGACGTGAAGCTGGAGCTAATGATGCTGGAGCCTTCACTGTCTACGTCCACAAGTCCATTAGTTTCCACTGGACCAGACTAAACCTTGCAGCTGTTCTTCGGGCTGTTAGTCCTGCAGCCAACGCTTGTTACCGTCGTGTGCTTTTGCGCATATTTGATTACGCGCGCGCACTGACACGGATCACGGGGTAACGCGACGCGCAGGTCCTGGTGTTACCAGATCCGGCCGCACAGCATCGGTTGTCTCCGCAGGAAGCGGGCGGAGGCGGAGGCGGAGGCTGGTCAGGTTAGTCCGCAGACCTTCCACGGAGACCCAGGGAGGAGATGGACCCGCCGCTGGGAACACGGTCGCTGTAGGAGCCGCCGCAGCTCGGAGCCCACGTACGCTACACGGAGGACGGAGGACCGGAGGATGAGCGGGGCAGCGGTTACGCAACACGGGCCCGAGTCGCAGGGCGGCGCGGGGAGGACGCTGCGGTTCCAGCGGCCGCACGGTGAGTGGACGCAGCGGCGGCCGTGGCGCGCGTGCGCCTTTGTGTGACGTCATTTGTTTGCCATTCATTGATGGCTTGGGCATCGTCGCAGTGTGAGATAATTCAGCCTCTGCTCCACAGAGGAGGAGGCCGAGCAGGCAGCAGTAAACTGCCATCAGCAGTAATTGCTGCATCTGATGCTTGTAAAACATTTTCACACAGACTTCATCTTATTTACTATATTCATCTACGTCTGGCGTTCCAGTAAAATTACCAACATGTTACTGCCTCAATACCACGACCACAAGATGCTATGATGTCAAGCTCCAGCAGAACCAGTCTGGTTCCATGGGTCCGGCTGTCAGGTCAAGGTCAGGTCTGCTCCTGTGGCGTCACTTCGTCCCGTTTCCTGTGTGGCTACACCTGGACTCGCTCTCTTGTCCTCGTTCCTTTGTCACAGGTTTCGTGTTGTTGTTGTTACTAGAGCTTCTGGTCGTTTTGCTGTCTGTCTCTACTTCGTTGGTTAGTTTTCTGAGCTGGTGTTAGATGTCTTCATCTCATTCAGTGGTTTTATGTTTGGTTTGGTTTTCTCTAACCTTTGGGTTAATTCGTCTCATTAGTTTAGTGGAACCTTAGTTTCAGCCTTTCCACTTGTTTTGTCATTAAATGAGTTATTCTGTGACTTGGGTCCTCATCTTGTCTGTCCGGTGTTTTATTAGGCCAGATCCTCGGCCTTTATCGAGAAACTTCAAGTGTTGTCAGCCTTTTGTTAGTTTGTCTCCCCTTTGTTAGTGACACTATAACAGAGCAGAGGGTGGTTGGGTTTGGCTGGAGGGACGAACGTAGCAGCTCAGTGCACGGATACATACATACAGCGTCTGAATCTGCATGGATTGTGGCTCTTAGATGTTCTGTGAGTACCATGGCTGTGCGGTAGTTAAGGTGAGTGATGGGTCCGTCAACCATTCAGAGCCACTACATCCTGTGACACGGGCCAAACCGTGCTCACTCACAGTCACTCCCACATGTGCACAGTGTGCCAAGGTTCAGCTTAAGCTGCTCACACAGAGACAGAGCAGCACAGAGGTTTGGACGCACTCGCACGAAGCCATGTCAAAAACAAAAAGCACACTCACTCAGAATCCTCTGGAGAAAACCTGGGGTCCGTGGATCAGCAGCAGGCTGAGCCGACGCAGAGGCTGTGAGTAGACACCACCACCACGTTACTTCCTTGGTGCTGACGTGTTGAGGTCAAGTAGCAGGTTCATGTTTCTGGCTCCACTGTGTGTGAGGGACCACAGGGTCGTTCACCCCAAACCCGTGGCTCAGACCAGACTGAATCGAGCCTGGGCTCTGAATTCATCTTCCATTCACAAAGCTCATTCATTATGTGACACGTTACACCGTGAATTTACTGGGATTTCACATCCCAGCCTGACAGAAGTAGAGCTTGGTCAACTAGTAGGAGCTGATTTTGTGTCTCATTTATTGTTGGTGAACATGTAGCGGTGTACGCGGTTGTGTTCCGTCATGTGCTACATCAACCGGGCTTTGGGCCTGGAGCTCACTAGCAGGAACTCTCAGGGATTCAGAGCATGAGTGGCAGAGACGATCTACTGGGCACTTACTGATCATAATCATAAGAGAATCATGATACGTTTTTGTTTAGAACGTGGATGAGGTCTGTGTGGAGGAACAAAGCATGTGTGAATCAATGAGTAGTGATGAGTGCATGTGAAGAGGAAAAAGGCCGTAGCACATATTACAGCTGGAATATCGGTATGATATAGGTGCAGACATGTGACGTGAGGCTCTGTGACTGTGTTTCAGCGTCAGTGCCTCAGTTCACCAACTCCCCGACCATGATCGTGCTGGTTGGACTCCCAGCGAGAGGGAAAACCTACATCTCTAAAAAGCTCACCAGATACCTGAACTGGATTGGTGTCACAACCAAAGGTAAGACAACAGGACGACGACCTGCTGAAACCGGCTTTTAAGTAACGTCACTTCGCTGAAGAAACGTTTCGACGACGCTTGTTTCAAGTGGTGAGATACTGGACACTGGGCCATCACAGTGGTTTAGGGATTGGCTGACTTTCCCCCAACTCTTGCTCCCCACAGATGGTCACAGATGATCCATGGGGAGATGAGCAGGTAGTGTTTCTACCCCTTTGTGCTTCCCGTCAGTGGAGTGGGGCGGTGATGGCAGAGGTGGCTGGGTACTACAGAGCGAATACAGGACATGGCCCATTTTGTAACAGAAGTGAAAAAAATCCCAAAAGGAAATAGCTGCGTCTCCAAAAAGTGACTCAGACATGGAAACGGCAGCGATGACAGTAGTTACAGTGTTTCAGACCTCAACCACAATAAACATGAAGCCTTCCTTCGTTCTTTTTGGCAGTGTTCAATGTTGGGCAGTACCGGAGAGATGCCACCCGTTCATACAACAGCTACGAGTTCTTTAGACCTGACAACACAGAGGCCATGAAGATTCGCAAGTACGATCCCTCAGCGCCACACAGCCTCACTGCATAACAATACTCTGCAACGCGTAAAACCCGCTGTCGTTTGCAGGGCGTGTGCCATCACTGCCCTGAAAGATGTGTGTGACTACTTCACCAGAGAGCAGGGTCAGGTCGTGGTGAGTGGACTCGTCGTTTTACAGCTAACATTGGATGGATGACGTGAGAACGCTGGGAAGCTGTGTCCTGTATGGAGCCACTGACCTCCTTTTTCTCTCAGGTCTTCGATGCCACCAACACCACCTCAGAGCGCAGAGAGCTCATCCTCAACTTTGCCAAAGAAAGCGGCTACAAGGTTCGTTCCCAGGTTACAAAATAAAATGACGGCACACTCTGCTCTAATTTATCCTTTCTCCCCACTTCAGGTTTTCTTTGTGGAATCAATATGTGACGATCCAGAAATTATTGCTGAGAATATTAAAGTAAGTGAATACGATGGGCCCTTAATGAATCCGAAGGCTGCCACACGGTCTGAATTTAAATGATACAAGCATTTACATCTTAAATCCTCCTGTTGGACGGTTACAGCATCACAACTGAACTGTTTTAGCTGAAGTCAAGGGAGGTTGTTGATGCACACACTTGCAGTACAGAAGCCAAAAAATGACTGAGGACATTTGAAACAAACTGGAGTTATGATATATACTATGAAAATATGTGTACTGAGCAGATATTATATATAGTAAATAAGCCCTAAGTGTCATGTTTGGCTTCAAGGTGAATCGACATTTAAAGAACATGAAGTTGTGAGTTCAACTTTCCAACAACTGGATTTCACTAAAACATTTACCTGCAGCAAAGTCATATCAAACAACAGAAGATGTCTTATAGGTCTTTCACTGCACGGACATCATTTCTTTTCAAAATAAAATGCACCACACGATACAAAAGCAATCCTACGTACAGTCTGTCCTTGCAGATGAAACGCGTCACTCGTTCTCTCTCTCTAACAGCAAGTGAAGCTGAGCAGTCCAGACTATGCAAACTGTGACAAAGAGGAGGCCGTCGCTGACTTCCTGAAGAGGATCGACTGCTACAAGCTGACCTACGTTCCGCTGGATGACACCAAGGACAGGTGCAGCGACATTCAAACGGCTTTCCTCAGCTACCGCTAAGATGTGACGCTAGCGCAGCGTCTGCAGACCACGGGCAGAGGAACAAAACCTTTTCCTCGGACTCAGATGCTACGTGGAGTCAAATGACCGACTCGGCTTCTCTGTGCTCTGACAGGAACCTGTCTTACATCAAGATCTTCGACGTCGGCAGCCGATACCTGGTGAACCGAGTCCAGGACCACATTCAGAGCAGGATCGTCTACTACCTCATGAACATCCACGTCACGCCAAGATCCATCTACCTGTGTCGCCACGGAGAGAGCGAGCTCAACCTGTTGGGTCGTATTGGGGGAGACTCTGGGCTTTCAGCTCGTGGGACCAAGGTTTGGAGACATTCGATCCACGTGTTTGTCATGTGTGCGTCGATAAGCCTGTAAAGCCCGTTTCTGTTCAGTTCGCCTCTGCTCTGGGTGCGTACATGCGTGGCCAGTGCATCAGTGACCTGAAGGTGTGGACGAGTCACATGAGGAGGACCATCCAGACGGCGGAGGCGCTGGGAGTCCAGTACGAACAGTGGAAGGCTCTGAACGAGATCGACGCTGTGAGTGAATGAATTCTTGAATGGTTTTGTTGCTCCGTGTCGTTTTAGAGATGCGCAGCTGATTCGTGCGTGTGATCTCTGCGACAGGGTGTGTGTGAGGAGCTGACGTATGAAGAGATTCAGGACAACTACCCAGAGGAGTTCGCTCTGAGGGACCAGGACAAGTATCGCTACCGCTACCCCAAGGGAGAGGTCTGTGTTCTGTTTGAGCAGTGTGGCTGTGAAACGCTCTGTGGTTCCGCCTCGTCTGAAGACAGTAGACAGTGTAACGCGTGCGTGCGTCCGTCCTGTTTCTGTGCACCAGTCGTACGAGGACCTGGTCCAGCGCCTGGAGCCGGTCATCATGGAGCTGGAGAGGCAGGAGAACGTTCTAGTCATCTGCCACCAGGCTGTTATGAGGTGTCTGTTGGCCTACTTCCTGGACAAGAGTGCTGGTGAGAAAGCGTGGATTACAACAACACAACACAGTCGTCAACAATATGCGACAATATGCTTCCTCTGTTCAGATGAGCTGCCCTACCTGAAGTGTCCTCTCCACACGGTGCTGAAACTCACCCCGGTCGCCTACGGTCAGTTCCTGCTCCTTTCATGCCCATCGGTGTCTGCTCACGACCACACGCTTCCTCAATCTGTCTTTTCCTCACAGGCTGTAAAGTGGAATCTGTCTTCCTCAACATCGAAGCTGTCAACACGCACCGAGACAAACCAGTGGTAAAACACAGAGCTTTCGTTTGAAAAACACGCAGGATGTGTTGAGGAGAACATTTACTAGTCAGATATTAATGATGTGCTTGGCTGAAATTCACTCAGATGTTATGTACAAAGTAACAAGACTGACTTTCTTAAATATTATATATAGTTTATTATTGTGCTTTCGTACAGGGTTTCAGTCTCTACTCCACCTTTATTAAACTGGAAAACTACCCAGTACATGTCAGGTTTGTTCAGTCCCTGGGCCTGATGCACAACGTTCCCTTCAAGAAAAGATTCAAGGCAGTGAGGACAAGCAAGAGAGTATCAAACCTCAAACAAAATGTTAGGCCATGGCAGTGAACCTGATTCGGCTGCGAAGTCAAGAGACATGTAATGACTCAGTATCTTAAACCTGTCTGCGCAGGCTGCTGTACTAAATTAAGGCAGCTGGAAGGTTTTAACAAGATGACTGACAGCTCAGATAAACAGCATGGTTGTTTGTTTTGCAGAACGTGGATGTAGACAGAGACCCAGAGGAGGCGCTGGGGACGGTGCCCGACCACATTTAGAGGACGCAACAGGGAGCGGCTTCCGCGCTGATGGACGGCGGCCGTGCGTCTTCAGAATGCAGGGCTCAGAACACGTCTGTCTTCACTGTGAACAGTCAGCTGTTAGCTCACAGCACTGGCCTGTAATAAAAGGTGTTTATTGCCAGGTACAGTAATATTTACTTTGACTTGGTGTCAGGTACAAATACAGTTTAAACCGTGCACGACCTTCGAGGGGTCAAAATGAAAACAGGGGGCTCAAAGCTCAAACCCACACAAGGGTTGGATCGGTTGGATGAACTGGTTCGTCATAGACCCACACGTGTTCATTGCTTGGATGTAACACCCACCAAGGCTGGTTGATCCAACCCTGGTGTGTTTTTGAGCTTTGAACCCAATATTATTCACGTTTTGACCCCTCGAAGGCCGCGCAAGGGTTAGAAATATGACGTTAAAACAACCACACTATACATGGTCAGAACAAAATAAGAAATACTGAAACAGTGAGTGTGTGTAAGTAACAGAGTGGTGGGGGGTCATCTGGGGGATTGGGGCACTGTCCAGGCTGCATCTTGTAGCGTGAGGTCCTGATGGACCGGACCGAGCTGGAGGTGGTCATGTCCGGGGTCAGAGGGCACGATGTTCATGGTGTAGTCACCGTGTCTTTGTCTCTCCACATCTGCACTCATTGACCACCGTCCCGCCATCCCAACACATCGACTGCTGCGGGTTGATGTTTGTTGTCGTCGTCATGGTGAACATAAACTGGCCGATTGGCTGTTTAGCTAATAAACTGCAGCCGCTCTTGCGTCCGTCGTTCCAGTGTGAAGATGTGTTTGAGTGGCAGCTGTGTAACCAAGCACAAAGACTCGAACGGACCAAAGGCCTCGGTTAAGCCACAGTTCATTAGCATCGTAGCAGAAGTTAGATCTGTTCTGACAGACTAGGTCGATGCTCTAGTAGCCTCCTCAGAGAAACGATGATAGATCTCATTTGTCACAGATGTGTTTCATCTTCATGGTCAAATGTAATAATCATATATAGGAAAATTCAATGGTATTTAACGGATATAAAAGAACTGTCACGTTTGCAGGAGGTTTATAACAGTAGCATTAATTAAAGTGACCCCTGTGGCTCCATGGGACCTGGCTCTGACCTGATGAATGTGTGCATGTCATGCAACAAGGATACAATTTAGGTATGTGCCTGAAAAAAAAAGGCTCAAAGTAGTGAGTTCAGGAATGGAGAGAAAAGTCTGTTTGGTTACTGCCAAAAACGGTGATGAATGAAGTCAGTCTTAAATACATCATAAAAAACTTTATTACATGAGCTTGAACAAATGAAACGATAAAATAAAAATCAACGTCTGCTGCTGGTGAGATTAAAAACCATTCAACAAGACGTGTGAACAGAAAGGCAGTGAAGCGGCGGGACGGTTATCTCTGGCTGCTTGAGCTGGGCTGGGCCGAGCCGGGGCCAGAGTGGGCCTCCTTGTACTGCTGGGTCCAGCTCTGGGGGTCCTGTTCGTGAAGCTGACATCAGAGTCATCGTTAATCAAACGCTCACCGTAGACTCAAACTCTACTGACGTCACACGTACCTGACCCACGAACTCCAGGATTTGGGCTTTTGATACTTCTGTATCAGCGCGCTGGCCCCAGTGGAATTCATACTCAATAGGCTCTGTGTGAGGAATCCGTACGTACTCCAGGTACCTACACAGACAAACACGTTTGGACCTGGCACGAGGAGCATAATGTGATCGTGTGTGGAGGCGTGTTGCTCCAGACGCTCAGCTAGAGGCTCTGGTTTCTTCCACGCTCCTGCTGCTCTGTGGTGTGATATAAACCGGTGTCTATGGTCTGACAGACACTGGCTCTGAACACACCAGTACAGTGACCCCAGCCGGGCTCGAACTTGCGACCTTCTGATCGCGCTCTGCTCACTTAGTGGACTGAGCTAACCAAGCTGTGAGGCTGAAGCTTCACCATTTGCTGAAGGAAAGCCAGATAATTATGTGGTTTTCTTTCCTTCTTTCGTGACCACAGGGTTTAACTGCTGCAGTTGATTTTACGTCTTACATTTTTTAAATATTAAAAACAAAGTGAAGAGACACCAAACATTATTCTTACCGCTGACGGACAAACTCATCTGTGACCAACTTCTTCACATCCCCAAACACCTCATGTTTCTCCCTGGACAGATTTTATTAGAAAGGACATTAAACAGAAACTCGTAGGCATCAGTATCCCTTCGTAATAATACTCATTCCTAAGGACCATCGTCACCACCACACACGCCCACAGATGCTGCCTTACCCGGGGTCAACGCGGAGCTTCTTCAGAGTGTTCCAGACGAGGTCTAGAAAACAAGACACAACCTGAACATCGTAGAACGAGTCCCAGTCGACAGAACGACCGTCAGTCACTCACTTTCTCTGACAACACCTCCCTTCATGAAGACAACGCTGAGGATCACAAACAGCAGAGCCGTCTTTGGACTGGTTGGGCTGCTAAACAACAGCATTTCAGATGGTATGAACGTTAAGCTACACGTTGACATGAGAACAGTGGGATGAAACATTTAAGACTCACTTGACTGGAGAGGCTCCCTGAGTATGTTCCAACTTATTGATCAGTATGTACATGTGGTTTTTGGTGTCGATTTCAACCAGTTTGAGGCCAAACACCTGGTTCCACGAGGATGAAGCTCATCAGTCTCGTTACAATATTGATCATAACAATACTATGCTGTCAGACAGACCTGCTCAAAGGAGCGTGCGGCCCGCTTCATGATCTCAGGGTACACGTTTCTGTAGTCTTTCACCACATGCTTCACAAGGTCTGCAAGCAGAGAACAGACGGAACCATGGCTCAAGTCCTGACAGAACCTAGTAGGAGGCTCCGGGCTGCAGCCAGTGCGTGTTGGTGTGGCAGCATTAGCTTTAGTGCGGCTGTACCTGCTCTCCGCACCGGAACCTTCTTCTGGTCCTTCACCAGGATGTACTGCACCACCTCGGCCGTCTGCAGGTCAGACACAGAGGGAGTCAGTCAGTCAGTCAGTCAGCAGACGGACGCTAATCGGCCTGTGTGTGCGTGTCTCACCCTCTGGTCGACCTGTGCCGCGGACAGTCGCTCCAGGCCTTTCTGGACCTGGGACGTACTGGGCTGAGTGAAGGTCGGCTCGTCATCCTCATCCTGAGCCGTTGACAGAGACAGTGAGTTCAAACCCACGGGTCACATACAGGCGAGGCACCGTGTCAGCAGCGGGAGGACTCACCCTGCTCTGGGACGGCGTCTGTGCGCTGAGGAGCCTCTTTCTCTGCGTCATGGCGACACGCTCTCTGTGCTCATCCTCCGCACGAGGCCACGAAACGCGGGAGAGTCGACCCGGTAGCCACTGGGCGCTGCGAAGCTAGCTGCTAGCTGGAGTTAGCACCGCGGCTAGCTGATGACGTCAGTGCGCGCGACGTCCTCCTTATTCTACTACTGGTTGTTGCTCTTCTTCTCTGCGGTTTTAAAGCAGCCGACATTCAAAAATGTTTCGCCGCTGCCACCTGTTGCTGTTTTATTATGCGCATCTTATTGAACTGGGTCCAGATGTTGGGAGGGTGAACACAGTCCTCTGCTTCAGGGGCCCCCAGACACCAGAGTTCTGGAGAACGGTCCAGGTTCTCTAAACCCTTCCTTTGGGCTTTGTGGGCTGGGCCGTACAGCAGGGGTCTGGTGCTAATAACATCACCAAGTGGACAGTGCGTTTCTCAGATTTCAGCTCAAAAGCACAGAATTACAACCGAGCACATTTCCTGTTGGAAGCTGGAGCTGAGCTGGACATTCAAAGATTAAAACGCTGTTTTAAAGGTCCAGCTCTCATGGCGTCACTTTCAGGCCTTTCCCCTCCTGGTGCTGCTCACTGGGGTTCGTTGGCTTCTCTGCAGAACTTTACAGGTGTGCGTGGCTGCATCCTGTGACGTCCTAACCCTCACTAAAGTGACAGTTTGAAGACATGTTCCGTTATCTGTCAAGTTCACTTCCTTATCTCAACCCTGACGAGCTTTGGGACCGGCTCAAATCAAGCGCCTTTACGCGCGGGGCCCGGGCAACGCGCAGCGCGTCAGGATCCACCCCGTCCTCTGGAGCCAAAGTCCAGCGTAGCGTGCGAGGCGACACACGGACGGACACGGAACCAGGCCGGCGGCAGAGCGAGCCGGGCCGCTGTCAAGAAGATGCGGCCGGAGCAACGAGTCTCTCCGCTCAAGAACCTGATCGCCGGAGGGATCGGCGGAGCCTGTCTGCTGCTGGCCGGACACCCGCTGGACACCATCAAGGTGACTGACACCCGACGTCCAGACTTTGACCGGTGCCTGTAAAGTGGAACCGATGATTACATGTACGCGCTGAGGGGATTAGAGAGGAATCAGCTTAAAGTGTCGGGCTACGTATAACCTGTAAGTTCACCACAGTTGTGATATGTGCAGATAAATCATCCAAAGGTCTGTTTGTGTAACTGACCCCAAAACAAACAGGAACACAACAAGTGAAGCTGATTACAAGTGACAACAAACAGGACACGAGAGGCTTTAAACCTGCAGACACAAGGTCTCCAACTGTTACCACATGAAGCTCAGACTGTTCATGAGCCTCATGCTGGTACAAGCTAATGTTACTTAGATGAAGTCATTTCACACAGCAGCAGCTCAGCAGCAACACTTTAATCGTTGACCGGTAACAAGTGCAGGTGGAGCAGAGTGTTCTGTGTCCAGTCTTGGTGTTTTTGACAAGCCAGGCTGATCCAAGTCGTACAACCACGCGTCCCCGCGTTTATCAGTAGCCCTGCACTGACGGGTGTGTCCCTTCACAAAGCCGAGGTCAGAGGCCCGGTTTTAATAGAGTGTTGTTGGATCACACTGTTCTCAGTCAGTTGTTTTCTCCAGGTGAGGCTACAGACGCAGCCCAAAGCCTCCGGTGCTCACTGTGTGCTCTATACGGGAACGTATGACTGCTTCCGCAAGACTGTGTCCAAGGAGGTGAGCACGCACACACACACACACACACAGACACACACACACACACACTGTCTTGTGGATGAATGCGTTTCTTTGAGCTATTTGTTGGTCACTGTGCTTTGGCGCTGAAAGGAGCTGGTCAGCTGCGACTGGGTGAAGAGCTGCTGCTGTGACCTGCGTGAACCTGTGTTTTCCACCTGATACGAATGGTACAACCTGAAAGTGTGTGTGAACCCGGATGGAACGGTTTCTGTCCAGGGCTTCCTGGGTCTCTATAAAGGCATGGGCGCTCCGTTGGCGGGTGTGGCTCCTATGATGGCCATCAGTTTCTTCGGCTTTGGTCTTGGGAAGCAGCTCCAGCAAACAGACCCCGGCAGACCGCTAACGTTAGTAGGGCCACGCAGTCACACACACACACACACACACGTACCACCAACCGATATTAGGATGTTGAACAACCTCCTAGTGGCAGCGACAGAGCTGCACGACCTCCCTTTGAAGAGTTGAGTCCGTTCTTCATTCATGACACGTAAGCCACAGGTCGTGGATCACCCATCGATGTAGATTAGTCGTCTTTGTGAGGGATTACCAGCGTTAAGCCTGCGTCTGGCTGCTAACCTTGGATCAAACCGTAGCTGCTGTGTTACTGCTTCCTGTGCTGCGCCCTCACAGCCTCGAGCGTGATGGTACAGTCTGTAGAGCATAAGCCACGACTTTTGAAAAGCCAGCAGCACAGAGTAACGGTGTTCTCTTTGGTGAAGGCACACGCAGATCTTCACGTCTGGCTGTCTGGCCGGAGTTTTCACCACCGTGATTGTGGCTCCAGGAGAGAGGGTCAAGTGTTTACTTCAGGTACGGCTTTGTCCAGGTTTTTCAATGACACATCTATAGTTTAACTGTGGTCTAGAGTTTTAAAGTGTTGACCCCCAGAGTTTTACTTTCTTTGTAATATGAAACTAGTTTTACATGTGACACAAATCTAACTTAGTTGCCTAATGACTGGAGCAGCATTGAGCCTAATCAGAGCGTTGACGTGTGTTCCAGGTGCAGGCCGTCAGTGGAGAGGTGAAGTACGCGGGGCCACTCGACTGTGCGCTCAGACTCTACAAGGAGCAGGGGATCCGGAGCGTCTACAAAGGAACCGTTCTCACGCTCATCAGAGGTAGTGGTGTGTGTGTGTGTGTGTGTGTTCATACGAGTCCTCACTCCTTTCTCTCTCCGTTCTATTTCAGACGTGCCTTCTAATGGTTTGTACTTTCTAACATACGAATACCTGAAAAACGTCTTTACTCCTGAGGGTCAAAGGTGAGTAACTGCTAATGAAGCATTTCATCTCATGCTAATGGCCAAAAGTGTTCATAGACAGAACTTGACTAGTTTTAGTTCGCTGCTTGCAAAGCATCAGACCAGGTTGCAGCTCAGGTGTTGGGCCTCTCAGAATCCCTCTGGGCGCTGCTGGTGGGAGCTAAGCTGTTCGTGGCTGTAAGATGGTTGGCACAGTTTAGCCCGGATGGAAAAGGCTGAACAGGGACAGTCACTGATCATTTTGTTCTAAAGTCAACCTTTGTCACTGTGGCTGCATAAAGGAAGCAGTTTCTTGTGTTTTACCAAAGCTTAAATGAATCATTAAACTTGATTGTATGTCTCTGCTAGTGTTTCTCAGCTCAGCACTCTGAATACTCTTCTGGCTGGAGGAGTAGCAGGGATAGTGAACTGGACCATCGCCCTTCCTCCAGATGTCCTGAAATCCAACTTCCAGACAGGTCAGAGGCAGACTCACTAGAAAGTACCTACGTCCTCTACGATTAACTTACATCCAGAATCCACAAACCTTGTAGCTCAGAATAATAATAATGTCCCGTTGTACATAGTCCAGATTCCAGCCGTTCGTTTGTCTGGAGCAAACGCGACTGTTTCAGACGTTGCCTAAACATCATTAGGTAGCAGCTGTGCTCGGTATTACATGGTTACAATATACAGTGACTAGAAATGTATGAAACCACTAACACAAATGCTGTGACTGTTGATCAGAAACAGGTCACGTAGTCTGATCAGTTCCTCTCTGCTCCAAAACATCCACAACACAACACTGCAACAAGTCTCACTCAGACGCACACTGTCAGTGCTCAACACTACACATCCGAGGCTGAATTCCATGCTCTATGACTGAAGGCCCAGCATCTCCTGGCCCGTCCAGTGAACAGTGTGTGTGTGTGTGTAGCTGCAGAGGGGAAGTACCGGGGTCTGCTCGACGTCCTAAGAACTCTGCTTCGAGAAGAAGGACCCAAAGCTCTTTATAAGGGATTTAACGCCGTCTTTCTACGAGCCTTCCCTGCCAACGCAGTAATACTTGAACTCCTACGCTCCTACATACTCCTTCATATACTCCTGACACCTAGATGTCATATCTCATTAACCTGTTTTCCTTTCTCAGGCCTGTTTCTTAGGGTTTGAGGTGGCATTAAAGGGGCTGAACGTCCTCGCACCTGGCTGGTGAGAAGAGTCTGTAAGTGGCCTCTAGTGTGGACCCGCCTCTGTGAACCACACATGGAGCTGGAATGAAAAGAATGATACTTAGGATTAAATACAAGCTTATTTGGCAATGATACACCTTTTAGAAAGTCATATACAGTAAACGCATGTATGAATAACGTACTGTGATATAAAGTGACTTCTCAGGTGGGTCTGAATACATGGGTCTGCTGAAAGAAATAAAAACTACAGAGGCAGAATAAGCGGAAGAAGAAATAATATACGCTCTGGGACGTATAGTATAAAACACACTGATCCTGTATTCAGCATGAAATCGCCAACTGACCATAAGATTTTACTGGCAAGGATCAATTGAACATCGATTAAAAAGAGACGTCCCCGATGACTAAGCCCAGTCAAATGTGAGGAAGAAGGTAATAGACTAATATCAGTGGTATTAGTATTCTCATACCAGCTATGAAAATAAAGCAAAACACAAAGAAAGCAAATCTAAGCGTCCTTCACAAAGTAAAGATCAATGACTCAGGGTTCAAGTGTTGAATGAATGAAGGCTCATTTACTATTAGACGCGATGAAACCATCTCAGAACATGGATGTAGAAACTGCATAGAACAGCTGCTTGTAAACTGCCTGTGTGTGGACAGACCTGCTTTAAAGGTGGATTTAAAAGAATCGCTCTGCATATAAACCTCAGTAAACCAAAAAACATGAAGGGCTGAGTAGGCGTTGTGAGCTTTTACATCCACTACTGGTTTGTTAGTTTTTATTGGAATATGTCTTGTATGAATGTAAGTTGAAATGGTCAATAAAAAGGGAAAAGAGTTTTAAAAAATAACTTGCTGCTGCTCTTTTTAAAAGAAGGTTAACCTTTGACCTCCTCATTACCCATAGTCCCATTTGGTCCAAACAGAGCTGAGTTGTTAACTATGCTGAGGGCGATGTAACATATTATGACTAGTGTTGTGTCAATACTTGTGTTTTCTTAAGCTGAGAAAATCAACTGAAACGCAAAACGGGCTAAGCTACCATGGGATACGTGGTAACGGCTGCGATGGGGAAAAACACATTTCCCATAAACGCTTGCGTGACTTTTAATTCCGGGTCGGTGGCCATCAGCTGAAGGAAGGTGAGTTTAACAGAAATGTAACAGCAGAAGTGGTCGCGAATGGACCATTGTGTTGTTTGCCGATCGCCGATAAGCACCAAGAAGAAGGAAAAGAAGAAGGAGGAGGAGAAGAAGGAGGAGGAGAAGAAGAAGGAGGAGGAGGAGGAGGAGAAGAAGGAGGAGAGGTCGTAGAGCTGCGGGTGAGAAGCAGCAGATACGCGCTGTTAGCATCACGCGGCTAACGCTGCTGATGGGATGTTCGCTGGAGAACCTGCATGCGGTGCTGGGGACTCCAGACAAGGAAGCTGCGTGTTGTTGTGTGTTCATTCGGTTGAACTGTTTGTGCCTCAGTCACCCGAAGCGAACCGAGCCCTTTTGTTTGGGTTGTGCCAGGTTGCTGCGATGCCCCTGGAGGTCAGATGGCCGTTCCCACAGTGCCCCGCGCTGTCCTGGAGGATCTCCAGCTCGCTGATCATGGGCATGGTGGGATCTTATTCTTACTTCTGGACCAGTAAGTTGCATCGTGTGGGTACATACACATACAACACAATGCGCGGTGGCTTTTCTCAGCTTCCCGTCTCGCCGTGTGTAGAATACATGAACTGCCTGACGGTCCACAACCACGAGGTCTTGTGGGACCTGGTGGACCAGAGGCCGCCTGACACGCCCCTCATCACTCTGTCCAACCACCAGTCCTGTATGGACGACCCACATATCTGGGGTAAGGACAGATGCAGCCCTGCAGTGGCCAAACGCAGCCGCTGGTTCCGAAATAACCGCATCTGTTTGCAGGCATGCTGAAACTCCGACAGCTGTGGAACTTCAACAAGATGCGGTGGTGAGTTTGATCTCCTCGTCACTGCGTGGACTGATATGTGGAAAATGATTTGTGGTCATTAATAATTCTGTGCTTGGACAGGACGCCTACAGCGTCTGACATTTGCTTCACAAAAGAGCTGCACTCCAGATTCTTCAGTCGTGGGAAGTGTGTTCCTGTCTGCAGAGGTGAGTGTCCTTAGCAGGTTTTCTCCAACTTGGTCCAACTGCCTGTTGATCCAGCTGCTGTGGCTTTTCTTTAGGTGACGGTGTTTACCAGAAAGGAATGGATTTTATTCTGGAGAAACTGAATGGAGGAGAGTGGGTGCACATATTTCCAGAGGGTATGTTCTCATGCTGCTCACAGCCTCTTTGACACCTGCTTTTATTACGGTGGGGCTGAGGAATGTCTGTCTTGTTCCTTATGCAACAGGCAAAATCAACATGGGTGAAGAGTTCATACGGTTGAAGTGGGGTGAGTAAACATGCGTACTGACACATTGACTGGTCCGTGTCTGCATCTGGGATTCAGCTCAGTGAAGGAACGTTTGTAATCTGTGCGTTAGGTGTCGGCCGACTCGTAGCAGAGTGCTGCCTGAACCCAGTTATCGTGCCACTCTGGCATGTTGGTGAGTAGCCTCCCACCGCTGGGCTCTGCATATACATTGTCGTGGCTTTGTTCTGCTTTCAATTAATGGTTTATAGTTAAATGCCACGAGTTAAGTACCTGTCAATCAGCCAATCAGTCGTTTGCTGTTTGTGTCAGGTCTGAGCGATGTTCTACCAAATGTGACGCCCTACATTCCGCAGACTGGCAAGGTGAGAAATTCTCAAATTCTCACCGTAGTGGGATCAAACTCTTGAATGCTGTTATTCTATTATCGTTGCTTTTTCCTTTGTGGACCTGTTTTGTCAGAGGATTACGGTCCTGGTTGGAAAACCGTTCAGTGTAAAGGAACTTGTCGAGTCGCTCCGGGCTGAAAACAAGAGCCAGGTAAGAGCAGCAGCGTTTCAGCTGCATGTCAACATGTTGGCAGCAGATGTTCACATTTTAATGTTGATATTTAAATATGTTGCATTGTTATGATAAACTTCACATTGCATTAAATTCATAGTCGTTTTTTAGCGGATGGAAAGGTGTTTTTATACAAGTTGAACTGAGAAAATATACGTATATATATATATATATATATATATATATATATACGTATATTTTCTCAGTTCAACTTGTTCAAAATGTCAGAAAATACAAACCTCACAGTTGCTCTGCACTCAAGGTGATATTTTTGTATAATTTTTGAACAAAGATTTCAAACCTGGCCATGTAGTATGTAGTACTGTAAATACAGAACATAGAAAACCAACAGATTCAGCCTTTGACAGGCAGAGCTGTCAGAATACTACTGAGGTTGACGTGGTTTTTGACGGACTGATGAACATGGTGATCAGATAATCATCTGACGGTCCTTCTTTTCCTGCCAGTTGGAAATGAGGAAGACCTTGACTGATTTCATCCAGGTGGAGTTTCGGAGCCTGAAAGCCCAGGCTGAGGCCCTCCACTGGCAGATGCAAACGAAATCCTGACTCCCAGTCACGTTTGTTTTCCTGCTGGAAACCTTGACGCTGAAACTGGGGGTAAAAACTGCAAGACTTTTTTTAACCACACGTCCACAATGAGGAGCCACGTTTTTAGCTGTGCTGTCATTTCAGTCTGTGAGAGAAACTCCTTCCTTTAAATTTGGTGCAATACAAATGAGTTTGTATTTCAGCCATTATTTAACACTTGGTGTCATCAAATTCAGCTGCTAGTAGAGGCTCAGGTTTCAATTTTAAGCTGACAATGACTTACTCGTGCAGCCTTCGAGGGTCCAAACGACCCCACTCAAGCTCAAAAACACACACAAAGGTTGGATCAAACAGCCTTCGTGGGTGTTGCATCCAAGCAATGAACACGTGTGGGTCTATGATGAACACGTTCATCTAAGCGCGTTGTGATTTATCGTCCGTCTTTTATCCAACCCTTGTGTTTTTTTGAGCTTTGAGCCCTGTTTTCATTCTGACCCCTCGAAGGCTGCACCAGGGTTAAATCCACTCAAGTCACTTAAAGGGTCCCAACGTGTTGAGTAGCATCTTCGAGTTCTATTGCTATATTGGTCAGAATGTCAACGTAAGCCAAGACTTTTAGTTGCATAAAAATCTGAACCCTTTTATGACGGTGTGGTCACATGCAGAGAAAGCAGAGGGGAGGAATTTTAAACGGGGGAAACAAAATTCTGTCTCATCCAATGGAGACAAGCAAGCTGCTGATTGAACTACTAATATTAGTGTCTGACATGCTCCTTGGAGTAATAATCAATCATTAGCAATGTAAAGACATAAATCAGGAAGCCTTTAACATGCAAAGTGAATGATAGCTGACGAGAACTGAATGATTTGATGCTTTGCTTTTATTAGATTTCTTGTCTTTCTTAACGTTGGTAACGTCATGTGCCCTGGTTTTAAAATCATTAATTCAGAGTCATTCTAGAACTACTGTGGTTCTATTTGATGTCATGTTTCATATTTTGACTCCATCTCAGATACTGTAGAGGAGGAAAGGCAGCGGCTCAGTGATGTGGTTATTCCATGAATCCATGGCCTTACTGTGATTCACTCTTTCCTACTGCAACGATAAATAAAATGTTTTTCTACATTTGAAATGTGGTTGTGGCTGGAAGGTGACTGTGTGAGCGAGGTCCCAGCCTCCTGGTCCTGGAACTATTATTATTATTACTACTATTATTATGCTGGATTATTTATTTACAATCCTCTTGAATCAAGTAACGGTCCCACATCTTGACTCCATCTTATTTAGATGGGGGGGGGGCGTTGGGCTTTTAAGGCTCTAACGCAGAAGCTTCACGAGCGACTGAGCCTGGCAGTGTGCGCGTGCCAGGTAAAATCGCCAAACGTCACACAACAGAGGCGCGAGGACGTCGCGTGAGCGCAGACTCGACGTCACTAGCGGCCAGGGACCGGGAAGATGGCGTCGGCTGGGGCTCGCCTGGACAGCGTCACCGCAGCCGCGGCTGTTTGCGTCGCCTTTCTCGTCGTCCTGAGCCCGGGAGCCTGCGGGGAGCAGGTGCCGCTTATTCTGTGGACGAGCGAAGGGTGAGCACCGGCGACACGGGCCGCAGCGGCGTCCGAGCAGCTGCACCTGCCGCAGCGAGGCCCGCGAAGATGCTGCGCGGCCGCGACGCGAATTATTCCCCGACGGCGTCGCACGACAAAGGGCGTTTGTGGTTTCAGTCACCGCGTGTAGCTTGCTGACGGTCGGCGGTTTGAACCGGCTGAGCCCGGTACCGCGGGTCCGTCAGCAGAGAGGCTCCGAGCGGACAGAACCAAACGGAACCATGCGACTGCCTGCAGCGCAGGTTCCGGGTTTGTTCTGTGTGTCAACGGCTTTGAATGTGTGTCGTGTTGGTGTGATGAGCGTTTCCACGTTTGACCTCAGTTCCGTGTCCAGGACCGTTGGACCCACTCAGCCGCCTCCGGCCGCCGGGCACATTGTTGGGCAGCAGCAGCTGGAGTCGTACCTGGACCGAGTTGTGAACATGGGCCCGCGGAACGTGGTGCTGTTCCTTCAGGACAAGGCAAAAACCCTTTAATCCTCCTCTCCTCAGATCGGGCCTCCGCCCTGAAGCAGTGCTGTTGTCATAGAAACGGTCTCTTCTCTCTGTCCTTTCGTCCAGATGAGCATCGAGGACTTCACCATGTACGGAGGCGCTTTTGGAAACAAGCAGGACAGTGTGTTTCCCAACCTGGAGGTAAATGAAACTCTAGGAAACCAACCTGTGGCTCGTGTTCTCAGTCTTTAGGCAAACCGGTGTCTCTGTGTCTCCCACCCACAGGGGGCTCTGGTGTCCTCGTCCTCCCCCCTGGTGTTACCGGCTGTTTCCTGGCCTGCCTCCAGCACCGTGATCGGCCGGTTGCAGGAGCGGTTAGAGACCTCGCCGCTTTACATGGACCCCGAGACGCTGAGCCAGCTGAGACTCAACGCCTCCTCCCCGGCGCTGCTGGTGTTCCGGCTCCCCTACGGCTTTGGGTAGAGACACTGGTGACGTGGTTCCGATTGTCGGAGCTGTGGGGAGAAGGTTTTGGGAAAGTTAAGGTTTAGAGTCTGAACCTGTGGCCTCAGTGTTAAAGCGGTGGTTGGTTTGACGGCGTCTAATAGTTGCATTGGAGTGGACAAACAGAATAATTCAGTGATGGAGGACTAACTGAGGAAGCTCCTCTGTTGAGGGCTTAGTGGTGGGGAGGACGGTCCTGCCTCGGCCTGTAGAGCCCAGACCCCCCACTGGACCCATTGTTCATTCCATTCCTCGCTGTCTAACTAAATAGTAATGTATTGTTGTCTCTCGTGTGACTTTCCTGCAGCGCTGATCTGATGTCTGCTAAAGAAATCCTCAGTGGAAACGGTGAGTGTGTGTAGCTCAGGGTTGTTCTTCTTTTAAATTGTGCTGTTGCCTCAGCAAAGGTCTAAAAACGTTCCCTCCATTTCTATTGTTTTGTGTCATAGTTGGCTTCATTTGGCCTTTTTCCACTGACAGCTCTGTTACCAAGAACTTTAATCGAAGCTTCTTCGTTCAATTATTCCACGGAGCGAGTTTCCACACGTCTCTGAACGGTCACGTCTTGTCTTTCAGATGAGGTGATCGGTCAGGTGTTGAGCATCATGAAGACCCAGTCGGTTCCATACGCAGCCGTTTACACAGCTCTGCAGCCCTCAAGGGTCAGGCAGCGTCGAGCGTGTGGTCCCTTAGAATGTTAGCGTGTAGAGCGTCGTCTCCTCTTAGCTGACTTCTCATGTTGACTCGTGACAGGAAGCGGCTTCTCTGTCGGTGGAGGCCGGCCTGGGAGGAGGCCGTTCTCTCCTGCAGGCCAGAGGTGGATACAGGGACAAGCAGCGTAGAATCAAGGAGAGGCCTGGTGTTTACGCACCTGTGGAGTTTAAGGTGCAGCCAGTTTCCTTACAGTTAATTTCCTGTAGCTACTAAGTATCACTTGTGCTTTTAGAGCTCAGCTGTTTAAAACCTGCTGAAGTTCCCTCATTCACTCCTGTGGTTTCATGGTTAAACTGTGCAGGAGGGAGGCGACACCTGCATCCTGCTGTGGGCCAAAGCCCTGTCGGTGAGCATCCTTCGCAGCGGCCGCTGGGAGGACTATGACCTCACCAAGCTCACCTTTGGGGAGGAGGTCAGCCTAAACCTCCACGGCTCAAGCTGCAACAAAACCAAAGCAAAGTAAGATCACGGCTGCAAATTTACTTGTGTGAAAGCGAAGAATGAAGAAGCTTTGTCCTGCCCATCATCACGCTCAGCCCAGATGTAAACCAGATGAGCAGCACATGATTAACTGAGGCCATGTGTGAGTGAAAGGTGCTGTTTGCATAGACAGTTTACTGTTGGTGTCAGTGAAGCAAAGACTAGTGACAGCAAAACGCCCTGAACCTTATAGTGCAACAGTGATCTACGCCTACTTAACCGTGTCTACAGCTGAAGTCCTGAATACCAATGTGTTCCTTTGCAGATTGGTTCTTAATTATGTGAATGTCCTGGGCCACCGCAGCTTTAAAGTGATGTGAGTCTGCACCTTCCTCCGCTTCGTGGTTTGATGTCGGTTGAGATGAGGAAGCCATCTCACTCTCCTCTTCTGCTTTGCTCTTTGTGCGTCACCAGCTTCGCTATGAGCCAGCGTCACTACAAAGTGTCTGCCCGCCGTTGGTTCACACTGGACACCGTGGAGCTGGAGTATGACGGCACCAAAGCCACCTTCAACGGGAGCAGAGCCATCTACGCTCCCAGCGAGTACTCGTACCGCTGCGAGTCCGTCACCAGCTTCCGTTGGCCGCTGCTTGTCCCACACTCCTCCAAAGATCCGGCCAATCAGTGGAAGGTGTCGTTTGAAGACTTCCAGGTACCGTTTTGCGCTTCGTGTTTTGAAGACAATAATATTTGTGTGTCTATATGTTTACTGTTATACCGACGTCCGTTTCCTGGCCTTCGGGTTGATGCGCTGCTTGTACCGGTCGCCCTTTTCAGTACTTGCTCATGTTTCTGTTGCAGATCCAGGGCTTCAACGTGAGCGGCAACGACTTTTCCTATGCCAGTGACTGCGCAGGCTTCTTCTCGCCTGGGATCTGGATGGGTCTGATAACCAGTCTTCTCATGGTCCTGGTGCTGACCTACGGCCTACACATGATCATGCGGCTCCACACTATGGACCGGTTTGATGATCCCAAGGGTCCGGCCATCTCTGTGCCGCAGACCGAGTAACCGGTCTGTCTCCTTTCTCCCCCTCATGTTTCCTTTCACTGCACTGCTTCCATTCCCCGTGTTTTAATTCCTCTCCCCAGTCATCTGTAGTTGGGCACTATACTGGATAATTAGCCAGCTGTTAGTAATGTGCGTGAGGAAGGCGTAGCCTCAGTATATTTGAGTCACGGTTTCCAGTTTCACAGCTGTGAAATCGTGTGAATAATCGTCTTTGAGATTTTCAATGGCAGGTTGTGGTTCACAGCCTAAACACAGATACATTCAAATTGAGCATATAATTATTCAGAATGATTGTTTAATCTTCTCCGTGTCTTTTATGACCCGTCATGTCTTTGGCTTTCACAAATGGCTACAGCAGGAATCCAGCATCAGCAGTTTACATGATGAAGATGTGATCATATACATTTATCTTCCGTGATGACAGATATCTAAAGGGCCTGTTCAGTGGCCGCTGGACGTGAGGAAGGATTCAGTTTCTAAACCCTGAGGGTCGTTAGCATTCACAAGGTCACTGAACAGAACCTTTGGCAGAAACACGACCTGAATGAGAATCTCCACCAACTTGACAAGCAGGACGGTGGTTTGAGATAAAACGAGGCTTCGCACTGATGCGTCGGAGGCACAGGCTGTGACAGTACATATAGAAATGTAAAAACTATGTATTGTTTGTGTGTGAATACAAATATAGTTGTTGAACACGTCTGACAGAAAAAAGATCCATTTATTCCATTAAGTGTTTTGATAAAGTTTTATCATAATTTTAATGTGATGTATTTACTTCCCAGTGGCTGGTGTGCACTTATGTCAACGTTCTCTGTTTTATTTATTTGGATGAAGCGTAGTAATTCTCAGTGACGTGATGCTCTGTTGTTGTGCTGCAGCTGTGAGCTCCATAAAATGTGTGAAAAAGATTCAGCCTCAGTTTGTTTTCTTCTAACACGTGTTGGATGAATATAGAGCATTTATCAGAGCAGCTTAGTTCTGTAGATGAACGCTGATTTGTTTATTGCGCTTAACGTCAGCGCTGTGCTGTGTGGAACTGCCGTGTCAGTCCAACGAGCGTATAAATGTAGCAGGCAGCAACTCTGTGCCAACCTGGGGAGGGCAGGTCACCTTTTGTTGGCCGAGAACCACGGCCTCGGAGCTGCCGATTCTCATTCCAGCCCCTTCACACGCTAGCGAGTGAAGGTCCGGAGCCGAAGAAGCCAACAGAACCACATCTGCAAAAACCAAGAGACAAACTCCTGCCGCCCAAACACGTGGACTGTACATTGATTTATTGTAATCTCTTCTGTATTTTCTAGTGTAATGCTCTTTGAAAGGGAGAAACGCGAGAATCAGTAGTCAAGTCCTTTTACTGTCATTATGTCACGATACAGAGAAATGGAAACACCAAACGTTCTCTCCTCACCCAAGACAAAAACGCTTCTAAATCAAACACGCAGCTGCACCTTTTCCTTTTAGACATTAGATATGATTACAAGCATTATTCATCCCGCGCCACCATTAATTTGACACATTGAGACAAATGGCAACAAACAGAAAATTAGACTACACTACCTCCTGCTTCTATCCAAACAGGCTGAACATAAAACGACATGTAAGCAGCCTGATGGTAGCATGTTGATCGTTTCCTCAATTGTACAAAACCAACACTGAATCATCTAACTACAGATTCACCTACTCGCGGTTCAGTAGGTAGACGGGCCGCTGAAAGGCCTCACATGTACCAGCAGGGGGCGCATACAAGCATTCTGTGTTACCATGACGATGGACGAGCTGGTCGTTTGCAGTTTTAAACTACAACCATCAACAGGGGTTGATGGTTGTAGTTTACGATGAAAACTTGAACAATAAAAGTATGACTCAAATGTTCCCTGGGAGTGAGAGGAAACGAGTGTCCTGAGAGTTAGAGGCCAATACTGCTTTCTGCAGCAGAACCAGACCATGCAGCCATTTTACTGTAGCCAAATAAAATATACAAAACTGCACCAGTATGTTCAGCTCATTGACAAAACGTGAGACAACAGTCACATCTAAAACCACGTCCTGGATTCAGAGGGAGTAGATGCAGTTCATGGTTGGTTTTAAGGTCAAAAGGTGAAGAACTACAAGAAAATATGGAGGAATTACTTAACAAACCCACAGAGGCATGTGTGTGTATATTTCCACACACACAGCATTTCAGGCATAATATGATCGACATATTTGCAGCTACTTAATCATATTTTCATTACATTTGCACAGGAGTTGGGCTGCAAAGCTGAACACGCTTCCACATCCAACAGATCATTTTACTGCCACTAAAAAAAATGGACAAGAACATACAAACCTCGAGACACACAAACAAAAATACCCGACAAACCATAAATCCCAAAACACCTAAACGTAATAAGGATGAAAAAATTAAAACAGAAATGCAAGAAATTATCATCAGGGTCCATTACTGGCATCAAAGAAGGGAGAAGCCGGCACTTGTTCAATCTTATTCATGTCACTCTTTAAGCAAAGCTAAACACTGTGTTCGATGCTCCGCTGCAGGTCAGCGTCTCGTTACCAACCGCTGCCCTGCGTCACCTTCAGGAAGACGTCTTCTGCTGAGCCAGGTGACGAACGAGACTCCTGCACCTCGTCTGCGCCTGTTAAAAGCCGTTAGTGGGGACTTTGCACTAGTAACCACACACGTGTTGTGTGTCTGTTTGCTGCTGATTTCCTTTCAAAATAAAAGCAGTTGGATCATTTGACACGCTGGTGCTACGAGCTGCACAGCCTCACCAGGAACTAAAGGGTTTTTGCTGGAGTTGCTTTCCTGACGGGTGTGTGGCCCCGGAGCGCGGCTGCCATCGGAGCCTCCTAGCACGGAATCCAGAGGCCGTCACACTGCGGTGCAGCATCTGCTCTGAAAGAGCTGCTCGACCACCGTGGAGTCAGCCAGCGTGGAGATGTCACCGAGGTCTCGCTCGTTGCAGGCGATTTTGCGAAGCACGCGACGCATGATCTTTCCTGCAGAGTGGAGACTGTGTTTGAGTGAAATGTGTACATTCTGAGAAACCACAGTAAAGCTCATTCAGATAGAAAGAACATATGATTTACAGTTGCAAGAAAAAGTATGTCAACCCTCTGGGGTCACATGGATTTCTGCATAAGCAGCTCATAAAATGTTTCACATTCACAGAGCAGGTGGTAAAGTATGTGAATCTTTAATCCGGTCGACCCTCCTTTAACAACAACCTCAACCAAACGTTTCCTGTAGCTGCAGATCAGACCTGCTCAACGGTCTGGAGGAATTTTGGACCTTTCCTCTTTACTGAACTGTTTCAGGGCATCAATGTTCTTGGACGTCTGGTGTGAATCGTCTCTTCAGGTCCTGCCTCAGCATCTCAGTCCGGTTGAGGTCCGGACTCTGACTGGTCCAGTCCAGAAGGAGGATGTTCTTCTGTTGCTAAATGGCTTCTATGCTTTGGGTCATCGTCCTGTTGCGTCACCATCCTCTGTGGAGCTTCAGTTGATGGACAGATGGTCTGAGGTTTTCCTGCAAAACGTCTTGATAAACCTTCAGGAATTCATTTTTCCATCAGCGACAGTAAACCGTCCAGGCCCTGAGGCAGCAAAGCCCCAAACCATGATGCTCCTCCTCCACGTTTCCAGTGATGAGGTGTTGATGTTGGTGAGCTGGGTCTTTGTTCTCACACATAGTGTTGTGTCTTCTTTCCATCAACTCAGTTTTGGTTCATCTGTCCACAGAATGTGTTGCCAGTGGTTCTGTGGATCATCCAGCTGCTCTTTAGCAAACTTCAAATGTGCTGCAGTATTTTTCTGGACATACTGATGTCCAGAAAAATTCTTCCTCCGTGGTTCCTCCCATATTCTGGTTTAATGTTTTACTTATTGTAGATTTGTCAACATAAATGTCATCATGTGTCAGATTCCTGTGAGTCTTAGCTGACGTTCTGTGTCTCAGTCTTCTTTCCAGGACGACCAGGTCCAGGGAGAGTAGCTACAGAGCTGAGCTTCAGTCTGTCTCACCGTGGACACGTGGACATCAAGGCTTTCACAGATGCTCTTGTGAGCCTTTCCAGCTTCGTGCTTCTTGGTCGTAGGTCTTCTCAGAGTCTTTGTGTGAGGCTTGGTTCACATCAATGCTTCTGGAGAACAGTAAACTCAAACTGGTTTTATAGGCAGGACAGCTTTAACCAACACGTCCAACCTCATCACACTGACTGACTCCTGGAGAGTCTTTAGCCAGGGGGTCACATACTTTTTCACCCTGCACTGAGAATGTTTGTGCAGTATTAGTTTAAGCAAAATGCGTTTTTCTATTATTGTGACTTAGATGACAATCAGAACATTTATGACCAATTTATGCAGGAATCCATGAAATCCCAGAGGATCACAGACTGTTTCTTGCAGCTGTATACTAGATAGATAAACTGAACCACAACACTGCACCAGTAGTTTATCGAGAGTATCACACATCAACTACCAATACGCTCATTCATCTGCTCCTTTACCAGATCTGGTCTTGGGGAGCCCTGGAGCGTTCTGGATGTAGTCTGGTGTAGCAATGGCTCCGATCTTCTCCCTCACTGGACAAGTCATACAAATGACATCAGGACAACATAACAGTCATTGGTGACATCACACAGAAGCAGGAAACCGATGCACTTAACTTTTTTCCTATTTCCATGTGTGAAGCAGGATCAGAATTAGGGCTTAAAGGATTAATTAAGCTGAACATTCATGTTTGTCTGTTAATGGTCCAGTATTCACCAAATAAGCTGTAGCTTGGGGGTAAAAGTTATGGCCAACGACTTTTTGAGCTTTATGGCACCACCTGATGTTGATTGAGCATAGGAGGAAGTAAGTATAGTGAAATGCCCCTGGATTTTAAGCTGGGAAGAGAAAACTACGCGATGGAAAACCACGAGCGACATCAGATCATCAGCACTAATCAATGATTTTTAGGTAGCAAAAACATCTTCATTACAAAGAATCAGGTGTGGAACCAACCTTGTTTCTTCAGTTGAGCCTCCAGCGTGTGGTTGAAGGTCACCCCCTCCGTCAGAGTTACGAAGCAGTAAAGGCTTTCTCCTTTGACAGGATGAGGTCTGCCCACCACAGCCGCCTCGGCTACGGCCTCGTGCTCCACCAGGGCCGACTCCACCTCTGCTGTACTTAACAGATGACCTGAGAGGGAGAAGCGTTCAACGGATGCTACACTTCATCAAACAGACAGGTTGTAGGTGAACCACCTACCAGTACGATCTGCCTACCTGAGACGTTCAGCATGTCGTCTATCCGCCCCGTTATCCAATAGTAGCCATCTTTGTCCCTGCGGCAGCCTTAAAGATGAGTAGACGGCATGTGAAAAACGCGCCGCAGTGGTGGGAGTCCGCCGGCCACGCGTCTGTGTTGAAGTGTCTTACCGTCTCCCGTGACATAGTATCCAGGGAACTTCTTGAAGTAGGTGGTTTCAAACCTCTGATGGTTTCCATACACCGTCCTCATCACACCAGGCCACGGCTGCTTGAACACCTGTTTGAGGATCCACAGAAAGAAGCAGGTCCTAAACTACTCTATGAATATACACTAAAGCATTTAAGCTAGTGACACAAATGGTTGAGAGCATGTCAGTCAAGGTCCTCATGAAGCTGACCAGGTATCCCTCGCTCGGGCCCTCCAGCTCCTCTCCAGACTCATTGAGGATGGCCGGGACGACTCCAAAGAACGGAAACGTCTGGACGACAAAATGAAAAATAGCACGTTACACTTCCTCCCTCCACTAAATAATCAGTTTTCCTCATATACTCACAGCTGATCCAGGTTTCATGGGAGTAGCTGCAGGTAGCGGAGTCAACACATGTCCACCCTGAGAGTGAAACGGGGACGGTTATACATTTAATCCCATGTCCAAACAATGTAGGCAACGCTTTCATTGACTGCGCTGCGCCGCAACGTACAGTTTCCGTCTGCCAGAAGGTGTCAACAATGGGGCATTTCTTCTCTCCCACCACGTTGTAATACCACAGCCAGGCCTCGGGGTTGATCGGCTCCCCCACGGTCCCCAGCACCTTCAGAGACTCCCGCTTGCACCTAGACAGAGACGACCATTAATGGAGCTGCTTCCCATCAGACCATCACAACTGTGTATAACTGCTGGTCGGTAATGTGGTTGTGCTAAGAGTGACGGAAAACGAACTCACTTCTGCACTGGCTCGCTGCCATACTTCATCAGCAGTCTAATGGCGGTGGGAGCAGTGTAGAACTTGGTCACATGATATTTGTCCACGATCTCCCACATGCGGCTCACGTCTGGGTAAGTGGGCAGGCCTTCGAACTAGCACACAGACGACGACAACACACACATCAGAGAAGAGAAACCCAGCAGCACGTCAGCAGCTCTCACACTGTGACCTGGAGGCTTCATGAATTGTTGAAGCAAGCTCCACCTGGTCCAAGACAGTCACTGGAAAAATAATGTCCTGATTAAACGATTACCCAAACAACGGTTAGTGGCAGCCCTGGTTGAGGGTTTATGCCCAAGCACTAAGCAGCCGATCGGTTGATGAGCTCACAGTCTCTCGGAGAGAACTCACCAGGACACTGGTGGCTCCATTAGCCAGTGGACCATAGGTGATGTAGGAGTGACCGGTGATCCAGCCGATGTCTGCGGTGCACCAGTAGATGTCGTCAGGCTGGTAGTCAAACACCATTTTGAAGGTGGTGGCTGTGTAGAGCATGTAGCCACTAAGTGTGTGAAGAACTCCCTGAAGACCGGAGGGTTCGAAGGGTTAACTCAGCAGTTAATTAATAATAATAATAATAATAATAATTAATACTACTAATCACACAATCAGACGCATCGTCACAAACGGACCAGTCCGTTCATCCACTGACGTGCGCTAGGCTGATGAACACAACTCGGTTAATGAGAACATGTTTGACAGCGTCTTATCAAACTAACTAATTAACGCAACAGTGGAGCTGGTAATGTTTCCCTGTGACTATCTGGAGGATCAGGTTTCCATGGATACACCCAGGTAAAGTGGTCTGAAAGTTGAATCTTGGCAGAAACGTTTCACCACGGTTCACGTTTCTCTCCACAGAGAAGCTGTGTTTTGTTCTACCTTCGGTTTCCCAGTTGAGCCGCTGGTATAGAGGATGAAGAGAGGATCCTCGGACTCGCACCACTCTGGGTCACACTCATCTGACGCTTCACGCAGCAGAGTGTGCCAACACAGGTCCACCTCAGGGTTCCACGGGACCTGGTCGCCAGACAAACGCACGTGGACAGAAGATGATTTCAAAACATTCTTAAAGAGTCTCTCTAACAGAAAGAAGGTTCACAAAGAGAATGAAGAGCAGAGATTATTGGGGACCTACTCCCTATGTGTCAATCACAGCTGGGACGTTTTTTATTTGACAGAGAAACTGTATTAATAGTGGGAAAAATGTTAATGTCAGTAAAAGCCTAAAGGTCTTTGGACAAAGATTCATTCATGAAGGAAAACGTGACTCCACAAACCCTTCAAAAGTAGTAACAAAACAAGCATCAGTCGTTTCACACGCTGAGCGTTAACACAGCTGTTAAAGCCGATTTCAAAGAGTATAGAACAAATGTCAAATACGTTCAGACACGAACCAAAGGAAACGGCTGATTGACGCTTTCCGTCCTTTTCATCTGAGCAACATATTCACAAGGAGAGGAGGAAAAAGCCGTCAGGTGGGAAAGAAGGCCAGACACCATGTAGGTCAGAAGCCATGCTGTGAGGAGGTCCACAACGGCCCCGCTAGAACTAGAAGAACCACTAACCTGCAGTCACGAAGTGTGCTTGTTTGACAAAAGTGGATCTACTCACAGGCTCAGTGCGTTATTGAAAAGCTTCATATATGAATAACAGCATTTGTTACGGTCGTGCATTTAAGGAAAATTTTCAGAGTTAACTGCTGCACTTGGCAAAGGCACCTGCAGCTCTGCTCAGTACGCGGGGAGAGACTGAAGCCAGGCTGCAGGTCAAAGGTCCAGCCTTCGCATTTGCGATGAGGCCGAGCTCTAGATGCCCTTCGGCGGCTAGCGAGCAGCCAACTACTGACTCTCCGGGACTAGTGGCTACTGTGGTCACATTAGCAGCCTTCAGTGAAAGATACGAAGAGAGGACGGTGCCAATCCAAGTCCACGCTTGCAGAGAATTTACATTTTATTTCTGCTCCTTTAAACAGTTCAGCAGACATTTGAGAACATGGGTCACAACCTTCCTTCCTACGTGATGCACACTGGCTGCTTCACTGCTATGTTGTTAATGAACGTTTTCATTTGAAAGCTGATACCAAAACTTTTCACCATCAGTGATGACATTCAGTTATTTATGCTCTGATGGATTTTAGTTTAGTTTTGAGAATAGGAAGAACCATTTTCCATGTTCACAAAATATTCAGTCTGAACTGAACTGTCTAAACTGCTGTTATGGGTAAAAATAACCATGTTTTTTATCTTTACTAGGAGCAGAATCCTTTCAGTAGAATTCCAATGGGGTGATCTACGGAAGGATTCATGTTTGACATATACAGTATGTGCATTATTTCTACCTTTCAGCAGGAAAATGTAAATTCTACCAGTGGTTGAATTCTCCCCTTTAACAAAGCAAAAACAAAGACGTGATGAAGGTTTAGGGAACAAAAATACCTGTGGAACCGGACGGGTTTTCTTTACCGACTGTTTCTCCTGTTGGACGGAGGAAAAGAGGAGGAGGAGGAAAGAGATGTTAATGACGTGGAGGCTGCTCATTTACACACAGAAACAAAGACAACGATCCACAATGTCACCTCCAGCTGAAACCCTGAAAAGGGTTGAAGGAGCTTTTCTGTTCAAGTTAAACCATTTAGACGCTACAGGAGGAGAAATGAATCCAGCCAGGACTGAAGGTCTGACCAGACAGAACAGCCCTGTTCTGTATCAATGTCACTGCCTTTCAACCAAACCGGGTCATTACCCCAACAACAGCGCATTTGCTTTAAGACGGCAGGTTTAGGGTGAACAGGTCGGTAACACCTGGCTGACCCAGCGCTGGATGGACCAGGTCTGTACGTCATCACGGGGTGCGTGACATCATCACTGACGCTGTTCTACTGATGATGGCTGTGCATTTATTGGTTTATTTTATCGCCGCTTGGCCTCCGTCTTCCTCTTCGGACTGACCAAACTGGTTTCTAACAAACCTCAGGAGGACTCTGTACAGAGGCTACATTGCTTTAGTTTGGTTTACCTGTAGATCAGGACAGGATCTCTTGGCAGGAGGAGACTGACAGCCCAGAGCAGCGTCTTCTGCTTCTCTGGACAGGTGCTTCAGCATGATACACTTCTTAACGGGAAAACCCCTACGAGACACAAACATCATCCCAGTGTGCTTAGAACCAGCCCCATAGCTCACTGATCACTGGTGCTGAATAATAACATCCCAGCCCCACAGCTGGTTCGTTCATCTTCGCATGCACAAACAGCGGAAAGCATCAGCGGAGTGATTTGTATTGGGGACCGTGTCTGTACATCCCTGTTCACTGTGGCAACGTAGGACAGAGTATTCAGCAGAAGCGTGGCCAGACTAACCCTAAGCCTGACCGGACGTCGAGAGGTTCATCCACGTTGGAGGGTTGTATGAACGTCTCCTTCCTGCCTGCGAAGCAACGCTTGTTTTCCTCTTTTGGCTTTTGTCCTTTGGTTCTGACCTGGGCTGATAAAGGTTTTAGCCCATTGTGTGATGGGCTCCCTTCATTTTGTTGCTTTTGAAGAAAACCTACTAGTATTTCTAACTGGTAACATCTGGTTGATGTTTGGTTCTGAAGAACTAATAATTCACGCTAGGTCAGTGAAGGCAGAGTGTCCCTTGAACACGGAGACAGAATCCAAAAAGATCCAGAAGTCTAGCTAGGACAGTTCTGCTTCCTCTGTTGACTAGAGTAACAACATCATCACGTCTCTAACAGAACCTTCCTTCTCAGAGAGCTGGTCTATTTGTGGTTCCTATAGTTTCTACATGCAGAACGGGAGGCAGAGCCTTCAGCTGCCAAGCTCCCGTCAGGTCACTCTGACCCATCGCTTAGTGAGGCTGCAGTAGTTTTAGATCCTGGGACGTCCTTCATACGCTGAGCTCCTCTGTTCCCTCCTTCTATATGAACTTCTCTCCTGCATCCTGCATAGAAGGAGTCAGAGTATATAAAAACTAGACAGACACACAGCTTCAAACCCTGAGCCAGACCGGCTTTGGTCAGAGACGGAAGCATTTGTCCATCTTTGAGCTTCAGTCTTGCAGAGAGCCCAGCAGCCAGGAAGCCGGTCCCCCCTCTGAAACGCACTGGGCCCCCCCGGTACCAAGGACACGTCACGGATCAAATCGCTGGCCACGCATCAGTGCGTACGAGTCTAAAAGCACGCCTTCATACATTGTCGACTGGGGTGGCAGAGAGGAACTCTTCCTCCAGGTGATGCCAAAGCCCAACACCGTTAACTGCATGAGCGCCCTCCTGTTGAGAGGAACCTTCAGACTCCGCTCGTCGAGATTAAACAGATTAAACAGTTGCCACAAAGGTTCCAGAGTCACTTCCACGCCTTTTGTAAACGTCTGTGGGGCCGACTTTACAGCCGCAGCCCACTCACAGCGAACCAATAATCCCTTTATTACATGTGAGCACTGGCCACTGTCAACAACTGTGACTTGTTGGACTGTGTACCAACGCATGTGGTTGATTCCCTTTCTTACTACATGCAACATAATCTGCCTTTTGGGACAAATGAAGGTTTATCTTATTTTAATCCCATCAAAACGCTCCCTGTGTGATTCTGCTGTAGTTACGTTGTAGTAGTGTAAACAGTGAGTCAAGGAGCAGTGATGATGAAATAAACTGCACCGGAATGTTTCGGATTAATAAGGGTCCTCGTTGTATCGCTATATGTTCATGTTCTGTTTCTGTGGACAGCTTACATGTCTTTGCATTTCTGCAGTGCTTCATCAGCTAAAAGCTTGAGGTGGATCAGCTTATCTCCTCGATAGAAACCGTCTGAAAGAGAGATGACAGAGCGTGTGATATCAATGCTACAAGAACATTTTAATTCAGGCCACCAGCGTCCAGTCTTACAGAAAGGCGGCGTCATTTTAGTGTCACATACCTTATGCCACAGCTATAGACAGAACTACCCACGTGACAAGTGAAAACAAGTCTAGTGCTGCATCAAGTGATCTTATTCCAAAACTCACCAGCTGTGAGGAGCAGCGAACACTTGGAGTCCATGATTCTCTCACACAGGGACTCAGCAGAGAACCCGGCAAACTGGAAATGACATGAACGCAGCGTGAACACCTGCATTTATGCCTATGATGGGCTCTAAGCAGCCTGCGTTAACGAGTCTACTCACCACTATGGAGTGAACAGCGCCGATTCGGACGCAGGCCAACATGGCGACCACAAGTTCAACGACCATGGGCATGTAAATGGACACGCGATCGCCCTTCTTCACTCCTGGTGAAAGGAAGAAAACAAAACAAGTCCAATGCTTTTACTGCCATACTGAACAACCAGGTATCAACCTGGAGGACGCTTGAAAGTGACACCGTTAAATCATCATCCGTAGCGCGTTACCATGTTTACCAGCATGGGAACATGGCAACACGTCACATCAGTCTTCTGTGATACTGCCTGACTCAACATGGAAAGATGCTGAGGATGCAGAACTGGGCGATTTTAACGTACCTTGAGACTTGAGGACGTTGGCAAACTGACAGACTCTCTGCAGGAGCTCTGTGTAGGTCACAGACAGTTCATCTCCAGGCTCGTTGCCCTCCCTGAATCCAACACCAAAACAGACAGAATGTCTGAATAAACAGCATATTTCAAGGAATACTGCTGGTTCCATATCCGATCAATATATCATATACTCTGCCCAAGCCCTGTCCTAAAACAACGTCTACAGTACCATGACTCTGAAGACCCCCGTTCATATGGGTTGGTCAAACTACAAAGGCATCACTGCAGTCAACTGCCACAAAAACACGAACACCCTGTAAAAAGTCTCGCTAGCCCGTTGTGAAACTGTGCTCACGCCAAACAGCATCATCTTCATCATTTTATGAACTACGTGCTTGCAAAAGTGTTATTCAGGCTCGAAGGCCCCACAACCTACTCATCTATAGCATTTAGATAAATACCGCTGCTGAGAAGACAAAGCGACAGCTCTGCCTCTCTAGAGCAGAGAACACAGCCACGCTGTTAAGGAAGCTCGTTTCTCTGCATCGCTGGAAGAAAAACATGACATGACACGAGAGCAGAGCGGTAAAAAGGAAGCTGGGCCCCAGTTGCTGCCACTGCCCATTTGTCCAGGCGTGTGTACTGCAGCCTGACAAACAGGGAAAATCTACTTATTGGGTCTATTTAGGTCAAAACACTTCACTATTCACAAAATGAGCTTCAGCATCAGTCTGACAAACGTAACTTTACCCTCCAGGCGAGTTTCACTTCACACCTACTGAGTGTAGTACACCTCACCTGCAGGATAAACTTATGGTGCCGCAGACTCATAAAAACCTGCAATTACCACATTCAGTGTGACAAACTGTTTGAGTAACGAATCATCAGACTCGTCCTGTGTGTACAGCGCCTGCGTCATCAAATGAATCAGTGGTCTTTTTTAAATTATGCAATTTGAGCAGCAGATGTTAATGAGCTCCTCTTTCTGGAGCTGTTTTAGTTTCCAGCTGGAAATTTCCTTGTGTGATGCAACGTGAAAGGTTGAGACAAAGAGTAAATAAGAAAGAAAGACTTTCACACAAGTATCAACGTGTCTGTTATCTTGCCCTCAGACACGGTGCAAAAACACCAATCTCAGAAGGACCTTCTCCACAAACACATGGACCAATCTGTTTTAGTTTTTCACGAGCTGAGGCATGTGAAGACCAAGAAGACCAGATGTACTGAACAGGTAAGATGTACGTATACGTGAGAGCAGGCGAGGGACACGTTCAGAAGTAGAAGCTTGAGATTTTAGCATGGCCTCTGGAATCTTCCTCTTTCAGCAACTGTCCAGGAGCTGGCATTACTGGAGAGTGGTCTGGTGAATTCAGAGGGGATGTGACAAACTCTGGGTGTGGGGCCCAATTAAACTTATCAGGCCTTCGGAGTTGCACGGACGGAGGCCTCAGGTTTTACGACTCATCTACTTTAAAGGCCCTGGTGTCACCATTTCTCTGTGGCTTTATCATTCTTATCAGGACGCACCACTAACTGGAGGAAAGTGACACAAAGACAGATTGGAGCAACCGGAAGACACGTATAAAAGTCACTGGAACGTAAGGGACTAAAATAAGATGACACACGATGATGTAGACAGAGACTCTGGACTCAGACAAACGGCAGAATGAGCAGGTGTGTCTAGAAAAGGAGTGAAAACACAAACACATTGCTGTATTTGCAGGGCAGAAACACATCTATGCAACCGCTCTTGACTGTAAGTTGCTTCACTCTAACTGGTGCTTGTTCAAGACTGGGAAGTTGGGAAATCCCCTTTTAAACTCCCAGAAATTAACCATTTGCATCACAGCAGTTAAGACGAAAACTGATGAAAGCACGTATGAGGGTTTGAAGATTAGCCACAGATAACTGACAACTGGTTAGGGATGAAATGAGTAACTAACTTAGAGAAATCCTCAACTCAAATCAAATCAAGCCTAGAAGCTTTGTTGCGTTTCTCCCAAATGTCTATTACTGTCGCAGTGTGCTGCAACGATGGCGTTTCTCAATATGCAGACTTTTCTGTGTTCTGTAAAACATCTTCAAGACTTCAAGTACAAATCCAAGTCAAAGCACACATACAGCCTAGTACGGAGCAAACACACAGAAGTCCTACTGCTCTGCCCATGTTTTGGAAGATGCACCAGTTACTTTACTACAACAGCGATGGACAAACACACCAAACACTGAGTGTCCCACTACAGATATTATGCTGTTGTAAATGTCATTTCAAACTTCTGAGAAATGGCAATAAAACGGTGATGAGGAAGAGAGAAGACTACAGATTGGATTCAAAGTCCCTGCAGTTACTGTTAAACTGACCTAGAATGGTCTAGGCCAGAATAACACTAGAGTCAAAGCTTCAGGATCTCAGCAGAAAGCCTCCAAACCACAGAGTGAACCTGACACAGATACGTATGTTCAAGATAAAGATGAGGATGAAAACAAGCAATGAAAATTACCACATTGATTTAGCAAGCAAACAAGGAAATGTGTGACAGAACGTGAGTGAGTGTCCATGCGTTTAACTACAATTAGGGAGCTGATGGAGTTGGGATATTAATTTACACGTGGAACCGATAGAACACCGGATTCCTGAAATCAGGCAAACGTGTGAAGATCCTGCGATGCATGATCCTGAGTTACACACACACACACAGGTTTACTAACCAGTAGAAGGCCACTTTATTGCCAAGATTCCTCTCGCGTATGTTGTAATCGAGGAGGTTGTAGCAGATGTTGGTGGAGGCGCCTTCCATGCACTTGATGAAGATTTCTCCTTTGGTCACGTCAAAGTTGTAGTCAAGGAACTGACCTGTGTGTTTGGTCTTCCAGAAGAAATCTTTGGCGATATCTCCCCAGAACTCTGCAGAACAAAAGCAGACGGCTCACACCAAGCATGCACAAGAACACAAAACACACAAGCAACACTACACAACAGAAGCAGACTTGTGCTTGTGCATGTTCCTGTTAACCAGCTTTTGCTGATGAGCTCCTCTCCCAGGCTCAACTATTCATTTGTTGGCATTATTGGGGTGGACGCGCACATCAAGAAGTTTCATTCTTGTATGTGAGGAGCAGCGTAACGGTGGAACTTACCACCCGGACTCTCTATGGATTTCAAGTAGAGATCTTTATATTTCTCAAAACTGGAGACGTGAGCCTCCTTCTTCAGGTCCTCGGACCCGTGGAAGACGTCTTCCTTCGGCGCTTTGTCGGGAATCATGGCCCTGCAGCGTTGAATCCGACACTTTCCCCCGTTAGCAAAGCAAACCACCGATCACTGCAATCGAAAAAACGGCCAGACGGAGACTTGGAGGGCAAACGAGAAGACTGAGCTCCCCACAGCAGCGCAATGAGCCGGGCAGCAAAGTGAAGCCAAACTCCCGTGTTTAGACGAGACGCCCAGTCCGGTTCGCATCCAGAACCCGCGGCTCCGCGTGTTAAGTAACACGCAGCCCGTGAATCTCTTCGCCCTCAATGACAAAGTGCTGCACACACGGACACGGGTGACTGGGCGCCCTGCTAAGCTAACGAGCTAAGCTAACGCAATCGGCAACAGAAGACGGTTGCGGGAGAGGTTGTCTTGTCCAAACCCCCGTGTTTTAGCTCGATGCGTTAGTTCAGAGGTTTCATTCAGGTGCGTGGAGCCTCGTTGACGCCGTTAGAGCGCGTGGTGTGAACTGTTCTGCCACAACAGTGACAGTTGCTGCTTCTTCTTCTGTCCTTTTGACAGAGCTGAGCTGTCGCGCGGATCACGGACGCGCAAAATCTCCTTCTTCTTCGCCTCCTTAATATTTATTGGCGGTTGGCAAACAACGAAATGGTGCATTAGCACCACCAGCCGGTAAGGAGCGCAAAGAGACATTTGCTGAGATTAACTGTAATATCTATGCAACCCAGCTTCTGCACGTGTCCTTTAAAACCCAGCACGTGCTAGTAGCCATAAAACCTTGACTATGACTATTATTAGGGCGGCAGTGGCTCAGACGTAGAGCTGTCGCCCACCAATCGTAGGATCGGTGGTTCGATTCCTGGCTTCCCGAACCATGTGCCAAAGTGTCCCTGGGCAAGACACTGACCCCCAAGTTGCCCCCGGTGTGTCAGCTTAAGCTGCATAGCAGCTCTGCCACCGGTGTGTGAATGGGTGAATGTGACGCAGTGTCAAAACGCTTTAAGGACCGATAGGTAGAAAAGCGATGTACAAATGCAGAACATTTACCATCATCGTCTTCTTCTTCCTGCCCTCACACCAACCTGATGCTGTCTGTCACCATAGTTTCCATAGTGACCATCATTCTGCTGACCACGCGTCCGTCTCGTCCTCTCACCCTCGTCGTGCCTGAGTTCTTCTGGGCTGGACACAAGTGTCTTCCTGTTGGCGTCAGTGTCCCAGAGTAAGATCAGCTTTTCGTTTTCTGCATACGAGTCCAGTTGCCACTGAACAGAACCTGTTCACATCCTCTGTCTCTGTTTGCATCAGAACACCAGCGGTTACTCTCCCAGCTGGACTCAACCATGTTTTGGGTATTGATGTAATACTACAATGACTCTATTTGGATTTGTCTGCTACAGCCACTTGTTCAGATTATTGTTTGATTTACATACGTGCGCTGTGTATTAAACCGACTTCAGTCATAGGTTCCCACTGCACAAATAAATAACACAGGCCAGTGCTGAAGTGGAAATACTGTTTTATTGTCCGTATGAAACCTCATTTAGTAAAAAACAAGTTTTACAGAGAATAACAAACGCATCACAAAGATGCGGACACTGCCGTGTTGCTGTTACGGTTAAAGCAGAGAGCAGGGTTCCACTAGAACGCCAGTAATCTGTTGTCGTCTCATCTGAGGAAGGAAGGCCCCAAGGTGATAACTACATATCCCCAGAGTGTAACTGACTAAACACATCAATATGAAACACTGCACAGACCTCAGTTACACGGTTACACACAATAACACACTCCACCACTATAATGAACCGAAGCAGCAACAGCCAGGCGTCATCCCTGACGCCACAGAGACGACTGTTGGGGACTTGGTAGAGACGAGGTCAATAAAGAGGCCACTTACTGAAAGGGGACACGCGTCCCTTTTAACATTGCTTAGTAAAATGCAGGTCTCCACCAAAGCTCAACACACACCAGAACCTCACGAAACCAGGAAGGTCGCTTTAAGTTGCGATGAGGTGTTTATCCCGTGTGTCCATCAGCAGCCTCTGTCGCCATTTGTCTTAATAATCGGCCAAACAAACAAGATTCACAAATCAGCTTCCGATGAAGCCAGAGTAACCAGCACATTAGATAATGATGCGTCTACGAAGCCAGAACAACGCTTCACGTGTTCCTTTATGACTTTCAACGGCACGAACTACATGAAAAGGCTTCAGGTCAGTTGTAGCCGTATTAGGATTAATGGTACCACAATGAGGTTTTAGTTAAAGTACGTATCTCGACCTTCCTTACACAACTTCACCCCAAACCTAGTAACACCTGGAAGCACACTGAGAAACCCTGCTCAGCATCTTCAGCTACAGCCCATCTGAGCTTGGATTCAAGGCGTTACATCCACATCAGTCGAGTATCACAACAAGAAAAAATACGTCCATTCACTGCCACCAAGTAAAACATATGTGGTTTGATTATGAATGAGAAAACTCAAGGACGTTTGAAGCTCGTGCAGCAACAAACGCGTTACTGCAGTCGGATTCTACAACAATACCAGCCCTGGATCAAATCACCCTCTGAAGTGTCACAGCTCGCATTCAGAGGAATCACGATGCGTTTTAGACACAACCTTTCTAAAGGCAAACAAGGTGGTAAAGAAAAAAATATTAGGAAGTACCACAAGCCCCCTGGGAGCCATCCACAGGAACTGGCTCAACACAAAGCCAGGTCGTTCATCTAGAGGGAACCGGCTCAGACGAAAACACTCGACCAACAGGAACCTCTGTACATAAAGGTTGTTGCTGTATCTGCCTTGGGTGGAAGGTGGTGTCTGCTGCAACGTGGCACAACTGAGGTTTCACCCTTCAAACTTGTTTATTATCAGCACATCACAAACACGACTGTAAGAGTACAAACATTCGCCCAAACAGCAGAAACACCATAAATCGAAGTTGTTTGTTGAAAGGTTTCCTTATGGAAAAGTGTAATTTCATGAATAAGGCCTTGGATAATGTTTGTTCTAATATTTTGCATTTAACTATGTTTGTGTGAATCAACACTCGCGTGTTGTTTCAAGTACAAAGACGTCAAACATGACCGTTTACAAAATACAGTGAAAAAACTAGGATTCATAGCACACAGTAAAAACTGCTCCCTCTCTCTCTTTATATATAGATACATAAATCTATATATAGAGAGAACGATGGGGGGGCTCAAGAAAACAATCCAAAATGAGAGACCAAGATCCACGTTAACAGCTGAGCCATGCGCTGATCAGATGGACCACACTCACAGTGTTTGTCACGAGGCTGTGATCTTCCATCACCACTCAGGGCTTTGTGTTATTGCCTGAGGGCGGGTTAAGGGCTACTGGTATAAAACAGTGCATTTGCTTTAAAACAGATATCCACAACACAAAATGTACACTCACTCACTTTCTACTAAACGTGGACACGCTGATCAAAAGGCCTCCTTATGGAAAGCTCCGATCTACATGGGAAATTTATGAACTGCACATATAATAATCGTGAAATGTCAACGTCAAGGCTGAGAAGAAGCTCAAAACAAAAGCTTATCCATTCAAGTCTGTGCCCTTCGACATCCCAGAACCTGGTTTCTGACGCTGGGACTAGGGAAACAAAAGCCACTTCACTTAGTGAGTGTGAGAAGCCCTCAGTATACACAGATCTATGCATAAAGGACAAAGCATGATGGTGACACCTTCAGGATTTCTTCATAACAATGGAAAGGTTTTGTCGTCTATCTGGGAATGTTCGTCGTGTGCATGTACCTTCTTAAAGATTACAAATGTGCGTCAACGGGCCTTGAACAACCAGAATCGGTCAGGTTAGCATAAGAAAGTGAAACGTAAAGCGATGCCACGTCTTCGCAGGAGGCTCGTCATATTTCATTAGTTTCCAATTGATTTTTAAATTCTTATAACCCTAACACACACACACACACACACACACACACACTTTTTCAGTCCATTACTGTGATTCTCGCAGACTGACAGATGTGGAAGAGAAAGATGCTACTGAGGCTTGATGATTACGTGAAGAACGTGTTCGAAAATGGGTTGAAGACTAGAGAAAGTCCAACAGGTCGGCTGGAGCAGGGGGACACAAGCCAAGATCAAGTCTGGTGTTAGATTTATTTTTAAAAAAAACTCCAAACTGTCTTGACTTGAGGAAGCATCTCTAGGTGGGTTTGTAGACCAGGGCGTCTAAAGGAAAAGTTGCTTGCGGTCTTGAATGTTAAAATTCCTCCTGCTCCTCTGCATCCGGTATCACAAACCCCTCCTGGAATCATAGAAAGGGGAGAAAAGAAGTGAGTGAGTGACAGAAGAGACCATTTAAAGAAACCCGTGGTTTGACTGTGGTGCTTTCCATTACAGGCATCGACTGCTTGGATGATTTGTGCCCGACATCCTGGCTAAGAAACACACAGCCAAGTAAAAGCAGATGAGCCATGAAGAGAACTGGAGAGTGAGCAGCAGGATGTACAATGGCATCAGCAGTTACCAGCAGAGTCAATGGGCTGTATTCTGCTCCTGAACCAGGAGCATGTGTTACAGAAACTCAAAGATTTCCCTAAACAGCTGCTCTCTGTCTTTGTTTACCATCTAGCATCAAGTAAAACTGCAGTTTCGTGAAACTCACGTCCGTGGCATAGAGAATGTCTATGATCCTCTGCAGTGTGGGGTCACCCTCCCCTTCCTTCTCTTGACAGATCAGTTCAATGTTCCGCAGCTTGCCAAAATAAAAGTCTCTCTCTTTCTCCATGTCCTGAATGGTAGATTTTAGGACCTCCAGCTGTGGGAAAACGGACAAAATGCAGTGGTGATGAATACAGAAATTGTTTGCTTGTAGCAAAGATAAGTTGGTGCATGATTACTGATTTCCGATCACAGATAAACTGACCTCATTCAGAAGCTCTGCCCTCTCTTCATCAGCTCCTCCGGACGCCGGCTTTCTTGCGCTGACTTGAGCCAACTTGGGCGCTACTTTGGCAACAGGTGGCCTCTGAGGAGCTGGAGAGACACAACATGGAGGTTGACCTTTTACATCAGAGAAAGTGAACTCACGACCAGTTTCACACAGTCTGTCCAGAGCTCTGACCTTGACTGACAGCCTTCTTAGGGGGTTTGCTGAGAGCTGATGTGGCAGTTGGAGTGGGCATTGCATCCTGTCCCTGCCTTGCCTCCACTGGATCATACTCCTTTCCATCGTAGTTGGCATCAAAGAACTTCTTAAACCACTGGACAAATTCAAAATTGTCCTGGAACTTTCCTTTCACCAGTTTGTCTACTGGAATTATCTAAAAGCACAGAGAGAGCAGGAGGTGTTTTCACTTTAAACGTTATCCAGTGCTCACTCGTTTCACTGATATTAATTATTTAAAAAAAGAAAAAAAAAGACAACACCCACATACACCAGAATCTGAAATACACACCCACAAGCGTAATGATGAAAACAACTTTACTCCCTCCAAGCACCAAAGTGAGGTCCTGTTTCCATTTCAGAGGAGGGAACACGCTTGTAACTAAATAACTATAACAGCTGTGTAACAGGTCTTTTGCTACTGAACCGATGCACCATGCGACACACATCCTGGATTTAATCCTCTGGCTCCTAAGGTCCAAAGTCGTGCAAGCGCATGTTTTATATTGTTCATTTAGCGTTTGAACAAACGAAAGACAACACACATTGACACTAAACGTCCCCTCTATAGGACAAACAGAGCTTTGTCTTATTGCTCGTTTTATGGTCACCAGTTTGCCCTTGTACAGGTCTTTTCTACCTTAATGGTACTTAAAGCGCTTTGACGCCCCTTCTCATTCACACGCAGTCAGAATTTAACACAAACCTCACACTTGGGAGTTGAAAGTAAGACGCATTGAGTATTGTATTTGCAGATGTCCTCTGCTCATCACCCTTTGATTTAGGGAGTGAGCTTCATCACTTACTTTGTCGACTCCCATTTTTTTGAAGGCAACCTGCAGAAGCTTGAAGTTGTGAATATACTCATGCTCCAGTTTGGCACTGAATTTGACTTTTTTCAGGGGCACAGAGTTGGGGAACAGCATGTCCATGAACTGGCAGTAGACGGCACCTACACACAAAACAAAATTAGCTCAGGAAGCTGAAGTGATTCAGTGTCTGTCACAGCAAATACTATAGCCTGCACCGAAGCACAGTTCAGTATTACAGACCAACAACACGGCTTCAGACGCTTACACCTCTCCTTCAAGAACAACAGACACATATATGCACCCCTACCTCAAGGTACCTCAACCAGTACCTATACTCCTAAAAAGCCAACTTTCCATCCTACATCACACTGGTCCGTACCGGTGTAAGCGCGTTGCTTACCTGAGCACAACATCTCTATCTTGGTGAGGTTCATCTGGAGGGACTCGTTGATCCAGACCAGCATGTCATGACGACTGAGGTTGTCGCTGGTCACAGACGTTGAGTAGACGTTCACAGCCATTGTCGGTCACCTGCAGCAGTAGAGGAGTATGAGGGAGAACCATCTAGACAAGGGCTGTTACATGCGAATCCGCCTTTACACCAGGTCTACACGGAGGTTATGGCGAATCCCGACACCGTCGACCTCGAGTCAGATCTTAGATGCACCTGGGAAGGTGTCGCTAGTTTACTCTAGTACTGTAGCGTTAAACGCACCAGGCTGTCAGGTCGGAAGCCACCGTTAGCAGCAGCTAGCGGTGGACGGCAGGAAGGCGTTAGCTCCGTCCGGCTGCGCAGCCACTGACTCGCAGTAACCACTGCGAGTCAGCTGCCAAGCCCCCATTTCGCCGCCCAGTAAATCGTCCAGGTGCCATTTTATTTCCACGGAAACCATCCTGTACCTCATGTTAGTCACTCTCGTTCGCGGCCGCCAGCTACCGAGAAGCGGCTTATCCCTCTCCCCGCCCTGCGCTTGAGCTCGGAAGACAGCGAGCCTTCGCTACGGGACGTTCCCCGTCACATCTAATCTTTGCTCTGGGCCTCGCTGGCTGCTGGTTTAAACGTCAACCCGGTTGCGCCCGTTGCTAACCACCAGCTACCACGCCGCCCACGGCGGCTTATCTGCCGATAGCCGCCCTTTCCGTGCCGGCTAGCGGCGCAGCGAGTCCGAGTGGACGCGTCGTTAAACCGACCTTTCAGCTGGTTTTCACGGCTCCTGGACGCGAAGATTAATTCCTTCCGGTTGTAACTCGGGGTTTTAAAAAGCCAAGCTGCGCTTGTTTCGACAATATCAACACTTCTGCTTTTTTCTTTTCTTCTTCTTGTCAGTTCACGTTCACTCCACCGGCAGCGGAAACCCGTGTTGATGACGTCAGGGTGGTGTAACGCCCAAATGCAGCCGTGTAAAAGGAACGAGACGCGCTGCTTTAATTATTGTTAGTTTAAAGTCTGTTGTTCTTCCACACCGGCAGGATGCAGGAGCCGCAATCTCCCCACATTTATTATTGTACTTTTACATCATGAGCAGAGGGACATTCTGGCAATTTACACTCAACACAACACAACACAACGCATCCTACACAAGTTCCGCTAAGCCTCGTCATGAAAAAAGCATAAATCAAGAGTTTTAGGGGATTATAGAAAACAGTGATGCTGGCGAAGTAGTAAAATATATTGGTTTCAAATATAATGATTTCATAAAAGTATGTACAGACCCTTCGAACATAATAAATGGTAAAGTAGGCTTTGGTTTTGTGATCCAGAATCCAATATTGTGCTACATAAAAGAATTAATAATAACTTTTCACAGGACAATTAATGGAAATAGGTTCAAATTCAAGTAGTATAAAAAACACAGAGTCAGTCTCAAGACAACTAGTTTAAGTATAATTAAATAAAAGCAGAAAGGAAACTGGCAGGAAGATGATAAAATAAGTAAAGGTAGAATCTATTATAACATACAAAGGAAAGTCTGAGAATTGATAGGATCAGATGATATAATAGTTAGGATGAGGTTTGACCAAATGGGACTCAACACTACAATAAAACAATGAGGAAACATGAAACTTTGAAATGTGTATTTTTCTTAAAGAAAGAAAACAAAGTTAGATCTAAAAGTATTATTAGACACAAATGCAAGAGATTTAAGATTCAAAGCAGCATTTTGATTTCTAGAAGATACAGGGTGGATTAGATAAAATAGTTTTCATTTACTTATTTATTCCATTATAAATTATTATTATTGAGAGTAGAGAGTAAGCTAGTCAAACCAATCAACACTCCAACTTAGAAGGTTGGCCGGTAATGCACCGAATAGTGGTTTGCCAACAGCCAGAAAACATGAGGAGGAGGAGGAGGATACTCAATGAAGACATCATGACAAGACATGAAAGGAGAAATGGATGAGAAAGAATATAGATGAATGCATACATAAAAAACACAAAGCTAAGGTGCTGAGATTAACAGGCATTTACATACAGACCTACATACAGGCCTGTATCTTTTTTATTGAGGATGAACACAGTATAATGTCATGAAAAAGGAAAATAGGCTATATGGAAATGACCTTTTTCCAGAATCAGAAGATTATCCATGAGGACGAGGCATTAACGTGTACCACAATGTTCTAACTGCTCCAGCTCCCCTCAGCAAAAACATAACATCAGCAGCAATAGGGTACATTTTGACTTTCCCTTTTCTAAAATCTGGTGGATGTTTTACTAAATAGTCCGTCCACATGTCGAACACGACATCACACAACAGACGGTTCCCCAGTGTCGTGTTTCTATTCATTTGACTAGTGAGATGCTGTCTGGTCTCTCTGCTACATTCATCTATGTTGCTGACTGTTTATCTGGAAGTTGAGACGCTTCCACTGGCGTCTATTAATTCTGTCTCGTTTAAAATCGGACTCAGACACAATATGCACAGTAGATATGGAGCCAAATCCGGTAGTAGTCCAACCCCGTCGTCGGTTCAGTTTGTCCGTATTTTGACCTCGTCTCATTTGTACGTTGGTTCTGTTTTCATTTGTTGGTTCCTCCTCTGGGCCACCCTTCGCCTGCCTGTGCTAGACTGAACCTGCATCTGTGGCCTTGGGGTGGATCCATTCACTGAAACATGATACACATTGTTATGATTCATTAGAACCACACAAAGACTCCTAATCCTTTGGGCATCAGTTTGTGCTGAACACACGAGATATACTTTCGTTATTGTAGCGCTGCAACAGCTCGGTTATGAGAGTTATTCACCTATGAGAAGCACGTCAGATTCGTTTTTTTAGACAACACAAGTCAAATGAAAGAATGTGAGAGGGTCAGTGTGAATGACTTTCTTCTGTTCTGAATTCCTTATGTGTGTTAAGATATAAAAACTTTATTTACATAGCACCAGTAACATTACACTTAAAATAGGTAACAAAAGTTTTTATCTGAAAACAAAGCAGCAGAGGACAAACATAATATTTTAAAAAGGCGCACCAGTGCTTGTGAAAACATCTTTTTGGATGCACAAACTTGGATGTTACTTGTATGTATCTGTCTAAAAGATCAGATGTAGATCTGTGAGTAAAAACATCAGCATACAGCATCAATATTTGCAAAAAAGACTTTGCCTCCACTTTGACAAGTTTCTTGCACAAACTCCACCTACTGCATCTAGAGCAGGCAGGGTCACAGACATTTAGACCCTTTGGTTGTAAAACAGGGTTAAAACTTGAGGGTGGAAAAGGCAGTGATCCAGTCTCTGAGTGTTCATTTTACGGGACGGCTCAGGAGTTGGCTGCGTTAGACGAGGTCAGAGAAGGCAGCTCCTCGCAGGCAAAGTAATCCTTCAGGGGAGCGAAGAGGTGACGGATGACTGGGACGCTCCACGCCTTCCCCAGCACCTTCTGCCTCTGCTGCCGGTTCATGTTCCTCACGTCAGTGTAGTGTTTGGGAAAGCCAAAGATTCTGATATAGGTTGGATGACACACAACATGTGAGAAACCAAAGCAGGTTCTTCATTCTTATCGTGTCGATTAAAAATGACTTGGTGAGTCCGTTTACAGTAACAGCGGTTTTCGGTGCAGGTTCAGTAAGTGGACCCAACACTTCTGAAGGCACCCAGGCGTCATTCCAATCAAATGCACCAATGCTGAACCACCTCAACGCGCAGCAGTTTAAGTCCAAGCTCAGAGATCCCTAATCTTAACCGTATCTGTAGGGCTAAGCCCCGACACCGTCCATCATCCTGCCCGTGTTAGGCACAACAAGACTGGTGACAAGGGACCCAGGCAGAGGCCAACAGTCGCTTACTGCCAAGTCTATTCAGCTACCAAAGCACAAAGAAGGTTCAAAACCTAGGACTCAAACCTACATCTATACTGAATCATATACAAAACAGTCATACGGGAAATATAGTCCCGGCTCAGATTCACTGCAGCGTCCAGCTCATCTGTTAATGAGATTCTTTTGGGAGTGTTGGGGATTCAGTGTTTCTCATGTGTTACACAGCATCAGACATACTTCTCTAGTTCGGTGATCCAGAGGTTGTCTTCTTTGCCGTTCTGGAGGACAGGCAGCAGAGACACATCCTTGCCCTGCTTCAGAGAGTTTGGATTGGTTGTGATCGTTCTCACCTTGGTGACCTGGAACACAACAACATGCTTATTTCCAAGGCGATGGCGAAGACATAGTTACTACTGTTACTAAGAAACAGGTGCGTTTTTGACACGTCACACAGTCTGAACCCGTCGGTTCACTCACTGACCCTGGCTTCCCTCCCAATCTCTAAACAGTCCTGCAGAATCAACTTGTCATTCTGGGAGGCAGTAATGGGTCTGATGGAAGACCAAAAACAAACGGTCACACACAGAAGAAGCAAAGATTAGAACAAGGACGTGTAGAACATTCTAGGTCTAAAATTAGGAAACAACTGAATACAACCAATCTCTAGCTCATCTATCAAAGACCACATATGTCTGGTCAAATGAAGCCTACAGTAACAACACAGAGGAACCACTGAGCGGCAGACATCTTACCTGCTCATCCCTGGGATGTTTCCCCAGAAGTAACGCGCTCTGTGTGCCGGGCTAACCTTCACTGCATCCACCAGGACTGGGTTGCACTATGGAAACAGTGAGACAGAGGGACCTCATTCTGTGTCTGGCCCAGCATGTTAGTCAAAATGAGCAGTAATTAAATGGAGACGGTGTGAGAGGAGCAAAAACACTAGAAAAGCGAATGAATACGGAAAAAAGAAGAGATAAGCAAAGTGTCGAACGGATTTACTACTGTGAGGAGAGCGAACCTCGAGAAAGCGACAGATGTTGAGTTTGTCGTGCGTGTTCATGAAGACCACGTTCTCAAACAGCCAGAAGAAAGGCCTGGGCTCTTCCTCCTTGGGCCTCAGCAGGTGGAGGACGCGGTAGTACTCAAAGAACAGCCTGCCAGTGCCCTCTGTAGGACGGAAGAGTCCACGAGGAATCGTCAGTTCAACGTCCAGCTCGATAACCGACAACAGGATCCAGCACTGATACGCACCGTACAAGCCTTTTCTGAATGGGTTGACAATGGAGAGGTCATTACAGGGGCTGCCGCCGATCAGCAAATCAAATGGACCCCACTGCTCAAGCTGCACCATCAAAGAGGCGTAATTCAGCATTAATGGCATAATACGATTACGTCACTGGTCAAATCCGCAAATTACAAAAACCAATTAAACCAATTCAAACAGAAGACAAACAGTCCAAAAATCAAGACGAGAATCATGATCAGCTTCATATTACTTCTAACAAAACATCATTTCAATAGATGGTCATAAAACCCACATCATGGTTCCACCGGTGGTGACCATAGGCCAGAATACATACATGTTCCTGTGTGATGAACCGGGAGTCCCCGACGTGGATGATCTTCCCATCGTGGTTGATGGTTGCCACGGCAATTGAATCCTCGCAAACCTCTGAGGCAACATATTGCTCCACTTTGAAGCCAAGCTCCTTCAGCACTAGGTAGCCTAACATGCAACAGAGGTTTGACCCACAGACGTACAGCACATATCAGCACCAGGGTGAAAGAATGAGAAAGATCAGATGTCGTCCTTATGGAGTCTTGTAGTTTTCTAAGCGGCTGAGGCTTAGCCAGCACCGTGAATTAATGGTCAGTGCCCTGAAATAATGGACATGAAACAACATTTTGACATTGACACCAATCTATGTGGTCAACACACCAGTTGCAATGCCATCAAACAGTGAGAGAACCCGCAGAGGTCTGCGGAGGTTGGCAGGAATGGATGGGTAAACCCGGTGAGGCTCCTGAAAAGGAAACGTCAAAGTCAGTTTGCTGAAAACCAAATAAACTAGTAGAGACATTTCCTGACATGCATGACACGAGCTAACCTGTAATGGCTGTTCTGTGAACTACAAGGAGCAGGAATCAATGAGGCTCTTGTAGTTTTTTGTTACTTGCTTTGTAATTCTGTGAGTACAGCTCAGGAGATGGGACAGAAACGTTATCTTAAACATAGGAATGTAAGTAATATCTGAAATGTCTGGTAACGAAAATCCCCTCAATTGTAGTTTGAGTATGAATCTTATGGAGTCAGAGACCCAGAATTCAACCTACTGGCTTCGTGAGACTGTGCATAACGTTTAATCAACGCCGTCTGTGACCTTCTAACGTGAGGTTAGAGGTTTGTGAGGTCAAATCTTTCAATACACATTCACGTGTTTGCGCTGGACACATACGTCCCTGCGTTCTAACACTGAAGAATTATTATTAGCACGGATATATGTCGACAGACGTCTGTTCAGCACTCACAAACTCAATGGCACTGTTGTTGGCAAATAACTCCTGCACACGAATGCTCCAGTCCTCCCTGGGAACCAGAGCCCCGTGGGGTTGACAAGGCTGGCACAGGTAACAGATCCACGGGTCAAGCTCCTTCAAAGAATCAAAAGTCCCTGGACCAACCAGGATGTTGAGACAGTACTCGCAGTAAGATCTATTGATGAAAAGGAAAAAGATTGAACGAATGAAACCGTGGTTTGAAACACGAAAATAAGGCACAAGAGATCATCAGAGCAACCTGCAGCAGCTGTCATTTCCACACAGTATGACCTCCAGTCCATAGCAGCAGATGGTGCAGTAGGACTGATATCCATCTTCATCATACCGATGCAGAGTTTCTGCAAAATTATCCTACAGGGCAGAGAACAAGACAGCCAGAGGTTAGAATTCAACAGGCTCCCATCACAGGACAGACCATCTGGGGTTGATGCAAGGAAACCGAGCAGTGGTAAAGTCGGTGCCGAGTCCCAGGGGAGGTCGTACTGACGTGAAGACAACTAAACCGTCCCTTACTTTACACTTCAGGCAGAGGCTGCCTTTAAACAGCGGATGGAAGATCTCAACGTGTTTAGTTCCACAGCACAAACAGAACCCTGCAAACAGACGGAATTCACATTTGGAACAAGCCATAACCTCGTTGGATAAATTGTCTGTGTCAGTGATAAATTCATCAAATAAATTAAATATATAACATTAGATTTTGCCATAACTTAATAAAAATGGAGGCTTAAGCGTGAGAATCCTGCAGTTACAGTAGCCCATGTGAACAACAGTCACCGGACTGATGAACGCGACACAGCAGAACCAAACACTGATGCATACACTTGGACAAATGCTTCAGGTTAAGTGACTCACCATCAATGTCCAGTTTCATGTCAATGATCCTACAAATGGTCTCTTCTGCAAGAAAAGAAAGCATCAACAACGTTAGATTCGAATTCCGCCCCATCAGCGTGACCCGTTTCATACAGAGCACCTTCATCTACCCCACTTCATTTATGCAGTTCAGTTCTTGGTCTCATCAGTCAACACACTTTGCTGCAGCTCGGTAAGGTTTGTGACATGAAGCCGGTACCTCTGAGTTTCTGGTCTGGCTCGGTGTAGACGCTGGGCATGTGGCTTCCCTTGCTGTAAGCTTTAGTGAAGGTCCTCTTCTTGTGTGGCAGAAAGTCTGGAGTCAAGTCATCGTCAAGTCTGTCCAACAGGCTGCTTTTCTTCTTATGACCCTTCCCACCTCTCCATCCTACCTTGGAGTCCTCTCTCTCTCTTTCCCATCCTCCCTTCTGTTGTTTCCCCATCTTTGCTGCCCATCCTCCTCCCTTTTCCTTTATGCCTCCTTTGATGCCCTTTCCTGCCAGGTCACTTCTTTCACCTCTGCCGTTAGGGGATAACTTCTCTCTGGAGCTGCATGACAGTTTGTTTAAGGAGACGGCCATGTCGTTCATCACTCTGGTGACGTGGGTGTTCATAGACGTGGAGGACTGAGGAGAAGAGGTGTCTTTATGAAGGGGTTTCTCCTTGGCCTTGGGCCTGTTGCTCATTTTGGTAACACCTGGACACGAGAGTCAGCTACATATAAATCAGATACTTTACACCGAAGTAATATTTGTTACCCACTACTGTATTAACTTCATTTATCCAAGCTCTCATTAGAAACCTTACCACGCAGGGAAGCTGCTGGTTTGAGTCCATCTGGGCCTGAAGGATGAAAGCCTCCAAAAGCCCAGTCTAACATCTGCCTCAGCTGCTCTTCTCTGTCACCATCACACGCAGACAGCGGATTCCTGCAGCGGAGGGCTGCTTCCTGGCAGACAACACACAAACACGTCTTACTCTGTTGGAGCTTCTACCTGAGGTAGCTGGGTAGATAGCGATGGCACACAGACCTGCAGCGATAAGAAGATGGCCTCTCGGTAGGTGACAAGTGTGGCAAACGACTTGGCACAGAAGTACTGGCCAAAACTGGCAAATGGTTTCAAGTCCTGTAAACTGACCTGGATCAGAACCAGAAGGCAAAGAGTCAAATTCTGGGAGAGAAAGGAAGAAAGCGAGACGCAGAGCTCGACCGCTGGTCAGTGCATGAATGTTTAACCACATGAACTCAGATTCATAACAGGCCCATTTTGTCAGTCCACATCTAGCGCACCTTGGAGCATATCCTCTGTCCGTACCACTCCACCACCATCTTCCTTAGAAGCTGACTGTCCCCCTCGCAAGACGTTACGATGGCAGGCCACACAGAAAAGCCTTCCACTTTAGCCCAGACCAGCTCGCCCTCCACACCCTGTGCCACGCCAACGACATTAACAGCATCACTAAAGTCCCAATGAGGACCGGATGTGTGTGAATGCTATGACCATGGCAGGAGGCGTTACCAACAATCCTCCAGACTCGGGAGGTGAGCTCCTTTCATCGTCGCTGACCAAGACACACACAGACTCTGGTAGATTTCTCTGACCTGCGGAGGAGCAACAATTACATCTGAAAATCTGTGCAGCACCCAGCTTAGCAAGGCAGCGGGTCTCAGTGGTGGATCAAGGACACACAAGAGATTCAGGACGAAGTGACTAACATAAACGACACCTTCGCTCATTGTGGTGATTGGTTGTGTTTCTTACTTGTCTTTCTTAATGCGAGACATCGAGGGGTCATTTCTGTGACATCGACCACATCTGACAACAACAGACACACAATCACACAGTTCTCATTACCAACAAAAACGTTCATAAGCTGTATAACAACAGGTCTAGAGGAGGTTCGTGTGGATGCAGCTGGGGTTGGGAGCGTGGCGTCCTACCAGAGGAGTTGTCGGTGTAGTCCGAGTCCTCTATAGTGATGCAGTGTTTGGAGGGAACGTGTCGAACAGGCCTGGCCAGAGAATTGTCGCGGTCTTCTGATGAACTGTCCTCTTTCTTCTTGAGCTCATGGCGTCTCTGTAAAGGCAGCCTCCTTCTTTGAATGCGAGGATTCGCCCAACTGTTAAGCTGAGGTGTGGTTGTGGGGGCTTGTTGGCTGACAGGAAGAGCCTTGATGTTGTGAAGCACCTATTGATCCACAGAAGTCAGATCTTAGTTTAGCTTGGTTGTATCCTAATGCGTGTAGTTAGGAGTAAATACAGTGTACAGCAAAGGCTGAGTTTTGCAGTCTGTAGTGATAAAGCAACAGAAACATTAGAAAGTGTTCATCAAAACGTAAAACATCAGGGTGAGACAGGACAGGAGGCGAAGAAGCATTAGAACAGTCTTACAGGAGGAACAGCACGTAGCAGAGTTTGCTGTAATAAGTAGACATTAAACTGTTAAGTCTTATAATGAACATCTGAAGCTGAGCGAGCACGAGAAACCAGACACTGACCAGTTTTTACGCCATTTCCGTGCTGCAGCTAACCCTAAACCAGCTTGTCGTTAACCGTTTACTGCTTCTCCGACCGTATCTAGAGCACAGCACTGGTTATGCATCAGAACCTATAAACTGATCATCACATTTTTTTGTTATAGGTGCCAGATGCTGTTCTAATCTGGAACAACCTTAATGTCAGGGCATCATGGATGTCTGGCTCAAGGTTAGTTCCAAGACAAGTTTTAGAACATCAGACATGTTTCAGGGAAACATAATTATTAGGATTTATCCTCTGAGCAGCACGTGTCTTTGTAAAAAGACAAAACTGTATCACTCAAGTCTGTGGTGTCTTGTAGCATTTGATTATTTTGTTCACACCAGACTCTAACAAGCCTCTGACCAAGACAACATTTGTTTCCTAGTCATCCAGTAGCTGGTAACAGTGAACACTCACCTTTTCAAAGACCTGCTTCCTGCACAGAGAGCTTGGAATGGCCAGGACGGTCTGGAAGAGTCGCTGCAAAGTAGAATCAGGCCTCAGCCTGTCCATCACCTGTACAAACAAGAAAGCAGACAATCGATCTTCTGCAAATATATTTTTATCGCATTGTATCAGGTTATGTTTGCATACCTTCGCCCAGCAGCGGCCTTCTCCTGTGCAGCTCGACAGTTTGTCCTGCGCTCCCTGGAGACTGGAGTAGTCATTTACCAGGCGATGACTTTCTGGAGACCCGGCACTACACAGACCCAGCTGGACCGCCATTTCTGACAGAACCTGCCTGGACAGGTTATTGTCCTGAAGAACAATGTCATTTTTTGTAATTCAAAGTTAACCATCTAGCCTGATGCCGTCAGGCTAATTACCAAGCTGCAGCTTAGGCTCTCTCACAGTGTATGAACTTCCGTACAACGTACAGAGAAAACACTTCTTACGTCTCTGTCTTCAGGAGGTTTCAGCACTGTGCTGATATTCCTCAGTGCCACGTTTCCAAGCTGTGCAGGAAGACTCTGCACTAGGCTCTGCAGTGATTCTTTATAGAAGGTGGCTGCAGCTTTTAGGAAGTCGGCCGTCTCCTGTTCCCCAAGAGCCACAATGGTGGAGGATCGCAGAAAGTCTCTGGCTTGCGAACCTACATGTATTTCTGTTGTAGTGAGCAGGTCCTTCTCCTGGTAGAGGAGCTGCAGGTCTCTCCTCCGGAGAAATCGCTCAGCAGCCGAAGGCCGGAGGATGCTGGTTGCATAGGAGCCAATCACGGTGGAGGTCAGCTGGAGCTCCACAGCCACGTCAGCTGTGCTGCTCTGCTGAAGCTCGTGAAGAGCTCGGAGGGGCTCCAAAGCGTAGACGAGGAACAGAACCTGCAGCTTGACTTTGGAATCCATCAACTGGGATCTGATCAGGTCTAGATCCTCTGCTTGACTCACTGACTTAAAATACTCCACTAAATCACTCCATCTGCTGACCATGTTGTGCACAGTGCGGGAAAAGAACGAACACTGTTCAGAGATAGGACGGGACTGGTTAGAAGACTCTGCATCAGCAAATATCTCTTTCAGGCTGTCGTTAACAGACGGGCAGGTGGAGTAATGATGGTGGATGTCGCTAATGAGGTCAACCACGCATTTAAAGGAAGCAAGTCCAGCGTGGCAGGCCCTTCCTGCCAACCCCGGGAGGCCGCAGAGTGAAACCAGCATGGGGTTAAAAGCTAGCAGCTGAGACACGAACACCTGGCTCCCCGCTGGGTGGGGGGCATCACAGTAAAACACGGAAATATTGGAAAGAGCTAGGCCGATTTTCTTCAGCGAATCGATCAGCAGACGTGCATCAAAATCTCGTGTGCGTGTAATAGCGTCAGAGCGCAGGTCGGCGGACGTTGGATCGACTGCGTCGACGCTCATCTTCAGAGTATCCAGCAGTCTCACCACCCTGACCCTTGAGCTCGGGTCAAAGTAGCCGACCAGGATGACGCTTGTGCTCTGTCCTGCACCCAGCTCTACGCCCATGTACAGGTAGAGGCAGTACGGTGCGAGCGAGCAGGCCTGGACGATGTCTTCCAGGTGGCTTGGACTTGAAGCCAAGCGTGGGTGCACACTGTCACCAAAATATCTTGTAATAAAGCACAAAGTATCACTGGTGTACGAGCTACTTCCTCGACCTTCACTGTTGGCTGATTCAGCTTGTTCTATCTTTGTCTCTTCTGTGTGTCCACAGTCTTCTTTCACACTAGTCTCCAGCATCACAGGCATCACATCATCCTCATCCTCAGATATCATTATTATGATCTCTGAGCTGTTGCTCAAATCTTCCATTGGTCCCTCCACTTTCTCAGGCTTCACCGTACTCTTGGTTTTTTGAAGAGAGGTCTTGGAGGACTGATCATCTGTAATGTGAACACACCCTAATAAAACAAAATTTAAACTGTGAGCAGTTCTAGCTCGTCATTGAAACAGACGTGCGTTTATTATTGCGTCAACAAATGTTTTCTCTTTTGAACTGCACACAACCACAGAGATAAATATAGGTGACACATCCTGTCGATGCCTCCTGTCCCCACCTGAGTCAGTAAGAACGCTCCGTCCCTCCCTGGCTTCCAAGGCCTGGCACTTCCTGTTGCTTTTGTTCTCAGTGAAAAACACCCTAAACCACTGCAGGAAGGTCAGAGACACTATACGGCTCCGCTTCGTCAGAGCCTCAATGGGAATGTACTGGTGAGAGAGAAAAAAGGGAGCCTTCACAATGACAGACACTGGTTGCTGTGAGTTTAGAGTTCACCACTGTAATGCTAGACCTCCATCATGAAATATTACAGTATGAATTACCCAGTGAATGTTGACTAACCAATAATCTGTAACAGAATATATTCTTTAGGCGACAAGTTGACAGATGATTATGTCCGTGACGGTCCAATATCTGGCAGAACTGAGTGGTAGAGAAGTTTAACATGTCAATCCTTGCTTCAGGAAATATACTCACCCTGACCACCCCGACCTTTCTGAACGCAGCTTGCAATAAACTGTAGTTATGCATAGAGTCCACAATGTCACTGCTTTGAAATCTGACCCTGGACAGGTCCAGCGACGCCGGAAACAGTAGGTGCATCAGCTGACAATAAGCAGCACCTGGATGTTCACAAAAGTACAAATAAAACACACTGTTACAAGCAAATGTTTATTTCAAATCTGAATAAAAAGGTTCAGGTTAACAGTTAGCCTTACAGGAAAGCTTAACCACAATAAATATCCAACAGAAAAGACGAGATGAACCCCAAACCCACAGTGACTCCGTTAGCCAGGGTTGACCATTAAAGGTTATTACAGCCTAAACACACCAACGTACCTGTGCAGAGCTGCTCCACCTCTGTGAAACGCGTGAGCAACGTTTTGTTGAGCCACGCCAGCAGCTCGTGGTGGTTATAAGAACGTCTGGTATTCAGGGTTACATTCACCGCCATTTCTTTACAGGATGGACCTGCACAAATCAACATTAATGCTGGCCTACGCCTCAATTCGATGACCTCACATTCCTAAACCTACCCATAAAATGATAAAAGAAACTGAACCCCGAAGCCTCACACATTCACAAAAGTGTTATTCCTACATTCATTGAAAACACGTAGACCGGAAGTCACCACTTTTGTTTTTGTTGTATTTACGTGTTGTCCTTTATGTTGGCCTGAACGCAGCGGAGCCAGACTCAGAGGAACGACGCGTTCATCTGATTATTGAATTGACCTGACATCCTCTAAACAACAGCTGCGCAAATAAAGTGGACATTGAAAAACGAAAACTGAAAAACAACTGTTGCACTGAAACGCTTCCCACATGAACACAACTATGTGCAATTCTCCCCGGCGTCACTGCCTCTACACCAATAGGCTTAAAGCGGGAAAAAATATGCCCAATCAAATCAATGGATCCAGTGAAAGCGACGTTTTTAACTACGAAGGCCACTGGCTCAGATGATCCACAAAGTAAACACAAGGACGCGAGCAGAGATCATCTGCATGTTGTAGGTTCTAACAAGCTGAGCTACTGTAGAACGTGTGAGTGCAGGGAACCATGGCCGCCGAACACGCTAGCACTGCTGCGTTATTTGCCAGCTACTGGAAGCACCACGGACACCACGCGCAGCCAACCCTTTAACAGGCACGAGCTGCTGCCTATGAAACCGCCCGCGTCGCCCCACACGCGCAAAGCGTGGCCCAGTTAGTGGACTTACACAGCGAAGGGAGCGCACCGCTGCTACACGGCGCCGCCAAGGTAACAGCTGAACTACGTTGACCTAAACCTTTGCACATACGTTTAAAATGACCGTCCAGCAGACGCGCTACTCACCGCTCCGCTCCTCGTGGTTCTTTAAAGGAGCCTATCAGGGTCCGCGCCGAAGCATTAGCCCGCCCCTCGATCCAGGCTAATGCTAATGCTAACGGCCCTGTGGGGACACGCCAGTACAAACGGCCACATATATGCCGAAAACACGCTGGGTTCCTGAAATGTGTCGACCAAAACCACAGCTAACATCAAACTTCACTAACCACCATAGTTTAATGTCATCCCTATAACATAGCACCAGCTGTTGTAGCTAGCGAGCGATGCTAGTTACCGCATTCACGCCTTTAGCCAGACACGGTTGGCCACCGTCTGTAAAGTGGCCAGTTCGTGGTTTTGGCTACGGATCAGTTACGGGGTCAGGGTTATAGTTACAATAAATCACTCATAACTTAATAATTAGGCAGATAGTCTAGATAGTTAATCAATAATCAGTCAACAAATATTAGTATTAGTTAATAATCCATATTATTATATATCTTATGTCCCTCTCTTTCACAGGAACCAATTTGGATGCTGGCCGCTCTCCCCACATTGTCCTGTGTCCTTTGATTTCAGAAGGGCTTTCTGCTCATCACTCTGGTAAGCTGAACCTCTTTTTTTATTCATTTATTTATTGTATTTTTTTTTAAATTAAATTAAATTAATGATCACCCTAGTGTTGCTCTGTTTGATCTGGTTGTGGTTTAGTGTACATGTAAGTGTAATTTTTCACTTCGCTCTGTTTCTGAACTGGTCCTGTTGGATTCTGCGTAATGAAGGTAAGTTGTTAGTGACATATCTGTTCATTGTAGCCAGGTTATGTTTCTGCACCTGTGAGAGAAAAGATGAGTAGTTAATGAGAGGAAAGAAGATATTGGCGTTTGGGAATGTGGCTCCGTAAAGTGCTCTGAGCTGTTTTATTGAGGTCTTTTGTGAATGCTGGTCCCTGTTGTTGAGTCCCACTGAGAAGATCACTGTCTTAACGGCGGGATGTGCTGGGGTTTTCTGCACCACTTTCCAAAAGTGGTAAATGGCTCAGAGGTAGAGTTGTACCTACCTTCCTGGCTTCCCCAGTCATGTGCCGAAGTGTCAAGACACTAACCACAAGTGTCTTTCCCACACAAGTGAGTCAGCCTAAGCTGCATAACATGTGAATGTGTGTGCAAATGGGTGAATGAGACCAATAGGTAGAAAATCACAGAACATTTACCATTTTAAATGTTGGCACCGGGATAACTGTCAATTCAACAATCTGTGGATGGATGAAATCAAGGATCGTGTACAGGTGTGAGACGCCCAACATCAGGACCAGAGAGGTCAGTGGAGGAGAGCTGGTCAATATGGTCTGCTGGGAATAGTGGTATTAGAAGAGACCCTGTCCTGTCGTACCTTAGGGACGGCCCCGTAAATAGTTTTCTCTGGGTGGCTTGTGTCATTTATTTGACTTGAGTCTCTCTTCTGCAAAGGATCAGTCGTTATGTTCGCTGTATAGTGGAGGAGCTAAGTGAGAAGTGGACGGATAGGTCAAGTGATTGATGAGCGAATGGAGGAGGATGATGAGGATCAGGGCAGAGAGCAGAGTGGGGAGAAGAAAGGAGGAGGACTGGCAGTGTTTATTAACGAGAGACGTCTCCGTTCAGGAACAAGTCTGCACCCAGGACTTCTTGCCGTCAGCATTCGGCCTCGTTACATGCCGAGGGAGTTTTCCCATGTTGTCCTGTTCAACGTGTGCATCCCTCCCTCGGCCGGGAGGGAGGGATGCACACGTTGACATCAGCGGGACGTCAATCACGCCTCACTCTTCCCTGTTCTCCCACTTTTACCCAGTACGTGAAGAGCCACGCGAGGGAAAACAAGACGCTGGACCTACTGTATAAAGTGAAGGACGCATATGACCCCTCCCCCCACTTGGTCGCTCTGATCACAACCTGGTGCATCTGCTCCCTGAAAACACACCAGGGTGAGCAGAGCCTGAAGAAGAAGTCTGTGAAAGTGTGGATTGATGAGGCCAGTGAGAGACGGTACCGACCTGAAGGGTGCGGTCCTACAACAAGCTGACCCCTGAGCTTAAAGGCCTGCTGAAGGAGAAGAGGAAGGCCTTAGCAGGGACGGCTGGTGAGGATCAGGACCTGGCCAATAAGTTGAATCTGTTCTTCAACAGATTTGACTCCAGCCCCTCCACTTCACACATCTCCAGCCCAGCAGCTACACCCCCCCACACACTCGCACCATCCTCCTCCATGAACAGCCCATCGTTGCCCCACCACCCCTGTCTCCCCAACATCAGACCAGGTGAGGAGAGGACTGAGACGGCTGAAGATCAGGAAGGCTGCAGGTCCAGACGGCATCAGTCCTGCTCAGGAACTGTGCTGACCAGCTCTGTGAGGTCTGAAGACGGTCCCTGTTCTGTGGAAGACCTCCTGTGTGGTTCTGGTTCCTAAGACAACACACGCTAAGGAGCCAAACCACTACAGACCAGTTGCCCTGAGCTACCAGCTGATGAAGACCATGGAGAGGCTCAGCCTCAGCCTCCTTCGCTCTGTGGTGAGCACTGAGATGGACCCACTGCAGTTTGCCTACAGGCCGAACATCGGGGTGGACGACGCCGTCATCTACCTGCTGCATCACCTGGAGGCTGGAACCGCTGTGAGGGTCATGTTCTTTGGCTTCTCCAGCGCCTTCAACACCATTCGGCCGACACTGAGAAAGAAGCTGGAAGGAGCAGGAGTGGATGGACAAGTGGTGTCGTGAACGACTGATCCCTCACCAACAGGCCACAGTACGTGAAGCTACCAACTGTGGTCTGAGGTGGTGGTTTCCAGCTCTGGGCTCCTCAGGGGACGGTGCTCACATCGGTCGATACACACCACAACACCAGCAGTTGTCACCTCCAGAAGTTCTCAGAGGACTCGGCCATTGTTGGCTGTGAGTCTGAGGGGAACGAGCTGGATACAGGTCGTCATCAGGGACTTTGTGAACTGGTGTGAGAGCAACAACCTGCTTAAACACCAGGAAAATGAAGGAGATGGTGACTGACTTTCAGAGAAAACCACCACATCACACACCGGTGAGCATCCAGGGCTCAGACATGGAGATAGTTTGAAGGACCTGGTGTTCACCTGAACCGTAAACTGGACTCGTCCTCGTCCCATGACGTCCTGAACTAGAAGGACCAACGTGGCTCCACCTCCTGAGACTGACTCCTCTGCAGGGAGCAGCCTCTGTGTGGACACTCTGTGACTCTGTGGCCTCTGCTCTCACTACGCTGTGTCTGTGGGGAGCAGGCAGCACAGAAAGAGACTCAACCAGCTGCTCAGGAGCCGGTTCTGTCCACTGGACTCTGGAGGAGGACGTTGGACAAGCTGACGTCCATCGTGGACGATGCTTCTCACTGCGTCAGACAGTGGAGGCTCTGAGCAGCTCCTTCAGTGGAGACTGATCCAGAGTCAGTGGAGGAAGGAGCGATACCACAGATCCTTCATTCCACTGTTGGACTGAACAACCAGCCAGTCCAGCAGCTCCACCCTGAATAAGCTATATGTTGCACTCTGTTTATAAATACTGTAAATATAGTAATTTTGCTTTGCCTGTTATCTGTAGCTGCTGTAATAATTGAATTTCCCCAACGTGGGATCAACAAAGGACGATCTAATCTCTAATCTGCAGAAAACCTCCAGACTACATATCCCAGGTCACATAATATAAATGACTGTTTATCACCATCTCCGACATTGAAGCAAATGGAAGAGCTTCTGGACTGAAAAGCGCAAGATGCAGATGACAATTATTTACACAATCCTGATTGAAACTGGGTTGATCACGGACAAAAACATTTACTTTAGAAACAAACAGAAGTGTGTGATATTATAGTGCATGTGACGTTTGGAGAGTGATCTTGATCATGTTGGTTCTAAAGAGAAGCTGTAAAAAGTACCAAAATACAGAGTGGGTGGTTCTGTGACCCATAATCCTCTGTTGTACTTTAAAGTGAAGATCCAGGAAGCGGTACATCCATGTCACAATGTCTTCATTTGAAGGCCCCTCAGCAATACCCCCACGAAGGACACACCGAACAAGCAGGCGTTGTGGTGAAGGTTTCAACCCTAGGCAGGCAAGGCCCCGCTCTCCCAGTCCACGGTGGACCCTGCCTCTGCCTCGCGACGGCTGGGACTCACCCTGATGAGGACCAGCTGTCCAGGAAGTGGAGCGTTTAGGGATTTCACGTTGTCAAATGGTCATTTTAAAAGATCAATTCAGTTCAATTATTAACCAATAATAAACCAATTTTCACTGACTCAGAACAACCTTCCATATCTGAGAAGAATATTTAGTCGTCATGTGTATATGTGATTAATTTCAAACAGGACACATCCATATTTTAGCAGCTACAGCAGCGGTTTTATTCTTAAAAGTTACAAGTTGCTCTAGTAAGTACAGACACAAAATAAATCTGTTAGTGGAAATAACAAAGGTCTTTTCTTCCGGAAAGTGTTTAGATAAAACTGATTTAGATAAAAAGAAAAAAACCAATCCTCGTTCTGCCAAAAGCACAAAAAGGATTCAGTAAAAAAAGTAAACTACGTCAGATCCTGTATTACTCACACTGAAACCTACAAATATAAACGTTTCACTTCTAAAAAGCTTGATTAATATGCTCTATATTGTGCTGTACCTTTATTATACTGTCTTAATATGTTTTCTACATCTCTATAAAAGCAGTTACAAAGGGAACAGAAAATGCTTTTACCTGCACTTCCTGAACATCACGTTCAGAAGTGTTATAGCACGTAAACAATTACTTTTTGGTTTTCAACAGATCAGACTTAACAAGTTTCTACTGGAACTTTAAAAGCCCTTTGAGCACCATCGAGAGTTCTTACTTAAACATGAAAAAATGAAACCTGGGAATTCTGGGTAAAAAACAAAAACAAGCGTTAGAAAACGCATGTAAACCTTTTTATCAGTACAGTACGCACAACATTGTGTAAAAACAGTTCCAGTAACAAAGAGCAGCTCTATGTACACAAGGCATGTTGGCGGGAGCTACAGTCTCACACAGAGCACAGATCCTGTCAAAGGAGCAGTGTCCACGTCCCTTAGTCTGAGGTAATGCCCATTTCTTTTGCTTTGACACAGCAGTAAAAATCAATGAAAACAGCTACTTTGGGAGTTTTCTGCCAGAATAATTTGTACTTTAGTTAACTTCAACGCTGCCTCTGCAGCTTGTGCCCCACACAAGCCCAAGTCAAGTAAAAGAAACATATCAGTGCTAGTTCCTGTCAAACCACAGACACACAGCGGCTGTCACTCCCTCCCGGATTCCAGCCAAGTTTCAAAACCAGGAAGCCATTCAGATGGGGACAGCAAGCTATTAAACCAATATAAACCCTGTATGGAGGCACAAAGGGCTTGTTTCAAGTATTTAGCTTACGTTTCACCGTCTGTACAGAAACGTCTTTATATCAAATGGTCTCAGAAAAGTCAAGAAGTAAAAGTCTTGCTTCTACGAAAGCCTGCTTTGTTTCCGGGCTTCAGCTCCACGAGCTTCCAACGCGTGTGCAGAGGCCTGACTAAAGGGGCAGGGCTTTGACCCACAGGTTGCCCGCTTCTAAAACAGTGCTGTCAGATTAAAAACACTTAAAAAGAGCAAATCCTAATGTTAGGACACAGAAACCAACGATAGACTGTTCAGTGAAGTCACTGTGACTCTCACATATGCTGCGTTTGTGTTAGTGTTTGTTACGTGTGTTGAGGCTGCGGTGCATGACCATCATGGCTGCAAAGACACTTTCACTACTGACTTTTTGGCTGCCTGGAAATGACTCAGACTTTGGTGGATGACTGCTGTGTCTTGGAGCCAAAGTCAAAGTAAGTGGCCTGTGTTTTCTATTCACAGGCAAAGTAGTCCTTCAGCGGCGCGAACAGATGCCTGATGACAGGGACGCTCCAGGATCGGCCCAGGAGCTTCTGTCTGGCGCCTCGGCCCATGTTGGACACGTCTGTGTAGTGGACTGGGAAACCGAAGATCCTGCAAAAGAGGAGAAAACCAAACCAGTGTGTCAAGGGCCTGAAAGCAGTCGCCTTCACAACCCGTAATGATTTGGATCAGTGTTTCCTGCTGACCTCTCCAGCTCAGTGCACCACAGTATGTCCTCCTTCCCGTTCATCAGCACAGGGAAGTGCTGGTCCTTCCCCTGTTTGATGGAGTTGGAGCGAGTGGTGATGGTGCGAACTTTCCCAAACTACGAGACAACAACACACAATATAGTATGCAACAAACGGAACAGGAGGCGGGTCATTGTGTTCTGCGTCCGACCTTTGCAACTCTGCCGTGTTCCAAGCAGTCCTGCAGCACCAGCTTGTCCATCCCAGAGGCACACAACGGCCTGCAACAGTCACATTTAGTCCCAGCTACAGACATGCACAGTGCTCACTCAGAACATGTATGTGGTGATTTGGAAGGTTAAACAAGCCGTGTTCAAATGCCAGAGAAGACAGAGGAGCTCGTGTCGTCTACCTGTTCATGCCTGGCAAGTTTCCCCAGAAGTAACGTGCACGGTGAGCAGCAGAGACCTCGATCGCATCGATCATCACAGGGTTGCACTGCACAAACGCACACTGTGAGTCAGAAATGTGATAACAGAGAGTGTGACAGGCCTCCTAAAAGGTTTACAGAGGACCAAGCTGCTCCGCTGCTATCAAACATGTCACTGCACCTGCCAGCCTCAAACCCTCTGTGACATCCGCAGTTGTTCCCCATCGCTGGCTTTGCATTGTCCCCCTCCTACACACGACACACAACTCACCTCCAGAAATCGAGAGATGTCCCTCTTATCGTTGATGCCCATGGCGACCACGTTCTCAAACATCCAGAAGAACGGCCGCTCCTCTCCTTCCTTGGGCTTGGCCTCGCTCAGCAGACGATAAAACTCAAAGAACAACCTCCCTGTTCCTTCTAGAGCGACACAGCAGAGACACACATTGGGCTAGAACTCCAGTAGAGACGAAACGTGGAACATGTCCAGTCACGAACCTTTACATTTGAGTCGCTTCTGTCATTTTATCCAAGCAGACTTACTGACACATACCATAAAGGCCTTTTCTGGCTGGGTTGACAATTGAGAGGTCGTTGCAGGGACTTCCTCCAATCACCAGGTCAAACGGACCCCACTCCTGAATCTGCCAAACAGCACCGCCTAGAGTTACACTGAGGAACTGATCAGCACCACGTAATACTGCACAGCACGTGTTCCCCTCCCACAGAGGCTCGTCATTTACATATGCAGATGAAGAAAGTGCCGGTGCAGGGACCACCAGAGCTCTCGTTCATTCATATAAAGTACTTCTGCTGGAGACAGTCAGTGACTTTCAGCCCGGACACAACCAACCCAAACGCAGCCTGCCCCATTTTGTACTGGTAGGTTCCATCTCGAACTGCATCTCTAACCCACACCCCTGGAGTCGTACGACAAGGGCTTCACGTCAGGGGGGTTTTGCTCAAGTGGGATTTAGATTTTCCTCTTTGTGTATACAGATCATATCATATTCTGTAAAGACATTACATTTGAACGTTGAAAACTGCGTTGAAGAGGGCGGGAGGTGGAGCAGCAGCATCGTATGCTAATAGAGATGAACTGTTGAATGCTCTTACTGTCAGTCTTACATTTTTCTTGGTGATGTTCCTGACATCGTGGACGTACTGGATTTTTCCTTCATGTCTGACAACACCCACTGAGATGGAGTCCTCACACACCTCTGATGCCACATACTGGTCCACTTTAAAGCCCAGGTCCCTTAGGACCAGGTAGCCTGAGAACACAGACACCAGCATGAACTGTGGATCATCAGACATGGGGCACACGCTTTCATTCTCTGCCTACTCTGATCTCTCACCAGTGGCAATGCCATCAAACAGGGAGAGGACTCTGATGGGTCTCCTCTGCTCTGCAGGGACTGCTGGGTAAATCTTTGGCTGCTCCTGGAAACCAAAAACAGGAGAGTTGTGGAGAAACTAAAGCAAATGGCATTTAGACTTGAGTGAGACATGTAAGGTGTTACAACGGAAAAACCTCAAAACAGGTATAGTTGACATCGGAAAGCGTTTTAACTGGGCCAACCGAGTCCGCTGCTGTCAGCTGATGAAGGCCACAAGCTCTAATAGTCTGATCCTCAGTTTGCAGTAAATACGCCAAAGATTCACCACAGAACCTCCTGAAAATCTGTCATCAGGTGACGGTTACTCTTACCAGCGACGCATCTTCTCCACTGCACCTGCACTACTTCATACTTGGTGGCATTATGGCTAAAGTCGTTTGCAGGGTGCTTTCACCAAATCACGGCTTAAATCATTTGCACATCATTGTCCTGTGTTTACGGTCACTCACGAACTCCTGTCCACTGTCATTGCCAAAGAACTCCTGCAGCTTGATGCTCCAGTCATGCCGGCGCTTGAGGATGCCGTACTGCTGCAGCGGCTGACACATGTAGCACCTCCACGGGTCTTGATGCTGAGCATCACTGGATGTTCCAGGGTTGACCAGGATGTCAAGACAGTCGATGCAAAAGCACCTGGAGGACGAGGGATAAAGTGGTGACGCACATTCGCACACCAGCACGGACGCCGTGCGTCTGCTCTCTGAGTGTGTCTGACCTGCAGCAGTTAGCGTTGCCGCAGAGGAGAACCACTCGCCCGCCGCAGCAAATGGTGCAGTAGGACTGGTAACCGTCGTCGTCATACATGTAGGATATCTCCAGGTACACGTCCTGAACACACAAACACCAGGCATGTGGCACATCAAGCACTTGCTGAGCTCACTTCTTGGCTCTCTATGTGGTATTTGTATAAATAGGGTACGTCACAGTCTGGTGCTTCCTCAGTCTCATCGTTTGTAGTATTGCTGCTATGAGCATTGTGTCATTTTGTCTGGTTTTCTATTTACACTGAGCTCATTATCTGTTGGTTATGAGCCACATGAGCTAGCAAACGGCCCAGACGGAGACTCCGCTACCCATGTCATGTCATTCCTGTACCTTGCATGTTTGGCACAAGCCTCCTTCAAACAGCGGGTGCAGCGTTGCTGGTCTCATCTTTCCACAAGAGAGACAGAAGTCTGCAAAAACACATGTAAAAACATACATGGATCAGTCACAGCTGAAAAACCAGTCAGTTATTCATAATCATAAAGGCGTGTTTTACCTTCTACACTTCTTTTATTCTGCAGAACTTCATTCACCATTTGTTCTGGGAGACAAAACAACAGGAACTTTACGTCAAAAGGATGCGTGTCCATCAGAGTTCCTGCCCCACAGAGAGGCACACGGAGCAACTCTTCCGGCACTTCTTCATTTGCAAAGCATCATGTTGTTCATGTTGTTCACAATTGTCACGAACCACTGATGTGCATTGAACTTTAGTTTATCAATGTAAGAACCTCATACGTTTTACATGGTAAATGCATATTCCTGGAAGGTGCTGAGTGGGTTTGAACTTTGACCTCTACCTCTGCTGTACGACTCCTCCGGAGCAGCCTTAGTCTTAAAGGGACTGACTTTGGGCCGCTTTGCGCTGGGGAAATAGTCCGGCAGGGAAACATCGAAGACCTGGTGGTCCAGAGCGTTGCTCTCTGCAAGAAGGCAGACAAGTTAGCAACTGAGCAACGGTACGCGACGCCCTCCAGGCTTTGAAGCCCTGCCTACCCGCACTGTGCGTAGGTTTGAGTCCATCCTCTCCTTTGGGCAGGAAGCCGCCGTTGGCCCAGTCCAGCATGGGTTTGACCTGCTCTTCTGGATTGTCTGACTCACAGGGAGGAAAGGTCTTGTCTGCCCGTGCACCCGCCACCTGGGAGAGACAAAGACAGATTATTGTTTCAGTTTCAGTGACTAAACGAACCCGTGGATGTTCTGGCAGCAGGAAACTTGTAAATCCTGTAAAAACTCCTGCACAGTCTTGTTCATAGATAAGTATCAAGAGTAACAAGAGTATTAAGGAGAGCATTTATCACTGCCCTGATTTTCTGGTAAGTTGATGTTTTCTCACTGGCATAAGATATTAAATATGGGCCCAATGCAAGCTGAAGCAGTGTTTCATCAGAAACACTGAAGTACCTGTGAGACATGTAACCTCCTCTGCACCTCTGTCTGGTTTGAAGCTCGTTTCTACTCCATCCTCTTGTCATCTTACCTTGACAGGAATCCCTTTCAAACACGCATGGGCGCACTTTCAGTGAACCAGGGTGTGTTTTCACAGCCAAGCTCAGATCAGTAACACTCGGCTACTAGCACCTCCCTAAACACGCCTTAGCATCCGTCGTAAAAAGCCTTATTGGGTTAACTTATGATTACGTTAGGATATTTGCCATGTGCAGTGCTGAGATTATTCCAGAATCACAGGGTAAATCGAAAATCTTTGTAGATTCTCAGGCATCCAGGTGAAGTTGTCTGAAAGTTGAGTCATGGCACTGGACCGGTCAGTCTGACTCCACCTAGAGAGCTCCTCACTGTCTGTAGGCGTAACCCAGACGAGCTTACCTCCAGTGCTTGGAAGACAGCTCTGCGGTAAGAGGCCAGCTTGGTGTAAGACGCCTGACTGAAGAACTTGGGGAAGGCCGTGATGGAGTCCAGTTTGTCTGCTGAAACCTGGAGACAAAAAGCGAATGAGCCAGTGCAGGAGATCTGCCTTGGAGCTATTTGATTCCACTCGTCTTTCATACCTCAGAGAACTTGCCGTCTCCAAACCACTGCAGCCACCTCATGCCGTGGCTGGCCTGCCGCTTGCCGGTGGCGCGCCACGTCACCACCACACCAGGCCACCAGGAGAAGCCCTTGATCTTCCCCCACACCAGCTCCCCAATGCCAAAACCTTTGTTGTCCTACGCAGAGGACAGAAGACAGAAGACAGGATGAGGAGACGGTGAATCAAAGACAAACCCTTCTGTGTTCTACAAGACACACTTTAGACCAAATGCCTACTTTCACATGATGACAACTCAGGACTGTGACACAGCAGAAACTCTGTAACCACATCTGTATGAGCCAAAAGCTACAGAAACCAACAGGACCAACAACGAAACAGGACAGAGCTGGAAACTAGAGCGAAGGCGTCAACATGCAGCTATTTGGGCGAAGTACAGCTGAGGGTCTGAATTCTGAGGCGCAGTGAGGACGAAGGTTCAGCAAACATATGAATCCACACACCTCCTCCACGTGTTTTGCTATGGACTTCAAACAAGGTTACAGTTTGCCAGTTCCCTTCCCTCCGTCCGCTCTGGTATTTGTGGTATTTGTGCTGGTGATCCTAGCGGAGCCCAGGCTGAGGGCTGACGCAGGAAACCCGTTAGGCTTTTCGAGTCTGGCTCCACTGAAGATGCTACGCTCGCTGTGAACACACACCGATGTGTGGAGACACGAAGGGAGGGACTTGTCATCATGACCTGAATGAAACTAGCGATACGAGGCAAACGCAGGCATTTATGGCCACCTGCACCAACACAAGAGCCCGTGCAGGGATTTATCCTCGTCCTTTCACTGACTGACTCCACTTCCTCTTCGTAAAACACTGTTATAGCCTTGTGGTTTCTGTCTGAATTACACCAAAGGACCAGTAACTGCAGCGCACAGATATGAAGGCTGCTACAGCTGCCCTGCTTGGTCCACTGTCGTCTACGGTCTCTTCACTACGAGTACAGAAGTGGTTGTACCGAGACCAAATTCCACTTGGTATCGCGACATTAGAGAACACCCACACTTCAGCTTGAAATTCGACGGAAGCTTCACAGTCCTTAGTTTCTGCAGGGGCAACCTAAAATACGCTCACGAAGCCATTCAAGGGAGACAGAAGGTCCAGTAGCCGAACCTCTGGGATCATCACTGCGATTGATTTTACATTTACATACTCGTCTCCGCTGGTTAACGCAGACTTTTTCCACGTCCAGAACCAGAAACAGCTCCAGACGTGTCCACCCGACCTTTTCTGACGAGTTTCATCGACGCATCCAGCGCCTGGAGGGAGCGTTTTCACGTCCAGCGCGTCAACACGGACAGATTTTTGGCCATAGACTCACGTTAAAATGTGTCATGCAGAGGAACATGAATCCTCTCTAAGAAGCTTGAATATTGAGGAAGTGGTGTCGCATCTGACGACAGAATCCCTCCACCACCGCTATGTTTTCTATTCACTGGAAATACTGGGAGAAAATAACATTTATAATGCTGTTTATAATAGGTCTTAACCATAAAAAACAAAAATGCAGGTTATAAATGGAATTAGCATAAAATCAAACAGCAACAAATAATAAAAAATCGGTTGAAAATGAAACATGTTTCGCTTTTGTGTTGCCTGCGATCTCAGTTGACCCCAAATGACACGAGGTTAACACTCTCAGAGCTGTTTCGGATCTGAAAAGCCAGCTTCAGTTCGGCGTTCGGCACTTTGAAGAGCGGTAGTCATTCGGCCTTACATTGTATTCTGGCTGGGCTTCAGAGCTGGATGTGGTGCTGCTGCTCTGGGCAGAGTCTTTAGAGTCCTGCTCCATCAGCTCCAGACGAGGCGACTCAGGAACCGCGCTGGACACCATGACCGCTTGGGGGCCGCCGCTGCCACCACACTGACAAAGAAGCAGAGCGTTTGAAATCAGTGAGTGACAAGGGTTTGACCTGCTAGAAGTGTCCAGAATATGAAAGCAAAGGATTACGGGCTATGAACTAAACTGTCATTCTGTCAATAACAGACAGATGTGGGTCATCTTCTCTGGTGCAAGTGGAAGTTAAAGTCAACTTAGACATTTATTATATCTGCTTCTAAGCAGGCGCCATGTGCTGCTTAGACAACCACCACAGGTATCGTTGTTTGGGTTTATCCAGAGCATTTTTCTGACATGTGTTGACATGTAGCAGGGACTGCACCTCAGAGGAACAGAGCTGAAAAAGGAGGAAGCTCAGCAGCAGCCGAGTAGAAAACATTGCAGGTTTAAAGTTTGACTGATTACACGGTCCTGGAGATTCCATCTGTGCATTGACTGTGACGATGACTGTGACTTTCTTCCACATTTCATTTACCAGTAACAAGTTTTGCTCCTGTTTGCGGCTCTGCCTGCGAGGTTTGGTCTGAGCTTGTGTCGTGCGACCGGCCTGGAAGATGGTTCGGGGTTGAGGCCGTTGTCTCAAACCCAGCTGAGACGCCTCTGAACACTTCTCCTGTAGTAGGTGAAAGGTCACAGTTACTTCCCCAGAGATGATTTATTAACCACAACAGCATTTGTCTCAAGTCCTACCTTGCTGCAAAAGTCCCAGGTCCTTGCCTCGTCCGACCGCTTCCTGCTCCGTTTCCTGCTCCCCCTCAAACACTGATTACCATCTTGATGCACAGACAGGTGCCGGACAGACGGTTGGACAGATGGCGAGAAAGAAACAGAATATTTTCAAGAGATCACGTGGCAGCACACGGCAGCGTATCAGATTTAAAAACTTAATGCTTAACGGCTTCATACTTCCTTCCTGAATTTTACAGAAAAGAAAAACCAGAAAACCAGTCCTGTAAGTTAACCATTAATGGTTGATTCCTTCTCATTCCCCAAGAGGACAATTACTTTTTGGTACCAATGAACGGATCAGTGCTATACTCCTCCTCAGTTAAGGAACTGGCCCTGACCTTCAGGCAGCTACTGGTGGTCGAGCGCTTACTTCTCTACAGTTCAACGACGCTGCACACCGTCTGTAAACTCAACACACCGGACCAACGCTACCGTCCTACGAACAGCGCGGCATCCTTTGGAGCCATGAACATACGTTATGTGCTCACACCTACTCACAGTCAAGGGGAACGAGTGGAACAGAGCTCAGGACCCTCTGGTGTTGGTGGATTGAGGGATTGTGTGGTTCAACCGGGTTCTGTCCGTGTTTAAAGGCGACCTTACAAAGTCGTGTTTGACACCTCGTTACCTGGAGGTGAGGCAGCGTCTCCGTTCTGTTTGGGGCTGAAGGGGGACGGTGGTTCGGCTGCCGTCAGGGGACTGTTGTCACTGGCCAGCTCCACGCCGCTGTCATTTTCTGATAGGCCTTCACCTGGAGGCGTTTCTCCATTTACAGCTGCCTGAAGATACAGGAATCAACAAATATTATGTGAGCAGCTGATCTGACCTATGGTGTGAGAAGCAGGCAGATTAACGTATGAATGCTGACATTGCTATCCGTACGCTCACAGCTGGAGCCAGTTGTGATGTCGTTTGTGGTGAATTGTGTGAATGTAGTACATGGCGCAGTCAGCACCAGCAGAACCGTGGCTGGACGCGATGGACAGACTGACGGACACACGTCTCATGGCCACGGTGGCCATTTTAAGTACATCAAGACATCTACGGGACAGTTGCGTTGGTCTGAGGCAGAGAGTCTGATTACGCCGCCATCATCAGTGTTTCGGTTGTGAATCCACGTCTTACATCTGCTGCTGTTTGTGCTCTTGACTGGGACAGTGACACATCAGCTTCTACAATCATGCCTGAGCTACGCAAACTCTCATGTGTTCATGTGTTCATGCGTTGTCTGCCGTCCCTGAAGCAGCTCCACTATCCTGCAGTGGCAAAGACATAAGCCACTGACTGGCGACTTTTCTCTCGTGTGGTGGGTTGTGTTTGGTTTACACTCCTTACACTGTGAGTCCAGCATCATCACTTTGTATTTCACGTCACGAGAAACAATCTGGTCGTCTGAAGTAAGAAACAGCAGGCGCGGCCTGTGCCGACTACCCGTGTGTGAGGCCGTTAATGATTGTTCAGCATCATAAAACAGGAACGCATGTGGCGTGTGTTTGTTTGTGAAGCCAACTTTCCTCTATAACAAATGGACTTGGTGAACTTGTATTGGTGTGTGCACAAGATGTCTGAGCGTAACGGCTGCTGCCTGCTGCAAGGACAGAGGAACACAAGAGAGGTTCTGCACACGTCGTCTGGCAGCTGCTCCGTTTGAAATGTCAGGCCATCAGGACAAATACTTCAATCTGCCAAAGGAATCAAACCCGGGACCTTCTCGCTCCAGGAAGGGAGTGTTGATCAAAGCCACCAGGTGAGACTTCAGGAACCTTAGACACATACCATCCATGTGAATGGCCTTAAGCCGCAGGTCATCTGCTATCAGCCAGGTCGCGTGTTTACTTGACCCACAACGACCGTCTCCTGAAAGTCCGACCCTCAGGGCATTTCCCTGCTCTCTCCTGAATCTCATGTTACGCTCATTTGTCACTGCTCTCCCGTTACGCTTCCAGCACCCTATAAATTACCAGAGGTTTTACCTGAACTACCAGAAAAAAGGAGTGAATTGAATTAACACTTGGCACGAATCCGAACTTTGACACAAGACTTTGGTTTATCTTACAGGACCAACTTCCTCATATCTGCACTACCTCAATGTTAGAGGCTTATGTAAGGTCCAACGTCCCACCTGTAAGATCAAGGCACAAAAATCCATAGTTCCCACTTCATCAGCCCCGGTGCCGTCGTTCCCCTCCTGCCCTGCTTTCTTGTTGCACTTCTTTTGATTTAGAGCTTCGGTTCTTTCTGCACCTTTCTTCCTTTCTTTCCTCTTCTGCACAGAGACAGACCAACGTCCTCAGAGGCTTTTTTGTGGTAGCAGCGGGGGAAACGAACAGAAACCTGCTGATATGACATAATGCTGGTTTCTAGCTCGCCTCCAGCTGCCAGGTGCTGCCAGTAACTGTTTCAGACCAGATGGAATTCCACACGGGACGGGCAGCTGCTCCTCCATTAACCTGCCTTCCTGAATATCCATCTCTGCTGTTTCGCCGCCTCCTCTTCTGGCAGACATGAACATGCTCAATGAGGCATTAAAGTAGCACAAATGACCAACACCCCTCCTCCACTTTCCCCCTTTTGAAGTCCAAACGCTACCACCTTTAGCACTTGTTGCTATGACTACTACTGAGTTCTTTGAGAGATGAAGCAGTAAAAGCTAGATAACGCTGTGGCGCTCGTGTCCATCCAGCTCACGGATCCTGCTCCGGTGAGGATGAACTGAGGGCATAGCAGGCCTCCACCTCCAACATTCTGCTAAACATTTAAATTGTGCTACTGGCTCAAAGTGGCACAAAGGGTCTTTTTCATTGACTCCAGTGCTGTAAGGACCCGATGGACTTTTTCTATCAGACATTGAAGTCCAAGCTTTAGGATGCTTCACTTTTTATTTATTGCAGCTTTCCTCCTCTCACTCCTGACCCCTGACCTTCCCTCGACCCGTAGGTGGCGCCGTTATCCGCCTGGCCCTGCGTATTGGACCTAATCACTATACCGAACAGGAATGTTAAAATGCTAACTGGTGTCCTGTTGTGATGATGGTCTGCTGGGTTCTGCCTCTAAGGTCTTTGTTGCTGGCTCTAGACAGAGATCTGAGAGAAGTCACCAAAGCAGGGAGGTTTAGCACCGCTCCAGGCAGGGGTTAAATTCCCTTCAGGGAGGGAGCGTGACTTTGAAATATGTTACAGGGAGAGATAAGCAAGTCACTGCCTTTGCACGAGAGGCTTTGGCAGCATAGGACAACGGTCAAGTTGGACTACAGCGAAACAGATTCCTCAGGCACCAGCTACTGCACAGGCAGACCTGCCGTAAACACACCTGTCACCACGTCACAGGCCAGGAGAGGTGTCTTAAGGGAAAAACCACACAGCAGCGGTAACCACAGAGATGAGCAAACAATAAACACGGAAGTAAAGGAAGCAATGAAAACACAGACAAGGAGCAAAAAGAGAAGAAGCACGAAAAGAAGGGTCAAACAGATGGTGGACAACCGTCCACAGAGTGAAACACGAGACTGAAAAAGGGGAAGGAGGAGTAACGGACATTAAGGGTGTGTGTGTGTGCACAAGGAAAGTTACTACTAGACCTAACGTGTGTGCCGAGAGTGTGAAACCGAAAAAGTGCGTATTCCTGCGTACGTCATGTTTTTCTCCTCTAAATGCTGCAGGCGACTCCATTTTCCCAACAAATAAAGAGGCCAGTGTTGTGTGTTCTATGACGGCCTCCATCCTTCCAAACATCCGCCTCACTTCCTCCTCCAGCTCCGCCATGTCAGTGTGTGTCTGAGAGCACGCTGCTCATGCTCATCACTAGCAAACAGCCTCGTACAACGTGCTGGCATCTAACACGCACACACGCCGTCGCTGGCGGTCGGGCCTGGAGGAACCGTGCTCACAGAGCAGGGATGGATGTGATGTGTGCAGATGTTCATCCAGATAACGTTTGCACTGTGACCTCTGCTCCTCACTTACAGCTGCAGCGATGTTGTTGCTCTCCTCCAGATCAGTCTCTGAGTATTTGTTGGAAGGCATGGTGGTCACCGTTGACTGGTCCTGACTCTTTATCAAACCTGGGCAAGACAAGCCAAAAAAACACAAATATGTTACTCTGGCATTGTTTGTATAATTCCACCGAATACGTGTCATGTGCTGAGACGAAGCCGTTCGTCAGCTCCATCACCCATCGCAGCGGAGGAGTCATTAGCTACACAACATGGACGGTGGCACCGTGACGCTACTCGCTCTCCGCACACAGGAGGATGACGAGAACAGCAAGTGCTGCTCAGAGACAACTGGACCCAAAGATGTTTCACCTTCTGTCCAGACCTGATGAAGCCGTTCAGCCTCCGACATAGAGGAGGAAACTGCTTTCTCTTCTGCTGCATGGATTTCCAGTAACATGGGGCTGTTGCACAAAACAAACATAAGGGACTGAGCCAAGATTTTCCACATATCCTGGTTGAACTAGCACAAAGTGAAGTCCAGTCTAGTTACCGGGGAGATTTACTGTGATTAAACACTTAATTAGCCTCTTGAGCGTAGCCTGGTCCAGCGCAGGTCACTGATCTTGTAGTTTTGATGTTTCCTGCATTGAACTGATTTAGGTTTGTTTCTTATAATCTTTCATATTCATGTTCATGTAATAGTCGCGCTCAGGCGGAACTTCATGAATACGTGCATTTACCATCAAACGGTTTCCAGGTCTGATCTGTCAGACACCGTATGGCTCTTCTGTATAAAACATTCTCTGTTCACGTCATTTGCGCCGTATTGTACACGTTTCAGTCACTACCAGGTTGAGGTTCCAGGCTACAACCAGTCTCTGAATGTGAGGATGCGGTAGCCCAGGGGATCCCAATACGTCGATCGCACAGCATTAAAAAACATAGACGCCAGCCTACAAAGCTGCCGTTCCATTCGTGCCAGATCTCGACATGGCGACTTCGTGCGTCTGGAGGAGTCTGATTGCGACCGCTCTGAGTTGTTGCTACACACTGAGCTTAGTCGAGGGAGATTCGAGCTCTATCAGGAGATTAAGTTTTCCCGTGCAGCTAAACATGCAGAATACAACCAACTACATGACGACCAGTGGCTGCTAGACTCAGCATTTTAACCGATCTGACCCACATGTTGAAGGACCTTAACGTAGAGCTGCAAGGAAAAGACCACGTCTTTGTCTTTTCTCAGTGTGATCAGCTCAGTTCATTCTTTCAGACGAAAAATGCAGCATCTCTCCTCAAAGCTGCAGCAACATGATTTGGGCAACTTCCAAAACCTGCGTCAGATCTGGAGACGCAACGGAAGACGTGTGAACAGCTGGACACTAGATGAGAAATTTGTCAGAGTTTGACAAACGCTTTTAATACGTTGTTTTACTGGAGCCAGTCGCTTCATTCATGTGCTGCCTTGATGATGCTGAGGTTGATTCAATATGGGTTTGTGCAGTAATGCAACATATATTATACAAATAAAGAAGACGCAATATATTTACAAATAAATATGTTTAGCATTTTTATAGTAGGTTGATCATTTTGACATGGTCATTTTATAAGTAGCTCATAGCTGAAAAAGTGTGGGCACGTCTGCTTTGTAGCCGTTAGCTGTGGAGCTAACTGCTAGCCTGCCTTCACCCACACCGGGCCTCTACAGCCTGGTGATCGCTACAGTAATGGGGCTCAGGGAGAACCGGGAAGGGACAGTCCAGACAAACATCCAGACAAAGACAAAAACCCAAACTATAATGGTAGTAAACCGCCACACACATTAACTGAGACAGCTGGGACAACATGAGCCTCTACCGGCAGCTTGAGAACTTCTGACCGAATGAACCCAAATAACGCAGCGGACAGCAAGGGTCACACTGCTTCACTAACAGAAGGGTCGTGGGGCGGCTGGAGCCCATCCCAGCTGTCATTAGGGCGACAGGAGAACATGCACCACCACACGTGACGCCCAACACGAATCAATTAGTCGCAATTAAAAGTAAAAGCAACGTTGTGTGAAGAAATGCTGCTTAAAACCAAAGACAAAGAGGCAGTGGAGAGAAATGCTGGGAAAACAGAGCACAACACTGGCTTCTCCAGTTTCCAGCAGTTAGTAGGAGCAGACCTGACATGCCCATACACACCTGAGGTAAACAGATACACTCACCTGTCAGGGTGTGAGTGCATGTGCCTTCCACTATGTATACTTCTGCATTTGGTGCGTCTATGGGGTTACGTTTCTAACGGGGACGGGTCACTGATAACTTTACTTACTTACTTTACTTACTTAAGCAGACGGTGGAGTTTTTATGTTATGTTCAGTGATCCTACTGTTGATGCCCCGTCTCACTGCATTCACTGAAATAAGATGAACTACAAAGTAAAACTGCTGCAACCTACACAATCGCCATTTATCAAGCGAAAAGATCGTATTACCTCACAGTGCTGACATAGTTTGACAACTAAGGTCACAAATTACGCTGAAACAATCCGTTGAACTTTACTGATCACAGGGAGTCAAACGTACGGATTCTGGTTCCTCTTCCACACCCAAACATAAATGATGGAGTAATTGTCCATATGCAGACAATTCAACAGCCTCCGTCGTCTTTATGCTCAGTTGCCCGTTTGTTTCCTTGGGCCACAGGGCAACCTTAAGAAAGCCACTATAAACCCCATTACAGCTGACGTTAAAGAGGAGTCTGCAGCGGGAGTCCGACCACCCGAACGTCTGCTTGTTGCAGACTCGAGCTTAGATCGCTCCCTGCTCGGACCAAGCTAAGTCCCATGTTCTTCGGGCGTCTATTGATGTGTGTGACCGCGACTCTTCGTGGATCTACAGCTTGTCAGTCTTGCTCGGTCAGCTGCCATTTTCCCATCAGCTTATTCCTGCAGGATGACAGACAAAATGCCCATGCAGCCCACCTACGCCTTCAGTAAAGGGTCTGTGATCTCAATCTGCCCCTTGACCTTCCTGGAACCGTATCTAGTAACTAAACATTAGAGAGGACAGCTGAGCTGATTGGACGATGGCGAAACATAACGTTTATGTGCTCCAACCAACCGTGTTTGATGCCCCTTCTGTTCACAGCAGTTGGTGTGAAACCTCTGAATCCTACAACAGTACTGCTGCCTTTTCAGCTCCACTCACACAGCGAGCTGACTACAAGCAAAGAGCCACTGGAAGTTTAACTCGTTCATCCTTAACCCAGACAATGATCACCTCATTTAGATAAAACACACTATAACCACCGTCACACACTGCAGATCGTCAGCGTTCTGAGGCCGGTGCTCTGCATCTGTTCATGGGCGAGTTCAATGTACTGATCTCAGTCACATCGTAAGGATGTGGGACGAAGACCTGACAGAACGACAGTCGTGTGCAACCCTCTGCTCCCACAGCAGAACGGTACTCGAAGCAAACCTTAGGAATGTGGGTGAGCGCACAGGTTTTAGCTTCTTGGGGCTCGAAGGGAAGAAGAGCAGCATCCCCGCTGCATTGTGGTCTACCGCTGTCACCCTCTGAGTTTATAGCACTACACGTAACTTTATCTTTGCAGGAACACGGTTGAGCTCTCAGTGACGGAGAACAGGGGAAGTGAGCATGAATTAGACAAACTGAGGAAGGATGAGGGGCCCAAGGAAAGGGGACGGGGTGTGGGGCGCAGGGTGGCAGGGGTCGGGGGCTGCACATCAAAGTCGTGTCTGGTAGCGAGCGATTACGAACCGCATTTCAAGAGGGAATTGTTCGCTGCCTAAAAGGTAGGTTTGTGTGTGTGCTGGGTGGAGCAACAGCTTCTTGAGGTCTCTTGCTGGGGGCCGCATTCCTTGTCTGTCATGTACTTTATGGCCCCTTCCAGTTACACACTGCAGCTCTGCCTCGGACACTGAAGGCAGCACATCACCAGCTACTGTGTCAGTTCACACAAGCCCAGGGTAGAAATGTTTCAAGTCACATCAAGGATGACTGTAAAAACAGCCAAACTTCAGTCATTCATACCGTAGCTTCATCTCCTGTCTCACACAAAGAAGGAAAGCACGCTGCTACCAGAACCAGCAGCTCGTGCCTGCTGATCCTAAATCCACACACCAGCCACCTACAGGACATTTAAAAAACCTAGTTCATAAATCACTCAATGACGCAACTGGTTTCCTGTAATCCTACGTTTTGTGTATTTTCAGTAACTTCTAACTAGGTTGAATTCACGTATTATCCAACCAGCTTTGCGCCTTTGTGCTGTCCACACGAGGCACCAACCACCCGGTGAAGTCCAAGCCCCACATCTGAATTAGCAAACGGTTCGCTGACGTCTGAGTGAGGGAGGAGGCCAGCGGACCCACGGAGGACGCTGCACTCAGCCCAGCGTGCTCTCATTCAAGCTTCACTTAATGAGCAGACGCGTCCGCGGGTAAAGTCCTGCGATGCGGCAGGACCCGAGACCTTTAGAAGCCTGGACGTTTACGGTTGGCGCCAACTTAGCAAATGTTGCTCACGCTAAATTCGCCTCACAGAATAACACTGTAACAATGGGTTAATGAACAATATTAACACTCTAGTAATAGGGTTAATTAACACTATTAACACTCTAATAACAGTTAAGTAACGCTAGTAACACTATAGTAATATTTATCACTATTACCACTGTAATAACAGTTAAGTAACGCTAGTAACACTATAGTAATATTTATCACTATTACCACTGTAATAACAGTTAAGTAACGCTAGTAACACTATAGTAATATTTATCACTATTACCACTGTAATAACAGTTAAGTAACGCTAGTAACACTATAGTAATATTTATCACTATTACCACTGTAATAACAGTTAAGTAACGCTAGTAACACTATAGTAATATTTATCACTATTAACACTGTAATAACAGTTAAGTAACGCTAGTAACACTATAGTAATATTGATCACTATTAACACTGTAATAACAGTTAAGTAACGCTAGTAACACTATAGTAATATTGATCACTATTAACACTGTAATAACAGTTAAGTAACGCTAGTAACACTATAGTAATATTTATCACTATTACCACTGTAATAACAGTTAAGTAACGCTAGTAACACTATAGTAATATTTATCACTATTACCACTGTAATAACAGTTAAGTAACGCTAGTAACACTATAGTAATATTTATCACTATTAACACTGTAATAACAGTTAAGTAACGCTAGTAACACTATAGTAATATTGATCACTATTAACACTGTAATAACAGTTAAGTAACGCTAGTAACACTATAGTAATATTTATCACTATTACCACTGTAATAACAGTTAAGTAACGCTAGTAACACTATAGTAATATTGATCACTATTAACACTGTAATAACAGTTAAGTAACGCTAGTAACACTATAGTAATATTTATCACTATTAACACTGTAATAACAGTTAAGTAACGCTAGTAACACTATAGTAATATTTATCACTATTACCACTGTAATAACAGTTAAGTAACGCTAGTAACACTATAGTAATATTGATCACTATTAACACTGTAATAACAGTTCATTGTTGTTGTTGTTGTTATTGTTGTTAACACTTTAATAACGTTGTCATTAACAGCACCAGAAAAGAGGCTAAAACAGAGAATAAAACTAAGCCCAGGTAGGAAAGTTCCTGTCGTTCAAGTTCATTAAGCTCCGTTAAAGTTCCTCTGGACACATTCAGTCCTATATGAGCCCATCTCTGTCGGTACCGGCCAGAACCGTAGTGGGCTACGCTGTGACCTGAAGTCAGACTGTTGATGAACTGATCCCTGATGCGACTGGTTGATTAGCAGAAGGGCTGCAGGTGTGAAAGTGTAAGTCTGGTCCACAACCTGCGTCCCTCAGCAACACGAGAACAGTCACAGACGGGACCGAACGTGGACTATGTGCAACCGCGCGAAGCGGATGTTCGTGAGGGAAAGTGCAGCTCTGCTCAGAAGCTGCTCCGACTTTCCACGCGGCTTCGCGTCCACACCTGTCCGACAGCAGCAGCCAAGCTCGCACACACGAACCCGGGTGTGACCCGGCGGGAAGACCAGGAAACGGGAGGAACCGGGCCGAACCGAACTAACAGCTGCCAGCTCGTGGCCCGCAGCGTCGCTAGCTTACCTGCAATCACTGCCTCGTTAAGCTCATTAGCGCGTGCACCACGAAAAGCGACTGGAAAACGGCAACAGGCCTCGAGCTGGATGGAAAATCGTCAAAGTTTGACGCTCGGCACATGGAAAACTTGCACAACCACTCACACGCGTTGCTCCGCTGCGGGCCGACGTGTCGCGAAGATCGAGTCGAGGCGCTGGAGTTGGTTCAGGAGCGGCTCCGGTCTCTGGCAGGAGTTAGTCACTGTGTGGACAACAGCATGTTGGGCCCCGCTACCCAGCCCGCAACCAGCAACCAGCAGCCCGCCCCTCCCTCTGCCGGTCTGTCGCTCTGCCTGTCTCTTACGTTCTCTCTCTCTCTCTCTCTCTCTCTCTCTCTCTCAGTGTTTCTGTCTCTCTCTCTGTGTGTGTTTGTGTTTCAGTATCTCTCTCTCTCTGTTTCAGTCTCTCTCTCAGTGTTTCTGTCTCTCTCTCTGTGTTTCAGTCTCTCTCTCTCTGTTTCAGTCTCTCTCTGTGTTTCAGTCTCTCTCTCTGTCTGTGTTTGTGTTTCAGTCTCTCTCTCTCTGTTTCAGTCTCTCTCTCTGTGTTTCAGTCTCTCTCCCTGTGTTTCAGTCTCTCTCTCAGTGTTTCTCTCTCTCTCTCTGTCTGTGTTTGTGTTTCAGTATCTCTCTCTCTCTGTTTCAGTCTCTCTCTCAGTGTTTCTGTCTCTCTCTCTGTGTTTCAGTCTCTCTCTCTCTGTTTCAGTCTCTCTCTGTGTTTCAGTCTCTCTCTCTGTCTGTGTTTGTGTTTCAGTCTCTCTCTCTCTGTTTCAGTCTCTCTCTCTGTGTTTCAGTCTCTCTCCCTGTGTTTCAGTCTCTCTCTCAGTGTTTCTCTCTCTCTCTCTGTCTGTGTTTGTGTTTCAGTCTCTCTCTCAGTGTTTCAGTCTCTCTCAGTGTTTCTGTCTCTCTCTCTGTTTGTGTTTCAGTATCTCTCTCTCTCTCTGTTCAGTCTCTCTCTCTGTGTTTCAGTCTCTCTCTCAGTGTTTCTGTCTCTCTCTCTGTCTGTGTTTGTGTTTCAGTATCTCTCTCTGTGTTTCAGTCTCTCTCTCTGTTTCAGTCTCTCTCTCAGTGTTTCTGTCTCTCTCTCTGTTTGTGTTTCAGTCTCTCTCTCTGTGTTTCAGTCTCTCTCTCTGTTTCAGTCTCTCTCTCTGTGTTTCAGTCTCTCTCAGTGTTTCTGTCTCTCTCTGTTTGTGTTTCAGTATCTCCCTCTCTCTGTTTCTTATGTTCTCCCTCCTTCTGTTTCTCTCTAACAACGTAGCCTCTTTCCAGAAAATATGGTGTGTAAATGATGTGTTGTGCTCCGTCGAGGGGGACAATTTGATTGTGAATTGCTGACCCGCTCTATTTTTGGTTTCTTTTGGTTGTTGTTTGACTTTTGAGTTCTTGTTTCCTAATTAAAGGGTCTTAAAATTTAAATTCTCTCTCTATGTTTCAGTCTCTCTCTCTGTGTTTCTTACGTTCTCCCTCTGTCTCTCTCTGGTTCTGTCTGTCTGTGAGCTTCGAGCTTCGGGCTCCTTCCCAGGTGAGCTGTCTGCTCCACCTCTTATCGCTGCGTAGATCGCGCCGCTCAGTTGAGGCGGAGGGTGAAGGAAAGTGAGACGTTCCCCTGGGCGAGGTGGAACCGACAGACACGTTGATGACGTGTTGAAACGGTTCGCATTCTTTTAACACCATCTACTCTCTGCTCATGAGGACACGTTCACCGCATTGAGAACGCAAAAAAACGTTTCACTCGCAGGGAAGCTGTTAGAACACGAGGAACCTGGGAACGTTGGGTTCTTCCTTGGTTACACGGCAATGACTAGAACGTGTAAACATGGATGGAACAAGACTGAAGATTACTTGAAACTACTTCTCGTGTATAACCTTCAGACCTTATTGTATAAATGAAAGGTCAGGTTACACAGGAAGCAGCCTGTGAAATAAAGCATTATTGATTTAGGCGTCACGCATAGACGAGTTCTGTGTGTTGGAGTGTTGGTTACACAAGGACAACAGACATTTCAGCTACATTTTGCTGATAAACCTCTAATTAAGTGAATTTTTGAATGTCAACCCTTAATTTGTATTTGTTTGGGACAGATTTTGACAAAGACACAGTAAATGAGACACAAAACGACCAGAATGAGACAAAACGACCAGAATGAGACAAAACGACCAGAATGAGACACAACGACCAGAATGAGACACAAAACGACCAGAATGAGACACAACGACCAGAATGAGACACAAAACGACCAGATGAGACACAAAACGACCAGAATGAGACACAAAACGACCAGAGGAGACACAACGACCAGAATGAGACACAAAACGACCAGAATGAGACAAAACGACCAGAATGAGACACAAAACGACCAGAATGAGACACAACGACCAGAATGAGACACAAAACGACCAGATGAGACACAAAACGACCAGAATGAGACAAAACGACCAGAATGAGACACAACGACCAGAATGAGACACAAAACGACCAGAATGAGACAAAACGACCAGAATGAGACAAAACGACCAGAATGAGACACAACGACCAGAATGAGACACAAAACGACCAGAATGAGACACAAAACGACCAGAATGAGACACAACGACCAGAATGAGACACAAAACGACCAGATGAGACACAAAACGACCAGAATGAGACACAAAACGACCAGAGGAGACACAACGACCAGAATGAGACACAAAACGACCAGAGGAGACACAAAACGACCAGAATGAAACACAAAACGACCAGAGGAGACACAACGACCAGAATGAGACACAAAACGACCAGAGGAGACACAACGACCAGAATGAGACACAAAACGACCAGAGGAGACACAAAACGACCAGAATGAGACACAAAACGACCAGAGGAGACAAAACGACCAGAATGAGACAAAACGACTAGAATGAGACACAAAACGACCAGAGGAGACAAAACGACCAGAATGAGACAAAACGACCAGAATGAGACACAAAACGACCAGAGGAGACACAACGACCAGAATGAGACACAAAACGACCAGAGGAGACACAACGACCAGAATGAGACACAAAACGACCAGAGGAGACAAAACGACCAGAGGAGACACAACGACCAGAATGAGACAAAACGACCAGAATGAAACACAAAACGACCAGAATGAAACACAAAACGACCAGAATGAGACACAAAACGACCAGATGAGACACAAAACGACCAGAATGAGACAAAACGACCAGTATGAGACACAAAACGACCAGAGGAGACAAAACGACCAGAGGAGACAAAACGACCAGAATGAGACAAAACGACCAGAATGAAACACAAAACGACCAGAATGAGACACAAAACGACCAGAGGAGACAAAACGACCAGAATGAGACAAAACGACCAGAATGAGACACAAAACGACCAGAATGAGACAAAACGACTAGAATGAGACACAAAACGACCAGAGGAGACAAAACGACCAGAATGAGACACAAAACGACCAGAATGAGACAAAACGACTAGAATGAGACACAAAACGACCAGAGGAGACAAAACGACCAGAATGAGACACAAAACGACCAGAATGAGACAAAACGACCAGAATCAGACACAAAACGACCAGAGGAGACAAAACGACCAGAGGAGACAAAACGACCAGAATGAGACACAAAACGACCAGAATGAAACACAAAACGACCAGAATGAGACACAAAACGACCAGAATGAGACAAAACGACTAGAATGAGACACAAAACGACCAGAGGAGACAAAACGACCAGAATGAGACACAAAACGACCAGAATGAGACAAAACGACCAGAATGAGACAAAACGACCAGAATGAGACACAAAACGACCAGAGGAGACAAAACGACCAGAGGAGACAAAACGACCAGAATGAGACAAAACGACCAGAATGAGACACAAAACGACCAGAAGGAGACAAAACGACCAGAATGAGACACAAAACGACCAGAGGAGACACAAAACGACCAGAATGAGACACAAAACGACCAGAGGAGACAAAACGACCAGAGGAGACACAACGACCAGAATGAGACAAAACGACCAGAATGAAACACAAAACGACCAGAATGAGACAAAACGACCAGAATGAGACACAAAACGACCAGAGGAGACAAAACGACCAGAATGAGACAAAACGACTAGAATGAGACACAAAACGACCAGAGGAGACAAAACGACCAGAATGAGACACAAAACGACCAGAATGAGACAAAACGACCAAAATGAGACACAAAACGACCAGAGGAGACAAAACGACCAGAGGAGACAAAACGACCAGAATGAGACAAAACGACCAGAATGAGACACAAAACGACCAGAAGGAGACAAAACGACCAGAATGAGACACAAAACGACCAGAGGAGACACAAAACGACCAGAATGAGACACAAAACGACCAGAGGAGACAAAACGACCAGAATGAGACACAAAACAACCAGAGGAGACAAAACGACCAGAATGAGACACAAAACGACCAGAGGAGACAAAACGACCAGAATGAGACACAAAACAACCAGAGGAGACAAAACGACCAGAATGAGACACAGCAGTAACGGACAGTGACACCGCTTCACTTGTTAGCTTGTTAGTTTGCCAATAATTAATGTCGTAAAATCCTTTAGGCTCCAGGAACAGAAACCGAAGTGAACAATATCTGAAATTCATACAGTTCTGACTGTGGATGATGAATGGGATGCGCATGCGCGGCGAACAACCCGGAAGCGGACGCTTCTCTTGCTGCCCAGACGGTTCTCCAGCGAAGCAGCGCAGTTAGAGCGAGCATGCAGCTGCACTTCAGTAAAGAGATTCTACCGGACTCTGTCGGCTCAGACGTTCAGAACCTCAACAAGTTCAACGAGCAGGTAAACGCAGCTCGATTCAGCGCGACTCCGAGTTTTTAGTGCGGAGTCAGCGGAAGCGAGTCGGACTGAGCTAATGGCTGAGCTTCTGCCCCGACGTTTGGAGAATAACCGCCCCAGGTTCTGCTTGGACCCACTGGCCAGCAGTTGTCCAGAGCAGAACACAAGTAGAACACACACGACACCAGAATCCAAGTAATCCAAATAATTGAATGTTTTAAACCTGGCTACCTGGCAAATCTGAAACTACGTTGTGTGATGCACCTACTGTTAGTGAACCCTGTCACACGATTCAAAGTGAAATCTGTGTCTGTCCAGAACCGTGGACACTGAATATGACATTTACACTGAAGCGTCTCCTGAATGGACTGAGTCACTCTGCAGGTCTTAATGTACCTGTAATAACCTAAAATGTAAGCAAATGGCACAATATCACCAATGTTTTGCTGATGTGAAATGTCATTTAACAGTTGTAGTTATATGCATAAGTAAATATTAGTTTGTCATTTGATATGGTACATGCTGTAAAAGAGTTATTTCCTTTCACTCTTTTATGTTGTGCAGCAGTTTCTCCGTCTCGTTGAGATTCTGTTCCAGTTCCTGCTGGAGCCTAAAGAGGTGAGTGTTCAACGTTACCCTTCGTGACTGAGCCCAGGCTTCTGAGTGTGTGAGCTGATTTCATGGATTTGTGTGTCTGTGTGTAGACAGAGCGGTTGATGCAGCAGCTGACAGAGTTTGCAGGGGAGCATGGGATGAGTGCTGGTCCTCTCAGGAACCTGATGAAGAGCATCCTCCTGGTGCCACAAGGTACAGAAACGCACAGAACGTTTGCGTGGAAGTGATGTGCTGGTTTGTTGTTGGGCTGTTCGTCGCCTCCGTCCGCTCGACGTTCGAGTTCAGAGCACGGATGGATGTTTTTTCTTCTGGTAAAGTCCATCATTGCGGCTACATTTACCTGCACTGAAGTGTTTTGTAGTTTGGCAGGTGAATGCAAGCATGTTGACCTGTCCAGACGCTCCATGACTTGGCCACACGGTTGTGAAGGTCACAGCATGTTTTCTCATCGCCAAACCCAAATCAGTCTTACTGACCTGTTAATACATAAAACTAGGAGCATATTTCCTTACGAGTTTGACAGATAGCTATCAGGCACCGTTAAAGACTGTCTGTCACTTATTCCCATCCAAACTAAACGTGCTGTAGAACGTGCGTTAAAGCTTTCGTTTCTCGTTTCTTTAGTGGCAACCTTATTACACAATCATCTTATTTTTATAGAGCAGGCCGTCATGTATCTCTGATCTGATTTTCCCACAGCACTTAAACCTTGACAGGTTCGTAGAAAAGCTCCAGTAACAGGAATGTTCAGGTTTTAGTGGCAGTAATTCTCATGTTATCTTCTCAGGAGCCCTGAAGAAAAGCCTGACAGCTGAGCAGATCAAAGAAGACCTTGTGACATTAGGTACATGTCTGAAACCAATGAATTCGTGGTTGCGCCACGTTTGAAACAGTAGCTGAGTGTAGCTGCAGGACACTGTTCTCCGATGACGCCCTTATCTCCTCATTGTCTGCTTCATCTGTTGTCTCCTTAGGACTAAATGAGGACAAGGCCACTCATTTTTCAAAGCAGGTAAAACACAGATACTTGGTGGTTTTATTTTCAGATTTGTACTATTTCCAAGTGGTTGAGGGCCGTTTGAAGCCTTGACGAGCCCTCAGCTCCGTTCTCGTCTGTGCTTTGCAGTGGGGGGAGAACCATGCGGCTCTGTCCAGGCTTGCTGTGGCGCAGACCTTACTCATCAACCAGCTGGTGGATATGGACTGGAAGTTTGGAGGTAGGATGAACCAGAAGGTTCTGAAAACGGCGTCTCTGTCCTGTGAGCTGCCGGGCGCATACATGAATTCTGATGGACTCGTGTCTAATAGGCCTCATTAGGGTTTGAATGAATGCTAACAGTCTGGCCCAGACGGGGATTAGCATGACATTCAAACATACTGTGCTTCAGCTTGTGCTCAGTGCTGCTCGTCGCTGTGCTCGAGTTGCCTGGGCCATTGATTTGCAAAATCTCCAGCCAGACAAAGAGACTGCTTCTCTGCATGATGCCAGCGCGTCGGCTGCATCTAGTCACACTTCTGTCCACACTAGTCTGAAACAAGGACGCGATTTTCTGCGTATTCCTTGATCAACTTCATTGTATGTAGTAAAGATAAGCCCATTTGGGCCTTGTTTAAGTCTGAGGCTGCTGGGGTGGTTTTCTTGAATTCTGTCTGTCGTTGTTTAGTCTCTAGTCTAGTTTCTAGTACAGATGTGTCTTCTGAACCTGAGCTGCTTCCTCAGGAGAGAAGCTTCCATAGCTGAAGCCTCTGCCTCCCGTTCTACACGGAGAAGCTCTCGGAAGCTCAAGTAGAAGTGTTTGGAAGGTGTGAAGGGTTTTAGACTTACTTACTTACTACATCCTCTTAGTCAAGGCTTTACAGCCGTCCAGTCAAGAAGGAACAAATGTGTGGACGCTTTTTCAGCATCGTAGGTGTCTAAAGGACAGAACCTGGTCAAACATGACTCCTCACAGTAACACCTCAGTCCCTCTGACTGCCTGAGTAGAGAAGGATCACCCATAACGTGCTGAGCCATTCACGGGATTGTTTTACATGTCAGTGTACAGATGTAAGTGCGTTAAAGCCCAAAGCTGTTGTTGGTCGACTGTATGGACCTGAGAGTCATGTTGGGTTTGTCTGATCCCCGCAGTGACTGTCGGCACCAGCGAGGTTCATAAAGTGGGCAATATCTTCCTGCAGGTATGATCCGCCTCCTCCTCCCACGGTTACACGTCCCTGTGCTCACCTGTGTTCAACGCAATGTTTGTCCTCTTGCAGCTGAAACTGGTGGTCAGGAAGGGGACTTCAACAGAAAACGTCTACATGGGTGAGTGGCCAAACCAGGGCTTCCGCTGAGCAGCATCGCCAGAATCTCACCCGCCCGACTTACAGTAGACGACACAATTAGTGAAAGAACCGATTACAGCAGCGATTCCGCTTGGTTTCCACATGAAGGAAGGATGATCTACGAATTACAGGATCAGATGTGGCTCAAAGCCGTAGTAGTACAGTAGTAGTACTAGTAGTAGTACTAGTAGTAGTAGTAGTAGTAGTACAGTAGTAGTACTAGTAGTAGTACTAGTAGTAGTAGTAGTAGTACAGTAGTAGTATAGTAGTAGTACAGTAGTAGTACAGTAGTAGTACTAGTAGTAGTAGTAGTAGTAGTATATTAGTAGTACAGTAGTAGTACTAGTAGTAGTAGTAGTAGTAGTAGTACTAGTAGTATAGTAGTACTAGTAGTATAGTAGTACTAGTAGTAGTACTAGTAGTATTAGTAGTAGTACTAGTAGTATTAGTAGTATTAGTAGTAGTACTAGTAGTATTAGTAGTAGTACTAGTAGTATTAGTAGTAGTACTAGTAGTATTAGTAGTAGTACTAGTAGTATTAGTAGCAGTACTAGTAGTATTAGTAGCAGCACCCTCCGTTTATCCGGCTCCTGTTTCTTCTTTCTCTCCTCCAGAGCTGACGCTGCCTCAGTTCTACGGCTTCCTTCATGAGATGGAGAAGGCCCAGGCCAGCATGGAGCGTCTCAGCTGACCCGTGACCGTCCTGCTTAACCTGACACACGCATCATCTGTCGTGAAATGTCTTTAGCCAATGGGATTTGAAATGTTATTGATCCTGTCTTGTTTTGGAGAGAAACTGCTTTTCCTGTATCTACGGTAACAAACAGAATGTGTCATATTGAAGAACGCGTTTCTGGCTTGAGCGTCATCATTTCTTGGCGACGTGCGACGGAACCAGCTGACAACACGGACGCTGGCGTTTTAGCTTGTGGATGACACGGATGCTAATCTTGACAGTTCGGGACAGTTTCCAGTTTGAAATGATTATTCAGACCTGGGTGTTGTGCGTCTCCTCAGTTGTGCTTCTCTGACCCGTGGAATCGATGCCTTCATCAGACAGACTCTTCCTCTTTCTGTTTCCTTGTGTGACCCAACATGATGCTGCGTGTTCTTATCTGGACGGAGCCTCTGTGCTCAGCTCAGAACCATAAGTAATAATAAACTGAAGCTGAACGGACTCGTCCTCTCTTGTTCTGTGTTGCGGTGCAGCTTTGGCCTTTGTTGTTGTTGTTAGACGCCGTTTGTGTAATTGCGCGTGTTTGGGCTGTGGGAGGAAACAACCCAGAGACACAGGAATCGCACCGTGGAAGCCACAGCGGGAGGAGGCCGCTTGTCACGGCCTTCCACCAGATGCCACCCAGACCCAGCGGGTGGACCGAGAAGGACTCGCTGGACCATCACAGCCGCTGCTGCAGGGAATGTGAAGATGAGCTGCCGTAATGTGGAGGTGGCATCGTTTTACTATTTCAGAACCTGTGTCTGTACAACACACCAGGGTTTGGGTCCGGTCCGCTGACGGTGTTTTGGGGCTTCTGTGGAAATTAAAGGGACCATTATTAGCTTCAAACAAAATGTTATGCTAATGAAATAACAGACGAATCAACCGCTGCTAATAATGGCTAATAAATTACCTGTTAATGTTCATTGAAGTGATACATAACTATTGTCCCTGCTAATATAGAGAACAAATCCCACTGGAGCAAGCTTCATTCATAAATTCATACATTTTTCTTCTCATCTTCACGTTAATGACGTCTTAATAACAATGATGATGTCACGTTGTTTGACCTCCTGATCCTGATCCTTTAAAGCCGCCAGCTTCCTGTTTGTTTCCGTTGTGTGTGTTTTATGAATCTCTGGTCTTTGTCATGCATCTATGATGCGTGTTTTCTCACTTGAGATTAGCTACCATTCACCATTCAGCCTCAGTCATCCAGATGATGTTGTCACGGCAACTGACTGTTGCAGCACTGGCTCATGTTTGCTCTTTGACCATGACATTTTCAGGAGAACAGGGTCCTGGTTCCTGATGATCAGCTGGGAACAGGGTTGCAGTAGTGGACATGGGGCCTTCAGTCCTGCTGGATTCAGACTTTTAGCCACTGTGTGTTTTAGTGACGATGGATGGAAACTGAAAACATGTTACTGAGGAACGCAACACAACAGGTGAAAACCAAAGCGAAAGCTAAATGGGGAGATAATGAGACGGTGGAGAGCCGCAGAGGATCAAATCAACCACAACAGAACAAATTAGGAGGAAGGACCCAAAAGCTAAGGCTGCTGCGTGTTAAACCCTGATCCAGTCCGACGGCCATCTTTGACCCCCCTGTCTGACAGGAGAGAGGCAAGGAGCCGAGCCAGTGCTCACAGTGGTCCAAGCGGCGCTCAGGGAGCTGGTGTGTTGCTCACATGACACATGAGAGGAAACAGAGCCAGTGGACGGTCTCGCTGTGGCTCGTGCTGCTCACTGGGGAACCAGCGCTGCTTGGAAACGGGTCTTACTGAAACACACCTGCAGCCTCAACATCTACTTTTCGGTTTCTAACCTTCACCACATCCTTTCTTGGCCTGTGAACTGAGCTGTTACGTTGCTTCTGTCACGTGACAGAAAGCTTTCCTCATTTCCGTCTACACTCTTGCATAACATCCAACTTGGAAGCGGTTTAGAGGCTTAATTTTAGATGATGTGTATCTGAACGGCTGCTTCCCACAGCCAGAAACCAGAGGAACGAGCTGCTGATCCTTATCAGCCAGATTAGGCTGAACCGCGGCTCCAGCAGCGACGCGTCTGGGTTTGGTTTGTCGGTGTAGACAAACAGTCGATAGTTTGTGGCGTTATCGTCGTTCTGATCATTGTGGCCGTGTGGACTCAGCTGATGTCTCATCCAGTCACACGTGGAAGTTGAAATTCATATTAAGAACACAAACGGCCACGGTCCTGGTGTCTGCAGGTTCTCTAGGTTCTCCATCCTCATCTGTCTCCTGTTTCCTCCTGTTTCCTCCACTGAACTGATCTCAGAATCTGTATAAACACAATCAGCTGACATCCAGCGTTTCACTGCTTTCGCTCACATCGTTGTTGTTTCTCCAGCTGGTTGTTGTGAACGCGTCTGTTTTCTCTCTTGCTTTTCTCGCATCTTCTGGTTCTGTTGCTTCGTTTTGTTTTTCGAGGAGGACCATCGCTGTTGACCGTGTTATTGTCGTCATGGATTCCTGCTCTGCTCTTCTCAGACTCTTCTGCTGTGTCTCCTGGTGTTGGGCAAACGAATCTTCGGGTGGAACAGCGACATCTGGTGTCTCACCGGAGTCACCATGTGGTTCTCAGTGAAGGGCTGTGATGATGCCCGTCCTCAGACAGAAACCCGAGCCCATGACATGTGATGTGGGATGTGTGTAGTTCTAGCTACTGCTTGGCCTTACTTCCCCCTGGCGTTCATGAACTGAACATACTATACTTCACTGCTTCTGCTCACGGCCATTGTTGGGGGATCATCCGGCTCGTGTCAGCACGGCGATACAAACGGTGCAGACGAATGAGAGGGCAGAACAGGGGTGGCAGGTAACCGTGACAACCGGCTGGACTCAGTGACCATGAGCAGAAATAAACCTCTGGAGCAAACAGAGGTTCATGATTTCCAGCAGGAACTCTGGGACATTTTCTAACTTATTCCTTATGAACGGCTCAGTGGAGCTTCTCCCTGGTAGAGGACCAGGTTCTGGTCCAGCTGCCACCGGCTCCTCCAGCTGATGGGTTCACACTCAGAGGCCACACCGTTCCGATCTCACCTTGCACACTTCACCGTTTGCAGGAATTCAGCGTCTTGAGCGTTCTCGTCCAGTCCGTGACTTCAGGTCCTCAGGAGTCAACTGTCTCCACCAGTGTGAACAGCTTCTGGCCCTTCTCTGTCTCCATCATCGCAGCCTTGGGAAACAATGATTCCTGTGCATTTCTGTGTGAACATCATTGGGACAGGCCCGTGGCTCATCACACGATGGGACGGGCATGGTTACCAAGGCAACCCCGTCAGGCCAAGCAGCCTAAGCCTGGTAGCTAAGCAACAGAAGCCCAGCAACGAAATATGTATAGGGATGATAAAGAGAGTTTAATTATGGCTAAGTCACAGAGCAACAGCTCCTCGTACCACTAGAGGGCGCTGCCGCTGAATAAAGCTTCACTGTGGCGCTGCAGAACCTCCACAGTGAGCTGACTGCTCTGCAGACAGGCTCACCTTTGCCTTTATTCCTGAAAACTTACTGGGATCGTCTGAATTGGCCTCTAACATGGCGCCTCCGCTTCTTTTATATGGACATATCTGCATTCGTTTTTGTCGCTCTGGTAGCTTGGTGGCGTCTCCAGGCCTCCAGCTCTTTAACGAGCGTAACGGGCCACAGTTGGTTCAGGTGTTTGGATCAACACAGACTCATAATGTGACTCAGTTTTACTGCCACTGCTTAATTCATAATAATGTCACAAGGGGGTTGGGTGACAGGTTCCAGGATGTGATTATTTCAGTTCTAGTGCTTTTTCAGGCCTGTGCAGCGTTTTGGTTTTGAGTTCTGAGCTCTTTGTGCGTTTCGTTTGTCTTCGCCTGTTACTCTGTGGTGAATTAAATCAGATCTGTTCTCTTACACTGAGACGTCCTCATTTACACAACCTGTAATTATTTCATTTTTCAGGGTACAAAGTTCATATTTGGCAGATATGTTAACTTTCATACAGGGATTCTACATAAGATAAGATCTATATCACATTTATATTACATTATATTTTGCAGTGCAACTGCCAAAGACACAATATTTGACGAAAACTTGAAACAGCAACAACTTGATCAGCAGAATCTGAGTCTGAACTGAAATCCTTCCAATGTAAACGATCAAGCTGACTTGATCTGCGATGCTTTGGTGCCGTTGTAACTGCATGTATGTGCGTGTATGTTACAGGTTTGGCTCATCAGAGCTGGTTTACGTCATATGTCATGTGATGCACGGTTACGTATCCTTTACATTTGATGGATTTCAGTTCAGACCCTGGTTTTTATTGAGCAAGGTCATTTTTCCTGAAGGAGAGAGTTTGAATCGCTGCACATCTGCATTAAATGGAAGCTCTGGGTCTGAGTTGCTTTCAGAGCTGAAGGCTGTTGTAGCCTGCGGGGCCTTAATGGAGGTTCCTCTAGAACCAGGCTTGGACTGCTGTCACACGCTGGACAAAAGATAAACCAAGAAGATCTCCCCACAGTGAAAAACACTCGTCCACTCGTCCCTGATTTGGACGTAAGCGTTTAATCTGATTGTTCATGGTCGATGGAGCTGAGGCTGAATCACTGAATCCTCCTTCAGCTCGTGGTCGACAGGTCACCTACCTACAGCTTTGAAGCTGACAAACCAACTAACAGGGTGTAAACGCTGAGGACTTGGCTCTGAAGCGTTGGCCCCACAAACCCAGCAGGTCAATCATGTAATACAAGCCACACCTCCCCGTTGGGATCCTGTTAATTCCCACATCAGCTGTTGTGTTGGATTTGTCTCTTGTTTCATCCTTCGCTCGTGTGTCTTCTTGCTTATTCCACTTGTTTGTGCCTGATGCTTGTTCTCCTTTTCCCCAACCTCCAGCTTTTCCTTCACAGTTTGTACGTTCGCTAGTGTTTTGTCATTTATTTGGATTGTGTCTCATTGCGTTGTAGGGTTAGGGTTTTTGTTTTGTTTCCTGGAATCTTGCCAGTGAATTTGAGTTGACAGACAGTACGTCTCAGAAGTGAGTCCACCCCTCACATTTCTTGTAAACATTTAATATATCTTTTCATGTGACAACACTGAAGAAATGACACTTTGCTACAATGTAAAGTAGTGAGTGTACAGTTTGTATAACAGTGTAAATTTGCTCCAAACACAGCCATTAATGTCTAAACCCCTGGCACGAAAGTGAGGACACCCCTAAGTGAAAATGTCCAAATTGGGCCCAAAGTGTTGATACTTTGTGTGGCCTCCATTACTTCCAGCACCACCATAACCCTCTTGGGCATGAATTCACCAGAGCTTCACAGGCTGCCATTGGAATCCTCGTCCAGCTGGTGGATGTTAGAGACCTTGCGCTGCTCCACCCTCCGCTTGAGGATCCCCACAGATGCTGAAGGTTTAGGTCTGGAGACACGCTTGCATCCATCACCTTTACCCTCAGTTCCTTTAGCAGAGCAGTGGTCGTCTTGGAGTGTGTTTGGGGTCGTTGGAATACTGCCCTGCGGCCCAGACTTCGAAGGGAGGGGACCATGTTCTGCTTCAGTATGTCACAGTACATGTTGGCGTTCATGGTTCCCTCAATGAACTGTAGCTGCCCAGCAGCACTCATGCAGCCCCAGACCATGACACTCCCACCACCGTGCTTGACTGTAGGCAAGACGCACTTTTCTTTGTACTCCTCACCTGGTTTCCACACACGCCTGACACCATCTGAACCAAATAAATGTGTCCTGGTCTCATCAGACCACAGGACACGGTTCCAGTACCCATGTCCTTAGTCTGCTTGTCTTCAGCAAACTGTTTGCAGGTTTTCTTGTGCATCATCTTTAGAAGAAGCTTCCTTCTGGGACGACAGCCCTGCAGACCAGTTTGATGCAGTGTGCGGCGTATGGTCTGAGCACTGACAGGCGGAGCCAGACCTTTAACCTCTGCAGCGATGCTGGCAGCGCTCATACGTCTGTTTCCCAAAGACGACCTCTGGATACGACGCTGAGCACGTGCCCTCAGCTTCGACCACAGCCTGTTCTGAGTAGAACCTGTCCTGTTAAAGCGCTGTCTGGTCTTGGCCACCGTGCTGCAGTCTTCTTCGAGCCTAGATCATCTTTAAATAGAGCTTCTGTTTTTCAGATCCTCTGTGAGGTCTTTGCCATGAGGTGCCATGTTGAACTTCCAGTGACCAGTATGAGAGAGTTTAACACACCTGAGACCTCGTAACGCTAACAAGTCACATGACACCACGGAGGAAAAATGGTTAATTGGGCCCAATTTGGACATTTTCACTTAGGGGTGTCCTCACTTTTGTTGTCAGGGGTTTAGACATTAATGGCTGTGTTTGGAGAAAAAAAAAAAAAATTAAATATTTACAGAAAATGTGAGGGATGGACTCACTTCTGTGACGTACTGTAGGTTCAGGCCTGAAAACTAGCTTAGACTGCAAATGCTGTCGTATGTGGCTAAAGGCTAATTATGACTGTCCCCATATGAGAACGGGCTGTGGTTTGACTTAAAACTCTCATTGCTCCTCTGCCTCGGTTGTACTGTTAGTTGTGTCAATGATGTGCGAGAGACTAAAGAAGGTTCCTGAAGGTTCCTGAATCCAAAGCCAAAGGCCAAAGATGTTGTCTTTACTGCAATAGACAAAATGTCAGATGATCCGATCTTGGGACGGTTCACGACCTGGATGAGGCCTCAGCAAACTGACAGCAGCAGTTTCAACACTTGTGGGATTTGACTGTGTGTCAAACATACGAAAAAGAGGAAGAAGAAGAAGAAGGGACAGTTTCACAGAGAAGGAAACTGGACACAGCTGGAAGGACCGAACACAGACTCTCGTGTCCTCTACCGTGACCTCCTTGACTCCAAGGCCCAAATAAAGGGAATGAAGGAACCGAGTCTGTGCTGCCGCGTCTCAAACAGTTTCCTTCACGATCAAATATTTCTCTACATGGACTTATTTAGAAAAATTACTGTTGGTTTCCCACCAGCTGTCGTCAACGGACTCATGAGTCGCAACGACAGAGAAACCAGGGGACCAGGACAAGAAACTAAGTGTTTTGAAACACACTTTCACTTCCCATCATGGAAGTTATTTTCATCCTGTCAGTAAAGCTGCTTTTTTTCTTATTCCTATGGGGAAAGACCGAGGTCTTCACAAACATAACGACCCAGTTTGGACTCAACTGAACAACAGACACTCACTGAACAAACACACACACTGATCACTGCAAACTCGCTGAATGATAAGGAGATGCTGTGTGTTAGGTTTTACACTGAAAAAACAAGAAACAGCCAACGAACAGACAAAACGTTGACAACGACCAAAAACTGAGATACATAACTGACAGAAACAAAAATAAGGGATGAAGCATCAATGCAAAATGTAATCAACAAAGGAGCCATTAAGGTGCGAGGATGGGACTGAAATGATTAAATGAAGAGGAAAAAGCTGAAAGACTAAGAGAAACATTTTGACAATGCAAGTGCTTTTATTTTGGCATGTTTTACAGCTTTTACTAATTGGTGCCCTTCCTGTAAGCTTTGAGGCGTTCTATTTTTGACTTTTATTGTGAAATATATTCCTATGTTTATACTTGAGTAGTGACTGGGTTAATTTCTCATCGACTCCACTATCACATTCAAATCCTATTTGTCATATACTCCGTTTGAAATGCAGTGAAATGCGAAGAATATGAAATTTAAATATCGTAATTTAATAGACAATATTCAAATAAATAGTAATAATAATAAGAAGAAGAATTACACAACTGCAGAAGATATAGGAGACTTTTAAACTTTACACAAATAATAAAATATAGAGTTGGTAGTCGGTAGAAGCAGCCTGTCCCACCACAGTGCTGACGTCATGCTACCATGAACGGTCCTGTTATGGATCAGAACTCTGGCTGGCTATGGTTGGGTCTGACTGGGTCTGGTAGGGTGTGGATTGGATCTGGTTGGATCCTGTTTGGGTTTGGTTGGATCTGTTTGGCTCTGGTTGGGTGTGGATTGGATCTGGTTGGATCCTGTTTGGGTTTGGTTGGGTCTGACTGGGTCTGGTAGGGTGTGGATTGGATCTGGTTGGCTATGGTTGGGTCTGACTGGGTCTGGTAGGGTGTGGATTAGATCTGGTTGGCTCTGGTTGGGTGTGGATTGGATCTGGTTGGCTATGGTTGGGTCTGACTGGGTCTGGTAGGGTGTGGATTGGATCTGGTTGGATCCTGTTTGGGTTTGGTTGGGTCTGACTGGGTCTGACTGGGTCTGGTAGGGTGTGGATTGGATCTGGTTGGATCCTGTTTGGGTTTGGTTGGATCTGTTTGGCTCTGGTTGGGTGTGGATTGGATCTGGTTGGATCCTGTTTGGGTTTGGTTGGATCTGTTTGGCTCTGGTTGGGTCTAGTTGCTCCTCGTTCTGCTGAAGTCCTGTCAGCTCCTTTTTCTCGCTGACACCCAGGAGGACGCTGTTCAGAGGCTTCTCTTCTTAACTGCAGCTTGTTTGGGCTGGATGCTGTGATGGACAGCAGCTTTTTCAGGAGGGTTACACTGTGAACTCTTGATTGAAGAGCTGTGTCTGTTTTAAAGGTGGTACCTTAAAATGAGGCGTCAGTTTGAACAGGTTGAGTGGTTCAGCAGGTTTCTACCCTCATCTGTGGGGGTTGGTGCACAGTGAGGATAACGCGGTGAGGACACATTAGCTGTAGCATGATTAATGGGTTAGGGTTATAACTAAACAAAAAACGATACAAATTAATACGGTGCAAGTAACAAGGCCTGTGAACATAGGAAGATATAACCTAAATAGAAATGTACAAAACCGCCTGGCGTCTGTATTAGAAGGTCAAATAATATAGTCATAGAAGGGAGAGCTTGGTCTCTTGGCTCCATCTGAAGTAACTTCAGGAAGCAGTGAATTTTCCCCTATGGGCCTTCTTCTCTTTAATGGTTTCACCGGAGGCCTGGAAACTCTGCAAAGGTGAACATGTGTTTATGCTAAGTCCGTTTCTCTGAGTCGGTTCTGACCTACTGCCCTGACGGCGGGGACCCTGTCTTCTATCAGCTGGTGGTCAGAGGAACTAAAACCATGTTTTGTGTTGTTACAGCGCGAACGTCACGTCGTGGATTCTCGTTTATTGTCGCTGTCGTGCGGCGAACGAGCAGCAGCGCACGCGACGCGTGTTGCTCATTTCTGCTTCCTGTGTTTGACGCGTAGCAGCCGCGTGCACGTCCCGTGGACTGAGTCCGACCGGCTGCACTGGAGCAGCGTCGCCACCTTTGTTCGCGTGCGCGGAGCCGCCGGATCCGTCCTTAAACAGGAGGAAGCGATGACGGCAACAGGTGTCCGCTCGCCCCCCATCAGGCCGCGGAGGAGAAGAGGAGGAAGTCCGCTCCTGCCAGGACGCGTCCGCCTGTTGCGCTGACGGAGAACCGACAGGCAAACCGTTAATGTGGCGTGGAAGCTGCGCCTCGCATCCCCTTTCTCTGCCCCAGAAGAGGAAGAGGAGGCGGGAGGAGGGGGCGGTGACAAACATCCCCACGGGACAGGCCGACTACCCACGCTGTTAACAGGTGTGTCTGAGGAGGATCACCGGCCGATCCCTGCGCTCCCGGGCCGCTCGTCTGGGCCATTGTTGCAGCCGAAATTACGCCCAGACGCTGGTTCGGAGTTAAACGTGCGCGTGTTGCTTTGCTCCATCGGTGCGTAAAAGCCGAGGAGGAAGCAGCAGGAGGTGGAAGCAAACAACGGACGCGCAGCTCTGGACGGGCCGCTTCAGAGCCCACATACACATGTGGACGTAGGTTCGCTTCAGCAGATTGGTTGGACCCATTTCACCCCCTGGCGAAAAGACTGGGAGCCGCTGTCGGTGCCTTGTTTGGGCCCAACCGAACCGCACTGTGTGCAATTTGAGTGAACACAACGTGGGTTTTTCTAATGACAACGAGAGGAGGCAGCGGTGCGGACGCGGTCTCCGCCTCCACGGCCACCAACCACCAGCACCAGCAGAGGAGCCGGCGCTCCGGCAGCGGGGCGGAGATGTTCGGCGAATTTCAGGACTGGTGCCTGCGGACGTACGGAGATTCCGGCAAGACCAAGACCGTGACCCGGCGCAAATACAACAAAATCCTCCAGACCCTGCTCCAGGGGGACGAGGAGAACAGCCGCGGCGTGTTTCTGCACGACAAGGGCAACAGCCACATCAACGCCAAATTTAAATTCTGGGTCAAGTCCAAGGGCTTCAGGGTCGGAACCCTGCAGGACGGAAAGAGCGGCTCGGCGGACGGGCCGGTGCTGTACGTCCCCATCAAGGCTACGGTTGGTGCCTGTTCCTCTTTCACTCTGTGCGCGTGTGCGTCCATGTGTGTCCCGCTCCGCCGCGTGACTGTTTGCCACTATTAGACTCATTTGACTGGAGAAATAAGGCGCGTGCATGTGTGCGTGTGTGTGGGACGGAACTTCCTGGCCCGCTGCCAGACCGAACACCTGTTGCTCGCAGTGGTTCCGCCTGTTCAGCGGAGTCTTTACCTGCAAATCAGCGACATCAGACATGAGGGCGTTTAATAATGGTCTCACAAATGAAATAGGATGTTTATACAGTAAGTATCAATATTAAAGTGTTTGGTCAGAAAATGATAAAAGCACAATTGGTGAACATGCTCAGACACAGAACAGCATGTGGTTCTGAAGTCACCTCGCCTGCCTGAGCCACCGCGTCCTAAGGTCCAGGCTCAGTTCTGTTGGCGTGTTTCTGTGTAAAAGGCAGCTGATGTGTGCTCTACTGCTACTTGAGGCCTGTTCTGTCTGGGAATCCTCTCGCCCCTTCTGCTTCCAGCCTCCGGCCTAATGTTAGTCAAAGTCTGCTCTGGGGCAGGAACCTGGTTCTGCAGTTGGCTCCAGGGTTCTGCGGTGAGAAACACAAGGCCCATGGCAGCAGACGGGACGCGCCGCCCCGCCTGGTGCCACGTCGTTGGTTGCCTTCACTGACCCAATACTTGTGTCGTGGGGACGTGTCCTAATGGGCTTTACACCAATAGCTGACTCATAAACTGAGCGCAGAACGTTTTCTCTCAGGTTCGATGGCCCAGGTCAGCAGAGGTGCTGCGTTCAGGTTCTTTTCGGGTTTCTTGAAACCAGAGTAGGTCCACACGGCTGACGCTCGCTGCTCTCTAACAGCTCAAGCCTGTGACCCAAGTCCTTCCTCCTGTCGTTGCAAAACGTGTGGCAGAATTTTCATTGCAGCTTTTATTAGAAATTTCAAGGTTAATAATCACAGTATTGTCAGGCAAACCATGGTTCAGCGCTAAGTAGCTGTGAATTATCTCCCTAACTTACATGTCATCTCCCAAACCGTAAGCATTGACACAACACGTGATGTTGTTCCCCCTGCTGTGAGTGTGACAGTCAATCGAGTTCGCCTCACCTCTCGCACCAACACGGGCAGGTTGTTGGAGTCATTAAGGTTCAGACTGAGTCATTCAACACGTCTCTGGCATGAACCTGAGTTTGAACGACTCTCCTCCACGTTCACGCTCCTCGCATCACTCAACCCTCAGTTGACAGGAAGTGGACGTGGCGTGTTGATGTGTGGACGCGCCCCCCTGCCTTTGACCTTAGCTTATCAGAAGGCTGTGTGTGTGAGGTCGTGTGGAACACAGTGAGCTGTGGAGAACCTTGGACACCAAAGTAAGCGGTGTCGTGTCTTCCCTGACATTAGTGGAGAAGATGGTACAGACTGCATTTTTATAAGGGGCCTGCTGGGAGAGGGAGGAGTTCGGACTGCATTTGCTTTGAAGGGACCTTGTCCTAGGACCCCAGACAAGAAGAGGACCTCACCCCCCCATCATTGGCCATAAGTAGGGAGGGAAGCACATAGTTAACATCTGTCACACACGTTATAGTATAAATACCAATTCAAATGAGACCTGTAAAACCTCCAGCTCCATGGAACTAGCGGCTGCCAGCTGGCTCAGACTGATCGGTGATTTTCAGCCCAGCAAAGTCTGTATCATTTGTATTTTTCACAGCATCGTTATCTGGCACGGAAAACTAACTCAAAAGTCATTTTCTGAACTTAGCAGGACGAGGCTTTGACCTTTTTCTTTTACCTCAATTGTGTCCTTGTCGCCTGAGCCAGGTCCCATGAAGGCGTAACTTATATTAACCAGCATACATTTGACCCGAGTCGTTCTTATTGAGCTGACCACGACAGAATGGCCAGCGGTAGATGGATGTGGTCCCGGTAAGAAGACGTGGTCTGTCAGTTAACCAAGCAGGGATCTGATGATGGTTGCTTTCATCGCCATCTGCTTTAGTATCTACATAAGATAAGATTATATAGATTAGATCATCCTTTGTTGGTCCCACGTTGGGGAAATTCAATTATCAGCAGCTACAGATAATAGGCAGTGCAAAAAGGCAGAAATGTGCAGAAGAGAGCAAAATTACTATATTTACAATATTTACAAATACAGTGCAAGATACAATGTATTCAGGGTTCTGACGTTCTAGTTGAATCAACCTGTGACATCCACACATTCAGGTCTTTTAAACTTCAGCAAACGACTTATAATGAGGGAAAAGTTTTCAAAGGTTAAAAAGTTCTCTTTTAATTGGTTGAACAAGAAAAAGCAGAACTTGATTTTTCCACACGCCGTGTTCGCCAAGTTTTAATTGATGAGGCTGAATTTAGACGGTTGCCATGTCGGTAAAGTTTTAGCAGTACACAAAGTACAGCTCTGTGCCAAAAATAGTCAGCTCAGCCACACATTGTGTAGCCTCAGCTAATTAAAATGACACTTGGACATTTCTCTGTAACTATGTTTGTTCACATTCTGTTCAGCTTGTTTTTGCTTCAAAAAGGTGTTACTTGAGTTGAAATGGCATAAAGTGTGTCTTCATACATCTAGTCCCCAAAACAACGAACTACTGGTATAGTATTGATTAATTGTGCTGAACTGCATTAATTCCTTGTAGTTATTGTCACTGGTGCTTCTTCTTTATTGCATTAGGATCTATAAACACAGGCAGAGAGCCTCTGTTCCTTCTGTACATTCTGGTTCAGCTGTTGATGCCTGTGTCAGCTGGACCTCAAACAATATGCTTTATTGTCCTCTGTTATTAGCCGTCAGCTTCAGGAAGCTAATAATAATAATACTGACAAGCAGGTATGAATAAAAGAAATAATAATCCGTAAAATTATTTATTTAAAAATCAAAAACTAATGGTGGCTCTGACATTAATGTAAGTTGTCAGTTCATGTAGTAGGTTAAAAGTCTGCTGGATAATGAGCTAACGTGGCTAATTAGACTGACAAGCTAACTAGGCTAACAAGCTAACTGCCTAACTAGGCTAATATGCTAACTGGCTAACTAGACTAATATGATAACTGGCTAACTAGACTGACATGCTAACTAGTCTAATATGTTAACTGGCTAACTAGACTACGTGGCTAACTAGACTGACATGCTAACTAGTCTAATATGTTAACTGGCTAACTAGACTAAGTGGCTAACTAGACTGACATGCTAACTAGACTGACATGCTAACTAGACTGACAGGCTAACTAGGCTAATATGCTAACTGGCTAACTAGACCGAGAGGGTTACAGGCTAACTAGGATAATATGCTAACTGGCTAACTAGACTACGTGGCTAACTAGACTGACATGCTAACTAGTCTAATATGTTAACTGGCTAACTAGACTGACATGCTAACTAGACTGACATGCTAACTAGACTGACAGGCTAACTAGGCTAATATGCTAACTGGCTAACTAGACCGAGAGGGTTACAGGCTAACTAGGATAATATGCTAACTGGCTAACTAGACCGAGAGGGTTACAGGCTAACTAGGATAATATGCTAACTGGCTAACTAGACTGAGAGGCTAACAGCCTAACTATGCTGAGCATTTACACGTGTGTATGGAAAGTGATGAAGGAGGGACAGTCAGTAGAGCTGCTACTAGCATCTGTACTGATGGGGAGAGTTTTCACAAGTCTGCAGCTATTAGCTGCCCACAGCTAAATGTGTGGGAGGGTGTTTCTGTAGCAGCAGGGTGAGCGTTCACACGGTTAATCACAGCTGGTCTCTGTAAACACCATCAAGCAAAGGCAAGTTTCTGCTTTGTGGTTGGGTTTGATGCATGTTAAAGTCCTGCTGACATTAGGACCCAAAACTGTAGGAAGTTGGCTGAGTGTGTTGACGTCACGTCTTCCTGTCGGTCCTGCTGTGGATTAAGTCTGAGTTCATGCTTCGCCTGGTTTCTGCTGCTGAGAAGCCTCTGGATGCTGCACCGCTACCTGCTGCTCAGTCGTACTGACAGTTACTTCTCATGTCCTCAGCGTTGACACCACCCAGATAGATTTTCTTAAAACTTTATTACCACATGACATCTGAAAAGAAGAACAACAGACACGGGCAGGATGGTCGGACCACAACGAACACTTGGTGCTGATGCTTGAGGAAATGAAATTGATTAAATAGAAACGTATCCATGAAAGGTTCCGCGTCACTGAACAGTAGCGGTAAAAAGTCTGGTAGTCTGCTGCGAGTAGGGACATTTAAGTGTGGCGACGTTTTGTTTGAATGAGATTTGTGTGATTAAATGCACCAAACAGCAGACGGGAGGAGACGGGAGGAGACGGGAGGAGGTACCGCACCACCGGCCTGTGACAAGCTCGATGCTCCTGGGAGAAAGCAGAGCGACACAACGGCCTCTGTAGTCACTTACCTTGAGCCTTTAACAGTGGAACAGACAGGCCTGCGCTCACCTCCCCCTCTGTGTCCTCCCGTTGCCATGGCGAAGAGCTCCTTTGGCCACAGCGATGGTGAAAAAGAAATTAACACCATTCTTAATTAGACGGCCATCCTTCCATGTGCCCCTCCCCCTCCGCCGTTTCTCTCCCACCTGAACAGCAGGCTGGCACTCGAACTCCAGCCGTGAACGAGAGCCGGCAGGGGCGTGTGCTGCCGTCGAGGTTGGTCGCCGCGTTGTCCACCTGTCATCGCGTTCATTACGCAGCCGGCTGTGTTTGATTCCTTGTGTCTACTGGTTAATAGAAATAATAACTAATCAGCAGTGCTGTCATTGAACATACATCAGTGTAGAGTGTTTCTCTTCACTGCACTAAATGCGCTGGGCTTGAGTTCGGTAGCAACAGCTGATCAGTAGTTTCACTTGTTCCACTTGTTAAAGCAGCATCAGTGGAACCATGGATAGATTTTTTAATGTCCCAGTGGTCCAACATATTCTCTCTCAGGTCGTTTTCCTGTGAAGTGAACTTACAGGATAATACTGTTACCTCACACTCAACAGCCTGTTTCAATAGAAAACCAATGATTCATCTCACTGCTCTGGGGACCAGTCCCATCATTCAAATCATTACATAAAGACCACTGGAGACGGCCGAGACCTGCTCCGTCAGGCGGCGGCCTTTTCAACTGCTTGTTATTATTAGTACTGATGTGAGCGACCGCGTCCTGTTTGGCTCTGTGCTCGTTTTTCTGCGGGGGTTGTTCTGCTCGTGCTTGTCAGACCTGGTCTCCAGAGGGAGGCTTAGGAGCCCGGCCTCTCATTATCCCGCCTTTCCTCAGTCGCCTGGTTTCTTTCCAAACTGCAGACAGCGTTAATGACCTCAGTGCGTGTTACTTGTGTTAAAATGTGACCGGCTCTGTAAGCAGGGAGCTTTCACTACATCGGTTAGGTGAAAACCTGGAAAGGAGCAGGGGTCTGGTTTTAAAACACTTCGATGCGCTGTCAATCACAGACGTCCTAATTATCCCCAGTGCTGCACAGGGATGAAGTGATGTTCAGTCTGCGCCTTGTCCTGGTTGTTTTGCATAATTTTTGTCTATTGAATAAAGAGAAAAGTTGAAGGATGAGGATGAAGCCACAGGTGGAGAAGGGATGTGGACGGGCCCGTGGAAGGATGGGACCACACACAGCAGCTGGAAGTGGAAGGTTTGGGAACAGCAGAATCCACGTTATGATTGTTGGACTGTTGGCTGCAATTCATAGACACGTGGACAGATGAGATCATTCAACAGTCAGTGTCTGACAGGGAAGCCCAGCATGTTGTCGATGTTATGTCATCCGCCCGTAACGGACTGATCTGAGGCCGCTTCACGTCCAGGACAATCCAGGCTCACTGTGACTGGTAGCACTGGTCTCACACCTCGCTCTGTCTCTCGCTCTGTCTCTCTCTGTCTGTCTGTCTCTCTTTGTCTCTGTCTGTCTGTCTCTCTCTCTGTCTCTCTCTGTCTGTCTGTCTCTCTTTGTCTCTGTCTGTCTGTCTCTCTTTGTCTCTGTCTGTCTGTCTGTCTGTCTCTCTCTGTCTCTGTCTGTCTGTCTCTCTCTCTGTCTCTCTTTGTCTCTGTCTGTCTGTCTGTCTGTCTCTCTTTGTCTCTGTCTGTCTGTCTCTCTCTCTGTCTCTCTTTGTCTCTGTCTGTCTGTCTGTCTCTCTCTCTGTCTCTCTTTGTCTCTGTCTGTCTGTCTGTCTGTCTGTCTGTCTCTCTTTGTCTCTGTCTGTCTGTCTCTGTCTGTCTCTCTCTCTGTCTCTCTTTGTCTGTCTCTGATTGAGACAGAGACGCCGTCCCTCTCACTCCGTCACGGGGTGAAAGTGGTTCCGGACCCGCCGGTTTCAGGGGAGGAGGTTCTGCTGGCTGTAGGGGAGCAGGTGGGCATGACTGCCTGTGGTTCGCCTAAAACGGCTTATTCATGAATGATCTGTTTGTCCAAGTTTCTCCACTGGTTGCTCCATCAACTAAAGACTCCAGTGGACTTTTGACTTTTGATACTATTGCTCTGGAGCTTTTGAAACACCTGGATGAAAAAGCCTTGTACTACAGCTGTAGAGGTGTCACATCTAGGTTTGCTAAGGGCTTGCAGGGTGTCAGGGTGGGCCACCTTTTTTTGGCCAGATCTTTCTCCCAGAAGCTGCTGGTGGTCCCTGTAGCCTATGGAGAAGCGTGTTGGGGACCTCCAGTGGAGGGTTGTACATGGGTGCATAGCTACTAACGGGTATCTGGCATATGGATCCTAGCGTGGGGGTGGGCTGCCCTTTCTGTGATGGGAGACCCTCCAGCACCTCTTCATCCAGTGTCATAGGCTGAAGGGGCTCTTCTCCCTGTTAGAACGGTGGTATCTTGGCATGGGTTTCCAGTTCTCCCCTGTTCTGTTTGTGCCAAGGTACACTGTCAGAAACCAGCTATCAACTGGGGCAGTTAACGTCTTGTCTGGAATGGCTAAAGGAACAATATGGAAAACCAGGAAAAATGGCACCCGGGGCCAGGAACCCACTGACCTGGTCCATATGCTGAGAGTATGGAGAATGTGTGGTGTTTAAATGACGGGCTCCGTCCAGGGGGATTATTTTTTACCCTTTATTGTTTTCTTTTGGTTGTTGATAGTGATTTGAGTTTTGTTTCCTAAATAAAGGGTCTTAAAAATTCAAAACAATTCTCTCTCTCCCCTTCTCTCCCTCTCTCTCCTCTGCGTTGCATGCTGGGAGTTCTGGGTGGGTGGCTGTGGAGTTCAGAGAGTGTGGAGTTCTTGGATGAGATTAAAACTTCGTGGACTTTTCTCTTTCGGTGTCTGCATCACTCTCGGGTGATAAGGTAAATGATTTCCTTAATTTCCGGTTACTTGGTTTAGGGTGACAAACAGTGTTGTAGGTGTTAGCGTGTTCTAAACTTGCCATGGCGTCCCTCCCGGGGGAGGGCTCGCCGCCCCTGTCAATGAGACACGGGGTTCGGGTGGCGGCAGATCCAAAATATTCAGTAGAGCAGGTTCTCCTGGCAATGGGTGAACAAATAGGCTTTGAAAACATTACATACGGTTCTCGGATGAGCAGAGCAGTGGTAGCGTTTCTCCGAGAGGAACGACTGGTGCACAGGCTGGTTGAGACGGGCCTGGTGCTGGAGGATGAGCTTGTGGCCGTGTCGCCGCTGTTTGTGCCCTCTACGCGCATCACTGTCTCCGGGGTTCCGCCCTTTATCCCTGACGAACTGCTGGAAAAAGAACTTTCCCGTTTTGGAAAGTTCGCCACCACCTTTAGAACAATTCGCCTCGGATGCAAAGATGTTCGTTTGCAGCACGTCCAGTCTCTGCGGAGACAGGCGTTTATGTATTTAAGCGACCCAGAACAAACGCTGAACGTATCTTTCAAAGTAAAGTTTGAAAACGCTTTTTACACCGTTTATGCGAGCTCGGGAAGCATGAAATGCTTCGAGTGTGGAGATGTCGGGCATAAGCGGACGGCATGTCCGCACCGGGAGAAGGGCGCAGGCAGCGGGTCAGCTGGCGAACAGGCCGCGGGCAGAGCTGGCGCAGACGGCCCTCAGGCGGCACAACAAGCCGCCGAGGACGCCGGCGTCACCCCCCGCAACAGCACACACCAGCCCCCAGTGACAGCTCAGTTAGAACGACGCAAGACGAGAAAAGCAGTAGTGAACCTCTGGCTACGGAGGAAAACCAGACTGTTGGACAAGTAGAGGAAACAGCAGGCGCATCTGGCCACGACTCCCATAGAACAGACATCAGTGAACAGAACAACAAGACGACGGAGACTGACGACGATCAAACAATTGACGATGACACACTGTCACAATTCTCTGATATTGTGACACATGAGGACACGCAGTCCTACACCCTGAAGGACATTAAGGACTTTCAGTAGACAGTATGTAGAAATAACAGACTTCTTCTCTAATGTGGAGGGTTTCATCAACTCAGCCATGAAAATAATGAGAAAGGTTGGCTATGACGAACTCAGCAAACAGAAGAGATTTCGTTAACAAAACTAAGGAAAGAAAGAAAAGGAAAAGCTGTGAATGTCCAGAAATGATGGCTGGTGTCCCCTGGAACACTCCACACACTAGGAAAGACCAAACTGTCCTCTGCTTTCTCTATATTTTTCTTTTCTTCATGGAGAGGCTGAGGATAGGAAGCTTAAACATGAACGGTGGGAGGGACAAGGATAAAAGAGCTGCTGTCTTTGAGATGTGTAAAGCCAAAAACTTAGATGTGCTCTTCTTACAGGAGACACATAGCACAAGAGACAACGAGGTTGACTGGGGCATGGAGTGGGCAGGTCAGGCCTTTCTGAGCCACGACACCAACCTCAGTGCAGGCGTAGCAACTCTCCTTTCACCAGACCTGGAGTTACGCGATGTTTCCTCAGTCGAAATAGAGCAGGGAAGGATGCAAATAATAGAAGCAAGAATCAGGGATGTACACCTCGCTCTTATCAATGTATATGCGTACAACACCGGCGCTGGTCGCTTAGATCAATTCCATAAACTGTCAGATCAATTAAAACAACTGGACAGCAGCTCTGTTCTACTTATGGGGGGAGACTGGAACTGCACTACATGTGCTGCAGTAGATAGAAACTCAACCGAACCACACGCACCATCAGCTTCCCTCCTGTCTAGAGTCACTGCAGAGAACGACCTAGTTGACGTCTGGAGAAAACTAAACCCACAAGTTAGGCAGTACACATGGGTCAAAAGCACAGAAGGCAATATCAAAGCAGCCCGGTTAGACAGAATCTACCTGAACAAAACACACCATAACCCATTAATGAAGTCCACAATCTTTCCAATTGGCTTTTCTGATCGCCATCTAATAACAGCAGACCTCTCTCTGCTCATACGTCACCAGCGATGTCCCTACTGGCGGTTTAACGTACGCCTTACGCAGGATAAAACTTTCTGTCAAGCCTTCACTGTCTTCTGGAATCAGTGGAGACTGAGGCAGAATGATTTTGAACATCTTACTCTGTGGTGGGAGGTGGGAAAAAAACAAATACAAATCTTTTGTCAGCAGTACTCAAAACATAAAACAGAGACCGAGAGAAACCAGATAGAGAGGTTAGAGAGAGACATTTGGGTCCTTGAAGAAGACATAATTAATAATAATAACAGCTGCAACCGGAGACTTCTAGCAAACAAAAAGGAAGCACTGGGTAAATTCATGCATGAGAAAGCAAAAGGAGCATTAGTACGAAACAGAATTTCTAGGATAGCAGATATAGACGCCCCTACATCATTCTTTTTTAAGTTGGAGAAAAGAGTGCGGGACAGCAACTTAATGATGCACCTGAAGTCTCCAGATGGGTCCATCACAACCAGACCATCAGACATGAGGAGACTGGCAATAGATTTTTACTCTGGGCTCTTTAATGCTGAAAACTGTGACTCTGACCACATGGAGGAGATCCTACAAGGACTACCGCGACTAGGAGAGAACCAGTCGGCTTCCCTAGAAAACACCATCACCTTCGCTGAGATGTCAACAGCAGTCCAACAGCTGAACTGTGGCCGTTCCTCGGGAGTAGATGGGCTTCCCTCTGAATTCTACAAATGCTTCTGGGCCATAATAGGGGAGGACATGTTCCAGGTATTCTCAGGCTGCCTGGAGTCAGGTTCCCTACCGTTAAGCTGCACAAGGGCCGTGCTGACCCTCCTGCCGAAGAAGGGAGATCTTGGACTGTTAAAAAACTGGAGGCCGGTCTCACTGCTTTGCACAGACTACAAAATAGTAGCCAAATGTTTATCGAACAGACTGAAAGCATGCATGGACACCATTGTAAATAATAACCAAACATATTGTATTCCTGGCCGTACAATTATGGACAATTTGTTTCTGTTACGTGACATTATTGACCTGTCAAACCGACATAACTTAGATGTGGGAATTCTTTCAATTGACCAACAAAAAGCCTTTGATCGGGTAGATCATAATTATTTGTTTAGTGCACTGGGCGCGTTTGGTTTTGGGAAACAATTTATTTCATGGACGAAACTTCTGTACCGAGAGGCCACTGTACTGCTAAAGGTGGGAGGTGGACTCAGCAGACCTGTCCCAGTTCGTAGAGGCATCAGGCAGGGATGCCCTTTGTCTGGGATGCTGTATGCTCTGGCTATAGAACCACTACTGCATCATCTCAGAAGAAACCTCACAGGGCTTAACATGGCCGCAGGAATCTCACGTCAGGTCAGTCTGTCGGCTTACGCAGATGATGTCACGGTATTTATAACCGGACAAAGTGACATTCATGCTCTCGAACAAACCTTAGCGTTATATGAACGCGCTTCATCTGCAAAAGTAAATTGGGAGAAGTGTGAGGGTCTTCTCCTGGGGGAGTGGAAACATGCTCACCCACCAGCATTACCAGTAGGGCTGCAGTGGAATAGAGATGGAATTAAATGTCTTGGTGTGTTTTTGGGAAATGACAATTTCCAAAAGAAAAACTGGGAGGGGCTGATTGAAAAAGTTAGTGCCCGACTGTCTAGATGGACGTGGGTCCGCCCCCAGCTGTCTTACAGGGGGAGGGTTTTGGTTGCTAACAATCTGATCGCCTCCATGCTGTGGCACCGATTTACAGTGATTGACCCCCCGGACACGCTAGTAAGGGAAGTGCAGAAAAGGCTGCTGAACTTCTTCTGGGATGGGGCTCACTGGACAAGATCTGCCGTACTCTATCTGCCAGTGGCGGAAGGAGGGCAAGGACTCATTGACATCAGGAGTCGTATAGCAGCCTTTCGTCTGCAGACTGCGCAGCGTCTACTATACCATGCGCCACAGGCGTGGACAGAAACGGCAGCAGCACTGCTTCGCAAAATCATGAACTTAAGCTATGACAAACACTTGTTCCTACTAGACCTGAACGGCTTGGACATCTCGCAGACCTCATGCTTTTACGGATCTGTCCTTCGTACGTGGAGCACGGTGTTTAGGGTAAAAAGAGACTGTTCGCAGTTCTATGGCGGAGTTGGAGAAGAACCCCTCTTCTTCAACCCACTAGTACAGTGCAGGAGTTTCCAGTCAGGCACTGTGCAAAAGACACTGATATCAGCAGGACTGACGAAGTTGGCAGATCTGAGAACAGCAGGACAATGGAAAACCACTGCCACACTAAGCCGAGGAACCAACATAAAGTCCCTGCGTTTTCTGGAGAAGTTGATCGAGGAAGTGATGGCTGGCCTTCCCAGTCTCTTCAGGGAGGCCTTAGGAGCACGGTGCGTGGATGAACAATGGGCGGCGTGGCCTCCTTCTCCATCCCTGGACATTAGTGCAGCGGTCGGAGAACAAGAAGATGACAGTGGGGCCTTGCTGTCTTTTCGAACACCTGAGTTGTCAGATATCTCCACCACATCAAAGGTCCTCAATAAACGTCTTTAGCTGGGGTTCAGGAGTCCAAATGGTCGGGAGTGTTGGCACCAGGATCCTCACCCAGAGGCAGCTGGAGGTCCCTGTACAAGCCTCCCATAGAAAGACGTGCACGGAGCCGTGGCTACAAACAGACACGTGGCACATTTAGACCAGCGGGTGGGAGGTGAGTGTGTTTTTGTGCAGCACCTTTGGCTTAGTCCCAGACTGACTCCCCTCCTCTCCTTGCTGCAGCAGTGGCTTCAAGGGATGGAACAAACACTAGATAGTAGCCTGTTCATACTCGGACCAAAATATAGCGTTTCACAGCGTCAGCGCGTCCGCTTAACAAACTTCTTAATAGGCCAAGTGAAAATGAGCATCTGGCTCCCGAGGAACCAAATGAAGGGGATGGAGTCCAGACGCTGAGGCCACGTTTAGAGGTTTGGTGGCGGCTCAGCTCAAAGTAGAATTTGCTTATCACACAATGATTTCTGACTTGGACAGTTTCATATCCTTTTGGGGACACGAGGACATATTGTGCTGTGTATTTCAAGGCTCGCTAGCGCTTCAGTTTGAACTTAAGGTTTTTTTCTGATGGTTTGTGTTTTTTTTAAATTTAATTTAATTTTATTTTTTGATTATTTAAGGTTTTTTGGTTTTGTGTCTGTAAATAATTGTTTTTGGATTAAAGGTCACGTCAAAGGTCTCTCTTCCCTTCTCTCTCTCTGTAAGTGAGAGCTGGGCGTTTGTCAGACTGTCTGATGGTTTTGCTAAAACTTTAGCGTTTTGTTTGTTAGTATATTTCACTGTGGTGTTTTTGAGGAGTGGTTCTTTAGTTTGGTGCGTAAATTCGGCGGGTGGGTGGTTTTTGTGGTGTTTTGTAGGCGGTCGGCGTCTTTCCCCGGTGCAGGTCGTTGTTCACCGAGTTAACGCGGAAGCCTGAAGATCGCCGCTGCTCCACATCGTGTTAAGTCCGCTGCCTGGATGAGCGGGTCGGTGGTGGTATTTCTAGACAGCGTTGACAAAGTTAACGCCGTGGTCCACAACGGCATTGTCATCAGCGACTGCATGAGCAGGGAACTTTGTAGTCTCACCCTTCAAGAAGCTGCCCTCAGGCTGCAAACAGCCAGAACTGCGTTGTGTTGTCTCCCACAGACGACAGGTTTACATGGTGCTCAACAGAAAAGACAGAAACGAGGATTGATTACGTTCTGTTTATAACATCTGAGACCATGAGGTGCTTTGGCTGTGGGAAGGACGGACACCTCATCAGGGCCTGCCCTGGAAAATTCACTGGTAATGAAAGGGAGCAGCACGAAGGAGGGTCAGCCAGACACACGGAGGGTGAGACGGAGAAGCAGGAGCAGGGAGGTGGTGGAGAGCAGCAGGCAAAGGAGGATGACAGGAGCAGGCTGGTAGTGAAGGACAATGGGTTGTGGGTGGACACAGTGACGTGTTGGATACACACACGACTCAGGTTTTAAGACGGGTTTTAGAGACTCATGAGCTGGAGGAGCCTTCATGGTTCACCTGGTCTCACATGAGAGATGACATGGTCTCCTGGACTCCCCTCCAGGTTCTTCATTGGTCTAGAAAAGCACAACGGCCAGAGTAGGGCTGTGGAGTTCTACCTGAATACGCTGATGATGAGGAGGGTTTCGCCACCTCTGAGGAAGTTAATGATGCCCCGTCTCCTGCATGAACTGTCCACGGCCTTGCAGAGTAGCAGGGAGGCAGACTCCAGGGCTGGACGGGCTTCCTGGTGTGACCTGGGCTTGGACTTTCTCTCTGTAAGGAAACGGTCTATGATATGAGGACGTGTACTATATACTATAAAACATTAAATCACGACTACAGAGATGTGTGAAGATAAATACAGGTTATGACAGCAGACGTGATACAGAGTAGATCCTTCAAAGACCTGCTCACCCGGTGACTGACCTTAATGTTCTACATTGTAACGTGGTGCAATAATAAAGGAAATAAAAGCAGTAACGTAAGTCCTTCGTTGGCGCGTTCTCCTCCCGCTTCCTGCTCTTCTCTTCCTCTGCCTTCTCCTCATCCCCTGCATGTTGGGTGGGTCTGGGTGGTTGAGGTGGCTCTGCCTTCATCCTGGGTGGGCAGCGAGGGAGCCGAGTCTCCCTTGGGCTGTGGAGGGTTTCCTCTCGTGGGCTCCTTCAGGCCGTTGGTGGGCAGGCCGGGATTCGTGGGGTTCACCTTCTCTGGCCCAGGGGCTCCGTCCGTGGCCACAGGTTTCCTCCCAATTGTCCCTGGGATGCAGAACCTCTGGTGTCTGTACCCAAGTATCACAGTAGTACACTTAGAGTAGCAGAAGTAGAAGGTAGAGCTGTCGCCCACCAATCGTAGGGTCGGTGGTTCGATTCCTGGCTTCCCCAGCCGAGTGCCGAAATGCCCTTGGGCAAGACGCTGCGTCAGCCTAAGCCGCATAGCAGCTCTGCCGGTGTGTGAATGTGTGTGTTTGTGTGAATGGGTGGATGAGACGCAGTGTCAGCGCTTTGAGGGCCGATAGGTAGAAAAGAGTTAGAAGTGCAGAACATTGACCATTGACAAAGCAACTGTCGTAAGTGAAGACGGTTCAGTTATTAGCAGTGATTTTGTGGGTGTGGTGTAATAGACGGGACTCGAGGTGTTCATGTGTTATTTGAACTGCAGCCTGTGTCTCCTGCTTCTCTCTGCCTTTTAGTTAAATTAAAGTGCTTTCCTGTTCTACTTTCACTCTGCTGCTCTGGGTTCTACCCTCAAACCAAGTTGCTCGTTTTGCCATTTTGATGGTTGCATTTCATTACGTTTCTACATATGGAGGCTTTTCTTAATGCATGAAGTCAGGAGTCATTACAAAGCTTCCACACAGACCTTTGAATGGGTCCATGGCCTCTGGGACTTTAGTTATATTTGTTGTAACAATCTCAAATAACCTCCATGTATCTGAATCATGTAACTGAAGTCAGTTGGATTCTTTTGCTTCACGGCTTCCAGGCCTTGATGAATGCGTTTGCTCGTGGATTTGTGAGAATAACGACTGTTCGTCTCCCTCTGCTTTCAGTGTGTGGACAGTGAGTCCGGTGGCGACTCGTCCCTGAAGCGCGTCGCGGTGGTGGAAGACTTCTTTGACATCATCTACGCCATGCACGTGGAGATCAGCGCTGACCCCGGCAAGGCCCCAAAGCACGCGGGTCAGAAGAAGACGTACAAAGCCGTAAGCATTCGCTAGTGGGAGGGAACCAGGCGCCTGGTCCGTCTCTCCTGCTGGTCCTCACCCGGACTGTTCAGTGTTTGTTAAACCTTCAGCTCTGCCCTTGATGCCTCACACTTTCCCCAGGAAAGGACGCACACAGAACAGAACTCTCTCCTCTGCTTTATTCTTTATTCATTGTCTACTGTTATCGTTGCTCTGGCAGTTTATTGACAGGAAGTAGTTCTTAGAAAGTGAAGAACCACTGCACATTCAGAGGGAGCGAACGCTGTGGCGCTGCTGCAGACACTGCCCTCCTCTGGTCACATAGAGAATGTGCCGCTTCCACGCGTGACTCTCTCAGCTTCTCTCAGTATCTCTCACCTTTGTCGACACTGATGTGACTGCTTGTCATTTCCGTCTCTCTCTCTCAGATAGCGGAGACATACGCCTTCCTGCCCAGAGAAGCCGTGACTCGTTTCCTGATGAGCTGTGGCGAGTGTCAGAAGAGGATGCACATCAGCACCTCAGGACAGGACTGCAAAGGTAGCAACACAGCCCTCAGGTCACTGGGGTCACTGGGGTCACTGGGGTCACTGGTCCCAGCTCCCCCACGTCTCACTGAGCAGCCATTTGATGTGGGTGTCTGAGCAGGACTGACTAGTTTTGGTGACTGAGTGCAGCTACCGCTGAGTTAAGTAGAGATTTCAGAGTAGCCACCCAGACAGGAGGAGCATGACGAGCTGTCCTCATTCACAGCATTCACGGACCCACTTTCCGTCCTTCCCATCCTCTGCCAACCCGACCACAGCCTCATAAAGTCTGCAGCTACTGGTCCCCTCCATGTTTTTCCGTCCCATCATTCCTCCCTGGCTGCCTGTCACATTCCCATCCCTGCTTTTCTTCTTGTTTCTCCCTCTCTCCTCCTACACTGCTCCAAGCACTGTGTTCCTTCCTACGTCTCCTCTGTCATTAAACAGAGGAGTCATTGGAGTGTCCTGTACCTCTTCTTAATTAGCCTAATTAATGGCTTTTACACAGGAAATGAGCACATTTTCTACTGAGGTGGGGGAGAGAGAGGGAGAAGGGAGCTGCTGGGGGCTGGGGGTAAGTACAAGGTGAAAAGAAGGTGAATACAGATACGCTGCTTCTGAAAGAGGCTGTGTCACCATATTTCCTTACGCTGAGATAATTCTCCAGCCAAATGAAATAGCTGCTGTTTTGAATTTTCACATTTCATCAGACACTTTGAGCAGCAACACAACTTTTATTATACAAAACCGAATGGTTTAATTGGAAAATGCAATAAGCTGAGCAAACAATGAAAGCCACACACATGTCCTGGATGCCTCTGTGAGAGCTAATTGCCTTCCCACCCTGTGGGGTTTACTCACACAGACACGTTGCCCACGAAAGTTCAGCTGTGAATTATTAAATGCTATTAATCCGTGACTGTGGCCATGTTTAATTGACACAGGCAGCAGCTTCAGTGTGTGTGAGGCCTGAACGCTCACTTCAGAAGGTTTTCTTTTCTTTGTCATTCGTGTCTAAACTGCCACACGTTGACATTTGACTAAAATAAACTCCCTGGGTGACGTCGATCCGCCAGTTTGGCTTGAGCACTAGGTAAATAAATCTCCAGACTTATGTGGCGTTACGTGACACAGATATTCTACATGTTCTCTCATAATTTGTCTAAACTCCATGTTTGCTGCTTCCATTCCTCCTTTTGATTTTCAGTGCTTCTATTAATGTTGTTATCAAGGCGGTTGTTTATTGGAACTGGAGTTAGTGTGCGAGCCAACATTCAAATCAAACTGACTTATTTATTCCTTAATTAGACGACAAAGTGCCCTGATATCAGAATTACCAGATGAACGGATAAAGGAACAAGTGGCCCTGGTAGGATCTACAGTAAGATGACTGGTCGTCCAGCAGGTTGGAAATTCCAGAGGAAACACAGGCGATGCAGCAAAGATGCAGCAGAGGTGAAGTCAGGAGGGAGTTCAGGTCCGTCCGTCCATCCGTCTATCCGTCCGTCCATCCGTCCATCCATCCATCCATCCGCCCTCCTTCATCCATCCATCCATCCATCCATCCATCCATCCATCCATCCGTCCGTCTATCCGTCCATCCATCCGTCCATCCATCCGTCCGTCTATCCGTCCGTCCATCCGTCCATCCATCCGTCCTCCTTCATCCATCCATCCATCCATCCGCCCTCCTTCATCCATCCGTCCGTCCATCTGTCCATCCATCCGTCCTCCTTCATCCATCCATCCATCCATCCGTCCGTCCGTCCATCCATCCATCCGTCCGTCTATCCGTCCGTCCGTCCATCCGTCCGTCCATCCGTCCTCCTTCATCCATCCATCCATCCATCCGTCCGTCCATCCATCCATCCGTCCGTCCATCCATCCATCCGCCCTCCTTCATCCATCCATCCGTCCATCCGTCCATCCATCCATCCATCCGTCCTCCTTCATCCGTCCTCCTCCATCCGTCCGTCCGTCCGTCCCTCCATCCGTCCATCCACCCATCCGTCCGTCCCTATCTCCCTCCCTCCCTGCCTCCCTCTTCATCCATCCATCCTCGTCCATCCATCCATCCATCCGTCCTCCTTCATCCGTCCTCCTCCATCCGTCCGTCCATCCATCCGCCCTCCTTCATCCATCCGTCCATCCATCCATCTGTCCGTCCATCCGTCCATCCGTCCATCCATCCATCCGTCCGTCCGTCCATCCATCCATCCATCCGCCCTCCTTCATCCGTCCATTCATCCATCCATCCGTCCATCCATCCATCTGTCCGTCCATCCATCCATCCATCCATCCGTCCGTCCGTCCATCCATCCATCCATCCGCCCTCCTTCATCCGTCCGTCCATCCGTCCATCCGTCCTCATCCATCCATCCATCTATCCGCCCTCCTCCATCCGTCCATTCATCCATCCATCCATCCGTCCTCCTCCATTCGTTCGTCCGTCCATCCATCCATCCGCCCTCCTTCATCCATCCTCCTTCATCCGTCCATCCGTCCTCCTCCATCCGTCCATCCGTCCTCATTCATCCATCCATCCATCCGTCCTCATTCATCCATCCATCCATCTGTCCGTCCATCCGTCCATCCATCCGTCCATCCATCCATCCATCCATCCATCCGTCCATCCATCCTCCTTCATCCGTCCATCCGTCCTCATCCATCCATCCATCTATCCGCCCTCCTTCATCCATCCATCCATCCATCCATCCATCCATTCCTCCATCCGTCCATCCGTCCTCATCCATCCATCCATCCATCTATCCGCCCTCCTCCATCCATCCATCCATCCATCCATCTGTCCGTCCATCCATCCGTTCATCCATCCATCCATCCATCCATCCGTCCTCATCCATCCATCCATCCATCCGTCCTCCTCCATCCGTCCATCCGTCCTCATCCATCCATCCATCCATCTATCCGCCCTCCTTCATTCATCCATCCATCCGTCCTTCTCCATCCGTCCATCCGTCCTCATCCATCCATCCATCCATCCATCTATCCGCCCTCCTTCATCCATCCGTCCATCCATCCGTCCTCCTCCATCCATCCGTCCGTCCCTCCCTCCATCCTCTCTCCCTCCCTCCCTCCTCACGTCCTCCATCCCTCCCTCCCTCCCTCTTCATCCATCCATCCATCCTCCACCCCTGCCTCCGTCTTCCATCCTCTCTCCCTCCCTCCTCCCTCCCTCCAAAGATCTTTAATGAGCAACAAAGACAGCGTTGGCTTCTTAGGTGTTGACTTAACACTAGATCTACTGTTCTAATCATTTCAATCCGACACAAACACACTTGTCTCCACTTTGTGATTTCCTCTCCCAATAAAAGTCTTATTTTTAAAATGAGTCCTCACATATCAGAACCTACGGGACCTGATTAAAATGAGTCGTTGTCCATTCGTTACAACCTCTGCTTTCTCTATTTTTGTTGGTCCATCATCTCACCTAAATTTTTGCTTTGTTGTTTTATCTGCTGCTTTTTTTGCCCTCTTGGTCCACTGGTAGAATTTAAAGCAACAACCTCTTGTCGTTGTCCCTCCGAGTTCTTTCAGAAATGACCTTCCTGTCCTTTACTGTGTTTGCAGAGAATGACAGGCCAAGCTCTCGGATGTCAGAGGCGATAGACTACAACATGCCTCTCACCACCACCTACATCAAGCAGATGAAGCTGCAGTGCATGAACAACAACAAGGTACATGAGGCCGGAGATCTGCTCCAGTGTGTTTGCTTTTCTCAGTGTATTAGTATCTGGTGCTGAGACACAAGTTCTGATGTGGATCAGCGCTGACATCACAGTGTATGTGATCAATCAATTCATTGATTAATTACCAATTACTAATGCCTCAATAACCCTATATATGTATGTGTGTATGTATATATATATATATATATATATATATATATATATATATATAGTGAGAGAGAGAGTCTGTGTGTGAGTGAGTCCTCTGCAGAAAGATGTTTGGCCCAGAGGAGCAAAAGTACAGACAGGAATAGAGAAGCAATGACTCACTCACCTATAGAAATAACATAGGACATGAGGGAGCATTAGGTTCAGACTGAGTGTGTGTGTGGACTGAAGGAGGCAGGCGGTTGAATAGCATTTTGTGAAGAGAGAAGGTCGGGTCTTTTGTCTGTCTCATTTCTATGGGTGAGAGAGCGAGTGTGGATAAGACAAATGGGGAGGACGGCATCTGTACTTTTACCCAGGAGACAAAATGAGCCAAAGGAACTGACAGACGACAATGTTGTGTGTGAATTCTCCACCAGCTCCATTAGCCCTCATCCCAAGCCTCGGTTCATCTGCCCAACCCGTTATCTGTGCTTCCATCCGTCCTCTGTCCCAATTCAATAAGATGAGGAAATTATCCAGGATGCTTCCTGGCAAGGGAGGTGGAGGTGGGTGGGGGTTGAGAGCTGTGCAGGGGAGGGATGCTGCCGACAATACAATGGGTGAGAAGTAAGACAAGAGGAGAGGATGGAGAGATGGCACAAGGAGGCAGACAGGACTTGACTGGGGTGAACAAAAAGAGCAAATGATGGTGGGATGTGGGGGTGAAAGGAGGGGGTGGAGTATGTGGTGGGGGAGGATGGAGATGGAATTAAAAAAGAGAATGAGGTGGTTCATTACTGCTCATGGCCCCCTCTCTCTTTGTCTGCCCATTATTTCAGCGAGGAAAGACATTTCATTATTTTTGGGAGGAGGGGAGCGTGAGGGGAAATCGACTGGGGGTTGGTCTGTGGTAATTACTAAGACACTGCAGAACAGAATCCTGCGTTTGAAGACAATACACTGAAAACTGCCCAAAAGCCAGCGTGGATGGTCCTGTGGTCCTGGTCATGTGACCCGGATGTGAGGCGACACCAGGTGAAACCGCTGGAAGACACACAGAGCGAAGGCGCCAGTGCCCAACTGGTTTCGCTGGCTTGTATCTGATGACCATAGCGGAGAGAAAAGCTCCTTTGGCTCAGCTCCACCGTCCCATGAGCAGACACGAGGAATGTGACGGCTGTCGTCCATCTCGCAGTCGCGTTTCTTCGTCCGTTTCTGGCTCACTCTTTAACCTTGTGTCAGCAGTGCGTGGCTGTGTGTCCTACGGAAAACACACAACCTGTATGTAGGAATAATATTCGGCTTCAGTACGAGACAACTGAGAAGAGACATGCGTTGAAAGTGCGGAGCAATCAATGAGTCCGTAGGTAGACGGACGCTTTCAGGACGTCTGTGAGCCAAGCCGAGCTGCTGGCCTGGCGTCATTCTGCCGCTGGATTGTTCTTCAAGCGGGGGAGGAGGCTGGAGACGACTGGGACAGCGCTTGACACTGTGTTGCCTCCTTGTAGATTTGGTTGGTTGCTACTTGGGGGATTCATGGACTTGTTGAGTTTGGTGCATTAGAAACGGTGTTTTGATGACAATCTATGTAAGATTCTGCTTTCAGCAACTTTTCAGGGTGTATTTATAAATATTCTGCATTGATATAATCTGACACGCCTCGAAACAGACAGGATCTCATTCCTAAGTCACAGATTTCTGCCACACGTGGCCTCGGTACGTGTGAATGTGGAGGGATGTCGGGGCGAATTTGGGGCTCGCTCATAAGTTTCGTGGAGCTTCTAACGTGAACGTTTCAACATTGACCTCGGTGGTGACGTCACACGAGGCTGAAGGCAGAAGTCAAACCGCCGGTGCTGCAGTTCCCCCCTCTGCCCATAGGTGGCAGGTTTGTCTCGCACTGCGGCGGCTGACGCTCGGCGCGTGAACCGTCGTGCGTTCTTCACATCGCGTCGCATTTAAGCCAAAGCAGCGGACTAGTCGGCTCTAGTCTAGGTTTACGGCACTTTGTGAGGCAGCGGCTCCTGCGATGCTCTCAGCGCCGCCGCCTCCCCGTGACGTCATCAGCCGCGGCCCCGCCCGCTGCGTTGGCCACGCACCGCGTTGAGGGTCTTTGCTCCCGCAGGCAGCAGGATACGCCGTCCGTTCAGATGAGCGACCGGGGAAGCTGGCGGTGAATGAAAAGACCGAGCAACCGGGCGGCGGCTCATCTCCGTGAGGCAGCAGCGCTGAAGGTAAGGCGGCGTTTCGGCCGCGGATGGCGGCGAGCGGCTGCACCGCGTCCTGCGACACACATTGTCATTCTCATCATGCGCGTGTGAGCAGGAGGCTGCTCGCGCTGAGCTGCACGAACAATTGGTGGCGCGTGGAACCGAGAGCGTGTGACGGAGGAAAATCCTCACGAGCCTCTTAATTCATGTTTGTTGATGCCTATTCACCTGTTAATGCAGCTGTTTATTTATGTCCGTTTATGTTTGTTTTGTCTATTTATCTGTTTATTTATGTCTGTTTATGTTCATTTGTGTCTATCTGTTTATTTGTGTCTATTTATCTGTTTATTTGTGTCTATTTATCTGTTTATTTATGTCTATTTATCTGTTTATTTGTGTCTATTCATCTGTTTATTTATGTCTGTTTATGTTTATTTGTGTCTATCTGTTTATTTGTGTCTATTTATCTGTTTATTTATGTCTATTTATCTGTTTATTTGTCTTTATCTGTTTATTTGTGTCTGTTTATCTGTTTATGTGTTTATTTATACATTTGTTTGTTTATCTGTCTTTGTATGTGTTTATCTGTTTGTGTGTTTGTTTATATATCTGTCTATCTGTTTGTTTGTTTGTTTACATTTCGGGCTGTATATTTATCTTCATGTCAGTCTTTCCTTGCATCTGTGTGTAGAAAGTAGTAGTTTTCTTAGTTTGTGTGTTTCCCTTGGTGTTACTTTGTTCATTTGAGTTCATGGAACTGCAGATCATATTGTACAATGCGTGTTACCGTGGCAACATGTAAAACTTTTGCCCTGACTGTTGTCTGTGGTTCTTAGGAGTCTAAGGTGGTTAAGAGTCAGAAATCAGCAGATTTATGTCCTATTTCTGTATGTTTTGTATTTTAGACCCAAAGCAACGAGTCAGTTAGTTGACACTGGCACTTTTTTAGGTTGTGAAGTGCTGAATGCTGTTCACCGCTGGGACGCTCTGAGCTTCTGGTGTCTAAGGGGTTAAAGGGACACATTCTCTGAAGCGCTCCTCCCCACCATCAGCAGCACTAGCTGAGCCACTCCCAGGATAAATCCAGGGCCTGCTCTAAAGTGAGCCCAGCTTCCTCTGGCCATATGCATGGCCGAAGGGCAGAGGAGGAAGGATAGCGCTGCTAATCCCCTCGGTCATCCTCCGCCTCTGATTGGTGCTGAGCTTGGTGCCTCCTGCATCCTGGGAAGGAGCTGTATGAGTAGACCTCCCGCCCGGCGGTGACGAGGGGATGAGAACCCATTGTGTCTATGTGTCCGTTCTCTCTTTTAGCCTTTTGGGCTCTTATTTGCTTGTTTGGACGTTAGGAGGTCTCTTTCAGTCGCGGCGTCCTAACCCATCCTTCTCCTGTGATAAGTCACAGCGACGGAGGCCTCGCTCGTCCAGTACGAAGCCTTCGTGACGTCTGTCTTGAAGCTGCTCTGCCAACGTTTATAGATGATAAGTAAATGAATTCACACACTCCCTGTATTTACTAAGAGCGTGGGAGTTTTCCTTCTGAAATTGAAATGACAGCTGTCATACGCTGACGGACGTTGGATTAGGTGACGCTGCTGATCTCTGACAGTAGCGGGTGTGTAGTCAACCTGCTTCAGTCAGAGCAGAAAGTCTCTCTACCTTATAGTGATCAGACCATGATGAGTCACCAGCACGGTGGTAATTATACGTAGTTTATGCTGCAGAGCAGCAGGATACGAATAACTGCTTAAACAGCTGCACACATGTGCTTCCAGTGTCTGGTCGAAGAGAGATGCTTTGAAATGTTTGGCCAGATGTGAAGGCCGTCGATGCACACAGACTAAGAAGCTGAAAGCAATAATGCTACAGGCCGTATATGTCCAACAATAGCATCTCCCTGTGCTCACTCTTCTTCAGTCCGTAGCTGTTCTCACCCTCCCCCAAACCAAATTAGCTTCTATACTTCAGCTATTGTTTTGCTGGAGGCCCACAGCATCCAGCTTTATGTTCCCTAGCAACCATGTGGTATAATGTGCAGCGTGGATGTATAGCTGTAGGTACACGAAGAGAAATGTCAATGTTAACACTGCGGCTCATTCACACATTCTCACACCAGCAACTTGGGTTCAGTGTCTTGCCCAAGGACACGTCAGCACATGACTGGGGGAGCCAGGAGTCAAGCCACTGCTTGGTCAGAACAAACCCAGAGCTTGATTTGCTCCGCGACGTTTATGGAGAAACCCCATAAGAAGAGAGTCATTCGCAGAGAACAGGCTCACGCTGCTGTCCCTCACTGCGTCAGTGTTTGTTTCCTGCTTGTTCTCCAGTTTCATCCTGTTCGTTGAGAGAAGCGTCTCAAACCTTGAACCTGAAGGCAGGTGTGGGTCTGAGCTGTTCATACGGTTAAAGGAGGTAGAATTGATACTTAAATTCTATTTCTATACCAATTATGCTTTAGTTTAGTGTGAAGGAGCAAATGTGTCTTGAGCTACTTTGAGTAGCGTGATAGTTCTGTCTGGACCTATATTCCCAGTTTTGAGTTTGTCCCAGTGATTGTTGTTTTGTGTGTATAAACCTTTGAGTCGTCACTTCATTACTCGAGAGCCAAAAAGGACCCAGCGTCTGACTTCATGATTGCGTCCAGAGCTTCCCTTCACACGCCGTTGTTCCTGGACCACGTAGCTGGTGCTGCAGATCGGCTACGTGGTCCAGCTGAAGCCGAGCTGGGCTTCTCGTCTCTGACGTCCAAAGCTGTGCGGTGCCGTGTAGCAGGGAGAAGCCTCGTCCAGCAGTGACCTTTGCCTGAACTAATCCAGGCAGTGTTTTCCTGGGATTGCTTTCTGTGGGGGAAAGGGGTTAATCGTCCTGCTCGGGGCAGATTTGTGTCTGACTGGATTAGGACTTGGACTTTCCACTAATGGCGGGTGTCTGTAGCTCGCCACGGCCGTCCACACCCTCCACGTGTTGATTTAACACTTTGTTCCTCCTTCCTGTGAATGATTAGCAGCAGCGCCTGTGTCGAGCCTCTGTAGCTTCACGTCACGTCAAGTATGTGCAGAACAACGCTTCAATGCTTGTTTCCTGTTCTAGCTGCTGCTCATGATCCCAGTCAGTCACAAACAGCCACAAAGTGATAAATACGGCGAAAGGCAAAAATGTGCCCGCACGAAGTTTCTGTTGCTAATGGCGTCGAGTCAAGTCGCGTTGGCTTTGATCTCTGCCGCCGTGTGTTAACAGAGCACCTACATATTCACCAGGTCTCTGTAAAGTCCTGACCTGGAGGACTGAGAAAAGGAGGACGGACGTTGCGTAGAGGTCTTTGTATTACGAATGTGTCAAACAGAACATATATGTAACAATATGTTAATGAATGTTGTCAGAGAAAAATCTATATTTACTGAAAATACATAAACAATGTCCAGTTGTAAATTTAACATAAACATTTGGAAAGAAGTGGAGGAGAAGTGAACTATTAATAATCACTAGTTCTATGGGACGTAAACACTACGTGGCTACCAGCAGCCCTGCACCTGACTGTGAAGGGACCGATCGTCTCACATGTGAGTGTATAGAGGGAAACGCGCTGCCTGTTACGGGTTTGGGTCCATTGGGCGTCAGCACAGGTTGAGTAGGGGAAGCAGAAAGACACTAAAGACACCATGTGATCCATCCAAAGTCTATGCAGGCTTCCCAGAATCCTCTGCTCACCCGCTAGTGAGACGCTTTGGGAACGTCCCGTTCGTGTTCTGTGAGGAGTTCGATGGTGGATTTGAAGGCCGTGTCTGCTGAGAGTCGGCTGAGCCTCGAACCGAACAAGCTCTCACTTTATGAAACTCGGACTATTCTAAGCTCACGCGTGGTGTGTGTGTCTTTGTGTTGTGCTGATTGTAACAGCGGTGCCTGTCTGTCTGTGGTTTCCCTTCCTGCCTCGTAGTCTGGACAGATAAGATGACAGCTGTTGTGTGGTTTTCATTTCATTTATTATTTACTGCATTAAAGGGATATTTTTTTGCTTCGCACCTTGTGGTGTTGAAATGTTCAGGTCACGAAGCTGAACACGTCCGACTGAATCCCAACCTGCTGCTCTGTGTATCCATCATCACGTCTCATCTGTCCCCCTGTCCTTCCGTCCCTCCATCTTGCTGTCCCTCCATCTTTCTGTCCCTCCGTCTCTCTGTCTGTCCGTCCTTCCGTCCCTCCGTCTTTCTGTCCCTCCATCTTCCTGTCCGTCCGTCTTTCCGTCCTTCCATCTTTCTGTCCTTCCGTCCCTCCATTTTTCTGTCCCTCAGTCTCTCTGTCCTTCCGTCCTTCCGTCCCTCCATCTTGCTGTCCTTCCATCTTTCCGTCCCTCCATCTTGCTGTCCTTCCATCTTTCTGTCCTTCCGTCCTTCCGTCCCTCCATCTTGCTGTCCTCTCGTCCTGCTGTCCTTTAGTCCCTCCATCTTTCTGTCCTTCCGTCTTTCCGTCCCTCCATCTTTCTGTCCCTCCGTCCCTCCGTCTTTCTGTCCTTCCGTCTTTCTGTCCCTCCATCTTTCTGTCCGTCCATCTTTCTGTCCTTCCATCCCTCCATCTTTCTGTCCTTCCGTCTTTCTGTCCATCCGTCTTTCTGTCCTTCCATCTCTCTGTCCGTCCGTCTTTCTGTCCTTCCGTCTCTCTGTCCGTCCATCTTTCTATCCTTCCGTCCCTCCATCTTTCTGTCCGTCCGTCTTTCTGTCCCTCCGTCTCTCTGTCTGTCCGTCTTTCTGTCCTTCCGTCTTTCTGTCCCTCCGTCTCTCTGTCCGTCCGTCTTTCTGTCCTTCCATCTTTCTGTCTTCTCGTCCTGCTGTCTTTCTATCCCTCTGTTTTTCCGTCTTTCTGTCCCTCTATCTTTTTGTCCTTCCGTGTTTCTGTCCTCCTGTCCCTCTGTCTTTCTATCCCTCTGTTTCTCCGTCTTTCTGTCCCTCTATCTTTTTGTCCTTCCGTCTTTCTGTCCCTCTATCTTTCTGTCCTTCCGTGTTTCTGTCCTCCTGTCCCTCTGTCTTTCTATCCCTCTGTTTCTCTGTCTTTCTGTCCCTCTATCTTTCTGTCCTTCCGTGTTTCTGTCCTCCTGTCCCTCTATCTTTCTGTCCTTCCGTGTTTCTGTCCTCCTGTCCCTCTGTCTTTCTATCCCTCTGTTTCTCCGTCTTTCTGTCCCTCTATCTTTTTGTCCTTCCGTCTTTCTGTCCCTCTTTCTTTCTGTCCTTCCGTGTTTCTGTCCCTCTATCTTTCTGTCCTTCCGTGTTTCTGTCCTCCTGTCCCTCTGTCTTTCTATCCCTCTGTTCCTCCATCTTTCTGTCCGTCTTTCTGTCCTCCCGTCCCGTCCCTCTGTGTGTGTCCGTAGGGTTTGTGGAGCTGCACGGCTGCCTACTCTGCAGTCGATATTCTACAGTGAGGCTCCTTGTTGGCGTCTGCGTGAGCGCGTCCCCATCCAGCCTGTCCATCGATATCTGCGCCTCCCTCTCTGTTCTGAAATGATCCTCTCTCCCTCAACCCGCATTGATCTCAGGCTGAATGCTCGGCCAACGAGGGCCGGACGCTGTCCTCCTGTGGACGTTCCAGTCCGCACACAGAGGCTGCATGTTGTGCTCACGAGTTAATGGACGCGATCGTGGCCGGCGTCCGTCCGTCCGTGTGGTTGGAGTAGACGAGACTACTGTCCATCCTGAACTCATCCTTTCGTTGAACGTGACCCACCGAACTATTTCCTTTTTTCTTCTCATAGACATATTGTGGACACGCTGCACAGCTGCTTATAGATGTGGTTTAGTTGGGACGACTGGTCTGCTGGACAGTATCTGCCATGGTTTCTAGTTTTCGTCGCATTGGGCGATACTGAGCCGTCGAGTGTGTTGTCAGATGTGCTGGCGACGAACGTCTGAAGCTGGTCTGTTCCAGCCTTTAGGGACCAGTCGCTGCACCGATGCCCAAAAAGAACGAAAACAAAGAACGGCCGAGCAGGGCAGCGGTTCCTGCAGAATAAGACTGAGCTGGTGGGGGAGGTGACATGAGGAGGGTGGATGGAGCTGCCAGGGTCAAGGGAAGGAGGGAGGGAGATGGAAATGAAAGAGAGTGATGGTGGGGGAGGAAGGGGAGTGAGAGCCAGTTTGACAGCTAGGACGATTTCAGGGCCAGCTCTGCTGCACCGCTGCCTGGAAAACAAAGAGAACAAAGACGAAGCAACACAAACCCCGAGTGAAGCAACGGCCTCTTAATTGATCCAGCTAATGAAATTAAGTGGCAGATGCCAGAGGAACTTTACAGAGTAATGGTTAAATCTGCATCGTCATCAAATAGCAGCTGGAACCAAATGTATTGCAGCGTTTTAGGGCAGTTAAGTTACTTTTCATTGGTTTGATTCTTGCCACGAACTGAGAGCAAACGAACGTCTCTGTCCAGAGACGCGATGATTGGTGGTTTAATGTTGGAGGTTGGATCAGGTGACGCCTTTCTCTGCCTCCAACCTGCTGCCATCACCTGCTTCTACACACACATAACAAACAATCAACAGGAGGCTACTTTGTGTTTTTGCTCTCGTCCTAATAAGTTAATGAGTTTTTCCTCTGGCTTTCACACACAAATACAAAGCGAATTAGCCATTAGCCATGAAAAACGTCATGTTCCCTTATTAGATTCAGTTCAGTTTTACCACAAGGCACTTTACTAAAACAACCTAACAAAGCCAACATTAAGCAAGCTTTTAATTGAAGCCAATCAATAATAACTCAGTGGCCAGAGCTGTCAGCTTTGTCAAGGAGAAGCCTGCTAGAACCCAACCTGGGTCTGGGTCCACTAAAGGCGCTGCCTCCTGTTTTATGTGTAGAAACTCTAGGAACCTAGAAACCAGACGTTGTCTGAAGCTGTGAGAAGATTAGTGACTGGTTCTATGATGGATCTGAATCCTGATGGAAATATTCATCCAGGTTATTTCTACGCAGGTGGTCTCATAGTTGTTTAGCTACAGCTTTTCCAGAATGTTAGAAATAAAGGGCAGATTAGATGTTGGCCTATAGTTTCTAGTTCTCTAGGGTCAGAGTAGGTTTATTCAGTAAAGGTTTGACCACAGCAACATTAAAGCCTGTGGTACGTAGCCTGTAAACAGAGACTGGTTGGTTTGATTTAATGTGGACGTGCTGATTAATGGAAGAACTTCTTTGAGTCAAGTAGCTGATTTAGCAGAGTTAATTATTAAAGTTAACTCAGTCTGATCTATGGGGAAAAGCAGTTTAAGTCAGACATAGGTCTAACCAGCAGATCTAAGGCTGTTGGATCTGCAGATTGATTTATGTCATTTATTGAATGACCCTGATGATTTTAATCTATGATGGTCATGAGATTTGTTGTCCATTGCAACAGGAGCAGGAAATACAGGACGAACATCCTGTGCCTTATCCATTCAACTGTTGCGGTCAGTCGGGTGAGAGGCGGGTTCACCCTGGACACGTCTCCGCACAGCAGGAGAGGAGGTGATGGAGTAGAACAGGAGACAAGCAGGGAGGTGAAGGGAGCCGGTCGGTGCCTAACTAGATCATTGTAGGGAGGAAACCGCTACAGCTCTACGTAGACTAGTCGTGGACTCCTCTGGACGCTTCCCCTCTGCTGAGCGGCTAAAACCTCCAGTAGAAAGAGGCAGAGTGTCTGTTAATTATTCATCTTGGGTGCACTTTACTACTTTGCACCTTTCATAACCCCGACCACAGTCGTTATCGTCTCACTGCCGGCGGTTTCAAAAGCTGAGACTCATTTAGTACGTTTCAGTTTCCACACCTTTCTCACTAGCGAACCTCACTTGCTTCTCTGTGTGTCATTCAGCTGGGATGATGATGTGCAGTAACCAAGGACGGCTGATGTCACTTTGATCGGTTTGCACTCGTAGGTGTCGTTAATCAGACCTTTACTGGAGCCCGTGACATAGTGTCGTATGCAGCCTTTGGCTCAATACGGTGAAAGGCACATGTCGAGCTACTTCCAGTGACCTGACGTCGGTGCCAGTCCAGTGAAATCAAGGAGCAGCCGATGGAGGGTCATGGATTTCTGACCAGCATCACAACAAAGAAGCATGAGCTCGGCAATAATTATTGCTTCAGGACTGGTAGTAAACGGTCGGTTCCCGCGCTGAGCTGAGCTGAGCTGCAGGTAACGTCCACCGTGACACGGTTGAACTGAAGGAACCCGTCCAGAACTTTGCCAAGAAGCAGCTGAACGCTGTTCACCTGCTAAGCATTGCCATGATGCCAGAATGTGCACGAGGAAGGATTGTAGCTTTACTCCGGGCCCAGTAATGAAGTGAATGTAGTTTATAAAATCAATAATGTCACAGCAACCGGTTGGAAGAGCTGTAGGCACTGGTGGATTTATTCAAGCCGTGGGTAAGAACACAACCGTCCAGTGAAGCCTCTAAATGGCTGTGACGCATAGTTTTAGATTTTCAGCAGGGGCTAAAACGTCCTGCAGCGTCTGTGGACCCACAAACTTTACATGTACAATTCACAGCCAAGCATGTAAAAGCGGATTCAGCCGCTTGGCCCGTTGACCTTCAGTTTGGTTCTGTCTTCATGTGGGTTTATGAGTAAATCCACAGAGATGACTGGGAGAAACGTCAAGTGCTGCTCCAGTGTTCTAGACAAAACCAGGAGTGAACCCAGGCTGAACCACTCACCCAACGCTGCGTCAGGCAGGAAATGGCCGTTTCCACCGATCTGACATTTTGAAAAGCTGATGGAGTTTAAATTCCCTTGACACCTGGTAATGGGATTGTCTGTTGCTCCCGTCTTGGCAAACGGACTTGAGGCCTGTGTTTTCAGTGGGTTACGTGCTGCAGTGTAACTAAACGCACCGCAAGTCGCAAACCATCGTCAACGTTGTGGTTTGATGGAAGCTCTAAGCGTACGTCACCTGAAAGGCAGCGTCAGGATGAGCGGTGCTTCCAGGTGCTGGGATGCGGTCTGGGAGCCTCCCGCTGTGATCAGACTGGGCCGGTGCTGCCAAACTACAGCTAAGAGCGAGTAGGGCTCATGGTCCTTCATGCGTTTACACTGCGTGACCTCTAACTACTGGGCTGACTGAATGTCAGTGTTGGGCCAGTGCCGTCCACTGATGTGTTTTCAGCGTTTAGGAACAAAGATTAGACTTTATCCACCCCACCCCTTCACCCACTGACCTCTGTGACCTCTGAGCCTTCTCTGCTGGTCGGACCCTCTTCCCATAATCCCCTGGGCTGCATTAGTGGCGATGCAGCCCTGTGATAATTGCAGAATGCTTGTTGTGTGCATTGTTCTACAGGTAGAGTAGGTAAACAGGCCTAACGGTGAATCTGGTGCACGTGACCCTGTCACCTGCTCACACCTGGATTCAGGCTCATCATTTCTGTAGCTCTGCTAGTGAGGAACCATTTGTCCTGCTCATGGGGTGAAGCAGATTGTTGGCTACAGGTACAAATGCTCCACTTGTTGGTCTTTTAATTCTTGAAGAGTCACGTTTGTTCTCACTGGAGGCTGTCTTTGACTTGTAGCTGAAAGAAGGTGGTGAGTAGAGCTGAACCACAGCTTTTATTAATATGGCTAAATTCTTATAGCTATGGTTTAATGACGAGAAGCAGAACTGAAGCTCCAGCAGATGCTTGACACAAAGTCCTGTGTTCCTCTATACTTGGTTCTGCCGCTGTCGATTCCTGCTTTTCTAACCCCGACACAGACGTTAAATCCACTTAAAACATTACTGATCCCGTCTCCTTGACAACAACAAGCAGTGCCTTGAAACAACTGCATTGTTATTTATAATTAATTTGGTGAAAGCTGAGTAGAGAAACCCCAACAATCCAAAACACAGTGAGATGAGTCGTTTCTTAGTTTTTCTGTGTGTTGGTGGAATGATGGTGGTGGTGTCTGTAAGGCTTCATTAAAACAGTACATGTTGTGATGAGCACGATCTACTGTGTGAAACATGTTTCCTCTGTTGTGGCCAGGATGACAGTTCACTGAGCAGCGGGGAGGAGGCAGACATGAGCGAGCCCACATGGCTAGCAGCTGATCTGGGAGCAGCATCTGACCTGAGCCCGGCCAGCCGTGGAGAAAGGATGCGCCACAGTCCCCAGAACACACACGGCAAAGAGGATGATGGTGAGTTCCACAAGCAGCATGCAAACAGCAGCAGGTGAACCGTAATCTAATGTTTCAAGAGCTACTTGGCCCAAATCCTGGAGGTCAGAGAGAAGCCAGGGAGACAACGTCTCCTCTTGTTTAACGGTGCATTGAAATGAGATCAGAGTGAGTCTGAGCAAAGGAGACTCAAAGAAGGAAAGTGGCATAAGATGAGGCGGCTGGTGAGTTGGTGTCATGGGAGGATGGAGGAGGAGGCAGCGTTGTGGCAGTAGGTGGAAGTGTGTGTGGAGCCGTCAAAGGTCACTCTGTTCTCCGCGTATAGAAGCCAGAGCTTCAAATGCAGCTTCCTGCTCCATTCGACTCCAGGGTTTACTCCGCCGATGGTCAAAAAGTTCAGACAGAAAATGGGACATGTTTAGACCCCGAGAGTCTCCAGAATCGGTTCCATAAGAAATGACGTCAGCATCTGCGCTGCCTTCCTTAGATGTAGATGTAATGTTGGAGCACACGCTGCTGGTGTGTCTCACGCTCAGCCTGGAGATGAAACTGTTCTCACGGGTTAGTGAACGACTTATTGACAGGCTCTTCATGTCAATATAATCCATATTTTTTTACTTTGTGACATGAATACATGAGTGTAGGTCACTGTGAGCTTTGACTGACGGCTGGACGTCGTGAGCGTCTCGGCGAGGTGTGTTTTCCTGTGTGACCGTGCGTCTCCACATGCTCCAGGGCTGAATGTGTGCCAGCGGCGCTAGGCTCCGCTTCTGCTGCCGCTGTGAGGTTGTAACGCTCAAACAAATGTGGACTTTTTGTGCGTTGTGGGGACCTCACGGCGGCGGCGGCTGCTTCGGGGCTTGTGGGTGAACAGGTGGGTGTTTTCCCAAGCAGCAAGCTGTCACAGCGTTTAACTGGAGTAGGCTGCTTATTTCAGCACAGCAGATGGCACAAACACACGCGCACACACACACGCACGCACACGCATGCACACACACACACACACACACACGCACGCACACGCATGCACACGCACACACACGCGCCCGTCCTTACAAACCCTTGTCCAGGTCAGAAGCAGCCGGTCCATCCAAAGGCTCCTGACCACCTCTCGCTTTCCCTGCTAATGGTGACAGCTGCAGTGAAAAGCTCTTCCTGTTCCACTGGCTCGGTGCCACCGACGGAGCCGTGAGCATGTGTTGCTGCAGGTTCCACGGTCGGAGTCGCTACAGACGCTTCCTCTCCGACTGTAACAGTACGAGCGTCATCTGGAAACGGACCTCAGGTAACGCTACGGTACCGCAGGTCGGTCCGTGTCCATCCAGCCATATCAGCTCCCTCCTGTCCACTGCAGCACTGGTGCCTGGGTTCAGTGTCTTTCTTTCATTGCGAGTGATGTCGTAGCTTCGTTCTCCTACCGTCACGCGACCATCACCGTTACTGCTGCGATTCACTGCGTCCAGTTAACCTTGACTCAAGCTGTCACTGTGAATTTACTCAGCTAATAGCATCCAGCCTTGGACAGAACCGGTGCCGGTCACCAGACGACGATGATGTCGTGGAGAGAAACCCAACAAGCCGGACAGACAGAGACTCGATCTCTAACCATCTCTAAGTCTTCCAGGGTCCCAAGGTGCCAGATGGCAGCATTCTAGTCTCTGCTGTTTGATTGACTGAACGACTTCACACAATGTGAATGAAACTCTCAAGGTGTCCCACACATTAGCATCCAGGCTCCAGGCTGCTTTCTAAACATTATAGCAACACGCACACAGACTATCGCAACGTCCCCACAAAAGCAGATGTCAACCTGCTAGAGGACGAGTCGCTGGTAACTGATACTCACTGAGGTGAAAACTTCGTGTTTAAATAGAGGCGCGGCGTGAACCTTCATTCCAGCGTCGGCTGGAGGAGCGTCCAAGCTGGACGGACTCAGAAACTAGCGTTGTTTTAACGTGGAGTCATTAAAAGCTTCAATGTGTGGCTCATAAACTCCGCTACGGTGAATTAGCTTAGCTGCTAGTCACCTGTAGCAGTGACCTGTGACCTACGTTACAACTGTAGGGACTGAACCACTAGCACTAGGCATCAACTCTCAGCTAGCGGCTGCTAACTCAGGTTAACAACGTGAGCACGTTTATAAATGCTCCTCGTGTTCGTGGGGGATGCTCTTCACAGCCTGGGCTCCAGTAGCTGTTCAATTATTAACATCCTTCTCCAACACCCCCACGAAAATAAAATATATGGCAAACCCACACAGCAGGGGGCCTGTGAGTTCCAGCCCCTGCTGAGCACATACTGACATATTCATAATGTGGTGTGTGTGTTTATCTACTGATCTATAGATATTTTATCAGTTTATCCATTAGTTTTAAATTATTATTCCCCAAACAAACATGCAGCAGTTTAAACTGATAAAAGCTCAGTTAGACACTAATAAACGCATAAATGCTCTGTAATAAAAATATAGCTAAACAATGCAATATAGCTAAACTGCTTCCTGTTCAACACCAACTGATATTCCAAGCCGCCGGTCATGGGCAGTTTCACAATCTACAGGGCAGAGCTGACACTTTCTGAAAATCCACGGAAAACACCTGGCGCCGTGTCCATATGGACGTTTACGCGTCTGCAGAACCTGAACAACGGCCAGAACTAGGCCGTTGTAGTGGTGTGTTTCAGAAGCGGCTGAATGAAAGTCACATTGTTTGGTTGGTTTGATCGGTTGACATCGGTGGATACTCCGGCGTGGGGGTGTGTTTGAGACCTTTCGGTATGTTGTCTTATTGTTTTATGGTTTGGAGGCTTGAGCTTGTCCAAAGGTTGACTCAATAAAATGTCCCAATTTGACATTTGGACCTGTGGTTATCAGCTGCGTCCTTCAGAGCATAAAGCAGCTCAGCTGATAATAGAGGGATGGTAACGTGGCAGCGTGTGCTCTACTACCGTGTGCTGGCCCTCTAATGCACATCCAGTGCTTTGGTGAACGCGGAGCAGGTTTTGGCACGAGGCGCCGTCCTGATCTGGATCTCCAGCGTCACACACGGTGTCCCCTCAGCTTTGTCTCATTCAGGCTGTTTAAGGTCTGAACCCGCTGCTCACATATCCGAGCTCCAGCTCAGTAAGGTCCTAGCAGACGTGGATGTAAATGGACTGTAGTGCTGCCGTGTGTGTCCGCTTACGTCTGTTCATAACGTTAAATACCGTTTCTGAAAGGTGCTGCGTTTGACGTATATATTGACATATCTACAGTGAAATACTTATATTATTCTCTACAATGTACTACCCCTACGTGGTTGTCAAGGAAACCTCTCCTCCAGCCTTTGCTAAGTGATTCCAATAGCTGGTACTTCTAGGATCGCTCATTCAACCCAGATATTCACAGTTGTGGTGATAACTTCACAATTCATCGGGATGAATTAGAAGGCAGACGTACGGTGCTGCTGCGGCTCCAGCAGGACGTGACAAGGTGCTGTAGTGTCAGTTTGTGTGTCACATACCGCTAAGCTTTAACATGTGTATCGTTCTGTGTAGTTCTGGAGAGGATGGAGGCACAGTGAGGCTCCGGACTGGGCTCCAGGTAGGAGGGACTTCTCCACCTGGCCTTTAGGAAACATAGGAGCTGATCTAATCCCACCATGACGCTGTACGGTCGGCTGCTCGGGGAGGCGCAGGCGGCCCAGAGGCGGCCCTAGCGTCAATAAGCTGGGGCTGCGTGGAGGACGAGCGTGAGTCGCTGTTGGTGGTGAGAGAGAGAGAGAGTGGGAGTGAGGTCAAACAGGAAAGCAGCTCTACAGTCTGGGCCTTTGTCTTGCTCGTGTACAGTGAGTGGGAGGTGGGAAGGGAGCGGCTGCCTGCATTGTCTTTCTCCTCTCAAGGCCACAGACGCAGCCGCAGGCAGCAGGATACAACACAACTTTCCAGGGGAACATCTGCAAATGTCTGGTTTTGCTCAAAGTTGGTGAAAGTCAAAGTAATTTACAAATGTCTTGTCTAAAATGAAATGAAATGAAAACAGATTATAAGTAAACACGATTCTTAGAGAAATAGCCAGAGCCAATATAATAATATTCCTTTAGCTCTGCAGACTGAAGCTGTAGTAAACACGATGCCGCCTGATCCTCACGTAAGTGACCGAAGGTTTCAGGGCTTTGGCTGGATCCAGAGGCTGCAGGGACACATTGAAATGAACAGTCTGAGGATTGTACGGCTTCAAAGAGACACATGAAATATGTGACGTATAAATAACGTCCTCCGGGTTTGAAGGGAGTTACAGGCAAACGAGAAGCCAAAGGAACAGAGAGGCGTCACACACGGAACCACAATTTCAGCTGATGCAGAAGAGATGATGTAGGAGAAACGAGGCTCTGGCTGCAGCGTTTTAGTGAACTGGAGGCTTTTACAGAGACCGAGCGGGGAGTCACAGCCTACTTTAAATGTGGTCTTTGGACAGGCTGGGCTTTTCCCACGAAGGCTGCTCAGACCCACAGAAAGTCATGAAGAGGCCAAGGTCGTGTCTCACAGCTCTGTTGTTTGCTGCAGGGCATCCGGGCTGAGCTGGTTTGTTCCGTGATCTTTGCCGTTTGGTGGTTATTCATGATAATATCTGGGATCGTACGGAGTCTTGCACCATCTCCTACTGTAGAACTCTGGCCTAGTTCACCTCCGCATTCATCTTTCATAGCTAACCCCAAAACACGGAGCAAACCTCATTTAGCGTGAGCCAAGGCTCCGTCGCCGGGTACAGGAGTGTAGATGGTGTGTTGACCGTGTTTTTGTGAACTGTGTGTCTGTGAAGCACGTTCTTCTTTTTATCATCTATTGTTGCTCTTATAATGTGCAGCACTAGACTCTTCTAAGGTCTTCGTGACCTTATTGCATTCGATGCCTCCAGGATCAAGCGTAGATTTTCCAAAAGCGCATTGATGCCAAGTTAGGGATTTGAGATTTGTCCAACTTGAATAAACAAAGCTGAGCTTGGACAGTTTTTGTCATTTTGTTCTTGATCCAACATTGGAGCAAAGCATGACGCTGTCTTGCCCACGTGTCCTGTCCAGTGGTTCAGTCAGTGGCGGTAAACGTACAGGGGTGATTCCCTGGAAAAGAGGAGGACGAATGAAGGCACATGACTGAACATTCAACACACAACTGCTATCTCTCCCTCCCTCTTCGTTTATAATCCATTTTCTTCAAGGTTGCACAGGAACTGAAGAAGAGAAAGAGCAGACAGAGAAGCGGTAGGGAGGGACAGGAGAGTGGATGGAGCTGGAAGAGGAGGAGAGAGGAGGAATGAGAATGAAGCAGACGGAGGAAGCCACAGTAACGGTGGACACAGCTCTGCCACCCATTGCTACATTGTGGTCATTTGGAGCCGGAGCAACTGTAGTTTTGGTAAAACCCACGTGATCTCAGTTGGCTCTGATGAATGTAGCTTGTTTAGTGTCAGACTTCATCCGTCCGTCACGTTGTTGAGGCGTGAATGCATTATTCTAGATTACGGAGCCTGCATCACTTGGTACATCGCTCCTACATCCTGCTTACGTTTCGTGAATTCAATCTTTCTCTCGTCCCTTCTTCTGCATTCTTCTCTGTGGTGCGGGACAAATGGATCGCCCCGTTGTTCAGAGGCAGCCAGTCTGTTAGTCTGCTACTAGAAGGCTTGAAGAGGACTCACTGATACTTTGAAATGTTTCTCTGCACATTCAAGTAGCTTCTCCAGTTTGAGTCCATCTGACCTAAACACGAACCTGTGGCAAGGCATGAGCGTCCTGATGGTGTAAGAAGAAAAGAAGCTGGTTGAAAACCAGAAGTTAGTTCATGCTCTGAGCTCATATGACCCCCACACAATGCTGCACTGTGCGTTCTTAGCTCGTATCACATCCAGACACAGTACAGCAGCTCACTGGTTGGTCGCGTGAAGGGAAGGATTGTGATCGTGATACAATGCTACTTTGTAACTGAGGTCGGTGGTTGCCATGGTTACAGTATGAAGCGCAGTTAGTGTGTAGGTAAATGTGATGTGGTGTCAAAGTCCTGGATAATGTTCGTGCTGAGGTCTGTGGACAGTCCGATTCCTTCCTCTTCATTCAGATGAACTTCCTTTAGCGTTGTGACGTCTCAGCTGCCACATCTGAACCTTCAGTGGCTAAACGTCCTGGGTGACCGAGTGTCAGTCCAGCTGGCCATGAGCTGGTGCTCAGAGAACGGCGTCGGCCTAAACCCCAGTCCCCCCTTCCTTCTTTTTGCTGAGCCTGCCCCAAGCGGCTTGGCTTGAGTTACTTTAGTGAGGGTGGTTTGGAGATTCTTGGTGAAAACATCAACATCGTTTTGACGTGTGTGAAATGAAGGGACACGTTTGACACCACTTCCTCTCCTCCTTCCTTTCGTCCCTCAGAGTTCGTGAAGAGGAAACACGCAGCTTCCCTCGTTACTATACTGAAGACTTTTAGTCTCTTCTGTCTTCAGGCACCTGGACTGTTGAATAGTTTTGTCTTTGGCTGTTTAACTTTGCAGTAATGTCCAGTAAAGGAAAATCAAGGAGATGTGAATCGGCGTGTGTTGTCCAGACGGGTCAGACCACATCTGCACGTGCTACAACAGTATTGCTTCCAGTTGAGATAGAGCTGCTGTGTCCTTCATTCATGATGCTTCTGTTGCTTCTTACTTTCAACACATCTGACGGCAGGCAGACGTTAATAGGCAAGTGTGTCGTTGACAGTAATTGGCGCCTGGAGCTGGTATCACAGTTTCCAAGTGACCACAAACACATCACTTCACACAAGTGAGTGTTTGTCATGTCGCCTCACTGTGTCATCGTCATAATCCATTTCCAGAAGGGGAAGCCTTCTTCTTCGTTGCTCTTACTTTTTCTATCCCACTGTCAACATGGTGCTCAAATCAGGTCCAACAAGAATGATGAGCAGGAAATGTAGATGGGTGGGATGGGAGGGATGCGAGAGATGGGAGGGGATGGGAGACATAAAAGAGATGGGACGGATGCGAAAGATGGGAGGGATGGGAAAAATGGGATGGATGTGAAAGATGCAAGGGATGGGGGGTGAGAGGGAAGACAGAGATGGGAGAGATGGGAGGGATGAAAAGGATGTGAAAGATGAGAGGGTGGGCCAGGAAGGCCACGTGTGAAGGGTTTGTTGTGTTGTGTGAAGGGTGAATTTCATCTTTACGTGTTTTTCGCTGGGTCTTTCTTCGCCGTCGGGTTTCTGTGGTTGACCTAATGAACATTTCAGGACCAAGATCGGTGAAGAACTGTTTTGTCCAGATGTTGGAATCGATTAAACAAAAGGACTCATGGATTTTTAGTTTTACCGAAGTGAGGCCCTGAAAGCTTGTTTTCCAACAATGTCAGTAGAATGAATTGTGATGCATTAATGTGACATAGTGATGTGTGTTGTTGTCTGTCCCTCATATATTTGTTCATTTGTGAGTCACTATTTACAGCAGCTGTTCATTTAAACGTAGTAACGGACCTTTAAGACGGGCTCTTCGTATTATATACACGTATCACTACTGCGTTGGTCACATTTTTAAGTCAGGCTCCAGTGAACTACTCAGTGCAGTAGGTAGTTACTATGTGAGTAAAGGCAGACCTGCTCCGAACGGGAGCAGCGTCTGTAATGGCCGACCTCAGCGAGTGGAAGAGTTTCAGTTTGTGCTTGAGCCGTGCTGAAGAAAGGAAACGCGGCAGGTGTGTGGATCGAGCCTGATAGATGAGACAGCAGCTGCAGTAAAGTTCAACGTTGACTCACTCGGCCTGAGGTGAAATGTTCTTCCCCTATAGACCGGACTCTCTCATAGGAGTGAGATGAAGGCGCTGGACGTCAGACACGTATAAAACAGTGGGTCAGACTATTGGTACGTTATGGAGTCTTAAACAGCAGACGCACACAGTGGTTCATTAGTGGAGCGAAAAGGCAGCAGTCAGCGGTTTGACTATGAGGACGACAAAGCGGAGTCTCGATGAAAAAACAACAGAGAGGACAATGGAAACAGGCTGTTATCTGTGACCATCTGCGATCGGGCCTTTTAGCTGCTCCGTCCTGCTGGAGCTCTTAGAGAAAGTGCTTGTGTCATGATACCGTTCCCATCTGGGCAGCGTCTCGCGTCTCCGCTGGGTTTATAGGTCGTGTTCGCGGCCGTGGACAGAACGTGTGCTGCAGATGGTCCTTGATAGACATGTTGGAGATGGACGCCTCGAAGTCGGAGGACAGGTGTGTCCAGGTGTGTCCAGGTGTGTCTCGACTACTAGAAACAAATACAAGATGAGTGAATGCTGCTAGTTTGATCTGGGCAGGTGCCTCCAAGAAGAACGGCAGCAGTGTAGATCAGGTGGACGGCGCCTGAGAAGCCGACTGATTATCTGATCCAGAGTCAGCCCGGCGTGGTTGCTGTATCTGTGTGTTGTGGAGGTTGCTATGGCGATGCCAGGCGTTGTGGGGTGTGGCAGACAGGCGGCGCATGCTGCTCCTTAACAGGATAACTGGTTGTAATCACTCCTCCCACATCCTCCTTCGGGAGGAGGCCTCCAGCTGTGTCTGCGGAGTCCAGCTCCAAATGAAAAGCGACAGGGACGACCCACTGGAGCTTCCTCGCGTTGGCGCATCCCTCAGCTCCTTCAGCTCTCATCTGTGTAAGGCTCCCTCCTGAATGGCTCGTCTCCCTCTTTCTTGGTTGTTCTTCTCAGTCACTCATCTTAATCTCATTTGCTGTTTCTTCCGTCTTCTGTGCCTTTGTTCCTCTTCTCCTCGTTTCCTCCTTTATCTCTGTCTTCTCCTTCCTCTGCAGTCCACTCAACAGCTCCCAGCCTGCTAATGACACCAGTATCGACCCAGTGCTCTTAAAAGCTGCTGGATAATTGTAGAACTGTTTTTGTCAGGATGGGATCAGGCCATTCAGTACATTTGAATTTGTGTGTTTCTGACAAAAACTGTCCACAGCTGTTTGATAAAAACCTGAGCATCCCATACATTTAGAATAGTGTTTCACTGTTTCAATTCTCTCAGTCAGCAGATATCGTTACTAAAAACTAAAAGCTGAGAGAAGCACTGGCCACGGCGAGCATTACTTCACCTTTAAATTCACTGAGACGCTGGAAGGTGAAGCTCTCATATGTCCTGGATGTCCCGCGCTGGGTTCCGCCTGAGGCCACGTGAGCTGACTTTCATCGTGAATCGGCAGCGTTAATATTATCAGCGTTGAACTTTGTCGGCGTAGGAAAAACAAGGCCAGGATCTGAAAAGCTTTGAAACGCTGAAATGCAGCTTGTGTGACTTTCCAGTAAAATGAAAGAAAACCTTTAACCTCAACCATAAAGATTTCAGTGTGAATAGTTAGTTTTCACTGGAGCAACAGTGAAAACCTGTGTTTTCCAGAGCTGACAGAAGAAAAAAGGATCATGTGGAGCCAGAAGCAGACAAACGTCTCTATTCAGATGCACAACATGACGCACACAGGGTCACGTTGTGCTGTAGTGGAACCAAGTGAAGCTGCTTTATGAGAAGTTTGCTATAAGCGACCTGTGGAAGAACAGAATCGAGCCTCTGTCCTTGGGTTGTTATTTAAGAAATCTGAAAGTCACGAAGACGCTTTTCTTGTGTCACGCGTTTGCGAGAACAGATGGCGGAGGACGTGAAGGCCTGTCTAGACGGAGGACGGCGTGTTTGTGCCTATTTCTGGGTTTAGTGAGGATGGGCCTCTACAGTAGAGGCTCATTTGTCGCTCTCCGCTCCACTAGCTGTCGCTCTGACTCATGTGTGATCATCAGCACATCCTCCTGCCAGTTGGCATCTTTACCCACATCTACGCTTTGTGCAGTTTGGACGTGTTGCGTGTTCTGACATCCACGGGCCGCGTGAGTCCACACTCATCTTCCCCCAGTGGACTGTGGCGGATTGACACACAGCTGACGGCCACAGGGTTGGAGACTGGACGATGGGAGGTGGAGTGAAACTGTAACCCAACTGGTCCTACAGTTCGGAAACGACACGACAGTAGTTGAAACAACTTGTTGTGTGATGTGAAGCTGTTTATATGTAAGTTATGATGGAACACGCGGAAACGCAGCGTTTCATAAACCGTGTAGTTTCTAAACGGAACTTCACTTAATTTACCTTCATACATCAGAACGTGACCTGAGCACCTCAGACCAGAATCTTCACCATCACACACCTGACATTTGTGTGTTTTGTGTCTGCTTGTATTACACCTGGTAATTGCAGACACAAGGATGGAATCGAAACGTTTCCTTGTTGAATGGACAAAGTTGGTGGAGTTGTTTCATGTTGTATCTCACATCACGTGTGGGTGTGAGTCCACTGCTCAGTGCAGATGCTTTATGAACCTGATGACTCTCACGTGGAGGAAGAGATGGAAGCCACCGATAATAATGAGAGACAGGACGGAGACTGATGGAGGCAGGATGGAGACTGATGGAGGCAGGACGGAGGCTGATGGAGACAGGATGGAGACCGATGGAGGCAGGACGGAGGCCAATGGAGGCAGGACGGAGACCGATGGAGACAGGACGGAGGCCGATGGAGGCAGGACGGAGACCGATGGAGACAGGACGGAGACCAAAGGAGGCAGGACGGAGACCGATGGAGGCAGGACGGAGGCCGATGGAGGCAGGACGGAGACCGATGGAGGCAGGACGGAGGGCGATGGAGGCAGGACGGAGACCGATGGAGACAGGACAGAGACCGATGGAGGCAGGACGGAGACCGATGGAGGCAGGACGGAGACCGATGGAGACAGGATGGAGGCAGGACGGAGACCGATGGAGGCAGGACGGAGACTGATGGAGGAGGGACGGAGACTGATGGAGGCAGGATGGAGACTGATGGAGGCAGGATGGAGACTGATGGAGGCAGGACGGAGGCCGATGGAGACAGGACGGAGGCAGGACGGAGGCCGATGGAGGCAGGACGGAGGCCGATGGAGGCAGGACGGAGACCGATGGAGGCAGGACGGAGACCGATGGAGGCAGGACAGAGGCCGATGGAGACAGGACAGAGGCTGATGGAGACAGGACGGAGACCAAAGGAGGCAGGACGGAGACCGATGGAGGCAGGACGGAGGCCGATGGAGGCAGGACGGAGACCGATGGAGACGGGACGGAGACCGATGGAGACGGGACGGAGGCCGATGGAGGCGGGACGGAGACCGATGGAGACGGGACGGAGACCGATGGAGACAGGACGGAGGCCGATGGAGGCAGGACGGAGGCCGATGGAGACAGGACGGAGGCAGACGGCCATCGCTTCCCTTTGCTCCTGCTGCCATCGCTGGGTTGGACACATTGGGCCAAAGAAGTCAAACGATGAGAAGAAGAGACTCGTTGAAAACAAAAATCTCCACATGCCTGCACATTTGCTCGGGTTCCCTTCGACCTTCCCATCCCCCATCCTCCTTTCTGTTTTCTCCTCGACCCCCTCCCTCCTGCGCTGCCTCCTCCTAGCACCAAGATGATCTCCTTCGCTCCTCCTCCTCCTCGCTCCCTTTCCATCGCAGACCTCTCCACCTACTATATCTCTCCATGCAGCACTTTGGGCTCCACCCCCACCAAACGAACGATCCAGTCGAGTATCTGAGTATCAGTCCTTCCTTCTTGTAGTGTGGACTCCTTCCAGTTCCTGCTAATCATTCTTTCGTCCTCGGTGGGAGGGGCTTCCCGGTTCACTTATTCATACGTCTCATCTCATTTCGCAGTTCGTTCAACACGTTTCTGTCTCTTTCTATTTGAACTGTTGTTGCAGTTGTTCATCCAGCCTCCAACCTGATTAACACTCACCATTTATTACATGATCACTTAGGAACCTGACTGACTTATTCATTGACTGACAGATTGACTCACTCACTGATTTAATGCCTGACTGACTCACTAATTGACTAACCAATTGACTGACTCGCTTGATTCATTCACTGACTGATTCATTGACTGACTCACTGATTGACCAACTCACTGATTCATCGACTGACTTGAATGACTGACTGACTCACTGATTCATTGAATGACTGACTCACTGATTGACCAACTCACTGATTCATCGACTGACTTGAATGACTGACTGACTCACTGATTCATTGACTGACTGACTGACTCACTAAATCATTGAATGACTGACTGACTGATTCATTGACTGACTGACTGACTCACTCACTGATTCATTGACCGACTTACTGATTCATTGACTGACTCACTGATTCATTGACTGACTCACTGATTGACTAGCCAATTGACTGACTCGCTTGATTAATTCACTGACTGACCGATTGACTGAAACACTGACTGACTGACTGATCGACTGACTCATTGATTCATTGACTGACTGACTCACTGTCTCATTGACTGACTCACTGATTCATTGACTGACTTGAATGACTGACTGATTCATTGACTGACCGACTCACTGTCTCATTGACTGACTCACTGATTCATTGACCGACTCACTGATTCATTGACTGACTGACTGACTCACTCACCGATTCATTGACTGACTGACTCATCGACTCACTGACTCACCGATTCATTGACTGACTGACTCACTCACTCACCGATTCATTGACTGACTGACTGACTCACTCACCGATTCATTGACTGACTGACTCATCGACTCACTGACTCACTGTCTCATTGACTGACTCACTGATTCATTGACCGACTCACTGATTCATTGACTGACTGACTGACTCACTCACCGATTCATTGACTGACTGACTCATCGACTCACTGACTCACTGATTCATTGACTGACTCACCGATTCATTGACTGACTGACTCACTCACTCACTGATTCATTGACTGACTTGAATGACTGACTGACTCACTGATTCATTGAATGACACTTTGTGTTTACTATTTAATCTCTATTTGCATATACATACTCAATCTTGACATTAGGGCTGAGTGATGAATGCTAATATTACAATAAGATGCACAATAAACACAAAGCTAAAGTTTGAAACGTGAACTAACAAAATTAAGAAAAAATTACCAACTAACTAGTCAATGACACGTCTCCACTCAGTCGTGGCTTCACACCGAGACTCTACTGGATGATGTGTGGTCTAGATGAAGGAGGTTTTGTAATCCTGCTGCATGGACAGCAGGGTTTTCCTGGTCCGCTCCGTACAAAGCGCACTAGCGCCCCCATCTGGTGATGCCCAGCATATCCCAGCATGCAACAGTGTAACGTCCCCTGTAAACCAATAAATCTAACCTGAGAAAGTCTGCTACAACATGGCTGCTAATTCCATTCACATTTAGGTTTGTCTGGTGGTGGAAGTGCTTCTCTCACACACACACTTCAGGATTTATTTAGATCGTGATCGCACTAACCATGTGTTCGCTCATTGCTCCGTTATTCAGCCTTATTTTCTATATGTGTTTATACTTTATTTATACTTTATCTGTAGTATATTTGCAGTATATCTACAGTGTAGTTCCTTGGGCCTGTTATTCCTCCTTCCTCCATCTTCCATCTCCTGAACTGATGGGAGATGACTAATTTTTACTAGTAGACTAGTTTTTTTGTTCAGTCACCACTTTATGTTGTTCATCACATCAGAGCTACACAAAGACAAGAATGAAGTCCAACTTGGGCTGGTGTCTCAGACTCTGCAGTCACTGAGACACATCTCGTCCAGTACCCTGATGAGAAAGACAACAGTCGACTGAGTTCAGTGAAGAAGCAAAATGTGAACAAATAGTACAACAGTCAGCTCCCACTGAGGGAGTAAGAATCTATTTCTGGGTTGATGCCTGGCTCACTGGCTGCATGTCATTGTTCTCTTATATGAATGAGGGTGAGGAAATGTATTTGTCCTCATATCACTCAGATGAAAACGCACAGCAAACAGCGAAATGAAGGGTTCTGCAGTGAAGTGAAAGTGTCTGCGTCTTCTTGCAGACGATTCATCCTCAGAGTGTGGCAGCGGTCACGGCCTGCCTGCACTGACCCCTCCGTCCTCCGCTGTGACAGACGCAGCCATCGTCAGGGAGACGGAGGTCGTTAATGGCAACGGTGGCCCTGCCCCGCTGGACTTCAGCACTCCCACGTCCTCCTCGTCATCATCCGAGGACCAGCAGCCCATCAATCTGAGTGACCCGCCTCCTCACCGTCTCCCCCTGTCCAGCTCTCACCTGCCCGTCACCGTGTCGGCGGCGGCGGCGGCGCTGCTCGGTGCTCTGCATCCCAGTGCACCGGAGGAGCTTCGCAGGAAGTACCCACTGGCTGCCAAATCACATCTGACCCTGCTGTCCAGCACATCTGACGGCCGAGACTGTGGGAGCAAGGTGAGACACACTCTACGCACAAATAAACAATGTGTGTAATGATGTCAGAGACGCATACAGTTGTGTTCACAATAATAGCAGATGAATCAGCTTTTGATGGAAATTACATTTCTACAAATACATTTCTAGTAGATGCAGTAGAGCAGCAGAAAACCAACCAACAGTCATGACATGCTGCAGATTATGGGTAATTAGGGTCGTCTTCAAAATAGCAGCGTGGAGTTCAGTTAGTGAGGTGATTCTTCTGTGAGAGAACAGGTGGCTCCTACTTAGACACAAAGCCAGGAAATGTAGTAGATGTTGCTGGTTGTTCATTTGACTGGCGGTTTGAGTAGAATATATATAATAACAGACATATTCCAGGGTATTTTGATTAAAAAGTTGATTGGAGAGAGCAAAACATACAAAGAACTGCAGAAAACGATTGGCTGCTCAGCTAAAATGATCTCAGATGCCTTAAAATAGAAAGACGTGGAAGAAAACGGAAAACTCCCATTCGAATGGATGGAAGAACAGCCAGAATGGAGAAGATTCGGCCAATGATCAGCTCCAAGGAGGTCAAAGCAGGTCTAACGTTACCGCTGAGTCTGAAGCAAAGCTGTTTGCAAGAAGCCCAGCAAAAGTGCTGAAGAGGTTCCAACCTACCAAAGAACGCACTGACATTCTGTGGACTGATGAAAGCGAGCTTGTTCCTTTTGGGTCTAGGGGCCGCAGACAGTTTGTCAGACGACCCCCAATCACTGAGAAGACAGTGAAGCTTGGTGGCGCAAGCGTCATGATGTGGGGATGTGTCTCCGGCTACGGTGTTGGGCCTATTTATCGCAGTCCAAGGGTCATGGATCCGTTTGAATAGATGTGAGGCCTTAATGAGGTCATGCTGCCTTATGCAGAAGAGGAACAGCCTTTGAAATGGGGGCTTCAACCAGACAACGACCCCAAACACACCAGTAAGCGAGCAGCAGCTTGGTTCCAGACCATTACATTAATGTTCTGGAGCGTCCAGCCCAGTCCCCAGACCCAGATCCAATAGAAAACCTGTAGGTGACTTAAAAAATGCTGTTGCTGAGGCAAAACCAAGAAATGCAGAAGAATTGTGGAATCTAGTCCGACCATCCTGGGCTGGAAGACCTGTCCACAGGTGCCAGAGGTCGGTCAACTCCATGCAACACAGATGTGAAGCAGTTCTCAAAAACCATTACAGTACATTGTAATGGCCACACGGGCTCATACTGATGTCTTCTCACACACTTCGCTTTCTGCTGCACGTGCACTGACACAAAATGAGACCATGAGGCTTACATGAAAAATATGTGTAATGAAATGCTGATGAGAGGAATGATAATGAAGGCGGGAGGAGACGCACTAATTATCGTTATCCCTGCTAGTGGATGACATACTGTAATGTGGTGAGTCCACCTGCCGAGAAGCTCACGGTTCACGTCTCAGGTTTGGTTCCTTTGACCAAACGTTTGTGTTCAGGTATTTAATGTTCAGTGGAAAGCTGCCGAAGCCTAGTGAGACGTATAATATGAGTTTCATTAAGGAGACGATGAGCCACTAGCACATCGAAGGTGATTGGATGACTGACTTATGTTCGTTAGCAGTGACTGTGTGTTTTGTTGCTGTGTTCATTATGTGTGTATGTGTGTGCTCAGTCTCCTCAGTATAGTTCAGGTGGCAGCTATGACAGCGTGAAGATGGACTTGAGTGCTGAGGACCTGACCATCGGACGCCACGGCGGCCAGGTCGGCCCCGACGACGACGACGACGAACACGACGACCACGACGACAACGACAAGATGAACGACACAGAGGGAGTCGATCCGGAGAGATTAAAGGCCTTCAATGTGAGTCAGAGACGGGCCCGAGGGCCGCTCAGCGCTCCTGCTCAGTCGCTGTGTCCTGACAGATGAAAGCCTGTGTTGTGTCCTGCAGATGTTTGTGCGTCTGTTTGTGGATGAAAACCTGGATCGGATGGTGCCCATCTCCAAACAGCCCAAGGAGAAGATCCAGGCCATCATCGAGTCCTGCAGCAGGCAGTTCCCGGAGTTCCAGGAGCGCTCTCGCAAGCGCATTCGCACCTACCTCAAATCCTGCCGACGCATGAAGAAGAACGGCATGGAGGTAATTCTCCTACGCGAAGCAGCTGTGTTCAGTTCAGTCTGGGTTTGGGGAGGTTTTGCCTTTGACAAGTGGAATCTTTCCCTGCTGGGTCTATGATGTCACAGAGTTAAAAGCTGGATGAAAACTAGGGCTGCAGGTGTAGCACCGCTATAATATTGACTATATATTGTATATATGGTCACACCCTCAGGTGCTTCTCTGCTCCAGCCGGACCTGTGTCTCATCCACCAGATGAGCCTGATGCTCTCAGGAAGTTTTTTTATTGTAACAGGCTGCAGGTGAAACGGAGGGAGTAACATGACTCCACCAACCAGATTATGATTATATGGATCAAATGTCAGCTTCCATGTTCACGCTGATATTTGCAGTAGGACAAAGCTTATGAATGTGAATATATGTGTATGAAGAACGTTGATGAGATGATGGATCTGAAAACAGCAGGTTCCCAGTAAAGAGTTGTGTATCTGCTCTCATCTCTCCTCAAACGTTGCTTCTCAACCCTTGAATGTAGAGAAACACGAGTCCATGGGATGAGGATGGAGAGAATGTTTTCAGTCTGAAACGTCTCTGCTGCCCCCTAGTGATGAAGCCTGTTTCTACAAGTGGATTCTCCACATTTTTGTGATATTGTAAATCCAGAGCAATGCAATAATAATAACTGAAATAATTAATATTTTTCTTCAGACGCGTCCAACTCCACCTCACCTCACTTCAGCGATGGCTGAGAACATCCTGGCTGCGGCCTGCGAGAGTGAATCACGCAACGCAGCAAAAAGGATGCGGCTCGAAGCCTATCATGTGAGTCTGTGTGTGTTTCTCTCTCTATTGTCAATTCAGAAAGGACCAGAACATGTTTTCACGATTTCCTGTCTGCCAGGATGAGCACGTCTCTCAGGACAAACCATCCGGCGGCGGTCTGAGGGAGCCGGCGTCCCTGGCTCAGTCTGCCTACACCCTGGCTGCTTCAGCTTTCTCCTCCCAGGACCCCCAGCTCTACATCAACGGAGCTGGCCTCAGCTATGGTTACCGTGGATACCCAGGTCTAGGTGCTGCCATGCAACACCCTGTTTCCTTGACGACTGGTGTTGGCGCTCAGAGCAACGGTGAGGAAGGAAGAGTGGTGGGAGACAGAGAGAAATAGAAGAGTGGCAGGAAGGAAAGAAGGGAAGAGGAAGGAAGGAAAAAAAGAAGGACAGAGGAATGAAGGAAGGAAAGGAAAGAGGGAAGGAAGGAGGAATGACGGAAAGAGAAAGGAATGAAGGAAGCAAGGTAGCAAAGGAGGAATGGAGGAAAGAAGGAATTAAGTAAAGAGGAATGAAGGAAGGAATGAAGGAAAAAAGAAGAAAAAAGGAAGGAAGGAAGGAAAGGAAGAAGGGAGGAAAGAAGGAATTAAGTAAAGATGAAGGAAAGCATGAGGAAGGAAGGAAAGATGAATGAAGGAAGGAGAGAAGGACAGAGGAATGAAGGAAGGAAAGAAGGACAGAGGAATTAAGGAAGGAAGGAAAGACAGTGGAGTGAAGGAAGGAAGGAAGGACAGAGGAATTAAGGAAGGAAGGAAAGACAGTGGAATGAAGGAAGGAAAGAAGGACAGAGGAAGGAAGGAAGGAAGGAAAGACAGTGGAGTGAAGGAAGGAAAGAAGGACAGAGGAATGAAGGAAGGAAAGAAGGACAGAGGAAGGAAGGAAGGAAGGACAGAGGAATGAAGGAAGGAAAGAAGGACAGAGGAAGGAAGGAAGGAAGGACAGAGGAATGAAGGAAGGAAAGAAGGACAGAGGAAGGAAGGAAGGACAGAGGAATGAAGGAAGGAAAGAAGGACATTATGTCCCAAAGCAAACACACTCCACCGCGTCCTTGTGTGTCTGGTCAGCTAATGTTAACGGCTTCATCCCGGCCTCCGGCCTCCTGCTGAGAGCTGTGCCGGAAAAGAACACGTCCTGTCGTCTGCTGGGAAGATGATGACGATTGAAGTCATTCATTCACAGAACAAGTATGAGAAGTGATTTAATGGCCACAGAGACGCAGCCGTTTACTACTACTACTTACTAGGAACCAGATTAGAGGGATCCTCCTGCTGAGCGTGGTGGGTAGACGCCTGCTGGTGAAAGCGCTGCCTGCGAAGCCTCTGGTTTTGTGGCTGTAGATGTTAAACAATGTGGGTCACGTGACTTGGTTGTGATACTCGGTCCTGACTGATCGTCCTTCTCCTTCTTGCTCGTCCACAGGCCCCACAGACCTTAGCATGAAGTCTCTCTCCTCCGTCGCCATCGGTAGCTCCTCCTCCTCCGCCGTGTGTGGCCGGGGCGGCGGGGGAGGCGGCGGCGTGTCCGCTCAGCTCAGCCAGCCGGAGATCACGGCCGTGCGTCAGCTTATCGCTGGCTACCGGGAGTCGGCCGCCTTCCTGCTTCGCTCAGCGGACGAGTTGGAGAATCTCATCCTGCAGCAGAATTAAACCGGAGGAAACACATTTAGCATCTTGTTTTCTGTCTGTCGCTCCATATCAACTCCGGACCTCCTCGCTTTGCTCTGTGCTCCTGAAATCTGGGTTTGCTGCTTTCTCCAAAGGGGACTTGTTCTTGCGAACTGTGGCCGTGTTCTGGTTTTGGACTAAAACAATTCACCTTCTCTGCGTGAGGTGGAAAATGGCTGATAAAAGGAAGCAGCTCAACCCTGAGCAAAAGGACGAGAAGCCTGGAAAAACAAGAGCGATCTGGCAAATCTCAGCACAGGGAGCGTTGATTAACAGATGCACCAGCCAGAATACAGCTACTGACTCCCTTGATTAAGAAACACTTTGCTTAATGACCAGTGTTTGATTTGACTATTTAATTTAAACGTCAGTGAGTGTTTTTGTTTGTTTCAATTCTTCCCCAGTGACTAAAACAATGAGTTGAGAAAAAAAGATGCGTTTGGGGAGAGAAACCTTTTTTGCCATAGCTTGTACATACGCTCTGTGTCCTGCAGCACTTTTCTCTACCCAGGGACGAACCTCTGACGCCAGGAGATACCTCAGACCAGAAGCGTTGGCGCCAGGCCAGTCGAGGTGTTTTAGGGGGAGAATCATCCATTAACGTTGAAGCATTTCTTGATGTTGTGAACTTTTCAGACACTCGAATCTTTAAGCTTTGGTTTCGTCCGCATGAGTTGGTTCATGTACTGCTGTACATAATCAGCTCATCACTTAGTCGGAGCTGATGCTGACGGGGGTGTTTCTGTGGGGGGGCGTTTTCCTTAAGGGGGGGCTGTGTGTGTGGGGGGGGTAGACAGTGACCACTTGCTCTTGTAGTTGCTTCATGTGATGCCAATGAAACCTCAACCTTTCTTCTCCCCCTCGTTGGACCTACGTCACAGCTTTTCTTTGTGGACCTAAACGTCCTCGTCTCCAGGTTCCTCAGCGAGAGGACGGCGGCTCAGTCTGTTCAACTGGGAGATGGCCATTATTAAGATTACTGTTGTTTTTATGATTAATGTTACTTACGATGTTGCTGCTGCTATAGAAACTCCGGACCTTCTGCCATAGACCTGAAACCTCAACAACGCCGGGCTTAGCGAGCCGCAGTGCCCCTGGAAGCCCGGTCGACCTCGACGGCTCCTGCCTTTACCCAGTCACACGTGTCCACCTCTCTCTCTGTGGGTGATGGCTTTCTTTGTTTTTGATTCTTAGGGCTTGATTGATGTTGTGTTTAGTGACTTTCTAACTGTGAATCTTCATTTTGTGGAGGATGTGGGAGGAGATGCTGTGACGACGTCTCGCCGCTCTGTCCTCGTTCGTTTTGGTTGAAGTTAAATAGGAGACGTTCCATTTGTGTAACACTGAGAGAGGCTTTGTTGCTTTGTTGAGGCTCTTGATGAGAAGGCAGATGCTGCTCACGTCAGTGCCGTGAGTCGCCTGCACAATGTTAGAAAGACTGGAAGCAGCTCTGAGTAGATTTCAGCTCCATGGCCACCTCCTCCCTCTCCAGCTGATTTACACAGCAACATTAGCTCCACGTCGTCCCTTATCAGCTGCAGGCTGTAGCTTCACGGTCGGCTCAGCAGGGATCCAAATAAGCACGTCTCACAAAAAGTGGAGTCAATTTGAGTAGCTCCAGCTAATGTTCCACCACTTAGTTTTGTCACTTGGTCCATTTCCTGGACTGAATCAGTTTTGATATTTGTTTGATTCGTACAAAGGCTGATGATGAAGGAGAAGACAAACGTGACCTGTTGCTCTGTCTGTGGTTCCTGCTCAGTTCCAATGTCGTGTCACTGTAATTTGCTATTTTTTGCACACTGAGCGAAGCAACGGTCGTCTGTGATCTGGATCTCTACTTTGCACTGCTGCGGGAGAAGTGTGGTGTTTTTTGCAATGCACTTGATAATCAGAGACCCCCGGGCTTCAGAAACGCGTTGGTGACGGTAGACCAGCAGCGCTGTCAGGCTCCATCTACGTGTGAAAGCCAGTCGACAAACTTCAAGAATTACATGTGCGTCAGAACCACTGCGTCAAGTCTGAGCAGTGAGAAATGTTGGAAATGTCCTTTTAATTTGTTGACGCGATTTAAATATGCAAAAATGATCCAACTAGAGAAGCAAATATGGTCAAGTTGACGATCTCTGATCAACCTGCATTTCTCTCTCTCTCGTTTTCGTTTAAACTCACTGTGCAACAGAAAGATATTAGAAAGTACGTTTCTGGGACTGGTTCCGTTTGTCGGCTCATGACAGCAGACGGACTTCTGACGCGTCTCATTTACGTCCTGCTGCTCTGGGACAGTAACGTGTCCCAGAGTTTCCCAACTGGCAAATGAACGGATTCTAGTAATGTGTGTTTGGTTCTGACCAAACAGGCCCGAGTGGGTCCCAGTCTGTCTGAAGGCAGAAATCCAGCTGCTCATTTATTTGCTCTGTAAGTAGCATCTCCTGCTTCTCCTTCGGGACAAGCTCTGTTTTTCTACCCATGAGCTTCCTGCTGCGTTCAGACGTCTGGGACGGTCAGAGTCATGTGTTTATCTCTGAGCAGTAGCTGTTTTGATTCCAGGTCAGTTTACCACCACAGAGAACAATTCGACGGTATAAAATAGGCAAATGACAATCTTTAGGAAGGATTGATGAGCTCACAGTCAGATTCACAGTCTACTTGCCGTTAACGTCTCCACTTTCCAAGCCCTCAGCAGACTCACTGCGGAGTTTAGTTTTTACTATGACCTGAGGTTTGGGGTCTTATTTTTGATTTAGTAGATGCGTTTTGTAGCACGACTGAAGTGTCTTTTTTCTTTGTATCAGAAAATGGACCCGACCGCTGTCACAGTTTGTTCAGGCAGTATGAAGAGACTGAGGACACTAACTCCAAGTTGCATGCTGACCTTCACTGTGTTACCCCAGACGATTGCCACAAAGTATAGAGGTTACGTTTACGAAGCGTAACCACGACACGATTGGATGATTCTGCACTGAAAGGACTGAAGCCTTTGAGAAGGGTCGTAGGTCATAGGTCATAGCGTAGAGTACACAGCAGCGCACGGCGTCGTGTCTCATCACAAGAGCCTTTGCTGCTGTAGCACATTGTGGCTTGGGCTCAACAGTAAAACAACGTCTACCTTGTCTTGTCTCACACAGTAAATTCTTCTGTGTATCTGCATGTTTTGGTCATCAGTGCAAAGTTATGCAGGGAAGGATTTGCCAAGTGAAGACTGTTGTTGAGCCAAAGTTCACCAGCGCGGTGAACCACCAGGCCCTTCTCATAACAAGCTAAGATCGATACCAAGTTTTGGTTTTGCATCAGCTAAAAAACTCAAACTGTGAACTCAATCATCTTGGTCCAACAAAAGCGAATGAGCATCTTTCCACTGACTCCCTTTAATCGTCGTAGAAGCAGCTGTGATGCCGGCCGGGTCCTTCTTTTTCCAAAGCGCTCGGTCAAACGCGTAGCTCGACGCGCTCGTACGACGTCCACTCAAGCGCTGGCTCCTGCCACACGTGTCTCCCTCTGATGCTTTGGTTCCTTCCTGGTGCCAGACTCCTCTGTTGATGCTTTGTGCAGTAACACCAATGTGAAAACTATATTTTCCTCATGATTTCTCAGTGGAAGTGTGATGTTTACATGTACAGATTTTTGCTGTTGGTTTTGATTTCTGCCCTGTTTTGAGTTCATCAGACTCTTTCCTTTACGCGCTGCAGGGAAATGGGGCTGCGTTGAAACACCGTTATCGCCACTTCAAGTCTGCCGCACGAGGGGCCTCGCTGAGTCTCGCGCTTCGGTTTGTAGTCTGCTTGGTGAAGCCACGTCACACTCTGACGCTGCACCCACTATGAGACAGAGTTGCCTAAACGGGGGAGGGGGGACCAATCTGTGTGCTTGTTTGGGGAGGGAGGGGCTGACCTTTGACCTCTCCGCCAACTACACAGCACACAAATCACAGCGGGGCCACGACCCTCCGCTGGTGCGACCGTGATCCGGTGCAGAGGATTCCTCAGTGGATGATAAGCCATTACTGACCCTGTGTGTCGGGTCCATTAGTCTATTAGTATATTTAGCAAAACGATTAACTGCAGATGACGAAAGTCAACCTCAGGAAAAAATGGACATCACTTTTGTAAAAACGTGTAACTGAAGGCCCATTTCCCTCTTTGATACCATACCAAGATATTCTTTTGATATTGTGTTTACTGATAATCGTGGATGCATTTTGTTTGCAGTTCCTGTGGCTACATTCTTTGAATCTTTGGAAAGTGATGATAATATATGCGACGTTCGTGAGTGTTAAAAATGAAACCCAGGGTTCTTTCTGTTTGTTCGATATGTTGCAGCCATACGGGCTCGTCCCTTTAGCCTAAACCAACAAGAACATATCACTCTGGTCCATTAAGACGAACCACCCATCAGATAACTGAGCTTTCTTTTGTGTGATGTCACTGCTAAGGTTGAACCGTTTCTGGAAAGTTTGAGCGTTTAGTTAGTTTGTTTTTCCCGAGCTGTATGTCTCAAAGCTAAATATACTAATAAAACCGTGTGCTATCTATCAAACTAACGGTGGTTTGGTTGTGATCTATTCCTTTAGTGAATAGTCTGAGCTTCTCACGTTTCCATCATCGTGTTCATGTTCATCTCTCTTTTGTGGCCTCGTCCTTCACTAATGGTTCAAACCTCGTTGTGTCAAAGCTTCTAATACAGCTGTCAACTAGACGATGAGGTGAGATCAGTGTTTGCGTTCTGTGTCAAACACGGGGACTGAACTGGGAGACCACCCATGGAGCTCCGGCGCTGACGAGGGACAGGCACCGGGAGTGAACTGCTGGAGCGGAGGTAGCGGAAAACCGGTCGTCACATCTCCTGTCAGTCTGAGAGAGATGACGATGAGCTTTAAACTGGAAAACAGCTGCGCTGCCTCGCTAAGAACGGCAGAAACCTCCAGAGCTGTGCACACAGACGCTGCTCCTGCCACCAAGGCGATCGACCTGAACACACGGCTGATCCGAGAACAGCCACAGATCCCAGTGTCCTCACTGCTGCCAGCAAGTTAGAACAGGTGATCAGTTCAGAGTTTACAGCTCATATAGTGACTTTTGTTTCCTACTGTAGCTTCACTGGTGGAAGGGACATTTTAAGACTAAATGTGACTCTCACAAGTTGTATAAAATACAAATTATTATTTGAAGAAATTACAAAAATACAGTGTGGCAGGGTGAAAAAGTACGTGACCCCCTGGCTAAAGACTCTCCAGGAGTCAGTCAGTGTGATGAGGTTGGACGTGTTGGTTAAAGCTGTCCTGCCTATAAAACCAGTTTGAGTTTACTGTTCTCCAGAAGCATTGATGTGAACCAAGCCTCACACAAAGACTCTGAGAAGACCTACGACCAAGAAGCACGAAGCTGGAAAGGCTCACAAGAGCATCTGTGAAAGCCTTGATGTCCACGTGTCCACGGTGAGACAGACTGAAGCTCAGCTCTGTAGCTACTCTCCCTGGACCTGGTCGTCCTGGAAAGAAGACTGAGACACAGAACGTCAGCTAAGACTCACAGGAATCTGACACATGATGACATTTATGTTGACAAATCTACAATAAGTAAAACATTAAACCAGAATATGGGAGGAACCACGGAGGAAGAATTTTTCTGTAGGCTTCAGTATGTCCAGAAAAATACTGCAGCACATTTGAAGTTTGCTAAAGAGCAGCTGGATGATCCACAGAACCACTGGCAACACATTCTGTGGACAGATGAACCAAAAGTGAGTTGATGGAAAGAAGACACAACACTATGTGTGAGAACAAAGACCCAGCTCACCAACATCAACATCATCACTGGAAACGTGGTGGAGGAGCATCATGCTTTGGGGCTTTGCTGCCTCAGGGCCGTTGAGCAGGTCTGATCTGCAGCTACAGGAAACGTTTGGTTGAGGTTGTTGGTCGACCAGTTATTAAGGCCAAAGCTTCACATACTTTACCACCTGCTCTGAGAATGTTCACGTGTTATGTTCAATAAACGCATGAAAACACATCATGTCTGTGCAGTATTAGTTTCAGCAAATGGGTTTTTCTATTGTTGTGACTTAGATGAAGATCAGAACATTTATGATCTATGCAGGAATCCATGAAATCCCAGAGGATCACAGACTGTTTCTTGCAGCTGTAATTGTTTCACAGTTGGACTGAGCCACTTTTCGTACAGTTGTTTCAGGACTGAATGACTCATCTGATCCTCAGACGTTTACAGATGACGTGAAGCTGCTGATGCTGGAGATCAGACATGATGGATCAGGTGATGGAAGCTGAGGAGGAGGAAGTGTAACAGCAGTACGACCTCTGTCTGCCCCCTTCTCTCTCTCTCCTTTTCTCTCCCTCCTCTCCTTCCTCTCCCTCCTATCCTCCTCTCTTTCCTCTCCTCTCCTCTCCTCTCCTCTGCGTTGCATGCTGGGAGTTCCGGGTGAGTGTGTGAGTGGCTGTGGAGTTCACAGAGAGTGTGGAGTTCTTGGATGGGACTAAGACTTCGTGAATTTTTTTCTCTTTCGGTGTCTGCATCACTCTCGGGTGATAAGGTAAATGATTTCCTTAATTTCCGGTTACTTGGTTTAGGGTGACAAACAGTGTTGTAGGTGTTAGCGTGTTCTAAACTTGCCATGGCGTCCCTCCCGGGGGAGGGCTCGCCGCCCCTGTCAATGAGACACGGGGTTCGGGTGGCGGCAGATCCAAAATATTCAGTAGAGCAGGTTCTCCTGGCAATGGGTGAACAAATAGGCTTTGAAAACATTACATACGGTTCTCGGATGAGCAGAGCAGTGGTAGCGTTTCTCCGAGAGGAACGACTGGTGCACAGGCTGGTTGAGACGGGCCTGGTGCTGGAGGATGAGCTTGTGGCCGTGTCGCCGCTGTTTGTGCCCTCTACGCGCATCACCGTCTCCGGGGTTCCGCCCTTTATCCCTGACGAACTGCTGGAAAAAGAACTTTCCCGTTTTGGAAAGTTCGCCACCACCTTTAGAACAATTCGCCTCGGATGCAAAGATGTTCGCTTGCAGCACGTCCAGTCTCTGCGGAGACAGGCGTTTATGTATTTAAGCGACCCAGAACAAACGTTGAACGTATCTTTCAAAGTAAAGTTTGAAAACGCTTTTTACACCGTGTATGCGAGCTCGGGAAGCATGAAATGCTTCGAGTGTGGAGATGTCGGGCATAAGCGGACGGCATGTCCGCACCGGGAGAAGGGCGCAGGCAGCGGGTCAGCTGGCGAACAGGCCGCGGGCAGAGCTGGCGCAGACGGCCCTCAGGCGGCACAACAAGCCGCCGAGGACGCCGGCGTCACCCCCCGCAACAGCACACACCAGCCCCCAGTGACAGCTCAGTTAGAACGACGCAAGACGAGAAAAGCAGTAGTGAACCTCTGGCTACGGAGGAAAACCAGACTGTTGGACAAGTAGAGGAAACAGCAGGCGCATCTGGCCACGACTCCCATAGAACAGACATCAGTGAACAGAACAACAAGACGACGGAGACTGACGACGATCAAACAATTGACGATGACACACTGTCACAATTCTCTGATATTGTGACACATGAGGACACGCAGTCCTACACCCTGAAGGACATTAAGGACTTTCAGTAGACAGTATGTAGAAATAACAGACTTCTTCTCTAATGTGGAGGGTTTCATCAACTCAGCCATGAAAATAATGAGAAAGGTTGGCTATGACGAACTCAGCAAACAGAAGAGATTTCGTTAACAAAACTAAGGAAAGAAAGAAAAGGAAAAGCTGTGAATGTCCAGAAATGATGGCTGGTGTCCCCTGGAACACTCCACACACTAGGAAAGACCAAACTGTCCTCTGCTTTCTCTATATTTTTCTTTTCTTCATGGAGAGGCTGAGGATAGGAAGCTTAAACATGAACGGTGGGAGGGACAAGGATAAAAGAGCTGCTGTCTTTGAGATGTGTAAAGCCAAAAACTTAGATGTGCTCTTCTTACAGGAGACACATAGCACAAGAGACAACGAGGTTGACTGGGGCATGGAGTGGGCAGGTCAGGCCTTTCTGAGCCACGACACCAACCTCAGTGCAGGCGTAGCAACTCTCCTTTCACCAGACCTGGAGTTACGCGATGTTTCCTCAGTCGAAATAGAGCAGGGAAGGATGCAAATAATAGAAGCAAGAATCAGGGATGTACACCTCGCTCTTATCAATGTATATGCGTACAACACCGGCGCTGGTCGCTTAGATCAATTCCATAAACTGTCAGATCAACTAAAACAACTGGACAGCAGCTCTGTTCTACTTATGGGGGGAGACTGGAACTGCACTACATGTGCTGCAGTAGATAGAAACTCAACCGAACCACACGCACCATCAGCTTCCCTCCTGTCTAGAGTCACTGCAGAGAACGACCTAGTTGACGTCTGGAGAAAACTAAACCCACAAGTTAGGCAGTACACATGGGTCAAAAGCACAGAAGGCAATATCAAAGCAGCCCGGTTAGACAGAATCTACCTGAACAAAACACACCATAACCCATTAATGAAGTCCACAATCTTTCCAATTGGCTTTTCTGATCGCCATCTAATAACAGCAGACCTCTCTCTGCTCATACGTCACCAGCGATGTCCCTACTGGCGGTTTAACGTACGCCTTACGCAGGATAAAACTTTCTGTCAAGCCTTCACTGTCTTCTGGAATCAGTGGAGACTGAGGCAGAATGACTTTGAACATCTTACTCTGTGGTGGGAGGTGGGAAAAAAACAAATACAAATCTTTTGTCAGCAGTACTCAAAACATAAAACAGAGACCGAGAGAAACCAGATAGAGAGGTTAGAGAGAGACATTTGGGTCCTTGAAGAAGACATAATTAATAATAATAACAGCTGCAACCGGAGACTTCTAGCAAACAAAAAGGAAGCACTGGGTAAATTCATGCATGAGAAAGCAAAAGGAGCATTAGTACGAAACAGAATTTCTAGGATAGCAGATATAGACGCCCCTACATCATTCTTTTTTAAGTTGGAGAAAAGAGTGCGGGACAGCAACTTAATGATGCACCTGAAGTCTCCAGATGGGTCCATCACAACCAGACCATCAGACATGAGGAGACTGGCAATAGATTTTTACTCTGGGCTCTTTAATGCTGAAAACTGTGACTCTGACCACATGGAGGAGATCCTACAGGGACTACCGCGACTAGGAGAGAACCAGTCGGCTTCCCTAGAAAACCCCATCACCTTCGCTGAGATGTCAACAGCAGTCCAACAGCTGAACTGTGGCCGTTCCTCGGGAGTAGATGGGCTTCCCTCTGAATTCTACAAATGCTTCTGGGCCATAATAGGGGAGGACATGTTCCAGGTATTCTCAGGCTGCCTGGAGTCAGGTTCCCTACCGTTAAGCTGCACAAGGGCCGTGCTGACCCTCCTGCCGAAGAAGGGAGATCTTGGACTGTTAAAAAACTGGAGGCCGGTCTCACTGCTTTGCACAGACTACAAAATAGTAGCCAAATGTTTATCGAACAGACTGAAAGCATGCATGGACACCATTGTAAATAATAACCAAACATATTGTATTCCTGGCCGTACAATTATGGACAATTTGTTTCTGTTACGTGACATTATTGACCTGTCAAACCGACATAACTTAGATGTGGGAATTCTTTCAATTGACCAACAAAAAGCCTTTGATCGGGTAGATCATAATTATTTGTTTAGTGCACTGGGCGCGTTTGGTTTTGGGAAACAATTTATTTCATGGACGAAACTTCTGTACCGAGAGGCCACTGTACTGCTAAAGGTGGGAGGTGGACTCAGCAGACCTGTCCCAGTTCGTAGAGGCATCAGGCAGGGATGCCCTTTGTCTGGGATGCTGTATGCTCTGGCTATAGAACCACTACTGCATCATCTCAGAAGAAACCTCACAGGGCTTAACATGGCCGCAGGAATCTCACGTCAGGTCAGTCTGTCGGCTTACGCAGATGATGTCACGATATTTATAACCGGACAAAGTGACATTCATGCTCTCGAACAAACCTTAGCGTTATATGAACGCGCTTCATCTGCAGAAGTAAATTGGGAGAAGTGTGAGGGTCTTCTCCTGGGGGAGTGGAAACATGCTCACCCACCAGCATTACCAGTAGGGCTGCAGTGGAATAGAGATGGAATTAAATGTCTTGGTGTGTTTTTGGGAAATGACAATTTCCAAAAGAAAAACTGGGAGGGGCTGATTGAAAAAGTTAGTGCCCGACTGTCTAGATGGACGTGGGTCCGCCCTCAGCTGTCTTACAGGGGGAGGGTTTTGGTTGCTAACAATCTGATCGCCTCCATGCTGTGGCACCGATTTACAGTGATTGACCCCCCGGACACGCTAGTAAGGGAAGTGCAGAAAAGGCTGCTGAACTTCTTCTGGGATGGGGCTCACTGGACAAGGTCTGCCGTACTCTATCTGCCAGTGGCGGAAGGAGGGCAAGGACTCATTGACATCAGGAGTCGTATAGCAGCCTTTCGTCTGCAGACTGCGCAGCGTCTACTATACCATGCGCCACAGGCGTGGACAGAAACGGCAGCAGCACTGCTTCGCAAAATCATGAACTTAAGCTGTGATAAACACTTGTTCCTACTAGACCTGAACGGCTTGGACATCTCGCAGACCTCATGCTTTTACGGATCTGTCCTTCGTACGTGGAGCACGGTGTTTAGGGTAAAAAGAGACTGTTCGCAGTTCTATGGCGGAGTTGGAGAAGAACCCCTCTTCTTCAACCCACTAGTACAGTGCAGGAGTTTCCAGTCAGGCACTGTGCAAAAGACACTGATATCAGCAGGACTGACGAAGTTGGCAGATCTGAGAACAGCAGGACAATGGAAAACCACTGCCACACTAAGCCGAGGAACCAACATAAAGTCCCTGCGTTTCCTGGAGAAGTTGATCGAGGAAGTGATGGCTGGCCTTCCCAGTCTCTTCAGGGAGGCCTTAGGAGCACGGTGCGTGGATGAACAATGGGCGGCGTGGCCTCCTTCTCCATCCCTGGACATTAGTGCAGCGGTCGGAGAACAAGAAGATGACAGTGGGGCCTTGCTGTCATTTCGAACACCTGAGTTGTCCGATATCTCCACCACATCAAAGAAGGCTCTATATGACCACCGTCAAGGTCCTCAATAAACGTCTTTAGCTGGGGTTCAGGAGTCCAAATGGTCGGGAGTGTTGGCACCAGGATCCTCACCCAGAGGCAGCTGGAGGTCCCTGTACAAGCCTCCCATAGAAAGACGTGCACGGAGCCGTGGCTACAAACAGACACGTGGCACATTTAGACCAGCGGGTGGGAGGTGAGTGTGTTTTTGTGCAGCACCTTTGGCTTAGTCCCAGACTGACTCCCCTCCTCTCCTTGCTGCAGCAGTGGCTTCAAGGGATGGAACAAACACTAGATAGTAGCCTGTTCATACTCGGACCAAAATATAGCATTTCACAGCGTCAGCGCGTCCGCTTAACAAACTTCTTAATAGGCCAAGCAAAAATGAGCATCTGGCTCACGAGGCGGAACAAAATGAAGGGAACTGGATGTCCAGACGCTGAGGCCATGTTTAGAGGTTTGGTGGCGGCTCGGCTCAAAGTAGAATTTGCTTATCACACAATGATTTCTGACTTGGACAGTTTCATATCTTTTTGGGGACACGAGGATATTTTGTGCTGTGTTTTTCAAGGCTCGCTTGTGCTTAACTTTTAACTTTTTTTTGACTTTTTGAAGGTGTTTCTGACAGTTTGTGTTTTTTTTGTCATCTTTGGAGTTTTTTTTGTGTTTTTGTGCCTGTAAATAATTGTTTCTAGAAATAAAGGTCACGTTAAAGGTCTCTCTCTCTTTCCTTCTCTCTCTCTCTCTTTCCTTCTCTCTCTCTCTCTTTCCTTCTGTCTCTCTCTCTTTCCTTCTGTCCCCCCCCCCCCCTCTCGCCCTGCAAGTGCACGCGCAGCAGCAGAAGGTGCGTCGGGCGCCAAACCCAAACTCTTTGCGCTTCTGCGGCCTTTTCTTTGTGGATTTCGTCCTTTTCCTCCGGAACCATGTTCTCTCCGTCTCTGCTCGGCTCGGTTCTCTGCGCCGGCTTCTTTCGGGCGTTCTACCGGGCCGGGACTACCTCCGTTCGCGTTTCCGCATTCCCGCAGCCGAGGTCCAACAGAAAAACCGGTTCATCCGGCTGATCCACCAACCACCGCCGGCGGTGCGTTATGTTTCCAGCCCGACAGAGAGGCAGACGCCGGCGGACTGGAGCGGCGTGTAGCCCTCGCAGGCCGTTCTGAGCGGACTACCAGCCCTGCCACCGAGCCAACAGCGCACCTGCCCCGGGATGGAGAGCTGCTGTCGCTCCTGTATGCCGTGTCTGAACCGGCTCTGGAACCGTCTGTGGCCCGAGTTACGCGAAGACGACCATGTCATCGCGAACCCGGCGGCGCACGCGGCGGAGATTCGCACCGTGTCCGGCGACATCCGCGTCCCGTCGCCCAAGAAGCGGCCGGTGCAGCTGTACGCGGCGCTCTTCGACTTCGAGGCCCGCAGCGACGAAGAGCTGACGGTGAAGGAGGGGGACAAGCTGTCGGTCATCGAGAAGCGGGGCGAGTACGTGCTGGCCAAGAAGCTCACCGGGTCTCTGGAGTCCGGCTTGATCCCGGCCAACTACGTGGCTCTGCTCCAGGACGAGTTCGCCAAACACAAGTGAGTGTCGCCGGCCGCAGAGCAGCGGCCACAACGCGAGCTGCTCCATTATTCATGGAGCTGCAGGGAGCCGGAATGAGACCAGCACCACACTGGTCATTTAGACCCAACAGAACCAGTGACTTCCCAGAACAGAGGCCCGCGGAGGCTGCGGCTGTTCTCCGTCGGGTCATTTCATCTGGGTTGTCCCTGGTCGTTTACTGTTCTCATTGCTTTAACTCTGGGCTCTGAGCCAGTCGGTCAGAACCAGGCTGGAAATGAGAGTCGGCATCGTTTTGAATGTCGAGTTGCTCGTTTCCACAGCACTGGGCTTGTGTGTAGAGACGCCGAAGGCCTGGCCGACCAGCTCGGTTCCTAGCAGCTGTGGAAGTGGGCTCAGTGTTGAACTTGTAGTGGTGGACCTGCGTCCTGCTGGACCTGCGTCCTGCTGGACCTGCGTCCTGCTGGGACCTGCGTCCTGCTGGGACCTGCGTCCTGCTGGACCTGCGTCCTGCTGGGACCTGCGTCCTGCTGGGACCTGCGTCCTGCTGGGACCTGCGTCCTGCTGGGACCTGCGTCCTGCTGGGACCTGCGTCCTGCTGGACCTGCGTCCTGCTGGACCTGCGTCCTGCTGGGACCTGCTTACGCTCTTAGGCCTTTTATCCAAATAGCTCTTGTGCGTCTTAAGCGGCTGCTTGTCGTTGGTTTCAGTGAAACCTGAGTCACGGAGGGCAGACCCGCCCTGTTGGCTCCTGGAAAGTAAATACAGGTGATTTTCTGATTGTCTGTCAAAACAAGCAGCGCTTCACGACTGTGAACGACGGTTCCCTCGTTCAGACTCCATCTACAGCTGATCCAGCTCCAAAAGCCTGAATTTGTGTGTTAAACACTGGCTCAGTGCGATGTGTTCCGGTGAATGACTCATGATCAGCTGACTGAACCTGTCACTCTTTGCCTGACGTTCGCTAACGCTGCCTCCTTCCCTCCTTCCCTCCTCGCCTCCTCTGGTCAGGTGGTACTACGGGAACATAAACCGCGTGAAAGCTGAGAAGTTGCTCCTCGCGTCCCAAAACAACGATGGCTCCTTCCTTGTGCGCATCAGCGAGAGTCACAGCGACGAGTACACCATCTCCGGTAAGTACCGCAGCGCAGCTCCAGCTTTTCTGGCATTTGTGTCGTGCTCTGCTCCATTTCTGCGGTGGAGGCGCTTTGAGGCCTTTATTCCAGCTGCCGCCATCGGGCTGACACGCAGAACATTTAATGAACATGGTGGAACCCACAGCAGGTCGGGGGTCAGACCCCAGCACAGTCTGTTCCTTCTTCTGTGGTTATAATGTACGTTTGCAGACGTGTCTTCCTTGACCCCGTTTTTTTGCAGCGGTCCACATTTTTCTGCTTCTGGACAGAGGATGGTGTCCTCAGCTCCATCCACTCTGCTGTGAATGCACCTCTTCTCCTGTCGCTATCGCTGCACTTCAGACCGGGTGGCAGCGTAACTTTTATCAGATGTGTGCGACATGTTTGATAGAAAGGACATAATCAGCCAAACTCACAGGGAACCTGACGTATGGAAAAGAAACGAGCCGGAAGCCTCGCGCTTCAACTGAAACGTGTCTCCCTGACTCTTGCAGCCCGGGGGGAGGGGAAGGTGTACCACTTCCGGATCCAGCGCTCTTCCATCGGTGCCTACTTTGTCTCGGACAAGCTCTCGTTCGCCACGTTGGGAGAGCTGATCTCCTACTACCAGAAAAACCCTCGCATCCTGGGTGTGCTGCTGAAAGAGCCCTGTGCCCAGCAGGTAGGAGCCGCAGCCAGATAAAGGGGCTGTACTGGCACCAGGGGGTGTGTCGCCGAGTTAATCCACACAGGCACCAGGCAGTTTAGTAAATAGGCAACTCACACACACTTCCTGTGCCTCCGCACCACAACTACTGATATTCAGGCCTTTTATCAGCGTTTACAAGGTGATCTGCATAGTTGTGTTTGATGAAATGTCTCCACGGACTTACAGCGGGAGCTGTTTGACATGGAGCCGTGGGAGAGACCGCGAGAGGAGTTTCAACTCCACAAGAAACTGGGAGAGGGACACTTTGGAGAAGTGTGGGAGGCTCTGTGGACGGCGGAGAACAGGAAAGTGGCCATAAAGATGCTAAAGCAAGGTACAGAGGCAGTGATGTGACACCATGACGATGTGTGTGTTACTGTGGTGACGCGTATCTTCACTGTGTTCACACTGTTGCGTAGAAGAGTAGCCAGGCTGTGTGAGTTGTGAAGCAGTGAATATGTCTTTCCTCCTGCAGAGGACACCAAACAGGACGAGTTTGTGAAGGAGGTTCAGGCGCTGAAAAGCCTCCATCACCCCAAACTGATCCAGCTGTTGGCCATGTGCTCCAGAGGGGAGCCAGTCTACATCGTGACGGAGCTCATGAGCAAAGGAAGCCTCAAGTCCTACCTCACCTGTGAGCAAACGCACAACTTTTCTGTCTCTTCCACTTTGAAACCAAAGCAAATGGAAGGTTGTTCAGGTATTTTACCACAGGCCTGTGTGTCTGTCATAGCTATTACTTGGTCAAACCTTTCCCCATTGAATCTCTTTTTTTCGACCAACATGTGTTAAAGAGTCATTCAACACATTACGTGTGACACTGGCAACACATTAGTATATAACTTGTCTGGCAGTGATCGGACTCAACTTTATCACGGTTAAATGTTGGGGTTAGGGTCAACTTCGTCACTACTACTTATTTAAATCCTCTCAATCAATGTTAGTTATACTCTGTTGGTTGTACTATGTATTTCGTTCTCTGTGCCCACCCCCCTTTCATCCTGTCCAATCCAGAGACAGACATTTCATTTTGATGGACCAATTAAAACATACACAGATCTTCAAAGAGCGGTTCATATTTCTGAAAAAGCCGAACTGCCCACCACAAGACAGCATCCAGCACATACGTGATGGTTGCTAAACTGCTGGACAGGACAAAATAAACGTTGGATGTGGTGCTGACCTGTTTTCCATTCATAAATGTGGGCTCAGTGAGGGAACAGGACTAGTTGACGCTGACTGGCTGTGTGTGATCAGGTGCTGAAGGTCAGGCGCTGACGTCGGCTCATCTGATCTACATGGGCAGTCAGATCGCAGAGGGCATGGCCTACCTGGAGGACAGGAGCATCGTCCACAGGGACCTTGCTGCCAGGAACATCCTTGTAGGAGACGATCTGGTCTGTAAAGTGGCCGACTTCGGGCTGGCGCGGATCATTAAGGTAAGGACGCAAAGCGAGCGCGACAGATTCCCATTCAATCAGCAGTACACGGTCCACACGTCTGCACCCTTTCAGTCACGCTCTTCTTACCAGTCAACAGCTTTTAGGGTTTTTATTTTGCAAGCTGGTAACTTATAACATAGCGATGGAGCTAGAAGAACGGCAAACGTTTTGATCAGTCGCACCAACAAACCTGGTTAGTGTGCAAAGTAATTATAATAAGGAAATGGTTCACATTACGTTTTGGCTTCACAATGTAACGGCTGACTGCACCGATGGCAGCGACATCCTAACTGATTTAATGGCACCAGCTTAACTTGGAGCCGCAGCAGCAGCAGAGGCGCCGTTCACCGGCTCCATCTCTCTCCCAGGACAGTGTCTACACAGCCAGTCGAAACACCAAGATCCCGGTGCGGTGGACGGCTCCAGAGGCAGCCATTCACCAGCGCTTCTCTGTCAAATCCGACGTGTGGTCCTTCGGCGTCCTGCTGTATGAGATGATGTCACGAGGCAAGATGCCTTACGAAGGTACGTGTGCTGCGGCCCGTCTGGTCCACCTAGTCAAAGAAGCGCATTCGCTCTGGGCTGTCATCCTCCACTAAGGAGTGAATGGTGGTAAAGGTGCTGGGTGGGTCACACCCTCCTCACCGCAGCAAACTGCTACAGCCACGTCTTTACTGTGAAACGTACCGTTACAGCTGGGTCTGCACCTGTTACTCTGATCCACATCAGCACTTCAGCTGAACCGTAACGTGTCTGAAGTACGATGAATGTGTCCAGATATTGTGATACAGCCCGTTTAGGTTGCGTGTCTGTAGCAAAGCTGTTAATACTTAATAATAATTAATTATTATAAATGAATTACTAAACATTGTGTTGTTACCAGCGTCTCTGCTTTCGGTTTGTGTAGACGGACGTGTCACATCACGTCCTGTGTGGAGTGGAGTACACTTTATCCACGGGGTCACTGATTAGATAACGACTACTATTGCTCTGCTCTGTCTTTAGGCAGCGTACATTTAAGGGATTTAATCTTTAACCTACTGGCAGCTGAACTTCTCCCTCAGCTGCCTGTTACTGATTAATCTCCCGATTTTGGCTTCATCAGAAAGCTGCGACTTGAGTCTGTCATCATATATTTACTCATGTATATCGTCGATTACATAGTTACAAGTACTGAATCTTTTCTCAGATAAATTCGAGCTTTAAGCAAATTGACAAATGACTCTTTAGTTCTACAAATCTATAAATGGCCACTCGCTCGTCGTGGGTTTGGTGGAGCTGGACAGGCCACATATTGTACGTTCACGCTGCGGCGCATTTAGAATCTCCAGTCGACCTGACAGGTCTTTGGACTGTGGAGAAACCTGGACTGAGGGCTTCCTGGCTTTGTCTGTTCTGTCTGACTAACCTTCATCTCTCCTTTAGGAAAAAGCAACAAGGAAGTGCTGGATCTGCTGACATCAGGATTTCGGCTTCCCTGTCCACCACGGTGTCCTCAGAACATTTACCACATCATGATGAACTGTTGGGCTGCTGAGCCCTTCAAGAGACCCTCCTTCCATGCGCTGCACAGCCAGTTGGACACCATATACGCCAGGATATATTTTAAGACCATAGAGGTGTAGAAGGACGAACACGGTGGAGAGAATCACAGTTGGACAGTATGAACAGCTCACAGCACAGACGAGGGAGGAGTCTTCTCCTCGCTCGCACGGCTTCCACAACTGGGTGCAGGTGTTTTAAAGCCGAGCCGAAAGGACAGACTTCGGGATACAGGACTTCGGGATCGCCTTCAAAACGGGACAAGATAGACGAGACTCCGCAGCCAGGAAGAGGGGAAACGGGAAGGAGGCTCAAAAAAGACAGACGCACTGAGGCGGCACACGACGGACAAGCAGTGTTTGTTCTCCCTTGTTGTGTCTGTATGAGCCATGTCTGCGTTCACACACTGAAACACTCTAAAGTCACGGGTCAACGCTTGAACTGAGGTTATGTGCAATAATTAAAAGGCTCGTGGGTTTTTAGCCTCGTTAGCGGTCGGTGCTAGAAATGACGACGCGGTCGCTCAGTCACCAGTCAGCTTACGATGAGTGAGGGGAAACGACGACGAGCCACGTCTCACACACACCTGAGGACAGGCCACGTCTCACACACACCTGAGGACAGGCCACGTCTCACGCACACACACACACACACACACCTGAGGACGGGCCGCGTCTCACACACACACACACACCTGAGGACGGGCCGCGTCTCACACACACACACACACCTGAGGACAGGCCACGTCTCACGCACACACACACACACACACACCTGAGGACGGGCCGCGTCTCACACACGCACACACACCTGAGGATGGGCCGCGTCTCACACACACACACACACCTGAGGACAGGCCACGTCTCACGCACACACACACACACACACACCTGAGGACGGGCCGCGTCTCACACACGCACACACACCTGAGGATGGGCCGCGTCTCACACACACACACACACACACACCTGAGGACGGGCCGCGTCTCACACACACACACACACACACACCTGAGGACGGGCCGCGTCTCACACACACATATCTTTCATATCTAAAGTTCTATAGCGTCAACCCCTGTGAAAACGTCATTTTCATGTATAAGCACTACTTTAAGTATTTAAGTATTGTTTTGTATTAACTGTTTGGTCGATGCACTTGCATGAATTCGAGGATCTGGGCGTCGTGGTGCATTTGCTTGAAGAGGTAACAGCAGCGTGTCTCACGGGTTCGCCTTTACATCCTCTTTCATTAAGGGAACATATTTACGGTTTAAATGGTCGAACTAGGTATTTCTAGGCTTTCTTCCAGTGTCCAAACTGAGCCGTGCTCCGTAATAAGGACACGGCCGTCCAGGCTGCTGAGCCCGGTTCAGAGCGTAGAGCTGCTGCTTTGGTGACGCCACACTCAGGAAGACGTTTCCTCACCGTCACGTCCTTATCAGCCCACCACCACAAACGGGCTGTGACACGGAGTTAACGGCTGTTGACGCGTCGCTGTTCTTACCTTCTGTGGAAAGGGTTCCATTAACAGTCTCACCTAACGGTGCCACCGGTCCAGCCTCACGGGACTAACCCTTGGAAGGTACCGGCCACTTGCAATCCACAGTGCCTCCACCGACGCCTGAAGTCCGGACTACGGGCTGGAAAGACTTTTCTAAGCTGTTCACACAAACTGTCTGACTGAGCTTTTGCCACAAATTTTTCAGCCAACATTGCAACGTTGGTCTTTTATGCACGACATTCAGGAAAAGCCAAGTTCAGGAAACTTGAGCCATAGTCTTGAAATGATGGGTTTTGTGTCTGTGTCACCAAACACCACTAGTGAGGAATAAAGTATTTGAAATCCTGCTTTGTTCTGCAGCCTTCGCTTCACTTTGAATGACGAATGTGAACGTTGATGAGGTTCCAGAGCTGAACTGCGTCTTTACAGAAAGCTCCTCTCAGACTGGGCCGCTGGTGGTTCTAGAGGTTCTACAGAGCCTTTAGCTACTGGCTCCTCTGTGGACCCAGACCTCGGTCGGGTTCTAGCAGCAGGCGCCTTCTCTCCCTCAGGACCAGGACACAACCTTCCTTAGACACAGCCGACAGTCAGAGATGGCTCTGGTCACCACAGAAGCTACAACAAGCACCAGCTGGTTCAATGAAGAGAACTTTTCATGAGAAGTACTGGACAGAACTTGATTCTTCTGGGAAGGTGGTCGTTTTAAATGGCGCCTTGTTTCTACCAGCTTTATCTGACAAACGTCCAGTTCTTCGTTCTCGGTCAAACGTGGCAGCAGGTGCCGTCAATCAACGGGGTTTGGGTGCTCGGAGAGTGACGTCACAGTTCAAATTGCACACTGTGAGATGAGCTGTTCCCGTTAGTGACGTTTCCTGTTGACCTCAGTGCTAACGAGGAAGCAGCTGCCACCCACGGCTCTACCTGTCAGGTGTGGTTAGCGGCAGCGGAGCCATGGCTGCGAGCGGCAACTCTTTCTGGTCCTCCCTGGACGAGTGTCTGCGCACAGCGTGTCCGCGCCTGGGCGCGATGCGGCGGACGAATCCCCGCGAAGGAAGCCCTCCCGCTCCCCACGGAAGCCCGGGAAGCACCGACACGGACGACCGCGTCCAAGAGGGCGAGAGTCCGCGAGAGTCCGCGGAGCTGCAGCCGTGAGTCCGCTTTCTGTGGTGTCCATGCGACCAGGCGTCGTTTTAATGTCATATGGGAGGAAAGTGCTTCAACGCTGGGTTAGAAATTAGTAATGAAATAAGCAAACAAACCAAAACCAAGTCTACAGACATGGTCGTTTATTGGTATGTTACTGTGATTTGACAGGTGTCCAAGTAGCAGCGATGCTAAACGGAAGCAGGTGATGGTGTCGGTACCATCACGTACAGCTAGAAACTGAACCTCAAATCAAAGCCACAGTTAAAACGCGTCACTGTCTCCCATTTATAAAACTACGTGCGGGCTAATACAGTTGAGACTTTATGGGACTTAATTAACCGAGAATCACAAGCTCCAGGTTCCACCCCTCCGATGAAAAGCCAGAGGACTCGGGTCCAGCGTGTCTGACCTCCAGCCTCCAGCCTCCCTGAGGATACTGACAGCGGAGTGGACGCATTCTTCTAACCAACGTTGACACGAACCGGGAGCGAACCTCGAAGAAAGCCAGCAGCCCCGACGTCCCTTTAGGGTCCACAGGCCAGAGACGGGGACCGGTGCCGCCATCCATCGCCAGAGAGACGCCTGCATGTTCACCAGCTCAGCACCGGAGAGCGTTCGAGCTGAGGACCGCGCTGGGCCGAGCTGTCTGAGCGGAGCTGTTCAGAACCGGAACCTGGGGGCTAACGGCTGTTGGTGCTGGCAGCGTATCTGCTGTGTCACAACCCTGCCACCATCTGCGTAAACTCTCCGTTCCAGGTGCTTCGCGCGGTCGGTGGTGACAAATCTGCAGGCTTACTGTTCCGTCTCCATTTTGAGGGTCGTTGATTATCATCAGTATTGGTTTGGTTAATAAAGTTTGTCATGTCTTAACTGGTCGTTGTTTGATTATTTGTGTATAATTGGCGTCTCCGTGACCCAGTCCCTCACCTTCTTCTTCTGCCCTGTAACCACAGGTTTAACACGGAGAGTAGAGAGGAAACCTGGCGACCTGGTGGTTGCTTTAATGAGCCTTTGTGTCTTGATCCAGGTGGTACTTTGGGAAAATGAATCGCTGTGAGGCCCGGTGCAACCTGATGGCAGCAGGAAACGACGAGGGAGCCTTCCTCATCCGACGCAGTGAGAAAGACGCCGTTGGACTTGTTCTTTCAGGTTTAGTGGTGCAGCGATGCAGCCTGAGGGAAGCTCCCAGGCTCTGCCTTCTGTCCCTTCCTGTTTCTTCGTTGAATGCTTTGTTCCTCGCTTAGCTGCTTTGGCCAGAAGCGTCCGTAGGCTGGACCACGAACTGACTTGCCTGGCGTACGTTCCCTGGCCTCGGTCCACTGGACGCCGCCGCTAATGTTTGACCTTCGTTGGCGCTGTTGGTTTAGTAGAAGCAGATGTTTGAAGGTTATTAGAACCGTCCTACACGTTTCCACGTCTGAAGCTTCTGTAAACGACTCTGAATCCCAGGTTGCTCTTCATGGTGTAGCACATCGCTGCCTGAGCTGCTTCCACCGTTCTCGCTCTTTTACAGCTCTAACCTAATGCTGGTACGATTTTAAAAATGAAGTCAACACACAAGCACATTTATAAATTATACAGTAACACGATAACTTATTGTGGGCAAAGCTCTGTTGCTTCAGCCGCCAGGTCACGTCCCTAACGTTTGTCTGCTCGGTGTTTAGAAGAGTAGTGCGATGTACGTGCTGCGTTCGCTTGTTGATGCTTATCGCTGGTCCTCTCTGCTCCTTCCTGCAGTGAAGTCCAGCTGCGGGGTGAAGCATTTCAAAATCCTTCAAACCAGTCAAAGTCAGTTCCACGTGAAGCAGGGCCACAGCTTCAGCTCCGTGACGGAGCTGGTGCAGCACTACTGCACCAACACCCTGAACACCGACATCCGACTGGGAAAACCCTGCAAGAGGGTAAGAGGCTGCGCTGCTCGCGGTTCCGTCCTTCTCCTTTTAAACTGGACGTTCAGGAACAACCCTTTAATAATAGACTTGTAGTTGGTTAAGACGCCTCACGACGATTATAAAACACCATCATGAGTCACTTGCTTGGTCATTAGCGATAATGTATTTCATTATTCAAAGGTTCAGTTTCAGCTGAAAGATGCAAAGCGGTAGAACGAGAGAGATTTTCCAGGGAACCCAGGGAATAAAGGATTCAGTGTTTCAGCTCATTCATGGCACATTCACACTAGTTGTGAATTGGTTGTAAATGTGTTGCTGTGCTTCCTCAGCTCAGCGAAATCGTCCAGGAGCAGAGACGTGTTGAAATCTGTTGTGCGATAGTTCGGACCTGCAGCCTGGTTTTCTGTTTGCTCCGTCACTTCCTGTTTCTGGCTCACTCTCATCCCTGTCAGCTGCCCCTAGACCTGGGATCCGTCATCTCCACTCCTGTGTCTTCTTTTCGTCCTTATTTCTGGCTCTCTGTTACCTGCTTCAGTTAGGTTAGACTGTTAGCGTAACTCTTTGTAATAGTATGTTTTCCTGCCTCGCTGTGATCTTTACTTTGTATTGAATGTGCAGCGATTACGTGGATCTCTGTCGTGCATTTGGGTCTGCAGTCAGTCTTTAGTTGCACGGTTCTGTGGTCACAGTATAGACGATTTGGGTCAATGGGACCAATCTGAGACGAATTAACCCGAACCCTTTCACGTGTGTAGATCGAGCCCAGCAGCCCAGATTCAAACCATTTCGCAGCAGATGAATGGGAACTGCCCAAAGAGGAGTTCACCCTGGAAGAGGAGCTGGGCAGCGGCTGCTTCTCTGATGTCTACCGGGGCCGGTGGAAAAACCATATTAACGTCGCCATCAAGGTCATCAAAAGCGGTATTTGATCATTTTGGTGATCTGGTAGATCGTTATTCAGTGTCATAGTTATGTCTGGTAGTTATTTGATGTGTTTTTGCCTAAAACGCAAAACTACGCTTCCCTACACATGTTGATACTGATCAGACACAGTCACTCACACATGTAAAACTCCCACAGTCTGGTTTAAAGCCTCAACCTAATCACACACAAACCTCAGAGCTGGGTAAACGAGTATCTGCAGCTTGGACACAACCTTCTGTCCTACATAACAGGATCAGAGGCTCTGGATCAGGGCCTGGATGTAGATCCTCCCTGAACACGGCTGATGCCTGGGACTGTTCCCGTCATGTTGTGGATCCCTGCACGCTGAAGACGTGTCGATGCTGAAGACAAGGTCTCACGTCACCACAATTTAGTTCATGCCGTGAAAGAGTTGCACCTAGTTTAGAGTGATGTGTCTAAATGCCTTGTAGGTCAGGACCACTTCCTGTGAACGGTCACTCGATAACCTTCCAGCTTCTCATGCTCGTGTATTTTTAGCTCTGGGTTGTGCTTTGGATAATTGGACTGAACAAGAAACCAATCAGCATCAGACCTGCTGTTACTTTAACTTACTAACTACATCTTTGACTCAAATCACTAGAAGCTACTAACAAACAAGTTTGTTTCTGTTTCTAAGTCTTTTAAACAGCAAAACAAACCAACAAATGAAAGGACCAAACGACTCAAACTCTGAATAGTTGAATAGGATGGATACACAAAATGTAGTGAACATAAAACAGAACCAAGCAACTTTTAACTGTGTGACAACAGATTTCATAAGATGGTTGTAAAAAAACGACACCAGATAATCTGCACGTGGCTGTTGGATGGTTGGTTGTTCAGTCCAACAGTGGAATGAAGGATCTGTGGTATCGCTCCTTCCTGCACTGACTCTGGATCAGTCTCCACTGAAGGAGCTGCTCAGAGCCTCCACTGTCTGACGCAGTGAGAAGCATCGTCCATGATGGACGTCAGCTTGGCCAACGTCCTCCTCCAGAGTCCAGTGGAGCCAGGACAGAACCTCCTGAGCAGGACTGATGCCGTCTGGACCTGCAGCCTTCCTGATCTTCAGCCGCCACCTGGTCTGATGTTGGGGAGACAGGGGTGGTGGGGCAACGATGAGCTGTTCATGGAGGAGGATGGTGTGAGTGCGTGGGGGGTGGTGGGGGGGGGGGGGGGTGTAGCTGCTGGGCTGGAGATGTGTCAAGTGGAGGGAGTCAAATCTGTTGAAGAACCGGTTTAACTCGTTGGCCAGTAGACGAGACTGCATCATATACGGTGATGAAGAGCAGCTGCACATCTACTACAGCGGCTGGAGGCTTCCCTGCTCTCTGAACAATCACTAACCGTTGTTTACTGTTGCGTTTGGACCATGTGCAGTGGTTTTTAACTGGGACTGTGTATTTGGTTCCTTGTTAAACCTCTGTTCTGGTTTCCCATCCTTTCTTTTCTTTGTCCAGATTCTGAGCTGAATCACAGTGAGTTTAACAGGGAAATTCAGATCCTAAAGAGTATTCGTCATCCTCATCTCATCTCTCTGTTTGCTGTCTGTACGGCATCGTCGCCCTTCTACATCGTCACGGAGCTGATGCAGAAAGGCAGCCTGCTCCACTTCCTCCGAGGTAAACCTCCTGCTGAGTCGCCCCACACTCCCCTTCTGAGCGACAGGTCAGTGAGCCAGAGGATGGTCAGCATCAACTTTATTTACGCGGTAACCAGGGTAACCAGTGGTAAACAACTGAGCGTAAGAATGAACATGGATCAGTAAAGATTAGAAGCAGTACAGAGCCTGACTCAGTAAATTAGCAGCTGACGAAGGAGAGGATGAAAAGTGCGGCACAGAGAGGTGAGGTCTGGACCCGCGGCGTGAGATCAGTGAAGGTTGTCCACACACAGCGACCGCAGCCACACTGAAACCCAGGCTGAGCAGTGGTCGTCCCTTCTTTCTGCTCCCGTGGCAGAACATGACAGCACTTAGCTACAGTCCGGTAAAGCTGGGGGTCGACTTGACTGTAACTGGGGAAGTTCATGAGCCGTATCGCATCTTCTAGTTCATTGTTGGTGTGGGACAGTAAGAGGCTTGTGCTGCTGTATGTCACAGGTCCAGAGGGGCAGCGTCAAGACGTCAGCTGTCTCATCGAAATGGCTGCTCAGGTGGCTGATGGCATGTCGTACCTGGAGGAACACAACCGCATCCACAGGGATCTGGCTGCTCGAAACGTCCTGGTTGGAGAACACTACGTATGCAAGGTGGCCGACTTCGGACTGGCCAGAGTGATCAAGGTAAACCAGTAACAGTCTGCTGAGAGGAAATCAAAAGGACAGACCTTTGAAAGCAGGACGTTTTTCATCCAGGAGCCGTTCTACATCATAGAAGACAAAAAGATCCCCTACAAATGGAGCGCGCCAGAGGCCATCAGCCACAGAAGGTTCTCCACCAAGTCCGACGTCTGGTCTTTTGGCATCCTGCTCTACGAGATTGTCACGCATGGAAGCGTTCCTTACCCAGGTCGGTGCAGCGACGCCTGTAGTCGAGGCAGCTCCGCACATCCTGCCGTGAATCATATTTACCTGGGTCCATGCTCAAACTCACCTCTTCCTTCTGCAGGGTTTAGCAACCAAGAGGTTTACCAGCAGGTCACCAAAGGATACAGGATGCCCCCCCCAGACAACTGTCCAGACATTCTCTACACTATGATGCTGCAGTGTTGGAGCGCGGAGCCAGATGACAGGCCGGACTTCAGGACTCTCTGGCTTAAACTGGACAGCAGCTAGAAGACGAGCGGGACGTCCTGCCTTGGTGCTGTTGGGTAAACTGGTACGTCCTGACACCAGGGTCCGACACGTGTTGGTTGCACGTTCGGTTCGTTTTATACACCGAGTGATGAAAATGTTAACTCAAACTGTGACGTTCTCTGTGGAGAAGAGCCGATTTATGGAGAACATGTATGAAAGAACGGTGGCCTAGAACATCCTACAACACGCAGACCAGGATCAGCGGAACGTCCTGGGGTGACCCGTTCTACTAAACCCATCCTGGTTCCTTCTGTCAGGATCAGAAGCAGCAGCAAAGTCGACCCGGTGTAGAGCGATGTAGTTTAACAGACCACATGAATGGATCACAGAGTCACTGATGAAACCTGGACTAAACCCACAGAGCAGCAGCTGATAATGGAGAAGACAAACGCGGCTGCTAGAATCTAAGAAAGGGAGGACGTGTCCCTGGACGCTGGTCTTTTAACGTCTCCTGTGGGTCGTCCAGTGAAAGAGAAACTACAGACTTTACAGTAGCTGTAGATACTAAATTGAAAAGAGCCTGAAAGCAACTTTACATCAACGATCACAGGTTAAAAAACCGCAATAACAAAACCTGGTGATGATTGTGATTAACACATAAAATGAGGTTAAATAAAACATATGTAACAGACATCAGTCATATGCAGCGTAATTAAAACGAGGCAACATATTTGCTTGTCAACAGCAGCTAAACTAAAAGCACTAGAGCCAACTTATCCTGAACCTGTTCTGGACCAGGATGCGTTCACAGAACAAATCTACGCACTAACTAAACTTAGCCTCCTTCACTCATAGTTGAAAGGGCAGCAGGTAGATGGAGACGAGTTGTGTCTGAGCTGTTCACCTGGACATGTAAAGCTTCTCTGACGCCTCGTTCAAACCACCTGTCTCCTCTGTCCATGTGAACGTTGTTGTCTTCAGTGGCCTTTGTCTTTTAAGTTTTCAACTATGCCCAAGAAGATCAAGACCACTTCACACGTCCCCACGAAGGAGACGCTTAACGACCTGTAATGGTTGGAGGAGTCACGGTAGCTGAGGTTTCACCTACTCACTACCCTCACACCCCTCTGTTCACATAACAACCCATTCTACACAGTGTGAAGTGAAACCAACTGGAGGATAAATCAGTGTCTTCACCAACGTCCCACAGACTGAAGAAGCCTCCTGGACAGATGGAGAAACGTTTCCACGAACTAGAAGAATCCAGTTGCCAGGACTCAGCAGTTCCCTGTATTGTTTCTCCACCCAGAGCACCAAGTGCTAATGTTTTTGATCATGTCTAACCTGTCAGGAAAGAGAAATTTACATCTGACGTGGTTGACTGACAAAAGAGTAAAATCTGCCTGTCGCCAAAAGAGGAACTGGAACCAGATTCCAACTGAGTGGGTCCGTGTGGACGGGAAGCTTTGCATTTCTCCTGAAGCTCTCACTGAACGGTTCCCTGTTTTGCATGATTGAAGGTGGAGGCGCGAGCAGAGCTCGGTGCTTGAACAACACGGTGAAGCTTGGTTTTCAACAAACCCAGGCTGAGGCCGTTCATGCGTGTGCGTGGTTTTCAACAAACCCAGGCTGAGGCCGTTCATGCGTGTGCGTGGTTTTGTTCCACTGCAGCTCGGCTCTGTTCTCCGTTGTGTCCTGTCACTCACAGACTTGAGACGGAACCAGACTCTTACCTTCGTCCCCCTGTCGTCGCTACCGTGTGTCTCCACCAGATGGCGCCAGACCAGCGCTCACGTGTGACCGACACATTTTTCAAATTGAACGTTGTTCCAGCTTTTTGTTTGAGTCCTTTGCCATATTTCTAACACGCTGAGCTGTTGCGTACAGAGGAATGTGGACTTTAGACAGAGCGCGGATCTACAAATGATTGAACCAACTGTGTTCACCGACTCTTTACAAGACAACCACCACTTATTTATGTCTCCTTGCACTGGGACCATATGTGAACTGTAACAGTGGGGCTTCTGATGGCGCCTCCTTGTGGACATTCGTTTGTGTGTGCAGGGGTCAGAGGGAGTCATGCTCCCACTCCCCTTTGCTCTCGTTCCCACATGGGAGGATGCTTTTGGCGAATGAGCAGGACGTGGCCACAGTCCAAGTGGTGTAAATGTGAGTAATCACCCTCTCTGTAGATTATTCACTCATTTAGTCTTTAGTTCCTGTTTACGGTGCAGAGCTTCCATCTCATCCGATCGAGTTGGTTCCTGTCTTCATGAGCACAGTCACACAATCTGAACACGAGAGATAAGAAAACAATGATGGATGATAAACAAATGAGCCCAAGAATTAAACACGAGCCTTTAGTCTGCGGCGGCTGTCACAGCAAAACTCACACGTCCGTCTGTCATGTAGAAGCTAATTCTGTCAGAGTGATGCTGATCATAGTAGGTGGCCACAACAGTCCTGTGGACAATCTAGACTCTCCAAACAACCTACTATTCTAATGGAAGCCAAATGATTAAATATCAAATCATTTCAGATGCTTGTGACACGTTGTTCTATGTCCTGAACAAGCTGCTCCGCGGCCTCAGGGAGTCAGTAGACGGAGGAAGGCGAGGGAGGGTTGGAGGGCTGGAGGGTTGGAGGGCTGGAGGGTTGGAGGGTTGGAGGGTTGGAGGGTTGGAGGGCTGGAGGGTTGGAGGACTGGAGGGTTGGAGGACTGGAGGGTTGGAGGACTGGAGGACTGGAGGGTTGGAGGGCTGGAGGGTTGGAGGACTGGAGGGTTGGAAGGCTGGAGGGCTGGAGGGTTGGAGGGCTGGAGGGTTGGAGGGTTGTAGGGTTGGAGGACTGGAGGGTTGGAGGGCTGGAGGGCTGGAAGGTTGCAGGGCTGGAGGGTTGGAGGGTTGGAGGGCTGGAGGGCTGGAGGGCTGGAGGGTTGGAGGGTTGGAGGGCTGCAGGGCTGGAGGGTTGGAGGGCTGGAGGGCTGGAGGGTTGGAGGGCTGGAGGGCTGGAGGGTTGGAGGGTTGGAGGGTTGGAGGGTTGGAGGGCTGGAGGGCTGGAGGGTTGGAGGACTGGAGGGTTGGAGGGCTGGAGGGCTGGAGGGTTGGAGGGTTGGAGGGTTGGAGGGTTGGAGGGCTGGAGGGTTGGAGGGCTGGAGGGTTGGAGGGCTGGAGGGTTGGAGGACTGGAGGGTTGGAGGGTTGGAGGGTTGGAGGACTGGAGGGTTGGAGGGTTGGAGGACTGGAGGGTTGGAGGGTTGGAGGGTTGGAGGACTGGAGGGTTGGAGGACTGGAGGACTGGAGGACTGGAGGGTTGGAGGGCTGGAGGGCTGGAGGGTTGGAGGGCTGGAGGGTTGGAGGGCTGGAGGGTTGGAGGACTGGAGGACTGGAGGACTGGAGGGTTGGAGGGTTGGAGGGTTGGAGGGCTGGAGGGCTGGAGGGTTGGAGGGCTGGAGGGTTGGAGGACTGGAGGACTGGAGGGTTGGAGGGCTGGAGGGTTGGAGGACTGGAGGGTTGGAGGACTGGAGGGTTGGAGGGTTGGAGGGTTGGAGGACTGGAGGGTTGGAGGGTTGGAGGGCTGGAGGGCTGGAGGGTTGGAGGGTTGGAGGGTTGGAGGGCTGGAGGGTTGGAGGACTGGAGGGTTGGAGGACTGGAGGGCTGGAGGGTTGGAGGGCTGGAGGGTTGGAGGGCTGGAGGGTTGGAGGGTTGGAGGGCTGGAGGGCTGGAGGGCTGGAGGGTTGGAGGGTTGGAGGGCTGGAGGGTTGGAGGGTTGGAGGGTCGGAGGGTTGGAGGGTCGGAGGGTTGGAGGACTGGAGGGCTGGAGGGTTGGAGGGCTGGAGGGTTGGAGGGCTGGAGGGTTGGAGGGTTGGAGGGCTGGAGGGTTGGAGGACTGGAGGGTTGGAGGACTGGAGGGTTGGAGGGTTGGAGGACTGGAGGGTTGGAGGGTTGGAGGGCTGGAGGGCTGGAGGGTTGGAGGGCTGGAGGGTTGGAGGGTCGGAGGGAGGGCATCTCCTAAGGTTTCAGGTGCGTCTGAGCACGTGCTGCGCGTCGACGCTGTGAGCAGACGCTACCTGTCGTCCGTCATCCTTTGTGTGTCCTGCCGCTGAGCGAAGGTAAGACGGTGCAGACGTCCTTGTGATCAGACTGACCTTTGTTATTTGAATCCATGCAGACGCGTGTTGCCAGTAAACACGTGAACCAGTTCAGCCTGGACAGAATGTTCCAGTGCTTCTTGGTGTGTGAAGAGCAGAGGGTGTCACGCAAACTAATGTTTTCTTCAAACTGCTCCAGTCCACGCCAGCGTTCTCCTGTTCTCCTGTTCTCTTGTTCTCCTGTTCTCTTGTTCTCCTGTTCTCTTACTCTCCTGTTCTCTTGTTCTCCTGTTCTCTTACTCTCCTGTTCTCTTGTTCTCCTGTTCTCTTGTTCTCCTGTTCTCTTGTTCTCCTGTTCTCTTGTTCTCTTGTTCTCCTGTTCTCCTGTTCTCTTGTTCTCTTGTTCTCCTGTTCTCTTGTTCTCCTGTTCTCTTACTCTCCTGTTCTCTTGTTCTCCTGTTCTCTTACTCTCTTGTTCTCTTGTTCTCCTGTTCTCTTACTCTCTTGTTCTCCTGTTCTCCTGTTCTCTTGTTCTCCTGTTCTCTTGTTCTCTTGTTCTCCTGTTCTCCTGTTCTCTTGTTCTCTTGTTCTCCTGTTCTCTTGTTCTCCTGTTCTCTTGTTCTCCTGTTCTCTTGTTCTCCTGTTCTCTTACTCTCCTGTTCTCTTACTCTCCTGTTCTCTTGTTCTCCTGTTCTCTTGTTCTCCTGTTCTCTTGTTCTCCTGTTCTCTTGTTCTCCTGTTCTCTTACTCTCCTGTTCTCTTGTTCTCCTGTTCTCTTACTCTCCTGTTCTCTTGTTCTCCTGTTCTCTTACTCTCTTGTTCTCTTGTTCTCCTGTTCTCTTACTCTCTTGTTCTCCTGTTCTCCTGTTCTCTTGTTCTCCTGTTCTCTTGTTCTCCTGTTCTCCTGTTCTCTTGTTCTCTTGTTCTCCTGTTCTCTTGTTCTCCTGTTGTCTTACTCTCTTGTTCTCTTACTGTACTTAACTTAACAGACCTGTTAGCGTGAACAGGCTGAAGTAGAACAGCTGGACTTTTTCTCCAGATCCACAGATGCTTGTTTTTCTCCACGTTTGCTGAATCACGATTCACTTTAGACTCAGTTTTACGCGTATTGTTTTTTATAAAAACAAACGTGACGATGAAAGGGAAAGATGATGAAGCTCTGTGTTGGTTAGAGAAGGAAAACAAGGGAACAAACTTTACAAATGTTCTTGCGCGGCCACATTCAGTTTGCAACGCGACGGGTGACTGAAGCCCAGTAGCTCGTTTCCTGCTTCTGTGTAGCGTCAGAACATCCCTCCCTCCTTCCTGCTCTCCAGCAGGTCTGCTGTCGTCGTTCCACAGCCTCTACAGCTCTAACGCTGGCTCCAAGCTCATCGAACCGAACCCAGCGAGGTGAGCGTCAAACTCGGTTCTGTGACCGCACGCGGCCTGTGTTGGGTCTGGCGTCGTCCCACTGGAAGGAGATCCTTCCGTTGCGTCACCGTGACCTCTGATCTACATCTGCTCCAAATGTGGGTCAGAGCAGAGCTAAATTCAGCAGCTGCAGGCGTCGGCTTCATTCTCCGTCCAGCTACGCTACTTTTCTCCTTATACACCTTTACTTCTTTCTCTTTCATTTCATTTTGTATTATGGATGCAGCAAGTAACTAAATCTTATTTTGCACATAGATGTTCTTAGATCTGTTTTAGAGGTGCACAGTGGGAGGCCGTGACCTTTGCCCTACATGGCTGTGGCAGAGCTTATATAGCTGTGTTTAGGTTTGCTCTATACAATGGCAGCAGAACGGTGTCACGTGAGGAAGGTTCAGGCCATGTTTTCCATCACACTGGACTTTTCACACTGTGCAGGTTTCAGGTTTCCTCTTCATTTTTTCCGCCACTGATTTAAGGGATGGATTAGAAATGACTGTGCAGGCTTCAGCAGCAGTGTTTCAGGAAAACCTGGGCTGATTGGAGGAGACAGCGTTTGTCTCTACTCTCTAGTAACGTATGAGTTGATCAGTGACTAGAACCACATGTTATTAACCATTAATTGAGGAAAATCAAAACCACCCAGGTTTCTGTTCAGCTCTGTAGCCAGGCTGACTAAGAGTCATAGTTGTGTTGAGCCTAGTGTCCCTTTAAACCTCAGCAGCAACGACTTTATGAATTTCTTTACTAATAAAATCTCAGTCTTTCAACAAATGTCATAAACCGATCTGCAGATTAAACGGCCTTAGATTTAAACTCTGTCTGCTTTTCCCCATAGATCAGACTGAGTTAACTTCAATAATTAACTCTGCTAAATCAGCTACTTGTCTCTTAGACTCAATCCCAACTAGATCATTTAAAGAAGTTCTTCCATGAATCAGCACGTCCACATTAAATCAAACCAACCAGTCTCTGTTTACAGGCTACGTACCACAGGCTTTAATGTTGCTGTGGTCAAACCTTTACTGAATAAACCTACTCTGACCCCAGAGAACTAAACTATAGGCCAACATCTAATCTGCCCTTTATTTCTAAAGTTCTGGAAAAGCTGTAGCTAAACAACTATGAGACCACCTGCGTAGAAATGACCTGGATGAAGATGTTCAGTCAGGATTCAGATGACAGAACAAATCAATTAGTCATAGGTAATTAATTAAGTAATTGGTTCATTATTGAATCAGGTTGTTTCTCTGGACGACACAACGTTAGCTTCAGGTTCTACTGTAGGAACCTTGGTGTCATCTCTGACCCAGTTCTCTCCTTTAGATCCTACATCATAGAATCTCTAAACCTCCTACTTCCACCTGAGGAATGTTGCTAAAATGAGGAGCATCCTTCACAGAGTGATGAACCATGAATCCCTGCATCAGTTCCCTCTATGCTGGACGACTGTGTCTGCCTGCTCATAGTGAAGGGAGTGTTTCCTAAGAATATTACCTAGAGTTGCCAGAAAAAGTACCTTTTTATTTTAAGACTATAGTTTTAATCTGATAACCTTTGACTGGACATGTGCTGGAAATGAGGACGAGGAGACGCGAGACCTTTACCAAACTAATGTGACCCTGGGTTGTTGTGAACACGGTTCAAGCTTCGCTGCAGACCATGACCACCCTGGTGGTTCGGGACTCATTTGACCTTGTGTCTATTATAGTGTCCCTGACAAGGACAATACACCGTCAGTACGAGTCGTCTGCCAGACTGAACGGTGAAGTGCCTCAATCTTCCAAACCAAGCGTGAATGAGAAGCAGAGCATTGAGAAACCACACACACGAAGAAAACCTTTGATGTTGGCTGTTATTTTAGACAACAGCTTGTCACTGTAGTGAGGTTTTGAGGGTCTGTTTCAGTTTCCAGCTCCATGAAAAAAGCAGAATGCACAGTAGCCATGTGCTTCTCTGTGACACTGAATGTTTTGCCCCAAGGTCCTCAGTGACTGTGGTCAGTAGATTATTATTAAGCATGGAGGTATTTTCATGGCAGCGTCTGAACCGTGTCTCTGTTTGTTCAGGATGTTGATCCTGCAGATCAGCAACACACCATGACCAGCATCAACTCTCCAGCCTGCCTGCTCGCCCGCAACCACTTCTACAAACGTATGAGCGCACACACCTACACGAGGAAACTCACCGCTGACTGTGACCCGGTCACCCAGTGAACTCTCCACTTTCACCGACAGGAGGAAACATTGTTTGTCTTCATCCAGTTGTTCTGTTCTAATGTTTGACAAACATGACGCTGGGTCTAACTGGGCATCACATTAAGTGTGTGTGTATTTGATGTTGTGGTATAATTATAAAATACAGTTCGAATGCAAAAAACACAAGTTGTACATTGTAACACTGAATATGTTACTAGATGGAAACAGTGAAACTTTGTGGAGTTTTAGTTTTTGGAACATCCTTGTTTTTTTCACTGTGTTTTACTGGAAGGAATCTGTCCCCAGATTCAGGCTCCAGTCCAGAAGCGCCAGCTGTGTTCACTGGTCAGAACAAGTCTGTGAGACAGAAACCGGTCAACATCTGGGTCACAGTGGAAACTCCTGCTGGTAAACCTACGCACACTTCAGTCTACATCACACTGAGTCATAGTCTGTCTTCCAGCTTTTCCCACTGATGCCTGTTGGACACCTCAGCTAAAACTAGATGTCTAGACATCTGTCCCTCCATCCATTCAATGCAGCTTTATTTCTATGGCGCCAATTCACAGCAGCAGTGATCTCAAAGCTCGTTACAGTGAGGTTTAAGACCTGACACGACTAAACCCAACAAATCCACATAGAGCAGCTTTGAATTGGAGCCAATCGAGAAATTGTACATTTTAATAGCAACAGAGGAAAAACTCTATAGAGGAAGAAACCTCCAGCAAACCCAGGATCAGTGGGAGAACATCTGCCTTGACCGGTTGGAGTGAAGGGACAGAGAAGAGAAAAAACAACAACAACAACAACAACAGACTCAGGCAGGATGGTTGGACCAGCAGCTGAACACTGAGACACACGACTCTGAGTCTGACGATACCTGGAGATGAGAATAGAGACAGAAAGAGAGAAACACAACTAGAGAGAACAGAGACAAAGTTAGTCACATGTGGACATGGAGGCATGTTAGTGGATGGAATAGATAGAAAACCAGAGGAGCTCAGTGAATGAAGGAGGTTCCAGCATCTAAGAGATGGATCAGAGGAACCAGAACCATCTGGAACCATCAGCTTTGTCAGAAAGGAAGGTTTCAGCCTAGTTTTAAAGCAGAGAGGGCGTCTGCTGCTAGAACCTGAACTGGAAGCTGGTTCCACATAGAGGAGCTTGGAGCTAAAGGCTCTGCTAACATTCATACAAAGCTCTCAGGTCACATGAAGGGTGTTTTTCATACCATAAATGTAACCTTGGAGTTTTAGAAGTGTACTCCCTCTCTTTCCAGGACTACATGGAGTCATTGGAACTAAAGGATTATTACAGGTCGACATTGTTCTGGGCTTTTCTTCTTCCACATTCAAACCAAGCAGCTCTACCAGCATCAAGTAGCAGGAAACTTATGACTGGACAGGAAGTCAAGAGACTGACTTCCCTTTTATCAGCCCTCTTGGTTGAGGAGAAATGAGGCCCAGGTTGGTCAATCACACACGGACACAGTAGAAGAATTCTAAGTGCACGATGATGTTGACGAATGTTAATGATGAAACTGAGGACACCTGTGATGTCATCAAACGGTGAACAATAGATGGCTGTTTGCAGTGTCAAATGAAATGTGCTGATGATAATAAAACATGTCTGTGTCACCTAAGATGAGTTTGGTTACGTGCTTCCTCATCATCCCACAGCAGCCAGAGGATGCATGTGCTGGCAGTTCTGCTCATAAAACCAGTGGAAACCCAAACATCTGACAGACAACGTCTGTCTACCAGGCTGTTTATCTGTCTGTCTACCAGTCTACCAGGTTGTCTACCTGTCTGTCTACCAGGCTGTTTACCTGTCTGTCTACCTGTCTGTCTGTCTACCAGTCTGTCTACCTGTCTGTCTGTCTACCAGTCTGTCTACCTGTCTGTCTACCGGGCTTTTTACCTGTCTGTCTACGAGGCAGATCGTGACATAGACAGTTGTCAGATTATAGATTTGGGAGAAAGACAAACACTGAAATACGGGACTAGATGTACGTTTTCTTTTTGCATTGTCATCTCCCCAAACTTTACATGGAAAAGGTGTGACATGAGTTTGCTCAAACGCATTGAGACAATCCCAACGAGTAGGACTTGAATCCAATGTTATATTGTGAGAACGTCCCAGGGAAGAGGACAGATCCAGGGTATTATTTGTGCCCAGACCCGTTTTAGTGTAGACTTTGAGTCAGTGTGCTCATACAGCACCGACACCTCACCTGAATTTAGCTTCCACATGTGGATGGTAGCAGCTGGTTACACACTGGGTTCATCAGCACAGAGCTTTGCTTCTGTGTTTACTCAGTTCCTAAAATAGCTTAGTACAAAAGTCCTCCCTGGCAAACACAACAGCCGTCTCCAGTGGCGTGTGTTGCTATGAACACAACACTGGTGTATTATTCAGAAAAAGAACTAATTCACAACCCAAGGACACGGTTTATCCATTTTCTACATCGGTGATTGCTGGAGGCAGACTTCGCCTTTATTGTAGTGAAGACAAGTGAACACAACAGAGAACATTAGGCTGCAAGAGTCTACTTTATTGCATTCGCAACTGTGGAGTTAAAGTGAAAAAATAATGTGGATGTGAACACAATTATTACAAACACAATGGTACAAACGTTAAAAAAGGAGCTTATTAGTTTCATAATTTTTATGTTTTGTTCATGAATAAAAATAAACGTAAATGTAAGGCAGTATACTACGATGAAGTGTATTTTAAAAAAAAAAAAAAAAAAAAAAAAAGTCGTAAACGGGACTTCCCGTCACCTAGCGTTGGTCGTTTGTCTGACCTCCCCCTTCGGAGTGAGAGCGTAGGATCAGGAGGAAGTAGGGCTTCCTGCATCGCTGCCCTCACTCTTCTGGCGTTGCATCACCATGTCCCTGGCAACGCAGGTGATCTGACCATTCGTCACAACACCTGGGACCCCCGCCCTGGAAAAGACCATACAGCAGACACTGTAGAACTTTACTGGTTGCTCTGGCATAAGCCGCCGGACAACCACAGATTGTTTGTATAAACTACGCAGGTTGCAGTGGACACTTCAGCTCTGTCCAGTAGTTTGAACAGCAGGAGGAACCCTGTGAAGACCACACTCAAGACTTAGCGAGATCATTAGGTAACAAGTCAGCAGTGTGTATGTGGTGCTTAGCTCACTTCTGCTGTGCCTCCTCAGTCAGTGGGGTCATCCCTGGCTGTTTCCCAAAGAAGAAGCTGGACCACCAATGGCCAGAGTCTTGCTTGGGGAGGCCTGTGGAGGCAGATAAGACTTATACTTCCAACGCACTGCGCCGACTGTTCATTTCTCTTCCATTCTCTATGTGTGGCATTTGGAAATCACCAACATTTGACACCAACCTGAATACAAGCAGCACAGCTGGTCAATAGCAGCTGCTGAAGTGTGTGTGTGTGAGAAAGGAGCCTGGCTCCATCTGCCACAGTCTAAGCGAGACTGGACTCAAGTTTCCTCTGTATGTAGATGGTGGCTTCGGTTAGTTGGCCATATTTGGATCGGTGTCTGAACAGCTGCATTTACATATCAGACGTTTTATTTACAGTGCTGCTCTGTGCATTTTCAAGTTTCAAGATGGCGCCGCGTGAGTGGCAGCGCGTCTCAGCAGCTCTCTCCCTTTCCTCACTATTTCTCTTGTTTTTGGATACTTTTTTCTATTTTGTTTTATTTTTCATTGGCTACCTCAATCCCCTAAGGAGTTGTGCATCTAAGGGTACAAACTTTTTAGCTTTTGCACTAGCCTTTGCTAGTGGCTGTTTATGACACGGCGTTGTGTGCTGGGCGGGCGGCAGCGCGGACAGAGACAGGAAGAGACTGAACAAACTGGTTAAGAAAGCTGGCTCTGTCCTGGGCTGCCCACTGGAGTCCATCGAGGTGGTGGCCAACAGAAGGACGCGGGCGAAACTGTCGTCCATCGTGGCCAACCCCTCCCACCCCCTGCACCAAACCGTGGAGGACCAACGCAGCTCACACAGCGGAGACTGCTGCACCCGAAGTGCAGGACTGAGCTACCGGAGGTCCTTCATACCCACGGCAATAAGACTCCACAACACATCAACATGACTGGAAGCATGTTTATAGTGTGATGTGTGCCGTGCGGTGAACATGTTGCATATAGGTTATTTTATTTTATTTTTCTTTTCCTTTTGGAACTTCTTCGCACTTTATGTCCATACATGTACATACTGTCAAACAATTTTACTCTTTTTCTTTTTGTAATTATTGTAATCCTTTTATTCTGTCTGTAATTATGCTGCTGCTGGGTCACCAGAATTTCCCCATTGCGGGATAAATAAAGTCCTATCTATCTATCTATCTAAGTTGATGCTGGCCGGTCTTCTACCTATGCAAGGACCCACCAACCTTTGCCAACATTCTACACTCTAGAAACAACGGCATATCACACAGGCACTGCACACTTGACTAGACCACGCAGTCAAACAGAAACATGGCTCCTCTGTCGGCCAGGCTCAACAGTTACAAGGGTACTTGTTTAGCTTATGTCAGAAAGCTGATTGGTCCGGGCTGTGTTATCTTAATCTAGGTGACTGAACGGGAGCTGCAAGTTACAAGGTGTGCTCTTATCTTGAAGGGCAAGTGAAAATACACAGATGAAAGCAACGTAACTGATATTTCTCAACCACGTTTACATGCACATGACGCCACAGTGAAACTATGAAGTCTGGAGTTTTCCTTTACATAAAGACAAACACACCTGGATGGTGGGGGATGACCTCTCCACTGTACTCTGAGCTGCCACATGAGCTGCTGCTGGATGTTGAGCCAATGCGCCCTGCAGGGGGAAGGGATATGTACAAGGTGGAGATCACATGAAAATGAATTACCCTGAAGATACCGTCTATCAGCACGATCTCCAGTTTCTTCCGCTCTGAACACACTAAGAGACAAAACAAGCCTCTGCCACTTCCTCTAGTGCGCTGTGCTGGCAGAAGGAGCCGTGTGTCAGGGACTCACTTCGGTAGTAGTCAGTGGTCGCCACCAGAGAACCGCCTGCTGGAATAGCTGCCATATTACTGGTTCAGGAGCCTGTGCTTGATGGAAACCTGGAGAAGGAAACCACAGGGTTGAATGGTTCAGCTTATCCCTTAATAGAACAGCCAAATGTGTAACATGCCTTCTATGAAAAATCATTTGCACACAAACTGCTTTTCCATAAAACTGAAAATAAACCGTATCTAATGAACGGTTGGTTTGGGCATGAACACAATTACCATGAGCTGGAAGAAGATGAAGGCGAAGCCCAAAAACACCAGCCTTCACCACCGTCCAGCACCCGATGACGTCATCCTTTGTTTTGCAAGGCTCTTGTTTACGTTCGCCCGTTACTGCACCAAGCCGACATTTTGACGCTTTAACAGCTCCGAGGAAAATACGAGGCAGCAGAGCCTGGACTGTGTTTCCATTCTGCCGTCTGAATTACAGAACGTTTCGACGTAACAGCTGCCCACGGAGCCGCCGTTAGCACCGCTAGCCCCGTTAGCACAGCTAGCCCCGTTAGCGCAGCTAGTCCCGTTAGTCCCGTTAGCTGAACCCACCGCCCTCCGCCACCATTTTCTAATCTCAGCGCACATCTCACCTTTTAACGGCCGGACGCACTTGGGTTGTGGGGCACCCACTTCAACTCAGTCGGCGAGGCTGGGGGAGGCGACGCTAGGCGACGGAGCCCATTTGAAAACTGGTTCTGGGTAAATATAACCCTCCAAGGTCCGAACAGTTGTCACCGTCGCTTCTCGTCCGCTCAACGGCCGCCTCGTGCTTTTATAAAACGGAGTGCTGACGTCACCGCCAGCAAACGTGGCTTCATTTACATAGCGCGTTGGTCTGCGTTCTGGGAAGATGACTTCCGCCCCCTGCTGTCCGTGGTTGGTAATGACAGTTACGCGCGTTCACTAAACTGTTTATTGCAGGTAAACACGGTTCTGAGCCCCACGAGAGATGGAGGAACAGGAGCACAGACAATCACACCCTGGCTCCGTGTTTCCTCTAAGCCCGCAGTGTCTGTAGCGTTATCCATCCTGCCTGAGGCCACACTGAGTCTGGTTCTGCTATTAAATGTCATTAACATTTAAAAATGAAAGCAACATGTGAAGGGTCCTGTGCAAACGTTTTAGGCAGGTGTGACAACTTGCTGTGAACAAAGAAAACTTCCAGAAATATAAATAATGATTGTTTATTTTTGTCAATTTACAAAATGCAAAGTAAGCAAACAAAAGAAAAATCTAAACCAAGTCAGTCTTTGGTTACTACGTCAGTACTGGAAGTGATGCTCGGCCCCACAGAGCCCTGGTCTCAGCATCATGTGAGTCTGGGATGATGCAGAGACAGAAGGATGTAGAAACCCTGCATCCACAGAAGATCTGTGGTTGGTTCTCTAGATGCTGAACAACCTACAGCCCAGTTCCTTCAAACAATGTGAACCTGGAAGATCTGCTGCTGTTTGAAGACAAAGGCTGGTCACAGCAAATACTGATGAGATTAAGATTCTCTGCTGTTCATTCACTGCATTTGGTTCATTTATGGAAATAAATGTTAACACGTCCATTTTTGAAAGGGTTGTTTATTTACAGCAGTACCTGCCTAAAACATTTGCACAGGACTGTATGTGTATAACATATCTCTCTATATATATATAGTATAATATGTGTGTGTGTATGTACTATGTAAATTACAGTGTATTGGCTTTACAATTAAATCACTTTTGTTGTGAATTGGCACCTTCACGTCTGTAACAACCCGGTCCACCTGCCACTGGGCGGCAATATTGAGCCTTATTCTTCTTTGTTGGTTTTTTTTGTCTTGTCTTGATTTTGTCACCTGTGACTTGTTATGTCTTGTGTATTTCAGTGAATTGCTCACGAGCCCTCATTGCTAGTGAGTCTCTCCATGTCCGTCACGTTCCCGACCTCTAGCTTTCACAGTAAGTCTTGTTGTATTATTAATATTCTTAGTTCCTGCAGTAGGCAGCGCTTTTGTTTCATAGAGTTTATTAAATCTAGTTTTTCAGTTCTGTGTACCTCTGCCGAGTTTTCTGTTGTTTAATTATTCTTAATAAAGACCCCATCAAGGTCATGTCAGTACCCTGCTCTCCATTTGCGTTTGAGTCCGCACCACCTTTTCTGTCAGTCGAGTTCGTAGTCAAGTCTTTATTGTCAGTTCTTCATCATGTACATACATACAGAGAATTGAAATTGGGTTACTCTCAGACCCATGGTGCATGTACATTACACTAACAACAGAGCCCAACAAGCTAGTCAAATATAAAATACAACTCCACAGTAAGGAAAATGAAAACAGAATTGAACCAGGACAATACTATTGTCAGTTCCACAGCTATTGTGAGTCACAGATAATGTCCAGTGAATGACATTCATAGATAATTGATCCGTTTGGAGAAAAGGCTGCTTAGAAGGGACCAACCACGAACCTGCAGCAGCGTAACGTCAGCAGGTCCACATCTGCTTCACAGCAGCTTCCATTCTCATGTCGAACTCTCCTTTATTTCACCACCTGCCTCAGGTCATATAGCAAATCCTGCAGTGCCATCTCAAGTTCAAGAACATGAATAATATCAAATAAAATTACAGGTCAGTGATCCATATAAGTGCTGATATTGAAAAGAAATCAGTGTTTTATAAAAACTTAAGCTGTAGAAAGTATAAAACGCCATTTTTGGCCGAAGGGTAAATTAGAACAAGGCCAGAGGGTTAAGCCGTCACATCTGCTCTGTTCCAAGTAAGTGCTGCTCTTGTTGTCAGGTCAGGGTTTTGCTCAAGAGGAGCAACGTTCATGTTCTGATTTGAGGATTAAAGTTATTGTTGGTGAGGTTGGAGTCAAGAATTGAAGAAGTTCTTTCTGTTTATGCCACATCAGATGTCAAGTACTTGCCTTGTAAGCGTCATGGAGCTTTATGAGGAAATGTGTGAACCCGAGCTGCAACGCGCTCCGGCGCCGTCTTGGAAGCTCAAATTTTGCCTCCTGTTTATTCCGTTGGTGTTGGAGGAGTTTTCAGTTCGGACTGTGCTGTTTTCGGGTGGATCTGTGTTTTTAGGAGGGTGTTTTCCGAGGAGTCGATCTCCAGCTTACATTACTTTTTGTCCTTGTGCTGGGGTTAGTAGTACGTATTTGTTTTGGACTGTGAGAAGGAGTCGGTCACACGTCTGCGTAGCTCAGTATCTTAGTTTAGGGCATTTAGTGAGGGCAGAGACCGAAGGACGAGAGAGCAGCAGTAGCTGAAACTGACATGTTTGAGGATGGTTTCACTGGGATCCTCGGTAGCTCGACCGGAGTCTTGGGTGTCAGGCTTGTTTCCAGTGGGCAGCATCCTGTCAGGGGACGCAGGGAAAGTGGAAATGATCCAAAGTATCAAAAATCACTGTAGGAAAAAACACCAGTAGGACACAGTCAGATCTACAACATCATCATCTGACCTAAATCCAGTACAAAAACAATTTCTGGATTTAGTTGATCATGGTTCGACTCCAGCAAAAAGCAACTAAAGAACTTTTATGTGCATGTACCAAAAAGACAGACGCCTGCATCGTAACAGCAGCACAGAGAAGAACAAATACACACACAAAACTAAAGAATCCAGACCAGGTGGACAATACAAAACAGAAGACAAAAACACTGACCAAGCAAACAAAAATGAGAATATGAACAAGCAGAGCCAAACAAAAGATGGATGGACAAACCGACAGGAAGTAGATGTGGACTGTTACAAACGCACAAACTCTCAACTTCTGATTCCCTCTGCAGACAAACCCACTAACAAGGTTTTTGGCCACTAGAGGCCGACCAACTGCCAAAATCCCTAAAAACCACCAGACCCACAAGACAGAAAATGATTGATGTATAGTTATAGTTATAGATATAATATATTACCTAACAACAGACCCACTGCAGGAAAATAGCTCAAAACACAAAATACTTTTCACTTACAAAGATGTACAAAACTACAAATATATAACACCTGCAGCTAACGGCTCGCTGGACACTGAGGATACGCGTTTAAGCCTTTTAAGTCTTTCCTGTGTTTATTTCCTTCCACTTATCGTTCTGTTTCTCATCCCCATTCCTTCATTCAGACGTTCTTTCAGACGAATTCCAACCTCTTCATCTGTGTGTGGACCAGCAGGGGGTAAGTGGACTCAATTGATGGAGCAGTAAGCAGTTACCACAACAACAGGTGACCTGTCCTTCACTTCTCCTTTGGTCTCCATAGTAACCAGGAAGCAGCTTAGTTACAGAGTTCTGGGAGAAAGAGAGGATTAGTGAGGTGAAACGACAAGAACTCCTTCTTCCTGTCTTTTCACATCCTTTTTTGCCCAGTTTGTGTATCATTCCTCTTCAAACTCAAGCTCTGCTTAGTGAGTTAGTGCATTATAGACGGGCATGAGTTTGTGGGTGATTAAATACTAAACAGCTCAGCTTCAGCTGGGAAAAGAGCAAAAGGACTGGTGTGAAACATCTGCAGCTGTGGCTTTGTGCATCCTTCCTCTCAGCCAGTGCAGCTCTTACAGAGCATGTGAATATCTAAGCAAACGGATTTAACAAAGGGTTAATAGTAAGATTGCTCTCAAATGAGTGTGTTGTTTAGAGTGAACCTATAAATATATGAAGGTTTGTTACATCGGCTCTGTTATCATCATTGCTATGTGACCATTTGCTCCGTGGTTTGTCCAGTCACACACTTGAACGTGTTCATTCAGGTGGTCACATGGTTGTCAAGCTATGATTGATCCAAGGATTTTAGAAATAATGGGCAGGTTGGATGTTTAGCAGTTTGGCTTTAATGAGTTATAGTTATGTTCAGGTCTAGGAGTCATTAGTGAATCTGAGCTATAGATGCTGCTGCTCCTCTACCTGAGCTTCTAGGAACATGATGGTTGATGTGACTGGTTGGAGCCGACTCAGTCAGACGAACGTATTCATCCTGCTGCAGCCAGGTTTCAGTGAGACTGAATGAATCCATGTGATGGTCACTGATCAAGTCATTTACTAACAGGGATTTAGACATTTGGTTGTTATAGCTACGAGGAGGTGGCGGCTGTAGAGAATCTGCAGAGGCTCTAATTTTTCATGAGAGCACACACACCAGCTGCCTGAGCGTCGCTTGGCCAGAATCACCTCCAGTAACCTCCAATGCTGAACACGCACGTAGCGTTTTGATTGTGAAGCTCTGGTTGTACTATGAGGATGAGTGTGAAGCGCCTGCTGTGTCTGGGTCAGAGTCCTGCTTCCGTAACTCGTCGTCTGCAAAGCGTAGAATTACAGGGTTTCATTTTTATCAGCATTTCTACCTCGTAGTAATAGTTTCGCCGTGTTTTCTTCCGTTGGCACGTCCTCCGACAGACGTTCCATCTGAAAAGGACGGCGTCTCTTTTGTCCTTCGACTCGAGTGGATGAGCCGTTTGTATGAGGGGTAGCACTAGCAGCACTTCTCTATGCGACACCGGTGGCGGCACAAAAGGATGACGTGGATGAGCTGTAAATGCCTGCGTGAGCCGCTCACTGAGGCCCGTTGCAAAGTGCTACAGGCGTGATTTTCAATTCAGGTTGGATTTTTATTTTGTGCGGGAACGTTGCTGCCAGGTTCAGTATAAATTCAGCCTCATCGTCTGTCGTGCTTCCGGTTTAAAGTAAAGACGCTTTGAGTCTTGAGTCGCTTCAGAGGGCATGTCGGCCACAGTCAGTGTTCTGGGTTCGGACCACATAGATATTTTATATTTAGACATATGTTGAAAACAGGGTAATGCACAATCAAAAAGCCTTGCAGGCTGTTCAAAGCCCCAGTTTAAGATTGAAGGAATGCAGCATAAACATACCTGGATGGAAGGATTCTGGATAAAAACTGATGTAATGTTCAGTGATGAGCTCCAGTCAAACTCTGCATGAATGATTAATTTATTATATATTCATACCAACAACCAGACTATATTATTCTCATTCAAAGCGTAGAGACCATGCAGCAACTCCTCCGGAGGCTTCAGCTCACTTGCCAAACAGGCGTTTGAGTTTCAGCCAATCAAATATTTGATTAACTGATCATTGACAATGATCTAAACATAATGATTTTACACAGGAGTGTCTTCAGCCTGAGCTGTGAACCTGCAGGAGGCCTCTGGAAAGTTCCAGTGTGTCAGTGAATGGAGTCTTTCACTGCAGGAGGTCGCCGACCCCTTTGTGTGTGCGTGAGCGGAGGAAGGAGCCGTGACAGCCATGCTGATCCAAATCTTATCTCAACTCTCTGCCTCTTTGTTTTGTCTGTTTCGTGGCAGTGAGGTGACTTTGATATCATCAAGCCTTTGAAATGAAAGGTCCTAAATGATGACTGTGACTCACCTGCAGCTGGTGTGTGTGTGTGTAGCAGAGAAACTCTTTCATCTCCTAAAGTGGTTCCTGTGACTTAATTAGATGGCAGAGCCCCATAAACCACGAGAAAGCAAACGGAGATCGTTACAGTTCATCTTAAGCTGCGTCGCTCGATTCCTCTTCATACGTTTCATTTTCAGTTTGCTGAGCTGGTCGTGAACTAGTCGTTATTACTTTAAGTTTAACTTTGCGACCTGGTTTTGGTTTTTGCTGCTGATGAGATCTACGTCAACAAGCTGAGGAATGTTTTAGTTTGGCACCGTGTTCCCCTCAAGGATGAACCAAACCAAACAAAAGCTGAAAACCTCACTTCCCTCCACTCAGATGTAATATCTGAGGGTCGTCAGACTTCAAGGTTACGGTTTCCTTCCGTCCGTTTGCCTGGTTTATCACAGGAATGTTTTTCTGGATGGGCCAAAAACTTTCTAAAATACTCCTGAACTGAAGCAGAAACCACTTCATGGAACAGTGAAACAATGAAACAATGTGACTGAACACATCTAATCCTGGTTCCAACGGAAAAGGTCAGTAGCAGCCGGACAAGCTGCTGGAGGAGACTGTTCTCCCGCAGACGGACCCAAGGTGACACCTGTGACTCCGGGGATTAAGGAGATAATGTTCAGCCGCAATCTATGATCACGAAGCAGCACATTCACTGGGGCCGGGCCAGCGCGGGGGGCGGCACCGGGGGTGGGAGTAGGTGCCGGAGCCGCTCAGACCCTGAAGAGCGTCCCAGGTTCCAGCAGACTGCGCTTCCTCCGCTTCCTCCGCAGAAAACTTCCGGCCTCTTTCCCCAACGTTTCTTCTCGGAGCGGACCGAGCGAACAGGTGCGATGATGGCGAGCGAACCGGCGCGACGCCCCCGGACGCGGCTGCTGCTCTGGCCGCTGTTGGTGACGTGCTGCCGGTTGGTGCGGACCCAGGAGCTGCCGACCAACGGGGTGAACGGCTACAGCCTGCACCCGCCGTACTTCAACCTGGCCGAGGGCACCAAGATCACGGCGACGGCGACCTGCGGGGTGGACGACGCCGGCAAGGCCGTGCCCGACCTGTACTGCAAGCTGGTCGGAGGCCCGGTGTCCGGAGACCCGAGCCAGACCATCCAGGTGAGTCCCGGACCCGTGGATCCGTCCCGGGCCGCGCTGTGCCGCTCGTAGCCCGTCTGTGGTGCGTTCAGGCGCGACTTCGCCGAACCGTTCTGTTTGCGGCCGCCACAGTGTTTTCGCGTGTTCTGGGCAAGTGAAGCCCAGAACCGAGTTCCGTTGAAGGCTCTGCCGAGGCTTCAGTTCATGCACTACTTCCTCTGGCTGCCTAACAAAGAGCCGTCATCTGATGGACCACACGGGTCTGTGGAGACGAGCCTGTTGGTGAGCAGGGAACCACCTGTTCCTCACGCTCCTCACTGTGGCTGGACCGAGTCTGGTCCTTTTCTGGGACGGGTGGTGGGTGGGATCCGCTCCATTCTTCCCATTTCAGCTTCTCCACACTCTGCAGGGCCAACGTCTCCAGTCTCTGATCTCATGTCACCATGTGGCTGCTGAACTGGGTCAGGAAATGAAACGGTGGCTCCGACGGTCCGTTGTGTGTGTAGGAGGCCGTTTAGTGGCCCAGGCTGCTTGGTGGTTCCTGCACATGCAGAGAAGGAGACAACACACACACACACACACACACACCTTTGTTTGGAGGACGTTTACTCTGTAAAAACGGCAGGAGAACGACCGTGTGTGTGTTTTGAGCTGGAACTCAACCACAGTTAAACACTCACGTGGACCTTTTGTCTCCACACCACAATGTTGTCCTACGGGTCATAACCTTCCAGCTCATCATCGCCATTTATGTCCCAGAACCAAAACTGAAGAAGAAGCAGAGCTGTTATGTAGAAAGTTAGGAAAAGTGTCGCTGCTGCAGATATGAAGTCTTCTGACAGGATTTATCTTATTCCGCTCATGAATATATTAACATTGTGTTTATGCGAAAAATCAAAGAAAAGAGAGAAATTATGCAAAACCGTTTGAAACACAGACATCTCCTCAAAATGTGACGATGCCGTTCGCCGCCAGCGATGTTGTCCTGCCGTCTTGTTTCCAGCTGCTTTGACCTGCTCTGTGGATTCAGATTTGACCAGAGCACAAATAATATTTTAATGACGTCAATGACCGATTAAAATGAGCAGATGTTGTCCCCTAATGAAAACATTCTGCGGCAGTGTTATTAATTCATGGAAGTGAGGCAGTGCTCACTCACTAACTAATTTGAAATGAATAGAGCCTTAGAAAAACCAAATCTGAATATGGATGATTGACAGGTCGTTGGGGGTGAGAGTCGGGTAGGTCACGGTGACCCCTGACCTCGGAGAGCTGCAGTGCTATCATCCTAACCCAGGCTGTGGTTCAGGTCCACACTTGCATAGGTATAAATGCCAGAGCTTGTATAGCCAGCAGGGATTGGTCTCAACATGTAGACAACTAAGCTGGATCAGCAGACACTGAACCAAAGGTGCGGAAGTGGACACGTCTTCATTAACCTGCTGTTAGCGGCACACGGTGACGAGTGAGTCTGTGTAGAAGTACTAATACTTTGTATCAGGCCGTGCTGTAATATCTGAAATCCAGTAGAGTCGCTTTCATTAGGAACTTGACTCCGTTGTCTTCAGGGACTGAGACAACGCTGTAATTGATCAGTGCGTGGTGGTGGACGTCTTAAAGCCTCTGTGTGTCTGACTCCTCAGGGCCAGTACTGTGACATCTGCAGAGAGGGCGAGAGCGACCGCGCCCATCCCATCACCAACGCCATCGATGGAACAGAGCGATGGTGGCAGAGCCCGCCTCTGTCCCGCAGCACGGAGTACAACGAGGTGAACGTCACGCTGGAGCTCGGACAGGTAGGGCCATATTAAGCGTGCGTCCTGAAATGACATGCAAATCATATGAGAGCTTCTGGTCCCGAGGCCGGTGGAGCGCTGATACCAAAGCTGTGTGATCACATCTGGGAATGGAGATGGAGTCCAGAGCAACCAACCAGGTGCGAGAACAGCCGAGTCTGATGTGGTAGAAAAGACGCCTGAAACGCTGGGTTGCATCGTGATCTCATCCAATACGTTCACGTTGAACGTCTTGCAGATGGAACCGAAGCCAATTGTTGCATTTCCGATTTATTCTTGTTACAATAGACATCATTGAGTAAATGACAGAAATGCTGCTGTAATAAATACTTGATGTGTAGTGACAGTGGATGAATGAGCTTCTTTGAGGCATTTGTTGGTCTCTCGGTGTTTTGGAGCTGCGACGGGTGAAGAGCTTCTACTGTGACTGGGACCGACAACAGCTGAAAACAAACACACCTGCGCTTTTCATAGCGTCAGGAATTTGAAAACGCTCAGACATTTCATTCAAAGCAGAAATAGATTAGTGTTTAGTTTCCTGTTTGTGCCAGATGATGGACTGGTTCACCAGCGTGGAGCCGCTGTTTTAGCTGAGGCTCTGATGATGTTTATCACGGACGCGGCTTCACAGACGAGCGAACGCGATTTGATTTGTCTTCCTGAATGGGAATCTTTTGTGCTGAACTCTCCTGGTTCTCCTGCTCGAGTGCCCTCCTCATTCATCAGTGGAGAGACACTCGCTGTGTGTGATCGTATTCAGTTTCCCGTCTCTTTTCCGTCTGTCCTCCACTTTTCCGTTGCTTTCTCCTTTGGATAGCGGAGCACAGAGCTCTGCCTGTCTCTGAGTGCGGAGCTTGTTAGAGCCTGTTTACTTGGTGGCAGTAATAAAAGAGTCCTTTTAAAGAACTAAATGAACGCTGTGCAACAGGATGCTGCAACATCCAACGTCCACATGTGACCATAATAAAAGTTAAAAAACAGAAATTCAGTGACCACGATTATTACAAGCTCCGGTCACATAGTAGAAGCTTTTCAACCAGTCGGCTCCAAAACACTTGAACCAAAAGTGACCAGCAAATGACCCACAGAAGCTCGTTCATCCACAAGACGAGATTCTTTTACATCGAACGAGTCGGAGACCAGTCGCATCTGCTCTGCTAACCTGCAGCAGCCTAACGGAGTAAGAGTGACTGAAATGAACCAGCGGGAGTTGGTCCTGCCTCCATCTCCTTGACTGGCTACGCTGAAGCAGCTCTGCTGTTTAGTGGAGCCCAGTAAAACCAACACAGCTTTAAATAGGTGAACTTTCAGCGCGACTGGAGAAGACTCCACTTAACAATGACATGTTTGTTTGGTGGAGGCCGCTGAAAGCGAGAGAGGAGAGGGGGAGGGTCCCTAGTCACCAGGCTGCACTTTTGCTTTGTGTGTGAAAGAGAATGAGACACTGGAATGTCTGGTAACCTGCCTCAACCTGCAGAGAGTAGGACGCCCACCCGCTCAGGTTGGCTTCACACAGACACGAGTAGTCGACATCTGGCTGGTCGCGTTGTAGTATCGGGCTTGGAAAAGGGTTCGAGTGTCTCAGTGTGTTGGAGCACGTCGAGCGAGTAGAACTGACCAACTAGTCCATCCACTCACCTTCACCCAGCTCCTCCTCTGACCCGGATAACAGCCCGTATAGACGCCGTCTCCTCTGTCTCCCTATTGTCTCGCTGTCTCGTCCATATCTCTGCTCTCTGTTCTTTCAGTTTTGGCTGAAATGTATTGAAATTCTTTTCAGTGGTTCCTCTTTGTCTCATTTGTTGCTCTAGTTTGTTTTTATTATTCCACAACTCACTGATGAACCGCAGGGAGAATCCGTGAGCAGAGACCAGCTCAGACACAATTCACAGCAGAGGGAAGTCACCCTGTGTCCGCGGGGTCCATTCCTCAGGCGTGTGGTAGTGGAAGGGTTGTTATCGCAGGTAAAGTGAGCAGCCAGGAGGAGGAAAAACGGGGACATTACAATGGATGAAAAGAATTCAGGTGAAAATAGAAGCGGGAAGATGGAAAAGACTAAAGGTGGAGGAGCAGCAACGTGTTATTAGAGCACAGTGTAGATTACAGGCCTGAAGCCCTCCAGGCTTGATCGCAGGCTGGTGTTTTCATTTACGCAGCTGTGTGTGTGTGTGTGTGTGTGTGTACACACACATGTCCTTCAGGTGAGGTTTTTTTCACAACCCTCCCACTTGACAGAACGCTTCCTGTCGGCGTAGATCAGTCTTTAGGTTCCCTTCCAGTTTGTTTGCTGTGTGGAGGACGGTGGGGCTGTGGTTGCAGCGCCGGGCTTGGAGCACATCCACCGGGTTGGTGGAGTGTGGACCAGTCTGATGCTGCAGAAGCTCTAACCCTCAGTAACGTTGGCATAAGGTTTGGGTTTTCAGCTCCGCTTCCGCCTGAGCTGGAAATCGGCTGTGCAGACACTTAAGACTGTGGACAACAGAACATGTTTGTTGCGCTTAGACGGCGATCGAACTGCAAGAAGTAATGAAAAGGGCAAAACCCATCTATGCCCTGTAGGTACAAGGACAGTCCTGGTCAGAAGTGAGGTATGCGCAGCGGCGTCACATCCATCCTTAGCTCATGAATCCCTGAAAACCTTTAGATGAGCCCGTCTTTAGTGTGAGCTGTCCACCCTCTGCAGCTGGACTCAGGACAAACGGGCCACAGACCGAGTCCGCGTCAGGTTTGCTGACGATAGGAGGCCTCGTAACAAGGTCTAATCCTTCACATACGGTGTCACAGACCGTCGCCACATTGGTTCACTTATTAAGGTTCATGTGCTACAGAATAGTGAGTATAAGGTCACACAAACCACCAACAGGAAGAATGTTGGAACACGGTCGGTGGCTGTTTTCTACCAACTGCTGATTTTGTGAATGTCACTGCTTTGTGCTCGGTTCATCTATTAACTGTGACGTGACCTTGTGCCATCACTCCTGAATCACGCAAGCTGAAGAAAATGTTCAAAAACTGTCCACATAGAAGGGAAACGGTGGAGGCGACACGGTGTCGTCTGAGCCTGAGGTTGGTGGACGTTTCTCTGTTTGAACTAAACTGGATTCCTCGGTTTTTGTGAATTCCTATACTTTAAGTGTGTGTTGTTGCTGCTGGGCTCTCATGTGGTCAGAATCTAGATTTCATGTGTTCTCTTACGCGTTACCAGAGACAAAGGGCCATAAAAATAGTTCCCTCCGTCCCCAGAGTTGATAAGAGACGTTGAGGGCTGGGGCTGGTGGACGACCCGCATCTGGTTCTGGACGGGTCCCACGATCCGTAGAGTTGCGCTGCTTGTTTATTGCCGTTACAGCTGAACGGGTCATTGTCTGTGATTGTTTTCAGCCACACACGCTCAGTGTTACTAGTTCAGACTTTTATAAACTTTTACAGTAGTGTTGTGATTAGTTTCTTGGTCTGTTAAAACAGGGTTGTGCCCCGTAATTAATTTTATTTATTCAAACTGTCAGGTTGATTCAGCCAGTGGTAAAATGTGTGAAATTGAAATTAGGAACATAATTTCAGGCGATGTAACACCAGTACTGAGTTTAGTGTGAGGTTTATATTTGGAAAGTAGATTTTCAACAAATGATCGCATGTTGCTTTACATTGTCCATTGCTTACAATCTCTTTTTTAGCAGTTACTGCTGTTCTTGAGACCATTGTAACATGATTGTGGCCTTTTTAAGCTTAGAAATGATATTTTTTTCCACAATGATTCACTGAACCACAAGTCGCAGTTTAATCTCTCTCGTGTCCCTCTTCGTTTCTTTATTTAGACCCTTTTGTTCCTCTTCAGCTCGGAGGCTTTACAGTTGGGCTCTTCATCCGTCCTCCCCTCCTCCAGTCTTTCTTAACACTCACTGAGGTCACGATCGCCTTCTTCTAATTTTGGGAATGTCATAGAAACACTGACACGTGAACTTTTTTCTCTCATTATTTCTGTGTACTGGGCAGGAAAATGTTGGGGGGGTTAGGATGTACAAAGAGAGTGAGAAACAAAATTGACCTTAATAGGAGCGATTCAGCTTTGAATGAAGGCGTAGAGGAAAAGGGATGGATGTCAACGATGTTATCAGCCAGGATAAAGCAAGGATGATGGATGGTCAGCGCTGGGAGGAAGGGCAGAGAGTTGCTCCTTCACAAAACTCCTTTTTAGCAGCACACTTGCTAAGCTTTTTTTATAATGAACAATTATGTTATAATTAACATGGATTTGAACTAAATAGTAACAAACCTGTACGTATGTCTGTTCAGTTTGTGCATTTGTCCCTTCAGGTCTGTTCTAGAACCGTGTGAACAGAGGCCCTTCATCACATGCTGTAATTACTCACCGCGTGGGCTGCACCAGATCCAGACGTGACGGCTCTCCTCCGGCCAGAACGTCCTCTCGGCTCGGGCCCTTTGTTTCGCTGTTTGCTCACCTCACGAGCTCCTTTTGATGCAGCGGCGTCCTAATCCTCCCAGTGACTTACTGTTTTCAATGCTGCTGAATGGCCCTTTATCGCACCATTGTGGCAGAGAGACTCTGGGCCATTCAGAAAAAACGGGAACAAACATGGCTGCGAATGGCTTGTGGAGTGTCTCAGGTCACTGAGAGGGACAGATGGACGGAACTGGATTCAGCTCGGGTCTGTTTTGAGCCTGGTCCCTTGAGGTGCACTCAGGTGGTTTTGCCAAACTCTCCATAACATTCGTGTCACTGAAGGCTCGGCGTGTTGCTGCTGACGCATCCTGAAGTTGAGCTGCTCACCGTGTAAAGGGTAACTGGACTCAAGGCGCCGACCAGCCCACATAGTAGTAGTATACATCCACATCTGCGCAGATGGATGGAGTTGGTGTGATTCAAAGTAAAATGAGTGACGCTCACGTCACTGTGAGGACAGGAACCAATGTTGAGGGTTCAGTATTTCAGGCGCGGACCTTTAAGCCTTAAGGGCTGGATGTGGGCGTCAGGCCTCCAGTCCTGCGTCCGTCCGTGTGTCGATGTGTGAGGACGCTTTGCAGCTTCCAGTCCAGACAGAGAAGTGATCGCTGCCATCAAAGTGGGTTGCACAGCATGTAATTAGCACAGTCGTGGTCACGCGGCCAACGCGGCTCCGTGGAACGGGGGTGGAGGGCTAACGCGTGTTGGGCCTGCTAGCACACGACAGCAACTCGCAGGTTCTGCGTATTGAATCAGTATTTCAGCGTTGACGTTGCTCTTAGCTCGTGTGGCTAATGTGGCTCAGGAATGCGGCGCCTGCGTCAAACTGCCGCTGAGTGGACAGCAAACAAAGGGAGTGTTTTCCTCCAGTTCAGTAATAAACCGGTGTAAAGGAGCAGAACCAGCAGTTTGACACCTGGTAGCGCATAGTGATTTTAAAGAGGCAGTGACTGATTTCTGAGGGTTTAGACGTCATTCACCTCACGTTGTTAACCTGAGTTAGCAGCCGCTAGCTGAGAGTTGATGCCTAGTGGTTCAGTCCCTACAGTTGTACCGTAGGTCACATGTCACTGCTACAGGTGACTAGCAGCTAAGCTAATTCACCGTTGCGGAGCTTAGCGCTAGCTCACACGGTTACACTAGTGGGAAACGACTTAGCTGTCTCACAGCTGATCACGTGTTCATTAACAGCCACTGAGAAAGTTGTGCTAATCGTAACCTCACACGACACCACATCGCAGCCAAGCTAATTCACCGTAGCGAAGCTATTCTAACTAACAAAGTTATGGTAAATCTTCTAACCAGTATCCGTCACATCAGCGAAGCAAAGCGATTGTCAACTGTAAATAACAACTGTGGCCTAAACTAAAGTTCCCAGGTTACTCTGCTAAAAACAGGAATCACAACTGCAATAGCAAATAAATAAACTAAAGCAGCTGAGATCTAGTTAGAGGCTTAAGCTGCTGGAGTCTCGGTTTTGTCTTCAAGGGCTTCTCTCCTTCGTCTTCTGTGTCTCGTCTTCATTTCACCACCCTGTGTTCTCTCCCTTATCACTGGCTTCCTCCTCCTTCCTAATTATTGAGTTTGCTCCAGCTGTCGGTCCTAACGAGGGTTGGATCGGGAAAGTGGAGGAAGTCGGGGTCACAGGAGGAAGCCTCCCTTCCTCCCTGTGCCCTCTCTCCCTTCGATCATTACTTTCCCAGGCGATTGTTGCGATGATTTCAGGCTGGAGACGTCAAACTTTTATCTGAGGGAGGCGGGAAGAGTTTAGTAGGTCTTAGTTTAGTAGGCAGTGGTTCACGCAACATGCGGCAAGTGGCATCACTGTGTGAATATTCATTTGCTTCTTCGCTGTCCGACTGCTTGCTTTTATAATATATCGTGTTTTTCTCCACTAGAGCGGAGAGTAAATAGGATTTGGCTGAAAGTGATGCATCACTTTGTTGACCCCGTGTTCTTAAAGGTGAGCTTGTTGACCCGTTTCCGGAGAAGGATGCGGCACCAGTAGAAGGTGGCTTCAGATGGGAGGAGGTGTGATGCTGATGGCTGAAGACATGATGGGGGTAATTCGTTGTGGAATGTCTTAATCCAGTGTTTTTCACCTTCTTTAGAGCCTCAGTGCTTCAGTGCTGAGCCATCAGCCTGCAGAGCTGGAATCTCTGCGGTCTCTTCCACAGAACCAGAATTTGTTTTGCGTGGTAATTTTAGCTTCGAACTCTAAAACCATATCACAACAGAAAGAATCAGGTTTTGCTGAGAAAGTTTGTTTAGGCTTAAAAGCTATTATAATGTAAAGCATGTTCTCGCTTTATACAAGTGTCCTCGAGGCGTAAAACCCACAAATATAGGAGGACAAGCACGTGAGTCCAGAGTCTGAGCTGTTGCACACGTGCTGTACGTCTCTCTTCTGCTAAGTGTCCTCCGGGAATAGACCCAGTATCTCCACAGCAGGAGTCCTCTCTCTTATCTCCTCTCCTTGATGTCTGTGTTTTTTCTTTCTCGCTGTCTTCTTTTGACATTTCCAGGATGTTCTAATGGTCCTTAAGCAGCTGAGAGTTGTGGATGCAGGTATTTGTTGTGTTTGATAGATCCTGTACTGTCATTTATAACACGAGCAAGAGGGACGTTCAGCTGACTCCACTTCCAGACAACCTCAAATTAGCAAACACAGAAATGGATTAAAAGCTTGGAAAAAGGAAACGTGTTGATGAACGCGGTGAACCCAGTGATCCTCCTGATCATTCAGGGTCTTTGGCAGTTTAAGAGGAAATGTGAGGGATGCGTTGTATATACTTCCAAAATGTATCACAATTTTTAAAATGATGTGAGTTAAATCCCCTTGTTTTTCAGTGGGAAGGTAGTTTTCTGAAGCCTCCGCTCATTTGTCTCACCGTGCTGCGACATGTCGTATGTGTTTGGTCTGTAATCTGCGAAGGATTTTAGAAACACTAAACATGTCTGGGCAGAGGGCGTGAATCTATACAGTAGGTGTCTGTAATAACTCCTGGGTTGTCTCTGCATCTTTAGCCTGTGGGCAGTTCAACAACACCTGGAGAAGAAGTATGTGGAAAATGGGGTGAACGTTGGTAAGGTTCTAGTAAGAGCCGGTTCTGTGTGCGTGGCTCATGCGAGGACCTGACTGGTAACCGTGTTTCATGTGGCGCTTTTTTACCATCACCATCTGCTCCCATACACACGAAGACGCTGCTTACACTTCCTTCAGCTGAAGTTCTGGTCGTATCGTCTCTTTCGTGGCAGCTCTCGTCCAGTTGTTACGCGTGTTATACTAAAGCTCTCAGTTTGAGGTGATATCAGTATTTGCAGCGCTGACGGACAGTGTTAGTGCCACATCGGTGCACAGGGACAGTGGGAGACGCTGTTGAAGCCACTGCGGCTTTGTCTCCGGTTGCTTCGTCGTCGCTCACCCCAGTCTCCGGTCTCATGCGGCCTGAAGCTGGATTCTTGGAGGGACGCTCATCCTTCCCTTCGCTCAGTCTCACCGTTGTAGATCTTAGAGCGGTAACCACCATCTCACCATTCTCACCTGGTTCCTGGACAGATGATGCAGTTTTCAGCTCTTTAGAGGTGACTTGTGTCACTGTCGGAAGTGTCTTTTCCTCTGGAGTCCTGGATGAGTTTGAACAGCATTAGTTTTCTGACCGTCTTCTAATTAGTGATGTGGTGTCATTCTCTACATTATTCACACTACAGGCTGGTGCTTTCCGCTGGGTAGTGCCCCCTAATCTCAGACTGGAGTCCTGTAGTAGTTATTCGTCATATTTTGGTAACGCTGACACCAAAGAAGTGCCGGAAACCAGGTTTTACATCCTGATAAATATAGTAGAGTCCCGTGTATCACAGACTGAACTGACTGAGTTGTGCAGCGGGAGAGAGTTTGTCCAAGTGGGGACATGAGCCGAGCTAATGAAGATCTTCTACTGAGACTTCTCAAAGGGTTGGGGAGGAAAGGGGGCACAAGAGACACTGGGATTGATTTGGAATGTGAGGAATGACACGCACACACTCAGCAGTTCGCATTTCTACGCTCTTCAAGGAGTAAATCAACTTCTCACTTGTTTCCCCTGGGGCTGTGTGTGTGCAGCAGCTGCTCCTTATGGCACCACTGGATCAGAAGCCCCTTTACAGTGACTAGTCCAACCCATCCCGACTGAACCTGGCACATGTGGGATGTTTAACGCCCTTCCAGTACCTGGGTTTAAATCAACAGGCCCCCGTTGGGTGCTGGCTGTAAAAACACAAAGGTGTACAGAAGAGGAGTCGACTTCTTTTGCATCGTTACGTGAGCAGGACTTCTTGCAGTTCTCGTTCTTCTTGACGGGCGTCGTTGAGGTGCTGGGTCTTTGGTGCAGCTCTGTCCCTGGGCTCCAACGCTGCACATTTCCCAGCAGCGACCTGCTCGTCCAACGGGCATAACCCTAACGAAATATCGCACTCACAGCGAATCACTGTGAACTTCATGTGTCTGCATTAGAGGAATGAGTCCATTCTACTTCGTTTGTGGCTTTGCTGTCAGATCGGGGGTGGTCACACTCCCTGATAACGTCTTACATAGAACTGTGCTCATCTATTCATCCATCATCGTAATCGTTCCCTCAGCTTCCATTTCACGTAATGTGTCCAGCAATCATATCCCTGACATCATAATCACATACGTTTCTGATGTAATGTAGAACATATGAGCCTTTTTTTTCCTTTGTAGCACTCGTCCGTGCTGGAAGGTGCTTGACAGGATTTTGGTGGTGATCCAGATGTGGGATTCCAACCATCACATCTTTATCTTCTAACACTGGAACCAATGGAAATAGACATGTTTGGAAAAACTCGCATATTGAGAACAAGGCAGAATGAACGAATTGTTTGTTGCAATTCTTTTGATGGAGCGTTGAGCGTTTTTAATGCTACGTTATATCTAACTTTATGGTTTTATGCTCCCTGGTATTTTTTGGGCACATTTTGTGAGCAGTAGCCCAGAGGTTGCATCTACTAAAGCAGACAGTCAGAAGGTTAGGCTAGATGGGATACAAGCCACCACTGTGCCGATGCCTGCACCCATCCCCATCCCCATGTAGCGCTAGCGGCGGGACCATGTCATGAAGCAGCCAATGGACAAACGTGAGCTCACAACATGACTTTTACAGTCTCTGCCACTAACTTTGCATCACACAAGCTTCTGATAGAACCTCAGCACCTTAACGCAAGTGTCCAACTCTCCGTACATGTTAGAGAGCCTCTGCCGTCCTACCGTCCCTCCACCCTCCCTTCTTATTCCCATGGTTACCTGATGCACCAGGAATGTGGTGCCACCAAGGAATGTGTACAATGATTAAACCAGCCAGGGGCAACACACACAGTCGGCCTCCACATTCCTGGCTTTAGGCACATGTGCACTGAAGCAAAGGCAGGATATTAGCACTGATCTGGGGCTGGAGGTAGCATCACAGGGCCACATTTAGAGATAGACAATCACTCTTCAAGGACCTTGGGTCACATTCACATCTACAGTCCACTCTGTTATCGTGGGTCCATTGTTTTGTCCTGCAAGGCTGCATGATGAAGCGCTGTTCATGTCTTTCCTTGTCTAAGTTCTCTTTTATGACCAAGTCTGTTTTTGAGTCAGTGGTTGAAGTCTTGGCTCGACTCTCTAGTTTTTTTTCAATATCAAGGATTTTGTTTCTTTGTGGACGTAGCGTTTTATCTTCTGAACAGTGCGTGACTTTCTCTCCACCCTGAGTTTGACCTGTTCCTGCCTGTGTCATGGTAATCAGTTTTATTGGTGGGTCTGCAGGGAATGGAAGACTGCCACTAATCACACTAGTGGTTTAACTGTAGTGCATAGATGTACAGTTGCAAGAAACAGTCTGTGATCCTCTGGGATTTCATGGATTTCTGCATAAAGTGGTCATAAATGTTCTGATCTTCATCTAAGTCACAACAATAGAAAAACACAGTCTGCTGAAACTAATACTGCACAGACATGATGTGTTTTCATGTTTTTATTGAACACACCAGCTTTGAGTTTACTGTTCTCCAGAAGCTTTGCCTGATGTGAACCATGCCTCGCACAAAGAGCTCTGAGACCAACGATCAAGAGCTGTTGACTTGCACAAACATTTTAATAGCAACTATAGAGGAAGAAACCTCCAGCAGACCCAGGATCAGTGTGAGAACATCTGCCCTGACCGGTTGGAGTGAAGGGATAGAGAAGAGAGAAACAACAACAACAAAACAAGCAGCAACAACAGACACAGGCTGGATGGTTGGACCAGCAGCTGAACACTGAGACACACGACTCTGAGTCTGACGATACCTGGAGATGAGAATAGAGAGAGAAAGAGAGAAACACAACTAGGAGAGAACAGAGTCAAAGTTAGTCACATGTGGACATGGAGGCATGTTAGTGGATGGAATAGACAGAAAACCAGAGGAGCTCAGTGAATGAAGGAGGTTCCAGCATCTAAGCCTGTAGCAGCTGAACTAAGAGATGGATCAGAGGAACCAGAACCATCTGGAACCATCAGCTTTGTCAGAAAGGAAGGTTTCAGCCTAGTTTTAAAGCAGAGAGGGCGTCTGCTGCTAGAACCTGAACTGGAAGCTGGTTCCACATAGAGGAGCTGACCATTGTCTGAAGCTGTGAGAAGATCATTAGTGGCTCTAATCAGAGCTGGTTCTGTCTGTGATGTGATCCCACAGCAGCCTTAAAGCCTGTGGTAGGTAGCCTGTTAGACATATTTGATTTAATATGGACGTGCAGATTATGTTTTAAGACCGTGCTAATCATGTGAAGCAGAAATTTGAAACACTCGTGTGTCCTTTGTCACACACAGTTTCTGTTACGTGTCGTCGTTCTGTTTGAAGGTTTGCTGGACGACTGCTCTCCGTACGCAGTTCGTCGTCAGGGCTCAGTCAGTGTGTGATGAACGAACACCTGGACCTTGTTAGAGTCAAGAATCAAGTTTTTGACAAGGACAAGTAATAGATCAGACTTGACGTCTCCTCGGAGGATTCCTCAGGTTCAGGTCAATGCAGGAGTCAATTGGTTTATTAGAGGCAGTTTTTCCTTCCTCCCTCTGTCTTTGATTTTTTGTTCACATTTTCTTAAGCCCTTTCATTGTTTCTCACTCTTCTTTGTTTTAACTCTTGTCATGCTTGAGTTTCTACACATGATCTTTTGTGATCTTTCTTCTTCTCTTCGCGGTGTTTCTTGTCCTTTACTTTGCCACGCTTTCATCGTAGTTGGTGGGTGAGCCTTGATGAATCTAATGCTGCCGTCTTCTCAGACGTGATGGTTTGCTGCCTGTTGGTTCCTCTCATATTTCCCGTCTTTACTGAGTTGACTGTTCACAAAGCAAAGAGACAAAGTGTTGAACGAGAATTTGTTTTCATCTTGTTTCTGCAGCTCTTCCACGTGGCCTATGTGCTGATAAAGTTTGCCAATTCTCCCCGTCCAGACCTTTGGGTTCTGGAAAGATCCACCGACTTCGGCCTGACCTACCGACCCTGGCAATACTTCGCCTGTGAGTAACAGCCCTCATACACATATACTGTATAAACAGGTCTGACTGCAGTTGTCGGGATGCTGGGCCCAAGCTGGGTGAGAATCCTTCAGCGTCATTCATCCTTTCCTGCTGTCCCCAGGCTTGGATTTAAGGCTTTGCTGTCATCGTTGTCAGCCCACATGCGCTGGAGGGAAATACCAGGCATGTCTGCCAACAGGTCACAGCTTGGAGTTTACCTGAGTAAAGAGGCGGAGACAGACACGGACCGTGTTAGTATTTAGTCCCTGGCGATGAGCTGCTGTTAATTAGCGTCATTAAATGCTGCTGCAGGTGTCTCAGATGCCAGTGGCACATAAATGAATTCTGACGCAACTCTCTAAAGGATGAGGTTGGGCTTTGTTGAAACCCTTGAAGTGCAGCGGCAGCATCTCAGGACATCAGGACCACAGAGCGATGGCGCACGCTGCTATCTGGAGCTGGTTCTCTGCTCGAACAACAATAAAATCCACTCATAGGACAGATCGAGTCCTTTCATGCTACAGCTGTAGCACAGAGGACTTGTGATGCAGCTCAGCGCTGTCGACTGCTCCTGGTACTGAGCCTCTCCAGGAGGTGGGGGTTGACATCTTGGCATTCAGCCTCTATCTTTGTCTTGCTCACTCAGTGTTTTGTCTTCTTCTGCATCAAGGACAAATCTGAGATAACCCTAAACTATGTCAGGAATGCACACGGTGGCCCCCATGTGAGAAAGAAGAGACTGAAACATGACTGTGCTGTTAAGCAGAGGAAATGCACATGAGCGCACAGAAGCTGATTGTTCTTTCCAGCTGTTCTAAAAAATTCCAGTAGTTTACTGAGGTACAGAGTAAACGACGAACCTCCTTAATTATTGCTCTGAAACGAGTCATTAAGATGCCGCCAGATGGTTCACGTGAGGGATGTTCACACGGTCCTAATAGATGGTTGTTACTGATGACGTGCTGCTTCTTCTGTCTCAACCTTGGTGTGTTTGTAGCCTCTAAGAGAGACTGCATCGAACGTTTTGGTCAGAGAACCATCCAGAGGATCAACAGTGACGATGACGTCATCTGCACCACCGAATACTCCCGGATAGTCCCGCTGGAAAACGGGGAGGTACGCACTGTGTGTGGGCGTATCACATATTCTACTGTATGAGCCTGGCTCAGGGTTAATTCAGTGGGTGTCATCATGTGTAGCCATGGTTACTGACTTTCCCAGGCTGTACCTCCACACCTGCTCATTATCAAAAATGCTTTGCTCAGATTGTGGTGTCCTTGGTGAATGGTCGTCCCGGGGCCTTAAACTTCTCCTACTCGCCGGTGCTGAGGGAGTTCACCAAGGCCACCAACATCAGGCTCCGCTTCCTGAGAACCAACACGCTGCTGGGACACCTGATGGGCAAAGCGCTGCGGGACCCCACCGTCACCCGCCGGGTGAGACAACATTTAGTTCCTCCTAAATCATATTCACAACATGCCATGTGTATGTATATGAAGGGACACTATGCATCTAGTTCTTAACGTGGAGAGTCAGCTGACATTAGTGCTTCCAACAAAAATGTAAAACCACTGAAGTGAAGCTTCGTACCCCTCAGTATCAGCTGAGCGACCGGCGTCCGGTCCACTGACATGTTGCTGCTCCGATGCGTCCACAGCAAAAGCTGCATGTTTTCATGGTTCATTCTTAGTTTGCACGCGGAGAGAAACCCACTGTAGTAGTCGGTGCCCGTGTTAGTAACATGTTGTGTGTTGGGCTTGTTCTCTAGTATTACTACAGCATCAAAGACATCAGTATCGGCGGACGCTGTGTGTGCAACGGACACGCCGAGGCCTGTAATGCCAAGGATCCCAGTGACCCCTACAAGTAAGTCGACCTTCCGAAGACGTCGTTTCGACTGGACGCAGTGCGTGCGTTACGTAAGGCCATAATTATTTGGTATAAACACTCAGCATTATATCTGTAGTGTCCCTTTTCTGACTTCGTCGCACGCGCTGGTACAGACTTGTCGAAGGCACCCGGACGCGGCCTCCAAAGCTGTTGACGGAGCTCTTTCCATGTTGCTGCACATGAGTGATTCAGGAATGCGGGAGAAAGGAGGGATTTTAGGGGGAGGTGTGGAGAGCATGAGTAGAGTTAGAGGTTGGCTTTGGAGCTGTAGGAGACAGAGAAAGGAAGAAAGTAAAACACTATCGCAGGTCCGTCCAGCTAGAAGTGCTTCAGCTAGATGGCAGCTGAGCAGATGAGGCGACAGGACGACTTCTGTAAGCAGTGCAGTCCGGTTGTCTGTGTACAGTCTGACTCTGAACGGCTCCTTGGTGTCTCTGTGTCTGAGGTTGGTGGTCTGTCCAAGGTGCAGCCTGTCAAAAGTTAGAATAATGGAAAACTCCTACATGTCTGTGGTCTTCATCACATCTTTACGTCCCTTCTGATACAGCAACTCTTGTACGTCTCATGACATGATGAACACACCTGCTGGATATCATTCCTGCAGCGTGATGACCTTTAAATGTGTTCAAATGTTTACCAGCCCGTCATTTATCCACAGCTCTGTTTAAAATACCAGAATTTAGAGCCAGTGCTGTTTTACCTATATAATAGTTTACTTGCTGGCTACTAGTACTTTAAACAGTTTGAAAGCTTTCATCTCACACTGATCTCGTCGCTCTTGTATGTGTGTAGACTACCTCCAGCAGATCAGCCCATTCTCAGGCCACCTGCTTCCCAGACAGACGTGTGAGGACTCGTGTCACGCTCTTTGTTGGTTCATTGTGACGTCGCTGTAGTACGTTAGTTAGTCCGTTTGTCTGGCCACCATGTTCTCTGATGAGCAGGCCCAGGGCTTTGGAGGCTTCGTCCTCTGCTTTGTAGACTATCAGACTTGTCGGTCAGTGGCAGTGTCGGCCATAGAGCAACATTACGCACCTGAGATACGGAGGAAAAGGAGGCAGCAGAGTAGGGCGAAGGCTCCTGGAGGGGACATGGAGGAAAAGCCGTCGGTTTCCCCTCCAATAAGTTGGATGAGCCCTGTGGTGGGAATGCAGGCAGTGTAGCCTCGTGTGGCTGAACGAACCGACACCGGACTCTGCCCTGGATGGATTTGAACTGGTTTGGGTTTCTCACTGTCGGCCTTATTACATCCGGAGTTAATTAACGTGAACGTCCCTCCCTCCGCTGCGTGAGAGTGGCTGCACGGTGCTGTCACTCCGTCTGTCCTCGTCATCAGCTGGGTCTCCTGAAGGCCACACGGTCACATCACCAGCATCGCTTGTAGCCTGCGTACATTTACAAAGGGTTTTATGGATTTAGGATGAATGTGATAATGACAAAGCCAATGACTTCTGTCCATAAAATTGTAAAATGCGTTCAGCCGAGCAGTGTATTGTGTCTTAAAACAGCTTTGGCTCGTGTCTTGTCCTATGATGTAATTATTAAGAGCATTTGTTATGTCTGGCGCTTTGTTTTTCTCTGTAAGTTGTCTTTGCCAGCTCAGGCCTGTCGTGGAGAACATTCGTATTTTATATTGTGTTTTTAGAGCCAGTCATCCTCATCTAGTGACGGTACCAGCTTCCTGTGTGGGTTCTCTCCACGTACTATGCGAGCAGTTACATGCCGACCATCACGCTGGATTACACACACAAACACCAGCTGTGCTAATGATTAACCCAGATGTAGCCTCTCCTCTCCTGAAGGTGATGCGGCAAAGTGAAACCAAATGGTTCTGAACAGAATCGACTATGACCAAGCCCCCAGATGTAACCATGAGATCCAACACGGCCTAATCAGACTTCAAAATGGGTTTACTACTGTTAAACGAAGCAGGTTAACACAACAGAACGACGTCTGACTCTTTAATCACGCCAGCAAACTCACGACGTACTCTCACATCTATTAAATAAGGATGCAGTTAAAGTACCAGTGGAGCTGTCTCATATCTAATAGTAACTGCAGCATGTACATGAATTAGGTCCATTTTGGGAGTTTGCGGTTGTAGAAGTACAAACTTGCAGCTCTAAGCACGGACGGAGGTCAGAGTCCAGCTGCAGTGTCCGACTGAGTTAACGTGGATCCTAGTGTTTAAGGGATAAGAGGACAGATGATGACAGCACCATAGAAACGTGAATCTGTGTCCGTATGAATGAAGTCACCGTTGTTTAAATATTGCAAACTTGAAATAAGAAAAGCATCCGTTTATGGCGTGTGGGCCTGTAACGTCAGCCCTCCCAGTGAATTTGGACAGAAGCTCGCTTCCTAAATTGCTCGAATGGAGCCGATCACCGGGGAGGAAACTGTAACACGGCGAGTCAGAGGAGGCGCGAGATAAATTAAAGGTTGTGTGTGTGATACGCAGATGTATCATCAGAACAGTAACGCAGTTAAAAATCCGACAGAAACCAGAGATGTTGGACCTCAAGGCCATTTAATCATCGCCAGACTAGCTGAACACACATTTTAATCAGACACATATTACAGTAGATGAGGAAAACAAACATGGTCTGTTTGCATAAACAAACACATTTCATAACATGGTGCAAAAAGAAGGTTACGGATCCGATGTCATCAACCAGAGTTGAAAGCACAACTTTAGCTCCTAGTGTGTTCAGATGCTATTTTCTTCAAAGTGCTCCAGGTTTGTTAAAGTAAACTCAGGCTTAAGGTCGCAGGAACCAGAGCCCTGGTCTGTGTTGGTCTGTGTTGGTCTGTCCTTCCAGTCCCACTCGGCTGGTTCACAGGCTAATCCGGTTACAGGCTGATGGAGCAGAAAGGTTCAAATGATGCTTTACTCTAAACGCAGACGTCCGCTGTGCTGCAGCGCGTGATGACTCCCATTGTTTCACTGTTGTTTGCAGGTTACAGTGTGACTGTAAGCACAACACTTGTGGCGTGTCATGTGACCAGTGTTGCCCTGGATACAATCAGCTGCCGTGGAAACCCGCAACGACCTATAGCGCCAACGAATGTGAACGTAAGTACAGTTTCACACACGAACATACAAACTGAAGTCTAGTCAGAACTCGGCAGTTACTGTGACACTACAGTCCAGATTTCCTCCTAGATACTTTAGGTGGATACAGTCAAAACCTGTTGAACTTTGAACTTGGAGAACTACAGAGGACGTCCAGCTGATGTCTGAGCCTTTTTATAGTCTGATAAAATCAAGGGAGACGCTCTGGGGTCCGTTTGCAGAAGAAGTAAGCAAAGTGGTTTGTAGTAGCAGTCGGCTATCAGTCTGGAGTCAAGGCTGCGTTATTCAGCTGGCACCTCTCAGGCGCTGACACGCAGCCTTATCAGGGTTTCGCTGACTTTGTATAAAGACTGAAGGTTGGTCGCACAGTGAGCGACGGAAAGCTTGGTCTATATATATATTTATATGAATTATTGTGTCGTCGTTTGGTTTTGATTCATGTGACCAAAGGTAACCACAGCGTATCGAGCACAGATCCTTTAGCTGCCTGAATATGTTTGATGAGAGCTTTGAAGGCGTAAAGTTTTGGATTTTAAACATTTATCTAAAACAGCTAAGTATGTGTATGTGCACATATACGCACACACTGGAGCTTATTTCATGTAGTTTTTGCTTTTCTTTAAATGAACAGTGTTTAACAACTAACCTAGAATCAGCGTCGGTGTTTGTGGTGGTGCATCCTCTCACGTTTGGTGATGACCTGAACAGTCTGTCAGCTCCTGCAGCAAATGAACATGTTTCAAACTAACAACTGTATTTGAAGTGAATTCAAAACCCACATTTTACCACAGAACACATGTAGGAGAAGAAGGACAAAACATAGTTTATTGTTTTACTATAGCACAATATTATTTCTATAAATCAAGTGTGTCAATAATGAGTGAATAATAAAACTTACTGATAAAAGATGGTATAATAATTAATAGTAATGTAATTACCAAAGGTTTCTCTTTTTTCATGGGCTGTGCTTTTTGTTTCAGCATGTAACTGTCACCGTCACTCGTTTGATTGTTACTACGACCCTGATGTGGATCAGAGGAGAAGCAGCGTCGATATCAACGGACACCACAGAGGTGGAGGAGTCTGCCTCAACTGTCAGGTGCAGGAACTAATGATTTTACGCTTAACTGCTGTATCCAGTCCAAACGCGATGTATCTGAAGGATGAGAGGTGACTTCCTGTCCTTCTGTCTCAGCATCACACCACTGGAGTGAACTGCGAGCGCTGCATCCCCACCTACTACAGGTCACCTCATCACTCAGTCGACTCCCCACTGGCCTGCTCACGTGAGTGGCATCGCGCGTTGCTTTGTCCGCTGGCTGAGCTGCTGAGCTACAGCGCTCACCGTCTCTTTGTGTCTCTGCAGCCTGTGACTGTCGGTCTGAGTTTACAGACGGCACGTGTGAGGATCTGACCGGACGCTGTTTCTGCAAACCCAATTACACGGGGGAAAACTGTGACTCCTGCGCCAGTGGCTTCGTCGGCTTCCCTGAGTGTTACCGTAAGTTCCCGCTGTCAGAAACTGAGCCGTGCAGTAGTTGAGCGGAGACGTCCAGTCCCAGCCTGTGTCACCAAACCTGGCCTATATTATAGTTACAGCAAAGAAGGACAATGCTGAACTAGGCTTATTACTGTTTGCTTGCATTCAGTGTAGCATCAGTTTAACCTGTACAGACATACATGAAGTTAAAGACGTCGTTCCTCCAAGATGATGCACATGTGACTGTATTTCTCAGCCATCTCATTACACTGCGTCTCTCTCTCTGTCTCTCTCTCTCTCTGTCTCTCTCTCTTTATCTCTCTCTCTCTCTCTCTGTCTCTCTCTCTCTCTGTCTCTCTCTCTCTGTGTCTCTCTCTCTTTATCTCTCTCTCTCTCTCTGTCTCTCTCTCTCTGTGTCTCTCTCTCTTTATCTCTCTCTCTCTCTCTCTGTCTCTCTCTCTCTCTGTCTCTCTCTCTCTGTGTCTCTCTCTCTTTATCTCTCTCTCTCTCTCTGTCTCTCTGTCTCTGTGTCTCTCTCTCTTTATCTCTCTCTCTCTCTCTCTCTCTCTGTCTCTCTCTCTCGCTGTCTCTCTCTCTTTGTCTCTCTCTCTCTGTGTCTCTCTCTCTCTGTGTCTCTCTCTCTGTCTCTCTCTCTCTCTCACTGTCTCTCTCTCAGCCATCCCCATCCATCCCAACAACAACAATGGTGAGGCCAAGCCAGCAGGAGAGATCATCAGTAAGCCTTATGTTGTGTATTTTCCTTTTGCCATTCATTGTGCTGGATTTTAGTTTTCCACTTCAAAATGTTATTATGCCACTAAGTTGAGAATCTCTGGGGGCAGAGGCAGTATTTCAAACCACCAACAGTAACGTTGAGGTTAGTGAAAGCAGTGTGTACCTGACCACTTTTCCATCCTTCTCTGTAAACTGTAAATGGAATCAGAACGCGATAAGCTAAACCAAAGCACAGCTCAGTCCAAGTCACAGATGCTTATCAGTGTATTTCTACATAACAGTGTGCTTCAGCATGTTTATGTTTGGAAGTGAGGGGAATTTTGGATTCATACAATTGGGAAAACACAACATAGCTTTATCTTCATTGGATTTCAAATGACCTTTGAGGAGACCATCGTAAAATGGACTTGTCGTCTATGTTCGCTGCACAGACTGTGAGTGCAACGCAGCAGGTACTGTGGACAACTCGTGCAGGCCGGACCCCCGGAGCCAAACCTGCGTCTGTAAGCCTGGTTTCACTGGTGACCACTGTGACGCCTGCGCTCCCGGTTTCCATGGGCTCAACTGTCAAGGTAAGACGTGGGTACATAGGCACGTTACTGCAACTAATACTTGATACACGGACCAACGTAATGAGGTCTGACTGGTCAGAGTGTGTGCCGCCCGTTTGCTTCCTAGACGAGCACATTCCAGTCCCCTTGTTTGTGTTTGTTCGTAATACAGTGGCCACACACACACACACACACCTGAGTAAACGGGTCCGTTGTGGATCGATCGTTGCTGAAGCGCTTCTCCTTCAGACAGTAACGGTGTCTTAATGTGGTGTTGGTGTTGTCTTGTGTGTGAAGCGTGTCAGTGTTTAGGTCCTGGTTGTCTTGACGGTTCTTGTGACTTGGTGACTGGTCATGGAGTTTGCCGGAGTGGTTTCCAAGGTTACGAGTGTGACCAGTGCGCTCCAGGCTACTTCAACTACCCGCTCTGCCAGTGTGAGCTACCGTCCCTTCAGCATGTGTTTGCATCGTTACCAGCACTGGTCAATACTGAAATTACTCCTCAATCAATTACTCATCTGTCGCAACACACGGAGTCTGGGTCTGCCCCCGACCACCTCAAATCAAAAATGAATACAACTGTGCTGCCGTAGTGGAGCGATGAGCAGAGCTGGTCTCTGCCGGCAACCTGCAGCCTCCTGTTTTAAGTGTGTATATACGCTATAATAACATGTAGAATCTTTGTGTGTAGTGTGTGGCTGCAGTTCAGTGGGCTCCCTCCATGAAGGCTGTGCCGCGTCCGGTCGCTGCCTGTGTAAGCCAGAGTTTCAGGGTCCTCGGTGTGAACAGTGCAGATCAGGATTCCACTCGTTCCCAAACTGTCAAGGTGAAGATTCACACACACACACAATGTAAAGCAAGAGGTGAAAATCCCTTCATCCCACTGAAGCAGACACACATGGTAGCGTTTACCTTCTAACGAAGTGTTGCCCTGCCTACGAGTCTTCTCTGACTTTGAGCCGTATCAGTGTCTTTATTAGGGAATCAAAGCACAGACACGTCCCTGCCTTCGTTTCGTGGGACTCATTAACGTTTGTGGGCTTTTCCTCCAGTGTGTGCGTGTGATACTCGCACCTCAGTGGACGCCGTCTGTTCGGCGTCGGGTCACTGCCACTGCCGACCCAGTTACAGCGGAGCAGCGTGTGACCAGTGTGCCCCCGGTTACTACCGATACCCGAGCTGCACACGTAAGCCCAACTGCAAACAGACAAACAATGGAGAATCTCATTGTAAACTGTTTTCTGCTACTTTTTCAGTTTAACTGTCTTCATATCAATACTTACAATGTGCTAATGAGTTGTATTAATATTTACATAAGTAGGAAACGTATCATCGCAGAATATTTGATTAACGCTCTAAACACTGAATATGTCGCCGATCCTGTGTTTGCTGTAGCTTGTCAGTGTTCTGCAGAAGGTTCTCACTACACCAGCTGTGACCAGGTGACGGGACAGTGTGTGTGTCGGCCAAACGTGGTGGGACTGAGGTGCGACAGCTGTGCACACGGCGCCCATGGTTTTCCCAACTGCCAAGGTAATGAAACACACGCAGGCCACACAACGTGATGGAAACCAGATGTGACAGCTGCCGTTGATGCGACCTGCAGCGACGGTGCTTTATAGGAGCAGACTGTCCCCTCTTTCACTGTAATGTTGTGACCAAAGCGTTCGAGCCATCTGCTCCAATTCATCCTCTGTGACCTCCATAATAATCAAAAAGCTCAGGGAACGTTAGAGCAGAGAAGAGCTGTTGCCTCATGTTGAGAAATGAGCTCAGAGCTGGACCATGTGCTTCAGTTCTGTTTTGTGTTAACCTTGCTTTGTTATGATTTTCATATTAAGTTATATGCTGTAAAATCAACGACAGCGTTTTATTTTTAGCCCACATGGCACCAGAAGGTGCGAACAGTCGCAGGGCTTTTATCCGATGTATGCACGGGCTGAAACAGACACCAAGGAGTGGGTCACACTCCTGCTGACTTTTCTTTACCTCTCTGTCTCGAAGCTGGCGCGTGTCACCCGGCTGGCTCAGTTCAGAACGTGGTACAGCCTCCGGTGGTAAGTTTCCCCAACGCCACCTAACAAATGCAGACAATGCAGTTGAGATGAGTTTTCTTTTCTTTTCCCGTCATTCGTTCAGGGCCAGTGCGAGTGCCGTCGCCATGTAGACGGCCCTGCCTGTGACACATGTAAACCACTTTACTGGAACCTCTCCCCAGAGACTCCTGAGGGCTGCACAAGTAGGACCCACACTCACACTGTGTCACTACCTACTTTAAGTTAAAGGATAATGGCGCTAACAGCTGGTTTCTTCTTCAGACTGCGAGTGTCACGTTGCCGGGACGGTGAGTGGGGTGGCGGAGTGTGCACAGGTAACGGAAACCACTCTCACGTTTGATATTCAGTTCAGTATTTATACAGCACCAACACAGCAAAAGTCCTGTCAAGACCCTTTACACGACAACGTTTAAGACCGTAACACTATAAAGTCCCAGTTGAACAAGTAAAACTCAATCAATAAATGTCACTTTAACTGTAAGAAGAGAGGGAGAAGTTGTTTCACACGAAGACTGTGGGGGAATCACAGTAAGAAAGTCTTTCTTCCTGACAGGAAAGTGGTCAGTGCCACTGTAAACCTAATGTCTGCAGTGGAACCTGCTCCACCTGTAAAGATGGCTACTACAACCTGCAGGAGCACAACTACTTCGGCTGCCAGGGTGAGCAGAGCAGCGCTGTGGGGCCGTGGGATGTTGACACGGTGCTGATGTTGGGGTTGTCTCGTGTTCAGGATGCCAGTGTGATATCGGTGGATCAGCAGGTCAGTCTTGCGGAGAGAAGAACGGTCGCTGTCGCTGCAGACCCAACGTGGAGGGACCCAAGTGTAACCTGTGAGGATTTCCGTGCATTAGTACTCACGTGTGTGTGAAATTAATTATGATCACGTATGTTGTATGTGCTTAATTATCATAAAAGGTCTTAACGTTATTCATTATTTCAGTCTCTCTCCAACGTTATTGGGTTCAAACACAGCTCAGTACAGAGAAGTTTCATTTCTCAGTACAGATGGTTTTTCCATTCCTATTCCAGTGATGCTTTAAAAAGCAATGGGATAATACAGCACAGCCTTATGGATGTACAACTGAATGTCTCTGCAGACCTCGTCCAGATCACTACTTCCCTGACCTCCATCATCTGAAGTTTGAGATTGAAGAGGGAACCATGCTGGACGGCCGACCCGTTCGCTTCGGCTACAGCCCGCTGGAATTCCCAGGCTTCAGCTGGAGAGGTTACGCTCAGATGTCTCCCATTCAGGTAGGACGGAACCTTTCACGTCGCTCTCTGCATCCATGTGACCAATCAAAGATCGGACGTCTTGACGGATTAGTTAAGTGTGTTAATGTGCTCGTACGTATTTCTGTTTTGAAGCGATCTGTATTTTAGCTAGAAATAACAACGTGACTGTGGCCCTCTTACGCTTCTCTTGCATGACACTGAGCTGCATGGCTGAATGTGCAAACATGTACCAAGATCTGTCCTTTTGGTGACTTGACCTTCAAGCATACAGACATTATCTCCGAGTGTTTAACTTTTGTATGACATCTTTGAATGTAGCTGATGGTATAAGAAGCCTGTGAATGAATGGCTGGCGAGCTGTGACGGGTGTGTGGGCTTGTGTTCAGGCTAAAGCGGCTGCCGGCCCGTTCTCCATCTTTTTTTATATTCCCATCGTTCGTCTTTCTTCTCATTCTTTTATTCTACTTTCCTCATATCAAATTTTTTTCCTTGATAACTCTTCACATGTTCTTCTTCGTCCCTTGTCTTTCTCCTCCCTCATCCACTGATATATATCTTTCTCTCCATCTTCCTCCTGCTTTGTCCCCTTTCTGTCTTTTGCCTTCACCCTGGTTTTGTGTTTGCTGTTTTGGTTGCTGGACAGCCGAGGGTGTTGGTGTCGGTGTCTGTCAGCTCTCCAGACCTCTTCCATGTGGTGCTTCGCTACGCCAACCTGGGAAGTTCACATGTTCGCGGCAGGTTACTGGTCATAGACGACGACTGGAACTACTACTGTAGTAACTGTAAGTTTGGGAGATGATGGGAAGGGAGCTTCCCGTCCGTTCGTCACCTCTGCTCCATTTGATTCCAATGTTCTCCTCTGGGTTGACTGGTGTTCTGAGTATAACTAAAGGTGGCCTGTCTACCGGCTGTCTGGAACAAAAAGGTGAACAATAATGGATCAGCACCACAGGCCTTTGTTCTCATTTGTACAACTGTACATAAGTGCTTCTGTTTAGTATTTGACTGAGTTGGATTCGTGGTCCACTTGCTCAGCATCTACTTAAAAAGCACTGCTTAACAGGAACACAGTGTCGGCCCAGAGTGAAAATCTGAGGAGACAAATGGTGAAAAGGATGTGTGTGGATGGGTGGATGTGTGGATGGGTGGTGGTGGTGGTGGGTGGTGGTGGTTGGTGGCCTCCGCTTTCTCCAAGACGCTCACTTCTCTCTCTATGGCCACAGTCAGTGCAGGGCTCAGGAATTACAACCCAAAGCTTCAGGTCCTTTATTTACCTTCTACTGCCTCCTTTCTTCCCTTCGGACCGTGGCCTCGTAGACGGCAGTGAAGCTTCAGGTTTATGTGAGCGAGGCAGACGTATATCTGACTCGCTTCATCCTCAGATATGTAAAGTCTGAGGGCACCACCACCAATGGTAAAATAACGGCCTATCAGGTCAATCGCAGAGGTAGGTCACTGTGTGTGTGTGGGTGTGTTGTGTTCACGTTACAGTTGCATTTTTGGGTTTTAGCTAATTTGATGCATAAAGATCTTCAAGCGTATTCTGTCTTCAGGTCGTTTTTTAATATCGCACACTTCTGGTGTGTCTGGGTGGTTCTTAGGTTCTGAACAGTCCAAACACATCATCTTTGCTCCCAGCGTGGAGCCAACTTTTGTCAACGTTCCCCAGAACAACTTTGTGGAACCTTTTGTTTTGAACCCGGGAACGTGGACTGTGGTTATAGAGGCTGAGGGGATCTTATTGGTAAGAGACACACACAGCTGTTGATCGCTAGCACTGCTAGAAGGCGACGGTAAGCGATGTATTGTTCAGACACCTCTGCTCTGCGCGTCCTCAGGATTATCTAGTCCTGCTGCCCAGTGCCTACTATGAAGCTCCCATCCTGCAGATCCCAGTGACGGAGCCCTGCACCTACAGCTCAGTGCCTGACGCAGATCACAAGTAAAGCGACACAATGCCTACATAAATGTCTTTGACCTGTAGGCTAATGTTCTCTGTGGAACCCACCTGGAGCATAAACAAACTAACGTCTGTGCGTGTGTCTGTGTCCAGCTGTCTGCTGTACAGGTATCTGTCTCTAGACTCCTTTCCCGCCATCTCTGGCAATGATGCCAACTGCCGCAGCGACAACCATCTGCCCCGGCCCTGCCCCACCGAGAAGGTGACCCCGCGCCATCCGGACATGGCAGTCTGCAGCGGCCACGATGTAAGGAAGGCACGACACACCTCCAGACATGCCGTGAGTGCAGCGCCGGCTCTTTAAATAGGGTTAAACCCATCCTGCGTTTCCGGCCTCTGCTGCAGATCAGCATTGAGCTGCGAGAGAGTCTGTCGGCTCCGGGCGACTACGTGCTGGTGGTGGAGTATGCCAGCGAGGAGGAGTTACCACAAACTCTGTCTGTAGCCGTTAACGCGCCGAGAGCACGGACACATGACCATCGCGTCACCCTGCTGCACTGCAAGTACAGGTATGAGGCTGTGCTGTAAGTGCGTGGTCACATATGAACACACCAACAGTTCTTAATCACAGCGTGTCCGTGTAGCTTCCTGTGTCGAGTCGTGGCTGTGGATGAGCACAACAGAGTAGCCGTCTTCTCCCTTCCTGCGGACACGGAGATGCAGCTCGTCTCTAACCAGGCTACCTTCTTTTTGGTGAGAACTGCACCGTCATCACACGATCGGTCATCACCGCTATGGTAGATGTTCAAAACACAACCTGTGAGCCTGTTGTATCCCTGCAGCACAAAGTGTACTTGGTACCCAAGGACCAGTTTACTATGGAGTATGTGGAGCCTAAAGTCTACTGCATCAGTGCTCATGGGCAGTTTTCTCCTGACAGGTAAGTAGCATATGCTCCCAGAGGAGGCCTAAGTATTTCAACACTTACTGAACCATTTTCCTTCCCTCTCTTGTCCCAGTTCCTCCTGTGTCCCGTCACGCTTCCAGACCCCGTCGGACTCTCTGGTTCTGAAGGAAGGCCAGAGCTCCTCCGTGCAGGAGCCCGTCTTGGCCTCCCCTGTTGCGGCTCCTCCTCTCCCTTCACAGCAGAGCGACAGCCAGGCCTGGATCAGAGGAGACCGACCTCCTCACGGAGCCGATAACAGCGAGCACGTCAGGCTGGACTCGCTGCAGGTGCAGGACCTTAGTATAGTGCAGAGCATTATTACGTCACGACGTCTGTTGGACCTGATACCCCATAATGATGCGTTAAGCTGGGAAATGCCATCGTGTCTCAGTGCTCTTTAGAGCAGTAGTCAACCTTTTTGCGCCCCGGACCAGTGTGTAACACTAAAAAAACACGAGCACCGTCCCCCTAATTAGTGGAGCCGTGAGTCTCATCTGGGCTAATGGGAGACAGTCACACCTGCAGTGTCTGCTCCATAATTTAAATAAAATCGCTGCACATTCTGTCTTGATCTTAACCCAGAGTCATTTGTGATCTCCAGCAGCTGATCTTCTTCTCACGGACTCGATTCAGCTGGTTTCTTTCACAAGGGTTCCGGTCCACGTCCCGGTGGTTGGGGACCTCTGCTGTTAGATTTAGATATTCACTGTTTATGGATCAAGCCAGATGTTTGATGAAATGGACCCTACGCTTCATTTCACACAGGCACTGAAAAATGATCGAAGCTAGTACTGATATCTACCGTCTTTCTGTTTGTCTTTACCCAGAATGCAGCAGTGTACTCGACGCGGGTCCAGACCCTGGGTCGTTATGTCTTTATCTTTCACTATCACCAGCCTGTCCACCCCACCTTTCCTGTGCAGGTTTACATTAACGGAGGACGGATCTGGCACGGTAGGACGGATGATGAGTCACAGCCCAGTCGTTTGCAGACTGGTGCGAATCTTGCTCAATACTGTTACTGACTTTGCTTTAGGTCACACCAACGCCTCCTTCTGTCCACATGCTCATGGCTGCCGGAATGTTCTGGTCTCTGAGAACCAGATCATTTTAGATGTGACCGACCATGAAGTGTTTCTCACGTTGCAGATCCCTGCGGCCACGACGCTGTGGCTGGTAGGTTCTGAATTACTGGCCTTGCACTTTGGCGTTAAGATATTGTTCTGTAGATTCTCAGCAAACTCAGCTGGTTCTTTCACATCTGGAGGCTCCTGCTCACTCGGGCCTTCTCCGGTCGTATCTCATGCTTCGTGTCTGTGCAGGACTATGTGCTGGTTGTGCCTGAGTCGAGTTACAGCTCAAGCTACCTGAACGAAGAGCCTCTGGACAAATCGTATGACTTCATCAGCAACTGTGGCCAAAACAGCTTCTACATCAAGTCAGTGTCAGCACTTAAAACGACTTCAACGGCTCTGTTTTCAAAGTAACTTGGTACAATGTGTTTCCTCCTTCGCGCCTCTCCAGTCCTTCCACCGCCTCCCCGCTCTGCCTCGGCCCGGCGGTGTCGCTGTCGGCCTTTTTTAATAACGGAGCGCTGCCTTGCGCCTGCCATGAGGTCGGAGCTGAGAGTGACACCTGCGAGCCGTTCGGGGGTCAGTGTCGCTGCAGGCCCAACGTGATCGGTCGGGACTGCTCCATGTGCGCCACCGGCTTCTGGGGATTTCCCAACTGCAGGCGTAAGTTTCTGAGCCGCAGTCTAAGCTGTTGTTATTAATCTCACCAGCTGCAGTACATTAATGTGAAATTCCCAATTGAAATGTATTCTTAAAAGAAACTTGCGTGTTAATATTTTGCAAGAAAGAAAACTTAATTTCAAGGAGGTTGAAGTGAACATTCCTCTCGCTCCTCTTCCTTCATCCTGTCTGTGTTTAACACAGTAACAGCAACCGAACTGTATGTCGCCTCGTTTCTCCCACAGCTTGCAACTGTGGGCCAAGGTTATGTGAACCAGTGACTGGTGATTGCATCTGTCCTCCGAGGACGCTGCGCCCTGAGTGCACTCAGTGTGAGCCCCAGACGTTTGGCTGCCACCCGCTGGTGGGCTGCGAGGTCTGCAACTGCTCTCGACCCGGGATCGTCTTCCCGGATGTCAGCTGTGACTCGCTCAGCGGGCAGTGCAGGCAAGACATTTATCAGCATTTATATGAACCGGCGGAGTCGTCCATAGGTGTGGGTGCGAGAGTGATTGTCTGTTTTGTTATGTCACAGATTTCAGCTTTTACAAAACATCTCTTGAGTTCGCCATCTTCACAGGAAGCAGTTGGTCTGTAACTGTAATCGCAACCATCCTGCAGGTTCAGGGACAGATGTTACAAACTTCTATAGGATTTCCCAAAATAAGACTTTTGTGTTTACACGCCTACACCCTTTGACTTCCTCTCAACTTTCCATATTAGGACTCACCTCATGTTTTAGTGAAATCACCATCACCCTTTCTCACACACAGAAATGTGGCTTATGTACATTTGACACAGGTTTATGAGGACAAGACATGGCTTCAAGTCTGAACGTCTCACACACCGTTAATTACTGATGCTTACCCGTCAGGGAGAGCAGCTCTGCTGATCACTCCACCACTAAATCAGCGTTCAACAGCTGCTTCAATACTGATCATTCAAACCAAAGGTGACACATGCGTTTTATATTGGGAAATAGGAAGTGGAGCCATCGAACTGATAGAAATGTGAGATAATGTGTCCAAGCTGTGGGAGGAATTGGGTCACTGGTGAGATCTACATGTAAACAGTGCACGTTGCTTCTCACGGTAAAGAACAGTTGCTCTCGGTTATTTACAGATGTAAGAGCAACATCGTTGGGCGTCAGTGTGATCGCTGTGCTCCTGGTTTCTATGGTTACCCAAACTGCAGACCATGTAACTGCAACGATGCTGGAACTGAGGAGGAAGTGTGTGACTCCTTCACTGGACAGTGTATATGCAAGGTGACACACGCACACACACGCACACACACACACACACACACTCTGAACCTTGTGTGTTCTAACCTGCTGCATGTCCTCCACTTGTAGGAGAACGTCCAGGGTTCTCACTGTGATCAGTGCAAAGTTGGTACGTTCCACTTGGACCCGACCAACCCCAAAGGCTGCACCAGCTGCTTCTGCTTCGGAGCCACCGACCGCTGCCGCAGCTCGGACAAGAGACGCACAGAGGTACCTCATCCGTTATTTTAAGCGTAGAATGCGTTTTTCTGTTGCGCAGCGTCTTGACTTTGAGTTTTCATGTCTCTCGTTGGCAGGGATGTGTTGAAGGAAACTGGCCAAAGTGCATTTAGTGTTACAAAAAGATTCCAGAACCATTTCACACTCATGTCTAATGAGAGCAGGGATAAGTTTTACTAGAACGCTGGCCACTGTGTCACTACTGTGGAATATGTGTGCATTTATTATTGAACCTTCATTATTCTGAAATTGTTTTCATTTCTGTAGTTTTTCTGTTCTATCAGTGCTTCATTGTCGTTAATCGCCAGCTTTCTATATTTCTCATTATTTATTTTGTTCCCCATCCTCCCAGACTACGGTAGATGGTCCAACCCTTTGGAGGGGGTGTAATAATTAAGTAATGAAACTCCTGTGCAAAATAGTAATAGGTTATTTTTGCTGGTCCCTTTTAATGTGTGATTAGTTCAAGATAGCGTAACGTACCAACCTCTATCTGTATCTACGGGGCTGTGCAGCCTCTGTGGATTTGTATTAGTCTTGCTCAAATGATTCTCCTGTAGATCATGGACATGGAGGGTTGGGTCTTGCTGGGAGCAGACAGACAGGAGGTACCGGTGACCGTGTACCCTGGTCAAGACCTCGTAGAGGCCGACCTCAGCGACGTACCTGACGTCTACCAGGATCTCCACTGGCACGCACCAAAAACCTACCTGGGAGACAAAGTAAGTCTGGACTTTAAAGGTGGCTCAAGATAATGTCTGTGCTGCTGTTTACAAACTGTACAAACTTCATCCCAGGCTTCTTACACACTAATACATCTGAAAAACCTGGTCTACGTCCCCTTAATCCAGACAAGCCAGACATCTCACCTCACTTCATGACGCGTACAGGCGTGGTTTCTATACGCTCCTATAGCTCCAACACATACAGACAGAACATACGCTCCATTATGTGATCACCATCCAGAAGATGAAGCCGCTCAGGGTGACGGTGATCGGTTCTGTGATAAAGGAAGGACACGAGAGGGACAAACGGAGGATCCGTCTTCCTTCTGGTTTCATGAGCTCAGTGTAGCCTGCATCAATCTGCAGCTCAACACTTCTGGACTGAATGTCTGAGCTAAGATCTGTCTCTGTGTGAGTGTTGGAGTTTCTCCTTGAACTTCTCCAGGTCTCGTCTTACGGGGGAAACCTGAGGTATCGTCTCCACACTCAGACCATGAGAGGAGACGCGCTTCCACTGCCTGCAGAGGCCTCCAGGCCTGACATCATTCTCAAGGTACACACCCTGCGTCACAGCGCGTCGCGTCGCGGTGACCACCGTTCACACAACGTTCACACAACGTTCACACACACCGTTCACACACAACGTTCACACACACCGTTCACACACAACGTTCACACACAACGTTCACACACAACGTTCACACACAACGTTCACACAACGTTCACACACAACGTTCACACACCGTTCACACACAACGTTCACACACACCGTTCACACACAACGTTCACACACAACGTTCACACACAACGTTCACACACAACGTTCACACACACCGTTCACACACCGTTCACACACAACGTTCACACACCGTTCACACACAACGTTCACACACCGTTCTCACACAACGTTCACACACCGTTCACACACAACGTTCACACACAACGTTCACACACAACGTTCACACACAACGTTCACACACAACGTTCACACAACGTTCACACACAACGTTCACACACCGTTCACTCACACCGTTCACACACCGTTCACACAACGTTCACACAACGTTCACACACACCGTTCACACACAACGTTCACACACACCGTTCACACACAACGTTCACACACACCGTTCACACACAACGTTCACACACAACGTTCACACACAACGTTCACACACAACGTTCACACAACGTTCACACACAACGTTCACACACCGTTCACACACAACGTTCACACACACCGTTCACACACAACGTTCACACACAACGTTCACACACACCGTTCACACACAACGTTCACACACCGTTCACACACAACGTTCACACACCGTTCTCACACAACGTTCACACACCGTTCACACACAACGTTCACACACAACGTTCACACACAACGTTCACACACAACGTTCACACACAACGTTCACACAACGTTCACACACAACGTTCACACACCGTTCACTCACACCGTTCACACACCGTTCACACACAACGTTCACACACAACGTTCACACACAACGTTCACACACAACGTTCACACACAACGTTCACACACACCGTTCTCACACCGTTCACACACAACGTTCACACACCGTTCACACAACGTTCACACAACGTTCACACAACGTTCACACAACGTTCACACAACGTTCACACACACCGTTCACTCACACCGTTCACACAACGTTCACACACAACGTTCACACACCGTTCACTCACACCGTTCACACACAACGTTCACACACAACGTTCACACACAACGTTCACACACAACGTTCACACACAACGTTCACACACAACGTTCACACAACGTTCACACACCGTTCTCACACAACGTTCACACACAACGTTCACACACCGTTCTCACACAACGTTCACACACAACGTTCACACACCGTTCACACACACCGTTCACACACAACGTTCACACACAACGTTCACACAACGTTCACACACCGTTCTCACACAACGTTCACACACAACGTTCACACACCGTTCTCACACAACGTTCACACACAACGTTCACACACCGTTCACACACCGTTCACACACAACGTTCACACACACCGTTCACACACAACGTTCACACACAACGTTCACACACCGTTCACACACAACGTTCACACACCGTTCACACACAACGTTCACACACAACGTTCACACACAACGTTCACACACAACGTTCACACACAACGTTCACACACCGTTCACACACAACGTTCACACACCGTTCACACACACCGTTCTCACACAACGTTCACACACCGTTCACACACACCGTTCTCACACACCGTTCACACACAACGTTCACACACAACGTTCACACACAACGTTCACACACAACGTTCACACACCGTTCACACACAACGTTCACACACACCGTTCACACACAACGTTCACACACAACGTTCACACACACCGTTCACACACAACGTTCACACACAACGTTCTCACACACCGTTCACACACCGTTCACACACAACGTTCACACACCGTTCACACACAACGTTCACACACCGTTCTCACACAACGTTCACACACCGTTCACACACAACGTTCACACACCGTTCACACACCGTTCACACACAACGTTCACACACAACGTTCACACACCGTTCACACACAACGTTCACACACCGTTCTCACAACGTTCACACAACGTTCACACAACGTTCACACACAACGTTCACACACCGTTCACACAACGTTCACACACAACGTTCACACACCGTTCACTCACACCGTTCACACAACGTTCACACACAACGTTCACACACAACGTTCACACACAACGTTCACACACAACGTTCACACACAACGTTCACACACAACGTTCACACAACGTTCACACAACGTTCACACACAACGTTCACACACCGTTCACACACAACGTTCACACACAACGTTCACACACAACGTTCACACACAACGTTCACACACAACGTTCACACAACGTTCACACAACGTTCACACACAACGTTCACACACCGTTCACACACAACGTTCACACAACGTTCACACACAACGTTCACACACAACGTTCACACACAACGTTCACACACAACGTTCACACACAACGTTCACACACCGTTCACACACCGTTCACACACAACGTTCACACACAACGTTCACACACAACGTTCACACACACCGTTCACACACACCGTTCACTCACACCGTTCACACAACGTTCACACACAACGTTCACACACAACGTTCACACACAACGTTCACACACAACGTTCACACACAACGTTCACACAACGTTCACACAACGTTCACACACAACGTTCACACACCGTTCACACACAACGTTCACACAACGTTCACACACAACGTTCACACACAACGTTCACACACAACGTTCACACACAACGTTCACACACAACGTTCACACACCGTTCACACACAACGTTCACACACCGTTCACACACACCGTTCTCACACAACGTTCACACACCGTTCACACACACCGTTCTCACACACCGTTCACACACAACGTTCACACACAACGTTCACACACAACGTTCACACACAACGTTCACACAACGTTCACACACAACGTTCACACACCGTTCACACACAACGTTCACACACACCGTTCACACACAACGTTCACACACAACGTTCACACACAACGTTCACACACCGTTCACACACAACGTTCACACACCGTTCACACACAACGTTCACACACCGTTCACACACAACGTTCACACACCGTTCACACACCGTTCACACACAACGTTCACACACAACGTTCACACACCGTTCACACACCGTTCTCACAACGTTCACACAACGTTCACACAACGTTCACACACAACGTTCACACACCGTTCACACAACGTTCACACACAACGTTCACACACAACGTTCACACACAACGTTCACACACCGTTCACACAACGTTCACACAACGTTCACACACAACGTTCACACACCGTTCACACAACGTTCACACACAACGTTCACACACAACGTTCACACACACCGTTCACACAACGTTCACACACAACGTTCTCACAACGTTCACACACCGTTCACACACAACGTTCACACAACGTTCACACACCGTTCACACACAACGTTCACACACCGTTCACACACAACGTTCACACACACCGTTCACACAACGTTCACACACAACGTTCACACACCGTTCACACACAACGTTCACACAACGTTCTCACAACGTTCTCACAACGTTCACACACCGTTCACACACAACGTTCACACACAACGTTCACACACAACGTTCACACACACCGTTCACACACCGTTCACACACCGTTCTCACAACGTTCACACAACGTTCACACACAACGTTCACACACAACGTTCACACACACCGTTCACACACAACGTTCACACACAACGTTCACACAACGTTCTCACAACGTTCACACACAACGTTCACACACCGTTCACACACAACGTTCACACAACGTTCACACACAACGTTCACACACACACCGTTCACACACCGTTCACACACCGTTCTCACAACGTTCACACAACGTTCACACACAACGTTCACACACACCGTTCTCACACCGTTCTCACAACGTTCACACACAACGTTCACACACAACGTTCACACAACGTTCACACACCGTTCACACACAACGTTCACACAACGTTCACACAACGTTCACACACCGTTCACACACCGTTCACACACAACGTTCACACACAACGTTCACACAACGTTCTCACAACGTTCTCACAACGTTCACACAACGTTCTCACAACGTTCTCACAACGTTCACACAACGTTCACACAACGTTCACACAACGTTCACACACTGTTCACGCCTCTTCTGTTGTCCCACCTACAGGGAAACCAGATGACCCTGGTGTTTCTAGAGAGAGAGTACTCGTCCCCTGAGAAGCCTCATCAAGGAATAGTTCATGTGGTGGAGGTAAGCTGGCAGCCGCTAGCTGAGAGTTGGTGCCTAGTGTTAGTGGTAGGTCATAGGTCACTGCTACAGGTGACGATAGCAGCTAAGCTAATGCACCGTAGCGGAGCTGGCGTTAGCTCACACAGTTGCACTAGTTGGAAACGACTCACGTGTTAGAGAGACGCCAGTGAGGGTTTGATGGTGAAGGTCGCTATATGCTGTGATCCCAGAAAAACAATATGTACATTATAGACACGTGTAGTCAAGTAGAACTAGAAATCGGAGACTAGTGCCCAGTTTCTTAGAAACACACGTCATGGTAATGATGGTTTTGCTGGGTTTTAGCATTGTTATTTGATTTTATTCTATATTTTATTGTTTTATGTATTTTATGCACGGTTTCCATATATTGAAGGTCAGAGTCTGAACCTCAAACACCAACTCTGGTCCTCACTGGTCCTCACACCTTGTCTCCTCACAGGGCAGTTTTCGCCACGCTCAGACCGGTAACCAGGTGTCGCGGGAGGAGCTGATGATGGTTCTGGTCGCTCTGGAGTCTTTGCAGATCAGAGCTCTACACTCCCAGTCCGCCCACGCTGTGTCGCTTCGCGGTGCTGTGCTGGAAGGCGCTGAGATCTTGCCCTCTGGTCGCCACGCCAACAACGTGGAGATCTGCATGTGTCCCGCCAACTACCTGGGAGACTCGTGTCAGGTAAGGTGTCACATCGATCCTTTATCCTTCACCTGCTGGAGAATACTGAGGCATATGGAGCCGAATCCGGCTCAGTTTGACAGATAAAATATAAGATTTCAGTTTCAGACTTGTGGCTGTGTTCGAGTGTAAAAGCAGAAAGTTCTCTGGCAGAGCATACGGACAACTCGAAGTCACCAAAGCGCTGTGTGAACACGCTGATTCAACTTTGCTTTACTACAGGGAAAGTGAGACAAGTTGCTTCATTTGTCTCCCAAAAGCTCCCAACTGCCCTGGAAGCCTGTGCAGCTTCATGCGTCGTTCATATCAGGGCTCATGTTGCAGTTGTGTCAACCAGAAACACTTTTCATCCTGCAGGACATTGGAATTTTTCCCTTACTGTCGATCTGCTGACGGATTTCCTAACCCAGCTCAAAGCCTGAGAACGTTTGCCTAACTTAACCTGTCACCAAACCTTCCTGCTCTGCATGATGGGATCTGTAGTTTGGCTTCATCTCCCTCCCAACTAACCATAAACCAGAGTTTACACGTCCATCCAATCCATCGTGTGATCGGACAAACCCCGAGTTAACTCAGCATGGTCCCCGCTAACGTGGGCGGCGTCTGTCTGTTTTCCACTTATACGAACTAAATGTGATTTAAGGAACCACTAATCTTTCGTCCAGCTTTTCTGCCACAGGCCTTTTTTATGCCACAAAACTATGATTAGGTTTTATTTTAACAGTCATCATTTGCTTAAATGTTGCATAAATCATAATAAAGTCAGAGGAAAATCACTTGTATGTAATCGATTCATCAGGGTTCATGATATACTCATTTCTGATTAACCTCTTTGCTCTGCTTGTCCAGTACTGCTGTTCTTCCTTCTCCCCCGTCTCATTCTGCTCTGCTGTTAGTGCCGGTCTGTCTGACATTCACCTGTTAAATTTATGCTGTTCTATTCTATTAAAACCTCTCTTGCTGGCTGCTTAATCTGGATCCTCGTCGCCTTTGTCCGTGAGCGGAAGCTGCACAGGCTTCTTTGTCAAGTCTTCCTTCACAGACGTCCTTATCTCTCCCTCCATGTTGGGCTCATCCCATCACACATGCCGCCTGAGTTTCTGTGACAAAGTGGTTTATAGTTGCATCTAATGTATCAAATGCAATCAGTTAGTTAAGTAATTAAATAACATGGCCAAAAAGTTGGCTATTGTGTTTTATAGTTTTTATTATTAAGGAAATAAATCTCTGATGACTTGATGAGTCAAGTCAAAAATGGGCATCAATAAAAAGAATAATTTGATGTTTCTGTCTGCAGAAATGTGCGCCAGGCTACTACAGAGACACTATTGGCCTGTTTCTGGGGAAGTGTGTTCCCTGCAGCTGCAACGGACACTCTGACCACTGTGTGGACGGATCTGGAATCTGTGAGGTAAAGAATCCTTTGTGTCATCACTGTGTTTTCTATCGCTATAGATTTTGTAGATTTGTCAGCATCCGCTTTTTCTTTCTGCACACTAGAACTGCCAACATAACACAATTGGCGACCACTGTGAAAGATGCCAGGGTGGTTTCCTTGGCAACAACAGTCTTGATGGACAGGCAGTGTCCTGTTCCAGCTGCCCCTGCCCCCTTAGGGTCCCGTCCAACAAGTCAGTACATTTGGCTCTAAGGGCCTTCCCTCCCCTCACCAGCACATGTTAACATATTAAGTAAGTAGACACAGTCATTCCTATTTCTGCCTGTAGTTTTGCAGAGGGTTGTGTGCAGAAAAATGACAGGATGCAGTGTCTGTGCATGCCGGGCTATGCTGGACCACACTGTGAAAGGTAAGCAACCTCCTCGTCACCAAACTCACCCAGTTAACGAAGCCACAGAAATCCTTAGAGGTTCTGTGGTCATTTTAAAACGTTGGTGTTTTGTTGTGTCTCATACTTTTCTTTGTAAAAGTTAGTTCATATAAAACTTCCTTTACACTTGTGACAGTATTAAGGCAGGGGAGCAGAAAACATCTGATACTTCATTATTAACTATGCCACACCAGGTGTGCCCCCGGTTTCTATGGCAACCCGATGGTGCTCGGCAGCAGTTGTCAGCCATGCCACTGCAACGGCAACACAGACCCCAACATGCTGTTCACAGATTGTCACCCTCTGACCGGACGGTGTCTCAGCTGCATGCACAACACGGCTGGGCCTCACTGCGACGTATGCGCTCCGGGTTACTATGGCGATGCCATCGCTGCCAAAAACTGCACCAGTAAGTCAACTTCGACCTCTAAAGCTGAACCAGCCTCATTACCGACAGACAAGTTAGACAGAGCTGATCTGATGATCACCCGAGTCTTCGGTTACTGAACCTACTGATATGATCTTTGTTTTTGTCACACAGAATGTGACTGCTCTCCATGTGGCACTGAATCATGTGACCCTCACACTGGACACTGTCTCTGTAGGCCAGGAGTCATCGGAGCCCACTGTGATCGCTGCAAGGTAGAAGTTTGTGTTTGAGCACGTGTGGCTTCCTTCACAGGACCCAAGCCTCTATCTGAGTCTTTTCTCTGATAGGATGGCTCCTTTGGGTTCGACTCGTGCTCTGGCTGTCGTCGCTGTGACTGTAACGCCTCGGCAGCTCTCGTCCAGCCGTGCGACCCGAGGAGTGGTCAGTGTGCTTGCCAGCCTGGAGTCAACGGTCCCAACTGCAGACAGTGTGCACCTGGACACTGGGACTATGGACCTGAGGGATGCAAGAGTGGGTGACCCAAGAATTTTCTATAGTCATACACTACAGGTTTTTGCCTCCTCTCACACCCGTGTAGGAAAGAGTTCTGTATCACAGCAAAAGGATTTTGGGCAGCATTTATTTTAATTATTGTGCTGCCACACACATACTGGATTACATTACAGTACATATTAAGTGCACATTTAAAAAGTAGCGCCCACAAACCCAGCATTCTACATTAACACACTGCATTTATTTCTTTCATTATTCACATGGCACTTCCTTTAAATCTGTCGATTGTTCTGTGTCTGTTTACTGCATCAAGGGTGCAGCTGTAGAGGCGGTCAGTGCGACCCTCGCACAGGAGAGTGTCGCTGTCCTGACGGGATGACGGGAAAACAGTGCGACAGCTGCCTTCAGAAGTACAGTGTACCTGTAGAGCACAGCCACGAAATGCACTGTGAACGTAAGGAAACGTGAAAGCCTGGGTATTTAGGAACATTTTTCAATATATGGATATTTAATCTCAATGAGAAATGAAATTAATAAACCAATTAAAAGTGAAGAAGAATTCTTCTAACTGAGAACAAAGTCAGGACACCCGACCCCCAACTAGCTGGTGTTTCCCCTTTGGCTGAAACAGCTGCAGTGAGACGCTTCTTGTAGCGTCCACCAGTCTCTGACATGGTCTGAGGAAAGTGTCCCCACTCCTCAATGCAGAATTCTTTCAGCTGTGAGATGTTGGCATGTACAGCCGTTTCAGGTCACCTCACAGCATCTCAATGGGATTCAGATCTGAGCTTTGACTCGGCTCCAGGACTCAGCCGGTCCTTGGTTGATTCACTGGCATGTTTTGGTCATTGATATGTCCACGGTCCAGTTCAGCTTCAGCTTTAAATTTCTGACAGATGGTCTTGCATGTTCCTCAAGCACCTGGTGGGGCGGCAATGGCTCAGAGGTAGAGCTGTCGCCCACCCATCGCAGGATCGGTGGTTCGGACCAATAGGTAGAAAAGCGCTATAAATGCAGAGCATTTACCTTCTGATCCACAGTAGAAACCTCAGCGTGGCCTGGACGTTTCTCTTCGAGAGCAGAGGTTTCCTCCCTGCACACCTCCCGTACAAGTGAAACTTTCTCGTTCCATGTCGTTCTGATTGTAGAGGCACCCGTAGGCTGCTACAGTCTTCTCTGAAGAATCCCATTTACAGAAGATCTTGAAGTGTTTTCTTCATTTTTAGTTGTTTAGTTATTACTTACTAATCTCTCAGCAAACATTGACATTAAATGTCTTTATATTAAACAGTGTCTTTAATAGGGTGTCTGTATATTGGATGTTGTCAACAGCTGTAAAAAAGCTTTTAATTTAGTCCAATAAATAATAATTATACATTATTAGAAATAACAGAAGTGTGTCTGCCTGTTTGTTTTGCAGCTTGTGATAGTTGTGTCATTGTCCTTCTGACGGATCTGGAACGGATGGACGATGAATTCCACGTAGTAGCGGGTCAGCTGAACAGCCTTAATGCCAGCTCCATGGCCTGGGCTCAGCTACGCAATCTTAATGAGTTTGTGGAGGACATCGCTGTGAGTGATATGTGTATCTGCTTTTTACCACGCTTGGTGCTCACACCTGTTGCTGGTCATTTAATTCCTTTGCCCACGGTTGTAGAGCTCCCTGGAGAACTACAACAGTAGCCTGGATGAGAGCAGCAGTCGGGCCGACACTCTGGACGCTGACATTACAACTATCAGCGATGACATCGATGAACTGCTGGACAAGGTGCGGACACAAAAAATAAAGACAAGAATAAATGTGTTTTAATGGGGATTCATGCAAACACAAAATATGTATTTAAATGAGCCAAACCTTAACTTGAATGAATGGTTGTGTTTTTCAATGCATATGGCTGCTTGAAGAAATGGTTCACAGCACATCTGAGTCATCCACAAATAAGTTTGTTTGGACTGGACTGTAGCTTGTAACTTCTAAAAGTCCTTGACCTCTCATCAGACTCTGTCATTGCCATACATGTGAATGGATTTTTATGGAAATACCTGCTGCTTTGGTGTTTTCAGGCAACAGTGGTTGCTGAGAGGGTTGATGAGCTGAGTAACAGGACCACTAACACACACCTGAGGGCTCATGACCTCCTGTCCTTCATCAACAACATGACCACGCACATAAACGGTAGGACGCACGACTGCATTACGGTCATGTCACAATAATTACGCCTCAACTTTGGTTCATTTATTTGTTCTTTGACTTTTCTATAGACATTTTGCTGATGGCAACCAGATCGTCACACAATGACACAAAGGATGAAGAGGACAGCGACAAACGGGAGTCGATGATGAGGGAGGCCCAGGCCATGCTGAGGGAGATGAGGTACAGGAGCTGTGCAGGACAAAAGAAACTGGCTGACAAAGAGAAGATGGAAGCAGAGAAATGTAAGCTCCATAGAAACACACGGAAGCACACGAACGTCCTTCTTACCAGTCAGTGAGCTCACATGTACTGTGTGTGTTAACACGGATTGTGTGATGATGGTCTTTTCATGTGTCCTAAACATGCTGTAGAGCAGACGTGCCCACACTTTTTCAGCTATGAGCTACTTATAAAATGACCATGTCAAAATGATCAACCTACTATAAAAATGCTAAACATATTTATTTGTAAATATATTGCGTCTTCTTTATTTGTATAATATATGTTGCATTACTGCACAAACCCATATTGAATCAACCTCAGCATCATCAAGGCAGCACATGAATGAAGCGACTGGCTCCAGTAAAACAACGTATTAAAAGCGTTTGTCAAACTCTGACAAATTTCTCATCTAGTGTCCAGCTGTTCACACGTCTTCCGTTGCGTCTCCAGATCTGACGCAGGTTTTGGAAGTTGCCCAAATCATGTTGCTGCAGCTTTGAGGAGAGATGCTGCATTTTTCGTCTGAAAGAATGAACTGAGCTGATCACACTGAGAAAAGACAAAGACGTGGTCTTTTCCTTGCAGCTCTACGTTAAGGTCCTTCAACATGTGGGTCAGATCGGTTAAAATGCTGAGTCTAGCAGCCACTGGTCGTCATGTAGTTGGTTGTATTCTGCATGTTTAGCTGCACGGGAAAACTTAATCTCCTGATAGAGCTCGAATCTCCCTCGACTAAGCTCAGTGTGTAGCAACAACTCAGAGCGGTCGCAATCAGACTCCTCCAGACGCACGAAGTCGCCATGTCGAGATCTGGCACGAATGGAACGGCAGCTTTGTAGGCTGGCGTCTATGTTTTTTAATGCTGTGCGATCGACCCACACTACCTTTGCGATCGACGTATCGGGATCCCCTGCTGTAGAAGATGAACACAAAGTTGTGAAGGACAGCCATGTGTTGCTGAATGCAGAACATGTGGCTAATTCTTAACTAGAGCACATAAGAGAACCACCGATGAACCACACACAGATTAAAGCTACATACAGACACATGTGTCAAACCTTAACAGTTGCATATCATTTGCTCGCATAACTAAATAAACTGACACTGAATATGTTTTGTCCATGTTATTAAAGATCCAAGTTGCCAATGTACCGTAGACGTGACCACATCCTTACAATCTGTCTGCGCTACTTCATCCACTGCTAGTGCTGGATCGTGTTACCGAGGAGCTGGCAAGTCGCCAGGGAGAGAACGAGGACTTGGCCAAGGCCATCAGAGATCGTCTGCTTCAGTTCCACTCGGATGCGATGGACCTACGAGATGCCCTCAATGAAGCTGTGAACAACACGGCCACGGCTGCTGAGATGAACAGTGTCAACCACAAAAGCCTAGAGGACATGAAGGTGAGCCGGAGGCTGACGAGCTGATGAGTGTAAACAAACGCGGATTTTACATTGTGCTGATGATGTCTTTCTCAGAGGAGGCTAGAAGACCTGCTGTCCAAGCAGAAGGAGGTGAATGACCAGCTAAATATGGCAGAAGATGACATCGCTCAGGTCAATGACGTCCTGACAATGTTGCACGACTCCAAAGAGGTTCGGACAAGCGCAATCTATTAGTAGTTCAAGTGTTGCCTGGAGTTCAAAAGGCTCCAGGACTAGTTCTTAGGTCAGTACACATTTAATACCAGACTGGACCTGAATGAAAGGTCCACTCTCTTGAGATTTACCCCCTCTTTAAACTTTTTGGCTACGTGCCTGAATGTAAATAAAATAGTAAATCTGATCCATTTCGCCTTTAATGGTGGTGCTAGTAAAAGATGGACACAGATACAGAGATAGGAGATAACAACCTGTTGTTGTCAGGAGTATGAGAAGTTGGCTGCCCAGCTGGACGGTGCTAGGGGACCACTGGCAAAGAAGGTGCAGAACTTTTCTGGGATGAACAACACAAAGCATCTGGTGGAGATGGCTGAGGATCACGCTAAGCTGCTTAACACTTTAGCCATGAACCTGTCCAGGTAAAAAACTAGACACATAGTCCAGTCATATGATAACTGTGTAAATCTGGCAGATAAGGGACAATGTGGTGACAAGCCTCATCATAAACTGTCTTTTTCAACAGTTTGATTGCGGAAACTAAGAAGGACAGGACTGTTGACGTAACACAAGCCTACAACAAAATCATCAGCAGCATCAAGGAGGCAGAAGAGGCTGCCATAATGGCCGACAAGGCTGCCAACGCATCTCTAGAGGTACAAGGCACCAATGAAACTACTTAGATGATAGTGAGTGTCCTTGTTATGATGATTCGTAGTAGTCGTATTGGTTTGTAATGTCGTGGTGTGTGGGTGTTTAGAACATAAAGGATCAAGATCTAGGTCAGATTGCTGATTCCTTGAGGAACCGCAGTGTGGAGCTGAAGGACAAAGCTGAAAACCTGGACAATCAACTCAACAATGGTAAATACAAATCATTCCACTAGGTTTGTCTTCAAATAAGGGATTGTTATGTAATGTAGTAACATACAGTCCTGTGAAAAATGCTGTAAACAAAGAAAGCTTTCGAAAATGGACGTGTTAACATTTATTTTCCTAAATGAACCAAATGCAGTGAATGAACAGCAGAGAATCTTAATCTCATCAGTATTTGCTGTGACCAGCCTTTGTCTTCAAACAGCAGCAGATCTTCCAGGTTCACAGTGTTTGAAGGAACTGGGCTGTAGGTTGTTTAACATCTAGAGAACCAACCACAGATCTTCTGTGGATGCAGGGTTTCTACATCCTTCTGTCTCTGCATCATCCCAGACATTATTTATATTTTTAAAAGCTTTCTTTGTTTACAGCATTTTCACAGATGCCTAAAACTTTGCACAGGACTGTACATAATTAATCTTCTATTTGTAGCATTTGATTTTATTCTTCATGTCTTCCTGCTGCACAGACGTGAAACCCCAGCTGGAAGATGCTCAGAGGCAGCTGAACGAAACCAAAACCAAACAGGTTCAGGTGAAGAACAACCTGACCACGATTCAGAACAATCTCGACCTTGCTACAAGTATGTACATTAAATACACAAAACATCAGTGACGTCATATTCCACTCGGCAGTAAGCGAATTCAAAGTTAAAGCACTAATTTCACAGATACTCTTTCCTTTGTGATGTAAAGATGTGAGTCAAGAAATCCAAGAAGCGAAGCGAGCAGCTGAGTTAGCAAACACAACAGCCACCCAGGTCAATGATGCCCTACAGCCCATTAAAGAGCAGCTGGACCAATGGCAGCAGACCTACAAGGACACAAACGTTACCAACGATGACATCAACAAGGCCTTAATGGAAGCCAACAAGACTGGTAGGAGCTGGTGATTGGTGTGATTACGTCTTCTCTCCTCGTCTTCCAGCTGCTGCCTTTAGAGGCATTTGTTTCCTTCTCACTCCATTATTTCTGTGATGCCTCTGTGAAGATTTATATGATGCTTATTGGCACATGGACAGTTTTAGCTAAAATAAAAGATGCTTCAGGACACAAAAGGCTAAAGGACGTTTCTTAGTATTCATACAGACGTACTTCAGAAAATAAAATAGAAGAAAGCACAATGAAAATCAATGGGTGAAGTGATCCTTTAGTGTAACATCTTTCCTCTGTATAGTACAAGAGCTGGCTACCTCTATCCCTACACTCCTAACAAAGTTGGATCAACTGCAGAATCAATCCATTCAGATGACAAACATCTCTGAGAACATCAACCGTATCCGACAGCTCATACAGCAAGCGCGCAACGCTGCCAGCAAGGTAAAAGGCTCATCCACACGCAAACACGCCGCAACAGAAGGGATCGTAAATGCGACATGTTGTTGCCTTTTCTCGCCTTCTTTCCTCCGTCCAGGTGAGCATGTCTATGAAATTCAACGGGGCCTCTGCAGTCCAGGTTCGAACCCCTCGTAACGTCGCTGACCTGGCTGCCTACACGTCTCTGAAGTTTTACGTTACGCAGGCCGTGCAGGACGGCAGCACCCAGTTTGTATTCTACCTCGGTAACAAGGATGTAAGCATCACGGCCGCAACGCAGAGGCTCTTTCTGTTCTCTTTTATTTAGCCTGTCTCTGTTATTTATTCCCATTCTATTTATATGATTTTTCTGTGCTCTGAGGATTCTGTTGTTTTAGCTGTTTTTGCGGCATAGCTTTTAGTGTTGCCATTAACATCTTTGTTGCACTTGCAGTCTAGTAAGGAGTATCTGGGTGTGGTGTTGGAGGGGAAGCGACTACGTTGGTATTTTAATATTGGAGGAGAAACTGCTGATGTGCAAATGCCTGAAGATGTCTTAACAAATGAGAAGTTCAATAGCGTTGCACTGGAAAGGTAACACACACGCACATGTGCAGTATAGATAGAGGTCTAAGTGTCTTTAACGCATGTTATCTTACATTAGTTTGACCTACGTGTGTTGTTATTATTGCTGGATGTTTTCTCACGTCTGTGTGTAAATAATTACTTGTCTATCGGTTTGAATGTAGAATCCTTCAGTATGGACAAATGTCCATGTCATCAGAAGTTAGTGATGGGGGGCAAAGTGTCACCAAAGCCAACGCAGAAGCTAAAGGAAACCAGGGGCTGCTAAACCTCTTGGCTGATGACACTGTGTTCTACGTAGGAGGATACCCAAGGTCATTCATAGTAAGTGTGTCACTGCGCATCATGGTCATGACCAATGTTGCCTCTAGCTTTGAGAGCACACACACCAGCTGCCTGAGCGTCGCTTGGCCAGAATCACCTCCAGTAACCTCCAATGCTGAACACGCACGTAGCGTTTTGATTGTGAAGCTCTGGTTGTACTATGAGGATGAGTGTGAAGCGCCTGCTGTGTCTGGGTCAGAGTCCTGCTTCCGTAACTCGTCGTCTGCAAAGCGTAGAATTACAGGGTTTCATTTTTATCAGCATTTCTACCTCGTAGTAATAGTTTCGCCGTGTTTTCTTCCGTTGGCACGTCCTCCGACAGACGTTCCATCTGAAAAGGACGGCGTCTCTTTTGTCCTTCGACTCGAGTGGATGAGCCGTTTGTATGAGGGGTAGCACTAGCAGCACTTCTCTATGCGACACCGGTGGCGGCACAAAAGGATGACGTGGATGAGCTGTAAATGCCTGCGTGAGCCGCTCACTGAGGCCCGTTGCAAAGTGCTACAGGCGTGATTTTCAATTCAGGTTGGATTTTTATTTTGTGCGCAGAGCAGATCTTCAACTTAGAGGGAATGTTGGTCATGGCCTGACTGAGCATCATTTCTACATTTTAAAAATCTCGCTCTGTGATGCACATAAAATGAAAGTGTATGATTGTACTATCTTCCTGTTTTGTTTAGCCCCCTCCCCCGCTTAGTGTATCTAACTTTACGGGCTGCATCGAGCTAGATACGCTCAATGAGGAGGTGCTCAGTCTGTATAACTTTGAGAAAATCTTCAATCTCAACACCACAATGGAAAAACCTTGTGCCAGGTTGGTGACAAGCTGTTGTCCAATTCATTTTCACATGTTCTCCCTCTCTTTTGTGTTTTCTGTTAAGTTACGTAAAACCTACGTTTGTCATTGTGGGATATTTTTTCTCTGTACGCTAAACATTGATGTTATTTATCACTGATATCTAATGGAATCGTACCAGATCAAAGCCGGTGCTGAGTCAGCCCTGGGTGAATGATGCAGCATATTTCGACGGCAGTGGCTTCGCTGAGATCAACATTTCTGTGAATCCGGAGCAGAGAAGCAACGTCCAACGCTTTGAACTGGAAGTTAAACTGCTGTCGGACAAAGGGATTCTGCTCCTGCTGCAGAACGAGGTAGGTAGTAATGTTATCTCACAAGGTCTAAGACCTCACACAATAACTTTTATACTACTATGAATTGACTGGGACTAATGTCTTTTTAGATGCTTTATTTATTCTTTTATTACCATTTCATTCATTCGAAATGATTTGAGATTATTATTAAGATTTCAAGTTGGGAGTGAAGAGTCAGTCAGTGTGTGTACTTGTGTTATGCTGTAGTTGTGTTCTTGAAATAGTTTTCTTAACAAGCTGTATGTTCCGTGTTTTCTGTCTGCGTCTCTTCATCAGATTCAGTTCCTGTGTCTGGCTGTGCTTAAAGGCAAACTGAAGGTTTTCTATGATTTCACTGGTGACATGAAGGAGTTCGAGAACACACCAGATCAACAACAGAAGGTCAACGATGCTGAACCCAGAATGGTAAGTCTGTGTACTTGTATTTCAAGCTTGTATTTAATCACAGTCACAATGGCTTTTAAAATTCGATAGTCGAGCCAGGAACCGATTGACATGACATGAGGCGGCACATAACCTGTACCAAGATGCTAAATATATATGGCATCATAAAGGAAACCTCTACTGTGGACATCAGTGTGTTGGCACCTGGTGGCAGCGCTTCAAACGGTTGGGTCACCAAGTATTTTAATTCCTGCTGCAAAATAAAATCTAGGTGCTATTCTCTGTTCAACCACCAGGCGTCGCCGAGTTGTTTACGTTTCTCCAGTTACAGAGGCCTGTTACTGCAGTGAGTGATTACCGTGAACGGATTTTATTATGTAAGGAGGATATGAGGCTGTTTTTATCGTCTTAATGTTACAACGTAGATTTATTTAAAGAATAAGGCTAAAAGCGGGGGTTTATGTGGGTCGAAGCAATTTCTTTCGTGCTTCATGCGTTCAGAGCGTTGCTCGCAGACTGACAGACTTGTGTTGTGGTCAAATGTGGTGATAATTAAGCACGAACCTTGTCCTGTCACTTCCACAGCTGAGTTGCATTTCTGTGAATGAGCTCAATCCTCGTTTCTTCCGGTAGTACAGTGGTTTAAGTGCGTGACTTTAACTACGCCAGTCAATCGAGTTCGGTTTGCACTCACGGCCTAAAGGTTTAGTGTGGTTTGAACTGAACTTTCAGTCCTTTGCTGCTGCAGCCACGGTGAGAAGCGTCGTTTCCATCTGACTGCAACGGCCTTAACGTGGGGGAAGCGACGTCTTTGCCTTTAGCTGGATGTCGGTGTCAGATTCTCCGTCATCCAGCTGAGGTTGTCTGAAAGTTGAGTCATGGCAGCTGGACGTCTTTCTTTAGAAACCACCACCTACAGGCAGCTTCTCCAGTCAGGCCCTCAATCTAAACAGCAGTGATAAGATAAGATAAGACTTTATTTATCCCGCAGAGGGGAAATTCTGGGGACCCAGCAGCAGCAAAGAACAGTTGGAAAATAAGAAAATACAAAAAGTTCCAATAGTTACCAAAAACAAGAGTAAAATATGTTACACATTATATACAAAAAAGAAAATGTACATATCTAAAACATAAACATAAAAAGTGCAAAGTGCCAAATGAAAAAAAAAAAAAGAGAAAACAAAATAAAAAATAACCTACATGCAACATGTTCACCACACATCACACTATAAACATGCTTCAGTCATGTTGGTGTGTTGTGGAGTCTTGTTGCCGTGGGGATGAAGGACGTCCGGTAGCTCAGTCCTGCACTTCGGGTGCAGCAGTCTCCGCTGTGCTGCGTTGGTCCTCCACGGTTTGGTGCAGGGGGTGGGAGGGGTTGGCCACGATGGACCACAGTTTCGCCCGCGTCCTTCTATCGGCCACCACCTCCATGGACTCCAGTGGGCAGCCCAGGACAGAGCCAGGACAGAGCCAGCTTTCTTCACCAGTTTGTTCAGTCTCTTCCTGTCTCTGTCACACGACGCCGTAGAGGACTGATGCCACCACCGTGTCATAGACAGTCTGTAGGAGGAGGAGATTATTTAGTAATGAGGAGGCTTCATACAGAAATAAAGTGTTTATGCTTTTTGTCTCTATACAAAGCTTCATTTATTCTTTTCAAGATAAAATCCAACAAAAAGACAATGTTCACTAACCAACAGAAGTTAAGTTATAATCACATTTTGGAAAACTGGAAATGTATAAAATATTAATTAACTACGCTGTAGTGGTTAGCATGTGCCCAGACTACAGACTACGCCGTGGGATAGTCTGAGCGTCCTCAGTGAGATTCTCCTACATAAATTGAGTTTTAGTGACCTTTGCTATTTTAATTGGTTTATATTATAACGTCTGATAACTAAATAAGTAATTAATAGAAATGTATTTACACCAAAGTCGCGACAGATGAAACCATCAAACCTCACTTTCCCCTGTGGCTTCAGCTCATTCATGTGTGAAAATATGTCCACAGTAAGTTCTTGCCGCTCAGCTCAGGAAATTTGTTGCATTTCCCCCGTTAACTCCAAAAATGCGCTGATCTCCCCATTGAGCTCTTCCCTAAAAGGGACATGTTGTTGAGTATTAGATCAGTTTTTTTCTTTGTCGTATGCAAGTAGCTTTAATGTCATTGCCACCGTTACCGCAAACATCGTGCGATTCACCACTGAAGATTCTCTGTCATCCAGATGATGTTGTCTTTCTTGGTAGATTTTCTAGTGAAAGTCTGGTGAGGAAACGCAGACTCAACTTTCAGTGTATAGTGACGCCTGCAGTAACACACGGGTGACGACTACGTTTATATTCAGTCCAATATTAAAATAAAACTCCATTAATTCCAGCCCTACCCTCAACAACACACAAACAAACAAACACTCTCTGCATGACGAGCTCCTTGGATTCTCATGTTTGTCAGGCGTGTTACAGATTGTTTCTATGAACTATTGTCCTGCCATTTAAACCGTGGTCTCATGTGTTTGGATGTTTGTCCTGTAGCTGCAGCTCATCATAATGCGTTCGAACTATAAGCGCATCGTGGTCAGAAGCGGCCGCTCCACCGTTTACAACGTGGAGATCTCCGACATCCCTGTGTTCAGCAGCATCTACTACCTGGGAGGAGTTCCACAGCACAAGATGCCTGACAAGTCTGTTTGTTTTGGTTATTCCCAATGAAAGTCTTTTTGATCTGTTTTACATATAGTAGAGAGCGTAATGGTTCATTCATATTTTCCTCATGCTGGGTGGTGTAGTGGTTACCAGTGTGTGTCCTGTGGAGGTTTCCCACCGTTCAAGGACATACATGACTCCAAGTTGCCCGTAATGGACTAATGACACGTCATAGTGGCCCTTATTTGGAGCTGGATAAGGAATTGAGAGATTATTATGAAAGCTTAAAAATAATTGTAAAACACACTATATTGTGAGCATTGGGACGTACTGGGACTGAGTATTGTAACCTCGGGTGATTTGTTTCTGTGGCTTGTTTTCCAACATGCAGTCAAATTTCCAAACAAAACGAGACGTGCCACTGTTTTTTTCAGGTTGAAGGCGCTGTTTCCCAAGCAGGGTTCTTTGAAGGGCTGTTTCAGGAACGTGAAGTTCAGCTCCCACGTAGACCTGAAGATGATGACGAGCTCTGGTGTCAGTTTCGGTTGTGATGGCAACCTGCTGGTAGGGAACCGCACCAAAGAAGAACATGAAAACCCTACGATCGATGACATTAAGTGATGTTTTGTTCACGGAGGACTTAATATTTATATTAATATAGTATTTACTGTAGATTAATACCACTGATACTGTGTTGTGTGTGAAACACATATACATGAAGGAGTTTTAATGGCTGCCATCTTCACTAACAGTCTCTGTAACTGACCACACACAGAGCGGAGGCCTGTCCAACCCAGTATAACAGTCACTTACAAGATAATAGCAAGTGTGTGTTGTAGAAAAAGCTTCTATATTAATTTGAGAGTTGCTCAGAATTGAAGCAATCAAAACGTGTGATGATTCGTCTGTTCAGTTTACATGTCGACATGGAGAAGAGCAGTTACCTCAGCAGTCTGACCTGTAATTATGCCCTGGTACAAACCCCAAACGACAAATGCTGAGTTTTTTATTATACATGAAAACCAAATGTGCAACAACCCAGCAGGAAATGACTCTAACCTAATTCATGAATGAGAAGCAGTGTAAGGCTAAAGTCTAGTAATAAAGAGCTAGATAAGTGCAGACCATTCAGTATTTTTAAACCTGGACAGATGCATTGTTTCAACAGTTAGTTTTTAACTAAAGGTAGATAAGTTTCAGATCAGACTCTAGATCAGCACATATCAAATACTGAAAGCTGATTTGTGTGTTTTCATGCAGGTGGCTCGCGAAGCTCACTTCACAGGTCAGAGCTTCCTGGACTTCAATCTGACCAATATCCCCAGCATCAGCAACAATTTCTATGCCAGCTTCAGCTTCCGAACAGGCCAGAAGGACGGACTCCTGTTCTACCATCAGGATCAGGTTGGTTCAGCGTATTCATGTAGCGCCACCAAATCATCCCAAGAGTAAGTTACGAAATGTAAAAGAAACAGCAGATGTTGACAAGAAGTTGGCCTTTAGGTGTAAATTGAATTGGAAAGAGAAAAGAACCAGAGAGGCAGAGGCACACAGCCCAGACGCCCATGTGCCTGAACGACTGACCAGTAAATTGGCTGAAGTAATTGAGGTCTAATTTAATACGGGAGTTTTCTGTGTGGAACCTTTGGGAGGCCCAACATCCAGCCGATCCATTTTAACGTTAGAAAGTCTCAGCGGTACAGAGGAGCAAAGAAACAAAAATGTATATTTTGAGACAGTCTGTGTTACCTGGCGAGGTCAGACTAATGTTACGTCATAGAAAGCTGTGGCGTACGGTTCATTTGTACCGCAGCTGTTTAGCGCTGATGGGGTTTTATTTCATTGTTTATTGCTTTGGCGTTCACGTCCTCATAATGCTTATATTCCAGGCCGATCCATTTTCAGTTGACCTGCAGCAAATTGTGAGATCAGAGCTCGAGCAGCAACTCGTACCAGCTCAACGTACATTTTCTCTGCTGACGCGGAGGAAAAGCAGATTAAGAGCCAAAATGACCAAAGACCTTCTCTGTGACGTCCTTCGCATCTCAACCACAAAACTGACTCCGTACCTGCCAGCAATCCTGCAGCTTCAACGTCCCCTGAGTTCAAAATATGTTACACGTCTTATTAAGCCGTGTACTTAATACTTAACAAATGATGGCATTTTTAAAACAAATATTAGTTGATCTGTTAATAATCCAAACTTATTTGCATAACAAGCTTGTTTAATTTATTTATTTTTATTTTTTATTTAAAAAAAATCCCATACATGAAAACCGTGTTGTTAGTCTCCTTAAATAAACCAGGTGAATATGGCCTGTTGTATTCATTTAGTTTCTGGAATGACACACACACTCTTAAAAGACATTATGGAAACATATGAAATTCTGAACTACGGATGAACACTTTTAACGTTCAAACTGGATTTGTGTAGTAGCGATGCTTCATGAGGTTGTTATGTGAAAGCTTGCATCTCATACACTGTCCTGCATCCACAGGAAGGAGTCTGTCAGATGTCTTTGGACAAGGGTTATGTTGTAGTGAGAGCTGGCGACAAGACGGTCAGGACACAGAAGACGTACAATGATGACAGCCCCCACAACATCGCCATCTACAACAACATCACTGAGTAGGATGTCCTCACCGTGCCATCAGACCTCTGCTCAAACTCTGGTATGTTGTAACCGTGTTCTCACTGTGCTTCAGGATACGTCTATACATTGATGACATGCTGGAGAACCGTGACGCGCTGGGGCAGACCCTGCCTCCAGGCAGCACAGGGCATGACACAACCTTACAAGGCCTCACCTTCCTGGGAGGGATGCCCGGCGACAGCGTCAAGAACCTCACTGGGTGCATCAGCAATGTTTTCATCAAGCGGTGAGAAGCAGAGCAGCATGTGTGACAGTCAGACCCTCTGTACGCTAGAGGATAAGGAAATGGCATTTTCTGTATGAATTCCATACTGGGGCAGACCTAAAACAAGACTCTGATCTGTGTTATCTGCTGCTCAGTGTTGAAGGTGTGTGTGTGTGTGTGTGTGTGTGTGTGTTCTGTCTTCAGAGATAAAAGTCCTCAGATGATTATGAATCTGCTGAATGCTGACGAGAACGTCGACGTCCCCCTGTCGTGTCCTGCTGCCAAAAAACCTCAGCAGATCGTCGCTGCTCGGCCCAGAAATAACAACAAACCCAAGGTACACACACACACGCACACACACACACACACACACACACACACGCACAAGCTCTGACAATAAATACAAATGTTCTTTCTTGCAGGGTAAACAGAAGAAGCCGTTGGGGTCTCACAGTCGTAACATCAGAGGGTCGTGTCAGGTCGAGCCGTCGGACCAGGAGACTGGTGCAACACATTTTAGCGGCTCCACACACAGCTACGAGAGATTCGACTCGCTGCCCAGCTCACTGTGAGTGTGACAAACTGGCATCCAGTGACATTTTACCTTGGCATGATTTCACTTATGGATGGTCCCAAACCGATAAACGCCCGGGTGACGATGACGTTCCATCTCTGTCTCTCCCCTCTGAAGGCCTCACGTCTCTATGGCAGCGAAGATCAACTCCTCTGACGGTTTCCTGCTGTATGTGCCAGGCAGCAAGCACAGCAGAGCTGCGATGTCGCTCAGCGTGTCCAGCGGCCACCTGCTGCTTGTGGTGGGTGCAGGGAAAAGGAAGGTCAGCCTGCGTAGCCGCAAGAAGTATGACGACAACCACTGGCACACGGTAAGTTCAGGCCACGTGACGTGTGGATCGTTTAAATGTGCCAGATAATATGCTGCTCCTTTAATCCTGTACTTACAGGACTAAACACTAAGCAAAGACGAATTGAAAGTACCTGAAGACTAAGCACTTACTGTACATACACTGGTCCCTCACAATATTCTGAGCATTGTCGGGTGCAATAAATAACACTGATTATCTGTGGGGGGTGTCCCTGGTATCTATGAAAAGGAAAGAACCGCGGTGAACCGGACAGGGTCATAGCGTACAAGGCTCAGTGCAGGCTGGCCTGTGAGATGAGCTACTGTAGATGCTACTGCTGACAATTTAGTGCAACCTATAGATAGAAAGAGCATCCACGTGTTGGCTGCATAGTCAAAGACAAGTCAGGGTCCACGCTGACCCCTGTACAGCACAGACAGCACCAGCAATGGACCACGGAGCCAAGGAAGAAGGCGTCCTGGTCCGATGGATCACAGGTTCTTCTGTCACGTGGATGGTCGGGAACACATCGCACCAGCTGCACTATAGGAAGGAGGCAGCGTGTGATGCTTTGGGCCACGTTCTGCTGGATGACTGTGGATGTTACTGTGACCTGTACCGCCTACCTAAGTGTTGTTTAGACCGTGTCCAGCCTCCCTGATGCCTGTGGCCCTACAGCAGGATGATGCTTCCTGGTTCCCTGGGATGTGCGGGCGAAACCTGCCTGATCCATGGACCCCCCGCGTCACAGCTCACAGGCCCTAAGGGATCTGCTGCTGACATCCTGGTGTCAGACACCACAGCCCAGTCTGGGAACCCTTTGAAACATACGCCCTGAAACGTGACCAAGCTGCAGGCAGGAGAGAGCAGTGGCTGCTTTCTTGTATCATGCTCACACTGTTCTCCTGGTGGTGGCCACTTCACTGAGAGGCCTTTTGTGATTACGTGGACTTGCGCTGCTCGTGTGACTTTAACCTTTAACCAGCTCTGTGTCTCTCTTCAGGTGTTCTTAAAGCGGGAAGGAGACGGTATGAATCTGATCGTGGACGGGATCAGCGCTCACTCTAAGAGAATTCCAGGAGACCTGACTCGTCTCACTGGACCGTTGTATATCGGGGGAGTCCCAGCCTCACTGATGGTAGCGCATTAAGCGAAACAACACATTTAAACTTGTGTTGTTACATCGTTTCATTACTTTTATATATTTATATATGGTCCAGCAGTTAGACTGAATGTTTGTTTCAATCTTGACTATTAATAAGATAGGATAGAGGTCAGGCTTGGTAGATTATTCCAAACACAGTGTCCATGGTGGATTGTGATTATCTCCTTCATCTGTCTGAATCTGTCTACACCACTGGTTGTAAACTTCAGGACCCAGGCTCTGGTGGTTTTGTGGGTTGTATCCGGGACCTGACGCTGAACAAAGCCCTTGCAGGGATCCCCAGTTACAGTCAGGGGACAGTACCGTGCTACCAAAACCCACTGCAGCCTGGAGTGTACTTCCCTGGCCACCGAGGGCACATGGCGATAGGTAGTTATCCGCATGCGAGTCATGTTGTGTCTTCCAGTGTGAGTCTTGGGTTTGTTGACTCCCAGCCCTACTTCTCTGCCTGCAGAAGAGCGTTTGGTTCTGACACGAGATCTTGAGATCCAGCTGGAGGTTCGACCTCTCTCTGACTCTGGACTGCTGTTGCATGCTGGGACATCACCTGAACAACACCTGACTCTGGTCTTCTGGCATAGAGAAGTGAGAGCTTCTAACATTTAATCAGTTAACAAGGAAGTGTTGTAAAGTAACTAAAGCTAAAAACAAACTGTACAACTTGTGTGTCTGTGTGTGTACAATATAGGTGATTGTCTCTGTGAGCAGTGGCAAACGTGAACTGACTACGTCGATCACTTCTGAAGACTCTCTGTGCAACGGACACTGGCACACAATCACTGGTGAGTTGGGCATCAACGAATGATCTTGAGAATGTGTGAGTGTTTTAACACAACTTTGTTGTTTGAATGTGTCTCCAGTGGTGAAGAAGAACAATGTGCTTGAGCTCCGTGTGGATGCAGCCAGTGGACAAAACACTGGACCCAAACAGGGTCGCTCAGCAGGAGTCGAAGAGACCGTTTACCTTGGAGGGTTACCTGGTGAGTGCGCACATACGCCTGTGGTCTGGTTAATTTCATCGCACTGTCCATCCCTCCCCAGAAGTTAGAAAAATCAGCCACAACGTGTCCGTAACCTTGTAGACGCGTATGAATTTAAATATCTGGGACAGTCGCTGAAGCTTGGTTTGGTCGAGAGGTGACGCATCACTTTGGTACCAAAAAACACTCGACTGGGATGAGTAACTAACCCACCAGTGAGCTCATTGCACATAATCCGCTAACAGACACCAAGACACTGAGATTTGTTTTTACTGTCAGAGCAGTGTGGGAGAGCCTCGAAGTCACGATAACCTGTTTTGTGTCCATGTTGCTTCTGTCTCAGACGGCGTCACGCTTCCAGACCTGCCTCCCAACCCGCCAGGCTTCCGTGGCTGCATCCGCAAAGCAACGGTCAACCAAAGACCAGTCGTGTTGTCCAAACCCCTGGCGGTGCACGGAGCTGTGGGGACACGGGGCTGCCCACACATGTAAACCCAACACACACAGTCTTAGCTTCATTTACCCCCAACTACAAATTACCGGTGGTGGGTGTCTTTACTGTAGGTAATTTAAAATCTATTCGTATTTATTTGCATTTTCAAAAATATCTATATTTCCTGCAATATTACTGGTTTGTTTTTGTGCAGTGACAAATGTGATGCACTAAAGTAACTGGTACAAGAGGTCATTTATGAACCTTATTCATAAAATATGCAGCATATTGTACATGACACACTTCCCTTTTCAAAATAAATGTCCATTTGTTCTTTGGTTTGAAAAGCAAACTGTATCTATCAGTTGGTGTTTTCACAGGTGTTGATCATCAACTTTTGTAATAATGCTTGATTTATACTGACTAGTCAGCGTCCAGATGTTTTTGGGAGCTGAACTTTTATTGAAGGGCGCTACTGAAATGTCAGCTCACGTCCAGGTTACAGGAGCATTCATAAATGTAAACATACTACATGAAGGGGTTCATACACTTGTAATATCACTTTTTTACAACTTTCTCATGCAATGAGTAAGTTGTCCTTCCTTATCACTTCCAAGTAAAGTTTTCTCTCCATAAAAAAAACCTTGTTTTTGTGCGAGTGATTTATTGTGATGAGGACATATTCCTGCTCTAACAGAGTCTGTGCTGCACTGCAAGAGAAAGATAGAAAGAAAAAGGCTCAGTCCCCAACAAACAGACTGCTCAAACATGTCACAGTGAAAAAAACAGATTTGCTAACGTTGTGTGCTCATCCTGAGATTTGCTTTGGTATAGAAAATTAAGACACTGCTGGAAGGGTACAGACAAACCAGATTTCACTAAGGAGCAGCTAAGAGCTTTAATCCAGACTCATGTCCTCATCTTCATCCTTCTTCTCTTTAGAGTCTCCTTTACTGGCCTGCATGGCTCTAGCAAATGCCTCCACGTCTGACAAACGCAAAAACACCAAATATGAGTATTTACACAGCAACACAAGCAGGTACTTTTCACGTGGCCATTTAGAACTTCGTGCAGCCAGTTGTTTAAATAAATAAATTCTAAATGGCTTGTGGATATGCGTCTCACCTCCCCTGTTGGCAGCATCCACAGCCGCTGCTGGGAGACCAAACTGACTCATTAGAGGCCCGAGCTGCCCGGAGGCCAAGGCACTGCTGAACATACTCATCGACTGAAAGAGAGGATTCACAGACTGTTAGTTTAAAGCGGCAGAGAAAAGACACAAAACAATGTTACAATTACTGTATGTCTACCTGCTGGAACTGAGGTGAGCTAAGTGTGCTCTGGATCTCCTCAACGCTCTGTGGTAAACTCTCTCCAGAGGGGAGAAAGGGCAGCAGACGTTGCTGGACCTCAGCGTTAGTCAGTATGGGAGCCATCATCTCTGGGGTGCACACACTGGCAAGGTCCACTTAAGAAGTAGAGCAGAGGTTCCATTCAGGTTCCAATTTCCCTATTTGCATTTTTATACATTTATTCTGACGGCACTTTAACTACTGCTTTGCGTAAAATGTCTCTGTACTGTATCACTGCCACAGCAGGGTTTCTCCCACGCCTTCAACACCTACTGCCTCTCACCTGCTGATGCCTGAGCGGCTGCTGCTGCCGCCGGGACGTTCATGGTGGCAAGGATGCTCTGAAGGTCACTGAGCTGGATGGGCTGGTGTGGGCCTGGGCTTGCAACAGAGGCTGGGGCCAATGGAGTCTGACCTGTGGCTGGAAAAACACTATGTAAACACTTTAAAAGGGATCATATCTGATTTCTAGACTTTAGCCGTCGCTCCAAACACATCCCCTCCTGTTGCTGCAGCTGTGTCACTCACCTCACGCTTGTTAGCCGCTAGCTGAGAACTGAACATCATTTTGAACTGTAGCATTGGAATATGTGATGTGACAAGGTGGACAGTTTTGTGTGTGTTAGTGATTTAGTTCATGCAGTGGTCTAATGTAGTTTAGCCACATGTTACTGTGACAGAAGACTAGTCTGTTTAGTAGCTGAGCTTGCATAGTCACTGTCTTGCTAAATAAGACTAACGTCTGTGTCTCTCAGACCGTCACAGGGAATAGAGTGAAGCCAGTGAGGGTCTGTCTATCCTCTGGATACCAACGGGCAACTGAGAAAGTCATGTAAAATGTTGCAACAAAAACTGCACCACTGCTGGTGGACGCCATACCAGACGTAAATGCTGTGCGTTTATATAGTGCTTTTCTGCCTTACTGGTCTTCAAGCTTTTCATTCAACCATTCGCACACACATTCACACACCGATGGCAGAGCTGCTCTGCAGCTTTACCTGACACACCGGGGGCAACTTGGGGTTCAGTGTCTTGCCCAAGGACACATGACCGGGGGGAGCCAAAAATCAACCCACCGATCCTATGATTGATGGGTGACTGCTCTACTTCTTAAGCCACTGCCGACCTCAATAAAAACGTGAATGAAAAAAGAACAAAAAAAACAATGACACAATGCATCAACATTAATACTCACGGTAGAACTAAAAGACAGCAACTAGCAGTTGCCGCCCTGTGATGAAGGGAAAACCCCAAACAACTTTTGCAGTGAATCAAGCCCTACTTGATGCACTGCGCAACCACAAAAATAACATAGCATAACTAGAACATAGTTCTATTGTAAGTATAGTTCAATTAATAAACAAATAAAAAATTAGCTAAATTCAGGCAGTACCTGGAGTTGAGGAAGCAGCACTACTAGGTATCACAGCTGAAGCAGCAGGGGTCACTGAGGCGGCAGGGGCCTGAGAGGAACTCGGTCTGGAGGCTCCACCTGACGAAGAAGTGGCTGCAGCAGACTGGCTGCGAGAGCTGAGATGGAAAGATGCACAGAGGGGAGACAATTTAATAAATGATTACAGGTAGCAATAATAAGTGATGTTTTCACAAAATATTATGTTCTCTCAACAGTAAAGAAACTGAGGATGCAAGGTGCCTGTGTTTAGTTTCACCTTGATGAAGAGCTGCTGGTGGCTTGTCCACCACTTCCCAACAAATTAGCAAGTCCTGGTCCAGCTAGAGCTCCTAGACCTACTTTGGCAAACATGTAAAATCATATATTTTGACACGATTCAAATAAATTAAATTCTTAAAAAGTGTAATTAATGACTGTAACACGTCTACTGGTTGAGGATTTAGTAAACGAAGCCTGCTGCTTGGCATTTGACCCTGGTGCAGCCTTCGAGGGGTCAAAATAAAATCAGGGGGCTCTAAGCTCAAAAACCACACAAGGGTTGGATAAAACAGCCGCAGACAGACGATAAATCACAACACGCTTCATCTGGATGAACGGTTGGATGAACTTGTTCATCATAGACCCACACGTGTTTATTGCTTGGATGTAAACCCACCAAGGCTGGTTGATCCAACCCTGGTGTGTGTTTTTGAGCTTTGAGCCTCCTAGTTATCATTTGGGTCGTTTTGACCCCTCGAAGGCCTAGCGAGGGTTAAACACAGAATTTGGATTAGGTTGTTGTTTTAGAGCTCACTTGACTTGAGTGGGTGTTAGTTACAGGTAATATCCAGTCTTGCTCACCTAGGCCACCCAGACCTGTGGGACCCATCAGCTGCATCAGCTGGTTGTGGCTCATATTTCCCAACAGGTTTTGAAGCCCTCCCTCTCCTCCAAGTGCAGAGAGTTCATGTCCGCCGCTGCCTCCACTTCCAGGTGCACCGGGAATGGGAGGGTTGTTGAGGTACTCATTCACCTTACGACAGTAGTCATCGTCCTTGTCAGTCTTTGGTTCCTGATAGAAATAAGGAAAGAGAGAGTGCACTGAAACTAGAGCCAAACTCCACACACATGATTTCCCACAGCCAAAAAGCTGAAACAAAACTTATTTTACAAATACATTTATATATAAAGCTACAGATAGCTTTAGCTTGTGGATATTATTTTCTGAAGTTTGTCCAAGTGTTATGTAGTTATGTTGTCTTACTTTTAAAACTAGGCTGAAACCTTCCTTTCTGACAAAGCTGATGGTTCCAGATGGTTCTGGTTCCTCTGATCCATCTCTTAGTTCAGCTGCTACAGGCTTAGATGCTGAACCTCCTTCATTCACTGAGCTCCTCTGGTTTTCTATCTATTCCATCCACTAACATGCCTCCATGTCCACATGTGACTAACTTTGTCTCTGTTCTCTCCTAGTTGTGTTTCTCTCTTTCTGTCTCTCTCTATTCTCATCTCCAGGTATCGTCAGACTCAGAGTCGTGTGTCTCAGTGTTCAGCTGCTGGTCCAACCATCCTGCCTGAGTCTGTTGCTGTTGTTGTTTTCTCTCTTCTCTATCCCTTCACTTCTACTGGTCAAGGCAGATGTTCGCCCATGTTGAGCCTGGGTCTGCTGGAGGTTTCTTCCTCTATAGAGGAGTTATTTCTCCACTTTTGCAATTATAATCTACAATTCATTGATTGGCAACAATTAAAAGCTGCTCTATGTAGGATTTGTTGGGTTTAGTTGTGTCGGGTCTTAAACCTGACTTGTAAAGTTCCTTGAGATAACTGAATTGGTGTTATAGAAATAAAGTTGAATGTTATTTATAGCAGTAAAAGCATTACAGCCTACTTTGATTCAAACTGTGTGAACACATATGCAAATAGATTATTTTCTCTCACTTTGGGGGATGAGCAAATGCTTACCTGCATCCAAAAGAACAGTCTCTTGGAGCCGGCCTTAAATTTCAGGACGTAAACACGTCCGGTGGTGCACTGGCTTACCCTCTTGAATTCACAGTCATCAGGGAAGATGATCAGGTCCTTGAAGAAAAAAGAAACCGACATTGAAGGACAAAAGGAGAAACAGCAGTTATTTATTACCTTGCTTGCTATGTGAAAGTTCAACTGAAATAAGTATGAGAGTGTTACAATAACAAAGGGCAAGTATGTAGGATTTCCATCTCCAACTCTGAAGAACGATTACTACACCACTAAGTCAAGGGTCCAGTCTAGTCATTACACATTTAATAAGATGTCTGAACAACATTTTCCAGCTCTGGAGTGTTCGTAGCAATTGATAAACTCCTCATAGACCATATGTCTGTCAGACAAGTTAATGAAAAAGGCCTCTCACATCATCCACATTGCCAGTGGTCCTGTCCTTCCAGCAGAAGTGGATCAGGGAGTCATCGGACTGCTGGATGTACACGGTGCCTTTGCGTTTGTCCGGTGTCACCACGTTTCCCTTCAGAGTCATTTTGCCAGCACGAAACTCGACCAGGTACTTGCTGGAGCTTCCCCTGGAGCCGCTCACTAAGCTTGGAAAAAGAGCACCTGACGACATCTTTGGAGCTGTTCAGTCGGGCCTCACCACTACAGAGAGACAACGCAGTCCGGTTTACAAAGCACAGTCATCCTACTGCAGCGTGGTTACTGTTGTGAGAACAACCCAAAGCGACGACACGCAGGAAAGGGGAGACTGTTGAACTCGCAGCTAACAGCAAGAGGGACGACTCACAATTATATGGCAGAATACTTAAACTCACTTATATCCTTGGGTTGCAAAGTTCATTACAGCTAGCTATGCTAGTTGTCAATGCTAACGTTAGCCCATGACTTGACTAAACCGTTGAGCGACGCCAGTCTTCTCTTGGTTCCATGTAACCGTTTCAACTTTAATATTAGACATATTTGTATAAAATTCGAGCAGCAGCTTTCTGTAAACCTTAAGTTAAACAAAGACAACAATCAGTCAAATACCTGAAGTTTTTGGTCGCAGTTTTCTTGAGTGGCGCTGGCTTCCACCGCACCGGACGTCCTGCTATGTCATGAGCGTGCCCGCGGTCACTGGGAGCGCGCAGAGGGAAAGTGGGCGGGATTTCGCGCTCGGATTGACAGTTGGTTCAAGAGTTAGCAGTTAGCTCGGTGGCTACACTACCTGCTGTTTCAATGTTGTAACGTTAGCGGTGTACAAGGAGGCTGGAATGCAAACAGCTTAGAAGAAAACCCGAAGCCACATTGTCCAGGGTTGACAGAAGGTAGGAGTCATAGCGGGTAAATATGGGCCAACATTAGTCCGCTTTGCTGCCCTTGGATTAGTTGGCGAGCTACTAAACACTAATGTTAGTTCCTACCACGCGTATCAGCTGGCGCACAACGCGACGCACTAGCTTAACCAACATGGATGCTGTGCGCTCCTCTAATGCGGCGCCTGCAGATTATCGCCTTAGCTCGGCTTCACTGGCGAGCAGACCGGCATTTTCTAGTTTGGTGCTAGTCACGAACCGAAATCACTACAGACGGGGCTACGTGAGGTTGGTCTCGGATCTCCGGGCGTCTAAACGAATATTGAGGCTGATTTCAGTCAATCACGTGTAACAACGGCGGGGTCGCGCTTTCTGCGGTTTATTACCAAGTGAGAGAGGGGACGCGTTGATTTAGAGGCTGGCGTCTTTGGAAATGTTGGGCAGGTGACTCTTCGCCTTCCAATGTGACGAATGTGTTTCCTCAAAGTAATTTCGACTGACTATTGCTGCCACTGCGAGTTCTAAGCAAGTAGGCGAGGCGTGGATTGCAGTGGGATCTTTAAGCGGATATCGCTGCCTACAGCCAATCTGTGTCAGCTGGAGGTTTATTCTGCCTTAACCTTAACAACGCGGAGCGTCAGCTGATTCTCCAAACTGGTGAGGCGGTGCATGCTGTGTGTGACACGTCTATTCAGTCTCAGTGTGTGTATCCGTGGAAGCCGTCATTTCATTTGACCATGTAAAAGACAGATTAGAGTCAGCGAAACTAATAACGGTAAAGATACAAACTCCGCTCATTTCACACTTTAATAGATTAATTTAGCTGTGGCAGCTTCTTTTCAGTGTCTGTCTGACCCAAGAAAACCTCAAATCAACCTCCAGCCAAGCTTTGCTTTGACTCAGTTGGTATTGATACTTGTGCCCTCACACAGGATTTGTATTTAGTTCGATTTTCAATTCAACTTTATTTATATGGCGCCAATTCACAACATCAGTTATCTCAAGGCACTTTACAAGTAAGGTTTTAAGAACTTACACAACTAAACCCAACAATTCCCACATAGAGCAGCTTTGAATTGTAGCCAATCCAGAAATTGTACATTTAAATAGCAACAGTGGAAAAACTCTATAGAGGAAGAAACCTCCAGCAGACCCAGGATCAGTGGGAGAACATCTGCCTTGACCATTAGAAGTGAAGGGATAGAGAAGAGAGAAAACAACAACAACAACAGACACAGACTCAGGATGGTTGGACCAGCAGCTGAACACTGAGACACACGACTCTGAGTCTGACGATACCTGGAGATAAGAATAGAGACAGAAAGAGAGAAACACAACTAGAGAGAACAGAGACAAAGTTAGTCACATGTGGACATGGAGGCATGTTAGTGGATGGAATAGATAGAAAACCAGAGGAGCTCAGTGAATGAAGGAGGTTCCAGCATCTAAGCCTGTAGCAGCTGAACTAAGAGATGGATCAGAGGAACCAGAACCATCTGGAACCATCAGCTTTGTCAGAAAGGAAGGTTTCAGCCTAGTTTTAAAGCAGAGAGGGCGTCTGCTGCTAGAACCTGAACTGGAAGCTGGTTCCACATAGAGGAGCTTGGAGCTAAAGGCTCTGCCTCCCGTTCTACAGGTAGAAACTCTAGGAACCACCAGTAGACCAGCTCTGAGAAGCAAGGTTCTGTTGGAGCAGAAGGAGCCATGAGGTCTCAGACCAGATGGAGCTTTATTATGAAGAGCTGTGGACGAGGAGAAGAATTTAATTCTATCCTAGATTTGACAGGACAGAGAAGCTAATGTAGGAGAAATGTGACGTCTCTTCCTGAGTCCAGTCAGACTCTGGCTGCAGCATTTTGAATTAATTGGAGGATTTTCAAAGAGTTATTGGGACAAACTGTGAGTAGCGAGTTACAGTAGTCAAGCCTATAGGTAACAAATGCATGGATTCATTTTTCAGCATCACTCTGTGAGAGGATGCTCCTAATTTTAGCAATATTCCTCAGGTGGAAGTAGGTGGTTCTAGAGATTTCTTTAATATATGATGAAAAGGACAGATCTTGGTCAACAATGACACCAAGGTTCCTACAGTAGAACCTGAAGCTAACGTTGTGTCATCCAGAGGAACAATCTGATTCAATAATGAGTCTCTGTGGTTTTAGCACCAATTATAATAAATAACCTCAGTTTGATCTGAATTCAGTTGTAGAAAGTTATGGGACATCCAGGATTTGATATCATTTAAACAAGTTTAAATGTCCTCTGCTTAAGGCTGCGGATCTGAGTTGGACCATGGATCCAATCTCCTCTGATTCACTGGCTTCTTCTTCAGAGGATCTACAGAGTCTAAAACTGTAGCATCATCAACAAGACAATCTACCTGCTCATGATTCAGATGACTGCTCTCCTCTGTGTAGCTACAAGGGAATGAGACAAAAGATGATGAATCATCTCCTTAAATCTAACAACAGCATCATCAGATAAACATCTGCTGTAATAGAACTTATTCCAACTGTTGTCAGGTCTGTTATGGTAAATTCAAATGTTATTAAGAAATGGTCAGATAACAGAGGGTTTAGAGGGAGAACTTTTAAATGATCAATCTCAACCCATAAGTCAGGACAAGATCGAGAGTATGATTAAGACAGTGAGTGGGTTCATTCACACGCTGACTAAAACCAATAGAATCCAGTAGTGAATTAAATGCAATGTTGAGACAGTTACTGTCAACATCTACATGGATGTTAAAGTCGCCCACTACAATCACTTTATCTGTGCTGAGAACTAAGTTAGATAAAAACTCAGAGAATTCAGTTAAGATCTGAATATGGACCAGGAGGACGGTAGACAACACAGAACACAACTGGTTTCTGGGTTTTACAGTCTGAGTGAGAAAGGCTCAGAGTGAGGCTCTCAAAAGAATAATAGTTATGTTTAGGGCTAGGAATTAATAGATCTGAGTTATATATTGCTGCTACTCCTCCACCTCTACCTGAGCTTCTAGGAATATTTAGTGTGGCCGTCTGTGTGTGTATAGATAGTGACACTAATGGAAAACATGGCTTTGCTTTTGCTTTGTGACTTGTGAAACAAAAGGAGCATAATAAGGAAAACAGTCGCAGATGTGTTTACTAGCAGTAGTTCTGTACTTTCGAATGTAAAACATTCCTCCGGTAATTAAAAACAAGTTCACTTTCGCTTAATAGTAGTTACAGGGAGCCAGACACGGCCAAGTCAGGTTAAAATGTGTCTGGTGTCTAATCCTCTCTAGTTTAATGGTCAAAGAAGTCAGGTGAACTTTACTCTTCTTGTGAAATGGTGTTTTCTGTTGCTAATGTCTAGAATGAGTTGTTTAGTTTCACTTTAGAGCGGTTTTTAATCTCATTGGCATCAGAAAGCTGGGCTAGTAACCACACCCCGAGCTTGTCAGGAGGTGTGTCTCACTGTGAGTAAACCAAAATGGCAAAGCCAGTGTTCAAACGAGAGAACAGATCTTCTGAAGAAACAGCCTTTGGCTTCGGGTCATGAGCATGTCCTCTGGATGGGACACTGTCAATGCAAGTCAGATTGAAATGTCCAATGTTCGTGTTGACTTTCCTTCCCCTGCTACCTCACATTTCGTGTTTCTCCTTTTCAACCATTGCTTTTGTTTTTCTCCATCTTGAGCCTTCGTGATGAAGATTCGTCTGCTCTATCACTTGGATTTTCCTAGAATAGTCTTTGTACCTGTCAGTTCTCTTCATCTCTCAGCTTTGACACCTGACACATTTATTCCTTGTTTATTACCCAAATCGATTAGCTGACTTATTGTTCAGCACTAAATCAACCAAACGTACAGACTCCATCTTCAAAGCCTTATGTTCACACCCAGTGTAGCGTCCAGGTCTTATCTGTGTATTTGCGTAAATGCTGTCGCAGAGCGTGTAGGAAGTTGGTAAACAGGTTGGATTGGCTCTTTAATATCACAGTAGCAATGGGCCAAGACGCATAGTCAATGAGGAAGCAGGCTACAGGGCTGCGTGCGTGGCTGCGCTCATGAGGGTCATTCACATGTTGGTTACCTGTCTGCAGGTCTGCACGTTGTTCTCAGAGTGGTTGTTGAAGTTGGCGGGTCAGGCTTGTTTTATTGTCCTGAACTATCAGTGGGTAAATGAGTGAACATAAGCGTCATATGGTATTGTGATCAATAATCAAAAGTAGCTGACCAGCAAATCTGGCACAGACACTATTTTATGCCTAATCCTGTACGGCCGTCTTCATCTTGCAGTGGGTGCAGCACGTCACATCATCTTTTCTGCCCAGCAGAAGTCAAAATAAAGCATTTTTTAATGACACCTGAGGAAATATGCAGCAACCAGAATAATGCATTTATTACACACACTGCACACACTTCATTATGCCAGTGCTTGTGAGCAGTTTAAGTTAGACATAGGTCTAACCAGCAGATCTAAGGCTGTTGGATCTGCAGGTCGGTTTATGACTTTTGTTGACAGATTCTGATAAATCTTTTCTCTAATGGTTATGATTTTATTGGTAAAGAAATTCATAAAGTCGTTGCTGCTGAGATTTAAAGGGACACTAGGCTCAACACAGCTATGACTGCTTGGCCTACATGAGCCGGCAATGATGATGTACAGTATCAACATTTTGGACCAAAACCCACATGAAAGGATAAAATGTTATACAGATGTTATGAATAAGAACAAATCAAGTATAATTGACATAACAAAGCAATACGCATCAAGAATAGGCCACAGGCGTTTTTTTGTGCTACTTATCACACATTGACATCCAAATCAATTCAATTTTATTTAATAGCGTCAATTCACAACATCAGTTATCTGAAGACCTGACACAACTAAACCCAATGAATCCCACGTAGAGCAGCTTTGAATTGGAGCCAATCAATACATTGTACATTTTAATAGCAACTATAGAGGAAGAAACCTCCAGCAGACCCAGGATCAGTGTGGACGAACATCTGCCTTGACTGGTTGGAGTGAAGGGAAAGAGACACAACAACAACAACAACAACAGACACAGGCAGGATGGTTGGACCAGTTTATACAGGAAAGTAAAATACAGACCTTTAAGTCTTCAAACAAAACCTATCACAAGTCACAATGAGACAAAAATTGATTATTTTCACACAAAAAATCCCAAAAATAAACTGTGGCCACTGATCAAGCCTGTAAGTTCTGAAACATGTCCAATGAACAGGTGTAATCAGGGAAAAACTATTTGCATCAAACTGCAGGTATAGTTACACCTGTGTGTGTGTGTGTGTGTGTGTGTGTGTGTGTGTGTGTGTGTGTGTGTGTGTGTGTGTGTGAGCGTGCGTGTGCGCTTTGTTGTGCCATCCATCTCTTCCTCCCAGAGGGGGCCCGGCCCGATTCGGCTGCTGCAGCTCTTCCTGGGGGGTAGGGTGTGGCCGTCTTTGTGGGTCATCTGCCCGTTCCAGTTGCTAGGCTTCTCCTTGCGGACCCCTTCGCTTGTACTGGTGCCACTCTCCATGCAGGGATTATTTAAGTGCCAGGTGCTTTTATTTTTAGGGGATTCGTGTGATTTATTTATTTAGGTTTTTTAAGAAGTGTCTTATTGTGGAGCGTAATATGTAACCGTCACTGAGAAAAAGCACTTATGTATTTTGATCAAGAACTTGTAATATCTGATATCATATTGGTGAGACCTATGACATGAGCCCAGGAATGACAGCAAGCAGGGAGGAAGGTCAAAGTTATAAAGTTATACTGCTGGGGTTTGTGCTGGCCAGTGGTTCATCCTACTGTAGAAGAAGCTTGAGTAAGCGACAAAATGGTTGCATTGAACTAAATATGTTGCTAATTTAAAGCTATCAGTTTAGTTCAGGTGCACAATGTAAACATGGATATGCCATACTATGATGAAAAATAGCGTTTTATTAGTATGTATGAGCAAAAAGTAAACGTGTACACTGGGAATGTAAGTGGCGCATTAAGGTATTACGTTCCATTATTCTGCCTTGGCCATTCCTTTGTGCTAAAAGATTAATTGAAGTTAAAATGCATCCCATCATATAATATATGCAGAATTATTTTGACAGTATGGGGTAGAAAATTTGCAGAAAGCAAGGTTCCTTGAAGGAAAGCAAAGATGGCACCTGAATTTTAATGTATTAACTTTGTTAATGCTCTTTCATTTACCTCTTTCTGGCTGACAGGTGAAAGTTAGTGAGTGAGGGCGCGAGTGACAGAAGGATCTCAACAGAGTGGCCATGGATCATCAGAGACAGAGGACTCTCTCCACATCAGGAGAATCTCTCTACGCTGTGCTGGGAGTTGACAAGAACGCCACAACAGAGGACATCAAGAAATGTTACAGGTATATGTAACACGAATGTTCTACTGCAGTTACAGTATCACCACTAGAGGGAGACATAGGCCAGTCAGGACCTTTTAAATGGGTCAAAGGATCGTAAGTACAAGCCTCGAAGACCCAACAAGCACTTACCCAAACATTCCGGCTTCAAGTAGAAGTACCTCTTGGAGTTCTTTCCTAAGATAAATACAAAGTACAAGACTCAGCTTGGACAAGTTTTCAAAGGAGAAAAAACAATAAACAAACGAGGACAGTAATGATTGAATGATGACTAATTGTACGAAAATAGTGTGAAACGCAACAGTAACATCAGATTTTTATGATGGCCACCATAATAACACGTGTTACATCCCTTGCGGGGTCTTCTAGGGGTCAAAATGAAAACAGGGGCACTCAAAGCTCAAAAACCAGGCAAGGGTTGGATCAAACGGACGATAAATCACAACACGCTTCATCTGGATGAACGGTTGGATGAACTTGTTCATCATAGACCCACACGTGTTCATTGCTTGGATGTAAACCCACCAAGGCTGGTTGATCCAACCCTGGTGTGTTTTTGAGCTTTGGCGCCTCCTAGTTTACAGTGGTTAAGAAACCATTCTTAAAATGGAAATGTGGCCAATACCAACGTCTGTAATCCCATATAATGGCAGACGACAGCTACGGGCAACTTCTCCCATCAACCCAAGCTGTTGAGTGGTGACGTTTTGCTTTATTAGTCTCGCAGTTTCATCCAACGTCGGTGTTTACTGTCCTGTCCCACACGGGAGGACGCCACGGGGAATCCCACTTTATTTGTGCACGCGTCTCTCAGCAGATCCGGCAGAACCTGGTTTTACTGGGCTGTACTCTAACGATGGTAAAGCACTTTATGTTTTAGATATGTACATTTTCTTCTTACATATTTTACTCTTGTTTTGTAATTATTGTAACTTCTTTTCCAACTGTCTCTCTGCTGCTGCTGGGTCACCAGAATTTCCCCACTGCGGGATAAATAAAGTCCTATCGGCCTATCATCATGTAGTGTCGTCACTGTTCAGGCTGTTTAACGGCAGGTCGTCCTGTCTGAGGACAACGGTTCTGTCACAACACGCTGATTAGCTCCAGGTGTTTGAGAAACACAACGTTATCCTCTTACCAAATCCAAAAACCAAGTCTTTGTCAGTTGTTTGTTATACTGATTATTTCACGTGTTAAAAAGCGGTGCTTCATTGTCACACGGTCAGCGTTTATTCCATCTGTATTTCTACAAACAATCAATACGCGTCTTGTTTGGTTGGGGTATCCTGTCTATGAAGACGTAACTCAGTCGTGAGGCTCCTTCTCGGTTCATATCAAACACGTGTCTAGTTCAGTTTGGTCTGGAGGCTTTGACTTAACTGGTGTTGTCGCGTCAGACAAGCTGCACTGACTTTGAACGTGTTCTGTGCTGTTTTCTGTCTTTGCAGCACATTGTGCCACAGTAATAATCATCTGTGAGAAACGTAGACGTTCTGTTGGTAAATAGTTTAAAGGAAGCTTGAATCAAGCATCTTTACTAATCAAGTTAATCGTTCCAGTCCAGTTTGAAGTAGTTTCAAGATGTTTGGTTAAAAAAAAAAGTTAAAGCCGTCTGTGATGTTTCCTAATACGATTGCTTTGATTGCTTTGTTTTAGGAAACTGGCTTTGAAGTTTCACCCAGATAAGAACCCCGACAACCCAGAGGCCGCTGAAAAGTTTAAAGAAATCAACAATGCCCACTCCATCCTGACTGACGCCACCAAGAAGAACATCTACGACAAATATGGCTCGCTGGGGCTCTACGTGGCAGAACAGTTTGGAGAGGAGAACGTCAACACTTACTTTGTTCTGTCCAGCTGGTGGGCCAAGGTAACGTGGGCAGGACAGAGCTTGATAAGATGGTGAAAGATGATGGAATCTATGTCACTTTCAATTCTGTACCCGCATACGAGCTTTTCATCACGGTACTGTTCGCTTGTTTGACAGTATTTGGACGAGCATGTTCATATTTTCTAGAATAGCTTGAATACGGGACCAATTATTTACTGTTTATCTGTCTGACTCTACTAAACTGTGTTCATCAGTTATTCAGCTCTTTGCTCTGTGTCCCTTTTTCCTTCCACAGGCCTTGTTTGTTTTCTGCTGTCTGGCCACAGGATGTTATTTCTGCTGCTGCTTGTGTTGTTGCTGTAACTGTTGCTGTGGTAAATGTAAACCTCGGCCGCCCATGGACCAGGAGCCTGAGTTCTATGTCTCCCCTGAGGACCTGGAGGCTCAGATGACTGCTGAAGAGAGAGGTGAAAATTGACTATAGGCTGCTGTTCACCACTGTTTTAAATTCGGTTTTGAAGTTCCTCACAACACAGTTGACGTTAACGTGTGTGTTCTGGTCTTCTCCTCAGATGGAGCAGAGCCCATTGTGGTGCAGCCGTCCTCAGCCACAGAAACCACCCAGCTCACCTCCGATGCCCATCACAGCTACAGGACCGAGTCATACTAGATACACACACACGTTATCATAGTATCCACCGATTCCCTCACAGCCCTACCATGGACTCAGTACTAATAGTAATAACGCATTTTCTTATCAGGCCATCGCCAATTTTCCAGTCACCCACAGCAGTAATTATTATTTACACACACACACTAGCATATATTACACAGTATCACCCTCTCTGAATTTCCTTCTTAAGTGGTGTGAGGGGAGACGACAGAACAAAAGCTGGAGGCAAAGAAACTGAGCAGTTCTTTGACTCTGGTGAGACAGAGTCGCACAGCTCAGCCTAGTGTGGTATCACTTCACCCACTTCAGGGGTTGTAGTTAGGAGTAAAAAATAGCTAAACGGATCCCTGTTATTGCAAATAATTCAGTTCCAGCTCCAAGTATATAAATGTCCCTGGGGTGGACCAGCGACCTGTCCAGGGGAACCTGGCCCCAATCAGCCCCAGCAGCCAGGCCAGCACGCTTACCAGGACTAAATCCGTTCAGAAGATCCCTTTTGTTTGGAGGAGGACAACATGGCAACTAAATGATTACACACTTACCTATGGAACAACAAGTTTTTTCTAATTATATTTTACATTCAATTAAAGGTTAGCCCTGTATTCGAACATACTACATATAAGTTGGTTATTGAGCAGCGTCTGGAGGAAGCGTAAACAGAGAAAGCCAGTACCGGATGGTTTCTAGATTTGTGTTGGTCTCTGCTGTCAGATGAGAAAGCAGCCGTCTCCTTTTAGCCTGCTGGGACACATGTAGGCTGCTCTCTCAGCTCCGTGCTGGCTGGAAATAGGTCAGTGTGTTTGTTCAGCGCTGGGTGGGGGTGGAGGTGTTTATTCGTCCTCGGTCCTCTCCTGAACCTGTCAGCATGGAGAGGGCAGCTCGCAAAATCAGACAACACATCCTCACCCCGTGAAGTAAATGTACACATACAAGCTTTACCAACGAAGCATTCGCCTTGATCAGCCTGTCGGCTTTGTCTGTCACCCAGTGGCGTAACGTTGCAGGACTAACCAGCTGAGAGCGTGTTCGGTTCTCCCGTCTAAGGAGACGCTGTAAAGCCAACAGCTGCTGGGAGTCTTAACCAGCTTTGGCACAAGTGACCAAGGCTGAACACACACCTAATCCTCCTGAATGTTAACTACCACTGGTGCAGTTTGCTCCTTTGAGTCTGTAAACATAGTCAGTTATTCGTCATTCGTCATCACTTGATAATAACAGTATCTCACTGTGGATTTACCGCAGCCCTGCTTTGCTCTCGTCTCCTTTCTCCTCCACACTGAACATCAACACGCTATCTTACGTGCTGTGGGATCCACAAAGTCCAGTTCTACTGTACGAGTTCGTAGAGACACACAGACACTGGTTCAGCCCCTTGTTTCTAGACACTATATATACATGTTGTGTAAACTGTAAGTTTAGGTTTTCACTGAAATTGTTTTGAAGGATTCATATTTGAGCTTTAGGTTTTTTCTTCCAATGTGTCTCATAGATTATTTACATTTGTTGTCTTTGTTTTTCTTATTTATGTTGTTAATTAAGGGAAAATAATATCCAAAGGTTTTTGTTTGTAGCAGCATTTCTATAGATGATGTCATGTTATAGATGAACGTCATTGGTTGTTAGCCCTCTGGCTCTAGTATAGTAGAAAAGTTGCCGACATTATGTCAACTTTTCAAAGAGGCCATGTTTGCTTAATTTGTGGTTTTTAATGTTATTGTGAAATAGTCTCGGTCTATTTAAAAATCCAGAAACAGCTTATTTTCATTGTTGCTTCTAATGTCTTCTAAAACTCTGAAACAAAAAAATACTTCCACTCCCTAAACACGCAAAACTTGAAAGCATGTCACTGCTAACCTGACTTGAAGCTTGAAGTATCTCAGCAGACACGGGAAGTAGAATTCACTCATTTCTTCTACATATGTTCACCTCGGTTGCCATTTTTTAAACATGGACTCAATCGTCAATACAGCATAATAATGTCCCTTTGATATTTTTAAAAATATACATTGAAGCAGGTCAACATTTACTACGTCTTCAATTGCCCGCCCACAAATAGTTTTGGCATATCATGCGAGTGCAGTAAAAACACACAAATTCTAAAAGATGTCTGACTCTAGGTTCACAGAAACCTCTCAAACGTCCTAAAATCCCTCTGTTTGAGGCAGCGAAAATACAATATTAACAAATCAAGTGACTAAAGACCTGTAACGTATGCACTACTTTAGGAAAACTGAGGTTCCGTCTGATTTTTAGTCCTTGTTTAGTTTTATTTTAATTGGTGTATCCAGGCAGATGCTGAATTTCAAGGCTCTCTTAGATGTTTTTTATGACCTCATGACTTTTTGTGCTTTGTGTCCTGTGATCACTTGACCACTGAAATGATGCGCTGTTAACTCCAACTCAATTAATTAGCTTTTTCTCATTTTGCTCTGTTGATGAAACGTGCAGCAGGAATGAAATGTGGAATCAGTCTTCTCCTGAGTCCACTTCCATTTTCAGACCTTAAACAACGACATATTGTGACTGTAGTAACCAGGTGAAGGACTATGGAAGCATTACTTTCTTTCTGTTAAGTTTTTAAAACTGATTAGTCGCTAGTTGGTCTTTGAAGGTGTGGACCACTCTGATGATGAAATGGCAAATGTGCCACATAGAGACGTACACGTTGTCTGTTTTTAGCATGAACTGATGTTGTTTGAATCTGTCAGGAACATGAAGTGTGTATTGTCGTAAAATAAATGCTTCTGATGCTACAGTCCCTCTTCCTTTGATTGTGTTAGTGCTGTTAGTATCCCATGAAATGTTAAGGTGAATGTCGTCCAACTCTCCAATAAGTCTCCTCGGTGCTTCGCTCTCTGTGCGTCGCCTCTGCGTTCGCTTGCTTCTCCAGATTTGTAGAGAGAGGAACTATGAGTTTTGCGAAGTAAGTTCTTAAACCCAGCCTCCAGCTCATAGTTGTCATAGTAAGTTCTCACACAGTCTGTGCAATTGGGTCCTGCCTCCTGTTAGTTAAGGTGTAGCTTAACCTTGCTTGTCAGCTTGCCAGTATGTTTTAATGGGTGAAAGAATAGAGACAATCGGCCTTTTATAGCAGAGCCTCTTGGTAGTTTGTCTGAGACTCCTAACAGCAGCAAGCTTTTAAATGCGTAATTACTGAGAGCGAATTAGTCTAAGAGTATTAACCCTAATAAGGTTTTTCTCCATCGGTGTCTAGTTAAATATCCTACACTCAGGTAAACATTAGTTTGGGAAACGTTTTTGACATTTTTACTGATGTTCCACTCTTGAAACACTGGCAGCCTGTAAATAACTTGAGGTGCAGTAGAACCGTGTGGAACATCATCTCGTTTGTAATAGATTACATTTAATAAGCAGTCTTGCGAAAAAAACAAATGAATGTGTAACCCAATTCCCAAGTGAATTAACACACAGTATGCAACCAAACCTATGTTGAGCGGGAACACGCTAAGGTTCACTCATTTCAGGACATTAAATGTGTGAATGGGAAATATTTCCTGCAGAGACATGACACTTTTCAGACTAAGTGAGAACGCGTGCAAAGGGAAGTAATGTGCATGTGGTTCTGAAAACTGAAAGAGGACTCGTGTGCATGTAACAGGAGAAAGAGCAGTGGCTGCATGGCCTCAATCCGTCCACATACCACCGCAGCCTGATATGGTGGGAGTGGGTGTGTGCGACTAGAGACATTTACTAAAGGACAACATTAACACTATCAACATTATCCACTTACATAAAAATGTACATAGTTCTATACGAATAATTTCTTGTACTGTTGGTACTGTCTGTCTGTCTGTCTGTGTGTGTGTGTGTGTGTGTTGGGGGATTGGGGTCGTTTCAGAGGCTCTGGGCTGCAAACTGACACTTTCCAACCGATATCACTCCCCCTCGTACCACTGTCTCACACACGCAGACACACTTTGCTGTGGATGGCGATGACACTGTGAACAACCGTACTGGAAACAGACAGTCCTCTGTCCTAACAACCTGACTGAGCGCACGGAGCCACAACAGCTGAACACGAGTCAGAGCCTGCAGACTCAGACCTGCTGTACCTCTGGAACTGACTTCAATCTTTGGGTGTTTCAGTGTTGATTTTACACCAGAAGACAAACTGTCACTTAGGCTTTGCTTAAACTCCCTCGCTGAGAGAGAAGAGTGTGGTGGGAATCCCCATCTCCTCTCTGATTCAGAAAAATGTGGCCAGCTGAGAAAAGATAAGCAAAGTGCATCAAGGCTCAGCTTTGACTGGACACAACCAGCAGATGCAGAAAGAAAGGTAGGGAAGCCGGTTCGGAAACTGTTCTCACTTATTGTCTTTTCACTTTTGTCCACTTTTGTTTCAGTCTTATATCTTTACCCGAATATTTTTGGCTTGATCTAGCCAGAGTATTAAAAGCCAACTGACTCATCAGTTAGACCTTTGCAAACTTATGCTACGCAGCCAAACCGTTCTACAGGTCGCTATGGTGCTTAATTTTAAGGAAGTAAGGATCTGAAATATTTTACCATATGAAACTGTGATTATATTAGGTCATGAAGACATAATCTAGAATAATCTCATTTGTCATCTATGTTATTTAAGGTGAGTGGATGTTAAAGAGTAATGAAACATGAATAATGTAAATGTAGTTAACTAGTAGCAGCTGATAAACATGCAGTGATTCCAGTTCACTCTGACAAACAGACAGAGCTGCTGGCTAACGGATCCGACTGGTATCAGCAGGACGAGGCCATGTCGGTGCCGATGGACCTGAGCTGCCTGCACGGTCGCAGGGGAGCAGACCGCGAGGCTGCACTGGCAACGCTGGAGAAACAGCTCATGTGTCCCATATGCCTGGAGCTCTTCAACAAACCGGTGGTCATCCTGCCTTGTCAGCACAACCTCTGCAGGAAATGTGCCAACGAGCTCTACCAGGTCTGTGAGACAACGCACTGCTGATACCGGATGTCTAGACCCACAGTGTGACTGTGGTTCCCCTTGAACCGTCACAGACAGAGTGTGAGTGTAGTGACACAATGCTTGGTGGTGAAGGGTTTAAGGTTCTGTGACCACGTGTGGTGGATTACCAGGCTCTAAAACGGGACTTGATGTTTATATCACCTGCCATGAGCTATATTTATGGCCATTGTTCACACAGTTCAGCACAGTGTAAAGTGAGGCTTGGCTGTTATATTTTATATCTACACGTTTCTGTCACAGCTACAGTACGTCCCTGACTTATATACAGGAAGTGTTGGTAAATATTTGCCTTCAGGCATCTTCACAGTGGCTTTATTCTGTAACTAAAGATGTGATGTGTGAAGTGTGGGCCTTCGTTATTTTAGAATGTTTCCAAAAAATATGGCATTCACCATAAGGAGCGATGAGGTCTTTGAGATAAGATGGAGCTTTATTATGAAGAGCTTTGGAGTTTTAAACTCTATCCTAGATTTCACAGGACAGAGAAGCTAACGTAGGAGAAATGTGATCTTTTCCTAATTCAAGTCAGACTCTGGCTGCAGCATTTTAATGAACTGGAGGCCTTTTAGTTTTTGTCATTGTAGGATGAGCTTATTTACACACTGGTTACCAGGTTTAGGTCTGAGAGAAGAACCCACAGGGAAGGTCTGGTCTACGGTTACCAGCAGCAGGTTGGGGGCAGTCCAGAATCAGGCAAAGGCTCAAGTCTTGGTTTGGTCCAGGGTCTAAAGAGCAGGACCAGTATTAGGTTACGGACTAGTAGACCGGTGTGGTGGTTAGCACTGTCGCCTCACAGCAACAAGGTCCGGTTCGATTCCCTGCATGGAAGATCTAAAAAACACAGTGAAACATCTGTGATGTGCTACATGTGATTATTAACATGTGCCAGGATTTCACACATCCTGCTCTGGTGACGCTGATGAATAATATGGCTGCTAATTGCTGGATTTCACCTCCAACTGCTGGGCCTTAAAAGCTGTGTGCTTTTGTTCAGCCCTCCCTGTTCCAGGCTCGGACCACCATGCTGGTGAACAGCGGCCGTTTCCGATGCCCCTCCTGCAGACACGAAGTGGTGCTGGATCGCCACGGCGTCTACGGCCTTCAAAGAAACCTGCTGGTGGAGAACATCGTTGATGCGTACAAAGAGGAAGTGGACAATCACACTGCCACAAGGTAAGGAGGGATGAAAAGTGAATAGTCTGCATTAATAGACACACACCTGAGCACCGGCGGCTGTTTTCTCTCTCCAGATCGACCCCTGCTCCTCCACCTCCTGCTGAGTTGACATGTTCAGACCACGAAGGTGAAAAAGTGAACATCTACTGTCTCAGCTGTCGGGTCCCCACCTGTTCTCTTTGTAAAGTGTTTGGTGCTCACCAGTTCTGTCAAGTGGCTCCTCTCACAGAAATCTGTCAGCAGCAAAAGGTATGTGAAACCCTCAGCAACGTGTGTGGAGATTCCCATTAACTGCTGCATAATCTGCTGCGTCCCACCCCTGCTACAAAGGCAAACCTGCCACGGTGCTGATGTACTCAGTTGTTTGGTTCCTTCTTTGGTTAAAGTATGGAAGAAGGTCTTGTAGCCATCAGTTCCTGGTGCTTTGTGGGTCTGAAGTCTGGAATGTCCTTCGTTCTTTCCATGTTTTAATCTCCGCTGTAAACGTTTTATTTTGGTGTCCAACATACAATTTGTTTCCTGCTTACACACTGCAAAGTTGTTGTATTTGCTTTGTGATAGAGGTCTTTATAGCAATTCTTAAATATGTCTGGAGTAGATTATTTTTCTGATCCTTTCAGGGTCCGTGGTCTATTTTCTTCATCATCAAGTGTATTTAATTCTATCTTAATCTCTCTTTTTTAATTTCCCTGCAAAGTAATCACTTCTTTCTAAGCTTTTTCTATTACAAACTTCCTCAGTCTCCTCAGAAAATACAGCCAATGATGAGTTTTCCTGGTGATAAAGTGTAATGACCAGGACGTATCCTCTTAGCGTAGCTTCACTTCACTTTCATTTACCTGCTCTGCCTCAGTGTTGTCATGTGCACAGGGTACAGCAGGTCTGTGGTCTCTGTGTTTTCCTTGTCCAGGTGGTTGACAGTTGTGTGTACTGCTATAGCAGTTTCACCATCTGTGGCTCTATTTTCTCCATAAGTTGTAGGGGCCCAGTGTATCAGGGAGGCAGACCTAAGTTTTGACAACACGCTTTGAGACAGATCAAGATATGAAGTTGGTCAGTGCATGGTGTCATCAGGCCCAGTGCTTTATGTCTCACTATCCCTGTGTTGTGCAGGTTCAAATGCAAAAGCTGTACATTCTGTTAATTACAACATTCAAGGGATTAATCAAGTCAGTTTCCTTTTTGTTAGGATGAGCTGAGTGAAGGAGTCAGTTCTCTGCAGGCAGTCAACTACAAAATCCAAACTTTGATCACTGAGCTGGAGGAGAGTTGCTGTAACATAGAGGTTTGTGTAATATTGGCAACAAATGTGAAAAAAAGTGAATACGTTCTTCTATATGCAAAACTCATTTGCCTTCACTTGTGTCTATTCTGCTCTGTGTAGGACAACTGTAAGACTCAGAAGCAGAGTGTGTGTGAAAAATTCAGCCGCATGTTCTCCATCTTGGAGGAGAGACAAAAGGTCAGACTTCACTTTTATCCATTGAGCAGTAGTACAGTTGCAAGAAAAAGTATGTGAACCCTTTGGGTTTACATGGATTTCTGTATAACAATAGAAAAACACAGTCTGCTTAAACTAATGCTGCACAAATGATATGTTTTCATGTTTTTATTCAACATAACGCGTAAACAAGAGCTAATTGGAGCCAGGAGTCAGTCAGTGTGATGAGGTTGGACGTGTTGGTTAAAGCTGTCCTGCCTATAAAACCAGTTTGAGTTTACTGTTCTCCAGAAGCATTGATGTGAACCAAGCCTCACACAAAGACTCTGAGAAGACCTACGACCAAGAAGCACGAAGCTGGAAAGGCTCACAACAGCATCTGTGAAAGCCTTGATGTCCACGTGTCCACGGTGAGACAGACTGAAGCTCAGCTCTGTAGCTACTCTCCCTGGACCTGGTCGTCCTGGAAAGAAGACTGAGACACAGAACGTCAGCTAAGACTCACAGGAATCTGACACATGATGACAATCTACAATAAGTAAAACATTAAACCAGAATATGGGAGGAACCACGGAGGAAGAATTTTTCTGGACATCAGTATGTCCAGAAAAATACTGCAGCACATTTGAAGTTTGCTAAAGAGCAGCTGGATGATCCACAGAACCACTGGCAACACATTCTGTGGACAGATGAACCAAAACTGAGTTGATGGAAAGAAGACACAACACTATGTGTGAGAACAAAGACCCAGCTCACCAACATCAACATCATCACTGGAAACATGGTGGAGGAGCATCATGCTTTGGGGCTTTGCTGCCTCAGGGCCGTTGAGCAGGTCTGATCTGCAGCTACAGGAAACGTTTGGTTGAGGTTGTTGGTCGACCAGTTATTAAGGCCAAAGCTTCACATACTTTACCACCTGCTCTGAGAATGTTCACGTGTTATGTTCAATAAACGCATGAAAACACATCATGTCTGTGCAGTATTAGTTTCAGCAAATGGGTTTTTCTATTGTTGTGACTTAGATGAAGATCAGAACATTTATGATCTATGCAGGAATCCATGAAATCCCAGAGGATCACAGACTGTTTCTTGCAGCTGTATATGAGGGAAACAGTAAAGTATGAACACATGCAATTTTTTTGGTTGACCATGAGAAAAATAAAACAATGCCTTAAATTTAAAAGTTCAGACGAATAAATAAAACCTTCCTAAATTCAGAGTTCTGGCACAAAAAAGAAAATTACCTTGATTTTAAAATTTCATAGACAAAGAAATGGCATAAAGGTGACCTCTTTTTTTAGCAAGGTTTTATTTGTGCTTTTATATGTACGGCCGTGTTTGGTTTTTGACATGATATTTTTTCTAATGGTCAAACAAACAATTGAATATGTACCTACAGGCCACAGTAGTAAAGGCATCAATTTTGCTTTAATTGTTGATACTGCATCATTATCTGAAAGGCAATGACTCAGCAAATCAGCTCTGAGCAAGAGGAGAAGACAAGCCAAGCGCAGGCGTTGGTGCGTTGCTATGGAGAAAGTGTGGAGGCCAACAGCAAATTGATGGAGACAGCAGCGACCTTCGTGGAAGGGTTGGACATGGCAGCTTTTGTTCAGGTGGGTTGCACACTCCTCACAGTGCCTGCTGCTAAAATGTTCTGAATGTTGGGACGATAACGATCTAACAGAGCATTGTGCCTATAGTTTGAATTGTGTTGTGGTGTAATGGTGGCACCGTGAGATAACCCCAACCCTCAAAGGGAGAAGCAGTTGTGGATTTGGATTGTTCACTGTAAGGCCGTGTCCTACTGACAACCTTTGACTGCTGTCATACGTGTTTGGTAGCACAGCCAGAGGTATATGACATGACAAGGTCAAGTAGTAACTATTTGACTGGGAGTTTCTGGTTATAGCATCTTTGATTAATGTGTCCGTCTATTCTCAAACATGTGTCTTCATTCTCTCACCCACCATCCACCCTTAGAATTCAAGAGAGCTAATCACAAAGTGAGTATTGTGAAAAGATATATTATACATTTGCATGGTGTTGATAATTCTTTTGAGATGTTTGATCAAAATCCTTTGCATCTCCTCAGAGTGATTTCAGCATCTGTCTCCTGTCCAGCTGAGACGCTGAAGCCAGGCTATGAAAATGTGAGCCACTACAAATGTAACTTCAGCAGGCAGGAGAGCGCTCTGAGAAGCATTGACTTCATTAAAGGTGAGAAGAACGACATTTCAGAGCAATACAATTTTTACTCACTCAGTAGCATCACACACAAAATTAGGTGCCAGCAAAGACTCTTAATTTGGACTAAAGGGAAGGAAACAGGAAACACTCCTTGACAGGTGAATCTTTTAAAATATCGTAGCGTATGAATCCTGTGGCACTTTGAACGTTCTCCCCTGCTACACCTGCTTCCTCCAACAGTCCAGTGAAACTTTGTCTCGGGCTGATATCTGGGAAAAGGTTGGTTGCTTTTGACAGATGCAGGAAATAAAACCCGAGATATAAATCCTGGACACGGTTTATGGTTCCCATCAAAATACAAGAACAAATACAGATGTTAGAGACACTTAAACAGATAAATAATATTTGTGTTTCATTTCCCATATTACCTGATGCTGTGCTTTTTATTTTAACAGTGAGTGCAGCCAGCTCTGCTGTCTCAATATGAGCATTTTAGCATTTTAGCCTATTATGTGAAGGGGAGACACTGATCTTTACAGCAGGCAAAACCTAAGCTGAAAGTCCTGGGAGCTTTATGTAATGCATCAATGTAATTACCTGGACTCACCGTAATTATCTGGAGCAGGGGCTGCAGACCCTGCTTGTAATCATTGAGACAGGGGAAACAGAATGAACGTGGCTGGCGTAGATCACCACATCAGAACCAACAGCACTTACAGTAGTTTAGTTGAAGCAAAGTCATTTCTTACTGTAACTGAACCCATACCGTGACCTAATACCGAACCCTAACATTCAATATTGTTAACGTGACAACAAAAATGTGTTTCAGAAGATTTCAAAACTGTGATGAACAAAAAAACACTAGATTTATACAGAAGTTGAAAGTAATGAAACTGTTACGGATCGAGACAGAACTGGATTCACTGAACAAAAGATCACTACACAACAAAACCAAATCACTAGAAGGAAAACTCACTGCAGAGCAGGAAGACTAATCACCAAACTGGTTCTAGAAAAAGGAACAAAAACTACTATGAACTCAAAGTAACTGCCAAAGCAGAGAAAACACAACTTTAGCAAAGTGGAAAAACAAAATCACTGCGGGGCAGGTCTAACAATTCATCTAACGCTTTCTTTTACAAGCAAACAAACCAAGCTAGAGGTCAGGGAATGGAAGAAGGGCCCAAAGGAGCACGGGACACGGGAGGAAGTATAAATAGACACAGTTAACATGGGAAATGACAAACTCCTGGCTCCAACACGAAGAAGAAAACCAACAACAACAAACTCATTAGCACCCCCCGAAGGGGAGGACCGGTTGTAACAGAAACATTTATCCTCGTCGCATAAAACAATATATTTGTGGTCTCTTCAGTTGTCCCTTCAGATGTTCCTCAAGAACCAGAGGTGGAACCAGAGGCAGAGGAACACAGGAGCATCCAAAACACTGAATCAAACTACTTCCAGGAAACGTCAGTGCAGTGTCTGGAAGACCCAGTGAAAGACCCAGTGAAAGACCCAGTGAAAGACCCAGTGAAAGACCCAACCCCACCACTGATATCTCCGCTCATGGAAGCAGTACAGACAGCAGCACCAACACCACCCCTGGTTCCACATCTACTGAGTGACTCTCCAGAACCTGCAGGAGCAGTTCTGCAGCCACACACCGATGACCTGGGCTTAACTGATGAAAGGCCTGTTCTGCTGAAGAACAAAGTGGATGAGGCCAAAGATGAAGCAGAGAGATTTGTGGCTCCTCACACTGTTAAAGAGGGAAACTGTGACGGAATGAGCACTCAACAGGTACAGCGCCACACATGCTGCTGTGAGACAGGCTGATGCTTTAGCTTCCTGCTGTACCTTCAACCTAGGTTAGTGTATGAACAGCGGTGCCTCTGTACAGAACATAATGGCAGGTATTCTGGGTCCTGGCACAGCCTGCAATCACCACGTTACATCACAGTGTGTTGTTACACCGTTATTTCATTTGGTACCACATACCTACAATAATACAATGCTCACCGGAAGAAAGCACCAGCGTTAATTTAACCCTAAGAAGGTTGAATTGGCTCCAGGTCAGCCAACGTCTGTGTTAATTGAATACTTTGTACATGTTGAGCTGTAATCTAAAGCGTTACCCGTGGAACCTTTAGCACAGACTCTCGAACACGTTTTATGAAGGACCTGAGTACAACAAATACAGCTGCTGATGATAAAAACACGTAGAGTGAAGTGTACAGTATGTAAAGCGTTGTGTATCATTGAGAAATCCATATGGACTTTTACCTTCACCCATCAGTTTGAGGGAGGAGAGGCAGAGTAGGATACAGGTGACTGAGACAGAGAAATCCAACACAGTCAGGATACAGAAGATGAAATGCAGATGCTACTTTTCAGCCCAGCTGGTACAACCCAGCGCTGTCTGCTCTTGATGTGGTCAGCACAGCCAGCCTGGGATTCCCTTTCTGGAGCTCAGGACGCAGTCCAGGCCACGACTGATCCATGGGGTCAAAGTTCACAGCTCCTGTGTGAAACTCAGCGAAGAGCAGAAGCTGACATTACAGAGGTGGAAAATGATGATGAGGAGGACAGACAGAGATGGTTGTGCCTACTTGGGTGTCTCTGGATAAAGGTTTAGGCCTGGTGCAAGGGAATTCTGATTCTGGAGATGATGGTTTCGATGCTCTTTCTGATAACAAGGGTGATACTACTCTCCAGGCAGTTGTAAGCTCAGTGACGGTAAGGCAGACAGTGCCAAAGAGAAAGAGCGAACTGAGGAAGACATTTTAGACCTTAATGGTTCTCTACAGCTGGAGGAACAGCTGCAAAATATGCAGAGGTGATGATTAAAGAAAGGTCTGATGGAGGAAGAGAGTCAGATGGGAATGACCTCCCTGAGTTACAGATGGACACTGCGGTGAAGTGAGAAACGATACATGGAAGATGAAAGCACACATTGTAAAAAATCACAGGGAGATAGAGAGTCTGATGTGGGCCCTGGTAGTTCACAGACTGCAGGAAAGAAACAGGAGAAAGAAGAGAACAGCGAGCAGCCCCGACCGTTTGATGGCAAAATGGAAACAAGTGTCTCTCTTCAGGTCAGTGTCACTGGCCTCCGTCTTCATCAGCCGAGCTCTTACACTCTTCACCCACTCGCTCACATGGCTGCTTCATCACATCTGCTGTAGGTCTCGTGTTGTCATGTTGAACACACGTAGGAATGGGAAGGAGCAAAGAAAAAGTTAAATCAATATCAGAGAGCTGCTTTATCCAGTGTCCCACAGTTAACAGCATTCCACCAATTATCAGACAGTGACCTGTAGTCTGCTAATTACGATGACGAGAGCATTAGAATAAGCTGAACATGTTCTACAGTAAAACTCCTGAGGTTGTAACATGAAATGACTCTGTCCTTGTGTCGGCAGGTGCTTCAGATGGAACCTGTGTGTCACGCTGATGATGCCAGAGTTTAGAGGGTCGCTGGATAACACAGCTAATTAGATCAGTGCTTCTTCCTCACACCCTCCTTTCCCTTGTTCTGACTCCCATTGCTGTTCTGTATTTGCTGTCTGTTTCATCCACCTCTGTCTTTTTCATTCCTCCTTTCCTCCAGGCTGTCACGCTGCTTGTCTACTTGTTGGCCTTCCTGGTCATTCTACAGAGGGCGTGGGTTTACATCGGCTGTTTCATTTGTATGTAACACCAGCAGGAATCACACCCACCCACACTGCTGTGCAGCTCAGGTATACACACCTGCTGGCTTCATCAGAACATTGGCTTCAAGGCTTTCATTTAAAAACTAACTGAAGTGTGCATCGTAAGTGATTTGCTTTTCAAAATAAAAGGCCTGTGCTTTGAGTTGAATTTACTTTAACAGCAGCCTTTTCCAGAACACCACTACTGCTCTCCTACAGGCCTACTGTTAAAGGATAAGAGTAAATACTAGGTTTGGTACTTAAAAGTACAGATACAAAGAGGCACAGTAAATATCTCATCACTCTACAACTGTGTCTGCTGACATCTTGTGGTGAAACTGGGGTACAGTTAATTAATGTAAAAAACCTCTCGCTCTTACCTATCAGGTGGTTTTATTCACAGTTGTCTACAACTGCAGGGTTTACATGAGAGAAAACATTCTGGTAAGCTCAGGAACATCAAAATGACCATAGCACCACAGAAAACAACTGAGGGTCAGGGTTAGATAGATGTCGGTGTTTGGAAACTAAATATTAGAATTATTCTAAATGTCATGATAGTCAAGACCAGATAGAGCATCAATTCAATTCAATTCAACTTTATTTGTATGGCGCCAATTCACAACATCAGTTATCTCAAGGCACTTTACAAATAAGGTTTAAGACCTGAAACAACTAAACCCAACAAATCCACATGGAGCAGCTTTTAATTGTAGCCAATCGATAAATTTTACATTTTAATAGCAACAGTGGAGGAAAAACTCTATAGAGCAAGAAACCTCCAGGGGGAGTGAAGGGATAGAGAAGAGAGAAAACAACAACAACAACAACAACAACAGACTCAGGATGGTTGGACCAGCAGCTGAACACTGAGACACACGACTCTGAGTCTGACGATACCTGGAGATGAGAATAGAGACAGAAAGAGAGAAACACAACTAGAGAGAACAGAGACAAAGTTAGTCACATGTGGACATGGAGGCATGTTAGTGGATGGAATAGATAGAAAACCAGAGGAGCTCAGTGAATGAAGGAGGTTCCAGCATCTAAGCCTGTAGCAGCTGAACTAAGAGATGGATCAGAGGAACCAGAACCATCTGGAACCATCAGCTTTGTCAGAAAGGAAGGTTTCAGCCTAGTTTTAAAGCAGAGAGGGCGTCTGCTGCTAGAACCTGAACTGGAAGCTGGTTCCACATAGAGGAGCTTGGAGCTAAAGGCTCTGCCTCCCGTTCTACAGGTAGAAACTCTAGGAACCACCAGTAGACCAGCTCTGAGAAGCAAGGTTCTGTTGGAGCAGAAGGAGCCATGAGGTCTAAGACAAGATGGAGCTTTATTATGAAGAGCTTTGGAAGAGGAGAAGAATTTAATTCTATCCTAGATTTGACAGGACAGAGAAGCTGATGTAGGAGAAATGTGATCTCTCACATTCTCTCAGCAGGAGACAAACCTGGCATCTGGTGATGTCAATGGATTTCAGACATTATAATTGATCATTTATGTTTAGCTCTTGACACAGAACTAAATTCATCTATATTGTCAAAATGTTATAGGCAATTTTAGTTTTTGTATCTAAAATGAACACATTGATAAAACAAAAAACATTTGGGGGATAAAAGGTTTCATAAATATCTCATCTAAAATAGCTGCCTCTTTTCTGGCAATATTTGGATGTCAGGCTTTAAAGGGTTAGGTTATTATGTTTCAACTGAAAAATGCTCACACAAAGAAGTAAACATTTTTCAAATATGGACCTGAGTGTAAAACGATCTGCTGTTCCTCTTTTTCCCAGATGGAGCCTGACAGAGACGGTCAGACTGTTTAGAACGATCTCCCTCTAGTCTCCTCCTCCTCGTTGTCTTTTACCGACGAGGCTCCTCATCGACCCAGTTTCTATTTCTCGTGGCTCAACCCCTCCAAGAAGACTTAGTGAAGTATTTAGATGTGAAGGTTTGATCCACGACATATGCCACTTCAGCTCAGCATGTATCTCTGCATTCGCTGTCACTGTACCTTAAATCATTTTGTGTTTTAACCTAATAATCAAATCGGAATATTTAGCTCTTAAATACCTTTTGATGTGACAAATGCTCACAAAATGTTCATATAGTCACAAGAACCACTCATGAACCACAGATGTAACAAGCTGTTTCTTGTGATTATATATATATATATGAGTGTCTGTGCATGATGCGACAGGTCAGTGTTTTTTTGTAGATTAGATAAATAAACACAGTTTGGTCATCTGCCAGGTGTCTGCGTTAGTTTATTCTGTACATGTCAAAGTCCTCGGTGACACGTACGCTTGCCCTTTTGTCTGACCACAGTCTAAAACCCCCAAACATCAATTACCATTACAGACGTCTCAAAATGAACCCTTTGTCCTCTAAAGTTGCCTTTGTTTGACAAAGATAAGATGATTTTATCAACTAACCAGTGAACAATGAATTCACAAGGAGGCTGGATCCCCAGTTCTAACCGATAACTTAACCTGGCAGGGGCATCTGCTTCCTCATGCGGTCGTTCTCGTTAATCAACAAGAAAAAATTAAAACACCGTTGACACTCACAGACGCATATGCGAAGGACTACAAACCAAACATTTGACCATAGATGTCCTGTGTGACGTAACAGGATGCCGGAAGAGGATATCTCTGAAATCCAGTTCCGGAGTTGCTGTATGGAGAAAGGTGTCATAACTTCCTGTTTCAACAGCAGGCCTCTATAATAAAAGCATGAACATGCCAGCTACGCTTGGCGAATGGCCGTGGAAACGTAGAGGTGTCCATTCGCAGTCACCGTGCTGTCAATGCTTCACCTGTCTTTTCTCAATATGTCCTCCATAATCATGACACAGTGCTATGCTGCCATGCACTTCAAATATCGACATGGAACCAAAGCACAAATGCTTCGTGTGTGTCGTCGCGATGTTGAGCATTATTTTGAAATTCCTCACCGGACGTACTCTAAACGGGCAGGTTTAAGCTGAGCTGGCTGTTGTGGGTTCAGCTTGTTCCTGTCGACGACTCGGTAGAACCTGAGAGTTTCTACATATTGTGGACAAGCGGTGCGTGCGCTGTGATCAACACTTGTCCGGCTCGAGTTTAGCGTTAACACAGAAGGAGCCTCATCTCTGTTCAATCGACGTCATGGACCCCGCCAGTCAAGGTAGAGAACGACGAAATGTTAGCTTAGCTCGCAGCTTAGCTAGCGCGCACTCAGCTACTTGCAAAATACACAACAGACGCGTGTGATAAGTTAGGGTCAGACACGCAACGACGCTGTCGTGGCTTATTGGGTGTGGTTCCGTCAGGAGCGAGATACTCCTTCTCACTGTGCGGCCGCTGGTGCAGGACGGGCCCGCGGCTGCTGGTAAGTGACAGGACCAGCAGCGAGCGGAGGGAGGAGGAGGATCGTATTACTAGTGGTGCCAACCTTCCGGCTGTAACCTTTGGCGTCTTCTGCGTCCGCAGGTCCTCGGCTGAAGGCTAATGTGAACCAGCCCCCTCTGCTAACTTGCCTCTTCATGCTTAGCTTCCTCTATGTCTAGTCCATAATAGTCCGTGTGTTAACCAGGTCTCGACATGTCACCGGTTCGGTGCCCGCTGGTCACGGCCTCATTGCCAGCGTGATACCTGCTACTCGGTCCCTGCGGTGTCGCAGAGGCAACATTCGCGGACCTTGTTTAGTGTTTTTTGCAAATCGACTTTTTGTTCTGCTGTCTTTCATGAGATACTATGAAGTGAAGCTGATCCAGCAGAGATCAGGGATCATCCAACTGTGATCGTAGTTAGTTCTTTCTGAAATCACTCTAGGGATCATTTCAGAAGATGTCGTTGCAGCGTCCCAGCACTTCGACAGGACAGTGTCTGCAGAGATAAGTCGGTCTTCCAGGAAATGCACAGAAGCTGAGTGGCATTAATGCATAACCGTTAAAAGCAAATATTTAATCGCGTATCACAATTTCCTTTCAGGACATTATAGCTGCGAACTCTTGAGACAAATGTCTGCATCCCATAGTTCAGTGAGTGAGTTTGGCATGTCCCGTAATATCAGTGCTTTTAGGGCTGATGTTCCGATCTATGCTGCTCATGTTATTTGTTTGGCTGTTTTTGCCTTTCAGCTAGGTTTCTTCTTAACCACAGCGATCTGGTACACCAAGCGTATTACTGCTGCTGAACAAGACCCCATGTTACCTGAACGCATCCACCTGGAGGAGAGGACAAGCCAACCTTTTCTGTAGTCTCAGACTTGGAAGTGCTGGTTCTAATTCCAGTGGCCTCGCACTCAGGTGCATGTCCTGGTCTGGTGAAACAAACAGGACAACACCGGCCTCAAAAAGCAGAGATGAATCCGGTCATCCTTAATCCCTGTCCATTCTAGCCCCTTGCTGTACCTAGAAAGGCTGTCCATAATAATAATAATAAAGAACAGAATTGGTGACCAAGGAAAGTCCAACAGTTTCTGCAACCAAAGCGAACCAGGGTCCTGGTCCAGTTGTACAGGGCTGGACAGTCTTTAACAACGTGTCCTTTACCCATACTGCCCCTCCCCCAACATATTGACATTGATTCAGTATTTTTAAAGGAAAAACTGTATCCTGATGAATCAATATATGTACAAGTCTGATGCAGCTCTTCTGGGCAAGTTTTGGTCTGGTGGTTAGCACCGTCGCCTCAGCGAGAAGGTCCCGGGTCTGCATGGGTTTTCTCCAGGTTCCTCTCACAGTCCAAAGACATGCATTTAGGTCCGTTGGAAACTCGTAGGTGTGTGCGTGACTGTGATTTCTGCGTCTATGTGTGACCCTGCGACAGATTGGCGATCTGTCCAGGGCAAACCTGCCTCTCGCCCATAGCCAGCTGGGATAGGCTCCAGCCCGCGATCCCTGCGGGGTAGAAGATGAATGAATGATGTCTGTTACAAATCCAAGAGTGATAGTGTTATTTAAATTTATTTAAGCTTTATTTTTGTGCAGACTTTAAGCAATATTACAGAGAAACATTGTATCGCATTTATGAAATAAACAAAACTCAAGCATTTTTACTTTCATACCAGCAAGAAAGTAGACCAGAATGTAATTCAACAGCAGGGCTGGGTTTTATTATCACAGACACGCCCCAGACTGGGACAGGTTAGACAACTAGTCTGAGGATGAGATGAGACAAAGTTGACCCATCCTAGACAAATAACCTTTTGATTTTTTTTTTTTACGAGCCGAGCTTAGACTGAATCTGCGCTGTAGGAAATCAATATTTGAAGATGTTTCTATGTAACCTTGCTTCCCCTGAGGCAGAAGTTGTCAATAATAATAAAAATAATAGTTTTTATCATGCTTGAATAGGTGTGTTTGCAATAGTCAGTTTAGCTCTGATGTTAGATACACCCACTAAATAAATACTGTTTGGATGTTCTATGATTTGATGTATGAAAAAATGTTTCAGCCAGGCCAAAGCGTCCTTTTGTCCTCCATGCTGATGCTCACTGTGCCAAGCTCGTTTAGCGGCCAAAACTGTGCTGGAGTCCTCAGTTGAACCTAAACTGTACCCATTGTTCTAGCAATGCTGACAGTGGCATATTTCAGTGAGCAATTTATTTAGCAACATGTAAGTTTTGTCTTGCAGTTCTGTGTATTTGTCATTTCTGGTACAATGCACTGCAGAGTTATGGCTGTTAGAAGAAGACTGGCCTAATGGTGCTGGACAAAGGGATTACAACCCAGATTCTGGAATAAAATGAAAACTGAAAGACTTTCAAATCACATGAGCTAATATTTTCTTCACAATAGGACATAGATAACATAACAAACGTTTAAACTGAAACATTTGACACGTTTGTCCAGTAAATAAGCTCATTTGAAATTTGAAAATAGGGGCAGGGCCAACAAAGGGCTGAAAAAGCAGGATGTTTTGAAAAGATTCAGTCTTCTAGCAAAGTGTTGTCAAAATTGTAATTGTATTTAATTTTCATTTAAATTAAATGTTGTTAAAACGTCCCAACATTTCAGGTATTCTAGGAATTCAGCTAGCATAAGGAGATCTCGTAAGGCATATTCTGGCTTGTGGTAAACCTGCCCTTTGTCTTCCTGTATCTCCTGCTGGCAACATTACTCTTTTGGTGGCCTGAATCCTCTGAATAAACCACTCTAGACTTTCAACACTTAAACTGGTCTAACAGTTGTATTTGTTTGCCCTTCTGCTAGTTCTTAATTAACCTCCTCTGATTTTCCCTTTCCCTCAACCACCCTCTTCTTTTTATGCTTCTGTCATGTTTCCAGACATCAATCTGAACTCTCCTAACAAGGGCCTTGGTGTGGATCATTCAGACAGCATGTCCGATGAACCAGTGCAGGGAGCAGTGAAGAACTCGACCAACCTTCCACCAGGCATGACTGAGGAAGAGGCCGAAGAGCTTCGGACTGAGCTTACTAAGGTGCAGAAGCCCCACACATTCTTAAATCACTAGTCCCGTCTCCAAACACCTTACGCATGAATTGCATTAACATGGACGTCAGTAACCACATTACTGGCTGCCCCCATGCTTCATCACAGTTCATTGTCTGAGTTCAGGAGACTTTTTTATGAAAAGAAACATCCGTGGGACACTTGTGTGTCAGTGGGACTTTTGTTAAGAGTCCACGTTGTTCCCTGTAATAGGCTCCTGTTTTTTTTTGAATAGTCAGCAGTCTAGCAGAACATTTGTTCATTCATCTCCAAGAGAATTCTCTCTGGGGAAAATGGAGTTAAGATAATTCTCTAGTGATCCCACAGTGCAATGCTTTAAAGCATTCACAGTATTGTTTTCCAAATCTTGTTTATTATAGTTCTTCCGTACGCTTTTTGACTTCTTGACTAACTTGTGCTGGACCGTTTGAACCATAGGAACCATTCAAATATTAAAATGTGCAGCTTTTCCGGGAATCGAGTGCTTCTATAAAGCTTTTTGATATCTTTCATACTTTTTGAAATATTAAGCTATTTTCACTTTTTTTTTCCCCCATTGAAAATGAATGGAAAGCTTGTATAGGGCAACTGGACTCCCCCGCAAGAGAGGCAGGTTCAAATCCCGCTCAGGGCATCTATGTTTTGCTTGTTGTAACAATGCTTCGAAAGCTTCGTTCACCTCAGTTCTTGTACTTTAAAGCGCCATCTTCTGGTTGTTCCTGAGAATTGCATTATAGTTGTTTAAAAATGGGGGTTGTCACATTTGAATATTCACACCTCCTTCCCCCAGAGAAACGACTATTAATACTAACTTATAAATACTGACTGCTGCAGATTAACAATCGAATTACAATGTTGGCTGCATTTTGTGTTGGATGTAAACGTTGATGTGCTTAACATTCACGTTTTATAGAAATAGTTCTCAACGCCACAACTGAAACTGCTGTGACAAGAAATGACCCTCACACTGCAGGCGAAGCGTCATTAACCAAGTTACGCTGTTTGGGCTTTGATGCCTTGAACAGTGTATGTTGGGCTAATTCTTTGTGTCAAAAGACCGACACGTTTTGCCGAATTTGTCTCTGAGCGACCGCTTCTGCGTTATTAAAGCGCCAGATTCGCGGGCAGATTGATTGTTTTGAACTCGCTGTGAATTCAACAATTGTCAGTCTTTCGACATGAAACTCATACAGGTTGTAGATTAATGTCTCGGCTTTCATCATATGGTTTCGTCGCAACGAACCCGTTTAGTGGGCTTCGTTTTCATCAGCTTTTCGCCAGAAGGTGCAGCTTCAGTGACAGTAGACTCAAGGTCTTATAGATCTGCGCGCATAACCAATTTCAGCTGCTCAGGTGCGGTTAGTGTGGTGAGCTCTGCAGCCGGAGGCTACGGGTTCAATCCCCGGTGGAGGCAACTGTTTTAGACTGATGTTTGTTACCAAGCTGAGGGTCTAATAGACCTTCGGGCGCGGCCGATTTCATCTGCTCAGGTGGCCGAGCGGTTAATCTGCTGCACTGCAAAGCGGGAGATCCCGGTTCAAACCGGGCAACTGTCTTCAGACTGATGTTTGTTACCAGCACATTGAATCTGGATGTTCTGCTTGTTGTAACAAAGCTTTTAAAGCTTCAGCAATGTCAGGAAAGTCTTGCAAAATCCAATCAACATGTCTTAGGGGTTATCTATACTTTTACTGTGTACATCAACTCACCTGTGTTTTATTAAATTATTAATACTTACTACATATTTTTTCATTATGCTTTATTTTGAAATTTAAGACTTTTAATTTGTTCTGGACCCGTACAACCCTATTCTATCCACTTCTATTTTTCTTAAGCTACTTTTAAAAACGTTTTAAATTCAGGTAGCAGTTATTGGGAATACATTCAGCAGTAAAGCATTCACAGTGCATTTACTTATGGAAATGCTTTTCTAGTTATATATAAAATCTTTGCACAAATGCAAAATATCATGCATAAAGTTCCAAATAAACTACACCAGATAATCTTCACGGTGGCTGTTCTGTCATTCCCACTGTTAGATAGTGGAATGAAGGATCTGTGGTATCGCCCCTTCCTCCACTGACTCTGGATCAGTCTCCACTGAAGGAGCTGCTCAGAGCCTCCACTGTCTGACGCAGTGAGAAGCATCGTCCACGATGGACGTCAGCTTGTCCAACGTCCTCCTCCAGAGTCCAGTGGACAGAACCGGCTCCTGAGCAGCTGGTTGAGTCTCTTTCTGTGCTGCCTGCTCCCCACAGACACAGTGTAGTAAGAGCAGAGGCCACAGAGTCACAGAGTGTCCACACAGAGGCTGCTCCCTGCAGAGGAGTCAGTCTCAGGAGGTGGAGCCACGTTGGTCCTTCTAGTTCAGGACGTCATGGGACGAGGACGAGTCCAGTTTACGGTTCAGGTGAACACCAGGTCCTTCAAACTATCTCCATGTCTGAGCCCTGGATGCTCACCGGTGTGTGATGTGGTGGTTTTCTCTGAAAGTCAGTCACCATCTCCTTCATTTTCCTGGTGTTTAAGCAGGTTGTTGCTCTCACACCAGTTCACAAAGTCCCTGATGACGACCTGTATCCAGCTCGTTCCCCTCAGACTCACAGCCAACAATGGCCGAGTCCTCTGAGAACTTCTGGAGGTGACAACTGCTGGTGTTGTGGTGTGTATCGACCGATGTGAGCACCGTCCCCTGAGGAGCCCAGAGCTGGAAACCACCACCTCAGACCACAGTTGGTAGCTTCACGTACTGTGGCCTGTTGGTGAGGGATCAGTCGTTCACGACACCACTTGTCCATCCACTCCTGCTCCTTCCAGCTTCTTTCTTGCTAGACAAGTGAAAGAACATGACCCTCACAGCGGTTCCAGAAGCCCAGCGAAGGAGGCTGAGGCTGAGCCTCTCCATGGTCTTCATCAGCTGGGAGCTCAGGGCAACTGGTCTGTAGTGGTTTGGCTCCTTAGCGTGTGTTGTCTTAGGAACCAGAACCACACAGGAGGTCTTCCACAGAACAGGGACCGTCTTCAGACCTCCAGTCTGGACCTGCAGCCTTTCTGATCTTCAGCCGTCTCAGTCCTCTCCTCACCTGGCCTGATGTTGGGGAGACGGGGTGGTGGGGCAACGATGAGCTGTCATGGAGGAGGATGGTGTGGAGTGAGTGAGTGCGTGGGGGGGTGGGTGTAGCTGCTGGACTGGAGATGTGTGAAGTGGAGGTGGCGTACTTGAGTTCCTGTTGAACTCTCCTCTGCTCCTCTCTGTCCCCTGAGTTAAAAGCCCTCCTCTTCTCCTTCAACGGGCCTTTAAGTTCAGGGGTCACCCAGGGCTTGTTGTTAGAGAAGCACCGCACCCTTCGGGTCGGTACCGTGTTCTCTACACAGACGCTGATGTGGTCTGTGATGCAGTGGGTCAGGCTGATGATGTCTTCTCCATGAGAGCTGCTGAGCGTCTCCCAGTCCAAGGTCTGGAAACGGTCTCACTGGCCTCATCAATCCACACTTTCACAGACTTCTTCTTCAGGCTCTACTCACCCTGGTGTGTTTTCAGGGAGCAGATGCACCAGGTTGTGATCAGAGCGACCAAGTGGGGGGAGGGGTCATATGCGTCCTTCATATCTTATCTCTGACCTTTTTTCCTTAACATGCTGTTCATTTACGTGCAAGGAGACAAATGTTCTTGTTGCAGATATTGATAAATGTAAAGAAATGCCCTCAGCCCCTTTCACGCATCCGCAGTTTAAGCAGACTGTGTTTTTCTATTGTTGTGGCTTAGCTGAAGATCAGAACACATTTGACCAATTTATGCAGAAATCCATGAAATTCCTAAGGCTTCACAGACTTTTTCTTGCAACTGTATCCTTCTGTTTATGGAAGCTGACACCAGATGTTCTAAAGTGAAAAGTGGATTCACCTCTTGACTGATGTCGTTGGTGGGTCTGTTATGTTTCAGGTAGAGGAGGAGATCAACACTCTGCGTCAGGTTTTGTCAGCCAAAGAGAGACACGCTGCAGAGCTGAAGAGAAAACTAGGCCTCAGCCCCCTCAACGAACTCAAACAGAACCTCACCAAGAGCTGGCAAGAAGTACAGACCTCCAACGCGTATGTGTTTGTCATACAAGTCATTACATTGATGTTTCCTAATGTACTAAATGTATATTTGGTTTTTGAGTGGTTAGTTGGCTCCTTCTCAAAGTTAATGTATCGCATTTTAAGATTTAAGCACCTCAACCAATTTAAACCTAGATGAAGTGGTTATTTTATCCTTTGTTGTGGCAAAGTCTGAAATCTGACATGATGAAATGACGGCGGTGTTGATGGTGGTTATAGTGTGTGAATGAATGAGCACTAGACAAACTTGTCTGTCACGTCATTGAAACAATCAACAGGCAGGGACAAAAATAGTTTTTTACAGAAAAACAAATGACCTCCTGCAGACATTTTGATAGTTTATCATCAGGCACTATATGATCGTTTTCTCCAGAGGCTTATCATGGGATCATGTCATTTAGTTAGCGGTATTAGATTTTGAAATATTAGATTACATCAAAAATCTGACTAGGTGTGTGTCACCCAAGGAGCAAAGCTCCTGGATTGAAAGCACCAAACAGAACCCTTTGATAGATTTTAAAGATGAGAGAATAATCAACTTACAGAATCATTTTACATTATTGAATATATATTTATTCTGATTATTGAAATGCTAGAGTAAAGAATATGATTATTTCCAGTAAACTTTGTTACACACTCATTGATCTTACAGAGAGGACGCTTGCTTTGTATGTTTTCATTGGAACATAATTTTTTCGAGACATGAGGCGAGTGGAGTCAGAATGTGAGTCCATGCCGTGTTTACTTCTTGCTCACTGGTGATGTCTGGGATTCTGAAGTGTTTGCTCTCTCACGCTCTGACTTCGCATTATTCAAACACACGAGGGTCCTCTCTCCTCTTTAGCATGTTTGAGAACACTGGCGTTTCAAATGTCGGTGTTTAATGTGATGTCTGGTGCAGCAGCAGCCCAAAGATGGTTTCTGGGTCTCATGGCTGGAATTGGTACAAAGGGTCCACTTAAGATAGGCTTTGTTTGAACTTTGTTTGAGAAAGTAAATCGATTTCTATTCTACTGTAGATGTGATTTTATGTTCACAATGCAATTATGAATGATGTGCAGAAAGAGAAAGTGGAAACAGAGCCATATACAGTAGAGTAGTTCAGCAGTAGTTTTGCTTGAAATGTTTCCTATTAAAGAATCATATTCAGAATTAGTAAATTAGGTGGGTTTGGGTTTCACACTTACTACAGATGCCATTATCACTAAAGGAGGCAGAGGAGAAGCTCAACATAAGCAACACAGAAGAAGTCAAAGTAGGAGAACCTGAGGGAGACAGAAGGTTAAGCTAAATGCTAAAGTAGCTACGAGTTTTAGACGATAAAAAGGGATTATTGCCATGTATAAATATAATACACACTCACGGGGAGAAAGGCAATGTGAGTTTTTATGTGTGTGATGGTCAGCTCGCCAAAGTTTCCTAAACTCTCAGATAAAGTCTTGAACTGGTTGCGTAAGTTTCACGCAGAAGCCTGTTGGCTCGTAAGCTATACGCGACTCCACCGACACCAGAGAGGGCGCTCGGAAACAGGTTGCGATAAAAATGGATCATTCTGTGGCGTAAAGGCAAATAAGTTACCAAAGTGGACAACTGGACTTGTGCGAGTGACCGTAATTTAATCGCGCTGTTCATATTGGGGATGTTGCTCTAAACTAAACTCAGTAACTGTTATATTGTTTACACAAGATTCAGTGTGGAGAGACTTTGTCAGTTTCATTCATGTGGTTTGTTCTTTCTTCGTAAGACGGTAAGGAAGCGAACATTTTGTTATTTCTAATTCTTTATTACATTACTTTATTGGTCAGTTTTGTCTGTATGAGCCTTGGTGGGAAGAAACAAAGAGTCTTTTACACACATGCCCCTGCTAGAAATGGCTGTTTTGGTGTGTTAGTAAAGTAATGGCATCCTGTAATGACAACAGTATCCTTTGTGTCCCACATAAGGAGCATTTGTACAATGATGGTGTAAAAATACTTCTAGTCCTGAAGTTTAGGTCTTGGCTGAGGCAGGAACACTGTCTCCAGCTGGCATCTATGTACTGCAGACGAATGGAACTAAAACACATCTGGACTTTGTAATACTCTGTCACAGATACAGGTTTTAGTGGTTGTAGAGTTAAACTCAACATACATCCGCCAGAAACATTAAACACAACAGCCTCATAGATTTTCTAATGCATAATTTAGTAGCAGTGCAGGATGTGCATATTATGTAGTAGTGTTGAATTATTCCAGACTCTAGCTCCAAAGATAGTGTAATAAATATAAATGTTTAGCTAAGAAATGATGGTGGTGGAAAAATGATGAGTGATGAAGGATGATTAAGTATTTAAGTTTTAGGGGAGACAAATGTTTAGATGAGTGCAGGTAATCTATGTGTAAAGTAAGTCTTTGACCGTCCTACGTTTGCCTGCCAGTAATTCTCAGGACTCTGTGTAGGGTTAGGAATGAAATCTGTTTTAGTTGTAACTGTATTGACATCTGTTGTACCGTGAGCATGTTTTTCGCCTTGTCATTTTCCTGCTGTTGTGTCTTCAGATATCTGTCTGCCTCAGCCACTTTGGATGACATTACCCACTCTGAAGCGTGAGTTGACCCCTTTATATTTTGTGTTCTTGAGTCTTAGAAAAGCTAAGGTTAATCTTCTTTTGGGGCTTTATATTTAGTGTGTTTTAATTGTACTTACCTCTTCTGTTTAGCTTCTCTGATAGATTTGTGTATATATTTTTCTTGTTGATGATACATGATTGACCTTTATGGCTTTAGAGAAAAGAAAGCCAGGAGCAATTTGAGAGACTCGTAAGTTATTAATGCATTATGTTGCTTTTGTTTATATAATCTATTATTAACTGGTTTTTATTTAATTTTAGACTTGATGAATAATCATGAAGTCAAAGTGAGCATCTGTAAAGTAACATTTTATTGTTGGCTGTCTTCAGCCGGTCAGCATGTCAGACGTTCTCGCCCAAGCTGTCTCTTAAAGTAGTGGCTGTACAGGTTGTTTACTGGTCAAGTAGAGTCAACTACAGCAATGATCAGCCATGTTTAGCCCGTTGGTACTCAACCGCCTTCTCTCAGCCTCTCAACTATGTGCTGACCATGATGTGTGTTTGTTTGAGGTGTGTGTGTTTGTCCAAGCGCCTACTTGCTGCTGCTGTGCACACATTAGCAGGTGAATCTTGTTCACGCTAGTGACTGTCTTCATAATCCAATTTTCTAACTATCCACTGTCCTAAGTTAAGAATTTAATATTTCTGGAAACCTTCTTATTGGCTTTTATTTGCGAGAGAGTTGAGAGGATGGATGGACATAAAGAACTGAAAGGCAGGTCATTTAAAAGTAGTAACAGTTCTACACACTTGCTTTGATCTACATTAAATTTTTTCCACAACATTTGCTTGAATGTTTAGAGACCCTTTAAGTGGATCCTGAGACCATTAGCTGTAGTAGGAAACTGTGTCAACCGTATATGTTTGCCATCCGTGTCATCTGTGCTCAAGCTTGTCTCCTCACAATGGCACAAGCTGCAAATCCGATAATGTAAAGGTATTTTATATGTGTTATACATTTGTATATGGTAAAGTGTGGAAAGGGTTTAGTGGCAGAACATTTCTGATCAGAGCGGAATGAACTAGTCTGCACACTCCACCATTGCTGCATTAAAACTAGACGATAGAAGTTGACCTCGTCTTCCCTCACTTCACTGTCATCAGAGCTTTAGCTTCTGATTGAGTGAACACAGTGAAAAGAGCAGGTGCTTTACTGTCTTCCTCTGTGGTGACGGTGTAGCCGTGTCCTGCAGGCGAGTGGTTTGCACCTCAGCTGTAACTCAGTGAGTTCATGGAGCAGCTGTCACTCCTGTGTTATACAGTAGCTGGGGTCACGGTCTGGACGGTGCTGTGCTTCAGTTGTGTTTACTATGATTGTATTCATTCAATATATGAACACTACACGCACCGTTGGCAGAGCGGGGAAGAGCCAGATCACCTGCAGCTACAGTGTGTATTTCCTGCAGTTCACTGAGGTGACGTGTCCTACAGCCTGAAGTTGTTCCGTTCAGTTGTTCTGCTTCTGACTGGACCTCCTAGGTCATGATGGTGCACAGCGTCTATAACAGTTGGAGCGATTAGCAATAAATGCATTTAGTTGTTCTGCTTTAATATATACATAGTTGTGTCACTACGGTGGCAGTATATTGTGTGGGTCATACTGACACAAACGTAGTTAACGTCCAGCCTGTGAAGGTATCTGCATAACGGCTACTGTTGGGATCCTGTATGCTCAGATGGCAGATTCCATAAAATCAAAGCAAAAAACTATTTGGAAATGGAAGAAATGACTGGTGTCCGGATTTATTTTTCCATTTCAAAACAAAAATCTTTTGTCAATGACGTAGACGGAGCCTGCAGCTCTGAGGGACTGGAGTTGCCCTCCCCTGGTTTTGGCCAAGTGTATATTGACTGACATTTTGCTTGTACGAAGTCGTTAAAGGAAAGAGAGGAATCAAAGTTGCAGTGGTGGCGGCATATTAATGCACAGAAGGAACAGAGGAGCTCAGTGTATCAGGGTTCCCTGCTTGACTTGTTTCAGCAATACACAAACCCCTTTGGTTTTTGGTTGCCGTGTCTCAAATCTAACCAAGTGTCTGTGTGAATACTAACCATCCGTGTGGGAAATTGTGCATTTTCATTTGCTAGAATGGTGACGCAGTAACTTGGATATCTGCTGTGACGTAATTTGTGTGTATTTTATATCTCCCACTCTCCTTCTGTTCCTTCCCTCACCCATTCGTTATGCCTCATTTTTTTTTTCTTCTTATGTATTTTGTAACATTTTGTTCATGTTCATTTTCTTTCCTCTACCCCATCCTATCTGTCTTCTCTTCTTATCCTTTCTTTCTTGTTTTCCTTTGATTCTCTTGGTCCCACCTTTCCTCACCCTCCGTTCCTCTGGTCTGTCGTCTTTGCAGATACAAGAAGACTCAGGAGACTCTTTCCCAGGCAGGACAGAAGACCAGTGCGGCTTTATCCACGATGGGCACAGCTATTGGCAGGAAACTTGGCGACATGAGGTACAGTGTAATGCAGCAGACCTGAAATGGAAAAGCTTTGAAACTGAAGTGATATTAGACTCTCAGATTCTGATCTATTCTGAAACAATATACCAACACAGAGACGACAAAGTGTCATCATTCACAGTCAAATGGCTTGTTCTTTAAACCGTCTAAACATGCAAACAACAAACAGAGTAACTGTGACATTTAACAACAAACAGCTGGAGCTAGTCTCTTGGTTATGTTGGGGTTTTTTGTATGTAAACCATTTTTGGTCAGACTGTCCACTGCTAATTGTTTGTCTCGTCACACTACACGTTTCTTAGTGATCACATTCTTGTCTGTGTTTTGTAATCTCAGCGCTGCTGTAGAGTCTGGGAGCTCATTTACTAACTGAAGACGTAAATCATTTACGTGTTACAAAGTGAAGCTATCAATCGTTGTCGTCTCTGGAGATGTTTGTTGTTTAATGCCACAGGGTTGAGTAAAGTAAAGGTCCTTTAGTGTTGAATATGAAATGTAAATGTTGTTATTATTATATCATAATATTATTTGAACTGTTTTATTAACAGTTGGTCGTGTATGGGTTAGTGTGTGAATTGTTGCTGGAATTGCCACATGCTTTTTATTTTATTAGACACCTGCTAATATTTGTCCTTCTGCAGTTAGTCCAAAAGTTTCTAGTGTCGATTTCAGCCGCTTTACCTTAGTCACTTTAAGTAATGTCAGACTACAACAAATAAGCTCTTAGGTGAAAACACAAGACATTTGCTTGGCAGCAGCTTAACTTTGAGCTAACTTTGTTTCCATTGCACTCATCTTCCCAGTAACAATAACACTGCTTTGAGTTTGGTGTTCTGAGGGATTTGGGCTTGTTATGTTCTGATGTTGCTGCATTTTCCTTATGCTCTCTATTTTTATTGCTGCCTTGGTTTGATCTGCAGAGCTCTACCTTTCTCAAATTCCTTTAGGTAAGACTCGCATGTCCCATCACAACAATGACAGAAAATAATTTGACCGGACAAAATTTGAGGAATATATTATTATAGCTGAACTTACAGAAAAATATGATAAAGCTGATTATAATGATATAAGGACACATAGTTTTGCTGAATGGCCCCTGACCTCCAATGTAAAAACTCCCAAATCTGCCATGTTGCTTAGGGAAGCAAAGAGGGTGAGGGGGGTAAAGTGGAGTTGGAACAAGCATCGGCTACTAGCAAGTTAAGCTTGTTTCAGTACGGTTACTGTAATAACTAACCTGATAATCAGCGTTGAATATGTTAAGAATCAGAAGCCCTTCAGGTGTGTGTGTGGTTTCTGCTTGCTTTGTAACACTTCTGTCTTCTCTTAATGCTCACAAAGTAGCAACTATTCCATTCGCCACTCGATCAGTATGCCTGCCATGAGGTAAAGTAACAGAACCCTGTTGAATCTTTTCACTTCTGCTTCAGTTGGACTCACTGTTTATCTGCATGTTATTTCCCTGTTGTCTGTTTGTAATGAAGGACACGTTCTTTAACATGGAGTAAAGGTTTATACTAAATGGTCTCGTATTTGATGCACTATTGTAAGAGAATCATTCAAATTCAAAAACGGATGCACAAGGATCGATATCTCAGCTGATTAAGGCGTAGTTCATTAAAAAGCTACAGCTTTATTTGTAGTGCTGTATGTGAACATGTGAAAGAAGAAGTATTTTAAGTAGATCAGGGATCATGATCACTGATGTTATACTTTCTCTGTCAACGCGTCATGTGAATTCATAGCGTGGTTTCGTTCTAATAGTAACTTTGCATGTGAATGTAACTTTGTGTGTGTTCTACAGGAACTCGGCCACCTTCAAGTCATTTGAGGATAAAATGGGGAATCTGAAGGTGAGTAGATGCATGTTTACATGTTTCATGCCATAATAAGCTTTATAGTGATAAATGCATTTCCTTCACATGTATTTAATGCAGTGGTAGTAATTCAAAGTCACCAGTATGGTTACGAGGCGTCACCAACTAACTATTCTAGTTTGTGGACGGTGCTGGTCTCGGTCAACCACCAGGCGTCGCAAAGTTCTTTCCATATCTCCAGTTCACAGAGGCCTGTTACTGCAGTCGTGGCTCATTTCCATCTATGACATAGAGATATTATACCAAACGTGTTTTATTCTATAGTATCTGATGAACTGTTGCAAAACTGCTGCGTAACAGGATGGAGATAAAACAGTCTGTCATTGTTGACTTAAGGGGGACATGAGGACGTTTTTATGGTTATGGTGTTATAAAGTAGCTCTATTCAAACAATAAGGCTCATTGAAATGGGAATTTATGTAGCACGACTTCATTTCTTTTCGGCTTTATGCCTTCAGATCGTAACACTTTTTTTTAAAAATAAATATCCTTTGTCAATTCTCTTATCAGCAACTTTAAGTGATGAGAGATTATTACTGTGTTTACTATAAAACATTAGCAAAGAAAGCATTAACCATCCATGGTAAAGTGCCGTTTAGTGGGGTTTGGATCCCATGTTTTAATGAGCATGATTCAATGTGATCTAGATCTGTTATAAGCTGCGCTTGTTTGATTTGCCTTTGCCAACTTACCGTGAAAGTAGAGCTGAACAGTATATTCATATGTAAAGTGGGCTTCCAAACACCAACACTCGTGTTTGTTTGTTCCCTCATTAGTACAAGGTTGTCGGTCCCAGAGGAAATGGAGAAGCTGCCAGCTCCCCTACTGACACCACCCCCACTCAGGAGAACCCACCTTTCTGAACCCGCCCCTCCTGCTGCTCCTCCCGCCGCCTTCTTCTCGACCTGAGACTGTACCGTTACCGCCTGACACTGCAGAGTCGGCCCTGATCTTTAACCCTTCAATTCACCAACCTTCTACCAGTCACTTGCCTTAGTTCTGTTTATGGCAACAGGTGGATGTGAAGCACTTCTCAGATTGTGGTGGGATGACCTTTCTCCATGCTTCTTCTTCTTCCGCTGTTGGTGAAACTTTTCTTAATGTATAAATCTGAATAATGTACAAATCTTGCTTCGTCACCACTGCCTGCCTCGACTTCCCACCGTTACGCGCTGAATAAGTTGACTCCTTTTCAAACAGGTTTAATCTTTAACAGTTGCGCATCTAAAAGTTAGTATTCAGTGGCAGATTCCGAACTAAATGAGAGCCTATATCTTTCATTCTGTTATGTGCCTGGAGACGCTGCGCAAATTCTATAACAAACCTGAGCATTTAGTGCTTTTCTGGGCGTCACCATTTAGGAGTCAGGCAGGATAAAATGGACATAAGCAACCTACAATTTTTCTCTTAGTTTGTTTACTGTAAGTCTTTCAATCACATTGTGAGCACCTGCTAGTATCACCACAGATGTTCCACTTGCACTTTGTCTGCTTCACAACTCTGTGGTTTGGACACAGGCTGCTTTCGCAGGTTAGAGGATAGTGGCTTCACTACAGGGCAGGATGCAGCACATCTCAACCTTCTATGAACTACTAGTGCTACATGCATGTACATATCTCATCTCAATTGTACCATTGCAACCACGACCAAGGTGTTGTGTGTCGCCCTAAAACACCCCAATATGTAAAAACAAGAAAATACTGAAACCATTTTGTATTATAAAGTATTTTACACTGCTTTGCATATAATGTTTTTACATAACTTTTATCAATATGTATAAGTATATATGACTAAATCTACTTCTGCCTAGTGGTAGTAATCAGGTTGAGCGGTTTGAGGCTAAACAAACTTAAAGTTTCTAGAAAACAAACTCGATGGTTTCACAAACAAGTCCACTTACGGCTGGAAAATGTTTGTTATTATGTTTCAGTTGTTTTGTGCCCACTTAGGCACCAAACCAATCAAGATCAGGGCAAGGAGGAACACAGTCAAACTGGTTTGTTACTCTGACACACTGTAGTTGTGCTTGGTCTAAGATGTCATGGTCATTACTTGTCAGCCTGAAGTCAAACACGTGACACCGCTGACTGTTTGTCCTTATGCCCTGGTTTGACAGCGGAATCCTTCCTTTTGTTGTCATGCGGAACTCAATATGGGCAAAGCTTTGGGGTGAACACTACCTGTGAATGTCAGTGCTTCCCTCTTGGCCTTACTCACTTTAAGTGGTTCATCTGTTCTACTTTCACTTATTGAAGTGAAACACTTGTTCCTTTTTTAATGTTTATTTGAGAGGGAGGGTTCGCAACCAAATATTTATGTCAAGGGCCACAAAATGTGTCAAAGTATAAGCTCCAATGCCATAGCAGATGTTTTGCTGCTGCTTCAAGCACATGAGCAACCAAATGCACTCCTGTCAACACACAACCTGAACTCACTCACAAACTAACGCAGAATCACTTTTGACTTATTAAAGTTGTGCAGCACCGACACTTTTCTTTCCAGCATGAAAATTGACAGTTGTATTATAGTTTTTTTCTGCGTTCTGGCATTAGGGTTGCTGATACAAGAGCAGCAAAGTTGTTACAAAGTTGTTTCTAGTTGTTACAAAATGATTTCACAAGTCATGTATGGTTTAAGAAATGAAAAATAGACTAATTCTTCTCCAACATTGATCAATTATTTTTTTTGTTTCCATTGGAATTAAGTCAAATGTTTTTGATTAGCTTCAGAAAACTACAGAATGTTGCTCACGAATGTTGGTTTGACTAAAGTCGTCTTTATTATTATTATTGTTATTTATAGATGACTGCACTGAGGCATGAGCTGCGTTCAGTGTTGTGCATCATTAAGTAATGAACGAACATCCCAAGAAGATGTAAACGTGCTTGTAGACCAGTAAAAGGGAAGGAAATGTCAATAAAAATCTAACGATGAGCTGATGGTTTTGAGATGATGGGGGCTTCAATGAACAAACATGAAAATACACTGTTTAAAAATAGAAGTTGCCAAAACCTCCAACAGTTGCCAGAGTATTTAATTTTTATGTTAATCACTGTGGTGGTAAAATATAAATTGTAGTTTGTTTGTTTTTTTTCTTTTTGTTAGGTGAACACATGCCAATATTTAAATATGTGTAACCAAATTTGGCTCATGGACTCAACAAAGTATAATGTGTAAAATACAGGTGCACACTACAGGACATTTAGTTGAGTGAATTGTATTTGTCTAAAAAGGTGCTTGCTTCTTTTGACTGGCACCATCATCTGTTAAAAGCACCAGTCGGTTTCGGGGGAGATAATGTACTTTTTTTTTTTTTTTGTGCCAATTCCAGACAATGAGCCTGTTCAGAACCATCCAAGTGCAAACGCCGGAGGACAGTAGAGTCCTTGTAGCTTTATTTAGGTCCTGGGCCTGATGTAGATTACTAAAAGGGATCTGATTTGGAAAATTATGGTGGACTAATGCAAACATTTTTAGGTTTTGTTGTGTTTCTTTGAGTTTCAATAAAGCATTCCTTTAAATGAACTGTTCAGTTTGCTTGTGTGTCACAGCTGGAGTTTATGGTGTTGGGTTCAGTTGGTCCTAAAATGTTTATTTCAAACCATATTTCAATTAGTGGGTTTTTGTTCCATAACATGTAATTCTTTGGTTTTTATCAGTGCTACATGCATTGTGTATAGTGTAAAGCTCCATTAATTCCACTTCTGTTTTTGCTTTTTCAGTTTCTGACTTTTGGGCCCATTCTGCCATAGGGGGTGGGATTAGTCATGTTGCCTTCATGACCTGGGGAAAACCAGAATACATTTATTTTTGAAACAGTCCAGTACGTACCCAGGTAACTTCTCTGAACAAAATGGGAGTCACAGGCAAAATTGTGCTTCTCAAGCATTTTTAAAACATGTTGCTATATTACCGGCTTAAAACACGCTTGTAATGTCGTGTTTCTGTGCTAACGTTTCTGTACTGCCACATGCGCATGTATCAGTTAGTGCTCTTGGAGCGAAGGCAAATCATTGTCTGTCTCACTCACTTGTTACTACTGTGATATTAGCAGTCAGTTGGGCGAGATGGTACATCTTGGACATATAGACAAACACTCACTCTGAGTGCTTTTTAAAAAAACACTGCTGGTGCATCAGAAAGAGGGTTAGGGGTTAGGTTTGGGATGTGTTTTAAAACTGACCATAGCTATAGGTCACATTGCACTGGCAAGCAGGGGTCTGTACCAGGTAAGCCCATTCAATACGGATATTGCATTTTATTTGTGCAGTTTTCCAGAGATGGTTTGATTTCTTTTGAGGTGTTTATTTACTTTGTTGTATTCCTTAGGACTAGGTAAGATATTTTTTTAACTGCTTCTAAACATCATGAGAGGGAGAAGATCCCAGGAGGACATCCCATCAGTCACACAACTATCAGCATAACTCTCAGCCAGGTAAGTGCATGGAAAAGCATACTTAAAAACAAGACATTTTATAAGTTATTTACAGTAGGTTCACATATGTGTGTGTGTGTGTATATATATGTGTATATATATATATATATATATATATATATGTATGTATGTATATGTGTGTGTATATATATATATATATGTGTGTGTGTATGTATATATATGCATATATATATATATATATGTATGTATATGTGTGTGTGTATATATATATATATATATATGTGTGTATGTATATATATGTATATATATATATATATGGATACATATATATGGATGGATGGATATATATGGATAGCTCAATATGCTGGATAGCTCAGCGGTTAAGTCAACTGACTTGCATGCGGGGTTCAAATCCGGGTGAGGGCAATACCATCATCCAGTGTGGGTCCTTAGGCAAGACCCACTTCACACATATCGCCGACCTCACACACAATGAGAGAAACCAAATCGAGAGACATGCCGGCTCAGACGTCGCCCGGCCAAACAAGGTCTGCGTCAGGTGTTGGGGAACCAGAACACCTTGATGAGAAATGGGCTACTGGAACAAGAAAGAAATGGACGAGATACGAGAACTTGGCTCTGTTGGAATGCTACTACTCAAGCAACCCTAGTGAAAGAGGGTATATGAATAGAATGTGGGAAAAATGGTTACTTCGAAACCCACTGTCACCTCTGACAGCGAAACAACTAGTAGCTCAGTGTTCCAACATCCACAAACGGCAACTGCTATCACAACTAGAGATTGACGAAGTACAATACCAACACAAATGCTACGGCAAGGGGGAGCCAGAACGCCAGGTCAGAGGGGAGTTAACACCAACTCCCCTTCCAGAAATTGGGTATGAAGCCCCAAGTAAGCTGAACGAGGCAGCAACTGACCTAAGAGATAAGATAATGGCTAGACTGAACACAAGGCAACCCTGAAACCGTCTGCAGAGACCTAGTGAAGTACCTTCGGAAAGTCTCCTAGAAAATGTGAATGCAGCACTAAGAACGATACCTACAAAGAGCATCACTGAAACCAATGAGCTGATATACACTTCAGCAGCCATGATCCTTGAGATGCTGGGATATAAGTCACAGGGCAATCAGACAGAGCAAGTCCCACCGTGGAAGAGAAGGTTAGAGGCCAAAATCAAGATAACACGGAGAGAAGTGAGCCAACTGTCAGAGCTCCAGAAAGGTGCAATGAAAAAGCAAGTGCCCAAGAGGTACAGACAGATGCCCATACCTGAAGCATTGGAAACTGCCAAACAGCCGCCAGGTAAGTGCATGGAAAAGCATACTTAAGCATACTTGGCCAGCCGCCTCAAGAGATACACAAGGGAAATTGAAGCCAGGAGAATAAACCGGCTGTTCTCAACACGACCGGCTAGAGTGTACTCTCAGTGGCAGGGTAATAACACCAGAGCAGACCCACCAAGGCTGGAGACTGAACAATACTGGAAAGGCATATGGGAGAAGGAAGCATCACACAACAGCAATGCACAGTGGCTAGCAGACCTGAGGGCAGACCACAGCAACCTCCCAGAACAGGCTCCAGTTACCATCACAGTGGCAGACATCCAAGAAAGAGTCTCAGGTATGGCAAACTGGACAGCACCAGGGCCTGACATGATACATGGGTACTGGCTTAAGAAGCTCACTGCACTCCATGACCGCCTGGCAGCACAAATGAACCAGCTGCTAAGAGATGGGACCCACCCTGAATGGATGACTAAAGGGCGGACAGTCATGATCCTGAAAGACCCCCAGAAGGGAACAGTCCCATCCAACTACAGGCCAATAACCTGCCTCTCCACAACATGGAAGCTCCTGTCCGGCATCATAGCGGCTAAGATAAGTGGGCATATGGATCAGTACATGAGCACAGCACAGAAGGGCATTGGTAAAAATACCAGAGGAGCCAAACACCAGCTACTGGTTGATAGAACAGTCGCTCGAGACTGCAAAGCCCGACAGACCAACCTGTGCACTGCCTGGATTGATTACAAGAAAGCCTACGACTCAATGCCACACACGTGGATCAGTGAATGCTTGGAGATGTATAACATCAACAGGACTCTAAGAGCGTTCGTTGCAAACTCAATGAGGCTGTGGAAAACCACCCTTGAGGCCAACGGGAAGCCAATTGCACAAGTGTCCATCAAATGTGGCATATACCAAGGAGATGCTCTGTCCCCACTGCTGTTCTGCATAGGTCTGAATCCCCTCAGCCAAATAATCAACAAGACTGGCTACGGATACCAACTCAGAAATGGGGCCACCATCAGTCACCTCCTCTACATGGATGACATCAAGCTGTACGCCAAGAGCGAGAGAGACATTGACTCACTGATCCACACAACCAGGATCTACAGCAATGACATCGGAATGTCATTCGGACTAGAGAAGTGTGGCCGGATGGTGACCAAGAGAGGCAAGGTAGTCCACACAGAAGGGGTCTCACTCCCCGAGGGCACAATAACAGACATTTAGAACAGCTACAAGTACCTTGGTAACCCACAGGCAAATGGCAACCTCGAAGAGGCTACAAGAAACGCAGCAGCAAACAAATACCTGCAACGAGTAAGGCAAGTCCTAAGGAGTCAGCTCAATGGTAGAACCAAGGTCCGGGCAATTAACAGCTATGCCCTGCCAGTCATCCGATACCCCGCAGGAATAATAAGCTGGCCAAAGGAAGAGATACAGACCACAGATGTGAAAACCCGAAAGCTCCTCACCATGCATGGAGGTTTCCACCCGAAATCCAGCACCCTGAGACTATACACTAAGCGCCATGAGGGAGGCAGAGGACTAGTAAGTGTCCATAGCACAATACAGGACGAAACCTCCAAGATCAATGAATACATTCGGAGGATGGCTCCAATGGATAAAGTGCTCAGTGAGTGTCTCAGGCAGCGAAAAGGGGAGGCAGAGGTGCTGGAGGTGCCATCATGGGAGGACAGGCCCCTACATGGGATGTACCACCGCCAGATAACTGAAGTGGCTGATATCAAGAAATCCTACCAATGGCTAGAAAGGGCTGGACTGAAAGACAGCACAGAGGCACTAATCATGGCTGCACAGGAACAGGCCTTGAGCACCAGAGCAATAGAGGCCAGACATACCACACCCGACAAGACCCCAGGTGCAGGCTGTGCAAAGAGGCCTCTGAGACAATCCAGCACATAACTGCAGGGTGTAAGATGCTGGCAGGAAAGGCATACATGGAGCGTCATAACCAAGTGGCTGGTATAGTGGACAGGAACATCTGTGCAGAATACGGACTGGAAGTACCAAGGTCTAGGTGGGAAACACCCCCTAAGGTGGTAGAGAACGACCGAGCCAAGATCCTGTGGGACTTCCGGATACAGACAGATAAAATGGTAATGGCGAACCAACCGGACATTGTGGTGGTGGACAAACAGCAGAGACGAGCCGTCGTGGTTGACATAGCAATACCTTGCGATGCTAACATCAGAAAGAAGGAACTTGAGAAATTAGAGAAATACCAGGGGCTCAAAGAAGAACTTGAGAAGGCCTGGAAAGTCAAGGCGAAAGTGGTGCCCGTGGTCATCGGAGCACTCAGGGCAGTAACCCCCAAACTGGAGGAGTGGCTAGAACAGATCCCAGGAAAGACCTCAGAAATCTCAGTCCAGAAAAGTGCAGTCCTAGGAACAGCTAAGATACTGCGCAGAACCCTCAAGGTCCCAGGCCTCTGGGTTAGGGTTAGGGTTAGGGTTAGGGTTAGGGGTTAGGGTTAGGGTTAGGGTTAGGTGTATGAGTTTTTTCTCAATGACTCCCCCCACTCTAGTCCTTTAGAGTAGAGCAGTTTGGTGTGGAGAGCCAAGGGCAAGGCACGGGCCGACGCTTGTCACTCATGTTCCTCGATACTTGAGTTACTCTTGTGTTTTGCAGATTCCTTTATATGGTCAAAGCGTCCTCTGCAGCCCCCAGGAGGCCGTGAGACAGCTGCAAAGGGTGAGCTTTGCCATTTTTTTGGATTTGGTCCTCCTTGTTTGATTGCTTTCGGTCTTAGAGACATTTTCAAGTCCTCCGTTCGGGATTTCAATCATTAGAATTAGGCACAGGGATCCCACGGTTAGGTTTAGGGGAATGCCCAGGTGAGGGATAAGGGTTAAATTAGTTGTTAGAGTCCTAGTTTGGAGACTAACGGTTAGGTTTAGGCATGAGGCCCCTATGGTTAGGGTTAGTAGGAAGCCAAGGTTGAGGTTAAGTTATTGCTAATGTGCCGGGTTGGGTTTAGGCATTGAGGTCTACTTGTTAGGTTTAGTATAAGTCCCATGTTAGGGTTTAGACAGTTTGTTCTAAGTCATTTTGAACTAAATAGTGAGGACATATCATCAGTAGTGTACCTTAGGTTCATCGGGCGTTTCGGCCATTTACCACTAGACACCCTCCCCTAAGGGCGGCCCCCTGGGGTGATCAAGTCCCAGGGTATGTCCTCTTAGCCAATTGGTTTGTTTTAGAGGTGGCACATTAAATTTAGCGTAATCAAACATTGATTGATAGATTTAGATTGATCAGAGTTAATTGGTTAAGTTAAGAAGGTCAATAGGTCAGAATTAAGGTTAAATTGAGTTTCTAGGTGTAAAGAGTTTAAGTTTTTCTGTCTAGGAGGATTTGGATTCTAAGAGGTCAAAAGGTCAGGTAGGATGAATTAATATTAAGGCCAGATTTGAACTAATTTTAGTTTTCTCTCTGTCCAGTTGGTTCCAGGTGGAGTCCTCTTCTTGAGGAGAGTTGAGATTTCCTGTCCAGGAGGATTTGGATTCCGGGGGTCAAAAGGTCAGGTAAGGATTTGGATTAAATTTAATTTAGGGTTAATATTAAAGACCAGATTTGAACTAATTTCTGTTTTCTCTGTCCAATTGTTCCAGGTGGAGTCCTCTTCTTCCAGTGGGGGTTCCTCCGTCAGTCTTCACGTGTGGTGCAGCATGTGCTGTGCATGAGCGGAGCTATCCTCCATAGAAGACTCGGCCACGTTTAAGGTCCTTGACGCCGTGGACCACCACATCCCGCGTGCTGTCCTAGTGGACCCGGGAGGGCCGTCTACTTACCCCTTGTTCAGGTTGAGATTGGTTGTTGGCACCGTTAGGTTACTCCAATCTGCCCAGACAAGGTTGAGAGGTGGGTCTCGTCTTCTTCGGTCTTGCCGTTAACGGGAGCGGGACCGGCACTCGGGGAGCTCCGGGACAAGCTGTCGCTCGCCCGGCTCGACCCGAACGTCGGCTCGCTCCCTCCCCTGAGCACTTCCCCGGTGGAGACGGCGCTCATTCTACGGTGGCTAGGGGAAAAGGGCCACCCGGGGCAGCGCCCCGAGCGGATAACCCTATCCCCGTCCCCGAGCGCTCCCTCTGGAGAACTACCAGGTTCAGCAAGCGTTGCTTCACCATCATTCCCCAGTGGAAGGCGCCCATGCTAGCAGGGTCTAGAGTAACCACCCAGGGGGAGTATTCCTGGTGGTGGAGCGTACCCCCAGCTAGTCTGGAAGCCCCCACGCTTCGACCAGGCTCCCCCCTATGCTAACCTGTCTGCCTACCCCAAGCTGGCTAAGGAATGGTGCTCTGGAGTCGCTGCGGGTCCCTCGTAGAACTCCCTCTGGGGGTCTCTGGTGTTGAAGCTCTCAAAAGAGCTCAGAGACAGTTCTTCAGAGTCAATCTGGCAGTCTCTGGGGATCTTCAGCGCGGAGGCCGAGGTTCTCCCGGGTGTACTTGGGGGGCGATTTTCGGGGGTCTACATGTTTTGGAGTAGCGTTTTCGGTTATGGTGTCAATTTTTGCAGATGCATCATGGGTAATATGCAAATTTTAGGGGCGTGGTCTGACTTCCGGGTTAGAGTTGGCGTTAGGGTTAGGGTTAGCGTTCTCAGCTAGGGTTAGGGTTAGAGTTTTTAGGTCTGTTTTCTGAAAGCTAAGGGCTAATTTGTTGAGTTTAGCATTGTATTAGCTGCCCCAGTCCATTGGTGTATCGTAGGTCTGATGGGTCGCCGGTCAGGGCTAGACCAGAACCGAGTTCTAGGTCTTGGGTCATTTGGACACCTAGGGTGAGGCACCTAATGATTATTGGATTTAAGTTGAGCTAATTGAATTTAAACTAGACTGGACTGATGTGGTTGTCCAAGTTCCCGGGGTTTGGTGTTCTTTTCTGTTATTTCCTCTTCATCCTTGTAGGTCTTGGTGCCACACCACGAGGAGCAGAATCGGAAAGGAGTTCCGCAGGGATAGGAAGTGGGTGTACATCGTTATACTAACACCACAACCCCGCCGGATTAGGCGCCACCTGCATCCCTCCTCCCTCTTCCGTCCCGTGGGGGGAAGTGGGAGGTTGGAGGAGAAAAAAAGAGAAAAATAGGGGGTGAGTTCCTTAGGTGTCTTTTTCCATGGCTTTCTTCTGTTTTTAGGTTTCCCGGGCCCTCACCACGAGGAGCAGAATCGGAAAGGAGTTCCGCAGGGAAAGGAAGTGGGTGTACATCGTTATACTAACACCACAACCCCGCCGGATTAGGCGCCACCTGCATCCCTCCCCCCTCTTCCGTCCCGTGGGGGGAAGTGGGAGGTTGGAGGAGAAAAAAGAAAAAAGAAAAAAGAAAAAGTGAGTCCATTAGGTGTGTTTTCCAGGATCTTCTGTCTTTAGGTTTCCCGGGCCCTCACCACGAGGAGCAGAATCGGAAAGGAGTTCCGCAGGGAAAGGAAGTGGGTGTACATCGTTATACTAACACCACAACCCCGCCGGATTAGGCGCCACCTGCATCCCTCCCCCCTCTTCCGTCCCGTGGGGGGAAGTGGGAGGTTGGAGGAAAAATTTCATGTGTCTTCTGTTTTTTAGGTTTTTCAGGCCCTCGCCACGAGGAGCAGAATCGGAAAGGAGTTCCGCAGGGATAGGAAGTGGGTGTACATCGTTATACTAACACCACAACCCCGCCGGATTAGGCGCCACCTGCATCCCTCCTCCCTCTTCCGTCCCGTGGGGGGAAGATGGAGGTTGGAGGTACTTGTGAGTAACTCTTTTTTAGTTTTCAGAGGAACAGGTTGTCCGATGGCTCTGGCTGGGTTAGGTGTATGAGTTTTTTCTCAATGACTCCCCCCACTCTAGTCCTTTAGAGTAGAGCAGTTTGGTGTGGAGAGCCAAGGGCAAGGCACGGGCCGACGCTTGTCACTCATGTTCCTCGATACTTGAGTTACTCTTGTGTTTTGCAGATTCCTTTATATGGTCAAAGCGTCCTCTGCAGCCCCCAGGAGGCCGTGAGACAGCTGCAAAGGGTTAGGGTTAGGGTTAGGGTTAGGGTTAGGGTTAGGGTTAGGGTTAGGGTTAGGGGTTAGGGTTAGGGTTAGGGTTAGGGTTAGGGTTAGGGTTAGGGTTAGGGTTAGGGTTAGGGGTTAGGGTTAGGGTTAGGGTTAGGGTTAGGGTTAGGGTTAGGGTTAGGGGTTAGGGTTAGGGGTTAGGGTTAGGGGGTTAGGGTTAGGGGGTTAGGGTTAGGGGGTTAGGGTTAGGGGGTTAGGGTTAGGGGGTTAGGGTTAGGGTTAGGGTTAGGGTTAGGGGAAAATTAAAATCTGGGTTATTTGTGCTTCCAGCTGAAGCTTAGGTGCACTGGCTCAGGCGGCTAAAGGAGTCATGGTAAGTGGGGAGTGTTATGGTTAAAAAAGTATTGAATAATAAATGATCAACATCCAAATTTAAGACAAGCTTAAAGCTCAAAGAGGCATAAAAGGAGGAGACAATAAAATATTATAATATTAACATAATTCAATAAAAAGTGTAAGAGGCAGTCACATGCAGTAATAAAATCAAGTGGTTAGTAAAAGTGCTGTGGGGAGTGGTCCTCCAAAAAAGTGCCAAAAGTCTGTAAAAGTGCTGTGCTTACATAATTATAAACAAGGCATGCAAATATACATTATACTGAGCATTTATTGTAACTCATTCATGTATTATTATTCAAATCATGCAATAGACACTCCGTCAAAAATCAATCAATCACTCTTCACTCATTCATAATTATTAGTGTATATAGTTTAAGATAATTCATTATTTAGTAACTCTTATGTCCCTCTTTCTGTTATACAGGCCCCAATTTGGATGTGTTTCCTTCTTCCCACCTCTGTCCATCGTGTTGGATTTTAAAAGAGATGTACATGTTTTATCCCTTTGTATAATTATCCATTTTTAAATAAATAAATAAGTTGTATTTTAAAAGAAATATAGATTATAATAAAAAGAGAAGCCCAGTCTGTCAGTCTGTCCTGAATAAACTATTTTTCATTTAGGCCTGTGGGAGTTATTGTTTTCAGTGTCTGTATCCAGTGTCTCTCCCTCCTCTTCCTCTGTCCAGTTGTCCAAGTGACCTGTGACTCTAGACCGGAAATGCTGAGGTGTTTGACCGGATGCGTTTGAAAGTGCCTGACCAGTTCCCTATCGAGGTGACCTGTCCGGATGGTGTGAAGGTGCTGTTTGAGTCTGGTGGCGATGCTGTGCTGCGTCTCTCCTACGTAGATTTTGCTACACAGGTTGCAGATGATGCTATAAACCACGTTGCTCGTGTGGAACGTGCATTGCCCAGACACAGGACCGGCCGCGCGACTGTAGGGGTTGGAGACGTAAGTGATTCTCCGGAAGTGCTCATGCTGCGGTTCGACGCGGCTCTGCGGCTCCTGGTTGAACTTGGCTCGTACCAGCAGGTCCCTTAGGTTTTTGTTCCTCCTATACGCGGAGATAACTCTGCAGTCTCGGAATTCGGGAAGCGGTAATAAACAGGATTGAAAGTTGTTTTTGATGTCCCGCTGTAAGTTCAGGTGCCTGTGGGAGAAAGTGGTTATGAGCGGTAATAGACGGCGCTGGACGTCCTCGCCGACGGACGCTTCGCGGGGGTTCGGAGACCGGAGCCTGTTAACCTGCGGTGGACCTGGATTGTTTTCAGGTGTGCGGAGAGGGAGCGAGCGAGCGGGAGCGAGGGCGGACAGCGTGTCCGTCTTGATTCTCCTCAGGAAGGATCTGGAGTAGCCCCTCCGCCGGAGGCTCCCGAACAGCTCCCGGATGGCCGCTATGGTGTCGCTGCGCCTGGAGCAGATTCTATGGAAGCGGATGATTTGTGACTTCACTATGCCCCTGAAGGTGTGTTTTGGGTGGTAGCTGGTCTTGTGGAGGAGAGCGTGTGTGTCTGTGGCTTTGAAGTAGACTTTGGTCAGGACCGTCTTCTCCTCAGCTGATGTGGGGAGGAAGAATACTGTTGTGTCTAGGAAGTTGATCTGTTCCGTGTGTAATGTGTATTGCAGCTTAATGGAAGGATGATGATTATTGAGCGTGTGATAAAAATCAATGAATGTGTGCGGGCCGTGTGTCCAGATCCCTATGATGTCGTCCAGGAACCTCCGGTAGAGGGCGGGCTTGAGCTGACACTTTGTCATGGCCTCTCGCTCCCACTCGCTCATGTAGAGGTTGGCGTATGAGGGGGCGTACCTGTGGCCCATGGCTGTCCCCTGCACCTGTAAGTAATAATCATTACCAAACTGAAAGTCATTGTTTCTTAGAGAGATTTCTAACAGGTCCAGGAGGTGATGGTCAGGCCTCCTGTGGTCAGGGTATCTCTGAAAGACGTTTTCCACTGCCTTGAGACCCATTTCTGTGTCGATGTTAGTGTACAGGCTTTCCACGTCTATTGTGAAGAGCATGGCGTGGCTGGGCAGTTTCATACCTCTGACGACTTCCAGAAAGTGATATGTGTCCTTCAGGTAGCTGGGGTGCCTGCTGGAGAGGGGCCCGAGGAAGGAGTCTATGTATTCTGAGATGTGGTAAGTACAACTGTTGCAGTCTGAGACTATGGGTCGGCCTGGGGGGACCTCGTGGGGGATCGTCCATGACGCTGGCTCTTTATGTATCTTGGGCAGGAGGTAGAATTGTCTGTCCCTAGGGTCACTGGGTCCGCAGAGGTAGTCTCTTTGTTTGGCTTTAATATATCCCTCAGTGTGTAGCTGGTGAACTATGGCGTGAATCCTGACTTGTGTCTGTGATTGTAGGCTGTCTGTGATGGGTGTGTAGTGTTTTCTATTGCTGAGTTGTCTCCGTGCTTCATGTAAGTATTGCTGTTTGTCCATTATTACTATCTTTGAGCCTTTGTCTGCAGGTTTTATGATGATGTAAGGGTTGTTCTGTAATTCCCTCACAGCCTGCTTCTCACTGTTGGAGAGGTTGCTAACGGGGCCCTCTGCTGGCTGATGTAGGGACAAGCACCGTTGGTCCTGCTTGATCAGCTTCTGCACCTCTGAGCTGAGCTGTGCCCATGTTGGTTCCCAGCTGGACGGGTAAGTAAATGGAACAGCTTGTGATGCTATAGTGTCAAAGTAGTCCATGATCTTAATGCGTCTGTGGTAGGAGTGCAGGTCTCGACGGAGCTCAGCCAGGTCGGTGTGTGTGTGCTGTGGAATAAACGTCAGGCCCCTCTCCAGCAGGCTCATCTGTGCTGTAGTGGGAGAGAAGAGTTTGGAGAGGATGAGGACATTTGAGACCGAATTCCCGGGGTCGTCCCTCATGGTGTTTCTTCTATTTTGCATTTGTGAGGCAGGAGGGTTTGCTCTTCTTTCCTCAGTGCCCTGGCTCGGGTCGTGCCTCACTGTAAATTTAGTTGTAGTTTTTGACACCACAGGTCAATGATGCTTTGCGCCGTGTCCGAGGTCCAGTGGATATTGTCCGCTCTGGTTCTGAACAGGTCCTGTGGGATTCTGGGCAATGTAGGTAAGTGGTTTGTGATATATTTGTTAATTTCAGATAGGTTATGTTTCTGTACCGGTGTGAGAGAGGGTGAATAGTTAATGAGAGGGAAGAAAATGGTGGCGTTGGGAAATGTGATGTTGGCTGCCCTGTGAAGTGCCCTTAACTGTTTTATTGATGTTTTTTGAGGGTGCTGGTCCCTGTTATTGAGTCCCACTGAGAAGACCACAATGTTGACAGAGGGATGTGGTGGGGTTTTCTGGACCACTTTCCAAAAGTGGTAGAAATTGGCCCCGGGATAACTGTCCACTTGAATGTCTGGACATGTAAAGTCTAGGAGTCTGCTCAGGTTGGAGTCCCCCAGTATCAGTACTGGTTTTTTACCTTTAATGTGCCAGTCCTCCAGTTTACGTGAAGGTCTGGCTTTATGGGTTGTGGGAAAAGATAACCGTATTTGATTATGGTGTCCCTCACTATCAGACGTGTGGTCATCCCCCTCCTCCTCATCATCATCGCCCTGACCTGCGTCATCCTGCCCCGAGGAGACCAGCCGTGCTGCCCCAGAGGTGTTCTTGGAGGTATCGGAGTAGGTTTGTCCAGTTTGTTTAACTTGGATCTTTGTCCTTTGTCTCGTCATTTTGTTTCCTCCCACCTCTTTGTTTTTTAGCACTGGCGTGGGCTGATCAGAATGTCTGACTGGCTGGCTCCTGGGTTGCAGGACGGATCGCATGGTCAGGTGATCTGGAGGACAGAGGTCGATGGGAGAGGGGGAGAAATGGTCAATCTCGTCTGAGGTGAGCGCTGCAACATTAGATAGAGCGCTAGTCTGTGGTACCTGTGAGCCTGTCCCATGAGTTGTCATTTCTAGGTGACTTGTGGCCTGCATTTGGCTCGTGGTGTTATAGGTGCCAGGTTTAGCTTGGTCATGTGACGTGTCTTCTGCAAAGGAAGGATCATCACTTATACTCTGTGCTGAAGAGGAACCGAGTGAGAAGTGAATGCTTAACTGCGATAGTGAATGCTGGTCCTGATGCAGCTCCTGTGAACAAAGGTGAGTGACAGAAGCGGGCGTAGAGGCAGAAAACTGTGGAGGAGGATGGACAGAAACCACAGAGCAGAGAGCAGACCCCCCAACCTTTGGAGAAGGGGGATTTGTAAGGACAATGTGTTCTGTTTTGTTCAGATTCGTGGCTTTTCTGGGCAGATTTGGATGAGACTGTGTGACGGAGTTACTCTGGTTGAGTTGTGTATCTCCGTGCTGCTTAAAGTGTTCTGGCTGGTCTTGTGTCCTGGTTTGTTGGGATCTTACCATTTGCTGTAGAGTGGGTCTATTGCCCAGGGAAAGGGTCTGGAAATTTCTGCTGGGCTTAGGTAATGGTGGGAACTGCTTTCTGCTTTGCAGGTTAGGCGGTTTGAAGGCTGTAGGTTGCTCTTTGTTCTCATGCCTGTCAGAAGAAAGAAGCTGAGATGGTCGTAAAACATGAGAAGAGGTGAGTACCGTGTTACAGTTATGTACCAGTCTTGTTTGTAATATTGTTTCAACTGCTGTGGCTGTGGTAGAGGAGAACCTGGACCCGTAGCGTTTTTCGGCCCATTTTGTGGCCACCTCTAGCGCAGTATCGTCCCTGGTTAGCGTGCTGTACTGGGTGATGCTATTGAGATAGTGCTCATGCAATATGGTTAAGTTTTCTTCCATCCATTTGTTTGTATTGGCTGTAATTTTATTTCTGACTTCCTCTGTAGGGCCTGCTGGCTTGATAAAGCCTGAGAGTTTTCTGACCTGTCTCATCATGCCAGCCGGAGGAGTGTGGCTAGATATGGCCTGGTCAATGATATTTTTGTGGTGGACAGCTTGAATAAGTTTGAAATATTTTTTAGCTAGGTCTCTAGTATCTGTGTCTAGCACCTGTTTTATCTGGTTCTGTCTTGTGCTTTTCCTTCCCCTATTAGGTGGTGGATTCATAATGTCTGTGCAGTGTGGGCCCTCTAAGTCTCCCTCTTTTTGACCCCGGCCACATTGAGTGATCCCCTCCCCAAAGTGAGCCCCACTGTCCATATTGGAGGTCCTACCTGTAGCCCCGTGGTGCCTGTGCCTTTGGTGTGTGGAGGATTCCTCTGTGTGGTCCCTGCCATGTCCGGTGGTTCCAGGCCTCTGGCTCCTAGTCCTCAGGCCTGCGGGCCTCCTTCCGCCCTGGCTCATTTTCAGGCTCCTAGAAGGTGTCCAGGCCCATCTGTGTGGTTTCTGAGGCAGATGAAGAAAAACCACTTCCAAGAGGCAACGAGTGTCAGTATTTGGCTTCTTCCAGTAAATTCCACGGATGTGTTTTGGTAGGAAATCAGTTTACTGTTCGGTTAAGAACCTCCATAAAACAGTAGGTTAAAAACTCACTTTTATTTAAATCAAGTTAAAATTTATAAAAGGTTCTAAAATTGAAACTTAAGAAAATCATAAGAATCAGTCTCTAAAAAATTAAAAGAGAGTAAATCACTCAATATGGTCTAGTGATCAATATTCCCTAACGTTTCGCAAATTTGTTGCTTCCTCAGAGGGAACAAGGGAGAGTGAAGTGAGGGCTCCCTGAAGTCTATATGAAGAGCAGTGTGATGGTCTCCACCCCAAACATTCTCTCTCCTGATTGGTTGGGTTGAGGAACCTCCCCCTGTTAAAGGTAGGTAATGGTTTGTTCCCTTATGGAATGTTCCAATTACCAGGTAAGAGAGGGGGGAGAGCAAGGAAAGGAATCAGAAAGGTTACTAGTGTAGGAAGAGTGGAGGAAGAGTGGAGAAAGAGAGGAGCAGGTATTCATATATACATGTGTATATATATATATATATATATATATATATATATATATATATATATCTGTGTATGTGCGTGTATGATAGAATGCTTAATGACAGTTGATTTGTTTTTGTTTGTGTTGGTACAGGTGGCGTCCAGAAGTAGCCGGATCTCTCCTCTACGGATGGTCTTTTGTTGAAATGTGAGATTATTTTGGTGGTTTACCTTGTATTGATGATGTGTCTTCTCAGCGGGACCCACGAGGGGAATAGGTCAATGATAGTAATGATGGTGCTTGTAGGCCTGAGCTGCAGACTGGGTTAGTTTAGTAGAGAGGATGGGAAGAGAGGAGAGTGAGGAAGGTTTAGGTTTAGGTTTAGGTTTAGGCAAGGGAGGAGGATGGTTAGGGTTAGGCGAGGATGAGGAGAGTGGTTAGGGTTAGGCAATGGAGGAAAATGGTTAGGGTTAGGCAAGGATGAGGAAGGTGGTTAGGGTTAGGGGAGAGGGAGGGGTTGGGGCTCTCCTGGTGGAGTTATATGTATGTATAGAGAGAGAGAGAGAGAGAGGAGATGTTTGACAAGCATGAGTGTCAAGCCAGTCCAGATGGTCCCGGTCATCCTGTTGATGGCTTAGAGCTATAGAGGGGGAAGAAGGAATCATGATATTCAAGAAGGAAACTCTGTTCCTGTTTAGTAATATACTATTACTGCCTTACTCCCCTTGTTTTCCTTTTTCATATTCAATCAGTTTCTCAAAGGAAATATTTCTGTTCTTGTTGTTTCATTTTTAAGAGGACTTACCAGCTCCACTCGCCCCTGGCACGGGCAGGGTTAGGGGAAAATTAAAATCTGGGTTATTTGTGCTTCCAGCTGAAGCTTAGGTGCACTGGCTCAGGCGGCTAAAGGAGTCATGGTAAGTGGGGAGTGTTATGGTTAAAAAAGTATTGAATAATAAATGATCAACATCCAAATTTAAGACAAGCTTAAAGCTCAAAGAGGCATAAAAGGAGGAGACAATAAAATATTATAATATTAACATAATTCAATAAAAAGTGTAAGAGGCAGTCACATGCAGTAATAAAATCAAGTGGTTAGTAAAAGTGCTGTGGGGAGTGGTCCTCCAAAAAAGTGCCAAAAGTCTGTAAAAGTGCTGTGCTTACATAATTATAAACAAGGCATGCAAATATACATTATACTGAGCATTTATTGTAACTCATTCATGTATTATTATTCAAATCATGCAATAGACACTCCGTCAAAAATCAATCAATCACTCTTCACTCATTCATAATTATTAGTGTATATAGTTTAAGATAATTCATTATTTAGTAACTCTTATGTCCCTCTTTCTGTTATACAGGCCCCAATTTGGATGTGTTTCCTTCTTCCCACCTCTGTCCATCGTGTTGGATTTTAAAAGAGATGTACATGTTTTATCCCTTTGTATAATTATCCATTTTTAAATAAATAAATAAGTTGTATTTTAAAAGAAATATAGATTATAATAAAAAGAGAAGCCCAGTCTGTCAGTCTGTCCTGAATAAACTATTTTTCATTTAGGCCTGTGGGAGTTATTGTTTTCAGTGTCTGTATCCAGTGTCTCTCCCTCCTCTTCCTCTGTCCAGTTGTCCAAGTGACCTGTGACTCTAGACCGGAAATGCTGAGGTGTTTGACCGGATGCGTTTGAAAGTGCCTGACCAGTTCCCTATCGAGGTGACCTGTCCGGATGGTGTGAAGGTGCTGTTTGAGTCTGGTGGCGATGCTGTGCTGCGTCTCTCCTACGTAGATTTTGCTACACAGGTTGCAGATGATGCTATAAACCACGTTGCTCGTGTGGAACGTGCATTGCCCAGACACAGGACCGGCCGCGCGACTGTAGGGGTTGGAGACGTAAGTGATTCTCCGGAAGTGCTCATGCTGCGGTTCGACGCGGCTCTGCGGCTCCTGGTTGAACTTGGCTCGTACCAGCAGGTCCCTTAGGTTTTTGTTCCTCCTATACGCGGAGATAACTCTGCAGTCTCGGAATTCGGGAAGCGGTAATAAACAGGATTGAAAGTTGTTTTTGATGTCCCGCTGTAAGTTCAGGTGCCTGTGGGAGAAAGTGGTTATGAGCGGTAATAGACGGCGCTGGACGTCCTCGCCGACGGACGCTTCGCGGGGGTTCGGAGACCGGAGCCTGTTAACCTGCGGTGGACCTGGATTGTTTTCAGGTGTGCGGAGAGGGAGCGAGCGAGCGGGAGCGAGGGCGGACAGCGTGTCCGTCTTGATTCTCCTCAGGAAGGATCTGGAGTAGCCCCTCCGCCGGAGGCTCCCGAACAGCTCCCGGATGGCCGCTATGGTGTCGCTGCGCCTGGAGCAGATTCTATGGAAGCGGATGATTTGTGACTTCACTATGCCCCTGAAGGTGTGTTTTGGGTGGTAGCTGGTCTTGTGGAGGAGAGCGTGTGTGTCTGTGGCTTTGAAGTAGACTTTGGTCAGGACCGTCTTCTCCTCAGCTGATGTGGGGAGGAAGAATACTGTTGTGTCTAGGAAGTTGATCTGTTCCGTGTGTAATGTGTATTGCAGCTTAATGGAAGGATGATGATTATTGAGCGTGTGATAAAAATCAATGAATGTGTGCGGGCCGTGTGTCCAGATCCCTATGATGTCGTCCAGGAACCTCCGGTAGAGGGCGGGCTTGAGCTGACACTTTGTCATGGCCTCTCGCTCCCACTCGCTCATGTAGAGGTTGGCGTATGAGGGGGCGTACCTGTGGCCCATGGCTGTCCCCTGCACCTGTAAGTAATAATCATTACCAAACTGAAAGTCATTGTTTCTTAGAGAGATTTCTAACAGGTCCAGGAGGTGATGGTCAGGCCTCCTGTGGTCAGGGTATCTCTGAAAGACGTTTTCCACTGCCTTGAGACCCATTTCTGTGTCGATGTTAGTGTACAGGCTTTCCACGTCTATTGTGAAGAGCATGGCGTGGCTGGGCAGTTTCATACCTCTGACGACTTCCAGAAAGTGATATGTGTCCTTCAGGTAGCTGGGGTGCCTGCTGGAGAGGGGCCCGAGGAAGGAGTCTATGTATTCTGAGATGTGGTAAGTACAACTGTTGCAGTCTGAGACTATGGGTCGGCCTGGGGGGACCTCGTGGGGGATCGTCCATGACGCTGGCTCTTTATGTATCTTGGGCAGGAGGTAGAATTGTCTGTCCCTAGGGTCACTGGGTCCGCAGAGGTAGTCTCTTTGTTTGGCTTTAATATATCCCTCAGTGTGTAGCTGGTGAACTATGGCGTGAATCCTGACTTGTGTCTGTGATTGTAGGCTGTCTGTGATGGGTGTGTAGTGTTTTCTATTGCTGAGTTGTCTCCGTGCTTCATGTAAGTATTGCTGTTTGTCCATTATTACTATCTTTGAGCCTTTGTCTGCAGGTTTTATGATGATGTAAGGGTTGTTCTGTAATTCCCTCACAGCCTGCTTCTCACTGTTGGAGAGGTTGCTAACGGGGCCCTCTGCTGGCTGATGTAGGGACAAGCACCGTTGGTCCTGCTTGATCAGCTTCTGCACCTCTGAGCTGAGCTGTGCCCATGTTGGTTCCCAGCTGGACGGGTAAGTAAATGGAACAGCTTGTGATGCTATAGTGTCAAAGTAGTCCATGATCTTAATGCGTCTGTGGTAGGAGTGCAGGTCTCGACGGAGCTCAGCCAGGTCGGTGTGTGTGTGCTGTGGAATAAACGTCAGGCCCCTCTCCAGCAGGCTCATCTGTGCTGTAGTGGGAGAGAAGAGTTTGGAGAGGATGAGGACATTTGAGACCGAATTCCCGGGGTCGTCCCTCATGGTGTTTCTTCTATTTTGCATTTGTGAGGCAGGAGGGTTTGCTCTTCTTTCCTCAGTGCCCTGGCTCGGGTCGTGCCTCACTGTAAATTTAGTTGTAGTTTTTGACACCACAGGTCAATGATGCTTTGCGCCGTGTCCGAGGTCCAGTGGATATTGTCCGCTCTGGTTCTGAACAGGTCCTGTGGGATTCTGGGCAATGTAGGTAAGTGGTTTGTGATATATTTGTTAATTTCAGATAGGTTATGTTTCTGTACCGGTGTGAGAGAGGGTGAATAGTTAATGAGAGGGAAGAAAATGGTGGCGTTGGGAAATGTGATGTTGGCTGCCCTGTGAAGTGCCCTTAACTGTTTTATTGATGTTTTTTGAGGGTGCTGGTCCCTGTTATTGAGTCCCACTGAGAAGACCACAATGTTGACAGAGGGATGTGGTGGGGTTTTCTGGACCACTTTCCAAAAGTGGTAGAAATTGGCCCCGGGATAACTGTCCACTTGAATGTCTGGACATGTAAAGTCTAGGAGTCTGCTCAGGTTGGAGTCCCCCAGTATCAGTACTGGTTTTTTACCTTTAATGTGCCAGTCCTCCAGTTTACGTGAAGGTCTGGCTTTATGGGTTGTGGGAAAAGATAACCGTATTTGATTATGGTGTCCCTCACTATCAGACGTGTGGTCATCCCCCTCCTCCTCATCATCATCGCCCTGACCTGCGTCATCCTGCCCCGAGGAGACCAGCCGTGCTGCCCCAGAGGTGTTCTTGGAGGTATCGGAGTAGGTTTGTCCAGTTTGTTTAACTTGGATCTTTGTCCTTTGTCTCGTCATTTTGTTTCCTCCCACCTCTTTGTTTTTTAGCACTGGCGTGGGCTGATCAGAATGTCTGACTGGCTGGCTCCTGGGTTGCAGGACGGATCGCATGGTCAGGTGATCTGGAGGACAGAGGTCGATGGGAGAGGGGGAGAAATGGTCAATCTCGTCTGAGGTGAGCGCTGCAACATTAGATAGAGCGCTAGTCTGTGGTACCTGTGAGCCTGTCCCATGAGTTGTCATTTCTAGGTGACTTGTGGCCTGCATTTGGCTCGTGGTGTTATAGGTGCCAGGTTTAGCTTGGTCATGTGACGTGTCTTCTGCAAAGGAAGGATCATCACTTATACTCTGTGCTGAAGAGGAACCGAGTGAGAAGTGAATGCTTAACTGCGATAGTGAATGCTGGTCCTGATGCAGCTCCTGTGAACAAAGGTGAGTGACAGAAGCGGGCGTAGAGGCAGAAAACTGTGGAGGAGGATGGACAGAAACCACAGAGCAGAGAGCAGACCCCCCAACCTTTGGAGAAGGGGGATTTGTAAGGACAATGTGTTCTGTTTTGTTCAGATTCGTGGCTTTTCTGGGCAGATTTGGATGAGACTGTGTGACGGAGTTACTCTGGTTGAGTTGTGTATCTCCGTGCTGCTTAAAGTGTTCTGGCTGGTCTTGTGTCCTGGTTTGTTGGGATCTTACCATTTGCTGTAGAGTGGGTCTATTGCCCAGGGAAAGGGTCTGGAAATTTCTGCTGGGCTTAGGTAATGGTGGGAACTGCTTTCTGCTTTGCAGGTTAGGCGGTTTGAAGGCTGTAGGTTGCTCTTTGTTCTCATGCCTGTCAGAAGAAAGAAGCTGAGATGGTCGTAAAACATGAGAAGAGGTGAGTACCGTGTTACAGTTATGTACCAGTCTTGTTTGTAATATTGTTTCAACTGCTGTGGCTGTGGTAGAGGAGAACCTGGACCCGTAGCGTTTTTCGGCCCATTTTGTGGCCACCTCTAGCGCAGTATCGTCCCTGGTTAGCGTGCTGTACTGGGTGATGCTATTGAGATAGTGCTCATGCAATATGGTTAAGTTTTCTTCCATCCATTTGTTTGTATTGGCTGTAATTTTATTTCTGACTTCCTCTGTAGGGCCTGCTGGCTTGATAAAGCCTGAGAGTTTTCTGACCTGTCTCATCATGCCAGCCGGAGGAGTGTGGCTAGATATGGCCTGGTCAATGATATTTTTGTGGTGGACAGCTTGAATAAGTTTGAAATATTTTTTAGCTAGGTCTCTAGTATCTGTGTCTAGCACCTGTTTTATCTGGTTCTGTCTTGTGCTTTTCCTTCCCCTATTAGGTGGTGGATTCATAATGTCTGTGCAGTGTGGGCCCTCTAAGTCTCCCTCTTTTTGACCCCGGCCACATTGAGTGATCCCCTCCCCAAAGTGAGCCCCACTGTCCATATTGGAGGTCCTACCTGTAGCCCCGTGGTGCCTGTGCCTTTGGTGTGTGGAGGATTCCTCTGTGTGGTCCCTGCCATGTCCGGTGGTTCCAGGCCTCTGGCTCCTAGTCCTCAGGCCTGCGGGCCTCCTTCCGCCCTGGCTCATTTTCAGGCTCCTAGAAGGTGTCCAGGCCCATCTGTGTGGTTTCTGAGGCAGATGAAGAAAAACCACTTCCAAGAGGCAACGAGTGTCAGTATTTGGCTTCTTCCAGTAAATTCCACGGATGTGTTTTGGTAGGAAATCAGTTTACTGTTCGGTTAAGAACCTCCATAAAACAGTAGGTTAAAAACTCACTTTTATTTAAATCAAGTTAAAATTTATAAAAGGTTCTAAAATTGAAACTTAAGAAAATCATAAGAATCAGTCTCTAAAAAATTAAAAGAGAGTAAATCACTCAATATGGTCTAGTGATCAATATTCCCTAACGTTTCGCAAATTTGTTGCTTCCTCAGAGGGAACAAGGGAGAGTGAAGTGAGGGCTCCCTGAAGTCTATATGAAGAGCAGTGTGATGGTCTCCACCCCAAACATTCTCTCTCCTGATTGGTTGGGTTGAGGAACCTCCCCCTGTTAAAGGTAGGTAATGGTTTGTTCCCTTATGGAATGTTCCAATTACCAGGTAAGAGAGGGGGGAGAGCAAGGAAAGGAATCAGAAAGGTTACTAGTGTAGGAAGAGTGGAGGAAGAGTGGAGAAAGAGAGGAGCAGGTATTCATATATACATGTGTATATATATATATATATATATATATATATATATATATATATATATCTGTGTATGTGCGTGTATGATAGAATGCTTAATGACAGTTGATTTGTTTTTGTTTGTGTTGGTACAGGTGGCGTCCAGAAGTAGCCGGATCTCTCCTCTACGGATGGTCTTTTGTTGAAATGTGAGATTATTTTGGTGGTTTACCTTGTATTGATGATGTGTCTTCTCAGCGGGACCCACGAGGGGAATAGGTCAATGATAGTAATGATGGTGCTTGTAGGCCTGAGCTGCAGACTGGGTTAGTTTAGTAGAGAGGATGGGAAGAGAGGAGAGTGAGGAAGGTTTAGGTTTAGGTTTAGGTTTAGGCAAGGGAGGAGGATGGTTAGGGTTAGGCGAGGATGAGGAGAGTGGTTAGGGTTAGGCAATGGAGGAAAATGGTTAGGGTTAGGCAAGGATGAGGAAGGTGGTTAGGGTTAGGGGAGAGGGAGGGGTTGGGGCTCTCCTGGTGGAGTTATATGTATGTATAGAGAGAGAGAGAGAGAGAGGAGATGTTTGACAAGCATGAGTGTCAAGCCAGTCCAGATGGTCCCGGTCATCCTGTTGATGGCTTAGAGCTATAGAGGGGGAAGAAGGAATCATGATATTCAAGAAGGAAACTCTGTTCCTGTTTAGTAATATACTATTACTGCCTTACTCCCCTTGTTTTCCTTTTTCATATTCAATCAGTTTCTCAAAGGAAATATTTCTGTTCTTGTTGTTTCATTTTTAAGAGGACTTACCAGCTCCACTCGCCCCTGGCACGGGCAGGGTTAGGGGAAAATTAAAATCTGGGTTATTTGTGCTTCCAGCTGAAGCTTAGGTGCACTGGCTCAGGCGGCTAAAGGAGTCATGGTAAGTGGGGAGTGTTATGGTTAAAAAAGTATTGAATAATAAATGATCAACATCCAAATTTAAGACAAGCTTAAAGCTCAAAGAGGCATAAAAGGAGGAGACAATAAAATATTATAATATTAACATAATTCAATAAAAAGTGTAAGAGGCAGTCACATGCAGTAATAAAATCAAGTGGTTAGTAAAAGTGCTGTGGGGAGTGGTCCTCCAAAAAAGTGCCAAAAGTCTGTAAAAGTGCTGTGCTTACATAATTATAAACAAGGCATGCAAATATACATTATACTGAGCATTTATTGTAACTCATTCATGTATTATTATTCAAATCATGCAATAGACACTCCGTCAAAAATCAATCAATCACTCTTCACTCATTCATAATTATTAGTGTATATAGTTTAAGATAATTCATTATTTAGTAACTCTTATGTCCCTCTTTCTGTTATACAGGCCCCAATTTGGATGTGTTTCCTTCTTCCCACCTCTGTCCATCGTGTTGGATTTTAAAAGAGATGTACATGTTTTATCCCTTTGTATAATTATCCATTTTTAAATAAATAAATAAGTTGTATTTTAAAAGAAATATAGATTATAATAAAAAGAGAAGCCCAGTCTGTCAGTCTGTCCTGAATAAACTATTTTTCATTTAGGCCTGTGGGAGTTATTGTTTTCAGTGTCTGTATCCAGTGTCTCTCCCTCCTCTTCCTCTGTCCAGTTGTCCAAGTGACCTGTGACTCTAGACCGGAAATGCTGAGGTGTTTGACCGGATGCGTTTGAAAGTGCCTGACCAGTTCCCTATCGAGGTGACCTGTCCGGATGGTGTGAAGGTGCTGTTTGAGTCTGGTGGCGATGCTGTGCTGCGTCTCTCCTACGTAGATTTTGCTACACAGGTTGCAGATGATGCTATAAACCACGTTGCTCGTGTGGAACGTGCATTGCCCAGACACAGGACCGGCCGCGCGACTGTAGGGGTTGGAGACGTAAGTGATTCTCCGGAAGTGCTCATGCTGCGGTTCGACGCGGCTCTGCGGCTCCTGGTTGAACTTGGCTCGTACCAGCAGGTCCCTTAGGTTTTTGTTCCTCCTATACGCGGAGATAACTCTGCAGTCTCGGAATTCGGGAAGCGGTAATAAACAGGATTGAAAGTTGTTTTTGATGTCCCGCTGTAAGTTCAGGTGCCTGTGGGAGAAAGTGGTTATGAGCGGTAATAGACGGCGCTGGACGTCCTCGCCGACGGACGCTTCGCGGGGGTTCGGAGACCGGAGCCTGTTAACCTGCGGTGGACCTGGATTGTTTTCAGGTGTGCGGAGAGGGAGCGAGCGAGCGGGAGCGAGGGCGGACAGCGTGTCCGTCTTGATTCTCCTCAGGAAGGATCTGGAGTAGCCCCTCCGCCGGAGGCTCCCGAACAGCTCCCGGATGGCCGCTATGGTGTCGCTGCGCCTGGAGCAGATTCTATGGAAGCGGATGATTTGTGACTTCACTATGCCCCTGAAGGTGTGTTTTGGGTGGTAGCTGGTCTTGTGGAGGAGAGCGTGTGTGTCTGTGGCTTTGAAGTAGACTTTGGTCAGGACCGTCTTCTCCTCAGCTGATGTGGGGAGGAAGAATACTGTTGTGTCTAGGAAGTTGATCTGTTCCGTGTGTAATGTGTATTGCAGCTTAATGGAAGGATGATGATTATTGAGCGTGTGATAAAAATCAATGAATGTGTGCGGGCCGTGTGTCCAGATCCCTATGATGTCGTCCAGGAACCTCCGGTAGAGGGCGGGCTTGAGCTGACACTTTGTCATGGCCTCTCGCTCCCACTCGCTCATGTAGAGGTTGGCGTATGAGGGGGCGTACCTGTGGCCCATGGCTGTCCCCTGCACCTGTAAGTAATAATCATTACCAAACTGAAAGTCATTGTTTCTTAGAGAGATTTCTAACAGGTCCAGGAGGTGATGGTCAGGCCTCCTGTGGTCAGGGTATCTCTGAAAGACGTTTTCCACTGCCTTGAGACCCATTTCTGTGTCGATGTTAGTGTACAGGCTTTCCACGTCTATTGTGAAGAGCATGGCGTGGCTGGGCAGTTTCATACCTCTGACGACTTCCAGAAAGTGATATGTGTCCTTCAGGTAGCTGGGGTGCCTGCTGGAGAGGGGCCCGAGGAAGGAGTCTATGTATTCTGAGATGTGGTAAGTACAACTGTTGCAGTCTGAGACTATGGGTCGGCCTGGGGGGACCTCGTGGGGGATCGTCCATGACGCTGGCTCTTTATGTATCTTGGGCAGGAGGTAGAATTGTCTGTCCCTAGGGTCACTGGGTCCGCAGAGGTAGTCTCTTTGTTTGGCTTTAATATATCCCTCAGTGTGTAGCTGGTGAACTATGGCGTGAATCCTGACTTGTGTCTGTGATTGTAGGCTGTCTGTGATGGGTGTGTAGTGTTTTCTATTGCTGAGTTGTCTCCGTGCTTCATGTAAGTATTGCTGTTTGTCCATTATTACTATCTTTGAGCCTTTGTCTGCAGGTTTTATGATGATGTAAGGGTTGTTCTGTAATTCCCTCACAGCCTGCTTCTCACTGTTGGAGAGGTTGCTAACGGGGCCCTCTGCTGGCTGATGTAGGGACAAGCACCGTTGGTCCTGCTTGATCAGCTTCTGCACCTCTGAGCTGAGCTGTGCCCATGTTGGTTCCCAGCTGGACGGGTAAGTAAATGGAACAGCTTGTGATGCTATAGTGTCAAAGTAGTCCATGATCTTAATGCGTCTGTGGTAGGAGTGCAGGTCTCGACGGAGCTCAGCCAGGTCGGTGTGTGTGTGCTGTGGAATAAACGTCAGGCCCCTCTCCAGCAGGCTCATCTGTGCTGTAGTGGGAGAGAAGAGTTTGGAGAGGATGAGGACATTTGAGACCGAATTCCCGGGGTCGTCCCTCATGGTGTTTCTTCTATTTTGCATTTGTGAGGCAGGAGGGTTTGCTCTTCTTTCCTCAGTGCCCTGGCTCGGGTCGTGCCTCACTGTAAATTTAGTTGTAGTTTTTGACACCACAGGTCAATGATGCTTTGCGCCGTGTCCGAGGTCCAGTGGATATTGTCCGCTCTGGTTCTGAACAGGTCCTGTGGGATTCTGGGCAATGTAGGTAAGTGGTTTGTGATATATTTGTTAATTTCAGATAGGTTATGTTTCTGTACCGGTGTGAGAGAGGGTGAATAGTTAATGAGAGGGAAGAAAATGGTGGCGTTGGGAAATGTGATGTTGGCTGCCCTGTGAAGTGCCCTTAACTGTTTTATTGATGTTTTTTGAGGGTGCTGGTCCCTGTTATTGAGTCCCACTGAGAAGACCACAATGTTGACAGAGGGATGTGGTGGGGTTTTCTGGACCACTTTCCAAAAGTGGTAGAAATTGGCCCCGGGATAACTGTCCACTTGAATGTCTGGACATGTAAAGTCTAGGAGTCTGCTCAGGTTGGAGTCCCCCAGTATCAGTACTGGTTTTTTACCTTTAATGTGCCAGTCCTCCAGTTTACGTGAAGGTCTGGCTTTATGGGTTGTGGGAAAAGATAACCGTATTTGATTATGGTGTCCCTCACTATCAGACGTGTGGTCATCCCCCTCCTCCTCATCATCATCGCCCTGACCTGCGTCATCCTGCCCCGAGGAGACCAGCCGTGCTGCCCCAGAGGTGTTCTTGGAGGTATCGGAGTAGGTTTGTCCAGTTTGTTTAACTTGGATCTTTGTCCTTTGTCTCGTCATTTTGTTTCCTCCCACCTCTTTGTTTTTTAGCACTGGCGTGGGCTGATCAGAATGTCTGACTGGCTGGCTCCTGGGTTGCAGGACGGATCGCATGGTCAGGTGATCTGGAGGACAGAGGTCGATGGGAGAGGGGGAGAAATGGTCAATCTCGTCTGAGGTGAGCGCTGCAACATTAGATAGAGCGCTAGTCTGTGGTACCTGTGAGCCTGTCCCATGAGTTGTCATTTCTAGGTGACTTGTGGCCTGCATTTGGCTCGTGGTGTTATAGGTGCCAGGTTTAGCTTGGTCATGTGACGTGTCTTCTGCAAAGGAAGGATCATCACTTATACTCTGTGCTGAAGAGGAACCGAGTGAGAAGTGAATGCTTAACTGCGATAGTGAATGCTGGTCCTGATGCAGCTCCTGTGAACAAAGGTGAGTGACAGAAGCGGGCGTAGAGGCAGAAAACTGTGGAGGAGGATGGACAGAAACCACAGAGCAGAGAGCAGACCCCCCAACCTTTGGAGAAGGGGGATTTGTAAGGACAATGTGTTCTGTTTTGTTCAGATTCGTGGCTTTTCTGGGCAGATTTGGATGAGACTGTGTGACGGAGTTACTCTGGTTGAGTTGTGTATCTCCGTGCTGCTTAAAGTGTTCTGGCTGGTCTTGTGTCCTGGTTTGTTGGGATCTTACCATTTGCTGTAGAGTGGGTCTATTGCCCAGGGAAAGGGTCTGGAAATTTCTGCTGGGCTTAGGTAATGGTGGGAACTGCTTTCTGCTTTGCAGGTTAGGCGGTTTGAAGGCTGTAGGTTGCTCTTTGTTCTCATGCCTGTCAGAAGAAAGAAGCTGAGATGGTCGTAAAACATGAGAAGAGGTGAGTACCGTGTTACAGTTATGTACCAGTCTTGTTTGTAATATTGTTTCAACTGCTGTGGCTGTGGTAGAGGAGAACCTGGACCCGTAGCGTTTTTCGGCCCATTTTGTGGCCACCTCTAGCGCAGTATCGTCCCTGGTTAGCGTGCTGTACTGGGTGATGCTATTGAGATAGTGCTCATGCAATATGGTTAAGTTTTCTTCCATCCATTTGTTTGTATTGGCTGTAATTTTATTTCTGACTTCCTCTGTAGGGCCTGCTGGCTTGATAAAGCCTGAGAGTTTTCTGACCTGTCTCATCATGCCAGCCGGAGGAGTGTGGCTAGATATGGCCTGGTCAATGATATTTTTGTGGTGGACAGCTTGAATAAGTTTGAAATATTTTTTAGCTAGGTCTCTAGTATCTGTGTCTAGCACCTGTTTTATCTGGTTCTGTCTTGTGCTTTTCCTTCCCCTATTAGGTGGTGGATTCATAATGTCTGTGCAGTGTGGGCCCTCTAAGTCTCCCTCTTTTTGACCCCGGCCACATTGAGTGATCCCCTCCCCAAAGTGAGCCCCACTGTCCATATTGGAGGTCCTACCTGTAGCCCCGTGGTGCCTGTGCCTTTGGTGTGTGGAGGATTCCTCTGTGTGGTCCCTGCCATGTCCGGTGGTTCCAGGCCTCTGGCTCCTAGTCCTCAGGCCTGCGGGCCTCCTTCCGCCCTGGCTCATTTTCAGGCTCCTAGAAGGTGTCCAGGCCCATCTGTGTGGTTTCTGAGGCAGATGAAGAAAAACCACTTCCAAGAGGCAACGAGTGTCAGTATTTGGCTTCTTCCAGTAAATTCCACGGATGTGTTTTGGTAGGAAATCAGTTTACTGTTCGGTTAAGAACCTCCATAAAACAGTAGGTTAAAAACTCACTTTTATTTAAATCAAGTTAAAATTTATAAAAGGTTCTAAAATTGAAACTTAAGAAAATCATAAGAATCAGTCTCTAAAAAATTAAAAGAGAGTAAATCACTCAATATGGTCTAGTGATCAATATTCCCTAACGTTTCGCAAATTTGTTGCTTCCTCAGAGGGAACAAGGGAGAGTGAAGTGAGGGCTCCCTGAAGTCTATATGAAGAGCAGTGTGATGGTCTCCACCCCAAACATTCTCTCTCCTGATTGGTTGGGTTGAGGAACCTCCCCCTGTTAAAGGTAGGTAATGGTTTGTTCCCTTATGGAATGTTCCAATTACCAGGTAAGAGAGGGGGGAGAGCAAGGAAAGGAATCAGAAAGGTTACTAGTGTAGGAAGAGTGGAGGAAGAGTGGAGAAAGAGAGGAGCAGGTATTCATATATACATGTGTATATATATATATATATATATATATATATATATATATATATATATCTGTGTATGTGCGTGTATGATAGAATGCTTAATGACAGTTGATTTGTTTTTGTTTGTGTTGGTACAGGTGGCGTCCAGAAGTAGCCGGATCTCTCCTCTACGGATGGTCTTTTGTTGAAATGTGAGATTATTTTGGTGGTTTACCTTGTATTGATGATGTGTCTTCTCAGCGGGACCCACGAGGGGAATAGGTCAATGATAGTAATGATGGTGCTTGTAGGCCTGAGCTGCAGACTGGGTTAGTTTAGTAGAGAGGATGGGAAGAGAGGAGAGTGAGGAAGGTTTAGGTTTAGGTTTAGGTTTAGGCAAGGGAGGAGGATGGTTAGGGTTAGGCGAGGATGAGGAGAGTGGTTAGGGTTAGGCAATGGAGGAAAATGGTTAGGGTTAGGCAAGGATGAGGAAGGTGGTTAGGGTTAGGGGAGAGGGAGGGGTTGGGGCTCTCCTGGTGGAGTTATATGTATGTATAGAGAGAGAGAGAGAGAGAGGAGATGTTTGACAAGCATGAGTGTCAAGCCAGTCCAGATGGTCCCGGTCATCCTGTTGATGGCTTAGAGCTATAGAGGGGGAAGAAGGAATCATGATATTCAAGAAGGAAACTCTGTTCCTGTTTAGTAATATACTATTACTGCCTTACTCCCCTTGTTTTCCTTTTTCATATTCAATCAGTTTCTCAAAGGAAATATTTCTGTTCTTGTTGTTTCATTTTTAAGAGGACTTACCAGCTCCACTCGCCCCTGGCACGGGCAGGGTTAGGGGAAAATTAAAATCTGGGTTATTTGTGCTTCCAGCTGAAGCTTAGGTGCACTGGCTCAGGCGGCTAAAGGAGTCATGGTAAGTGGGGAGTGTTATGGTTAAAAAAGTATTGAATAATAAATGATCAACATCCAAATTTAAGACAAGCTTAAAGCTCAAAGAGGCATAAAAGGAGGAGACAATAAAATATTATAATATTAACATAATTCAATAAAAAGTGTAAGAGGCAGTCACATGCAGTAATAAAATCAAGTGGTTAGTAAAAGTGCTGTGGGGAGTGGTCCTCCAAAAAAGTGCCAAAAGTCTGTAAAAGTGCTGTGCTTACATAATTATAAACAAGGCATGCAAATATACATTATACTGAGCATTTATTGTAACTCATTCATGTATTATTATTCAAATCATGCAATAGACACTCCGTCAAAAATCAATCAATCACTCTTCACTCATTCATAATTATTAGTGTATATAGTTTAAGATAATTCATTATTTAGTAACTCTTATGTCCCTCTTTCTGTTATACAGGCCCCAATTTGGATGTGTTTCCTTCTTCCCACCTCTGTCCATCGTGTTGGATTTTAAAAGAGATGTACATGTTTTATCCCTTTGTATAATTATCCATTTTTAAATAAATAAATAAGTTGTATTTTAAAAGAAATATAGATTATAATAAAAAGAGAAGCCCAGTCTGTCAGTCTGTCCTGAATAAACTATTTTTCATTTAGGCCTGTGGGAGTTATTGTTTTCAGTGTCTGTATCCAGTGTCTCTCCCTCCTCTTCCTCTGTCCAGTTGTCCAAGTGACCTGTGACTCTAGACCGGAAATGCTGAGGTGTTTGACCGGATGCGTTTGAAAGTGCCTGACCAGTTCCCTATCGAGGTGACCTGTCCGGATGGTGTGAAGGTGCTGTTTGAGTCTGGTGGCGATGCTGTGCTGCGTCTCTCCTACGTAGATTTTGCTACACAGGTTGCAGATGATGCTATAAACCACGTTGCTCGTGTGGAACGTGCATTGCCCAGACACAGGACCGGCCGCGCGACTGTAGGGGTTGGAGACGTAAGTGATTCTCCGGAAGTGCTCATGCTGCGGTTCGACGCGGCTCTGCGGCTCCTGGTTGAACTTGGCTCGTACCAGCAGGTCCCTTAGGTTTTTGTTCCTCCTATACGCGGAGATAACTCTGCAGTCTCGGAATTCGGGAAGCGGTAATAAACAGGATTGAAAGTTGTTTTTGATGTCCCGCTGTAAGTTCAGGTGCCTGTGGGAGAAAGTGGTTATGAGCGGTAATAGACGGCGCTGGACGTCCTCGCCGACGGACGCTTCGCGGGGGTTCGGAGACCGGAGCCTGTTAACCTGCGGTGGACCTGGATTGTTTTCAGGTGTGCGGAGAGGGAGCGAGCGAGCGGGAGCGAGGGCGGACAGCGTGTCCGTCTTGATTCTCCTCAGGAAGGATCTGGAGTAGCCCCTCCGCCGGAGGCTCCCGAACAGCTCCCGGATGGCCGCTATGGTGTCGCTGCGCCTGGAGCAGATTCTATGGAAGCGGATGATTTGTGACTTCACTATGCCCCTGAAGGTGTGTTTTGGGTGGTAGCTGGTCTTGTGGAGGAGAGCGTGTGTGTCTGTGGCTTTGAAGTAGACTTTGGTCAGGACCGTCTTCTCCTCAGCTGATGTGGGGAGGAAGAATACTGTTGTGTCTAGGAAGTTGATCTGTTCCGTGTGTAATGTGTATTGCAGCTTAATGGAAGGATGATGATTATTGAGCGTGTGATAAAAATCAATGAATGTGTGCGGGCCGTGTGTCCAGATCCCTATGATGTCGTCCAGGAACCTCCGGTAGAGGGCGGGCTTGAGCTGACACTTTGTCATGGCCTCTCGCTCCCACTCGCTCATGTAGAGGTTGGCGTATGAGGGGGCGTACCTGTGGCCCATGGCTGTCCCCTGCACCTGTAAGTAATAATCATTACCAAACTGAAAGTCATTGTTTCTTAGAGAGATTTCTAACAGGTCCAGGAGGTGATGGTCAGGCCTCCTGTGGTCAGGGTATCTCTGAAAGACGTTTTCCACTGCCTTGAGACCCATTTCTGTGTCGATGTTAGTGTACAGGCTTTCCACGTCTATTGTGAAGAGCATGGCGTGGCTGGGCAGTTTCATACCTCTGACGACTTCCAGAAAGTGATATGTGTCCTTCAGGTAGCTGGGGTGCCTGCTGGAGAGGGGCCCGAGGAAGGAGTCTATGTATTCTGAGATGTGGTAAGTACAACTGTTGCAGTCTGAGACTATGGGTCGGCCTGGGGGGACCTCGTGGGGGATCGTCCATGACGCTGGCTCTTTATGTATCTTGGGCAGGAGGTAGAATTGTCTGTCCCTAGGGTCACTGGGTCCGCAGAGGTAGTCTCTTTGTTTGGCTTTAATATATCCCTCAGTGTGTAGCTGGTGAACTATGGCGTGAATCCTGACTTGTGTCTGTGATTGTAGGCTGTCTGTGATGGGTGTGTAGTGTTTTCTATTGCTGAGTTGTCTCCGTGCTTCATGTAAGTATTGCTGTTTGTCCATTATTACTATCTTTGAGCCTTTGTCTGCAGGTTTTATGATGATGTAAGGGTTGTTCTGTAATTCCCTCACAGCCTGCTTCTCACTGTTGGAGAGGTTGCTAACGGGGCCCTCTGCTGGCTGATGTAGGGACAAGCACCGTTGGTCCTGCTTGATCAGCTTCTGCACCTCTGAGCTGAGCTGTGCCCATGTTGGTTCCCAGCTGGACGGGTAAGTAAATGGAACAGCTTGTGATGCTATAGTGTCAAAGTAGTCCATGATCTTAATGCGTCTGTGGTAGGAGTGCAGGTCTCGACGGAGCTCAGCCAGGTCGGTGTGTGTGTGCTGTGGAATAAACGTCAGGCCCCTCTCCAGCAGGCTCATCTGTGCTGTAGTGGGAGAGAAGAGTTTGGAGAGGATGAGGACATTTGAGACCGAATTCCCGGGGTCGTCCCTCATGGTGTTTCTTCTATTTTGCATTTGTGAGGCAGGAGGGTTTGCTCTTCTTTCCTCAGTGCCCTGGCTCGGGTCGTGCCTCACTGTAAATTTAGTTGTAGTTTTTGACACCACAGGTCAATGATGCTTTGCGCCGTGTCCGAGGTCCAGTGGATATTGTCCGCTCTGGTTCTGAACAGGTCCTGTGGGATTCTGGGCAATGTAGGTAAGTGGTTTGTGATATATTTGTTAATTTCAGATAGGTTATGTTTCTGTACCGGTGTGAGAGAGGGTGAATAGTTAATGAGAGGGAAGAAAATGGTGGCGTTGGGAAATGTGATGTTGGCTGCCCTGTGAAGTGCCCTTAACTGTTTTATTGATGTTTTTTGAGGGTGCTGGTCCCTGTTATTGAGTCCCACTGAGAAGACCACAATGTTGACAGAGGGATGTGGTGGGGTTTTCTGGACCACTTTCCAAAAGTGGTAGAAATTGGCCCCGGGATAACTGTCCACTTGAATGTCTGGACATGTAAAGTCTAGGAGTCTGCTCAGGTTGGAGTCCCCCAGTATCAGTACTGGTTTTTTACCTTTAATGTGCCAGTCCTCCAGTTTACGTGAAGGTCTGGCTTTATGGGTTGTGGGAAAAGATAACCGTATTTGATTATGGTGTCCCTCACTATCAGACGTGTGGTCATCCCCCTCCTCCTCATCATCATCGCCCTGACCTGCGTCATCCTGCCCCGAGGAGACCAGCCGTGCTGCCCCAGAGGTGTTCTTGGAGGTATCGGAGTAGGTTTGTCCAGTTTGTTTAACTTGGATCTTTGTCCTTTGTCTCGTCATTTTGTTTCCTCCCACCTCTTTGTTTTTTAGCACTGGCGTGGGCTGATCAGAATGTCTGACTGGCTGGCTCCTGGGTTGCAGGACGGATCGCATGGTCAGGTGATCTGGAGGACAGAGGTCGATGGGAGAGGGGGAGAAATGGTCAATCTCGTCTGAGGTGAGCGCTGCAACATTAGATAGAGCGCTAGTCTGTGGTACCTGTGAGCCTGTCCCATGAGTTGTCATTTCTAGGTGACTTGTGGCCTGCATTTGGCTCGTGGTGTTATAGGTGCCAGGTTTAGCTTGGTCATGTGACGTGTCTTCTGCAAAGGAAGGATCATCACTTATACTCTGTGCTGAAGAGGAACCGAGTGAGAAGTGAATGCTTAACTGCGATAGTGAATGCTGGTCCTGATGCAGCTCCTGTGAACAAAGGTGAGTGACAGAAGCGGGCGTAGAGGCAGAAAACTGTGGAGGAGGATGGACAGAAACCACAGAGCAGAGAGCAGACCCCCCAACCTTTGGAGAAGGGGGATTTGTAAGGACAATGTGTTCTGTTTTGTTCAGATTCGTGGCTTTTCTGGGCAGATTTGGATGAGACTGTGTGACGGAGTTACTCTGGTTGAGTTGTGTATCTCCGTGCTGCTTAAAGTGTTCTGGCTGGTCTTGTGTCCTGGTTTGTTGGGATCTTACCATTTGCTGTAGAGTGGGTCTATTGCCCAGGGAAAGGGTCTGGAAATTTCTGCTGGGCTTAGGTAATGGTGGGAACTGCTTTCTGCTTTGCAGGTTAGGCGGTTTGAAGGCTGTAGGTTGCTCTTTGTTCTCATGCCTGTCAGAAGAAAGAAGCTGAGATGGTCGTAAAACATGAGAAGAGGTGAGTACCGTGTTACAGTTATGTACCAGTCTTGTTTGTAATATTGTTTCAACTGCTGTGGCTGTGGTAGAGGAGAACCTGGACCCGTAGCGTTTTTCGGCCCATTTTGTGGCCACCTCTAGCGCAGTATCGTCCCTGGTTAGCGTGCTGTACTGGGTGATGCTATTGAGATAGTGCTCATGCAATATGGTTAAGTTTTCTTCCATCCATTTGTTTGTATTGGCTGTAATTTTATTTCTGACTTCCTCTGTAGGGCCTGCTGGCTTGATAAAGCCTGAGAGTTTTCTGACCTGTCTCATCATGCCAGCCGGAGGAGTGTGGCTAGATATGGCCTGGTCAATGATATTTTTGTGGTGGACAGCTTGAATAAGTTTGAAATATTTTTTAGCTAGGTCTCTAGTATCTGTGTCTAGCACCTGTTTTATCTGGTTCTGTCTTGTGCTTTTCCTTCCCCTATTAGGTGGTGGATTCATAATGTCTGTGCAGTGTGGGCCCTCTAAGTCTCCCTCTTTTTGACCCCGGCCACATTGAGTGATCCCCTCCCCAAAGTGAGCCCCACTGTCCATATTGGAGGTCCTACCTGTAGCCCCGTGGTGCCTGTGCCTTTGGTGTGTGGAGGATTCCTCTGTGTGGTCCCTGCCATGTCCGGTGGTTCCAGGCCTCTGGCTCCTAGTCCTCAGGCCTGCGGGCCTCCTTCCGCCCTGGCTCATTTTCAGGCTCCTAGAAGGTGTCCAGGCCCATCTGTGTGGTTTCTGAGGCAGATGAAGAAAAACCACTTCCAAGAGGCAACGAGTGTCAGTATTTGGCTTCTTCCAGTAAATTCCACGGATGTGTTTTGGTAGGAAATCAGTTTACTGTTCGGTTAAGAACCTCCATAAAACAGTAGGTTAAAAACTCACTTTTATTTAAATCAAGTTAAAATTTATAAAAGGTTCTAAAATTGAAACTTAAGAAAATCATAAGAATCAGTCTCTAAAAAATTAAAAGAGAGTAAATCACTCAATATGGTCTAGTGATCAATATTCCCTAACGTTTCGCAAATTTGTTGCTTCCTCAGAGGGAACAAGGGAGAGTGAAGTGAGGGCTCCCTGAAGTCTATATGAAGAGCAGTGTGATGGTCTCCACCCCAAACATTCTCTCTCCTGATTGGTTGGGTTGAGGAACCTCCCCCTGTTAAAGGTAGGTAATGGTTTGTTCCCTTATGGAATGTTCCAATTACCAGGTAAGAGAGGGGGGAGAGCAAGGAAAGGAATCAGAAAGGTTACTAGTGTAGGAAGAGTGGAGGAAGAGTGGAGAAAGAGAGGAGCAGGTATTCATATATACATGTGTATATATATATATATATATATATATATATATATATATATATATATCTGTGTATGTGCGTGTATGATAGAATGCTTAATGACAGTTGATTTGTTTTTGTTTGTGTTGGTACAGGTGGCGTCCAGAAGTAGCCGGATCTCTCCTCTACGGATGGTCTTTTGTTGAAATGTGAGATTATTTTGGTGGTTTACCTTGTATTGATGATGTGTCTTCTCAGCGGGACCCACGAGGGGAATAGGTCAATGATAGTAATGATGGTGCTTGTAGGCCTGAGCTGCAGACTGGGTTAGTTTAGTAGAGAGGATGGGAAGAGAGGAGAGTGAGGAAGGTTTAGGTTTAGGTTTAGGTTTAGGCAAGGGAGGAGGATGGTTAGGGTTAGGCGAGGATGAGGAGAGTGGTTAGGGTTAGGCAATGGAGGAAAATGGTTAGGGTTAGGCAAGGATGAGGAAGGTGGTTAGGGTTAGGGGAGAGGGAGGGGTTGGGGCTCTCCTGGTGGAGTTATATGTATGTATAGAGAGAGAGAGAGAGAGAGGAGATGTTTGACAAGCATGAGTGTCAAGCCAGTCCAGATGGTCCCGGTCATCCTGTTGATGGCTTAGAGCTATAGAGGGGGAAGAAGGAATCATGATATTCAAGAAGGAAACTCTGTTCCTGTTTAGTAATATACTATTACTGCCTTACTCCCCTTGTTTTCCTTTTTCATATTCAATCAGTTTCTCAAAGGAAATATTTCTGTTCTTGTTGTTTCATTTTTAAGAGGACTTACCAGCTCCACTCGCCCCTGGCACGGGCAGGGTTAGGGGAAAATTAAAATCTGGGTTATTTGTGCTTCCAGCTGAAGCTTAGGTGCACTGGCTCAGGCGGCTAAAGGAGTCATGGTAAGTGGGGAGTGTTATGGTTAAAAAAGTATTGAATAATAAATGATCAACATCCAAATTTAAGACAAGCTTAAAGCTCAAAGAGGCATAAAAGGAGGAGACAATAAAATATTATAATATTAACATAATTCAATAAAAAGTGTAAGAGGCAGTCACATGCAGTAATAAAATCAAGTGGTTAGTAAAAGTGCTGTGGGGAGTGGTCCTCCAAAAAAGTGCCAAAAGTCTGTAAAAGTGCTGTGCTTACATAATTATAAACAAGGCATGCAAATATACATTATACTGAGCATTTATTGTAACTCATTCATGTATTATTATTCAAATCATGCAATAGACACTCCGTCAAAAATCAATCAATCACTCTTCACTCATTCATAATTATTAGTGTATATAGTTTAAGATAATTCATTATTTAGTAACTCTTATGTCCCTCTTTCTGTTATACAGGCCCCAATTTGGATGTGTTTCCTTCTTCCCACCTCTGTCCATCGTGTTGGATTTTAAAAGAGATGTACATGTTTTATCCCTTTGTATAATTATCCATTTTTAAATAAATAAATAAGTTGTATTTTAAAAGAAATATAGATTATAATAAAAAGAGAAGCCCAGTCTGTCAGTCTGTCCTGAATAAACTATTTTTCATTTAGGCCTGTGGGAGTTATTGTTTTCAGTGTCTGTATCCAGTGTCTCTCCCTCCTCTTCCTCTGTCCAGTTGTCCAAGTGACCTGTGACTCTAGACCGGAAATGCTGAGGTGTTTGACCGGATGCGTTTGAAAGTGCCTGACCAGTTCCCTATCGAGGTGACCTGTCCGGATGGTGTGAAGGTGCTGTTTGAGTCTGGTGGCGATGCTGTGCTGCGTCTCTCCTACGTAGATTTTGCTACACAGGTTGCAGATGATGCTATAAACCACGTTGCTCGTGTGGAACGTGCATTGCCCAGACACAGGACCGGCCGCGCGACTGTAGGGGTTGGAGACGTAAGTGATTCTCCGGAAGTGCTCATGCTGCGGTTCGACGCGGCTCTGCGGCTCCTGGTTGAACTTGGCTCGTACCAGCAGGTCCCTTAGGTTTTTGTTCCTCCTATACGCGGAGATAACTCTGCAGTCTCGGAATTCGGGAAGCGGTAATAAACAGGATTGAAAGTTGTTTTTGATGTCCCGCTGTAAGTTCAGGTGCCTGTGGGAGAAAGTGGTTATGAGCGGTAATAGACGGCGCTGGACGTCCTCGCCGACGGACGCTTCGCGGGGGTTCGGAGACCGGAGCCTGTTAACCTGCGGTGGACCTGGATTGTTTTCAGGTGTGCGGAGAGGGAGCGAGCGAGCGGGAGCGAGGGCGGACAGCGTGTCCGTCTTGATTCTCCTCAGGAAGGATCTGGAGTAGCCCCTCCGCCGGAGGCTCCCGAACAGCTCCCGGATGGCCGCTATGGTGTCGCTGCGCCTGGAGCAGATTCTATGGAAGCGGATGATTTGTGACTTCACTATGCCCCTGAAGGTGTGTTTTGGGTGGTAGCTGGTCTTGTGGAGGAGAGCGTGTGTGTCTGTGGCTTTGAAGTAGACTTTGGTCAGGACCGTCTTCTCCTCAGCTGATGTGGGGAGGAAGAATACTGTTGTGTCTAGGAAGTTGATCTGTTCCGTGTGTAATGTGTATTGCAGCTTAATGGAAGGATGATGATTATTGAGCGTGTGATAAAAATCAATGAATGTGTGCGGGCCGTGTGTCCAGATCCCTATGATGTCGTCCAGGAACCTCCGGTAGAGGGCGGGCTTGAGCTGACACTTTGTCATGGCCTCTCGCTCCCACTCGCTCATGTAGAGGTTGGCGTATGAGGGGGCGTACCTGTGGCCCATGGCTGTCCCCTGCACCTGTAAGTAATAATCATTACCAAACTGAAAGTCATTGTTTCTTAGAGAGATTTCTAACAGGTCCAGGAGGTGATGGTCAGGCCTCCTGTGGTCAGGGTATCTCTGAAAGACGTTTTCCACTGCCTTGAGACCCATTTCTGTGTCGATGTTAGTGTACAGGCTTTCCACGTCTATTGTGAAGAGCATGGCGTGGCTGGGCAGTTTCATACCTCTGACGACTTCCAGAAAGTGATATGTGTCCTTCAGGTAGCTGGGGTGCCTGCTGGAGAGGGGCCCGAGGAAGGAGTCTATGTATTCTGAGATGTGGTAAGTACAACTGTTGCAGTCTGAGACTATGGGTCGGCCTGGGGGGACCTCGTGGGGGATCGTCCATGACGCTGGCTCTTTATGTATCTTGGGCAGGAGGTAGAATTGTCTGTCCCTAGGGTCACTGGGTCCGCAGAGGTAGTCTCTTTGTTTGGCTTTAATATATCCCTCAGTGTGTAGCTGGTGAACTATGGCGTGAATCCTGACTTGTGTCTGTGATTGTAGGCTGTCTGTGATGGGTGTGTAGTGTTTTCTATTGCTGAGTTGTCTCCGTGCTTCATGTAAGTATTGCTGTTTGTCCATTATTACTATCTTTGAGCCTTTGTCTGCAGGTTTTATGATGATGTAAGGGTTGTTCTGTAATTCCCTCACAGCCTGCTTCTCACTGTTGGAGAGGTTGCTAACGGGGCCCTCTGCTGGCTGATGTAGGGACAAGCACCGTTGGTCCTGCTTGATCAGCTTCTGCACCTCTGAGCTGAGCTGTGCCCATGTTGGTTCCCAGCTGGACGGGTAAGTAAATGGAACAGCTTGTGATGCTATAGTGTCAAAGTAGTCCATGATCTTAATGCGTCTGTGGTAGGAGTGCAGGTCTCGACGGAGCTCAGCCAGGTCGGTGTGTGTGTGCTGTGGAATAAACGTCAGGCCCCTCTCCAGCAGGCTCATCTGTGCTGTAGTGGGAGAGAAGAGTTTGGAGAGGATGAGGACATTTGAGACCGAATTCCCGGGGTCGTCCCTCATGGTGTTTCTTCTATTTTGCATTTGTGAGGCAGGAGGGTTTGCTCTTCTTTCCTCAGTGCCCTGGCTCGGGTCGTGCCTCACTGTAAATTTAGTTGTAGTTTTTGACACCACAGGTCAATGATGCTTTGCGCCGTGTCCGAGGTCCAGTGGATATTGTCCGCTCTGGTTCTGAACAGGTCCTGTGGGATTCTGGGCAATGTAGGTAAGTGGTTTGTGATATATTTGTTAATTTCAGATAGGTTATGTTTCTGTACCGGTGTGAGAGAGGGTGAATAGTTAATGAGAGGGAAGAAAATGGTGGCGTTGGGAAATGTGATGTTGGCTGCCCTGTGAAGTGCCCTTAACTGTTTTATTGATGTTTTTTGAGGGTGCTGGTCCCTGTTATTGAGTCCCACTGAGAAGACCACAATGTTGACAGAGGGATGTGGTGGGGTTTTCTGGACCACTTTCCAAAAGTGGTAGAAATTGGCCCCGGGATAACTGTCCACTTGAATGTCTGGACATGTAAAGTCTAGGAGTCTGCTCAGGTTGGAGTCCCCCAGTATCAGTACTGGTTTTTTACCTTTAATGTGCCAGTCCTCCAGTTTACGTGAAGGTCTGGCTTTATGGGTTGTGGGAAAAGATAACCGTATTTGATTATGGTGTCCCTCACTATCAGACGTGTGGTCATCCCCCTCCTCCTCATCATCATCGCCCTGACCTGCGTCATCCTGCCCCGAGGAGACCAGCCGTGCTGCCCCAGAGGTGTTCTTGGAGGTATCGGAGTAGGTTTGTCCAGTTTGTTTAACTTGGATCTTTGTCCTTTGTCTCGTCATTTTGTTTCCTCCCACCTCTTTGTTTTTTAGCACTGGCGTGGGCTGATCAGAATGTCTGACTGGCTGGCTCCTGGGTTGCAGGACGGATCGCATGGTCAGGTGATCTGGAGGACAGAGGTCGATGGGAGAGGGGGAGAAATGGTCAATCTCGTCTGAGGTGAGCGCTGCAACATTAGATAGAGCGCTAGTCTGTGGTACCTGTGAGCCTGTCCCATGAGTTGTCATTTCTAGGTGACTTGTGGCCTGCATTTGGCTCGTGGTGTTATAGGTGCCAGGTTTAGCTTGGTCATGTGACGTGTCTTCTGCAAAGGAAGGATCATCACTTATACTCTGTGCTGAAGAGGAACCGAGTGAGAAGTGAATGCTTAACTGCGATAGTGAATGCTGGTCCTGATGCAGCTCCTGTGAACAAAGGTGAGTGACAGAAGCGGGCGTAGAGGCAGAAAACTGTGGAGGAGGATGGACAGAAACCACAGAGCAGAGAGCAGACCCCCCAACCTTTGGAGAAGGGGGATTTGTAAGGACAATGTGTTCTGTTTTGTTCAGATTCGTGGCTTTTCTGGGCAGATTTGGATGAGACTGTGTGACGGAGTTACTCTGGTTGAGTTGTGTATCTCCGTGCTGCTTAAAGTGTTCTGGCTGGTCTTGTGTCCTGGTTTGTTGGGATCTTACCATTTGCTGTAGAGTGGGTCTATTGCCCAGGGAAAGGGTCTGGAAATTTCTGCTGGGCTTAGGTAATGGTGGGAACTGCTTTCTGCTTTGCAGGTTAGGCGGTTTGAAGGCTGTAGGTTGCTCTTTGTTCTCATGCCTGTCAGAAGAAAGAAGCTGAGATGGTCGTAAAACATGAGAAGAGGTGAGTACCGTGTTACAGTTATGTACCAGTCTTGTTTGTAATATTGTTTCAACTGCTGTGGCTGTGGTAGAGGAGAACCTGGACCCGTAGCGTTTTTCGGCCCATTTTGTGGCCACCTCTAGCGCAGTATCGTCCCTGGTTAGCGTGCTGTACTGGGTGATGCTATTGAGATAGTGCTCATGCAATATGGTTAAGTTTTCTTCCATCCATTTGTTTGTATTGGCTGTAATTTTATTTCTGACTTCCTCTGTAGGGCCTGCTGGCTTGATAAAGCCTGAGAGTTTTCTGACCTGTCTCATCATGCCAGCCGGAGGAGTGTGGCTAGATATGGCCTGGTCAATGATATTTTTGTGGTGGACAGCTTGAATAAGTTTGAAATATTTTTTAGCTAGGTCTCTAGTATCTGTGTCTAGCACCTGTTTTATCTGGTTCTGTCTTGTGCTTTTCCTTCCCCTATTAGGTGGTGGATTCATAATGTCTGTGCAGTGTGGGCCCTCTAAGTCTCCCTCTTTTTGACCCCGGCCACATTGAGTGATCCCCTCCCCAAAGTGAGCCCCACTGTCCATATTGGAGGTCCTACCTGTAGCCCCGTGGTGCCTGTGCCTTTGGTGTGTGGAGGATTCCTCTGTGTGGTCCCTGCCATGTCCGGTGGTTCCAGGCCTCTGGCTCCTAGTCCTCAGGCCTGCGGGCCTCCTTCCGCCCTGGCTCATTTTCAGGCTCCTAGAAGGTGTCCAGGCCCATCTGTGTGGTTTCTGAGGCAGATGAAGAAAAACCACTTCCAAGAGGCAACGAGTGTCAGTAGGGTTAGGGTTAGGGTTAGGGTTAGGGGTTAGGGTTAGGGTTAGGGTTAGGGTTAGGGTTAGGGTTAGGGTTAGGGTTAGGGTTAGGGTTAGGGTTAGGGTTAGGGTTAGGGTTAGGGTTAGGGTTAGGGTTAGGGTTAGGGTTAGGGTTAGGGTTAGGGTTAGGGTTAGGGTTAGGGTTAGGGTTAGGGGTTAGGGTTAGGGGTTAGGGTTAGGGTTAGGGTTAGGGTTAGGGTTAGGGTTAGGGTTAGGGTTAGGGTTAGGGTTAGGGTTAGGGTTAGGGTTAGGGTTAGGGTTAGGGTTAGGGTTAGGGTTAGGGTTAGGGTTAGGGTTAGGGTTAGGGTTAGGGTTAGGGTTAGGGTTAGGGTTAGGGTTAGGGTTAGGGTTAGGGTTAGGGTTAGGGTTAGGGTTAGGGTTAGGGTTAGGGTTAGGGTTAGGGTTAGGGTTAGGGTTAGGGTTAGGGTTAGGGTTAGGGTTAGGGTTAGGGTTAGGGTTAGGGTTAGGGTTAGGGTTAGGGTTAGGGTTAGGGTTAGGGTTAGGGTTAGGGTTAGGGTTAGGGTTAGGGTTAGGGTTAGGGTTAGGGTTAGGGTTAGGGTTAGGGTTAGGGTTAGGGTTAGGGTTAGGGTTAGGGTTAGGGTTAGGGTTAGGGTTAGGGTTAGGGTTAGGGTTAGGGTTAGGGTTAGGGTTAGGGTTAGGGTTAGGGTTAGGGTTAGGGTTAGGGTTAGGGTTAGGGTTAGGGTTAGGGTTAGGGTTAGGGTTAGGGTTAGGGTTAGGGTTAGGGTTAGGGTTAGGGTTAGGGTTAGGGTTAGGGTTAGGGTTAGGGTTAGGGTTAGGGTTAGGGTTAGGGTTAGGGTTAGGGTTAGGGTTAGGGTTAGGGTTAGGGTTAGGGTTAGGGTTAGGGTTAGGGTTAGGGTTAGGGTTAGGGTTAGGGTTAGGGTTAGGGTTAGGGTTAGGGTTAGGGTTAGGGTTAGGGTTAGGGTTAGGGTTAGGGTTAGGGTTAGGGTTAGGGTTAGGGTTAGGGTTAGGGTTAGGGTTAGGGTTAGGGTTAGGGTTAGGGTTAGGGTTAGGGTTAGGGTTAGGGTTAGGGTTAGGGTTAGGGTTAGGGTTAGGGTTAGGGTTAGGGTTAGGGTTAGGGTTAGGGTTAGGGTTAGGGTTAGGGTTAGGGTTAGGGTTAGGGTTAGGGTTAGGGTTAGGGTTAGGGTTAGGGTTAGGGTTAGGGTTAGGGTTAGGGTTAGGGTTAGGGTTAGGGTTAGGGTTAGGGTTAGGGTTAGGGTTAGGGTTAGGGTTAGGGTTAGGGTTAGGGTTAGGGTTAGGGTTAGGGTTAGGGTTAGGGTTAGGGTTAGGGTTAGGGTTAGGGTTAGGGTTAGGGTTAGGGTTAGGGTTAGGGTTAGGGTTAGGGTTAGGGGTTAGGGTTAGGGGTTAGGGTTAGGGTTAGGGTTAGGGGTTAGGGTTAGGGGTTAGGGGTTAGGGGTTAGGGTTAGGGTTAGGGTTAGGGTTAGGGTTAGGGGTTAGGGGTTAGGGTTAGGGGTTAGGGGTTAGGGGTTAGGGGTTAGGGGTTAGGGGTTAGGGTTAGGGTTAGGGTTAGGGTTAGGGTTAGGGTTAGGGTTAGGGTTAGGGTTAGGGTTAGGGTTAGGGTTAGGGTTAGGGTTAGGGTTAGGGTTAGGGTTAGGGTTAGGGTTAGGGTTAGGGTTAGGGTTAGGGTTAGGGTTAGGGTTAGGGTTAGGGTTAGGGTTAGGGTTAGGGTTAGGGTTAGGGGTTAGGGTTAGGGTTAGGGTTAGGGTTAGGGTTAGGGTTAGGGTTAGGGTTAGGGTTAGGGTTAGGGTTAGGGTTAGGGTTAGGGTTAGGGTTAGGGTTAGGGTTAGGGTTAGGGTTAGGGTTAGGGTTAGGGTTAGGGTTAGGGTTAGGGTTAGGGTTAGGGTTAGGGTTAGGGTTAGGGTTAGGGTTAGGGTTAGGGTTAGGGTTAGGGTTAGGGTTAGGGTTAGGGTTAGGGTTAGGGTTAGGGTTAGGGTTAGGGTTAGGGTTAGGGTTAGGGTTAGGGTTAGGGTTAGGGTTAGGGTTAGGGTTAGGGGTTAGGGTTAGGGTTAGGGTTAGGGTTAGGGTTAGGGTTAGGGTTAGGGTTAGGGTTAGGGTTAGGGTTAGGGTTAGGGTTAGGGTTAGGGTTAGGGTTAGGGTTAGGGTTAGGGTTAGGGTTAGGGTTAGGGTTAGGGTTAGGGTTAGGGTTAGGGTTAGGGTTAGGGTTAGGGTTAGGGTTAGGGTTAGGGTTAGGGTTAGGGTTAGGGTTAGGGTTAGGGTTAGGGTTAGGGTTAGGGTTAGGGTTAGGGTTAGGGTTAGGGTTAGGGTTAGGGTTAGGGTTAGGGTTAGGGTTAGGGTTAGGGTTAGGGTTAGGGTTAGGGTTAGGGTTAGGGTTAGGGTTAGGGTTAGGGTTAGGGTTAGGGTTAGGGTTAGGGTTAGGGTTAGGGTTAGGGTTAGGGTTAGGGTTAGGGTTAGGGTTAGGGTTAGGGTTAGGGTTAGGGTTAGGGTTAGGGTTAGGGTTAGGGTTAGGGTTAGGGTTAGGGTTAGGGTTAGGGTTAGGGTTAGGGTTAGGGTTAGGGTTAGGGTTAGGGTTAGGGTTAGGGTTAGGGTTAGGGTTAGGGTTAGGGTTAGGGTTAGGGTTAGGGTTAGGGTTAGGGTTAGGGTTAGGGTTAGGGTTAGGGTTAGGGTTAGGGTTAGGGTTAGGGTTAGGGTTAGGGTTAGGGTTAGGGTTAGGGTTAGGGTTAGGGTTAGGGTTAGGGTTAGGGTTAGGGTTAGGGTTAGGGTTAGGGTTAGGGTTAGGGTTAGGGTTAGGGTTAGGGTTAGGGTTAGGGTTAGGGTTAGGGTTAGGGTTAGGGTTAGGGTTAGGGTTAGGGTTAGGGTTAGGGTTAGGGTTAGGGTTAGGGTTAGGGTTAGGGTTAGGGTTAGGGTTAGGGTTAGGGTTAGGGTTAGGGTTAGGGTTAGGGTTAGGGTTAGGGTTAGGGTTAGGGTTAGGGTTAGGGTTAGGGTTAGGGTTAGGGTTAGGGTTAGGGTTAGGGTTAGGGTTAGGGTTAGGGTTAGGGTTAGGGTTAGGGTTAGGGTTAGGGTTAGGGTTAGGGTTAGGGTTAGGGTTAGGGTTAGGGTTAGGGTTAGGGTTAGGGTTAGGGTTAGGGTTAGGGTTAGGGTTAGGGTTAGGGTTAGGGTTAGGGTTAGGGTTAGGGTTAGGGTTAGGGTTAGGGTTAGGGTTAGGGTTAGGGTTAGGGTTAGGGTTAGGGTTAGGGTTAGGGTTAGGGTTAGGGTTAGGGTTAGGGTTAGGGTTAGGGTTAGGGTTAGGGTTAGGGTTAGGGTTAGGGTTAGGGTTAGGGTTAGGGTTAGGGTTAGGGTTAGGGTTAGGGTTAGGGTTAGGGTTAGGGTTAGGGTTAGGGTTAGGGTTAGGGTTAGGGTTAGGGTTAGGGTTAGGGTTAGGGTTAGGGTTAGGGTTAGGGTTAGGGTTAGGGTTAGGGTTAGGGTTAGGGTTAGGGTTAGGGTTAGGGTTAGGGTTAGGGTTAGGGTTAGGGTTAGGGTTAGGGTTAGGGTTAGGGTTAGGGTT